>JAUJYP020001178.1:0-2890000 GCA_030674075.2 Linum usitatissimum
AACTAACAATTAAGGTTCAACTATGTTAGACCCTTCAAATAATAACCCAAATCAAGTTAAAAACATTTTTGAACATGCTAAAATAAAACGCAGAGTAAATTTGATTTTTTACTTCGTTTGACCATTGTATACGGGTCACCGTAATGACACTTGAGTTTTGAGCCATTTTGAACATGCATATCAAATATTGGTCGATTTGAAAATTTTCAAATTTGCATGTCAAAATGGCTCATTTCCGTAGGTTAACCTTACTGGAAATTGACAATTTTGACATGAAAATTAATTATTTTAAAATTCGCGAATATTTGCCATCCTTATTGGTTAGAACTAACAATTAAAGGTTCCACTATGTTAGACCCTTCAAATAATAACCAAATCAAGTTAAAAACATTTTTGAACATACTTAAAAATAAAGCAGAGTAAATTTGAGTTTTAACTTCGTTTGACCATTGTATACGGTCCACCATAATGACACATGAGTTTTCGAGCCATTTTGAACATGCATATCAAATATTAGTCGATTTGAAAATTTTCAAGTTTGCATGTCAAAATGGCTCATTTGCATAGGTTTAACCCCTTTGGAAATTGACAATTTTGACATGAAAATTAATTATTTTAAAATTCGCGAATATTTGCCATGCTTATTGGTTAGAACTAACAATTAAGGTTCCACTATGTTAGACCCTTCAAATAATAACCAAAATCAAGTTAAAAACATTTTTGAACATGCTAAAATAAAACAGAGTAAATTTGAGTTTTAACTTCGTTTGACCATTGTATACGAGTCCACCATAATGACACTTGAGTTTTGAGCCATTTTGAACATGCATATCAAATATTAGTCGATTTGAAAATTTTCAAATTTGCATGTCAAAATAGCTCATTTCCATAGGTTAACCCCTTTGGAAATTGACAATTTTGACATGAAAATTAATTTTTTAAAATTCGCGAATATTTGCCATGCTTATTGGTTAGAACTAACAATTAAAGTTCCACCATGTTAGACCCTTCAAATAATAACCAAATCAAGTTTAAAACATTTTTGAACATCTAAAATAAAACGGAGTAAATTTGATTTTTTACTTCGTTTGGCCATTGTATACGTGGTCCACCATAATGACACTTCGAGTTTTGAGCCATTTTGAACATGCATATCAAATATTAGTCGATTTGAAAATTTTCAAATTTGCATGTCAAAATGGCTCATTTCCATAGGTTAACCCCTTTGGAAATTGACAATTTTGACATGAAAATTAATTTTTTTAAAATTCGCGAATATTTGCCATGCTTATTGGTTAGAACTAACAATTAAGGTTCCCTTATGTTAGACCCTTCAAAGAATAACCAAATCAAGTTAAAAACATTTTTGAACATGCTAAAATAAAACAGAGTAAATTTGATTTTTTACTTCGTTTGGCCATTGTTTACGGGGTCCACCATAATGACACTTGAGTTTTGAGCATTTTTGAACATGCATATCAAATATTAGTCGATTTGAAAATTTTCAAATTTGAATGTCAAAATAGCTCATTTCCATGGGTTAACCCCTTTGGAAATTGACAATTTTGACGGAGGAAAATTAAATTTTTTAAATTCGTGAATATTTGCCATGCTTATTGGTTATAACTAACAATTAAGGTTCCACTATGTTTAGACCCGTCAAATAATAACCAAATCCGATTAAAAACATTTTTGAACATGCTAAAATAAAACCGAGTAAATTTGAGTTTTAACTTCGTTTGACCATTGTATACGGGGTCCACCATAATGACACTTGAGTTTTGAGCCATTTTGAACATGCATATCAAATATTAGTCGATTTGAAAATTTTCAAATTTGCATGTCAAAATGGCTCATTTCCATAGGTTAACCCCTTTGGAAATTGACAATTTTGACATGAAAATTAATTTTTTTAAAATTCGCGAATATTTGCCATGCTTATTGGTTAGAACTAACAATTAAGGTTCCATTATGTTAGACCCTTCAAATAATAACCAAATCAAGTTAAAAACATTTTTTGAACATGCTAAAATAAAACCGAGTAAATTTGATTTTTTACTTCGTTTGACCATTGTATACGGGGTCCACCATAATGACACTTGAGTTTTGAGCCATTTTGAACATGCATATCAAATATTAGTCGATTTGAAAATTTTCAAATTTGCGTGTCAAAATAGCTCATTTCCATAGTTAACCCCTTTGGAAATTGACAATTTTGACATGAAAATTAATTTTTTAAAATTCGCAAATATTTGCCATGCTTATTGGTTAGAACTAACAATTAAGGTTCCACTATGTTTAGACCCGTCAAATAATAACCCAAATTCGAGTTAAAAACATTTTTGAACATCTAAAAATAAAACCGAGTAAATTTGAGTTTTAACTTCGTTTGACCATTGTATACGGGGTCCACCATAATGACACTTGAGTTTTGAGCCATTTTGAACATGCATATCAAATATTAGTCGATTTGAAAATTTTCAAATTTGCATGTCAAAATGGCTCATTTCCATAGGTTAACCCCTTTGGAAATTGACAATTTTGACATGAAAATTAATTTTTTTTTAAAATTCGCGAATATTTGCCATCTTATTGGTTAGAACTAACAATTAAGGTTCCACTATGTTAGACCCTTCAAATAATAACCAAATCAAGTTAAAAACATTTTTGAACATGCTAAAATAAAACCGAGTAAATTTGATTTTTTACTTCGTTTGACCATTGTATACGGTGGTCCACCATAATGACACTTGAGTTTTGAGCCATTTTGAACATGCATATCAAATATTAGTCGATTTAAAAATTTTCAAATTTGCATGTCAAAATGGCTCATTTCCATAGGTTAACCCCTTTGGAAATTGACAATTTTGACATGAAAATTAATTTTTTTAAAATTCGCGAATATTTGCCATGCTTATTGGTTAGAACTAACAATTAAGGTTCCACTATGTTAGACCCTTCAAATAATAACCAAATCAAGTTAAAAACATTTTTGAACATGCTTTAAAAATAAAACCGAGTAAATTTGAGTTTTAACTTCGTTTGACCATTGTATACAGGGTCCACCATAATGACACTTGAGTTTTGAGCCATTTTGAACATGTATATCAAATATTAGTCGATTTGAAAATTTTCAAATTTGCATGTCAAAATGGCTCATTTCCATAGGTTAACCCCTTTGGAAATTGACAATTTTGACATGAAAATTATTTTTTTTAAAATTCGCGAATATTTGCCATGCTTATTGGTTAGAACTAACAATTAAGGTTCCCACTATGTTAGACCCTTCAAAGAATAACCAAATCAAGTTAAAAACATTTTTGAACATGCTAAAAATAAAACCGAGTAAATTTGATTTTTTACTTCGTTTGACCATTGTATACGGGGTCCACCATAATGACACTTGAGTTTTGAGCCATTTTGAACATGCATATCAAATATTAGTCGATTTGAAAATTTTCAAATTTGCATGTCAAAATAGCTCATTTCCATAGGTTAACCCCTTTGGAAATTGACAATTTTGACATGAAAATTAAAATTTTTAAATTCGTGAATATTTGCCATGCTTATTGGTTATAACTAACAATTAAGGTTCCATTATGTTTAGACCCGTCAAATAATAACCAAATCCGGTTAAAAACATTTTTGAACATCTTAAAATAAAACCGAGTAAATTTGAGTTTTAACTTCGTTTGACCATTGTATACAGGGTCCACCATAATGACACTTGAGTTTTGAGCCATTTTGAACATGCATATCAAATATTAGTCGATTTGAAAATTTTCAAATTTGCATGTCAAAATAGCTCATTTCCATAGGTTAACAACTTTGGAAATTGACAATTTTGACATGAAAATTAATTTTTTTAAAAATTCGCGAATATTTGCCATGCTTATTGGTTAGAACTAACAATTAAGGTTCCACTATGTTAGACCCTTCAAATAATAACCAAATCAAGTTAAAAACATTTTTGAACATGCTAAAATAAAACCGAGTAAATTTGAGTTTTAACTTCGTTTGACCATTGTATACGGGGTCCACCATAATGACACTTGAGTTTTGAGCCATTTTGAACATGCATATCAAATATTAGTCGATTTGAAAATTTTCAAATTTGCATGTCAAAATGGCTCATTTCCATAGGTTAACCCCTTTGGAAATTGACAATTTTGACATGAAAATTAATTTTTTAAAATTCGCGAATATTTGCCATGCTTATTGGTTAGAACTAACAATTAAGGTTCCACTATGTTAGACCCTTCAAATAATAACCAAATCAAGTTAAAAACATTTTTGAACATGCTAAAATAAAACCGAGTAAATTTGAGTTTTAACTTCGTTTGACCATTGTATACGGGGTCCACCATAATGACACTTGAGTTTTGAGCCATTTTGAACATGCATATCAAATATTAGTCGATTTGAAAATTTTCAAATTTGCATGTCAAAATGGCTCATTTGCATAGGTTTAACCCCTTTGGAAATTGACAATTTTGACATGAAAATTAATTATTTTAAAATTCGCGAATATTTGCCATGCTTATTGGTTAGAACTAACAATTAAGGTTCCACTATGTTAGACCCTTCAAATAATAACCAAATCAAGTTAAAAACATTTTTGAACATGCTAAAATAAAACCGAGTAAATTTGAGTTTTAACTTCGTTTGACCATTGTATACAGGGTCCACCATAATGACACTTGAGTTTTGAGCCATTTTGAACATGTATATCAAATATTAGTCGATTTGAAAATTTTCAAATTTGCATGTCAAAATGGCTCATTTCCATAGGTTAACCCCTTTGGAAATTGACAATTTTGACATGAAAATTAATTTTTTTTAAAATTCGCGAATATTTGCCATGCTTATTGGTTAGAACTAACAATTAAGGTTCCACTATGTTAGACCCTTCAAAGAATAACCAAATCAAGTTAAAAACATTTTTGAACATGCTAAAATAAAACCGAGTAAATTTGATTTTTTACTTCGTTTGACCATTGTATACGGGGTCCACCATAATGACACTTGAGTTTTGAGCCATTTTGAACATGCATATCCAATATTAGTCGATTTGAAAATTTTCAAATTTGCATGTCAAAATAGCTCATTTCCATAGGTTAACCCCTTTGGAAATTGACAATTTTGACATGAAAATTATTTTTTTTAAAATTCGCGAATATTTGCCATGCTTATTGGTTAGAACTAACAATTAAGGTTCCACTATGTTAGACCCTTCAAATAATAACCAAATCAAGTTAAAAACATTTTTGAACATGCTAAAATAAAACCGAGTAAATTTGATTTTTTACTTCGTTTGACCATTGTATACAGGGTCCACCATAATGACACTTGAGTTTTGAGCCATTTTGAACATGCATATCAAATATTAGTCGATTTGAAAATTTTCAAATTTGCATTTCAAAATAGCTCATTTCCATAGGTTAACCCCTTTGGAAATTGACAATTTTGACATGAAAATTAAATTTTTTAAATTCGTGAATATTTGCCATGCTTATTGGTTATAACTAACAATTAAGGTTCCACTATGTTTAGACCCGTCAAATAATAACCAAATCAGGTTAAAAACATTTTTGAACATGCTAAAATAAAACAGAGTAAATTTGAGTTTTAACTTCGTTTGACCATTGTATACAGGGTCCACCATAATGACACTTGAGTTTTGAGCCATTTTGAACATGCATATCAAATATTAGTCGATTTGAAAATTTTCAAATTTGCATGTCAAAATAGCTCATTTCCATAGGTTAACAACTTTGGAAATTGACAATTTTGACATGAAAATTAATTTTTTAAAATTCGCTAATATTTGCCATGCTTATTGGTTAGAACTAACAATTAAGGTTCCACCATGTTAGACCCTTCAAATAATAACCAAATCAAGTTAAAAACATTTTTGAACATGCTAAAATAAAACCGAGTGAATTTGAGTTTTAACTTCGTTTGACCATTGTATACAGGGTCCACCATAATGACACTTGAGTTTTGAGCCATTTTGAACATGCATATCAAATATTAGTCGATTTGAAAATTTTCAAATTTGCATGTCAAAATGGCTCATTTGCATAGGTTAACCCCTTTGGAAATTGACAATTTTGACATGAAAATTAATTTTTTTAAAATTCGCGAATATTTGCCATGCTTATTGGTTAGAACTAACAATTAAGGTTCCACTATGTTAGACCCTTCAAATAATAACCAAATCAAGTTAAAAACATTTTTGAACATGCTAAAATAAAACCGAGTAAATTTGATTTTTTACTTCGTTTGACCATTGTATACGGGGTCCACCATAATGACACTTGAGTTTTGAGCCATTTTGAACATGCATATCAAATATTAGTCGATTTGAAAATTTTCAAATTTGCATGTCAAAATAGCTCATTTCCATAGGTTAACCCCTTTGGAAATTGACAATTTTGACATGAAAATTAAATTTTTTAAATTCGTGAATATTTGCCATGCTTATTGGTTATAACTAACAATTAAGGTTCCACTATGTTTAGACCCGTCAAATAATAACAAAATCCAGTTAAAAACATTTTTGAACATGCTAAAATAAAACCGAGTAAATTTGAGTTTTAACTTCGTTTGACCATTGTATTCGGGGTCCACCATAATGACACTTGAGTTTTGAGCCATTTTGAACATGCATATCAAATACTAGTCGATTTGAAAATTTTCAAATTTGCATGTCAAAATAGCTCATTTCCATAGGTTAACCCCTTTGGAAATTGACAATTTTGACATGAAAATTAATTTTTTAAAATTCGCGAATATTTTCCATGCTTATTGGTTAGAACTAACAATTAAGGTTCCACTATGTTAGACCCTTCAAATAATAACCAAATCAAGTTAAAAACATTTTTGAACATGCTAAAATAAAACCGAGTAAATTTGAGTTTTAACTTCGTTTGACCATTGTATACAGGGTCCACCATAATGACACTTGAGTTTTGAGCCATTTTGAACATGCATATCAAATATTAGTCGATTTGAAAATTTTCAAATTTGCATGTCAAAATGGCTCATTTCCATAGGTTAACCCTTTTGGAAATTGACAATTTTGACATGAAAATTATTTTTTTTAAAATTCGCGAATATTTGCCATGCTTATTGGTTAGAACTAACAATTAAGGTTCCACTATGTTAGACCCTTCAAATAATAACCAAATCAAGTTAAAAACATTTTTGAACATGCTAAAATAAAACCGAGTAAATTTGAGTTTTAACTTCGTTTGACCATTGTATACAGGGTCCACCATAATGACACTTGAGTTTTGAGCCATTTTGAACATGCATATCAAATATTAGTCGATTTGAAAATTTTCAAATTTGCATGTCAAAATAGCTCATTTCCATAGGTTAACCCCGTTGGAAATTGACAATTTTGACATGAAAATTAAATTTTTTAAATTCGTGAATATTTGCCATGCTTATTGGTTATAACTAACAATTAAGGTTCCACTATGTTTAGACCCGTCAAATAATAACCAAATCCAGTTAAAAACATTTTTGAACATGCTAAAATAAAACCGAGTAAATTTGAGTTTTAACTTCGTTTGACCATTGTATTCAGGGTCCACCATAATGACACTTGAGTTTTGAGCCATTTTGAACATGCATATCAAATATTAGTCGATTTGAAAATTTTCAAATTTGCATGTCAAAATAGCTCATTTCCATAGGTTAACCCCTTTGGAAATTGACAATTTTGACATGAAAATTATTTTTTTTAAAATTCGCGAATATTTGCCATGCTTATTGGTTAGAACTAACAATTAAGGTTCCACTATGTTAGACCCTTCAAATAATAACCAAATCAAGTTAAAAACATTTTTGAACATGCTAAAATAAAACCGAGTAAATTTGAGTTTTAACTTCGTTTGACCATTGTATACGGGGTCCACCATAATGACACTTGAGTTTTGAGCCATTTTGAACATGCATATCAAATATTAGTCGATTTGAAAATTTTCAAATTTGCATGTCAAAATGGCTCATTTCCATAGGTTAACCCCTTTGGAAATTGACAATTTTGACATGAAAATTAATTTTTTTAAAATTCGCGAATATTTGCCATGCTTATTGGTTAGAACTAACAATTAAGGTTCCACTATGTTTAGACCCGTCAAATAATAACCAAATCAAGTTAAAAACATTTTTGAACATGCTAAAATAAAACCGAGTAAATTTGATTTTTTACTTCGTTTGACCATTGTATACAGGGTCCACCATAATGACACTTGAGTTTTGAGCCATTTTGAACATGCATATCAAATATTAGTCGATTTGAAAATTTTCAAATTTGCATGTCAAAATAGCTCATTTCCATAGGTTAACCCCTTTGGAAATTGACAATTTTGACATGAAAATTAAATTTTTTAAATTCGTGAATATTTCCCATGCTTATTGGTTATAACTAACAATTAAGGTTCCACTATGTTTAGACCCGTCAAATAATAACCAAATCCAGTTAAAAACATTTTTCAACATGCTAAAATAAAACCGAGTAAATTTGAGTTTTAACTTCGTTTGACCATTGTATACAGGGTCCACCATAATGACACTTGAGTTTTGAGCCATTTTGAACATGCATATCAAATATTAGTCGATTTGAAAATTTTCAAATTTGCATGTCAAAATAGCTCATTTCCATAGGTTAACCCCTTTGGAAATTGACAATTTTGACATGAAAATTAATTTTTTTAAAATTCGCGAATATTTGCCATGCTTATTGGTTAGAACTAACAATTAAGGTTCCATTATGTTAGACCCTTCAAATAATAACCAAATCAAGTTAAAAACATTTTTGAACATGCTAAAATAAAACCGAGCAAATTTGAGTTTTAACTTCGTTTGACCATTGTATACAGGGTCCACCATAATGACACTTGAGTTTTGAGCCATTTTGAACATGCATATCAAATATTAGTCGATTTGAAAATTTTCAAATTTGCATGTCAAAATGGCTCATTTCCATAGGTTAACCCCTTTGGAAATTGACAATTTTGACATGAAAATTAATTTTTTAAAATTCGCGAATATTTGCCATGCTTATTGGTTAGAACTAACAATTAAGGTTCCACTATGTTTAGACCCGTCAAATAATAACCAAATCAAGTTAAAAACATTTTTGAACATGCTAAAATAAAAACCGAGTAAATTTGATTTTTTACTTCGTTTGACCATTGTATACGGGGTCCACCATAATGACACTTGAGTTTTGAGCCATTTTGAACATGCATATCAAATATTAGTCGATTTGAAAATTTTCAAATTTGCATGTCAAAATAGCTCATTTCCATAGGTTAACCCCTTTGGAAATTGACAATTTTGACATGAAAATTAAATTTTTTAAATTCGTGAATATTTGCCATGCTTATTGGTTATAACTAACAATTAAGGTTCCACTATGTTTAGACCCGTCAAATAATAACCAAATCCAAGTTAAAAACATTTTTGAACATGCTAAAATAAAACCGAGTAAATTTGAGTTTTAACTTCGTTTGACCATTGTATACGGGGTCCACCATAATGACACTTGAGTTTTGAGCCATTTTGAACATGCATATCAAATATTAGTCGATTTGAAAATTTTCAAATTTGCATGTCAAAATAGCTCATTTCCATAGGTTAACCCCTTTGGAAATTGACAATTTTGACATGAAAATTAATTTTTTTAAAATTCGCGAATATTTGCCATGCTTATTGGTTAGAACTAACAATTAAGGTTCCACTATGTTAGACCCTTCAAATAATAACCAAATCAAGTTAAAAACATTTTTGAACATGCTAAAATAAAACCGAGCAAATTTGAGTTTTAACTTCGTTTGACCATTGTATACAGGGTCCACCATAATGACACTTGAGTTTTGAGCCATTTTGAACATGCATATCAAATATTAGTCGATTTGAAAATTTTCAAATTTGCATGTCAAAATGGCTCATTTGCATAGGTTAACCCCTTTGGAAATTGACAATTTTGACATGAAAATTAATTTTTTTTAAATTCGCGAATATTTGCCATGCTTATTGGTTAGAACTAACAATTAAGGTTCCACTATGTTAGACCCTTCAAATAATAACCAAATCAAGTTAAAAACATTTTTGAACATGCTAAAATAAAACCGAGTAAATTTGAGTTTTAACTTTGTTTGACCATTGTATACGGGGTCCACCATAATGACACTTGAGTTTTGAGCCATTTTGAACATGCATATCAAATATTAGTCGATTTGAAAATTTTCAAATTTGCATGTCAAAATAGCTCATTTCCATAGGTTAACCCCTTTGGAAATTGACAATTTTGACATGAAAATTATTTTTTTTAAAATTCGCGAATATTTGCCATGCTTATTGGTTAGAACTAACAATTAAGGTTCCACTATGTTACACCCTTCAAATAATAACCAAATCAAGTTAAAAAAATTTTTGAACATGCTAAAATAAAACCGAGTAAATTTGAGTTTTAACTTCGTTTGACCATTGTATACAGGGTCCACCATAATGACACTTGAGTTTTGAGCCATTTTGAACATGCATATCAAATATTAGTCGATTTGAAAATTTTCAAATTTGCATGTCAAAATAGCTCATTTCCATAGGTTAACCCCTTTGGAAATTGACAATTTTGACATGAAAATTAATTTTTTTAAAATTCGCGAATATTTGCCATGCTTATTGGTTAGAACTAACAATTAAGGTTCCACTATGTTAGACCCTTCAAGTAATAACCAAATCAAGTTAAAAACATTTTTGAACATGCTAAAATAAAACCGAGTAAATTTGAGTTTTAACTTCGTTTGGCCATTGTATACAGGGTCCACCATAATGACACTTGAGTTTTGAGCCATTTTCAACATGCATATCAAATATTAGTCGATTTGAAAATTTTCAAATTTGCATGTCAAAATGGCTCATTTCCATAGGTTAACCCCTTTGCAAATTGACAATTTTGACATGAAAATTAATTTTTTTAAAATTCACGAATATTTGCCATGCTTATTGGTTAGAACTAACAATGAAGGTTCCACTATGTTAGACCCTTCAAGTAATAACCAAATCAAGTTAAAAACATTTTTGAACATGCTAAAATAAAACCGAGTAAATTTGAGTTTTAACTTCGTTTGGCCATTGTATACAGGGTCCACCATAATGACACTTGAGTTTTGAGCCATTTTCAACATGCATATCAAATATTAGTTGATTTGAAAATTTTCAAATTTGCATGTCAAAATGGCTCATTTCCATAGGTTAACCCCTTTGGAAATTGACAATTTTCACATGACAATTGAATTTTTTTAAATTCACGAATATTTGCCATGCTTATTGGTTAGAACTAACAATTAAGGTTCCACTATGTTAGACCCGTCAAATAATAACCAAATCCAGTTAAAAACATTTTTGAACATGCTAAAATAAAACCGAGTAAATTTGATTTTTTACTTCGTTTGACCATTGTATACAGGGTCCACCATAATGACACTTGAGTTTTGAGCCATTTTGAACATGCATATCAAATATTAGTCGATTTGAAAATTTTCAAATTTGCATGTCAAAATAGCTCATTTCCATAGGTTAACCCCTTTGGAAATTGACAATTTTGACATGAAAATTAAATTTTTTAAATTCGTGAATATTTGCCATGCTTATTGGTTATAACTAACAATTAAGGTTCCACTATGTTTAGATCCGTCAAATAATAACCAAATCCAGTTAAAAACATTTTTGAACATGCTAAAATAAAACCGAGTAAATTTGAGTTTTAACTTCGTTTGGCCATTGTATACAGGGTCCACCATAATGACACTTGAGTTTTGAGCCATTTTCAACATGCATATCAAATATTAGTCGATTTGAAAATTTTCAAATTTGCATGTCAAAATGGCTCATTTCCATAGGTTAACCCCTTTGGAAATTGACAATTTTCACATGAAAATTGAATTTTTTTAAAATTCACGAATATTTGCCATGCTTATTGGTTAGAACTAACAATTAAGGTTCCACTATGTTAGACCCGTCAAATAATAACCAAATCCAGTTAAAAACATTTTTGAACATGCTAAAATAAAACCGAGTAAATTTGATTTTTTACTTCGTTTGACCATTGTATACAGGGTCCACCATAATGACACTTGAGTTTTGAGCCATCTTGAACATGCATATCAAATATTAGTCGATTTGAAAATTTTCAAATTTGCATGTCAAAATAGCTCATTTCCATAGGTTAACCCCTTTGGAAATTGACAATTTTGACATGAAAATTAAATTTTTTAAATTCGTGAATATTTGCCATGCTTATTGGTTATAACTAACAATTAAGGTTCCACTATGTTTAGACCCGTCAAATAATAACCAAATCAAGTTAAAAACATTTTTGAACATGCTAAAATAAAACCGAGTAAATTTGAGTTTTAACTTCGTTTGACCATTGTATACGGGGTCCACCATAATGACACTTGAGTTTTGAGCCATTTTGAACATGCATATCAAATATTAGTCGATTTGAAAATTTTCAAATTTGCATGTCAAAATAGCTCATTTCCATAGGTTAACCCCTTTGGAAATTGACAATTTTGACATGAAAATTAATTTTTTTTAAAATTCGCGAATATTTGCCATGCTTATTGGTTAGAACTAACAATTAAGGTTCCACTATGTTAGACCCTTCAAATAATAACCAAATCAAGTTAAAAACATTTTTGAACATGCTAAAATAAAACCGAGCAAATTTGAGTTTTAACTTCGTTTGACCATTGTATACAGGGTCCACCATAATGACACTTGAGTTTTGAGCCATTTTGAACATGCATATCAAATATTAGTCGATTTGAAAATTTTCAAATTTGCATGTCAAAATGGCTCATTTGCATAGGTTAACCCCTTTGGAAATTGACAATTTTGACATGAAAATTAATTTTTTTTAAATTCGCGAATATTTGCCATGCTTATTGGTTAGAACTAACAATTAAGGTTCCACTATGTTAGACCCTTCAAATAATAACCAAATCAAGTTAAAAACATTTTTGAACATGCTAAAATAAAACCGAGTAAATTTGAGTTTTAACTTTGTTTGACCATTGTATACAGGGTCCACCATAATGACACTTGAGTTTTGAGCCATTTTGAACATGCATATCAAATATTAGTCGATTTGAAAATTTTCAAATTTGCATGTCAAAATAGCTCATTTCCATAGGTTAACCCCTTTGGAAATTGACAATTTTGACATGAAAATTATTTTTTTTAAAATTCGCGAATATTTGCCATGCTTATTGGTTAGAACTAACAATTAAGGTTCCACTATGTTAGACCCTTCAAATAATAACCAAATCAAGTTAAAAACATTTTTGAACATACTAAAATAAAACCGAGTAAATTTGAGTTTTAACTTCGTTTGACCATTGTATACAGGGTCCACCATAATGACACTTGAGTTTTGAGCCATTTTGAACATGCATATCAAATATTAGTCGATTTGAAAATTTTCAAATTTGCATGTCAAAATAGCTCATTTCCATAGGTTAACCCCTTTGGAAATTGACAATTTTGACATGAAAATTAATTTTTTTAAAATTCGCGAATATTTGCCATGCTTATTGGTTAGAACTAACAATTAAGGTTCCACTATGTTAGACCCTTCAAGTAATAACCAAATCAAGTTAAAAACATTTTTGAACATGCTAAAATAAAACCGAGTAAATTTGAGTTTTAACTTCGTTTGGCCATTGTATACAGGGTCCACCATAATGACACTTGAGTTTTGAGCCATTTTCAACATGCATATCAAATATTAGTCGATTTGAAAATTTTCAAATTTGCATGTCAAAATGGCTCATTTCCATAGGTTAACCCCTTTGCAAATTGACAATTTTGACATGAAAATTAATTTTTTTAAAATTCACGAATATTTGCCATGCTTATTGGTTAGAACTAACAATGAAGGTTCCACTATGTTAGACCCTTCAAGTAATAACCAAATCAAGTTAAAAACATTTTTGAACATGCTAAAATAAAACCGAGTAAATTTGAGTTTTAACTTCGTTTGGCCATTGTATACAGGGTCCACCATAATGACACTTGAGTTTTGAGCCATTTTCAACATGTATATCAAATATTAGTCGATTTGAAAATTTTCAAATTTGCATGTCAAAATGGCTCATTTCCATAGGTTAACCCCTTTGGAAATTGACAATTTTCACATGAAAATTGAATTTTTTTAAATTCACGAATATTTGCCATGCTTATTGGTTAGAACTAACAATTAAGGTTCCACTATGTTAGACCCTTCAAATAATAACCAAATCAAGTTAAAAACATTTTTGAACAGGCTAAAATAAAACCGAGTAAATTTGATTTTTAACTTCATTTGACCATTGAATATAGGGTCCACCATAATGACACTTTACTTTTGAGCCATTTTGAACATGCATATCAAATATTAGTCGATTTGAAAATTTTCAAATTTGCATGTGAAAATGGCTCATTTCCATAGGTTAACCCCTTTGGAAATTGACAATTTTGACATGAAACTTAAATTTTTTAAATTCGTGAATATTTGCAATGCTTATTGGTTATAACTAACAATTAAGGTTCCACCATGTTAGACCCTTCAAATAATAACCAAATCAAGTTAAAAACATTTTTGAACATGCTAAAATAAAACCGAGTAAATTTGATTTTTAACTTCATTTGACCATTGAATATAGGGTCCACCATAATGACACTTTACTTTTGAGCCATTTTGAACATGCATATCAAATATTAGTCGATTTGAAAATTTTCAAATTTGCATGTGAAAATGGCTCATTTCCATAGGTTAACCCCTTTGGAAATTGACAATTTTGACATGAAACTTAAATTTTTTAAATTCGTGAATATTTGCAATGCTTATTGGTTATAACTAACAATTAAGGTTCCAGCATGTTAGACCCTTCAAATAATAACCAAATGAAGTTAAATACATTTTTGAACATGCTAAAATAAAACCGAGTAAATTTGATTTCTAACTTCGTTTGACCATTGTATACAGGGTCCACCATAATGATACTTGAGTTTTGAGCCATTTTGAACATGCATATCAAATATTAGTCGATTTGAAAATTTTCAAATTTGCATGTCAAAATAGCTCATTTCCATAGGTTAACCCCTTTGGAAATTGACAATTTTGACATGAAAATTAGTTTTTTTTAAAATTCGCGAATATTTGCCATGCTTATTGGTTAGAACTAACAATTAAAGTTCCACCATGTTAGACCCTTCAAATAATAACCAAATCAAGTTTAAAACATTTTTGAACATGCTAAAACAAAACCGAGTAAATTTGATTTTTTACTTCGTTTGGCCATTGTATACAGGGTCCACCATAATGACACTTGAGTTTTGAGCCATTTTGAACATGCATATCAAATATTAGTCGATTTGAAAATTTTTAAATTTGCATGTCAAAATGGCTCATTTCCATAGGTTAACCCCTTTGGAAATTGACAATTTTGACATGAAAATTAAATTTTTTAAATTCGTGAATATTTGCCATGCTTATTGGTTATAACTAACAATTAAGGTTCCACTATGTTAGACCCGTCAAATAATAACCAAATCCAGTTAAAAACATTTTTGAACATGCTAAAATAAAACCGAGTAAATTTGAGTTTTAACTTCGTTTGACCATTGTATACAAGGTCCACTATAATGACACTTGAGTTTTGAGCCATTTTCAACATGCATATCAAATATTAGTCGATTTGAAAATTTTCAAATTTGCATGTCAAAATGGCTCATTTCCATAGGTTAACCCCTTTGCAAATTGACAATTTTGACATGAAAATTATTTTTTTTAAAATTCGCGAATATTTGCCATGCTTATTGGTTAGAACTAACAATTAAGGTTCCACTATGTTAGACCCTTCAAATAATAACCAAATCAAGTTAAAAACATTTTTGAACATGCTAAAATAAAACCGAGTAAATTTGAGTTTTAACTTCGTTTGACCATTGTATACGGGGTCCACCATAATGACACTTGAGTTTTGAGCCATTTTGAACATGCATATCAAATATTAGTCGATTTGAAAATTTTCAAATTTGCATGTCAAAATAGCTCATTTCCATAGGTTAACCCCTTTGGAAATTGACAATTTTGACATGAAAATTAATTTTTTTAAAATTCGCGAATATTTGCCATGCTTATTGGTTAGAACTAACAATTAAGGTTCCACTATGTTAGACCCTTCAAGTAATAACCAAATCAAGTTAAAAACATTTTTGAACATGCTAAAATAAAACCGAGTAAATTTGAGTTTTAACTTCGTTTGGCCATTGTATACAGGGTCCACCATAATGACACTTGAGTTTTGAGCCATTTTCAACATGCATATCAAATATTAGTCGATTTGAAAATTTTCAAATTTGCATGTCAAAATGGCTCATTTCCATAGGTTAACCCCTTTGCAAATTGACAATTTTGACATGAAAATTAATTTTTTTAAAATTCACGAATATTTGCCATGCTTATTGGTTAGAACTAACAATTAAGGTTCCACTATGTTAGACCCTTCAAGTAATAACCAAATCAAGTTAAAAACATTTTTGAACATGCTAAAATAAAACCGAGTAAATTTGAGTTTTAACTTCGTTTGGCCATTGTATACAGGGTCCACCATAATGACACTTGAGTTTTGAGCCATTTTCAACATGCATATCAAATATTAGTCGATTTGAAAATTTTCAAATTTGCATGTCAAAATGGCTCATTTCCATAGGTTAACCCCTTTGGAAATTGACAATTTTCACATGAAAATTGAATTTTTTTAAATTCACGAATATTTGCCATGCTTATTGGTTAGAACTAACAATTAAGGTTCCACTATGTTAGACCCTTCAAATAATAACCAAATCAAGTTAAAAACATTTTTGAACAGGCTAAAATAAAACCGAGTAAATTTGATTTTTAACTTCATTTGACCATTGAATATAGGGTCCACCATAATGACACTTTACTTTTGAGCCATTTTGAACATGCATATCAAATATTAGTCGATTTGAAAATTTTCAAATTTGCATGTCAAAATGGCTCATTTGCATAGGTTAACCCCTTTGGAAATTGACAATTTTGACATGAAAATTAATTTTTTTAAAATTCGCGAATATTTGCCATGCTTATTGGTTAGAACTAACAATTAAGGTTCCACTATGTTAGACCCTTCAAATAATAACCAAATCAAGTTAAAAACATTTTTGAACATGCTAAAATAAAACCGAGTAAATTTGATTTTTTACTTCGTTTGACCATTGTATACGGGGTCCACCATAATGACACTTGAGTTTTGAGCCATTTTGAACATGCATATCAAATATTAGTCGATTTGAAAATTTTCAAATTTGCATGTCAAAATAGCTCATTTCCATAGGTTAACCCCTTTGGAAATTGACAATTTTGACATGAAAATTAAATTTTTTAAATTCGTGAATATTTGCCATGCTTATTGGTTATAACTAACAATTAAGGTTCCACTATGTTTAGACCCGTCAAATAATAACCAAATCCAGTTAAAAACATTTTTGAACATGCTAAAATAAAACCGAGTAAATTTGAGTTTTAACTTCGTTTGACCATTGTATTCAGGGTCCACCATAATGACACTTGAGTTTTGAGCCATTTTGAACATGCATATCAAATACTTAGTCGATTTGAAAATTTTCAAATTTGCATGTCAAAATAGCTCATTTCCATAGGTTAACCCCTTTGGAAATTGACAATTTTGACATGAAAATTATTTTTTTTAAAATTCGCGAATATTTTCCATGCTTATTGGTTAGAACTAACAATTAAGGTTCCACTATGTTAGACCCTTCAAATAATAACCAAATCAAGTTAAAAACATTTTTGAACATGCTAAAATAAAACCGAGTAAATTTGAGTTTTAACTTCGTTTGACCATTGTATACAGGGTCCACCATAATGACACTTGAGTTTTGAGCCATTTTGAACATGCATATCAAATATTAGTCGATTTGAAAATTTTCAAATTTGCATGTCAAAATGGCTCATTTCCATAGGTTAACCCTTTTGGAAATTGACAATTTTGACATGAAAATTAATTTTTTTAAAATTCACGAATATTTGCCATGCTTATTGGTTAGAACTAACAATTAACGTTCCACTATGTTAGACCCTTCAAGTAATAACCAAATCAAGTTAAAAACATTTTTGAACATGCTAAAATAAAACCGAGTAAATTTGAGTTTTAACTTCGTTTGACCATTGTATACAGGGTCCACCATAATGACACTTGAGTTTTGAGCCATTTTCAACATGCATATCAAATATTAGTCGATTTAAAAATTTTCAAATTTGCATGTCAAAATGGCTCATAACCCCTTTGGAAATTGACAATTTTCACATGAAAATTGAATTTTTTTAAATTCATGAATATTTGCCATGCTTATTGGTTAGAACTAACAATTAAGGTTCCACTATGTTAGACCCTTCAAATAATAACCAAATCAAGTTAAAAACATTTTTGAACAAGCTAAAATAAAACCGAGTAAATTTGATTTTTAACTTCATTTGACCATTGAATATAGGGTCCACCATAATGACACTTTACTTTTGAGCCATTTTGAACATGCATATCAAATATTAGTCGATTTGAAAATTTTCAAATTTGCATGTGAAAATGGCTCATTTCCATAGGTTAACCCCTTTGGAAATTGACAATTTTGACATGAAACTTAAATTTTTTAAATTCGTGAATATTTGCAATGCTTATTGGTTAGAACTAACAATTAAGGTTCCACCATGTTAGACCCTTCAAATAATAACCAAATCAAGTTAAAAACATTTTTGAACATGCTAAAATAAAACCGAGTAAATTTGATTTTTAACTTCATTTGACCATTGAATATAGGGTCCACCATAATGACACTTTACTTTTGAGCCATTTTGAACATGCATATCAAATATTAGTCGATTTGAAAATTTTCAAATTTGCATGTGAAAATGGCTCATTTCCATAGGTTAACCCCTTTGGAAATTGACAATTTTGACATGAAAATTAATTTTTTTTTAATTCGCGAATATTTTCCATGCTTATTGGTTAGAACTAACAATTAAGGTTCCACTATGTTAGACCCTTCAAATAATAACCAAATCAAGTTAAAAACATTTTTGAACATGCTAAAATAAAACCGAGTAAATTTGAGTTTTAACTTCGTTTGACCATTGTATACAGGGTCCACCATAATGACACTTGAGTTTTGAGCCATTTTGAACATGCATATCAAATATTAGTCGATTTGAAAATTTTCAAATTTGCATGTCAAAATGGCTCATTTGCATAGGTTAACCCCTTTGGAAATTGACAATTTTGACATGAAAATTATTTTTTTTAAAATTCGCGAATATTTGCCATGCTTATTGGTTAGAACTAACAATTAAGGTTCCACTATGTTAGACCCTTCAAATAATAACCAAATCAAGTTAAAAACATTTTTGAACATGCTAAAATAAAACCGAGTAAATTTGATTTTTTACTTCGTTTGACCATTGTATACGGGGTCCACCATAATGACACTTGAGTTTTGAGCCATTTTGAACATGCATATCAAATATTAGTCGATTTGAAAATTTTCAAATTTGCATGTCAAAATAGCTCATTTCCATAGGTTAACCCCTTTGGAAATTGACAATTTTGACATGAAAATTAAATTTTTTAAATTCGTGAATATTTGCCATGCTTATTGGTTATAACTAACAATTAAGGTTCCACTATGTTTAGACCCGTCAAATAATAACCAAATCCAGTTAAAAACATTTTTGAACATGCTAAAATAAAACCGAGTAAATTTGAGTTTTATCTTCGTTTGACCATTGTATTCAGGGTCCACCATAATGACACTTGAGTTTTGAGCCATTTTGAACATGCATATCAAATACTAGTCGATTTGAAAATTTTCAAATTTGCATGTCAAAATAGCTCATTTCCATAGGTTAACCCCTTTGGAAATTGACAATTTTGACATGAAAATTATTTTTTTTAAAATTCGCGAATATTTTCCATGCTTATTGGTTAGAACTAACAATTAAGGTTCCACTATGTTAGACCCTTCAAATAATAACCAAATCAAGTTAAAAACATTTTTGAACATGCTAAAATAAAACCGAGTAAATTTGAGTTTTAACTTCGTTTGCCCATTGTATACGTGGTCCACCATAATGACACTTGAGTTTTGAGCCATTTTGAACATGCATATCAAATATTAGTCGATTTGAAAATTTTCAAATTTGCATGTCAAAATGGCTCATTTCCATAGGTTAACCCTTTTGGAAATTGACAATTTTGACATGAAAATTATTTTTTTTAAAATTCGCGAATATTTGCCATGCTTATTGGTTAGAACTAACAATTAAGGTTCCACTATGTTAGACCCTTCAAATAATAACCAAATCAAGTTAAAAACATTTTTGAACATGCTAAAATAAAACCGAGTAAATTTGAGTTTTAACTTCGTTTGACCATTGTATACGGGGTCCACCATAATGACACTTGAGTTTTGAGCCATTTTGAACATGCATATCAAATATTAGTCGATTTGAAAATTTTCAAATTTGCATGTCAAAATAGCTCATTTCCATAGGTTAACCCCTTTGGAAATTGACAATTTTGACATGAAAATTAATTTTTTTAAAATTCGCGAATATTTGCCATGCTTATTGGTTAGAACTAACAATTAAGGTTCCACTATGTTAGACCCTTCAAGTAATAACCAAATCAAGTTAAAAACATTTTTGAACATGCTAAAATAAAACCGAGTAAATTTGAGTTTTAACTTCGTTTGGCCATTGTATACAGGGTCCACCATAATGACACTTGAGTTTTGAGCCATTTTCAACATGCATATCAAATATTAGTCGATTTGAAAATTTTCAAATTTGCATGTCAAAATGGCTCATTTCCATAGGTTAACCCCTTTGCAAATTGACAATTTTGACATGAAAATTAATTTTTTTAAAATTCACGAATATTTGCCATGCTTATTGGTTAGAACTAACAATTAAGGTTCCACTATGTTAGACCCTTCAAGTAATAACCAAATCAAGTTAAAAACATTTTTGAACATGCTAAAATAAAACCGAGTAAATTTGAGTTTTAACTTCGTTTGGCCATTGTATACGTGGTCCACCATAATGACACTTGAGTTTTGAGCCATTTTCAACATGCATATCAAATATTAGTCGATTTGAAAATTTTCAAATTTGCATGTCAAAATGGCTCATTTCCATAGGTTAACCCCTTTGGAAATTGACAATTTTCACATGAAAATTGAATTTTTTTAAATTCACGAATATTTGCCATGCTTATTGGTTAGAACTAACAATTAAGGTTCCACTATGTTAGACCCTTCAAATAATAACCAAATCAAGTTAAAAACATTTTTGAACAAGGCTAAAATAAAACCGAGTAAATTTGATTTTTAACTTCATTTGACCATTGAATATAGGGTCCACCATAATGACACTTTACTTTTGAGCCATTTTGAACATGCATATCAAATATTAGTCGATTTGAAAATTTTCAAATTTGCATGTGAAAATGGCTCATTTCCATAGGTTAACCCCTTTGGAAATTGACAATTTTGACATGAAAATTATTTTTTTTTAAATTCGCGAATATTTGCCATGCTTATTGGTTAGAACTAACAATTAAGGTTCCACTATGTTAGACCCTTCAAATAATAACCAAATCAAGTTAAAAACATTTTTGAACATGCTAAAATAAAACCGAGTAAATTTGAGTTTTAACTTCGTTTGACCATTGTATACAGGGTCCACCATAATGACACTTGAGTTTTGAGCCATTTTGAACATGCATATCAAATATTAGTCGATTTGAAAATTTTCAAATTTGCATGTCAAAATAGCTCATTTCCATAGGTTAACCCCGTTGGAAATTGACAATTTTGACATGAAAATTAAATTTTTTAAATTCGTGAATATTTGCCATGCTTATTGGTTATAACTAACAATTAAGGTTCCACTATGTTTAGACCCGTCAAATAATAACCAAATCCGAGTTAAAAACATTTTTGAACATGCTAAAATAAAACCGAGTAAATTTGAGTTTTATCTTCGTTTGACCATTGTATTCAGGGTCCACCATAATGACACTTGAGTTTTGAGCCATTTTGAACATGCATATCAAATACTAGTCGATTTGAAAATTTTCAAATTTGCATGTCAAAATAGCTCATTTCCATAGGTTAACCCCTTTGGAAATTGACAATTTTGACATGAAAATTATTTTTTTTAAAATTCGCGAATATTTTCCATGCTTATTGGTTAGAACTAACAATTAAGGTTCCACTATGTTAGACCCTTCAAATAATAACCAAATCAAGTTAAAAACATTTTTGAACATGCTAAAATAAAACCGAGTAAATTTGAGTTTTAACTTCGTTTGACCATTGTATACGGGGTCCACCATAATGACACTTGAGTTTTGAGCCATTTTGAACATGCATATCAAATATTAGTCGATTTGAAAATTTTCAAATTTGCATGTCAAAATGGCTCATTTCCATAGGTTAACCCTTTTGGAAATTGACAATTTTGACATGAAAATTATTTTTTTTAAAATTCGCGAATATTTGCCATGCTTATTGGTTAGAACTAACAATTAAGGTTCCACTATGTTAGACCCTTCAAATAATAACCAAATCAAGTTAAAAACATTTTTGAACATGCTAAAATAAAACCGAGTAAATTTGAGTTTTAACTTCGTTTGACCATTGTATACGGGGTCCACCATAATGACACTTGAGTTTTGAGCCATTTTGAACATGCATATCAAATATTAGTCGATTTGAAAATTTTCAAATTTGCATGTCAAAATAGCTCATTTCCATAGGTTAACCCCTTTGGAAATTGACAATTTTGACATGAAAATTAATTTTTTTAAAATTCGCGAATATTTGCCATGCTTATTGGTTAGAACTAACAATTAAGGTTCCACTATGTTAGACCCTTCAAGTAATAACCAAATCAAGTTAAAAACATTTTTGAACATGCTAAAATAAAACCGAGTAAATTTGAGTTTTAACTTCGTTTGGCCATTGTATACAGGGTCCACCATAATGACACTTGAGTTTTGAGCCATTTTCAACATGCATATCAAATATTAGTCGATTTGAAAATTTTCAAATTTGCATGTCAAAATGGCTCATTTCCATAGGTTAACCCCTTTGCAAATTGACAATTTTGACATGAAAATTAATTTTTTTAAAATTCACGAATATTTGCCATGCTTATTGGTTAGAACTAACAATTAAGGTTCCACTATGTTAGACCCTTCAAGTAATAACCAAATCAAGTTAAAAACATTTTTGAACATGCTAAAATAAAACCGAGTAAATTTGAGTTTTAACTTCGTTTGGCCATTGTATACAGGGTCCACCATAATGACACTTGAGTTTTGAGCCATTTTCAACATGCATATCAAATATTAGTCGATTTGAAAATTTTCAAATTTGCATGTCAAAATGGCTCATTTCCATAGGTTAACCCCTTTGGAAATTGACAATTTTCACATGAAAATTGAAATTTTTTTAAATTCACGAATATTTGCCATGCTTATTGGTTAGAACTAACAATTAAGGTTCCACTATGTTAGACCCTTCAAATAATAACCAAATCAAGTTAAAAACATTTTTGAACAAAGCTAAAATAAAACCGAGTAAATTTGATTTTTAACTTCATTTGACCATTGAATATAGGGTCCACCATAATGACACTTTACTTTTGAGCCATTTTGAACATGCATATCAAATATTAGTCGATTTGAAAATTTTCAAATTTGCATGTGAAAATGGCTCATTTCCATAGGTTAACCCCTTTGGAAATTGACAATTTTGACATGAAAATTATTTTTTTTTAAATTCGCGAATATTTGCCATGCTTATTGGTTAGAACTAACAATTAAGGTTCCACTATGTTAGACCCTTCAAATAATAACCAAATCAAGTTAAAAACATTTTTGAACATGCTAAAATAAAACCGAGTAAATTTGAGTTTTAACTTCGTTTGACCATTGTATACAGGGTCCACCATAATGACACTTGAGTTTTGAGCCATTTTGAACATGCATATCAAATATTAGTCGATTTGAAAATTTTCAAATTTGCATGTCAAAATAGCTCATTTCCATAGGTTAACCCCGTTGGAAATTGACAATTTTGACATGAAAATTAAATTTTTTAAATTCGTGAATATTTGCCATGCTTATTGGTTATAACTAACAATTAAGGTTCCACTATGTTTAGACCCGTCAAATAATAACCAAATCCAGTTAAAAACATTTTTGAACATGCTAAAATAAAACCGAGTAAATTTGAGTTTTATCTTCGTTTGACCATTGTATTCAGGGTCCACCATAATGACACTTGAGTTTTGAGCCATTTTCAACATGCATATCAAATATTAGTCGATTTGAAAATTTTCAAATTTGCATGTCAAAATGGCTCATTTCCATAGGTTAACCCCTTTGGAAATTGACAATTTTCACATGAAAATTGAATTTTTTTAAATTCACGAATATTTGCCATGCTTATTGGTTAGAACTAACAATTAAGGTTCCACTATGTTAGACCCTTCAAATAATAACCAAATCAAGTTAAAAACATTTTTGAACAGGCTAAAATAAAACCGAGTAAATTTGATTTTTAACTTCATTTGACCATTGAATATAGGGTCCACCATAATGACACTTTACTTTTGAGCCATTTTGAACATGCATATCAAATATTAGTCGATTTGAAAATTTTCAAATTTGCATGTCAAAATGGCTCATTTCCATAGGTTAACCCCTTTGGAAATTGACAATTTTGACATGAAAATTAATTTTTTTAAAATTCGCGAATATTTGCCATGCTTATTGGTTAGAACTAACAATTAAGGTTCCACTATGTTAGACCCTTCAAATAATAACCAAATCAAGTTAAAAACATTTTTGAACATGCTAAAATAAAACCGAGTAAATTTGATTTTTTACTTCGTTTGACCATTGTATACAGGGTCCACCATAATAACACTTGAGTTTTGAGCCATTTTGAACATGCATATCAAATATTAGTCGATTTGAAAATTTTCAAATTTGCATGTCAAAATAGCTCATTTCCATAGGTTAACCCCTTTGGAAATTGACAATTTTGACATGAAAATTAAATTTTTTAAATTCGTGAATATTTCCCATGCTTATTGGTTATAACTAACAATTAAGGTTCCACTATGTTTAGACCCGTCAAATAATAACCAAATCCAGTTAAAAACATTTTTGAACATGCTAAAATAAAACCGAGTAAATTTGAGTTTTAACTTCGTTTGACCATTGTATACAGGGTCCACCATAATGACACTTGAGTTTTGAGCCATTTTGAACATGCATATCAAATATTAGTCGATTTGAAAATTTTCAAATTTGCATGTCAAAATAGCTCATTTCCATAGGTTAACCCCTTTGGAAATTGACAATTTTGACATGAAAATTAATTTTTTTAAAATTCGCGAATATTTGCCATGCTTATTGGTTAGAACTAACAATTAAGGTTCCATTATGTTAGACCCTTCAAATAATAACCAAATCAAGTTAAAAACATTTTTGAACATGCTAAAATAAAACCGAGCAAATTTGAGTTTTAACTTCGTTTGACCATTGTATACAGGGTCCACCATAATGACACTTGAGTTTTGAGCCATTTTGAACATGCATATCAAATATTAGTCGATTTGAAAATTTTCAAATTTGCATGTCAAAATGGCTCATTTCCATAGGTTAACCCCTTTGGAAATTGACAATTTTGACATGAAAATTAATTTTTTTAAAATTCGCGAATATTTGCCATGCTTATTGGTTAGAACTAACAATTAAGGTTCCACTATGTTTAGACCCGTCAAATAATAACCAAATCAAGTTAAAAACATTTTTGAACATGCTAAAATAAAACCGAGTAAATTTGATTTTTTACTTCGTTTGACCATTGTATACAGGGTCCACCATAATGACACTTGAGTTTTGAGCCATTTTGAACATGCATATCAAATATTAGTCGATTTGAAAATTTTCAAATTTGCATGTCAAAATAGCTCATTTCCATAGGTTAACCCCTTTGGAAATTGACAATTTTGACATGAAAATTAAATTTTTTAAATTCGTGAATATTTGCCATGCTTATTGGTTATAACTAACAATTAAGGTTCCACTATGTTTAGACCCGTCAAATAATAACCAAATCCAAGTTAAAAACATTTTTGAACATGCTAAAATAAAACCGAGTAAATTTGAGTTTTAACTTCGTTTGACCATTGTATACGGGGTCCACCATAATGACACTTGAGTTTTGAGCCATTTTGAACATGCATATCAAATATTAGTCGATTTGAAAATTTTCAAATTTGCATGTCAAAATAGCTCATTTCCATAGGTTAACCCCTTTGGAAATTGACAATTTTGACATGAAAATTAATTTTTTTAAAATTCGCGAATATTTGCCATGCTTATTGGTTAGAACTAACAATTAAGGTTCCACTATGTTAGACCCTTCAAATAATAACCAAATCAAGTTAAAAACATTTTTGAACATGCTAAAATAAAACCGAGCAAATTTGAGTTTTAACTTCGTTTGACCATTGTATACAGGGTCCACCATAATGACACTTGAGTTTTGAGCCATTTTGAACATGCATATCAAATATTAGTCGATTTGAAAATTTTCAAATTTGCATGTCAAAATGGCTCATTTGCATAGGTTAACCCCTTTGGAAATTGACAATTTTGACATGAAAATTAATTTTTTTTAAATTCGCGAATATTTGCCATGCTTATTGGTTAGAACTAACAATTAAGGTTCCACTATGTTAGACCCTTCAAATAATAACCAAATCAAGTTAAAAACATTTTTGAACATGCTAAAATAAAACCGAGTAAATTTGAGTTTTAACTTTGTTTGACCATTGTATACGGGGTCCACCATAATGACACTTGAGTTTTGAGCCATTTTGAACATGCATATCAAATATTAGTCGATTTGAAAATTTTCAAATTTGCATGTCAAAATAGCTCATTTCCATAGGTTAACCCCTTTGGAAATTGACAATTTTGACATGAAAATTATTTTTTTTAAAATTCGCGAATATTTGCCATGCTTATTGGTTAGAACTAACAATTAAGGTTCCACTATGTTAGACCCTTCAAATAATAACCAAATCAAGTTAAAAACATTTTTGAACATGCTAAAATAAAACCGAGTAAATTTGAGTTTTAACTTCGTTTGACCATTGTATACGGTGGTCCACCATAATGACACTTGAGTTTTGAGCCATTTTGAACATGCATATCAAATATTAGTCGATTTGAAAATTTTCAAATTTGCATGTCAAAATAGCTCATTTCCATAGGTTAACCCCTTTGGAAATTGACAATTTTGACATGAAAATTAATTTTTTTAAAATTCGCGAATATTTGCCATGCTTATTGGTTAGAACTAACAATTAAGGTTCCATTATGTTAGACCCTTCAAATAATAACCAAATCAAGTTAAAAACATTTTTGAACATGCTAAAATAAAACCGAGCAAATTTGAGTTTTAACTTCGTTTGACCATTGTATACAGGGTCCACCATAATGACACTTGAGTTTTGAGCCATTTTGAACATGCATATCAAATATTAGTCGATTTGAAAATTTTCAAATTTGCATGTCAAAATGGCTCATTTCCATAGGTTAACCCCTTTGGAAATTGACAATTTTGACATGAAAATTAATTTTTTTAAAATTCGCGAATATTTGCCATGCTTATTGGTTAGAACTAACAATTAAGGTTCCACTATGTTTAGACCCGTCAAATAATAACCAAATGAAGTTAAAAACATTTTTGAACATGCTAAAATAAAACCGAGTAAATTTGATTTTTTACTTCGTTTGACCATTGTATACAGGGTCCACCATAATGACACTTGAGTTTTGAGCCATTTTGAACATGCATATCAAATATTAGTCGATTTGAAAATTTTCAAATTTGCATGTCAAAATAGCTCATTTCCATAGGTTAACCCCTTTGGAAATTGACAATTTTGACATGAAAATTAAATTTTTTAAATTCGTGAATATTTGCCATGCTTATTGGTTATAACTAACAATTAAGGTTCCACTATGTTTAGACCCGTCAAATAATAACCAAATCCAGTTAAAAACATTTTTGAACATGCTAAAATAAAACCGAGTAAATTTGAGTTTTAACTTCGTTTGACCATTGTATACAGGGTCCACCATAATGACACTTGAGTTTTGAGCCATTTTGAACATGCATATCAAATATTAGTCGATTTGAAAATTTTCAAATTTGCATGTCAAAATAGCTCATTTCCATAGGTTAACCCCTTTGGAAATTGACAATTTTGACATGAAAATTAATTTTTTTAAAATTCGCGAATATTTGCCATGCTTATTGGTTAGAACTAACAATTAAGGTTCCACTATGTTAGACCCTTCAAATAATAACCAAATCAAGTTAAAAACATTTTTGAACATGCTAAAATAAAACCGAGCAAATTTGAGTTTTAACTTCGTTTGACCATTGTATACAGGGTCCACCATAATGACACTTGAGTTTTGAGCCATTTTGAACATGCATATCAAATATTAGTCGATTTGAAAATTTTCAAATTTGCATGTCAAAATGGCTCATTTGCATAGGTTAACCCCTTTGGAAATTGACAATTTTGACATGAAAATTAATTTTTTTTAAATTCGCGAATATTTGCCATGCTTATTGGTTAGAACTAACAATTAAGGTTCCACTATGTTAGACCCTTCAAATAATAACCAAATCAAGTTAAAAACATTTTTGAACATGCTAAAATAAAACCGAGTAAATTTGAGTTTTAACTTTGTTTGACCATTGTATACGGGGTCCACCATAATGACACTTGAGTTTTGAGCCATTTTGAACATGCATATCAAATATTAGTCGATTTGAAAATTTTCAAATTTGCATGTCAAAATAGCTCATTTCCATAGGTTAACCCCTTTGGAAATTGACAATTTTGACATGAAAATTATTTTTTTTAAAATTCGCGAATATTTGCCATGCTTATTGGTTAGAACTAACAATTAAGGTTCCACTATGTTAGACCCTTCAAATAATAACCAAATCAAGTTAAAAACATTTTTGAACATGCTAAAATAAAACCGAGTAAATTTGAGTTTTAACTTCGTTTGACCATTGTATACGGGGTCCACCATAATGACACTTGAGTTTTGAGCCATTTTGAACATGCATATCAAATATTAGTCGATTTGAAAATTTTCAAATTTGCATGTCAAAATAGCTCATTTCCATAGGTTAACCCCTTTGGAAATTGACAATTTTGACATGAAAATTAATTTTTTTAAAATTCGCGAATATTTGCCATGCTTATTGGTTAGAACTAACAATTAAGGTTCCACTATGTTAGACCCTTCAAGAAATAACCAAATCAAGTTAAAAACATTTTTGAACATGCTAAAATAAAACCGAGTAAATTTGAGTTTTAACTTCGTTTGGCCATTGTATACAGGGTCCACCATAATGACACTTGAGTTTTGAGCCATTTTCAACATGCATATCAAATATTAGTCGATTTGAAAATTTTCAAATTTGCATGTCAAAATGGCTCATTTCCATAGGTTAACCCCTTTGCAAATTGACAATTTTGACATGAAAATTAATTTTTTTAAAATTCACGAATATTTGCCATGCTTATTGGTTAGAACTAACAATTAAGGTTCCACTATGTTAGACCCTTCAAGTAATAACCAAATCAAGTTAAAAACATTTTTGAACATGCTAAAATAAAACCGAGTAAATTTGAGTTTTAACTTCGTTTGGCCATTGTATACGAGGGTCCACCATAATGACACTTGAGTTTTGAGCCATTTTCAACATGCATATCAAATATTAGTCGATTTGAAAATTTTCAAATTTGCATGTCAAAATGGCTCATTTCCATAGGTTAACCCCTTTGGAAATTGACAATTTTCACATGAAAATTGAATTTTTTTAAATTCACGAATATTTGCCATGCTTATTGGTTAGAACTAACAATTAAGGTTCCACTATGTTAGACCCTTCAAATAATAACCAAATCAAGTTAAAAACATTTTTGAACAAGCTAAAATAAAACCGAGTAAATTTGATTTTTAACTTCATTTGACCATTGAATATAGGGTCCACCATAATGACACTTTACTTTTGAGCCATTTTGAACATGCATATCAAATATTAGTCGATTTGAAAATTTTCAAATTTGCATGTGAAAATGGCTCATTTCCATAGGTTAACCCCTTTGGAAATTGACAATTTTGACATGAAACTTAAATTTTTTAAATTCGTGAATATTTGCAATGCTTATTGGTTATAACTAACAATTAAGGTTCCACCATGTTAGACCCTTCAAATAATAACCAAATCAAGTTAAAAACATTTTTGAACATGCTAAAATAAAACCGAGTAAATTTGATTTTTAACTTCATTTGACCATTGAATATAGGGTCCACCATAATGACACTTTACTTTTGAGCCATTTTGAACATGCATATCAAATATTAGTCGATTTGAAAATTTTCAAATTTGCATGTGAAAATGGCTCATTTCCATAGGTTAACCCCTTTGGAAATTGACAATTTTGACATGAAAATTAATTTTTTTTTAATTCGCAAATATTTTCCATGCTTACTGGTTAGAACTAACAATTAAGGTTCCACTATGTTAGACCCTTCAAATAATAACCAAATCAAGTTAAAAACATTTTTGAACATGCTAAAATAAAACCGAGTAAATTTGAGTTTTAACTTCGTTTGACCATTGTATACGGGGTCCACCATAATGACACTTGAGTTTTGAGCCATTTTCAACATGCATATCAAATATTAGTCGATTTGAAAATTTTCAAATTTGCATGTCAAAATGGCTCATTTCCATAGGTTAACCCCTTTGGAAATTGACAATTTTGACATGAAAATTAAATTTTTTAAATTCGTGAATTTTGCAATGCTTATTGGTTATAACTAACAATTAAGGTTCCACCATGTTAGACCCTTCAAATAATAACCAAATCAAGTTAAAAACATTTTTGAACATGCTAAAATAAAACCGAGTAAATTTGATTTTTAACTTCATTTGACCATTGAATATAGGGTCCACCATAATGACACTTTACTTTTGAGCCATTTTGAACATGCATATCAAATATTAGTCGATTTGAAAATTTTCAAATTTGCATGTGAAAATGGCTCATTTCCATAGGTTAACCCCTTTGGAAATTGACAATTTTGACATGAAAATTAATTTTTTTAAAATTCACGAATATTTGCCATGCTTATTGGTTAGAACTAACAATTAACGTTCCACTATGTTAGACCCTTCAAGTAATAACCAAATCAAGTTAAAAACATTTTTGAACATGCTAAAATAAAACCGAGTAAATTTGAGTTTTAACTTCGTTTGACCATTGTATACAGGGTCCACCATAATGACACTTGAGTTTTGAGCCATTTTCAACATGCATATCAAATATTATTCGATTTGAAAATTTTCAAATTTGCATGTCAAAATGGCTCATTTCCATAGGTTAACCCCTTTGGAAATTGACAATTTTCACATGAAAATTGAATTTTTTTAAATTCACGAATATTTGCCATGCTTATTGGTTAGAACTAACAATTAAGGTTCCACTATGTTAGATCCTTCAAATAATAACCAAATCAAGTTAAAAACATTTTTGAACAGACTAAAATAAAACCGAGGTAAATTTGATTTTTAACTTCATTTGACCATTGAATATAGGGTCCACCATAATGACACTTTACTTTTGAGCCATTTTGAACATGCATATCAAATATTAGTCGATTTGATAATTTTCAAATTTGCATGTGAAAATGGCTCATTTCCATAGGTTAACCCCTTTGGAAATTGACAATTTTGACATGAAACTTAAATTTTTTAAATTCGTGAATATTTGCAATGCTTATTGGTTATAACTAACAATTAAGGTTCCACCATGTTAGACCCTTCAAATAATAACCAAATCAAGTTAAAAACATTTTTGAACATGCTAAAATAAAACCGAGTAAATTTGATTTTTAACTTCATTTGACCATTGAATAAAGGGTCCACCATAATGACACTTTACTTTTGAGCCATTTTGAACATGCATATCAAATATTAGTCGATTTGAAAATTTTCAAATTTGCATGTGAAAATGGCTCATTTCCATAGGTTAACCCCTTTGGAAATTGACAATTTCACATGAAAATTGAATTTTTTTAAATTCACGAATATTTGCCATGCTTATTGGTTAGAACTAACAATTAAGGTTCCACTATGTTAGACCCTTCAAATAATAACCAAATCAAGTTAAAAACATTTTTGAACATGCTAAAATAAAACCGAGTAAATTTGAGTTTTAACTTCGTTTGACCATTGTATACGGGGTCCACCATAATGACACTTGAGTTTTGAGCCATTTTCAACATGCATATCAAATATTAGTCGATTTGAAAATTTTCAAATTTGCATGTCAAAATGGCTCATTTCCATAGGTTAACCCCTTTGGAAATTGACAATTTTGACATGAAAATTAATTTTTTTTTAATTCGTGAATATTTTCCATGCTTATTGGTTAGAACTAACAATTAAGGTTCCACTATGTTAGACCCTTCAAATAATAACCAAATCAAGTTAAAAACATTTTTGAACATGCTAAAATAAAACCGAGTAAATTTGAGTTTTAACTTCGTTTGACCATTGTATACGGGGTCCACCATAATGACACTTGAGTTTTGAGCCATTTTCAACATGCATATCAAATATTAGTCGATTTGAAAATTTTCAAATTTGCATGTCAAAATGGCTCATTTCCATAGGTTAACCCCTTTGGAAATTGACAATTTTGACATGAAAATTAATTTTTTTTTAATTCGCGAATATTTTCCATGCTTATTGGTTAGAACTAACAATTAAGGTTCCACTATGTTAGACCCTTCAAATAATAACCAAATCAAGTTAAAAACATTTTTGAACATGCTAAAATAAAACCGAGTAAATTTGAGTTTTAACTTCGTTTGACCATTGTATACGGGGTCCACCATAATGACACTTGAGTTTTGAGCCATTTTCAACATGCATATCAAATATTAGTCGATTTGAAAATTTTCAAATTTGCATGTCAAAATGGCTCATTTCCATAGGTTAACCCCTTTGGAAATTGACAATTTTCACATGAAAATTAAATTTTTTTAAATTCACGAATATTTGCCATGCTTATTGGTTAGAACTAACAATTAAGGTTCCACTATGTTAGACCCTTCAAATAATAACCAAATCAAGTTAAAAACATTTTTGAACATGCTAAAATAAAACCGAGTAAATTTGAGTTTTAACTTCGTTTGACCATTGTATACAGGGTCCACCATAATGACACTTGAGTTTTGAGCCATTTTCAACATGCATATCAAATATTAGTCGATTTGAAAATTTTCAAATTTGCATGTCAAAATGGCTCATTTCCATAGGTTAACCCCTTTGGAAATTGACAATTTTCACATGAAAATTAAATTTTTTTAAATTCACGAATATTTGCCATGCTTATTGGTTAGAACTAACAATTAAGGTTCCACTATGTTAGACCCTTCAAATAATAACCAAATCAAGTCAAAAACATTTTTGAACATGCTAAAATAAAACCGAGTAAATTTGAGTTTTAACTTCGTTTGACCATTGTATACAGGGTCCACCATAATGACACTTGAGTTTTGAGCCATTTTCAACATGCATATCAAATATTAGTCGATTTGAAAATTTTCAAATTTGCATGTCAAAATGGCTCATTTCCATAGGTTAACCCCTTTGGAAATTGACAATTTTGACATGAAAATTAAATTTTTTAAATTCGTGAATATTTGCAATGCTTATTGGTTATAACTAACAATTAAGGTTCCACCATGTTAGACCCTTCAAATAATAACCAAATCAAGTTAAAAACATTTTTGAACATGCTAAAATAAAACCGAGTAAATTTGATTTTTAACTTCATTTGACCATTGAATATAGGGTCCACCATAATGACACTTTACTTTTGAGCCATTTTGAACATGCATATCAAATATTAGTCGATTTGAAAATTTTCAAATTTGCATATGAAAATTCAAAATTTTAAAATTGGCTAATATTTGACATGCATATTCGGAATGCCATAAAATTAAGGTTGAAGGCCGTTGAAATAATAGGCAAATGCAGTTAAAAAATATTTTGGAACATGCTAAAATAACACTGACAAAATTTGATTTTGTAAGTTTGTTTGACCATTGTTTATAGGGGTTACCATAATGACACTTTAGTTTTGAGCCATTTCCGACATGCCTGTAAAATATTAGCCGATTTGAGAATTTTCAAATTTTCATGTGAAAATGGCTCATTTCCATAAGTTAACCCCTTTGGAAATTGACAATTTTGACATGAAAATTAATTTTTTTTAAATGGGGGAATATCTGACATGTTTATTTGTTATAACTATAGATTAAGGTTCCACCATGATAGAGCCTTCAAATAATAACCAAATGAAGTTAAAAACATTTTTGAGCATGCTAAAATAAAAGCGAGTAAATTTGATTTTTTACTTCGTTTGGCCATTATATACAGGGTCCACCATAATGACACTTGAGTTTTGAGCAGTTTTGAACATGCATATCAAATATTAGTCGATTTGAAAATTTTCAAATTTGCATGTCAAAATGGCTCATTTTCATAGGTTAACCCCTTTGGAAATTGACAATGTTGACATGAAAATTAAATTTTTTTAAATTCTCGAATATTTGCGATGCTTGTTGGTTATAACTAACAATTAAGGTTCCACCATGTTAGACCTTTCAAATAATAACCAAATCAAGTTAAAAACATTTTTGAACATGCTAAAATAAAACCGAGTAAATTTGATTTTTAACTTCGTTTGACCATTGTATACAGGGTCCACCATAATGACACTTGAGTTTTGAGCCATTTTCAACACGCATATCAAATATTAGTCGATTTGAAAATTTGAAAATTTGCATGTCAAAATGGCTCATTTACATAGGTTAACCCCTTTGGAAATTGACAATTTTAACATGAAAATTAAAATTTTTCAAACTGGCTAATATTTTGACATGTATATTCGAAATGATATAAAATTAAGGTTTAATCATGTTATGCCCTTGAAATAATAGCGAAATGAAGTAAAGATACAATTTGAAACATGCTAAAATAACATCGAGCTAATTTAATTTTTAGCTTCATTTGACCATTGTTTACAGGGGTTACCATAATGACACTTGAGTTTTGAGTCATTTCGACCATGCCTGTCAAATATTAGTCAATTTGAAAATTTTGAAATTTTATGTCAAAATGGGTCATTTCCATACCCCTTTGGAAATTGACAAATTTGACATGAAAATTCAAAATTTTCAAATTGGCTAATATTTGACATGCATATTCGGAATGCCATAAATTTAAGGTTTCACCATGTTAGGCCCTTTAAATAATAGTCAAATGCAGTTAAAAAATATTTTGGAACATGCTAAAATAACACTGACTAAATTTGATTTTGTAACTTTGTTTGACCATTGTTTACAGGGGTTACCATAATGCCACTTCAGTTTTGAGCTATTTCGACATGCCTGTCAAATATTAGTCGATTTGAGAATTTCCAAATTTTCATGTGAAAATTGCTCATTTCCGTAGGTTAACCCCTTTGGAAATTGACAATTTTGACATGAAAATTAAATACTTGTAAATTGGCGAATATCTGACATGTTTATTGGTTATAACTATAAATTAAGGTTCCACCATGTTAGACCCTTCAAATAATAACCAAATCAAGTTAAAAACATTTTTGAACATGCTAAAATAAAACCGAGTAAATTTAATTTTTAACTTTGTTTGACCATTGTATACATGGTCCACCATAATGACACTTGAGTTTTGAGCCATTTTCAACACGCATATCAAATATTAGTCGATTTGAAAATTTGAAAATTTGGATGTCAAAATGGCTCATTTCCATAGGTTAACCCCTTTGGAAATTGACAATTTTATGATGAAAATTAAAATTTTTCAAACTGTCTAATATTTGACATGTATATTCGAAATGATATAAAATTAAGGTTTAACCATGTTAGGCCCTTGAAATAATAGCGAAATGAAGTAAAGATACAATTTGAAACATGCTAAAATAACATCGAGCTAATTTAATTTTTAATTTCATTTTACCATTGTTTAAAGGAGTCACCAGAATGACACTTGAGTTTGACTCATTTCCAACGTGCCTGTCAAATATTAGTTGATTTGAAAATTTTGAAATTTTATGTCAAAATGACTCATTTTCCATAGGTGTTACCCTATGGAAATTGACAAATTTGATATGAAAATTCAAAATTTTCAAATTGGCTTATATTTGACATGCATATTCAGAATGCCATAAAATTAAGGTGTCACCATGTTAGGCCCTTGAAATAATAACCAAATGCAGTTAAAAAATATTTTGGAACATGCTAAAATAACACTGACTAAATTTGATTTTGTAACTTTGTTTGACCATTGTTTACAGGGGTTACCATAATGACACTTCAGTTTTGAGCCATTTCAAACATCCCTGTCAAATATTAGTCGATTTGAGAATTTTGAAATTTTCATGTCAAAATGGCTCATTTCCATAGGTTAACCCCCTTTGGAAATTGACAATTTTGACATAAAATTAAATATTTTCAAATTGCGGAATTTTTAATATGCATGTTTGGAATGACTAACATTTATGGTTCCACAATGTTAGAACCTTCAAATAATTGTCAAATGAAGTTAAAAAAACATTTTTGAACATGCTAAAATAATACCAAGTAAATTTGATTTTTAACATTTTTTGACAACTGTTTACCGGGGTTACCATAATGACACTAGATTTTTTTAGCCATTTACAACATGCATTTCAAATATTAGTCGATTTGAAAATTAAGGTTTCACCATGTTAGGCCCTTGAAATAATAGCCAAATGCAGTTAAAAAATATTTTGGAACATGCTAAAATAACACTTACTAAATTTGATTTTTTAACTTTGTTTGACCATTGTTTACAGGGGTTACCATAATGACACTTCAGTTTTGAGCCATTTCCAATAGGCCAGTAAAATATTAGTCGATTTGAGAATTTTTAAATTTTCATGTCAAAATGGCTCATTTCCATAGGTGATCCCCTTTGGAAATTGACAATTTTGACATAAAATTAAAAAATTTCAAATTGGGGAATTTTTAACATGCATGTTTGGAATGACTAACATATATAGTTCCACAATGTTAGAACCTTCAAATAATTGTCAAATGAAGTTAAAAAACATTTTTGAACATGCTAAAATAATACCAAGTAAATTTGATTTTTAACGTTTTTTGACAACTGTTTACAGGGGTTACCATAATGACACTAGATTTTTTTAGCCATTTACAACATGCATTTTAAATATTAGTCGATTTGAAAATTAAGGTTTAACCTATGTATGGTTGATATTTATATAGTATGAACATCGGACTCCTAATCGATTTTTTAGCTTCGCCACCATGAACAGTCTTTTTGAATATGCACCGTTAACGAAAACACAGCGTTTTTCACACTTGTCTTTAAATTTCCACCAACAAGGTAGACCCGCCGGCCGCCATAGGGGACTTTTCGGGCCTAGACCCAAAGTTTTTTTGGATTTTGAAGTTCGATATTACATAAATTTTTTATATTTTTTGGTTAGTTAACATTTTGTTCATATACGGCCCATGATATTTGAACTCCTATATAATTCGGCATAATACATTGAACCATCCTGAATTCGCCGTTGCTCAATGGTTCCCGCAACTTACAAAGAATCCTACTGTCTGGATGTAAGAATGTAATGAGCCTCCACCGAGGAGCTTCAAATGGTAATTTTTAGCCCAAAACCGACGTATATGAAATTAAAATTATTGAAATTCATAAAAAAATCGAAGGGACAAGGTTGGTAATCATATATTCATCGGCACAGTATAACAAGGTTCAACGTTTTAGATCCTCACAGTTCCAAGCTAACATAATAACTATGCCACCCAATGGAGTCTGAATACTCACTTTTAAAAGATTAGATAAAATAAAATTTGACGCATTTCAATGAAACAATTTAGCTATCGGCTGTAGTACACTGATCCACAGATTTTACTTTGTCAAGCAAATATTTACTAGAATGAACTAATAGAATCGTTTATTTCTCTAGTGTCTTTCTAACTCTATTACTCAAATTGATTAAGCTAACTAAACCAAGTAACAATGATTGATTGGTTGTTTTTATGTTGGTGTATCAAACTATAAACTAATAACTGAAATAAAACAAATCAAGATATAAGAAATTGAGTTTCAAAGATAAGATGAAGGTTGTTCGGACTCGAATCTACAATAGCTAGCAATGCATGGATGAACAATATGCAATCTCAATTATTCAAGTTATATGGCTTGACAATTTCCTACGACAGTCTTAGATCACTCTCGCGCCTCTAAGGATCTATTCCACTCGATCGTAGACTCCTCTCTCGAGTTAATCTACACCCAAGCAAAACGCATTAAACTTGTTCGATGAAATGCCACAACGATAAACGATGCAAAAAGCCTAGATTAAACGCTCCTCTCTCAAGTTAACAAGTAACCTAGAGTTCTTCCTAAGCGACCTATCAACCTATGTTCCTCTCGGACCCACAAATTAATGACGATGATTCAATCAAGATGATCAGACGAGAATGAATCTGAAGTTAGGTTTAGCAAGAACACACGATAATCCTAAATAACATAGATAGTAATATCAAAGGTTTAGAAACCCATCATCCATACACAAGCTAAACTAAAGTTTCATCTAATCCAAACAACACAAAAGGTTTAGCCACTAATGGTTTCGAAAAATAAATCACAAGAGAAGAGAAGAAAAATCGGAGAAGATGAAATGTTCTTCGTGGAAATCCCTATCTTCAACTTGATGATTCTCCCTTTGCCTATTGTGGTCGATCCTCTCGCTTGTCTCTAGAATGCTAGCTCTCTATAAGAGCTCGAAAATATGTGTATAGTGAAGTATATCCCATCCATAGGGGGTCTCAGGGGTATTTATAGGCTTTTGGGCCAAGTTGGAGAAGGAAAAGGACTTGAAAACCTATCTAGGGGTGCGACACGACGTGTTCCAGGATTTTTGCATCATTTATCGTTGTGACATTTCATCGAACACCTTTAGTGCGATTTGCTTAGGTGTAGATTAGCTCGATAGAGGAGTCTATGGATAAGTAGAATAGATCCTCAAAGGCACGGGAGTAATCCATACATTACTAGCTTGAGACTATTGTAGGAAATTTCCAAGCCATTATAACCTCAATAATTGACATAACTTATCGTTCATCCATACATTGCTAGCTTTATTGGATTTCAATCCGAGTAACATTCATTCCCATATTTGAAACTCAATCTCTTGCATTTGCATTCTTTTGATTTTCATTCTTAGTTGATAATTGGTTATGAAAACATTCATATAAACAATCATTCATTGTTACTTGGTCTAGTTAGTTTAATCAATTTTAGTATTAGTGTTAGAAATACCATAGGGAAATACGATGGACTTGGATTGAATAATACAACTCCTTGATGTGTTGCATATTCGACACACCTTTTTATTGTAAAATGAGCTTTTTGTGTGTCGAAAAGTGTTTAAACCCTAGATCTCTAGCACATGTTAGCTCCCTTACCCCTTGGGGCCGTATTACGTTGTTCGGTGTGTTTTTGATACATTTTCAGGCAATGTACGGTGTTTGAGGATGGGCGGGAGCGGAAACGGACTGATTTAGAGCAACTGGAGAAGAACACGGCGTGTTCCGGTTATGAGAAAAGGGCAAAAACTTACAGGGGAGGCACACGGCCAGGAACACGACGTGTTCCAGCGCGTGTCCTAAAGAACACGGCGTGTTCCAACTGCGACACCGCGTGTTCTGGTGATGAAAATCAGACGAAAAGTTACAGAGGCCGAACACGGCCAGGAACACGGCGTGTGCCAAGGCGTGTTCCATATCCCAGACGAATTTTCCAATCTTTTTCCATCTCGGATTTGGACGACGAGTCTATATAAAGCCCTAGCAGCCCTTTGAACGATATATCATATTTTCTAGACATATTTTAGAGCTTTTAGAGAGAGAGAAAGTGCCAGAGACCGATTGGAGCGAAAGATTATCATCAATTGGAAACGGAGCGAAGATCGGCGACAGGATTGGGAATTCTCGACGGATCATGTTATCTTTCCGGGTTGTTCTCATTTCTTTTTCCCTTCTTACTTCCCGAACCATGAGTAGCTAAACTTTCTGTGTTGTTCGGATGAGTTGAAGCTTTAGCTAAGCTTTTGTATGGATGATTTGATTTGTTATTGAGGTTTATTCAGACTTATGATGCGTTCTTCCTAAAACCCAATTTCTGATTCAATTTTGTCTGGCCGTCTTGATTGAGTCATCGACATTGATTTGTGGGTCCGAGAGGAACATAGGTTGATAGGTCGCTTAGGAAGAGCCCTAGATTATTCGTTAGCTCAAGAGAGGAGCGAATTGTTTAGGCTCTTTGCACGTTCATCGTTGTGGCATTTCGTCGAACATAATTAATGCGTTTTTTTTAGGTGTAGATTAGCTCGAGAGAGGAATCTCAAGTTAGACGAGATAGATCCTTAGAGGCGCGAGAGTGATCTAAGACTACGATAGGAAATTTCCGAGCCGTTATAACCTGAATAACCGAGATAATTTATCATTCATTCATGCATTGCTAGCTTTAGTGGATTCGAATCCGAGCAACCTTCATTCCTATTTGAAACTCAATCTCTCGAGTTCGTTTAACTTTTAATTGCATGCTTAGTTGTTAATTGGTTACTTAAGACAATCTAAAAACAATTTCGACCGGTTACTTGGTTTAGTTTGAACATCCACTTGAGTAATAAGAATAGAAAGAAATTTTGATGAACATTAGTTTGATAGGTGACACCTAATCTCTTATAGCAAGATGTGTTTTTGATGCAATATCTCTAACAACTTGGAAGTAAAACGGATGTTAAGAAAAACAAAACTACTCATTAAAAATTGTTAAAGATTGTAGGGATGGAGGTGATTAAAAATTATTCAATAAATTGTTGCTAAAGTTGTTGATGTTGTAATGTAAACATAATTAGAAATTGCTAAATTAATTTTGCAATGTAGATGGCCTTAGCTACTTTTTTTGTTCATTAATGAACAGTGACATTATTTTTTTAATGTTTTTTTGTTTTTTTTTGAAGTGCTTGGGTTAGGGTACGGGTGCGGGTATAACTGATATTTTTTGGGTATGAGTGCGGGTATAAATGGTATTTTTCGGTTGCAGATATAACTAAAAATCGCCCGAAAACTAATGGGTGTGAATACGATGAAACATTTACTACCGAAATGTTATATACGCCATATTACCCAAACGCGAAACTATAACCGTTATGTGCAGGTACGAGTATGGTATAACTGAAAATCATCAGAAAACTAACGGGTATGGATATGGTCTGCCATTTACTACCCAAAAGTTATATACGGTGGGTATTACCCGAACCCAAAACTTCAACGACTGGGTAACGAATATCAACTATCTGAACCTGAACCTAAACCTGACTGTTGTCAAGCCTACATCAATTTTAATTTTCCCACTAGATCCCTTTATGCAATTTTTGGGTATGAATACGGTATGTCATTTACAACCTGAAAGGTTATATATGGTAGGCAACGGATATCAACTATCTAAGCTAACGGGTATGGATATGGTGTGACATTTACTACCGAAATGTCATATACTGCTAGTATTACCCGAACCCGAAACTAAAACTGGTGGGTACGAATATCCACTGCCCGATCCCGACCGCTGTCAACCCTACCTCAATTTTAATTTGTCTCTAGATCTCTTTATAAAATTTTTAAAATATAATTTTTCTATTTATATAATTATGTTCCATCTTTGTATGCATGAATTTAGGCCGAATATCGAAATCTAGCCCGAATGGTAGTTTATCCTTACGTAACAGGCAAAATTTAGTTTGTTACGTAAGAGTAAAGGCCATTACGTAAGCCATATGTTATGACGTCTTACGTAACGACAATTGTTCCTTACGTAACAAGCAAAATTTAGCCTGTTACGTAAGAGAAATGGTCGTTACGTAAGTCTTACCTAACGAGAGTTGATCCTTAAGTAACAGGCAAAATTTAGCCGGTTACGTAAGAGTAAAGGCAGTTACGTAAGTTTTACATAACGGTAGTTGTTCCTTACGTAACAACCCAAATTTAGCATATTACGTAAGAGTAAAGGCCGTTACGTAAGCCTTACGTAACGACGTCTTGCATAACGACAGTTGTTCCTTACGTAACCGGAAAAATTTAGCATGTTACGTAAGAGTAAAGGCAGTTACGTAAGTCTTACATAACGACAGTTGATCCTTACGTAACATGAAAAATTAAACATATTACATAAGAGTAAAGGCCATTACGTATGTCTTATGTAATGGCAGTTGTTCCTTATATAACGTAACCTACTATAACAGGTCACTAACACAAAGTTACATTTTGTTAATTCATGTCACCCTAAGAGATGCCAAATATATATGGTATGTACTAAGGAAAAAACTAATTGAATAAAAGAAACATCTTAAATGTTACTAAGTAAAATATTTTTAACATAAATATCACAAAAGTCTTGTATAATATCAATGAATATAACACCAAATTAAAATTACAATATCTAAAAGTCAATAGTTGAAACTTCGAAGCATTTGATATTCAAACTCAACACATGAGATAAAAAAATGTATTTAGTAATAAAAATATAACATAATATCTTATTGAAATTCTTCGACCAAGCCTCTCTTTCTGAATGCTCATATAGATTCTTTCAAACACTCTGCAATTATCATGTAATTTATTCTAGTATCCGTGGGTAGCGAAATTCTTTGTACTGCAATTCAAAAATTTGAATAAATATAAATAAGTTAGTGACATAATAAAATAAAATATGTTTTGAAGTAAACAAATATTAGTTTTAAATCAAGAGATTCACATAACTTGTATCATGTAACAATACTTACTCATCACAGTCAACTGTGGTTGACATATTGAAAGGAACTTTAAGTTTGCATAAATCTGGAATCTTTTTCAACAAATCATCTTATACCGGAAAGATCTTAAAAGCAGTGACAAGACAGTTGCAAGCTGTCTTTTTGTCGTCTATACTGGATGTACTTGCAACTAAATTTTGAAGGCCGGAGCAACAATCTGGTGTTACAGAGTTGCTTTTTCCGGTAGCATACGGTAAACACGGTCGTGCATCATCATCTACCGTACTATAACTAATGGAAGTCATTTTATCTTTATGATTGGCGAGAGAAATAGAGAAAAAAGAAAAGATGATAGGAACCATAATTGAGAGAACAATTTTGTTTATTTTTTCGTGGTGAATGATGACTCCTCAAATATGAAATGTTGTAACGCTTTAGTGAGATGAGACAAGAATTCTTGTAGGCTTTGTATATATAGAAGACTGCAATGATATTGTGGTTTACATAGCATTTTGGTGATGTGATTAGTAATAATAGAGACAAATTAGAAAGAGATAGAAGTGCACAAAACTTGGGTCAATATTGTAAGATGTCATTGCATGAAACTTTTTCTCATATATGCTTCTTTTAGTCCTTTTTGATGAAATACTCAAATCTATTCATATTCTAATTATAGTATAAGATTGCAAGCATTATGAATGACAAAATACCAGCCATTAAATGGATTTTATAATAGTGATAGAAAGGGGTAATTTTGATTATTTTCCTTTAAAACAAGACTTTGGTTACCTAATTGCCTTAAAGAATGAAATTAATTTGAAATAAAATTTTATGACATGGACGACAATTTTCTAATTTTTTCGTATTGTAAATATCTCATTTCTTAAACAATATCACGACACACAAAAAGGTTCAAATCACTTATCGCACTATTAAATCTCCTCTCAACCAACAAAATTTAGAAATTTCAATTCAGAGAGTTTTCGTAAGGAGCAAAAGGTATGAGAAGCCTATTATTAAGACACACCCCTTGTAATCATAAATTGATAGTATCATCTTATTCATAGTTTATATAAAAATTGCTAGATGTTTGGGATTGCAATAATTTCTAACAATGGACCTACATCGAAGATATTAATAAAGGGATTCTAAACATGATATTCAAATTAAATTAAACATGCGAATTGTCTTTCTGTTCTCAAATTTGACCCCAAAATATTGTATCTCATTAAGGCCAAATATGTAAAAATGTACACATTTACTAGTGTGGGATATCTGTGGTTTATATTTATATTTTCAAAGGATAGTTTAGTAACTTTATATAAACCATATTTTTTCTCTAACTTTCTTATTTAATTAATTTTTTCATATTTTTATATATAATCTCGAATTTGAAAAAATTTTACGCCGACGTTTTGAAAGGTTAAAATTAGAATAATCTTGATATGTTTAGACAAATTATTATTTTTGATGTCAAACACATGAGTTGATCCCCTCAAAACTAAACTTCATAGGTATATAAACTAGAAGATAGATATTACCAATTTGAAGATAGTATTAACAACTTTGAAATTGATATAATTATTAAAAACATAGAAGTAATTATTAATAACTTAGAGTCATATATTAACAATGAAGTAAACATGATTGTTGAGAGAATTAAGACATAGTTAAAAAATTTAATTGCACATCCAATTTCTTCAATGAGACATTAATTGTTTTCCATCTTTTATAAGTATATTTGTTTTTAAAAAATATTATTAGAGATGTTATAATAATAATTTTTTTAAGTTTTTACATATTTTTAATTTTGAATCAAGGTGTTACGTCATTCAAAAAAATCAAGGTCTTGGAAGCCTCGTTTCAAAGGTTAAATTTATAACTACATAATTAAAATATGATTTCCTTCACCTCCCTCCACTAATCTATTTTGTGTTCGAGGTTCAGTATATCCATTAGTTCCGGTTTAAATTTTTCTTCTTTAGTTTCAATATATAGTTTGATCATTATAGTGTTTTCATTTTTAAGTTTGGTTATCGTGTTTTCTTTTCTAAACTTCTCATATTAGGTATTTATACATTGAGGATCTAAATTAAAAGGATAGATTAATGTACACATATCTATTGTTCCTTTCAAATATAAAGTTCGGCTACAAATTTTTCTTTTCTAAATTTATAGGTATTTGAAGATATATCCATCTTTTAAATAAATAATTCATTGATGCAGTCATACATATTATCGCTTTTTTCAAATATAAAGTTCGATTATTATTTTTCTTTTTCAAATTTCTCTTATTAAAAATTTGAAGGTACATCAGGCTTTTGAAGTAAATAATACATGAATATATGCTTATATATTATACTTTTCATTTTCAAATCTATGATATAAATGATTTAAAGGTACATTATGCTTTTGAAGTAATAATAGATTTGATTATGCATATATCAATTGTTGCTTCAAAATAAAAGTTTTGAGTTAAAATGTTTTATTTTTATGATTGTGAATGTTAACTGTTTAAAGTTAGTAAATAATGCATCGATGCATATTTCATAATTTATTATAATTTTTTTTTTCATGAGATAGTTGATATATATTTTAAATATTATTTCAACTTTAACTATATTGTAAGAAATAAAATTTCAAATATGCCAACCAGCTGAAAAATATCTGTAAGGCTTACAGATAATTTCATATTTTAGACAAATTTATGTACTCGTACTAGCCCAATGTAAAAAAAAATTATTTTTTGTTGACTAAAATAAAATTTGTCATTATTAGTAGGTTTCATAAAATTTTCTCCTTTACTTACTTGACTAACCAAAACTAAATATATCTATCTCGCTCAAAAAAATATGATGAGAAGCGACAACCCATTCTTATGTTTAGTTCCTTCTCATCGACAACACATTCTTATGTTCAGTTCTTTTATGAGTCTACGTCATCAATGTGTCGATTAATGAAATAATTTTTTTATTTTTAGATATATAGATTATGGCCATACGAGTGTAATTTTCTAGATAAGTATTAAATATATATGGTATATACTAAGGAAAAAAACTAATCGTATAAAAGAAGTTTTTTAAATATTATTGAGTAAAATATTTTTAACGTTAATATGAAAAAATTCTTGTAACACCAAATTGAAATTACAAGATCTGAGCATCAATAGTTCAGACTATACAATTCTTCGAAACATTTTATATTCAAACTCAACACATGAGATAAAGAAAATATGTATTTGATTCTGTTGTTTGCTTATCAATAAGACATAATTGTGGATATTTGATTCTATTTGCTAGAAGTCTTGCTTCTTTTATTCAATTTCAGTTTGTCATTTATGAAAATCCTCAACTCAGCTCAGATAGCTGTATTAGACAACACTATTCTACAACACCTTAGATTACCAGACCCTAACCAAACCTTTACCTACTTTTCCTTCATTGAAACTATGAAGGAAATAACTATGAGGAAGGGTAGAGAGCCTTGATTGGTACAACACTCTTTGAACAGGTTCCATACTCTCTACCTTTTCTCACAGTTATTTTTCCAGTTTCCAACCTATAAGCAAAGTTCGTGTATGGAGGAAATGAGAATCTGGGTTTGGTTATTCAGGTTCGAAAGTTGAAATATCTGGTTTTTCTCAATGAAGGATTTTATGAATGCTTATTGTGAAACTTACACGAGATTAAAGTCAGATCGAAGCAGAGTTTGGATTTCAATTTAAAGATTAAGAGTTCTAGTTGTAAGATGTTTTATCAATTTTCTTCCTATTTATTTCTTTAATCCTTCTCGAAACCATGTCTTAACTAAACTCTTGTGTTTTCTAGATTAGATGAAGTTTTAGATTGGATTTTTGTTGGATGGATTTTTAAACCTGTTATGCTATCGATGTTATACATGATAATGATGTGTTCTTGCTAAAACCTAATTTCAGATTTTGTCTTGCTTGATCATATTGATTGAATTTTTATTATCAATTAGTGAGTCCGAGAGGAACAGTGATTGATAGGACACTTAGGAAGAACTCTTTATTACCCGTTAGCTCAAGAGAGGAGTGGTTAATCTAGACTTTTGCATCATTTGTGTTGTGGCGTTTCATCGAACACCTGTAGTGCATTATGCTTAGGTGAAGATTAGCTCGAGAGAGGAGTTTTCGGTCAAATAGAATAGATTCATAGACTTGTGGAAGCGGTCTAGATTATCTTAGGAGATTACCAAGCCATTATAACCTAAATAATTGAGATTGTATGTCATATATCCTGCATTGTCTTCTAAACTAAATTTGAATCTAGACAACCTTCATTCTCATATTCAACACAAACTTCAGCTTACTTGTTTACTTAGTTTGAGTAATTATAATAATTGTTTTAGTTTTTACATTAGTAGGTTGATAATCATACAACCTTTTCACAAAACTCATTTGGTTTAGTTCGCATTCTAGGTTGAGTAATAGAATTAGAAAAACTCTAGAGAAATACGATTCCATTAGTTAATTCAAATAAATATTTGAAAGACGGTGTAAAATCCATTTATCATATGTTTCGTTTCATTATGTTGTTCAGTTACATCGTAAACTACAACAAAAGAGCCACTTTGCATCCGTCGATGAGAATCAACTTGGCGTCGGTCAGCCAAAAAATCGACGGGTTTTGAATTTAGCATCATTCAATTTTTTATGCCACTTTGCGTCGGTTGGAGGGGACTTAACATCAGTTGCGACCGACACTAAATTACCCAGAATTCAAAATTTTGCCAATTACGTCAAAATCCCTATAAATTTCATCCTTTTTCAAAAATATTCAAACTCCCTCCCTTTTTCATTCTTTCCCTCCCAAAATTTTCTAAACATTTACTTTGTTAGGAAATCTTTCAAAGTATGCTTCTCTCGATGTGTTTTTTTACACTTTTTCTCTAAATTATTTTTAAAAAGGTAAAAGGAAGAAAAAGAAAAGAAAAATCAAAGAAAAAGTAGTATCGAAAAATAGCAGACGAAAAAAAACAATTCTATCCACCAAAGGACAAAGAAGAAGATAAAAAGAGTTGAAGAAAAATGATGAAAAATTGAAGAAGAAAAAAGAAAAAGAAAAAGGAGGATGTCGTCAACCTAAAAAGGAGAAAGAAGAAGAAAAAAGAGGGAGAAGAAGAAGCATAAAGAAAAAAGAAGAAAGAAAACGAACGATGTCCACCTGAAAAGGAGAAGGCAAAATAGCTAGAGAAGGATAATGGTTTTGCTGCCGGTTCAGTCAGTGGCTTTTTAATGAATTTTGTTCGATTTAGTGTCTCTCAGTTTGTTACCGACGCAAAATAGGATGCAACCGACGTGAAGTAAATTTAACGTCGCCAAATTCAGTGTCATTTTTTACCGACGAGTAATTTTTCGCCGGTCGGCGATTGAGGCTAAGTCAAAAAATTGTTCGACGCCAAATGACAGTTTGTTTGTAATGCTAGTCTAGTACAAATCTTCCAAATTGTGATATGACTAACCAGTAAACCGAGACTAAATAGTGACCGCCAGGTAGATTCGTGAAAGTACGACCCTGAGTGATCTCAAAATATCTTGATTGTTGGGATCTAAAAATCCCTCGATCAATTTGGCCTGTTGCCGGTGATATTTTTGACTTCACGAAAGGTGTAAGATTACTCGCTTGGTCTTTGTTTTCCTGTTTCTAAATATGTGATTTTTTAGTTAGTCTTTGTTTTTTTTTTCTGTTTCGACCTTTTTGTTATTTATTGAATTTGATAGTTCAGTTTTGTTTGTAAGAAAAAGTTTGTTAACAAGGTACATATGCAGCTTCATTCCTGAAATCAAGGTTTCTCATCAGTTATATTAGATATCAGAATGTTTATGATTATAGTTATGGTGATTTTGGTAATATGAGTTCAAATGATTCGGACTATTAAAAATGGCAAGACCAATTTAGTTTTCTGGATTAATACATCATTATATTTGAATTCAATGATTCTTATTGGTATTCTCACAAAAGAACAAAAGAGATTGCTTTATCAGTAAATCAAGATTCAAGGTCAATAGTCTAAAATTTATTTTATTTGATCGAGAAAAATTATAATTCTTAGATCTCTCATAGAATCCAAAAAGGTCTAAATTAATCGAGAGTAAGATGTTCATTTCACATTTAAATTATGTTTATTATTCAACCACCCATCCTTACCCGATCGATGGAACACCAAACCACGGCCATCTGACCACCGACTTTAGCGACCACTTTGGCTCGAGCGATTGGAAATTTTCCTTTGGAGTTTTTTGATCCCTTACCTGCCTCAATTGTCATAAATTTGTTTTCAACCACATGATCACCGTCGTCCCACGTAAACAACATGTATCTAGTTTCGGCACAATTCACACGAACTACGTACAATTTGTATTACGTTTTGTATGCACACTTTGTCCACACAATATGTATGGACATAGTTTACAAAATAAGTATACAGTTGATACCATATAAAGCTAAGTACGAAACTTTATATACCTTTCATACAAACTACTTACTAAACTTTATACACCCTTCATACAAAGTGGACTATAACCCTCCTGCCTTAATTGTCGTCAATTTTTTCAACCATATGATCACTGTTTTTTATTTTAAAAAAATTATAATAATTAATTATATAACTTGCAAAAAGGATGTACAAATTCATAAAATGTGTACAAGCTCTGCACACGATTAATATAAAGAATACACAACATGTATATGGGCTGTGCACAGTTCATACAAACTAAATACAATGTGTATTACGTTTTGTATACACTTTGTACACACAGCTTGTATGGAAAATAAGTACACAGTTGATATCATATAAAGCTTAGTATTCTTTTTTCTTAATTTTAAAGTAAACATAGCTAGCTTTTGTTCATGATCACGTCACTATTATTCATATTTAGAAGTGTATATATATATATATATATATATATATATATAGTGCCTCTTTTACATGCACGATCCTTCGTCTGAACTAAATAAGCCTCGCGTTTCCGTCGCTAAGCGCTTCCCGCGACGGCATATGTTTTATTTCAACGACGATTGTGGCAGGGTCCGTTTTGGCAACCAACTCCGCAGTAAAGATCAATGGATCCACAGAAGCCGTCCTTACTGCAGCAAAGGACTGGGTTTGGACATGTTTTACCACCGTGCTTAGCACCGCAGTTAGGATAGTCGTATTTTGAATCATCCGCCGCCGTCCCCGTGGCTAATATTGCTATGAGTAACAGCGCCAGAATGGCCACTTTGATCAACTTCTTCCCCGTCCCTTCCATTGGCTAATCTCAAAACTCTGTGTATATTACAAACTGTGGACTTTTTCCTGTGGTTTGCAAATGTGAGATTATGTGGGTTAATTTTATTTATAGCATTAGTGCGGGTGGGGGTGGGGGTGGAGGACAAATTGCTAGTCATTGGTTCCAAGAATATAGCTTTGTTTTAAATTTGAGCTCGACTCAAGAATTGCATCTTTTAAATTCGTTATTCAATACAAAATACGACGAATTTGAAAGATTTTTTTCGATGATACAATGGGTGATTTATTTTTTTGACATGTGCTTTTTTTGTTCTTTTGACAGGTTACATGCTTTAAGATTTTGTAAAGATTTTTAAATATTTTTATATTTCGTTTTTAGTTGTACCTGTCAATTTTTTAAAAAATCGAGAATTATATACAAAGATTTATGATCAATTCATTACCTGTCAATTTTTTTAAAAATCGAGAATTATATACAAAGATTTATGATCAATTCATAAATAGAAGAGCACAATTATCATATCTGTTGCTAGAAATGCTATTTAATAATACTCACATACTCTTTTATGTAAATAAATAAACAAGCAATCTCGTAATTACAGTTACAGCAAAGGAATCCATTTTACAACCAAATCCCTAGTTAATTCTATTTGTATGGATGGTAATTAAGTTCTAAATTAAATTAATTCTTTTATGATTCATCATATTCTAAACTTGGTTTTAATATGTAAAATGAGACAAAAAGGTATTGTTTAAGGAGAGAAAAAAGGATAAGTGGTTAGACGATGCGTTGGTAACATAAATAGAATAAGATTTATATATTAATTTTGATAAGAATGATAGACTATAATACTTTAAGAATATAAAATCGTATTATAAATCATTTAGAGAATAATTTTATAATTATACAACATTAAATTCTGAACTCTAAAAAATCAATTGTTATATGCAGAGTTATAAGCCAGAAAAGTCGAGCCATGCAAAATTCCAAATTACCTCAAGTTCATATTTAAAATGTTTTTGTCTTCTTTGTAAAATTAAATAAAGTGCTACCATTACATGTAGGCTTTCTCCGTTAGCTAAAATTAATATTCTGGTCGGCCCATGTATACATGAGAGTTGCATACGGCTCTTATTCCTCCTTGTTTTGTCCATTCGTATTTTTTCATTTTTGTTTCGAACAAACTTTTTTTTTTAGTATTTATAATAAATAATTGTACAAAGTAGTAAACAACTGATTATATTTATTTTAGTGAGTAATAATTGAATTCCCAATTTCATAATTAAAGAATAAACTAAACCACTTACAATTTCACACCTTGTGATTTGCCCGCCCAATATGTAAGATAATATAAATGAAATGATTGAAAATGACATATTCTCGATAATCAAAAGCCATCGGCTATCCGGACCCATGGCTCTGCCCAAGTAACAAGGTAGACAGCCCCAAGCCAGAAACCCAGAACGACTCGGTCCAAAGGAAAGCATGAAGGATCAGCTTCTCGTCGGGTCCGTAATTTGTTGATGACACTCAAGGCCCGAATTCAAGGCCTAGACGCTCAGTACATCCGCCTTAGGACTCCTAACGCGCCCATGAGCGCCTCCGCCATTTTATTATCCCCACTAGCGACATTAACTCCTTAATCCCCTCACACTCTCTGTTACTACTATGTGTCTAGACCCGTTCAGAGAGATCGACTAGTCGATAGTGCAAGGATATTTAGTGATTATCTATCCCTATCTCCATGCTTTTGAGTGAATATTAGTTTATTTGTGCTTCATTCCTGTGTGGTTTTGTGTTTTGGCATTATGTGTCTAGACCCGTTCATTTGGACCGTTTTGGTCCATTTGATGTGTTTCTTCTTAGTATTTATTATCTACACATACTATAGAGACAGGTGGTCTAGCTATGAGGCTATGAACGCGGAATAGAGCACGGTTGGAGCTCGAACGAAAGAACGGAACAAGGAATGGTGAAGAAGAAGGACTGCACACCGTGCAGTCCTAAATTGCAAAATTTCCTCGTCACAAAAGGAGGTGAACGTCGTGCATGGTTGCGCGCGGTTCACCCCTATTTGCAACGAAATTTTTTCCAACATAGGGGGTGCACGGCGTGCACCTCCCGGATCCAGTAGTTTCCCTATAAAAGGCTGATTTCGAGGAAAGAGATTCATCATCTTCTACAACAAAATTCCTTCGATTTTCCCCGACTTTCCTCTGCAAAACACCATATTTCAATCCCTAGAAGTCCTATTGAAGATCCGACGGAGTCCCCATTAAAGATTGAAGCTAGTATTGAAGCTCGAAGATCAAAAGTGAAGATTGATTCAAGTCTTCATCAAGATGGTGGTTAGGTCTTTTTCTATTTTCTCTTCTTCTAGAGTTATGAGTAGCTAAATCCTTAGATTTTTTGGTTGGGATGTTCATCAATTAATAGGCGGGCGCTCTGATTTGCACCTAATGGACCAAGTTGGATGTAGTTATCAGTAGCTTAGGTGTTGATGGACCAAGTTAACCCTAATTCCAATTGCTTGTGATTTCCTTTAATTCAAAGAGAGCACATTATCACTTTGTAGAACTTCTCGGTGTTCATTACTGGTTAGCCTAGTTAAGGTTATTCTAACCTTGATTGGGAAACTGGTAGTGGTAATCCGCGTGCATGATCGTGCCGCGGGTTTATACTAGTGATAAGAGGAATCATATTATTCAATCCAACTCCAACATTTGCCTGATCCGAGTACTATTAGAAAGTTGAGCTTGATGAATCATCCCTTCCAATAACTTTTCTCCTCCTTGTGTTCAAACCTTAATTCTTAGTTTTAATTGAATCAATAGAATAATTAGAAAGCTTTACCAAATTGTTAAGTCTAGACCGTGTTGATAAGTTTGAGTAAAAGCACAACGAGAGGAATTATTGGACACATACGACACTTGTGTTATCAAGATAAATGTGAAGTTATTTTGGCGATCAAGTTTTTGGCGCCGATGCTGGAAGAAAACTTGGAGAACTTCGAGCAGGTAGATTATGTTCAAGGGGGTCATAACCAACAAGGTGGGTACAATCAAGGTGGTTACCAACCTAATTAGCGACCTAAACAAGGTGGATACTACAACCATCCATAAAAAACTCAAGGTTATCGGAATTACCAACATGGTCTTGGACCTCAAGGTCAGGCTCCAAACCAACCACAAGCATTTCTTCAAAGACCTCAAGGACAGTTAAATTGGGGGTACAATCAAGGTTTCCAAGGGAATCAAGGATACCGAAAGGGAAATGCGAGGGGTTATCCACCCCAAGGACAACAACAGGGCTTTAATCAAGCCCCTCGAGCACCTCCTCCCAGATTCCCACAAGCAGCTGCACCTCAAGGTGGAGCATTATCTTCATTGACACCTCCAATGGACAAAAACGCCTTGATACTCCAACTCATTCGGAACCAGCTGACTTCTATAAAAAAATTGGATAATCAAATGAGGTACCTCTCCAAGGCCCTCTCCACTTGACAACCGGGCGGGCACCTTACCCAAAAATACAGAGGAGAACCCAAAAGGTGACTATGCAGAACTGAAGACCATCACTACTAGGAGTGGGAAAAAAATAAATCCTATTCCTTCAGTAGTAAAGCCTCCTGTGACGGTCCCTCCAAGGTTGATTACTCAAGATGAAGAAATGAAGGAGGATGAGTTAGTAGACAGGGATGAGTCGAATGAGATTGAGGATGGAGCCAAAAAGGATGCAGAAGAAGTGCTTCAATCTCCTGTGGATAGTGGGGCATCAAGGGAGCTAACTCTAGCTCTAAACCAGTTTTGGCACCTTTCAAGCCTAAAGCCTCATATCCCAACCGGCTGGATGAGGATTCCCGAGCCAGGAGTTTTGCTCAGTTTGTACAGAGGCTTAAGGGAGTGCAGCTCATACTTCCTTTCACTGAAGCTATTGCAAAGATGTCGATGTACGCCAGGTTCTTGAAGGAGATGTTCACCAATAATAGAAAGCTGACAGAAGCTGAAAATGTCACCCTCAACGAGCAATGTTCAGCCATCGTCTCCACATTCATCACTACAAAGCTCAAGGATCCGGGTAGTTTCCATATCCCTTCTAGAATTGGTGAATTGGATATTGTGAAAGGCTTAGCTAATTTAGGTGCTAGTATAAATGTGATGCCTTATTCTGTTTATACACCACTAGACCTAAATGAAATTAAACTGACTAGAATGAGAATTCAACTGACGAATAAGTCACTCAAATATCCTAGAAGGGTAGTAGAAGATGTCTTTGTAAGAATTGGAAAATTTGTGTTCCTCTTTGACTTTGTGGTGGTTGATACCGGAGATATTGATTTATCTCTTATCTTGGGCAGACCTTTCCTCAACACTTCAAAATAAATTATAGATGTGTTTGAGGGGACTCTCACCTTGCATGTTGACAAGGAAGAGGCTATTTTTGAGTTAACTAGGAGCATCAAATTTTCTAATGCTCAATATGATATTGATTATGATGAGGTTAAATTTCATGATGTGGATGCTATTTCTTTGGCTTTTCATATTAATGGTTTGTTCGATCTAGATGTGTTGGATTCATCCTTGAGTAATCAACTGTTGCTGGAGTCACTCGATAAACAGGATCTAGATATAGACCAATCCGAGGTTTGTACAACAGTTACTCCACTTAAGGGAGTCTCTACCTTGAAGAAGACATCATATGAAGAACCACCTAAGCTCGAGCTCAAGGCACTTCTGGCTCATTTTGAGTACTCGTTTCTCGCGGAAGGCTCCAAACTACCGGTGATCATCAGCTCGTCTCTCACATCAAGCCAAAAAACAGCGACTGGTGGAGCTTCTTCCATAGCACAAGGTGGAAATTGCATGGCAGATTTCAGACATCAAGGGCATTAGCCGAAGCTTCAGCACAAACAAGATTTTGATGGAAGAAAACTTTCGGTCGGTAGTTCAACCTCAGCGGAGATAGAATCCAAATTTTCAGAAGTTTGTCCGGAAGGAAGTTGTGAAGCTGATGAATGATGGAATCATCTATCCCATTTTAGATAGCGAATGGGTTTATCCAGTGCAATGGTGTCGAAGAAAGAGAGCTTCACAGTAGTTGATAATGAGAAGAAGGAGTTCATCTCCACTCGTACTATTACAGGATGGTGAACCTACATGGATTACAGGAGGCTTAATAATGCTACCCGGAAGGTTCACTTCCCACTTCTGTTCATGGATCAGATGCTCAATAGCCTTTCTGGCCACGAGTATTTCTGTTTCTTGGATGGGATGTCGGGATACTTCAAGATTCTAGTAGCTCCTGAGGATCAAGAGAAGATGATGTTCACTTGCCCTTTCGGCACCTTTGCCTATAGAAGGATGCCATTTGGGTTATGCAACGCTCCCACCACATTTCAGAGATGCATGTTGGCCATTTTTGCTGATTTGGTCGAGGATATAATGGAGGTCTACATGGATGACTTCTCTGTTTATGGCAATTCGTTTGACCACTATTTGATGAATTTGAAGAGAGTGTTGCAGCGTTGTGAAGAGACCAACTTAGCCTTAAGTTGGGAGAAGTTCCATTTTATGGTCTATGAGGGGATCGTACTCAGGCATAAGGTTTCTGGAAAAGGGATTGAAGTGGACAAGGCAAAGCTCGAGAGGATAGCTAATCTTCCACTTCCTTCTTCGGTCAAAGGTATTTGCAGCTTTCTGGGCCATGCGGGATTCTACCGTCGATTTATCAAGGATTTCTCCTAGATTGCTACACCCTTATCTACTATGGGAGCAAGTCACTGGGTGATGCCGGAAGAACTACACCACCACAGAGAAGGAACTGTTAGCTGTGGTATTTGTAGTTGACAAGTTTAGATCCTACTTGGTGCTCTCTCACATGGTTTTCACACCACGTGGCTATCCGATATTTGATGAGCAAGCCAGATGAAAAGCAACACTTTTTAGGATGGATATTGTTGCTGCAAGAATTTGACCTCGAGATGGAGGAAAAATAGTTCAGAGAATGTGGCTGCGGACCACCTCTCCTGCTTGATGGAAGGAGAGATGTAAAAGCCGGATCGGATCCCGATTCAGGAGTGCTTCCCTCAATTTGATGCACGGATTTTACCCCGCTTTCAAATACCCACTAGATTGCTCTAATGGAATCGTTTATTTCCTTAGGGGTCTTCCTACGTCTATTACTCAAGTTGATTAACTAACTAGAAGAAGTAACCGTTTGTGATTGTTTTTTTTATTGTTTATGTATCCAATTATAAAATAATGACTGAAATAAAACAAATCAAAATGCAAGAAATTGAGTTTCAAAGATAAGATGAAGGTTGCTTGGATTCGAATCCACTAAAGCTAGCAATGGATGGATGAACGACAAGTTATCTCGATTATTCAGGTTATAATGGCTTGGCAATTTCCTAATGTAGTCTTAGATCACTCTCGCACCTCTAAGGATCTATTTCTACTAACTTTAGATTCCTCTCTCGAGCTAATCTACACCTAAACAAAATGCATTAAAAGTGTTTGATGAAATGCCAACGATAAATTTGCAAAAAGCCTAAACGATTCGCTCCTCTCTCGAGCTAACGAATAATCTACGGTTCTTCCTAAGCGACCTATTAACATATGTTCCTTTAGGACCCACAAATCAATGTCGACAACTTAATCAAGATCATCATACAAGAATGAATCTGAAAGTATGTTTTAGGAAGAACGCATCATAAGTCTAAATAAACCTCAATAACAAATCAAGGGGTTAAAACACCATCATCCATACAAAAGCTTGGTTAAAGCTTCATCTCGTCCGAACAACATAAAAGGTTTAGCTGCTCATGGTTTCGGAAAATAAATCACAAGAAAAGAGAAGAAAAAACCGAAGAAGATGACATGTTCTTCGTGGAAATCCCAATCTTTGACTTGATGATTCGCCCTTTGCCAATTATGGTTGATCCTCTCGCTTCAATCGTCTCTCTGGAATTCTAGCTCTCTCCAAGAGCTTGAAAAATATGTGTATATTCAGTATATGGAACCCTAACATTCTCCAAGAGCTCGAAAAATATGTGTATCATGAAGTATGTCTCGTCCACGGGGGTCTCGGGGGTATTTATAGGCTTCTGGACCAAGTTGGAGAAGTAAAAGGACTTGAAAACCCATCTAGGGGTGGGACACGCCATGTGTTCCATATGGAGCACAACCGTGTTTCCGGCCGTGTTTTGCCCCTGTAACTTTCTTGGGCATATTCAGCGGAGGAACACGCCTTGTTCCTTCATTATACGGAATTTGACCATAGTTCCAACATAAAGTTGCAGACAATCGAATTATCTTTCCAACACCGCTGACCTTGCATCGGTTGGACTTTTGAGTGATCAGTTATGCTCAAAATACTAAACAATGACGCTTTCTTCCCAAGTCAAACGCTTTGAGTTGTTCTGGTCTTCCCGTCATGTCTTGGTTTATCTCTAAACGTCATATGACACCTAAATGTACCAAAAATATACCAAACACCATAACACGGCCCCGATGAGCAAGAGAGCGAAACATGTACTCAAAAACCCGAATTTGAATACATTTTGACACACAAAAATATAGTTTATAATGAGAAAAGTTGTGTCAAAAATACAGTTCATCACTTCCTAGATGAGAAGCTCTCCATGGTCATTGCCCAAGTCGTAGAAGAGTCATTGTTTGCTTTCATAGCCAACTACCTCACCAACGGATCCTTCCCAAAGGACCTCACCCCAATAGGAAAGCGGAAGATTCGGACTGACATGAAGATCTATTTCTGGGATGATCCATACCTTTTTGGCAGAGGTGTGGATTAGGTGATTCGACAATGCGTGCCCTGCATCAAGACCAACTCTATTCTCAAGCACTGCCACGACGGGCTAACTGGAGGACATCTTGGTTCTGGTTTTTATTGGCTAGATGTCTATAAGGATAGTTCTGATTATGTGAAGGCTTGTGATAGATGTCAAAGGTCGGCCAACATCTCTAATCTGGATGAGATGCCCCAAAATATTAATCTTGTTTACGAGATCTTTCATGTATGGGGGATAGATTTCATGGGACCATTTCATTAGTTTAATGGTCTCAAATATATCCTCGTAGCAGTTGATTATGTTTTGAAGTGGGCAGAGGTCGTAGCTCTCCCCACTAATGAGGCTAGAACCGTTGGGAAATTTTTAATCATGTTGTTCTCTCAGTTTGGGACACCTCGTGCTATCATTAGTGATAGGGGTACCCATTTTCAGGCTCATTTCAATCGGGTGGGCCACCACTTTGATGTCAAACACTGGTTGTTTAACTCCTATCACCCGCAGACTAGTGGGCAGGCTGAAGTGAAAAACCGAGAGCTGAAACAAATTTTACAAAAGTATATCTACCAATCGAACAAAGATTGGCCAAGTAAGCTCGATGACGCCCTCTGGTCTTATCACACCGTGTACAAGACGCCTATATGGACTACTCCCTATAGAATCATCTCTGGTAAGTCTTGCCATCTACCGGTCAAACTAGAGCATCGACCTTACTAGGCTTTAAAGTTTCTTCCTATGGATGTTAGTGTCGTAGGTGAACAACAAAAATGTCAGATACATGAGCTAGAGGAGCTTCGCCACCATGCCTATGAGAGATGTAGGATTTGCAAGGAGCGGACCAAGAAGTACCACAACTCCCGCTTGAGGACCATCAAAGAATTCAAGGAAGGCGATCTCGTCCTCCTTTTCAACTCCCGACTCAAGCTGTTTCTCGGGAAGCTGCAATCCCGATGTAGTGCTCCATTCACGGTCACCAAGGTCTTCCCTTACGGGACCATTGAGGTAATAACATCACCCTCCTCTGAACCTTTCAAAGTGTACGGTCGCCGTTTGAAACTCTACCGAGCTGGTGACACCGTTGGTGTTGTCGACGATGTGGATTGTATCCCATTTTGAATTGTTCGTGGATGGACATGTAGTTATAGATGATAAAGAAGCGCTCTTGGGAGGAACCCCTTGCGTGGATGTCATTAGAATAAAGAATAAAAGACTATTAGATTGTGATTTTTGTGCCGTTTGATGTGTCATTTGTGTGAATCTTGTGTTTGAGTCAAGGATTGAGTCATTTCTTTGTGTCCTACATGATTATTGATGCAAAAGGAATGCTAGGGAGCTATCGTTCTTGGTTGTTGAGTGTCGGAAGTTGTCGAAATTTGAAAATAAAATGATGATGTATAACTAACTTGCAGAGTAGTTCTTAATTCAGCTCGTAGCCAACAGGGGTGCACGCCGTGCACCCCCAATTGCTGAAAAATGTCTGTGGCTAAAAGGGGTGCACACCGTGCTCCCCTGCACGCCGCGCACCCGCGATAGTGTAAACGAACGCAACCTTATCTTCTTCTTCATCCTCCTTCCCTTTTCTTCTTCCTCCTCTCCCGCCTATCGCCCCTCCTTCCGTGTCTCCTCCATCACCAACCACCACCAACACTACTACCAACACCAACCAGCACCGGTAGTCCTCCGACCGCCAGCGAGCCCTGCATTCTTCTCCTGCCTCTCCGTCATCACCCACACCACCACCCAACACCCCAAACCCCAAGTACCCCAAAAACACTCCACAACACCCAAAAACTCAATTCACTCCCGATTCGGAAGATTCAAAGTTTTCCAATGGTCTTCCTCAAGTCCGCGACTGCTAAACTCTATCCACCAAGCTTCAATTTGGAATTCCCCTAATTTTTGGTTAGTCCTGCGAGTTTTAGGTTGAATTTTCTATTTTCAAAATTCAGGTCGATTGGGTAGAATTGTAGTGAACCTTGTGCTTGGAATATAGTATGTGACTGCCTTGGATGTTCATTATGTGCGTGAGCTTGTTGTTTGCTTGAGTTTTCATTTGTTCGATACCGGTAAAAATTTTGAGTTTAGCCGATTTTCGAAAATCTGAAATCTCAAGTGGATTGATACTGTCCAAGTGTTTCCTATGATTGTTTTCTACCTTAATTTAGCCTCTGCCTTGCTTGTATGCTCCACTCTTATTGATTCGATGGAATTTTCTATTTTGCCTAAATGTTGGGATACCGACATTTTGTGGAAACCAGAATTAGGTTGAAAAATTCAACAATCAAAGCAAACTATCATTCATATCTAATTATCCAACAATCGTAGTTTCTAAATGTTTAAGATAAGTATCATGGATCAAATCCTAGGATTCAACCAAGAAACTCTAAAGACTTAGCTACTCATAACCCTAGAAGAAGACAAATCAGAAGAAACTCTAAGCACCATCTTGTTGAAGAGGTAACGGCTTGTTCTTCCTCCAATCATCGGTTTGAATCTTCTAGCTTCAATCCTATCTTCAATCTTTGATGATGACTCCTTTGGATCTTCAATTGAGCTTCTAGGGAAGGAATAATGGTGGTTTTGCATAGGGGAGTCGTAAAAAATTTCGGGAATTCGTGTTTGGGGAAGATGCCCTATCTTTTCTCAAAATCTGCCCTTCTATAAAAAGCTGCAGAAACCGGAGGATGCACGCCGTGCACCTCTTTATCTTCAGAATTCGGCGTAGCTGAATGGGAGGAACGACATGTAGGGGTGCACGCCATTCCCTGCTTTGAGGTCGAGATTTTTAAAGTGTTATAGGGTTGCACGGCGTGCAGCCCCTCAGCTCCTCCAATTCCTTTCTCGATCTCCCATTCGAACTCCACCGGGCTCTACTTCACGTCCATAGCTTCAGAGCTAGACCACTTATCTCTAGAGTACATGTAGGTAACAAATACTACAAAGAACACATCAAATGGACCGAAATGGTCCAAGTAAACGGATCTAGGCATATGATGCCAAAACACGAAATCACACGAGAATGAAACTGGAACAAACTTATAATCACTCAAAAAGCATGCATATAGGGCTAGATAATTGCTAAAAATCCTAACACTATCAGATACTTATGGGCATATTTATGGGGATAGTAGAGTGGAGTGGATTGGAGTATCACCTATCTCACCTATCCTATTTATTTCTGGCAGCCAACCACCATATTAATTGCTAGTTGCTGGCTCATTGATTGGGATGGGGAACATAACCTCTACATAACGTCTACATACGCCACAATATCACACAATAATGTGTTAAACTCACAATAATAACTTGAACTATACTTAACCATAACACACAATAATAACATGTCAAAGCACACATTAACTTTTAGTCTTACTTACCCTACCTTACAACACGACACATAAATGTCTAAAACTTCCAGCACACATAACGTACAGAACATATACATAATGATCACTTGAGGTCAGTTTTACTAGTAGGTCTTTTGGCTGATTTTTCACGTAGAAGGACAACGCATCTGCAACTACTTCACTCCGGACGTCGTTCCACTTTGATAGCACCAGTCGACAAAAATATTCCAGGCGTTCGTTCCTCATCACTTCTACCTCATCCCATTGGCCACACTAATCGGTACTAAAGCGGCAGCCAACGTAGTACTCGATGAAACACAACACGTATAGCCCACAACTGCCAACGTCTAAGTGTTGGGGAGCACTTACTACATTCCACCTGAAATCTTTGATGTTGACACCCATCCTCTATACCAGCACTGACTAAACGTACTGCATGAGTCTTTTCCCTGTTGATTTATAGTACGGTTCCTTCTCAAAGTCGTTGGTGCAAGGGATGCTGTTGAGAATGAATTTCTCCTCTTTTCTATGTCCACATCGAACACGAAAAAGTGCTTAAAAGTGCCTCCGCATTGGATGGGGAAGAAGACCTTAGGGACAACATAAATTTCACATATGAAATGAATAACACGAACATGACAGAACAACTACATAACACATACATAACAACAGAGAACTTACCAGTTTCAGAGTGTCCCACTATGCGTCTCGTAGGTACTCCTCGTCAAGGACGTCTGCAGCAAGTTTGTGACAATAGAGTTCTTCAAAGAGAAATCCTTATTCGCTTCAACGTTCATCAAGTAAGCAGTCTGCTTTCATCCATTCGTTAGAAAGCGACTGTAAAGGTCTCGTAACAAAAACATAACAAACACTGTATGAAAAAAATTACTTCCTACTGTAATCAGCGTGTCAAAACACAGTCGACTCAGCTGGTCGTTGCACCCCACCAGGAACATCTTATTGAAATGGTGTGAAAAGCATCAATTATGTAGCTAGTAAAGTGATTAGGATAAGCATGGTAGCAAGTTCTGTCTTTACTAACTACATCCCATTCTCTGGGAATTCCACAAATATTCTTTCACTGTAGGATAAGGTAACATAAGTAATTACTTTCAGATGTAAGTTAATTTTGGAGAAAAAATGTTAATTTGACTTATAATCATTGCTCGGGACATGACATAAGTCGCTATTTTCTTCTCTTTTGGTGTAAGCTCCTTTTGAAGACGATTAGTCAGAACATAAACATGTTGAGAAGATGTCCTCACATTTTTCGAACGCTCGTAATTGATAGGGGTTATCTTCAAAGAAGATGGTCCCCCGTTCATCTTCTTCTTTGCATCTTCAGCTGCCTTGATATCCTTCAACCGTATTTGTGCCGCCTTTGTCTCTGTAGATGCTTCTCCAACATCTTGCTTCCCAATCTCATTCACTCCACTCATGGTTAGTGCTCGGTCGGTTTTCTCCGAACTTGAGGGAGATTCTGGGGTTGACACCTCCTCGGATGAATCATCCTCTCCATTAGAATCTTCCTAATCATTTTCCTCTTTCTCGTACTCCTCCTCTTCCTCTTCCTCAAGGTCTGATGACACAATCCAACATAAAGACCACATGAGCGTAGCATAAGGCAGACAGAATAAAAATATGTAAATGTAATGTTACACTTGTGTGAAATATTTCTGTCATTTTCCTTCTTGTCTTGACCTGTACTTGGTAAGTTCTTCCTTTTCCGCAATATGTCTTGTATGTGGTTGGACATTGACTCCCACATATGTAAGTCAATCTCTTCAACCATCAAAACATCACGTTGAAGTTGAAGGTTGCCCAATGCAGATATCTGGAAATTACCAAATAAACAGATCTTCACATTATAAGCAACTCATAACAAACACAGAACGGGTGCATAACTATTAAAGATATCAATGCATGTTTAGGGTTGGACGCTTGGATCACATCCTCCCACACATGGGTAGACTCGCTTGGAGCAAAGTTCCCCTGTTTCGGAGGATACTCTCCACTTGCACTTTCGTCGAACAAGTCCTCAATCCAATCATATTGTTTTAGTGGCAAGTTTGAAAGTTGTTGTTTGTCCTTGAACTTGAAAGACCACTGATTGTCTGGTGTCCTTATCTTCGAGAGTGCTTATTCTATTTGTTCTTCACCCCAGTAGCCGCAAGTGGGCTGATGGGAAAGACCAATTCCATCAAGATCGAGCATGTCAAGAAAGTGCAACTGAATGTAACAGGAAAATGGTACTGTTATACCTTCGTTACATTCTAATTACTTACGAGAAGACGTATAACATGAAAATAAAGTTCATATCACCACTCAGATATCCGGACTTGTGATTGTGCTTAAAATCCTCAAGCCCTTGAAGGAGAAAATCAAAAACGTGTTGACCCCAATTGTACTGAACAATTTTTCCAAAATCACGGTTCAGAAACTTGGCATACTTTATCGAGATCCGAAGTGAGTTTGTTGGTACAAAGAGGCAAACGATGCAAAGCAACAGCTAAAGATTAGCCCACGCTTTCGGATCAAGGTTCAGAAACTTGGCATACTTTATCGAGATCCGAAGTGAGTTTGTTGGCACAAAGAGGCAAACGATGCAAAGCAACAGCTAAAGATTAGCCCACGCTTTCGGATCGTCACAGTTCTTCATAGCATCGAGCATGTCCTGGAGGGATGTGTTTGTGGGTTCAGGACTCGTTAATTTCATGCTTGTAAAGCTCCACCGGGAGTACGGGATTGTGGTGGAGCGTACTCCCGGTGGAGCTGAGCGATCTGGCCGCGAGCGTGATGAGGAACCCGGTTTGGTGGCTTATGGAGCGAGGGATCTGGCTGGCAAAATTGTGGATAAAAAGTTCGATCTGAAGCCGATGACGGTGCTTTGGTCGAATTGGGACGGTGATTTGGTCGAATTGGTGCCAGGAGTCTCTTGATTTGGAGCAGATCGAGAGCGCCACCGTTGACGCGTATGCGGCGTACAAAGTTGCGGAGAAGATATTGAGCTGACGAAGATGGCGGTCGTTAATTTTACTTTTTGCCTTTTTGGGGTTTGGTGAAATGTCGAGCAAAGGAACAATTAAATGCACAATTTAATTAACAAAATGAGATGGAAAAGTCGTTTGTTTCCTCGTCATATTATTGGTTGTGTTGTCTAATCTCAGACAGGGACACACGGTGGGTGCCAAGGCGGCGACGTGATGCGACCTGAATAAAGTGCAGATTTTAATGATGTATTAATATTTTCTTATATTATGAGTGAGTTCTGGTTCACTAGACATAAACGTACAAATTGGCAATGGTGACATTATATAGTGCCTGTAAATGAGATTTTAAAGAGACTGGTGTGAGGCCAATATAACTTCAAGACTGGTGTATCACCCCCAACATATACGACATTGATATAATTACTGGTCCAATTCGTGAAGCCTATATACAATAAACTTCAAATAAAACATGCATGTACTTCAAGATCAATTTTATATTTAATACTTCAATACCTCGTTATTATTGTTTTGTATATCACTTTATTATATAATTTGAGTTCGATCAGGTTCTGTTTAGTTCGGGTTTGGTTTTCGGGTTACCCAAAACCCAACTAACTAGGTCTGGCTATGTTCTGTCGGAATCCAACCTGATTCCCACCTTTAAGGCATCTCACCATCCACAACATGTATAAGTTTTTATGCATATCACTATATGTTGTAGACCCAAGCTCGGGCCGATCTTGTTTAATTCCGTTTTTTAAGGTTATCTGAAACCCGACCTAGCTCGACCAAATCTTGTTTAGTTCGGGTTAGGCTTTTGAGTTACATAAACCCTATTGAACAGGTTGAACTATTAAGCCCTGTTGGAATCCGACTCAATTCCCACCCCCTAAGGCCATCTCACCATCTGCAATATGAACAATATTTTTATGCATATCACTTAATGTTGTAGACCCAATCTTGTTTAGTTCGGGCTTTTTAAGTTATCTGAAACCCAGTTGATCGGGCCACATTAAACTTTTATAATATCTGACCTGATTCTCACACTCTTAAACCTATCTCATAATCCACAACATAGCATACTTTATAATAAAAAGTGAAAAAATTTAATGAAACTGATGAACTAAATTAATTGAATAAAAGAAATTATTATAATTGATAACTAACTAAAATCCATAATAACTAACCCTTAATGAATAATAAAGTATATAGTTTTATATTAATTTAAAATGTATGTGAAAGGAAAAAACTAGAACAAGAACAGTAACAATTGGCTACAGAACTGAACTCTTGCTTCTTAACATATACAATATTTATATTTTTGTTATTCTTGAAACTAGAGTAGAAGTTAGAAAAGCTTACCGAATTCTGGCCTCCACTTTACAAACTTGGAATAAGTTTACTAATTACGACAGAAGCTCTCTTGATAAAATCTGAATTCTGGCCCACCCTTCAGCTCACCATCATCAGTATGCAGCCCAATTTATGATGGCGTTGGTTGAGGGTAAGGGGTTGGATACATTTTGGACATGGATTATGATATATGAAAATGTTTGGATTATTGTTTTTACAACTTATAATGTGTTATGGCTTATTTTAGGTCAAATATGCTTTTTCAATTATTTAGTTGTGCTTGAATTGAGGAGGAGTATAATCTAAGATTAAAGTAAGATGTGTGTGGATCAAGCACACACTCCAATTCAACCTTTAGTGTGAGAATTCTCTTAGTGGCATTTTATCGAACACCTTGAGTGCATTTCGATAATCACTTAGGTAGTGACAACTTAGGTGATTGGAATGTAAGGGGGTGTCTAATAGTGACTTAGCACCCTTGTCAAATGTTTGTGATGCCATTAAGAGTCTTTTAGCACCTAAGCATTTTTTGAACACTTGGTGTTCAGTATCAATTGTCTTGATCTCTTGCCAATTGGTAGTGGTAGTCCAATTTGAGACCTTGAATTGGACTCCTACGAATGCTTAGAGGATGATCAAACCATAAACCTTGCCCAATGTGTCCAATCTTCTTGTGAAATGGATTTGCGTGCAAAAACAACACCCGAAGTCTAGCAACCCTCCTCTCCTTGTGTTCCACATCTTTACTCTCTGGTTTGCTTAGTTCGTTAGATTAAACTAGTTCGAGTTACTCTTTTGAATGATAAGTACTTAGTGGATAACCTAGAGAACTAGCATTTTGAACCTTTGTGAGCTTAAACCATGTCTTAAATAGTTGAGTACAGGTTTGTGATCCGTTCCTTGTGAAAAAATCGACAGTTGAGACCTTGGATTTGGGATTAGTTTCCTCTTCCTTGTCGATCAAGTTTGTTTGGTTCCAATTATAGAGGACCAAAATGGCGTCTTTTTCGGGGATTTAGATCACACCCTTGAAAACTAGATTAGGACACCGATTTAGGCATTCTATCTAATCCATTTTACTTATTGCTTACCCCTTCTTGTGTGTTTGCCCCTTTTTGTGTTACTTTTGGTTGTTTGCTTTGTTGTGTAGGTTCCTCCCATGCAATATTAGTGCATGAGAAAATCTAAGCGTATAACGCATTCACCAAAGAGATTCATCTCATCTCCACCTCGACCACCACCACCTCATATTGCAACTTCTTCAACAACCCCATATCACTCATCAATCGGTTCATCTTCCAAAGGAGAAGTCAAGGAATTTGTTAACATCTTTGAGATGGCTCAAAAACCTCATATATTAGTATGTGTGTATGTATTTTAGTTGTTCTTTTTAGATAAGGTGGAGACTGCAATAATGCATCCATGTAGATGCTTCCAAAACAGGAGAAATGTGGTCCATTTTTCTGCTCAAGGCGGTCGGTTAAATTGTCATTAGTTCGGTTAAATCGACCAAATCGGCCAGAGTCAGCCAAAATGGTCATCGCTGGTCAATTCAGTCAAATTCTGTCAGATTGGTCGGTTAACTAATGAGTCGGTCGGTTAAATTTGGTTATTTAACCTACTGGTCGGTTATCGATCGGCCAGATTAATCGTAACCATATTTTAAATTGTTAAGAAATTTATTAAATTCTAACGGACACTCCGGTAAAAATATACACCGAGTGCAAACGCCATATAACATTATATCACTAAATAATTTTTTTATAATCCAATAATATTATTGTAGCTCTTCTAAATATTAAAACATTCAATTAATCATGTTAAATTTTGTCGTATATTTAATTAAGCTCACCATCTAACTCTTCTTCATTTCCTTTTTATTTTTAAACTCCTTAACCTTATCTTCTTATTACATTCTCTTCACCTTTTCTTCAACATACACACATTCATTTTTCCTTGAACACTTCCACCAATTTCATAGATCATGAATATGGCAGAATTTCAAAGTTTTAATATTTAAAAGGTTACAATAACATTATTAAATTAAAATAAAATTATTTAATAATATACAATTACATAACGTTTATATCTGATACATATTTTCATCAAAATATTACTTTAAATTCTTTCACAAGCGGAACGGAACGGAACTGTAAAGTAACAAGAAAAGAGTCAGTGGGGGGGTGGCAATGATAGAAATTAGTGGGAAGAAAGAAGGGCAAAAACGTGAAGGTGGAACAAATCCTTTCCCAATTGGCAAATTCCATCCCGTTTCTTCTCTCTTTCCCCAACTGCCTGCCTGCCAACTCACAATCACCGAAATTCGCTCTCCCCTTTATTTTCTCTCTCTGCGTCTGTTCGTGCGTGTTTGTTTGTTGGATGCGCTGTTCCTCCTCCTCCTCCTTCTCCTTCTTTCTTCTTCTCTCTTCTCCCTCCTCCCCTTCCCTAAAAAACCCAGTCAAAACCCCACTCCTCTCCCTACTCTCCCATCCTTCCTCATCCTCCGCCGCCTTCAACCGATCCACCGTTCCCCCGACTCCGTTGTGGCGGCGATCTTCCTCAATCTTTCCTCCTCCTCGCACAATGGCGATCCCTCCAAAGCTCATGTCATCCACCTCCATTCTTTCCTCCGCTTCTAGTCTCGGAAACATCTCCTCCGAGCACGGTCTCGCTGCCAAGCTCTGGATCAAGTTCCGCCGCGAATTGCATTTCGCTATGTACTCTCCCTTCCTCGTCTGCCTTGCCTCCGGGAAGCTGGAGATTGACTCCTTCAGGCATTTCGTCGCTCAGGATTTCCATTTCCTTAAGGCCTTCGCTCATGCGTAATGTTCTCTCTCATTTTCTTTATTTTTCTTGTTTCGTTTCAGAATATTGTAAGTTCGTCCTCAGTGGTTTTTTTCCGTCGTTACTGATGCGAATTTGGGAGCTGGAACTTTATCTGTTAGAGAATCTGTTATGGCTGATAGGTGGACTGAGGAAGAACGTTTTAGGTTTCGTTTGATTGCTCTGGTTTATGTTAGCCAACGCTGGAAATGTGAAATCGGTTGCGATCTTCAGAGCTGTGGTGATAGCTAATAGTTCTTTTTTTGGTAAACGTTAAATGCATTAAAAAGGTGAAGGAGTAACCGATGGTGTACTATAGGAAGTAAGGTGGGGGAGGGGGTGAAATGAAGGACAAAGGATAGAAACTGTGAAGTGTGAAGAATCTGAACCATTTCGAACAAACTCTTCTGGATCTTGCCATTTGAAAATAACAATCTAATGACAGACAAATTAGTGAGAGTATAAACTCAGTCATTTGTGGAATTGCTGTATTCGCCATCGCTTAGTTCATATATGGAAGGTGAGGTGAGAGGTGGAGAATCTCCTAGTGACTGGTTGAAGTAGTACATGTTATCTTTGATGTGGAATTGTTTCTTCTTCTTGAAAAGTAATTGCGAGTATGGATTGAATATGGACAGCCATTCTTGACACAGAGATAGGGTCGGTTCTTAACTTCATGCCATATTAGTATTGTACCAATAGGCTAATACGGCTAACAGTACACTTACACTATGTCTATGAAAGTAGAGTAACTAATTGGCTCACTGATCACAGTGGTTCTGCTCACATGTGGTGTCGACATTTTTTAACAACTCATTTTTATGCACTTTAATGTGAAAAATCGTGTTTGGCTTCTCAACAAGTCTAAAAATAGCACTGTAGAGGAATCTTAAATATGCTGTTATGGTAATTTCGGTAGCTGTTCAACTATTGTAATTTCTCAATATCATCTTGACGCTGCCTGTGCATGGTGTTTGTTTCTGGCTTCTGCACATTTTTTGGAGTAGGCTGAAGATGATGCATGCAGCTATAACATATATGTCTAGTATTTGTTAGGTTGCACCGAATAAGTAAATTGAATAAAAAGTAGATTATGTGGTCACAACTTTTTGTTTTTTGGTTAAGAAAACGAGAATTCCTCACCTTCATAGTTCGTTCAGGACGTCTTGGCTGTGTTTTTTAGTTTCTCTATCTTCTGTTCCCAGCAATCAATGACAGGGTTTACATCGTTGTCATTTGAGAAAGTTGGGATGTCAACACAATTTCAGATAGAAATTTTCTCGCCATTACCATCTTTTTCATCAACAGAGTTAGACCAGGGTGCTTATTATGGTTGCGTAATGTAAATTTCTTGTTAAATAATTTTTAGGTATGAATTGGCTGAAGAGTGCGCTGATGATGATGAGGCGAAGTTAGCAATTGCTGACTTGAGAAAAGCTGTTGTGGAGGGGCTCAAGAAGCACAATTCAGTTGTTATGGTATTCTTCATTTTGACAGGAACTACTGTTCTTCATTCTATGTGATCAACAAAGTTTGTTATAATGTTTAAATAATTTACTGAATAAGGTTTAGATGTAAAACATCTAAGTTTCCTTTTAGTTTATGGATTTTACCTTGTAAAATGCTATTGTTCATGCTTAAATTACTATATGCTTTTCAACCATTTTGTTTAATCGCACCGGCACCTTCTTATTTTCCTACTTTCCCCTGCAAACCCTGCAAAGTCTTAGCTATATCTATTTTCCAGTTCAATTCTTTCCAGCAGAAACTGGAAAGGCTCTGAGATAAGACTCAGCAAATATGTCGAACTTAGCATGCCTACTTGTAGGTAGATTTACATGCATCAAACATTGTATTTTGCAGGAATGGGGTATTGACCCTGCTAAAGAAGTCAGTGCAGATCCTGCTACTGTCAAATACACAGATTTTTTGCTAGCTACAGCATCTGGAAAAGTAGAAGGTGTAAAAGGTCCTGGTAAACTGGCTACTCCTTTTGAGAGAACAAAGATTGCAGCTTACATTCTTGGTGCTGTAGCACCTTGCATGCGGCTTTATGCCTTCCTTGGTAAGGAGCTACAGGAACTTGTTGATTCAAATGATGACAGTCACCCATATAAGAAGTGGATTGAAGACTATTCATGTGATAAGTTTCAGGTAATTCTTTCAGTTGTTCCCATTAGACTTGGCCAGTACAATTCTCTTGGTTATCCGGTGCTTTAACTGATCGATACACTTAATTCATTGTCTTAACGATTTGTATTTTTTTAATACAGGTATCAGCTTTCCAAACTGAAGATTTGCTTGAAAAACTCAGTGTCTGTTTGACGGGAGAAGAGCTGGATGTAATTGAGAAACTTTATCACCAAGGCATGAAACATGAAACAGAGTTCTTCAACGCACAGTCACTTGGACAGCCTACAGTAGTGCCATTGACAAAAGTTCATAACCCTGATGAAGACCGTCTTGTGATATTTTCTGATTTTGATTTGACATGCACTGTTGTTGATTCATCTGCGATCTTAGCTGAAATTGCCATTGTAACTGCACCAAAGTCTGACCTGCCTCAATCTGAGAATCAAATTGTGCGGATGTCATCAGCTGAGCTGAGGAATACTTGGGGACTTATCTCTACTCAATATACAGAAGAATATGAACAGTGCATTGAAAGCATCTTACCTCCTGAAAAAGGTAAATTATATGCTGCCTCCTTGAATGTTATTAGGAAGTCATCTCTATCTTCTCTCGTATCTATAATATCAGAGTTGAGAAAGCTTTTATAACTATGTGATTTTTGCAATGCTTTATCAGTCGAGTTCAACTTTGAAGCTCTTTGCAAAGCACTTGAGCAACTTTCAGTCTTTGAAAGAAGAGCAAATTCTAGAGTCATTGAGTCTGGAGTTCTCAAAGGTTTGAATCTTGAAGACATAAAACGAGCAGGCGAGAGACTACTTCTTCAAGATGGCTGCAGTAGTTTCTTCCAGAAAATTGCAGGGAACGAGAAACTGAATTTGAAAGTCAATGTGCTCTCATATTGTTGGTGTGCAGATCTCATCAGATCAGCCTTCTCATCAGGTATGTCTTTAGGATTGCGTGTTCATCATAATTCTGTCTATAAAATTATCTGTTTGTTGATATCTTCTGTTGTTTCTCTGTAAGCAGGGGGTTTGGGTGATGTCAGCATAAACGCAAATGAGCTGACCTTTGAAGAGTCGATCTCAACAGGAGAAATCATCAACAATCTGGAGTCTCCAATGGACAAAGCTGAAGCTTTCCGCAGCATATTGAAGAGCTACGGAGATGATAAGAGGAACTTTACAGTGTACATTGGGGATTCGGTGGGTGACCTGCTCTGCCTGCTGCAGGCTGACGTGGGAATCGTAATTGGATCTAGCTCAAGCTTGAGGAAGATAGGGAGCCAGTATGGTGTTTCTTTTGTGCCACTGTTCTCTGGGGTGCTGCAGAAGCAGAAGGAATGTGTTGAAGGAAGTTGCTCGATGGGAAAGAGCCTGTCTGGCACTCTGTACACGGTTTCTAGCTGGGCCGAGATACATGCCCTCATTTTGGGATGGTAGCGCCAAAAGGGAAGGGAGTCTTTTTCTTTTCTTCCTTGGATTTTAGGTTGCATTTTATATTAGGTTGCATAGAGACAGAGATACAGGTGGCCGGGGTTTTATAACGAGCCACAGATGTGAGATACATTGCTTTCCCCTCAATAACTTTTTCCTCCTCAGTGGGAAGTGCATTGGTCATTCTATGAACCAGGTAATCATTTATCAGCACGCTATACATCCGTTGTTTGTGTTGTGAATGTGATTTGATTCTCTGCGAGTAACTAAGTCTGTTGTTTGCTTTCAATTCAGCAGCTCTGAGGCATAGGTGGTAAAGACGCATGCAATGTAGCAGGGGGTGAATTTTACAGATACAGAGTAATTGGTGGATAGGAATAGTGTTGTATGGAACCATCTGAATATTTTGAATCGGTAGTGAATGGTAGGCGCTGTTGCAAGGACAATGGCATCCATCTTATGAGCAAATTCTAGATTTTCTGATGGGATTTACATATTTTCAAAAGAAAGCTTCCTTTTTTTTTGTATCAGAAGGATGCTACCGTTTTGTGTCGTCTATAAATGGATGCATAGTTTAGTTGGTCTGAAATGATCAACTGCCAAAAAGTTATAACATAGATCTGGAATCTGCATAATCTCCAGAGATGGACAAGTGTTGGAATGTGAATGCGGAAAGAGGATGGTGGATTGGTGGATGGGCGTTTTCAAAAGGTGTAGTTTTAACATAGATCTGAAATTCAGATTTGTTGATTATGGTTGTGGGGGAGTGATCTTCATGCTGGACTGACACTGTCAGAAAGAGAGCAATCGCAAAGTTGGGTGTGTGGAAGAAAATCTAAATTATTTTTATTTTTTGGTCCGAGATAATTTCAAAAGGGAGAAATCAAGATTATTAAATCATAGTGATTTGATAGGAGCCACCTTGAGCGAACCTAAGCTATAATTAGACAGTAGATAACTATTTTATGTAAAAATATTTACTTGTAGGAAGTAAATAAAATAACATTACTGCATATGTTAGAGCGAGAGGTGTATATTTACATTTTTATGGGTCAGTGAATTTTTTAGTGGGTCGGGTGTTTGTTTATGTATATGTGTATGGGTACCTGACGGATCCATCTGAACCCCGTTAATGGGTTTAGTTGCCGGCCCATAGCATAAACAGTCAGATACTTATCCAAAATGAAATATGAAATTAAAAAGTTAAAACAAATACAAAAATGTAGGCTGGCTTTTTTCCCAAGTCGGGGCAGACACTTAAATCCTAAAACCCTAAAACGAGGTGCGCTTCTCGTCTCCGATCGTCTCCTTGAAAGCCAAAACCCACTCTCCTCTTTCTCCACCGTTTCACGGAGGTTCGTCTTCCGCTTCGCCCTTGCTCGCCTCTCCTATTCCATATCTGAACGTCCCTAAGGTTGTTGAATTTCGTTTTGGTTGTTGTTTTCAGTACTTGCTCTCATAAGATATGGATCCGAAGAAGGGCAAGCCTCTTTCTCAAGCCCAAGCTGGATCTAGCATAGTCAAGATCGGAGCACTCGCCGGATTAGCTATCTACGCCGCCGCTAACTCCCTCTACAATGTTGACGGCGGGCACCGTGCCATTGTCTTCAACCGGATTAAGGGTGTCAAAGATAAGGTTGTAATTAGGTCGTTCATTGTTTCATATTTCTTTTCATTTCCCTTTTGACGATTCCTCAATTGCAAGCGCTGAGTTGCTTACTTCCTTCCCCTCTGGTTTGGTTGATTGCTGCTGAGTCGAGCAGGTTTATCCAGAAGGAACTCATTTCCTCCTCCCCTGGTTTGAGCGCCCGATCATTTATGACGTCCGCGCTCGTCCTCATCTTGTTGAGAGTACATCTGGAAGCCGTGATCTTCAAATGGTAAATTTCGTTTCACTCTTCGTTGTACGCAGATGTATTTGTTTTGCTGTTTAGATGCCGAGAAATATGTTCCCAATTGTCCAATGTTGTTTTCTCATCCATGCTACTTTCAAACGAGTGAATGACTATGAAATTTGTGCACAAACGTCCTTGCTCTTGCCGTCTATGTTATTGATCCCTGTGGATCCACGGTTTGTTTGTTCTTGAAGAACATAATGTGAGGATAATAAAGCAAGCTGAGTAGGAATACCTGTTCCCGTTCTTCTTTACTTTCCCTTTTGTGATTGTTTTGGGCAACTCTTTTGGTGACAGATTCTTTGGGTACCTTTGAATTTAGCTCAGGGTAGTCTGTTTTCCCCATCATATTCTTGTGATTGATTTGTGCTTCACATACCTATTTTCTTTTCTCTTTCTTGCCCAAACACTATAGATGCTTCTGTAGATTGGTACTTGTTGATAGTCGTATTGACTTGGTGACAGTTTGATCTGTAGGGTTCACATTTCTCTTTGTGAATTTCTCTATATTCTGGCTGGTGTAGGTGCTGTTACAAATCCTGCTGGTAGTCATTTCTGCTCATTCTACCATCTTCTTAGTTACACAGTGAAGTTAAAAATCAAGTTGCTATGTAGTCAGCATCTATGCAATGCTTAAATATTGGAGTCATGTGGTGCATGATGGTAGGACATCTGGCATTTTCTATGTATTTTTAGTACGGATATATTTTATTTAGAGGCAATGATGCTGTCAAGTATTAGACATTGGCTGTGAGGACTCTGAGCATTTACAGATTGTGACTAGTTTTGGTTGACGATTGTAGCTTATATTGTGCTATTGAAACCTATGCCCATTCTCTTCCTGAATCTCCTTGACAGGTCAAGATTGGGCTTCGAGTTCTTACTCGCCCTCAGGCTGACCAGCTACCCAAAATTTATCGTACTGTTGGTACAAATTACAATGAGAGAGTACTGCCTTCCATCATTCACGAGACATTGAAGTCGGTGGTTGCTCGGTACAATGCCAGCCAGCTCATTACTCAAAGAGAGGTAGTTAACTTCAATATTTCGTGCTCCCAGTGGTCCAATATTTTTATATTCCACCAGTTGCATCTTCTAGCAGCCAATTTGACGTGTTGTATGCTGAATTTGTTACACTTTGTCAGGCTGTCAGTAGAGAGATAAGGAAGATATTGACAGAGAGAGCAGCTTTCTTCAACATCGCACTTGACGATGTGTCCATAACTAACCTGACTTTCGGTAGAGAGTTCACTGCTGCTATTGAGGCGAAACAGGTGGCTGCTCAGGATGCTGAAAGGGCTAAGTTCGTTGTGGAGAAGGCTGAACAGGACAAGAGGAGTGCTATAATCAGAGCAGAGGTAGGTTTAATTTTGGTCATCCTCTCGAATTATAAATATCCCACTTGATATTATTATCAACTGTTGCTATCTTCCAATGCCTTAAACAACAATTTTCCAACTCTTGCAAAACGACAGGGAGAAGCTAAGAGTGCTCAGCTGATTGGACAAGCAATTGCAAGCAATCCTGCTTTCATAACACTAAGGAAGATTGAAGCTGCCAGAGATATTGCTCAGACAATGTCGGGTTCGTCAAACAAGGTGTACCTTGACTCGAGCGATCTGCTGTTGAACCTGCACGAGATGGAAATGCAGGCCACTGGAAAGAAATGAACAAGGGTATAAGTCTGAGGGGTTCTTCTTCTGGCTTTCGTTGCTTGTCCTCGGTGATGCATAAAAAGGGAAATTGTTGTCTTGTTCTTTAGGTTGCCAGTTATGAAAGATCAAACCTTTTATCTTTAGATAATCAGGAACCGACTTTGGATTAGCAACTTCAATACCTGTGTTTTTGGGTATTGATGTTTCCGATTTACTTTTTTACCCGGTTCCATTTCTTCTTTCCGGTCGGTTTTCGTTTCGAGCCTGTCACTTCTGCAAGTTGAAAATCTAACTTCTAATGAAACTCAAAAACGGTTTAAAGATGAAACGTGTGCAGTGCAATTCATGTCTGTCTTAGAAATTGTGTACGACTTTCTGCCTTGAATCAGAAAGGCAGAAGCCAGAAAAGCAAGTGACACCCAAATACAAGGAAGAATGAGACGAAACTTACTAGTATCTAATTCGCTCTGCTTATTTAATAAGATGTAAATGTGAAAACCAGGGCATCATAGAATTTACACACACCCACATATGTGTAAGAGATAGAAATTTTGAAGTATTTTTTATTTGAACGGAAATTTTAGATCAAGTGTATTTTGAGAGTTAATTTTTCAATTTTTTTTTAAATTTCATTTTTTGATACATTTATGGGTTGTTTGACTTTTGTATTTACGAAGAGATATGCATGGCCGGTGATTTTGTGAGGTTAAGTGATTTGAACGATAACATTCGGATGTCTGTCAAACACCGTCGAGTTCCCACACCAATGTATTCTCTCGTAGCTTTGCACACGGGGTGTCATACCAACCACTTTAAGCAAATTTTAAGTGAGGAAAGATTACTGCAATACTGTTGTCCATTTATCTCGCATGTCGTATTGGGAAACTATAATTGTGTCAATTCTATATTCTATAGCCTTTCACACTTTGGAGATAGTTGAAAGAGTAAGAAGAAAGTGAGTCATTGATAGCCGGTTGACATATATACCGAGAATGACAGGAGTAGGTAGGTAGGTCTCTGTGAGTGACGTGTTTTCATTTTGTGTTAGTTGACCTCGATCTTGCTGCTCAAACTCTGTAAACAAGTTATTACAGAAGAAGAGTGTAAATTCACCACTCCGCATTCAATATTTAGAGAACTTTCAGTCGTAGGTTTAATAAATATATACACACAACAAAGTCAAGCTCAAGCATCATAAAGATTTGAGTTCTAGACAGCTACACGTACAGCCCACGACTATCATCACAAACTTTATTTAACAGGTGCGGTATCCAAACAATCAGCATCATTCAGATGTCGCCAGAAACTATGAAGAACAGCACTACCATGACTGCTCATCATCTACTACTCCTTCTGCTAGCTAATTCACCACTCATCATCATCTTCGTCGTATTAGGTGTCGGAGTTCAGCCTGCAAATTCATGCCGCGTTCTTCTCGATCGACCTCTTCCGGACAACGATCTTCGTCCAAAGAACGAAACTCTTCCAGCTAATATTCAACAAAAACTACCTCTGCCAACTAATAATGGGTCAGGTCAGTTTATTCAAGGTTCAATTTTTGTGTAGCTGGAAACTCTGAAATGTCACAAACCATTAACTCGAGTTATTGAAATCAAACGGTTTTTCATATGGTATATAAGAGTTTCTCCCTATCCAATTTGAGTGAGAGATCCTGGATTTGAATAAGCTGTCAATAATTTCATATACACAAGGGTAAAGGGATGTTATAAAATTAATCTAACTTTTTCCAATAACTGAAATTATTATTGAAAAATGTAATAATGATTGCATATTTGTTTGTGGTTTAATTCATGCAGTAGCAGCAGCAGCAGCAGGAGCGGCACCAGCCAAGTATCGAACACCGCCTCCGCCACCAGCTGAAGGTGAGCCGTCGATTAGCATCTGCCGGAGCTGGTCTCCGCCGGGAAGCCACGGATAATAATATGATTGTGTCCTATTACCAATGGAGATTTCCATGTCTTTCAAACTGTTGTCAAACTACTGTATAATTAATAGTTATAGGCAGGCCCCCCTCTTCGATCGGCAAATCGTATGTAGTCATCTTGTTCTTGATTGTTTACATATTTTTTTCTTTTTACCAATCAAATCGTATGTGGTCATCTTGTTACAAGTTAATTATTAATAAATGGACCGAATTATAAATTATTTTGCTCACAATTCACTCAATTTGCATGTTCAATTCAGGAGAAACACTTTGATGGAAATATACACTCAGTACAAACGTTATGTGGAGAAATATTATTAACTGTCTTTTAAATACAAATAATATTGAGTTAACACCAAAATAAATCAAACAATACAATTAGATCATCTAAATTTATTCTATTTAAATCAGTTAATTACCCTTCCATTTTTCTATTATATATATATATATATATATTAATTTCAATTATCATGTTTTATTTTTTATAGTATTTTATAGTTCAGACCTCCACCATGAACAAGAAAAGACCTCCTCCACCATCATAAAAAAAAAACAAACGACATCTCCCAATTCTATTGCCACCACCAACAACCAGCCTTCCTCGTCCAACTCCATTTCTCTGCCTACCATTAAACCCATGCACTCTCTCCCAATTCCCAATTCTCAATTCTACCGGAACCACATTAGACCATAAAACTACGAGTGGAAGCTTGGTTCGCATCGTTACCTCCCAAGCGAATGGAAGGTGTGAATGGATGAATGGCAAAACTTGGTTTAGCAAGAAAAAAAGTAGAGCTTCGAAATCTTGGTTTAGCATGATTGAAGGGCTACCAGATGGTCGAGTTAGAAACAATAAGTAGGTTGATCATTTCTGTCGGAGTTCATAAGAATTACTGCGAATTATTGGTGTTTGTGGTGCATGCTGTTTGGTTACTCGACCTACAGCCTTACTTATGGATACAGCTGCCTAGTCAAGGGATGTGGAATCGCCTCTTTCCATAACTCTTCAACTCACATATGGAAGGATCTTGCAACAAGAGACTTGGGTAGAAGTCAGGATATTGCTCTGCATACAGTAGTAATCAAAGTACAAAAATAATAGATTTCAAGGGATACACAACGGATCCTTTGGGACGAGAAGTAGGATTAGCCGAACCTCGTTAAAAAGCCTAATGTCTTCTTTATTTCTGCCTTCTTGCTTTCTGTGTGCGTTGCTCTGTTTCAGCTTGCATGTGCTTCTTCTGCAGAGCCAATCGGAGATTGAAGAGGAAGAAGTTTGTTTCAGAGACGGGTGTTTCTGAAGTGGATCAAACTGAACAAGGATTTGGCCTTGAGACTGATTGGGTCTATTCCTATGTGAAGCCCAATTCTTTCGTGCTTACTGTTTGTCGTTCACGAGAAACATAAATCACTTCTTCTTATTGTTTCTTTTCTTGCCTTGCTCTCCATCTCGACGATTTCCGAACCTAGGATTTGAAATTGATCAGCTATCAATCATCAACGGACGCTTAGACTCTTCAATTGGTATTAGAGCTTGATCGCCGGGTTGTTTAAATCATCTTCAACGACCAAAAAGATCGTCGGGTTGTTTTTCTCCTCTTCTTATTGTTTTCGTGTTTTTTAAATATATCTTCTTTAGTTACTCAATCTCAAAATTTTTTTTTGTAGATGAGAACTCTTCAACTCGTCCACTTTAGTCTGATGCTACAAGCTTTGCCTTCTAGAAGAATCGTATGGAGTTTTCATCAAATCTGTTAATTCAGGCCTTTAAGATATTGTCTGCGACGGACCACATGAAGAAAAAGAAAAGGACGGTAAAAGAACAGAGGAAGAGAAAAAGGCTATACAAAAAAATGCTCAAGCTACGAACATCATGCATTGTGTCTTGGGTAAGGATGAATATAATCGTTTATCTAGCTGTAAATTTGTGAAATAAATGTGGGATAAGCCATTTATACTTTATGAGGATATTAATTTAGTAAAATCTACTAAAATCAACATTCTCAACCATGATTATGAACATTTTAAAATTATATTTGGTGAGTCTTTTAATGACATGAGAGATAGATTCACTATAATAGTTAATAAGTTAAGTGGATTAGGAAAAACCTAGAATAATGAGGATCTTGTTAGAAAGGTGCTATGATCTCTTTCTAAGCAGTGGTTGCCAAAGGATACATCTATTGAAGAAAATAAAATTTTTAATGAAGTAAATTTTGTAGAATTATTTGGATCTTTGCTTACTTATGAATATTTTTTAAATAGAAATGAATACATGGAAGAAAACTGAATGGTTAATAGCCTTTAAAATCTGAGGAGATGAAGCTGAAGATAATTTTGATAATTACAATAATGATGAGTTAGTCTTGTTTCTGGTTTGCAAAAGAGTTATAATAAAACTAAAAAGGAAGCTAGCAGTAGCTTCTCTTGTTGCTATAAGTGGAAAGACAGGACATAAGAAGGTTGATTATCCTCAATTGAAATGGGACAAAGCTTTTCAAGTTACCTAGAATGTAAGTGATGACAACAATTCTTTAGATGAAGATGTGGAAGCTAATATGGCTATGGCTGAACTCACATATAAGGTCACCTAAATAGTAGAAACTCAATGTTATGAGGTACTAATGAATTTATGTCAGAAGTTTATTATGAGTCATGCACTAAATCTGAAGATTGCTTAATTGATAGTGAGAATGATTTTGTGTCCTCTAAATCCGAAAAAGAATTAGTTGAAACTATTAGTTGCTTTGAAAAAAAAATTATGAATGTAAAAAAGAAATATGCTGATTTAAAAAACAAACTTGCGTCTGAAACGGCTTTAGTCAAAGGATTAGAGGCCAAAGTAAATAATTTAAACAATAGACTTACAAATGTCAAAGTTAATCTCTCGAGAACTTTGAGAAATAATAGAGAATTAAAAGATGAGCTATGTTATTAGTCCAGTCCAGATCATATGATTAATATTATTTACCACTCATAGATTCATTTACTACATGAATAGGAGAGTTACAAATGAATCTAGTGAATGTACTACTTGCTATGATTTTGGTGTTCCTTGTTTTAAATGTATTAACAATAATGCATTCAAATCAGTCTGGGTGCCAAAACAAGGATGACTACTTCTTATGAAGGCATGTTACAAATCGAGCATTGATCCAAAACAATTTAAATTTCACCCTGTACGAGTTTTGGAGAGGAAGAAAACCTAGTATTAAATACTTCCACCCTTTTGGGTGTAAACGCTCTATTCTTAATACGAAGAATCAACTTGAAAAGTTTGATGTCAAGTAAAAACGAAAGATTTTTTCTTAATTACTTTACCAAAAATAAGAAATTTCGTGTCTTTATTAAACGATCCCTCAAAGTTGAGGAATCTATTTAAGTTATTTTTTATGAAACTGTCTGTATAGATGCAGAATTGCAAGATGTTCAAAATAATGATTTTGGATTTTCTTTAATAACAAAAGAAAATCAACACACTTCTATTACTGAGTCAGTTGACAAGGTGAAAGAACAAACTAAGGAGATCACAAATAAGGAGATTATTAAAGCAGAGTCTACATTGCGTCCACCTTAACATATTAAAAAACGGCATCTATCTTTTCAGGTAATTGGTTCTTTTAATACTGGTCTTACAACTTACTCTAGAATAGTTTATAATGCTTTTTGTCTCTCAAGTTGAACCTAAAAATTATAAAGAAACTCTAGAAGATGAGTGTTGGTGACTTGCTATGAATGAGGAAATGGTATAATTTGATAAAAGTCACGTTTTTTATCTAGTTCCCAAACCTAAAGATAAAATTATTATTGGAACTAAATGGATTTTCCGTAACAAAACCGATGAAAAAGGAACTATTGTTTGCTATAAAGTTAGGATGGTAGCTCAAGGTTATAATCAAGAGGGAGGAATTGACTTTGAAGAAACTTTTGCTCCCGTTGCTAGATTAGAAGCCATTCATTTGTTGTGCCTTTTTACTTGCCGATAACGCTAGATTTGTTAGTTTATTGTCCTCATTTAAGTGATATTTTATGCATAATTGTATTTCTTTTGGTAGAATTTTAGATTGTTTTATGCATTCTAAACTTGTATCTCGATTTAGTGTCTCTGCCCTGGTCGGGGTCCATTTCATGTCGTTTTGGAGTATTTTTAATATATATTTCAAGTACATATATGACAACATTGAGGCATTAATAGGAGTGACACGACATGGATGTATGATTTAGGACAAGCAATGAGAAGCATTTCAACATCTTGAAAGAGCTTAGATCTCGACTTGGTCGGAAAACGTCACAGTTTCGCATTTTAGACATATCTCCTAACTCATATGTCTGATTGATGCAAGGCTAGCAGCATTGGAAAGCTATTTTGATTTCTTACGATATTGATTTTGGAAGTTTTGTTAAAGATAACGCCTAAACTAGTCATTAATTGCGCCTAAGTTATGGCGCAATCATTAACAAGGGTTATAAGGCCTAATCTTTAACAAATCCGAGAGAATTTAGGATCTGAAATCCTATTTAAAGGCTGTCTCTCTCCTATTCAAAAAAGACCATTTTGGGCGAAAATCAGAGAGTAGTTTAGAGATTTCGGAGCAACAACAAGGCATCGACTTCAAGGAGTTCGAATCGGCAACGATGAATCAAGATCGACGGATGAAGTTCTTCGGCAGGAATCAGCGAAAGGTTTTTCTTTGTTTAAACCTAGAATCAATGTCTTCCTAGTTTGAATTTGATTTTTTCTTCGAGATTATGAGTAGCTAAACTCCTCGTGCTTTGATGAGATGAATCCTACGTGATTTCCTTATGAACGAATAATCGATTACCTTTGACGATTTATGCGAGTTGGATAGCGTTTGATTCATGTTTAATTTCGATTTCATTTATGTTCTTTCTTGATCAACTTGAATTGAACATTGTTAGATTTTTCTTCGTCTCGAAAGAGCATGCATATCTAGAACACCGAAGTTAAACAACTAGGTTAGGCGTAAACCCTCACCCGGGAGCGAATAACTAGTTTGTTGTGTGAGCAATTCAGGTTTATTTTGTCGCCTAGCGGATTTCACATCTTTGTCTTGCAAGAGCGGACTGGCACAGTTGATAGGTAGTACATTAGTGGACCCGAAATGACATTATTTGATAAGAGAAGAACCGCGACAGTGAATTGAATCTATCTTATTTTGTTTAAATTGTTGAATTTGTCTATCATTTGTGAATTTGTATAGCCTAAAGGGATTCGAAGTCTAAGCCGTTTTCTCCGATTTGGTAAAAACCTTATATAGTGTAGTTTTGCAAATTGTTTCATTTTCCCAGTGTTTTTGCGTAATTAGAATAATTTATAGTTTTAGTAATTGTGGAACCTACACCACGCGAATTGATAAAATCGATTAGCACTTGTTATAACATTGAGTAGAATATGTAAAAAGTCTCACCATACAAGTAGTGTCTCGACAATTTTAGTGCGAAGACCACTGCTGCCAGTTTCAAATTATGAATTGGATAATTCACTTCATGCACTTTCAGCTGGCGAGATGCATAAGCCACCACTATACCATCCTGCATCAGGACACAACCTAACCCCGAATACGAGGCATCATTGTAAATCACATACTCACCCCCAGCAACCGGTAAAGTAAGTATTGGTGTAATGGTGAGCCTCTTTTTCAACTCCTTAAAACTCTCGTGACAGGCCTTACTCTAGACAAAAGGAGTGTCCTTCCTGGTCAGCTTATGGAGTGGTCCTGCTATCCTAGAGATCCCCTCTACAAACTTCATGTAGTATCCTACCATACAAAAAAACTCCTCACTTCGATCATGCTTCTCAGCGGTGACCAATTCACTATCACCTCCACTAATTAGGTGTCCCATAATTTGGCATACAATCACTCTCTCTTCAAGGTATCCAAAACGTCTCTCAAGTGCTCTACATGATCGTCCTCCGTCTTGGAGTATACTGAGATATCATCGATGAATACTGTGACAAACTTGTCTAAATACGCATGAAACACCTTGTTCATCATCGCCATGAAAGTTGTAGGGGTGTTGGTTAACCAGAATGGCATGACTAAGAACTCGTACTTACCATACGTGGTTTGGAATGCTGTCTTAGGTACATCTTCCTCTGTAACCTTCAACTAGTGATACCCTCACCTCAGGTTAATTCGAGAACACAACTGCTCCCTGAAGCTGATCAAACTGATCATCAATGCGAGGCAGAGGATATATGTTCTTGAAGTCACCTGGTTCAACCTCTTATAGTCTATACGACATCTGCATAATCCATCCTTCTTCTACATGAACAGTATCGGCGCACCCAAGGGTGACACACTAGGGCGGATGAAACCCTTCTCTAACAGCTCCTTCAATTCATCTGGCACCATACAATAGGGTGTTATGGATAAAGGTGTTGTTCCTGGTACCAAATCTATATCGAAATCCCCCTCCCGCTCAAAAGGTACCTCTAACAGGTCATGTGAAAATACATCAGGGAACTCCTAAACTATCGGCACATCCTCGATCCGACCTTCAACATCAAAGAGGATATGAGCAAGGAAAGCCTCAAATCCACTTTTGATCAGCCTTTCTGCCTTCAAGGCACAAATGAAAGGACGTTTGTGGTGCATCTGCCCCTGCATCCCAACGAAGACCTAATTGTCTTCTTCTTACAGCCCACCATGGCTCCATGGTGCTCCAACCAATCCATCTCCAAAATCACATCAAACTCATAAAAAAGAAGAATGATGAGGTCTGTTGTGAACTCCCTATCTTCAAAGAGCATAACTGCTCCCTCTACCCAAGACGCCACCAATAGAGTCTTCCCTACCAGAGTACTCACCCTAAACGATTTACTCATCCTAGTAGGCAAAAAGGGCAACAAATGAACAACAACATAGAGGAAAGAGTGCAGGCACCCATATCAAACAAGGCATGAAAAGATATGCCAAAAATAACAACGGTACCCGTGATGGTATCCGGCGCGACCCTACCTCAGCACTAGTGGCATACACCCTCCTCTGCACCTCTGGGATCCTCCCCTATAGCGTCCCCTATCATAAAGGAATTGCTTAAACTCTTATAAGAAAAGACTTAGAGCCTCCTCCTCCTCCTCTCATCTTGCTCCCATACAGAGCTCGTCCCTATTATATCGTCGCCTTCGATGCTACGGGCATACTCAGCTCAGTTCATTCACGAGCAAAATGGCCCAGCTGCCCAGCTGAAAGTAAGCTTCTGGTTTCTTTAGATACGCTCCCCAGTGTCATACCCTACACTCGAGACAAGGTGCACGGTTAAATCATGCAGTGGGCTGCTTCTGAGGTGCTCATGGTAACTGTCACCCGCCTAAAGCCACCTTTCTCTTCTTCTCCTTTTGCCATGTCTGGGGCTCTCCCTTCCTCACACCCTCTATGTGTGAGCTCTCAAGGCTGCAACCTTGATATCTACCAGGGTGCCCATATCACTGCTGGTGACCCCAAGCTGAATATGAGCTCTCAACCCATCCAGAAACATCTACTTCATATCTTCTACCTTCTCCCCAGGGGAGCCCTTATACCACCTACTCAGCCTGATGAAGGTGTTATGGTAATCAACCACCTTCATATCACCCTGTCTGAGGTCGATGAACTCATCCCTCTTGTTCTTTTTCCACTTCTCTAGCATGAACTCTTCCCAATCCTATCCAAATAGGTCATCATCGACCTCTAACTAGTTACTACACCACTTCTTTACTATACCTCTTAGTAGGTAAACAGAATACAACACTCTATACTCTGGCATGTGGTTCAGATATCTGAACGCATTCGTCAACTCTCCCAGCCAATCAACTACCAACCGCGGATCTTTAGACTCCCCATCAACTGTAATGACGCCATTCGTCATCTTGACCACTCGTCATCTCGACCGTACCCTTGTGATCACTACATACATGAAGGCATATTTTAGTATCCCTTTTCATTTAAAACTTATCTATGTTATTTTTGGAAACATTGAAAACTATTCAAAACATCAACCACGACCTTGTGATCCATATTGCTACGACCATGTTGTACGGTTGTCATGCCCCGTGGCTTACATCTTGCCACGCCCGTGACCGGCATTACCACGTCTATGTTGTACCAATGACCACGCCAATGGTTCTCATCCGGTTATGCTGGTGACCTGCTGACTTACGACGCCCGTGGTTGTCACCATGTCACGACCGTTGCCCATTACTAGCCACGCTCGTGGTGGTCCGTCCATCACGCCCGTGATGTATTATCAGCCCTGCCCGTGGCTGACTCTCCGTTTCAAATTGAAAGAAACAATCAACTTACAAACGCTTAACACAGAAAAGAAGTATCTCCCCAGATTATTCAGTCGTGAACTATAGTCAGTGCTGGTCGGTTTGAGGTTTATGACGTCTCTATACTAGTAAACACAATCACGCAGTACAAAACAACCAGGTTATGATACGCGTTAGGAAACCCGCCCCTAAACGACCCGGTTGAACCATGGTTTTACCCATTCATTACTCACGAGTTCACTTATCACATAAATAAACATAAACATATACAATAACAAAGTCCTGAAAATGCCTCATAATATAAGTAAACGACAGTGGAAGAAAAACAGAGCATCTATGGTTTGCAATCTAGTACTAACAACGTAAACACATTCTAAATAGGAAAACTCAATATCTAGAGATAAGTCTACTGAAAACAACTAAAAACATCCAAAAATCTATAAACATGAAAACATCTAAAAAACATGATATGGATAATGAGGTCCTCGAAGGTACCTCTCTCTACGACTCCAAGATCCACTCGATCGAGGTGTCGCTGCTCATGTAGCTCTCTTAGGCGGCATTTTCTCCTGAAGTCCCAAAGTTGATCATGCAAGAACATAGAGATGAGGTCAGTGATAACCAATAAGTGAACAGTCCAGACTCGTGTAGAAGTACGATAAACATCTAGTAATGTGATCTTGTGGTCCTGTAGGCATCATCTTATCAACAACCACCCCTAACTATATTTGATAGCCTCATGGTGGATTAGACCTTGAAACCACCTAGTAGATCGTAGAAACCGTGTGAGCAGCATCTGAGGCATACTCGACACGTCATGCATAACCGTAGAACATCCTGAGGGATTATGCAATCTATGAGTGGGTGATCAACGCATCATAGTTAAGAAGTATTCTATCCTAAACTATAATATCAGGAACTGTGAATCACACGTCACAGTTCATCTATTAGGAGCTTATGCTCAAATCATACTCATTGCTTGTATAGTAGAACATGATCTACTGTATAGTCCGGAGAGCCCAACTCTAAATCTTAACATAATGTATGTACAGTAGATCACATGCTACTGTATAATCCTAAGAGCCCGACTCTGAATCATATCATATGATAATACCTGTATAGTAGATCACAAGCTATTGTATAGTCCGGAGAATCCGATCATCGGATTCCTAACAACCAAATTACAGTTCTACACTTAAAGCATAAACGTAAGTTCTAAACCCACATCTCTGAAAAGCTTTCCAGCTAGACTCTAATCTGAAGCAGCCTCCCTATTGCTCAATTGCCTGATCCGTTTGTCGTGTAGAGATCAATCGTAGGATTGAAATCCCAAAACCCCAAATCCTAACATGTAAGGATTTTCCTATGTAGGATTCAAATTAAGGGATTGAGAAATGATGAAGAAGATAGGTTACCTTCTGAAGTTTCCTCAATGATCTCTCAGCCTCTCCTACCGATCTGGGATCGATCAACTTGGCCTTCTGTTCCTCCTAAAATCGGTCGTCGTTCGTCAGAGAGAAATATAAATTTCGGTTTCTATAAATTATGAGTTGCATGTCGCGACTATGCTTTTATAATAAGTCCACCATGCACATGGCCAACTTACCTCCACGTCTGTGGCTTACTGGTAAACACGTATGTGACCTACTAGTGGTCACGGCTATGATCTCCGGGTGGTCACGATGGGGACCATGGTCTTGCTGACGACCATGCCCGTGATTGTCCATCCATCAACAAAAATTCCAGAATCACAGAATTCAGATTAAACTCGAAAAATCAACTATCAACCCGAAATAAGGGTCCCACATACTGTTTCCTTTGGTATCTGGGTTTCTCGTGATTGTAATCCCTATTTGTTAGGTTTTTCCTATTCTGATTATGTCGATAGTCTAACTGATCGTATGAGTATTTCTGGATCATGTAAACTGGGACTTCTTTGATCTCTTAGGTTAGTAAACAATAAAATTGTGTAGCTTTATCAACCGCGGAGGCTGAATATTTGGCAGCTGGTAGTTGTTGCACTCAACGTATTTGGATGAAAGCTCAATTTCGTGATTATGGATCATGTTTTGATTCAAAATTCCTCTATTTTGTGATAAGACTAGTGCAATAAATATCTCTAAAAATTCTATTCTTCATTTACGTACTAAACATATTGATATCAAACATCACTTTATTAGACAACTAGTTCAAAATAATAAAGTTTCACTTGAATTTATTCCTACTGATAATCAAATTGCTGACATTTTTACTAAACCTTTACGTGTAGATAGGTTCATTCATCTTAGACGAGAACTCGGTATCTTAAATGTCAGTGATGCTGATTCTCTTAGCAAAATTGATTGATCTGCCTATTTTCTCTCTTTTCTTGTGTAGAATCTTTCTGATCTTCTAACCATTCTGCATTTCTTTATTACTTGAGTTTTGTTTCCTCACTCCTCTCTGGATGTGGTTTTGCCCATGGATGCTTGGATTATGGACAGTGTTATCTCCGGACGACACGTTAGCTATGCTCACATCATGTTCGTTCACATCATCAATGCTGGAATGGATCACAATATTCACCATCACATGCCCTTTGTACCCCTCATTACCTTACTTTTGCAGAGACTTGGACTTGGCATTGAGGATCACTAGGGTGCTACCAACAGTCTCAGGGTTCTTCGTGCGAAAAAGGTATTCCGTCTGAGTTGGGTAACGGTTTAGTAATGCCACAAAGGGAGTATTGGACTCTTCTGATGATGATTCCGATTTATCAGATGAATATCTTGACGTTGAGACAACACAAGCTCAATTTGGAGTCCCGGGGAAATCTTGGGTTGATCATGATGCAACCTTAGACTATGAGACTAATCCTGGGTTGATCATGGTGTCTTCATTATAGTGTCGAAGCGTGAGTTGTTTAATTGTCCTGTTTTTGTTTTGTCTGAATAAAAGAAGAACTCCCATTTTGCTTTTTAAAGATACACTTTCATCAAAAGTCAGGTTGTGTGTCATCATGAATTAATGGGGGAGATTGTCGAGTCATTTTAAACATTATAATGACTACATTTACAGATCTTGGAAAGGTTGGTATTTTTGTGTTTGCTGTAATAAACTAAAGGAGCTGATCCCATTTATATCTATGCTTCAAAGAAAAAGGGAAACTAGTTCTCAGAATCAAATCACTCAGCTCAACAGTCTTGCACTTGCTACTTACTAGAATCACGATCATTACAGAGGAGATTTGACTGAGAAGACACAACCGGCTACTTACCTCTTCTCAAGAAGATTTTCAAGAACAAGAACAAATATTGAAGGGCTCATCATGTTAAGTTCTAGTTATGCTTTTGTAATATATAGTCGGGGAGATATAGCATTCACAAAGGAGCCAAGATTCAAACAGAGCAGTATTGATAGCTGGTTGCGGGTAGTAAATTGATAGTGTTCGATCTTACAACAAGGAATTTAGGTAGAAATCAGGATATTGCTCTGCATTTAGTAGTAATCGAAGTACAAAAATAATAGATCTCAAAGGATACACAAGGAATCCCTTAAAAAGGGGAGTAAGATAAACTAAACCTCGTTAAAAAGTTATGTGTCTTCTATAGTTCTGCCTTCTTGCTTTCACTGTGTGTTGCTTTGTCTCAACTTGCAGGTGCTTTTTCTGCAAAGTCAATCGGAAATTAAAGTGGAAGAAGTTTGTTTTAGAGAATGGTGTTTCTGAAACGGATCAAATTGAACAAGGATTTGGCCTTGAGATTGATCGGGCTTATTCTTAAGTCAACTCCAATTCTTCCGTGTTGACTGTTTTTCATTCTCGAGAAACATAAATCACTTTCTCTAATTGTGGCTTTTCAAGACCTAGGGTTTCAAATTGATCAGCAATCAATTAACAACGGAGGCCTAGACTCTTCACAAAAGTACCAAAAGATTGTGTGCATCGTAACTATTTTTGCACCAGCGAAGCTCAGATGAAAGTTCATACCTCTTTAAACTGTAAGGAAAGTCCTGAAATCCGGAATTCTCAGCCTAACCAAAACAAGTATTGAACTAACTAAATTTTATTCTAACTATGAAAACTCATAATGCAACATCAAATGATTCAACAATTACAACAAAAAATACATCTATTCGTCAAATGAATGCCCCTCCACATGGCAGACATCAAGAGCTTAAAAAGGATGTAGAAGCAAGGGATTATACTTATACTAATTATCTTCTACCATAAAACATTTAGAATCAGACAAACAAGGTTTGTTTATAGAATAAGTCGCCGGGTCAAAAAGATAGATATGACCAAGTCAAACGATATAAATTAATTTCGAAACAATTGGAAACGGCAAGTTGCTGTAATGTGTGCGTCAGTGTGTGTATGTATATATAAGTAAAACCACTCACCACCATATGCATCTTTTGTAACTACACTATGAACTGTAAGAGCAAACCTAATTATCCACGGCTTGTACTTGGCCAACTCATCTTTCTACTTGTGATCTTATTGGGTTTTGGATTTCAGTCAACAACATACTCATGTCGGGTTCTTCTTGAGCCGCCTCTCCACACTAACTCATCAGGTCAGTTCTTCATTAATATTACTTATCTTCTAATTTTTACATTCCGAACATGTTGCATGATTATATTGTGGTTGACGCAGGGAACCCGGATTCGGGGCATACAATTTGCCGGAGCGAATCACCACCGGGAAAGCATGGATAAATGATCGGCAGATGTATATGTATTAGGCAAACAAGGTCATCAGTTCTTTTGTTTGGTAGAAAGGGTCATCAGTTCTTAATTATATTATTTTCTTCTATTTTACTTTTATTTTCCTATGGGGAAGGTTCGGCCGGCGTGCACACAACTACGCACCTAGGCGTACATGTACGGCACACTAGTATCCAAATATGTAGACTAATACGTACATATTTATTTGTATGCTATATAAATATCAATGTTCAGGAAAGCGTAAGGTTTAAATAAGGCGTTGAGGTCTTGTCTCACGCCTTGGATGATTAGGCGTTGTTTAAGCGCGATTAGGCGTTTAGACAAAATGCATTAAATTTTAGGTTTAGTATGCAAGATCAAACATAATTGTTCATAAGTTCACAGAGTTGTAGTTATGTAACTAACAAGGTTCAAGAAGGTCAATGTTCAAGTTCTCATATATAAGAAAACAAACATAACAGACTGATAAGATAAACCATAAAAACGATGTCAAACTCGTAGGTTCCTAGATGATAATACAAAATCTTTCAATTTAGAGTGAATTATATGTTTTTATTCTTAGTTTTAACGCCTAATAGCATATTTCACCGTCTCGACATCTTGGTAATCGATTCCTCATCGATTTCTCGCAATTCCATAGTGATTTCTCGGTCGGCCACCTAATTTCATCGCCTTACCCGAGACGAGGCGTTTTGTCAGTGCCTTGAGGTTTTTCCCGCCTAGGCGGACGCCTAATCACGCCTTCCATAACACTGATAAATACAAATTAAAAAAATTGCTCTGCACCATTCAGATTTCCAGCTTTGTAATGGAACTATGAACTAGGATTGTGATTCGGGCCGGATTGGGTTAAACCCGACTCTGTTTCTAGAGGGGGGCGGAGACAAGCAGCCCAAGTGGGTGCACATACCCCACTCGGGCAATACATCTTTTAAAAATTTTATAGATAATTTTACATAAACCACTAAATTTGGATATAGAATTTCATTTGAATTTAGTTTGAAATTTATATTATTCGTATACCTACTTTAAATTAGGAATAAAATATTTCAATAACACAACTTATTAATAAGTAATTATCATAAATTTAATTCAAACAATCCAATGTAAAGAAAAAAATTTGTCGGTGGCACATTTTATAACTGAAAACAATACAAGAAAAAATATTCTATTATATATTTTAACATTCAAGTGGTGGTTGTGGGTGGAATTGGAGATGCAGAGACGGGGTGGAAAATAGTTAGAGAAGAGATGCGTGTCAACTATAAAGCATGGAAAAAATTATAATTGAAGTTAGTTTATAATGTACCATAGTAATCAGTATTCAAAAATTTTAGTTTTTACAAAGTATAATCGATAGAAATCGGCATAAATCTATTATTTCTTGTTATGAAAAAAGAAAATTTTATATTTCTAATGACACTAATATCGACCATTTAGGAAGTACATAATTAAGAGAAAAGGAAAGAGAGGGCATGACCGATTAAGGTTCTAACGCTCCACCCGCGCTAGGGTTTTTTCCTCCCTATTGAATTCGGATTTTTTTCCTTCGTAACCATTATCACCATTGCCATCACCACCACTGATGTAATCCATCCCAAGCATCCCACTGACGCCACCGCTCCAACCCGGCCTCACCATCATGCCACCGAAGATCAATGGTCAACGCCCCACAACCCTGAACCAAGTGACCTCCTTGGTGCACCCACCCCAACTCCCACCAGCAACCGACACTTTCCCGTCCCCACACTATTCTAGTGACAATGGAGGTTCTAGACCTATCGTCGGCTGATAGAGATTATGAGGAGATTCCGGTGAAATACGTCATCCTGGCCCCACGTACTCACCGCTGCCCAACTACCTTGGTCGGGAAGTTATGTGGCAACAAGAACACCAACTTCAAGGCGATGCAGCGGACTATGGCTCTGGCCTGGAAGCCGGGTCGAACCATGGAGATCGAGGACCTCAAAGAAGGCCTCTATGTATTTCGATTTCACCATTAAGTGGACCTCCAGAGGATCGTCAATGATGGTACGTGGAATTACGATGGCTCCTTGCTGATCCTGCATGTACTTGAAGTCGGAGAAGATCCGCAAATGTTGCATCTACACCGGGTCCCCTTTTGGCTACAAGTCCATGAGCTCCCCTTTGATCACATTTCAGAGGAAGTCGGCCGCATTATTGGAGACTATGCCAACACATTTCTGACCTATGATCCTGCAAACAAAGAGAAGTCCTGGACAGATCAATATATGCGCATTTTTGTTGAACTCGATGTGCGTCAACCGCTATGACGGGATAGGCAACTAGGGTTCCATGGTCATAAGAGTGTCAAGTGAAACTTCAAGTATGAGCGTTTGGAGAAATTCTGCTACATATGTGGGGTAATGGGTCACACTGAAAAATTTTAGGAGCTCTTATTCAAGATACCAGCTGCATTCATCATCACGAAGTGGGATGATTCCATCCGAGTCACCCTGCGGAATTCCAAGGACAAACTGATAGCTAAGTACCTTAGCACGAAGATTGAAACAAAATCAGGGTTTGGCATTAGCAAGATGAACCTTCGTTCACAGAAGGTCGCTCCCCCACAATAATCTAATCTCAACATAAGGTTTACAAATGAAGATGAAGTGATCATGGAGATCCTGGATAACCGGAAACGCAATTGAGAGGAAGGGCCTAGTACCATGATTTTGACGGAAGGGGGAAATCGCCATAAACCTTCTAAATCCCCAAGGAAAGATGGTCTGGGCATAATAACAATTATGGCGGGTCAACTCTGGTTGACCTGCCCAGCTAGATAAACGAGGGTAGGGGTTGCGGAGTATGACGACCCTGTAATGTTGACCCCACCGACTCCACCCGATGGTTCTTTTATTGGTTTACGCTTTTTAGGATATTCTTGTTTGCATTTGGAACTTGTGTGCACTTCTTTTGTTTTCTTCGGGTGATAGTGTCAGTTTGACGTGGTGTTTAATTTCGAGTCATGTCTAGTTTTAGCTTCATATAAGATTAATGCCTTGGGCAGTCGATTCGGTTGGGTGGAGTGTGAGGAGGCGATGTAGATTAACCAGCATGTGTTTAGCTACATCTCCCGATGTAGCTCGTTAAGCTGCAACTCTCCAAAGAACCGCTCATACAGTGTTAGTGATTATTGGCTTGTGATGAAATGAAAGCATGTATGCTGACTGGTTGTCAAAAAAATAGCTGCCATTTTTGGCAATCATGTTCGTCGACAGTATAGGCCTGTGGAATACTAGATGAATTCATTTGCAAATAAGTGTCCAAAAAGACTTTGATTGAAGGTAACTTGAAGGTCTAATTGATTTCTTGGAAAAAAAGGTAGAATTGATTATCTTTAATGGACATGAACTAATGAGAGATGGCGATAAGGTTCACAAAAATTCTTTCATATCAACCGATTTTTAAAGAAATTTTAAAATAACATTTATTAATTTTGTAGTAATTATGGCTCTATTAATTAAGAAACATAATTTTCATAATCACCTCATAAAATAAATAAATTACTAGTACACATATGGTTATTCATGATTGCTTGATTGATAGAAAAAGTAAAAAAACCAAAGTAGAAAAGGATATTATTAACATTTAACATCTCAAATTAAGCTAATAGCAAAATCAAAACCCCAAGGCATGCCTTGGGCAGTCAATTAATGCCTTCCATGTAAATTTTAATGGAAACAAATTAGGGTGTCTAATCATTTTTAATTAAAAGATATTTATTCCTTAATTGGTGCTAACTAATGGTAATCAAATTTAAATTTAAATTTAGAAGAATGAAGACTTGATTTGGCGGGTTAATAAAGAGAAACAACTTAATCATTTTAAAATATTTAATTAAAAAAAAGCCGAACAAAGAAGAATATGAACAATTGATATAAACTTTGCCTACAAATCAAAACCTTTGAAGCTCTTCCCTCTCAACCTCCTCCCTAATCGCTGTTGGATACTTTTCTACCAGACTTTCAACTACTTTCTTGGTCATAGTCGTCATAGCCACTTGTTTATTCAAGGACTGACATACCTGAATTGGCGGATTGGTTAGCTTTTTCAATCTCTCATCCACCAACTTCACCAAATTCTTTTCTTCTTATAAGAGAGGCTTCAGATCTAAAAAGTACTCTGCCGATGATAATTTGAAGGCATTAGGTTGATTATCGATATAAAACAACAAGCCTGCCGAAATCAGAACCCAACTGTCATGGAAACTCTTTTGTTTTCAACCATTCTTCAAAACCTCCGCTAGAATCGTTCTAAACAAAAGAAAAACATATATTATACTCTTACAAAAATCACTAAATAAAAAATTTAAAAAGTATTTAAAAATACTTACACAATCTAAAGGGCTCCCAAATTCAGTTTTAGAAGGAACTTAGCAAAATGCCCCATAGACACAAAATAGCTACCCAGAAGAATAAAATATTTTGAAATATGAATGCGTAGAATTCATGTAGGATTCACTATGATCTCCAATCTGATTGCTACGTATTGAATTCTGGATACCACCATTGGATAGGTATCGACGGTATCGACGAGAGCCGCCCAATACCTGTAGTAATTCGCAATGATGATGAGCATTACAAAAGGATGACCAACTACTACGAAGGTACATCTAAACAAAATATAAGTGTGAAACCTACCCCTAGACCACCCAATCGAACTATGTAGTCCGACCCATGCAACTACTCGTAGGTTCACTCATCAACACATTACATACATAACAACGCATAAATACTGAAACAATGAAACCCCTCAAATCAAAGTCAAAGATAACTGATCTGTTGCATATTCGACACACCTTTTTTATTGTAAAATGAGCCTTTTGTGTGTCAAAAAGTGTTCAAACCCTGGATCTCTAGCACATGTTCGTTCTCTTGCCCCTTGGGGCTGTATTACGTTGTTCGGTGTGTGTTTGATACATTTTCAGGAAATACATGGTGTTTGAGGATAAGCGGGAAAGGAAACGGACTAATTTAGAGCGGAGAGGAACACGGCGTGCTCCGGGGGTGAAAAAGGGCGAAGAACTTACAGGGGAGGAACACGGCATAGAACACGGCGTGTCCCAAGGCGTGCTCCGTGGAACACGGCATGTCCTGACGATGAAAAAATGGGCGAAAAGTTACAAGGGCCGAACACGGCCAGGAGCACGGACTGTCCCGAGGCGTGTTCTGCAGAACACGACGTGTTCCATCCCAGACGGATTTTTAATCCTTTTCCATCTCGGATTGGGATAAGGAGCCTATAAAAAGCCCTAGCAACCCCTCTGGATGGGACATCATTATTTCTACACATATTTTAGAGCTTTTAGAGAGGGAAAAAGTGTCGGAGTCCGATTGGAGCGAAAGGTTATCATCAATTGGAAACGGAGCGAAGATCGGTGACAGGATTGGGAATTCTCGACGGATCATGTTATCTTTCCGGGTTGTTCTCATTTCTTTTTCCCTTCTTACTTCCTGAACCATGAGTAGCTGAACTTTCTGTGTTGTTCGGATGAGATGAAGCTATAGCTAAGCTTTGTATGGATGATTTGATTTGTTATTGAGGTTTATTCAGACTTATGATGCGTTCTTCCTAAAACCTAATTTACTGATTCAGTTTTTTCTGGCCGTCTTGATTGAGTTATCGACATTGATTTGTGGGTCCAAGAGGAACATAGGTTGATAGGTCACTTAGGAAGAACCCTAGATTATTCGTTAGCTCGAGAGAGGAGCGAATCGTTTAGGCTCTTTGCACGTTTATCGTTGTGGGATTTTATTGAACTTGATTAATGCGTTTTGTTTAGGTGTAGATTAGCTCGAGAGAGGAATATACAGTTAGATGAAATAGATCCTTAGAGGCGCGAGAGTGATCTAAGACTACATTATGAAACTACCGAGCCGTTATAACCTGAATAACTGAGATAATTAATCATCCATTCGTACATTGCTAGCTTCAGTGGATTCGAATCTGAGCAACCTTCATTCCTATCTGAAACTTAATCTCTCGAATTCGTTTAACTTTTAATTGTATGCTTAGTTGTTAATCAGTTACTTAAAACAATCCAAAAACAAATTCAATCTGTCACTTCGTTTAGTTTGATTGTCTACTTGAGTAATAAGAATAGAAAGACCCTAGGGAGAATTACGATCCCACTAGAGCAATCTAGTGGGTATTTGAAAGCGGGGTAAAATCCGTGCATCAACAACATATGAAACAAAGCATCAAAGGCTCGAAATTAAGTGCTAAACACTAATGAAAAACATCCCAAAACAAAGGGAGAAAAATCATCCAGAGATAGTACCGAAACATCTGAAATCTCAAAACATGAAAAAGGGATAAATGAGGTCCTCCAAAGTACCTCTCTCTATGACTTCCGAGCCATTTGGTCGAGGTGTCATTGCTACTCATGTAGCTTTCTTAGGCTGCATTTGCTCCCGCCGAGGTTCCATAGTTGTTCATACAAGAAGAAAGAGACGGGGTCGGTGATAAGACCGAGTGGCAAACTAGACTCACGTAGAATTGAACTAACATCTAGGAATGTGACCTTGTGGTCCCGTAGGCATCAACCTAATATCAACCACCCCTTGCTATGAACGGAAAGCCTCATGGTGGATCAGACCATGAAACCACCCTGAATACCGTGTAAGCAACATATGTAGGAATACTTAACACATCCTCCCTGAGCCTGATTATAACTAGGGGATTGAGCAATCCATGGGTGGGTGACCAATGCATAATCGAGAGCTAATCTAGCTAAACTTGATCATTTCCTAAAATGAAGTGTGACTCAAACGCCATAGTTCAAACTCCAAGAGCTTATGCTTGAAATTTAATAAATGTCTGAGAGCCCTGCTCTATAAACAACACTTGTACAGTAGATCACACACTACAATACGATCTTGAGAGCCTTACTCTAAATGACAACACTTGTACAATAGATCACACGCTGCTGTACAATCTTGGGAGCCCTGCTCGAAAACTCATTGAGAATCGAATCAATGGATTCCTGACACCCTATTACAGTTCTAAGCTTAAAGCAGAAAATTAATCCTAACCCCCCACCTATGATATTAATTCAAGGACTGACATACCTGAATTGGCGGATTGGTTAGCTTTTTCAATCTCTCATCCACCAACTTCACCAAATTCTTTTCTTCTTATAAGAGAGGCTTCAGATCTAAAAAGTACTCTGCCGATGATAATTTGAAGGCATTAGGTTGATTATCGATATAAAACAACAAGCCTGCCGAAATCAGAACCCAACTGTCATGGAAACTCTTTTGTTTTCAACCATTCTTCAAAACCTCCGCTAGAATCGTTCTAAACAAAAGAAAAACATATATTATACTCTTACAAAAATCACTAAATAAAAAATTTAAAAAGTATTTAAAAATACTTACACAATCTAAAGGGCTCCCAAATTCAGTTTTAGAAGGAACTTAGCAAAATGCCCCATAGACACAAAATAGCTACCGGAAGAATAAAATATTTTGAAATATGAATGCGTAGAATTCATGTAGGATTCACTATGATCTCCAATCCGATTGCTACGTATTGAATTCTGGATACCACCATTGGATAGGTATCGACGGTATCGACGAGAGCCGCCCAATACCTGTAGTAATTCGCAATGATGATGAGCATTACAAAAGGATGACCAACTACTACGAAGGTACATCTAAACAAAATATAAGTGTGAAACCTACCCCTAGACCACCCAATCGAACTATGTAGTCCGACCCATGCAACTACTCGTAGGTTCACTCATCAACACATTACATACATAACAACGCATAAATACTGAAACAATGAAACCCCTCAAATCAAAGTCAAAGATAATCGATTCGTTGCATATTCGACACACCTTTTTTATTGTAAAATGAGCCTTTTGTGTGTCAAAAAGTGTTCAAACCCTGGATCTCTAGCACATGTTCGTTCTCTTGCCCCTTGGGGCTGTATTACGTTGTTCGGTGTGTGTTTGATACATTTTCAGGAAATACATGGTGTTTGAGGATAAGCGGGAAAGGAAACGGACTAATTTAGAGCAGCTGGAGAGGAACACGGCGTGCTCCGGGGGTGAAAAAGGGCGAAGAACTTACAGGGGAGGAACACGGCATAGAACACGGCGTGTCCCAAGGCGTGCTCCGTGGAACACGGCATGTCCTGACGATGAAAAAATGGGCGAAAAGTTACAAGGGCCGAACACGGCCAGGAGCACGGACTGTCCCGAGGCGTGTTACGAGAACACGACGTGTTCCATCCCAGACGGATTTTTAATCCTTTTCCATCTCGGATTGGGATAAGGAGCCTATAAAAAGCCCTAGCAACCCCTCTGGATGGGACATCATTATTTCTACACATATTTTAGAGCTTTTAGAGAGGGAAAAAGTGTCGGAGTCCGATTGGAGCGAAAGGTTATCATCAATTGGAAACGGAGCGAAGATCGGTGACAGGATTGGGAATTCTCGACGGATCATGTTATCTTTCCGGGTTGTTCTCATTTCTTTTTCCCTTCTTACTTCCTGAACCATGAGTAGCTGAACTTTTCGTGTTGTTCGGATGAGATGAAGCTATAGCTAAGCTTTGTATGGATGATTTGATTTGTTATTGAGGTTTATTCGGACTTATGATGCGTTCTTCCTAAAACCTAATTTATCGATTCGGGTTTTTTTCGGCCGTCTTGATTGAGTTATCGACATTGATTTGTGGGTCCAAGAGGAACATAGGTTGATAGGTCACTTAGGAAGAACCCTAGATTATTCGTTAGCTCGAGAGAGGAGCGAATCGTTTAGGCTCTTTGCACGTTTATCGTTGTGGGATTTTATTGAACTTGATTAATGCGTTTTGTTTAGGTGTAGATTAGCTCGAGAGAGGAATATACAGTTAGATGAAATAGATCCTTAGAGGCGCGAGAGTGATCTAAGACTACATTATGAAACTACCGAGCCGTTATAACTCGAATAACTGAGATAATTAATCATCCATTCGTACATTGCTAGCTTCAGTGGATTCGAATCTGAGCAACCTTCATTCCTATCTGAAACTTAATCTCTCGAATTCGTTTAACTTTTAATTGTATGCTTAGTTGTTAATCAGTTACTTAAAACAATCCAAAAACAAATTCAATCGTCACTTCGTTTAGTTTGATTGTCTACTTGAGTAATAAGAATAGAAAGACCCTAGGGAGAATTACGATCCCACTAGAGCAATCTAGTGGGTATTTGAAAGCGGGGTAAAATCCGTGCATCAACAACATATGAAACAAAGCATCAAAGGCTCGAAATTAAGTGCTAAACACTAATGAAAAACATCCCAAAACAAAGGGAGAAAAATCATCCAGAGATAGTACCGAAACATCTGAAATCTCAAAACATGAAAAAGGGATAAATGAGGTCCTCCAAAGTACCTCTCTCTATGACTTCCAGAGCCATTTGGTCGAGGTGTCATTGCTACTCATGTAGCTTTCTTAGGCTGCATTTGCTCCTGCTGAGGTTCCATAGTTGTTCATACAAGAAGAAAGAGACGGGGTCAGTGATAAGACTGAGTGGCAAACTAGACTCACGTAGAATTGAACTAACATCTAGGAATGTGACCTTGTGGTCCTGTAGGCATCAACCTAATATCAACCACCCCTTGCTATGAACGGAAAGCCTCATGGTGGATCAGACCATGAAACCACCCTGAATACCGTGTAAGCAACATATGTAGGAATACTTAACACATCCTCCCTGAGCCTGATTATAACTAGGGGATTGAGCAATCCATGGGTGGGTGACCAATGCATAATCGAGAGCTAATCTAGCTAAACTTGATCATTTCCTAAAATGAAGTGTGACTCAAACGCCATAGTTCAAACTCCAAGAGCTTATGCTTGAAATTTAATAAATGTCTGAGAGCCCTGCTCTATAAACAACACTTGTACAGTAGATCACACACTACAATACAGTCTTGAGAGCCTTACTCTAAATGACAACACTTGTACAATAGATCACACGCTGCTGTACAATCTTGGGAGCCCTGCTCGAAAACTCATTGAGAATCGAATCAATGGATTCCTGACACCCTATTACAGTTCTAAGCTTAAAGCAGAAAATTAATCCTAACCCCCCACCTATGATATGATTTCCTAGTAGAGTCTGATATGTAGAGATCAATTGTAGGATTGAAATCCTAAAACCCCAAATCCTAACCATACGTAGGTTTTCAATCAAAGGATTGAGAGAGAGGAAGAATTCATTACCTTCTGAAGCTTCCTCTACAGTCTTTACACCTCTTCCAATGATCTAGGATCGATCGGCTCTGCCTTCTCCACCTCATAAAAGAGATCACCATTCGTCATAGAGATTTCTAAGTTTTGGGTTTCTGTAAATTCTGAGTTGCAGGTCCCGACTCTAGTTTTATAATAAGTCCACCATGCCCGTGGCAGACTTACCACAACCCCATGTGACCTACTGATGGTCACGGCTGTGATCTCCTGGTGGTCACACTCATGACTGACTGTTGATCACGGCCGTGATTGATCTGACAACCAGGCTCGTGACTGATTTGATGTCACACCCATGAGAGTCCACCCAACAGTCAATTTCCAGAATTCTAGAATTCACATAAAAATCTAGAATCGACAATCAACCGGAAATTGGGGTGTCACAATAAGGATTGGCGTGCTTGGTGGAACCTATGATCCAGATAAATAGGGCGTAGAAAGCAAGGGCTATAGCCCAAAGGAAAATGTATTGGACATAGGTAAATTGAAAAAATCCTTTAATGGATGCCGTAAGAGAATTAAATCAGAGAATTGAAATTGAAATAAAGATGAAGTAGAGATTTGATATATTTTCCTTCTTATAGATATCTTGAGGTGAACGTATTGACATCTGAGTCGGTGATTAGCGTTAAACTTCATTTGACGGTCCCTCCTTATCAAGATCAACGGCTAAAAATAGTGATATGCGTCAAAATTCATTCAAACTTCACGACTAAGATGGTGATCTAACTCAAACTTCATCCGACGGTCCATCCTTATAAAGACAAACGAATAAAAATGGTGATCCGCATGAACTTCATTTGACGATCCTTCGCATCACTCCTATCCCGGATGATACCTGACGGAAGACCTTATCCCCTTCCTTGAAGCTAACCTCTTTAGCCTTCCTATCTTCATACTGCTTTGGCCAATTCTGAGCCATGCCCAGCTTTGCTTGAATCACTCAAACTCGAGAGGCCGTTTCCTGAATCATTTGTTGTCTAGTCAATAACTTCTCTCCTTCCCCATCCTAGAAGAGAGGGTTCCTATACTTCCAACCATACAAGGCCCTGAATGGAGCTACCCCGATGATGTGATGATAGGAGTTGTTATAAGTGAACTCCACCATCGGTAAGAACTTCAACCAAGGTTCATCAAACAAGAGTACACATGAGCAAAGTAGCTCCTCTAAGGTCATAATGGTCCGTTCAGACTGACCATCTATCTATGGGTGATAAGCTATAGAGAAATTCCGCTTTGTCCCTAGGGCTGCATGTTAGCCCTTCTGGAATTGTGAGGTGAAACTGGAATCCCGATCTGATACAATCTTCTTGGGTACTTTGTGCAACGTCAGAATGTAGTCCACATACAAACCTGCCAACTACTCCACATCTGGCTTAAACCGAATGGGAATGAAGTGAGCCACCTTGGTCAAACAGTCCACTATGACCCAAACCGCATCTTTCTCGTTAACCAAGAAAAAACCACTAATGAAGTCCATAGTGATATCCTCAAACTTCCACATCGGTGTATGTTAGGGGATGAAGCAAACCTCCCAACGTCCGATGATCGAACTTCGCCTTCTGGTACACCACACAACTGGTCACATGTTGTATCGCCTACTTCTTCATGCATGGCCACCAGTAGTGACATCAGAGTGTGATCGCCAAAAGAACTTCAAAGTTATCTCGACAACACAAGTGTCGTGTGTGTCCAAAGGTTCGTCTCGTTATGCTTCTACTCAAAGTGAACATCACAGTCTAGGCTAAACAGATTGATTTTGGTTTCTTATAATGCTACTAATTTAAATAAAACTAAGAATTGAAGGTTTGATGAAAGGGGAGAAAACAAGGTCTTGGATGAGATGATTGATCAAGCTCAACTTCCTAAAAGAAATCAGATGGAGCAACGCTAGACTTGGATTACCACTAGTAGGTTTCCAATCAAGGTTGGAATAACCTTAATTAGGCTAACCGGTAATGAATAGTGAGAAGTTCTACAAAGTGATAAGGTGCTCTTTCAGAATTAAAGGAAGTCACGATTAATTGGAAATAGTATGAACTTGGTCCATCAATACCTAAGCTATTGATAACTACACCCAACTTGACCCATTAGGTGCAAATCAGAGCACCCGCCAATTACGAGTGGAACAACCTTTAAAACTAAAGCAAACACAAAAGGTTGAATCCAGCTATTGGCTTACCCCACCGATAACTTTTGTCTATCTTAGATTGTTAATCATATGAATTTCAGAATCTATTTATAGATTTGACCTAATTCAAGCCGTAACAAGAGCTAGGTTGAAACAACAATCGAAGCAATCATTCATTTGAATCTAATAATCCAACAATCGTCGACCCTATACTTTTAGGGAGAGTTTCATAGCTCAAATCCTACATATCAACCAAGAAACTCTAAAGAATTAACTACTCATGATTCTAGAAGAAGACAAATCAGAATTCGACCTAACCATCATCTTGATGAGGAGACGATGAATCGATCTTGCTCCAATCGTTGCTTTTACTCTTATATCTTCAATCCTAACTTCAATCTTCGATGGGGACTACTTTTGATCTTCAATTGTACTTCTAGGGATGGAGAATGATGTTTTTACAAAGGAGAAGCCGTGAAAAAGTCTAAGGAATTTGATCTCGAGAAGTCTGATTATCTTTTCTCGAAATCAGACTTTTATATGGGAAACTGCAGATTTGGGGGTGCACGCCATGCACCCCTTGTGATGACATTGGTCACGGCCTGAAAAACAATGCCGACGTGCACCTCTTTTTTATGTGGATCTTTTGACAAATTTGGAAATTTTAATTTATGTGGATCTTTTCACAAATTTTGAAATTTTGAAATTTTGAAAAGTTTAAGTGTGCATTAAAGATGTTATTTTTCATAAGTTTAAAAAATTTAAGTGTGTATTGTGGATGTTTAGTCGGTAACTTAGACCATCTCTAATGTAAATTATAATTTAAGTTTTATAAAACCTAAATACAGACAAAAAACTGTTAAAATTTAGGTGTCTAGCTAGAGAAAAAAAACCATATAACATTAAAACTTGGGTGTTTAATTTAGTTCTAGCTAGAGAAAAAAAAATCATATAATATTAAAGACTTGTATTTGGGCGAAAAAAATCAACGGCAGAACCCATTTTAGGCTGAAATTAGGGTTGAAGCCAATTACGGGTGCCATGTCATTTAATGAAAAACTGGAGCCGTGAAATATACGTTCGTATGTTTCAGGCTCTTAGGGGTAGTTTTAGTATGATCGTGAAAATACTGAGGACATAGAAAATTGTGTCAGATATTATTAATAAAAAAATCTTAATGTTCTCTCTCTTAGTTTTCACAATTAAACTCACTTACGTATTGTATCTTAAATTTAATGTCACTAATTTTTGCACAAAATATTTGTTATTCAAAGACGAATCCAACTAGATGAGCCTTGATGATTTTTATGTAAAAATTAAATTATATAGTTTTGTACTTTGTATTCATTCGGAAGTGTGTATTTTGGCTATACGAAAGTTCGTGTTACCCATACGAAAGTTCGTGTTACCCATACGAAAGATCGTGTTATACATACGAACGTAATTTTGGAAAGTATGAACATATATATGCAAACGTTAGTGTTAATCATATGAAAATAACGTATTATCCATACCAATATTTTGATGAAGTAAACGAACCTATAGATCATAGGACAGTCTATGTACAAACGTGTAGGTTGTATTATATGGAAGTTCGTGTTATCCATAGGAAATGTACGAGCATATGAATTCGCAGTTCATCCAGAAGTTTGTGTTATTCATATGAAAGTTCATGTTATTCATGTTTTAAAATATTCCATATCATTTTTGTGTATTAGGATGATTTCATATGTCTTGTAGTGATAAAACTAACAAACGTATAAATTTTTGACACGAACATATGAATTTTCTTCAAATTTATACATTCAGAAAAATATACATATTCCATATCTGAATATAACAAGATGAAACAATAAAATGTCATCAAATTGATACATCAAGTTATAAATTCATAAATACAACTTGTACATTCATCGAAACAACCATTTTAAAATTCTCTAAACGCAACACGTCATCTTTCTTGGATACTCCAGCAACATGGAAAGAAACATAAAAATTTGTTAGATATAAACTCATTATGTTTGTAAGTATTATATCGGTACAAACGTAGGAATTCTTCAAGAACATAAAGGGGATAAAGAACTCAAACACACGTTTTAATGAGTTTGCAGGTTCGTATGAGCGAAACATACGAACTTATCAATATAATCATACGTTTGTATCAGTAAACATATATAACACGTACAAAATTATGAATTATCTATATGTTCATGTTTTATCACTACTTTCTTGTGAATTCATCAAGAACACAAGAGACATGAAGAACACGAAGAACCCAAAAGAGATATATATAAACAAGAGCCATGAAGAATACGAAGAACCCATAAGATATATATATATATATATATATATATATAAACTCACAAATATCTATACGTTCGTATGAGACAATGAAAACAAACGTACCACCAACGCCTACGTTCGCCCCAATGGGTCATGAACACAACATCCGTATCGGCAAGTGAAAACAAATAAATTACCACATCATGCATTGTTCTAGGTGACGTGAACAAAACATTCGTATTAGGCAGTGAAACAAACGTACCGCCACGACCTGTGTTCGTCCCGGTAGGACGTAAACAAAACGCTTGTATCAGACATAAAAATCCCAAAAAAATTAACAAAGAACATAATGAAGATCATTAAAAATCCAGAACAATCAAATCCACAAGAACGCGAAGAACATGCAAAAAAAGAGGTTAAAAGAGAGGGCACCTACCTTTTTGAAACTTGTGTTTATTCGTGCAAAGATCCGTCAAAACGAATCTAAATCAATCATCCATTAAAAGAAATTTAGAGAGAAAAACTTAGATCAAACAAACAATAAGAACTCGAAGAGTATAAAGAACAAGACCAGAACATGGAGATAACCCACATTTCCGAGGTTGGTTTACTTCTTTTTAGTGTTTTTCTTGGGCAAAGCTCCATCTTGATAGTACTAAGATCCATCTTGAAGAGCAAAACAAGAACTCTGATCTAGCATTCATTCAACAAATTTGAGGGAGAAAAGGGGAGAAACTAGAAAGAGAAGCGGAAGAAAATTTGAATTTGAAAATTTGAATTAGAAAGAGAAAGATATGAGTGGTTAAGATATTTATAATATTTGTTTTTACTTTATTTTTTATTTCTTAATATTCTCTCGTAGGTTTACCGGATACGAATATTTTTTCTCGTGTGCTTTCCGGATACGAACGAATGAATGTATTGATACTTAACATATGAATTAATAGATATTGGTATTCAATGTGTGCATAGCGAATACAAACGTACGTTTTCTAGAGTCGGGCCATTTTATGACTCTCTCTTCCTCTACAATTGTGAAAGAACACGTCAAATCAGCATTAAAAACGCACACAAATTTCCCAAAACATATCCAAAATACTCCTAACATCGAAAATCATATATTCATATCATTTTTCGATTCCGCGGGTCCCATATATATGATGAATGGTTGTGATTGGCTTCCGCTAACTAGTTGAAACATTTCCCTTGTAAAATTTACTCCGTATTCGGCATAGCAGATGATAGCCTGGGTTTGCCATATGGCAGCAACAGTTTGGAAAACATCCAGAAGCAAACACGGTTTAATGGATGATAAGTCGTCGGTGAAAAAGATAGATATGGCCAAGTCGAAACTTAAAAAATTAAGAAATTGAAAATAACCAAGTTGTATATAAGTAGTAAAACCACTCACCGCCATATGCATCCTTTCTGATTACAGTATGAACTCTAAGAACACACCTTATCCACAGCTTGTCCTTTGCCAACTGATCTTTCTACTTCTGATATTATTTGGTTTCGAATTTCAGTCAGCATACTCATGTCGGGAGCTTTTCGAGCCTCTCCCCAGTAACGCATCAGGTGATCAGCTTTCCATTAATATTGATTAGAACCGCCCCACCTTCGTGAATTGAATTCTCTGAAAAGTCTGTTTGGCTATTGTTCATTTGTATTTCGTATTTTTTATAATAATTTACATACGTTTCCAAGGAATCATGATCCATGATTGTGGTTAACGCAGGACTAGGCAAGCATAATCCGGGCGGTAGAGTTTGCCGGAGCATATCACCGCCGGGAGGCCATGGATAAATGATCGATCGGCAGATATGGCCGGAGAGTATATTTTCCTCTTCGCTGGTGGATATTATATATATTAGGCAAACAAATTAAGGTCTATTTGACTGTTGGAATTTATTAAAATGGTATGTATTAGTAATTTTTGTGTTTCCATATATGTGATTGGAAGAGTGGTTATTTTTTATAGAAAGAGAAGATTTAAGATTCTAGTTATTAATAGTAATGGTTAGTGGGAACCAAAACCTCAATTATCTCCGTTCGGTTATAATCAATAATCTTACGAAAAAAAGAAAAAACACGATACATTTTAAAACCTAAAGAATGATCCTGATGAGCGAGACAATCAGCAACACGATTGTCTCGTGATAAATGTGGGAGACGAAGACCGTTCAGTCTCGTGCTAGAATCTGCCGCAACTCCTGTATGCAAGCGAAGTTACGTAAATCGGCATCTGCGGTGTTGTTGACATGGGACACAAAAACAGAGGAATCGAGTTGTAAGTTTACTATTCGAAACCCAGCTTCCCATGCAAGATTAAGACCATGTATTGTTGCACGAGTTTCAGCTCAAGTAATTGAGAAATCTCCATAATTTGCAGCAAAGGCTGTGTTACATCTGTCACTTGGATCCCGCAAAATTTCACCTCCCGCAGCACTCCTTGAATTATGCGCATTAGCTCCATCGATGTTGTTAACGACCGAGCCATCTATATTAATAATAATCTCCACATCCGTCTGAGGGTCCCAACCTACAAGCACTTCAGATCGCTGGGCTTATTTTTAAATAAATTTGTCTCCCCCACTCTCATTGTCTCCCGAACCCCGGCGATCTAATAAAGAATTCGTAGGCGAAGCTAATCGCAGGAAGAGACAACATTATTAAAAGTAGCATCATTGCGACGTTTCCACAAAAGCCAACAAGTAATTCCAAATTCAAGACTATAGTTGGAGTCAACAACACCTGCACTAATCCACTCACAAAGGGGAAGGTGGATGATGCGCGGATTGTACCTCGCTTTCAAATACCCACTAGATTGCTCTAATGAAATCGTTTAATTCCCTAGGGTCTTTCTAATTCTATTACTCAAATTGATTAACTAACTAAACCAAGCAACAGTGTCTGATTAGAAGTTTGATTATTTATGTATCGAATTATAAACTAATGACTGAAATAAAACAAATCAAAATGCAAGAAATCGAATTTCAAAGATAAGATGAAGGTTGTTCGGACTCGAATCCACAATAGCTAGCAATACATGGATGAACAATATGCAATATCAGTTATTCAAGTTATAATGACTTGGCGATTTCCTAGGATAGTCTTAGATCACTCTCGCGCCTCTAAGGATCTATTCCGCTCGACCATAGACTCCTCTCTCGAGCTAATCTACACCCAAGCAGAACACATTAAATGTGTTCGATGAAATGCCACAATGATAATCGTGCAAAAAGCCTAAACGATTCGCTCCTCTATCGAGCTAACCAATAATCTAGGGTTCTTCCTAAGCAGCATATCAATCCATGTTCCCCTTGGACCGACAAACCAATACCGACGATTCAATTTAGATGACCAGACAAAATTCAATCGGAAATTAGGTTTTAGGAAGAACGCTTCATCAGTCTGAATAAACCTCGATAACAAATCAAGGGGTTAAAACCCCATCATCCATACAAAAGCTAAGCTAAAGTTTCTTCTAATCCAAACAACACAAAAGGTTTAGCCGCTCATGGTTTCAAAAATAAATCATAAGAGAAGAGAAGAAAAACCGAAGAAGACGACATGTTCTTCGTGGAAATCCCAATCTTCGACTTGATGATTCGCCCTTCGCCAATTATGGTTGATCTTCTCACTTCAATCATCTCTCTGGAACTCTAGCTCTCTCCAAGAGCTCGAAAATATGTGTATATTCAGTATATGGAACCTTCGCTCTCTACAAGAGCTCGAAAATTTGTGTATAATGAAGTATATCTCGTCCAAAGGGCTGCTAGGGCTATATATAGACTCGCAGTCCAAATTAGAGATGGAAAAGGACTTGAAAATCCGTCTGGGGTGGAGCACGCCCTCGAACACGTCGACTTCCTGGCCGTGTTCCTCCCCTGTAAGTTTTTCGCCCGATTTCACAACTGGAACACGCTGTGTTCCTCTCCAGTCACTCCAAACCCGCCCATTTTTGCTCCCACTCATCCCCAAACGCGGTACCTTGCCTGAAAATGTATCAAAAACACACTGAACAATGTAATACGGCCCTGAGGGACAGGAGAACTAACATGTGCTAGAAATCTAGAGTTTAAACACATTTTGACATACAGAAAGCACGATATACAACGAACAAGGTGTGTCGAAAATACATCACATCAGCGGAAAAATAGGATTAATATTAGAACCCAATATCCTTTCCCACGCCTGCTTCACAACCATGCAATCACGTAAAATATGCAGCACAGTCTCCTCGACCTGATTGCAAATTGGGCATATGGACGTGGCAAAAATATGACGGCGAAACCTTTCCACATTAGTGAAGATCGATTATGAAAAGCAACCCAAATAAATTGCATAACCCGATTCGGGCCTTTCCATCTCCAAAGTTTCCTCCAACACCTTTGATTATTAGCTCCATCAATGACGGCAAGGACATCGTAGGCAATCTCTTGAACTTTCCTCAACAATCGGGGCCCACATAAACGTATCAGGTTCATCCCCATACGGAGGCATCATACCTTCCAAAAGAGGTTTACTCGATGATGGTATAATATGATCAAGAAGCTTCCAATTCCATGACCCTGTGGAAGTAATCATATCACGCACTGTAGCATGGTTAGTAGGAGTCTGGGAGCTAGCACTAACCACATCCGCCAATTTAGTCCAATTATCAAGCTAAACATCATGCCAAAAACTAGTCTCACGACCACATCTAACGGTGATGTGGATACCCTTATGCACCACATCCCAAATTCTCCGAAGACCTCGCCAAAGGGCCGAAGAGGTATTAATTCGAATCGGGTAATAGCCATGAGGGTCTTCCTTAGTGTATTTTTCAAGTAGAATTCTGACCCATAGGACATCATGTTGTAAGAGAATCCTCCAAATAAGTTTCATTAAGAATGCCTCGTTCATCTCCTTTGCTTTTCTGAGACCAAGCCGTCCTTGGTCCTTAGGTCTGCAAACAGCATCCCAACAAAGCAAGTGAGGTTTCCTCTCGTCAGGGAGGCTACCCCACAGAAAGTTGTGGATACGGCTATCAATTTTACTGCAAATATAAGAAGGGAGAACGGCAATATGTATAGCATAAGAGGGAATAACGTTAACCACAGAGCTAGCAAGCGACTGATTTTTACATTTCCAGCCTACAAGTTTCGAATCAATACGGTCGGCGATGTACTGATAAGTGTTCTTCTTGGTACGACCGTGTACTATAGGAACTACCAGATACATTCTAAGGCGAATAGTTTCATGAAAATCAAGATTAGCATAGATAGACCTTCTAAGCTCGGGGGAAGTATTCTTCGAGAAAAAAATTCTAGATTTCTCATTACTAACCATTTGGCCAGAGGCCGTACAGAAACTATCAAGGCAATCTCTACTCGGAAAGAAATGCACACGATAGTCACGACAACGAATCTCCGGAAAATTTTCTTGGCTAAGTGTATCTTCAACAAATGACCATTCCACCTGGTCATAAGCTTTGGAGAGATCAATCTTGATAGTGAAAGCCGCTTTCTTACCAGTCTTCGTCCCGAGGGAGTGAACCACCTCTCGAAGAATGATAACATTGTCTGAGATCTGACAACTCGGAAAGAAACTAGTTTGGTTTTGGCCAATGAGCTCCTTCATAGCCCCTCAAATACGATTAGCCAGACATTTGGTAAGAGCTTTGTAGACCACCAAGCATAGGCTAATTGGTCGAAACAGAGTCATGTTCACTAGTTTTTTAACTTTGCGGATGAGAACCACAATTGTCTCATTAATGCTCGGAATCAATGCAAGATTCCTGAAACAAGTAGCCACAAAGTCAACAAAAGCATGACCAATAATATTCCAACACTTTTTAAAAATATAAGGGATGAAAACTGTCTTTCCCTCGAGATTTAAAAGCATCCATCATTTTCAGGGCAGACTGAATTTCAAGTGGGGTCAGAGGGCAGCCAATGGGTAAGTTCTCGGTCGCCGAAAGAGCTTTATGATGAACCTTCAGCAGGTAAAGGAGCGGTCCCAAGATAGATGTAAACAAGTTAATTAAATAATCTCATGCCATTGTCATTAAAACTTGCTAATCCCAAATCCATTGTCCATCATTAGCCTTCAGGCATTTAATATGGTTAAAAGCACGACAACGAAGTGATGACACTTGATTTCTCGTGTTCATCACCCTCGTTTAAGCGACATTTCATGCATATTCGTATAGTTTTGGGTGGAAGTTTAGGATGTTTCGTGAATTTCTAGCATCTATCTCGATTTAGTGTCCGGACCCGTTCGGGGTCCATTTTATGTTATTTTGTAGTGTTTTTATCGATTTCAGGAATACTGTAACATCGGGGCATCATTTGAAACTGTATGAAGTGAAAAGAAGGGCTGGATGCATCAACAAATGGAGAAAATCGCCAAATTGGCGTTAAAGGCCAAAAATGCGCCTAATAGGCTGGATGCATCGACGAATGGACAACATTATTTCGGACCAACTGGTGTGTATCATGGAGCGATCAGAACAGGTCGGAAGATTCTCACTGCATGATTATTTTGGCCCACCATATTTCGGGACTATAAAGACTTCATCAACGCGTGCGATCAATGCCAAAGAGCAGGTAAGCTCTCTAAACGTGATGAAATGCCTCAAACTATGAATGTGTATGTAGAGATTTTTTATATATGGGGGATTGATTTCATGGCAACTTTTTCTGCTTCTTATAAGTACAAGTATATCCTAGTAGCTGTCGATTATGTGTCAAAGTGGGCAGAGGCTCATGATCTTCCCACTAACGATGCTAGGGTAGTTGGTAAGTTCTTTAAGAAATTGGTTTCTAGATTTAGTACACCTAGAACTATTATAAGTGACCAAGGAACTCATTTTCATGGTCAATTTGATAAGATGTCTGCTAAGTATGGAGTCATCCATCGTGTTGGTACGGCTTACCACCCTCAGATGAGTGGTCAAGTCAAGGTGACAAATAGGGAGTTGAAACATATATTAGAGAAGGCTATCTCACGCACTAATTGGTCAGTTTGACTAGATGATGCCTTGTGGGCGTATAGAATTGCTTACAAAAATCCTAGTGGAACTTCCCCTTACATGCTGGTGTATGGAAAAGCCTATCATTTGCCTGTAGAGCTTGAACACCATGCTTGGTGGGCTTTGAGATCACTTAACTTGGATCCTAGTGTATTAGGAGAGGAAAGAAAAATGCAGGTACATCAATTGGAAGAATGGCGCGAACAAGCTTATGACAACTCTAACTTGTATAAAGAACGAACCAAGCGGATCCATAATACAAAGCTAAAATGTATCAAGGAATTCAAAGCTGGCGATCAGGTGCTTCTATATAATTCCCACCTTCATCTTTTCACAAGGAAGCTACGATCCCACTAGTTTGGACCGTTTACAGTCACACAAGTTTTTTCTCATGGAGCTGTGGAAATCACTCGCCTCGATGAGGACCCTTTCAAGGTGAACGAGCATCGTCTGGAGTTGTATGCCACTTGAGAATACCTCGGAGTTGTTGAAGAAATGCAACTCAACCTACCAGAGGTCGAGGAAGCTGAACCGTAGACTTCATGTATTGGCTAGCTCAAAGAAATTAAAGGAAGAGCGCTTTATGGGAGGCAACCTATGTCTGGAGTCAGTATTTTACATTTTATTTGCGTCAAAATTGCATGTTTAGGTGTTAGATCGAGTCTAGATTGATGTGCTTTAGGTCATGTTTAGTTTCGAAAGGAGCTGGTTTTCAAATTTAGAGGCTGAAATTTTTTGACCGATTTATACCAAAAATGCGCCTAAGACAGACCAACGTGCGCAACGCACTTTTGGTCCGTTTGGGCGCCCTTTTGGTGCTTTTTGAAATTGTGGCCCTTGGAAAGTATACAAAAAATGCGCCATATTTATACCAAAAGTGTGACGGCGCATGTTTGGTATATCTTCAGCAAACTTTTGGTATCAATAAGGCGCATTTTTTGTATACTTTCTAGGGGGCCAAAATTTCAAAAAGCACCAAAAGTGCGCCCAAACAGACCAAACTTGCGCAGACACTTTTGGTATAAAGTCGCGATTTATCACCAGCGACAACTCGGTTTTCTCAACATTTCACCAACTCTTTCACGCAAAAATCGCCACTGTCGCCGATCTCTTAACCAAATCCCGCCGCCACACCGCCATTCACCATCGTCGGAGCCCGCCGCCACCGCCCCTCTCTGATTTCATTCAAACCCATTTAATTTTCATCCCGTTTGAGAATTTTCAACCTGATTTTTCACCCGACTTTGTTTTTCGCCGGATTTGTGTGTTTCTTTGGTCAATTCTTCATGGCTAGGGGCAAGTAAGTACCTTTGTTTGCTTCTCCCTTGTTATCTTTTGTTTTTTTGCTCAGATTGTGTCCGGTTTGGATTTTGGTTGAAGAATGGGATGAACTCTAATTTTTTGAATTTGAGAGTTATAAAAATTGATTGTGCCATGATGAAATTTGGGATGGTATGATTCTATTGATATGATTTGCTCCATGATTGAATAAGTTTTGCTTGATAAAAATGGCGACTTCGATCGAAAAGTTTCGGATGTTTTTGAGATATTGCCCTATTAAATTGCATTGCTCTTATTTGCTGAATGTTGGATATTGAAAGCGGCCATGGTATTATATTGGTTTGTGCTATATGATGAATTGCTAGTGAAGTGCCAATGAAATATGATCGATGGATGATGTTGCTATGAATTAGCGGTACCTAACCCATGTTTGCTTTATGAATTATAACGAGATAAGTGTGGGGGTGGCTCTCGAATGTGTTGTTATATGGTTTCCTCCCTTTTGTAGTAACCGTGGTCGTGGTAGCACACGAGCTTCCACTAGTGGAGCACCTACACCTCCTATCATCACCATCTTCTGAGGGAGAGCAAGAGTGTCCTGCGAATGTACCGGCTCCGGAAACACAACGGGATGTGCACCAATTCCTCATAGGCTTGGACACTAGAGCTTAGGTCTGATATTGGGAGCATTGTACACTAGTAGCTAAACTGGTTGTGGTTATCAACATAGACAGTATTCGAGCAAGACACCCCGATTGGGCGGATTCCATCACAGAAGAACTCACAAACTGTAGACTTCTCGAGTTGACTCAGATCAATGCTCAGCCGCATCTTCCGGCTCTTCAAGAATTTCGGAGTTCTTTCCAATTCAAGTGTTGGGAACAATACAAAGACTCGATATGTATCTCATATCGTCTCGAAAGGGAGCCTTAATATCGAGTCACTTAATGAGTTCCAAGCGTCATTGGTTTCCACTTCGACAATCCAAATGAACTCGTGAGACCGTTCACAAAAGATGAAGACTCTGCCACGGTCCGCAAGGAAATGAACAGGCTTTGGAGAGGTATAACATAAACGAGGATGACCATTCAGTTAAATTCCATACCTCCACTTCATCCAACACTCAGATCATCAACCCCCATATGTTCCATCTGTTTTTCCGTTATGGTATCACCTATCGGGATAGAGAAGAAAGGGGAGCCCACCATGTCCTCAAAGACAAAATGATATTCTTCCGTGCTATGTGTAATCACCGACCATGTTACTTGGGATGGGTGGTCGCCATGTTCTTCCATTCTCGATAAAATAAGAAGATAACATCTTTGCCAGGTGGACTCTGTGTTCGGATGATTATGCATGTGAAGGGGTTGGACCACCTTTGGGATGGCGTACTAGTGCCACCTACTCCTCCGACGATTTATCTTGACATGGAGATTTTGAAGTCTATGAACGTTGATCTTGGTGCTACTTCTTTGGGCTTTGATCCGGTCTAGCGATAATGAGTGGGGCCAGAGAGCTCAGATGTGGGGAAATAGTTGAGGCCGTGGTCATGGGGATGCACAGCAGGTCGAGCAGGCAGAGCAGAGAGAAGAGACAGATCAAGAGATGCACGAGGCACCGGCTATTCAACAGCCTTCGCCCGCACCAGCCACTCATTTTCAGAGAACTTCTGAGGCGACTATGGAGTCGATTCGTCAGTTGCAGGCATCATTCGGGGAGGGCAGCCTGCCTTGGTAGTAGTAGACAGCTTGGGTGATTTCATTCTTTGAGAGTAGTTTGGCTTGGCAACAGGAGCAGTCTTTATGGCAGGCTCATCAGGATGGTGATAGGGCTAGAATTTGTAGCAGTTATCTAACCTTTTTCTACATGCATTTGAGTGGTTATTAGCATGTTCGCACTTTGTTTCTCTACAATTTCGTGTTTTGGCGTATTGTGTATAGATCCGTTCATTTGGACCGTTTCGGTCCATTTGATGTTTTCTTTGTAGTATTTGTTACCTACAGGTACTATGTAGATAGGTGATCTGACCATGAGGCCAAAGGCGTGGTGTGGAGAGCGATTGGAGTTCGAGAAAGGAAGTCAAGATTGGAGTTGGCGCAGCAGAGGGACTGTACGCCGTGCAGTCCATAAAATCACTCCAAAGGCACGGCTTCAAAACAGGCGCACGGCGTGCAGCACTGCACGCCGTTCCTTCCTTTTGGCATTGCAGAATCATGAAAAATTGAAGCAGCACGGCGTGCACCACTACACGCCATTCCTACCTTTTGGCGTTGCAGCATGGAGAAGTACTGGAGCAGCACGGCGTGCACCTCTGCACGTCGTTCCCTTTCTTTTAGTACACGGAACGGACACCTTAGTAAGGTGCATGGCGTGCACCCTCCAAATCCAGCTGCTACTATAAAAAGGGAAGTTGGAGGAAAGAGAAACCATTCTTCCCCAACTCGATTTTCCATGACTTTTCCCGAGCGTTTCCTGCAAAAACCAGCACATAACCTCCTTTAGAAGCCAAATTGAAGATCCAAAGGACCTCCCCTTGAAGGATTGAAGCTAGGATTGAAGATAGAAGATCAAGAGCGTCGATTGGAAGAAGAACAAGCCGATAATTCTCTGTAATCAGATGGTTAGGGTTTCTTTCCAATTGCTTTCTTCTAGAATGATGAGTAGCTAATTTCTTTGGGATTCTTGGATGAGATGTAGGAATTAGGCTATGAAACCTGTCTTGGATGTTTAAGAACAACATTTGTGGATGTTTGATTTGGAATGAAAGATTGTCTTGATTGTTTGGGTGTTCATCCTAATTCTTGTTATGGCTAGAATTAGGTCAAATGTTTGAAATCCTTTGCTTGTGATAGGCTTAGGAATTCATTAGGTTGGCAATCGAGGATAGAATTAGGTTATTGGTGGGGTAAACCGATAACCTAATTCTACCTTTTGTGTTTTTCCCGGTTTTAAGTGAAAGCCATGTTGTAATTGGTGGGCGCTCGGTTTGCACCCAATGGACCAAGTTGGGTGTAGTTATCAGTAGCTTAGGCGTTGATGGACCAAGTTAACGCTATTTCCAATTACTCGTGGGTTCTTTTAATTCCGGTAAAGCACCCTTTCACTTTGTAGAACTCCTTGGAGTTCATTACTAGTTAGCCTGATAAGGGGATTTCTACCTTAGTTGGGAAGCTAGTAGTGGAAATCCACGTGCATAATCGTGCTGCGGATTCATACGAGTGTTAGGAGGATTCTTTTCATTCCATTCAGGTCCACATTTTTTCATTTTGAAAGCATTCTAGCGGTCGAGCTTAGTGACTCGTCTCTTCCAAGAACTCGCTTTCTCCTTTGAATCAACTTATAATCTTTTAGTTTTATTTACTAATTAGAATATTTAGAATCAAAAACCAAATCTTTTAGCCTAAACCGTGTTGACGAATTCGAGTAGAGGCATAACGAGAGGGACCTTCAGACACAAACGACACTTGTGTTGTCGGAATAACTTCACAGTTATTCGAGCGATCAGATGGCCAACTAGCTGAGTTGGCAGCAGAGCAGGAGGCTTAGAGACGATTCTTTGAGGAGCAGCAGAGGAGGAAGCTGCAGCACCATGAGGAGCAGATGCGCTATCTCCGGCATTTCTCCTATAACTAGACCGGATCATACTACCTTCCACCATCCCCTCCTCTCGAGGACTAGTGATCAGTATCATCATTCTATCTCATCATTTCTTTGTCTTTCTTTCTTTTCGGATGATGTATCCACCTTTTTTATGTGTGGGACTTGGACACTAGTCTCGATCCCTTTTTACTTGTATTTTTGTTTGTTTGTGTCTGAGTGTGTTTCAAGAGAGAGTTAGCAGACAAACTCGAACTTCATAAATTGTGTCTAAAATATCTCCAATTTTTTACAGCATCCAGGTTTTCCTATGAAACTTTTTGTTTCATTCAGTGAGGACAATGTCCCAACTACGTGTGGGGGTATTTGGGTTTGCATAGGATTTGGGTATCCTAGTCTTGGTGGGTACTCGTAGTGCATATCAGTCTAAACCTCATGCTTATTGGAACCATCTTTGAATTGACTATTTGACATGCTCTAAAAATTTCCCTGTGATTTGCGCACTTGAATTATTAATCTACTTGTGAACCTAGATTTGATAGGAGTTTAGGCATGTGATCAAAGTATATTGATTCGTTCTTTAGAGTTATTTTGATGTGTTTAAAGTAGCATGGACTCTCCAACTTGATGTGACCGGGCATGCATGTTTTTGAATTACCATCTAGCAAGACAATGTGAGGCCTAAACAAGACCACTTTGTAGTATAGATAATCTGCTTCATTAGTGGTTTTATTCTTACAATTATTTTGAGTGATCTTCTCTGTTTGTTGTTAATCAGTTGCGTGCATGATACCTCTCTGAACTCGCCGGCACTGATGTCCTAAAATGATAAAGGCACCTATGAATGCTCCACTGAAAAATATCCATCTCGTCCTTATATTTTTCCTTAGGTAACCCAATCATAGCCAAAAAGCCTTTTCATAACCCCCATAATATCGGATCCCCTTTCTTTTAAGCCTTCATTTGATCCTGTGTACAATAGTGGCATGTAACTCAATCGAGTATAGGAGTCAAATTACTAAGTTTTAAAAATAAAGGATTATTAGTCTCCCTTGTTCATTGTCGGTGTTTATGTAAAATGTCAAGAAAATGAGGAAAAAAGTGAAAATTGGTGTAAATCTCGAGAAAAGGAATGAGACAAGTACAAAACCCAGTCTCGGGATAAGAAAAACTGAAAAATAAAAAAGAAGGCCAAAACGTCTCGAGTTCGTTTAATAAACTAGCACACAAGCTCGAAGTAGTAGTTTTTGCATAAGGGATAGACGAGCTAGTTCGAAGCTCTTGATTGAATTTGATCCTTGCATAATGATGTTTGTAAGTAGTAACTTAACTCCATATTAGAGTAGACCGAGTCGTTTGCCATTGTGTACATCCACCACCAAAATCATTTCACCTTCTTCTCTAATTTGTCCACATTACAAAGCCAAATAAAAGACCTCTGGATTAGTTTTTAAAGTACCTTCATGTGATGAGTAGGATTAGGTTGATGTGTAAGTGTTGGAAGCGCACTTCAGAGTTAATGATGAGCGAATAAACACCGTCCCTAAACAATGAGTGAGTGCTTTCGACTCCATAAGTCAAAATTTCTCTGAGAATAAGTCTAGATGAATGATAAAACATGTATGATGATGTGTGGCATGTTGGGGAAGTTCTTGTGAGGTCTTTACGTCTTATTTTGGGTTTTTTAAAGGTTCACTAGTCGATTAAGCAATTTTAGGGGCACATTGAGGATTATGGATTTTCCTTTGTGTCGTTAAGTTGTTGATTTGGGTGTAGATGTGTTCCATGGCTTTTATCAGCCTTTTGCTTGAAGACGAGCAAAGCTTAAGTGTGGGGGTATTTGATGACACTGGATTTGTAGTGTTCATCGCCCTCGTTTAAGCGCATTTCATGCATATTCATATAGTTTTGGGTAAAAGTTTAGGATGTTTCGTGCATTTCTAGCATCTATCTCGATTTATTGTCTCAGACCTATTTGGGGTCCATTTGATGTTGTTTTTCTAGTGTTTTTGATCGATTTCGGGAACACGGCGACATCGGGGCATCATTCAAAACTGTATGAAGTGCAAGGAAGGGCTGGATGCATCAACGAATGGAGAAAATTGCCAAATCGGTGTTAAAGACAAAAAATGCGCCTAACAGGTACCTAAATTTTGAGAGTATCATACAAAACTCAATGCTAGGGAGGCGTCGGCAAGATCGGGTGGCAGCGAAAAGGACATTGAGTAGTAAAAAATAGAGTGTCTTACAGCAATTTGGTATTTATATTGACTTAGTTGGCAAGTAATTTAATACTAGTTGTGAATTCATTAAATATACTCGAATAATATTATTTTAGTGATTGTATTGACAATGGTTCATTATCTGATCGAGTTTCAGGTTGGATAAGAAAAAAATTCAAAATTTCAGGTTGGATCAAGCCACCAGCCCTTTTTTGCTGACTAAGCATGTTTTACTAGAAACGTTAATGAGAGACGTCTTTGGGATGCACTTGTTGGATTTTGAAATGCTTGGGATGTATTGGAGACAAAACTCTCATAACATGTCATGCACGAAGGCCACGGCGCGGAGACAAAGCTCCGACAACATGGCACGAAGGCCACGTCAAGGAAACAAAACCCCAATAACATGGCACGAAGGCCACAATGGGGAGACAAAGCTCCAATAACATGGCATGAAGGTCATAACTGTTTGATAGTACTCTAGGTAGAACTTTTCCACATACGTACGATTATGAATCACACAAAAAATTTCCACCAAGGGCCATCATCGATGTTGCTCCATCGTAAAGCTTCTTTGCTGTCGATGAGTGATGGTGAGATATGGTAATCTCGGTCACCATTTTTCCAATAGAAAACGAGATAGGCAGTTAATTAGAAGGTATATAGGAGCAAGAAAATTATAAAATGGTACAAAGAGTCAAAGAACATAGATGGTTACACAGACATGCATCGTGAACAGACCAGAGAAGGTAACCGAGTTATGGTGGGAGGCGTGCAAACTAATTCTGGACCGCCCAATCGGCATCCGCCGTATTCAACTGCCTAATCATCGTTACTGGGATTAAACAATTCTTGACATATTTTTGGCGATAATTAATATTACTGTTTCGACAAGTATTAATGATTCTTTCTCCAACAAGTACAATACAATAAAAAAACAACTATATTTTCCATCATTGAACCATTCAAAAAACAACACATAATCCTTCAGAAAAGACAGCATAATATACTAATAATAAAACGCTGAATATTCAAATCTAGCTCAAACTTTAAGCGGATTGTCAAATCTATTTTGGATTATTTTGATGATCACTATCTAGCCAATAGTTTCGATATTCCGACAATTCTAGCTCCTTGACTAAATTTTCAGTCAAAATGTTAACATTGTTAGTGACGAGGCATACGGAGCTGACATGACATTCAGTTCACCGGTCAAATGAATGTCATATCAGCGGTCATATCAGCATTTAAATTATAAAATAAAATTAATTAAATAAATAATTACATTTTTACTACTTTAGAAATATGACATGGCTATATTTGGCATATCAACTGACACATCACTTTCTGTTGATTTGAACGAAAATTTAGCAAAATTTCGTTAAAAGGCAAATTTGAAATATAAAATAGTTCGATCTACATTTAACAATCTACTCAAAATTTGGATTAAATTTGGATATTCCGCCATAATAAAAACACACAGACACAAACAGAAATCTCTTGTTTACATATCTAGCCGGAAATGGAATATATTCTTCTAACTAATCAAATAGCCAAAATATTTTTTCCCACATCGCCAAGAAGGAGTCAATTGTGTTCAACTACGCGTACAACCCACTTAAAACCTAAAGTAACCCTGTAGTTGTACAAATAGCTAAATAGAATGCCGTCACAATTCACAATATCCTTTTGGTAATGAAAATATGAGCACTGACGTCAACAATAAAACTGAGCCGCAGATTCTCCTCAAACTTGTGGTAGCTCTGCTTCTTCTTCTTCAGCTCATATTGGGTTCCGGAGTTGAGTCAGCACGTCCATGTCGGCTTCTTCTGGAACCTTATCTCCCCAGCTCTGGAAATGGCGGTCTAAACGACGATGAAGCTCAACCCACTAATATTATTCATCAAAAACAACCTATCCCATTCCCCAGTCCCGCTAACTTCCCTCCTTCGCGGCAGGGAAAGCCGTACATAGGAATTTGCCGGAGCTATTCGCCGCCGGGAAGGCATGGCTAAATGAATGATAGGCCGGACCGCGTTCTCATGTCCGGTGAATATTAATTTTTCAAACTCGATCTCGCTTTGATTTGTTATTTCTTTTTTCTTGGGAAATGCACAAGGCTATCATAGTCTTAATTGTTTATAGTTTTTGTTGGTGCAACTTGGTAGTGAATACTGAATAATACTGTCTTCCCTGTTATGAATTTTATAATATGTACGTCGCCAGACCCACAAATATATTGCTAGCTAGCCGACATGCAAACTGCCAATCTATATCGCCTCGGAGGGAATTACAGTTGTGGTAGCCCACTAATAAATTTTATTTCTACAAATAGCCCACTCATACAGTTCACGATATCCTTTCTTGTAATGAAACTATGATGAGCACTGACAAGAACAAAACTGAGCCACAGATTCTCTTGATCAGACTTGTGGTAGCTCTGCTTCTTCTTCTTCTCATATTGGGTTCGGGAGTTGAGTCAGCACTCCCAGGTCGTCTTCTTCTGGAACCTAATTATCTCCCCAGTACCGGAAATGGCGGTCTAAACGACGAACCTCAACCCGCTCATATCATTCATAAAAAACGACGTCTCCTCAGTCCCAGTACTAATCCACCACGTCAGTACTACTGATTCTTTCTTAATTATATTATTATTCTGGCCGGCCTTTTCTTCCAGTTCTCCAGTTTCGTTTCATTTCTATAAGTAGCTAGTGAACGATGAATGCATGAAGCTTGTGCCGTGGTTTACGCGCGTGTAGGAGTTGGCAATTGTAGATTTCCGCCGGCGCCAAAAGAATCCACGGGGAGACGAGCTAGCCGGAGCGTTTCACCCCCAGGACGGCATGGCTAAATTATCAATGTGATAGGCCGCTGGCCTGAACATGTCCGGTAAATATTAATTTTCCCTGCTGTGAAAGCAGAGTAAATCAACTGTCCCTGATTTCCTCTTCTTTTTTTTTTTGGTAAACGTAATCCAATTGTTTATATTTTCTTGTGACAAGTTGGTACTGAATAAGACTGCTTCTTTTGTTTATTACGGCAATTCCATAGAGATGAAGCCAAAAGCGAACCAGCAATAATTCTAGGTAGCTGACAGATATGGCCAGATGCCCACTTGCAGACTATCCAACTCTACGGAATGGATGCTCGAACTCAAATTGGATTTCAGCACCATGCTGAAACCAAATATAACTTTCTGCTTGTTTTTTCCCTTTGATTCAATGGTTTAAATTTTTATAGTGGATAGTTTGTGATTTTTATAAAACCTTTTTTTTAAAAGCCAAAATATTTTAATTTAAGTCCAGCTTTTATGTATTTTTTTACGAAGACGGATTAAACGAAACAAATCTTGATATTATCCTGACGACTTTAAAATACGGATAGTTTTTACATTTTCTTCTCTCTTCAACAAGTTATGATAAGCATGTTTAATCTTTAGTATCGTTATTTTCTTCTTATTTTGAAACATCTCCAAATTTATTATTACATACAATATATTATTACAATGGGCTGCGTAATAACGAACTACAGTCAACTGCTATCAGTTGAGACTTGAGTGGCTATGGCTCGGGTTACAGACCCAATGACCTCTTTTCCCTAGCACGGGTTACTTGACTTCGGCCGAATTTGCGCCAGGCCCAAACTTTGTGGCCCGCTTACTATCGGCCCTCATCTCAGCTGGTCCAATTTAGGAGGATCTTGTGTTTGGCCCAACGCGCTGATTAGACCCAGTTTCAGGCTTGGCACTCTGGTTGTGATTCTAGCCAGATGTGGTTGTACCACATGATTTGACTGGTTACGGTCCAACCATTGCAGTTAGTCTACTACATAAGTTCAGTTTCAAATTCTTAAAAACAAAAATAAAAAAACCCGTCTGCCATAATCGGTTGGGAAAATATAATAACATTTTTTTTTTCAAAATCGTAGAGCTGGAAACAATAATCACGTACGTCACGTTGATGAAAAAATTTCGTGGAACAGAGTCCTAATCCTCAAACAAGTTTGCGAGGTATCTGCAAGCAGCAGATCGCCGAGCTGAGCTATTTGGGGATTCATGAATTGTAGAAACCAATGTACACTTGTCAAATTTCCAGAACATACCAAACTATATATATTTATTAATTATTCTGATCCTTTTATGTGTTTGCCTCCTGAGTAGGTTTGGCAGCAGGTCCGTGGGTTTCGGGTATCCGTTAGAGCCCGTTTGGATTGAGCTGATTTGTGCCCACCAACCGTGGGGTCTTGTCGGTTTCGAGCACATCCGCGACCCGCCAAATTCGGGCGACGGGCGGTCATGGTTAATGGGATATCCGACCCATCACCGATCCGATAACAAAACAACGTCGTTTTGCCTATGATATATAAACAATTTTTAGGGTTTCAGACTTCAGTTTGTGCTTTTCTTTCCGAGTTCATTTCCCAGAGTTCTGGAATCTGGGAAAATTTTTTTAGCTCTGGATTCATATTTGTCGGGTACTTTTTATATTTCAGTTTCTGAATTCTGAGTAATGAAATTTCACAGTTTTTACTTTACATTGAATATACCTGACAACCTTGGGTTTAACCGAAAACCGTACCAATATGTGCTTGATAATAATTTTTTACCCATCAAATTTAATGAATCGATGACGAATAAAACCCGTGGACATTATTCACAAATAATGAATAAAGAATATCCGTCCCATATCCGACCCATTGCCAAACCTACTCCTCCGTACCTCTTTGCTTCACTCGTCTTTTCTCAAATTATTATTAATTTATCACTAATAATCAACGTACCCTCAAAGCTGAAGAGGAAGTCAAAAGAAAAATAAAATATCAAAGGCATATTATATATAACTTTTAATTTTTAAATATATATATATATAATATAAAGACACGTCGAACAATAGTACTAATACACTGACTCACATCCTCTTCTTCTCTTATCCTCCGAATCCCTTTGTTTTCCTCTCTCTCTCTCTCTCTCTCTCTCTCTCTCTCTCTCTCTTTCTTATATTCCCAGATTTCCATTCATCTCACGGATACGGGATACCCCCTTCGGAATACAGCTTGGAGGAAGAAAAAGATGACGATGAAAGGCAACAATCTTTGTTCGACGGCGTCGTTCAAAGGGTTGGTGTTGGAGGAGGAGCCCTGGCTGGAAGAAGACAGTGATGATGATCAAACTCATGAAGGGAAGTAGTGATCAGAGATCACACACTTACGTACGACAACTTGAGGGAATTTTTTTTGGAAAAAATACACCTCTGGGCAAGTCTACTGCTTGGCTTTGTTTTTTCAACATACTGAATTTCGATCTCTACACTACCCGGCCCCCTTTCATTTCCTTTTGATATATATATGCACAAACCATAATATATAGGATGTTTTTCCTTTTGGTTATGTGATATGTTTGGATGTTGAGATCTGTTGCTCCTCCTCCTCTTCAATGTTGTTATTGTAACCAGTTTCTCATTCAATCTTTGATATGACCATTCCAGTTATCTCACTTTTCACTCATCTCGTGTCTTGTGTTTTCTCCTTCGTTCTTATTTTTCTAGATGTAGACCGACATATATAATTCATGTAGACTGAATATATAATTCACTAATTCGATTTTCACTGATCTCATGCTTTCTGTTTTCTCCTAATCCAATACTATTTTTAATGAGGGTCTTTGTCGAGTTTTGAGTATCGATACATGGACGACGGACATAACTCACTAATTTGATCTCTAGCTCGTTACAATTCCCGTTTATTCATTACGTAGCTACATTATTTATGTGGGATGATTATCAGTTCAAATCCGCTTTAGACTTGTTTGACGGGTGAAAAAACTGATGGAATTTAGCTAGTAATAAAAAATTAGTTAGTTTTCAAAATTTTCTAGTCTAGTCTAGCCACACAAATGTTTAAAATTCTATCACTTTTTTCACGCTCCAAAACCAAACCTCGTTGAACTACGGAAACAATCCTTAATTTTTTGTGCCATATATATAAAGCCAATCAATCCACAAAGAAAGGACAAGTTTGCAAATTTCTATATATGTTTCCACTTCTATGAAGGGTTTCATAGTTTTGTTCTTGTAAATATTAGGTTGTTGCCTTTGAAGCCTCGACAAGAAAGATGGCTGCCTCCTTGGAGAGAACTATTTCAGTTAATTTCAAGGTGGGCAAAATTAATTATAATTATATCGTCAGTTTCTATAGATTTCTATTGGTTATATAAACCCAAAATTTGGACTTTGGAATAATAATATAAAAGGTGGGTGGGTTGGATGTAGTTGTCATTTTCATGAAATGGTTGTTGGGTTTTTCTTTTGTTAATAATTTAATGGATTAGTCCCACAAAGTACATAATTATTCCCATTCCCATGGACCACTAACCATTGTATTAATGAGCTGCTTAATTAGTGATCTTCTTATTCTGATTTTTCTATAACAAACGCACAAATTAGCAAAGGTAACTAAGTACGAACTTGTAACATTTTAATGGTTGGTATGTGGTGTTTTAAGTGATAGGATATGTTTTTTTTTAAGATACACGGATTTTTTGGAAGCCGTTTATGAAGCGAAACACCAATAAAGTCGTAATTCAACTAGTGAGATAAATCCCGATTTGGCAAAACTGGTTATGTTAGCGGCGTTGTTTCGTGGAGATTCTGACTTTTCTTGGCGGCGGGCCTTGAATCGCTTGCAGGCACATGTGGTCTGATTCGGTGCCAACGGAGCTTCCCATAAAGTGGCGAGAAAGACTCTTTCATATCTCTCAGCTAGTGTAGAGGCCGATCTCACGAGATGAGTTGATGATTAGTTTTGTTTGTGTTTGCTATCTTGATCTCTCCCGCCGGGAGCTATCTATGACAAAAAGAATTAACCAAGTAATCTGCAACACAATTCGCTTCGCGATAAATGTGGGAGTGATCAACTTCCCAACCACGATGGCGTGATGATGAAAGAGGGAGGAAGCATTAGAAAGCACAACAATAGCAGTCCATGAATCTGATTGTACCCGAATCCTCCGATTACCAATCGTCCAAACAATTAAACTCTCTTATCCCAGCACGTGTAATAGAGCAATTTCCAACGTCATCGTAAAAGGCCTTAACAAAAGAACCTCTATCATTGCAAATAATTCCACCAACTGTCACACATCTCATGTTATAATAAAGTGATCCGTCGATGTTAAAAGTATACCAACCCTCGTTGCCGCCATACCCGATCAACTGGCTTCGAAATTTTGATCTTTTTCCCCATTGGCAAACAAACTAATGAACGCATTAGTTAAATTTTACTCTTTGAAACATAACTTTATAGACTAGTCAGGTACTCAGAGGATCAGAATCGAACGATTCCTAAAGCTGATTTGTATGTGGTGGTCATAGTTACCACGCATTTCACATGTTATATGTTATAAGAATAAAAGAAAGCACATTATTACATGAACATGGTAGGGTATAACACAACTATATATATATGGTCCAGAATAAAGCGAGACCGTACTATATATAATTGTTTTTTCTTTTGATTTATATCAATCGAAGTTCAAATTTCATTATAATAACCCATACAACATGCAATCTAAGCGACAAGTGCACCATATAGGTCTTTATCGTCGAACAACAATAATAAACATGACATTGGCTCCAAAGGCCTGGCAACCTAGGAAATCCTAGTCCCTGGGCATATATATATAACATTAATCTTTTTCGTTAATATAAGATAAAAATGAGATAAATATTTTTTATCAACATTTAATTGAGACAGATATCACTTGATGATAAGGATGATACGTTCAGATCAATGATGATTCACACATAACGTGTAAACAAGTCCTGCCTTTAGCTAGTTGTTATGAGTGAGTTTTTTCTTTGGTAAGAAAGTAACACCAGACTACATGGCATGAACGAGACGGGACTCTTAGCCTCCCGCAGCGTCGAAGAGTAACCAGCGACTGAGCGCAGGGTTAGGGAAGCCGATTTCACGTTGTTTGCATGGCGAAAGAAGGGAGCGCATTCAATAGTGATTGGGCCAAGGAAACTCGGCCAGCCATAGAGAGAGTTTTTGCCTTCCATGGTGAAAGCCTCGAGTCCAACCTCTCAATAAGATAACGGTGCATGGCCGCGGTGTTTCGGCCATGTATCAGAGGGACACCTATGCACCGTCCCAAATTTTAGGTAGCTGCAATCCCCAACACCGTACAGACAGCCTGTGATCGATTTCTCCGAACATTAGATGAGAAGAAAACTTTAGATTTAGGTTTTCTCACCTCTTGCCCAGCGAACATCAAGAACCGTTCGAGGTAGCCACCAATGTAACCCGCTTGCTCATTCGTTGCATTCCTGAAATGAACCAAACCATTAGGAAAAAAACATATGGGTAAGGGGGTTCCCCCTCTTTCTAGTGAAATTGGTCTCCACTTCCCAGACTCAACACTCGCCCGAATAATCTGACTAAATCTTTCCATACATAATGTAAACAGATATGGAAACAAAGGGCATCCCTAGCGCAATCCCCGTCCCAGAAAAAAGGTGTGCGAGTATACCCCATTCCATTGGACCTAAAACGAAGCAGTGGAAATGCATTGCAGAACGATTGCAATCTTGTGTTGGAGGGAACTTCATTACTTGGACCGTATCCCGAATGAACTCTCAGCTTACGCGGTCATAAGCTTTAGCTAAGACAATTTTCAAAAGTCTCATGTTGGAGCCAAGCTGCAACAAAGCGGAAAGGCCTAGGGAGCCGAGTCCTTCCTTCTCCCGGAGATTTAATAAGAAGTGGTTGATGCTCGGAGTAAAGTTTTGGTAGATGAAACACTTTGAACTCCGGGAACTTTAGAGACCAGTCAACATTAGAGAGGCCCCAGTGATGAATCTTCTAAACCATGTGAACCTTGGTCCGACCACCGGAAGCACGGATAGCCCACAAATATGGCAACAATTATGGAATGTTGAACTCTGATTGAAACCGAGAGGGATCGCACCCTGTTTGTCATTAATTAAACACACGGCATTAAAATCTCCCATGAGGACCCAAGGATGGCCAACTCCAGAAGAAAGTATAGTAAGGTCATTCCACAGGTGTTCTCGTTCGGCAGCGCTTAGCCTCCCATACACCATAGTAACAAACAAATCCTACATTCCCTAGCCGTACCTTTAAAGTGAATTAATTGGTCGGATGATTCAATATGTGAGAGGGAAACTTGGTTTCGGTTCCAGAGAATCCAAATGCCACCTGAGAAACCAACTGCTTCCACTCTTGTCACGTCACTAAACCCTAGCTGCTGGCAGACCCTGTCTGTTGCACTTACACTAATTTTTGGCTCCACGAGCACTACTACATTAGGGCGATGTTTCGCAATATAATTCTTAAAAACTCAGAGGAACCTATCATTCCCTGCCCCGCCACAATTCCAAGAGAAAACTTCAACATTATAAAACTCGGGTGATGGAGTTCAACTTGTAACAACTGCCTCACAACTTCCATTGAGACGAATTCCTGGAAGAATTCATTGAACCACCTTGCTTCCGACTTCTTGAATCTCCTTTGTTCCCATTACCTACCACACGTTTCTTAGTAAGCGGCTTCCCTGCTGATGCGTATTGATGCTGACTCCAAGGATGTGGGGCACTTCCGGCCTCTCTTCAGTCAAACGCTTACTAACTCTGGGATGGTAGGTATCATGTATGTTGCCCGTGAGTGGCAACTGTGTCTCTCCTAGGTTAGTGGTAGGCTCCACAATCATATCATCACTAGGATTGACCAATGCAATGGTAGCAGTAGTCATAGTAATTGACGGCTCCATAGAAAGATCAACCTCCGTGGACACCGTCTCTACTATTATAATTTGCTCCTGCCCTATCTCAAGCTCTGGTGCAGGCCCTCCCGAGGATTCGTAAACCTTGACCACTAGGGAAAAGCGGCATCTTTAGCTCAACTCTTTTTCGAGATCGTCCTTAAAGTCCACACGTGGTTTTAACATATTGTCGTTAACAACGTATACCACTTTGATCTTGGCTTGAACATCATTATCCAAGACGAACTCATTACCCATCTCTCCTATCGGGCACCAAGTAGCTTCTACTTAAAGAACATGGGTATTGTAGCAGCGCTAGACGGGTCCCCATCCGGTGTAGCAGTAGCCGATTAACAGCCAGCGGCCACCGTCGGGATCGAGATCGCTACAAAAACCCTAATTGCCTTTCCTAGAAAACCGAAGTTAGTTATTTGAAACAGCATGAGTGAGTTACCTTTACATCTTTTTAGTTTTATAAATATCGTTTGGGTAGGAAATTTGAAATAACAAAAAATTTATATGAAATTTATTATTTTGAAAATAGACAATTTAATAATCAAAGAAAAAATGAATGACCTTGCCTTACTTCTACAGGGTGCCGCTCCCGCAACCATTTCACCCAAGACAACATCCATGACTTCCTGGGTACCCCAACTCGCCCTTCACATTAAAATTAATCTAGATGGGTGCGGTGGCAGATCCGATCGGTGATGCGGTGGGCCTGGTTGTTTGAAACGTGAAGGTACCAGTTTGAAGGGGATTGGTCGGACGTATCCATGGTTCCTTGATCTTTATATTTTGGAGTTCCTAGACCTCTGTGATGCTTGTGCTTGGTGCTTCCGTCATGGCATTTGACAGGTTGACAACGAAAGGGTCCTTTTCAATCCCGCCCGGAGATGCACCAGGTGTGTTGCTGGTGGGGTTGTGGTTCCAAATATCCTTACTTTTCTAATAGTGTGCTCTCGCTTGCAAGTTCAGGTGGTCAGACGTGCCACCTTCAGAGTTGCTCATAGAGTGGCCTGCCTAACTCTTTCATATCTCTCGGGTTCTGTTAAGACCGATCTCACTACTTGAGCTGATGTTTAGTCTTGATTATTTGTTGTTATCTTGGTTCTCCTTTATAAGAGCTATCTATGACAAAAAGAGACAATTTAAGTGATAATTTCTGGGTAATTTCAAGTATAAATATTATTGAGAAAATAATAATAAAATACTAAAGGTTTTTATGCTGCCCTTCTGTTGCCGAATGCTGCCCTAGCTGCCACCTCCTCGTCAAGGATTGTTTTTCGCTCTTTCGGAGAGCTCCAACCACCCCTAGGCGCCACCCACACCATCTCATGAATCACCGTCGTGGTCAACCTAGTCCTCCCATCTCGACATCTCAGCGCGGAGCTCCTTCGCCAGGGGCTACACCCACACCAAGGAGCAGTGCGACGATCGGGATCCCCCGGACCATTGCGAACTATCGCGCCGCCTATGCACCTCCAACGCCCACCACTTGGTTTCCAACCTCCACCGCCAGGCTTCCAAGCGCCAAGACAAACAACCCATCTCCCGACACCTCCGACTTTCGATCCGAGAAGCACGTCACGATGGTACGAGCTGACCACCTCTGATCTGATAGAGATAGAAGACTTGATCGGAATAAAAGGCCAGAAATCACCTCAGAAGGTCAGTCCGAGACAGGATTCTCTTGCCCTGACGGAGCATTCTCTGGGTCCTAAAGCTCTCAACTGAGAAGGAAGGAGGGATAGCCATGAAACTAGCCATTTAGCGTCCAATGCTAGTATTTTGTTTCTTTTGTCGTGTGTCTGCACACTTTTTCTTATTATTTTCTGGTGACTCTATTTCTTTGTCGTTGCTCGTTAGCTGGTGAATAAGGACCGAGTTAAACGCTTATTGGCGGAGACCAGCAGCCCATACAGCTCAGTTTGTGGAGTCTATACCTCCGGGAGGCACATTGAACACTCTTTTGATTATCTTTGAGACATAACAAATCGGATACCATCCCTGTTTTAAAAGAAATAATAAAAAAAAACTAAAATGTCTAAATTTATTTATAACCATATCAACTATCCATATAAAATTTTTTTGATTAAAATTCATAATATTTAATTTTTCCTCCAAAATCTCTACCTCTTTTGTGATTTGAAACCCCCACAAAATTTACTCCATATCAACTAATTCCTTCACTTTTTAATGTCCGAACAAATACTTTGAAATCAAATTTTTTCCAAGATCCAAATCATCTCTCTCAAACCTTTTAGTAATTAAACAATACATTTTAATTATTAAAAATTCTCTGTTTCCTTTTTTTTATGTTCGACTTTATTTAATGATCCACATGCAGTTGTGACCTTTTGTCTATAGTGGAAATATGACGGGAAAGCAAATTTAATTATTTATTTATATAAATTATTTTACACGTAAAAAATAGGGATGAAACGAAAAGTAATGGTGATTAGGCTATCAATTATGGATTTTCAATTGGTTTAATGACTCATGGTCGCTTAATAGAAAGCTCAAATTATTCATATTAATTTGTTGGATTAGTTGAACATTGGCGGTACACGAATATTCAACCCAAAAATATTTAATTAATGTCATTTTGAACCACTATGATATGTAATCAATAAAGAATCAATGATGAGAAACCAAACCAAAAGAATTTATAGTTTAAGCAATCAATTGGCAGTCGACACGTATGTAACTGAAAGGAGTTGCTTTTATGTTTAGCTTTATAGAAAAAGGTCATCAAGTGGGTTACTCTAATTATGATAGCATGTAGTTTACTACAGTACTAAAGTTGGATGAAAATAATAAATAATCAATTCATCCCCAAAATATGAAAAGGTGACAACGATTTTCTAAACCATTCTTTTGATTGTTTTTATCTCAACAACGATGGAGAGCCTGATACTAGATCACGGATTAGAGGGCTTAAACACGCATAATTAGAATGTTTTATTAATGTCTAACAAGTTGGGTCTTTTCGACACTGTCACCGCACCCCCTACCGGTGATGATTATAATTTATTACTCCTCTTGTTGCGAGGCTTGTAGTACTGTGTTAGTCGCTTGCTATTGTCTTCGTTTTTCCTCTTCAAGGGTTCTTCTTTTGTGTAAAATAAGGTCAGGATTTTTAAAAACAAAAATCAGGTAGAGTTTTTTTTGAAGCAAGAGATTGTTAGAGTTTTTTGACACAGAAGACAACTAGTATATTGCTTCATTCTCTCGGCGTCGAATCAGCGATGGCGATGGTTTCTCCAAGAAAAGAGGATGATGTGGTGAATAGAGGAGTAGACGTGGTGCGCCTAGGCGAAGAAGAATAGGCGGCGATGTTTGAGGATATCCATGAACACCCAGAAAACCTGACAATGACAGGCCTGGCCAACAGCTCCTGCCATGAGGAGTGATTCGTTGGCAAGAACTCACTCGGGGTATCAGCCGTTTCGAGTGTTTGATGTTTTGGGTGTCGCCAATTCAGGCTCCCCTAGTCGTTTACCGCTTTCTTAGTTTCGGATGTTTTTTTCGATTTAAACAATTCTTTCTTTCCTGCTTTCCTAGTCGGATTGTTCTTAACGACTGTGTTGTAATTAGTCTCGGTTCAAGATTTTCTTTATGTGGGTTACACGAATGTGTTAGTATACGCTAACTCTTTGTGCCGTCATGCTTTATCCGTTATGGGTGGTAGTCCTCCTAAGGGTTCGTTTGAGGGGATGAACATCTTTAGCCAAAAGTTACATGTTGACAATTTACGATGAGGGAGAAAGGGAGAGGTGGACAAAGAGCATAGCGTGGTGAGGTTAGTTTTAGGGGTTGGGGATTTTCGAGGAGATTTTTGTCGCAAGATCAACTTGGTCGAGCTCGTCGGAGCTTGAAATGCCGGACATCCATCGAAGCTTCGGATGGTCAGTTTGACTCGAATTTCAGGATTGCGGTGGTGGGACTATTCATATCTCATCTCCGTCGATAGGTAGCAACTTGCATGGCTAGAGGGCTCGTTAGCAGTGGAGGCAAAAACAAATTGGAGAGTCCCTTCATCTCGTGAGTTCCGGTCAAAAACGATTGTCGCTACTCAGTTTCACCTTCACGGAAAATGGGTCCTCAAAATCTACGAACAGTGTCACAATCGAAAGGTTTCTTTATTATTTTCCTTGTGACTCCAACAAGGAAGGATGGCTGGGGCTTTTGAGGGTGATGCAGCAAGCGCTAAAAAATCACTTCTCTTCTCCTGAAGCCAGAGGTGGGAGGGGAAGGTCCTACGCAGATGTAGCGGCTAGACCGGAGTTCTTAAGCAAAGGTCGTTGCTTAAGATCTAACGTGGGGGTATTGACGGAATCAGAGTTGAGCAAGATGGGATTATAAAGAGGACACGATACCTTAATCGATGCATGTTTTTTCCGTTTTGAGAGCCATTCGGCAGTGATTTGGGCGGATTTCAAAGCCTGGGCATCCAGGTTCTGGGGCACTACTAAGGAAGGAGTTATAAGAAGACTAGGAGATAACTTATGGATGCTTGAATGCAAATCGACAAAGGAGGTACAACGAATTAAGGAGTTGGGTCGATGGAGGTTTGGGTCAAATAGGATTTTCATGGATCAGTGGATTAAGAGGGCAAGCCACTCGGCGGCGTCTCTTGTGGATGACGTGATGTGGCTATAAATTATGGCAATCCCTTTGCACCTCAAGTCTCCGAATTTGTTCTGGCACATAGGGGTTTATTGTGGGAAGTTTCACTTCATTTCGAGGAGACGTCGTCCTTGTCAACGGTGCGGGTGAAGGTTAAGGTTGTAGGTACTATCCCTGAATCTATCCCTCAGTTTTTCGAGCAGGATATCTTCTCTGTTAGGTTACCCCGGAAGCGACTTTCCTTGGCCTTTCAATAGTGACTGGAGGATTTTTTTTGACCACTGTAAGTCCAAGAATAAAGTGATTTCCCAACACATTTCAATGGTGCAGGGTTGCGTTCCAGATAGCTCTTTTGAGGCCGAACCGTCAATGCCGGCAACTTATAGTGATCGGGGAAAAGCTAACGATGATGATATGGGACTCTTCGAGATAGATCTGACTCGGGTAGAACAAGATATAGTGATGGGACGTGACACTGTTGAGAAGGTTCAGTATTGGAGGGAGGTGGAAACTTGTGCCGTTTCGTCGGTCCCTTGTTGGTTGGGGACGAAGGGGTGGTGAATCTGGTTAGCTCCTTTTCTTTGGAGGAGGAAGAGGTATTATGGGATGGTTTAAGGTTGGTGGGTTGTGCTAGGAAAAGGAAGACACCACCATCATGTTTTAACGGGTTGACTCAAGGTGGCCTCTCGTTTAGTTTCATTGCGCTTCAAACAGGATTTAAACAATCGGATGGGCCTTGTGGGCGTTTCCACTTCAATATGAGGCTCAAGAGCGAATTATTGGGTCTTTCTTCTGCCATCTTACTTCCATCCCGATGGCCAATCAAGAGGAAGTAATAGAATTGGAGGATTGGTGCTCCCAGAAAAGATCACCCTTCTTAATACTTGACGCGAACAAAGACGACGACTCGACGGGAGACTGTATCACATTGTCTCTGGTAGTGGAGAAAGTTGTTGAGGTCATTGGGCTAAGCTTTCAAGGTTCGTGAGAAAGAGGATGCACCTTAGCGATCGAGACTTGTGCGGAGGTGCGCAAACGCAAGTGTTCGTTGGCTAGTCGTAACCCACTCAAATTGAAATGAATCGCCTAGGAATTCGGTGGAAAGTTATGGTTGTGGAAGAGGAGGAGTGACAAATGTGACGTTCCCCCTCCCCTTTCCAAATGAATTATAAAATTACGAGTTGGAATGTATGCGGAATGGGGTCGTGGACAATGTTAGGACCGTTAGTTAAACAACGACGTTTTAATAAAGGGTTCAAGTTAGACCGTTAGTTAAGCTACGTCGTTTGACGTTGAGCTTTTAAGTTGTTAAGTTTCAGTCATTGTAGTTCTTGTTAGTTGACAATTTAGTCCCTAAGAGATAGGTTGTTAGTTGTTGCTATTTTACAGGCGACTGGTTATGGATCATGGCTTTTGTTGCCAGATCCTCCAGATCTTCAGGTCTGATTTGCTGTACTTATCGTGAGTCGTGTTCATCTGAATACAGTATACACAAGTTTAGAACCCCTTTCAGACAAACAGTATAGGTTGAAACAACGGATTGGGGAAGTTAGGTTAGTCATTTATTGTTTCCAAGAGACAAAATTGGAAATCATCGATGTCAGCACTGTTAGGAGTTTATGCGGTACAGGGGTCTGGAACTAGTCTTTCAAACCATCGGTGGGTGTCTCCGGGGGTCTGCTTACATGTTGGAATACTGTAGTGATCGAGATCGACAGAGAGTGGGTTGGAGAATTCTCTTTGGTGTCAATTTTCAGAAACAAAATCGATAATTTTAGGTGGGTGTTGGTGAATTCCTATGGCCCCTGCTTGCACGCCTTGAAACAAAGGTTTCTTGCTGAACTCGGCTCTTTTTCCGATTGGTGGCGGTTGCCGTTTTGCATTTTTGGGGATTTCAATTTGGTTCGCTCCTCCGTGGATGTGGTTGGTGGGAACCGGAGTCAGGTGGACATGGAATGGTTCAATGATAGGATTGTAGATTTAGAACTTATCGATCTACCTTTAAGTGGAGCGACTTTTACTTGGTCAAATTTTGGGGAGTCAAGATCTCTCTCTCGACTGGATAGATTTTTGTGTCGACCTCTTGGGAGCAGCAGTTCATGGGTTGTCAATTATCGGCTATGATTCGTACTTGTTTGGATCATTGCGCCCTTGTACTCGACTGCCTGGCGCAAGCACGCATTCATCGACCGTGGCGGTTTGAGACGATGTGGATTGAACATGCCGATTTTGCGCCCTGGCTACAACGGGTGCAGCCTGTTGAGACGGAAGGGTGCTTGTAAGCTATTTGGTATGGCCGTCAAGCTTGAGCGGTTAAGAGTGCAGCTGAAAGTTTGGAATCAATAGGTTTTAAAGAGACTTGATGTGCGGGTTAAAGAATATTTATGTAAAATCGATCTTATCGACAAGATGGACGAAAGAGAGGAGATTTTCGATGATGATAGGAGGCAGCGTGCGGGTTGGAGGTGTCGCCTCGATGTTCTCTGGAAGTTGGATGAGATCTCTTGGAGACAAAAGGCGGGAGACCTGGTGTCTTCTTGGTGACCAGAATTCAAAGTTTTTTCATAGAGTCGACGTAATCACATCGGGAGCCTGGTTATAGATGGTAGACAGATCGTGGGTCAGCATGCTGTGGCGGAGGCGACAGTAGCGTTCTACAAGAATCTTTATACTGAACCTAGTCACTTTCGGCCTTTTCCTTTGGACATCGGGCTGGTAACTCTGTCTCTTCAACAGGCTGGGGAGCTAGTTCTTGCTGTTACCGGGGAGGAGATCAGGGGCGTTGTAAATAGCTGCGCTGGGCCCGGATGGTTTTCCAATGGATTTCTTTAAGAGAAACTGGAGTGTGGTGGGAAAAGATGTATGTGTCACGGTAGAAGAGTTTTGCAGAACAGGTTCCCTACCTTACAGTGTGAATAGTACTTTCCTTGTCCTTATCCCGAAGAAAGATGTTGTCGTGGACTTCCGGGACCTCCGCCCGATTAGTTTGATCGGAGGAGGGTATAAGATTATTTCTAAGGTTTTGGCAGGTAGATTAAAGTTGGTAGTGCATGGATTAGCCGCCGAACAGCAGTGTGCTTTCATTACCGGTAGGAAAATATTGGACGCCATTCTTATTGCAAACAAATTGATTAATTCACGGGCGTGTTGGGGGTGGTTATCAAGTTAGATAGAGAAGGCGTACGATCACGTAAACTGGAACTGTTTGTTGTGCTGTTTGTTATCATGGGTTTCGATGAGGTTTCGGTTGATTGGATTTGCTCGTGTTTCTCAACGACATACTTTTCGGTGTTGGTTAACGGGGGAAGCTTCGAGGTATTTTCGTAGCTCACAGGGTTTGAGGCAAGGTGACTCGCTATCTCCATACCTTTTCATTTTAGTTATGGAGGTCTTGTTTAAAATCCTCACTAAACTCCAAGAGGCGGGCTTATTGGTGGTTTTTTCATGCACGACGTGAAATGGGTTGGTCAGGTGAGTCACATTTTTACACCGACAACACCTTGCTTTTTTGTTAGGCCTCGACTACCAAGTCAGATACCTTGCAGCAGCCTTGATTTTCTTTGAATCAATCTCTGGTCTTAGAGTTAACTTGCACAAGTCATCCATGTTCACTATTGGGGAAGTTACCAATGCTCACAACTTGCAGACATTTTTGGATGCCAAATCGAGTCCTTGCCTACGTCGTACTTAGGCCTCCCCCTTGGTACCAGAAGTTGCGGTGAAAACCTGTGGGACCTGGTTATCTCTAGTGTTGAACGGCGACTGGATTCGTGGAAGGCGAGATTTATCTCTTTCGAGACTTATCCCTCTTCTAGAATTTCCGGTCTACGGGGTGTTTGATATGGAGGTGGATTGTCCAAGTTAGTCCCGAGTTTTAGGCCCATGGTCGACTTGATCCTGGGGGTGGGTTTTGTTCTTTTTGGTTCAATTATTGGGGTTCTGGTGAGTGTTTAGCTTCAGCGTTCCCGAGGGTGGCCGCCTCCGCGTTATCCTTGAGAACGTTGGTCTATGATGTTTTCTCCTTTTCTGATAGGTGGTGATGGGATGCAATCCCGCCGACTACCATTTCGGCGGGTCCGGCGTCCATCTTCTGGCCACTTGACAAGTCCGAAGTCTTCTCAGTTGCTTCGCTCAGGGCTCAACTCATGGAGAATTCACTTTCTGGTATCTGAGGGGTTCCTTTCGATGCTATTTGGATTGCTTTCATTCCGTCCAAGATTCAATGTTTTTACTGGAAAGTTTATCACAAAAAGACTGCCACTGTGGATAATCTACAATGAAGAGGTTTCCATTTGGGGAACATGTGTGTGCGAGTTCTCAGTCATGGTTTGGAACATGGTCAGTTTAGCACTTTCCATTTATGGCCCTTTTGGACCGGATGTGGTGTGTCTCATATCCACCTCGAAAGGTATGAACCGGGTTTTTAATTTTCGCAAGGCAGCTAAGCTTATTCTCAATTCCTTCTTGTTGTCTATCTGGAAGGAGCGAAACGAAAGGATTTTCAGGGATTCCCCGTCTTACCCGACGGCTGTGTTTTGCAGCCTGAGTTTAGCTGTTGAAAATATATTGCTTTTCAGATGATGTTGCTGCTGACTGGCGTCCCCTTGTTTTCGATAATGGGTAGCGGTGTTCAAGTTGGTTTTGGTTTGTTTTTTGTTCTGTTTTATTTCTTTATGCTCAGGTGGTTCTTTGTTTTCCAGGGAATGTGTTTTTGCATGAATGAGAGTGCAATTACCCCGCTCTTGTTTTGGTTGGTTGGGCTGGGCTTGGCCCTTGTAAATTCTTAATATGTTAACTTCTTTTTATGATTTCTTTATTATAATATAATACATACAAGTTGATCAAACAAAAATCTCTGACCAGGAGTTTTAATAACAAAAGTAGTCACTTTCGAAAAAAAATAAGTTGGTTTCACAAAAATTCGTACCAACATTAATAACTCCTCGCTAGGGTCGGCTTTGAGCCCGTGTTGTATGCTGGCTCTCAAGCATAGAGCTTCCAAAAAAATATTGGAGACCTTTGTTAGACCACTATACATAGGATTAATTTTAAGGTTAGACTTGATTTGGGGTCTATTTATATTAAAAAAATTAGATTTATACCACATTGATTAAAAATAAGATAATCATTCAATTTATTGGGCCCAACTTAAACATATTATTTGAACTTTAGTTTAAAATGAGTCCTCATATGTTTTGGCCCAATGCCGACGACTGCCTCTTATTGACAGTCTCCCTATCGACTGTCATCCAGTCGACGGTTTCCCAATCGACCACTCTTGATTACCAACGATGGATGGAGAATATTAAAATGAGCCCTCATCTGTTTTGGCCTAATGCCGAGGACTTTAGAATATGTGAGACCGTTGGGTGAAGGGAAAATTCTTTATGAAAAAGGTCGGCTTAAGTTAATACAAATTGAGATTCTAAGGTAACCCTTTTGCATGGAACTTTGAAGGCTGTCCCCCAATCTGCGGTATATATGAAGAATCGTATCGAAAGTTAGTAAGATGTACATTTTGAAATGGGATGACTATGACGGGAAAAGAATGAGATTTAGATTATTTACTCCCTCTCGCCTGACATAGTTTGACACGCCTCTCATAGACAGTCTCCCTGTCGAATGTCATCCTGTCAACGGTTTCCCAATCGACCACCTCTTGATTATCAATGATGGATGGAGAGTATTAAATTGTTTTATTAAGTCAGTAAGGATAATCTCTTACCTACCATCATCGGCCTAGTATTTCTTTTTATGATGACTTCCTCACATCGACGCTCTCCCATACGACTGCCATCCAGCTCATCAACAGCCTCCCAATCGATTACCATCCAGTCGACGGTCTCCTTGCCTCTTGCCAAATATTAAATGGCTTATTTCCATTCAACAATCACCTTGCGTCCTATCGATTCTCCCAGTCGACTGGTCCTTGTCAATATCAATATAATATTAAATGGCTTATTTTCTCGTCGTTTTTCGGATAAGGATGACCCTTATCGACGGTCTCCTCATCGACAATCACCCAGTCGAGACTAGATAATTACTTACATCAATGGACACCTTGCTTCCTATCTCCAAGCGTCATATCTGCGTAGATTAAGGAAAGTAGGCTGCCTTCGATTATTGTTGTAATTTACATGGTTTCGTTAAAGCCATAAAATATTATCTTAAGTAAAACGGCTTAGGCTAAGCCATAAAGTGAATATATTTACACACACCGTAAGTTAAATAAAGTTTCTTCCTATCAATAGGGACCTTGTTGACGGTCCATTGACATCTTATCAAGCCATCAAGCTACAATAAGAGAACAGAACGAGGTTGCTAAAGAGAAGAAACTGCCAACGCCACGTTCCCAAATGATTGACAAAGAGAAGAGACGAAGTTGCACCCACAATCATGATGTGGGAAGTATCTCTTCAGAAAAGCTAATCAAAGGTGGGGGTTTATGGTTTACTACTTCATTGAATTTAGACGTTGGGGAATCCCATGAATGGACTTCCCTTGTGATGGTTGATGATATGGAGCGAGGGCTCCTGAAGTTGTACAGTAGCGTGTGATCTACTATACCGAAGATGCAATGACATTGAGCATGAAGCTCTAAGAACTAAACAGTCTTTGTGTGATTCATTTTTTATAATAGGATAAGATAAGCCTAACTAGACTAGATCGCATTAATGTGGTGCATTGGTCACTCAACCCAGATTGCGCAATCCCTGGTGATAAAGGAAAGGTTTAGGAAGTGTCGAGTATGCCTATAGATGTTGCTCACACGGTTAGGGTGGGTTCATGGTCTGATCCACTATGAGGCTATCCACATAGATAGGGGTGGTTCATGCTAGGTATTCTACTAGTTGACCAGTATGGTCGCATTACTAGAGTAGAACTAAGGAGTTGATGTGTTATCTTCTATGATGTCCTCTTTTCTTTGATCAAACATATTTCCGCCTTGCATAATGCTTAGGCACTCATTGGATAACACTAACACGGCATGTCCCTCCTTCAGCCGGATTTTTCCAGGCTTTTCCTTCTCCAATTCGGAAGAGACGATATAAATAGCCCAAACGGTCCTTTTGACGGGGGACACTTTATTCCACGCATATTTTTGAGTTCTTAGAGAGAGAAAGAGTTCCAGAGATGTATTGAAATAAGAGAACATTAACGATTGGAGAAGGATTGAAGATCGACGACAGACAGAGATTTCTTGACGAAACATGTTTTCTTTATGGATTATTTTCCTTTCTTCTTCCTTTCTTGTTTCTTGAACCATGAGTAGCTAAACCTTTCATTTTGTTTGGATGAGATGAAGTTTTAGCTTAGCTTTTGTATGGATGTTGGCGTTTTAACCCTTTGATTTGTTATCGAGGTTAGTCAGATTTATGATGTGTTCTTGCTAAAACCTAATTTCAGTTCTTTCTTGTCTGATCATATTGATTCAATCATTGTCATTGATTTGTGGGTCCGGGAGTAACGTAGACCAATAGCTCTTAGAAAGAACTCTAGCTTACTCGTTAGCTCGAGAGAGGAGCGTTTAATCTAGGCTTTTTGCATCGTTTATCATTGTGGCATTTCATCGAACACCTTTAGTGCGTTTTGCTTAGGTGTAGATTAGCTTGAGAAAGGAGTCTACGGTTGAGCAGAATAGATCCTTAGAGGTGTGAGATTGATCTAAAACTATCATAGGAAATTGCCAAGCCATTATAACGTGAATAATTGAGATAGCATATCGTTCATCCATGCATTGCTAGATTTTGTGGATTCGAATCCGAACAACCATCATTTCATATTTGAAACTCAATCTCTTGCATTTGTTTTTATTTGATTTGCATTCTTAGTCGATAATTGGTTACTCCAACAATCATACAAAAAAACCTTAATTGTTACTTGATATAGTTAATTAGTCAATTTGAGTAATAGCATTAGAAAGACCCTAGAGAAATACTATTTCATTAGTTCATTCTAGTGGGTATTTGATTTGCGAGGTGGAATTCGCTCGTTAGTCTTCATTTGTTGTCGATCAAATGTTAAATAAAAGGATACAAGGGACTTCTAGGAAAGTTTATTTTCTCTTTGAATGGAATGGGAAACATAATTCCAATTGCAATCCTTATATCCTTTGATTCAAGTTTCCATCTACAATATTTTTCAATTCCATATTTACACTAGTTTCAACTCAACTTTCCAAGTAATCATAGAAATCTCTGTTGGTTGTAGTGTTTTCTCCCTAGGTTTAGAGAAACCCCTGTTTTTGGATTCTTCTCGATGTTGCTTGCGGCCACCACCACTCAACTCCACCTCCAAGCCTCTCTTCTCTATCACCATAAACTACTAAGCCAAACATACAACCAACGCAGCATGTCCATATAAACCACAAACCCTCGATGCTGTACATCACCAGCCTCTCAAGCCTAAGCCAAAATTCGACGCAGTGTGCAACCATCACCCACCCGCAGCTCATCATCAACCATCACACAGACATCATGACGACCTCAACCAATCCGAATCTAACCAACCCTAGGGGCGAGGCACATGGTGACGAGGACGGGGACAAGGTGATGAGAGAGATCCGAGAGGATCGAATACGACGCTGGGAAAGTGAATTGGAAGGAGTCGGGGCTAGGGAACACGACGTCGGCGAGAAATTGGCTAAGTCAACAAGAAAGACAGCCCTTGTTACATTACGAGTGCCATATATGGGTTTGCCCAAGGTGACCCGCCAAGCCGTTTACTCGGGAGCGGAGGTGACGGAGCGGCTATCAGCTCTAGCAACATTTAGAACAACAGAATCTGAAAGCATCATGGTCTTTTTGGTCTTTTAGAGTTTATGTTTTATATCTATTAATAATAACTTATATTATATCCAAACCAACTGGTAACCGAACCAACCTGATACTTTAATTAAACCGTGGTTTTCACATTGAATAGTTGGATATGATTATATTGTTATATAACCGAGAACTATGATTAAGTTACTCAAAAAAATATGATAGTCGACCAATCGATCCACGTATAGGGCTACATCTGGCCAACTTCCTCTCCAACGTTACGCCACAAGAGATTTCAAATTATCCCTTCAAGTTGAGATTAATATAAGAATTGCAGAAAGATAACCACTCGCCGAGTCCCAGAAAAATGACCATAGATAGAGACTAGTACGTACGTACTACTTAATTAAACAAGCCAGTGGGCGGTAGAATTAATAAACCTGGGATGATTGATGCTCAACAACTCTTAGACTTTCCCATGCCCCCCACAAATTAAATAAACAAAGAAATTAATATGCATTCTTAAACCCATGCAGCTCCTTCACTGCTATTATAAATAGCTGCCAATATCCAAACCTCCTTTAAACACCAAACCATTCTCCACCAATATAATCTCTAGCTCTCTTCCCATATCCCATTAAGTCTTAAGCAGCCAATAATCCTAGCCTAGCCATCTTCCCATTCATGGGAAAGCTTCAACTTCTCACCGTTGCCTTGACCGTATTTCTGGCCGCAGCAGTCGCAGTTGATGCTATTGCGGTGGGCAGCGTCGTCACTCCATCCTTCTTCAATGGGATGCTCAACCAGGCCAGTTCCGGATGCAAGGGTAAGCACTTCTACACACGTGATTCCTTCCTCGCTGCCGCAACTTCTTACCCTCGCTTCGGTCACCTCGACACCAACCTCATGTCCAAGCGCGAGATCGCTGCCTTCTTCGCCCATGTCACCCACGAAACTGGACGTAAGTTGGTTGAACTGTACCTAGTCTGTCCACGGATTTGTTTTCTGGTTTCTTCGTCGTCCCAAATTTTAATTGAATTTGCATGCAGACTTTTGCTATGTGGAAGAAATAGCTCGTGGGAAATACTGTTCGGCATCGAGCCAATACCCATGTGTTCCAGGGAAGAAATACTACGGCCGTGGGCCCATACAGCTAACGTGGAACTATAACTACGGTGCGTGTGGAAAGGCTAACAACTTCGATGGACTCAAGAACCCTGACATTGTGTCTACGAATCCTACGATTGCGTGGAAAACGGGTTTGTGGTTCTGGATGAAGAATGTTCGCACTGTAGTGGACAAAGGGTTTGGTGCCACCATTCGTCGCATTAATGGCGGAGAGTGCAACGGCGGGAGTCCTAAAGCTGTGGCTGCTCGTGTCAAGTATTACAAAGCTTACTGCACTGCTTTTGGGATCACTCCTGGCCCCAATCTCACTTGCTAGATACCAAGTTATGTTAAATACCAACTGAACGTAACTTACTTCAAAGAATGTGCGAAATCCTGCTGAGTAAGTTGGCTCTAGCTAACTAGTTTGCTCACAGGACAAAAATAATTATGTTTGTGTTATCTTCATGTATGTAAAACCTACTAGTTAATAAAATGATAGTGTTTTTTTATACATCTTATTAATTCTATGGTTGGCTCAATCCAATAAGGATTTTAAAACATTACAGTTTTCTTCATCAATCCAAATGAAAGGTATTGTTTACAGAAGGCTTGACATATGTGCCAGCAAGAATGCCCGTGTTGAAGACAAAAACCCCCCACTGCATCAGTCAAGGCGTTTGGACAGTTGGCCTAGTAGCACTTCGGGAAGCTTACCTTTCTTGTCGTCTAAACTTTGATATTTGGTGGGTTGATTTCTCATTTTTTAAAGTCGTATTCAGTTTGCAGGCCTAACGTTTATAATTGTTGTTAACTTTATTAAAGTCAGATTGTCATCACTTCCCGATAATTTCCCCCAACATATTCTGGCCTCCACGCTAGATTTAAAATTTGCGGCCCAAATCTCAATTCTCTCCCGCTGTTAGTAGAAGGTATTTAAATTCTGAATCCCAATCCTCACTGTGAATGGATCCCGAATTTGAAGAGCTTGGGGGACATCAAGTGTGAATACGTACGTGGTCAGTCAGGATTTCGGGTAGCAAATTGGTGGATTTTGTGATGGTGTGTCCAAGACACCCCTTTTCACCTACAATCACAATGGTTGTGTTTCACATCAACATGCTGAGAAAAAAAAGATAGGAAGAACGAAGCAAATGTTTCTTAGTTAATTTAGCGTTATGCCGATATCATATAAGAATAAATGTTTCTTTAAAAAAGTTTTGGAAGTTTATATAACCTCACAACATACTTTATTAATACTTAGCAGTAAAATTCATGGGTTACTCGAATCTTAAAATTATTCTATTAAATGCCTTGATGTGTTGGATTATTAGAACATTCATTCATGTTTTAAATAATATTTTTAGATATTTGGGTGTCTTAATTTAATTAAATTCATGATGCTATGTGCATATTTGGTTCCCGCATGAGCCATTGGACCGTTTTAAGTTTCTTTTCATGTGTTTTGTATATTTCGGGTGTCATATGACGTCCCAGGATGAACCAAGACATGACGGAGAGGGTGGAACAACTCAGTACGTTCGATTTGGGAAGAAAATGTGGCAGTTTAGTATTTTGGTCAAATTCATCGCTTTGAATTCCGATTGATACATGGTCAGCGGTGTTGGAAAGATAATTCGATTATCTACAACTTAGATGTTCACACTGTGGCCAAATTACTTATATTTAAACAATAACGCCATGCTTTTCCTACTGATGCCCACAATTGAGAAGCTAATTTCAAACAGTACGGTCGTTCTCTTTAACAGCAAGTCGTGCTCTTTGTCCAAACGAGCTTTTGGATCCTTTTCCATCTCTAACTTGGCCAAGAAGCCTATATATACCCCTGAGACCCCTTTGCACACGATACACTTCATTATAGACATATTTTCGAACTCTTAGAGAGAGCGAGAGTTTCGGAGAGAAGATTGAAGCGAGAGGATCAACCACGCTTGGCGAAGGGCGAATCATCAAGTTGAAGATTAGGATCTCCATGAAGAACATGTCTTATGCTTCGATTTTTCTTATCTTCTCTTGTGATCTTATTTATGAAACCATGAGCGGCTAAACTTTTGTGTTGTTCGGATTAGATGAAGCTTTAGATTAGACTTTGTATGGATGTTGGATTTTTAACCCTTTGATTATGATATCGATGTTATTCGGGAAAATACTGTGTTCTTGCCAAAACCTAATTTCAGATTTACTCTTGCTTGATCAACTTGATTGAATCTTTGTTATCGATTAGTGGGTCCGAGAGGAACGGTGATTGATAGGACACTTAGGAAGAACTCTAGATTCCCCGTTAGCTCGAGAGAGTAGCGGTTCGTCTAGGATTTTTGCATCGTTTATCATTGTGGCATTTCATCGAATACCTGTAGTGCATTCTGCTTGGGTTAAGATTAGCTCAAGAGAGGAGTCTTAGGTCAAGCATAATAGATCCTAAGATTTGTGCGAGCGATCTTAGGTTATCTTAGGAAATTTCCAAGCCATTTTTACTTGTTGAATTGAGATTGCATATTATTCATTCATATATTGTTAGCTACTATAGATTCGAGTCTAAGAAACAATCAATCCCATATTCAAAACTTGATTTCTTGCAGTTTTTTTCTTTTAAATCAGTTATTAGTTTCTGAATTAATACTACAAAATTCAAACAATCAAACCTCCATTGTTATTTGGTCTAGTTATCATAATTAAGTTAATTAATATAGTTAGAAAGGCTATAGGGATATATGATTCCATTAGTTAATTTTCGTGGGTGTTTGAGAGGCGGGGTGAAATTCATTTATCATAACCTAATCTAAGAAAATATATATCAATGCACTTAAAATGGATTCACATGTGACATATTTGAGTTTCTATTGGTCCCCTTTTTTCCTCCATCCCACCAATCATATCTCACCTTAATATTTTTTAGTATTTTAATGTTTTCAACAATTTTTCTTTTCCCCTTATTTTTTTTCCTGTCATAACTATTCATATATTATATAAAACATGTTGTTATCTTCACAAATATTATTCATTATAATTTTCAAATCAACCAACATCAACATTGAAAGTGATGCAGAGCATAACCAAACTAGTAAAGAGTACTTGCAATAGAGCAAACAATAAAAATTTCCAACTATATTCAATAACATGTCACCGACAATGTAAACGAGCTTAATATGCAATTTATTTAAAATTTCAAATTGTTTAAACTATATAAGAGCATCTTAAGTCAATCTAATTGTTGTTTAAATATGCAATAAATGATCCTAAAACGGTTCAATTAATGTCGTCATTATTTTGATAACCTGAAAATCTACAATATATTAAACTTTTCTTATAAAACTCAATCATATGATCCATTGACATCGTTAACCCCTAATACATGATTCATCTAATAATAATAAGTAAAAAATTAGCCACATGTGAAATATAAAAATATAATTATTCATTTCCTATGAGGTTTGTGTGATTTCGTACTAATATATCCTTCCATCACAAAAAATTATAATAAATATTCATAATTAGATCTACATAAAATCAAAATTTTAATTCAAGACGCAAATATATACTAAAAGTTTTTACAATAATTTTGTGTATTAGAGTATTATATTTTAAAATTAGTTATTTGTGGTTGCTTATTCTATGAATGCTAAGCTAATTTCATTATGCGGTACTTAGACTTATCAAACGGACGGGTTGTACGGGTCACCTGTCAGGTAAGCTGGGTTGTTGATTCCTTCAGCCGCTGAGTTTTAGGGTTACGGTCTTCAGGTTACATGTTCATTGGGATGCTAGTTCATCGAGTTGTGTGATGACATTTGATTTACCGTGTTCATCGTCCTCATTTAACCGAGATTTCATGCATAATTAAAGACCGGTTTAAAGACCAGTTCCCCTTTATTTCAAGACCTATTTAAAGATCGGTTCCCCTTGATTTTAGGAGACTTTTTGGGGACGAAATGTAGAGAAAAGTTTAGAAATTTTGGAGTAATGGGCCGGCAACGACTAAACTCCTCGTGCTTAGATTAGATGAACCCTATGTGATTTCCTTATTAACGAATGATTGTTAGACTTTGATGATTTATGCCAATTGGGATGGATGTTTTTTTATGTTTAATTTCCATTTTGTTTCAGTTCTTGCGTGATCAACTTGAATAGGATCCAGTTATATTTGTGATTGTCTCGAAAGAGCTTGCTTATCCTGAACGCTGAAATTAAACAACTAGGTTAGTTGTTAACTCTCGTTCGAGAGCATAAACTAGTTCGTCGTGTGAGCAATTCTCGTTTGTTTTACAGCCTAGTGGATTTCAGCTCTTTGTCTCGAAAGAGCAAACTGAGATAGTAGATAGCTAGCAGATTAGAAAACCCAAAAAGGTGTGATTTTATTAGAGAAGACTGGGTAAATGTAACTGTGTGGTTTGGTGATCTAAAGTTTGTTCTTGGCATCGTGAAGTAGGCTTGAACTGCTAGCATGTTGTTTCCTTTTCACCATGTTTAGAGTTTGTTTAGAGTGTGGATAGTAAAGTTGTTTGAGGACAAGCAATGTTCTAGTGTGGGGGCATTTGATAGTGCTAGGATGTAGTAATTATCTATCCCTATCTGCATGCTTTTTGAGTGAATACTACCTTGTTTGTGCTTCAATCCCATATGATTTTGCGTTTTGGCATTGTATGCCTAGACCCGTTCACTTGGACCATTTCGGTATATTTAATGTGATTCTTTGTAGTATTTGTTATCCACAGGTAGTTTAGATATATGTTGTCTGGTTATGAGGCTATGGAGCGGAATAGAGCAGGGTTGGAGCTAGAATGGAGTGATGATCTAAGAACTGATGAAGAAGAAGGGTTCCACGCCGTGCATGCCCTTAAATTAAAGAAGCTCTCATCGAATAAAAGCTACACGCCGTGCAGGCCCTAAAAGTGAAAATGGCGTCATAGGAAAAAAGGGTGCACGACGTGCATCTCCCTGTACCAGAAGTTGTCATATAAAAGTTGCCAATTCTCCAAGATCAATTCCCATCGTTTTCCCTGAATTCTCTCTAAAAAAATCACCATATTTCCATCCATTGAAGTCCGGTTGAAGATCCGAAGGAGTTTTCATTGAAGATTGAAGCTAGAAGTCCAAAGTGAAGATTACAACGAGTCTTATTCATTATCTCTTCAATAAGATGGTGGTTAGGTCTTCTCTATTTTCTCTTCTTCTTGTGATATGTGTAGCTAAATCCTTAGAGGTTTTGGTTAGGATGTAGGAATTGAGCCATGATGCTCTTCCTAAAAGGATAGGGTCAGCGATTGTTGGATATTTGGATTTGAATGAAAGATTGATTTGATTGTTGCTTTTCAACCTTATTCTTGTTACGACTTGAATTAGGTCAAATCTATGAAATCCTTCATTTGATCGAATTTGGAAAATCATAAGATTGACAATCTAAGATAGAAGGAATTTATCGATGGAGCAAGGAAATAGCTCGATTCTACCTTTGGTGTTTCTCTTGGTTTTAATGGTTATTCATAAAGATTGGCGGGCACTCTAATTTGCACTTAATGGACCAAATTGGGTGTAGTTAGCAGTAGCTTAGGTGTTGATGGACTAAGATATTACTATTTCCAATTGCTTTTGATTTCCTTTAATTCAAAGAGAGCACCTTATCACTTTGTAGAACTTCTCGGTGTTCAATACTAGTTAGCCTAGTTGAGGTGATTATAACCTTGATTGGGAAGCTAGTAGTGGTAATTCACATGCATGAGCATGCCACGAATTCAAACGAGTGATAAGAGTAGTTATATAATTCAATCCTAGTCCAACATTTTCCCGATCCGACTACTTATAGGAAGTTGAGCTCGATGAAACATCCCTTCCAAGAACTTGTTTTCTCCTTATGTGCAAACCTCAATTCTCAGTTCTAATTCTTAGTATTAATCGACTAGTAGTATAATTAGAAACCATTCCCAATTTTTTTAGTATAGATCGTGTTGAGAAGTTTGAGTAACAGCATAACGAGAAGATCCTTGGATACATACGACACTTGTGTTGTGAAGATTACATTCGTCCAAATTGGTATGCATGGCATGCACCTCTGTAGGCCGTGTTGTGCCATTTTGAAAAATAAGCGTCATCGAAATAGGGACGCATGGCATGCACCCTATTCAGAAAAGTAACCCCCTCAACATTTTCTTCTTCTTCCCTTTCCACCCTCTTCTTCCATCCTCCCCTTTCCTTTCCTCTACTCCGAAACCCCAACTCCCAACACCCCAAATACACCCAAAACACCAAAAAGCTCGATTCCCCTTCGAATCCGACGATTAAAACTTCCGAACGGTCTTCCATAACTCAGGGACTACCCAATTCCGTCCTCTAACCTTCAATTTTGATTTCCCCTAAATTTCGGTTAGTCCTCTGATTTTTAGGTCAAAATTCCGATTTTACAGAATTTGGGTCGATTGGGTAGAATTATATTGAAAATTGTGCATGGAATATTTCCTATGAATTCCTTGGATGCTTATTGTGTGCTTGCACTTGTTGTTCGCTTGACTTTTCATTTTTAATATCAGTAGAATTTTCAAGTTTACTAGATTTTAAAAAATCTGAAATTTCGAGTTGTTGTTGATATCCAGGTATTTCATATGATTTTTTGGTTTCTTCAATATGCCCTGCTTATTTGATCAGAGTCATGTGTTCATTAACATTTTCAATTTTGATAAAATTGGTTGAATACCGACATTTTGCCAATTTTTTGAATATTAACTTGTCAGCTGTTTTTGTTGGTCGAGATTGTGCCCTTCTGATTCACTACAATATAAAATGCTTACGGTTGTAGTTTGATGTGAATCATGCTTTTGTTCTAAATTGTCGACTTAGTCAAATTTTGCGAACTTGGAAGCATTTGCTCATTATGATACTTGTTGTGGTTCTTTGGCATATGCTTTTTCCTAGTTGTTGTTATGACTTGATTTTGCACAATTATTGGCTAATGTGGACACTTGCTTATATTAGGATGCTCGTTAATCTTTGATTGAATTTGACTAGTGCTCGTATGATAGTTGTTTATTCTGGTTCATTGGTTGATGTCATCCATTGAGCTAGGGACCGTGTCTTGTTGCATCATTCTATATTTCGCTAGGACGCGAACATTCTAATTATGGGGGAGATTGATTCTTCAAATTAATTGTTTTGTGATCGTGTTGGTGCTAACCAAAATGCAATGCTGTTTTTGAATGGTCTTTGTTGATAGATTTGCAGGATGCCTAGAGAAAAGTCTGGCGTAAAGAACGATTGGAAGAAAATTGGTACTGGAAAGAGGTTGTGTTAGAGCTCTACTCCAGAGCCTCCTTCCCAAGAGGCTTCTCTACCACCATCTCAACCTCTCACTACTGTTGCTTGCTGCCCATAGTGAGCTATAGCCTCGTCTTCTATTACTGCACAGGTTTCACCACTAGAGCCCGTTCTAGCTATGGCTTCAGTATTTTCACATCAAGATTTAGCCCGAAGGATCTACAGCTTATCAGAGGGGAGCAAGTTTTCCCATCGATACGGAGTGCATTGGACTTGGGTAGTGGAACCACAAGGGACATTGATTTGCAAGGCTTTATGGACAAAGGATGGGGAAGTTTTCTGAAACGGTACTGCGATCAGGACGGTATTTGGGAGATTGTACATGTCGACGACTTGGAGCTGCTACATGCGACCAGAGAGTTCTACTCCACCCCGAAGATCACAAAATACACTTCAACTAGATAGGCGGGCAGTATTACATTCCGACTCGGAGGTCAGGGTTTCTCCTTCTGGGCAGACTAGTTGGGAGAGCAGATGGGTTTCTACACTCGCGATCAGATGGATAACTTGGAGCTGATGTCGTCGGTCACCATGGACAAGAACCAAACTCCGAACCTGAAGGAGTTCTAGCAGACTATCTCGGTGCAAGGTAGTCTCTTTTCTGGTCATTCCTCAAAAGGAAAGGATATTAAGAGGCCGTTGTTGAGGCTTCTTCACTTGCTGTTTTGACACGCCATCAGTGCCAGGAAACAGTCTATTAACAGAGGAGTAGTGAGTACCACAGACTTGTGGCTCTTCTACTGCCTCGAGAAGGAAGTAAAGGTGCACCTTGGCGATTTGATGGTCGGGCTCTTCAGGCGTGTCCTTGAGAATAGAGGTCCGAGAGTTCTTTATGGAGGGGGCTATATCGCACGACTGGTGTGATAACTGAGAGTGTTGGGTGCCTTCAGAGAGGACCAGTTGCTGCAACACTTGTACCCCATCATTGTAAAGGAGCTTCATGATCTGGAGTTCCCTATTTACTGGCTAGAGGTGTTTCAACGGGACCAGAGATATCCACGCAGGATGGGACGAACTTCCCGCCAGAGTCTGTTGAGACTCTTGCAACCGGTTTGGGTCATTTGCAAATGACCATGGGTGATATTCAGGACACCTCTAGAGGACTTCGTCATGATTTTCAGAGCTTGGATAGAGACAATATAGATGTGTGGGAGCGTTAGAGCAGAGGACAGAAAGAACTGAGTGTGAGGAGTGAGGACTTCGCCAGGACTTCCAGCAGTATGCTACTGAGAGAAGAGACGCTTGGGGCCGTCAGGATCAGCAAGCTGAGCAGTTTCAGTAGACCTAGGCTTAGTACGGTTAGTGAATAAAGTAGCAGGGTGTGCAAATCATCTATATTCATCAGTAGCAGCACTACAGAGTAACCACATGTCCTACTACCAGAATAGCTACTTTACTTAGCGTCCTATCCTCCTCTCCGGCCAATATATCCGCCAGCACCATAGTGGCCGGAGTACGACCCATACCCACAATGCCCGGGGTACCCATATCCTTCTTCAGATCAGTGATTTCTGGACGTATCAGTGGCTCAAACTCGTGTGTTTTATTTTTCTGTTTGAGGCTTTGTGATTTTTCTTTTTCTTAATTTTTATTTTTGGTCTGTATAACAAATGATAACAACCGTTACATCTATCACTAGTACGTTTGTTTGTGTTATTATTGGCAGGTATCAAAAATGGTTCTCCTATCACATCTCACCATCAAACTCCATTTCATCAACTCAATTTGGTATCAACTCTTTTATTCTCTTATGTGACCTCTTTGAGGGTAATGTTGTGGTTTTCTCAAATGAATTAAGGTGTTAATTCACTTGTGCTTTAATTGAACCCTTGTCATTCAACATTTGAAATTCCCTCTTGAACTTGAAAACTTTGGAAGTCTTGGATGCATGTTTAGCGTAGTATTGGTACTTAAGGGTGAATAGAAGAGATTTATGCACTTTGGGACCGCCTCCTGTTTTGGAAATATGCACCATGGACTTGACCTTGGTGTGATACCAAAGATAAGACGGATATGTGAGTTGATGGGAAACCTCACTTTAGCTCAGGAGCTAGCTGAAACTAGCTAGAATCAGCTCTTCGGTGAGCTGGATGAAGCTAGGGACTAACACTGAAGCTCGTCCAGCTCAACCTTGAGCTGGATGATAGTGTCACTAGCTGCGGTACTTAGCTGAGCTAGAGTGAATGTGGGGAGCTAGGTAGTAGGAGTGGTAACACTCCCACCTAGGACGAATGGGCACAAACCCTTTCGTTTGATTCAAACTCTTTCTGAGTTGTTTTCCCTCCAAAACCCGTAGGGACTTCATGGTTGTTGCCTACAAGTCTATCCTTGGGGATAATGGCACCTCTTGGTGCAAGATACTCACACCTTTTCGTCCTTGACCCCTTGCCTATATAAAGGAGGCAATAGTGTGCAGAAAAACACACAAAAACTAACATCTATCCTTGCCTACGAATTCTGAGAGTGATTCAAGTATCTGAAGCCTAAGAACTTGAGTGAGACGGTCTTATCCTCGGAAGGGATTTCTTGATACCCAAGGCTTGTAAGGGTGGAGATACTCTTTTCGGAAAGTGGTGCCCATGATTCCGTCTTGATCCTAGATCTCGTCACCTATCAAAACTTGAACGATTGCTACTTGGAACCTCCTAAGCTAACAATCGAAAAGAGTATTTTCCATGTCCAAGGTTGCAACAATCAAGGAAATGACATCGTCATTTGGCAAACTCGAGAAGTTTGAAGGTGTGAATTTCCATCGGTGGCAAAAGAAGATGCACTTCCTTCTTATGTTCTCTCTACACCTTATCCTCCGAAGCTTGAGGAGGCGGAGACGGACGAGAAGAAGAAGGAGGAACGAGTACGGAAACAGCAAAAATGGGACAATGACGACTACATATGTTATGGCCATATTTTGAATGGCATGGCGGATTCATTGTTTGATATCTATCAAAATTATAAATCAGCCCACGAGTTGTGGGAGGCGCTGGAGTCAAAGTATTTGGCTGAGTATGCTTCGAGTAAGAAGTTCCTGGTTAGTAATTTCCTAAATTATAAAATGGTCGAGACCAGACCGGTTATGGAGCAATACAATGAGATGCTTCAGATTTTGGGACAGTTTGCCCAACATGATATGAAGATGGACGAGGCCATCTCGGCGTGGTGCATAATCGACAAGCTTCCTTATTCATGGAAGGACTTTAAGCACACGCTTAAGCATGGGAAGGAGGAACCGTCCCTGATCCAACTTGGAAGCCACTTACGGATAGAGGAGGCTCTACGGATGCAAGAAAGTGGGAAACCGAAGGATTCTTCATCTGTTCATATGACAGAAGAAGAGGAGCCATCTGCTCGACGGAAGGGCAAGAAACGCCCTTGGAGAAACACCAAAGGAGACTCTAACAAGAAAACGAAAGTTTCTTGTTGGATATGTGGGAAAGCGGGCACTTCAAACGTGACTGTCCCACGAACAAGAGTCTGAATCACGACAAAGAGCGTCAGAAGTCTGGATCGAAAGATCAAGGGACATCCACTTTGAAAGGTTGGTTCTTAGACCTTAATTTAGATATTGATGTGAATTATATTTCACTAATATCTGAAGCATTCTATGTACAAGATGATGAAGTGGCATGGTGGATTGACTCGGGTGCCAACAGACATGTATGCAAGGATCGTCACTTGTTCAAAACATACGAGGCATCGGATGATGATGTTGTACTTCACATGGGCAATGAGTCAACGACCCCTATTGTTGGACGTGGATTGGTGGTGTTGGAACTTAGTTCTGGAAAATGTCTAGAGCTTAGAGATATACTTCACATCCGTAAGATCAGGAAGAACTTAGTGTCGGGCAGTATGCTTAATAGATATGGCTACAAACAAGTGTACGAATCTGATAGATATGTATTATCTAAAGGTGGTTTGTTTGTAGGCTTCGGCCACTATAACAATGGCATGTTTATGCTGAATATTAATAATACTATTATTAATGATCATGCTTTCTTGGTTGGTACCTCTGACTTCTCCTTATGGCATGCTCGGTTAGGACACGTTAACTATAAACGTCTAACTGAAATGTCGAAAGAAGGGATTCTGCCCTCTTTTGATGTCAACGCTGAACGATGTAAAACGTGTATACTCACTAAAATTACTCGTCAGCCTTTCACTAGTATCCAACGAAAATTAGTGATGCTTGCGTTGATACACAGCGATTTGTGTGACTTACATTGCACTCCGACTATCGGAGGAAAGAGGTATGTCATCAACTTCATTGATGACTACTCTAGGTATTGCTATACTTACTTGTTGAATTCAAAGGATGAAGCCCTTGAGAAATTTCGTGTGTTCAAAACCAAAGTTGAATTGCAACAAGGTATCTCCATCAAAGTATTTCGTACTAATTGAGGAGGGGAGTTCTATGATCCAACATACTTTCAAAGTGTGGGGATCATCCATGAAACCACTGCTCCATACACACCACAACATAATGGTGTGGCTGAGAGGAAGAATCGAACATTGAAAGAGATGGTAAATTTGATGTTGTCGTACTCAGGTTTGAGTAATGGGTTTTGGGGTGAAGCCATGCTTACGGCTTGTTATCTACTAAACGGGGTTCCTAAGAAGAGGAACAGAACTACCCCATACGAACTGTGGTATAAGCGGAAACCAAACTTGAGTTACCTTCGAGTTTGGGGTTGTAGGGCTGTGGTTAAGCTTACTGATCCTAAACGGAAGACTTTAGGAGAAAGAGGCATTGATTGCATCTTTGTGGGATATGCTCAAAATTCAAAGGCATATAGGTTCTATGTCATAGAATCTAACGATGCACACGCTGTGCATTCGGTAATTGAGTCTAGGGATGCCATCTTTGATGAAGATCGCTTTTCATCAATCCTAAGACCCAAGGACTTGATGCCATCATCAAATGATATTGTGTCTGTTCCTATGGACGAGCAAGCTCTGCCTCGTAGGAGCCAAAGACTGGTCTTAAAGAGCATGTTGAATACCAACTTCAATGTATATCTGATCGAGGGATCCAAGATGGAACTAGGATCGCAATACTTGTACTGCTACAATGTTGACGATGACCCTAGTACATATGAAGAGGCTATGCGATCGCAAGATGCTGCCTTTTGGAAGGAGGCAGTCCATGAGGAAAAGGATTCCATCTTGGGAAATAACACTTGGCTATTAACGGATCTCCCCGTGGGATGTAAACCGTTAGGAAGTAAGTGGATCTTCAAAAGGAAGATGAAAGTTGATGGTTCTATCGATAAGTTTAAAGCTTGGTTGGTGATTCAGGGCTTTAAACAACGGCATGGGTTTGATTACTTTGATACCTATGCTCTGGTGGCTTGGATCTCGACTATTAGATTATTAATAGCACTAGCATCAATCCATGATCTAGTGATCCATCAAATGGATGTCAAGACTGCATTCTTAAATGGAGATCTCGATGAGGAGGTATACATGGAACAACCAGATGGTTTTGTTATGCTTGGAAATGAGCATAAGGTGTGCAAACTAACCAAGTCCTTGTATGGACTAAAGCAAGCGCTTAGACAATGGCATCAGAAGTTTGATGATATTGTCTTCTCACATGGTTTTCGTTTAAATCAGGCAGACAAGTGTGTGTATATAAAACTTGATGAACTCGGCAAAGGAGTCATCATATGTTTGTATGTGGATGACATGCTCATCTTTGGAACTGATCAAGAACAAGTTGATAGTACCAAGGAATTCTTATCATCAAAGTTTTCCATGAAGGACATGGGGGAGGCAGATGTGATCCTTGGGATTAGGATCAAACGAAATGGGAAGGAAATTTCGTTGAGTCAATGTCACTACATTGAGAGGGTACTTACTAAGTTTAGTAGTAAGGGATGTCGAGAATTGAGGACTCCATTTGACCCTAGTGTGAAATTAATGCCCAACACAGGAATGGCAGTATCTCAACTCGAGTACTCACAAGTGCTTGGCTGCTTGATGTATGCCATGACAAGCACAAGGCCTGAAATCGCTTATGCGGTTGGCAAGTTGAGTAGATATACTAGTAATCCGAGTACTCATCATTGGCATGCAATCAGACGAGTACTTGGTTACCTTAAAGGAACCATGGATTACGGTTTAACATATAAGGGGTGCCCGTCGGTTATTGAAGGGTAAACGGATGCAAGTTGGATATCCAATATGGAGGATCACACCTCCACTACTAGATGGGTATTCCTACTTGGAGGAGGTGCAATTTCGTGGGCTTCCAAGAAGCAAACTTGCATCACAACATCCACTATGGAATCTGAATTCATAGCATTAGCGGCTGCTGGCAAGGAAGCAGAATGGCTAAGGGACCTGGTCTATGAGATTCCGTTATGGCCGAGACCTATCTCACCGATTTCTATATTATGTGATAGCAATGCTACTCTGGCTAGGGCATATAGTCAGGTCTATAATGGCAAGTCTCGTCATTTAGGGGTGAGGCATAGTGTTGTTCATGAACTGATCACTCATGGGACAATCACAATGCAATATGTTCGGTCTGAGCAAAATCTGGCTGATCACTTGACAAAGGGATTAGCAAGGGATTTGGTTGCCAAATCGGCAGGAGGGGTGGGACTTAAGTCTGTATAGTTCTCCAAACGTAGGACACCCAATTCCCCTCTAATACAATGTTAGAGGCAGAATTCAATGCGGAAAGCCTACGAATGGAAACTGGAGCGCAAGGTTTGCACCATCCCGAAGGTATGTGCTCCGGAACCTGCGAGTGATAGAGGTTGAAGTTTAAACTTCTTAATTGATTCCTTGACAAAGTGTATACGCAGGTACACGAGTAAGGAATTGACCTACGCGAGCATGAAGTGTAGCCGCTTCAAGAAACTTGGACTTGGTTTCGTGTGCGCTCGTGAGAGGATTGAGACACATGGCGGTCAATAGTGTCGGGATATCTTGGAATATATAGGATATACTCTTGTGTATATTATCTTCAGATACTCAAATGAGTAGACGGGTTTAATCCATAGAGACACCCCTATATTCGAGTATTTTGGAATGTGTAATGTACTAGATGGAAATTCAATTTTCGTGACATTTTCATTGATGCAAGAATTTTCGGTTAGATATTTGTTGTAATTTTAGTGAAATCGCAGACTTCATTAAAATGGGGGAGGAATGTAGCAACGTGTGGATTTGTTTAATAGAAAGAACACCACACTGTTGTAATATTTATCCGTCAACAGTTATGAATTGGTCTTCTTGAAAGCAACATTTCGGCACAAAGATCTTCCAGAATTGTTCCGACCTACTAAAAGCAATCGCAACCCAACTTAGAAAGATTATTGGCGATGAACTCATCGTCGCCGTCATCAAACTAATGAATGATCCAACGAGGAACAAGTCCACAATAACCTTAAAAGCAAACACCAAGTCAACTTCTAATTAATAACTTCCTGCTAGCTGCTGCTATAAAAATACCATATACCAAGTAACAAACCTATTAATCAACTCATTAGTAATTAGGGAGTAATTTGGTATTAGCTCAAACTTCTCTTCTAACATGAATCGACATGTTCAACACTACCTTTGCTCCCTTGCCTTGGCTCTATTCCTCTTTGATCACCTGTCTCCACTGATCCTCGTCTCAGCCGTCGATTCTGCTCCTCTCCAGGACTTCTGTGTCGCTGTCAATGACACCCAAAATAGTGGTACGTAAGCTTGAGTTGACAGGTGGAATGTTTGGCGAAATTTTGATTATTTTCCTAGTCGGGCCGGAAACTTAATTAGATCCCGCATTCGTTACAATCAAAATTTCATCCAAATTTTGGTTTGCTAAACCAAACTATATTGTTCATTCGAGCCTGATTTTTGTGATTGTGAATAAGTAATTGCACAGCTTGTTGGTCAGGTCGGCTGATCAATTTCTAATTTGTATTTATACGAATAATCATGCAGTTTTTGTGAACGGGCATGTGTGCAAAGACCCGAAGAAAGTAACGGCAGATGATTTCTTCCTGACGGGTCTGGATAGACCTGGTAACACTTCCAACCCGTTCGGGTCAAAGGTCACCCTCATCAACGTTGACAGGATTTCGGGGCTTAATACGCTGGGGATATCCCTGGCACGTGTTGACTACATCCCAAACGGTGGTTTAAACCCGCTCCATTACCACCCTCGAGCCACCGAGCTCTTTCTCGCGCTCGAGGGGATGTTTTATGTCGGGTTCATCGCTTCGAATCCGGACCGGTTGATTTCCAAAGTGCTGAAGCCTGGAGATTTGTTTGTTTTCCCCATTGGAAGTATCCACTTTCAGTACAACATTGGGAAAACTCCAGGCAGGGCTGTTTCTGGGTTGAGCAGCCAGAACCCGGGTATTGTTGTGATCGCCAACGCCGTTTTCGGGTCAAACCCAAGCATTGACCCGAGTTTGCTCGCAGCTGCCTTTTGGGCGGACAAGGAGTTGGTGGAGGACTTACAGAAGAAATTCTAGAGGAGCTAGCTAGTTATTGTTCGTTAGTTGTACTAATAGACTGCATCACTTTGTTTCATTTTTATTTTCTCGTTGCTTAATTTAACTAGTTGTTTAGTTGTATGCAAGATTTAATTAGTAGTGATAGAAGGGTTTGATTGCTAGATATAAATAAAAATTGGGAACAGAGAAGTGTGGTGGGGTGGTCACTTCATCTAGTTGATTACTTGATTAGTTTTGAACGGCCAACTTTAGTTATGAGCAGACAACCTTTTATGGATCAGACCATGAAATCACCCTGAAATATTGTGCGAATAGCATGAATGTTTACTAGTCACGTCTTGCCTAAACCTGAAGGTAGCCTGGGGGATTGCGCAATCCAAAAGGTGCTGACCAACTTATAATGGGAGCTAATCCAGTTAATCGTCAATCATATCCTAAATTGAACTGTGAATCACACGCATAGTTCATCAATGTGAGCTTATGCTCGAATTAACAACTGTATGTGCAGCAAATCACATGTTGATGCACAGTCCTGGGAGCCCGGCTCCAAAACATAACACATGTACAGTAAATCGCACGCTATTGTACCGTTCAGAAAATTTGTGCAAGGATTCATGGCCATCTAATTATAATTCTACACATAAAGCAGAAAGGTAATTCTAACCCCTACCTCTAAAAGCTTTCTCGGATGAGTCTGTTCTGAACCAGTCTCCCTATAACTCAATCACCTGATCTGAATGACCTATAGAGATCAATCGTAGGAGTGTAATCCGCAAATCCCAAATCCTAACCTGTTAGGATTTTCATTCGTAGGATTCAAACAAGGATTCTAGAAGGGAGGAAGAAGATAGATTACATTCAAAAGCTTCCTCTGCAATCTCTAAGCCTCTCCTACTCATCTGAGATAGATCGACTTGGTCCTCCCATCTTCCTAAAATCGATTGTCGTCATCAGAGAGGTTCTAATTTTAGTTTTCTATAAATTCTGAGTTCTTAAGTCGAGACTCTGTTTATATAAACAGTCCACAATGCCTGTCGCCGACTTACCTCCACGATTGTGGCTGCATGTCTGCCACGCCCGTGGCCCACTTATGATCACGGTTGTGATCCCCTGCTGGTCATGATTGTGACTAATGCTGACAACGGCCGTGATCTGTCTGACGACCATGCCCGTGACAGACTAGTCTGGCAGTCACGCCCGTGACGGTGTGTCTGACAACCTATTCTCAGAATTCCCAGAACTCGAACAAAACCCAGAATCAACCGTTAACCCGAAATTGGGGTGTCACACTTTGCACAGCATGAAGCTGAAATACAAAGCCAAGCATGGAGAGGTAGCAATTAAGATTTATATATCAAAAGCGTATGACCGGGTGGAGTGGAGATATTTTAAGAAAATTTTGAGGAAGATAGGATTTGCTGATCGATGGGTGAAGTTAATAATGATGTGTGTCCAGTCGGTAAGGTATAGGGTGGCGTTAATAATGAGCTGGTGGGACCGATCACCCCAGAGGGGGTTGAGACAGGGATTTCCATTGTTGCCTTTTCTATGCACAGAAATTTTATCGGCCATCATGCGAAGGGAGAAGGAGGAGGGTCGAATCCATGGAGTTCGGGTGTGTGGGCGGGCTACGACGGTGTCCCACCTTTTATTTGCTAAATATAGTTTTTTCTTTTGCAGAGCAGAGCAGATGTATGAAGTAGCGTCGGGCTAGTCTACAAATTACTTGAAATCAGGGGTTTTTTCCGGCTCTAACACCCATGAGTTGTTGTGAGATGGATTTCGGTTGATCCTCAAGATTCACACAGCCTTGGATATCGGGAGATATCTGGGGATGCTCTCGTTGGTTGGCCGAAATAAGAAGGCGGTGTTTAGGTACCTAAGGAGTGCATGTAGCAACGGTTGCAGGGGTGGGGTGGTAATCGATTTCTAAGGAGGGAAGGAGATTCTTATTAAACCAGTAGCCTAGGCTTGCTTGTCTATTGTATGAATGTCTTCTTGCTTTCGATATCTTCATTGGAGGAGATACAACGTATGATGAATAGTTTATGGTGGGGTAATAAAGGGGTCGAGGTATTTAGTGGATGCGATGGGAGTGATTATGCGTTAAGAAGGAGCATGGAGCTAGGGATGAGCTTCAAGGAGCTATATGGGTTTAATATGGCAATACTTGGAAAGTTTGGATGGAAGCTTTTTACTCATAATACGTCATTGGTAACGCGAATTCTCAAAGCTACATATTTTCTGCATGGGGACTTTTTATCCGTTAATTTAGGCTCAAACCCAAGTCTGATATGGCGTAATATGGTGGAAGCGAGATTGGTTGTGCTGCAAGGATATAGATGGGAGATAGGCGATGGGAGAAATATTAGGGTGTGGGACGACCCATGGGTGCGGAAAGATGGAAATTTACATGTGGAGTCGATCTCACCAATTGATGGGTGGGACCCTTGAGTGAGCGCTCTGATTTTACCAACTGGAGAGGAATGGGACGAAGAGAGGGTGAGGAGCATCCTGCATCCAGAAGAAGCAGAAGCAGTTCTAGCTATGCCAATTGTAGGTGGGAGTGAGGACAAAATAATTTGGAATTACAGCAAAAATGGGTTATATTCAGTGAGCTCTGTGTATCAATTGTTACTTTGACCAAAGTGATAGTATGGAGGTTCTAAAGGTGGAAGGTGGATGGCGGGGATTATGGCGGTTACAAATACCCCCGAAAATTAAACACTTTGCATGGAGAGCGGCGGAAGAAGTGCTGGCTACGAGAGATAATATGCAATATAAACATGTCTCAGTGTCGTGGCAATGAGGCATGTGCAATAGACAAATTGGGAATATGTGGCATTTATCAGTTGGCTGCGAGTTGACAGGTGATTTTTGGGAGGGGACGGGTATGAATGCGATGATTGAAGGGTTGCGTGACTGGAGCGAGTCGTGGGAGGAGCGCTGATGTTTAAAGAGGGATCGGCGCATAACATTCAAACGGCTTTAGCAATCATGTGGGCTGTTTAGCGTGAGCGGAATCATAGAGTGTGGAGAATGGAGGCTTGTAACGCGTGCGATGTGGTTAAAGGCGCGGCGGAGAACCAAGTCAAAGGGGCGCTAGCTAGAGAAAAATCCAGTGGTGCCACTATTGCTAGTGTTCCCTCTTAAAATTATATACAGTATTTACATTTAGCTTTCATCACTCTATTTTTATCTAAAAATCTAGTAAAGTGAACCAAATATTAATTTTTAAATGACGTTTGGCCCCAAATGCCATGGAGATTCATCAGCACCAGCAGCATTGTCATTGATTAGTTCATCACCAACAATCACTGCTTGCTACTGGGAATGGGTGGGGCTTCAGGGTTGGAGGGAGCAATACGATTAGGAGCTTCCATTAACACAATTTGTTCATAAAGTGCAAATCAAAACAAATCAGAAATAAAAAAAAACACTGCATATTACATAAACACAAATCAAAAACAGCACTAGAGATTAGAGAAGTAAGCACTCTTTAACTTTGTCGATGATCAGTTGAACTTGCGGAAACTTGCAACCTACATGAACAGAAATCATATACATTCGACGGTCAGAATTCAGAAGTACGTAATTGAGAAATGCAGTCAAAACACTAGAACACTTACCCTTAGGCTTGGTCTGCTCCTTCAAGAGTTGCAATCTACTACTTCCCTCTTCTGAGCTCTGAGAATCTTCGTGCGACTACGAGGCAGAACAATAGGTAAGAGACATAGAGTATTTATAGGCGGATCTCAGAAGGGGAAAGGTCGAATTGAAAATAGATGAATGGAAATTGCAAATTTGTTGCAGCCGTAATGCGAATCAGAAAGACTTGATTGTCAATCAGAAAGGTTTTAATAGATTCATTGAATAATATGTTCAAAATTATCGAAGGGTTTTAATAGATACATTTATGTCGCCAATGAATGTAGAGATTATCGCCGATTTTTTCTAGATCGAGAAGCAAAGTGCGAGATTGGAGGAGAACTGGAAGGGTTAGGGTTGATATTCGAGAGAAAAACAGCGGTGGAAGGAGACCACGTATCTAGGTATTCAATTCCATGTCTTTAGAGGTGTTAATGGGCCGGGTTTCAGGCAAAATCGGGGCGGATACTAAACATACTACCACCGTCCGGAAACCGATGATCACGGGTAACGGGTCCCCAACAACCGTCAAACACTGGGTTGACCAGTTATTCTCTGTGTGCAACGGATCGGTTTCGAGCAGAAATCCAGAATTCGGTTTCTGAATGCCAAGCTTATTTGTTGCAGGGTCCATGGTTCCGATAAAATTTAAAACTTAATGTATCCGATGAAATTTTGATCAAATACTTAATTGATCGCTTAAAAGCATTGATAGGTCACAAAGCATCGTTATAATGCTTATATGCATGTCCAGTTTCTTTTTAGAAAATCAAATAAAATATATCAATTTTGATGTCATTTAACTAAAAAATTTAAAGTAAGCGACATTTGGTAAGAAAATAATATATTTCAAAAATTGTATAAAAACATTTAGAGGCAGAATTAAAATTGAGTGGTGGATAAACAACGGTAGTATTTGGGTTGCATATAGTTGTTATATATTATATATTACCCATTCGTTGTAGTTTAGAGTTCGGGTAATATTCGCTTTATATAACCTTTTGGGTAGTAAATGACATATCGTACCCATACCCGTCGGTTTCCAGATGATTTTCAATTATACCCGTTAATCTAAAAATATTTTGTGCGAGTATGGGTAGGAAATGGATATTTGAATATCCGACCTGAACATGAACGGTGAATTATTGTATTTTAATAGTTATGTTTTATGAGGTAATAAAATGTTTGAGTTGTATATATAGTTTAATATTAGTCTATTTTGTTTGAAAAATAATATAGTTTTTTTCATTTTTTGTTCGATTATGGGTATAATTGACATCGCCCGAAACTCGACAGATATAAGCATGGTATGACATTTAATAACCGAAATGTTATATAAGACGATTTTGGACGTCATGATATTGGGAAGTTTAACGTAACGGATAGGAAATTTGGTTGCCATTATGTTCCAGGTAGAGCTTAGTCAGAATCATGGACATTGCCGCCCCCTATTTGGATTTCCCTCTCCTGCACTTTGGCACCGGAGTAAAAGCCTGCCTTTAACTCAGCTATGAACTGAATAGTGGATCGTTAGAATGTTCCAGAATTTCAATGGTGATATCCATCCAATGCCTATCCTTAAGAATGTTCTCAGAACAACAAACAGCCCATTTGAACATTGGCAGTGAAATGGTGTGTTCATCTTTTTTCTCTTTTGTACTTTAACGGTAAAGAAGTATTCTTCGAGTGAAGTAACTTGGCGAGCAAGTGGGCAACAGTACTCTACACAACGCTTTTGCGAGGACGTTATCTTCCCACAGGGAATCTTTTTTTGTCTTCTTAACTCCACTAAGTCACTGACGCCTGTTTTTGACTGAAGAACCATAGCTTCACTCTATAAGGAAGACCTTCAATGGCGATACTCCCACTTCATCACACCTCACCAACCTCTCTCCAAAATGACAAAACCCCCCCCAAAAACCAGTTAACTAGTTACTTCATTGTTCTTCACTCCTTCAGTCACTCTCTGTTTCGAATCCTCTGCTTCAATTCCTCTGTTTCAATTCCTCTGCCTCCAACTCTTCAATCATGCTGAACACTCTGGTTCCTTCTCCTCCTCTGGTCTTCTCCAACCAACTCCCTATTTTAGGAAGTGGAATGAATGGTGGTCTTATACTACCCACAACACCAAATAAAGTCTTCGACATCGGAGACGAGAGATTGATGAGTCATTACTCGATCAACGATAGTAATTTTATACTACCCACATCACCAAACATCTTTCTCCACTATGAGGACAATTCGATTTGTTCTTCGGGTGAGAGATTAATGAGTAATTTTTCGATAGTTGGTAGTGATCTTGTATTACCCACATAATCAAGCAACTTTCTCAACGGTGAGCACGATTAAATTTTTCCTCCAAACGAGAAATTACTGAGTCATTATCCTATGGATGGTAGTATTCTCATACTACCCACATCACCAAACAACTTTCGTAGCGGCATGGACAATCCAATTTGTCCCCCAAACAAGAGTCCGGTAAGTCATCACCGGCCCAATGGTAGTAGTTTCTTACTACCCACATCACGAAACAACTTTCTTATTTGCGTAGACAATCCAGTTTGTCCCCCAAACAAGAGTCCGGTAAATTATTATCGGAAATATAGCAATAGTCTCATACTACTACCCACATCATCAAAATACAATTCTCAATAGCCCGGCTGGCAAGATATTGAAAAATCATTATTAGTCGGATGGTAATCTCGTACTACTCACATCCCCAAACACTTTTCTTATCAGTCAGGATAATCCAAATTGTCCTTCAGGCGAGAGATTGACAAGTCATTATCCTATAAATCATAATACACCCACATCACCAAACAACTTCCTCAGAGGCAACAAGGACAGTCGATTTTGTTCCTCGAACGAGTGATTGATCAGTCATGACTTGAAGCAGAAAATGCTCGGGAATGAAGACCAAGTAAATCAAATCCCGGAAGTCGACATCTTAAGCCACGAGCCTTGGGATCTACCTTCCCATACCAGCCGGTGGTGATGGTAATTATAACACTTTTGCACTTTTATTGTCGTAGCGGACTTAGGGTTATTTTTCTTGTTTTTTCCCTCGAGTTCTGATCTTTACGGGAGGACAGAGCAATGTTACAAATAAGCGTATTACTTTTGTCATGGACTTGACCTTGGTGTGCTGCCAAAGATAGGATGAATATGTGAGCTGACGGGAAACCTCACTTAGCTCAGGAACTAGCTTAACTAGCTAGCGTTAGCTCTTTGGTGAGCTAGACATAGTTAGGGACTGACACTGAAGCTCGTCCAGCTCAACCTTGAGCTGGATGACAGTGTCACTAGTTGAGGTACTCAGCTGAGCTGGAGTGAAGGTGGGGAGCTAGGTAGCAGGAGTAGCAACACTTCCACCTAGGTCGAATGGGTACACACCCTTTCGTGTGATTCAAACTCAGTCTGAATTGTTTTCCCTCCAATACCCGTAGGAAACTTATTGGCTGCTGCCTACAAGCCTATCCTTAGGGATAGTGACACCTTTTGGTGCTAGATACTCACACCTATTCGTCCTTGACCCCTTGCCTATATATAGAAGGCAATGAGTGTACAGAAAACACACAGAAACTAACATCTATCCTTGCCTATAAATTCTGAGAGTGAATCAAGTATCTGAAGCCTAAGAACTTGAGTGTGACGGTCTTATCCTCAGAAGGGATTTCCTGATACCCTAGGCTTGTAAGGGTGGAAATACTCTTTTCGGAAAGTGGTGCCCACGATTCCGTCTTAATCCTAGATCTCTTCTTCTATCAACGCTCGAACGATTGCAATTTGGAACCTCATAAGCCAACAATCGAAAAGAGTATTTTGCCATGTCCAAGGTCGCTGCAATCAAGGAAATGACATCGTCATTCGGCAAGCTCGAGAAATTTGAGGGAGTAGATTTCCGAAGGTGGCAGAAGAAGATGCACTTCCTTCTGACTACCTTGAAGGTTGTGTACGTTCTCTCTACACCTTATCCTCCAGGCCTTGAGGAGGAGACAGAGACAGATGACAAGAAGAAGGAGGAACGAGTATGGAAGCAGCAAAAGTGGGACAACGACGACTACATATGTCGTAGCCATATACTGAATGGCATGGCGGATTCATTGTTTGATATCTATCAAAACTATGAATCAGCTCACGAGTTGTGGGATGCGCTTGAGTCCAAATATTTGGCTGAGGATGCTTCGAGTACGAAGTTCCAGGTTAGTAATTTTTTAAATTACAAGATGGTCAAGACCAGACCGGTTATGGAGCAGTACAATGAGATGCTCCGGATTTTGGGACAGTTCGCCCAACATGATATGAAGATGGATGAGGCCATCTCGGTATCGTGCATCATCGACAAGCTTCCTTATTCATGGAAGGAATTTAAGCACACGCTTAAGCATGGGAAGGAGGAACTGTCCCTGATCCAACTTGAAAGCCACTTGCGGATAGAGGAAGCTCTACGGATGCAAGAGAGTGAGAAACCGAAGGATTCTTCGTCTGTTCATATGGCAGAAGAAGAGGAGTCGTCTGCTCGACGGAAGGGCAGGAAACGCCCTTGGAGAAACACCAAAGGAGACTCGAACAAGAAAATGAAAGTTTCTTGTTGGATATGTGGGAAAGCTGGGCACTTCAAACGTGACTATCCCACGAACAAGAGTCTGAATCGCGACAAACAGCGTCACAAGTCTGGATCGAAAGATCAAGGGACTTCCACTTCAAAAGGTCGGTTCTTAGACCTTAATTTAGATATTGCTGTGAATTCTGTTTCACTAATATCGAAAGCATTCTATGTGCAGGATGATGAAGTGGCATGGTGGATTGACTCAGGTGCCAACATACATGTATGCAAGGATCGTCACTGGTTCAAATCATACGAGGCATCGGGTGATGATGTTGTACTTCACATGGGCAATGAGTCAACGGCGCCTATTGTTGGACGTGGATTGGTGGTGTTGGAACTGAGTTCTGGAAAAAGCCTAGAGCTTAGAGATGTACTTCATGTCCCTAAGATTAGGAAGAACTTAGTGTCGGGCAGTATGCTTAATAGATATGGCTACAAACAAGTGTATGAATCTGATAGATATGTATTATCTAAGGGTGGTGTGTTTGTAGGCTTCGGTCACTATAACAATGGCATGTTTATGCTTAATGTTAATAATACTATTATTAATGATCATGCTTTCTTGGTTGGTAACTCTGACTTTTCCTTATGGCATGCGCGGTTAGGACATGTTAACTATAAACGTCTAACTGAAATGTGGAAAGAAGGGATTCTGCCCTCTTTTAATGTCTATGCTGAACGATGTAAAACGTGTATGCTCACTAAGATTACTCGTCAGCCTTTCACTAATATCCAACGGAAATCAGTGATGATTGAGTTGATACACAGCGATTTATGTGACTTGCATAGCACTCCAACTATCGGAGGAAAGAAGTATGTCATCAACTTCATTGATGACTACTCTCGGCATTTCTATACTTACTTGTTGAACTCAAAGGATGAAGCCCTTGAGAAATTTCGTGTATTCAAAACCGAAGTTGAATTGCAACAAGGCATCTCGATCAAAGTCTTTCGTACTGATCGAGGAGGGGAGTTCTATGATCCATCATACTTTCAAAGTGTTGGAATCATTCATGAAACCATCGCTCCATACACACCTCGAGCGAGAATGATGTGGCTGAGAGGAAGAATCGAACATTGAAAGAGATGGTAAATTCGATGTTGTCATACTCAGGTTTGAGTAATGGGTTTTGGGGTGAAGCCATGCTTAAGGCTTGTTATCTACTAAATCGGGTTCCTAACAAACGGAACAGAATTACCCCATACGAATTGTGGTATAAGCGGAAACCAAACTTGAATTACCTTCGAGTTTGGGGCTGTAGGGCTGTAGTGAAGCTCACTGATCCTAAACGGAAAACTTTAGGAGAAAGAGGCATTGATTGCATCTTTGTGGGGATGCTGAAAATTCAAAGGCATATAGGTTCTATGTTATAGAATCTAACGATGCACATGCTGTGCATTTTGTGATTGAGTCTGGGGATGCCATCTTTGATGAAAATCGTTTTTCATCGATCCTAAGACCCAAGGATTTGATGCCGTCATCAAGTGATATTCTGCATGTCCCTACGAACGAGCAGGCTTTGCCTCGTAAGAGCCAAAGGCTGGCCTTGAAGAGTTCGTTGAATACCAACTTCAACGTATATCTGGTTGAGGGATCCAGGATGGAACTAGGATCGCAACTCTTATACTGCCACAATGTTGACGATGACCCTAGTACATATGAAGAGGCTAGGTAGCAGGAGTGGCAACACTTCCACCTAGGTCGAATGGGTACACACCCTTTCGTGTGATTCAAACTCAGTCTGAATTGTTTTCCCTCCAATACCCGTAGGAAACTTATTGGCTGCTGCCTACAAGCCTATCCTTAGGGATAGTGACACCTTTTGGTGCTAGATACTCACACCTATTCGTCCTTGACCCCTTGCCTATATATAGAAGGCAATGAGTGTCTGAGAAAACACACAGAAACTAACATCTATCCTTGCCCACGAATTCTGAGAGTGAATCAAGTATTTGAAGCCTAAGAACTTGAGTGTGACGGTCTTATCCCGGGAGGGATTTCCTGATACCCTAGGCTTGTAAGGGTGGAAATACTCTTTTCGGAAAGTGGTGCCCACGATTCCGTCTTAATCCTAGATCTCTTCTTCTATCAACGCTCGAACGATTGCAACTTGGAACCTCATAAGCCAACAGCAATGTTACAAATAAGCGTATTACTTTTGTCGTCGCCGTATTACTTTTGTAAATCAATCTGTCCAAACACCCTCTTATTTTAATTATCTTTGGCATTTGCAGCCAGTGGTAGATTTGGTACTGTGCAAGGGTATAAAGAAGAGCAACAAAACTAAAGCAGCAACGAAGCGAAGTAATAATAAGAAGGCGAAAACTGTATCAGTATCGCAGCAGCCGTCCGATGAAAACGAGAACACTATTACTCCTGCGCCATTGCAAACGGCAGAAGAATCGCCCGCAATTTGCCAAATGGATTATGAGTTTGGAAACCAAGACACGATAACTCCGAATAGTCAGTCACCATCAATAGTGTTCATTTATTGTTCATTGTTGTCATTGGTTGATTTATTGTTCATTGTTGTAATTCACTAGTAATCCTACGGTTCTTAAAGAGTATAGATTAAGTTGGAGCATTGGTGCTATTGCTGTATTATTTCTTTTCCCTATCCCTGCACTCCGCAGTCTGTATTAAGCTTTTGGATTTTCTGTATTTCAATTCGAATTCACGTATTCAGAACAGAATTCTCCTGAGTTGAATGGACGTAAGACCACAAATTTGAGTGATGATGTGTTATACTTGATATTAACTGTGCCAATCTTACAAGCTTTGACAATGATATTTCTGCCGATTTTTAGTCCGAAGAACTCAGGTTCGAATCTGAATTTCAGGGCCTCTTGTAGCACCCATGCTCTAAATCTAATTTTTTTTATGTAATTAGCATGTTTATTTTTATAATAATAATCATTTTTTTCATTGCGGGTGCTCAAATAAAATGATAAATGACTAGCTATAAAGTGTATTCTATTCTCATGATAATCGAGCTTCCGATCTTAAGAGACAAGGTGCCGATCGATCACTTGTTAAGAGACAAGGTGCTGTAAATCTAATGGTGTGCCTTAGAAGGCTAAGAAGCGGCCTCATACAGCCCAGTCCAACTGATTCGAATTGTATGGAGGCCCAATTAGCTCTGGTTCAGTCGGTCGTGAATCCACTCACAATTTCCCAGCATCAGCATTTTGGATCGGGCTTTTCTTTCTAAACCCGAATCCACCCACCATGACCGTCAGTTCATGCTTTCGGCGGCAATTAAAATCGAAGATATATGCTCGCCGGTGGCTTAGCGCCGATGCAAAGCCGATTACAAAGCTTCAACCGATCTGTTTTCCGTCCATAGTCAAGAACTTTCGTCATCGTCTCTCACTGAGCATATCCGATGAACCCTTCTTCAGCTCCACTTCCCTATCATTCCCCATTCCCTTATCCCCCTCCTCCAAACCCTAACCCCTCCCCTAACATCTTCGTCCATCCTCTCCGACCGCCGCCGCAGCAACAACCTCATCCGCCTCCTTACCAACTCCCACCTCCTCCGCAGCAACAACAACAACAATCACCACATTTCACCGCAGCTCCTCTAGTTCGTGATGTCTCCTCTACGCTCTCCTCCCTAACTGAGCTCATATCTCTCTCGCTACAAACTCTCAGCTCACTCTCTTCCCTTATCGATTCAAAACCTTCTCCCGTGAATTTGAATGATAAACATGTGCCTTGCCCTTACAATCCTCACCATCTTATGCCGCCGGAGTCTCTATTCATTCACACGCTTCGCTGCCCTTCTCCGGTATGTGAGGATCCTACTTCTATTATTCAATCTCTTCACTACCTTAAGACTTTGGACTTGCAGTTCCAAGCTAGAACTCAATTTGACGAATCGTCCGAGGAACGGAAGAATGGTGAACTCAGCCTATCATTGGATAGTTATTTCAAGGAGTTCGAGTCCAACTTCTTTTACAAAGATTGTCCAGGTGCTGTTAACTTCATCGAGTTGGAGAATTTAGGGAAATTTGTTACTTTACCAAGCGTTTTATCGGTGGAATGTGCCGATTCTTTTGGTTTTAGAGAGAGAAGGCCTGATGGGTTTGACGGAAATAAGTTCGGAATTCTCTCATCTGAATTATGGACTATTACGAGAGAGGTTGAGGGTTGGGTTGATTATCCTACGCAGTACTCGTATGGAGTAGTTTGTGGTGTTCTGAGGTTGAATGTGGTTAAGCTGAATAAATTGAGGGGTTGGATTATCACGAATTCTCCTCGTTTCGGTTGTGTTATTGATGCTTACATGAGAGACCATATCTCAGTGCTTGTTGGTCTATGCCTGAAAGCAATTAGAAGGGAAGCTTTGGCCTTCGTGGGTTGTGATACGACCATTGAGAATTTGAGTTTTCCATGTCCTGTATCTGTTGAAGCTTTAAAGTGGCTTGCATCTCAGCTCTCTATGTTATTTGGGGAGCTGAGTGCAAAAAGATTCACTATTAACACTTTTAAGCAATGCATACTGGATGCTGCTAAAGAGGCATTGTTGTTCTGTTTGAGTCCTGACTTCAAAGAAAGCTCCAAAGGGTTGGATGACAATAAAAGTGAGACAAAGGATGGTAAGACTGAAGAGAGCACCCTTGAAGAATGTACGGAGCACGAAGAAGATAAGAAAGCTGAGGCAGATGGTGTTGTTGTGTCTCAAGTAGCAGCTGCAGTGGCAGCATTGCAAGAGCGTTCTTTACTAGAGGCTAAAATTAAAGCTCTACGGAATTCTCGATTACTACCATCTTACCAACGGTATGGTGTTAGTCTGCTTCTACCGCAATATCTGCATAATCTAAGTTAAATTTGTTACCTTAGAAGCTCAAGTTTCTCGAACCTTCATTTTATATATCATATGGGACTTGAATGGTTTTGGAAGGCTAGAGTCTTGCCGTTGGCTATTTTTTAAGACAAAATCTACCTATTGTGTTCATATTGATGGAATGCTGATTGATTGGAATTATTGATGTTACACGTCTGTGGTATTAGTAGGACTTACGCATGTCCCTCAAAGTAACATGCTTCACTTTCGTACACTTCACTTGGGAAGATTGACATTTCAGTTTTCCTCATATGTGATTGCATTGTCTCGATACGGTGGAAGTGTCGCTGAGTTGTATCCCTCTATCATTTTAGGGCAGTTGAGCATACTTATTTGACAACTAGAGCTGATGAAGAACGGAAAAAGCATGCGGACTACCGGCCCACTATTGAGCATGATGGCTTCCGCAAGCGATCAACAAACCAGGTACTCCATTAGAACAATGGGCAATCGCTTTTAGGCATTGTTTGTAGTTGACGGCCTACGGAATGAGATTCATGAACCTTGAAACAAGGGTTTCATAATGCATTATGTAAGACCACCTTGAGCGAGTTCCTTAACTATTTGTCTCACTGTTCGGGCCAGCTTTAAGGTCCAAGATATTTCTTCCTAAGATAGTATTATTTTGTATGCTACCTAGGCAATGGTTTCGAGCTCTGCACTTTGGCTACTATTTTTCATAATCTTCAACTTTTCTTCTTTTTTGGAATAAGGAAACAAGCAGGCCAAAGACGAAGGAGGAATTGTTAGCTGAGGAAAGAGATTACAAACGTCGGAGGATGTCATATCGTGGGAAAAAGTTAAAAAGAACAACTCTGCAGGTATCAAATTGTTTCTGGGTAACATTATGTAACACTTTCAATATCTGATGGATGAACCTAGTAACAATGCCTTTCCTGCTGGCTCTATTTGAGAGAAGTGTCTGCTAGCTCTATAGTTTGGTGCTCCCTTCCACCACATTTTTGCAAGACCAATAAATTTTTAGGAGGATTGTTGATTGTCCAATTTATAATAGGTGATGAGAGATATCATAGATGAATGCATGGAGGAAATCAAGCAATCGGGAGGCATCGGCTGCTATGATAAGGCGGCTGAGGAAGTATGTGTTCCCGCCGAACCAATTCATAACCTTGAGGTTTCTATGGATATTGGTGAGCATGCGCAAATAAATGGCAAATCCTCTAAAGAGACAACAGTAACTACTGATCATCACCAGAGACAATCCTACTCTCGGCATGACAAAAGATCTGCAACCTCTGAGGATACTCTGTACAAAGATAATGAGCGACTAGGACAAGACCATCACTACTATCGTACGGAACCTAGGAACATTGAGGGTCATGGGAGACGCGTCAGAGACCACTATACCAAGAGTCCAGAAAGGCAGGGAAAGCATGTCCAGTCACATGAGTGGAACAGTCGTAGAACAGAACGGAATTCTGTGGAGTTGATAGGAGTCAAGCATCACATCAAGTCCACTAGTAACTCAAACAGTCGCAATGATAGATCATCATCCCATGATGTCGTGGATTCTGATCACAGTCCCCATGTCGATAAGAAACATAAGGTATCTGATAAGAGGGACAGGCATGGAAGAAGCTCGTACTCTCGTCATAGTTCAAGTCGAGCTGCACAAGGTTTTGAAGATAGATATGATCCAACAAAATCTCTTGATGCCTAGTAAGATATATCCACAAACGTCCATGTAATCGCTGCAACTACATTGATTTGAAACATAATTCTACAGGATGTTTACAACCAGCTCACAAGTTCCTCCAAATTTTCGACACTCGATAACTTCCTACTTTGTAAGTTAGCTTAGCTGATTCTAAAGCATGTTTTTTTATCAATTGATTCTAAAGCATGTTACTTGAGGATTACTTGGGTGAACTTTCTTGACATGTGTGTTCTTCACAATTGTGCAGTGTAGAGGACACGAGGATTCGCCAATTTTTATCTACATCTGTATCCAACCCTATATCTCTGTTGCACGTGAGGTGAATCAGAACTCTGCTGGGACACACGAACCTGCAGATTTGAGGACCACTGCTACTAATGTACTGGTACACCTTGTAATAGTGAAAAGTCATTGATTTTCATTCTCCAGATTAGAGGGTTGAACAGTTGTATAAAATCACTCAACAGATAATTTTGTGAAGAATATTTATACCAAATTGGAAAAGGGGTCTATCTAAGAGTAAAATATGCATTGATAATCCGTGCTCTTTTTTTTTTATCGCCACCCTGTTGAATAATGTTGGGTTTGGTGTTAATCCAGTTGAATTTTATTATGCTTAAGTTTGATCGTTATTTTTTAGGTGAGCAGTTTGAACTAGAAAATGTTAGCTTATGTTGAGTTCGAGCCTGGCTCGTTATCTATCTTTGATGAGCCAAATTCGAGTTCAATTCGCTCGTTAAACCTCCCTATGAGTCGAATTTGAGATGAATTTTAAAACATTGACCTGTTAAGTTAAAAACAAAGTTATCTTAAAATTTGAAAAAATTTACTTTTTCCGATTAAAATAATTAATTCTAGTCAATGTGTTGTTTCCCGATTAAAATAGTAAAAATATTATGAGTCGTCAAGAGCGTTTTGGTAAAAAAATCTGGCTGATAGAGTATTTGGTTGAGCTGTGTATCTGTGCCGGGGTGGTAGATCTTTCAACCATAAACCTTATGTTGCAGTAAGAAGTAATTCTGCATTTCTAACCGAAAAAAATAAAGCGTTCTTACGTTACAGTAATGTCTCTTACTACAGAACTTGGAATTTCTTTACCAAAACTATGATATATTGGATTCTACACAGAGAAGTTAGACTAACAGACAAGTTGTCAAAATGGCTGGTCAAAAGCATTAGATTGGTGGGTGGGTGGTGATGAAATATGAATCCTTGCAACGGCCTTTAAGAAGCACAGGCAGATGGTACGAAGCAGGCCAGGAATCCTGGTACTTTCTTCTGCAACAACATAAACAACACTCACTATTACAACTCCCCCACAAGCAAGGGCGACAGAATCTAGTCAGAAATACCAAACAGAAAGATACTAGTCAGAAATACCCTTTTCGGAGAACGGAGGAGATGAGGTGGGATCTTGTACAGGTCCTCGTCGACAGGCTTTGGTGCTCTCACCGGATTCCTGGGCCGTTGAACCGCGGAAGGGGGAGTGGGAACGGCGTCGTTTTGGATAGTGGAATGTTTCTTTCGGTGGCGAGTTGGGTTGGTGACGTCACGAACTCTGCCGTGTTGATGATGGTTAAGCTTCGCGTCCTTGACTTGCGCCGCCTGGCCTCGCTTCTCCCTCAATCTTGTCTGCCAAAAACCGCGAAACGGTCCAAAAATGTCAAACAAACGCACAACCCACACAAAAGCTTTGCTTTTCCAGGTCTCACAACTCACAAGAAGAGTTGAGATTTGCAAGTAAATCATATGCATGAATTTGAGCTTAATGAGATTTGAACCGAATCTTTTCAGTCTTTTAAAGTTCATGCAAGTACCATCTTAACAAAATGTTAGCTCCTAATAACTCACCTGTTAAAATAAATTTAGATTAGCTTCTACATTATTATTATTCATTAACAACTTACAACTCCCACACCCTAATACTACCAACTAAACCACCCTTAGACCATATACTACTTAGGCATACATGTGATCCTAGGCAGCTCAACTTCACTGGATACTTAGCCGTGTTAATTAATATATAATCTAATATTAGGAAGAGAATGGGCGGGACTTGGTTGGTTCCCAGAAACCAACAAATCTGAGGCAACTGAATCCGCGTTGAAAAGCACACCCCGCTCAAGTTTGACTTTCGTCCCTTTCTTAAATTTCTACCATGGAGGAAAAAACACGCACTCTCTTTGTCTCTATATTCTAAATTACGCCAGACGTGTCCCTCTCTCTTCCACTTGCCCGGTTTCCTAATACTGAATGAATGAATCCCACCACCAATTACGTACTCTGTTTTGCAACTCCAGTCCTAGCAGAGCAGCCTCAATCATTCAAAAAGGAGCAAAAAGGTTAAATTTTTATGAGAATAAACGGACCGACCTTTCTCTGTGGCTGATTGTAGTTGTTGTTGCGATATTGGTGCTTCTGATTCTTGCTGAAATCAGCCGCGGCGTATGAAGAACGGTGACGATTACGGTAATCGGCGGCGGGGCAGTCACATTCGCCGGAGGAGTTACTGTAACGGATCAGCCCGGCTTGCCTAGCGCACTCGAAGTACTGAGTGATTGGAAGCTCGTTGGCATTCTTCCAGTCTCCGAACGCTGGTATCTGCCCGCTCCTCTTCCACTCCTGCCAAGGAAAAAACAGAGTGAGAAAAAACAGAGCATATGGAACCAACCAAAAAAAGAAAATATATCAAACCACTGGTTGGAAGTTAGTTACCTCCATGTTCAGAGAAAGAACAAGATGACGATGATGATTGTCGTAGTAGTAGAGCAAGAAGGAGACAGGAGAGAAAAGAGACCAAAGTTGGGAGCTTTTGTAAAGGCGGAGAAGAAGGTGGTAAAAGGAAGTAAACTTTTCAGGAGACTTGGGGCTCGGGGGTATAAATTTTGAGAAAAAAGGCAACTTTTTTAAGGGTTTTTCTTCTGTTTTATTTCCTGCCTGGCTGCCTTATTAAATGAAGAAGTACTGGGTTGATTGAGCGCAAGTAGTAGCTAGAAAGCAAGAGGGACTCAGAGTGAGAGAGGAAAAAGGAAGAAGAATATAGAGTAGCAGAGATAGGTGGTGGTAGCCTGGCCGGTGGTGGGGGGTGGTGTTGCAATTTGTCAAAGCTTGTTGAGGAATAAATAAATATAGGAGTCGTCAACAGAGATTCAATTCAAATCGAGGGGAGGAGCTCTGTGTTTCCATGTGTGTCCGAGTCCCCAAGTGAAGAAGAGGGGTGATTGAGTGTGAAATGATTTCATGCTATAATTAGTGATGAATACATAATTACAATCATGGGTTTCAGATTTTATAAATATCTGCACGGTACATTATTATTTCATGAATTTGATGGGATTGTGTTGAGTTGACGTTGACAATGATGGGTGTGAGTTAATAGAGGAAGCAAACCCAGAATTCAAAGGGGCATCAATGTTGATGGGTTGTTTCAATGGCTTAATTATGGTTTGTTTGGTGTTTGGGAAAATTGTTTTATTATGTCGCAATATTTTACAAGAGCATCTATTTTTTGGAAGGGCGGTTATGTCATCAAACTGTTTTAATGTCCTGTGACAAAAGAGGATTGTGGGCGGGAAACCACTCATCTTGTATAAACGTTATATTGAAAAAGAAAATTATGTGTCTAGCCAACAAAAAAATTCTATGTGTTTAAAACAAACCGAAAGTTATAATCAAAATTCTCAACAAGACACCATCTCAGATGGAGGTGTACTTTCTGATAGAAGAGAGTCGTGAAGGAGGCTACTTGTACGAAGTAGTGAGACGTCATGCAAACGAATTCTAGAATACAAGGGTTTGATAGGTTCCGAAATAAGAAAGCAAAAAGTAACATTTGACATTGTAGTTAGGTTCTACTCTAGGGTTAATTTTGGACTTCTAGTTTGGATTTTCTGTTTTAAATATATATCGGAAGGAGGGTTGGGGTGTGTTTGAAAGCATATAAAATTATAATTATATAATTTTGTTCCTCATTGGATGTTAGAATTGAAAACATGATTTTAGGGTTGACATTAAATCGATCGGATTTCTTACGATCAATCAAAATGTTAACCGAACTTTCAATCGGCGACGTAAAAGATGCACATAATACCACTTAAGAAGTAAACTAGATCATAGTCTCATTTTTTGCCTTGCATTTTCTTTAAAAGAGACACAAATTCCATTATCTTGTTTACTCTTTTAGTTTACTACTCTGTAAAGTCTAATGTATCCTTAAGAGGGCTTTAACTTGGTGCAGAAAATAGTAAGCTAGCTAGGTCTGCGGTGTTGGAAGCAGCTATATATAGTAGCCTGCTTGGTATTTTTTTTCAACTGGCGAGATTAAAATAAATTAAATTGGGGTTAGCTTTAAATTTTAATGTCTAGATGGATGGATGGGATAAGATTGATCGACGACCAAACTCTGTTAAGTTGGACCAAAACAGAGAGGAGGGGTATTTCTGTATTCAGCCGAGATAGAAGAGTTACAACTGAAAGACCCTGAGTTACAAATAATATTAGTACACTTTTGTCTCTGGATTTTAAATTCCTCCCCGGTGCGATAGTAAATTCTGGCAATGATTTCAATCAACAACTGAGAAGTATTGAGTATTGGGAGAATTCCCAGCTTGGATAAAAGCATCTTCAAGTGTGGGGCTGGGAGTCCTTTGGTGAAGAGGTTTGCTAGCTAAACCTCCGTTGGCACATAGCTCAACTTGATTAGGCCATTTGTACACGCTCCCGGATCACGTGACAATCTATTTTGATATGTTTCGTTCGCTCATGGAAGACTGGGTTGCGAGCTATGTGCATAGCCGACTGATTATCACAGAAAAGTTCCACAGGCTCTTCTTGCAAAACACCAAAATCCCTGAGTAAGTTCTTCATCAACTAAGGTGAGCTAGTGATCGGTATTCTGCCTCTGAAGAAGAACGTGATACAGTAGACTGTTTCTTGGTTTTCCAAGCTACTAACGAAGTTCCAAGGAAAAGGCAATACCCTTATGTAGATCTGCGAGTGTCAAGGCAGTTGGACCAATCTGAATCACTATATCAAACTAATTTGAGATTGTTGCTGCTACTGAAAAATAAGCCTTGTCTTGGAGATCCCTTCAGGTATCGCAACACCTTGTGTGCTGTCTTAAGATGAATGTCTGTAGGCTTTGACTGGAACTGAGCAAGCTGCTGCACTGCATAGCATATATCCAGCCTGCTGATTGTAAGATGATGCATCTTTCCAAAGGAGTTCCTGCATCAGCTTGTAATTTTTCTCTATAATCCATTGGAACTTTGCATGATTTCTTATGTAACAAGCCTGCCTCCTCAAGCATTTCCAAGCAATAGTTGCGTTGGCACATCGATATTTCTGTCTTGTTTTTGGCAACTTCTAGTCTAAGGAAAAACTTCTATGGTCCCAAATCCTTGATCTTGAAGTGTTTTTTCAGCTTTAACTTCATCTCTGCTATTAAATCTTCATTGTCACCAGCTAGAATGATGTCATCCACGTACACTAACAATTGCATTGTGGATGTGCCCTTCTGGTAAATGAATAAAGAGTGATCTGATTTTGATTATGCAAAGCCTTCTTCTTTTAAAGCATTTGTGAACTTCACAAACCACATTCTGCTGGCTTGCTTCAACCCATATAAAGATTTAACCAATTTGCAGACTTTCCTTTCACCTTCTCCTGTTTCAAAACCAGCTGGCAAATTCATATATACTTCTTCCTCCAAGTCTCCATGCAAGAACACATTACTAACATCTAATTGTTGAAGATGCCAGTTTTTCATAACTGTGGTAGCAAGAAGTGTTTTCACTTGTGTAATTTTTACAATTGGAGAAAATGTGTCAGTGAAATTTACTCCATAAATTTGTGTAAATCCCTTAGCAATCAATCTTGCGTTGTATCTCTCGATAGATCCATCGGAATTGTACTTGATTTTGTAAACCCACTTACACCCCTTTTCAAATCGCAACTCAGTTACAACCCATGTCCCATTATCCGACAATGCTTGCAATTCCTCTTTCAAGCCAGAGCCTACTAACGGACTTGGGCCTGATTAAGCCGAAGCCCTTCTACATCCCGTCTTTCTACAGGTTAGATTTCTTTGGATATTTTGTTCCTGGTCATGAAACTGGGCTATGGCCCATAACAACCTAAACTACCTTTTTTTGAAATTTTACACGTACACAGTAATGGTTTTATATTTTCTGTTTTTTCTTCTATTTTTTATAATATAACCCAATCATCAAATTTCGATTTCAGAATTCACCTAAATTATGACATTATAGAAGAGTGTAGATTAGAAATTTTTAATAAAATTTTTATCGCCACATCAATAATTTTAATTTTGTAATTTCTAACTTCCTCCATCCCATCAATTAATTAACAATTTATAATCATCATTTTTCACTACAACAAAAAATTAGTTTTGGAGACAATGGTTATTTATTTCTAATGAAATTTATTAGTCTCTATAAATTTTTAGAAGTAAATATTTTATGGGTATTTAATACTCTTGTCGCGAAATGTCTTTGGAGACAAATATTAACTTATATCTCTAAATAAACAATGTTACGTATTATTCTTTTACATGACAATGCGTTTGTCATCTAAAATAATTTTTAAAAATTAAAGAATTTACTTCTCTTTTCTAAATTAAGAGACATGAATATTTGTCTCCAATACTTATATTTTGATACCATTAAATTTGAATCTTATTGAATGTTATGGTAATAGACACTCCAATTTGTCGTTTTTCTTCTTCTTCATTGGCTTGCTAGCTGGATTGGCAACAACAAATGGCGATCGAAACCTTTGTATTGGGTTCAGATTGAATTCTCAACACTTAAACTTCAAAACCAACGATGAAAATGGAGTTTCAGATGCAAATTGAAGTAGAAATTTTCTGTTGTTAAAAAATAGAACTCCTCTGTCCCGTAAAATAGGAAGTGGCCAAACCCACTAACAGTGGTGGCTTGTAAATAGGAATTATTGAAGGCACATATTTTTATTCCTACTATATTACGCGATTTTGTGAATTATTAAAGGCAATTATCATTATTATTTTTTAATTATTATTTCATAATTACTCAATATTTGGAAGACAATCGGTATGCGTCTCTAAAGCTAATTTCTAAGGTTAACTAAATTTAAATATCAAGTTTATTAGACTATTTAGAGACAAATATTAGTATTTATAGAGGTAATTAATTTAATTATCATTGAAAGATACTTTTAAATTCTAATTATATATATGTCACCATGATTTAGAGGCAAATAATATTTTGGATGAAGACAAATAATCTATTTGTCATTTTAACTAAATTTTAGTGGCTAATAGGCTAATTGCATCTAAGAATTTGTAGCTAAAATCATATTTTGCTATAGTGTTTACAATCAAACACAATGTTATGTATTTCTTGAAAAATGTAGCAATTTTTATATATGGGATTGCTAATTGACTTGCTAAATTAGTAAATTTAACAAGCACTCCATCATCCCTAACAATTGCTTATTGGATGCCACCTCACTCTTCATATCACTTAGCAATTACTAAAAACTTAGGAATGTAGATGCTCTTAGACCATATTAATTTTTTTAGTTGGGACTTGGGGGAGTACGGTACCGAGGACAAAAATTAACTAGTGTGCATGCGGATCTAGGGGAGGCTCTCCTAGACCCAAGGGTTGAGCATAAATTAAGTCAAGTGAGGTCCTTATACAACGAGAAAATAAAATCAATTCAAATATTTGACTTTTTTTATAGATCGCCACTGCGAGTTTTCATATTTTGAAAGTATTATACAATGCATTCTTTATCTAAACTGCAAACGACATCTTTCTCGATATACACCTTTAACAATCTTTCAACATCTCATCTCTTAGTCAATTGTGAAGCTTGTTCTTAACATATGTCATCGAATAAAATGCTCTCTCAACACTTGCTGTTGCAACCGGAAAAAGTAATGGTAGTTTAATGAGCAAATATATCTTGGGATAAATGATGTGATTTCCCGTTTCAGCCATTCTTTTTGAAAGCTCCGCGATTCCTTTCAAACCTTTGAATCTCTCATCAAGCTTCATCTCAAGAATATAAGTATCCAGTTGAAAACCAATGAGAGAGATATCATGAGCATAGAGTTGTTTGGGGTAAAAACTAGCAAGTCTAACCAACTTTTGCTTGTCAAAACCAATGAAACAATCATCTAGATATAAACAAGCTACACAATATAGAAATTCAGTGTTTACCTCATCGATATGATTATTCAGCTCTTGCAACTGCAAATAAGTCGACTTTAAAACGATGCAAGTTTGTGATTGGTAAGCTTTGCTTTTACATCTATTCTGAGCGAATTTATCCAAGTGGGTCCTTGGACTATTCAAGTGGGATCATCAAATTTACCCAAGTGGGGTCCCAAATTAGATTTAGGTCTTTAACACAAAGAAATATACATTAGTTTTCGATTCTTTTTTGCCCAAGTGGAGTTCTGTGAACCCACTTGGCATGCCTAGCTCCGCCCTTGCCCATATCCTAATGATTTATTTTAGTTTATAATTATAATAACATCTAAAAGATTCATTAGTATCTATATCTATACTCAATAACCCCAAAATTGAAAGCAAAGAAAAGAACCCAAATAAAAAAACAAAGAAAACCAATGCATATAGAGTTCGAAAAATAAAACAAAGACTTGGGGTAGGTAGTCGGCCTTCCAGCCTTATAGCGACGGAGCAGCCGGGTTTCTCACTTCTATCTCGTGTTTATATCGGTGGGTGAATCGCTCCGTGGGCACTCGCCTGTTGATCAAAATCTAGGGGGATCGATGATTCTTCGGCATCGCTCTTTGTAAGTGACAGGTTTAGGATCTGAAGAGCCATCCGCTCCAATTGAGATGTGTCCACGTCAGCTCCAGCTTGGATCAGTTGTTGGCTTCGCAAGATTGGTGCTGCCGGCTTCTCCAAGTTCTGCCCCATCGCCGTCTTCTTCAGCTTCAGTGTGTACCGGCGCGATGCTGCCTATCCTTTGTCGCTATCGGTCGGAGCTCTCGTTGGCGTTAGAGTTGTGCACACTTGTTGGGGCATGTTGCCGAATTGGACTTCCTATAGAGAGGAAGAAACCAGGCTCAGTCGCTGCCGGACGAAAGGCCGTCGAGATCCAGTGAGGCCGATTCCCACCGCAGGGAAGAAACCCTAAACGTATGGTGAAAAGAGATCCGCAAATTACGGAGAAAAACTGTAGCTAATTGATTGATTATCCCCACTTTTCTTTTCAATTTACTTTTTTTTTTCTTTCTTCCATATATATATATATTTTCTTTGTTAAAAAAAAAAGAAACTATGAAATGAATTAGGTGGACGTACCGTCATCCAGTTATATACTATACATGGCTGGTGGGTTATACGTTTGAGATAGTGAGAAATGGCACCACAGGGCACTCACTCATGGTGCCTCAACATAAACAAAGATGCAGGAATCACTACCTTCGAAATATATATTAATATATTTTTTATACGTGGAAGGGCTGCAGGTTGAGATGGGTAAACTACCTCCGACAAAACATCAACAGAGGCAGTTTTGCTCCCGAGGAAGTCGATCTCATTGTTAAGCTTCATAAGCTCCTACGACAGAGGGAAAAAATATTAATAAAAACAAGTCTAAGGCATAGGGGAAAAGAAAAGAAAGAAGACGGTAGGACGGCACCTGATGATCATTGATAGCCGGGAGACTTCCGGGAAGGACGGCAAACGACGTCAAGAACTACTGGAACTGCCACCTCAGCAAGCGGTTACCCTCCGATTCCGACCAACCACTTCACATCTCCGCCGCTTCTGCCCCGCACGCCTCCGTAGAGATCATCAGGCCCTACTCAATGACCATTCCGCCGCTTCCCCTAGTCCGGCAAGTAGCCAGCATCAGCCGGCAGGTTTCCAAGAAGAGCTGAGCAGAAGCAGTAGCAGGAGGAACATGAGGTTGTAGACGACATTGGGAATTGCTGCTACCGGATGGAAGACTTTACTGCGGGATTCGACGCCGGCGAGGGGATGATAGAGTTTCCAGCGGCGGCCGGATTCGGGCTCGACTACGATGAGGACGAGAGCTGCAGCAGCAAGTGGGATTGGGATGAGTTGATCCGTGACATGGATCTCTGGTGCGATCAGTTCTTGAAAAATTACTAGTTTGATTGGAGATCCTTTTAGCAATTTTTAATTTTGTATTGCTCTATTTTTTGTTTTCATCCCCGTCGCAGCCGGCCGTTCTCCGGCGGCAGCTTAATCAAAGCCCAATAGAATAAAGTCCATGGGCTGAGAATTGAGGATAAAATAATCAAAGTCCATTTGAGTGGGTTGGTCTTTTATGTATATAACGTAGAGGGCCATTTCCGTCATTTCCGTATATATCAACGGATTAGATTCTTAATTTTATGGAGTTCTGACGGAGGGGCCAACTCTTCACTTTATTTCAACTTTAGTGATCAAATCGCCAACTTTTGAAGATATTGCAAAACGATACAGAGCAATGTTTTGTATTCCAGGTTGTATCATTTCACAAGTCTGGAAGCTTACCGGAAACAAATTCCGGAACTATGATTCCCAGTAATCTCCGTCCCGTTTCCAGCTCTACTGTCACTGCTCTTGCTCTTCCCTCTAATTCAATCCCATTTCCCAGGCTCTCGAATCTTCCCAACCTCCGCCATTGCCCCAAACCTCCTCGCTTCATCGCTATCGGCGCTTCCAATCCCACAAAACGATCCCCATCGGTCGCCGGAGCTCAATCGCACAACGAATTTGACGAATTTTTTAGGGGCGAGGATGGGTGGGAGAGGGATTTGAAAGTGCAAGTGGGAAATGCCGTAGTTCCCTCGTTTATTACGCCATGGACGAAGCTCAGTTTGAACGATCAGGCCTCCTTCCTTCTGACCTTCGCCGCCTGCACGGTACAATTTGTGGCTTTTTTACTTTCTTCCACGTGCTTGATTTGTTGTTCAATGTTATTTTTATTTCTCCGCAAAGTTGGGATCTTTAGGAATCAGACAGTATGTTTACGGAATTAGAGGGTTGGATGAGGTCGATTTGAGTTTGAACATCAGTTAGATTTCAGCATTCCGTTTTTTCTTCTTCTGAATCTAGTTGACTGTTGGGAGTGTTGAATTTGGGGGATTTCTTTTTTTTCTTCTGTTGCAGACATCTGTAGCGTTCACAAGTCTTGTGGTTGCTTCTATCCCTACGCTTCATGTAAGTTTCTTATCAGTTTGAGACAACACACATATATGGAGATTGCTACTGTTCAGATTATCTTTTCGTTTGGTAGTTTTCCTAAGAATGTGGTTTCGCTTTCCTCTCTAGGCAATGGGGAGGGCTGCAGTGTCACTGTCAAAGCTTGCAGATACAGCTCGTGATGAACTTCCAAGTACAATGGCTGCGGTTCGGCTGTCAGGCATGGAGATCAGTGATCTTACACTTGAGTTGAGTGATCTCAGGTGCGTGTGTTACTCGAATCGTTCTCGGTTTCTTTGTTAATTTACATTGGGGTCTGAATTGGTGGAGATTCGTTGTACTATGCTTGTTTTTCAGTCACTTATGGCTGCATCCTATCATGTAAATGTGCCAACAGAAGTTCTTCAAAATGTGGTGAAATGGGAGAGAACATAACAGAACAGGATAGTAGGAGAATCACAAGATACATAAACCTATGCTTATTAGAAGCTGCACTGGATCTAGAATGGTTTAGTGCACTGGGCAGGATTATATAGAGTTTGGATTGCACTGCGCCGCATATGAAAAATATACCAATGTATCTCAAACTGTAAAGAAAATTGTGTAACAACCCGAAAATGGATTGGACTGTGGCATGGGGAAGGTTCCCCTGGATCCGCCACTGATTAGAAGTTGAGTGAACTTATTGAGGTTTCTTGCAAGTAAGATGATGTCTAAACTATTAACATTGAGAAAATAATTAGCGGTTTCTACATTTTGTGGCAGCCATGAGATAACTGAAGGGGTGAACAAATCTGCTAAAACGGTCCAAGCAGCCAAAGCTGGAATCGGCCAGATTGGTACACTAGCTCATCAACATACAATCTGTAAGTTTAAGCTAACCATTTCGGTTCCCAATCTAACCGATGCTACTCTTCCGTTCTTTGGTTTTACAAAATTCTGAGGTGTTCTTTTGTTTCTTAATGGCTGATACAGCGATGATTGAAGAACGAGCCAATCTCCCCGAAATCTCCCTGCAACCGGTTGTGGTCGGAGCAGCAAAGAAGACTTCTCGTGCAGTTGGCCGGGCGACCAAGAGCTTGCTCAATATGATCTCTGGAGGTGAAAGGGAGAATGAAACTGGAGTTCAGAGGGTAGAAAAATAACAAACCGCTACACTTTCTTTTGTACATATCGTGGAGAAGTCCAAGACAACCTTTACACTCGTAGTCCCCAGGAACTGTAGATTTTTTTTTGAACTTCTCCCCAATATGTTTGCTGTATGGAGTTATTGTAGAACTAGATAATACCCCTTTTCTGCTTAAGCTAACTTTGGGATACACCAAGTTTGTTTCCATAGACCAAATCCAGAATTTATTGGAAATTGATGTACCATGTGCCGTCGTCCGACGGTGAGAGTACATGGACTTGCGGTAGAATAAACTTGTGACTGTGTACCCTCATGTTCAGTTGTGATCGTCTGGGATGGGCGATATTGGTATTGGGTTTGTAATTGTCAGATTTAATCTAATTGCATTCGCCTGGTCCAACACTTGTACAGATTTATCGCAATAAATGTAGTGTATAGAAGTGAATTCAGGATGACACAAGAGTAAGAGAGCATGAAAATAACGGTTTCTCTACAATTATGTGAGGTTACCTGATACAGTATTATCATGCCAGTATTTATTGTTCTGAGGCGGGGCAATGTGACTTCATCTTGACGGTTTATGTCACCGGTGCGTCTAACCATTGGACTGAGGCACTTAGTTGAAATGACGGCAAATATGCCCCAAGCGATGACCTAACTACGACAAGGTAATCTTGCTTTTCTACTGGGCCATATCGCCTTGTAGTTGTGTTGGGTGATCCATGAATCGTTGAGGTCGACTAGAGCTGAGTGGTTAACCCATAAGCGGTCTGACGCTCAAATTTATAGTCTTGAACGATTGACTCTTATCTGAATTTTCGCCTGACAGACTCATTAATTCGCATAATATTTGTGTCCCATAAACCATCATTTTGAAGAATTTAGTCATATGTCACATCGAATTTTTTTTGAAGAAATTGTATTTGTATATATATATAAAAACACCAACAACAAGTAAACATTTGTATAAGTCCTCATTTTGAAGAATTGAGTCTTGCAAAACTCGATCTTCACTAAAACCCCGGGAAAAGAGCACCGTAGGAAACAAAGACGAGACGGAGAGGGTCAGAGGGGTAAAATGGTAAAAGAAAAGGTTTACTAAACGACGCCATATAATTTGATTTAAACGACGCTCTAAACTATATAAAGACTGAATTGTCCTTACTGTAAAAATACGAAAAATTTACTAAATTCATTCAATTAAACAATTTCCAGTATGTTTTAGTTGATCGACTTGTCCGACAAACCTTAACCGATTCATTTTAGGTGAAAATTCGAAAATTATAAATGAACCGATCGACCGGAAGGAGGGCATTTCCGTCTGGCGAGATTAACCAAAAAGACGGGATTTTCGTCTGGCCCAAGTACAGTGTGTCCGTCCGGCGAGTTCGGTCAAACGGAAATCCCGTCTCTCTGGTTAATCTCAGTGGAATTTAGCCTCGACATGAGATAAAATTTGTAGATAATCGAACTAGCTTTCCAATGCCGCCGGTCTTGTATTAATCGAACTTCCGAGCGATGAGTTATGTAAAAAATACTAAACTGCGACGTTTTTCGACCAAGTCGGCGAGTTGGGTTAGACGGAAATCCCGTCCTTCTGGTTAATCTCGCCGGAATTTGGCCTCGACATGAACATAGAAGTTGTAGCCAATCAAACTAGATTTTTGAACGCCGCAGGTCTTGCATCAATCGGACTTTCGAGCGATGAGTTATGTCAAAAATACTAACTGTGACGTTTTCCGACCAAGTCGACCGTTCTAAATTGTTCCAGCCTCCCCGTTATGGTTTAGTTCATTTCAATATGTCGTATGACACCTGAAATGCACCAAAAACATGAAAAATAAAGTAAAACGACCCATGGGGTCAAGAGGGAACCAAATATGCATAACCGCTCGAGTATCTGAATAACTAAGACAACTTATGGACGATTGAGTTGTTGATTGAGGAGCTCTCCATGGTTACAAGATGCGATTGTGTGATTGATGATACACATGAAATCTCGTGTACATATAGGCTCGACTCTACGGAAGAACGTGAAGATGAGTTGAGACCATACCACATGCACCATTTCTCGCACCTGTTCAACTTTAATGCAACCGTTTTCTCCTATATCCCCGTCGGACTACATGGGCTGCTCAACAACGTGTTTGACGTGACCGACAATGGATTTAGGGTTTACATTTTATGTTTTAAGATTTAGAGTTTAGGTTTTACGGTTTAGGGTTTAGGTTCTAGGATTTAGGGTTTAGGGTTTAGGATTTAGGGTTTAGAGTTTAGTGTTTAGGGTTTAGGTTTAGGGTTTAGAGTTTAGTGTTTATGGTTTAGTATTTAGGGTTTAGATTTAGGGTTTAGCGTTTATGTTCACAAACGGGGTGACACCAGTTCCGATGACGAACGTGATGTGGAGGTATAGTCCAACCTCGTTCGTAGATGACATTGTTCTAGTTAATGATCTCATATTTGTTGTTAACGAACGCTTGAAGTACGATATTATGTTTCATAATTAGTTATTTATACTCATATTTGTACTAAATACCATGATAGGGCCATAAAGGTTGGAACAACTCACAACGGCCGATTTGGTCGGAAAACGTCGTAGTTTAGTATTTTTTACATAACTTATCGCTTGAAAGTCCGATTGATACAAGATCAACGGCGTTGGAAATCTAGTTCGATTGGTTACAAATTTTATGTTCATGTCAAGGATAAATTCATGAGAGACTAACCAGACGGACGGGATTTCTGTCTGGCCCAACTCGTCGGCTAGGTCGGAAAACGTTGTAGTTTAGTATCTTTGACATAACTGATCGTTCAGAAGTCCGATTGATGCAAGATCGATGCCATTAAAAAGATAGTTATATTCACTACAACTTTGATGTTCATGTGGAGGCAAAATTACGGCAAGAATAATCGGAAGGCGGGATTTCCGTCTGGCCCATCTCGCCGGACGGACACACCGTCCGTTCGGTATGTTCGGCCGGACGGACGTTTTTTCCGTCCGGCGAGTTGGGCCGGACGGAAATTCCCTCCGTCCGATCAATCGGTTCGTCAAAAAATTTTGAATTTTTACCTAGATTGGATCGGCTGAGGTTTGCCGGACAAATCGATCAACTGAAACATACTGAAAATAGTTCAATTGAATAAAATTAGTAAGTTTTCCATGTTTTTATAATAAGGACGATTTAATCTTTATATAGTTTAGGGCGTCATATAATTCGAATTGTAAAGCCTAGTTTAGAGATTCGGTAAAAGAAATATTTGAAGATACGTTCCAAGGCTTAACTCCACAAGATATTGTTGATGACTTATCCTTGGATCGTTTGCTGCCCACCAAAGCTTCTCCGACCCTTTTCTACCTTTTTTGTCCCGTTTCATTCTTTCTAAATTCTTCCTACGTTTCAATACAAAAAATAATATCTTCTTCTTCTTGTCATGATGAAACCCGCCTCCTCTTCGTACCAGGTATTAACACTCTCTTACTCCTGCTACTGCGTCAGTTCTGTGAAATTCTGTTCCATAGAGAAGCTCAATGGTCTGTTATTAATCCATCCCTTTCCTGCTTACTGGTTCCTGCATTTCCTTCAAAGTTTGCTTCTTTAATCCGACTTGAGATAGAAATCGTACTGTAAATTTCGAAATGGATAGATAAGATGTTTTCAGTTGATATTTGAGGAAAATTGGGCTGATAATGGTTTTGATAACCAATGGAGTCAGCTGCTCTATTTCATTCCCTTTCTTTGGATGATAGTGAACTAAGCTACGGAGGCTTAAAAGTGAAAACAATGGAATTAGCTTGGAAAACCATTCATTTGCCTCGTGATGACGTTCTTGGTGTATCCTACGCTGCGAATGGCGAAACCACCTACCGAAAGAAGGTCCAGCTGGGGCGCCATTGTTGCAGTTTACTTCTGATGAAAATTTCTCAGCACAGTAGAACGAACCCCAGAAAACTTCATTTGACATGTTCTCACAAATTGCATCATGCTGATGTGGAAGTTAGTAGCTCTTGGAGAAGGAAGCTGGATTCGAGTTCTAGTACCGGTACAGCCATGCCCAAGGCGAAGCAGATACTCGAGTCCCTCTTCTCGAGAACGAAAAATGTCATGAAACACAAGAGCATGGAAGTGTTGGGAATACTGGCATTTTCATTGTTGGTCATTCCATCTTCAGCTGATGCTGTTGATGCTCTCAAAACTTGCGCATGCTTGCTGAAGGAATGCAGGTAAATTCGGCCTATTGCATTGATGAAAGCTTTCTTTTCTCTTGTTCTTATGCAGTAAAGAATGATCCTTTATCCATCTTGGTTAATTGTTTATTAGGCCAGAATTCGCAAAGTGCATCTCGAATCCCTCTTGCGCAGCGAATATTGCTTGCCTCCAGACCTGCAATAACCGGCCCGATGAAACTGAATGCCAGGTCAGCAGTTTCTCCCTCTAGTAGAAACAGGCTGCGCGTAGAAACTATAACTAGTTACAATTTCTCCATGTAGATCAAATGTGGAGATCTGTTTGAGAACAGTGTTGTGGATCAGTTCAACGAGTGTGCAGTCTCGCGAAAAAAGTGCGTGCCTCGGAAATCTGATGTTGGGGACTTCCCAGTCCCTGATCCCGCTGTTCTTGTTAAGAGCTTCAACATTTCAGACTTCAGCGGCAAATGGTTTATAACAAGTGGCCTAAATCCTAGTTTCGACACTTTCGACTGCCAAGTGCACGAGTTTCACACCGAAGAAGGCAACAGGCTCGTGGGGAACATATCATGGAGGATAAAATATCCAGATGGAAGTTTCATCACTCGTACAGCAGAGCAGAAGTTTTTGCAGGATCCAAACCAGCCTGGAGCACTTTACAACCATAATAATGAGTACCTTCACTATGAAGATGACTGGTGAGAAAAAGCCCTCCCCTTTACATTCTGCAATCCCACTTAAACTATAACTAGTCACTCTATATAATGGTGGGTTACTATAATTTGTTACTATACAATTTAGTATAACTAGTTACTGTACATTTTACTATACTAGATACTGTACATAATGGTGGGTTTTTCTTCCATAGGTACATCCTCTCTTCGAAGATCGAGAACAAGGCCAACGACTACATATTCGTATATTATCGGGGGAAGAACGACGCATGGGATGGCTATGGTGGTGCAGTTATCTACACAAGGAGTTCAGTCTTACCTGAAAGCATCGTACCTGAGCTCGAGAGAGCAGCTAAGAGTGTGGGACGGGACTTCAGCAAGTTCATTCGAACAGATAATACGTGCGGCCCCGAGCCTGCTCTTGTGGAGAGGCTGGAGAAGACAGTGGAGGAAGGTGAGAAGACCATTATAAGAGAGGTTGAAGAGATAGAAGGACAAGTCCTCGAGGCGGAGAAGACCGAATTGACATTGTTGCAGAGATTGACAGAAGGATTCAAAGAGCTCCAGCAGGATGAGGAGTACTTCTTGAGAGAGCTGAGTAGGGAGGAGATGGACATTTTGAATGGCCTGCAGATGGAAGCTAATGAACTGGAGAAGCTCTTTGGAAATGCTCTGCCAATCAGGAAGTTAAGATAGTTGATTTGTCTATATTTCCCTACTCCACACTATTTCTCTTGATTTCTTGGTATCTCTGAGAAAGATTAATATGTTGATTGATATCACAGTGAAATTCAAATTCTCTGAGGTACGAGTATAAACATGTACAGAAACATGATCGATGAACAAAGTGGAGAGATCTTATTGAACAAACGAACCAACTTTATGACAAGTAAATGAAAGATTCAGTGACAGTAATGACCAAACCAGCAGAACTTCCCACCATCCTCACACCCTGACATTCTTCTCTCCTCTTCATCATCATCTCTACTATGAATCCACCACAGCATATTAGTCAAAGAATTTCCATCATCATGACCGTTCAACCTCTTAGTCTTCTCCAAAGCACTCCCTTTATCATAGACAGCTTCCAATGCATACACAAACCCTTTCCATCCTTCTCCAACACCTTCCCTCGCTAAAGCCGGCAATGTCCAATCCACAAGCTGTCTCGTAAACCGAATATCAGAGAACAAAACTTCGGTGATCGGCAACAAGGGCAGCACCTGAATACCAAGCCTACACTCTTTCCATTCCGGAGGAGCAAACCATAGCCCGCTATCCCTTTTGGTAGACCAAAGCACACCCACAACTCTGTTCTCGGATGTGAAATCTGGTGCATAGATTTTATCACCTTCCTTCACATGCCACCATGTCTGAGCAGCTTGAATCTCCATTGCAGCAAGAGCAGATCCAAGTGCTATAAGATGAGTGTCCCCATAAGCTAAACCCATCAAAGCTGCGGAATAGTATGCATTCACAGCTTCACTTGTACTCTCCTGATTTCGTCCATCCGCGAATTCAGTCAGCCCTCCAGCCCAAGAATGCAGCTTGTACAAATCAAAGCACCTCAGACGTGTGTATCTCGAATCAGATCGCTTCCCCAAGTTCATAAAATCAGCCATTAATGAGTAAGCTTGCGGCCTGTACTTTCTCCCCCAAGCAGGATCGATCTTCGCAAGAACTGCAATCCCGTAGAGAAAATAACCTAGATGGAAATGGTGATCATTGTAGATTCCGAATCCGAAATCAGCACCTGAATCAGTTAACCCCTGTTTCGTGACAATGCCACCCCATTTTCCATCGTACAGAAATCCATTCCCGTTAAATGTCCCATTCAACCATGGCTCAATCGCTTCCTTTAAAAACTTCCTCACCGATGGAATTACATCAGGAAACCCAACTTCCTCAGCTATCAACGCCAATCTAGCTCCCCTCGCAATCAACTTCCCGTAGAAGTAAGACGACGTCGTGGCAGCTATGGCGGCTGCATTCAATCCGTCGACATCCTTGCAAAGCGCATCAACAATTTCATTATAGGAATCGTCTCGGATACCTTTAATCGCATGCCAGGTGACGGAAATAGGATCCGATTTCAATAACCACGAGTCTCCGACGACGGCGACGAGCTCGCCGTCCATACTCCTGTACTTCAACCCATCCAATATGGTGACGTCGGAATCGACGTCAGCAGATAAAAGCTTGAGATGCAAGGGATGCGCAAGCATAAGCAAATCCCCCCATCCTTTCTTTTCCCATTTGTATTGAACAGAGAAGGGTTTCGTGAAATCAGCGACACCTGAGATAGGGTAGCAGGAGCTGAACCGATCGAGGATTGATTCGGAATCTGGATCCGATTCGTCGGGGAGTACGGCGATCCTCAGGATGCCGGAGAAGCCGGCGATGGAGATTGAAGAAGGAGTGTAGGTGAGATTGACGATGGGAGAGGAGGAATAGATTAGCCAGGTTTGATTGCTGTTGAGCTTGACGGTGTATTTGTTGAGGGAATTGGAGGTGGGAGAGCAGGAAAGAATGGCGTGGATTGTTGAGATTGAAATTAGGGTTTTATTTTTCTTATCGGCGACGGAGCAAGTGACGAAGGGGCTTCCGCGGACGAGGAAGAATCGGAGATTGGAAGATGGGAAATCGAGAGTGACGCTGAGGTCGCTGTAGGAAGTGATGAGATGAGAAGACTGATTCTGGGTAGGTGTATCACCGGAGATGGTGAGATCGGCGGTGAAGGCCTGGTAAGTGAAGGAAGAGTTGTGGAAGAGAGATGGATAGGAGATTGAAAGGGAGGACTCGGAGGATTTGATGAGGTAAGGATGGATGTATTCAGGCTGATCGCCATTCTTGAGGGTGAAGTTCTGGAAGAAGGAGTTGGTTGGGAGTGGGGAAGAGAGGAGGGAAGGGGAGAAGAAGCGTGAAGGGTCCGGGAGGACTGTGGAGTTCTGCTGAGGGAATAGATATGGGAATGATGGTTTCAAAGGAGCCATGGCAGCGGCGGCGGCGGCGGCGGTGGTGGGGATGATTGGAGGTGGTGGTGGTGGTGATGGCGGCGGAGATTGAGGAGGAGGAGGAATATATGGAGGAGGGGAGGGAGAGGGACGGCGTCGTTTATTGAAAGGCTTAGTAATTAAGGTTTTGACTCGTCTGCTCACCTTCTTGAGTACCATTTTGATTTTTGCTTAACGCGGAATGGATGATTGGATAGACTTTTTCTCTGCCAGTTGTCAGAGTGGTTTAGCCATGCAAGCAATTAGTGATTTGATTAGTTTATGATTTAGTGAGGAAAGGAAGTTTATGGAGCAGTTGATTAGTGGGTGGGTTGTCGGTTGTCTTTATAAGGGAGAATGGAGATGAGGATAAGGATGCAGAGGAAGATGGAGTAAGGTTGGATTGTAAGGGAAGAAGATAGCTATTGGGTTTTGATTGTAAGTAAATTGTTGGGTTTGTATATAAGGAGGAGTAGAGTGCTTCTGTATCTTTGAAACCTGGGAAGGTATATATACAAAGGGTGTTTGGAAAGGAAGAGAATCATCGAATACTCTGTTTTTGTTTTCTTTTAGAGGGGACCCCCCTCCTCTACAATGCGAGCGTGCTTCGCATTGGTTCGATGGTCCGAAATCCTGTACAAAATTTCAAGTTTGACGGTCTAACTTGTATAAAAATGACATAAGCTTCATCTCCAAGAATTTCACCAAATACAACAGTACATATTTCATTGAATAGTTTGCTAATATGCATCAAACTTGCTTAAAATTGGTCAGAATGAACCAATATCACACAAGAGAGTCGCATCACATACTTGAAAGAATAATGGGGAATTATTCAAGAGTGACTAAAGCTGGTAGCAATAGGAATGACAATCAAAAGCACAATCAGCAACAGAAGAATAACCCCAATGCACATCCACTTCCTCCCACCCCTCTGGTAATCTTTCGCAGTCTTCAATTCTTTAGTCCCATCCTTCACATAATGGCTCGCATTCAAAACATGATGCTCAATATCATCCAGCTTCTCACCTTGAGTCTCCACCATAACCGCCATATCCATAAACACCTGATGAAGCTCCAAAAGACTCCTCTCAATCTCCTTAGCAGCATCATGCCTGTCCTGTATCTCCACCACAGTCTCCAACACTTTCCCCCTCCCATGCTCCTGAATCGCCCTTTTCAGAAACTGCTCCCCGTTATGTCCATCCGATATTATCTTCTCTATCACTTCCTCATCTGGATACTCTCCAGTAACAGTAAAGTACCTCCTCCCGACAGTTTCCTTATGCTCTGTCATCATCCTCTGCCTCAACGCTTGAAAATCCACCATCAGCTCCTTCAACTTCTTCCTCAACCCGTTGGTGACTGCAACTCTGGTTCGGTAAATCGGAGTTCCTTCCTTGAAACCGGAGAGCCGCCTGTTGGAAGCGTTTGCACGGTCCATTTCTTCTAACTGGGATTTGATTGCTTTGGCCTTCTTGAGAACAGTCATGATGTCTGAATTGATCTGTTCGCGGAGGGACTTCAGAGTTTCTGGCTTGTGGAGAGATTTGCTCTCGTCGTTGGTTTCCTGGAGATGAAACAGAAGTTCTTTGATTGATTCCATCTCCTTCTGCACGGCATCTGCTTCCACGAGGAACAGCCCCAGGTTGTTGTCCATGGAGTTTGAGACATTTCCCATCTCCAGATCCGCTTCCAGATCTTTCATGGCCTCTTTCTTGAGATCCGCGTAGCTGGTCCAAGATTTCGTCATCAAATCATTCATCTTGCCGGTGAGACCTTTTATCAAACAACTGGAGGGCACAAACGCAAGAGGGACACGAAAATGAGTCAGCCAAGATTCAAGAAGATGAAATATCGCAGATCGGAATGGAAATCTATTCTATATGTTACTGGATGGGTTAAACTAAAACACAGATGATCTGATTGAAAAATAAATGAAGCAGGGGAAGCTTGCTTACCTTGTTAAGACGCGGAGTTGGCTTCTGGATCGATTTCAAATGGGGTTGGCAAGTGGGTACTTTGATATTGAGAGGAAAGAAGGTTGAAGAAGATCAGTGCAGAATCTCAGAAGTGAATTTCGAATTGGCAATGAATTGAAGAGATGTCGATTTAAAAGGGGAAAGAAGAAGAAATAGCCACAAAGCTCCCAACGGCTAGTTTACGAAAAGAAAAGAAACAGCTCCAACGGCTATATTATGTAATGTCTCATTAATTATTGCTTTGGGCCAAGGCCCAAGAGATTAAATGAACCAGGGGCCCAGAATGTTTAATTCCCTTCGAACTCTCCACAATGTCTCTTATAAGTTCGGTTCTCGTATATAATTGAGCTGGTTCACAAATTGATAGTAGCCTACAGATGCCCAAACAAAAATGACAACATGCAGTCGTCATGATTGATGCCACATTCTACAACATATCAACTTTGAGAGTTTAGGGTAAAATCAACCAACTTCTCCAAATTCAACCGCCACCAAAACAACTAAGTTTGTCGAACCGAACTCAATGATTATCGGCCGAATTGAAAGGTCTAAAGAGCCCGCAATCCATTCGTTATAATAATATATAACTTTGTCGTCTTCTATAGAATCTGAGTCATGACACCGGACATTGTGAGCTCGTTTGTTGTCTCTAGATCTAGCTGTTGACCAATCAAGTCGCTTGTGAGCAACTCAGCGTTTGATTTGGTAAAAATTCGTTCGTAACTCGACTCGATCTTAAACCAACCAATATTGAGTCGGGATATGTTCGATTCGATAGGCTCGCAAAGCTAGTTTGATCTCGAAATCCAACTCAAATACTAACTTGAGTATATAGCTCGTTAATAGACTCAATAATACAACATATGTTTTGCCTAAAAACATATATAATAAATTATATGTAATTTTTTATTATACTAATAAGCATGCAAGTTTCACATTATTTTGGTATAACTATTTTAATGCAGAAAAATAGAAATTTATAAATTTTAGGATATCTTCTTTTTTAGTTTGACAGGTTAATTTTTTTCGTATACAATCTTCAAATCAGTTCAAAATAAAATTATTTGCAATTTTTAATGATCACAAATTCAAATCGGGCTTGAATCTGACTCGTCAAAGATAACTAACAACCCAAACTCAAATAAGCTCGAATTCGTAAAACAGACGTAACAAAACCAAACTTAAGCCCATGAGATAAACGAGCCTTGTTGTCCCCCAAGTTACCACTCCGTTATGGCCGGCGTCTATCAACAACAAATTAAATAGGTTGACTATGTTGAATTGATAGGCAACGTGAAAATGCAATTATTATAAGCAAAACGCCACGTGCGCCATATGTGTGTCTGTTTGTTGTTTGTTAAAAAGGTGTCACGGTGCTGAAAAGTAGGAAGTAAAGAAAACCAGCTTACCAGAAAAAATAACAGCAGGAGAAATAAGGAAGAAAAAGCGAGGAAGAAAACAAGACACACCACCTGTACAACAATCTTTTTATTTTCTCGAAAACAAGATAAATTCAACTCAAGATCGTTAGGTAAATCATCTCACTTCTTCCGTTTCCAGCCAGCCGTATATTAACAAATTCTCAATTTCGATCTTCTCCGCTTCTCCTCCTCCTCCTCCTCTGTAATCCTTCGTCGCTTTCGCGATTGGCGGCCATGGGTGCGGTGAAGTCCGCGATCGGAGATGTCGTCCTCACTTCCTCCTGGATGTTCGTTTCCTCCATGTTTGGATTGTTTACCAGCCTCATAGCCACTGCGCTCGGCGTTGAGAAGATGTACTGGCCCTCTATTTTCATCACCACTCTTCTTATTTGTGTCTTCGTGTTCCTCTTCACTTTTATCGCCGACTTTCTCGGCGGTGCCAGTTTCAATCCCGCCGGCAACGTCTCTTTCTACGCGGCTGGGTTTGGCGGCGACACTCTCTTCTCCCTCGCTCTCAGGTTTCCTGCTCAGGTGACACAATTTTCAGTTTTAAAATTCGAGATCCTCTTGAATTTGAGTAACTTCATAGATTTCTAATTTTCTCTTTTACGATCTATCTTTCTCTACTTCGTTGGCAATTCTGTTTTCAATTTAAGCTTCCGCGTTGATCTTGATTTTGGGGTTTCTTCAGTCCTTTGTTGCTCTTGTTTTGTTCTTGATCAAAATTCGAAAGGATCGTTTGAGAAATGTTAGAATTTGAATGTCCTGTTTTTTTGGTAGAATGTGGAAATTTCTGCCCGAAAAGAAAAACAATTTTGGTTAGGTCTCCTCGTTTGTAAATGACATATTACCTCTTCCAGAACTGATGGAAACCCTGTACACCAAGTTTTTCTCTGTCAATAATGGCACTGAAGGGTTCTTGTTATTTTTGGCAGGCTGCAGGTGCTGTAGCCGGTGTATTAGCTGCAATGGAGGTGATGCCATTGCAATACAAGCACATGCTTGGAGGACCAAGCTTGAAAGTTGATGTGCACACTGGTGCTATTGCAGAGGCTGTGCTGACCTTTTTAATTAGCTTTGCTGTTCTTGTTATAATCATCAAGGGTCCTCGGAACACATTAGCACAGGCGTGGTTGCTTGCTGTTACAACTGTCACGATCGTCATTGCTGGGTCTGGTTATACTGGACCATCCATGAATCCTGCCAATGTGAGTATTCTTCATCCTCTCGATGCTAGCTGTTATTTGATTCAATAGCACCCATCTAACGAGCTAAATCATGGCGATCTCAATGTATATTGAGTATAGTTCCTACCAAAATGAAAGAGAGCTTGTGATCTTGTTTTTTCCAATACAATTCACAGACAGCAGTTCTAGGGGTGCTTAAACTTCAGCTTGACAGAGTGACACAATAGCTATGGGACTTGACATCATCCCTTCACCACCATGCCTAATTAATTTTGTGCTGCCATTGTTGTCAGGTTTCATCCCTGCACAACATAACAATGAAAAATAGTATTAGGATGGAAAGAACTTTGAATGTACGTAGTTATGGTTTTCACTTGTTCATCGCAGCCAGTTGTTAATATTCTCATGCAATTTGGATTTCAGACTTTGTTTTTAAATGGTTCTTGCTCACTTCATGGAATTCTTGGCGTATCTTGGGCCTTACTTCTGTCCTTGTGCCGTATCCTGTTGTGCTTCAGTGCTAAAATTGGATCTTCTGACTAATAGAATGTACAACCATATGCTGTGTGAATTTGTGGAATGTAATATTATGAAGCTAGATGACGGGACATTCTCCCGTTAAATGAATAGTGGTTGCTATACCAGCCGCTTTGTGAAACTATGCAATGAGTAAGCTTTAAACTAAATGAGATGAGAAGGATTGAAAGAGAGAAAACAATGAGGTCTGGTGCACCCTGTAAAAATTTCAAATTTTTTATCAGTACTTATGTGGATCTCTTTATTCATTCAACGACATGGTGCATACTATCATCAACCTAGTTGATGGATGCTTGATGTCAGCTGTAGTGCCCAATATCTAGAATCTATCATGAAGTTTGAGGTGAATGAGTGATATACTGAATTTTTGTAACATGGTGCAGGCATTCGGATGGGCTTATGTAAACAAATGGCACAACACATGGGAGCACTTCTACGTGTACTGGATCTGTCCTTCTGTGGGGGCGATCTTGGCTGCGTGGATGTTCCGACTGGTGTTCCCTCCTCCGCCGCAACCAAAAAAGAAGAAGGCCTGAAGAAAGAGAAGCAAAAAAGAACAGGGCAGAGAATGGTGGTGGATAGTTATATTAGTCCAACTAGGGTGAGGGTCAATGTAGTAAGAACTAAGAACTTGGTTGGGTATGATATCACCATTCATCATAGATCCCAATTTATGCTTCTTCCAACTTGTTCTTTGTAATATTTGCAGCACAGAAGCCACTTCTTTCGTTCCATTTTATGATAAGCTTCTTCATCCATTGATATTAGACCTGGTGTCATTTAAGTTCCCATTGCCTTGAATGCTATAAACATATTCCACATGTTTACCAGCTGAAAGGCCAAAACTGTCGCATTATAAGCAAGTTTTTAATTTGTAAAGAAACAAGAAAATCCATGTTCAACAAAGCCCGTCTAGCTCAGTTGGTAGAGCGCAAGGCTCTTAACCTTGTGGTCGTGGGTTCGAGCCCCACGGTGGGCGAAATGCTTTTTTTTGTGAACTCCTTTCTTTATTATAATTTTTAACTGCCAAATCCTTACTTGGATCTGGGTCGGAACCCACCTAATCGTCCTCCGGCAACGCAAATTTCGCCTTCCCCATCTGCGTCTATTCTCTCCCTCTCATTTCTGGTTTGCGCTTCACACTTGCTGTTTGTTTCCCGGTGAAAGCAACCCGAGGAAGAACCTCACTCTTGTAAGTACCTCGTAAGTCGTAAGCAACTCAGTAGATCGCACATTGTACATCGTGATTGCTACTACATTACAGGCAGGTTTCATTAATCCCAAATTACCAGTTGCAAAAGTCTGTCCATCTGATTTTGAGGAAGCAGCTAGACGTGTTTGTGAAACTAAGCTTGAAGCTGCAAGGTCTACTTATGCAGCTGTAGAAGAGGGGATCCTGCCATATCTGTGCATGGATCTTGTCTACCAATACACATTGCTCGTGGATGGCTTTGGTAAGCCATGGAAAAATTTAAGCTGTTTGCTGTTATGTTAAATTACTCAATTCACTATATTTCCACAGGAAGCATTCACCAAATCCTGTCAACTTAATGTGTCACAGGTCTCAGTCCGAGGCAAGACATCACCCTGTTGAAGAAGGTTCAATATGGAAATTCCCTTGTCGAAGCGGCATGGCCATTAGGTAGCGCCATCAAGGCTGTCTCGGCACTATAATTTTGATTCGTGGATGACTTTTATTTGACAGAGGAAGGATAAAGATCGCCATGGTTAGCTGGGAAGTATGAGTATGGTGCTGAGATGAGACGAGTGCAGATCTGCAGTAATTTCCTGGAGCAGCAGCGAAGTTTGTGATTGTGCTTGAATGGAGTTGAAGGAAATGAGAGAGTGGAGTTGAAGCACTTTAGGAACATTTGATGATACGAGAAGGAAAAATATTAGTTAATGGTAGGTATAATTCTTAGCAGCAGCAGCAGCAGCAGCAGCAGAAGTCCATTTTTATGTTAATTATCGTGATTCTTTTCTTGTACGCTTCCCCGGAAAATGAATCAAGTACAAGAGTGTACAAAATTGTACGGACCGTCAAATTAAGCCCAATCTGCACAAAGCCCAATACAGGTCGTTAGAGACGGGCTGGGCTCACTTTCCGCTTCCCAGTTCCCATGCGTACTCTCTCTGCCAACGCTAATTTCGCCTTCGCATCGGACTCCTTCCTCCGCCGAGCTCCTGGAGGCCGGAGCCACATCCCCGACTTATCCCGACCATCTCCCGTCCCACACAATAATGTTGCGTCCTCTTTCAAAATTTTATCTTCCCAACTCCACTCCTCGTCAGTTCTTCTCCTTCTCTTCCGAATACAGCTACCACCAAATCCCGAACTTGACATCCAAAGTTCTCCACTTGCTGTCCAGCGACAGTCGGTGGCCGAGTAACCCGGAGCTGAATAGTTTGGTTCATCGTCTCCGGCCTGCTCACGTGGAGCATATAATCAGAACTCACAACAGTACAGATGTTGCAACAAGGTTTTTTTTCTGGATCTCTAAGACGCATTTTTACAAACATGATGTGGGCAGTTGTTACGTTCCAATGCTGGATAGACTGGTAAGGGACCGTTGGTTCATTAAGGCCGATGAAGTGAGGATTCTGATGATAAGAGCTTGTAGGAACGAGGGCGAGCTTAAGAGGGTGGTTGAATATTTGAACATCATTAGAGAAAGTGCTGGGTTTGAGTTCAGTTTTCATACTTTTAATACTCTTTTGATTCAGCTGGGGAAGTTTGGTATGGTTAGTTTAGCTCAAAGTGTGTACAATCAGGTTTTGAGCAGTGGGATGACCCCGAGTTTGGTGACATTAAATTTAATGATTAACGTACTTTGTAAGAAAGGAAAAGTTCGGGAGGCTGAGTTGGTGTTGAGCAAGATTTCTGAGCTCGATATGTCTCCTGATGTGTTCACCTATACTTCCCTGATCCTTGGACATTGTAGGAACAGGAATCTCGACAAAGCCTTTGAGGTTTTCGATACGATGATTAAGGAAGGGTGTGATCCTAATTCGGTTACGTATTCGACTCTGATCAATGGATTGTGCAAGGAGGGGAGAATAGACGAGGCAATGGATAAGTTTGAAGAGATGAATGAGAAAAAGATTGAATCTTCTGTCCACACTTTTACTGTGCCGATAAGTTGTTTATGTGAATTCGGGCGCGTGGATGAAGCGGTTGGGATTCTAAAAATCATGAGGGAAAGGGGTTGCTACCCGAATGTGCATAACTACACTGCTCTTATTGGCGGGTTGTTTCGGGCTAGCAGAATGGAGGTTGCGATCGGACTCTATCACAAAATGTTGAGAGATGGTATAGCTCCCAGTGTTATTACATACAATTTGTTGATCAATGAACTGAGTGTGAAAGATAGGTATGTCGTCGCTTTTGATTTCTTTGCCTGGATGGAGAGAAATGGTTCCATGGCTAATTCGCAGACCTATAATGCAATAATAAAGGGCTCGTGTGCCATGGACGATGTTGAGAAGTCTATGGAAATTTTTATCAAAATGTTGAAGGATGGCCCCCAGCCAACTATTGTAACGTATAACACCCTCATTCTTGGGAACCTTAAGCAGGGAAGCCATGATAATGCGTTGAGATTACTTGATATGATGAAGGACGGTGGATGCGAATCTGATTTATGGACTTATTCGGAGCTCATATCGGGGTTTTGTAAAGGAGGCAAATTGGATTCAGCTGCTTCTCTTTTTAATGAGATGATTAAAAGGGGGATTCAGCCTAGTCAGTGGACTTATACAGCCCTGATTGATGGGTACTGCAAAGAGGGGAAACTGGATGTTGCTTTGTCATTGCTCAAAAGGATGAGAGAAACCGATTGCTACCCGAGTATTGAAACTTATAATGCCATAATAAGTGGGTTTTCAAAGGATAATCAGTTTTCCGAGGCAGAGCGACTATGTGCGGCTATGTCGGGGGAAGGGTTGGTACCAAATGTGATCACTTATACATCTTTGATTCATGGGTTGTGCAGGAACAGTGCAATCAATATGGCATTCAAAGTTTTCAATGAAATGGAGCAGCAACATGGGTGCTTTCCAAATGTACAAACGTATACTTCACTCATCTATGGCTTGTGTCAAGAAGGCAAAGCTGACGAGGCAGAAAGATTGCTCGAGAAAATGGAAGGAAAGGGAATTTCTCCTGACGAGGTTACCTTCACTGCTCTTATTGATGGTTTTGTGATGCTTAGTAGATTGGATGATGCATTTTCATTGTATCAACGAATGGTCCACATGGGTTGCAAGCCAAACTTCAGAACTTACTCTGTGCTACTGAAAGGACTAGATAAAGAAGCACAATTGCTTGCAGAAAGAGCCATGGCTCAAAATGAGACTTCCCGTGTGAGTGAATCGGATGATAAGGTTACTAGTTTCGAATTGATCTGTCATCTCCTATCTAGATTATCAGAACCGACAGTAGATGTGTACAGTATTCTAGTCAGTGGCTTGTGTAAGGAGGGAAGATCACATGAGGCAAATCAATTGGTAGAATATATGATAGGAAGTGGGTTGTCACCTACTATGGAGATGTACGTCTCCCTGCTATTCGCTCACTGTAAGAATTTAGAAGTGGGCCCTGCTTTGCAAATTTTTAACCTGGTAAAGCTTGAAGTCTTCAAGCCTAATCTCTCTGTCTATAAAGCTCTTATTCGTGCTCTATGCATGAAGAATCAGTTGGAAGAAGCCGAAACTTTGTTCAAGTTGTTATTAGAAGAACAAAGGAGCGGCGATCTGATTGTTTGGACAGTGTTGATTGACGGGCTGCTGAAAGGAGGAAAATCAGACGTGTGCATGAAGTTTCTACAACTGATGGAATCTAGGAATTACTCACTTTTCTTACATACTTATGTGTCCTTGGCAAGAGAACTTTCTAAGGCAGGTCAATCAATAGAGATTGATAGAATGTTCACTAAGCTGAGCAGCTTGAAGGAAAAGGTACTACAGTTACATTGTATATTCGTATTGGGTGTAGTGACAAAATCATTCTTTGAGTTTATCACTATGTCAACTCCATTCTTCACTGAATGGTAAGCATTTAATCTTGTTGTAACTGCTTTTGTTTGCTTTCTTAGCTTTGTGTGCCTTGTGGTATCAGTACTGTTTCATATGTTCTTTGTTTTGCTAAGTTCTTCTGCTTGCTTTTCCTACCCGTTTCTTGATTCTTCCTTGTTTTGTTTCTTTATCTTCATAATGTTTCTCAAGTCAAACATGAATGATGTTGGGTTGAATTATTCCAGCTTGGACAGGTAAAACATGCCTCTTCTCGACTTGGCTGATCCTGCTTGAACATGTGATTGTGAAATGGGCCATACTCTCCAGAGCTCTCAGTGTTTATTGTTTCAAGCCAACTCAGCAGCAAAAACATGAAATGTTTCTGCACTTCTTGCCTTGTCAAAATGCCATGAAGAACTTTTGTCTAAACAGAGTGAGTTTTATGTTAAATCAGTTCAAAGTGGTATTCTTTGCTTGCTTATCTTGGCCCTTCTTGTTTGAGACTGTTGCCAACTTAGATGTGGCCACCAGACATGGAAATCTACTTTTGTTCAAGTATGTTCATAACTCATAAGCCGTTGATGCTAATTAGCTAAATAACTTCTTTTATCTTTTCAGGACAATCTTTGCTAACAATCTTGGAACACGGTGAAACTTGATGGCATGATGCATTTGTTGCGGTGGCCATTCAATAGCGACGGTTCAATATTTTTTTAATTATTATATTATTATTATTAAAATATAATTAGTGTGATTTAGTTTAGTGAATTAATAATTAAATATGTGGAAATTAATATTTGAAAATTAATAATTAGTCATGCTAATTAAAGTTAATTAGTAAAGATTAATAAATATAGTAATAATTAATTTGATAATTATATACTTGGTAATTGAATATTTATTTAATTAATATTTGGAAATTAATAATTAATCATGTTAATTAAGGTTAATTAATAAAGATTAGTAAATATAATAACAATTAATTGGACAGTTAAATACTTAGTAATTAAATATTTTTAATTAATACTTAAAAATTAAAAATTAATCATATTAATTAAGGTTAATTAGTAAATACAAACATATCATTATAACGAAAAAATTTATCAATATAAAAAATTTAAAATTAATAAATAATCAGCCTAATTTATATAAATTATTAATTATACATCTCAAATTAAATTTTGTTTGAAAAGTAGGATGTAATGTTCCTTTTGTAATTAATAGTTATAATTTAAATTGCATATACAGTTGGAAGCGATGTCTGGGGAAGATTATCGTTTGCCGCGGTTTATCGATCGTCTTATTTCTGCGTTAAATCGAAAATTGAATGAGGAGAGAGCGGATGGGAAGAAGTCTAGACTGGAGGTTGTTGGTCAGTTGAGTACGCAGTTTCAGATTTTCGGACTGATATATGTGGACCTTGATATGCACTCTCCTGTGAGAGAGCAGACGGTTGATGAGATTTTTGCTAGCCAGCCCCTAGATTTGGGTGATGACATTCATATTATCTAAGACGACTTAGACGGCGACGATGAGCAGATCTCGTCAGACGGGGATGAAGATAGCGATCGTGATACCTCGTTTCACTCCCTCTTACTTGAGAGTGCTCGCTGGCGGAAGAGACCAGCAGGGAGGGGCATAGACGCTCCATCATGATCAATAGCGGGCAGCAGGTCGTCTCATGAATAACAGGGTTCTTCTACCGTGGGCCCTCGACGTGGCAGAGGGGCGTTCTACAGGGGTCTAGTCCATAAGTATCGCCGGGGATTAGTTGCTTACTGATCTTGTACCTGGTGGGCCACAGATCAGTACTATGATCCTTACTTTTGGCGGTCACATAACCCATCGCCTATGGACTCGAAGCCAGAAGCACAGTTCAGGTTTCGCTTTGGAAGGTTATGATTCGTAAGCTGGAGAGATTCCAGTTCCCTTCTGATGGGGCTAGGCATATCATCGAGGCCTCTCGGTTGTCACACATCAGACGGGTTATGTCGTGGGGGTTGGATCTTCCACTACTGTTGGTGTTCGTTGAGAGGTGGTAGTCAGACACCAACACCTTTCACATGTAGTACGGGAGAGATGACGATTACGTTGCATGATGTGTTGTACTTACTCAGGATTCTCATACAGAGCACCCAGTTTATTTCAGAAGGCGAGCGTAATTATGTGACGCAGCTTGCCTCCATCCTTAATGTTTCGGGTGATGAGATCAGAGGAAGTGTTAGGCAGCATGCAGGTTTCACCTAAACCATTTGCTGGGAGTTGCCGAGATAGGTAACTTGATGATGCGAGCACAGTCGTATGCAATTTAATTGCGTTATTGGACTCCACTGTTTTTGCGAACCGCAGTCAAACTCGTGTCCGTATTGGGGTTCTTGAGAGATTGCGAGATGTGTGATAACTTGGGAGTATAACTGGGGTGCGGCCACACTTGCTTATCTGTACAAGCAGGTTCGGTTTGCCTCTCACGCGGGATTTACGTTGCTGTCGGGGCTGTCTGACTTTATTGTAGTTGTAAATCTATAAGTACTTTCTGAGGTTACGACGTAGATCGTCCCCGCCCGCATGTTTCAGTGAGGATGCACTTGCGGGGCGGTGGGATTGACGGAGGATCGTTGAGAAAGCCATTGACGCTGATGGGAGGCCTGACACACTATGTTCGCTCTTCGATGGAATAACGTAAGCACACGTTGAGTGGCTTCCTTTCGGTTTACCTGATTACGACGGTGAGGCTATGTGGTCCTTGTATAATGGTTGCATACACGCATTTGACTACATCGAGTGATACGATCCCACTCTCGTCATGCGACAGTACGGCTATCGGCAGGCGATGCCCAATGTGATTCTCATGCAAGAGTTTGCGTCGAGGCCGGCAGATGGGGTGCATTATTTAGTGAAGCACTTCAATTGGAACTACAGCTGACAATCTTCCTTAACGGCTTTATCCTTCTTCAGCACTCGTTGTGTGCTAGGAGCTGCCAACGGTAACACGCCTTCTTAGTACATGCCTTATTGGTTAGTCTCGTTTCTGTGCTAGTTGTTCTTTATTTTATTTGTGTACTGTGACGAATCGTTCTATTATTGATTCTTTATTGATTTGTATGCATCCGAGTAGGTTTGACACCTTTATCTGAGTCTGGTGGGGCGGACAGCTTCGTTGAGTGGGTTCAGGAGTACTATGTGATCGTTGAGGGCATACGAGGGTTGTGGACTGAGTATGCCCCATAACTGTTTGTTTTCCATGACCCGTTTTGTATTTTTTTTTGTCTTTACAGTTGGGTAATTTGTACTGGGTCTTTTTCGTTTAATTGACAGTACGTTGCATTTATTGGAACTGTAAGCAAGGTTTTTATATAGAGGACATTCTTTGTTTTCATTACTCATAACGGTGTTCCATTAATATATGAATTCATTTCGTAGTATTTTTTAAAAGTACACAAAAACATAAATTCACTACATAAGTAGAAAGTGTTTAAACAAACAGTTTAATCATCCTCACCTAATCTCACACATCGATGACATCCTCGTGTTCGAGATTGTTTTTGTTTGAATTATGCCCACCACGATTGAGAAACAACTTTAGCTCATTTTCATACATGTCACACCATAATACTAAACGAGCATCATACTCTACCCCTTCCCAAACTAGATGAAAAGGTGGTATCGCTCTCACCGCGTCGACCTCAGCCAATTGTATCTGCAGCCAATGAGTACCCGTGCATATCGACTCTACAACTCGATATGGACACCTCACGTCACGACCTGATGCGAGCGGTAAATATGTCTTTCAGAATGTGTGCTAGCTAATCGGTTCCCTACTGGATGTGTACACAAAGAAAACTAAATTGTAGCGGGAAGCAAGTCCGATAATATCGGCATCCCAGATCCAGTATATCGAGACGCCATCCCCTGTAGTACCCAACAATCTTCTCTTTACGTAGTCATGGTCCTGACCCAATTCTCTATACACTCGTTCGTATCGAAATACAACTCCGTTGACACAATGTCCCAAAGATCTATCCTTATCTCCGGGTACATTTCTTCATTGCCATAAATAATGTGTGCTATAATGCAAAACCCACAGTTTCCGTCGTTCTTGGGTTAAACCAATCCTTGAGTAGTTTTCTAACACTTTGTGAGATGTAATATTTGTACTGGAATGCTTGGGCACTTGCTGACCGAGGGGTACCACCTGTGACATCAGGAAGTTAACATAAGGCTACGGAAAAAATGAGAGTGATAAATATATAATTAAATCGCAAATAATACTTACTAGTTTTTTCCTATTACGTAATGTAGTAGATTTCACCTTCTTCCACCATTACGGTTCCCTTGCATACTGTCGTCTAGGAGGTTGGCCTTTCGGAGCATCAGGTGTCTTCGGGTCATGAAGACTCTCAGCCTCTGGATGTAGCTGAGACTGGAGGAGTCTCGTGGCAGTGCGAACGTGTGCTTCTATACAGTCCAACGTAGCACAAAACCGATGTAGTTGTCTCCTGTACAGCAACCTGTCCTCTTCGATACATCTCCGAACTTCGCATCTACAAGGAAGCCCCTTTGTACTCTGGATCACACACGTGCATGAACTCACAAACTTCCGATCTTCAACTAGTAGCTCAACAGCCCATAAGCTGACCGTCGTGTTCAACTTCCTATATGGTTTCTCCCAAATGACGAACAACTACATGCAACAATGTCAATTAGTAAGCACGATGTGAGAAAGACATGCACTAACTTGGAACTACCGTACGTACCTTCATCCGTGAGTCTTGCAACAACTTTCTTATCTTCAGCACTTGACTTATCATTAGTCGATCGTGTGCACAGAAAAGTTCGTCACCCTTGCTGATTGAGGTGTACAGCCAAGTCTTCAAGGAGGAGTGAGCAGATTCCACCCTATTTGTGCTTGTGTTTCAGAGATGGAACACCTTGTTCATGTAGAAACGCACCAACTTTTGATGGCAAGGGAACCACTCTCTATCGTACAACTTGGTTACTCTTCCCTCGATGGTTCTTTTTATGTGCCAAACATAGAGTAAATGTGCCGACGATGGGAATATATCTTGTAGTGCGACCACAATCCTCTCTCCTTATCAGTAATAAAGGCATCCGACACTCGACCACCAAGAACGAATCTCAACTGATTCAGTGGCCAAGGGTATGACTCATTTGTTTCATCCTCCACAAGTGTCATGCCAATGTTAAAGTTCTTCTTCACTAGCGTCACACCAACAAACTGAACAACCGTCTTTTTGTACATTTTTCTCTTGTATATGGAGTCGACCAAAACGACAAAAAACCATGTGTGAGATGTAGAGATGAGTTATTATATAATTATAACTATTAATATTTATGATAATATTTATTATTAAGGTTAATATTTAAAATATTACACATATTATACAATTACAATTATTATTTTACGAGTTAAAATTCGTAATATAAATTTAACAAAAAAAATATTATGATTAATAATATAATGTACATAATATATAATCACAACTATTAATTTTAAATAAAAAATGTTATGATTAATATTTAATATAATGTACGTATTATATAGTTAGAATTATTAATTTCAATAATTAATATTCTTAGTTTATGAATTAAAATATACAAATAGAAATTTTTTAAAAATTAATATATGTAATAGTACTATACAAGTTACAACTATATAGTCGCCATTAAATGGCGATGTGGTATCAATACGGTTGTCGTTGAATGGCAACTATATAGTGTACACTGAATGGCGACGGTAATATATATTTTTTAATTACCAAATTACTTGTCACTATTATTACTAATATTTACTATTTCACCTTGATTAACATGATTAATTAGTAATTGCTAAGTATTAATGAAATAAATATTCAATTATCAAGTATTTAATTACTAAAATAATTGTTACTACATTTACTTATATTTACTAATTCACCTTAATTAATTAGCATGATTAATTACTAATTTTCAAAAATTAATTACAAGCAAGGAGAAAATCCCAACCCTAACCCCTAAATTCTATCTCTAAATTCTAAACCCTAACCGCTAAACTCTAAACCCTAAATCTTATCTCTAAATTCTAAACCCCAACCCATCTAAATCCTATCACTAAACCCTAAACCCTAATTGCATGTCCCATGCAAATAAAGAAAAGCAAACATTTACAATACCCACATGAAAATTCCACTCTATGTCTCATGCATATCCCATGCAAATTCATTTATTCTTAATAATAAATGGCACATGCAAATTAATACATGTCTTATTAATATTATGAAGAAAGAATGAATTTGCATAAGATATGCTTGAGACATGTATGAAGTGAAAATTATTTCCATGAGACATGCATGTAAATGGAGTGGAATTTAGTATTTAGGGTTTAGCGGTTAGGGGTTAGGATTTAGGATTTAGAAGCGCTAACCGCTAAACCCTATCTCTAAATTCTAAACCCTAACCCCTAACCGCTAAACCCTAAATGCTATCTGTAAATTCTAAACCCTAACCGCTAAATTCTAAACTCAATCTCTAAATTCTAAACCCTAATCCCTAATCGCTAAACCCAAAACTTTTTCCCTAAACCTTAATTGTCACTATTATTACAAATATTTACTAATTCACCTTAATTAACAATTACATAACTAATTACTAATTTTTAAGTATTAATAAAATAAATATTCAATTGCCAATTATTTAATTACCAAAATAATTGTTACTATATTTACTTATTCACCTTAATTAACATGACTAATTACTAATTTTCAAGTATTAATGAAATAATTATTCAGTTACCAAATATTTAATTACCAAATTAATTATTATTATAATTACTTATATTTACTAATTCACCTTACTTATCATGACTAGTTACTAATTTCTAAGTATTAATTAAATAAATATTTAATTATCAAGTATTTAATTATTAAATTAATTGTTACTATATTTATTAATATTTACTAATTCACCTTTATTAGCATAACTAATTATTAATTTTCAAGTCTTAATCAAATAAATATTCAATTACCAAATATTTACACATATTTAATTACTAATTTATTAAACTAAATCACACTAATTATATTTTAATAATAACAACATAATAATTAAAAAAAATATAAAAGTCGCCATTGGCGACGGTCCGTAATTTTTTTGTAACTTCGTTACTTCGGCGGCGACGATGGCCGCACGGAGGCACGATGGTGGAACGACGGCGGTGGCAGAATGACAGCGGCAACAGAATAAATAGGCAATTTTGATTGGTCATTTTAAGTGGTATAAAAATTGGAGCTACGATACATTCGGCATCAAGCCCCATGAGTCAATCATGCTGGAAAAAAGATGGATAGGGTTAGCAGGGAATTAGGAATATGGTGGTGATATGTGATGAGTGCATCTGCAATATTTTCCTGAAGCAGTGATTTTGCTTGAATGAAGTTGAAGGGAAATGGGAGAGTGGAGAAGCACTTTAGGAATATTTGATAATACGAGAAAGAAAAATATTGGTTTGTGGTATAATTCTTACTTGTTAGCAGCAGAAGTCCATTTTTATGTAACTAGGTTGTACAACTTGCTTGATGTTTCTTACTTCCTAGTTGTGGTAAGGGCCACCAAATTAAGCCCAACCCGCACCCGCACCCGCACCGAGCCCAACACATTCTTCAGAGTTGGGAGACAATGGCGGGCTCAGTCACAACTTCAACAGCCATTCTACTTCCCATGCGCCGCCCTCTCTCCGGATGTTAGCACTCACTGACAACTGACGAAGCCATTTCTGCAGATTATTATCATGGTTGAGCTTCTCGATTAGGTCATTAACGGGAGGAGACTCGAATTTCGGTCATTAGTTTCTGAACTCAGCCTCTGTTTCAAACTTGGAATCTCTTCTTCTACCGCGTCCCGTCGTCCGTCGATCGTCAAATCGCCATCCTCTATAATCGGTAGTTCGGCATCCATCATCCTCCATCTCTATGGTCCTCGCCAACTCGTTCTCTGCCTCGTCGTTGTACGCCGCGCCACCGATGGCGATAAAGTGACCAGAAGTTCAAAAGCCTCTCTCTGAAGTTCAAATCTTGTGGTTGAAGTTCAAAGCCTCTTTCTTCAATCTTGCGGGTGAAGTGGCAGAGAGATTGCAATCATTCAACTTCCTTTTGGCTAGCCTAATCTCAAATATCAAAGGTACAATCTAACTTCCTTTCGGTTTGTTGAACTTGTTTCAAGATGCTTATGGACAATGAATCCATGTTTATGATAATTTTTGTAATCCTACTGGACAAGGAAACTATTCTCCACCTAGAGGTCACTTTGTGTTAGGTTGATCATGGAGCAAACTATTCAACAGGTTACAATGAATGTATCTTGAGATTCTACAATGAATCTATTCTCCACCTAGAGATCACTTTGCTGTTTTCTCGTTGTCGTAAACCGTCTTTGTTTTTCTTCATTGGGGCATTTTATCAAACAGCTTGTGTGCTACTTTCTATCGTTCTCACATTTTCATGTTCAACTGCTGCCAGTTTCTCACTCTTTTTGGACACGAGTCAACCATGCGGGAAATTAGAGCAGCAAGATCAGTTCTAAGGGCGTTATTTACTCACGTTCGTAGTACGCGTCCCAATTTGTCTCATGTCAAACCAGTTCCTTTCTCCAATCGGTCAGTTGAGGCTGGTTTTGAGAAGCCATGGGGTTCAGAGTTTGTGTGTGCTTTATGTTCTTTCTCTGGATTGAGTCTCGACGATGATGCACCATCTTCCTCCAGCTCAAGTATGGACTCCCTAGTTGGAGAAACGGCTGGAGAAGCTCTAGAGAAGTTTTTCGTCAATAGCGATGATGATGGTGATCATGGTTACTGCAGTAACGGGGATGATATACAGGTGGACTTGTGTCACGATGCTTTACTTCAAGATGTGAAGACCGTTGTCAAAATGCTGCACGAGTTCAGTAAAAATCGAGTGGAAATGAGAGATAAGATTGAACATTGTGGGATTAGGGTGTCACAGGAACTGGTCCGTGAAGTAATTTCCAGGGTCCGAAATGACTGGGAAGCAGCCTTCACTTTCTTCTTGTGGGCTGGCAGACAGCCTGGTTATGCTCATTCTCTACGCGAGTATCATGCTATGATCTCCATCCTCGGCAAGATGAGGAAATTCGATACAGCGTGGGCGGTAGTCGATGAGATGAGAGGTGTCAAGACTGGAGGAGTGTCCCTTGTTACTCCACAAACTCTGATGATCATGATAAGAAGATATGCGGCAGCTCATGATGTTGGTCAAGCCATCAATACCTTTTATGCATACAAGCGCTTTAAACTCAAAGTGGGAATTGAAGACTTCCATGGTCTTTTGTCAGCTCTGTCTCGTTATAAGAACGTGCAAGATGCTGAACAGCTAATGTACTGCAACAAAGAGATCTTCCCGTTAAACACCAAGAGTTACAACATTGTGCTGAATGGATGGTCCAATGTGATTGGTAGCCCTCGACAAGCAGAGAGAGTGTGGAGAGAGATGTCCAAAAGAGGAATCCGTTACGATGTTGTTTCATATTCGAGCATCTTATCTTGTTATTCAAAGTCGGGGAACATTTACAAGGTTCTGAAGATGTACGAGAGGATGAAGGAAATGAACATCGAACCAGATAGGAAAGTGTATAATGCTGTTATTCATGCTCTTGCAAAGGCCAGGCATGCAAAGGAAGCTATTGATCTCATGAAGAAAATGGATGAGAAGGGCGTTTCGCCCAATGCTGTGACGTATAATTCATTGATTAAGCCATTGTGCAAGGCACAAAAAATAGACGAAGCGAGAATTGTCTTTGATGAGATGTTACAAGTCGGGCTTCCTCCAACAGTACAGACTTATCATGCTTTCTTGCGCTACCTCCTGACCGCTGAGGGAGCATTTGAAATATTGGAAAACATGACAAAGGTAGGATGCGAACCTACTAACGAGACCTACATGTTGCTGATAAGAAAGTTCTGCCGATGGCGACAACTTGGCAACGTTTTTAAGCTTTGGGATCTGATGATCGAGAAGGGTATTAGTCCTGACCGTAGCACGTATATTGTGCTGATACATGGGCTGTTCTTAAATGGCGAGTTGGAATCGGCACATAAATATTACGCAGAAATGAAGGAGAAGCAGCTACTGCCAGAACCTAACATAGATGAGGTGATCCAGACTTGGTTGTCAAACAAGGAAATAGCTAATCTGCAGCTGGCTAAATTGCGAGGCAATCAGTCAAGCAAGCCAGAGAGAGATATCTCTCCAAAGCTTGGGCAGGATAAGAATTTCAGACAGCAAGTCGGAACCCCAAAAGTTGTGAGAGATCGCGGCTTTTCTTTCTGGGAATAGAAATCTATTGTGTCAGATTATTTAAGATGACACGTAAGTCTGTGTAAGTCCACACAACATTTCCTATCCTGATTAATGTATGTGTCAGTCTAGTTAGTTTTGTTTCAAGTACTCTCACATGTGAAATTACCAGCCTCCTTCTCAATGTGTTAATTTCCAATTTCTGAACCACTCTTTGATCATTAGACCAACTTCTCAGTTACATGGGTATTAAATGTCATTCGGTCATTTTAAGCTAGCTCAGTTAGATCACTTGTGGTGAGAAGAGTAGTGAAGCCTTTTGATATGTTAAAAGAAGCATGTTGATGATGATGTGTCTCTAGCGGGAAAACTTGCACCTGTATATCTCGGAGTGTAGATTACCGAGTTAAGATTCACTGTTGAATGATGCATCATGCTCTTTGCCTCTGAATTTTGTGATTAGCTTTGTTTTACTTGCTCTGTAATGCAGTTGGTCTTGTTTGTTGACCAATTTTAATGGTTCAGTTTGATATATTCGTATGAAGTGATGCGTCACTAGAATGAACTTGAGCCAACTTATCTTACGTGTGTAGACATTATAGAGGACTTGGTTGATCTGGTCCAAAATTTTCTTCACATGGAAGAACTCATTACTGTGTATTATTTGGCTGTGTTCCATGAAGCGGAAGTTTATTTTCGAACAAATAGGTGATAGTTATTCAGGGAATACTAATAAAAAGTTTTGAGAGCTACTTATATCATCTAGAGTTGTTCTTGTTGTTCCTTTTCTTTCTTTTTTAAAGTCCTCTTTTTAAGTCCTCTTTCAATGCCAACCTCTCAAACCTTGTGCTGTATTCCTGGTAAGCAATGAAGGAAATTTCGGTGACTTCGGATTTTTTTTTTGAGTTTACCAACAATAGTTTGCGGCATGTACTTCAAATCGACTTTGCTAATATAAAATACGTGTCAAGTGAAGAAGTTTGTTTGGTTTAACTTAACCCCTTTCTTGTCATCGTGTGACAGAGTTACTCAATCTGAATCCCAAGAACCATTATTTGGAACTTTGTCGACACTTAATATATCATCAAACAGCATCAGCATCATGGTTTGGTACATATGGTAAGCCGAAAGCGTCCAGCATATTTTATCAGTTATGTAGTTTTCTATTGGTCACAGTACTGTTTTATCTAGTTGTTACTGCATAATGATCAACCATCTGTGAGTTGAAAGTTTGGTAAAACCTGATAGTGGTTGTCTTTATCAGCACCATTTATCAAATGGTTTAACTTTATTTTGGTTTGTTCAAAATTAAGTTATGCATAAACTGATGATTTGATTAACTACATTGTTTGCTTCGTGTATCATTTTTCTTCCCGTGATTAGTTCCGGTGGGGGACCATCACCCATTTGACTGTCTCTTTATTTCTAGCTTTATGCGTTTATCATGTAGACTAGAAATTCCAGCTTGCGAGATAAAGATTGCTTTGCTGCATCTGGAGTTAAGCTCACCCTCTAAGTTCATCTGAAATTTATTTCTTCTGGTGGTGTTGACAGCAAGGTGGTATAGATAATATCACTGGAGAGATTCCCCCAGGTTAGGCGTAACTCAATTTTGTAACGACTGAGTTGAGAAATCTGGTGCATTGGCATTTTGACTTGGGATAGATACTCGGTCTTAGATTAGGTGAACCACACGTGTAAAGCTACTGTGGAGTCTCAATCTGAACAACTTTGTTTCCAAATTGTGAAAAGAAAGTTCAAAGCTTCACATAATTAACTTGTAAGCCATGCCTGTTGACCAGTCTTAATAACATTTGAGCATTTGTTTTGGATGCAGTCTTGGTTTTCTTTTAAAACCCAGATACCAGCTTGATGTAACAATTAATATCTGCAGCAAACCAAATCTGGACATGCTTGGAATTTACGGAGCAAGTATATATGTTCGTCAAATTACTATGGCATCCATCCAGCTTTTGTTGGTATTACTTGATGCCCTGCTATCTGCACCATGGAAAGGAATGAACAAACACTGTTATATGAGTAGGACCATCTAAAGATGCCTTAAGTGGGAGGAAGAATATTGAGAAGTGAGTTCATTTTCATAAATCATAATCACCTTTAGTTTCGTTTCTTTTTTTGGGGAGGAATGTAGTGGCTTCTATTATTTCTTCTTTTGCGGCAGGTTGAAATCAAAAGTCTGAGGCTTCCTCGGAAGTAAGTGGAGGTAAACTAAATATCTAACGACTGTTTGATTAAATTATTAGCTTTCCAAAACTGTGTTCTTGTGCTGTCTAGCCAAGTTAGAAACTTGAGAATGAGACAGATATTATATGTGCTACTTTTGTCAAAGGTGCAGCATACCAGCGCAGGAATATGGATTTGTTTTTTTTATCACTTTTCTGGTACGTTGTAGTTTAGCCTAGCAAGTTATCTTGGTAGTATGTCTGCATCACATTCACACGTGGAATAATATTAGTATTATCCAAGTCATAAAGTATGGTCTTCATTCAATGACATGCATAACTGAATGATATCAGAGGGTATTGTGGATAATCATGAATCTCTTTTTCATTTTCTAGAGTAGTTAGGTCTATACTACGACTATGATTCTTCTATCCAAAGAAAAACCTATCTAACTCCGAAGTTTGTCCAATCCTGAAACTGCCCCACCAGCCATTATTTGTCCACATTATCCTTTGGGGGAAAAAATATCTTGGATTTATGCTACAGAATTCCGTAAACTTCTTCCTTTTTGATAGTTTGTCTGACTGATCTCTAGTCTCTAGAACCCGTCATTTGCATCAACTCCCTCTTAACCAACTTTTGTCGACCACTCTTGCTTTCTGTTGATCAGCTGTGCTGTTGAGAATGGTGGAAGTACAGGTCGTGAAAGACAAAAGTGAAGATAATTGAATAAAAAAGGTTAGGATTAGGGAGATTCACAAGTTAGGCTTAATTACTTTTTGTCTGTGTGAAATTTCGTGTTCAAGCTGGGAACCACCGTTTTGTTCAAGAGGAAGAAGAGAGAATCAAAGGATAGGATAGGAGAGTCGGCGTCATCCTAAAGCAGCTTTGTCAGACTTGTTTGAAACCCATTGGTGGTGGTGCTTTAAATCCCCATTTATGCTTCTCTGTCATCTTTTTTAACGAGTTGATTGCATGCCTTGGTTCTCTCTTGTACATCTGAGGTAAAGCAGTCCACATCTATTTATGTTTACGTTACGTGGGATGAGGGTATCCACGTCCGTCCATTTTAGATAAGCGAATTTGGCTGATTATGGTGTGTCTAGTAATTAATTAGGAAAGGGTCGCTTCTTCTTCTTCTTCTTCTTCTTCTTCTTCTTCTTCTTCACTCAGTGATTCCAAGCCATTGTTCTACTGCTAACGACTGGTCATGGATATATATATTTATATATGCAGTTAATGTGATGTCTAGGCCATCCTTCTTTTAGTTATATATACTTATACCCTCTTTGGCTCTCGTAGATGACGACAGTCAACGGTCAAAGAGATACGCATAGCTGATTATGACTTATCACATTCCACACAGAACATCCAAACAGAAGTTTACTTACTTTGGGCCAGGTGTGGGGAATAGGCTTTGTGGTAGGCCACGTGTCGAATGTCTCATATCTGACAATTATTTCAGGAGTTCGAAAGATCAGCCGCCTTTTTCTCACAGACGTGGCAGCTGCTTAACGTTATTAAATTCTATACTTTAAATTAAGATATGTCAGTTGTGTTCATTCTTAACTTTAAATATTATTTAATTGAATGCATATCCCAGATTATTATAATTCTGCAACTTCTTGTATCAGTAATAGAATCACTAGTGATAGATTTTTCTCAAGCACTCTTAGCTAGTTATGATGCACTTTGTAGAATTAATCTCTATAAAATTTGATTTTCTTATTATGTTCTTTGCATAGAAAAAAAATCCCGTCTTTACGAATTAAGAGAGTCCTAATATTGATAATACTTTAATTTTAAAAAATATTTATTTTCTCATCTCGTATTTTTCCATTCCATCAACCATAATAAGTACTTATATTAGAACACCAAAAAGATACTTCCAATGTATCATTTCTAGGTCCAACGAAATTCATAGGTATATGACGAAACCCTCTTAAAAAGAGATTTTTTCTTTCGATAAAATTTGAATTTTTAAGACAAAAATAAGGAACACTACTATAAATGGTGGTAAAAACTTTACTATACCCTTGATCTGATTGCTTAATGAACCTTGTGAATTGTGTGAAAGTAAGAGAATTTAAATTCGCAAGTCCAAGAATTTTATAAAGTGCTCTTGATTAAAAAATATTCGAATGGAAAATACTAATAACTGCATCGTAATTTCTCATCCTTTATCTCTTTGAAACACAAATTATCAAAATTTAGTAATATTCTAGAAGTACTTTCCGCCATATATATATATATATATATATACCATTTAGTTAAAGTTTAATTGCCAGCCTCATAAAAAAGTTGTTAAACTTACCTTATAATAATTCGAACTGTCTTTGTGTTGTGGTATCTCTGGTGTGTAGTGACGTAAGTAATGCCAATAAATAATGAGATTCGTTTGTTTATCTTTCGGACTGGCCCAGAAACATCTTTCACCACACTTTGTATTTGGCGAAATATTCAGGTCTTTAAGAAATTGGTGTCGAAGTTCATATGAATCGTTGGATGGTGTTAGTAGAGCCCATCAATTCGAAAGTCATTATAACCCCATAAAAGTAGGAGCAGTCCCATTAATTCGAAAGTCATTATAACCCCACAAAAGTAGGAGTAGTCCGTCTTTTTCCGTGTGGACAAATATGATAAAATTTACATGTCTTTCATTTATTTTCATTAAATCTAATAATTAAACTCATTTCAGTACTTTATCTCAAATCTATTTTCACTAATTTTTACACTAAATTTGTTGTTATTCAAATACGAATCCAACGAGATCAGTCTTGATGATTTTTGAAGTAAAAAATAAATTAATGTTTTTTCCTTCTTCATACGAAAGTTTGTATTTATGTATACGAAAGTTCGTATATCCATACGAATATATATATGAAGAGTATGATAGTATATATACAAAGTCTGTGTTACTCATATGAAAGTTCGTATTATTCATACTAATGTATTGATAAAATATACGAACATATATATAGGAAAGTTCGTGTAACTAATATGAAAGTTTGTATTATTCATATGAAAGTACTGATGAAATATACAAACGTATAGATTGTATCAAGGTAGTCGAAATTGCGATTTAAATCGCAAAATCGTTCGATTTTATGATTTCACAGTAGGAGTTCGATTTTGATTTCACAGTAAAATCGCTGGACATCAAAATCGTATGAAATCGGGAGGAATAACGGTGAAATCGTAAAATCGTTCGAGGTAAAGTCGTATGCGTAAAATCGTTTGAAAAATGTGTATTTTGTGTTGCGTACTTATGATTTTATGAGCTTTGTATCATAAACTATGTACTTTTAGTTGTTTAATTTCAACTATGGGTGGTAATTAAAATCTTACGATTTTACGATTCTATCATACGATTTCGATTTTACCCATGTTTTTTATTTTACTCGAAACCCATGATTTCACTACCTTGGATTGTATGATACGAAAGGTGGTGGTATCTTGGTGACACTCGATTTGTCGTGTTCATCATTCTCATTTAAGCGACATTTCATGCATATTCGTATAGTTTTGGGTAGAAGTTTAGGATGTTACATGCATTTCTAACATCTATCTCGATTTAGTGTCTCATACCCGTTCTGAGTTTTTTTGACTTCGTTTTGGAGTGTTTTTATTGATTTCAGGCACACAAGGACGTCGAGGCACAATTCGGAACTATATGATGTGCAAAGAGAAGCTACATGCATTAAAGAATGAATAAATCACAAAGTTCAGGGGATATACAGTGTTTGGGGACAAGTGGAAACTAAGACGGATGATGGAAGTAACTTGGAGCGGATGGTTGCTGAAATTTAAGGGAAACACGTCTGTGTCCTTTTCACTGGATGTTACGACCGATAAGCGAGTTTTAGAGAACATGTCGGCGTCCTTTTAGAAACAATGTGTGTTCCTCTTCTAGACAGATTTTCTCAGTAATTGCCCTACTCCAATTGGGAATAGACAATATAAATATCCGCCCCCCTCATTCGAGGATCGACCCTTTGAGGACGAAAATCAGAAGATATTTTAGAGACTTCAAAGCGATGAGAAGGCATGATTTCAAGGAGTTCAGATCGAAAAAAGATAATTAAGATCTAGTATCCATTCAAAAAAATTGAGAGAAAAATGGCGGAAATAAGAGAAGGCGATGAAAGAAATTTTAAAACTGGAAATTTAGAATTAAAAAGGGAAATTTGAGAGAAAAGGGGAAATTAGAGAGAGAGTAATGAGAGAAATTTTAAATCTGAACAAATTGAATTAGATAGAGAAAGATAAGAGGGGTCATGGTATTTATACTATTTGTTTATTATTAAAAAATTGAAGAGCAGAAAACGTACATAACGCTAGTATGCTTTTCGATACGAATGGAAGAATATATTATTTATTATTAATATTTAATATTCTCTCATCCATGAATGTATGCATAACTAATACGAATGTATACTTTGTAAACCTCTCACATCCTCTTTTTTGTGTCAGAACGTTTAATATGTCTCTCTCCTTTTTTAAAATTGTGAAAGGAAAATTAAATCATAAAAAAACGCGCACAAATTTTATCAAATTATACCCAAAATATCCTTAAAACGTCAAATATACGAATATACGTTTTTCAATTTCGCATTTTCCCCCATATAATATACGGCTAGAATGAATTTCTAACACCTATAGATGTGCAGCATGAATACACCCCTTGTACTTGTAGCCTGTAGGTGTGGGCCGTTTCTCGTCTTATTATATATGCAAAAGTCTGCAACTGATCGTTCTAATCTATTCTCTAATTCTTTTTATTATTATAATAATTATTATTATTATTGTTATTATTATAATAGTAAGAATCAGCTACTGTGGTGGAGGCCTCCCTACTGGTCTTATAAAATCCCAGCAACCATAACTTGGGAAGCACCCCATCCATCCATCCATCCATATGATCCAAAATATGAAATCACTCATCTCTTTCTCCCCTCACCCCCATCCCTCCATTTTGCCTCGAGTTCTGAATTTATAACTGGCCTGTGGTTATAGAGAAAGTCTCTCCAATCTTTTTCTGTTCGTATAGATAGAAGAATGGTGATGATACAGCAGCAGAGCCCTCAGTCATCGTTGCCACCTGGGTTTAGGTTCCACCCAACTGACCAAGAGCTCATCCTTCACTACCTTCACAAGAAACTCTCTTCCTCTCCTTTTTCTCTTTCCATCATCGCCGATGTCAATATTTACAAATTCGATCCTTGGGACTTGCCAGGTATGTATATATGTAACTTGTTATTCTCACAACATCACTTAATATATATATGCTTGTAATTATCTTTACATGTGCTGTTGTTTTTGTTTGGTATTTTGGGACCGGATGCAGCCAAAGCTACCTTCGGAGAGAAAGAGTGGTACTTCTTCAGCCCGAGGGATCGAAAGTACCCCAACGGAGCAAGACCTAACAGAGCAGCAAGGTCAGGGTATTGGAAGGCAACCGGAACAGATAAAGTCATCTCGGTTGCCTTACCTGTAGGCCATGCCGGTAAAGACAACATTGTCATTGGTGTTAAGAAGGCTCTTGTTTTCTATAAGGGAAGACCACCCAAGGGCATTAAGACTGATTGGATTATGCACGAGTATCGCCTTTCTGATCCACCCAGCTACATCGCTAACCCCAACAACAAGCCAATTAGACCAAAAGACTTCTCTTCCATGAGGGTATACATATATAAATCGTTATCTATATCATTGACATCATCCAAATCAATCAATCAATGGAGGAGTCCAAATACAACTCCCTTTACCCATGAACTGAAACATACTAAACTAGTTCATTAAGGATTCCAAAACATACATGTGGCTTTGGTTTTGTGTGCATATCTATGTGGTCTAGAATCAAGTGATGGAATTTCTTTCCAAAAGAGGATGCTGACGATATTAATCTTCTTGTTTTGATCTGTTCACTAATTATAATTAATATGCATGCAGTTGGATGACTGGGTGCTATGCCGGATCTACAAGAAATCACATCCCAACTCATCTCATCATCAACATCATCATCTTCATCCAGTACAATCAGTAACAACAGCTGCATCAGTATCTAGTACAACTAGTGCTGGTCCTGATCAAGAGGACGAGGAAGATCATCAACAACTGTACTTGGTTAGTCAACCGAGCTCGAAAACTCCAACTACTATTACCAACCAAACTGCCTTATTGCCTCAAAAGTCGTCATCTTTCTCCAACTTATTCGACGCTACCGACTACTCCCTACTCAGCAACTTCCTTTCTGATCCCGAATTCATCGTCAATCCTCCTCCCCCGTTGATTGAAGCAACTGATTCGATCGTCACAGCTACAACGACCACGATGAACCAACAACAAAGCAGCAACCTCAGTTACTTACACCACAAGGTACTACCTGATCATCGGTCCATGGAGATGATGACCAGTACTCGACCTATGCGTGATAGGTCGAATGGCGAGAAAGATGTGACGTGGATGGGGACTCATTCCAAGAAGTCCATGACTTGCAGTTTCATTAACAATGACATTAATGCAAGTGGAAGCCAGGACTATTATGATGATCAGTATGGGGGGTTTGTCAACCAGGGGGCCCTGAACCACAAGTTACTAATGAGCCATCACCTTCAATTCCAAGGCTAAAATGGACATTAGCTTTTATTTACATGAAATGTCCAAAGATAGAAAGGGGCAGAATTAACGTTGTAGAAGTAGACATTCTTGTGCAAAGTGATCAATTAAAATATGGCTTGTGTTTTCTTTTTTTACTTTTCAGTTTTTTTATCTTTAATTTTGTTTGCTACAAAAGAAATCAAATTTATCTTTTAATTATAAGATAGGTTAAAAATAATAAAATTCATATGGCTAAAATTTATGACCGGTTCGAATAGCAATTTCTCGATAGATTATTCGATGTTTAGGGTTTGACAAGCGCTAAATTGATCCATTTGATTATGATGAGTCAAAATAAAATTTACATATTAGAACATGGATTAATGTAGTTTTCTTAATTATACTTGAAATAGTTTTCTACTTTTCTTCAAGTTAGTAATTAGGTACTTCTCTATAATTGCTGAAATTCTCAATATTGATTTAAACTTTGTTCATTTAAAATATTTCAACAATTTCAAAAATCAAATAACCACCTTAAGTTTAAAAGGCACGAGTTGACGTTTAGAAAATTTCAAGGCTCGATTTAGAAACAAAAATTACAAACGCTTATTACAATATCTAATAAGGATTGAAAACTTAAAATAGACTTTAATTCTATATAAATACCCCGTCTTCTAATTCATTTTCATCAAAGAAAACTTTGTCTCTTCACACTTCGTCATTAGTATGCCTCGTGTTTCTGCTAAATCATTCAATCTCTTTTTTAGATGGAAGATGAAATGAATGACAATTGTATGGAGGTATATGTCTTATTATTTTCATCTTTCGTTTCAATCAAAAGTTATTTAGATATTAAAGGTGACTCACCTTTTTAGATTTGATGCTTTTTCCCAATACGAATTAAATTATTTTAAATTTATTTGATAGGAAAAATGGAATAGAAGGCGTCGGAAAGATAAAATTGATCCTTCCCATCATTTCTACGAGGTATAGTGATTTTCTTTATTTTGATCATACGAGCATTTTATAGTTAATTTACTTCGTTTATTATTACAATTCATTGGTTGTATATATTTCTGAAATGTTATGAGACTTAATTTTATGGATACGTAGCCCATGATATCAACAAACCTGTTTGTCAGCGGTAATCACTTTGCGCCGGTTTAATGGTTAGGTCATGGTTAAGAAAGTTCAACTACAACGACCGTTAATTATGTTAAATTTTGACGACAAAACAAAAGGCCTTTTGTCGTTTCCTTCCATTAATAAACTACCCGTCTGAATTTAGTGCCAACGGTTTTTTCTCTATTAATATCGTACAATTTTAAGTTGTATTTATGTACAATTAATTAGGCTCTAATATCATATAAAATGACAAAATAAAATGAATGGATCATATTGAATATCGTCATTATTATATAGACTCTTATTAATTACTGTTGTTGAGACATGTATATATTATAATTATAAAACTATACCGTTTTATTATAATCAGGCTCTAATATTATGTAGAATGATAAAAAATAAATAAATAAATCGTATTAAATATTGTCATTATTACTGAAAACATGTGTAAATTATGATAATAGTTGTCATGACACGTATTTATAAAACTACACCGTTTGACTATAACTAAATGAAAGTCTCCACTTATACGAATTTAACCTACAGATAACACATATTCGTCGCCGCCACGAGAGAAAAACCCTTAACCCCTAGCCAAATTCCCAAATTATATAAACTCTGCCCCGCACGTACTGCTCCTATATAAGCCTCCTCCTCCTCCTCTAAATCCTCCTTCCCCAAACATCCAAATCGTTCGCATCCATTTCCTTCCTCTTCCTCAAATACTCTCTGAATCCACAGCTGAGATAGATTTGATCATGGCGGAGAACGATGTGATGAAAGTGAATATAAAGACATTGAAGGCATGCATGACATGCCGTCTCTGCAATAAACTCTTCCGTCAACCTACCACCATCTCTCTTTGCCTCCATACATGTATGTCTTTCTTTTTCCTTTAATGAGTGTGAATCCATTGTCATCTGTTTTTCTTTTTCTGGAGATGGGTACGATGAAGTTTGATCCTTTGCTTCGATTCATGAATTGGGTTTTTGTTCCTATTGAATTCTGTTCATGTGGGCTCTTTAACTTTGCCTGGGAAACAATATTCAGAGTAAGCTGAGCAGAGTGCACTTATTTTTTCCTCTGTTATTGAGTTGCTGTGATAGCTTAAGCTGCAAATGTGCAGCGAAATGACGTGATTATATATGACTTAATTGGTTGACTCCTTGACTTCATATATAGTTTCGTAATATAGTGACAATTGACATGGATACGAATCAGGATGGGCGAACCTACACTATCGTCCAGGCACTCCTAGTGTATTGTAAAAGTGACGGGATGCAATGTAAAATTTTCAAAATTATAATTTTTGTCTAATGTGTTTTCGAATTTCGTTAAGTGTGCTTTTAAACTCCCTTCAATCCAAATTTAATTAATATCTTACCCAGGAGAAACAGTTGTTGTCCTTACTCTAGTGGATCTGGTGGGGTTGTTGGTCAATTCACTTATTTTGTTTCCGTTAGTCTCTAGCTACTAGAATCATGGGCTGAGAAACCAATAGGAAGCTAAGATTATCACGAGATGGTAACAAAAGCAGTATGTATACATGGTCTTGATGTATGATCCTCTTGCATGTTTTTTTTTTTTGTCAACACAACTCTTGTTAGATTATATGAAATCCATCCGGAGATCTGTTTGGTCAAGTTTTCTAATTGGTTTGTTGCGCATCAGTCTGCAGAAAGTGCATATATAACAGGTTATCAGATGGTGGAGTTGGTACCTGCCCTGTATGTGATAGTGACCTTGGTTGTAACCCACTGGACAAACTCAGGTTACTGCTATCTCAAGTTTTTCCAGCCATTTTCTTAGATTAAGTTCAGAAACAATCGATAGAGAATCAGGATCGTCATTGCATATACTGATCAGTGTATTTGATCACTTGGTGCAGGCGGGATTACAACTTGGAAGATCTAAGAGCTAAAATATTTCCTCTCAAGAGAAGAAAAGTTGTTAAGCCTTCTTCTGAGGTTGTCACTTCAATGGCAAAGCCAGCAAAGAGAAAAGAAGTATCAGTATCATCTTTGCCGGTTCCTATTCCTACTTTCACACTGAGTAAACAAGTTGGTGTGACTGGAAGTCAACCCAAACCTGGAAAAATCAAATCTCCTGGATTACGTGAATGTGGCAATACCACCAAAGATACACATGCTAGCTCAAGCCCTCCTTATAAGTCTCTAAGTAAAATTTCACTAAGAAAAATGCAGGTAATTAAAGACTAGTTCTTCAAGTTCAAATACCAATTCCATTCAAGTTTACAACTCATTTTCTGATCCCCTTATCGTATTAGCCAATGCAGGTTTCTTCGGTTGTTGAGCCTTCGAACGAGGATCGATCTAATGGAAGTGGGGACGACGATTGTGTAGTAATAGCTGAACGGAAAAAAGCTGATGTATGGACATCGTTGAACGGTCTTGTTGAAGCTGCTAGTAACAGAACCAAGTCATCAAAGCACAGCTCACAAGTTCAGTCTCTTGCCGAATCAGAGCCTTCAAATGTCCCTGGATGCGTTGAACCGAACTCCACAGAAGCAGAAGTAGAAGTGGATTCTGATGTTGTTCACGGCAACAAAACACTCGTTGTCGAAAACGAAAGTAAAGATGATGATCGTGGAATCAAAGCTCGCGATGATGATAAGAACTGCGTAAATCCAAGGAACGATGGCGATAGAAGGAACTGCTCGGTTTGGTTGTCATTGGTCGCTAATGATGACAAGTAAGTTCCTTTCCCTTTGTATTGTGTCTGTACCACAATAATAATATGATGAACAAAACCCAACCTTTTCTCTTCTTTAATGGGGGTAGGAATGGAGATACTTCACTTCCCCAGATTCCTGCTTGTTACTTGAGGATCAAGTGAGTTTGAATCTAAGCATCCTTTTATGCAGTGTTGGAAAACTTAATGCTTGTTATAAAATTGATCCTTTTGTGATGGGAAATTGCATTGGCAGGGACAGTAAAACGATGGTGTCATCCATCCAGAAATACATTGCCAAGAAATTTGAACTTAGTAATGAGGCTGAGGTAAGTTTGTTAGAGTCTGATGCTTTTGTAGAAAGGTTTTGATGAGGTTAGTTGATGAAGAGTGATGGGGTTTTTGGTGGGCAGGTGGAAATAAAGTGCAGGGGAGAACCAGTGGTTCCAACACTGCAACTCCAGAACTTGGTAGATTTATGGTTCAGGGATGTAACAACCAAACAATTGGCGGCGCCCCTTGTGGGTTCTTCTGCAAAAGATTTCGTCATGGTCTTGTCTTACTGCCGTAAAGTTCAAGCATCTTGACTTGGTTCCTTGTTATAGATTACAACCCGACAAAACTCAGGATTTCAAATTTTAGTAGCCTTCGATTAGGTGGACCAGACTTATCAAAACTATGTAAATTTTATATTGATCAGCCGACAAAATTTAGAATTTTAAATTTTAGTAACCCTCGATTGGGTATAAAAGATTTAGCAAAATGATGTAAATTTTATACTTTTTTGAGAGTTTTTTTATTCAGAAGAGCGTGTTAATTAATAATATAAAATTAATATTGGATGCTTTCTTAAGAATTCAAATTATTAAAATGTAATAGTTTATGATAAAAATTCGTGTATTCCGGCAACTGATAAAAACAAATTCCTGACATGATCGTTACTGTCAGCTTTATATTTCTTGGAAAAAATCAATAACCTGCCGTACATGTTGTGTAAGAGAGTTGTATAAATTCATACATAGTGTTTATACAAATTCTACCCTAGTGTATATACCCACTTCGTAAGAAATTTGCACACAATTCATGAGTGTATTAAAAATTCAAAATGATTGAACAAATACATAGTGTATGCAACTTCTTGAGGAAGAGATGAATTCTCGCCGATTCAATCTGAGCCATTAGATCAAAATGATTGAATCTAGGGGTTGTTCCAGTAATTTACACTCTTTAGAATCCTGGACATTGAGTTCGACAGGCGAGAAAAATAGTGAACCACTAATCCAAAATATCCCAAATCTAATCCGTCATCTTCGGCACGGCGGCGATAATCGACGGCGGTGAGAAAGTTCAGCAAGGAGCATCCTTTATCACTCTAGCAGAGATGCAACAGGTAAGCTAAAGAACCCTAAATCACCCGTCCACCTCTTTACTGCTTAGTTCAATTTACTCATTCCTTTTCTTGATTGAACTAACAACGGTGTGAACTGAAAACCAAAAACGTGAAGAGCGGCGGATCCGAGACACATGTAACTTGGGAGGATCAGCAGAACATCAACAAATTCGGAAGGCTCAACAACCGATTTCATGAGCTCGAGGAAGAGATCAAGACAGCCAAGGTTTGCTTACATACACTCCTTATACACAAACCCTAGCCTGCTTAAAAAATTGTCGTGAAGTTGACTATTCTACTGCTCTGTTTGAATTCATTTTAGGAAACGAATGAGAATCTGGAGGATGCGGGCAACGAGCTGATTCTTACGGACGAGGATGTCGTGCGATTCCAGATAGGAGAGGTCTTTGCTCATGTTGAAAAGGATGAAGTTGAGACCCGGATAGAGGCGATGAAAGAGACGACTTCCAAGAACTTGGAGAAACTGGAAGAGGAGAAAGCTTCAATCTTAGCACAGATGGGGGAGTTGAAGAAGATTCTGTATGGAAAGTTTGGAGATTCCATTAACCTTGAGGAGGACTAATCAGCAATCCCCTGCCGGAACGAGAGAAGGTTTGATTTATTTATCTTTTTCGTTGTTGTTGAAGGACCATGCTTGTTGGTCGAATTGAATGATGAGGTTTGATAAGAGTATGCACACTTTTGAAGAAGTTAATGGAAGAAGAATCTCTTGGCTATTCTGTTTGCCAAAATGTTTTATTTCCTTTTTGTATATATATCCTGTACAGCAAACCTTGATTCATCATCTTAGTACATTGCAATGGGGGAGATTGATTAAGGCAGATTAGAGGCGTTTGATCATTAGAACTCGGGGTCTTCTTCCGATCAAAGCAAACCACTGTGGATCACTTGAAGCCAGTCTGTAACCTGCTTTTGCATACAGTGCCCTAGCTCCCATATCGTCTGCATATGCTTGAAGGGCAAGGCATTTGAACCCCCACAGTCTCGCCACATTGTCACATGCTGTTAGCAGCACGCTCCCCACTTTTCGCCTCCTGTCATTGCGTGAAGATTGATTCAGATAATAACAATGCCATGGATCCTTTTAGGTAGATTGTGAAACTAAACATAAGGTTAGCACTAGGAAAGATAAAGTCTTGGAACCTGAAACTGGTCAAGACAGCTATTCCTGAAATGTAGAGGTACTCTTGAACTCCGACGAGATACTTGAGTACTTCTGCATCTCTAGCGGCTGTGGCATCGGCCACTCCGACGAGCTTGGTTGGAGATGTTGAAGAATCATCGGCTGGCTCAGCCACCAGGCATGCATATCTGTTAATTACCAAGTTCTTACATATCTTGTTACATTCTAGTTCCTCTTCAGGTTGGAAAACTGGGAATGTATTTATGTTTTACCTGTCTGGAGTCGAGTTCCGAAGCTTGTATAGAAGTCCTGAAAGAACTTCGGCCTGAAAAAGTCCAGAGCATGGGAAGTATTAGGAGAAAATATGAGAGGAAATAGGGAGTTATATTTCTCAATTTTCACCTTGAAGAACTCGAAGAAGAGGAAATTAAAGAGGGCTAATGGTGTGTGGAATGCTTCAGCTTGAACCTGAGCAACTTTCTTGGTCTCAGTGGGATTATTAACCAGCCGCCTCACTCTCCATCCGAATTCGGTAGTCAAGTTTTCGAATTGCTTCTCTGTACTTCCTCCGACACTTGGTATTTCCCAAACTTGTAAAGACGTTGCTTCTTCTACTGATGATGGTGTAGAACCAGTAGTTGTGGTGCTGCTGCCACTGCAACACAAAACAGCATTTCGTTTCTTGCTGTGATGAATCCGTGCAGTTGTGGAAACGTCATGTCTCCTTCTGATGTGCAGATCGAGTGTGAAAGGTTTTGGTAAAGAGGAAGAGGTTTGGGAAGAGACGGATGTAGAGGGAAAGCAAGGCAGAGGTTGAGCCATTGTTATTCAGGGGGTGAAATGAATATGAGTGATTGTGTGAGCGACTGTTATTTGTGGTGGAAACTATTTTTGTCCCAGTTTGCTAGTATTCTTGGCCTAACACGTGGCTTCTGGGATTTTTGTTTCGGCTTCTTATTAGTTTTGTTTGGGTTTAGGGCTGCTAACTCGGTTCAAATCAGTTAAAACCGTATTCCAGTCTCGAATTTGGTTCAATCGTAGTCTAGTTGAATTTAGTTATCATTCAGCCCGAATGTAGTTAACTGCTTTAACCGAACAAAACAAGATTTCCAAATTGGTAAATGACCCAAATTACACCCATTTGAATTCGGTTAAATCGAGTAACCGATGCCTAATTGCCATTGGTTGAAACTTTGAACAAAGTCGGGGTTCCGCAAACCTCGTCATTTTTTCACGAACAATGATTAGTAATCATCCAGCGAATTGCCCAATTAGAATCCGAACTCAGAACTTATGAGTACTCGTAGCTCAACTAGCCTACCAGCCTACAGCCGAAATCTAGTCGAAGTAGTTATCTCCAACACAAACATGACTAAAGCTTCTGATTTCTACATTGTACATTACGTAGACTATTAACTTGCCCTGCCCAAGAAACCAACAACGAGGAGTTCATAATCGAAATAAGAGGGATTTCGAAGACTGACATTTTTTACCCCCAAATCGATACTACTGATAGTACAGAAGCCAAGACAAGCCACTCCAGGGTCAAGCAAGCAAAACTGGAGGCCAATTCCCCAACTTTTCACCCCCGAATGGAACCTGCTACAGAAGAGAAGGAACGCGATAGCAGGGGCAAAGCAAATGCACCAGTGAAAACTGTCAAAGTACCGCCAACAAAAGCTTCATTGTTGGATGCACCGATTTAAACCGCCCAACTCATTAGAAAGAAGAATGAGGTTACTTGAATCCCATTTCAAAGCAAGTAGAGTACTGACATCCCTAAAATTCATTTCAATCACCACCACCAAACCACATCCATGTCGCTTTGCAACAGAGAAAAACACTAACAATCAAAACCACACCACCAACAAACGGGACTCAAATGGAAGACCCTGAAACCATCCAGATAAGCAGACCCCAAGGCTCAAATTCATAACCCAAATCCACAAAAAGCTACCAAGCTCTCTCCTTTCAAAACCGGTTATACCCTGCAGCTGCTGGTGCTGAACTCCTCAAAGGCTGATGTTCTCCCACAACCGAAAGCAACCCACCGTCCTGCTCAACAAACAAATCCTCGTCCCCTCTAAACGCACCGTGAATCGCCACAATCGCCACCCCAACTATTAGAGCCACCAGCACATTCACTCCCACATCCGTCATCACCAACGCCACCACCGTCACCAACCCTAACCCAGAGATCAGCATTCTGTCGTCGACATTCCTGCCGAACACCACCACTGGCCCGTCTTCGACGCCGCGTCCGAAGTAGAGGAAGAACCAGGCGACGAAGACGAGGATGAAGACGATCATGGAGACAGGGTGCCACAGGAGGCTGAGGAAGAGGACGAATAGCAAGGCCATGGTGTAGTTGACCCGGAAGTAGTTGGTGTTGGACTTGATACGGGACATCGCCTGTACGTAGTCGTGCGGGCGGGAGAAGGAGGAGAGGCTGAACACTTCCCGCCATGGCCGCGCGGTGGCGGCGAAGCTGCGGGTCGTGGCGGCGGCGCGTGAAACGAAGGTGAAGGAGGCTTGGGAAGGGGACGCGGTTGTTGTGGTGGTGGTAGTGGTGGTCGGAATTGTGCCGTAACCGGCGGTTGGTTTCACCGGCGGCATAGGTGAATTGGAGTTGGCAAAAAATGTGAGAAGGTTATTCTAGATCTAGGAAGAATTGGGGGATCTCGTTGAATAATGGGATTCGACGTTTGATTGAAAAGGAAGGGGACTTTCCAGATTGGAATTATTTTTTAGGGTTCTTTAATCTTCTGTAGTGCTAGAAGGATTTGGATTTGGGGATTAGACGAGTTCGGATGAAGCTATAAATAAATAAATAAAAATATAATAAAAAAGAAACAGAAAACGACGCCTGAGAGATTCGAACTCTCGCGGGGAAACCCCATGTACTTAGCAGGCACACGCCTTAACCACTCGGCCAAAGCGTCATTGTTGTCTATCTACAGAAATTACGAAATTTCATTTTTGATACCCCATATTTCATACATACTTGAACGTAAGCATGAATATATGGTATTTCCAACTAGACACTATGCCACTGGACTTAACCGATCCAGAAAATTTTGATTTGCTGAGCCCATTGTTAGAATTTGAAATGTACTGGATCACATAGAAAATATTTAAATATATAAAAGGATATATATGTGTTAAAAGTTCTAAACTTTAAAATAAGTTGGGTCATTATTTGAAACTAAGAGAGATTCCTCTTATATTTTTCATCGACTCAAACATTGAATGAAAAGTACAATTCATCATATTGTGACTTATACGTGAGTTTTTATATCTTGAATTAATTAAATGTCTTCTAAATTTCGACAATCATATCCATTCATTCAAACAACCATGGATTTTTACAGATACGAGTTCATATCTTTAAATTTGGAGGATGCCTTATAAACTACATTTGAGTGTTTGTTGATCATGTGAGTAGTCATCTAGTAATAAACCTGCAATGCTGTAATAATTTATAATAAGTACCATATTACATCTGCAATGCTATAATCATATATGGTTAATCAAGTAGTGTTAGTGTTTTCCCCCCTTCTTCCTTTAATTTGCTCTCTTTTTTTATTTGGTGTTATTTTGGTCTCTGTACACAACAGCCTTTTATCTAGTACTAGTAAGATTGCATGACAGAACAGGCCACAGCTTGAGCCCAATGCCTCAACTTTGTCTTCACTTGATCCGGATGATCCCCTGCAACGATTTGTCAGCTTCAGATTATCAACTTCATTCTTATTCTATCTTAATCGGATCCATTCTAATATGTCTTTGTTCTTCCCCATAACCTAATCAACATGGATATTATTTTTTTTTATCGAATCAACGAGGGTCAAATATTCATGGCCACGAATGTTTAATTTGACGTAAATTTAAAAATATGTAGGTTGAGGAAAAGTTTAAAATAAAAAAATTGAATTTTCATTTTAAAAAACATATATACATAAAATTTTATCACTTTAAAAACGAAATTTTAAAAAACCTAAGACAATGTTAAGTTTGTCGACTCTTTGTTCCGGCATTCATTCCATGGATTTAACCCAAGCAATTAGTAATGGTTGAATAGCAAATTAAGAACATGTATGTAATATGGACAAATTCGCACCTGGGTTACAAATCTTCCAATCTTGTTCACTATTGGGGCTCTCCGCCGACTGCGAATCCCCCGATTGGCTACCGGGGGTGAAAACAGGGGAAGGAGACAGCTGGCGGTTGACGGCGAAGTATAGATCCAAAGCCGGAAAGGTATTGGTCAGGTGCTGCCCCTTTCCCTCGTCGAACCCAAACCCTAGCTCTATGCATCCTTTCAGCTCATTCAAATCCTCGTCTGTCAAATCCTCCGACGAGTCAACCGACGGGATGCTCCTGCTCCTCCGACGCTCCAGCCTCATGAAATGCCGCCGCCGCCGCTCCCATGCCATGTCCCTCGACGTCTCGCACATTGACAGCTGCTTCGACAGGAACCTCTGGCTCTTCGTTGGCTGATGATTCGTCGCTCTCTGCTGCTGCTGCTGCAGCGGCTCCTCCGCTTCCGCAATCACCACCGGCGATTGTGGGGCGGACGCCGTCACGGCGATCCTCGGGACATCCACGGTTATGTTCCTCTTTGTCTTCCGGATCGGCCTCTTGTTGTTGCTGTTGGAATTCATTTGTGGATCTCTCGGAGCCGTGAACATTTTGGATTGGGGCTGGCGGTGGCAGCGGCAGCGGAGAGCTGTCGCTGACCACCGGAAGCCGGAGAAGGATGGATTTGGAACGGGAAGGAAAATTGGAATAAGGGATTGTTGTAATTAATCACTAATGAATTGATTGATAAGCAGGATATGATTTGGTGGGGGTTGGATCGGAGGATGAAATAAAGAAGTCGTCGTCGACGGAGCTGAGGGACCGGTCGACGACGAGGAGACCTAGCGGTGAGAAAAGTTGGAAGGCGGAAGAATGGGAACTTAAATGGCGGGTAAAGGAAGCGGCGGAAGTTGCGGGCAAATTTGTAACCTTACGTTTTGTAACCGCCAAATGCACACCAACGGACTTGTAATTACTGTTGGTTTTTACTTTGTTCAATCAAGGGGTCTTATTTTCTTCATCTTCTTCTCAATTTTGAGGCCAGCCTACCAAACTCAAGTTTCGTGTGGAATAGTTTGTATTTGTATATACATACTATATGAAGGATTGCATTACACTTTGTACGTAAACGTCTATACAATAAACACTGTCCATAAAAGTGTGTATATACAAGTGCCTACACTTTCTACGACCCTTGTTCAAATTTCGTATAATGTATATACATTTTGTATCGATCGTTCTTATAAATGAGAATCTAAGTACTTAGTGCAGCTGGTGACCGAAACAATTTGATGACGGTAATCATATGTCCGATCGTCAAAACACTCGCGACCGAACTTTTTGATCATCGAAGATGGTGGTCGGTTGCTCGAGATGATGATCCGGTGACCGAAACCAACTAGTGGTAGCCTGGTAGGAAAACAAAATAAACACAAATAAAATTAAAATAAATTTGAATCCATATAATCCTGCTCAATCAAGCGACGACAACTCTCAAGTACATCGATGATTTAAAGATAACAACAGTTTCGTACAATGCATGAGCTTGTAATATGGGAGGTGCTACCTTGTACACATGGATAGCGAGGGAAAAGCAGTTAACCCTATTAGTTACCTTACTTTGGATCCTACAATTTTCTCACAATTAGGGTTGGACAACGGGACAGGTTTGGGTACCCGTCCCGTTTGACACGTGTACCCATTACCGTTTGAGGGTAAAAATCCTTCCCATGTCCCAAACCCATATGGGTAAACGGGTACCCATTATCCATACGAGACGGATAGCGGGTACCCATTCTACTCACAAAGTACCCAAATAATAATAAGATACGAAATAAATATCTTCTACTCTAAATTCCAAACATTCAAAATGCAACCGCTTAAATTAGTCTAATATTACACAATACTACTAATGACATTAGCCTAATATTATACAACACTGCTAATGACATTAGTCTAATATTAGACTAATGACATTAGTCTAATATTATGCATTACTATTGCATTAGTCTAATTTAATGGGTGTACTCATAATATCCTAAAAGGATTTGCGGGTAACCCACAAGTATCCTATATGTACATTTGCAATTCCATATCGCATCTCGTTTGAATATTACGGGTATTATGGGTACTCATAACCCTAAAAAAGGGGACGGGTATGGGTATACCCAAATACTTGTTACCCGATGTCCATCCCTACTAACAACCCTTTCAAAGAAAGCCACAATCACAAAAGCTAACATTAAACTCGACCAGAAACTAAACTACACTAAAACTGGAACGGAAAAAGCAAACATAAGTGAAAGAAGACCCTAACAAATAGAACAGAGTACAACTCGAACAAACTAGGAATTGAGAAAAACATAAAATGCTGGAAAGAGGTCCGGTCGGAGGGGGGCGAGCGTTGCTGGAGCCGATCCGGAGCTCCACAACCCCTAGAGACGATTACAAAGCTGGGCGGGTCAGCCCTGGGCGACCTGCCTGTACTATGGTTATTGGAGTATGGTCTCTCTTTTTTGTTGACTTTAACAGCTTTTGACTATAGACTTTCTTGCGTTCCATTGAGGGAATCCGAGTCGTCGTGTGAAAGAAGAAATTGAAAACCCTACTTGAGAGGAGAAACAAAACCCTAATTGATAAAAGAACAAACCCGGGTAAAAGCTATCGAAAAGAAATAGAAGCAAAAAGATAGACGTCTACAGAGATGCGGAGGCTACAACTTTTCGACAACTAGGATTTTGTGACTCTCGCAGTCATTTCATATATTTAAAAAAACAACAACAATCGTTATATAAGTTCATCTGACCCCTATGATAAAATCTTCATACCAAACATTATCATTTTGGGTATATGTATGACTAAACCCAATCGAAGCTTGTACATGCTGATGAATCGAGTTGTACGTTTCAACAATTAATTGTAAGTACTTTTTAACATGGATTGTCACCTTAAAATTCGAATTTCATCACTCTATACTGTAATGAAATATTCTCATTGTCATTTATAGATCTTTTCGTTTCAATCCAAACTCAATGACAAACCTATAACCAAAAACTAACACAATATCCACACTACACTAGGTTATAAATTCAAGCTATGACCCGACTTAAAATGACCAGAATTTTATTTTAATAGGTTGCCGGACGGATACCCAGCCCGTCGTCGCCGGCGAGATCCATCTTCTCCTATATTTGTATATCGGCGCAGGAACCATATATATAAAAAATTCCGGGAAACCAATCTCCACCGATTTTCCCTCTCCTTCGTCAATAACTTTTGAATCAACAAACTAAACTAGAGGAGGTTACAGCAAAGCCAAGCAGCAGCAAACACCAACAGAAATATTCAAAAAATAAAACTTTTAGACAGAGAAAGTTTTTTCTCAAGAAACAAACTAACCAACGATGATCAGAAGATATACCAAACAAAAATCTACATCCCCATTTCTACTTCTTCTTCTTCTTCTCTCCGGCCTTTAGGTTGATCTCTTTCAACCCCCCAATACCTCCTCCTCTTCCATGGCCATTCCCTTATTCCTTCTCACATTATAATTATAAAACAAAACAGAGAGCTTCAACCAATTTCAGCCACAGCCGGAGGCTTGTAGTTTCCCGGCGTACAGGAAACCCATTTTGAATTAATTAAAACGAATTAAAAACACCAATTTTCCTGTGCGCCGTTCAATTGCAAGACCTCCTTCAATTCCCTTCCTCATGGCTCCAAAAAATCATCCTACTCTGTTTTTAACTCTTTCCATCTCCTTGATTTTGTTCAACATCTCCGCCGCCGCCGGGGAAAAACTCCCGCCGGCCTTGATGCTGAGTTGCGGGTCGGAAGAACCAGGAACCGACGCAGAAGGCCGGAAATGGGAACTCGACGACAAGTATGTATCCGGAGAAAGTCTGAAAGCTAGAGCTCAATTACAAGACCCAGCGCTTCCTTCCGAGGTCCCATTTATGGACGCTCGGATTTTCCCTTCCGACGGAGGAGGCTACAAGCTCCCGATCCGACCCAAGACCCGGTACTTCCTCCGCTTCTATTTCTACCCGTCGGATTACCTCGATTACAACATCTCCACCTCTTTTTTCACCGTCACCGCCGGCGGATTCACCCTGCTTCAAAACTTCAGCGCCATTCTCACAACTCAGGCGACCACCCAGGCTTACATTTTTAAAGAATACGTTCTCGCTCCCATAAATTCGGACGGTCTGGATCTCGCGATTAAACCGGAGAAATACGACGCCGCTTTCGCATTTATCAACGGGATCGAGCTGGTCCCCATGCCTCCCGAAATGTTCGGGAGCGTACGGATGGTCGGGTTCGAAGAGACGGACATACAGACGGAGACGGCGACGATGGAGACTATGTACCGGCTGAACGTCGGCGGCGCGTTGGTGACGTCGACGAAAGATTCAGACGGGATGGGGAGGACTTGGTACCAGGATTCGATGTATATGACCGACACGGGAATAGGAGTGACGAATGAGGCTCCGGAGAAGACCCGACTTAATTTCGATCGGATCCCTAACTACATCGCGCCGGCGGAGGTGTACGAAACGAGCAGAAGTATGGGGGAGGATGGCGCAGTGAATCTCAAATACAATCTGACGTGGCGATTCGCGGTGGATCAGAATTTCACCTACGTGGTTAGGTTTCAATTCTGCGACTGGCAAATTGGTTTGCCCAACCAGAAGCCTTTCAACATCTATATCAACAACCAAACCGCCCAGGGAAACGAGTTTCCCATGGATCTCTTCGCCATGGCCGGAAAAGGAGTTCCCATATACAAGTAGGTTTTGAATTTGGAATAGTTGATATTTTTTCCCTACACTCGATAGCAGGTCCGGGTAATAATCTCCATCAAGTTTCATAAATTTTCGAACAGATTTTGGTGATGATTGCGATTGAAAAAATTTCTAAAGAAAAACAACAAACTATTCTATATATATATATATACATATATGAAACATTCATTGACTGAATCGGGTTCGATTTAGATACTTGAATATTTATACTTTAAAAATACTGATTTGAATCGGATTCGATTGAGATACTTGAATATTTATACTCTAAAAATACTGATTTGACCGGATTGCGTGTTCGGCCGAATAGCTATGGTGACAATTATGATTTTGTCATCTGTATGTATAGGGACTTCGGTATGTTCGTCGGTGACAAACCCGGCGAGGAACAAGGGACGGTCTTGGTCCAGCTCCATCCGTCCATCGTCGCCCACCCCGAGTACTTCGACGCCAGTCTGAACGGGCTAGAGATTTTCAAGATGCCCGCATCGGGTAAAATCTTAGCAGGTCGGAACCCAGAATTGTCGAAGATGCTGGCACATGACGTGGAGTTGGTGGCAGAGGCGAAGAGAAAGCAGAGCTTCCGGTCCCACAACGCCGCGATAGTCGGAGCGGCTGCTGGAGGGGCCGCCGGTTTCTGCTTGGTCGCGGTGGTTTTCGTCGTCGTCTGCCGCAAAAAGAAGAACGGAGCCCATGGGGGCCCACACGGGTCCAGCTGGCTACCCCTCCATGGAAGCTCCCGGAGCAGTACTAACAATAGCTCCGGCGGTAGCAATCACTTGGCATCTCTGGCGCAAGGACTCTGCCGGCGGTTCTCTTTGGTGGAGATCAAAAGAGCGACCCACAACTTCCACGACTCCAACGAGATTGGAGTTGGAGGGTTCGGGAAAGTCTATAAGGGCTCAATCGACAACGGTTCGCTCCAGGTGGCAATCAAGCGGTCCAACCCCGATTCGGAGCAAGGGATAGACGAGTTCCAAACCGAAATCGAAATGTTATCCAAGCTCAGACACAAACATCTGGTGTCCCTAATCGGATTCTGCGAGGAAGACGGCGAGATGTGCTTGGTCTACGACTACATGTCGCAGGGGACAATGCGAGAACACTTATACGACTCAAAAAGAAACCCCACGGGAGCGCTTCATTGGAAGCAACGCCTCGAGATTTGCATCGGAGCGGCCAGAGGCCTGCATTACTTACACACAGGAGCCAAATACACCATCATCCACCGCGACGTGAAGACCACGAACATCCTGCTGGACGATAAGTGGACGGCGAAGGTGTCCGATTTCGGGCTGTCGAAAACAGGTCCCAACATGGAGAACGGGGCGGTGAGCACGGTGGTGAAAGGGAGCTTCGGGTACTTGGATCCGGAGTACTTCAGGAGGCAGCAACTGACCGAGAAATCAGATGTTTATTCATTTGGAGTGGTTCTGTTCGAAGCATTGTGCGCTAGGCCGGCGTTGAACCCGAGCCTACCGAAGGAGCAAGTGAGCCTGGCGGACTGGGCGATGGCATGCAAGAGGAACGGTAAGCTGGGAGAGTTGATCGATCCGAACATCAAGGGGACGATTAAGGAAGGATGCTTGAAGAAATTCGCGGACACGGCGGAGAAGTGTTTGAATGAATCAGGGGTGGAGAGGCCTGGGATGGGGGATGTGCTGTGGAATTTGGAGTTTGCTTTGCAGTTGCAGGAGGAAGGTGGGGAGAGTAATGCTTAATTAGCTACAAATTGTTGTTAGTACATGTTTAAAAAAGCTCATCAGCTTAAGCTTGAGAAAGAAAATGTATGTAATATGTATTGTTGGATTGATGTATTCAGCTTCTTTTGTGTGTGTGTGATGTCTTTTATGGTTGGTCGCTTCTCCATTGTCCATCAATTTACTCATTTTAACTTGCTATAAAATTTTCAAATCGCCAATTTTTTCCCAATGATATAATTATAACCCAAATCTTGAACCCCAACAACCTCTTTATGTATGTACTAGACTGAAAATGCAAGGACAAAATTGGCATTTCACATTTGTACATATATGTATATTTAGTATAATATTTAGGATGAAACTTACCGTAAACTATATTTAGTATTACACTTTGTACAAAAATTATACCTTGTTGGGCCACAGGTTCGTCTGGCCATGCTTGTCTGGTTGTGGCTTAATCAGATTACGGTTCATCGGATCACGAGTTCACCGGATCATGGGTTCTTTGGAGTTCGGACTGAACGGATCGCGGGTTGGCTGGGTTGCTCATCGGGCCATCAAACTGCAATCAATTTACAAAATATAATACATAAACTTTATTTAGATAATAAAAAATAGAATTTAAATTCAATAATCATTTTGTTTTATTTAAATTTTAAAAAATTGAGATTACAATTTGAATTTTAAAATAGTAATAGAATTATAGCAACTAAAAATCAGATTACAAATTGAACTCTTAATTTTAAGATTACTAAATGGAGGATGAAAAAGGTGAAAAATCCTCCAAAGATTGGCGGTCAATTTATAATTTTGAGAATTTGAAAATTTTCGGATGAAAAAAACCTCCAAAAATAATTAAGATTTTTCATTCTTGTTCATGTCTATTCAGAATTTATCATTCTTGTTTATTAATATTGTGTCTTTTCTTTCCTCGTTGTTTTTTTGTACAAGTCATGAAACTTAGTTTGCTTCTACTATTTTATATTATCAACTTTTGTTTGAAGAAGTATGATTCTCAACTTGCACATGAACATTCAGCAATAATATCATGTTGTGTTGGATACAAAAAGTTTTTCTTTTACAAATATTTATTTAAAATGAACTAATTATTTTTGAAGTAAATGCAATCAAACTAAATTGGGATTATAAAATAATTGTCTACTAAAATTTATGATAAACTGTACTTGAAAGAGAACTTTATATTTTGTCGCATGATATGACGGGTTAAACGAGTGGGCTGGGCATGCCACATGCTAGTCAGGTTACGAGCTAATCAAGTTACGGATTAATCGGATCACGAGTTAATCAGTTACGGGTTTAACGGATTACATGTTCATCGCGTCACGAATTTATTAAACCACGGGCAGAACGGGTTTTAAATTATTGACTTTTTAGTCAAACGAATTACAAATCAAATTAAAATGGATAAACTGAACCAGCTTATCGACGGAGTCAATTTTTACCAGCTCTACAATTAATCATCATTGCTTGCTTCCCAAAAGCATTATTTTCAATGGGAACGAATAAATCCTCAGGATCCGACAATTTCAACCCCGCTTTTTTTCAAGAGTTTTGAGACATCGTTGGACCGGCAATTTGCAAAGACTGTCGAGGGTGGCTGGAACCAAATGAGGTACCACTACAAGTAAAGGGGGTTGATATTATTCTACTGCCTAAAGTCCGATCATCCATCCACAATGAAAGACTTACGACCAATTTCACTTTGTAGCGTGCGATATCGGTACTTGCCAAAGTACTGGAAATTGAATTCCGCGAATTATACCTCACTTGATTCGGGAGAAGCAATTAACATTTGTTCAAGGTCCCTCCATCCTTGACAACGTGATGATTGCTTTTGAATCGATTCACAGCATGCTGACGAAACCTAAACCGGGGGTAGGCAGTGTGACACTCAAGATAGACATATCAAAGGCATATGATAGACTAGAGTGAGATTATTTGGAGGCGGTCATGAGGAAGATTGGATTTTCAGAGGGTTGGATCAGCTGGATGTTGTTGTGTGTTAAATCAGTATGTTACTCGGTCACAGTTAATAATGAATTGTTTGGCACGATCACTCCGGCGCGTGGGTTGAGACAAAGTTGTCCTCTGTCACCATTCTCCTATGCACCAAAGGGCTCACATCCATGATCAGACAAGCTACACTCTCAGGAAGGATTCATGGACATCAGGTTTGTAAACATGCACCAAGGGTTTCATACTTATTGTTTGCTAATGACTCTTTGTTATTCATTCGGGCGACAAACGAGGAAGCTCTATTTTTACGTACTATCTTTAATAGATATGCATCGGCTTCAGGATAGTTAATAAATTTTGATAAATCGGGGATTCTGTTGAGTAAAGAGGTGGATGTCGGCATTAAGCAGGTGGTTTGTAATACCCTTGCAGTCCATATAGAGCTGGATACGAGCCGATATTTAACAGCTTTTCGAGATATTTAAAAGAAAGTTTGGAATCGCTTATAGGCATGGAAGGGAAAACCACTATCTAAGGGCGGTAAGGGGATCCTCATTAAAGCAGTAGCTCAAGCATTACCAATTTATAGCATGAACGTCTTTTTTCTACCAGATCTTCTCATCACCGATTTGGAACGAATGATGAACTCTTTTTGGTTGGATTCCAAACCCTTTTTTGGTAGAGGGATCCCTTGGATGGAATGGAAACGTATGGCGATTCGGAAGGAGGTTGGCGGTCTTGGATTCCGTGACTTGAAAGGTTTCAAGGTAGCTCTTCTTGGAAAACATGCCTGGCAACTAATACATTCGTTGAATTCCCTGGTGGTTCGCATTTTTAAGGCAAAATACTATCCAGACAGAAATTGTGAAGTAGCGGAGCTAGGTCATAAACTTAGGTTCGTGTGGCGAAGCATCTGGTCAGCGCTGGAGCTAATTAATAAAGGATTACGGTGGAGGATAGGAGACGGGTCTTCAGTCAAAATCTGGGCAGACCCCTGGTTGCCATCCGTCGATGGAAATTTTCATCTCGAAACCCTGATACTGTCTGGACTGGAAGATACCCGTGTGGACTCATTATTCCTCGAAGGTACGCAAAGATGGAATGAATCTCTACTTAACCAATACATCTCAGCATGAGACTGACGTCTAATTCTAACTCTACCAATGTCAGTGGCGACGGGGATTGACAGCAGTATCTGACATTATAGCAAGTACGAAGACTACATAGTTCGATCTGCCTACCGACTGTACATGGACCACATGGTGGATCGGTCGAACCTCTTTAAACAAGGAGATTGGAGAAAGCTTTGGAATCTACATCTTCCGCCTAAGTTTAAACACTTACTTTGGCGTTTATTACATGATGTTATTCCAACAAGAGGTCGCCTACGGCGGATGGGTATAACCATTGACGGAGTTTGTGGGGTTTGTCACAGGGATTTCGAGGAAGCATGGCACCTATTTGTTGAGTGTCCATTTGCTAAAGCCTGCTGGCGGCACCTCGGGGTAGAAACAACAATTTAATCGGCGGCAGCAAATTCTACAAATATTGACGGTTGGCTCTGGCACGTACTCTCAAACCAATCTCCGACAGTTTGCGGTTATATCGCGGTGGGTATCTGGTGTATATGGAGGGAAATGAATGAACGAGTGTGGAATAACGGGAAGAAACCAGCAATAATAGCAACTACAGAAGGAATTCAACAACTCAAGGACTGGGAGGCTGCGCGCGAGCGACCGATGGTGACTAGCAGCTCGGGCCGTGCAGTTTACTGCCCTCGGTAGCATCCTCCGCCCATTGATTCGCTTAAATGTAATGTTGATATTGCGACCTTCAATGAAACGCAGGAAACACATTTCGACATGGTACTTCGAGATCACTAGGGTGTCATCATAAGATACAAGATGATTACGAGACCCGGTATTTGGTCAATTCGAGTTGGCAAAGCAGCATTGATCTTGGAGGCTCTTAGATGGATTATATTTCTTGGTCACTAACAGGTTATTTTGAGGGAGACTCACAAATCGTCATGCAAGCGTTGGAAGGCTCAGCCACATACTGTATTGAATTCAGAAAATCACTCGTACGTGTAGAGGTTTATTTAGAGCCTGTGATGAATTTAAATTTCACTTTGTTAGGAGAGAAATGAATAGGGTCGCGCACGAGTTAGCTTGCCAATCTCGATTCCATACTTTCCCGACTGTGGGGACCGTACCTCCTGACTGGCTTGTTAATGTTGGTCAAGCCCCATGCCTTTCGACACATCATTAATAAAGTTTGATGATTGCTTGTGTAAAAAAAATGTAGTTTGTAATTGAACCATGTTACATACAATTAGACCCATCATCCAACTCTGTTTTTCTACCCTACTCCAAAAGAAAAACTCTGTTTTCTATTCCTTAATTACCAATGTTTACTATTTAGCCGTCAAAATCTTTCAGTGACATGTGAGCAGGCAGACCTTATGGATTTCGGATGCAGATGAAGACCTGGCTTAGCTCTTGGTTCTGGCGGTTTCAGACAAAGGTGGCCGGAACCCTCAGTGCTGCCATTTTGTCCAAATTCACCAATAAATTGAACCAGGCCCCCGACCAAGCTGAAAATGTTTGTTGGATCCAACCCTGCCTTTCACAATAAGAAACCACCATTTGAACTCAGAATCTATCTTATATATATACAGAGATATACTGGTTGTTCACTAGTCGACGGCTTTGCCAGCATGGCAAGCGTACCGAAACTTTGAGCAAGTAAGTATAGAACTGGTCTATGATGGGGGGCTGTAGTACATGATCCTTTGACAAAGACGTCAGTTTCATTTCTCTCTCTATCTCTCTCACTTAAGATGATTCTTTCCCTCCATCAGTTATCTTTTTCTTCTCCGGATTATAGCTAGCTAGGGATAGGATTCTTCTCCTTATTAGTTAGCTTTTCCTCCCAAGTTGTTTTAAAGACCAGACTAATTTGTTTTCTTTGAGGATGAACTAACTAAACCCACAACAGTCAGTCATCCAAACTCACTCAGTCAATAGTCTATACTCCTTTTCCTTTCTGCTTTGTCTGATTGAATCTTCCCTTTCACACCATCTTCATACATAAATAATAATAATGCTCTCACTGTGAACTCTGATCCCACTCTTCATTATTCCTCTTTTTTGTTTCCCTTATTCCCCTCCTTCCATCTCTCTCTTTTATTTGTTCATCCCCCAAGAAAGTATATATCAAACTTTCACCACCTTCACATTCAAACCCACCTTTAGTTTCTGGGTCCTGCTGCCCCTTACCACAACAATAAAGAACACAATCTTTGGATTTTGTGAAAGTCACAATCTTTCGTTTTCTCTCTATTTTATGGTGTGTCCATTTTCAGCTGTGTTGAGCAAAACTTGAGAAAACAGTAAAATTATGGAAGGAGTTGAGGAAGCAAGCAAAGAGGCTGTTGAGAGCTGCTACAGGGTTTTGGGGCTCATCTGTCACCCAATAGAAGACCAATCTGTTCAAGCAACCAACTTGGTGGCTGAAACTGGAGATACAGTGCTCAAATTCAAGAGGGTTGTGTCTCTCTTGAGCAATACTGGCTTAGTTGGTCGTGGCAGATTCAGAAAGCAGCTGAATAAGTTGTTCAAGTCGTCATCTTTACCTCATACCATTTTCCTTGATTATGATGATGGTAGCATATCTACTACAACTGTAACAACAGAAATCCTCGCACCAAGGCCTCTCCAGATTGTGCCTCCACCTAATAATACCAGTTTCGTCCCAACCCGGTTTCCCGATCCAAGAATGATGATGTTTCAGCAGCAGAATCAACAGAAACTGAAGTATGATCATCAGGCTGAGATGATGATGAAGTTTGACCATGGTGGGTCCGAGTCAACCACAACTAGGTCTTTCATGTCATCTCTGAGAATGGGTGGTGGTGGTTCTGATTCTTTCCATCTGATTGGAATTCCTCGGTCTTCCTCATACAACCACCAGCATAATAGGAGGTGTTCTTCTGGGAGTGTCAAGTGTGGTGCAAGTGCTGCTGCTGCTACTTCTTCTGGGAAATGCCATTGCTCTAAGAAGAGGTGAATTACCTGATTTCTGATTCTCAATTTTATCTGAAAATTTCTGATTGGCTTTTATAGTATTCATCAACACGCCCAAAAGCTCTAAAAAAAGTTAATGTTTACACAACTTTCAGTAAAATTGTGTACAATTAGGGATTACTGAGATTCGAAACGAAAAACTTTCGGATAACTCGAATAGTTAGGAGAGGGTTCAGATTGGTTTGTATGGTATTCATCAACAGGTCTGACCAAAATTAAGATTTTTCTATATGTCAGGAAACTGAGAGTGAAGAGATCCATAAAGGTGCCTGCAATAAGCAACAAGGTTGCTGACATTCCTCCTGATGAGTACTCCTGGAGGAAATATGGGCAGAAGCCAATAAAGGGCTCCCCATATCCTAGGTAAATTAAATACATTATAGCTTAGCTAAAAAGAATATCTTTTTGTTATGTAATCGTTGTTAACTCCAATGTTTTTGTTGTTGTTGCAGGGGATATTACAAGTGCAGCAGCCTAAGAGGGTGCCCGGCCAGGAAGCATGTGGAGAGGTGTCTGGAAGAACCAGCAATGCTGATTGTGACTTATGAAGGAGACCATAACCATTCCAGATTGTTTACTTCATCTTCTTCAATGTCTGCACTTACATAAGAGAGTCTGAAGACGGAAACTTTGACTTGGTTATATAATCCTCTATTGTGTATGGTTTGTATTTGTACATAACCCAAGTGGCTGGCTGCTCCTAAGTGTGTAGGGTGAGAGCAGTAAAGGTAAAATAGAGTAAGAGCAGAGCTGCAGATAGAGTTTATGTTTGGTTTCTTCTGGGTAACAGTTTGGTAAAAAATTATTTATAAAATAGAATGATTATATTATTATCAACTTTGAAATTAATGAAAAAACAGAATGTATGAATCCGAGATGTTACAGTGAAATGGCAACATAAAAAAGTTGAATGTCCGAAATCACTTCGTTGAGATCTAACTTTCTAATTAAACTAGAAAAATACTCAAAATTCAATAGACTCGGGATATTGTTAGCCTTGTAGATGAAAGTGACAATAATGCTGCCTGCCTCTGCCTCTGCCTCTGCCTCCCAAGGTTGGAATTTCTGTCTCTTTTCATTTGTTTTTGTGTTTCTTGTTTTCCATACGTCGTTCCTTTTGTCTTGTTTGATACAACCGTCGGTTGGTCAAAGCTGAGACTCGAAAGGGTAAGACCATTGACCATTGTTGTCAATGAATGACGAAAGATGGGGAAATAATATTGTCATCGTTGCATGGCCGACTGCTTGCCGGTCGCCGGAATATGTCATTCCAAGTATTCCAATTCACCTTGGCCGGTTCTTCATTATTATATATTTTAATGAGTTTAATTTTGGCCCAGCCCAATCAATCAACAGCCCAAGTAAACTTCAAACGAAAGCTCACAAGATGCGAAAGACGAAGGCAAGGTGGTCCAGGTGCAGACCCATTTTAAAGGCCATAAGAATAGCCAATTCTTCAAACTTCAGTAGCTGCTAGCCTCTGCTAAATCCCATCTGCTACCGCTACAAACAACAAGAGGAGACTGGCTTTCATCGGTGAGCAACATAGGACCTCTGCCGAATGCATAGCGATATCATTATCAAACAACAAGAAGCCAATTTCAAACAATATTCTACCAAGACTGAAAATTCAGCAAAGTATTATCTTTTAAATTCACGAGTCATCATCTACCATGATAGCCGTCTCATCCAAACCCAACTCATTTAACTATGTTAATACAACAAAATATATACATATAAGATTAACATAAATTATAATAAATGGAAAATGCTAAAAGAAACAATGTTTATCCTGCTGAAGTTCTTCAAACTCTTCAAAGGTTTCTTCCATATTAATTGGAGTGATACTAAAGCGCAACCAATTTTGGGCATATATTAGGTTCTCTATGACTAAAGGAGACAACGTACTCCGAGATGCATCCAAAATGCGTCTCCTGACACTAAATGCTGATTCGGATGCCAGAGTAGATACTGAAATTGCCAAGACGTCTTTAGCCATCATCACTAATATCGGGTACTGACATCAAGGTTTTCAAGCCCAAACAATCAAATGATTCTGAGATGACTCAGAGTCGAATTCTCTCGTGTCACTTGGCCTTCACTACTCAGTTTTGCTTCGCTGGTTAGTCGATCACAATTTGGAGACAGTTTTATCCTAAACTATAAAATGAAAACAGAACAACTTACCCTCTATTTACCCGTATATTATTAAAGCAATAAAGCCTAATACCATTTGACTGTCCCAACCCACTTACATTTTAACTCCATGTCCCAACACAATACTTTTGCTTTTAATTTCAAAAACAAGTCACAAGTGCTTTTAGTGTTTTAGAATGCTATTGTTACTATTGTTTGGAATTAGATTTGGAAAATTTTCAAATGAATGAATGTGTATGCATTTTTCGACTTTTCATTCCTTTTTTACTTGCATATCGGTGGTTAACCGTTAGAAGGAGCGGTTATAACCATAACCGGGTGGGTATGGGGATGGAACGAAATCTATCACCGAAATAGAAATGGTGATGGTTATAGTTAATAACCGTCACGAAGGTGGATGGGTAATGGATATGCCATAACCATCCCCGAACCTCCCTGTTGCCAAGCCTACTGTTAAATTCTTTTTGCATATTAAGTCCACGATAAAGGTGAAGCTGCTTCAGCTTTTCAACTCCGAAAAAGTGAAAGCAAGTATGGTACTAGACTAGGATTGGTATAGGGGGTAACTACATAAACATGCAATCAACCAAGTAAAAAACAAACGGGAGATAGTAATCTGTTCATTAATAGCAAGTTTAAGCAATCAACAAATATTTACATAAACCAAATTCATAACAAACTGGAAAAAAAAGAATCGTGTTAAGAGAAAAAGTGTTCTACGAAGTTTGCATAGTGCATCTCTTATGCACATGAAAATAACTATTCTGAAACGGCTTGTAACCAGGAGTCTTTAGGATAACTACAGAGCTAAATATACAAATAACTAGGCTACTTGAGTGTAGAGGAATCGGCATAGCTATCCCCACGACCTCGACGTGCCTCCGATTCCTTATCATTATTCTCTGTAATTGGCACACACATTTGCAATTCCTATCTCTAGAGGCATATAGAGCAGCTCTGGTCCAGAAGCAGAGTACTTTGAATTCTTAGGCTTATAGTATACTATGTTTTGCTCTGCTCGTTTTACTCCCTCATAATCTAAGAAATCACAAACTCTCGTACTAGTATTTATCTACATGCACAAATAAGGAAGGCTTTAATCCAATTGGACTATCACATAATCCTAATCCTTTATCTGACGTAGAACTAATCATCACTATCAGCAAACCTACCGAAGCGGCGACTGCAAATTGGGGTTTGTTTACAATTATATAATCTAGATGTCGCAAATGAATTGAAAGTAGGGAGAGAACTTAGTACCTGGGTCGTCGTCGTCGTAGCTAGGTCGTCGCGTCGAGTAGAGAACAAATTCAGATCAGATGGCCGCCGCTCGCCAGTCGCCAGTTGGGGGAGAGAACGAATTCAAGGAGAGAATGACTCTATTGGCGAAGGTGGGTGGCGGTGGTGGATGTCGTCGGATGGGGGTTTGGAGGAGGAAGAGAGAGCCGGTTTGAGGATGCGGGAGCCGAAGTCCGAGAGGGATTGAGCACGACCGCTAAGGCTGGGTTGAAAAAATTTGGGTTGAAAACAAATATTCAGTTGGGTTAGGAATTTTGTCGGTCAATATTAAATATGCCCAACCCTGTTTTGGTTAAAATAATCTAGTTCAAATTAATTTATTTTTTTATGAATTCGACCCAACTCATTCAGATTGGGTTGAGCCGGGTTGGGCTTACGGGTTAGTGGTAAAATTTACAGTCCTAATTGTCATAATGTGCAAAGCCAATAAATGAATTAAAAAGAGGGAAAATTAAAATGAGATTTCTTCATTCTCTTTTCAACTCACTTGCACAGATGTGAGATGACAGAACAGTAGGAGATAGAAACGTCGGAAACTGTGCGGTGCTTCAATGTAGCAAGACGTCAGGAACGGAGTCGGACATCCAGTTTCAGTGTCGAGTATCGGCGGTAGTGGAGCCGGCCAATTGTCAGTGACGCAGCCGCATATGGGAGAAACGATCGCCAAGTTCCGCGATCGTGTGTCTTCCTTCGCCGACGTCATCGAAGCGCGCTCCAGAAAGCTACGGCTAGAGGAGGAGAAGGTGGAAGAATCAAGAAGGGAGCTGGAGAAGGCTCATGAAGTTGGTAGACGGAAGTCGAAGGAGTTCGAGGCGAGGGAGGAGGTGTTCGAGATTCTGATGAAGAAAGTGGTTTTGGAGCGGAGGAAGATGGCGGGGATAGTTGAGGATCTGAGGAAGGAGATTCCAGTGGAGAAGGTGGATAAGGAGTCTGTAGAAGTGAAACTGAAGGAGATAGGGGAAAGAGGGGATGAATTGGAGCCGTTAGGGGGTTACCTTGAGATGAAAGCGATTCAAGTTCGGGAGGGTGAAGAAGAGTTGGAGAAGAAGCGGAAGGAAGTCGATGAACTTGAAGAGTTGTAGAGAACTTGAAGCAAATACGCGGCCATGATCTTACGAGTTGATGGAGGAGAAACTACAAGACCGATTCAATATGCTTAGCAAAAGGATGGATAAGTTGGAACTTAAACGGGTGAAAGATTTAGAGTCGATAGAGAAGAAGACTGAGATGACGAGTAAAGAAACTTCAATGGAAGATGAGAGACCTGCCAAGCCAGTGGATCATTCATCAGAAGCAAACTTAGCGATCGTGGCATAACTATTGGAAATGATGTAAAGATGTCAGAGAAGCAGGTTGAGATGGCTAATGGAGAAATTGCAATGGAAGCTAAGAAACCTGCTAAGTCATTGAATGAGCATTCCAATGATTACGATTCCATGAAGGATGAAGTGGAGAATGCTCTTAAACTCTCATCAGACCCTGCAAAGCTTGTGTTCGATGCAATGGAAGGGTTCTACCCTCCCCGTTTGTAGAAGAGCGCGGGGGGAAGGGGGGGGGGGGGGGGGAGAGAGTTCAGTTCGAAAAGGCTGTTGTTACTGGAATTGCATAATGTTCCTGGAATGGGTAACGGAAATGTCACCACATATGGCAAGGAAGACTTGAATGTTGAATTCAAGGAGAGAGTGAATGAATTCAATAGAAAGGATTTGGAATTAAAATTGCGTTTGGATGAGTTGAGCAAGAAGGAGAAGAAGATAGATGATAGGGAGAAAAAGTCCAGAGAGCTTAAATGTAGATTAGAACAGTCGTCGGGCAATTTCAAGTTGCTTGAAAAGGTGTTTCGAGATCGCTTGGTGGAGTTTGAGGCAAAGGAGGTTGAGTTGAAAAAGAAAGAGAAATAGACAGATGATAAGGAGAAACAGTCCAGAGAGCTTGGATGTAAATCAGAACAGTCGTTGGCTGAGTTCAAGGTGCTCGAAAACGGGTTTTGAGATAGATTAGTGGAGTTCGAAGCAAAGGAGGCTGAGTTGAACAAGAGAGGAAGGGAATTGATGAGAGGGAGAAACGGTGTGAAGAAGCGGAGTGTAAAGCTCGACAGTCGGAGGAGGACTTTGATGTGATTCAGAAGGGGTATCACAATCAAATGGCGAAGTTAAAATCAAACGAGGGGAAGTTCGAGGAGTCCGTGCAAGGATTGAAAGAGAAAGAAATGGAGGTAGAGGAAAGAATTAAGGGTATCAAAGTGAGGGAGGAAGGGCATCAGAAGAACGTGAAGGAGTTTCAAGTCAAGGTCCGACAATGGTCTTATATCAAGGATAAGGAGATTCGGTTAGTTGGGTTAGAGGAAAAAGAGAAAGGTGTTGAGGAAAGGCTTAAGGACCTCAAAGCAAGGGAGGAAGCGCAGGAAAAGAAACTCGAGGAGTTTCGAGTCAAAGTTAAGGGTTGGTATGATGATCTCGAGGCTAGAGAGACGAGATTGCGTGTACAATCTAATGATGTCAAGGCTAGGGAAACAAGAATGGTTGAACAATTTGATGATCTCAGACAGGAAAGAGCAAAGTTTGGGGAAGCTTCAAATAGTTTAAGAGCTAGAGAGAAGGAAATTGATGCCAGAGATATGGTGTCAAGGAGATTGGAAAGAGAACAGAAATCGAACAATGAGCATTTGGCCCAGAGATGGAAAGAGTTCGAAGCAAAAGAGACGATGCTCAAGAAACGTGGTGATGAATTGGCAGTGAAAGAGAGGGAGATTGATCAGAAAGAAAAGCAGCACAAAGAGCTTGAACAGCAGTTGGAAGAATCTAAAGGTAGAGAGGTAAGCTTGAGAAATGCTCGAGCGAACTGGTTGCAAAAGAAAGTGGCTTTGAAGCAAAAGAAAAGCGACTTCAAGAGCTTGAATTTAAAGTCCAGGATTATAAGATAGACTAGCAAGGTTTCAATTGTATGATAGTAAATATAAAAGCCTCAAGGTGAGGTAAAAGGTAATTGAAGACCAATTCAAGCTGAATGGCAAGAGGATGGAAGAAGTAGAACTTACGAAGAAGCGGCTTGAAGAGAGGCTGCGCGGGGAAGTCCATTCGGAAGATAAGAGGAAGTCAGCAGAAACGACGAACAAGAAGCAGGCCGAGGTGACGAGTAGAGAATCTGCACCGAATGCAGAGTCGCATTTGTTGCAAGTGAAGGCTGAGCCAATGGTTGCTTCCAGTTTGTAGGAACGACGAAGGACAAGTAAGCCAAGACGTCAAATAGAGATTCTGAGGTGAAGGTAGAGGGGATGGTTGCGTCCAGTTCATCAGATAATCCGTCAGAAGGGATCATTAGATTCAGTTTCATAATGACTGGAAAAGACCTGCAAATCTTCTTGAACGAACGTTCCAAGGAACTGCATTCGATGGAAAATGAAGTGGACACTGCCCTGGAACTCTCATCAGACCCAGCAAATCTCGTGTTGGATGCAATGGAAGGATTCTACTCGCCTCATCTCAAGAAAGGGGACATTGAGTTTGAGACCGGTGTTAATTTTGATAATTCAGTCTTGATTCAACATCTCATAAGAATTAGTGACCTTAAAAAATATTAATGTGTCATCCTATTATTCCTAGTTGGATTGTAGCATATAAATTCAGCTGCACCTTCAGCTTTTGGCACCCTCTCTTCCAAAACAATAATCATACGTATTAGAAAGCCTTCAATTGCTTCGTTTTAGGAATAACAAGATGGCAGCGATGGCCCGAAGAATATCCACCACCCTCTTGACAGGTGAATTAACATTAACGAACTGACCTCATATCAAGATCGGTCCAAAACCAAATATGTTGTGAAAGGACTCATGTGAGTGAGGAAAAAAAATCTACTTGCGAAACTAAAAATTGCATTTTAGTAAAAGGTAAGTTCTCGTGTTTATCCCTAGTAGGGCCTTGTTTCTCCCCTTGCGGTAGGGTTTTTAAAGCAAGAACGGCAACAGCCATGACAGCGACAGACAACGCTTATGTAGCGATGCAACCACGATGATCATTACTCCCTATGTCGAGCAACGAGCCAACGGAAAATCAGGTACGTAATCTGACCTTGGACAACAACAACGAGGAACAGATACGTCGTTGGATGAAACATACGATCTCTAAAACGGTGCACTAGGGAGGCCACCTACGAACGTGGCTCAGGCGGGTCTGCCAAGGGCTGCCTGCCTGACAGCATGAGGACGTTAAGGGGTTGCAGAGTGACAGTCGACTCCAGTAAGTTTCACCCTCTGATCATCGACCATGAAGTCCAGATCGTCTTCTCTTTAGAGTTTCGGCGTTGAAGTTTTAGTTTTTGTGAGTCTTTTATAGTCAGTTTGATTTTGTTTTGTTTCAGAACGTGTTTTGCTTCATCGGGTCTCTATTTTGTGTCTTTGTCCGGTTTTGAGTCTTTGAGAGTGATTAATTCTAGTTTCTTGGTATTGAGGAGAGTTAAGAGGTGATGCATATGGAAATACCTTTCATTGCAACCTCCTCCTTATAACCTATTGATGAGTTGTACCTCCCAAATTACCTCTCGACATGTATGTTTATGGTTAAGTGACGGAATAAAAACACGTATGCCTTTTTGATGGTAAAAAAATTAAAAATAAAAATTTTAGTAACATTTTTAGTAAAAATGTAAAATGAAATAATTAATGTGATAAGATGCACACTAATCAAGCAATCAACCCATTACCCACGAAACTAATTTATTTTTTGGCAAGAGCTAAAAAGTAATTAAGTAAAGACAATAACACCCCCGATACAGTCACTTATTCACTTTCCTTCTACCCTTCTCCTCTCCCTTTCCCGCCCGAAAGCTTCAGTCGCCATTATCATCTCCGTCTCTCGAGAGTTCAACCAAGCTTCGACAAAGGTCTCTTTTTTTCTCAACCTTACAGCACGGCCTCTCCACTTCCTCGAATCCCGGTGAGCTGTGTTCTCTCAAGAATCGCCCCCCCCCCCCCCCCCCCCCAAGGGCCATGCAATTGTTTCGCCTAAACTCTAATCTGTTTTGTTGAGGTTTCCTGTGGTTTTTCCGCTCTGTTGATCATTGTTAATGGCGTTTCTGCTTCTTTTGAGCGTGTTTACAGTCGGTTTCCTTTTGTTAGGGTTTTCTTTTAGTTCGTACGGAAGTATAACCGTTTTGAGGAATTTGATTCGATTTCTTTCGTTAAGGTTTTTTTTTTTGTTTATCTGGTTTCTTTACTGCTAACTGATGATGGCGTTTTCTTTGATTGTGGTGCTTCTCTCACGAGTGATCTCAGATTAGTAGTTTCTGTTTGTTAGGGTTTCTTTTTCAAAATAAGCTTAGAAAGGTAATCTCTTTTGAGGATTTGGTTTTGAGTAATTACTGAGGATGTTCTGGTTTTATTACTGCTAATGGTGTTGTTTCCCTTCCCTGGCGCTACAAGGGTTTCCGGATATTGAAGTAACTGGATTCGGTTCGTAAGAAAATGTATGCGTGAAGATTTTGGGTAAAGTTTATACATGCTTGTTGAGTGTGATTGCTGCGGATGGTTGGGAGTTCAGAGAGTTGGGGGCTTCCTAATCATAATCGACTGGCTGCTCGAGCAGAAATGATGTTGGGGAGGGTAGGAAATTGTAAAGGAACTGAGAATTCAGAAGAAGAAGAAGAAGAATCAGTGTCAGATGAAGTAATTGAAGTTTGTCCAGTTAGTAGACAGTTCTATGACTTTGATGATGATCTGGAGACAGATGATGTACAGGGAATGCGATGTCCTGATCCGGAGTTCTACGATTTCGAGAAAGACAGGGCTGACAACTGCTTGGACGTCGATCAAATATGGGCGATGTACGACGAAACAGATGCAATGCCTCGGTACTATGGTCGGGTGAGGAAAGTGTCCAAGGAGAAGAGTATGCTGCTGATAAGTTGGCTGGAGGCTTCACCCGTTACTGAGGTCGAGCAAGACTGGCACAATCAAGAGTTGCCTATTTCGTGCGGGAGATTCGAGACAGGGGGAGATCAGATCGTAACCCGTCTATCGTTGTCGCATAGAATGCATATCAGGCTGGAAAAAGACACTCATGTTATCTACCCTAATAAGGGTGAGACTTGGGCTATCTTCAAGAACTGGGATATGAAACCGGAATTGCATAAACCGCCTTACAGCTACGATCTCATTGAGATTCTGTCGGATTTTACGGAAGAAGTCGGTGTTCGGGTTGGTGTTCTGAACAAAGTCAAAGGGTTTGTCAGCATCTTCCGGAGAGGTAGCCATGATATGGATATGGATCTCTCATTCTGTGTAAGGCCAACTGAGGTATTGAGATTTTCGCATCGTGTCCCTTCGAGGAGAATGACCGGCAGGGAAAGACAGGGTGTCCCTGCTGGATCTTTCGAACTCGATACTGCTGCGCTGCCTAGCATTCTTTCCAACGATCTTGTCGTGGATGGTCGAGCAGGAGAGGGAATTGCTAGAAAGGAAACAGCTAGATCATCTGGAAATTGCAGAGTGGAACTAACAAGAACCTCGATCCACGCTAAGGAGAATACTATCTTAAAGCCAGGTACCGCTCTCGCTGATTCGAGAAACAGACTTACTGACAATCTGAACTCAAGCAAGACTTGTGACGTTACTGTTAACCTTAAGAAGCAACTGCTGACTGCAGAAGACACGTTTTGGACCTGTTGCCCGTCTTGTAAAGTGAAGTTCCAGTATTACGCGCGCTTTCGAGATAGTACAATGCGTTGTCAAAATTGCAGGCAGAATTTCGTCACATATGATGCAGGTCCAGTTGATCAGGAAAGTTCTGATGTTCAGGTTAAGAGAAAGAGAAATGATGATTTAAACACGAGCAAGTTTGTTGACAATGCGAGTGCTGCTAAGCTCTGGGCTGCTAGTAAAGGTGGTAACCAATCCCAAACAAGTGATTCTCTCTGTCATTCTAAGAAACCGAGATCTGAGGATGAGCTTAGTATTGGTCAGGCAGAGTTGGCTAAGCTCAAGGAACGAATTAAGACTTGCAAGACAGAGCTACAAGGAACCCGAGTTTCAATTCAGGAGAGACAAGGTGAGCTTCATTCAATTGAGGAGAAGATCAAAGAAACCAACTCGAGACACGATGATTGTGTTACTAAGCAGGAGGCAGAGCTAGCTATGCTGAATGAACGAATTAGGGAACGTAAGAAAGAGCTCGAAAAGACTGAATTGTCCCTACAAGTGGGACAAAGACAGCGGCTCGTGAGAGATTGCGATCTGCAATCAATCGAGGAGTCTATCAAAGAAGCGAATTCGAAACTGGAAGAGAGAAAGAAACAGTACAATGTATTGAAAAAGTCCATCAGTGAGTGCACGGTGGATCTCTGGTCTAAGCAAAGCCAACTCAAGGAGCTCAAGCAGTCCATCCAAGAATGTACGATGAAAGAAAAGGCGCTGAGCTATGTCAGGGATGAAGTAAGGGAATGCTGTCGAACTCTCGAGTCGAAAGAGAAGGAATTGGATGATATAAAGAAGTCAACGGAAGCTACAAACCTTGTTCTTGAAGTGAGAGTGAAGCAACTAAATGAAGTCAAAGCTAAGCTTGTGCACAATTATGGAAAGCTCAAAGCAATGGATGAGCATCAACACCGTATCAAGAAGACAATCAAGGAGCTGAGGCGAAAACGGGAGTATTATCAGTCAGTGGAGAAGCCGTCTGAAGAACTTTCCGCAGTGATGTTCATGAAGGATCGAGTAAGTGAAAACACTCCTTCATTTTTTGCCATTATAACTACTAAAAGAAATCTGATGTTTATGTTACCCTGTTCTAGAACACGAAGCTTTCGATCGCAGACAAAGCTAGAGAATTGCAATTGCTCCTGGATAAACACACGAGGAACCGTGATCTTCTCCAGAAAGAAGTTTCCACACTCATCAAGAGCTCAACCGAACCCGAAAAGCTGGTATTAGAGGCGATGAACGGGTTCTATCCTCCCGATGCAGAAAACAAACCCACGGACTACGAGCTTTCCGTCACAAGGAGAAGCTGCATTAATCTGTTGGAACATTTACTCAAGCTCGGACCTCCAATTACGAGTGAAGTACGAGAAGAGGCGATGAAGCAAGCTATGAAGTGGAAGGCCATCATAATGATGTCAAAGGCTGCAACTTCCTTGGAAGTTCTCGGGTTCTTGCAGCTTGTATCTGCATTTGGTCTGGCACCTGGTTTCGGTCCTGGTGAAGTTAAGCAGCTTCTTCTTAGCGGCCTTCCTCGACAAGGCAATGGCTCGGAAACATGGCGATATCTTGGCATCATGGATGACTTGACCGGCAAGCTTTCCATCTTTCATGATCTCATTTGTTCGATTTGGTAAACTGGTTTTTCTTGCATTCTGTTGGAACCGAACCAGTACTGAACCGACATTGGTTTGCTTCCTTTTTTCTTGCAGAAGAGAAACCGGAGGATGATCAGAAGCTGCTTCAAGCGTCTTCCTGATGAACTTGGTAAAACCCTTGCAGTCAGAAATCTTAACCACTCAATGTACAAAGACAAGAAAGCTTTTTGTTGGTTCCTCGGTTGGTTGTGACTTATGTATATAGGATACGGCTAACTTCTAATACCACTTTCGGTTTAGCCGAAATTGGTTGTTTCGGGAATGGGAAGCAATTAGTTTCGGGTTTGGTTTTCTTAATGTGGTTGGCTTTCAATCCTTTCAAATTTCAATATTCGGTTCAGCTTTTGCTTCAAGTCGCAGATACACAAAATTGTCAGAACACGAGTGGACTGGTTATTAAAAGGTTAGTTATGTTCGCTGAAGCATGAGCTCCATTATACAACTGATTTTGGGAAATAAATTTATAAACCAAGTATTTGTTATATATTAGAAAATAATAATAATATTTAGGAGATAGTTATTATTTCGCTCCGTCCTGAATTAAAGTAACCAAATACTCGATACATCTCCTGTCATTCAAAATGTTAGTTTTGTTATCAACTCTTTTATCCGATCCCCATCCACCGATTCAGTCGGTTTTTCCCGTCCCCAACCGGCAAGTCTAATCGGGGATGAAACCCAAACCATCACCGTCCAATGGTTACCGGTTCCCAACGAATCTCTGGTAGTGTGACTTTATAAATACTTAAAATTAATAAAACACTTCATAATTATAGTTTCTATTTTATAATCAAACTTTGTAATTAAATTTCACAATCAAACTCCATCGAGATTCTAGAATGAAATTTCAAAATCAAACTTCACATTCAATCTCCAGAACAATGCAGGTAAAACAAATTCAACCATGAAACAAAGCAAAACAGATGATGCTCTTAATATTATAAGTACTTTATTTATTAGAATATTAGAGTACAAATATGCAGTAAAGAAAATTCAACTGTGAAACAAAAGCTAAACAGATAGTGCTATTAATATCCCAAAAAAGCAAGAAAATTGTGGAACAAAAATAGAAAACGCAGCATTGTAAAATGGTCAGAATCATGAAAGACTTCAACAAGCAGTCCAACCTTCAGCAGCATCAATGATTAATCCAACAAGAACAAGATTAGGATAGCCAACCCTTACTCATCAACTCTGTAACAAATCAAAACAGATCACTAGATAGAATCCGATTTCAAAGGGGAAAGGAACTAAGAAAGGAATTAAGTAATGAACTTATCTGTTACTGCAATGTAAACGACGAATCGGGGGAAGATATGAAACGGTTATGGCCTTTGAGAACTGTAATCGACGAAATCATCGGTCTAGATGAATGTATATTCGATCTAATTGGATGAAAACAAGAAAGAGAAGTAGGGATTTAGTGTGATACGATACATGCATAGGGAATTTCACGGGGATACTGCGAAAATCGGTTGAGATTCGGAGGATTTTCCGGTTAAGAGTGTATTGACGAGAGATTTCTCTCGTCTAGGGTTGGAGAGAATCGGAGGAAACAACGGCGGCTACTAGGGTTTGGAGTTAGGGGAAACTGGTGTTTATATACTTCCCACAAAACGACATCGTTTTGTCAGCGGACTATTCGCCGGGTGGGTCTCGGGGCGGATAGTGCTGGATTCGGCACCACCCATGATCTGCGTATGCCGGCTTCCGGGCGCCCCGTTATCCGTCAACAGGGCCCATCAACGGATTTAAAAAACTTAGATTTCGGGCAAAGCCAATGGGTGCCTGTCGCGGGCTTACCCAATGCCAAGCCTAATTAAATTTGAGTTAAAATAAATCAAAAAAAATTTCGATGAATATCAATTTTATATCACCAAAATCGCAACGAGCTGTGCTGGGGTCGCACTTGACCACAGAGAGTTCCCAGCAAATACGTCCACTCAATTGAGCAATATCCATCTGAGCACCAGAAGACATCATTCTATATCTTTCCTTCTAGACATGACTAACGAGACAATACCAGACCAAATTAGCAGCTCTCAAATCAAGGGAGACACAAAGGAAACGATTGGTCATCCAATCAGTTTCATCATTCCAATCAACAGGGGAGGCACTTCGAGAAAAGAATTTCTCACACAAAGAGGAGATATGAGGGCAAGCAAGGAAAAGATGGACTGAGGATTCAACTGCAGCAGTACACAAACAAGAAGAAGGATCATTACTCATCCCCCACTTAAGCAATTTATCCCGCAAAGGTAGCCGATCGAGCAAAAACTGCCAGCTTATGAATGTGTACCTGGGATACGAGGAGAGCTCCAAATCAAACGCCACCAAGAACTTCAAATCTACGAGCTCTAATTACATTCCAGACTCTAGAAACAGAGTATTCCACCATGATTTTCCCATTCCAGAGGAAATCCTCATAAAAATCTTGAGTAATGTGGGGCAGTAAAGAAAGTCTGCACCCCATAATCTTCTTCCAAACCCAAAAAGCAATAGCTGAAGGTATATGACACTATAAAGAAGACAGTTTTTGGTGGGGGTTATAAAATCAGTTAACAGCGGTTATAACCCCCGCCAAATCTTTTAGCAGCGGTTTGAGATCCGTTGTTAAACAAAGCAATGCTAAGCTATTTAACAGCGGTTTTATAGGTTCCGCTACTAAATGTCGTTTAAAAGTGGATTTAATCCCTTATTAAACTGAGCCTCGTTTAATAGCGGATCTTAACCGCTGTTAAACTATGACTTGTTTAGTTGCGGAATTAAACCCCTGTTAAACTGGGCTTCTTTTCACAGCGGTTTTATTCCGCTGCTAAACGAGGCCCAATTTAACAACAGTTTTGAACCGTTTTTAAACGACATTTACATAAATAAATTTATGATCCAGTTTTACTAATGATTCTATTTTCAGAATTGTTGTATTATGGATTAATTTCCTAATTACGGTTTCAATCTCAACATTCACATACAACTCAAATATAACAGAAAACGTTTTATATCTTAAAACTCAAGAATTTTATTCAAACAAAGTACTTCATCCATTAGTGCACAAAAAAGATAAACATGATACTGGTACGTACTTAGTGTTTAAACGAAGTCCACAAGAGTACTTTAACCTAGCTAGCTAACACTAGTCATCCTTATCATCATCGCCGTCACTGTCCTCGGTAGAGGAACTCAGAGCATTGGATTCTTTTTGCTTTTCACTTGATCCACTATCATCACTAGAAGCTGTAGTGCCAAACTTGCGTGCAAAAGTTGTAGCCATCGATCCACCATGGTTGCTCCCACCCTCCTATGAGTGTTGAGACGATGGTTGTGCAAACTCACTTTGGAAGCGGCTGACATCTTGTGCTAACTCTAGAGCGCGCGGGGGGGGGGGGGGGGGGGGCATTCAGATTGTTTCCCACAAGTTGGTTAATGATGCTCATTACCCTTGTAGAAAATCGCTAGAACTACTCTATCGGCACACTATCAACGGACCTAGAGGTCAATGTAGACCTTTGTGAGTTAGAGCTATCAAAGACCTACAAAACAAGAACAAGATTACCTAAGTTTATAGAAATTCTAGCATGACTAATCTATAAGTACAACTACCACATACCCTTCAAACTGTAAAATCAACATATTCTAACACATTTCTACACTACATTTCAAATCACATCCCACACTTACAAGCTTCATTCAACAAAAGAACTAGTCCAAGTCTAAACTAATGTGCATCATTCCAATAGATCTAAACTAAGTTCCATAATGTTACCTGTGATGATACCGGTCCAAGTCCAAGACCGCAAACACGGCCAGGGTGCTCCTTACCCTGAAAGAGACGACCTATAACATCATTTGGGCTAATGTATGTATGTGTCTCACGGTCGTTGATGTACCGGTCAACTTGTTCCTATCAACAAAGTGAAACTAGTAGATAAAATCTAAGGATCGAGGAAATCAAAGGATTGAGGAATTCACTTACCACAACTATTCTTGTCAGACTGTTCGGGTATCCGCCTCCTTTTCTTTTATAAGTTTCTCGATACAACTCTCCTCTAGTAGGCTCTCTTTTCAACTCTTTCTCCTGTTTTTTTCACAACTTTAATATAACAAATCATGATAAAGAAATAACATTATACTAAAACTCAAGATTGGTAAAAATTGATTGTCATATGTTTTGACTTTGCCAAGAACTTCTTGGACCCATAAATGTGGTAAATTTTCTGCTTTCCTTGATTTTTAGTGTTCTTGGAAGAATAAGTTAAAAAAAAACAAATCAACATTTAACAAGCTAAAAAACTAACTCGAGATTATAATTAAGTCAATCTAAATACAAAAATTCGTACCTGAATTTCCTTTCCCATCCTATAGTTGATGAAATTCTTCCGTTAACTCGGATTGACATTTTTTAATATCCTCTTGTAGTTTTCCTCCTTTGTACCATCCTTATCTCACTTTTTATCAGGCTGTTTATAAGCTTGATTGTGAATTTGTGATTGTATTCGTCGTCTTTGCCTTTTTCACATTTCTGAGACCACTGATTGTGATAAATCTATGGATTAATTAGTAGAAGCATGTTAGCTGAAGTTGTAGCTTGTGATAAATCTATGGTGTCCTTGTCATCTGATCTTCCTTCAATTCTCTACGTGTCTAATTTGTAGCTAAATATCTCTCCTTAATTGTATTTCTCACCATCACTTTGTCACTTGTGAAATTCAATTACAAGTGAATGTGTGGGTGGTCGAATTGTAGGAGACGATCGATGCATATATGGTTAAATAATAATAAAAGATTAAGTCTTTCATGTAGCCGGCCAGATACATGTGTCAAATTTTCAAGATCAACTTTGATTTAGCTAGTGTTCATCGACGAAAGCTCGTTCTTCTATTTACGTATCATTCATTAGCGGGACATAAAGATCATGGAATGAGATTGGAGTCCATTCTATTACATGAACGACATGCACAAACATCGGAAGTGTAAAAGTTCAGAAGAAGAGAAGAACATGGATGTGATTGTGATGATCATTCGGCTAGGTTATTTTTGTAAGCACAATTTTTTTACGAGAGTTTATTTGTCATGAGATATCTCAATCCGAATAAAATCTAATGTATGTATATTACGTTGTGATGATTAAGTTGTGGTTTGAATTGGTGAAGCAGTTTGTGACATCTCACTTAAGGACTCAAACACACACTTAGACAAGGTGACGAGACTAAGAGCATAGATGTGTGCAACTTGGGTCCCTTTCAGATCCACATTTGGATGCCCAATTCTTGTCCAAATTCCTTGATTCTTGAACCAATCGAATCCTCAAGAACCTTAGAATTGATCCCAATCATTAATTTGGGACTAACTTCCCAACATTGGGTTTAAATCTGTCGAAACCTTGACAAACTCCCAAGAAGCCCTAGATTTGACCCATCTTGCTCCCAATTCCAATTCCTCCCACTTCCCTGGTCCAAAAATCTGGAATAAACACTCGTTATAAAGCTTACTTCCTGATCTACATGACCATGAAAATTTCATCAAAATTAGATTAGTAAAACTGGAATTATCCTCATTCCAATTCAACTAAAAAACACATCCTCAAACCGGCCATCTTCCCCCATTTCCAAACCCTTACAATCCACTCCAATCCGCCACTTTCCAAAATTGCCCATCTTCAGCCGTAAATACCACTTTCATCCAACGGCTCATGTTTAAAATTCTAAATTCCTGCTGATCCGTGTCTCATGCGTCTCCACCAATCAGATCCCACCATTTTCATCTATATGAATCCTCTCTCTCCGGCCGTCTAACCGCACACCTCAGCCTTCTTTCTCTCTTAACAGAAATCTGAATCCTCTAGTCGCATCCCTTTCCACGCCTTTTCTTTTCTTTCTTTAACATCCAACAATGGTTGAAACGGAAGCTCCCATCTCCGATATCGTTCCGGCAGTCACTCCGGTGGAGGACGAGAAACCCTCCCCGAAACCTGCCGCCAAGGCCAAAGAGCCCAAGGCGAAGAAGGCTGCTGCAGCTAAGAAGCCCAAGCCAAAGACTGCTCGCAACTATCCTTCTTTCGAAGAGGTAATTTCAGAGTTTCTAAATCTCTTAAGTTTCGCCGTCCGTTTCATTTCGGAAATCCAATGTCACTGGATCTAATTCAGATATTGTTTTTTGTTTTGTTTCTGACCAGATGATTACAGAGGCAATTTCGTCCCTGAAGGAGAGGACCGGATCGAGTCAGATCGCAATCGCAAAGAAGATCGAGGACAAGCAGAAGAGCCTGCCGACGAATTTCCGGAAGCTTCTGTCGGCTCAGCTGAAGAGGCTCGCAGCTTCAGGAAAGCTCGTCAGAGTGAAGGCCTCGTTCAAGCTGCCATCAGCTCGCTCGGCTTCATCCGCTGCAGTTCCAGCAGCTAAGAAGCCTGTCTCCGCCGCCGCCGGGAAACCAAAAGCAGCGGCCAAACCCAAAGCAGCGACAAAGGCTGCAGCGAAGCCGAAGGCGAAAGCAGCAGCAGCTACAAAGGCTAAGCCGAAGGCGAAAGCCGTTGTGCATAAGGCCAAAGTTCCGGCTAAGTCAACGGCGAAGTCTCCAGCGAAGCGGAAGGCGCCAGCTGCTGCTCCAAAGCCGGCAGCCAAGAAGGCGAAGACAGCTGCTAAGCCTGCTGCAGGCGCTGCAAAGGCTAAGCCGAAGGCTAAAGCCGCTGCTACCAAAGCTAAAGCGGTTACGCCAGCTTCGAGATCAGCACCGAAGAGGAAGGCGTCTGCTCCTAAGCCGGTTGCCAAAGCAGCGAAGACAGCTTCGGTAACATCGCCAGCGAAGAAGACTGCGGCGGCGGCCAAGGGAGGGAAGAAAGCTTCGGCGACGAAGAGGGGTAAGAAGTGAGTTTTGCGGTAGTACAAATGTGAGATAGGAATGGAAGTTGTAATAGTTACAGAGCAGCAGGCAGAGTTCCATTAGAGTTGTAAAAATTTCTCCGAGTTTGATGGGATGACAAATGATGAATAGTTTGAATTTGTAACAGCGGTGGATTCTTACTGTTTGTAACGAGTTTAGGGTTTCTTTTTCTTTTGTCTGGTTTACGTTATGCATTGATTTAATTGGAGAAGGAATTCGAATTTGGGTTTCACTAATCACCTTTGAGGGATCAATTTCTGGTAATGTGGAGTTCTTTCTTCATTACAGTCTGGAATGGTGCTAGTTAGTAATTGTAGGAAACAGTGACGTAAGATATTAGGAAAAGAGGAATGGGCCTCGGGTACAAAACGAACCGGTTTGGATCCGTCCATTTTATGGATAATGTTGACCCATATACCTTATTTAAGTGGATTGGCCCACTCTGTTGTACACCTTTGAAGTTTGAACCGGTATGGTGATGGCTCATGTTTTAAAAATAAAAATAAAAATGTTTCATTAAGTTGTACACTCGATTCATTTACCTCAGCACAGCTCAATGGATCATTAGCTATTTAGCTTAGGATAAAGCAAGGACGAACGGACCTTTTTGTAGAAGCAATGTTTTTTTGGACAAAATAAGCATCCATCATATTCCTGATATGATAAAACTGAGAGTCGTGTAAAACATACCAGATGAATTGGAGGTGCAGTCCTCACCAACGAGGCTAACATAAATCGTGGGTCCTTACAAATACAAACGATCTCAATCCTTTCTTTTTAAGAACAGACATTTCAACTAAGATTCACTCAACAAGCACGTAAAGTAACAACACAAACCTAAAAAGAAAGAAAAACAAAATTCAAAAAACAATCCAAAGGAAGAAAACTAAAAATCTTTTTGAGAGCAGTTAAAGGGAGGGTAGGACCTTAATTGTTATGCACACATGATTCAGAGAATCGAATCCATCGCCCCTTGTTAACGGCTGGTGACACAGGAACTATCTCTTGGCCGTGTTTCCTTGGCGGCTTTCTGGTTGTGCAGCCTGTGTCCTCGGTGGCCTCTTCTGCGGGGGCGGGGCTGGCGAGAGCAACAAACTGTTGCTTGACAGACGGATGCAGGGGCTCCCCGCTAGGATATCATCATATCCATGCATACTTTTATCCGTTTCTGCAACGACTAAGCAGCAACGCCAACTTTGTCGCCAATAACTGCTGCAGAGTTTGGCATGGTTACTTGCTCGTCTTTCAACCCTGAGAACTGGCCTATGTCATGTCCTTCAATCTGGTGGAATTCGTTATGCAGACCGATTCCGAATTCCTCTCCATCACCCCTGCCGTTTTCAAAGTAATTCCCTATCTGCTTACCACACCAACATACAAATGGTTACATACTGTGGGCATGAACAGCTAGTTACCAATTGGCAAAAAGGATAGCAGCACTAACATGATTAGCAAGCGCCATGCCACTCAAGGCTGCTGATTCCATGTTCGAACCCAGAAGCCAATCTCCACATATTCCAGCCCTTCCCTGCGCATCAAATATGCACGGTATCCCTGGACTGTTCGTCGGCAGTGCAGCACCCCTGCTCCATCAAAACACAGCAACCACAGTTATAAAACTAAACCAAACAACCAAGGTAGTCAAAATTGTGATTCCACATGGAACTGCAAACTATGGTGGAACGCAATCGTAGATTTAAATCGTAAAATCGCAAAATTTCTATGAACTACTGCTTGAGACATTTAAGACAAAAATACATTAAACATAAATATGTGGAAAAACGAGATGTTCTTAAGCACAATCGTCTAAGTAGTGTAGTGTAAGTTGATCAAATGAAGTAAATAATAATTGAATGGCTCTTGAAAAGACAAGATAAGAAAATAAGAGCGAGGTTCATGGTTTTAGCTTTTTAGGGAAGAAGAAAATAGTAGAATGTAAGCTATTGTTATTATTTGACTTTCACTTATAACTAAAATAACCAAACTCTATCAATAAGATAAATAAAGAACTGATAAAATTCTATTTTATTTCTTCTAAGTCAAACTTAGTGATACAAAGTGAAAAATGGATAAATTTCACTTAGATGTGAAATAGTAAATTACAAGAAAAATTGTTGATATTTGAAGATTATAAGACTTAAATCAAAATTTTACCTAATTCCATAGGCCAACAACATCATAAAATCGCAAGTTTTTAAGATCAAAATTGAGATTTTGACCACATTACTAACAAGTAACAACAAATCACGTATGGGGATTTGAAGGCATTGGCTTATTATTACCATAGCTGCAGCTTAGTATAAGATGGTATTGGCAGCTGTCCTTTCTCCATTCCCATCACTGCTTCAACTCCTTCCAACATGTTCTGTTTCACCTTCTCTCCCGTTTCATTTGGTATGCTTTCCTATATCACAAAACCCCGCGATGATGAGACCGGTTCGATATAGTGCAAAGAACAAAGAAAGGAACTTTCTTTTTTTCCTCAGCTGGCCTACCTGTGGAACTTTGTTCTTCTTCCCAAAAGCTGCCGTGCTGAAAAATGTCCAGCATTCGCGGCTTTGTTTACTGCCACTACTGCCAAGCTTCCTGGAGTTGTTTCCCATCCAGGACAATGCATCCACTCCTTTCACGAATGCTCCTTCAAAGGGGATGGGTAGTGGATCGTCAAAGGCCGCCATCAGCGCCCATATGGAGCTTAGATCAAGCCGCTGCGAGAATCAATCATAATATTTCTATAAACAGCCCTAAGAGTTGGTTGTTTGTGTAAGAGCAGCACGAACATTATATATCCATCACTTACCTTCATTTGTCTTGCGACTAGGGGCAAGCCTGCTGTAGAAAGTAACCGATTTGCACATTTTCCTGGCACCACATTCTTAAATTAGCTAAGAAAGCATAACTCATTTACAAGATGAAAGAGCTCTAGAGCAGCTATTTGATCACTCACCGTTGTGTGCAATCACAATGGCATCAAACTGACCGCGAGGCTTCCCGTTCTCACTCAGGTGCCACAACCCATTAAACGGCTCTAGTTTACTTATCCAGCAAGGTCTGAAGACATTGATCAACCCACTCTACAAACAAAATAAGCATCAATTTAACACAGCTAGTAGCATTTTCACAAGGCTTGTTGACACTCCAGACTCATGTGTCATTCCACTTGAAATTTCAGTCAGAAATCAACAGGCAATAAACGAAATAAAGATGGATTGAAAAGAGAGATGACATAAGCGATATTACGTGAAAAACTCTTGCAGGAAAAAACCACGGGCGCACGGACGTGACGAAAACTCCACTATGATCAGAGAGTACAAACTCGAAAGGAATTTACAATTTATTTCAGGATATCCCAATCAACAAAACAGGAGGTAATTAAACTAACTGAAAACGAACACTATAAATAAAGTACAAATGCTTGGTTTGATAACGAGAATTATGATTTTTAGGAAAGTTGAGTAAAGACTAGTAGAAAAAAGTTGAGTTGAGGTTGGAATGGGTTGGGAAAGGAATATTAAATTAAGGGGATATAAGGGATTCCTAAAAAAATTTAATTTTCCTTTAACCAAATTGAAAACACAATTTCACTTGGAATCTTTATATTCATTAATCCAAGTTTCCGTCTACAACTCATCCCAACTCTATCTCAACTTTTTTCCGCTATTCCCAATCCAATTTTTTTAAGAATCATAATTTTTATTGCCAAACCAAATTTAGAAAATTAGAGAAACCAACAAACTGAAGGATGATTACCTGTGCGAGTAACGAGTCAGCAAGAGACCTCATTCCATTAACACCAACATATCTCGGAGGTGAAGGTGGGAATGGGGAAAACCCACTACCACCAGCCTCAATCTCCCTAATTCTGCCACTCCATTCTTGAACCAGACCTTTCCCCAACCAACCATTGACTAGCTCACCAAATAGAGGATCACTTACCGTAAAAAACTGAGCAGCATGATCAAATACCAGTTCATCATCAGCAGAGCCATTAATAATGTTTCTAGTCCCCATCCTCCCTCCCAACCCATGGATCCCCTAAATTAAATTCCAACAAAGGTAGGAAATTTTAGCCAATATTCATGGTTAAATTACTAGCATAATTAAATTGTCGCACAAGAGTAAGCCGAACTGACCAACCGTGTCGAAAACTGTGGACTTGAACCCTCGTTGCTCCAAACCCAGGGCGCAAAGAAGACCGGCCATGCCGCCGCCGATTATTGCTACGTGTGGGTCGCTGGAGATGGGAGCGGTGAAGATGACCTGCTCTTGATTGAATGATTTCTTGAGAATGGACCTTCTGGAAAACGGTCTCCTGCTGTTTTTCTTGGAAGTGGGTTTTCGTTTGCTGCTGGCTGCATCATTGGAGGAAGCACGAGTCAGGAACAGGGTTTTAGTGAAAATCAAAGCAGAGGAGGAGAAGGGTTTTGTTGCAGGGTGGTTGAAAGGTTGAAGAAGTAGGGAAGATGTTGATGAGTTGGAAATGGAGAAGGCGGCCATAGCTTTCAAGGAAAGTTGCTCTATGTTCTTCAGAATCTCGGAGGAATGAGCACCCTTTTAATAGGAGAGGGAGGAATTCATCCTTTTTCTTTGTTTAACGGTCTCTTATCCGGTTGTTCATTCCATGACGTCATGACGAGAATTCTTTTTAAATTTTTCATTTGCCATCCGGATAGGGGGAGACGGGACACACTTGACTCCAAAAAAGCTTATTCGTGATTCTGCTCGATGATAAATGAGATAAGTTTGAATCAGAGTCTACCCAATTAGATAGGTCCGCGAGTCAATTAGCTCGAGTTTGAACTTGAGAACAAATTAAAATACTAGATTGAGTACATGGTTCGTTAGTAGACTCAATGCAACATGTGTTTTGTCTTAAATATTATATTTAATTTATGATTGTGGTAATGAAAATGTAAGTGGTAGGTTTAAGTACTTTGAATGAGAAAATTGTAAATTTTAGGATAACTTGTTTTTAGCTTGATTCTATCGATAATTTTTGTATACGAGGTTCGGATTGAGCTCAAATTATTGGTCTCATCAGGGCATTTCAATTAGGGCGGTTGACGAACCAAACCGCTCGCGAGCAGCTCGGTGTTTGATTTAGTAAAAGCTCGTTCGTGACTAGGCTCGATTTTAAACAAGCCAAGCTTGAGCCAGAGTATGTTTGACTCGATAGGCTCGCGAGCTGGCTCGAGCTCGAGCTCGAGATTCAACTCGAATACTAACTCGAGTATATAGCTCATTAATAGACTCAATAATGCGACATGTTTTTTGCCTCGAAAACCATATACAATAAATTATATTGAATTTGTAATTGTGCTAATGAAAATACAAGTGATACATTATTTAGATTTAACTATTTTAATTGAAAAAAGTAAAAACTTATAAGTTTTATGATATCATCTTCTTTAACTTGACTCGTCGATATTTTTTAGTTTATAAACTTCAAAATTAGTTTAAAATAGACTCATTGATAGTTTTTTTGGACGCAAAGTTCGAGTTGAGCTCGAGTTTGGCTCGTCAAATATACTTAACAAGCCAGACTCAAATTAGGCTCGAACTCGTGACAAGCCAAAATTTTCTAGCTCGGATTTGAGCTCGAGCTCGCCTAAAACTTACCAAGCCAAGCTTGAGCACATCGAAGTTCGGCTCGGTTCGGTTCGTGAACAGCTCTAGTTTTAACAATAAAGTTCTAGTTGAGCTCGAATTCGGTTCGTCACGAGTAGTTAATGAGAACAAACTCAAGTTCGACACGAGTTAAAATTTTCTGACTTGAAATCAACCCAAACTTATATAAACAGTAACAAGCGAGTAGTAAGCATAGTGAAATTCGGCATAGTCGAACCCGGATGGTTCACAATCCACTTTATACAATCAATATGTACTGATAAGTCAAATAATTCATTACAAACGATGTATAAACAATTCATAGTCTCCGCAAAGTCCACTTAAGAAACTATACGATGGCAGTCATCAGTTGAGAAATGCAAGCAACTCCACAATATTCATCTCATCTCAAGCCTCCTTTTCGCCTTGAGATTTGACTTCTTTCTCTTTCATTTTCAAGAGGCTAGCAAAACAATTGAATTCGGCAAACAGTTCATGACTCAACAGAAACATCGGCGCTCGGTTGCTCATTGTTGACCTCTTCAGGACCATCATTGGTTTCACTGACGTCCTGATGTTCTTCTTGTTCAAACCCGGAACAGCTTTTCGCCTTTGCGGTCTGTGTGCGACGAAGATTATTGGCTCTTGTTGCAAATGGAGATTCATTATGGTCCGGACCGAGGCTTTCATGATGCTTGGCACAGTGCTTGCTGCTGACTTGTTGCGCCTGAGATGTGTCGACCAGGTCGCCGCAGCTCTTTCTCCGGTTTAGCTTTGGCGACACAGGCCGCGTCAACGGCAGCTGATAACACAACAAGAAGAAGAAGTATATGCACTTGTGGGGAAATTTATTCAGTCATAAGTGAAGAAGAGTGTGCATAATAGATAACTTGTTTGCCAAGCAATATGTCAAACTAAACTTTTTCTGCAACATAATTTGGGTAACTTGTATATCAAGCAATATGGAGAGTTTGAGTAACCTTCTTGAGTTCAACCGTTGGTGGAGGTGGCTCATAGTAGAAATTCGGGACTGGGTTCGCTTTGAAGATCATGTTCTTTCTCATCTGTCGGATCGCTGCTTGTTGCTCTTCCTTGTTCCTGGCCTCAGCCTGAGCTTTCTCAGCCTCGAGAGCTTTCCGTTTTCCCTCCAATTTCGTATAGTACTCCTTGCGCTTTTGGGCACGCTCAGCAGATTTAAATGTAGGAGCTGTGCCAACAGTCACTGCGAATTTAGTATTCTTATATGCAGCTGCCGAGGAAGCAACTGTATTCTTATCATCTTCATCATTGTGCTTCTCATCATTTTCTGATATCTTCACATCTCTATGCTTTTCAGTCTCTAAAGAAATTGATTCGGCGCTTCCTGGACCGATATGAGACGACTTTGGCGTGGGAAAGCTTGTCACTTTACCATCAGTTGACTTCTGAGCTTTTGTCTTCTGGCTTTTCTGGTCAGAAAGAGGGGTACTACTACCATTATTCATGTTCTTCACTCCTAACACATCCAAGTCCTCCTTGGTTTCTTTCTCTTGAGGCATACTACCGTTTTTCGACTTCTTTGCAACACCTTTATGCTTCTTATCCATGTCTGCATGCATTCACAAGTTCCTGAAACCATCAACCAAACTGTATGTTATTATGCCAACAGTCTTGAAAATATTTCTGGGGACATGAAAGGGACCCAAGATGATCTAATACATACAAGCTAGCAAATATCTAGCTAACCAGCTTGTTAATTAAGGAAACTTGATGTGACAATATTTCTTGGGGACATGAAATGGACCCAAGAAGGATTACCATGTTCCTAGCTAGCTCAATATTCACCTAAATAAAAACTCTCATGGTGGTTCATCAAACATTGAAAGTTCACATGAACATAGCACAAAATGCGGAAATCTGTTGGATGAAATTTCGAGCATTTTTTCAGCCGGACTGGAACATTAGATCCCGACGAACATATTTTGGTAGAGAACTTTTGCGTTGCCATCTAAATTCCATCCAACTTTTCACTTACAAGCCAAACCTTAATCCCTCATCTTTAACGTATGAAGAAGGGGATTATGTGTGCATCTATATATATATGGTGACAAGTGAGGGAGGGAATATCATAAAAGGAGAATCGAAAATCCCAATTCATTCAAGGGGAACAGAGATTTATAAGCAATTTAAGGCTAGACTGAAAGAAGCATATAAAGAAGCATAATCATTTGAGCAAAAGAAAATAAGAACAAAAGATGATATATGCATCCAGCTGCAACCTTAGAAATTACAAGAACAAATAACAGCAACCAAATAGACAAGAGCCCAGAAATGAAACCAATGAACGAAGAGAAGAAGAAAGGAAGAACCTGTTTTGTCATAGATGGATCCACACTGGGGGATGCGGAGGTTGGAAGAGGAGAGGAAGAACCCAGAAGAGCAAGCTAAGCAATGTGGCTTAATAGTCAATTTTTTGGGGGTGGTTTTGATCAGACAAAAGATCTTCAATTAAGCGCCAAAATCTCCGTTCCTCTCTCTTTCTCAATCTATCTATTTTTGGAGCTACTTTTCCAAAACTGAATTGTTAAAAAATGCATTATGTTTTTAGTTACGAATACCCTAGAATTTGAAATAAGTATAAATAACGTGAATATCCATAATAGAATTCTATGTAAAAGGTCTCAACCAATGAACGATCAAATTCACTTTAAAACCGCCGCTCGCTATCCCAGCCGTTGTCGTTCCCTATACGAGGTCCGTTCCTAAAAATCGAAATTACCGCCGCTGTCTCTGTCGCCGTCGCCGCCGTCTGGACAACGCCGTCCCGCCGTCGACATTACGAGGTACGTTGATTGAAAAATATTACACAGTTTCCATTTAATGGCAACATATTTATCGACACCGGCGCCATTGGATGGCAACTCATCAACCGCTACCGTCATCATTGAATGGCAACCGTGTACTAAACACAGTTGACGGGTTGCCATCAAATGGTGACTCTGTATGCATAGCCGTCGCCATTCAATGGTTGACGGCGTTAATTTTTTAAAAAAAATTCGAATTTATTAGCTTAATGAGTAATTTATTTAAATTATTGATATTAGTTATTCGAATTAATTGTTTTAATTATATAATTTGTTATTAGAATTTATGTACTAATTTATTAAAATTAATAATATTAATTATTGAAATGAATAATTGTAATCATATAATTTGTTATTCGTATTTATGTGTAACTTAGTTAGTAATTTATTGAAATTAATAATATTAATTATTGAAATAAATAGTTGTAATTATATAATTTGTTATTTGAATTTATGTAATTAAATTAGTAATTTATTGAAATTAATAATATTAATCATTGAAATTAATAGTTGTAATTATATGATTTGTTTGAAATTGAATAAATAATATTTTATTTAATCACTGTCGTTTATTGATTAAAAGTACTAATTGATAATATTATATGTATTAATAATCAGCCCCATTTTGTAATAATTAGTTTAAATTACAATTATTATGTAATAATATTGTGAGTACCGAGTAATTACTTGTTGATGTGCTCGATTATTAGCACATTTGTTCCCTCTTTAATTGACAATTTTGGATGTTTGGATGCCTTAACATGTTCGAATTGATGACGTTTGGCGCATATTTGGTTCCCTTTGGCCCCTTGGGCAGTGTTACGTTGCTTTGTATTTTTTGGGTACATTTCAGGTGTCATATGACGTCTCACGATGAATCAAGGCATGGCGGGGAGGCTGGAACAACTCAATACATTCGATTTGGGAAGAAAACGTCACAATTTAGTATTTTGGGGCGTTGGAAGGCTGATTCGATTGTCTACAACTGTGTTCTTGACATCGAGAGAAAAATCCGTGAGGAACGTAGATCAATAGGACGCTTAGGAAGAACTCTAAGTTACGCGTTTAATCTAGGCTTTTCACATCGTTTATCGAGCATATTAGCTCGAGAGAGGAGTCTACGAGCAGGATAGATCCTTAGAGACACGGTAGTGATCTAAGACTACCGTAGGAAATAGCCAAGCCGTTATAACCTGAATAATTAAGATAACTTATCGTTCATCCATGCATTGCTAGCTTTAGTGGGTTCGAATCCGAACAACCTTCATTCCATTTTTGAAACACAATCTCTTGCATTTGCTTCCTTTTGATTTGCATTCTTATTTTATAATTTGATACGTCATTAAAAAAATAAATAAACATTCACTGTTACTTGGTTTAGTTATTAATCAATTTGAGTAATATTATTAGAAAGACCCTAGGGAAATATGATTCCATTAGAGCAATCTAGTGGGTATTTGACTGGTGGGATAAAATCTTCTCGTCAAATTGGCGCCGTTGCGGTGGAGTTTTCTAATTGTAGGAAAGATTTGGATCATTAGTATTCCCTCCATTTTCTTATCATATCTATTTCCTCCCACATGGTTTATCGGGGTTGTTTCTTTTGAGTTTTGTTATGCAAGATTACAGTTGGGATGGACAGTGGCAAGGTTCCTATACTGAAGGTAACTAAAATGAAGGTAGGGGTTCTTCACCACACCAATATTATGAGAAGTAAGGTTCATCAAACTACTACCAACCTAATCATGAAGGAGAGCAAAAAGAACTCTATGAAAGGATCAGAACTATATTGAAATGAGGACCAATATTCTCCACCTTCCTTCCAAGATTCATCATCAACTTTCTATCACCAAAACTATAATGAAAACTGTTTACCCTTTCAAAATCAATATTCAGGGCCAAAATCATATCAACCTTCGACTCTAGAGAGTACATACACATATATGCTTTTGGAGAAATTGCTCGCCCAGACTATACAGTGCCAAGCAGAGAGAAAATATGAGGTTGTCTGAGCTCGACACAGTATGACAGATCAGCTATTGGCATGCCTTAAAGATCAACATTCTCATCCTCAACCACAAGAAGATGTCGATTATGAAGATGAATATGATTTGAAAGTATCAGCTAAAGTAGTAGATGAAGTTGTGGAAGAATTACCTTCTTTGAAACTAATCAAGTTGTTCCAAATGGCAAGTTAGAAGAGTTTGAAAGAGATGAAGTACCTTTCCTTGAAGACAAGCTAATTTTCCATGTTGGGGAGTTAGAAAAATTTGAGGAGGAGGATGAAGAGGAGTTTGTCGAAGAGATTTGGGACGATGAAGAGCCTCTCCATAATGACATTCAAGCTACCGTTGAGCATTCCATCATTTGGTCCTATCAAGAGAAACTAAGATCTTTCTTGATTCTTGTTTGATTATGAAGTACTTATGTCAGAAAACTGATAATGAGTGCTTCACACACAAGATTAGAGAGGACACTATCTCAGGACATGACCTGCCTGCCCCAAAGAAATTCTCAAGCTACACCATCGAATCAGGGATATTTGAGGATACCGACGTCGACACAGCATACTACCCCTTCCCTCCTCAAGCAGTGGCGACCAATAAGAGATTGCCACTTCAAGGCATGAACTGGAGCTCACAACCACTTCATCGGCTTCTCTATCAATCTCTGAGGATGCTACTTGGCATTCAACTCCAATCCTTGAAGAAACTAATGGAATTCAAAGAGGTTCTAAGTTGGGGAGTGTAATCTAGGTATTGTCTATCTCAAAGAAAAAAAAAGAGCGCTTCTCGTGAGGCAAGCCGAGCGTTGAGTCTTTTTGTTTATTTGATTGTGTTTATGTCATGTGATTGAACTATTGTGAGTTTGTTTTCGTTTCTTTTATTTATTATGGTTAGATATAACAGATTTGCATTAGCCTATCCTCTCTTGTTTCTTTTGTTTCTCTATGGCTGTAGAACTCTAATCCTATCTAGATGATGTCTAATCTCATGTGCCGACTAACAAGAGTTTTGATCTTCGTCTACACTCTACAATGCTCATTCTCATGATCTCCAAGTTAGTAACCGGTTCACTTGTTCCTCCCTTACTCTGGTTCTATGGTCAATTGAGGATAATGCCCTGTTTAAGTGTGGGGGGAATTATTATTTTTCGGGTGTGATTCAATATCTAGTGTCCTCGTTTGTGCTTAAATTGCGACATGTTCTTACTTTTCGAAACTCTTTCTCGAGCTTACTTTGTGGACGTCAGTGGATGCATGTCTTGGATGCTAGGATATCAATTTCGAACCACCTACCCTTTTATCTGAAGTTAGTATACTAGAGACTTCTGTATATGATACATATGGATTGCCATCTTCTACTATTTTGTTCTATGTCATAGTTGAGTGTATGTTATATCCACCCCAAACGAATTCGTGTAGATTGTTACAAAGCTAAAACAGGGGCAGGAGTCAGAATGAGGTTGCTATTTAAAAATGTCATGGGGGTTTGATTACAACCAAAACACGTAGGGCGACCCTAGAGTATCGCCGTCTTCCCGCCCTTCTAAGGCTTGAGGTGTGGGCCGGAGACTGGTTACTTCCGATTCTAGCTAAAGTTGTGATTATTCTCCCATTTGGAAAAAGCCGCTATCTAAAAAAAGCAATAAAGAAAGAAAAGCAAAGACGTAAAAGATTCAATGTTTTAGCATTCGAGCTTTATTTACAGTAATACGTAGTGCTAGATAGTCAAGAAAGCAACTCAAAATAAGAGGGAGGTGCTAGCATTACTTGAGTGCTATTAAAAATTGAAGCACCTCCTCCCTTAGGATGGAAGAGAAATCCCGACCAGGGCGAGCCGTCGCTCTGTTACTTCCGCTGACAAATCGAAGGTGTAAGTGTTTGGGAAGATATGGATACACTCTGGTGGTTAGGTGTTGAGTCATTTGTATCATATGCATGAGTCTATCTTATACTAACATTAGGGATTCCATGTTAGATACCTAATTATGTGGTTGTTGATTGACTTGCATTCCTTGACACCAGGATATAGTTGAGGTCCTATGCTATGTTTTTCTATCACCACATTATTAGTTCTTTGTAGAGTGTGATTAGTAGATTTTCTTGAGGACAAGAGAAAGTTTAAGTGTGGGGAGATTTGATGTGCTCGATTATTAGCACATTTATTCCCTCTTTAATTGACAATTTTGGACGTTTGGATGCATTAACATGTTCGAATTCATGACATTTGGTGCATATTTGGTTCTCCTTGGCCCCTTGGCCGTGTTACGTTGCTTTGTAAGTTTTTGGTACATTTCACGTGTCATATGACATCTCGGGATGAAACAAGGCATGCCGAGGAGGCTGGAAAGCTAATTCGATTCCCTACAACTTTGATGTTGATGTCGAGAGCAAAATCCATGTATTTTAACACATGGGCATGTGTTAGCGAGCAACAGCCATGGGAAGCATAACAAACATCAGTGTGTTAGCTTCTGATGAGATTTTTGGGCCTTTTCCTTCTCCAAGTTGGCCTACATAGTCTATATAAATAAACCCTTGGAACATCAATAGACATCATTATACTTTAAATACACATATTTTCGAGCTCTTAGAGAGAGTTAGAGTTCCAGAGACGATTGAAGCGAGAGAATCAACCACGATTGGAGAAGTACAAATCCTCAAGTCGAAGATTGAAATTTCCACGAAGAACATGTCATCTTCGGTTTTTCTTCTCTTCTCTTGTGATTTATTTTCTGAAACCATGAGCGGCTAAACTCTTTGTGTTGTTTGGATTAGATGAAACTTTAATTTAGCTTTTGTATGGATGATGGGGGGTTTTAACCCTTTGATTATGCTATCAATGTTATTCAAGATAATGATGTGTTTTTGCTAAAACCTAATTTGGATTCTTTCTTGTCTGATAATCTTAATTGAATCGTTGTCATTGATTTGTGGGTCCGAGAGGAACGTAGATCAATAGGACGCTTAGGAAGAACTCTAGGTTACTCGTTAGATCGAGAGAGGAGCTTTTAATCTAGACTTTTGGCATCATTTATCGTTGTGACATTTTATCGAACACCTTTAGTGCGTTATGCTTGGGTGTAGATTAGCTCGAGAGAGGAGTCTATGGTTGAGCAGGATAGATCTTTAGAGGCATGAGAGTGATCTAAGACTATCGTAAAAAATAGCCAAGCCGTTATAACTGAATAATTAAGATAACTTATCGTTCATCTATGCATTGCTATCGTTAGTGGATTTGAATCCGAACAACCTTCATTCCATTTTTGAAGCTCAATCTCTTGCATTAGATTCCTTTTGATTTGCATTCTTAGTTTATAATTCGGTACTTCAACAAACATACAAATAAACATTCACTGTTACTCGGTTTAGTTATTAATCAATTTGAGTAATAGTATTAGAAAGCCCCTAGGAAAATACGAGTGCATTAGAGAAATCTAGTGGGTATTTGATTGGCAGGATAAAATCTGCTCATCACTTGTCGTCTTGTAATTTGTTTAAATTAGTTTATTGAATGTGTCTGACTATAACAGTTGAGGATCGGTAGAATTATTATTTGTGGTCTTGGAGAAGCGTAGTGATGAGCCATACGATAAGTCCTCGCCCTTGTACAAAATAAATAGTTGTAGATCGTAGAGTTAGTGAACGAATACTTTGAACATAGTACACCGACTGATAGTTTTTGTTATACCATGTCTAGGGAGGTTCTAGTGCTAATGATGATGATGGTGAAGGACAGATAGATTATGGTTGTTATTTCATAAATGGTTTGTTTTACGACACACAAAATTATGTGAGTTTTGCAGCGAAGGACATTGCTTTAAGTTTAGGGTTTTAGTTTACTAAAGGGTCACATAAGAAAAACCCCAGTAAAGAAGAAAAACATTTGTACTTGTATTGCTCGCATGGTGGCAGGGGAAAATTACAGTCTACTGTATCTTCAGAGAGTTCACGTACAACTACAACTTCGTACTCGGGGTGTACATTCATGGTGTGTGCGCGGCCTAAGCGTGTTGACGATAGATGGAAATGGAGAATTGACACTATCAAAGATGATGTAAAACATGGGATTCTTAGGTCATTCCACAACCACAAGTTTGAGTTGTGGCATGAGGGAACACAACAACGGAATCAACTCACAGACGATATGAAAGACCACATTAGACAGTGCTAGGAAAATCACGTGCCCTCGAAACAGATGCAGAGCATACTCAATCGTGAGTATGGAAGTATTATCAATATGAAACAGATCTACAATAAGATAGCAAAGATAAGGCGGTTGAGATTGGGCAGCATGAACCCCATGCAATGGACATTGACTGAAGTGTTAAAATTGGGGTACTTCACTACGTACCTCAGGGATGCCGAAGACCGTGCCACTCATCTCTTCATCTCACATGCGGAGTCACTTTGGATATTGCATGCGTGGTATTTTTTCATCTTGATCGACTCCACATACAAGACGAACGTGTACAAGAAGGTGGTGATTCATTTTGTAGGTGTGATGCCGCTTAAGAAGAACTTCAACATTGTGTTGGCACTTGTGGAAGATGAAACGAATGAGTCATACGCTTGCCACTAAGTTAGTTGAGAATCATTCTTGATGGTCGAGTGCCAAATGCCTTTGTTACTGATAAGGAGAGAGGTTTAGGGGTTGCACTACAAGAGATATTCCCATCTTCGACACATTCACTTTGTGTCTGCCACATGAATAGGGACAACGAGGGAAATGTGACCAAGTTGTATGACAGAGAGATCACTGAGAAGTTCGTAGCCGGCCCGTGGGGATAAGTTTTGAATGCTAGAACTAGTCGAATGTTTTTCGCGAGGTGGCGTGATTTTGGGGAATGTGGCTGGAGTCCGGAGCTGTTACAGGACCTGACATCAGAGTCCTTGCAAGCATAAATGGGCACGTTGCTACACTAACAAGGTGTTCCATCTCGGCAACACAAGCACAAATAGGATGGAATCATCTCATTCCTCCTTGAAGGCTTGGCTGCACACCTCGATTAGCAAGGCTAACGTACTTTTCCGTGCATACCATGGACTTATGACGTGTCAAGTGCTAGAGATAAGAAAGTTGCTGGAAAACTCACGAATGAAGGTACGTAGTTTACTTTCTGGTTTAGTTTATGACTTTCTCACATTGTGTTTACCGATTCACGTTATTTAATTACAGTCGTTTATGATTTGGGAGAAATCGTACGGGAAGTTGAACACGAAGGTCAGCTTATGGGCGATTCAGTTACTAGTTGAAGATGGAAAACAACTTAGGGCATGTTCGTGTGTGTTGTGAACTACTAAGGAGCTGCGTTGCCGATATGAAGTTTGGCGGTGTATAGACGAGGACAGTTTGTTGTACAAAAGACACTTACATCGCTTTTGGTCTACATCGGACTACGTGACCCCCCCCCCCCCTTCGACCAAGCTAAGTGGAAAGATGATGACGGTGCTGAGCGTAATGTTTGGCATGAAACTGTTGAGAAAGTCAAGTATTTAGGAGAAGCGGCAGTTCGATCGTACACGAGACTCCTCCAGTCCCAACTACACCTAGAGGCTGAGGGTGTTCCTGATCCGAAGACATTTGATGTTCCGAAAGGCAGACCTCCTAGATGGGATAATGCAAGGGAACCCTCATGGTAGGAGAAGGTCAAACCTGCTGGCTGTAGTTGCACCTAGAGTGCTTGACTGAATACTGTACTCCATCCGCCGGCCTGGATGCAGAATCTGGCGTGAGAATGGCATCTGGCAACGTGAGTGGGTACTCGTACAATCGTATGACGCGGGTAAGATCGTGTAGCTAGAACTAGTCGAATGCGTGTATGCCTCCCTTGTACAAGGACCACCGAGATCTGGGAAACCGAAAGGAAGACACTCAACATGGGCGTGCATCATTCCATACTAAAGCAGATGAAGCGTCTGTAGCCTCGCATCAACGTCCTCTGCACTCTTAATGATCCTTGGTCCATCCCACCTCCTAGCAAGTGCCTCCCCACTCGAACGTGTGATAGGGGACGATCTACGACGCAGGGTCGGAAAGTATTTGAAGATGCATGACTCAATCAAATTCAAGCAGGTCGACAGGGACGTAGAACCCGCCCGTGAGGCAACCCCGAGCGGCATGTATAGGTAAGCAAGTGTAGCCGCACCCCAACTGTCTGTCCCAGTCATCCAAACATCTCACACACCTTCAAAGACCCAAATACGGACACGATTCTGACTGCGGTCTACACGAGTAAGCATCCACTCCTCGCCAGTGTTGCTGGACTGGACACCTGTAGAACGCCGAACTCTACCACGTCTAGCCATGGTAGACAAACTCTGCGATCCACGAGATGACCTGCTACCTACTCCTGATGTAGTACCCGTACCCCTTCCAGCTGGTCTCTTCCGCGATCGAGCACTGTCAAGTAAGAAGGGGTGAAACGAGGTATGACGATCATCATCCTCAGCACCGTCACCGTTCGACGGGATCTGCTCATCGTCGTCATCTGAGTCATCTCGAATGGTATTAATGTAATCACACAAATCCGCAGGCTGGCTAGCGAAAATCTCATCAACCGTCAACTCTCTCCCAGCAGACTGCATCTCGAGGTGCATATTTATCGGTCCGGGAATTTGAAATTACGCACTCGACTAACCAACATCCCCTAATTTAGATTTCTTTCCTTTCCTCTTTCCCTTGTTTTCACTTCGATTTGAGGCAGAAATAGGACGGTCGATAAATCGCGGCAACTGACCACCACCTTGCTCCGACATCGCTTCGAACTATATATGCAATTTAAAACGTAACTACTAATTAGAAACTAACACTTTCACGAATCTCACAGTAAATTTGAGATTTATAATAACTAATTCACCTAAACTATGATGACTAATTAATAATTTACCACGTATTTAATTACCACATATTTAATTACTAATTCACCTAAACTAAATCGCACGAATTACATTCTAATCTTAAAAATATAGTAATTAGAAATGAAGAATTTATATTTACTATTTCACCTTAATTATCTTGACTAATTAATAATTTCCATATATTATTTAAATAAAATTCAATTACTAAACTCAATTACCAAATTAAATAAATATGATAATTATTACAAAATTTAATTACCAAGTATGTAATTAATAAATATTAATTATCCTCACTAATAACTAATTTCGAAGTCCTAATTCGCTAAACTAAATCACATTAATTAAAATTTAATTATAAAAACATAATAATTAAAAAAAGTCACAGTCGCCATTCAAACGCAGCCACCGTCGTCATTCAACGGTGACGGCCACGAAACACGGTCGACATGGACTTTGGACTGTTATTCGTGGCCGTAGTCGTTGAATGGCGATGGTGGTTGCGTTGTAGTCGCCATTCAATGGCGACTCTGTGTTTTTTTTTCTTCTTCTCGTACCTTAATGGCGGTGGTTGACTTGCAGTGGCTGGGACTAGATCTGCTAGCGGAGGAAAGAAACGGGAGCGGCTGAGACCAGATCTGTTACCGAAGGAAAGAAACGGCGGGGGCGCCGTTGTCGAATTTTGACCGGTTCTGTCACAAAGGAAGAAAACAGCGGGGCGGCAGACGGCGATGTTGAGCGATGGACGACGAGCGGAGGGCTGTGGAGGAAGGAAACAACAGGGCGGCGAGCGGCAAACGACGGCGGCGAGCGGCAGACGACGACGGCGGCGAGCGGCAGACGACGGCGGTGGGTGGCGGCGGCCCGACTATTAGAGAAAGATTTTTTTGTTGAGAGAGCTTAAAGTTTCGAGTTAGGTAGTGTGTTTGATTCAACTTACGTCATGTGTGTATTTAAACATTAGGTTCGAAGGGCATTCGCGTAAATTTACCCAATGAATTCAAATGTTAGGGCGTTTTGGAGTAAAAACAGAGCGTCATATACCAATGCCCTTGCAAAATTGTTTTTTTTCTGTGATTTTGCATTTTTATAATTAGTTCCTCAAAGGAAGAACATAGGACAAAAACACAGGGGATAAGCAGAGTTTTGAAAATTATTTATTTTAATTGATGGGCCTAAGCCTTAGCGGTACACTTTCAGAGCCTCCAGTAGGCTCAAGCTCTTGAATTTCCGGCTCAAGGATTCTCACGTCGATCAGTCGGGTGACTTGACGATTCAAACCACCATGACTAGCTAATCCGAAACATGTTACTCTAATGTGATATGCCCCTAGTTACTTCAAGTCGGCTTGTTGATAAATCATATAATTTATCAAACACAACCCATTATGGATGACTCAAGTCGTTTCTCTTTAGAAATCACATGTTTAGACAAGTTCTGACCCTCTATTACCAACAATCTAAATCTCAAACAAACCCTTATCACCATAAACCAATATAATGGCTTTAACGCGACATATATGAATCAAGCTTGGTGCCTGTCATATGACAAATTCGTTTAGAGTTTGGTTTAGTGCAAACGATGAGACTCGTGAGCCAATTCGATAGTAAACAAGTCCCTGTCGAGGCAGTTTTGGCTCGGTTCTTCTGCCTCAAGTGACAAACTAAAGAAAATCTGTAGGCATCAAATACTAATATCAAATTAACGAAAATTCAAACATATCAAATTACCAGAACGACGTCGTCCGTCAAGAGGAACACACTTAGGGAATAGGATTGCGTAGAACTACTACTAGTTGTTGGCGGCTACCCTCCGAGAACCCACAAACTACAACAACCGGAACGGCCGCCTCCGCCATCTTCTTCACTCCCGCCCTCCAACAAATTATAAAATGCTTCAACGGATTGTTCCCAACAATTTCCACTCTTTCGCAGCAGCCTCAGATTTCTGCTCACTCAAGGCTTCTTTCTTTCCTCCCTTCACCACTCAATCTTTCTCCCTCGCCATGGACAACACGGACAAACACAAGTACTCATTTCAGTCCCCCTTTGCTTCAAATCCATTGTCGCTGCAAAATCAGTCTCATCCTCCTCAAAATCAAGTCGTGGCCTGTCGAGCTTCTCATTCCACTTCTAGGTAAGCAGTAAAGTTTGTTCCTTCAGATTGTTGGTTAAAATTGAGAAAGAAAGATGCTTACTTTAGTTGGTTTTTTTCAGGAGTGGTGATGATGAAGCAGTGGCTGTTCATGGGGTATCTGAGACAGTGGTGGGTGTTTTAGGAGGGGGTCAATTGGGGAGGATGCTTTGCCAGTCAGGATCGGAGATGGCCATCAAAGTTATAGTTTTAGACCCTCTTGTTGGCTGCCCTGCTAGCTCCATTGCTCATGATCATATGGTTGGGAGCTTCGATGACAGTGCTACAGTTGAGGAGTTCGCCAAGAGGTTGGAATAGTAACATTGATATCATCCATATGCAGTTAGGTTTTGGTGACTTTGTTGTTTAGGATTGTGGTTTTTGAATGCTAATATTTTGTGTTGGTTGGTAGTTAGATGTGGAGTGTTGACTGTTGAAATTGAGCACGTTGATGTTGCTACTCTGGAGAGGCTTGAGCAGCAAGGTGTTGACTGCCAACCGAAAGCCTCCACCATTCGAATCATACAAGTATATATATATGCCTTCCTCCCCCTTGTTTGGCTTTCCTTCTTGAGTTAGCTTTTTAATTATTTAGCTCTTGTTTTCTGAAACATGTACATGTTCTATCCCACAGGACAAGTATCTTCAGAAGGTTCATTTCTCTCAACACGGGATTCCACTACCCGAGTTTATGCAGGTTCGTTAGCGCACTTAAAATTGCTTATTGTTTTAGGAAAACTTTTTAAATAAATGTCTGTGACTGGCAGATAGATGACCTACAAGGTGCCGTGAGAGCAGGCGATTTGTTTGGTTATCCTCTGATGATTAAAAGCAAACGGTTAGCATATGATGGACGAGGAAATGCAGTAGCTAAGAGTAAAGAGGAGCTTTCTTCTGCTGTGGCATGTAAGGTTCATAGCTAACAGTAGACTTAGCATTATCCCAACAATGCCTATCTGAATTTGTGTTATTTTGCTTCAGTGCTTGGAGGATTTTTCCGTGGTTTGTATGTTGAAAAATGGGCGCCCTTTGTGAAAGAGTTAGCAGTAATTGTGGTGAGAGGCAGAGACAATTCTATAGTGTGCTATCCTGTGGTTGAAACTATTCACAAGTAAGTTTCTTGTATCTTGTTTGTCTCTTTTCGATTCTGTCAACTGCTGAAAGTCGTCCGATGCAATCTTTCAGGGAAAACATATGTCACATAGTAAAGGCACCGGCTGTTGTGCCATGGAAAGTTAGGCAGCTGGCCACCGATGTTGCACGTAAAGCTGTTAGTTCTCTAGAAGGTGCTGGTGTTTTTGCAGTTGAGCTGTTTTTGACAAGTGATGGCCAGGTTTGTACTTGAGTCCCCTATTATATACTAAGAAACCGCAAATTGTGTCGCCTCTGGCTGATCTTAGCTTTCTTCCCTTTGTGACAGATTCTTCTAAATGAAGTAGCTCCGAGACCTCATAACAGCGGTCATCACACAATCGAAGCTTGCTATACCTCGCAATTCGAGCAACATTTACGAGCTGTTCTGGGGCTTCCTCTCGGTGATCCATCAATGAAGACTCCAGCTGCAATAATGTACAATCTACTAGGTGAAGAGGAGGTAACTCGATGATCTTTGCTACACTTCATTGAGTGATTTGATTTTTCTTTCCTAACATGCCCTTATCTCATTTTGAAAATTACAATGAAAGTCACTACTGGCTTAAGTATGGATACTTATGTCATTTTCTATGGCCGACCTTGTGTTTTTAGGGAGAAGGGGGTTTCCACTTGGCTCATCAGCTTATCGGAAAGGCATTGACTATACCAGGAGCTAACGTTCATTGGTATGACAAGCCAGGTTAGTGGTTGCTGGACTTCTTAGCTTGTACTTACTTCCACACCCTTGCCCATTTTCGCTCACCTTTCATCTGTTACAACTACTACAGAAATGCGAAAGCAACGCAAAATGGGTCATATCACTATAGTTGGCCCTTCGATGGGCACGGTTGAAGCTCGGATGAATTCTATGTTGAGTGAGCGAGGTTCCAGTAATCACTCTGTGGGTACGTTTATAAGAGAAATTCAAGCCTCTTTGAAGATTTGATTCTGTTTTTGAATTAATGATAGATTCCTGCTGTTTTATTTTCTATTTTCTACAATGAAGCTGCAGCGCCACGTGTTGGGATCATTATGGGCTCGGATTCGGACCTTCCTGTAATGAAAGATGCTTCAAGAATATTGACGATGTTTGGTGTTCCACATGAGGTTAATCTATAACTAGTTAAAGTTTACTTCTTTAGCATTTTGGGAATTTGCAGCATCTTAAAAATGTGATCTTTCAGGTCAGAATAGTATCCGCACATCGAACTCCGGAGCTGATGTGCTCTTACGCTTCATCTGCTCGGGACAATGGTCTTCAGTTGATCATTGCCGGTGCTGGTGGTGCAGCCCACTTGCCAGGCTAGTTATATGCATGCACTAGACTTTTTAGTATATAACGTTGCAACATTAGATCGCATTCCTTCCTATCCTCAAATTGACCTTTCGGTTTTGACCTATAGGAATGGTAGCTTCGCTTACTCCACTGCCTGTTATCGGTGTACCAGTGCGTTCTTCTTCTCTCGACGGAATGGATTCGCTCCTATCGATTGTGCAGGTACCTATTGCTTAAATTTCCAATGAGTTTGCTTATAAGGGGTCGTGTGTGCAGGTCAATCGTTGTAGGAGAATTCAAATAGCTAGTGAATGGAAATAGTTAGAGATAAAAAATGACACAAGTGTCCATAGATAAGACAAATGAAATAGATAAGACAAATGAAGTAGTGACATTCATTATAATTTTCAAAATGAGACAAGGCCACAACAGGAAAGAAAAATCAAATCACTCAAAATGACTCATTGCAACGTTGTTTTGAAATCACTGCAGATGCCGAGAGGTGTACCTGTTGCAACCGTCGCGATAAACAACAATGCAGGTCTGCTGGCCGTCAGGATATTGGGGGCTGGCGATCCCGATCTATTAGCCAGGTTCAATTATGCATCCCTTTGAGATAATGCTGTGACCATATTAGGGCCAAGATGACAATGGTGAAGTGGTTTGTGCAGGATCAGCCAGTATCAAGAAGACACAAGAAATGAAGTGTTGAAGAAAGCTGAAAAGCTGGAGAGTGAGGGCTGGGAGTCCTACTTGAATCCTTGAAGGGGAACTCTCCCTCCCAAACAGCCCTCTGATCACATTTTTGCAGTGGATGAAGTAGAGAATTATGGTCTTGTTATAAACTGAGAGATGATGTTTTACAATCCTAACTTAGCGTCTATTGATATGGGCTAGGTACTAAGTTCAATGGCTAAAGCTTAAATTTACACAAACGAGTAATTGGAAGAGTAGTAGTGAATCCCACCATTAACACCTCTCCACTGAGGGAATCCCCCTTCCTCCATAGCAGTAACATCACTGCCGCCATTCGGAAACAAATGCCCATCCTCCGCCGGCGGCTGCGGCGTACGATTACCCTCAAAGTAGTAGTCATCATCATCTTCTTCTCCAAGACGGGAATTCTTGCCGGTGAGCTCTTGAACCAGAGCTCGAAACTTGGAAGCGGTTGTGGCTCTTACTAAGGTTGGACTGGAGATGTAAGTGATCTTGAGCGGCTTCTCCTTTGAATTCTTCTTGTTGTTGCTGCTGCTCTGTTTCGTGGCTGGTCGGACGAGTTCGTGACTGTTGTCATTGTCGTGATTGTTGCCGTTGATTTTGGTCAACTTGTCCATTATGAGAATGAAGGGATTGGATTAATCAAAGAAGATGATGGGAATGAAGGGTTATTTGGTGCTCTGTTATTTATAGAGATGGTGAAACAGAGGAAGGCAAGTGAGGAGGAAATGAGCAGCGGGTTTCCAGGAAGGAAGAAACCAGAAAAATGGGAAATTAACAACAGATTTATTGAGATGACTACTGTATATTTTTTAAAATGCTGAAGTTTTATCTATTCCAACTCTAGAATGTGTACTGGGATTTTACTCTAATTCATTCATTGAAATTGAACTCATTAATAATTTAATCAACGAATAGCAATTTCAAATTCAGATAAAACACAACCATCTAATTTCTCATGTTGCAATTAGGGGTGGCAATTATCCTATTTTCGTCCATATCCGATCCCAACCATATAGCTTGTATCTTAATTTCAATATGGATGTATTGGATACGGATGTGGATTTATGAATTAAAAATAGTCGGATATGGTTTGGATTTGGATTATCCATATTATAAAAACTTGATTCAACACTCTAATTTAAAAAGAATATCATTTGTCGCCCTATGATTTTTTTAAAAATTTGCCATAACTATTATAAATGGCGTAATTGTCCTCGCCAAACACACGAACTCTAAAACGTAGCTTCTCAACTTCTTTGCCGGCTAATTACCGACAAAACTTCGAAGAGCTCCCAACGATCATGTATCGATCCCAACCTTCGTCACCGAACGATCAAATTAAGATCAACAAAACTAAAACTAACTATATACATATACGTGAACTAGTTATAAATTGATATTATAACTAGTTATATGTAAAAATGACAAAGTGACAAATGACTAGTTATACAACTAAATAATATAAATAATCAATCCAAGTGCTCTCATAATTCCTAATTTAGACCTCAAAAATATTTATACTTCCGAAATAAAAAATTTACATGTTGAATGGGAAAGAGGATAGCCTAACTAAACATTGAAAGGTTAGAAGTTTCCCACTTCATCCACTTTCATTTGTAATATTTGACACCCGCGGATGATCTATTCCAAACGGATTATAATCCGATCCAATCCCATTTAGATGGATTTGGATTTGTATCCATCTATTTAAATCGAATAGATAAATTCGATATCCACAGATGGGTCGAATGGATATCCACGGATTTGAATAAAATTGCCACCCCTAGTGGCAATGGTAAAAATCAAAATGTGCAGAGCCCCTTCCTCTGAGTGATAGTAGATTCCATTGTCAATGTTCTACTCCATGCCACAACCAACTGTGATCGGAAGTTGGTCGTTGGCCACATCCAGGGTTTAGTTGTTGGCCGCTAGAGTTCCACTGTCGGAGCCACCGCATGACCATCGTGGCCCGAGGTCAAGTTGTATGCTAGAAATCTTAGGACGGCGGATTCGAGCCTCAATGTACTATAAAAAAGTATATGATCACTAATTAAGGAACAACACAACATAACCTGTTGCACATGTATATTACTTCACTTTTAGGAACATCCCTAATACTTCTTTATTTTCTAATTCCCCACGAATACTTAACCCTTACATGCATTCCCCCTCCAAGATTATCACTCCGTTAAATCCCAACGAAGTTTACCAGTCTAACGATTTGGAATTTTATTTCAAAAAGTTAGATAATCAGAGATAAAGCGATGAAAAGAATAAATGGAATTCAACTCCGTGAATGGACTGTCCTGTGTTGGAGAGCAGCCAGAGCTAAGAAAAATTTACCTGTGGTTTGAAGAAGGAATTAGAGATCAAATCTGCTAAGTGTGTTCTAGAACGATGATAATTAGGAACTAACCTATTCTTTTTTGTTTTTCTATCGGTAGTTTGACGTTTGGATTACAGCGTCCTTTTTAAATTTTTTATTTAGAGATGATTGGAAGTACGAATGCAGTAGTTTTTATTATATATTTGTGGATTTGGACTTTACTCGATAAGAGTAGTAAATTGCAATTCTCTCTAAAAATCATTTGACAAATTAAATATCTTTTGACCACAAATTTAATAATATAAATAAAACTTTTCGAAAGAAAAAACTCCATTATAGGTGAAAAACATAAATGAGATTAATTTTATGGTATGTTACTATCTTATTATATTAAGATTTTGTCTAGTTAATATCATTTAACACTATAGTTTTATTTCAACTTTTTAACCAAAATACAAAATACGTTCGTCCTTGCGTTTGTTTAAGTGGAATAGTATAATCGGAAATGTTGTATACTAACAATTGGAAAGTATTAAGTTCGAATCCAATCCACCTCTACCATATAAGAAATTAAACATTGATTAAATTCAAATATGATATTGTCCAACTCACAATATTACCAACCACATTACTACTGGACTGAGTAATAATAGTTGTATATTTTCAACTGAATTGCTATTTGCCGTTTTAAATTACGCTTTAGAATACGTGAAATTATACTATTGTTTTTTCGATCACAAAAACATAAAATTATTATTAATTAATAATAAACATAAAATTACTGTCGATAAAAATTGTGGTAATAATCACCGGCGTTGGTGTACAAGCGATGGCTCCGTCGTAAGTGACCACCAGTTTGTGCATCGCCGGCGACGAGGCCGGTGCCGTACGCCAATGCGGCGATTGTTATCACAATTGCCTTTTCTCAAATAAGTTACAGTAGCATTGCACCATAATTATTGCTTAAACTATAAGTATGGTCGACTGTGTTCGTAAAGTAAATAAGATGGATTTAAGTTTTTTTTTTCTAACCTCACTTTAATCGTCGATTATCAACGATGGAGGTTGGGATCGGCGGATGATAATTGAAAATTCGAATAACAATACTGATTGACAAATAATCAGGGATGATGTGTTCAAAAAATAAAATTTAGAGTTAGAATGCTCAGTAAAAAGATAATTATGTCATTTATAATAATTAAAACATTTAAAAAAATTGTAAAACGAAGAAAAACACCCGTTTCAATCCTCTTGCAAAAGAAATTGTCCTTTACGACGACGGGTCTCTGGGCCTATAGGACCCATTTATTCAACAATAAGCCCACTCGAGTGGAAGTGAACCCCGTTCAGCTGTTCATTCCATTTTCCCAATCGGACGGTCATGATGATCGGTTGTAACAGAACAGCAACAGTCCCGGCGAGCACAAGAGCAAAAGAGGAAAAAGACTTGGTTAGGAGCCACGAATTGGCGCGAAACCAAAGGGACGAAGAACCGAACTCGTAGGGGAAATCAAACAATCACCATTTCAATCCAAATGTCTTCCTTCCCCCTTCCGATCCCACAAAATCATCACTCCCTACACTCCGTCCAATTCTTTCATTTCTTCCACTGCCGAAGAAAAATTCTTTTGATTTTTTCTTGTTTTTTTTTTTGAATTATTTGGGTCGCCGACTGCCGAAGTTGGTTCCGATTTCACTTCCCCCTTCAATCGAATTCCTGGTTTCAGAAACTGGGAATCAATCTCTTGGAATGTTGGCTCGTTTTCCTTTGTTCATCGTGATCTGATGCTTGATCCAGATCTTTCGCCTTTCCTAGCTTGGGTTATATGGTGATGGTGCCTCTGTGATGGAGGTCGTCGGCGTTGGTGATCGGAACTTCATGATAATTGGCTTGGCCCAGCATCGGATTTAAAGAGAGGAACCATCTGAAAGAAAATTAATATGGTACAACATTGAGATTTGAGATCCATTTCGTGCTCCAACACTATTGTGCATTCAATGTGTTTGTGAAAATTCCACTATGAAAATGATAAAAAAATTGCATAAACGGTTCTGGTTAGAATTGTGGAATTTTAGAAATGCTTTCTTCATGATGGTTCATGCGTTAGCTGAAGGAGATCATTCTATGTGTTTCAACTTGACAAGATTTTCTTAAAAAAGGATCTTAATGCATCATTGTTATTCAACCAGCATCTGTGGTTGCTTGCCCGCATTTTGCTTATATGAGACTGTGTTTCGCCACTGCAGGGAACTTCTGTGAATATAATTGAGGGTTCTCAGGTCTGGGTTGAGGACCCAGACCAGGCTTGGTTAGATGGTCAAGTGCTCAAAATTACTGGACAGAATGCTGAGATCGAATGTTCAGATGGGAAGAAAGTAAGTGCATTACAAACTATTTTTGCATCGAAGTTCATTGAATATTTTGTTTCTGGTTTCTTCCCTTTTGTGTTTATTGAATATTTTGATTCCTTTGTTGATGCATGCTGTAACTGACGACATGATATAAGTTTGATACTCCTGTTGTCTTGCACTGAGTCTTTCTTTTCTACTATTTCAACTCAAGGTTACTATCAACTTGTCCAAAATATATCCTAAAGATATGGAAGCTCCTGCTGGAGGAGTTGATGACATGACAAAGCTATCCTATTTGCATGAACCCGGAGTTCTACAGAATCTGAAAAGTAGATATGAACTGAACGAGATCTATGTAAGTTTACTAGCGAGCATTACCCTCGGCAGAAAGTGAAGAAAGAACCACAAGTATAAGATTTGTGTACTTCCTTCACGAAAGTCTACTATGTATTTATGAATACTCACCTGACTCTACTGCAGACGTACACTGGAAACATTCTTATTGCTATAAATCCATTCCAAAGACTTCCTCATATCTACGATAGTCACATGATGCAACAATACAAAGGAGCACCATTTGGGGAGCTAAGCCCTCATGTTTTTGCTGTTGCTGATGTTGCATACAGGTTATTCCTAGTGAATTTCCTCTATATTTACATGTCTTGTTATCAACTTATCAAATCCTTAATTGTGAATGGAATTCTGAAATCAGGGCAATGATAAATGAAGGCAAAAGCAACTCTATTTTGGTCAGTGGTGAAAGTGGTGCAGGTAAAACTGAGACAACGAAAATGCTTATGAGGTATCTTGCCTATTTAGGTGGTCGTGTTGCTACTGAAGGACGGACAGTTGAGCAGCAAGTTCTTGAAGTATGCTTCAAAATCTTTTCTCTTGTTATATATATGATGAAGTGCACTGCTCTGCCTGTCTTCCCTGTTGGCAGGCATTCCATTGATTTTGATTTGGGATACAGTCTCCAGATCTAACATATTATATGTATTGACTGCAGTCCAATCCAGTCCTTGAAGCATTTGGAAATGCTAAAACTGTCAGAAACAATAATTCTAGGTAAGGAACAGGTCTTCATATCGCTGCATTTTATAGCAGGGATTCATCTAATTATCTTCTAAAAAAACATTCATCCAATTCTATAAGGATCAGTTTCCTTATTGCTTATGGGTTTGATAATCAAAAGTTTCAGATCAATGCTTGTGGTGGTTTAATACTGACAAGTAATCGGTATTCCCTGGTGCAGTCGGTTTGGTAAATTTGTTGAGATTCAGTTTGATAAACATGGAAGAATCTCAGGAGCTGCTATTAGGACTTACCTCTTAGAGAGATCTCGTGTCTGCCAAATCAATGATCCTGAACGTAACTATCACTGCTTTTACCTTCTTTGTGCTGCGCCGCAGGAGGTAACATTGTTATTTAATGCTCCAGCCGGTAGGGATCTGAAATCGATATTGCTGATTCAGATTTTGGTAACTAACAACTTTCTGCTCACAGGACATTGACAAATATAAATTGGATCATCCTAAAACATTTCACTATCTTAATCAGTCAAAATGCTTTGAACTAGTTGGCGTAAGTGATGCCCGTGACTATCTTGAAACGAGAAGAGCTATGGATATTGTTGGAATAAGTGCTAAGGAGCAGGTAGGGATGTTTAAAGGCTGCATTATCTAGATCTGTCATCTCAGTCTCTCACTCTTCTCTCTCCAGGAAGCAATTTTCAGAGTTGTTGCTTCAATCCTTCATCTCGGCAACATTGTTTTTACAAAGGGAAAGGAAGTTGATTCATCAGTTCCAAAAGATGACAAAGCCAAGTTCCATCTGAAAATGGCAGCAGAGTTACTCATGTATGGCTTTTCCCTTTGTATTACTTCACAGATGAGATTTGATATGTGCTTAACTTCCATGTCAAACAAACTATTGGATTCTGCTTATTTCAGGTGTGATCCAAAAGGTTTAGAAGATGCACTGTGCAAGCGTGTCATGATCACTCCTGAGGAGGTTATTAAACGAAGTTTGGACCCTCATAGTGCAGCAATCAGTAGAGATGGTTTGGCTAAGACCATCTACTCTCGTTTGTTTGACTGGTTAGACATTAATATAAACATTATCAAATGCTGCTTGCAAAGTATTCAAGACGTCGCAATGCTAATTCTCTGTCTCGCTCTGTATAGGCTGGTAGATAAAATTAACAATTCAATTGGACAAGATCCAGATTCAAAATGTCTAATTGGAGTTCTTGATATATACGGGTTCGAGAGCTTTAAGACCAACAGGTACCAGTTTTTGGAAATTATGTCTTTACTGATCACATCTGACTCAAGTACATGGAGGTCTTAACGCTTATATACTGTTCAGCTTTGAACAGTTTTGTATCAATTTCACAAACGAAAAGTTGCAGCAGCATTTCAACCAGGTAATGTCTCTGCTTTTACCGATGCTCAAGCATTTCCTTTACAAAACTTTTAGTTAACAGGGGAGGATGAATTGCAGCACGTTTTCAAAATGGAGCAAGAAGAATATACAAAGGAGCAGATCAACTGGAGCTACATTGAGTTCGTTGACAATACAGATGTCCTGGATCTCATCGAAAAGGTTAATGTTTCGTGCTACAGCCACATTTAATTTGTTAGCTTCGTTTTATGAGGACATTTCTTCCAACTAGTTAGAGTGGACTTTGAACTGGTTTTAGCTCATTTATTCGTCTTCACTAATCTCACGCTCAAATTTCTTCACGTTGGAACCTGCAGAAACCTGGAGGAATAATTGCTCTGCTTGATGAAGCTTGGTATGCTTTTATTGTCTCTCCATTGATATAATATCATAGATATTTTTTTGTATCACCTATCTCTAGGATTTCTCATGCGTTATCAAATATTGCAGCATGTTCCCAAAGTCGACACATGAAACTTTTTCGAATAAACTATACCAGACTTTCAAAGTTCACAAGCGCTTTATCAAGCCAAAATTATCCCGCACTGATTTCACTATTGCACATTATGCTGGAGAGGTAAGTTTTTATCTACCAACTTAGTTGCTTTTTGTACAGTAGGGGAGTATCCTTCTGATATTGTTTCTTTCATCTCTTTATCAGGTCCAATATCAATCTGACCAGTTCTTGGACAAAAACAAGGACTATGTGGTTGCTGAACATCAGGAATTGTTGGGTGCTTCCAAATGTGACTTTGTAGCAGGGCTTTTCCCTCCACCTCCAGAAGAGACGAGTAAATCATCGAAGTTCTCTTCAATTGGTTCTCGGTTTAAGGTATGTCTCCTTCGTAATATTCCTGACTCTTTCCATTTTTCCCCATCTATAGTCAACTGAGAACTAATTGCCAGTAACTGAATGATACAGCTCCAACTTCAGCAACTGATGGAAACATTGAACTCTACAGAACCACACTACGTTAGATGTGTCAAACCGAACAACCAACTAAAACCGGCCATATTTGAGAACGTCAATATCATGCAACAATTGCGTTGTGGTGTAAGTGCAAGTTAGCTGTTAGATTTTCTCCTGTTTAGATGAATGCTTGTGCTTTTTCCCCGCCCGTCTTGATCCGTATCTTACATTTCTTAGTTATAGTTAAACACTTTGGACTTCAGCCATGACTTTGTTCTGCTCACTTTTACTTTCAAAGTCCTAAGCTGTGGTTGCTGCTTGTTCCTTTCAGGGTGTACTTGAAGCAATAAGAATCAGCTGTGCTGGATACCCTACTCGCCGTCCTTTCTTCGAATTTATAAACCGATTTGGCCTTCTTGCTCCTGAGGCTCTGGAAGCGAAGTAAGTATCCCAGGAGTAGAAAGATAACTCTACTTCTTTTGGATTCAACTCTCTTCTTGAATTCATTTACGAACTTGAATATGGAACTTGAAGAAATTTCAATTAATTCATTGATCTGCATCTGTAGCTATAATGAAAAGTCTGCTTGCCAAAAAATCATGGAGAAGAAAGGTCTTCAAGGGTTTCAGGTAATAGAAGTGTTAGTTTGTTAGCTTTGATTCTAGGGCCACTTTTGTCTAGATTCTCAATTGACTCTCGGATTGCAGATAGGTAAGACGAAAGTGTTCCTGAGAGCCGGTCAGATGGCTGAATTAGATGCAAGGAGAGCTGAGGTGCTCAACAATGCAGCAAGAATAATCCAGAGGCGTATACTAACTCATGTTACTCAAAAACGGTTTGTTGCATTGAGAAAAGCAACAATATTAATTCAGGCATCCTGTAGAGGTAATTTTGAGTCAATATTTTTTTATTAACTTTGTTACTGGACCTCTTATTTGCATAGTGTCCATGAACTGCTTCTCACTTGAGTATGTTCAATGAATCCATAGGATCTCTGGCTTGCAAAGTTTTCCAGACGCTGAAAAGAGAAGCAGGTGCAGTGAAAATTCAGAAGCATGCCCGCCGATATGCAGCGCGAAAGTCCTATAAAAGACTTCATACTTCTGCCCTGGTCGTGCAAACGGCATTAAGGTCAATGGCGGCTTGTAAGCAGTTTAGATTTAGGAGGCAAACAAAGGCTTCAATCATCATCCAAGCAAGGTGGCGTTGTCATAGAGCTGTTTCTTATTACAAGAGGCTCAAGAGAGGAGCTATTTTTTCTCAAACGAGATGGAGGGGAAGAGTTGCAAGAAAGGAGCTCCGGAAGCTCAAAATGGTATGTTAGAATTTGACAGTTCTCCCGTTGATCATATAATTTGTTAGTTTTAAATTTCGGTAATATATTCATTTTCCAAAGCTACTACCATATCGTGATTGAAACTTTACAGCGTAATATAACTCAAGTGGACTTTGAATATCTTGTACAGGAAGCAAGGGAGACTGGTGCACTAAAAGAAGCCAAAAACAAGCTCGAAAAACAAGTAGAGGAACTCACATGGCGCTTGCAATTGGAGAAGCGCATGAGGGTAAGTTTATCCGTTGAGTTTTATTGCCAAATTTGATAGTTACATGCACAATGCAAATAATAATCATGAATGCAGACGGACATGGAAGAAGCCAAGGTAAACGAGACAACAAAATTCCAGTCTTCACTGGAAGAACTACAAAAGAAACTGGAAGAAGCAAATGCCTCTATAGCAAAGGAACGCGAAGCTGCAAAGCAGGCTGTTGAAGAAGCACCTCCTGTAGTTCAGGAAACCAAAGTGCTCGTAGAAGATACTGAGAAAATTGATACTCTGAATGCTGAGGTGGAAAACCTGAAGGTAAGAACTTTGGCCGCAGGAACCGGAAGAAGATTGAGTTAAGAGAGCTCAAACTAGTAGTTGTTCCCTTACAGGCCTCATTGGACACAGAAAAGCAAAGAGCAGATGAAGTCGAGAAGAAGTTCAGCGAAGTTCAAGAGGCAAGTGAAGAAAGGCGGCAAAAATTGGAGGAAGCGGAGAAAAAGGTTCAGCAACTCCAATATTCCGTGAAAGTGTATGGATTTCACACCTTATCTATTTTTCTTGTTGCATAACTGTGAAATCTTAAGGTTTCACTTATCAAAGAGTCCTGCTCAAGTAAGGAAATCTTGGTTTGCTGATTAGGCTAGAAGAGAAGCTTACCAACTTGGAGTCTGAAAATCAGGTTTTACGGCAACAGGCTGTATCAATGGCACCCAATAAGTTCCTTTCAGGGCGCTCAAGGTCGATCATGCAGGTACTTGTATTTTTGTTCGAATAATTAGCTTTCCACCTTCCCTATCTTTTCTTTTGAACCATTTTAAAGAGCTCTGAATTGCTAAATACATGGCAGAGGACCGAGAGTCATATTCCTCCAGAGGCAAAGGCAGGTTTGGTGAGTATACTCCTGGTTCAAGGATGCACCCTGCAGAGAAACTTTGTTCATGACTATATACTTATATTTTTGTTTGCATTATCAGGACCTGCGTAGTCCTTCTATAATCCAAAGGGAGGAAGCTGACGACAAACCTCAGAAGACACTGAATGAGAAACAACAAGAGAACCAGGAATTGCTCATTCGTTGTATTGCACAACACCTTGGCTTTCAAGGGAAAAGACCGATTGCTGCCTGTATCATATATAAATGTCTGTTGCAGTGGAGATCCTTTGAAGTAGAGAGGACAAGTGTTTTCGACCGCATCATTCAAGCCATAGGTCATGCCATTGAGGTGCGACACATGTAACCTTACTTGATAAATAGCCTCTTCCATTTGACACATTAGAAACCATCTCCTTGACTTGGTATTGCAACTTTTTGGCTGTCAGACTCAGGATAACAATGAGATCTTGGCCTACTGGTTGTCGAATGCCTCGACGCTTCTCTTGTTACTCCAACGTACACTAAAAGCAAGTGGTGCAGCCGGAATGGCTCCACAGCGACGTAGATCTTCATCTGCAACTTTGTTTGGAAGAATGACTCAGGTAGAAAAGCTCGGTTATTCTTGTTGCCCATATATTTTGGAAATATTCTTATTTTCACGACATGATTTCGGTATTCGCCTTGATTCTTCCTCTTAGAGTTTTCGTGGTGCCCCGCAAGGAGTCAATCTTTCCCTAATGAATGGAACTATAAGTGGCGGAGTCGACACTTTACAGCAAGTTGAAGCCAAGTATCCAGCTTTGCTTTTCAAACAACAACTCACAGCATATGTGGAAAAAATTTATGGAATGATAAGAGACAATCTGAAGAAAGAGATCTCTCCATTGCTTGGATTGTGCATCCAGGTACCTTTTAACGCTATTTGATAACCTGTTTCTTGTCTGTTCACAATTTAGCTGGTGAGGTTTCTTTTGTGTTCAAATAGGCTCCTCGGACATCTAGAGCAAGCTTAGTCAAGGGTGCACGTTCAGTAGCTAATACTGCAGCCCAGCAAGCGTTAATTGCACACTGGCAAGGAATAGTCAAAAGCCTAGTAAACTTCTTAAACACTTTGAAAGAAAATCATGTGAGTTTTCGGGTTGTTCCCTGCTGATGTCTACAAATAGGACTGCGTTCTTTCTTTCCCCTTGATATTTTTCTGTTAATGTTTCTAGGTACCTCCATTTTTAGTCCGCAAGGTGTTCACGCAAATATTTTCTTTCATCAACGTCCAACTTTTTAACAGGTTTAGATCTATGTTCCTTTTCTGGGTTCCTTTAAACTAATTTATCACTCCTGAGCGACTCGTGTGTGTTCTTGTAAAATTTTGCAGTCTTCTGTTAAGACGAGAATGCTGCTCCTTCAGCAATGGAGAGTATGTGAAAGCTGGATTATCTGAATTGGAACATTGGTGCTACAAAGCAACGGATGAGGTAGCCTAAGTTCCAAAAAAAAAATCAAATTGCAGTACTAGATACCTGTCAGCTGAACATAATATTTGAATGCAGTATGCAGGTACTGCATGGGATGAGCTAAAGCATATCAGACAAGCAATTGGGTTTCTGGTAATACCTCCGATGAATATACTTTGCTGGTTTCTTCCGCTCCTAAAGCAATGGCTTGTGATAAATCATAAATCATAGACCAACTGAGGACATGATGAACTTCATTGCTTACTGTTGCAGGTTATACACCAAAAGCCAAAGAAAACACTGGATGAAATCAGTCATGACTTGTGCCCTGTGAGCTGTTTCTCTAGGAATATCCATCTTGTTTATTTTTTCCTGTCTTTCTCACGGCATCACAACCAAAGCCACTTCTTTACAGGTACTCAGCATTCAGCAACTATACCGGATTAGTACGATGTACTGGGATGACAAGTACGGCACACACAGTGTATCCTCGGATGTAAGTTTTCGATCACTAATTCACTGTTATAAGTCAGTGTTGTTTCAGGCTATAATCAATTTCTGCAACTATCCTTCAATCGTACAGGTTATATCCAATATGAGGGTATTGATGACAGAAGATTCAAACAATGCAGTTAGTAACTCTTTCTTGTTAGACGATGATTCGAGGTTAGCGGGCAAGCACATTTGCATGCTTTTTATCCCTCTGCTTTCATTTATCGAGTTCTGCCGCACCTCAAGAACATGCTGATCTGAATAGCTTTTTTTTCGTTTTTGCAGCATCCCCTTCTCGGTGGATGATTTGTCGAAATCAATGGAGCAGATCGACATTTCCGACATCTTACCACCTCCTCTCATTCGAGAGAATTCAGGCTTCAGCTTCTTGCTGCCTCGTTCTGATTGAGTTTCGCTAGAGATGTACATTCAGATAACAAGCTATCCAATTGCAGAGTTTCTCAGCATATTTTTGCATTAGATAGTCAGTGCGACATCCTTATTTCTATAGATATAGTTCATTGCTAGAAAACAGGGGATTGAATCGCTCCAGTAGTAATGAAAACGCAAAAGCAATATTTATTCTTGGATGTATAAGTGTTGACAGATAAACAAGCAATGCAATGTAGTCAAAACTCCGATTTTGATATTAAAATCTTACGATTTTATGATTTTATTTGTATCTAATGATTTTGATTCTACGCAAAATCAGTGGTTGGTAATGTCGAGTAAAATCTCTTTCAAAATTTAAGAATCTTAGAAAACGAATCGGCTCTCTAAGTGAAAAATGAATAATAACTCATTTGTTATTTTATCTTACTCGATTTGGTTTTCTTGGCTTTGAAGAAAAAAAAAGTTTTAATAGCCTAAAATCTGTATTTTCTTCATCAAACAGGTACCAAAGTGTCGACATTCACTCTTACTTCCTTATCTTGTTCACCGTACATAAGATCTCATTTTTTATGTATTTAATACATTGTTATCTTAAATGTCTAGTTTATAAAATCTTACAATCTTACGATTTAAATCCACAATCACGATTTTGCATAGAACCGCAATTTTAACTACCTTAATCTCATATATCAACTCATTTCGGTTATATGCAAAAAGAAAGCTGTTAATAAAAGGATTCATCTTAGATTCCAGGAATTAACACAGTGCAGCTACTAAGATTCGTTCATATCATCAAACACAGCCAGTTTTAAAAACTAAAGATCTCCCTCCTTCACCAAAATGTCTCCACTGAAACTACATACATATAACATAGGGGCCTACTTGTGGCATGGAAAGGAGAACGAATCACGGGACATCGCGGAGAGAAGAACGAGGCCAACAAGGTCGGAAGTAAGGCACCACTCGGCTGAAATCCCACATTATGGAAGAGCCACGTCCATGATAGACCACAGGTTCTACTCTTTCTCTTCCCAAGTGATAGATAAATATCTCCGAACCAGACCTTATATAAACAGAATTGGAATCTTTCGGGTAGAACGACAATATCTGAGTCTCTTTATCGAACCTGCAACCTGTCGTTGCCAATCTTAGATTCCTCTTCCACATTGTTTTGAACTTCAACCTGTACTTCAAGTTCCATTCTAAGCCGGTAGAGCTATTGTCATTCTTAAGAAGCCATATCTCCATTCCAGTTTCCTTGCTCCAGCCATACTGCAGAACTCCATCAGAAGACTCTCCAAGAGCACGCTCCTCGTAAACATTAGCTCCGGGAAGTTTAACCACCTCTATACGCCTCTGGTCACACTTTGAATCATATATCGCCAGATTCCCCATAGCTGCATACCAATGAACCACTCCTCGGATCACAGTAGCCGCCAACCAAGGAGACAATGCCAATGCTGAAGAACAATCAAGCGTGGAATAGTACCATGTCTTGGTCTTGGAATCGTAAGTCTCAATCGTTACAGTCTTGCAGTCATCAATTACCGACTCGCATTTCGCACGGATGACCTTATAACACATACCCTCGATCGGGTAGTTATCTACCAGAAACGCCATGCACAGCTCGTCGAAGTGGACACGGGGACGCGGGAGCCTCTGGCGCTCGTTGGTTACTTGATTCCAGACAAAATACGATTTTGGATGGCGGCCGCTGAGAAGAAGACCGTTTGCGGAGTCGATCAGATAACCGAGTGGTTTAAGGGCCTTGGAATCTAATAGGTCGTCACCTTCTTTGCAAGTCGGTAGTATAGGAAGAGCAGGTTCGGATTTCGGCCTGCGTTGTCCGCCTTTTGGTCTCTTTAGATACAAAGTGTTGGAGATGAAGAACCCTAACAGACAATAGCTGACTGGCCATCGGTTCAGGTAGTACTGAAGAAAGGAAGAGCTGCAGATGAAGTGAAGCCACCTCTTTGATACAAGCAGTGATCTGAAGACTAACTCTGGAGGAAGCCGGATAAGTATTTCGCATAAGATGTCATCGGAGCTCAATGCAGCACTAACGTTATCAACAAGCGACATCTTACTTTATCTCACTGCAGAGGAATTTTTCAAACAGTAAGCACACAGACTATCAACATTACCAAGAACAGTTCATAGCTGATATTTTTGTTCCAAAAAATAGTGAAAATCGAAAATACCAAGAAACTATAAAGATAAGAACTACTAGGGATAAAAGATGAACAGAAAACTGAGCATTGTAAGCTAGGAAACGAGGAACTTAGAATATGAATCAACGAAATAAGAGGGAAATAGAGATAGCTATACAGTTAACAAAACCAGTCATCAGATAAATTATGACCCCAAACCCCCCAAAATATGGAATTTCACAGCAAAACCTAGAACGGCATTCTCGGTAATCTACCAGTGAAATGAGGTGTACCGGAGTGTTCGGGAGAGAAGAGAGAGCCTTCGGAAGGAGAAAGTTTGCTGTTGTTGCTTCAGTCAGCAATGGGAAGACGGAAGAACGGAACCGAACCCATTTTGATCGGACAGGAATTATGTGAGGAGGAGTTGAGCATGCAGCTTCGGAGATGGAATCGAGGAGATGGTTAGCTCAGTGAGTTGGGCAAAAAGTGAGAACTAAACAAGAGAGGAAGAAGCTGTTCATTTAGCACTGCATAAAGGTTCTCTAGTGCCAATCGGAAACGGCTAGTCGTATCACTAGCATAAGCTTCTCAGTTATTTTTTTTAATTAAGATTTATAAATTAATATTCAATCGAGGGAAAGCAATTATCAAATACATCAGTAAGTCACTAATAACAATAAATTATATACAATGCATAAATCGATAATTTGAAAAGTGTTATCCACACACAAACAAAAAATAATAATTAACCATATTAATTATCGTACCCCACTCTCACAATCTCATCACAATCCTTTCAAAATCATAAGTTTCAAAAAAACATAAGACACGATATAAACTAAGACCAAACAAAGCAAGAAGAACATAACATTGAATTAGATCACCATAATAAAACTACTAAAATTGAAACTCCAAAGACAGTAAAATTGAAACTAGAAACAGTAAAGAGAGAAAACAGAGTATTTGTCCGGACAGAAGTGAGAAACGCTGCCAGAGATGGACTGGTCCTCCGCATCCTCATCGATCATTCTATTGGGATGGGTGCATTGCATCCGGCTGACCCGCATGTACCACTGTTGTGGGAATGTGGCCTCCCTTTTCAGTTTTCGGGCTTGATAGTCCACAAACTTCCCGGTCTCTAGTGTCGACATCATCGTCGAAAGGATTGATGGTTGATGATTCACACAAGCTCCCCGGTCTCTAGTGTCCATTCGTTGTCATCGAGCCAAGAGACTCATTTGACCGAGTCACCTGGATGGCGTCGCTTGCTTCCTTACGCGAGGCGTGTTGATGGCGGTTGATAATGGTAACAAACGCGGCATGATGACGGCGGCTGGAAAGTTCCTAAGTTAAAGAAGAAACAAAATCTTAATGGGTGGGTGAAAACATGCCCTGTCATGTTTTTAGTTTTTTCCAAACCGGAGGAATTTAGATATCAAAACAATTTACAAAAATAAACTTTCACATAAATGATGAGATCAGTCTAAACACGTCCCAACAGATATGAAAGAATCACTCGTTAGAGATACACATTTACTTGTATAGTTTTTATAGCCGAACTAGATAGTTTGGCCCGGACAGCCCAAGCCCAAATATCGGTTATGTTTCCATTCAATCTCAGGAGCGAGCAATACACTTTTACACACAATAAGCAGGAGCCCATTTGACAAACGTTTTGAAGTCTTAGCACAAACTAAGTACAAAAGTGCAAACAAACTCCAATCATTCGTTGGTTACAAATGTGCCTTCCTGGTTTCAATGTACTGCTGGGGATTCACATATTGCTTCATCTATCGTCAGTCATCATCCTTCGGAGCAACTCCGTTCACATCGTCAGCAATGGCAGTAGTAGCAGCAGCAGCAGCAGCAGCAGTGGCTGCAACGTCATTCGAGTTCTTCAGTCCTTCTAACTGCAGAAATGAGGCGGAAAGACAAAGCATCAGCTCCAGCAAAACAATGATTCAGAACACGTTATAGCACGAGCCGGTAACAAAAATGCAGATCCCTCCAACAAACCGACACGTTAAAGGGTGTTACTAAAATGCAGACATGGAGATTCGGATTACCTCTTTGACAACCTGTTGATGAGTTAACAAAAGCTCATTGTACTTGAGTTGCAAGTCTGACATCTCGGCTTGTAACTTCTCGTAGTCACACACACTCGGACCGCCCAACTTCTGTTGAATGAATCTGTCCATTGTGAGATCACAAAGCATGAGTAGTAACTAAAACACTCAGACACCGTCAGAATCTAGGGTTACTAGTTATGCAAGCCCTAAAAGCTCGAGTTTCCCCCTTTTTGCTTGAAGAACACGAGTTGTATCTGTCAATAACCATTGCATCCCAATAACTCGAGTTGTTCGGAGAGGGTTAAGATTGGTTCTTACAGTATACATCAAACGTCGAGTTGTTAGGAGAGATTTCGGATTTAATTTTTTAGTATACATTTAACAACATTAATTAATGGTCACTGGATGAGCCAACACAAATGTAACCACATCATCTCTCAAAATTGGAGCTCATTCAAGTTCACTACTTCCCTAAGATTTGTATGCTATATCATGCAAATGGTGACTCTAACAAGCACAAGAAATGAGAAGCAGAAATTGAAACAACTCACTCGAGAGCAGAGGAGGGCTTCTCATCTTGCTCGTACAATGCGACCAGAGCTAAATCAACAGAAAGAGAGGGGAATGTGAGATTAGTAGCAAAACCCCAGAAATGAACACCCAAAAAAGAGGGAAAGCAAAGAAGAACCTTTAGTGACGGTATCAACAACTCCACTGGATTCAAGGTACTTTCTGAAAGCTTCCTTCTTCGCTTCCTTTTCCTGCATATTCAAAAGCTCAATTCAGGAATGCCGAGAGATCGCGGGAAGGGTTCAAAAATCGATGGGGAGTCTTGTTCTGAACTTTCCAGCATTTGAAAACGAGGGTTTACCTCTCTGTAGCGCATCATGATACGCTCCCAGGCTGCTGCTTCTTCCGATCTTTCCTCAATCCCTTTCTATTTTGGGTTTTGGCGTCTTTTTTGTTTCTATTTTGAGTATTCAAGTTCAGTGGTTGGTTACCTTTCGTACTGACCGGTTCGATCCAATTTTGAAAACCATGCGAGTAATTACTAATTTAACACTTAACCACAAAAACTATCCCGTTTAGTAACCATTTTAGTTTGATTCAAAAATAGAGGTAATTTTAAAACGATTAACTATCAAAACGATTAACTATCAAAACGATTAACTCACCATGGTTACCCATGGTCTCTCCTTTGCGCTCGTCAACTACAATGGTTCCAAATGTTGTTGTCGGCCTTATTTCTCATGGTAATTGGAACCTTCAATTGCTCCGTTCTCTTTTTAGTCCTGCTTCTGTTGCTACCATCACCTCGATTCTCCTACCCATCTCACCGATTCTGGATTGGTGGATCTGGTCATTAACCGAATCAGGTTGTTTACTCTGCCGCATCGGGTTACCGCCTCAGTCACTGGCTTCGTTCGGCTAATCGGGTAATCAAAGAAGGACCTCAGCTAGTTGATTCTGCTTTGTGGGGAGCTACTTGGGCTCTTCGGATTCCTCCAAAGTTGAATTTCTTTCTCTGGGAAATAATTCACGATATACTGCCATTAGCATGTGCTTTGCATTTGAATGGGGCTGTCAAAATTTCGTTCAAACTGCACAGCATCCAGCTACGTTTTGGAGGCGTATTTGTTTTGAGGATAAGGTTGCGGTAGTGAAGTTGGTGTTCTCTCCATCGACAGTTTCTTGGTGGTGTTTCAACAATTCGAGGTGTCTTTATCAATCCTTCCTCGATAATTTCTTTCTCATTGAATTCAGGGTGCAAGGTTAATTGTGGCGGATTCAAATTCAATTACTCAAGTAGGCCCCCCGCTTTTATCGTCGGTGATGCATGGGCATTCGTCAATGTGGAGGATCCTCGTTGATGATGTTGTTCGATCGATTTCGGGAGCTACGGATTTCGGGGCGGTGGGTATGGTTTTGTAAAGGGATCAATTCTTTTCTACTGTCTCAGCTACATGTCATATCATCCAGCACATTGTGGATCCATTAACAATCGAATTCCTAGCAGTTCGACGAGCTCTCCTAGCTTCTTCAGCAAGGCCTTCGGAAGCGATCTCCATTTTCTCAGATTCTGCTGAAACTGTTCGTCTCATCAACTCCTCAAGCCCAGATGAAAAGTTCGTCAAGTTTTACCTGAATGTCATTCCTTACTCCGATCTTTACCTTTTGTTTCACTTCACTATATTTCTCGTCTGGATAACCGCGCCACCCATTTAGTAGCACGTGAGGCTCTTCGTTATCCATATACTAATTTTGACTTACAATTACGCTGTTGTATTCCTCCTTCAGGGTAACTACTTTCCTCTTTTTGAATATCATAATCTCATATCTTAGATTAAAAAAATTGCAAATTTATCCTAAATTGTGTTCAAAATGCCAATATTAGTCCAATTTTAACAATTTTGTACCATATTAGTCCTTTATTAAATAAATTATACAGTTATACGCACTAAAATCTCTATAATTTAATTTTCGATAAATTAATAATCTAGTATAAATTAATAATTTTTCTGGTCCCGACTTGGGCCAGGGTAAAAAATGGGTAAATTTAATAAAATAATAAGATAATCATTTTTAGAACCAATCTATATAAATACATGAATTAAGAAATTTATATAACTAGGATAAGGTAGAAAAATATGAATATATAGTTGTTTGTTTCTTTTTCAAGTTGAAGTCTAGTAGAAGTTCACCGTGAACTTTCCTTAGTGCACTCAAAACCTCTGGTGTTGTCTTCTCTAATTGCAACAAGTAGGTTTGAAGAGTCGATGCGGCTTTAAGCGCTTCCTTTCTCGGGATCGATTCAAAAGGTGTTGAATCATCATCTCCTTCATCCTCAATCGAATTCCCAACGACGTCGGTCACAATTTCTTCTAAATTTTGTGCCACAATATCTTCATCATTTTCACCTGGATACTCCAACAACCGACTTACATCCATCATGTTACGATAACCCATACCATTAATCATACCCTCAAGTTCATTAACATCTTCTTCAAAATTTATTTCACTTGAGCCAGCTTCATCCCTTGAACAGATTTTGCAATGTCGAAAGCAATTTTCTATTGTGCCTTGATAAACATTCGACGTCCAAGATGCGATTACAAAATTCATAGCATCTAAGACTATTTTTTCCGGACTTGCTAAATGCAATTCTCATCCCTTAAATATATTTCGATAAAATCTCTTGCGGTAAAGCACCTTGGAACATGTTATTATCCCGGCAGCACATGGTTGGATTTTTAACGTCATGTTCGGTTGCAGAAAAAACAACTCCGCATTTTGTAACCCCTCAATAATTTTTGTATGGGCAGGACAATTATCCACAACTAATAAAACTCTTCTGCCATGCATTCTTAGATCAAACCAACGAACATATTCTTCAAAAGGTACCCCAGTCATCTATACTCTTTTCTTGGCCCGATAAGGACATTTAAAAATGCTTAGATTGATGTTCTTAAAGTAACATGATTTTGCGTGCTTACCAATGATCCATAATGATAATTAAAAATCTCTTTAAATTAATAATTTATGTAGTCTTGACTATTTTAAATAATAGAGGTTTTACCGTATGTGAACCACCAATGAGACAATCCAAACATCTAACGCTCATTGTTGATTGACAAGGTTCATATCACAATTTTGACAATACTTATAACTTTGGTGCACTTGTAATTATATGAATAATACCCAGGTACTTAGATGTTGATTTATAAGGACTCTGGAGTTTGAATAATACCCAGGGACGGTACTTAGCCAATTTGTCTTCTAAGTCTTAAAACTAACATGTAATCAGTAATGTCGTGTTATTTTAAATTTTTATAATTTAATATATTACGTTTTAATGTATTTTAATTTGTAAAATTGAATATTAATTCATTAAAACAAATGATAATAAACAGCCATGAGTTATTTATATATTTTCTACAGCTAAAATCTTACAGTATACAAACTAGTATGCAAATATTAATTTATTCAATTTAAGTACTCCGATATTTATCAAATTTTGAAGATTATTGTTTCTACTCTTTCAAATACTCAAAATTATTATTTTTTGTTTTGTATTGAGAATGCTGTTTTGCTTTCTCCAATTTTGATATTTACTAATTAACTTATTTATTTGAGTTTCTCGCTCCCTATCTCATAAAATATTTATTTTGTTTTTTATAAATTCTTTTAAAACATAAATACATATACATAATTTTAACTGATTTTAATGACGTTAAAGAAGGTTATGTATAATTAAAATAATATTATTATTTTAATAATCCAGCCCCGTAATATAGAAATCCTAACTTCGTCACTCACAATACCTCTAACTTGATTGACCATGATTCATATGTTGATTGATAACGACCCAGCGTTTTGCATTTATCAATTAATTACACTTCTTGGTCATTAATCACGTTTTAACTGACTAACCAACTTTTGCATTTAACCTAACCTAACCTAACCTAACCTAACCTTCTCCCACTTACAAGCCGCCCGGAGAATTGCGATGCTGCAGGCTGTTGAATTTTGAATCAAAATAGTAGTTTCGTAACTCCACGTCTGTTTTTTTTGTCTTTTCCTTCTTTGTATGGTCAGAATTTAACTTCTCCTTAATTTTCGTATTAATTAATATTTTTTACATACAAACTCGAACTTGATTAAATTTTACGTCAAAATCTTAGTTTTTAAAAAACGATTAAAATTGGCACAACTTTGATAGAGTTTCGACGAACTTTTTTTTTCAAAGTCAAAGACATGAGTTGACTGTTCAAAACTACACTTTATAAGTATCGCCAACTTAGAGTTAGGTATTAACCACTTTGAGGTAGTTATTAGCAACATAGAAATAAATATAGCTATTAGCAACTTAAAAATATATATAGTTATTAGCAACATAGAAATATATGTAATTATTAGCAACTTAAAGGTAGGTATTAACAACTTAAACGTAAGGGTGAAAATGTAGTTATTAGTCCCCGTAGTTATAACCAACTTAGAGGCAGTTATTACCAGTTTGCACATAGATATTAGCAACTTTCAGGAAGACATAGTTATTAACAACTTTGTGGTAGTTATTAGCAACTGGCTCGCACTTATTAACAACTTAAACGTAAGGTAGATATAAAGAAGATCATATAGTTATTAACAACTTAGACGTAGTTATTGAGGAACTTCTCGTAATTATTACAAACTTGGAGGTATTAAGCGCTTTATGTTCCTAATATATATATTTTATGACAGAATGATGTAAGACCATCCCCTCAAAATGAAAGGATGACGAAGTCCCTTCAAAAATACGAGTGACCTCCTAAAAATATACACGTTTTTAAAAGTTCTCAAAATACTCTCAATATCTATATTTTTATATTCGTATTGGTTTCCAGCTTGATTTTTGAATTGTTTATAATATTTTGATCAATGAAACCTTATATATCCGACTGCAAAGTATCTCAGGATTGGTGTTAAGCTTGTTTTAATGGTTACACTTTGCCCCCAAATTGGCAGAACCGAATCTACAGAAGATTTGAATTCTGAATTTTCCAGAAATGTAAACGTAGAACCTGTGTGGTCTCTGTTGCTCCTTCTCCACAGTTGATGGTTCTTTTCATGGAATATTGGCATTGTGATTGGAGTAGTAGATATTGTAACTGAGTGTAAACAAATTTCTTTACTATGTATGCATTAGTTTCAGTCCAATCTGGGTACTTTGAGTTTGTGACTAGAGGCTCTGCTGTATTTATTGGAGCAGAAAGCTTGTACGTTTATATATAGAGGTCTCTCATAAATAGATTCTTACGTTTTCTTTTTTCGGATTTCTTGGTGCAGAGAACCCCTAGCAAGATCTTACTCCACATTTAATCTCTGTGCCTGCTGGTGAGGTATGGAAATGCGCTTAGAGATTGTGCTTCCAGGCTTCTTGTATCCGTTTCAGTTAGTAGTATGAAACCTGACTCTGTATCAGAGAGATATTTAGTAACTGGTAATTGTTTTCATCTGGTCCAGGGTCAATTTGTGATCATTTCGATCGGTGCAACATGTCGGGATGAACATGGTGGCAGAATTTGTTGGCTCCGTGTCTGTCTATCTCATATGGACGATCAGAGTGTTGGGGGAGGAATTTGTGGACCTCTTATTGCTGCAAGTGATGTTCAGGTACGCCACACACTGAGTAATGGAGCTTTGAAGTGTCGGTATTTAGTTACTGAAACCTCTTTTTCTTTCTGAAACCCACGGCTGATCCGCAGGTAATTGTTGGGACATACACGCTTGACAACAGAAAGTATGCCAGTACTGGATATAGACCAGATGATTCCCGGAGTAGGTTGATATCCCCAATTGCTAGAGCATCTGTACCCAGTGGACATGATGACCAACATCAAACAGGTTATCAAACTTTGGGAGGAATGCCATCCATGAATCAGAAGATGTGAAACTGTGTTTGCTTTGCGTATTTTGCAGGAAGGAAGGACAGCAGATCCTGTTCGGACTCATAAAAGATGAACTTGCAGATTAGTTTTTTCATGTTTTGGGTAATTTTTTAAGTAATTATCCTGTAGCTCTCTGGATAGAGATACACATTGAGAAGAACAGCTACTGGAAAACCTAGCATATGTGCAGAACTGGTAGATTTGTTTGAATGAGATCTACTTGTTCTTTTTTTGTTTTGCCAAATCTGTTTGTTTTCTTCTCCTCTGCAGCTGCAATGATGGTCAAACAATAGAGGCGCTGAATAATTGGTCGTTTACCTACATACACTAGTGCTTGATGAGTTGTTCAATTATTCACTAATTCAATGCCAAATGATAGTGGAAAGTAGAAGCTATATGTTAATTAATATCCGGTTGTCCCTACTCGTTAGTCAAAAAGGAAGATTTTCATTGCTAACTTTATCTCAAAGTTTACCTCAGTTTATCTCGGAGTTGATCTCACGATTTTGGTTGATATTTATCTTATTTCTTGATTTTTTCTGTCGGAAATATTTATGACAAAAAAGGAAAAAAAATACTATACTGATATGGACAGCTGGATCTTGAACTACGTATTGAAATGGTTCAACACAGTTCTAACATAGTTACAATTCGCTCATGATCACTGCGGTTATAACAGTTTCAGTGCACCGGATACTGCACCACCGTGCTATACAAATTTGTTTTAGTTTTTTTATTAAATCATGGTATTGTTCTTATGTCTGTATCCCGTTTCCCTATACTTCGTATACAAGATAAACACAAGAGATACACGCAGTAATTCGTCTAGGTTCAGGTTCTCTTCATGTGGGATCCACCGCCTCTCTTTCTTCTCCTTTGGAGACACAAATAAGACCCAAAAATCAATGAACAAAAAGAATTCCACTTTCAGACACATTTTCCTCCCTTCTCTCTTTCTGTATTGCACAACTCAATGAAAGATCCAGCTGGAAGAAGAAGAAGACCAAGAAGCTGAAGAGGAAAGAGAGAAAGGCGGCTAAAACCCAGATGCACAGCCTCCTCTTTCTCTCTATACTTTGAACTTTTCAGAACATCATCGAAGATTATCCTGGAACCTTGGATGGTCAAATTAGTCGTTGACCTTCACACGGAGGAAGAAATCACTCATAGGTATTGTTCTTATGCTGTTTTTACTTCTTTCATTCGGTTACTTGCTGGGTTATTCTTCTTGTTCCAACATTATAGGTAGTGTTTGACTTTCTAGGTTACTTCAAAAATAGTATCGCTTTTGTTATGCAGGACAGTGATGGAGAGACGTATGGACTAGGAACTCTTTTATCAACGGCCTCATAGATTCGATGGGGTGTAGAGAAAGAACAATTCTTGATTACTGGTCTGTTGGTCAGTTGGATCTTGATATCTATAAGCAAAAGGTGATATTATTTGATTAGCAGTTCGTGCCTTTGGATCTTCTGCGTACTTCTACTGCACATGATTCTTCAAATTTGTTCTAATTTGAGCTGCTGCTGGTGAATTTGGCTGAAACTTACAGTTGCCTTGATCAGCTAATGTGATGTCGAGAGCATTAGCAATAGGATTCTTGTTGTTGATAACATCATTCATTTCGGCCTACTCAGTATCTGCTGAGGCAGATAACGAGTTCGCCAATTGTAATTGCGACGAAGAAGGAGGAGGATTCTGGACTGTACAGAACATTCTCGAGTGCCAGAGAGTGAGCGATATCTTGATCTTTGTAGCTTATTTTTCAATCCCAATTGAACTCCTTTACTTCGTTAGCTATTCAAACGTTCCCTTCAAGTGGGTTTTCCTCCAGTTCACAGCATTCATATGCCTTTGTGGACTAACTCACTTGCTCAATGCCTGGACTTATTACGGCCCCCACTCGTTCCAGTTAATGCTCTCTCTCACTGTTGCTAAGTTCCTTACGGCTTTGGTTTCGTGCGCCACTGCTATAACCCTCCTCACTTTGTTCCCCATGCTTCTCAAAATGAAAGTGCGAGAGCTTTACTTGATCCAAAATGTTATGGAGTTGGACCAAGAGGTCGGGATGATGAAGAAGAAGAAAATAGCTAGCATCCACGTAAGGATGTTGACCCGGGAGATTCGGAAGTCCCTCGACAAGCACAACATACTGTATACAACTCTCGTCGAACTCTCGAAGACGTTGGATTTGTACAACTGTGCGGTGTGGATGCCGAATGAGAAGAGGACTGAGATGAACCTGACCCACGAGCTACGAGCAAGTTCTTCAGGAAGCCATCAGTTTTCGATCCCTATGAACGACCCTGATTTGTTAGACATAAAAACTACCAAAGGTGTGAAGATTTTGAGGTCAGATTCAGCACTCGGGGCTCTAAGCAACGAGGGGTCCGGTCCTGTGGCTGCAATCAGGATGCCGATGCTTCGAGTTTCTAATTTCAAAGGCGGTACCCCAGAGTTTTTAGATACTTGTTACGCTATCCTGGTTTTGGTCCTTCCGAGTGGCAGTTCGTGGTTCGATGAAGCGATGGAGATAGTGGAAGTTGTTGCTGATCAGGTAGCAGTGGCGTTATCCCACGCTGCGGTTCTCGAAGAATCTCAGCTGATGAGGGAGCAGTTGAGCGAGCAAAATCGGGCATTGCAACAGGCTAAGATGAACGCAACGATGGCTAGCCAGGCAAGGAACTCGTTCCAAAAGGTGATGAGTCACGGGATGAGGAGACCGATGCACTCGATTATCGGGTTGCTCTCGCTGATCCAGGATGATAATATGATCTTTGACCAGAAAATCGTAGTCGATACATTGATGAAAGCCAGCAACGTGCTTTCGACTTTGATCAACGACGCAATGGAGATTTCGGTAAAAGATACAGGGAGGTTCCCCATAGAGATGAGGCCTTTTCGGCTACAGTCGATGATCAGGGAAGCTTCCTGCCTTGCCAAGTGCTTGTGTGTACATGAGGGCTTTGGTTTCGAAATCAATGTTCAGAGTTCTTTACCTGATGTAGTTATAGGAGATGAACGAAGAGCTTTCCAATTGATTTTGCATATGTTTGGTTATATGTTGGATATATACGATGGAAGAGGGACCATCGTATTTCGGGTTTTCTTAGAGAGTCGCGGTGGTAGTGGAGGTGGACAGAATGATAGAATGTTAGGGATGTGGAAAGCAAATGCTCCTGATGAACTTGCATCTGTGAAATTTGAGATTGAGATTAGAGAGGAAATTTCATCAAAGTCAGATGGCCCTATGTCTGCTGCACAAAGAAGGGTAGCTGGTCCTGAAATCAAGGAAGCTCTTAGGTTCAGCATGTGTAAGAAGCTAGTTCAGGTCAGTATCTCTATATGCGATTCGTATGGTTTGTGTTTTTTTATCTTACGTCACTACCTGCTTAGATACTTTGTTTGTCTGTATGTAAAGTGTGAATCACAATTGTAGACTGAAGTATGATGATATAATACTCAGAAAGCTCTAAAATCTGCATGAATAGCTTCGTTGTCTCTTTCGTTGCTTGATTGATCTTTCTTCTTTATGCAAGAACAGCATATGTGTTAAATGTGATTTCTTTACTAAAAGAATTTTGCCTTAAAATCTGCAGATGATGCAAGGGAACATTTGGATATCTCCGAACGCCTTTGGTCTTGTGCGAAGCATGAATCTTGTCCTCAGGTTTCAAACCAGGCCATCATCGATCGGAATAGCTACATTGACCTCCTCAGAACAACTAAACAGTACTGCTCAATTCAACGGCCTGAAGGTTGTGCTTGCCGACGATGACAACGTAAACAGAACCGTGACCAAGAAGTTGCTTGAAAAGTTGGGATGTGATGTCGCTGCTGTTGCTTCTGGGTTTGAATGCCTCAGCACTCTAAGCTCGGAGAACTCCGTCAGAGTAGTCATTCTGGACCTTCAGATGCCGGAAATGGATGGGTTTGAAGTTGCGACGAGGCTTAGGAAATTCCGGAGCAGGAACTGGCCATTCATTATCGCCCTGACAGCCAGTGCAGAGGATCTTGTATGGGAAAGGTGCCTGCAGGTTGGAATGAATGGAGTGATGCGAAAACCCGTTCTCTTACAGGCTATATCTGACGAACTTCGTAGGGTTCTTCAGGTAGCTGGATAAGACGGAAGAGAACCTCTGAACTGTGTTCCGAGTTCCATTACTTCGTAGGGTTCTTCAGGTAGGTTGGAATGAATGGAGTGATGCGAAAACCCGTTCTCTTACAGGCTATGTCTGACGAACTTCGTAGGGTTCTTCAGGTAGCTGGATAAGACAGAAGAGAACCTCTGAACTGTGTTCCGAGTTCCAGTACTTTGTCACGATTTGGATGTGATGCCACAAATGCTGTAGATAGTCTACACAATTTTTTTTGGGTTGGCTAACAACAAATAAATAACAATTTTCTTCTGTATTGCTACTACACGATGAAATGTCTGAATTTATGGTTGGAGATGATCATGAGAGTGACTGTATGTTGTTGACGTGGCATGCCCACTTGGCCCAATTTGTACTAGGTACAGATTCAATCGGACGGCTAATAGTGAACAAATGATATCTGACGGTTGGGAGGAAAATGCACAAAAAAATCAAAAGGGTGGGAAAACATAGAGTGACCAGATTTCTTAAGTAGTCACCCCAGGAGTTGTTTCAAGCATTTTGACTTCAAATTACCTTACAGTGTACACGATATAGTATGAAATGAAAGAGTGATTCCACTGAAGCCCATACAGAATAGTTATAAAAGTCAATTCTTGCTAAATGTACCTTCTCAAGCTCAAAAGACTTGTCTTCTGTATGAGGAGAGCCATCGAAGAAGAAACCAATCACTCGATAAGGTATTATACCCGGTGTTCCGTCTAAATACTCCACCTTCAAGGCCTTCAATCTGGTGAAGGGAGAGGCTCCAGGCTTCATCAACGACTTCAAACCGGCAAGGGGATGATCGTACTGCGCATCACTTGGCTGATGAGAAAAGAACCAACCAGCATTGAGTAAGAAAAGCGACACTTTGCGTGATAGTAACTTACCTGGTTAATGTAGTCTAACCAGGTAGTCGTAGTCGAAGGAGAGTTTGAGATACTCGACATTATGCAACCCATTCAACAAGGATACAGATGCACAATTAGCCTTTTCCGTCAAAATAGCACCATTGTCCATTTCAAGCATGTGAGTCCACTCAATGCGGATGTATGCACGATCGAGGGCAGGAAGGTCTAACTTTGGAAAACAATTCCAACTTGCAATATCACTTTGGAAAAACAAAGATTTGAGCTTTGGAGCATAAACTTCAATCGTCCTTTCGCAGGATACCTCTTGCATTTCCAGCCGCACCAACTCGAGCCCCGATATTTTCAAGCTGCTGGACTCGCAACCAAAAAGCCTCAATTAGTTCAAACAAGGGAAGTCATCAAACACATCCGGGTGCAAAAGGCAGTAACTCAGTCGCATATCTGTGATCAACTTGAACTGACATGTCATTGGTAAGAAGAAGCTCATACCCTCCAAATCAAGAGTCTTTAGAGATTCATGGTGACGAGAAGCTATGATCGAAGCAGCCATGGTGTCAAAGGAGTCAATACCACAGTAATTACCCGCACTGAATTCCAAGTGGCTAAGATGAACACCAGCATATCCAATGACTTTATGGAACAAGTCAAGTGGTGCCAAGGATGACAAAAGTGAAAAGTGGTAGAAGTTAATTCTGCATATAGCCGCGTTGCAAGAACGGAGAGACAGGAACTTCTCGAGTGCTCTACCAAATCCGAATTTGAAAGAAAGCAGTTCGTCCAAACATTAAGGACAGGAACCTCTTTCCACAAGCATTCCCACCTCCTGGACAAAATGCTGGTTCGAACAACAGTTTTGGTTTTGAGGAATGAGAGAATATGAAGCGAAATATGGTCCGGAAGATCGCTCAGCCTGGAGTTATCTTGAACAACAGCATTTCTGGCCCGCTTCCGCTTTCTGTGGTACACCTTTAAGCTTCCATCTACAGCCAACCACAAAACATGGAGGAAAACTCAGCAAATTCGAAATAGAAGTCCTTGGGGCTTGGGCTAGATAAAGCCGCCGAATTTATAAAACAAAAAAATAGGGTTTTAAAATGATCTCGAAATGGACATGCAAATGCAGAGATGTAAGAGTGAAACCAATGAATCAAAGATCAAACAACCATACTGGAGGCTTCAATTGACGGAGAATCGAATTCATCATTCATCGCGAAACAAAACGAATTGAGGTGAGTAATGCTACGGTTCGTTCGCTAAGGTTCGACTCAGGGGGGCAGGGGAAGACAGACGGGCGAAGCAAACTGAAGTAAAGAAGGAGCAGAGAAGGAACCGAGAACCTTGAGACATAGAATGCGCTGACGATGAATCACGGCGGGAGGATTACGGTGGAACCGGCGGTTAGTGATAGACGGTTGATGTGCTCCGATCAGATCGCGTGTGTTAGCTTCAATTAACCGTTTAAGGCATTTTAATGTCTAAATAATATGATGGTGAACGCTCTGGTATCTGAGTACTGGTACCTCGCCTACGTAGCAGATAGTTAGGCGCGAATGAAGTGTCACGTCGCCTAGTAGTTAGTGGATATAGTCAAACCTCAAAATACTCCCCACTATTCAAACTAATTTCATTTTGGTCCTTTTATTTTAATTGTCAGCCCAATATCTCTCTATCATATGCCTAAGTTTAATTTTATTTTGGAAGTTACTAATAAATCAAAATATTTTTTTAATCATTCCCTTCAAACATAAATTTAGACTAAATAAGTCTATCAAATTTAAAATTTTAACCAATCTATTAATAAATAATAATAAATTTAAATTTAGTTCAAACACCAAATGTAAGATTAAAAAAAGCATATTCACTTTTGTTTTAACTAAAATTGGTAAAACAAATTTTTTTTTCTCAATGCATGTTTCAATTCGATTTTTTCCATTGTTCATTATTGATGAGTTCACTATACATTGTGTAAAATTGAAATTTTAGAATTATTAATGAAAAATGTTGATTTTTAGATTTAAAATTCCATTCAGACTTTGGTTATCCTGATTTTTCCATTGATTCGGTCAACTCTTGATTAGAATGCAAATAAACAAAGTCATCGATCCATCTCCGGATTTGTCAATGTGTTGAATAACAATGGTCAATTGTAAGCTTTTCTTTTGTTTAGTAAAAGGCGATTCAAAAGACCTCATAGACGAGGTGTGAAATTTTTGGAAATCATCTATCTCTAAATTTGATATCGCTTAATTCAAATGATTCATAAACATTTATTTATATTTATCAAAAGAGAAATCACATAACAAATTATTTTACTATCGTTAAACACAAAATATTATTAGATGTTCTGATCTATTGTTAGCTTACCAAAATGATGTCACCTAGCCAACTGACTTTGAAATATGGAACCCATAATATCATTTAACAAGCAGACTAGTTGGTGAAACAAACATATATATATAGAAAACGCCTCGATATCCCAAGGGTATCGGTACCCTTTATGTTAAATTTTGCTATATTTTGTGTTTAAAATTATGATTTTTGAGGTTGAAGGTTTCTGTTTAGGATTAGGGTATAGTGCTAGGGGTTAGAGTTTGATATATAGGGTTTAGGATCTATTAATTTTGGTTTGTGGTCAAAAGTTAGAATTTGTGATGTAGTGTTTTAGGGTTAGGATTTAGTGTTTAGGGTGTCAGCAGTATTCTCTAGTGTTTAGGGTGTCGGTAATATTCTCTAGTGTTTAGGGTTTACTATAAGGACTTTACGATTTAATATTTGAATTATAAATCTTAAATTGTCACCCTCTAAACTAAAAATCTCATATTTTTTAGATTTAAAATCCAAAAATAAATCACAAATTTCTTATAGTAAATTATAAACACTAGAAAATGATACTAACACCCTAAACATTAAATCCTAACCCTCAAACACGACATTACAAACTCAAACTCAAAATTGTATTACAAACTCTAATTTTTTACCATAAAAAATCACTAGACCATGGATCCTATATATCAAACTTTAACCCCTAATATTATACCCTGAATACTAAACGCAACCCTTCAACCTCAAAAATCTTAATTTTATGTACAAAATATAACAAAATTTAGTATATAAAATACCAATACCCTCATTAAACCAAAACCTTTTCCATATATTCCTTCCATAATTAGTACTTCAAATCTAGCAAAACAGAAACCATCGGTTCTAGCATATTATTATATAGAAAACCTGCAACTTCAATAAGCCTTCAACATACTGTTAATCTCCTTTGTCTTTTACTTTTCAGTATTACATGCAGTAATTCACATGATCATACCGCTCAACAACTTCTACACAAACAGCAGTAGCAGCTCATCATCATCATCATCACCACCAATCCTCTCCGGCCACTCCCTTCAAAACGGCGGTGCCCTGCACCCATACCCTGTTGCTTGAGTACTCAATTGTCCTCCGTTCTGCATCAAATTGTAGCCTGACGACATTGATGTAGCCCCACCATCCTTCTCCTCCTCTTCCAACGGCAGCCTCTCATAAGGAGCATTGGAGAATGTAGCTGCCATTACCATCACAGCTCCGCTCGCTATAAGCGGACCCACCACGATTCCTCCGAGGACTTGCCTCTCTTCACCGGCCCAGTAGATGGCGAGTCCATTAGTTCCGGGAGGAGCCGGTTCGGGGAGGAAGGATCCTGTGAGGGAGAGGATCTCGAGCCTACCGCGCAGTGACAATATTGCAGGCGTCCCATAGGCCGAAGGTTGCTTGATCATCAAGCCGGAAACCATACCTTTCCCGGACAGCACGCAGACGCCGCATTGGCGCTTTCTTGCGTAGCAAGCCAAGCCCTCCACGATGTCCGAGCCGCTGGCGATCTCCATCATGTGGCTCTGGAAGGCATTGGGGCTGTCCCTCGAGACAAACATCGGTGGCTTCGGCCTGTTCTTGGATCCCGGCGGTCTTCCTCTGGGACGGCGGGGAGCTAGTGCTATCTTTATAGGATCTTCAGCGCTATGCTCCTCCCTTTCGTCGTCGTTGCCGAAACCGGAGCTGCTATAGATGGAGATGGCGAGATCTGGGTGGCTGGGGGTGGCAGCACTGTTTTTGTTTGGATGGCCTACTTGGGCTGCCCACCAGGTGTTCGACATAATGTCCCAGTGAAAAGAACGAAGTTTTTTTGATAAATTTGTTGACCTGAGTGGAATTCGATCAGAAATTGTGTAAACGGCGGATGAAAGAACGGATCAAAAGAGAGGAATTGGAGGGAGAGGGAAATCAAAGATTGAGCGAAGCAGATGATCAGCAGTACTACGTAGTTGATCAGAGAGAGCCAATGGGTTTTCTTTTCTTTTCTTGGAGAGGAAAAGAAGGAGGGAGAGCTTGTGCAAGATTCAACCTTTGCTGTCGTAGTTGACTCGGGATTCGTTTAGTTTATATACGAGTATAAAACACATTATTATATCCAACTATAAAATATTATCTATAATATATATGACGGATAAATTAATGGGTTTTATTTTGGTAAACGGACAAATTAAAGTTTGTATATAAATTTGGATTACACCATCTTTATGTTGAAATTTTAATTTGGAAGCAAAATTACTCATGCCCGAGTTTGGTTTCATCGTTTTCGATCAGTATTTTGAGTAAATTGGATTTTCAAACAATCATGTTCAATCGGGGAGGATGATACTGGTTTGGTTATGGAGGATTATGAGTATCAGGAAAGATCGTCGGAGTTCGCATTGTATATGAAAGTATGAGTCAGTGTTTGTATGAGATATAAGGGCTAAACGTTGTAAGCGAAGAGTGCAGTGCAGGCGTAAAGTGTGTATAATATATGTGGCGTTGGATGTGCGTTCGTTGAAGTACTTTGAGCTTTGCTTATATAGACATCTACAAGCTCAAGTCTTGACTTCTAGTCGCGTTAATTGTTCTGAAGTTTTCTAGAGTTAACCGACGAAAAAAACATAGATGTTGAGGCGTTTTCAAAAGCTGACTTGAGTATATTAATGTCCAACTCCAAACGTGGTCTAATTACAATAAGAAATAGCTTTTCCAAAGGGGGGGTTGGACTTGGGAGAGTGAGAGTGGTAGCGTATTCTAATATTCTTGAGTTGGTTCTTTCTGTGGTTGGTGGGGATCTCGATCTAATCTTTCGTATTCTTCTGGATAGCAGGAAGCTAATTTACCTTCTGTTGCAGGACATAATTGCTCTATAATAGAATCCTTTTTAACATTTAATTAATCAAACATACCCAACTATATTATATATTATCTCTGCAAGTTAATAATAAAGTTAGAATTGCGGTTCACGTACGACTTCACCTATACACATGAAGACTGAACCGATGCATGTATTATTATTATTATTATTATTATTCAATTTATGCCGACAAACAGTTGACTTCTATGATCGGCTTCGACTCCAAATCTACATATATTCGCACATCTCATCGTGATATCATTCTGCGTCATTCATCCAATATATGAAATAGCGCATTTAATTATTTTGTGTGTTGATAATTTAATAATATTGAGTTTGATTCCTACAAATCATATTTAATTATGATAATTGGTATCGTATTTCTTTTTTTATCTTCAACAAAAACATAAAAAAAAGCCTTTTATTAACGGCAAAAATTAATGTATAACAACAATAAATTAATATTTTAGTATTTCTATTCCAAAAATTGGTAATTGTCAAATAAGATGGAAGATGATGTAATATTTTATTTTCTTTGTTTCTTTTCTTCCTTTCTTATCCATAAATTGTTAAGGGAAACGATTTTTGGATTATATTGATGAATGTAGTTTTAAATTGTTGAATGAGTTAATTTTTAATGTGGTTGATATGGGAGGTATATTAGAAATTATTAAAGGATGTTTTGAATGGAAGTTGGTTAATTTGATTAATAATCATCGATTAACTGTTTAGGAAAGTCATTTGATGATAGAAATCGGTTAACCAATTTAACCAATCGAGCAGAGGTTACGGTTGATCTGACCTATCGATAACTGACCAGTCGGTTAAATAACCGAATTTAACCGACCAACGCATTGGTTAACTATAGTAACCGATTTGACCGAACTAAGGCTTGCCGAGTCGTCGTCGTCGCGAGTCAAGCCTCAGTCGTCGTGCGCTCTGCTGGCCTCCACCGACACGTCCCTTGTTAATCGATGATGCCCTGCTCTGTTGGACTTGGAACGGAGTCGGAGAGCTGTTGGACTTGGATGGAACTGGATCTCCGATTAATTCCAGGGAAGTAGGGAACGCCGAGCGCGCTGTGTCGTCGGTGACGATGACCTAAAAATTGGGATTTAGGAGTGGAGGGAGGACAGGAGGATATGATAGTACAGGAGTGGATAGGGTTATGGATTGGTTGGGTATTGGGTCACTCATGGTCGGTTAGTTGCTCGTCGTCGCAGAGGAGAGTTGCTCGCCGTTGCCGAGGAGCCTGTGGAGTGGAGCTGGGTCGAAGGGAAGGATTGGATTTGGAAATTGGGGGAGTGGAGCTGGGTCGAAGGCGGATTGGATTTGGGGATGGGGGACACTCGAACTGGGCACTGAAGATTGCTCATTGGGGTCGAATACCCATATTTGAGCTGGGTGAAGCTGGGGATTTGGAATTGTGATTATGTTTTGTGAATTTTGACTCGTTCGGTGAAGCAAGGGATTTGAATTTTTTTTATCCGTCGGTTAACTCAAATTAATCAATGGTTTTAACCGATTTATCGTTTAATCAAAATTACCTATGACCTTCAACAGTTCCCCGACCGACGTTCGATTCGGTTAAATTAATTTTTAACCAAGACCGATTTCTGCCCTTAGTTTTAATGGAGGTGGAATTGGGGTGGGCTAACTTAAGCCACGATTGGTTGATAATTTTTTTAAGGCACGATTAAATCGAATATTACGTAAGTCGAAATTTAAATTATAAAAATAAGCAATTATCGAGTTTAACACTGCGTCACACACCATAGGACGTGCCACGCATCGCGTTTAAATTGTAGGATGGACGGCGCGTCCTACGATGCGCGACACTGTATACGACTCGATAATTATCTATTTTTGTAATTTATATTTCGATTTGACTATTTACGTACTTTTTTATTTAATCGTGCATAAAAAAAATTTCCGCTTAGATTCCCTTGATTTGGCAGTTCAAAATTGATATTTTTGTTGAATTTTTATATGAGTAAGACTTATAAATTTAAAGTCTCGTTCAAAACCTCAAATTATTCTGGTTTTGTTATTGGATGGAGGTAGGTAGAACTTAGAAAATATTGATTAATAGACCGTGGATATGAATAATTAAGGGAAAATAACACTTTTGGCCCCTCTATTTTGTCAAGTTATACTACAAAACGCTCTATTTACCGATCCATACTATATATAGCAAACTTTTAACACTTGAGTTCTTCAGTTGGTTTATGGTCGATTTCCATTCAAACAATTCTTTCCCTTTTGGACTCTTGACGAAAATAATGAGTTGTTATTCTAGGAATTAACAAAAACCCAACACCTTCCGACAAAAGAATTATCACAATCATTGCTAGGACAAGAGAGCTAAGATTACGTGTGTGGGTCATATATAGTTCTAGAGAACGAGAGGAGTCCACGATGCTACAAAAAGTAGACATGCAAATGGCTTCTTTCAGCCTAAAAGATGATAAAGACAAATGCATAACGTTAGTGCAATAAAACAAAAGAACCTAAATTCAAACACGATATTTTTGGCTCGCCATCGCAAATCGAATCGGATCAAATTTTATCATGTTTAAGTTTGGTTTATTAATTTTTAAGCCGAGATCGAGCTTGAATTCGACCTATAAAATTTTGATTTGTGTCGAGCTCGAACCTATTCAAGGCTGACTCGTTAAGTAACTATAATTTACCAGCAAAACGCGAGCTCAACTCAAACTTCACTCGTTAAAACCCCACGGAGAGAGTAATTTGAGTTGAATTTGAAGTTTGTAAGCTTGATAACGTCGACAAAGTCAAGCTAAAAAATAAGCTATCCTAAAAGTCACAAGTTTCTACACATGTTTTATTGTATATGGTATTTGAGACAAAACATATATTGCGTTGTTGAGTCTACTGACGAGACATATTCTTGAGTTATTATTCGAGTTGGCTCTCTAGCTCGAACTCGAATTCGAACCAAAGTGAGTCGAACATGGCTTGGCTCAAACCTGGCGTGTTTAAAACCAAATCGAGTCATGCAACAACTCGACTGGTGTGGCCGCTGGCATAGGTAAATTAACCAACTGGGGAAATAGACAACCACACCCATTCCAAAATAGTGCATGATGTGGTCATTGAAAAGATGGATCATCAAATACAGCACGAATGTAATTATCTTCTTAAGAGAAACGGACGTCAGAGTGAAACTGTTAGATGTCTCCAAGATTTAACTACATTTTATATCAAAATATTGTCAATATTTTACTAAAAAAGATGTTTAGAGGTTTTATTCGTTATTAGGATTTTATATTCCCGTGAAGTAGGATTTTGTTTTTCTTTTTTAATAGGATTTTTTTAATTTTTTTCTTCTACAACGACAACTCTGATTCCTTAATGACTCTTTTTATTCAAACACAAGAAAGTCTACAATCAGAAGTTGTTGAAATCATCGAAGAAGGGAGGTCATGCTCCATCAACCATGATACATGCGGGTCAGCAAGGGGCGACCACCCAACTCCATAATCGTTTTTAGGGGATTGTGAACTTTGGATCGGCTCCAACAACGCTTGCCCTCTCCAGCCAGACTCTTTCCTGCATTTTATAATTTTTCTTTTCAATTCTTAGTTCGTTTGAGTCGTTTTCTGTTCTCTTTATTAGTATCTTCTTTCGCTTATATTTGCTTTTTTCGTTTCAGGTTTAGTATCTTTTAGTTTCATGTCAAATCGGATGCTACTCTTTGTGATTCTGGTTTTAAAAGGATTGTTAGGAGATTGTATGATGTGAAATAAAATAACTAATCAGGTTAACTATTTTTTCTTTTTTACTCATGTCTGGGTAGCATTTTCTAGATTACCAGTTCATGCGTTATACAAAAAATATTGCTATTTTTAGATTATCAATATACTTGACAGTTGCCGCTGATTCAACATTAATTTCTAAATTTGTTTGGAAAAAAATTTACACTAAACATGATGACAAGGTTTTGCAAATTTTAGCTCACGAGTCCTAAAAGAAATATATTCGTAGTAAACAGAGGCCTGAACTAATGGGCCTAACGTGATTTAATATTACAAACAGGCCCATTGGCTTAAATAATTGTTGACCGTCTTCTTCACCGGGAGTTTTGAGATAGAGGTTTGGAAAGAGTGTTTTGAGATAGAGGTTTGGAAGTTTCAGTCGATCGATCAACATCTTCATCAATTTATTTCAACAGATTGGAGAGGGAACTGTTGGATTAGCTGCAAAATAAGTAAATGGGAGACAACCTTTTCGAAGGGCTTCCCCCTCCTTCTCATAAGCTCACGGAGGATAATCCTCAACCGCCGTCGACGAGCAACTTGGAAGTTGCGCTAGTTCCACCGCCTCCCAAACCAGCTTTGAAGAGCGCACTCAAACGGCCCAAGCCTGTGGAGTCAATCCAAGAGCCGGAAGGTACTCTTCGCTTGCTCTTCTAGGTTTAGAGTTAGGGTTTTCAATTGTGCTTCAAACTGCCTACACTGGTGGGTTTTAGCTGGCTCAGTACTTCCGGTTTTCTTCTGATCGATTTACCCCTCAGCTGGTTTTTTAGAAGGTTTGAACTTTTGACTAATTGATATATTGAGGACATATCACATACGGATAAGGATGTCAGATTATATCAATAGTTGATACAGAATTTGAGTTGGTTGTTTTTCTTATCAATGCTACTTTTGTAGGATCTGGTGCTGAAAAAGCTGAAGCACCACCTGAAAAGAAGAGGCTGAGGTTCAAAACCACAACTGATGCCTCTGAGCAACAAATTCTAGAAGCAATGCAGAAAATAGCTTCGCATATCAAGAATCCAACCAAGTTTTCAAAGGCTTCGAAGCTTGCTATACAGCTAATAAACTCTGGAGGTGTGAAGCCTGGTACTTGCGACCAGTTCTTTGCCATTCTAGAGAGTGCAATGCTCACAAAAACGTTGTGTACGGATCCTGCTCTTCGTGAAGATTATCATGCTTTGTTCTCGGCAGCACAGGACACTGCTGAAGTAAGTCGTGCATATGTTTTAATCTGTTCGGTGTTAGCAGGGAGTTGTCAATAAAAGAAAGATCCATCATTAGATTTTAGTATCTTACCCTTTTTGTCTGTCACTCTTTGTAGTTTCTGAATAAGAAGCAGAGGCATCAGTTGGAAACTTGGTCGATTATGGCAGTGGTGGCTAATGACTTGTTTACTGATGACAGCTTTGTGGTAAGTAAGCTCTTCGCCTCTGCTAAGTTCCGAATTGTCTTCTTTCTTTTTTCAAAAGTTTCATGGAGTTTCTGGGATGAGTATTAGCCCTATGGTATATTGAGGTTTGCCTGGAAGCTTGGCTGATATAGTGAATCATAGTATAGCTCTCATGTCTTTGCCCAAAATCGACATATGATGATAAAAAGCATAATTCCTTACAGATCACAAACAACTTTGCGAGCCTGTAGCTTGTTTCTATCTCTTTGAACAGCTCAGACCTGTGGTTCTCATTGCATCTAACCTTTTGTTGACAATGTTGTAGTTTTCAAAGGCTGCTACTCGAATAAAGGAGACCATAAGCAATCTACCAGCTGCAACCATGGATGATGATGCAGAGGAAGCTGCAACCCTGGAAGAAGATGAAACTAGGACAGCTGATGGAGATGGAAATTTTGAGCGAGACGATGCATCTGGTGCTGCACCAGTAGAAGAAACTGACAACATTGAGTCTGATCCATTTGGACTTGACGCATTTATTCCCAGCACGGTGAAGAAAGATGCGAAGGTAAAGGCAAAAGGATCCAAGACCAAAACAAGAAAGAACGAGGAGGATAGCGAGTTTGACAGATTTCTCAAATGTCAAAGAGAAGCCTTGATCACTTGCTTAGAGATTGCTGCTCGGCGATACAAGACACCTTGGTTAGATCTCAGAACTTTATTATTAATTAGCATTGTTCAGGATAGCTATGAGATGTTGACTGTAACTGAAGTCGTTAAATACACACTTCTTTTTTTCAGGTGCCAGACAGTGATAGATATTCTAGTGGAGCACGCCCATGATAACGTCGAGAGTTTTACGTCTCGACAAAGAGATGCCATTGAGAAGCTGTGGGCTTCAATTCGGAAACAACACATTCGTAGGAAGCAAGGAAAGTCTGTGAATGGGAAGCTTGATGTGACTGCTTTTGAGTCGCTGCAGGAGAAGTACTCGACTGAGAAAATCAGTATTCGAAATGCGGTAGGTGGTGGTGGAGAACGCAAAGCCCAGCAATGGCTTGGATGATATAGATATAGTGAGTGTACCATCTTTTTAGTTTTTTTTATGTCTTGGATTTATTGTGTTGTTATTGTAATGGAGGGTTTGCTCTATTGATAGAACCCCGAGGAAAATGTTGAATGAATGAGGTTTGAATTGATCGTACAAGTGTCTCGAAGTGAAGGGGAATAATTCAATTTTGTCGAAGAAGTACTGGAAGGAACGATATAGAGAAGATTAAAATTTGTATGGCCCTTTAAGGGCATTCGATAAAATTGAAGCAATACAAAGAAAATTCACATGTTTCTTGTGCAGAGATGAAATGCATAAATCGAAAAAAAAATATCGGGTACTACATCGAAAAAGTTAGTGGTAGAAGTTTTTTGAGTTAAATCGGTGGTTTAATAACAGAATATAGAATATCAAGTGTACTTCTATGGTGAGATAGGTGACTGGAAACCAGAAATTTAAAAGAATTTTGGAAGTGATTGCAAGCAAAGTGCAAACACAACTCTAATTTTCGGTTCCCCACGATTGAAAATCGCGTTGTCTGATTCAACACGACCGGTCTGATGATGATGCAAGGCATGGTTTCACCATATGAGACTGGGCACATGTCTGATTCTTGACCGATTTAACTCGTAATGGATTGTAAACTGGACCATTAGGTTAAATAACACACACAAAACTTCAGGTTTTGCATATTAGTTCATAGATTCAGTCTTGGGATGGTTATGAAAATAAGGTGAGAATAAGGGGGTGGTTTGCAAATATGAAAAGTACCTCCATTGCCACATAAAACCCTAAACCCTAGTCCGGCTGCCTATATATAAATCCCAGCTAACATTCATAATCCCAAATCCTCCCATCAGCCGTCTCTGAACAGCAACGATTTCATCGTAAAGGTACCAACTTGTCGCTTTACTCTCGATTCCATGGTCAATTTATGAATCTGTTCTTGCATTGTCGCTTAGCAGTATCTTTACTCGGCACATATCGAAGGCTTGCAGTGAGTCTCTTTGTGATTGAACTGCGAGCTCAAAGCTTGTGCAAAATCAATTTTAAACAATCAGTCAATCCGAACAACCTTCGACCAGATTTCGAATCTCTGCTCGAGGGGTTCTAACTTTTGAGGTTGATGAACAATTCCTACTTCTGTATACGTTGTTGTAAATGGATCAAGCCAATTTGCAGAGTAAGGGCGTCCTATTAATGGCGTGACTTGCATTGAAGGTTGGCCATAACAATAAGCGATTCTCCGTGCCTATCAGATCTGTTCCATACTGAGTATGGCCTCGAACAAATTGCTACATTACTTCATAATCAAATCAAGTTTGAACAGTAATAATTAGATTGTGCTTTATATACAAGCCAATTTGCAGAGCAAGAGCGTTAAAAAATTGGCGCAGCTTGCATTGAAGGTTGGCAATAACAAGTTATAGCAATTCTCCGTGCCTATCAAATCCATGTATTTTGAATAAGGCCTCGAACAAGTTGCAACATTCCTGAAAGTCCTAGCCTTTCACCTATTTAGCTGACTTTCTAGTGAACTGGTCAGTGGATTAATTGACGGAGGCCATTGCTTTTGATGGTTTGCAGGACTTTTGAACACACAGAAAATGGCAAAGAATCCGAAGGTGTTTTTTGACATTGTGATAGGCAAGGTGAAAACAGGCAGGGTAGTGATGGAGCTGTTTGCAGATACAGTCCCCAAAACAGCTGAGAATTTCAGAGCTCTATGCACGGGAGAGAAAGGGATTGGGAAAGCAGGGAAGCCTTTACATTACAAGGGTTCGGCTTTCCATCGTATAATCCCGAATTTCATGTGTCAAGGTGGAGATTTTACAAGGGGGAATGGCACAGGTGGCGAGTCCATCTATGGGGAGAAGTTTGCAGACGAGAACTTCAAGTTGAAGCACACGGGTCCTGGGATCCTCTCCATGGCTAATGCGGGAAGGAACACGAATGGTTCGCAGTTCTTTATTTGCACTGATAAAACATCCTGGCTTGATGGAAAGCACGTTGTGTTTGGGAAAGTTGTTGGTGGGTATGGGTTTGTGAAGGAGATGGAGAAGGTTGGTTGTGATAGTGTGACGACTTCTCAGTCTGTTGTTATTGAGGACTGTGGCGAGATCGATGATGAGCAACAGTGAGTGAAGGCTTTCACTTTTATCCAAAATAGCTCAGACGAATACGATTTTCGATTCTATAGCTCTGATTATTAGATAAAAAAAACTGTGTATTGTACATTGCATTAGGTAAGTCTTTGTTGGTGTGGTAATTTTCAGAAGTGCCTAACAATATTTATGAATAATTCCTTTGAAAGACTAGTGTAGGCTGAACGTTGTTGGTTTACTTGGGTCTGTTGCTTCCACTAGTACCACAAGTTCTGAATGAAACCAGAGCTTCCATTCCAGTTCAAGTCCTTTGAGAGCATACAACAATTGACGTGGGAGCAGTAGAATACGTAGCCGAATTATATCATCAAATACCCGACCAAATGACCAATCGTACGTCGCCTAACCTTATGACAGCAGTTCTTTCTCCCTGAAACAAAAAAAAGCAGAATTTGTTAGTTGTTACAACTTCTGGAACTGTTGGGGCTTTCTTGTTATGTTTTTCTTGCTTTGCTAGGATCAGTCATCCATAACGTCCAAATTACAAAACTGAAAGTAAGACGACAAAACAACAATAGCTGTACGTATGCGTGTATTTCACAATTCACATAGTAGAGTTTGGATGGGCAGTATAATAAGATAGCTACCAAATTATAAATTTCGGAGTGATTTGAGTTATACCGCTCGTGTAACTAATTATATTGTTATTCAAAAAAATAACTAGTTATAAAAAACATAATGGAGTAATTAGTTCGTGTAACTTGTTATTCCGAATTTTGTTATAATTTCCCTTCCCTGCATATGTATCATCAAACATTTGTGATACTTTGTTTATATATAAAGGCATAACCAAAAACAAAGCAGCATCATCACGATTTGAGCATGGCTATCAAGACTTTCTCTCACGTAACGCATGAGACACACCAACTATAAAGGCAAAGCCTTATCAAAACACCAACAACAAAGCAAACGGACTAAAGGGAAAGAGCTCAGAAAGAAAGAGAAAGAAAAGATTCTGTTTTTTGGCTCAGAATGGAGAAGCTGTACAAATGCGGCAAGAAGTTGAAGCAAATGGTGAAGTTCTTCTTCACCAGGAGCTGTGACGATCATCAGCGGACGAACAATGATGTTGTTGTCTCGATTTGTAGTTGTTCACCTTGTCCTCGACCGGTCCATTGCGAGGAGCTGTTCTTGCCGCAGAGAGGGAGAAGTGGGCGTGGAGATGATGATCATGAGCCTGATCCTTTTGTGGCTGCTCTTGTTGCAGCTCAGAATCATTTTAGCCTTAGGCCAAACATTTACATTTGATTCCAGCCAGGTGCATGATTTATATATTCAGAAAAGGTTGTTGGTGATATTTGTTATTTTCATTATGCAGAAGTCTGTTGTGCATTGAAATGGTTGGTGTATTTGTCTGCCTCCATACTCAAACTTGATTGGATTCTTTACAGCTTGGGAACTGGATATCATTTTGTGTTTGTACATAGGGGAAAGTTTGTAGCTTTGGAGTCTTGAAAAGCACCCTGATCATTCAGCTTGAAGAAGTAAGTCCATAGTATAAATATAATTTCCACGCTTCATATGCTTGGGGGTCGTTTGGATGTGCACTTTTTGAATAGGAGATTTAAATCAGATTCATCATCTTCTAAGGTGAATTAAATCAGATTTCAATCCAACCGAGTGGGATCCGCCGACCCTATCGGCGTCCTCGTCGCCGTCAGCTAAGAGAGATTGGGACTCGTAACAGGCAAAGAAGAAGGTGCGAAGTATGGACCTGAACCGCTCGGTTGGATTGAATGATGTGACGATCGAAGATGTGACACATGAGGAGACAGAGAATGATGGAACAGCGCCGGACGAGAATATGCATGAGCTGCCAACAAAAACTAATGCTTGGGAGAACGATAGCGGCCGACTGTTTGTTCGGAAGGACAATTGGTATATCGCCGATTCTGACTCTGAGGATGTGGCGGAACTGATGAGGGATGAAGATGATCCTTTTGATGAGGAGGATGATGACCCCTTGTGCCCGAATATTCCATTCACGGCAACGAAAAAATTGAGTTTCTGCCGGGAGTGGCGGTCGGCCTTGGATGATGACCCCTTGTGCCCGAATATTCCGTACCTGCCGCTTGCCCGTCGTCTCCACTATTTGTGGGCAAAGCAGGGGCAGCTACAAATTTCTGACCTTAACAATGGGTAATTTTTGGTTCGGTTCTGGGAGAAGGAAGATTATGAGAATGCAATTACCAGTGGTCCATGGATGTTGGGAGAAACCTATCTCACGGTTCGTCGTTGGTCTAAGGACTTCAACCCATGGAACACTGAAATAAAGACAACTATGGTGTGGGTAAAACTTCTGGATTTGCCAATTCAATATTACAATCCGATTGCGGTGATGCATGTAGCGAGTAAAATTGGTTCACCAGTTAGGGTTGATGGAGCTACGGAGGGGGGCGTGTGTGGAAAATACGCACGAGTTTGTGTTGAAATCGACCTAACGAAACCACTATTATCCAAGCATAAAATTGAAGGGAAACGATACTGTATTGGCTATGAAGGACTTAATGACTTGTGTACTGCTTGTGGAAAGTATGGAAACCAAAAGGAGCAATGTAGATGTAGTGATCAGCAACCAACGCTTGATGATATCATGGAAAACATTGTGGACGATAGCCCTAAGCCTATGGAGGAACAGGGGAGTGTATACGGAGATTGGATGAAATAGAGACATGGGGGTCGACGTATGCCTAATACAGGTAAAAAAATTCAAAAGAAGGTAGCTTCTGAAAGCACGCCAGCCATGGAATTTAACCCTTTTTACGTTTTACGAGAGGAGAAGATGGAGGTTACGGATCACCGAACAGAACAGGTTAAGAATGTAGCTGATATACCTTCATCTAGCTCTCCCGAGACGACGTTTCCTGCTGCAACCAATGCTGCTACGTCTATTGGCAAAGAGAAGGGGTTGACAAACAGGGTAAAAGGTGGAGTGGGAAGTAGTGCAATACCAACTATGAGGGGACGTGCTACTGATAACAAGGGATTGAAGGAGATGGGAGGGGACAAACAAGGTATTGGACAGTTACGAAATACTAACAAAATGACATGAGAGTTGACAAAAATCTGAATAGGGTCAAAACTGTAGCAGCTGTTAACACAGCTACAATTTCAGTGGGACAAAAACTTAATTCTGATGGTGTAGGGAACCCATCCTTTTGTGATTAGATGAGGGTTGTTTGCTATAACTGTCGCGGTTTGGGGAATAATTGCGTAGTTAGATCTCTCTTGTCGCTCTTACGGCAAACTTCCCCGCATGTTGTTTTTCTGTCTGAAACGAAGTTGATAGAATGATGAAATTTTGAAAACCCAGCAAAATGCAGGTTATGATTTTGGTCATAGCTGGTCGACAGTGTTATCGGCTCGCAATAGAGCGGGTGGTCTATATATATGGTGGAAAGAGGAGGTGAGCTTGGAGCTGATGTCAATTTTGATGCACCAGTATGATGTTAAGGTGGTGGATAGCAACTCGACTTGGAGGTTTAGTGGCATTTATGGGTGGGTTGATTCCTTGGAAAAAAATTTGACATAAGGTTTGATGCAAACTCTCACAAATCAGTGGGCTGGTCCTTGAATTTGTTGATGAGATTTTAATCAAGTGGCCGCCTCCCTTGAAAAGTTCGGGGGCCGAGATACATATGAGGCGGGAATCGACGACTTTGTCTCTTGTTTGTCTGACTGTGCTTTGCAGGATCTTGGATTTCAGGGATATCCCTTTTACTTGGGATAATAACAGGTTCGAAGAGGTTTTATAGAGGAACGTTTGGACTGGTTTGTGATTAACCAAAAATGGAGGGAGTTGTTTGGAATGGCGTGTGTGCATCACCTCGATCGCTTCATGTCTTATCATAGGCCAATTTAATGTGACACTCGAGCTGAGGATGGGGAAGACGTCAAGTGAGGATGGTCTTTTCGTTTTGAGCCTCTATGGGAAAAGCACGAAGGTTGTCAGGGAGTTATCCAAGAAGCTTGGGATGCTATGAGTGGGGGAGATATTTTCTCCCGTTTAGACCATTGCCGAACTTCTCTTGATGCTTGGAGCAAGGTAACGTTCCCCCAATTCCAAAAGAAGCGGAACAGAATCAGGAAGGGCATGCATGCGTTGGAGAGGTGTGTAAGAACTCCATCCGGGTTGGCGCAACGAAAACACTTGGAGTCGGGGCTGGCTGATTTGGAAGCAAATGTTGAATTCTAATAGAATCAGCAAGCAAAAACAGATTGGCTCAAAAAAGGTGATCGTAACACGACTTTCTTTCACATGAAAGCTTCTGCCCGATGGAGAAGAAACACGATTAAAACGTTGAAGAATGAGTCCGGGCAGGTGGTCGTGGGACAAGAGGAGGTCTCAGCATGGTTAACAAATTACTTTATTTCTCTTTTTGATGCAGGCCCTGTGTCGATGTCTACCTCGATCTCCAACTCGATCTCGCCAAGGGTTACAGAGGCGAATAACACTCAGCTTCTGCGTCCTTTTTTTGGGAGAGGAGGTGGTTGCAGCTCTCAAACAGATGGGAGCCCGAAAGGCCCCTGGCGCATATGGTATGTCGGTCTTCTTTTTTCGTAAATATTGGAGTATTATTGGCAATGATGTGGTGATAGTTGTCTTAGGAATTCTCGAAAGTGGATGCATCCCACCCGAGCTCAACTACACTTTGATCTCAACTACACTTTGTTCCTGGAAGGTTCATTGCAGATAATGTCATGGTAGCATTTGAGAGTTTCCACTCTATGAAGAAAATTATAAAAGCCAAGATAGATATTTGGCAGCAAAAATTAATGTGAAAAAAGCCTATGATAGGATTGAGTGGCAATTTTTGGAACAGATGATGAAAAGTCTTGGCTTTGCAGACCATTGGGTTCATCTTATTATGATGTGTGTGCAATCGTTTCTTTTCTCGGTGTTGGTTAATGGTCATCGCTATGAGCGGTTCTCCCCCAGTAGGGGTATTCGCCAAGGAGACCCGCTGGCTCAGTATTTATTCTTGTTGTGTGCGGAAGGTCTTTCCTCAGCTGTAGGCCAAGCGGGACAGGAGAAACAGCTACATGGTTTACAGGTAGCACGGGGGCGCCGGTGTTAACTCACCTTTTTTTTTGCAGACAATAGTATTTTTTTCAGAAGTTCTACTCTTCAAGAAAGTCTTGTGCTTAAAGTAGTTCTCCAACAGTATGAGTTGGAATTTAGTCAATTTTGCTGAATTTTCAAAAGTCAGAAATATCCTTTACAAAGGATATCCGTCCTCATGTGCGTTTGCAAATTGGGTCGGTGATTGAAATGTGAGAAGTTGAGAAGCATGATATACCTAGGTCTCGTAATGGAGGTAGTACGATCTAAGAAGAAGCATTTTGTTTACTTAAAGGACCGGGTTCGGGCTAAACTTAAAAACTGGAAAGAAAGATGATGTTGGTTGCTGCTACACAACTCCTTATTAAATCGGTTGCTCAAGCACAACTTACCTATGCCATCCAGGTTTTCCGGATCCTCGATGGAATCATTGAGGATATACATTCTTTAATGACGAGGTTCTAGTGGGGTCAGAAGGGAGAGGAACGACGAGTCCACTGGGTCTGGCGTGTGGAGCTGATTTGCTAGAAGGAAGAAGGAGGAATGGGATTTAGAGATCTAACTGGTTTTAATACGATGTTGCTATTAAAACAGCAATGGAATCTCTACCAACGACCGGAGTCTCTTATAGCACGGATTCTGAAAGCTAAGTATTATAAACATACAACGTTGTTGGAGGCGGAGGTAGGGTACCGACCAAGTTTCATTTGGCGAAGTTTGATGGGGGTGCATGATACACTTTGGAAAGGGCTTCGATGGCGCGTTGGAAACCGGGCTTCGGTTAAGATTTGGGGTGATAAGGGGGTTCCCACTCTCCCTGATCTTTTCATCCCATCAGCACCAGTGACCCTTCTTCCAGATGTCGTTGTTCGAGACTTGATGGATCCAAACAATGATCAATGGAATTCTACGTTAATTGAAAGTTGCTTCCCCGCAGCGACCGCCTAAGCAATAATGCAAATTCCTTCGAGAAATGGAGGTAATCCTGATTGTTTAACCATGATAACAAACATGGGATTTATGCAACTCGTGATGGATATTGATGACACTCGATTTGTCGTGTTCATCGTCATCGTTTAAGCAATATTTCATGCATAGTTGTATAGTTTTAGGTAGAAGTTTAGGATGTTTTGCACATTTCTAGCTGCTATCTCAATTTAGTGTCTCGGACCCATCCGGGGTCCTTTTGATGTCGTTTGGAGTATTTTTTCAGGCGCAAGACGATATTTGCACTATTCAAAACAATACATGTATGCATGGACGAGTTAGGACGGATCAGGAGTGGAGAAAACATCAAGAACTAAACTTTGTCACTAAATGCGCCTAAAAAGTGCATTGTTAAGGCGCATAGTGTGACAAGTTGGGCGCATGGATTTTCTAGAAATCGTGTACACCATGCGCCTGAAGATGTCGCATAGTGTGGCGGCCGACAACAATTAGGATTTCTGCTCCTATTTAAAGCGTAGTTCTCCCTCATTCGAAAACAGACTTTTCTGGACGAAATTGAGAGATTTATTAAGAGATTTGAGAGTGACAAAACGGCAACATCAAGGAGCTCGAAATCAGCGAAGTAATCAAGACGGTGAATCAAGTTCTTCGGGAAGATCGGCAAAATTAGGTTTTTCATAATTCTTTGTGTAAACCTAGATTCAATCTCTTCCCCTTCTAACTTTGATTTGTCTTTCACGATTATGAGCAACTAAACTTCTCTTGCTTAGATTAGATGAACCCTAGGTTAATTCCTATGAACGAATGATTCGATACATTTGACGATTTGTGCGAGTTGGATGGATTTCATTGCATATTTGATTTTCTTTCGATTTGTTATTTGCCTGATCAACTTGAATGAATCTCTGTTAGATTCTTGCATATCTAGAACGCCGAGATCTAATAACTAGATTAGACGTTAACTCTCATCCGGGAGCGAATAAACTAGTCCGTCGTGTGAGCAATTCTAAATCGGTAAATCACTTAGCGGGTTTTAGATCTTTGTCTCGAAAGAGCGGACTAGAATACTAGATAGGTAGCAAATTAGCGGACCCGAAAGGGTTTGATTTGATTAGAGAAGAATCGCGTCAGTGTAATACGTCTATCTTGTTTGGTTTAAATGATGGAATTTGTCTGTCATTTGTGAAGTAGAATTGCCTAGAGAGATTTGACATCTAAACAGTTTCATCTTTGGTTGTCTAAACTCTTATCGTGCAGTCTTGCAACCCATTTACTTTAAAGTAACTTTCATCTTTCATTTTGACCATTTGATTGATCCTCGTGGCACCTAAATGACATTACTTAACACCGCGATTGATATTAATCACAACTTTTAGTAAGATACTAAAAAAGATTTTTGGGAGATTCAACTCGATTAGTTTATTAACCGTTTGATTTTAATAACACCTAAAAACGTTCATCAGATATGCTAAGTGGCTTGAGGAGTTTAAGGCCGCTGCAGGCATAGCTGCGGTGGGATCTCCTGATAGTTGGAAGCAGATGTGAAATTTAAACATCCCGCCGAAAATCAAACAATTCATGTGGCGTTTTATGCGAGGGTCCCTTCTTACGGGGCACACCTTAGTAAACGCAGCAACCGTTATGGCAATGACTCCCCGTTTTGTGGATTGTCGGAAACACAACTTCATCATTTTGGAGAATGTCAATGGTCTAGTCGGATATGGAGAAACTCACCTCTGGCTCTTTGTTTTGAGCAGTTCCAGTCGGTTAATGGCTTCGAATAGTTCAATGGTGTGGCCAGTGCAGTAACGACCCCTGTGCTTTAAGCGTGCTGTGTTCTTCTATGGTTTCTGTGGAAGGAAAGGAATGCTCATCTCTTCAATGGATTTCGCATTTAGGAGGACTTTCTTAGCTGATTTCCGGTGGGTCCAAGGAAATTCAGAGTCTGCAACTTTATGTAATTCTATAGTTAGCTGGAAAAGGCCCCAAGCGGATTGTGTGAAAGTCAATTGTGATGCGGGTGTCTTTGCGACTGGAGGTATCTGCTTTGGTGTTGTCGTTAGGAACTCGGCGGGCGAGTTCATTGCTGCCGCCGTGAAGCGTGTTGAGGGAGCTTGGTCGCCTGAACTTGCGGAAGCAATGTCAGCTGAATATGCTGCTGTCTTTGCAAAACAACAGAGGTATACTTACATTGAGTTGGAAAGTGATTGCATGAATGTTATTAAACGATTGGATGGTTCTATTGAGGATAGAAGTGAAGTGGGAATTATTTGCCGACATACTAGACAGCTTCTTGGAGAATTTGATCGTAGTCGGTGGACTCACCGCAAGCGGAGATGCTCATATTATGGTTCATAGCAATGCCCATGGGCTGACCCTTTGATTTGGATTAATCAGCCACCGATTTTTTTAATTGATCAGTTATGATGTAATATCTAATTGTTATTAATAATATCCTATAGTTTTCTGTAAAAAAAAGTTACCATTCTAGTGGCCACCGTGGAGATCGATGGAGCTCATCAAGTTACTCCACAAAGATTGTTGGTGAGCCAAACAAATTATTATTTTTGTTAATATATAGTAAGAAAATATATAGGAGACTAAATCCATCAAAATCTCGACTTCAAGTGGTTATCTAAAGTAGAGTTTTCGTTAACTTGGCCACTTAAGTTTCATTTTTTGCATAAGGCAGCCCACTAAAGTTAAGATGTGATCATTTTGATAAATTGTTGTCATCTTCTCTAGTGTTTGTCACGGATTATGAAATTCGTGATTATTTCAATTCTTATTATATAATTTTATTTTTATTAAAATAAAAAATTATTATGAGAAAAAAACTAGAAGTGAATCGTGGCTAAAAATGATTTACTCTTTCAACGAACAGTTTTAATTGGAGTCAACAATTTGGTACTTAATTTTTGAATATCAAAATGGTTGAGGGCATTTGTTTACACTAAAACTATATTTTTTTTTGGTGAAATAAAAAATATATTACGTCTCTTCGGAGACATATGATAATATATATATTACATTGAAAGCAAGTATTGGTATTACCATCCAGTACTGCATTCGAGTACTGCTGTACTCGATGATAGTACCAGCCTAATGTCATATGGCATCCGGATTAATGTCGTTTGTTTAGTTATTATTGGTTTTGAGTTAAACCAATAATAATTATGATTATTGTCATAATGTCATTCCTGCTTTCCAGCTTACTTACAGTAATTATGGATAATGGCAGTACTGTCTAATGGCAATAATATGTACTGCCATCCAAATGCTATACATACCACTACTGCTATCTCATCACTGCCATCCAGTATTGTCATCCTGTCGGCGACTCATATTCACACTCCAAAATCCAGAGTATCTCGCCAACAAGATAAAATCAAAGTCATAGAGAAAGAAGAAATCGTCAACATCGCGATTTAGAGCCGTTGAAAAAGTGAGGAGATCGTACTCACGATTTATGGTGTGAGAGGTAACTTCCATGATAATTGCCTTCTCCAGTGCCAATAACTATTCACAACGTCCTATAAATATAAGAGGCAATCAACGGAGGAGAGGACAGACACATCAAGCATACACTCTGCCCAAATTTACTTTAATTGTAGTCATATATAGAAGTAGTAGTAAATAGCAGTTGATAGCCATCGTACATAGCCATATATAGAAGTAGAAGTAAATAGCAATAGATAGCCACTGTACATCGAACACTCTCGTTCGAATATTATTTGAAAAGGTGTGAAGTGTATTATTATTAACCAATGCATTCTTTGTGTTTAAACACTAAAATTGTCTTGTCAAAAATATTTATTAACTATTTTAATGTAATAGTTTCGACGCCACAGACCGATCACTTTGTCTTTGTTTAATGTAATAGTTTTAACTATTTTTATATTATATTGATTGAAATGTCTATATTTTTTTTAAAAAATATCATCAGGAAAAATAAACCCCCGTTTACTTGGAATGTTATTTCAATTCCAAAGTTGAGCTAATTTGAAATTTATCAAAATTAAAATTGAAGAGAAATTAGAAATTGAAATTATATTTAGTTGTTGTTATAAATAAATTCTAAATTTAATAACAGAAATTGAAACTTTGTTTATTAATGAAATTTAGAAACAACATTTGTTTACAACGTAAGTCAAATATTGATGAAAGTCTAAACTCTAATTAATACTAGCATTATAATCATTCAACATATAATTTACAATTACGTCGCGCTTTTCTAGATATTGGTAAATTCACAAACAACATTAAAAAGATGACAACAATAATGGTCAAAAAACATAAAAATAACGGTTGAAAAGTAGTTCTTTCTTATTAATTTTAAAAAATAATTCATAACTAACTCCATTTAATATCGTATGCTTCTTTGACTAATGGAAAATATATCAATGTAATTTTGTTTGTTTGTAGGGGCCATGGCCAGGCCACCTAAAAAATTAACATAAGAACTTACTGTGAGGAGGAGAAATAGATTTTGATAGACAGCAAAATTGGGGATGGGATGAATAGTGGATGACGGAAGGCACTATAAATAAGTTTTTGGTAGGGAAGAGTTTCCGTCCTCGCTTAATATAAAATAGGAAGATAGGAGATATAAGATAAATATAATAGGATATTTATTTCATAAATATATTAAATTTGAATCTGAAAATTTCAAATCACCAAACACACGCTCCACTTAAATCATATTTTGAAATTACTTGAAAGTTACTTTTTTCACTTTCAAAATTAAGGGTAAAATTTGGAATTAAAATCAAATAAAATATCAATTAAACAAAGTTTCTTTCCAAATCTCAATTGTAATAAACTAAAATGCAATCACATGGAATAGAATAAATAGTCTTTAAGGAATTATTTATTAGTTTGAACTGCAAAATAAATAATCTGGCCATTAAAGAAACTCAAGAAAACCAAAAATTCAAATCGATGAAAATAATCATCCTTCACTCCCAATCCTCTTCAGTCTGCTGATCTTCATTATCCTCCTTAGGCGGCCTCACCACCAAAACCACGGTCCCTAAACTCCCCTCGACTCCTCTCAACTTCAACGCCGACCCTCTCTCCACCTTCAACCCACCGCTCCGCCCATCCCCGGTCCCTTCCACCGCCACCAAATAAAACCCATCATCCACCTCCACTCCCTTCCTATCTCTATCCACCACTACCAAAATCGCTTCCTCCTTATACCACCGATTCACCCTCCACGGTAGCGCCCTCGCATCGCTAAACGACACCGCAACTCCGCCGCTCCCTAACCCCGCCACCGGCGACCACCCGGGCAACACCACCCACCTCCTCCATCCTTTCTCCGCCACCACCGTCCCAAACTCCCCCTCACTACTCAATTCCCACGGCGCTTCCGTAATTTCATCCTCCGATCTGCAAACCGGCAGGAGCTTCACTGTGGGCGCCTCTCCGACTTCCCCGATCTTCATCCTCACCACCGGAACCCTACTCGCGTCAATTTCATTTTCCCCGCTTTCTTCTCCTTCTTTCGCTCCTCCTCCTTGTATCTCTCGTAACACCGCCGCTTTCGCCTTCTCCGATTCAGCTACTTCCAGAGCCATTTCCAGCCCGCTAGTTCTCTGATCGGACGGGTTCTTGTTCTCCTTCGCCTGCCGAAAGTAAAGAAACGATAGACAATCCCCTGGGAGTTTGTAATCGAAATCCTCCCAGTTCTTCTCACCCTTCCTCCTAGGGAAATCCTTCATCGATCTGGCGAGATCGCCGGCTCCTCGAGAATCAAACCGGTTCTCGATGATGAAACGAGCTGCAGCGGCGCGTTGGGAGACGTTGAGGAGGCGGAGCTCGTAAAGGAGATCGGCACCCGACGTTTCGAAGTGGGAGACGAGCGCCGGGTCGGTTTGAGATTCGATTAGGGACTCGCGGACTTGAGCGCCGACGACGAGGCGGTTCTGCTCGACGCCGGAGATTCCTGTGGACTCCTCGATGGAGGAAGGGGAGAAGCCGTCGCGGATGAGGAAAGTGATGAGAGGGGCGTACTCGTACCAGAGGCCGTTGCGGTTGGCGAGGACCTCGAGGCGCTCGGCCGGGTCGAGGGAGCGGTATTGCGGAGGGAGAGGGGACTGCGGCGGCCGGAAGGGCTGGTACGGCTGCATGACCGGCGGCGGGTTTGCAGGGATGAAGGATGGGGATACGGGTTTTTGGGAGGTTTTAGGTGGAGGGAGAAGCGAAGAAGAGCGTGGGTGGTGGTGAGTGAAGAAGGGGTAATTCTTGACATTGAAGGAGATGTTACCGTTGGGTTTTACAATTGCAAGGTTTGCAGAAGCGGATAGAATCATGGCTGGTGAAGGGATGAGGAGATGATTATAAAGTTGAAGAAGAAGAAGAAGAAGAAGTGTTGTTTTAATCCAATTACTATTGCTGGTGCCTTATCTTTTTATTTTTTGTATGATATTTTGGCAAGTGGGAAATGATGGGCTTGTTGGGCTTCGATTGTTGCATTTGGGTTGGGGTATGTTTTTGGTAGAATTGAGTTGGGCCATTACAGCTCGTGTCTTCGTGGGCTGGGTGTAGAGTGATGATACATCGATGCGTTCTCATTCTGGGTTAAAGTGACTCGATTTGGTTTGGGATAATATTAGTATTTTATTGATGGGTTTCTAGCTGCCCAGTCCCAATGATCAGCAAGCTCAAGCCCAGTGACACGCGTCGACAAAGTGTGCGATGTACCCACTTGCTCTTCAGGATCTCAGGCTTAGGCGCATTCTATTTCAACTAGTTTTATTTCTTCAAGTAATATATATAGATGTGGGAAAAGTAGCCTCTAGTACTAGGGGTAGACCGAAGACTAGTGTTTCCGCTAGCTCGTAGTTATTTTATATGGTAAGAGGAAACTTCTGTGCAAAAGGAGGGAGAAAAGCTCCAAGACTTGGCTTTCATGAGAGAATCCAGGTTCATGCACAATCAAGCGCAAGGCCAAGGGAGGGAAGAAAATTCAATTCAATTCATTATTAGTTATATATAATGCAGTGGTCGATAATTTTATAGCCCTCTTGATCCATCTTCAATATATAATAATAATAATAATAATAATAATAATTGGTAACGTTTTGTCGTATGCAACTGCAGTTTGCTTTATATATGCGATGTCCGGTTTCAAACTTATTGCATGTTCACGTAGATTTTTCGCGGCCTCGCAAAGTGTGTGCGTGTTTCTGCGAAGCTTGGTTGATCTGCATGCATGGTCAAATTCAATAGCCTTTATGGGATCCATTTTATCTCCTAGTACGTACTATGCTTTCATTTCGATATCCCAACTCGTAGATGGGCAGTTGGACTAGTTTGAATCAAACATCAAGGATATGATGTGCCTAGCTGGCTAGGGGGGGGGGTGAGTGGGCAATAAGCTACAATAAAGAAGGGCCACGTACGTACGAGGAAAAAACAAGAGTCTAAAATACTTGGACTTGGCAGGCAGCTCAAAAGCAGCCCATAGAAAGAGAGGAGAGGACCTTAAAAGAAGAAACTCTTAATTGTTAGACGGTTCATTAATCTAGGTACACAACTAATGCAATAACCTTAACGGAAGCTAACACGTTATTGACCGAATTTGTAAAAGATTATGGATTATGAACCATTATTAAATTAGGTTGTCGTACTCTTATCCAAATTATCAAGAGATAGGTCGAGACGTGGCTTTGATATTGCTATGCTTGGATCAGGCGTATGAAGGAAAATTTAAAATAAAATGATCATATTATTTGTTCGTTTATCCCTAAAAAATTGAACCAACTGGCTAATTGGGTGATCTAATGTGAATTAGATGACAAAATTTCACAAACTGGCGTATAGTATAATAATAAAAATAATAAAATAATAATAATGTTAAGAGAGAATAAGGGCGAGAATGAAATCATCAAAGGTGGTGACATCAGCAAGAAAATCCGTTTTGACTTAGCCGCCGTGGCATGCAAACAACTTCATTTGACCCACGTGCTGATCAATCCAAATCAACCTTGTTGCCTCCAAATTTTTTATTTAGTTCATAGAAATCCTTGTCTTGTTCATTAACACATCCCATTCAATTAATCCACCCCTCTTTCCACCCCCACTAATTAATCATCTTCTTCTCTTATTAAATCTAATTCCATTTTATAGAATACATATATTCCCCACTTGCTAGATTGCTACTATATTCTTATTATCCACTAATTTTTTTATTTATATATAAAACACAAACATAACTGAGCCAACCAGCCACAACAATTAGTCATCTCAAACACAGCTTAATTACGAAATGGATAATCATCATTATCAAAATGATTGTTCTAATTACCTCCCTTTCAACGAGGACGATACTGAAGAAATGCTCCTCTTTCGACTCCTCATCAACCACCAATCCGACTCCGACTCCTCCGCCGCCGAAGAACCGTCCTCCTCCTCCTCCTCCTCTTCTGAGCATTTACAATGTTCCCCACAAGATTCGGAAGCTACGGCGGCGTACAGGGGAGTCAGGAAGAGGCCCTGGGGCAAGTACGCGGCCGAGATAAGGGACTCCACCAGGAACGGCGTCCGCGTCTGGCTGGGGACGTTCGACACCGCAGAGGCCGCCGCCTTGGCCTACGACCAGGCGGCGTTTGCGCTCCGTGGCTCGGCCGCGGTGCTAAATTTCTCGGCGGAGATAGCCAGGAGGTCTCTCCAGGACATTGGTTATAAAGGGGGGTGTTACTCTTCGCCGGTGCTGGAGCTGAAGAAGCGGAATTCGGCCATGAGGAAGGCGGTGAGAGGGCGGAGGAGTAAGAGGAAAGATAAGGCTGCGGCAGAGGTGGTGGAAGGGACGTCGACGGTGGTGTTTGATGATTTGGGGGCAGAGTATCTGGAGGAAATTATGGCGATTGCCGAGAATACTAGTATGATCAGTAGTACTAGTAATGCTGACGATGATCAGCATTGGTGGTGATATCAAATCTGACTTTTTTGTAGCTGTAGACTAGATTCTTTGTCTTTGTCTGTGACTAATTCCCTGTTTTCCCGTGTGAGTATGTTGGTAGTTGGAATTTGGAAATGTTCATTCTTTCTACTTTTCTTAATTAATCTAATTATCATGTCTGGTACACTCTGAGTAATTATCAGCTTTCTTTATGATCTACAATATCACGACAATAGCGGAATCAATGGTTTGAAAGCCCACTAGGCGGGTTTCGAAATCAATGGTTTGGGACTAGGGATGGTGGACTTGGCCGAATTTTCAGACTAGGTATTGTTTTTTGCAGCGGATATGGGGTTGGAATTGGCCGAATTTTCAGATGCCCAACCAATCCCGCCAGATACGTTTTCCGCGGCCACAAAATGACAATGTGTTCTGTCGACTCTCTTGGTTACTACAACTCCCCTGCAAGTTAGCCTGTGAATCCCGAGCCTTCACCAGTGATTTGGTTCTCCATTCGTACGGTTTCGTGTTGCTGGAATTTGCAGTGAAATTTGACGCGCCATGGTTTTGGACTTTCTTGGTGTACTGTGTAGCTGCTGCACGAGCAGAATCAATGGCTGCAATAAGTCTTGACGATTTCTCCACTTCTGATGGGGCACGAGAGCAACCAATGGAACCAGGTCGCAAAGAGAACGAACTGCTTGGATTCGGAAGAGGAAATTTCACAGGCATCGGACCTTCAACTGGGACGTGGCCTCGAACTGCAGACTCGTACATCTACGAAATATTACGATGTTATATATTTATATCCCAGTAGTCATAAAGATGCAGAAGTAAATGAATGTTAAGACTTGTACAAGTGCAGTAAAGTACCTTCCTTTCCAAGTTATAAACACCTTGATTACCTCTCATCTCGAATGGAACCAACAACCTCTTTACAACGAAACATTTATAGTCAAGTTAAGCTATTCTTTATGAAAATAAACAACTTCATCATTTACCTGTGGCTGTTCACAAAGCCAGCAAAAGTCAGTTTGTGCTTCTACCCTCACCTGTAGCAAAACCAGATATGTCACAATATGAAAAAGTTGAGACAGCAGAAAGAGGCTAAAGGATTACAGCAAAAATCGAGGCTTTGTACCCCTTCGGGTATCGCCTCCCAACTTGATAGCTCATCGCGTTTCAGACACCGACTATTTCGACACACCCTGAACATTGAGCAGCAGTCACTATAGTAAATTTCAGAACTTTGAAAGATTTTTTTTTTATATTGTTATTCATTAACACCCTAGAGCCCTAAACCGATGGAGAGGATATATATATCCATCTTCTAAACCTTGTGGTTAACAGTATGTGTGAGAGTTGAAGATCTATAATGTGACAAAATGGAAGACTGCATGTGGAGTAAAGTAAAAAAGGGCAGACTTGAAACATGGTAATTAATTATATATGAGAATACCTAAGAGCCTTGAAACAGGGTAACGTTGAGGAAACTTGATGTCACTAATCCCATCTAGAGCATAAGTTTCCCTGTAGAAATCCTCCATGGCTTTGATCGTCTCTGGCTCTGGAACTTTGCCGGCAGCATGTATCCACAACCGGCCTTCAACATCAAATCAATTAAAATTAACCAGGTTAAGCTGCACTAATTAATTTCTAACAATAGCCAACAGAACACCACCACAGACAAAAAAAACAGATCCTTTTACCTGCCGTAATTAATTAAGTTTTGATTGTTCATTAAGGAAAGCAGCGGAAGGAGTTTGAATTACCACGAAGGGGAGCAGGCCAGGAGCGGCCTTCGATGCGTTTGATCCCGTGGACGAGAAGAGAAGCCCACGGCTGGTGCATTGTCAAGCAAGGGTTACTGTATTTCCCGCAGCCAGAACCCCTTCCGCCGCTCTAGCCGCCGCGCATCTTTCGGAAGCTGGAGTGAGATCTGCTGCGTGAAGTGAAATTTGATTTCTGGGTTCAGAAATTGGGACTTGTGTGTGTCTGAGTTTCTGTTTCTCTTCTAATTAACTACTCTGATGAATTCAGGTACACTTTTTGTTTTTTTTTGGATGGCAAAAAGATGAACGGAACTGTTTCCAGAAATGTGATTTGCTTACGCGTACACTGAGGTGAGGTGAAATTCCACTTTATGCTTACCTGGCCTTTGTTTCCGCTTCCACGTTTGCAATTATCCCGTTATTTCTCGCTACTCTTTCCTTTGAATACTAGATTATTTTTTGTCCTATATAACTCTCAACGAGAGATATTAAGATAGCAAATAATTATAATTTAAAAATCGATCCAGACTATAATATTACAGTTTGAGACCGTTGAGCAACCTGCACATAGAGTCGAAGATAAGTAGTCAGGGAGGCCAAGATCTCTGAATTAATGCATCGCTACCCTCCACAATGTTTGCACCGGTGAGCGAATCGGGAGAGAATGACCTTAGCATTGCCCTTGATGTCCACCTGTCAAATACATGTATGAAACACCAAGCACAAACATTACAAACATCAACGAGCTCCAAGACATAGAGGTCAAGGAGATCTCGGTATGTTCGTATCATTGCCTACAGGACATGAACAAACAATGACCTATAATGGGCCATGTTGGTGGGGATGAGCCCGTATGGGAAAGCCCGAAGCTGACAAACCCGTACGAGAGAGCCCCAAGCGTCACATGGGCCGATAGATTCACTCAAGAAGAGATAATGTAAAAGGGTGTTCATTGTGGGGTGTAACTAGATTCGAATTTAAGACCTCAGGTTATCAATCACACAACTCTACCAACTAAGTTATCCCACATGGAACTAGTACTAGATTTTTGGATGAGTGATTTGGATATGAGAATAGATGTTGTTCCAAACGACTTATTTGGACACTATAAAGAGAAGAGGTTTTGGAAGATATGAAATTACCTTATAGGATGAGAGAGAATTTCATAGGTGATTTTAAATCATTCTGAGAAGGTAGAGATTACGGATGAGAGGGGAACTTAAGAATTTTAACCAAAATTACTTTTTAATTTCATTTTATTGATATGGTCTTAAATAAACCTGCTGGATTTTGTACTTTTATTTTTTTAATATTTTTTCTCTATATGTAATAATTGCAGTCAAAATGACACATAAATCACTCATCCAAACGGTCTATTTCGAAAATAATAAACTTCATCCATATATCTTCTATTTCAAATCTCTAACTATTTCAAATCTCTTCTATTTCAAATGACCCATCCAACTGACTCGAGAGTTTAAGATGCCCAGTGGGTGTGCATTATGATGTATTTATAATAAATTTTTAAAACCAATACTCTCAATCAATACAAGATAGAGGAAAAAAAAAGTAAATACTATATTGATGCCCGTTGATAAATTCAAACTAGAAGAATTCAAACCACAAGAACAATTCATTTAAACTATATATACCAAATTCATTTCCTAATATAATTCTTAGCTTGACTCGTCATGTCATCAATTCTTACTCCTTTAAACCCAAATTCAGATCATATATTAATGGCAGAACCAGGATGGAAACATGCACTAAGCGGGACTTGAATTGAAAATTTGTATGTGTATCGAGTAACTAATTAACGAATCAAAATAAGTCAAACACTCTGGTGGAAATATGCATCGGGTGAAAACGCCATGTGGCGGTATAACATTGGGTGGTTTTTATTTTTATCAAATAATGTTGTGTTAGCCCTTAAAAATATAAAAAACATGCAAATCAATCACTAATGACACTCGATTTGTCGTGTTCATCACTCTCATTTAAGCGACATTTTATGCATATTCATATAGTTTTTGGTAGAAGTTTAGGATGTTTAGTGCATTTCTAGCATCTATATCGATTTATTGTCTTAGACCCGTTCGAGGTTCATTTGATGTTGTTTTGTAGTATTTTTTTATCAATTTCAGGAACACGACGACATTGGGGTATCATTCGGAACAGTATGAAGTACAAGGAAGGGCTGGATGCATCGACGAATGGAGAAATCACCAAATCGACGTTAAAAACCAAAAATGCGCCTAACATATACCAAAAGTGTGGGCGCACTTTTGGTCCTAAATTGGATGTCAGGTCTTTATACCAAAAATGCGCCTTATATATACCAAAAGTGCGTTGGGTGCACTTTTGGTATCCGAGAGGCTCAAGGAATCTTTCTTTATAAAGTCCAGCTCTCCCTCATAGTTCACAAACCTGGGGGGACGCATTTCAGAGGAAAGTTGAGAGATTTCAGAGCGACAAGACGACATCGACTTCAAGGAGCTCAGATCAGAAGGCATAATCAAGATTCACGGATCGATTTCTTCGACGGTTCTCGGCGAAATTAAGTTTTTCGGATTTCTTCTTGTAAATCTAATTCCAATGTTTTCCTTTGTTGATTTTTATTTGTTCTTCATGATTATGAGTAGCTAAACTCCTCGTGCTTGGATTAGATGAACTCTAGGTAATTCCTTGTGAACGGATGATTGTTCGACTTTGATGATTTATGATGGTTGGATGGATTTTGGTTTATGTTTAATTTCGTTTCCGTTCTTATTCTTACTTGGCCATCTTGAACTGAACCTTATTAGATTTGTCTTCATCTTGAAAGAGCTTGCATATCTAGAGCACCAAAATTAATCAACCAGGTTAGACATTAACCATTATACGGGAGCGAATAAACTAGTCCGTCGTGTGAGCAGTTCTAGTTTGTTTGGTCTCCTAGCGGATTCTAGATATTTGTCTCGAAAGAGTGGACTAGGATAGTAGATAGGTAGCAGATTAACAGACCCGAAAGAGCGTGATTTGAATAGAGAAGAATTGCGATGGGTGAATTGAATCTGTCTTGTTTATTAAATCCGAAAATTTGTCTGTCAGTGGTGAATTTGGATAATCCAGGGGGATTCAAAGTCTAAGCAGTTTTCTCTCATTTAGTTCAAACCTTATATCGTGCAGTCTTGTGTTATTTTTCATGTCATTTGCATTATTAGAATAATTGATAGTTTTATAGATTGTGGAACCTACACCACAAAACCTATTTAATCGATTAGCACTTTATATAAATTTGAGTAGTCACGACATTGAGACCCTAGGGAGATTCGACTCTAGTTAATTTGTTAACTAAGTTTATTTTGAGACGAATAAAATCCGTTCATTAAATTGGCGCCGTTGCCGGGGACGTCTTTGTTGTGTTTGAAAGGAGTTAGTTTAGTGTGAATTGTAAATTCCGTCTTTGTATATTTTTCTTTTGTCAGTTTCACCTTGGTAGTTTTGTTTGAGTGTGATGATGCATGATTACAGAAGATACAACCAGCAGTGGAGTCACAACAAACCTCAACCATCACCATCTTGTTTTCATAATCCTTACACAACTTTATACTATCAAGAGCCCAAATTGCCTGCAAATCCACCCCAATCAAAGAAACCCAACCAATTCAACTCCTTCATCTGCAACAAACAGATAAATCCAACAATCTCAGTTACCTGCAAACCCACTCCTACCAAGAACGCTAAAATCAATTTGAGGCGTGGGGACAATCCGAAACGACAGTCGGAGAGGATTTCTTGATGGTCATCACCGAATTCGGAAATTGTTGTACACCGTCCAGATCAAAGGATGGGACTGGTTGATCAAAATGGCGGCAAGCTAGTCAATCAAGTTTGTCAATGGCCTTCCAGGGTAGCCAACCGCAATGCCATAGCAAGTCGTGATTGAATCAACACTGCCGTGGGCTTATTACGGAGGTGCTGAACATGGTGAAGCTAACAATGAGGATCAAGTTGGCCTGGACTGTGAAGATTGAGCTTATAGATTTTCAAATTTGGCAGACTATTGCTGATTTAAATACAGAATTTTGATTTCATAGTGTCTATAGCTTTGAGAGTTGCTTCTGCTTTACAAAGACGTACGCTTTGGATAAATTGTGTTATTCAAGTTATAGTTTTACTGTGTATTGGATGATGCTGAGATGATTCTTGATTCCTCATTACCACAATTATACAAAAAGGAACTTGAAACCGTTGGTCCAAAAATGGAATGTGTCACGTCTTTATTAATTCCTAAATTTACACTCAGAGAAAAGAAGACAAAAACAGTGCTCTTCCGTCAGCTCCAAAGATCATCCATGAGATATCCAGTGTACGAATCCAACTCGAGTAAGCTATCCCCTGAGGCAATGGGTGCTTCGATATCCCAAATAGGAGGGATACGAATAAGATGAGAATAATGGAGACACCAATGAAGTCTGAGGACCATTGAACAACAATTCATCCATATAAAAATCAGCATCAGCTGTAGTAGAAACAGTCATTGCAACAGTATTTTCACTCAGCACAAGATGATGCTGATGATTAGGAGAACTCTGAGTTTGAGTTTCAGCTGCTGCTGGTGTCAAAGAAAGCTGGATCACTTGAGAGCTGTTTATAACCTGTAGGCCCTTACTATTATCTCCTTCAACTACCAACGACGATGTTGATTGACCTGAAGTACCAGCAGCACTTCCTGAGTCGTCTTGATCAATATTCATGTACAAATCAGCAGTTAGCATTAGCTTCAGTGAGCAGGAAAAAATCATCAATATCCTGATAGAAAGTTTCATCTGCTGCTGGTGTCAAACAAGGCTGGATCACTTGAGAAGTGTTTATACCTGAACACCACAAGTATTATCTTCTTCAAATACCAACGATGATGTTGATTGACCACAAGGACCAGCAGCTCCTTGTGAGTCATCGTCTTGATCGATATTAGTGTACAAATCAGCAGTAGCACTAGCTTCAGCGAGTAACAAAAAAAGATAAATAACATGTTGGAGAGTTTCAGCTGCTGATCGAGAGCCTTGGAGATCATTAGCTTGCATAGGAGTAGATACTGCTGGAAAGGATGTGAATTCTTCTACTAGACTTTGAGGAGCATCTGTGCAAAACTCAGTCACGTACATATCATCATTGGCAGCAGCAACATGATGATAAATATCCTGTTCAGAAGAACAAGGAGTCTACTCTTCAGGTGTTGGTACCTGAACATCGTTACAATCCTCAACCGAGCTACTTCCCACAATTACCAACGATGATGAGGGTGTTTCTCCATAAGTAGCAGCAACTCCTAGGTTGAATTGATCAGTAACCATACTCCTCTCCTCAATCTCACGATCCTCCTGCCTTTGTGGTTTCTTCTCTCTCTCCACAATTTCACACAAAAAGTAATCCGACTCTATCCTAATAGGGAATATTCGTGCATAATCCAACCAGAAGAACCTTCAGCAACAGCAGTAGAAGAAGAAGCACAACTCTTTCCTTTCACCTTTGCTTTTTCACTCGTCACTTTGAAACTAAATGTCTTCTTTATTCCAATTTGTCTCTCCCTAGCATCCTTAATTCTTTTATTGCCAGGAAATATCTCCCAAGGAGTTTTATTACCGTAGAGGTCGATCTCATGTATCAGGTTCGAAGGCAGAGGCTCCCCTTTGGCTTTACCCTTGAGGTAATAATTGACGAGTTCTTCCTCCTTCGGATTAAAGCGAATACCCACCGGATATGTATAACCTTTGGTTGATTCCATGATCAGAAAAACTGCAAACCCTAGAAAAAGGCAAAAAGAAGCGGCAAAGAGAAAACAAAAAATCCAGAAACGCAGTATAATTATGGAACAGAACTGACCCGGAAATCGTAGTGGAAAGCAACGGTCGGAATTGTGAAATCGTAGTCGGACGAAAAAATCAGGCAATTGACTAATTAGGCTTGCCGTGGAGATGTACTGAACTCGCCGGACGCGGTGGCCCGTGTGTAATATCAGTTCCCAGTCCGACTCTGGGAGTTGAGGGGATATGGTCCTCTATTTTTTCATTTATTACAAAATTTGAATTAAGTTGTTTCTTCTTTTGGTAAATAAATTAAGGTTCATCAAAAAAATATTAAGGTTATGTTACAACTTTTTGGATATAACTCATTAACTATGAGTCACTATTGAATGTATGTGTTTTTGCTTTCAAAATCCATCATTCGAGCGGTAGAAAAACTTTACAGCGATTTATTATGGAAGGTAACGGATGGGGAGAGGAAAAAAGCTCGTGTTGCTTGGAAATCAATTGCACTTCCTAAGTGTGCAAGTGGATTGAGTCTCCGTCAGCTCAGCACTTGAAATGTTGCATGTTTATTCAGGCATGTTTGGAGTGTCCTAGTGGAGGCTGAAAGTTTGTGGATTGTTTGGTTGACAGAATATTGTCTGAAATATAGAACTGTATGGGAATGCATTCCTTCCAATCATCAGTCTTGGATCTGGCTTCGCTTGATTATTGTTAAAGATAGGATTGGACATCTTGTTTCTTGGGATGCAGAAGAAAGAATCATGTGGAATGGGCAATATATGAAGAGTTATTCTGTAAGTCTTGTCTGGGAATTTATTCGTAATAGGGGCATAAAAGTTGACTGGCATGAGCTTGTTTGGAAAAGGTCAGTAATTTCGAAACATTGTTTTATATCATGGTTAGCTGTTAATCGGAAACTGATAACTAACTCGGATATGGAAAGTTGGGGGCTCAGTCTCAATATCTCGTGTTTCCTTTGTGATAGTGGGGTGGATGGGTTAAATCATCTATTTCATGACTATAATTTTGGACAGGAACTGCGAGATCACTGCTTTGGAAGCTATCAAGTGAGTACGTGTGATTGGGGAGATGCAATTGAGAAGTATGATGATCACTTTAGAGCTGATGATTATGCAAATAGATTAGGACAGATGTTCCGGAGAGCTATTACAAGTGTTATTTGGTATGAGAGATGTCAAAGGAGGTCAGGAAGACTAGCAAAATCCTATAAAGAAGTTGCTGCAACTATCTGTCGTGAAGTTGCTTATGTAGTGAAGTAGTTGATGTTCTGTGTTTGTTTTTGTTGATTCATAGGCAGTTCCCAGCTTGTAAAACTTAATGGCAGATTTGCAAAATTACATTTCGGCAATTTTGATGAATAACATAAAATATTCATCGAAATTTTTTTTAGCTTTTCCGGTGGCAGTTGAATCAAATATTCAATAATTATAATTTCTACGTGAACTCTCACTATTCAATATTCATGTTTTGAACTCAAAACCATCCGTTGCAGCAGTGACAAATCATTTCATTATATGTCTTCATTTATTTATTAGCCAGTTGGGAGTCAAATGTCTCCAATTGAGATGTACTAAGATAAAAAATGTGTAATCTATTTTGCGGATAGTTATACCAACCGCAAAACGCGGGCTAGTCCTTTGCCCGTTGCATATTGGAGGAACCATATTCGTAAGTTCATGGGGGTATTTTATGGCAGCTCGTTGCATTGGTTTACCCGGAACGCTTTTCTTTAAAATGAAATTCATGGATCGACCTTGGGTTGCACATCTATCGCCAACTTCACTTGCCTAAAGCCATTTTCGACCTCTTGTTTTGGTAGAAGAGACTCTTAAGTCCTAATCATTCGTCAAAACAACACGGGGAAATGAAACCCTAATTGAGTCTGCACGAATATAATCAGTAATCGAGGAAGAAAGTGAAAAAAATCAAAACTATATTCAAAAGAAAGAAAATACACTTTCAGTCTTTTTAATATTTATCATTTTTCTCGACAAAGCTCGGACTAATTTAGTAGATGATAAAAGTTGATCGACCACACAAGGATAATATAGGTCGCTAATAAACGTGGGTCTCTTCCAGCCGTCGGATTGGGCTGCACACCAGTCAGCATTGGGGCGAAATTGGCATTGGGACATACATAAAATGGTAATTAACAAGAGGCGAAACCCTAAAATCAGAAGTCGGATCCCGTATCCGTCTTCTCTCATTGCCTTCTTCTGGTCCGCCTTTCAAATCTAATCTCTACCGGAAGGAAGCTTCCACCGTTGATTCGCCTCTCCGTTTCCTCCCGTCGGAACACAAACTTATACGAGTCAAAGTGGTACGCGGAGGGCAACGGTTGACGATCCTTCCGAAGTTCCCATCCATTTTGATCGATCCGATAGAAACTTAATTGCTTCTGATTCGCTCGCTTCATTCCTCTCTCGCAGGTCTACCGATCCTTCCTTTTTCTTGCTATAAGCTTGGCTCTCTTCCTCACCTAAACTATCTCGGTGGCTGCTCTCTGCATCCGGAGTCGTTGACTTGGAGTTCTGACGCCTCGGCCACCATCGCGACGGAGCACTTGCTCGTTGAACTTGCATGCTTTTATTCTGTTGGAAGCTAAAACTCCTTGTCTAGCTACATCTACCGACGCCGCCTTCTTCCTAAGGTCACTCTCCAATGTTTTTCATTTTATTTCTCTGTTTCCTTTGGAGTGTGGAGTCAGCTCATTGGTTTCTATTTCCGGTGTTGAATTCTTTTGATAATTGCTCTGTACATCTTTATAATACTCCTGGATTTCTATAGTTCAACTCCTTAGACTTCTTTCTCTCTTTATCTCATTTTCCAGCGTTCTTTTAAGCTTCTGGTCTTTGTGTATTGAACAGCGGCTCGTCTTGTAGGCGATTTTCTGCTCTATTTTCCTTCTGTAGTTCCATTTGTATTCTCTGGCTTGCTGCACTTGAACTTGGGTCGCTGGAGTTGTTGCCCTAGAACTGTAGAATATGTGGTTCAGTGGTTGGGATATGTTGGTAATTTAGTTAAAAGTACCATTAACGTTATTGCATGATAATCCTTAGCATGCTTGACTGTTGGTGGTTTTCTGCTGTCTTATTGTGGGTTGTTGATGGTTTTCAGCAGTGTCTAACTTCGCATGGTTAAGAAATGGATCCGACTATTCTAGATGATATTATACGGCGTCTCCTTGAGGTTCGTGGTAAACCAGGAAAGCAGGTGCAACTATCTGAGTCTGAAATCCGGCAACTTTGTTCTACCTCCCGAGAGATCTTCCTGCAGCAACCGAATTTGCTAGAGCTTGAAGCACCCATAAAGATTTGCGGTACTTTTACTAATTCCATTTTGCTCTCTTTAAGTTAAGAAACTTAATTTTCCTTCCGCGATCTGTTTGTTTCTTCTTGCATTGTTTCTTGTCTTAGCTTTTTAATCCTCTTGTCAATGTTTCTTCTTTCCTGGTTACATTTTCTTGTCAAACCAGTTTATATACAGTCAAATTGTTAGACTTGTTGATTTAGTTGCCGATATTTCTTGCTTTAGGTCCTAGGTACTAATAACACTATGCTCTTCTGGGACACCCCTCTTTAACGATCAGGGGGTTTTGTAAGATTGAAAACTATAACTTAATGGTTTTCTGTTAACTCCAAACTATGCACTGCTTGGAAATGGATTTTAGTCTATCATTGGATAAGGTGTTATTTGAAAACAATGTAGATCGCCAGACATGACATCATTTCAGTTAGTAGTTAGTTACTCTCTCTTATTAGTGCTGTGTGGTGACCTTTTGTGAATGTTCAATATTCGTGTCGTCACAACTTGTCTGATGTGGTGTGCTCATAAAGTTCTGCTCTGCAGCTTAACAAAGTAGTTGCATTTGATGATTTGCATTATTCCATATAGCCTCTTAGCTTATATGACCGAGTTTACCTTTGTCTCCCTCCTATATCGGAAAGGGGAACTGCAAAGTGAAAGTGAAAAAGCAGAAATGTGATAGTTTATCTGATGGTAGTTTGAGATGTTTTGCCCTTTATTTGTTCCATTAATACAAATGCCGATTCTAGCAACAGAATGCTTCGATCTAGCTGATGAACATGTTTTCTTTATCTTTTGCAGGTGATATCCATGGCCAATATTCTGATCTGTTAAGGCTTTTTGAATATGGTGGATTGCCTCCACGTTCAAACTATTTGTTTTTAGGGGATTATGTGGATCGAGGCAAGCAAAGTCTAGAGACAATATGCCTGCTTCTTGCGTATAAGATAAAGTACCCAGAGAACTTCTTTCTCTTGAGGGGAAACCATGAATGTGCTTCTATTAACCGTATATATGGTTTTTTCGATGAGTGCAAAAGGAGGTTTAATGTTAGACTCTGGAAGACATTCACAGATTGTTTCAACTGTCTACCTGTGGCTGCTCTAATTGATGAGAAAATCCTCTGTATGCATGGTGGTCTTTCCCCGGATTTGCAACACTTAGATGAAATAAGAAATTTAGCCCGACCAACTGATGTACCGGATGCAGGATTGCTCTGTGATCTGTTGTGGTCAGATCCTAGCAAAGATGTTCAAGGTTGGGGAATGAATGATAGGGGTGTTTCATTTACTTTTGGTCATGATAAGGTGACAGAGTTCCTTCAGAAGCATGATCTGGATCTCATCTGTCGTGCTCACCAGGTTACACCTGCATTTTCATTTCATTCATTCATATTGTTGTGTGATCCTCACTAAAGTTTCTGGCTTGGACGAAAAACAACTAGGAGCTGTTGTCCTTCTCCTGATATGATCAATCTGATTGTGGCTGCTTGTGAAAAATCTTGATTATAGTTGTTCGTTTTGTGGAAAGCCCCTCTAAGTCTTGTTCGCTTTGTCGCGCGGTTTACGGTCTGGGCTTTTTACCATTTTCTGTTCCCCTTTCGGCATTGTTGCAGGTTGTCGAGGATGGATATGAGTTTTTTGCAGACAGACAGCTTGTAACCATATTTTCGGCACCTAATTACTGCGGAGAGTTTGACAATGCTGGTGCTATGATGAGTGTTGATGAGACATTGATGTGCTCATTTCAAATACTAAAGCCCGCTGACAAGAAGTCGAAGTTCAACTTTGGGCATGCAACTCCCGCCAAGCCTGGGAACGCTTCAGGGGTGTTTGGGAGCACAACCACAGCTAAGCCCGGCAACACTCCATCTGGCATCAAGGTAAATGCTGGTCGTCCAGTTACTTGATGCCGACAGACATTGTTCTTTTTGTGCAGTAGCTTGGTTCTGGTGGTGATTTATAAATGTCTGGCATTACTCTGTCAGACTGCTTGTGGTGTTTCCACTGGGCTTTATGTCAATTTATCGCTATTCCTTCTTGGTTTTCGCTTCATCACTTACTCAATGCTGCTGCCTTTGTTGCTCGATTGCTGCAGTCTTTCCTGGGCACGAATTTATGACGCTAAACCATCAGAGCCTGCTTTGTTCCATGAAGAACGATTAGATGAGTTTGGACTAGGGGAGAAGAGAAGAGATGATGGAAGTGGAAAAGGAGTAGGGTGACAGATTGTGGGGGTTTGAAAGATTGGAAGACTGTAAACTAGCAGCTACTATAGAGAGCTGTATAAAGTTTTCTTGTTTCTGAGTTTAGTACCTTGGGTTTTGGAGACTAATGTGTTATCTCTTATTTCCGTGACTAATTTTGCACGTCTGTTTTCCTATCATATTCCAAAATTTATGATCTTACGGTTAACCGGTTATAAGTGACTGAATCAAACCATTGGATACATCGGCTGTAAACTAGCAGCTCCTATGGAGGGCTGTTGTTCGTGCATCTCAACTCATGCTGCCATCGGTGTAGTATTGAAGGATGCAACCAATCATATTCTTGCCGGTACAGGTGAGGTTGCCCCTCACATGACAGAGCCGCTAATATCAGAGTTGATGATGATTCTACGACACCTTGGATTGGAAGCTGCAGTTTGGGGCACCCACCATCACCAACCTAATCACCTAATGTGGAATTTGGATGTGGTTGAGTTTTGGAGAGGAGGATAGGGTGGGTTTCGGCTTGGTCATATGAGATTCGGAGCATCGGATAGTTTTCTACAAGATGTTGAAGATGAGGAGGTGCTTTAATGGTAAGAGAAGCCGGTGAGGCGTTGACACTTGAGTATGCGATGAGTTGGATTATTTTCAAACCGGATAGCTATTAGCAGAACCAAAGATAGGAGCATTTAGACCATCGTTTAGGACTTCAGTTTTAAAATGACAAAATTTGATGTAACTTGAAAATCTTACCCAATGTGTTTGTAAAATTTTGATCTAGTATGGCTTCCAAACTCGATATAAACTTGAAATCCTGATCAGCTATTCAACTCATTGTTCCAATAGTGATGTAGTCTCCAAAAGATTAAAAAACCAGGCAAATGGTTGCTCGCGGACTTTGGAAGGCGGGATGTCAGAGACTTTTACGGCAATAACTCTCCTGTTGTAAGGTTCTTGTTGTCACAAATCGATGTTATGGCGGCGGACTGACTGACGATGATGGTTTGAACTCTCTGCTGTACCGATTAACAATTTGCACCGATTGATAACTTGTGTGTGGTTGGTTGGTTTCTCAAAGGAAAACGAACGCTTTCCTGTTTACGCAGACCAAACAATGGGTGCCTCTCACAACTGCACATGTACGTACAAGGAAGAAAACTAATCGGATCTAATTTTTTTTAAAAAAAAGACATCAAAGACATCGGCTTTACGTTCTACTTAATTAGTACACCAATTTCTTATTAAGAAAAAAGTTGACTTATAAAGGAAACTCACGTACATGTCTAGCTAGAAGGTTTTGGCCAAACCCCAGTAATGCATTGACAAGATCAATGAGGATCTGAGAATTGTACTTACTGGATCATGTGCTGTGCCTTATTACGTATATATATTCTTCGGAAGAAAATGAATTACCAACTGCATGCATGCGTAGTTTCCTGCACAGTCCTCAGAAGTTAGTTGAAAAGACTGGTCTGGACTCATGATTAGCATGCGCACAAACGTAACACATTGGATCTACTTACAAGTTGACAACTACCAGCTACGTCTACTGTCATATATAGTGATACTCTACGACGAAAAAACTACACAGTTAAACAAAGGAAAAGAGAAGCAGAGAGTGATTACAGACAGAAGCTATATTCTCTGACGACTCTCAGATTAATTAATTGATTAATAATACTTACGGAGAGCTTGTTCATCTGACAACCTTCTCGAAACGTCCCTACAGGTCAACTTCCTCAACAAGTCCTTCGCCCCACCCGAAACGTTCGCCGGGAACCTTAAGTTGCCACGAATCACCGCCTCGAATGTCTCCTCCACGTCATCCCCGTAAAACGGCGGGAAACCAAACAAGATATTTTCAATTGTACAGAATTAAAGTGCCTTGTTGTCTTGTGCACTCAAGACACCGTAGGATCACATGCATGCCATGCCATAACGTGCCTACGTCGAGCGGATATTGTCCACCATTTCCAACCGCCCATATCCAATCCATAGAATTCAATGTTGGATATGAAATTTGGACTGTTTGAAATTCCTTAAAATTGAAATGATAGTGTTTGAATACCAGGAGTTACCGCCAATTGTTAACATTTGTAAAGTTTTATAGACAATTATGCCACATAATTTTTCAATATACTTTATCGTGAAATAAAATTTTATTATACTTTATATATAAACGCAGTGAACAAGCACTTGTGTCGATAAGAAAAACACAGTGAACAAACGCTATGTTGCCCCACTTTTAGGGGATTTTGATATTTGTAGACAATTTTCAATAAATCCGGATTTAGACACTCATCACAATAAATTACAAAAATAGACATTAACGCGTCTCACACTGTATTGTTCAATGCAAATTGAGTGTCCATAGCCTACATAATGTTCATTTACTTTTTATCGTATTGCCTTTTTATCTCGAAATAAAATCAATGTGTTATGAAATTTAGATTCATAAAAGTGTTGTCGTGGATGCACAAACAACGTCAACAGTTATATATGCGAGAGCATATTCCATTATTTCACTCAAGACTCCCCGAATGAATAATATTCACACTTCCCCGTCTATATAAACCCTTGTCCTTGGCAAGACTAGCTTATGCAAATGCAAGCAAAACTGCACTACCTTATCCGAACCATTATCCTAATAGCTAACTAGCACAGTAGTATGAAGTACAGCAACCTCCCAATCCCACTCCTCATCCTTTTCTACTTCCTCATTATCTCTTGTTATTCATCCAGAGTAGCAGCCTTAGTGCAAGACTTCTGCGTGGGAGACTTGAAGTCAGCAGACACTCCTTCGGGATACCCATGCAAACCAGCCACCTCCGTTACCGAAAACGACTTTGTATACTCGGGGCTAGCATTCCCAGGGAACACAACCAACATCATCAAAGCAGCAGTGACCCCTGGCTTTGTCTCCCAGTTCCCTGGGGTCAACGGCCTTGGACTCTCCATAGCAAGGCTTGACCTTGCTGTCGATGGAGTCATCCCACTCCACACCCACCCTGCTGCTTCTGAGGTTCTTCTCGTGCTGCAAGGCACCATCTGTGCGGGCTTCATATCATCCGGTGCTAACAAGGTATACTTCAAGTCCCTTCAGAAGGGCGATGCTATGGTGTTCCCTCAAGGACTCCTCCATTTCCAGTTCAACTCTGGCAAGACACCAGCTGCTGCCTTCGTCACCTTGAGCAGCCCTAACCCTGGCCTCCAGATTACCGACTTTGCTCTCTTTGCTAACGACTTGCCCTCTGAGATTGTCGAGAAAGTTACTTTCTTGGATGATGCCCAGGTCAAGAAGCTTAAGGGTGTTCTTGGCGGCACCGGCTAATTTAAATTTGAACTCTACTTTGCCCTGTCTCTCTCTGTCACTCATCTCATGTCAATTGTCAATTTAAAATTCTCAATTTCATTCCGAGTGTGAGTTGAGTTGAGTTATGTTTCGATCGTCTTAGTGCAATTATTATTAATATGAGCATCATCACTACTTCTGCTTTTCTTCATACTAGTTTCAAAATGCCGCGGAAATTTTTGAAATAGAGTTGATATGACATTGAATACCCGTAAATAAGGTAATAAATAGTTACATAATTATAAATATAAGGTGATAAATATAATATTGGATGAATTTAAAACGATAATAAATTCTTTTCTACAAAGATGAAGCATAATTATTTTATGAATGTATATCTACGGGTCTCAAAATTGATTCTACAAATTAATGCATTAATAATAATTTGAAGCTTAATATATTTGTTAAGATCGTGGTCAAATACTTAATTGACCCTCCAAGAGGGTTGATATGTTACAAAATATCATTGTAATACTTACATAGATATTTAACTTTTTTAATAAATAAATGAAATATATCAATATTGAAGTCATTGAACTAAAAAAATCAAAATATAAACAACATTTGTTTACGGTTCCGGTAGTTGTATAAAGAGATATGAGGAAAACTTAAAATTGAGGTAGGCTAGACAGTAGTTAGGTTCGGGTTCCGGTAGTTGATATCCGTTACCCACCCGTTGAAGTTCCGAGTTCGGGTAGTACCCGCCGTATATAACCTTTCGAGTAGTAAATGTCATGCCATATTCATACCCGTTAGTTTTCGGGCGATTTTCAGTTATACCATATCTGTACACGCACATATATGTTGTAGTTTTGGGTTCAAGTAATACGCCGCATATAACCCTTTGAATAGTAAATGTCACACTATATCCATATCCATTAGCTTTCCGATAATTTTTTATTATACCCGTAGTCATAGCTCTATAACCAAAAAAGAAGAAGGATAAAATAAATATTGGCACTATTCATTCCTATACATAACGAATAGTAATGAACAATCTAAATGGCCCTAACTTTTTATGTTTTAAATTTTAATTTATTTTGTTGCTTGACGAGATTAGATGTCAACCGTACAAGCAAATGAGCAATAAGGTTAAGATTGCCAATTAAACTCTGTTAAAATCCCGGGAGCGTATCTATTTATCCCGGGATTTTTTCGTGTCATTGGTAGGCCATGGATTGGTCCAATTTGTGTTTCCGACTGCTGTTGTTTGTGATATATGAAAAACTTTGGAGTTTCAAGTCTCACATCATCCATTTGGTTCCCTTGGAACTCTCTCCCAGGACTTATTTGATCGACTATAATTTATGGACCTCACTATTCAGTTGGTGGTCCCTCCCCATTGTTGCTCGGCGGGCTTTGGTGCAAAACTTGTCAGACCACTTGGATTCGTCCATCAAGCTACGGTTGTTCCTCTTGACCGAGAGGGCAAGGATCCCATTTCATCAAGTCACTGGTGCGCCTTGATCTGCTTTCGAGTTTCATGGCCGCATTGAAGCAAAGGTCACGAGAGAACGGCCACGCTGGGCTTATTTGCGATATGAAAACCTGCTGACTGTTTGTTTCCTTTGTGGTTTACTTGGGCACACCAATCACCACTACCCCTATGAGGCTTCTCTTCCTCCATTTTAGGGTGCTTGTGGTCAATGGATGACCGTTCAACCAGACGAATTTTTGGTTCGAACCACTACTGCTTAGGAGGAATCTTGGAGTCAGACAAGGAAGAAAAGGCCTAAGCCATTGCAATACATATTTCAACCGATCTTCCTGTCAAAGCTTCTATCTTCGTTGTCGGCATCTGCTGTGGTGCAGCCCTTACCTGCACAGGCAACTTTGGTGGATCCAAAACCAGCAGAGGAGAGACCTTTAGTTAAGGGTAATTTATGATTACAATCATCTTCCAATTATGTTGTATTACATTCTCCTGATATGGTTTCGTGTCTTTCGTATGGGGCCCTTAATTTTTATCGGTTCTTTCTGCCTTCTTATGAAGATAGTGAATGTGATCGCCGACGAGTTATCCCTGGTCAGCGGTTGCTATTACCAAGTGCAGACCATTTTATCTTGCATTATGTGCCTATGATATTGTATTAAGCATTAATGGTGGCTACAAAATTCTCCCACTTTTCAGAATATCTATGAGTTTAGCAATATCGTTTTCGAAAATCTTTTTTTTCATCGATTCGTTTTTCATAAAACTCTAACGTATTGATAACTAATTCAATAAAAGTTATTTTAGTAAAACAGTTAATGAATCTATTTATTAAGGTCATACTAGTCCATTTACAGTAAAATATGGACTGCACGAAGTAAAATACGGACTATATATAACATCACCCTTTTTAAACTGGGGTATATTAGTCCATTCATAATAGATATGGACTACACGAAGTAAAACATGGGCTGCAAATAGCAATTGGACTAATTAATTAGAATCATTAATTACTTAAAACACGACCTCCTAATTTTTTAGAGGTTGTTTGAATTTGAGATTTGGGAGGAGCTGATTTAAAATAGTTAGTGATTTGAAATCATTAATAATTTTAAATAGTTAGTGATTTCATAAATATCTTGTTTGTTTTTTTAAAATTGAGAGTGATTCTAGTATTTTAAACAAAAAAAATGTACATTAACTTATTTTAAAAAAGACTATATTGTCCTCCAGTTCTATTAATAGTCTTTAAAAGGACAAAATTAAGGGATTTGAATTGGGTCAACTAACAAAATATGGTGTAGCTTAAAAATAGATGTTAACACTGCTTTAATCGTACAACTAATTGTTTCAATAGATCGATGGAACGAATCCTGTGTTATTCTATGCTTAATATTATGCCCAATCGTCACCCAAAAAATGGAGATCATCTCATCAATTTTCATGTTCTTACTTCGTTTTAGACAACCCATATCCTTAACTAAGATATTGATGCAGTTTTCATTTGTTGTCTTCGTAGCAAAATGAAGGAACTCTTCTCTATATACTACCCTAGGCAATGAAAATGTTTGGGTTCAAAGTGGTTCTCTAATAGATTCATTCACCACTTTTCCAATATAAGTTGTTAATTCTAACAATAATATAAGATGTTGCTCAACTATGCCAAGCCATATATTGATAACTCTGTCTTGTCTTTTTAGATTTCCATTCATAATTACTCTGTCCAAAATTACTTCAATAATCAATCCACAATTCAATCAATAGCAGCTCACCCTTTAGAAAACCCATTTTTACACCATACCCAATTAATTCAAACCTTATCATTGAAAAAAATTTGAAGAAAGAAAAAAATTGATTATTTCTGGAAGGATTTTTTAGGTTGACAAGATAAAAAATTTGAGAACATTGGGTGGAATAGAAAAAAGAGAAAATAAGATGGTGAGGGTAAAGTTACATAATGAGACAATAAATATATGTGGCCAATTATGTATTTTCTCTTCCTTGAAATTTTATCTAAATAGATAAGATTTTACCATATTCCTCGAAATTAAAAACCTCTCTCAAATTTCCAAGATCGTCATTTTTCTTCACCCAAAGTGGCTCATCAATGTAGCCATCGTCATCAACTCGTCTATAGCCAACAGTGAAAAATCTACATGCATGGACCTGTCATAGCTAGTAGTAATATTAGGCGGAGTACCAAGAAGAGAGTACTCCCATCTTGCTGCTCAGACCGACTATGATATCAAGTCTCAGAGAAACAACGACTGATGATGTTAATGTTTGCGTGAAGAAGATCAAAGGTTAGCTAGAAATTTATTGGTTATAGAGTAGACACAACTATGTTCTTCGTCTATTAAGCTTGTTCTCAAGAGGTGGTTCTCTGCCCTTAGTTTGTCATTGTTTTGTCGGAAGGATATGTTCTTATGACACTCCAATTGAGCCTATACACAAAAAATCATAATTATTATATTAGAATCTATTAGACTATTGTTTTTAATAAATGTTTTGGATAATATAATTTAGTATGAAAAATGGGATTGGGGCATGTATCCCAATACACAGTAGAGAGCAAGAGAGAGTGACTTGGTTGACAAATTCTAGTAAAAACTTGATAAAATTGGATGAATTGTATAAACGATGAATGATAAATGGATTTCGGGCGTGATAGGTATTTCGATACTTAGTAGAGTTTTACTTGTTTAACGATTTGTAGTAAAAACTTGATGAAATTGGATAATGCATGTACAAATGATAAATGTGTTTACATAGAGTTGGTTATCTTAATACTTAGTAAATGATGCAAATTAGGTTAGGTAGATCAAATGTAGGAAAATAATATTGGAAATGTGTATACAACCCTTCTAATTGAATAAGATTCATGTAATTGTTCAAGGTGAATTATTTATGAGATCAAAATGTACTCAAATGTCAAGGAAGTCAGGTAAATAAAATATTATTGGTCAAAATAAAAAATGAAAAGAAAAATTCAGAATGAGGCGTTCGAGTATTTCGATACTTGGTAAAAAAGTGTACTTTATTGATTAATTGTAGGAATTTTTTTGTTAATTAAGTATACAAGATGATTAATATAGTTATCAGTGTCAAACAGATTTCAAATGGACCACATATCTATAGAATTAAGTCTCATAAGAATAGCCATTTAAAAAATATATACAGCCATCTAATTGTAAATATTCTAATAAACAAAACCAACTAACCCAACTGATCATAAATAATAAATAAAACTAATTAATATACCTATGATCATTGTAAAATAATTATTATACTTTATAGATATGAAGTTAGATCATAAACCAATGAATATTGTTAATTTTCCGAAACCTTTTATTATACCTAAATAAAATTTAATATAAACAAAAGATAAAAATAATAGCACATACCTAATTCTACCATCGAATTGTAATTCATATATTCTTCCATTTTTAAGAAAGAATAAATGATTCAGCTAAATAATTGCTTGAGCCGTGACATTTTCTAAGCGTCAATGTAAGCCTTTTAAACCTAAGGTGGCCATTTAATTTTTAAAATTGCTGAAATATTTTTAAAGAAAACAATACAATACAAAAGACGGAAAATGAAAATTATATTGATATCCCTTTCGTAAAGTGTGCTAGATTCATATTCGGAATTTCTAAATCATCAATTTTACCACCGAAACAACTTCATTCGAACAACAACGAAATAACTTTAATTACTCATTACTGTTGGACACGAATCATACGATGCACATTAAACACGATGTTCCACCACCAACACCAAAAAAAGGGAAAAAGAAACTGCGGCTATCCGACCAAACAAAAAGGTGGCGGCATCGTCCCCTCAATTGCTAATTTGTTTGGCGGCCGGGCGCATATCAACATTGACAAATGAAACGCCAAGGAAAGGTTAAGAAGCACCCTAGCAGGCAGCTATTATGCCTATTAAGCAGCTCATACAGAATACAAACAATCGAACGTCGGAAATACCCATAAATTCCTGAAAAATTAGTATCGATATGGAACTCCCTAGCTAGCTTGGGAATTGGGATATTCCTATATATAAAATAGCCCCCCCCCCTTACAGTTTTGCTTGATTTCTGGATGCATAACTGTGATGGTGAGAAATCCGTGTTGTGAGAGGATGGGAGTGAAGAAAGGGCCATGGACTCCTGAAGAAGATGAGATTCTCGTCTCCTACATCCGCCGCTTCGGCCACAACAATTGGCGTGCACTCCCCAAACTAGCTGGTCAGTACCTACTTTGTTTTTTGATTATTGTATGTGTCGAGGATCATATATAGGATTATTACGAAAGATTTTTAGAAGAGTTGAGGTTTGTACAATTTTGATAAGTCATATATACAAATTTGGGATTGCCGTGATTTGAAATAAAAAGCTAATTAATCTTTCAAACTCTAATTTTTTATAGGGTTGAGATTATTTTTTACATTATTAAATAATTCTATCTTTTGATTTTGATCTCTTTTCTTCTTTAGGTTTGTTGAGGTGTGGGAAGAGTTGTAGGTTGCGTTGGATTAATTATCTGCGACCAGACATTAAACGAGGAAATTTCACCCGTGAAGAAGAGGAAACCATTCTAAAGCTTCACCAAACGCTTGGTAACAGGTACCGATCGAGGCGATTTCAGTTTTGAATTTTGTACTTAATTATCATTTTGTTACTCTCGAAATTCTGAGTGGTGATATGGGTTTGTCGTCTATGGCTGGTTCCATCATTATTGCTCGGCTAATTCTGTCGCTGAAATATGTTGAGTTGTGTTAGGTGGTCAGCAATGGCAGCAAGGTTGCCAGGACGGACAGATAACGAGATAAAGAATCATTGGCATTCTCGCTTGAAGAAAAGGTTTCAACACGATCGTCGTAGCTCCAGTTGCAACAACATGACAATCTTGACCTCGACTGCTGCTTCTTCTTCTTCTTCTTCGTCATTGCAGGGATTGGTGGATGATCAGAAGAGCAGTAGTAGTACTGGAGATCGGAAAGAAAGTGCACAAGGGTTTGATGATAGTAGTTGTGCAAATGGTGATATGAAGTTCTGGTATGACTTGTTCATGAAAGCACAAGATTCCAAATTAAGTGCAGCCTTAGAAGGATGAGATCGAGTGCCGATCTTCTTTTTGTCTTGTTTGTGAAATGGATATATTAAGAAAAGTGAATTCCATTTTGCCCATATGGATAATAAGTAAGTAAAGAGATTTGAAATTTCTAAATGATATATATGAGTGGGTTAAATAATTGTATTTTCATTTATTTTTTTCTATTTTCATAATAATTCCACTTTAAATCATTTACAAATTAACGATTTAAATGGTATACTTTAAAAATAGCAAATCACACCCAATTTTTTTTTCTAAGATACCAGTTCTTGATATAAATAAGAGAAATAGAGTCACCTCATAGGGGAATACGGTACTGAAGTTGAATAGGAAAAAGAGTGTTTGAATAACTAAGAGCCTCTCGTGTCACTGAGTGGGCGACGCAGTTATCCCGACGAAAAATAAAATGTAATGAAACTAAAGAAAAAGACTGAAACAAAGCATGACACTCTGGTAACATTTACCAACCCTCAGATCATGAACTGATGTAGTGATCAAACGAACCGCTTTTGCTGAATTCGAGTAAATTGAAGTTGAATCAGTACGCCGGGAGAAAGCAATCAAAAGTGCTCGTCGGATGGCAGGGACTTCAAGAGTTAAAGGGTCCACAATGTGTTTGATGATATGACCAGTAGCGAAACGATTGTATTACAGCATGAATCACCACTTTCTACAGCCCCAAATCCAGAAGTCGGTAGAACAGCGGTGTCCACAAAGATTCTCAGGATGAAGATTGAAGAGGCTCCATCATGAGTAATCAATCGCCATTGCCCACCAATCAAGGGATCGGTCAACCCCTGAGGATGCGTGCCCTGCAACCAATACGAAAGGAAATGTCGTCGAAGAATCGAAAGTGGAATTTGAAATTACCACCAGATTCCTAGATTTACATACTCTCCACCAGAAAAACACCAGTTTCATAGCTGCAGCCTTGTCTGAGAGGCAGAGATGTCTCCAGAATGAAACAGGATGCTCATCGGAACAGATAAAGGATAGACAATCTGATTCTGACGCAAAACGAATGGTGACAAGACAGAAAAATAAGAGATCAGATAGATTTTCGTCATTCTCACCACAGACTTGGCAGGTAGGAGGAGTAGAGATGTTTCGAAGAAGCAAGTTGTCTGCAAATGATAGGATATCATGAATATATTCCCGATGAAGAACTTTTAGCTTAGGTTGAATAGGGAGTGCCAAGTGATTGCCCATAGGCTTGAATCCGCGAGGTGAGGGCCCGACTTGATCACACGATTGAAGGATCGCAAGTGGTGAGAAAGCCGATAACCCGATGCCGTCGAATAATCACCAGAAGTGGTCAGCGACAAAATCCACCGATCTGGAATAGGAGCAAGGGGAAGCGGGATTGAGGCTATGCTTACAACTGATTCAGGACTGAAAAGATTATGGAGTAAATCCATATCCCACTGACCGTGGGAGATGAGTTCCACGACTATCGCTGGAATTACAGAGGTGGAAGGCCTCAATTTGGGCACCGATGGGGGAAAAGTGGGTAACCACTTCGATTCCATCGTACTAATAGAGGCCCTTGTACCAACAAGCCATCTTCCACCTTCGATTAACAAATCACGACGTAATAAAATGCCAGTCCAACGCCAACTGGGGGAAGACCCATTAGAGGCAGAAAGCAACGTAACATTAACAAAATATCGGCCTTTTAAAACACTGGCAGCGACTGAATCTGGCGAATGCATTAATTGTCAACAAAGAGATGCCAGTAGAGAACTGTTAACAAAGGTGAAATCCCGGAAACCCAGGCCACCGTCAAGCTTAGGACCACAGAGAGTAGCCCACGATTTACAATGGATTCGACGAGTGGATTGACTTGCACCCCACCAAAATTGAGCCACCAGTCTATTCATACGCCGAGAGAGGCCATTGGGGAACTTGAACATGGACATAGAATAATAACGCAAAGCTTGAGCAACAGACTTTAACAGAAAATCCATCCCAGCAGGAGACAAACATTTTGCTTTCCATCCCTGAAGGATATTAGCTAACCTATCTTCAATGAACCGAAAAGTCTAAGCTCGAGATCGTGAGAGATGAGTCGGAATACCCAACTATTTATCGCAAAGCCCAATATTAGGAACCTGTAATTGGAGTCCTAACGACTGTTGAAGGCTGTCACTAGTGTTGGAACTGAATAAGACTGTCGGTTTACTCAAATTCACATGTTGACCGCTAAGTGATTTGTAGTAATGAAGTAAGTGTAGCAATCGGCCGCAGCTAGCCGCTTAAGCTTCCCAGAACAAGAAAGTATCGTCAGCGAAAAGGACATGTGAGAGTTCCCGACTATGGTGGTTGAGGCGGATGCCACTGAGATGACAAGAAGAGATAGATCGAGGAATTGATAAGGGAAACCAAACCCTCGGGACATAGAGCAAAGAGAAGTGGTGAGAGGGGGTCTCCTTGACGAAGACCCCGAGATGGATAAATGTAGAGGAAGGTCGTCCGTTCATTAGAACGGAAAAAGAAGTCGTGGATAAGAATTCACGGATCCAACCAATCCAAGTTGAATCAAAATCCAATTTAGACATTATGAAGAAGAAATAGTACCATTCAATTCCATCATTGGCCTTCTCTATGTCTAACTTGAGAGTCATAGAATGTTTCTTACCTTTATTCTTACGTTTAAGGTAATGTAAAACTTTATGAGCCACAATAATATTGTCAAATCCATTCTGAGTTTGACTAATAATGGATGGTAAGATGACTGTCAAATGATTAGCGAGAAGTTTGGAAATAATCTTGTAAATCATTTGGAAGAGACCGATCGGTCGAACCTGTTTCATTGAAGCGGGCACCAGAATCTTCGGGATTAATGTCAACCAATATGGTTGATATTCTTTAGCAGTTTAGAAGAGTGAAAAAAGGCTCGAACAGCTGCAGAAACATCAGGCCCAATCACGTTTCAGAAATGTTGAAAGAATGCTGCCAAGAATCCATTCGATCCTGGTGACTTCTCTGCTCCAATAGAAAAGACCACTTGTCGAACATCCAGATCAGAAAAGGGTCTGGTCAGGATCGAATTCATTGCTGGAGTCACACATGATCAGGTCCAAGATTGATATAGTCAAAGGATGGAGCATGACTAGCTAATGAAAATTGAGAAGTAAAAAGAGAATGAAAATAGGAATCCATGTGGCCAGTCTTCGAAGCCTCATCATTGATCACAAATCCATCGTCCAGAGTAAGAGGTCCCAATTTGTTGAATTGACGACGGGCAATGGTCGAATGATGAAAAACGGAAGTATTGCGATCGCTAGATTCCATCCAATCTTTCTGACATTTTTGTCTCAAAAAACGGCTCTCCTGATCACAAGTATAACTTAGGTCTCGTTCCAACGAAGAAATTTGATCCCAAGGAGTCAGGACTTGTGAGCGAAGCTCAGCCAAAGCATCTGTTAATACACGAATTCGCCGAGCACTGTTTGAAACGCCAGACCGTTGCCACTCATGCAGAGTATGACGAAGAAGCTTCAATTTAGGATGCAGCACATACACCCGTGAACCTTGAAAATGGGAGGCCCATACGGAATGGACCATGCGAGTAAGTTCAGCGTTGTCTAACCATCGATTAACAAATCGGAAACATCAAGGTACACGATCTTCTATAGGATATAGATGCAGAAGAATGACCCTATGATCAGACCCCAAGGCTGTGAGATGGGAAACGGTAGCCGATGGAAAGGCTATTAAAAGGCTGTGAGAAAAGATAAAGCGGCAAGTCGGCAGGACACTTGAGGATTAGAGTCTCTACATAAATTAGTCCAAGTGAAATCTGGTCTCGTCAAGTTGAGGTCAGCAATGTTTTTCAAAGTACATAGGGCAAGCTGCAATGTTTTTCCAATTCAAAAGAAGCTGAGAAGATACGGGTATTGATTTAGGATTAAGTGAGGATAGTTTGATAATTTTGCATTAATTAAAATCAATTCGAATGATACAAATTCAAACAGAAAACATATAATCTAATTACATCGAATTTAAATTCCCTTCAATTCCAATGTCAACGAATTGGAAATTCCCTCTTATTTATAAAACTGTAGCGAAAAATGATGTCTTCATCTCATACAATCTCTCACCAAACCAAACGGCCCTAATTTAGTAAATTTCCACATTTTTTATTTTTTTAAACATCAATTTAACTGGCCATCCAACAACATGCCGGCAATTAGGAAAAAAAGTAAAGTAAAAAAATCCCAATCTTATTATACCGTCGTTTTTTATTTCGTACAGCTGTAAATAGATTAAAATATCATGAATTAAAAAATTATTTTGTGTAGTCCATTTTTACTTCGTATAGTTCGTTTCAACTTTACACAGTTTATTTTACTAATTACAGTCCATTTTTTATAATATTTACTAAATATATTTTTATATATTTTTATTTATAATTTTCATAAAAAATATAAATTATAAATAAAAATTTGAAAAAATACTTATTATTTTTTGAATATGCGGAAGATATATATATATATATATGTTATTTTTATTTTTATTATAATATTTGTAATTATTTTTTAAAATATATTGATTTTTTAAAAGTATTTAGAAAGTAATATTTATTTAGTTTCATTTCTTTATTTATAATTTTCAAAATATTTATTATAAACGATAATTGTATTATTAAAAATGGACTGTACGAAATAAAAATGAAATATAAGATAATAATTATGCACAAAATAAAAATGAATTGAATTTATAATTTTTTATTTAAATTATAATAATTTATTTATCATAAAATATGAACGGTACTAAGTAAAATACATCAAGACAAAATCACAGTTGAACAATGGATTAGAAGAAAAAGACAACGGTGCCGGTTTTTATTTCCCGGCCTGGTTTATCTCCATCTTGGTTCAGTTGATCGGGAATTAGAGAGCTCCGGAAGTAAAAACCCTAAACCACCGCAACATACCATTGGAAAGCAACTTCCAAATGGCTTTCGCAATATCGAATGCATTTACCTGCCCAAAACCCCGAATTCCACCAAGCAATTGGAACCTCAGAACTCCATCCCCCAGATTGCAGCCTTCCTTCGTCAGGTAATGCAGACCCCGCTTCAATTGTCCCAAAAATTGTTGTTTCCATGAATCGATACTGAAGTTTCAATCGTGGAGATGAACACAGGTTCTCTTCTAGAGTTCCGTTGAATGGAAAATTTGTATGCTTGGCTGCTTCTGCTGCAGGGAGTTCTAGCCCAGACAATGATTTGAACCCGTACGAGGTAAAATGTTGAGATAATTCTACTACGAAGATTCGGACTTGTTGATTTAAGAACGTTGGTTTGATTCAGGTCCTTGGTGTGAATCCATTCTCTGGTTTTGAGGCGGTCAAGAAAGCGCATAAGAAGAAGCGCCAGGAAGCCGAGAGTCTGGGTGATGAAACCACTGTTGTTCAGGTAGGTGAAAATTCTGTTCTATGAGGCTCCTTTGTACATGAATTGCATATATGAACATTTATCATGTTTGTTGTTGGTTTCATTCCAGCTTGACAAGGCATATGATAAGCTGATGATGGCGCAACTGAAAAATCGAAAGGAAGGTGTGGCATATGGTTCATTCAAGGTAATTATATGAATAACGAGATGGCATTTCGCTTGTTTTTTGGTTCAAGGAGATATTATGGAGTTGGTGAGTTGGTATGTCGAGTTAAGGTGTGCGTGCAAACTTCTGTCTCTCGATCTTGTGAGTTTTCTGTTGCGGTCCTTTGTTAATAATGGTGCAGTGCTTACAATGTTTGCAGAGAAAAGTGAAACAAATTGAGTTTAGCTGTTATCTACATTTCTGTATGCTTGTGCTTTCATGTTTTGATATCAATATCGGCAGAGTCAAGACTTGTTTTAGGCTCATTATTTACCACCGACTTCTTGCAGGTCTCAAAGGACGTAAAATATGCTGACAAGATGCCGATCCTACCGTGGGGACCAAGGTACTATAGAATGTTAGCCATATTGCCCTCAGACTGGTGATCCATAAGAACCTTGAACTAGAAAACCTGGAACCACCTTTTCTCTTGTTGGGAATATTGCTATGATGGATAGTGGGTTTCGACTAGAGATGAAGGGACATTTTATAGGAGAGTTGGAAGGATGAGGGAATGGAATATTGACGATTGTCGTTGTTTGCCTTTACAGGTTTACCAAGTCCAGCCAAAATGATATGCGAATCAACTTGGCTATATCTGTCGTATTTGTAAGTATTGAATTTATATTTTCCCTTGCTGAACTGTTAGAGGGAGAATCATGGATCTGTGTATTTTATGTATGGTTTGGCAATATTTCCTTCATTCCTTGACCATGAATGAATAGCCTATAGAAAGAAACGATGCATCCCAAAATTGCACTCACACCAAAAGTTTAATTTTTCATTTTGAGATGATACATAGTCTGCCTCTGTCGTTGATATTCTGATCCTGTTGGGCTAATGCTTTGGCAGCTATTAGTCCGCTCTCCTGTTCTCACACTGTCCTCCTTCTACAGACAGCTTGGATTGCAATCAAACGCAGTGCTGAATACAAACCGCTGCAGTTTTTGGCATTTGCATTTGTATACCGCCTTTTTGAGAAGTTGAAGGCAACTGAACCGGCTGTATCACCAACACTTACAGTAAGTTAAGCTTCGGTTCCAGACATTTCTATTCTATCTTATAGGAAGAGTGACAAGCCCTGTTTCCATCGACATGTTAAGTTATTTGAGCTGAATTTTTTTACAGGAAGACGGTGAGGATGAGGGCAGAGGACTACGAATGGGAAAGCGGCTTCTTCGATCGCTAGCCCTATCTTTCGGCTGCATTGCCTTTGCTTCTCTGGTACAAAAAGTTCTCTAATTTTCAGCTGCATTTCCATTACCACACTCCATTTTAGATAACTGTGTATCCCTGCTCTCTGTAGGCCTACACTTGCATTCTGAATGTGATAGAATACACTGGGGGTTTCATACCTATGTTGCTATACAACAATCAGGTAACCAACGAACTTCATAAATAAAAAAACATGTTAGACATGTGGTTTTACTCTCTCAATTTGGTTAAACATGTTGTTGCTGTGCAGGAGTTGATAATCACTGCTTCATCAGCAATTTGTTTATACATTTTGGCGTCGTACTACCGATGATAATCGCATCTGTAGCAATGAAGTGATAGGTTTGAATGCTTGATCAAGTGGGCTGCTGGCTTTTTGTCATCAGTTTCATTCGGCTTTAAAGATTTAATAGTGTACCTTGTTGCGTCAGATGGAAAGGAAAACACTGTTGACTGTTGTAGGAGGGAGAGTAATAGGGAAATGGCGGAGAAGTTTTGTTCTTTTACAGCATTCAGCAATAAAGCTTGTTATTTTTCTTGTTGGGCTATACTTCAAATGGGCCTTAAGCGGATTATGTGCTGGGCCTATAAATGCATAACAACCAAACTAAATCCATTACCATCTGGATCATGATGGTCCACCTTGATGAGTGGTTTTTAAATAAAAAAAAATTGAAGTGTGTTTTTTCGGTAAATAAACAAGACACTCGGATTACATGGTACGCAGCATCAATCGAGGTTGGTTTGATCGACCATTCCATCTTAGCCACTTCTGGGTTATTCTCATCCACTAATCACTATGTGAGTCCCAAAAGTAGGCAATCACTATATATAGTTCTCACCCATGGAGATGGTGTCCCCTAGTAAGCAACACCATGATGTCCCCTACGGTAAAATAGTTAAACTATATATGCTGCAGTAACAGTAACAGTGTAACACTGCTATTCACCTTAAAAAAACTTGATTTGCTTTGCATATAAATCAAAACCCAGTAAGTAAGTTTGAGGTACATTGGCGTCGGTAAAAGTTGCGTCATGGGAAATAAGGTTCTAGTCAAAGCGGCAGTAGAGTCCCTTTATCTGAGTAACTATTAACCAAGACTGACTGGATGGCAGAGTAGAGTCCTTCACCATGAAAAAGCTTCAGCATATATAGCTGTCTGTCAGTTGTCAGAGTACTGGGAGTAGCTGGGGGGGGGGGGGGGGTGTGGTTATATAGAAACAAGAACAACTAAAAACAGAAACTTGCTAGCCAACTCAGATGTTTGATTTTTGAACACACAAGGATTCGTGATGTGATGTTTTTTCAGAAGTTGCTGGGGTCTTTCTTGTTTATAGTTCCTATGTGCTTGGCTTCAAGTGTAAACACCATCTCAGTTGCCTTTCTATATCAGTGTCACACTTTTAGAGTAGTGTCTCCCTTACACATACATGCCCCTCTTTCCCTCCTGGATGTTTTTTTAGACACAATTTAATCTGAAATAAATTATTAATACAATACGAAACTAAAATAATCTGAAATGATCAGTATAAGGCCTTGCACGGCGTGGCGCTGGCTGGGTAACACCGCGCTGTACAGGGCTTGCCTTAAAGGCCAGTTTGTAACTGTGCATGCCCCCAACGTCTATTTTTCTGCACCAGAACTCAGGTATATAAGCACCAGAAATTGCAATAGCATAAAGTGTGTGCGTAGATTGAACATCAGATTACACAAAATGGAACATCACAAAACTGAATATCATATTACACGGAGTACAACATAACAAAGTACTAACAGAAGCATGAAATGAGAAGGTAACATGAACACATCAAATTACAACAATACAAATGACATGGTTTTTATAGGGCACGGTTCGTACATTTTGCTGCCTACTGCTGGATGCGTTTGGATTCTTGTTCAACCTCCAAGTGGTTGGGCAAGTCCTTATGTTGTGCCTGGCATATGGCATGTAGGGCAAACCATCCTGGAAGTGAGAATGGTCGGGCAATTTCCTTTCCGATGACCCTCTTGTTGATACAAGGTGCAAAACGGCTCCATATCTTCAACACCCCAATTCATTTTGTTGTGGATACGGCTTTTTCTTGGTCTTCCTGGGGCACGAATGTGTTTTTCGTTGGGGATGATCTTTGTTCCACCATGGTGTTGCCAACCTTATGGTCCTTCAATTGGATGGAAGCTAGTTGTGTAATCTATGCAATGGTTGACAATCGGTACCTATGGTGCACATATCTACCCCTATCTAAATTCAATAGGGAGATCCGGAAAAGTGACCCAAACCATAATATTCTTAACTTCAGCATTCATGGATTGAAACCCCTAAACCAATGGTGGCCTATTAGGTAGGTATCATCGATCATCCAAGGCCCTCCCGAAATCGCCTTCTCATAGTCTTCACCACATTTAAATCTCACCAAGAAACATCCATTCCTTAGATCCATAATCTGACGAGGACCCTGTTTCTCCCATAAGTAGTTCGGCTGACGTGCCAAAGGTAAACAAGGAATCCTACGTCCCAGTCCTCGAACCACAAGGCATGATCTCCAAACTCGACGAAAACTCGTCTTTTTCGCAGCAGTAAACTGGATTGACGGGCATAACGGGTCCTCATCTTCTTCTTCTGAAACATCATCCTCCTCTCCAATTGCTTCAGCGACATCTTCTGAGTCCGACTCGGCAACATACCATTCATCCGCAACGAATTTATCACTAAAAAGTGAATTGCATCGTTACGCACATGCGTTAGCCGGAATCAGAGTCTCATGTATATTTTCATCTTGTGTTTTCCTTCTCTGAATCAGATTCTTGGTTTGTTACATCTTCAATTTCTACGTCATTAATCCTTGGGTCAGATTGGAGATTAAGAGATCAGACTTTCTTCCTCGCCTGCTGTGTCTCACTATCGCCTTTTCCCAGATGGGGAGGATGATGCCGTTGTTAGCTATAATAGTTTGTTTGTGCTAAAAATGAACTGCCTGAAATAAAACAGGAATTGTAAATAGCTATTGGCAACAAACTGTCAACTACTTGTAATATACAAATCCGACCATTGCCAAGTCAGCTGGTTTTATGTATGTTAAACGGTAATCCTCCTGACAACACCTCCAAATTGATTAAATTCCAAATTAAGAACCGAGTAATGAACCCACTTGCTTGACAAATTATTTGATTTTATTTTGGCCTTTGATTCCTCCTACTGAAATTGTAATCTGGAGGGAACAATTATTGATTTTATTTTTGGGTAAAGAGATTTGGAATGACTAGACAAACATATATATATCATGTAGTCCCGTCAAGAGCAGGAATCTTTTAAAATTATTGCCACCTTTGATGTGATTTACAGACAACACCAAAAATTGTATGTATCTCAGAAACAAAAGTGGGTTAAACTTCGTTGCTTTGACTACAATTTTGTGGGTTTTTTTCGATTTAGATTTGTCACGTAAGAATCGTCGTGTCTCGTTCATTTAATTCTCGTTTGATATTGTTGCTATGCTTTTCAACAGTGGTATCATAGTTTGATTTGCATCCTGCCAGAGTCGTTAGATAGATAGTTCCTGCTGAGACCCATATTTAATCCGGTCAAAACTCAAAACTTATAGATGAGTATGTTTATAAAGAGATTGGTGTGAGGAGAGGGTGTTGGGTTATCCTACATCAAAAAATGAAAAGAGTTGAATATTAGTTATAAATATAAGGAAAAGTTTTTAGCCCTTAAACAACCTTTTAGAACGAAAAAACTCAATAATATCCCATGTACATACGCTATTCGAGTGAAGATTTACAGCAAGAATTTTGAATTTTCGATAATAGTAAAATTTACGCCCCGAATAGACCCATTACATCCACTACACACATGAATATGCATGGAATTTTCGTTCTTGTTTGCTCATGTTTTACAAACAAGCTCGATACGTAAGCATTGGAATAATTGAAAGTGTCATTGTAAGTCCATTATTAGTGATTCTTGTTGACATTTATACATGAAAATTTGCAACGATCTTGAAATTGATTTCATGTCTTCTTCCTTTGTTTATTTCTTTCTCTATCGGCGGGAAAGGTAATGTCGTTATCAAATTTGGTATTGTGTTGTGATCGATTGAATTTGGACACATCCACAAAGTTTTCAATTGATCACTTTCTTTAACCCTATTTATTGCGACTTACCTTAATTATATCATTTCCAAATTAATTATGACTTTCCTATAACCAACAAGAACACAATTAATGGAGATATGTATCCCTCAATATTCAGGTTAACTTGTGTTTGAAAATTAGCTAGCTTACTAGCTCCTGAAAAGTACACATATTTCTAAAAGGAAATTGGATAAGATGCACCCAATAACCAAAGGTTCCTAGTAAAAATGATGGTGTAGTATTTGGAACCAACAACATTTGAAGTACTGGGTATAGATAAAGTTGGTACAACCTTCTTTATATCCTCATGTATATATCAGAGTTTGTAATTTGATGGAAATGATTTTTTCAACAAGTGGTCCAATACTGTACTCCTATTATGGGACTTGTTGAATTTGCACTTAGTAAGAGGGCATGAAATCACAATTCCGACTTTATTGTGTGCAAAGGCAAAATTCAAGAATTGTTGCACCCACTACTGTATCGGGGTTGGTACGTGGCAAACCTAACTAACTCTTATCCATATATCTTTACAATTCGTGTACCTAAATAAGATTGTATGATAATTTATTAGTATTTAGTAACCAAATTATAAGTATACCTTAAATTCAAACAAACATAATTAGACTATTCACATATCAAACTATATACTAATAATGGTGAATTCTTCCGTATACCTTGTATATCGAAATTTTTGGTGTGTCCAGTTTTTTTTGGTAACGTAAATCCATCACCAACGTCCATTTTCAGTTTACGATCTCGACGGTTCACAATTATTCGAATATTAAATTTCTATTTCATATTTTATTTTTGATCTCATATATTTTCTCAATTTATAAACTAGTCACTCTTTTTAATTCCTATATACCAATTGATATAGAAACCCACAATTAAGCATGGGGCAATTAAATGAAGCAATGGGGCGAAATCAAGGGATGGCTCGGGGAGTTCCGGCTCATCCTATTTCGATTACTGTAGTAGTAGTACCATTATTAATCCATGATGATGATATTGAGGCGGATAGCGCTTGAGGTGGACGACAAGGTGCAAAACACTGGAATGCACAGTAATTACATTCGTAACAGTAATCATTGTTGCTACACCAGGAATTGGAGCTACTGCAGCAGCGCCCTGCATCACACCCTAAACAGGTCCCGTTGTTAGGAAAATCGTATCACTTATAGCCCGGAAGCTCCATGGCTGCTGATATTGATGCCATCACAAACCGAACTACTATATATGATGATGAGATGGTTGACAAACTCAGTATAATGGCAGAATTAGGATGCTTGGAGACTGATCGAAATTTGAAGTGTTAATGTTTTATTATTAACAATTCTAACATTTCAAATTGTACACGACTTTCCATACTCAAAGCGAACTCATCAATATGGCGAAAACAGGATCGAAAACATTTATTTTTTCTATTCAAAATCCTTTAGTCATGTCAACTATATCAATTGGTATATAGGAATTAAAGAGAGTGACTAGTTTATAAATTGAGAAAATATATGAGATCAAAAATAAAATGCAAAAGAGAAATTTAATATTCAAATAATTGTGAACCGTCGAGATCGTAAAACTGAAAATGGACGTTGGTAATGGATTTACTTTACCAAAAAAAAACTGGGCACACCGAAAGTTTCGGTATACGTATACTGAAGAATTCACCACTAATAATACTAATAAAGTAACTCAAAAAACCAAATTGATATACATATATCCATTTTATATTTTAAAAAGTCATTATACTTTAACTAACTTAATCCTAACTAACATTTCATTTATTGATGCACACAACATTCATGTTCTTCTATACATTATACTCACAAAAAGGATAAAATTACTTACCTTATCATTCGCTAAATCCCAAACATTTAACTTTTTGAATTCGTATTAACTAAATATATTATCCTTCAAAAAATAAATGTAATTAGTATAAAAAGTAAGTCAATAACATTCATATCTATTACTACTATACCCAAAACCACCAAATTCAAGATTCTTACCAAATTCAACAAAACCCCCAAATTTTAATTTAGGGTTCATAAATACAAATCTCTTATTCCTAATCTATATACAAATTAGCAAATTTTAAGTATCATTAAAGGTTTAGATAATAAATATACACCCATATACAAGAATAATTATGATCAATTTTATCATTCTAACCCTAAATTAAAAAAACCCCTAATTCCAAAATTACAAAGTTTACTTGCCTAGATTCGAATTGTTACAAGCCGCCTGCGTTGGGTGAAGAAAAGAAATCTCTAAAAAATCCTAGCGGCTACGTTGGAAGAAAAAAACCTCTCAAAAAGAAAAGAGGATTCCTAAATTCTAATTTTAAATATAGGTGAAGTTAATCCCCGGAAATGTAAATTTTATATTAATGAATTTGTATATATACTTGAAATCACTACTGTTTATGGTCTAGTACATTGATATTTGAATGTTGACTCTAATGTTCGATTACAACTGCTTTTTATTTGTATGTATTACTTCCCCGCCTGCTAGTTTGGTTCGGTGGTCACGTAGCTAGCTAGCTAGGAGGAAATGGGGCCAACCAAGGGCAGCAGACATCGAGAGCGTTAGCCTTTCACTTCTCATAAAGAGGGAGTGGAGACTTGGCTTGTTTTTAGTTTCTGGTTATAAGTTGCCCCCATTTTGTTTCTTCCTTCTCTCAAAATTAATGAAGAAGAAATAAAGAGTGATGTTGAAGTTCTGGATGGAGGGTGAAGTACATAATCAAAGTTCTACAACCCACGAAATTTCCTTCAACTTATTTTCCTAAGTATACAAATTGACGTAAGATGGAATCAATCCTAGCTACCTGGGTTTCTTTGTTTCTTGGGTATAATTGTAAATATCAAATTAAAATCTAACTAGGTATGTAATTAGGGCAATGTGCATGGTATTTATATTATCATCATTTTCTCTGTGTGTCCGCATAACAAAATTGGGTAGTGCTGTGCAGGGAATAATTAACATTTATTACACACACTCTCTCATCTAAAGTCTCAATTAATAGAAATTCAAAATCAATTTACCCACTGAGTGAAGCAATTGGGCATGGCGATGGGACCCAACCCTCTTTTGTCATTATTCAAACACACATAACATACACTCTCTTCCTCTCTCTTCTCATTACTTTATATCAACACACACTACACAAGTGAAGTTTGCTTGCCCTTTTCCCGGAGACACCCCCAAATATTATTATTATTATTACTATTATTATTCATTTCTTTCTCCATCTAAAGTCTGCAATAGCAAAGTCCAGTCTCCTCCACTGCCAAATCTTTCTTCCTCCTCCTCCTTCTTCTTCTTCTTCTTCTTCTTTTTTTGCCTTAATTGATCACCATGCAAAACATTTTCCATTTCTAGCTAGACCAACCAAAACCCACCATACAGATCACAGAGATCTATCCATCCATCCATCTACCTTTAATTAATTTCTTTCCACCCCCATATATATATATATATGGATTTCTCAGCTGATTTGCAGGTGATGACAACTCCTCCTCCTCCTCAACCTCCTCCCCAACCTAGCCCTCCTCCTCTTCGTACAAACTCCTCCTCCTCATCTTCTTCGCGATACGAGAACCAGAAGAGGAGGGACTGGAACACCTTCTGCCAGTACCTCCGGAACCACCGTCCTGTCCCTCTCAGCCTTCCGACCTGCGGTGGCCCCCACGTCCTCGAGTTCTTAAGCTACCTGGACCAGTTCGGCAAGACCAAAGTCCACACCCAGTCTTGCCCCTTCTTCGGCATCCCCAACCCTCCTGCCCCGTGCTCCTGCCCTCTTCGACAGGCATGGGGCAGCCTCGACGCTCTCATCGGGCGTCTCAGGGCTGCCTACGAGGAGCACGGAGGCCGCCCTGAGTTCAACCCGTTTGGAGCCAGGGCGGTCAGGATCTACCTCAGGGAGGTCAGGGACTTCCAGGCCAAATCCAGAGGAGTAAGCTACGAGAAGAAGAAGAGGAAAAGGCCCACCACACCCAAGGCTAATAATTTCATTTCAGGTGGTGGTGGATCAAGCTCGTCGGCGGGGATCAACTAGCTAGCTAGAGCCTAGAAGGAAGAAGGTGATAAAAAAAAAAACTACTGATTTATTTTTTGTTTTTGTTGTTGTTGTTGTTGGGAGCTAGCGTATATATACGTAAGAGGTAAATCAATTAATGAAAGCTCAATAATTATAATTATTTTTATCCTTTTATTTTATTTTATTTTATTTTAATGTTAATTGGCAATAGATGGATTTGATGGCGATGGACAAAATATCTTGACCTTTAATTTTGCCCCCTTTGTTGTTTATGTTTATGGACAAACATGCCTGCCTATATTCGGGAAGGCTATTTATTATAAGTTAATGTGTTATGACCTAGCTAGCAAGATCAAACTTCAACTTAACTAAGACCTTTATATCTTAATCATGGATCATTACTATAATTAATCTTAAGTAAACACATGATATTACATTACTCTCTGTCTCGTCGAATGTAGCTAGTTATGCAAATGAAAGCTTGGAAGTAGTTAATTAATCTGACAATCTACAATTTATATAATGGTTCTATATAAGCTGGTACTGTATGCGAGTGTCTGCGTTTACTGGTTTCAGGCTATATATATTCTGGGTTTATGTTTCCTTTTATTTCTCTTCCTTCTTCTATATGAAATATCTTTTCTTTTTCTTTTTCTACTTGGAATAGAAATGCTAGCTCAAACAAGTTTTATATCATCATAATTTGTATGTTTGGCTTCACAGAAGTGACAATATATATATAGTATAACAGCTGATCAGTACAAATGTCCATTTGGTTGTTGTTCTTTATGAATTCCTCTTCATCTTCTACTGCTTGTTATCTACCTCAGAGTAAGGTATGGCTAGAACCTATAAGCTAAGCTGCATGCTACGTACGTACATTGGTTTCAAGAAACATATATATATCATCAATTATAATGAGGATAAATAATTAAATTAAGAGCATGTACTGCTTGACTTTAGATACATTTACCTCCAGTAGTGAATGAATGAATGTGTGGGTAAATCTTTGATCGTGGGCCGACTAAATCTTTGCAATTGGAAGATTTGGTTATGTCTTTTTGTCGTTATAAAATTACATATAGTACGTGATAACATATATATATATATATATTAATTAATGATGCTTATAAGATTAATCGTCTATAGGTACGTAAGGAATCACTAATTATTTTCCAGATAGTCGACATAATAGCTAGCTAGGTTCTAAACCACCTATACCATTCAAATATTTTGGGTTCGATCTAAAGCTTGACCAAAAAGATACTATTAGTATGTTAATTAATAACCATTATTCTATATATCCTAATAATTTTAGTTATTAGACGAAGAAAAATTGAGGTTTGCATAATTTAGATAAAATCATGTGCACATATAAAGGGACTATCAGGATTTGAAATGGATACCTTTGAGTTTTATAAAACTTTGATATATACCAATAACTTGAATTATATTAAAAATTATTGCATGCCAATAACTCGATATATATTATTGAGAGAGGGTTCAAATTGATTTTTAGAATGTGACTAATTAAGGAGGATGTGTTCTTACATTATGTAATGAATTCCACTGGTTGTCAACACATTTAATTTGGTGATCTGATTAAAACCAACACAGATAAGTAATGTCTACGGTGAATTGATGTGTGAATTGAATGTTATTGAGTTATTTCATTTTGAAAAAATGGAAGAGTATATATATATATATATATATATATTAGTATTAGTAATAGTAATGACAAATAAATCTTTATTTTGAACCCGAATAGTCCACAATCCTTATAAGGTCATTTGGTGTTAAAATAAGATGGTAGATAGGAAAAGAAAATTATAATAGGAAGAAAACAAAAGGTAAACAAACATAGAATATATAAAAGCTAGGAAAGGAACTATGAAGTCAAACCCTAGAAACCTCGTTTATCTACACTACTAGAACTATTTATTTTCCAAGAATAGGCTCCGGGGTAGGGATTCCATTCAAGGCAAGTATTGCATTGGACCTCGCAGCAGAAATATAATACCATATCATATATTATATATATATAACCAAACCAAATTAAATGTCCATTCTAATTCTGCTCCCTCCATAATGAAATTAAAAGTGAAAAACTATTTCAAATAATAACAAAAATAATAGGAAAACGGAGCACCGCCGGTCTTCTGGCTCCGGCGGTCACCACAATGCAAAGTCTATATTTGTCCTCGCACGTGCGGGAACTGGATCGACCCAGTGGCTGATCTTGGACGTAGACTTGTGTTGTGAATAGACGCTACGAGCTTGCCGACAATGTTTCTGCACTATTTACCCCTTTCTTAAGGTTTTAGAGTTAATTTCCCATCCTCAATTTACCCTTTTAAGGTTGCAGTCATTATGCCATCCTGGACTCATGGTAACCGGTATATATTTGCTAATGTGTTCTGTACTATATATGAATTTGTACGTATTTAAGAATTTTTTTTGAAAATTATAGAAATTATATCTCATGTACTTTGGTAACAATAATGATCTTACATTTTTAATCACGTCCGGATGCGTATGGAAAAACAACTATTTGCTTAAACTAGATTCGGATAATGATCGATTACCTAGGTATACGATTATTGAACCGAAGGAGATCCGTTATCAACAATCAACAATATATATTATTATGTATTTTAAGGAAAATGATTTTAGCGCATCATCATATTTCAAAATTGGAACTCTCTCCTTAATTCTCTCCTCTAAACCAATCATATTTTATGATAGTTATTCTTTTTATTTGTAGTTTAATTTTTTAAACTCTCTCTCGTGTTCTCTCTCGCACATTTTACATTCTCATTTAATTAGTTTTTCCATCATAACATTTTATATTTTACTCCCAACATATTGTTCCCTTCACAAAAGTTGTTTTCTGTAATTTTTCGAGTACAATGACGTTAATCATGATATTTTTTTAATGAAAAAATTATCTTTATTTTAAAACGTCGATTATAATTTTGTTTTATTTCTAATGAAGTTCAGTAATTTTTTTATTCTTTTATAAGATTATAGGGTCTAAATTGTTAAGATTACAACTCAAAAGATTATTAGACTAGTTTGTATACATATATTTACGTTAATATTATCTTTAAGGCTACAATCTCTTGCGATCATTTTTAAATTGACATTTATACCAATTAATATTCATTCTTTGTTAAATTGAAAATTGATAATACCAATTTAAAACATTGTGTGTTAATCAAAATATTTTAAAGTAAACCGGTCAAGGAGCCGGGTGAACATAATATGTGTGTGTAGTTATGGGTATGTTACATGTCTCTCTCTCAACATATATTGGAGATGAGAAGGACGTGCTCCGTTGAAAGTAATTGGTCATCAAAGTGTTTGGGGTCTGATCAATCTTAACTAAGTTGTCTGACACTCTATGTATGATCTCCGTTTATATAGTCGTGGTATTAATTTGGGAGGATACACGTACACAAGAAAAGAATAACATCATAAGTATACATAAATCAAGTCTTCCACACCCATTTTCCTCATTTGTTCATGTCTCTACCTTCCTTTTATTTTTCTAGTGAGTGTATCTCTTACATTAATGTCCAGCTTAAGAGTTGTCGAGTTGGGCAATACATCATGTTATTCCTGTCGTTGTACCATGGGAGATAACACATGTAACTAATATATTATATATCGTAGAGAACACGATATCAAACACATACCTGAACATTAACTTATACGGTAAACTCTATTCATACAATTTTGTGTATATTTGGTGCTTGGTTTTTTTACAGAATCCCCAACTTAGGATTCTGATCACTACGGAAATGGGACGTAATAAGTAATCAAAGCAAAGAAGAAAATTGAATGATGCAGACTCCTCCGGTGGGCCCCACCACAAGCAGTGTCCGTACACATAAAAAAGATTCCGCAATCCACGGGCAGTAGACAGCTGACACGTGCTAAGCCGTCCCCACAAGCCGCGAGCAACCCCACGTGGACCCCCCCGGGTACTGGGTGTCGGGAACAGAAACCGGTTCTCGTATCTGCCGTTAGCCGACGTGGATAGACCGTTTAACCGTTGGATTGGGGTTTAATTAATTTATTGGTAATCATCCCATTGTTTATTTTTGGTTGCCATCCTTGGGTTGTAATTTTGGTTGCCATTTATGGGACTTATTTTGGCAGTTTGGAGGAGGATGTCTCTATTAATTAACGGTTATATTAATTAATCCTGCAGTGGTTTGGATTAAACAAAATTGTTTTTTATTTATTTATAAAAAGCCCTAGCTAGTGCCAGCCACTAGAAACATCCCTCGGCATATGGGTTTGTACGTAGTTTAATTAGAACATGTGTCGATGGTGTTTGCTATATACAGACAACTTGGCCAACAGTTTTTGTTTAATATTCATGTGATATGATTATATAGCACGAGGGATTTTTTTTTACACAAACAATCTCATCACATCTTAATAATGTTGTTTAATATATCGCTGGTACAACATCAACAAGCTACTCAAAAGGTGCATGACCCACATATGGGGCTTGCATGAAAACGAGATCGTCTCGCTAAATTGTGAGATATCACATTCCGAACTCTCCTAACAAACTGAAAGCTTAATCCCTCCCAAGCCTGCAGGATACCCTTACACTTATTAATGACTCCCCCAAGCTCAGCAAAGTCTACGTTAGTACTCTTCACAGCATGTGATCGTCAAAATAACTGCGAAATTATCTCGACAACACAAGTGTCATATGTGTCCAATGATTCATCTCGTTATGCTTCTACTCAAACTCGTTAACACGGTCTAGACGAAAGAGATTGGAAAGGGTTTCTAACAATCCTATTAATTCAATTAAAATAGACAATTTAGGTTTGATCAAGGAGAGAAAATAAGCTCTTGGATGAGATGATTCATCAAACCCAACTTCCTAATAGCAGTCGGATCGAAAAAATGTTGGACTTGGATTAAATAATACGAATCCTCTTATCACTCGTATGAATCCGCGACATGATCATGCACGCGGATTACCACTACTAGTTTCCCAATCGAGGTTGGAATAATCTCAACTAGGCTAACTGGTAATGAACACCGAGAAGTTCTACAAAGTGATAAGGGCTCTTTCAAGATTAAAGGAAATCACGAGTAATCGAAATTAGTATTAACTTGATCCATCAATACCTAAACTACTGATAACTACACCCAACTTAATCCATTAGGTACAAATCAGAGCGCCAAAACTAAAAGAAACACGAAAGGTAGAATCGATCTATTGGCTTACCCCACTGATAACATTCATCTATCTTAGATTGTTAATCATATAAATTCCAGAATCGATCAAATAAAGGATTTGATAGATTTGACCTAATTCAAGCCGTAACAAGAACTAGGTTGAAAACCCAACAATCAAAGCAATCATTCATTTGAATCCAATTATCCAACAATCGTCGACCATATACTTTTAGGGAGAGTTTCATAGCTCAAATCCTACATCTCAACCAAGAAACTCTAACGAATTAGCTACTCATGATTCTAGAAGAAGACAAATCAGAATTCGATCTAACCACCATCATGATGAGGAGACGATGAATCGATCTTACTCTAATCGTCGCTTTTAATCTTCTAGTTTCAATCCTAGCTTCAATATGCAATGGGGACTCCTTTTGATCTTCAATTGGACTTCTAGGGATGGAGAATGGTGTTTTTGCAGAGGGGAGATCGTGAAAAAGTCAAAGAAATTCGTTCTAGGGAAGTTTGCTTCTTTTTCCTCGAAATCTGGCTTTTATAAGGGAAACTACAGATCGGGGGTGCACGCCATGCACCCCTTATGCAGAAATTTGTCACAGCTTGAAAAACAGTGCACATCGTGCACCTCTTTTTGCTACGAGGCTATTTTGCAATTTAGGCCTGCACGACGTGCAGTTCTTCTGTTCCACCATTTCTTGTCTTGTTCTTCCGTCCGAGTTTCAATCGTGCTCTATTTCGTATCCAAGACTCGCAACCAGACCCTCTATCTCTAGAGTACCTGTGGATAATAAATACTACAAAGAAACACATCAAATTGACCATAACGGTCCATATGAACGGGTCTAGGCACATAATGCCAAAACATGAAACCACACAAAAATGAAGCACAAACAAGCTAGTATTCACTAAAAAAGCGTGCAAAGATGGATAGATATTTACTACAAATCCTAGCACTATCAGCATGCATTACCAACTCAGAATCACCCTAAACAATTACTTGCTCATGACCCATGGAACTCACCTACCGCAATGCTTCTAGCAGCGCTGCTGCCTCTGCAATTTTGTTGGCCACAAACCAGGGTGAGTTATGTACCAAACCAGAAGAGTCACGCAACACCATTCCCAAGCTTGTGGTGTTGATGTCTATAAACCCATCCATATCAACATTACATATAAGAATACCTTGATGAGGAGTATGCCAATCCGGGCAATACGTGGTGGTAGAGGGCCTTGTTATTCCTGGGTGTTCTTGCGCTGCTTGGCAATCATAAATTTGTTGAAGACCTTAAGCTACTGCCATTGCCACCGGTTTGTCATTATTATTCCAAACTTGGTCATTTCGTGACCTCCATATACTCCACAGACCCGCCACAACCTTTTGACAGGTCTCATTTGATTGATTATCCACTAATTCCCAGAGCCAAGTGTCAAAGTCACTGACCTTGTCCATCGCTGCCTCAATACAAATTTCAATTCCCAAATTCGCCCAACATTCTTTAGAGAATGGGCACTCCAAAAAGAGATGCCATGACTCCTCGAGATTGTTGCCACAGATACTGCATTCCCTAGGTATGGTCATCCCACACCGCCGTAGTCTTCCCCTGGTAGGAACTACATCCCGAATCAATCGCCACAAAAATGTCTAAACTTAGGTGGGATGGGTAGACTCCACAGTTTCCTCCAAGCCCTCGGTTTATAGTGTTCTGATTTATCTATCAACCTCTCCAAATATAGCCTATAGTCCGAGCGTACCGTATAATCTCCATTTTTTCTGTAATGCCAAAGAATACAATATTGACCCATTGCAATAGAGGCTGGTATGTCCATAATTGCCTCACAATCATTGGTAGAGAAGAATTGATGGATCAGCGGTAGGTTCCATTGTTGGGTGTCATCGACGAAAAGGCTGTCTACTCGAGCCTCACTCATGTCGGGCAGCGTCGTTGTTTCAGGAAGAAAATTCTCGTTATCCCTAGGCAGCCATGGATCCGCCTAGATCCTGATATGACTCTGGGTTATGTATCAATCTCCATGCTTGCTTTCCCAAAAGTGCCAAGTTATAACCCCACATGTCTCGAAATCCAAATCCACCAATATCCTTTCGTACCGCCATACGATCCCACTCCATCCAGGAAATTCCTCTCCCGGTATACCTCTTGGATTCCCACCAAAAGGAGGTTATCATACGTTCTAGGTCTGTAATGAGTTTGTCTGGCCGTAAAAACACGCTCATACAGTACATCAGGAGAGCTTGAATCACTACTTTTATAAGGACCTCTTTTCCTCTGGTCGAAAGAAATTTATCCTTCCAGGTTTATAGTCGATCCCATACCCGTTTTTGAATTTCTTTAAAAGTTGCTGACTTGTTCTGACCAACAATGACCAGTACTCCCAATTATTTATTTGTGTCCAAAGTTGTGTGCACCGTTAGAAAATTAGAGACATCTAGCTTAATTTCTCTACCTCCTTACTAAAGAGAATCCTAGACTTGTCAAAATTAATAAGCTGCCCTGAGGCCAGGGTGTAGGCATCAAATATATTACGCAGTTGCTAAGCTTCCCCGACATTTGCCTGAAGGAAGAACAGTGATTCTTATGCGAAGAGGAGATGTTGAACTTGGGGAGGTCTTCTGCAAACCTAGTATCCATGAATGTTGCCTTGCGCCGCCGCTTGATGAATCATAGCTGTGAGACCTTCAGTAAAGAGTACGGAAAGAAAAGGAGATAGCGGACATCCTTGTCGCAAACCTGTTCCCAGTCTAATATGTCCATACAACCTATTATTGACCGTGACTGAATAGCGAACTGACTTGATGCAAAGAAGCATCCATCTTATCCAGGATTCCGCAAACCCCAGCTTATGCGTCACTTCCTCCAAGTACTTCCATTCAACTCTATCGTAAGCATTTGATATGTCTATTTTCAAGGCCACACTCCCTATTGCTGTTTTAGGTTTAGTTCTCATGCTTTGTAAGGATTCCCAGGCTATAAGGATGTTGTCAATAATCGATCTACCATGGACGATTGCAGACTGCTCTTCACGGACTAGGTGCGGGATAACTCTCCGGAAGAAATTTGCCAGAGTTTTTGCCAAAATTTGATATCTAACGTTGCATAATGATATTGGCACAAGATCTTTCATAAATGAGAGCAACGAGACTTTCGGCAGAAAAATGATAGTCGTATCCTGAACTATTTTAAGGATTTCATTGCAAAACAACCAAGTTCGACAATCATTACAAACCGCGGGTCCCATAATATCCCAAAATACTTGGAAGAAAGCCGGATTGAAACCGCCCGGTCTCGAAGATTTATCTGCACCCATGGAGAACACTACATCTCAAAACTCAAGGTTTGTAAGAGGTTTTGTGAGTTGATCGTTTTGCACATTAGTAACGCCTGCCTGTATATTATCCACTACTGCTTCCGTGGCTCCCCCTTGTGACGTAAACAGCTGACTGAAGTAAGATGCCGCAATGCGTCCCATCTCCTTGGTATCCTCTGACCACGTGCCCGTTGTATCCCTTAAACCCTTTAGTTGTTTATGTTTCCAACGTCCGTTTTGCCATCGAGCGAAAAATTGGTATTTAAATCACCCCCTTTGAGCCAATTTTGCTTAGCTCTCTGAGCCAAGAACGCATCTTGTTCCTTTAACAGTTTTAAGAAGTCATCCTGACAACTTTTCTATTCGCTTGCGTCAGTCCCTTGCACATTTGTCCGCATGGGCATAAGCTCTCTACGGCGGGCCTCGATATTCTTCCGGTATTGAGGTTTGTGTTGTAACGCTCAACTAATGATCCTTTCTGTCCATCTTGTAAATCTCTCTTCAAATGTGTACTGATGCCCCCTGGGTCCACGCCTCCAATACCAAGCTACGGAATTTAGGAATCTTGCATCAGCTGTTTTCGAAACGGAATTTGCAAACATATGATTCTGGCTCAGGGTGGTCAACTGTCAACACAATCAGTGAGTGGTCTGATCGAGGTGCTACCGTATTCACCAAGGATATAGGTTGGAACTGAGTTTGGAAGGCCATGTTAATGAATGTCCGATCGAGATGTTCCTTGACGGCATTTGGTTGTCCAAGCCACTTCCAACATGTGTATTGGTACCCTTCCAACGAGATCTCCACTAGCTGGCTGTCCGGAAAAGCTTGTTGGAATCCTGCTAGAAGTGGTGGGGGATATGGGTGTAAACCTCATTTATCTGAAGTTGTGAGCATATCATTGAAATCACCGATACAACACTAGGGTTCTGTAACATTCGTCACCAGTGTTCTGAGAAGATCCCAGGATGCTTGTCTACGAGGTCAGTCAGGATATCCAAAGAAGCCCGTTAACCGAAACCAACTACCCGATGGTCCCTCTGCCCTTATAGTCACGAAGTTCTGATTTTAATTGACATGGACGCCTTACGATCCAATTTTCCAAAGCACTGCTATGTTGCCGCTATGGCCATCAGCCTCAACGGCAAAGCATCCTTCAAACCTTAGCTTCAATCGGACCCTCTCCATTCGATTTTTGTCGGCTAGGGTTTCGAAAAGAATCACTATATCTGGTTTGTGATGTCGAACCAAATCTACGAAGAATTGAATCGCAGTCGAATGCCTAAGATCCCGAACATTCCAACTGAAAATCTTCATTGTTGCAGCCGGCGCTTTGCTGGCGACTCACCAATGAGAGATGACGAACTCTCATTGCGAGAGAAAATTAGGGCATCCGTTTCTACTTTGGCAAGGGTCCATATATTTTATTTTGTTTCACATTGATTACACGAGGGAATTATAATAACATAATATTTGTTTCTTCTTAAATCAAGAAGCATGAATACATGACATTAGTTTTTGTGTTTATGACTATGCATGGATATGCTTTGTATAAATTAAACATTTTTATATAAAAAGACATTTATATATTTTTACTGTGATTTAGAATGAAAATTATAGAATTTACTTAAGGTTGTATGCATGAATTATTTTAGATATGTGATATTTTGGAATAAACTAATGTATTATTTGAGAATATGGATTTATGATGTGCATATAGCTTGTGATGCGATAATTATCTTGTGTTGTTTGATGAGTTATATAATGTTGGATGATATAGGGGAGTCTCCCAAGCCACATGTCGATCCATTTCGAGATTTAAAACTCCGATATTATATAATGTTTTTATACAATTAGATCTTGTTAGTATGTTTCCCATATACGACTCACTACATTTCAAGTTCTAACAATCCAGCACAGTGCATTAAATTGTTTAGGATTTGGGCTCACTTCCTTAAAATGATTAGTCACACAACAACATTGGCTAGTTTCATTATAGTTGATAAAAGTATGTTTGCTTAGTAACTATCGACATAAATGGCAGACATCCTATCGTATCGTACTCCCTAATTTATTTGTTCATAAAAAGTATGTTTGCTTGTGTAGAGAATCCTACAGATTAGCTAAGTAACCTATTATACGTCCCCTATTAGTTGTATTATGTATTATTAGGTAATTACCTCCTAATAGGATTCCTAGAGTAGGTAAGTCTCATATGGAGACTTGTGTATATAACCCCTATTGCCTACGGGCCTTCTAATAACAAGAGTAGAATATTATTCTCTCAAATCTACATGGCTTCAAAGTCTTCTCTATACCTTAAACCCTCAAGACTAGCGCCACCCTAAAACCCTAACGTCTTCCGTCGTCGCTACTTCCGACCATGACGAGTGAAGGAACCATATCTGTGAGCACAGGAGCTGCTGCTACTGGAAATAACTAAAGCACAATGGCACCGGTGATGAACACAGATTACTAAGGATTCCTGACTACGTACAAAGTCGACGGAAAGAATTATCTCAAATGGTCTAAGACAGTCCAGATGTACATCAAAGGAAGAGGAAAAGGAGGGTACTTGACTGGAGCAATCAAAGCACCAGAAAGCACCGATCCTCAGTTCCAAACCTGGGATGAGCACGATAACCTAGTCAAGACCTGCCTGATCAATTCTATGAAGCCAAATATCGGGGATAACTACATCCTTCACCCAACTGCCAAGGCTATCTGAGATGCAGCCAGAAAGACTTACTCAACTGTTGAAAATTCGTCTGCTATGTTCAAAATCGAACAGCAGCTCTTCCACCTTCATCAGGGGGAGATGGATGTCACAGAGTACTACAATCAGCTGGGACACCATTGGCTTCATCTAGATAACTATGAAGCTCAAGATTGGGATACTCCCGGTGATCAAGAGAAATTCCGTCAGTATATTGAAAAGAAGAGGACCCTGACATTCCTTTTGGGACTAAACCAGAACCTTGACCGAATTAAGAGTCACGTTATGAGCACCAAGCCCTTCCCTACTCTCGAAGAGGCTTTTGCAGAAATCCTAGGTGAGGAATACCGTCGGGATCTCATGGTGACATCAAATAATGCGAACAACAACACTACTCTTCCAGCTGAAGGCTCACCTCTGGCTGTTTGTGGTCAATACCACAACAAACAGAGTCAACTACCTAATCAACCAAGAAGGGATGATGACGAAGATCCATATTGTGATCGTTGTTGTCGTCATGGTCACACTAGAGCTGAATGCTGGTACCTAATTGGAGGTCCATTGGGATGGAAACCAGCAAACCCCGATAAGAAGAAGAAGGGAAAAGCTCTTGTAGCAACAGCCACTAAGCAACCACAACAAAACATTCCAGCAGCCACCCGTTTCTCAAAGGAACAGGCTGCAATGGAGAAATTCTTCAAGCTCATGGTCCAGAATCAGCCAGAAAGATTCTCTAGTCATTTTGCTAGTCAAGGTAAATCCTCTTATGCCTACTCGGTTCAATCTAAACCTTGTGCAAAATGGATAATAGATTCAGGCTGTTCGGATCACATGACAGGTTCTAAGGAAGTGTTAACCGAATTTCAATCCTATTCTAAGAAGACAGGGGTACGTATAACTGATGGTAGCCTCTCAGCAGTTGAAGGAATAGGCAGAGTTCGTATTAACCAAAACATAGAGTTATTCCCAGTATTCTATGTGCCAAAGTTAAATTGCAACCTAATCTCTATAAGTCAGATCACTAGAGACCTAACGTGTGAAGCCTCATTCAGTTCTAATCGTTGTTCCCTGCAGGAGGAAGGCTCCGAGAGGACGATTGGAACTGCTAACCTTCATGAAGACCTATTTATCATGAATGAAGTCAGGAGGGAGGTAGCAGATGAAGGACTAAGTCGTGCTTTAGCTACTAGCATTCTGAATAGAGATGATAGCCAAATTATGTTATGGCATATTCGGTTAGGACATCCTAGTTTTGGATATTTACAAAGATTGTTACCTAAATTATTTCTTAATAAAAGCTTTAAGGATTTACAATGCGATGTGTGTCAATTGGCAAAACACACCCGTGCTAGTTACCCTGGGCTACAGTACAAGCCTACATAGCCCTTTGCTATTATTCACAGTGACATTTGGGGACCAATGAGAGTGAAATACATCAACGGGGCCAGATGGTTCATTACATTCATAGATGACCATACTAGGCTCACTTGGACTTTCCTCATGAAAGAAAAATCTAAGACAACAACAGTATTTCAGGGGTTCTATGACATGATTCTCACTTAGTTTGGCACAAAGATACAAGTCCTAAAACTGACAATTCTCATAATTATTTCAACTCAGAACTAGGCACCTATCTCTCTCAACGACGAGTCATACACTGCAGTTCTTGTGTGGATACCCCACAACAGAACGGTATTGCAGAACGCAAGAACCGACACCTCCTTGAAACTGCTAGGGCACTGATGTTCACTAAACATGTGCCGAAACACTTATAGGGAGAGGTTGTCCTAACAGCTACCTATCTAACCAACAGACTACCATGTAGATTCTTAAAATACCAGACCCCCAAGGATGTGTTGGTGCAGACATATCCACATGTGCGAGCTTATATGTCAGCTATGGACCCGAAGGTATTCAGGTGCCTTGCGTTTGTCCACATTCAACAACACCAACAGACCAAACTTGATCGGCGTGCACAAAAATGTGTGTTCATTGGATATGCACCTCGACAACACGGCTACAAGTGTTATTCTCCATCCACTAATAAGGTTTTCACCACCATGGATGTAACCTTCTTTGAGACCTCCGGATATTATGGCAATCCAGAGCTTCAGGGGGAGAGAGTGGCAGGAGAAGAAACTCTGGATATGCTAATTCCTATGGAGGTTGAACCAGTAATGCCTCAGGTTGTGGTTTCCTTACCAAGTTCTCCACCTGAACCTGAGGGGAGACAACAACCTGCCATTCAATACGTGTACCAACGAAGGAGAAGAACAGCTCCTGAGAACTCTTAGGAGATTACAACTACAGAAATCTTTGCTGATGTGGAAGATACAATTGAACCAGAACTTCCCCCACAATCAGCAAATGAAGAAACTGTAGTTGAGGAAGTGTATCAGCCTGACGACTATGACCTATACTTGCCAATAGCAATGAGGAAAGGTGTTCGGGAATGCACTTGTCATCCTATTCAAAGGTATGTCAATTATGGACGTCTTAGTCCGGAATTTTGAGCCTTTACCACTCACTTGGATACTAAACCAAGGACCATTAAGGAGGCAATGCGAATACTTGAATGAAGACATGCTTTTCTTGATGAAATTGCAGCCCTAGAAAGTAATCGCACATGGAGAATAGTCAACTTACCTCACGGGAAATAAACCGTTGACTGTAAGTGGATATTAACTATCAAATATAAAGCAGATGGTAGTTAGAAAGGTATAAGGCGCGACTTGTAGCTCGTGGCTTCACTCAATCCTATGAAATTGATTATGAGGAAACATTTGCCCCTGTAGTAAAACTGAACACGGTGAGGATCCTACTATCTATTGCCGCCAATAAGGATTGGCCTGTATAGCATATGGATGTCAAGAACACCTTGAATGGAACCTTGACTGAAGAAGTATATATGACCATTCCAGAAGGTGTTCAACATACGAGAGGTGGAAGAGCTGTGTGCAAACTGAAAAAATCCTTGTACGGATTAAAGCAGTCTCCTCGTGCTTGGTTTGGAAAATTCTCAAGCATGGTGATTTCAAATGGTTATCACCAATGTCAAACAGACGGCCCAATTTTTGTTAAACACAGTGCTGGAAACAGGAGTGCTATCCTTATCGTCTATGTCGATGATATAATAATCACAGGCAATGACGAAGAAGAGATTGGAAAATTGAAGGCCAAGCTGGGAATGGAGTTCGACCTAAAGAACTTGGGGGAAATGAAGTATTTTCTGGGAATGGAAGTGGCCAAATCAGGTGCAGGAATCTCCATTTCCCAAAGGAAATACGTCCTGGACCTTCTAGATGAGACAGGTATGACAGGCTGCAAACCAGCTGACACACCTATGCAGCAAAACCTCTAGTTTAGCACAGAAACTACGAGGAGGCTAACAGATAATGGGAGATATAAGAAGTTAGTTGGTAAACTGATATACCTCTCACACACACGACCTGATATTACATTTGCAGTGAGTGTGGTGAGTCAGTTCATGATCGAACCTACTGAAGAGCATATGGAGGCAGTAACCCGCATCCTGAGATATCCGAAGAAAACTCCGAGACTCGGGTTATTATTCAAGAAAATCGATAACGCATCGATTGGAAATGTTCACTGATATTAGCTGGGCAAGTGAAATTACTTCACGAAGGTCAACTACAGGTTACTGCTCATACGTTTGGGGAAACCTAGTTACATGGAAGAGTAAGAAGCAGTTTGTGGTAGCCCGAAGTAGTGCAGAAGCTGAATACAGAGCACTGGCTCTTGGAATTCAAGAGGCGATGTGGATACAACGAGTCCTTAAAGAACTCGATCTTCCAGGACAAGGAAAAGCATCATTGTTCAGTGACAGTCAATCGGCACTGAGCATAGTCAAGAATCCTATCCATCACGACAGAACAAAGCATGTCGAGATAGACAGACACTTCATAATAGAAAAGGTTAAAACTAGAATAGTGGAAGTCAGCTATGTACCGTCAAGGCAACAAACATCTGATGTTCTTACTAAGGCTCTGTCTCAAGAGCTCCTAGAGTACTTCAAGTCCAAGCTTGGTCTTGTGAATATCTACACCAAACTTGAGGGGGAGTGTAGAGAATCCTACAGATTAACTAAGTAACCTATTATACGTCCCCTATTAGTTGTATTTTGTATTATTAGGTAATTACCTCCTAATAGGATTTCTAGAACAAGTATATCTCATATGAAGACTTGTGTATATAACCTCTATTGCCTACAGGCCTTCTAATAACAAGAATAGAACATTATTCTCTCAAATCTACAGCTTGCTTACAAACTACTAACAATCACAGCTGATGTTCAGGCTTGAGGAGCTGGCGAAAATTAGGGCGAAAAGCATCACAAGATTAGCCAATGGTTTCTATAATGTCGAAATAAATACTCAAAAGCCATTTCCCTCTATTTTTTAAATTTGTGCCTGTAGCTGGGGATTTAAACTGCAACTATAGAAAAAAGAATGATCAGATTGAATTGAGCGGTATGGGGGGTGTGAAAGGTGAGATGCATATTTACATAGTCAAAAAAAGGGAACCCAGCAACAGGGTCGCCATCTCCATCGGTCTCGGTCTCCTCACGAACCAGACCCAATCATTGAATTTGTTTTTACCACCGAGATACGATTTTTAATCTCCTCATTAACAAGTTTGGTTAATAAGTCTCCTCCGTCAGCTGAAGTCCCTGTTCCGTTCAAAAGGCGACTGAGTTTGCTCAGTTCCTCCGGGTTTGCCTTCTTGAATACCCCTCTCATGATCTCATCTACCTCGCCTGGCCAACACTGGGATGGTTTCTTGTAACTCACTCCACCTGTTCCAGGTTGAGCTTGAGATGGTCGTAGCGGTATCTGCCCTTGAGGCCTCGAATAGGGACGAGAGTCCCAATACTCGGTACAGACTCTGCCACTGTCCAGCGCTTCTATCGCCTGTTCAATGTTGAATGTTAATGGAGTGCATGGTACAAACGCAAAGGCGGAAACTAGATCCGACAGATTCACCTGCACAATTGTTGGCGATGAGAACCCAAACATTTCGAAGCCATCAAGGCTCCCAGGAGGTTGCAAGGGAGGAAGGTTTTGTTTGCCCAATTTATGCTGTTTCGCGATCTCTTGATTTACCCTCTCTCTCACCATTTCCCAGCATCTGGTAGCTGAAACATGAACAAATAACTCTGCCGGATGCTGCTCAATGGACACCTGAGATTTTACGAGTCAAAGAATCAGACTTTATAAAGCCTAGTTATTGAGCTTCGAGACAGATAAAATAATTTACCATGAACAAAGGTCCATTTCTTCCAGAATCCAGAATTTCAGAAACATAGTCACACATACTTGATGGATCCAATACACTTATATACTTAACCCGGCTCCTGTATCCTGCATCCAATACATTGGTTAGCATAAACTGGACTCATTCCGGCCGGCAACAGATTTGTTTAACCATTGGCAGAGTATTACCTTTGGGAAAAATTGACTGACTGTTGCACCATGTTTTTCCTGAAAGAACTGCTCCGAGCTCCTGAGGCTCAACGTTACAATTGATTCTCCGCACTACCTTAGCAATGCGGGGACCCTTTTGGCGTAAAGACCGATCCAAATTATGTTGCAAGCAAGACGGGCTCACTGTTGCAGTTCTCGACATATCGACGGGACTAGAGGTTGCACTTATACCCATCCTATCGTCGTAGTTGGTTCTCCCAAGGTTAGAATGATGCGGTTGCCGACTTCCGGCGTCTCCTATATTGTCACCCTTACTGGTTTCACTTGAATTACCAACTCCTGTAGTGTTCGATCCTATGCGACAACTGTTTTTTGGTTGGTTGGATTCCAAAACTGCCACAGCATTGCTTAAGCTTTGACTATTAGTTGACGAGCAAATGGAGCTTTTTCTCGTAAACGTCTCGACGATGGGTCCAACTAGGATCCTCGAAGTATGATTGCCGTTACATAGACTATCATCGGAGGAGGATAGCTTATCTGATAGTTCTGTTTTCTTAGCAGAAAATTCTGCCTCTGCTTCAGCTCTCTCCAAAACCGGCTTCACCGGTCCATCCTCCTCATCGTCACTAAGCAGAATAACTTCATTGTTGGCAGAACTCAAGGACTTCATTTTAGCCACATCCGATTCTGGAGACCTAACAGAGGTTCCTTCCAACTTGACCTCCCTGGGGAAATTCCTTGCTGTTTGTGACTTCACATCTTTAACCAATGTAGCTTCAGGAAAATCATACAACTTACCTTCTTGAATCTTCTTCCCAGTGACATGGGATGTGAGGGCTAGACCAAGATCTGATCTTGCCCATCTATACACTGCACTCAGTTTCCCTTCCAATGCCTCTACTAGGACATCCAAATCACCGATTTCGTACCGGAAGAGGAAATATCTGGCACCAGAAGCACAGGAGCACAACTGCTTAACATGATTCAAGCATGTGTACCTGTCCGGGGAACAACTGCACCCTGCTGCAGAGAGGTGTAAATCGAAAAGGCAAACGGCACATTCCCTTTCGGTTGTAGCATCGAAGTTAGAGTCCATCTTAAGTGTCTGCAACGTATTGCAGAGAAGTTCCCTCATTATCCGTTCCGTGTCCACACGTGCCTACACATTACATCCAGCATAAGCCGCCCACTTTCGAACAATACAAATGACGAATGAGGAAACATTAACACTGCAATTTTACCTACCTTAAGTGCCTTGGCTAATAAGCCCTCTTTTCCACAGACTTCTTTCCACCTTAAGTTATCTGCAGTGTTCCGCCTCAGTAAATTAAGCTCCCAATGAGCTTTCACAGCTTCCCTTGCCGCCCCTAACAAAAGTTTGTCATGAGAGATGGAAGTTCGCCGTGCTTGATCGCGGTAAAGCTCTATGGCAATCTGTCCATGGGGAAGCCAATCAACGGGGGCAACATTGACTGCCTCGGCGCAATTGAAACCACAATTAAACCCAGAATGGTATGCCCGGGGAAAGGTCAAAACAAACTCGCCAGGGTTCTGCGCACACCGATAGACTGGCACACCTTCAGATTTCAGTATCGATGGTGAAAGCTGTGTAACCTATTTGCAGAATCAAATAATTGATTTCAGGAATTGATTCCATCTCAAACAAGAAACATAAAAAATGCACCAACTATATGAGGAGAGAATGTGACCATAGAGACACAATCACAAGCCCAGAAGCTCGCCGATGACCAATTACAAACTATTAACAGCACAAGCAGTTTTTAATGCTAAGTTTACTAGCTAAGCTTCACATCCCTAAAACCCAAATTTATATTACTTTCAATGGGAGCCAGAAGAAATAGTATTCTTACCAGCTTATGAAGCAAATCAGGTTGTTCTTCAAAGAGATCAGGCAAATGCTTTCTCATTGCTTCTTCCAGCATAAGAGCATCCTTGCCTGGAACCCCATACCACAATTTTGGAGCACCCCAATGCATGTAATTAAGTGAATACAAGTGATGATCTTCAACATGCTGTATTCAGCCATACAAAGAAAGAAAGTCAGGAGATGGTCATCAGCAACTAACATACTACGAGAATCAATAACTGGCAAGCCAATAGACGAGTTACAGGCCTTAAGAAAGCTATTAGCTGGTTTAAACTCAGCAGCTATCACACAAAAGTGGCTAAATAGCATATCCAGATTCTTTAATCACCAAGAATCAAGGTTTAGCACTTTAAACTAAATCTTACCCAGCAGAAGGACGAAAAGCACATCCCAATGTACAGCCAGGGGACTAGCACACCAGAAATATCACCACTTTCATAAGACAGGACAGATCCAGAAAGCCTTGGGAAGTTATTCAAGTTCCAGCCTGATTTAGTGTATCGGTCCACAGTAACAAGACCATCTTCACCACACATTTTCGGAAATCCACTGCCAAACACTCCAGTTTCAAGATCAGCTCCATACAGAACCTATAGAAGAAAAGGAAACAAATAAACGCCAGCTCATCCGGCAACTCTTGTTCCAAAAGAAAGGTCAAACATCAACATCTAAGGCACATCAAGTTCCAGCTCCTTTAAACCATACCTCAATTTCTTCAGTGGCCTTCTCTACAATCCTCCAATATTCACCCTCTATGTTCTCCACAGTGGGTTCGCAGTTCAGAAGTGAAGATTTGTTCTCAGCATCTTCATCCTTCCTAAAGAACTGGGCCTTGAAATCATCGGCATACTTCTGAAATGTACTCAGATCAAATTCTGGACCAGGATCAAACCCAAATGTCTCAGGCAAACCAACCCCGGCGGCATCACCAAGCTCTGGTTTGTTTCCAACATCATTCCCACAATCTACTGCCATTCTCCCACATTTTCTCCTTTTCTTCCGAGTATGATTATTCAATTTGGACAACTTTATCATTGAGTCGCGGTTTTGCAGTTTGTCAACTCTCTGAACACGAGTAGAAAATTTGGAGCCCTCCCATATACTCTTTTCCTTAAGGGGACAGGGAGGCTTCCACGAAGGAGGAGGGACAATGCGACAGATGCCATAAGGCTCAGCTTTTGGACGAATACTAGCTATATAATTCAGGGTATCTTCAAACTCCTGGAGAATACATTGAATATAGAGTAAACTTCATGTGTCTAAATGATGAAAAAGAACACTACAAGCAGCAAGACATACTTCTTCTGTCGGGTAGAAGACAGGAGCTTCCTCAATATCAGGTCTGCGAGCATATTCAGGACGCCATCTAGCTGTGACCTGAGCCATAGACTAGAAAATTAGTTGCCTTAAATTCTATACCAAATTACACAATATGAAGCTGGATGACGAAACGAACCCAACAAGAAAGTTGACAAAAGAATAACCTTTTGGCAATCTTTACACCTTGGACAGCCACGAATGACACCCTTAGGAAGAGAAGTCCTTAAATTGGCATTCTGAAACAAAACAAACTGTGGTAAGGCCAGAACAACATCCTTTGGAAGACAAGTCCTTAAATTGGGATTCTGAAACAAAACAAATAGTCGTAAGGGCAGACAGTAGCATGTCCGAGGAAAATAGAACATAGAACAGTTAAGTAACAGAACTCACCTGGTTAACGCCAGCGGTTTTGGGATCATCTTCAGAACAGTGTTCTAGATGCCCATGATTTATCCAAGGCTTACGCCGGAGAGACTTTGCTGCGATTTTAGTGGCATCGCTATTTTGAGGTTCGGCTTTCGCTTGATCAGGTGGAAATGCACCAACACTTGCAGAAGCTGAAGAACTTGTTGCATTTTGACTAATTTGCTCCTGTTGTGTATCAATAATGCAAGGCTCTGATTTTATCTGCATTAACTGAGACGCAGAAGCTCTTTCAACAGCTGAACCACTAATTACAACAGGATTTCCTTTGTTTCCACCATCTTCCACCCTCTTGAGGGAAAATGCGGCAAACGACTCAAACCCGGGAGGAACTGCAGGGACTTCTTCACTCTCCTCCTTAACACATACTCTCATGAAGTCGGTTCCCATCACCTATAACACATGGACAATAGATCCTAAGTAGAGACTAAAAAACAACATTTTCTATTATCGCTAGTTCATGCATCTAGAACGGAACTTCTGACGAATTAATCTTCATCCTAACCAGGAGGCACCATCAGATCGCATCAAGCAGAGAACACAATACACGCATGCATGACAAGATCAACTCAACCAAATCGCAATGGAACTCTATCGAGTATTTAGTTATTACACATTAGATTTTGCAATACAACTACGGTGCAATAAACTGCTTTACGAAAATTCGATGCACATATCAAGTAATATCTGAGCGTTGGAAGGTAAGGAATATGCAGATAGGCCAAATCCATTCTTGATCACAAAACATGCAGGCAATGTAATAATTCACATAATAACTATAATATATCTAACTTCCAAAATTAGACTCAACCCTTCTAGATGGATCAAACCAAAATAATAATAAGAACAAGGATTAGTCCTTACAATATTGTGATCCCAGAGTCTGCAAATTCCTGGGTTCCAGTCAACACAGCTCAATTAACCGATTGAGCTTTCCCCAGATTTGGAACAAAAGGGGGTACCAAATACAGAAGGATGGAAAAGCTGATAACAGCAGAGATCTGAAAACCCTAACCCTAATAGCCTAATCCAAGCTCCAACCAACCAGATGGGTTACATAATCCTTCTGCTATTTTTAATGGTATTAAAAATGAATATTTGTGTTCCTTTTTCAGACCAGAAATCGTTTGAGATCTTGCCCAAATACAGAAACAGCAGAAACAAATTCGATTATCCACAGAAAAAGAAAGAAAAACCCAAGCTCGTCATCGGCATAATCAGATTATAAACCCTAACTCCAACCTTTTTTAAGAGCTCCAAAAATAAAAATAAAACAGCAACAGAAATTCAGTACATGAATCCAGGTATCAGAAATTCCCAAATTTCTTTGTGTAGGAAACGGTAATAAATCGGTGAGATAAAACCAGAAAATAAATACAACCAGGAAGGCAACAAACAATAAAAAAAAAAGGTTCAGGGAAAAAAGCAAAAAAAAAAAACCTAGAAGGAAGAAACTGGTCTGTGGACTCACAAAGCACAGGGGGGGAGAGGAGGGGCAGATTTGGAAAGATAATTATCGTCCAGTTCGTAGCCGGCTCGTCGTTTGTGGCTACGTGTCCCGTGAAACCACCGTTTTCTTTATCACTTTTTTTTTCCCGGGAGATATATCTGAAGGGGGGTATTGTTGGAAATATAAAAATACAGAAAAAGTAGACCTCTTCTTGATGGGGCCGGCGGGGGGAACTAGTGTATATGGTTTTCTGAGAAGGCGACTTTGTACTCTTCATTCCCGGTGGCGCCAATGTTTTCTCCTTCTACTGTTCCATTGAATCACTAGTTCATGGTTGTTGATTCGACCATTATTAATACCCTCATCTTCTTCTCTCGCTTTATCCTATCCTTGGCGGATTTGCTTACATACGTCAAACCTATCTATTATTGTTAATCCCTGCGTATGCGATAGAGAAGGGCCTGAAACTTGCCTTGTCACTCAGTTTATGGTTACAATTTCCTCAATTCGTGATTTCCACGATATGCCTACACATTGGGTCGTGATGGTTTTGTTCAGGCACTCTGTGGGATTTCGTTTCGCTCGAAATGTCATACTTGGTCAAGTGTTTGCAGTCGTAAAAGGATAAGGACAACCATTATCGCAGTCACAAAGCTAATCACTACTGTAATCACTATGCTGTACATTAACAAAACAAATCGCCCAGCGAGGGAGGAATCACAGGGACTAGGTCCCGGGCAAGACTCTTGACCTGATCATACGAAGCTAGTAACAAAGATTCTCCCAACCAAATTAATTTGTACTTGAAAGAATACTAATATTCCATTACACTGTCCGCAGAAAGCCTCGTACCTCGACGAGGAAGGCATTGACATTTTTACGGAATCTTTGGTAGTTCATACGGTCGAGATTGGAAGAGAGCTGGTTGGAGTTTGTCACCATATGGAATGCATTCGCAAGCCTAGATTTGAACTCTGGATTTGCCTGTCTCTCTATCAACTCACTCCCTAGTTTCTGTTCATAGAAAAAGCAAACGCGCTCACCATAACTGTCCCAATTCCAGGATTCACGAGTGAGTATATCTGCATACGGTTCAGTTAAATGTTTTACCTGGTACAGGCTTTGTTCACAGAGGATCAACGGGAACAATGCATCAGCAGCCGGGCTAACCAGATCCGGGCTGCAACCAAATATGGACTGATAGGATAAGAGGAAGAACCGATTCCATTCCACTGGTTAATCAACTACTTAAAATTGCAATTACCTGTAATCCTCAAAAAGAAGTAGTTGAAGCAACACTTGGAGGAATCTACTGAAAATGCCCTCCTGCATATTGCCATGTAGATCTTTCACCGATGTGGCGTGGGAGCCCAAGCCTAGGCTGCCGCTAGCAGTTGCCTTGTAGTGGTAGGCAGCAAGGGCTTTCAAAGATCTCAGACACATGTTCACGATTTCTGTATCCTATTCCGTCGAAAACAAATGGACAATTGCTCAAGTCACAATCAAGAATCTTCTAACCGGAAAGTCTAGCTTGTTAGACATTTTTTAGGTGAAGACTGAGTATTATATATTGTAGAAGCAGATTCGATTTTCTCATCTCTATAAGAGCTGCTAATGCCACCATGTGAAAGCAGGTAGATGCATATCCAGGCTGATCATATAAGATTGAATAGACATCAAGAAAGCAGCAGGAGATAGAACTACTATACGCCTGTACCTGGTGATAAAGTCCAAAGTCGAGTGTTCCAAGCACATGTAGAAAGGCTTCACTATTAAGTCGTACTACTGTTTCTGGATAAACCTCCAGCATATGTGACAGCAGTGAGAAGTACTGCACAAGTAAACTACTAATCAGTTCCAAGGAGACAGTAATGGGGATTTGCTTCTAACTGACCTAAGAAGTTACTAGTTAGAAGTCTTACATCATGGCAAAGTTTGGGGTACTTCAGTAACTCCAACGATATCAGTGGAGTAACTATGTGAAGACCTAAGTAAACCACCTGCAACATTAATTGCGTCAGAAGCTAGTTACTTCATCTTTTATTAAGGACACATGGTTCACTTATCACCTCGGATATGTTCGTGCTCTGTGATTCGTCGGAATCTGAGGAGAAATCAACCTGCAAATCAGGAATGCCCCATGAAGCATTATCAAAACAAATCTATAAGTTTGAGTTAATGTGTAATGAGACGTGGAGTACCAGATCTTTTGAGCAGAAACTTGAAAGAAGCTGAAGCAGAGCACGTAAATCCTTGTACTTCTCAGTATTTGCTTCACTCAGTAAGCTACTAGAAAGACTTATAGATATCTGGTGAGGACAAGTGAAGTGTAAGAAAAGTCTCAGTACCAAATATTACATTCAGATTCGAATTCAAATGGACCTGGTTATTATGAATAAAGCTGAAGCTGGATGCACGTTAAGATAAATGGTGCAGGGAAAACACAATTGCAATTACAGAAACAAAAGGGAGAGAGCATTAGCAGAGAGGAAGGCAAAATCCGTTTGTTATCTAGCATTTTAGTTTTGAGCTACGATTTATTTAGCATATGTGAATTGCATCCCAATAACTCGAGTTGTAGGGAGAGGGTTCAAATTGGCTTTTATATTGTCATTAATAGTGCAGGGAAAAACATTGCCTACTGCTATTACCAGGATTTTTTAACAAAAAAATTGTGGAGAGTACAAAACTTTCTTTCCAGGAGAAAAATCATTACTAAACTCAAACGGGTACTACCTTGCCAATATTGTGAGAGGAGTAAAGCTGAAGCAACCGTGTAGAGAAGTCAGCAACGGCAGACGTCTCCCTAGCTTCCAAGTAGGCTATTTGTCCATCAACCCAATCAACAACAAACTTGAGTAGCAGATAGATGACTGTGGACTGCAATAATGAAGGATTCAGTAAGCATCTATAAGTAAACTTATAGTTAAATCCTGGAGAGGTAAGTGAATATGTATTAAAAATTAAATTAATGATTGAAGTTGTATGAAATCAAGATCTATATTGTCAGCGACCAAAACATAATAAAATGAACATGTTGGCTGGGAAGTTCGTAGTACCTCATTCTTATACACTTCAATAAAAATTAGAACAGGTTTCAACAAGGAAAATCCCATCTCACACAGTGCTCTTTGTGTTCGAGGTTCTGATGCTCTTGCAGCTCCACGTAGCCGCTCTAATAAGCAACTTAGCTGCACAACCAAAATTTTAAGGGGTGCACACTCTAACAAACTGAAAGATGATATATAATTAAGCAAAATTAATCTTACAGAGAATATGATATCTGGCTGCTCAGAGATGTTGTTGAGGTCGCTCTTGCTAGACAATTCTATCAGATGCTTTGTCACAGGACCCATTAGATCCCGGACATATCTTTATCAGAAACAACCAATCGTTAGGCGTTTGGCGCACCTTATGACAACACAAAAAGGTTAGGGAGACTCACTGATACGCTGACTCTGACTTTTTAATTCCAGAAGCTGAACGAACAAGAGTTTCAGCCAAGGAACGCTGAAACATAAGTGAAATATATCAACCTTAAAGGAGAGAAACAAGTAGATCATGACAGGCAACTAAGATAATTAGTTCTACCTGATTAGCAGCATTTAACAAAAACAATGCTTCTTCATTTGCAAAAGTACTTGCAAGTTCACGCCACGAGTCCTGCAATGAGTTGAGCTGGCTCAGGAAACCTTTTTCGATAGCTGACACACAATCATAATGTCTGAAAATAACACTATTAAAATAATGTGAACGTAACTTTTTTCTTTGAGCTAATCACAAAAAATAGAAAGCAAAGCAATCCAACTTTTAGAGCCTCGGATCACCAGTCACAGATCTATGTACTTGTTGCAGTTGGTAGTAAAATGGCACATAAGTTATCCTCAACTCACCAGTAGAATAAGGCTGGTACAAATACGCCTGCGTCGGACAAGAGCCCGCAATAATTGAGAGCAAGTGAGCGCCTGATGGAATAGAGTACATCAGTCACTAAGAATAGTTTTGTCGCTTTGACAACCCCGGCGCTAATGGTTATGTGAAAGATAATTTCAGATTAACGTCTTTCCCCTCCAAGAAAATAACATATTGATCAAACACAGATCAAAAGAACAAGACTACGTTCCTGGTGTCAACAAATTGTGAGATTCCTAATAGGTTTGTCATATTTACCATAGTTAATGAGGTATATCAGTGATGCAATGGCTAGCAATATAAAAAATTCGTATCTTACTTGAAAAATTGAGTCCTCAGAGCCTTTTCTGTTCGAAACTCATCCAAGATATTATGTTCAAAAATTCAATCACAATTTAGAGGAAGCTAGCCGAATTCACCCAGGTACAAATTAATTTATATTTTCTGTTCTTGAGACAGCTAAGCGGAAATCGAGAAGAGCAAACAAAAACTCGAAGAAGGGGCATTTTAAAATTCAATAAAAGATATCATATGACTAGTACCTGCAAATCCTTTTCTCCAGGGTATGACGTGAGTGTAGTCACAGAAACACGGACAATAATATCAAGAACAATCTTTCCCTGATTATATTCCCCAAAAAAACTAAGCAGAGTTTTTCTGGAGTTCTGAAGCAAATGCAAATCACTCTCTCCAATTTCTTCTGATAGTAGGTATGTACAGGACCATCTTGCAAGAAACCATATAACAGCCTGCAATGGCATAAACCATACATCCAAAGGTAGAATTAGGTTGGGGAATGTATTTTGTGAATCTTCCTTCAGGAAAAATTTAACTTTGAAATTAACAGGACAAACCATTGTTCTTCCATGTATAAAGATACATCAGCAGTAAGTTCCTATTTGATCTACAAACAACACTTACTCCTGAAAGCATGCTACTGCATTCCCATACATATACTAGCTCAACTTAAATTTCAATGATTTAATGGCCAAAAGAGGCTATCTAAATCAGCAACGTAAGACATTTACATGTCATATTCTAGAAAAACATGAGGCATTTGCAGTCTTGTATTCAGGTAAAGATGAGCAACATTAAAGAAAAACATAGCAAAGAGAACCACCTCCATAAGCCGAGGACTGAAAACAGCAGCTCTCATTTCCGGATTTAAACTCTGCTCAGCAAACTTTATTATCGAACTGCAACACAGTTGAAAAAATGAACTCAAATTCCACCATCTCCAATAATAAAAATGAGGCACGAGTTACAACACATAATTTATTCATCATTAGGGACATAGAGTTTTCCTAAGAGGCGTGACACTGACACGACAGCAATATATAATGTATATAATATTGCCGCCTTGAAAGGTAGATACATGAAATGCAATATTGTATTGACAAAAGGGAAAGAATTTTATCACATTACACTACACATGCTGGCTACGGGCTACCATCTCAGCATTCATTAAAATCTTTCCAACTATCACATGACCATATGTCATGTTGCCATGAATTTCTAGAAGTCTGGGATATTACTCATAGAAGGAATGGATAGTCTGGGATGTTACACATTGTCTATGACTCGGTATAAATACTGCTGTTTATTAAGGCGGATGATGAAACTCACACAGAGAGGATAACCACAGGATGATTTTCTGTGTCCAAAGTGTCACCAAAATGAGACTGAATGCTATTTGGAATCTGCACATGTATAATGCAGAAGACTGGAGAGTCGAACACAGGAAGCAGTATAGGATACAGGTAACAAAACGAGTCCAGATGTAAGCTTGATATAATTCAATACCACGGGGGTCTCTCCTTCTGCTTCATCTGCAAGTACATGCCCGATAACCAATAGCAACGAGTACAGTTCTTCCAAAGTTGGTGTTGGATCCATAATTCCCCTGCCCTGCAAGTAAGGTATTGGACGTCAGATTCAAAATGGGGTCTCATTCATTATTCACAATAACAAAACCTTGTCCATGTATTCAGTTGCAAGAACCATGTTGCGAAGGCAATAACCATAGAGAAAGAATAATAAACAAATGAGTTGCTTGATTCTGCATCTCAGCAAGCTTAAGATCTAGTCTGATGAGACTATTTTATAATAGGGCTGATAGCTACAATGGTAATGATACAAGTAACAGATAATATTGTTTCTACATTTCTCTGAGAGGAAAAAGAAATTACAATTTTCCAATTACACACAGTTTTGGGTTTTCGTCTAAGTCAATATCGTCATATTCATACACACTAACTGTAGGACTAAGCATACCAGAATGAATACTCGTGGAACTAACAGTCAAGTGAACCAGATGAAGCATATCAAAATGAGCATTCTGCAACTGAGAATTAAACGAACCTGATGAAGCAGTGCAACTCGCTCGGAAAACAATCTGGAGAGCAGGGGAATTGTAACATTGACTGCTGCTCTTCCAATAAGGGCATATGAAATCAGCCTTTCATCCATTGCTGATAGAGTGATAGCCATATGACGAGAATAAAAGAGAGCATACATTTAGAGAACGGAATGTAGAAATTAAAGTCTCAAATAAAGGTTATGTAGAATCTTTTTTACACTAAGGAATCTCATTCCGTACAAGAAACAGAAGCCTGAAGGTAGTCGTTGCCATCATCCTCGTCCAATGCTGATGCAGAAGCGGCTAAATGCACAAGAGTATCAACAAAATAGAGTATCCAATTATTAGTTACTCCAATATGTCTTCAGGGGTGCACACTAAATTTCAACTTAATTGGCAATTTCCACCTTTCAGTTCAGATTCTGCAATAAAGGCAAATACGTTTGCAGCAGCGTTGATCCCATCCTGTGGAATTGTAGCATTCCCACCTGAAGACTCCACGGGCTGACAATGAATGTGAGAAATGAATAAGCATTTGAAAAATATCATAAGAGAACTTCATTGGTTTGGTATCCTTTGGGATGTGGATCAATACCATGAGTAGGGTTGTCCAGGTATCCAACAGTATGTCACGTGCCTCCCAGCTCCATGTCTCCTCATCAGATCTCTTAGTCATTTGAACTTTGATGACTTCACTCATCAAGTTAGATAACAGGGTGAGGGTGCCAAAGGGTCTATCGCAAAAGGGACAGGAAGGCCATAATTTTAATTTCCACAATACAAAACTGAGCATATGAAATCAGAAGGAACCATTATTTCATGTCCAAACCTTATAGACTTTAATAGGTTGTCAAATAGGAAAGGGTTTGCCACCGTTGCCATGGACAATAAAGCACGGCAGCCATCAAGCATCTCACTGTACAATCAAAAGAGTAACTACTGTGATTTCGTAGAAGCTTAGCAAGTAATCAAAAGCTTGCATGAAAATTGTTTGGATTTGACCTTTCACTTCGTCCAGATTCAATTGTTTGAGCAATTCTATCGGGGGGATAAATCCAGTGCATAATCCCAGACAATAACTGCACCAAATGGTTTTCTTGCATGTGGTCATTACCTGCATTATTTAAACAAACTGCATACATATCCACAAAATACTGAATGGAAAGAAGGAACCAACACTTTGTCCACATAACAACCAGCTAAATTAATTTGGAACCTGTAAGGACCTGAAATAGTTTTCACAAAAGAGAGCATAAACAATTATTAAAAGTTAGGAATATTAATTACGTTAATAGTATAGCAAGTTAATAGTCATTTAGGAGCAAAACTTAATGAAAATACGAGTATATGAAATTGGACATTATCCAGAGAGGAGATAATGCAGATTGGTCCTAAATTACTATCGGAAACATTTCTTGACTGCTAAGATTTAAGATAATGATGAGGAGGGAGGACTTACCAGACAGAAATATAGAACCCGTCACAGAGCAAAATTGAACAATTAGCTTCCGAGCAGAAACAGCAATCGGACAATCAAGCCAGTAAGTCCCACCTGAAAACTTTTCTCTCAGTGCTACATATAAGCTTATTATCCATCCAATGTGACCACTGGTTATCAAGGCATCTCGCCATGCAGGGCCAAGCTACAAAAAGATAGTCGGCCGAAAATGCATTAGATACCAAGAGGTTGAACTAATGCCAAATTAATCCTCCACGACCAGACAGTATTAATGCAAACAAAGTTAACCCTCCACATCCAGACAGGATCAGTGCAAACAAAAATTGTTTGGTTCACGAATATTGCTTCATTTCCTATATTTATGAGATACTAAAAAATATGCGAGAGAAGGAAGAGATTTCCGAACACAACAAAATAGGTAGACTAGGATGCATACAGATCACACCATTAGAGCTATTCAAGTCAATAATTCAATTATATACTGTACTTCCAGAAAATCAGAGTGCCATTAGTACAAATAGAGTGAGTACTAAGAAACGTAATATGGTTAAAGTATTAAATCAATCAGCCAATTGAGGTTCCTTACACCTAGTATAGCCAATGGAACAGCTATGCCTATGAATATAATGCAGAGAACTCATAACAATACATGGGTACCTGTGCCACATGACAGTCAGACCTTTTTGTTGCAGTTGCATCTATCCTAATTCCAGGTGAGTAAACATTTATTCCAGCTGTGGCTTTGGCAGATGGCTGGAACTCCCAATTAAGGATTTGAAGCATGAGACGCAATCCAGTCGTGCATACCTTTACCTCAGGGACTTCAGTATTGGATTCAGTTATTCTTGTTGCAACACTTACAGCAGCATCCTTCGCCCAACAGTAAAATGTCTAGCACAAAACTTAACAACGTTCAATAAGGATAATATTGTAAGAGAAATGAAGGCACCCACACTGATTTCCAATAAAGCCAATCTACAACTTCAAGAAAAAATCAAATAACACCAATAATCACTGCAGCAGCAACCTTCAGATACTGAAGCTCTAGAGACTTGCGGCATTGCTCATGAAATTCCCTAGGTAGGCCCATGGCACTTGAAGTGGAAGGAGAGAACTCTGACACCTATCAGGAAAAAAAATCAGAAATCATTTGTCCGGTTCAATTAGAGAAAAATTTAAATCTTGATAAGTATTGACAGACCACACAAAAGAAATGGGACAGATGAAAACATAGTCACATATACCAGTGATTCAAGAAAATTTATTCCAGTGAACTGGACATCTGTTCCGTGAATTCCAATAATAGCCTGGTTCACCTGAGGCCAAATTATGTTAGAAACGCTAAACTTATAAGAATATGTATTCATGTTGACCAGCAAAAGCAAACAAATAAAGGACATTTACAAAGTAAGAATACCTGATAAAAAAACGTCTCCTTCTCAGCAACAGTAAGTTCAATCCTACATGAACATTACTTTTAAGTCAGTATTAGTAGTCCTGACCTCAGAGTTAATAAATGTCACGGAGACTTTCCAAACAAATAGATCGTCCCCAAACCTGATTTATCGAAGTTTGTTAATGAATAATATAAAACTAATCTTGAACACTCCCCCAGTCCATGACAAGACTTACAAAAGTTGTTCAAAAATCAAACTCTTCCAAGAGCTTCCGTATGAGAGGGCGTGTTAAAACATATTATAAAACAATCTTGAATCCTCTAGCAGTAACTCGAGTTATTGGGACACAATGGTTCATGACAATGTTCATACCAATATAACTTAGTTATCAATGTGTAACCATACTTTCCTAACTTCTAAGGTAAATGTAGCCCAGCACAAAGCACCAATGCAGTAGTAACATACTTTCCTAACTTCTAAGGTAAATGCAGCCTAGCACAAAGCACCAATATTAGAGTATATCAGAGTAGAGATGATAAGCAGATCATAGCCCTGTAACTGCCATTCTCCTGAAAGTTAAAAAGAACATTACCAGCCCCTTTTCATCAACTGAGCGGCAACAGAAGAAACCTTTGCTTGAACATAGCCCTCGGCTGAACTAGCACGTTGCATAACATAACACAGACAAAAACTGCAAAAAAGGAAACCTATTAGTTGACACTGTGAAGGGAGAAACCTGAGACCCTGCCATACACAAATCTATAAACCTTATAATGCCAACATAAGCAGAACCATAATTCATTGTCAACTCCTAGATAGCCCCAGTATGATGCTAATGTGCACAAGAACGATTACTCAGAGACAGTTTTCAGTTGTAAAATACCCTATCAATCCCTTTTTGTCATCACCCGACAGGGAACTCCATTCCCTAACAGCTGCATCGCGTATTGCCGCGGCAGCTTGGAACCTTGCACTTGCAACTTGAGAATTCTCTGCCACGCAAGAAAGTCAACAGATATTATCCATCCATACGAAGAACATTTTGACGGCAGAGCTTAGAAGTGCATTAGTCAGCTGGACTAGCTTACACACCAAGAATAAATTGGCATAGCTTGTAAGGTCGTGTGGACTGGTTTAGTGACAAAATCGTTGCCTCTGCTGCAGCGGAATTCGTGTGCATCTGCCATGCATTCACTCAGTAAAAATAAGAATGTCCATATCTAGCCATTTCCGGAAGTGAAAACGGAATGAACTACAGATAAACAATTTGCAGCAACGAACAAAAAATCTAGAGATTAAGCGCTCCAACTGGAAAGTTTCAAAGATTCGCCAGCGAGGGCCGATCAAGCTGACATTTTCGACACTTCCAAAGTTCCATCGTACTGATAGATTCTCCTCATCATCAATGTATCGAGAAATTTGAATGGAGAAAAAACGAAGCAAATAAACAGAGCTGCAAAACAAACCTGAATGGAAGAGCAAGCAAGCTCGATGGCGTGCATCGTCGACTGAAGGTGCGCCAAATCAGGAGCACCTCCTCCCAGCTGCTGCTGTTGCATCATGACTCTTCACAAAAAGCCTCAAATCAATCGATGAGACTCCAAGAAATGATTCCGAGATTCGAGTTCACAGTCAGTAAGTATATAAGGGTGAAAGTGAGCGCCAGCGCAGGCAAACAGACCAAAAATCGGAAATTCGCTTCGCCCTCTCGAGAAAGAGACGGCGAGAAGCTTGCCGATGTTTGCAATAGCGAATCCCGTCGCAGCGTCGTCCCTGTGATTTAGTGACGTGGCACAGTTGGGCAGTTTATAGTTATTGGGCCTTTTCTCGTCACAATTGTATCGTCCGTCTGATAAGCTGGACACGGCCCAATTCGAAATTCAGGCCCAAGATATGCAATTCCAGCACCGGCCCTAGCCCCTAGGTATTCACATAAACTTCCTTCCTCCCGCGCCAAACTGAACAGACATTTCTCACCGAGGTCTTCCTTCTTTCTTGACGATCCTAGCCTGCAGAGGAAAAAACAAAAAACATTGTATAAGCCGTCAAGCTGGTTTACGGATTCCCAGAGCTTTTCATCAAAGGTCAGTCCTTTATTCTTCCTTCTCATGATTTTGACATAGGTTTGGGAGTGGGGTGGTTTATCTTTCATTTGGGTTGTTATTTGAGCAGTATTTTGTAGTTTATTGCTTATTTGACCAGAGGTGCTTTAGATTACTATTTGGTGTAAATGGAGAGAACTTTTTTGGCCTATGGTTTGATCGATAATCTTCTGATTACAACTTAAGTTTACCAATTGAACCATATAGGCGTGGAGACATTGCAGAGGGAACTTGAGGGTATGCTTCTCTGATAGGAGAAGGGGTGTCAAAAGAATTAAGCTTTCAGCTTTTCTTAGTTGAATGTTACAAGAGGGTGATTTCAATTGGTCTCTTTTTCTGTACAAGAATCTTATTCAGTCGTAGGCAAAATGGGGCATACCGTTTCCCCACAGAAGTTTCTTGCTGAAGTTGGTGCTGTGGACCATCTCTCGACGACAAAGCTATCATTGCTGCACCATCTTAAATGCTCCCAACTATGCCTACGCCAGAAAGCTATCATTGCTAAAAGTCTTGTCATTGATGAGTGTGGAACTGACCAGAACACCGAGCACAGGATGATGAAGAAGAACAAGAAGAAGAATAGATCATTGTTATCATCTTCAAGCGATGGATCTAACGACGAGGCAACAAACAATGAGATCCTCGAGTCCTTGTGCAGAAGAGGAAGGTTAACTGATGCAACAAAGCTGATAAAATCCATGGCACAGAGAAGCCAGATCCCTCTCTATTCATGCTGCATCAACTTAATCAGGGGTCTTGCTCGAACCCAACGGATAAACGAAGCTGTCAAAATCCTCGAAATCGTGGTATCGTATGGCGCTGTCCCTGATGTTATTACATACAATATGATGGTTGCTGGTTTCTGCAAACGAGGACTCGTAACTTCAGCAGTCCACCTTGTGCAAGACATGAGCTTAAGTGGTTGTCCTCCGGATGTGATCACTTACAATACGGTCATTCGAGCCATGTTTCGAATGGGGGATTTCGAAGAAGCCATCACTTTCTGGAAGGGCCAACTAATGCGAGGCGGCCCTCCTTACTTGCTGAGCTACACAGTTCTCCTGGAGCTAGTCTGCAAGCATTGTGGGGCTATGCGTGCTGTGCAGGTATTGGAAGACATGGCCATGGAAGGTTGCTTCCCTGATCTCGTTGCGTACAATTCGTTAATGAATCTTACTAGCAAACAAGGGAAGTTCGAAGATGCGACGTTAATACTAAGCACCATTTTGTCAAATGGAATGGAACCGGATGATTGGGTTTACAACACACTCATCCACTCCCTCTCTAGCTTTGGGTACTGGGAAGAAGTTCGTGAGATTCTCGAACTCATGAAGAACAGTTCGTATCGTCCTACTGTGATTACCTACAATCTCTTAATCAGCGGGTTGTGCAAGTGTGGAGATCTTTCCCATGCCATTGACTTCTTTGTTCTTATGTTAGACCGAAATCGCTCACCTGACATTGTAACGTATAACATTCTGTTGGGTGGTTTATGCAGAGAAGGAATGGTGGATGAGGCTGTTCAATTACTCGACATTTTAGTTCGTAGTAGTAGTAGCTGTCGGCCTGGATTGATAAGTTACAACATTGTTATAGATGGACTCGGTCGAAGGGGCTACGCAGACAAAGCATACAAGTTATACATTCAGATGGTGGAAAATGGGATCTTGCCAGATGGTATTACTCACCGATGTCTTGCCTGGGCGTTTTGCTGGGCGGATCGAGTTGAAGAAGCTGTGGAGATATTGAAGGAGATGGTGAAGAGGGATCAGCGTGTCAATGATGGTGTTTTCAGATCGGTGGTGAAGGGATTGTGTAGAAAGCAAAAAGTGGACACAGCAATACAAGTTTTGGAAGTGATGATCTGTGGAGGGTACAAGCCGGATGAGGATGTTTATGATGCTTTGATTAATGGTGTTGCGAAGTCTGGTATGATTCGTAAGGCTGATGAGTTGCGTAAGAGACTGCGGAAAATGGGAGTGTTGGCGACATCATTGTCCCTAACCAAGAATCTTAACTGATGCTGGTTGCTCTATGTAATCATTGATCTCTTTCTGCAAGCTTTGAAACGGGAATGAGATCTTTTACTTGAGATTAGCACTACCATTTTTACTATACAAATAAAGGAAAAGCTGGTTTTGCAGTTCCTGGAAGCTGTTAGCTTTTAAACGGGAATGAGATCTTTTACTTGAGATTAGGGAAAATCTGGTTTTGCAAACGTTGCTCATATTTTTCATGTTTGCAGTTTTTATCTGACTTAAATGTCGCAAGCAATATTTGGGGTTTCTCTTTGGGGTTTCTGTTGGTTATTTATACAGAGTTGAGGGTCCTCTTTGGGGTTTCTGTTGGTTATTTATATTAAAAAAAATACTTGTATAACAGGTCATACATGATTATATATGTAGTTATTTAAAATTATTTGTCAAATTATAACTAGTTAATTAATTAATTTTGTGTATAATTAGTTTATAAATTTATGTCGGTTATTAAATCAAATAACTAGTTACAAATGATTATAACTAGTTATTTGTATAACTAGTTACAGACAAACATAACTAGTTATTTGAAAATATTATTTTGATTTTATCTAATTATACATTTCATAACATCTACGTTCAAAATTGGTTAAAAGCATCGCACCGTCGAGGATCTCAGTACTCAGCCTGTCAAGTATGATTTGTGTTCATATGCTTTTTCACTCAGTACGATATAACAGAGAGAACATCTTAGGTACAAAATACAAAATGGGGTGCACAGCACGCGTGCGCCTCCCGGAACCAGCAATTTCCATATAAAATGAGCGATTTGAGGAAAGAGATAGATCATCTTCTCCAACAAAAACACCACATTTCCATCCCTAGAAGTTTGATTGAAGATCCCAAGGAGTCCCCATTGAAGATCGAAGGTAGGATTGAATCTAGAAGATCAAAAGTGAAGATTGATTCAAGTCTGATTCATTCTGTTCATCAAGATGGTAGTTTTTCTATTTTCTCTTCTTCTAGAGTGATGAGTAGCTAAATCCTTAGAGTTTTTGGTTGGGATGTAGGATTTGAGGCATGATACTCTCCCTAAAAGTATAGGGTCGACGATTGTGGATATTTGGAAATTGAATGAAAGATTGCTTTCATTGTTGGTTTTTCAACCTTGTTCTTGTTACGACTTGAATTAGGTCAAATCTATGAAATCCCTATTTGATCTACTTAGGAATTCATATGATTATCAATCTATGATAGAAGAAAGCTGCAGGTGGAGTAAGCCAATTGCTCGATTCTATATGTCGTGCTTCTTTTGGTTTTAAAGGTTTTTCATCGTGTAATTGGCAGGCACTCCGATTTGCACCTAGTGGACCAAGTTGGGTGTAGTTATTAGTAGCTTTGGTGTTGATGGACCAAGTTAGCACTAATTCCAATTACTTGTGATTTCCTTTAATTCCTAAAGAGCAGCTTATCACTTTGTAGAACTTCTCAGTGTTCATTACTACTTAGCCTAGTTGAGGTTATTCCAATCTTTCCCAAATTGTTAACTTAACTCGGCAGAAAGGTTTAAGCACATCGAGTTCCATATGGATGCGCATGTATTGATCAGTACATGACTCACATTGTGTACAGGGTCGTACGCGGGAACGTGTGGGCATAGTCTCCGATGATGCGACCAACTTCTTCTGAAAAGTGATCAAAAGGGAGCTCGTGAACTTGTAGCAAAAAGGGGACCCGGTGTAGATGCACTGTTTGCCGATCTTCTCCAATTTGGAGCTCATGTAGGATGAGTAGAGAGCCATCATAATTCCACGGACCGTCATTCACAATCCTCCGGAGGTCCCCCTCATGGTGAAAACAAAACAGATAGCAGCCTTCCATGAGCTCCTCAAATTCCATGGTCCGACCCGGCTTCCAAGCCAAAGCCAATGTCTGCTACATTACCTTGAAGTTGGCGTTCTTGTCGCCGCAGAATTTTCCGACCAAGGTAGTTGGGTAGCAGTGGGTACATAGGTGGTGCCGGAACTGCGTGCTTCACCGAGATCTCCTCATCGTCGCTATCGATTAACGATAAGTCTCGGACCTCGATCGTTCATCATCGCCCATACATGTAGTTGGCGGTACGGCCAATGTTGGTGGATGGGAGAGTGGGATCGAGAAGGCCTCTACCGCTGGTAGGAGTTGTGGAAGTTGCCCCAAGAAGTCATCTGATTCATCAGTGTGGGACGTTAACGGTTGGTCTTTGGAGGCTAGGTTGAATCGGTGGTTATATCAGTGGTGGTGGTACTGGTTATAAGAAAAACAACCCTAATTTTAAAGCAATCCGACTATTCAGCCGATAGGTGCTTCTGTTGGATGGATACGATAGACAAAGTGGGCCCAATTCATCTGGTCGTCCATTTGCTTGATGGGTAAAAAATTAATCTCTCCAAATTTCAATTGGCGACAAATCCCATGGGCGGGAGACTTTTAGGTCCATTTTTTTGTGGCAGCCAGCTATTGTGCCAGAAATCTGTCATTAAAAATTAATTTATTAATTATTTCTCTTTTATTTTTGTGGCAGGCTTAATAATTGAAGGCGACGAAATGTTTCTCTCTTTTTTTTCCCTCTCTCTGTTCAGTCATCTCTTCCAGCTTTTCATTAATGGCGACACAATAGTTCATCTCATCCAGCTCGCCATATATGAGCCATTAATGGTTGTTTGACACTCTGTTCACCTAATCCAGTCACATGAAACACACATAGAAGGTCTTTATGAAAGAAGGTTCAATAAATGATGTTATTGGTGGAGAAGAAGAGCCAACAATTTTTACGATTGATGCTTTTCGTGTTGACATTTGGTCTAGAAGACAGATGGTAAGCTTTATGAAAATATTCTTCGTCCCTCCATGTTGTATCAACAGTTTAATAATGCCTAACTTTTGGCCTTTATCAAAATATTCTTTGTCCCTCCATTATTGTGTATGTGGTCCTTGGTTGAAAACGTGCACAATTTTGTTAGAAAGCTGTTGTTTGGCCTTATTGGATTGTTATTTTTTGGGATCCTATGTTTAACATGGTTGATTATTTTAGGGTTCATAGCATGTGAGGCAGTTGTTTATATTTTAAATCTCTTGTTCCTAGTTTCGAGGCTTTACAAAAGTCTCATCCCACAGTCGCACATAACATTCACGAAACAACTGCATAACACAATTATGTTTGCAACTCACTTAGAATAGCCAAATAACAGTCTTTATTTATGGCAGGTACATTGATACGGCTCGATGATGATGAGGAGTGGTCGAAGTTGTTGTTTTACTCTAAACGACATCCTAAGACATGGTACAAAGAGTGTGGAAGAAGGAGGGGGTTCGATACTATTAGGCACTACCGTAATACGTCGGGAAGAGTGGGTGATGATAGTGGAAAGATATTCTACATTCAGTACACTTCAAAAAGAGCTGGATACAAGAGGGGAAGCATCATGAAGTCAAAACCGCATATTGGACCAGCCATTATGGATGCCCAACCAGTGGTAGCAACGCCCGTAATCGTGGTGAAGTAAAAATCGGTTGCTCGGCTTGTGTGAATGTACAGCTTCATGAACGGCTGGACAAGTACTACATAAGAAAATGGGTAGATGGACACAACCATGGTATGATCCCCAGTAAACAGGAACTCAATCACGTTTGACACAACATACCGGACAAACAGGAACTTCCGGCCTCTTGGTAATGTTAATATTGTCACTAATATTCGTCATAACACCCATATAATGATCATATAACTATCATAGGAAAGTCATATTTTTTTTTCGATGAATATTTTATGTTAGTTCTACAAGAATAAAAAACAGACTAATAACAGATTCATCGTCCTCTCCATTAGCATCTTCCTCATCATTTTCTTCTTCCTCGACTCCTCCTCTTCCTCAAGGTCTGATGACACAGTCAAACATAAAGACCACATAAGTGTAGCATAAGGCAGATAGAATACAATATGTATCACGCATGTTACACTTACTTGAAATATTTCCGTCAGTTTCCTTCTTGTCTTGCCCTGTACTTGGTAAATTCTTCCCTTTGTACAACGTCTTGTATGTGGTTGGACCTTGACTCCCACATATGTAAGTCAATCTCTTCAGCAATCAACACATTATGTTGAAGTTGTGCCCTCTCTTTCCTGGTACGCACCTCAGCAATGGCAACATTACCCAACACAGATATCTTAAAATTACCAAGCAAACAGATCTTCACATTATAAGCAACTCATAGCAAACACAAAATGGGTGAATAACTACTAAAGATATTGATACCTGTTCAGGGTTGGACGCTTGGACCACATCCTCCCACGCATCTGTAAACTTGCTTCGAGAGAATTCCCTTGTTTTGGGGGATACTCTCCACTTACACCTTCGTCGAACAAGTCCTCAATCCAAGCATACTGCTTTAGTGGCAAGTCTTTAAGTTGTTGTTTGTCCTTGAACTTGAAAGACCATTGGTTGTCTGGTGTCCTTATCTTTGAGAGTGCATGTTCTATTTGTTCTTCACCCCAGTAGCCGTAAGTTGGCTGATGGGAAGGACCAATTCCATCAAGATTGAGCATGTCCAGAAAGTGCAACTAGATGTAACAGGAAAATAGTACTATTATACAATCGTTATAACCTAATTAGTTATGAGAAGACGTATAACATGAAAATAAAGTATTCATACCACCATTAAGTTCATATCACCACTTGGATATCCAGACTTGTGATTGTGCTTATAATCTTCAAGCCCTTGAAGGAGAAAATAAGATACGTGTTGACCCCAATTGTACTAAACAATTTCCCCAAAATCACAGTTCAAAAACTTGGCATACTTCATAGAGATCCGAAGTGAATTTGTTGGCACAAAGAGGCAAACATGCACAGCAACATGTAAAGCTTAGCCCACGCTTTCGAATCATCCCAGTTCTTCATAGCATCGAGCACGTCGGGGAGGGACCTGTTTGTGGCTTCAAGACTCGTTAATTTCATGCTGGTGAATGGCGCGAAATGTTGACGCATCACCACCTAGCAATGCCTAACATCCATTTTCTTCAGTCTTGCATCACAAACCAAACCATACACCCGTGCCACATCATTACCGTCAATCTTCAGCATTTGACCATCCGCAAACAAGAATTCCCTGAGCTCTTGATCAAAACATTGAATAAGAAACTCAGCCAAATCTTTGTTGATGAATGGAAGTTCGATGTCCATCAACGCATGAAAGTTCGCATCAATCAGATATCGACGGATGCGGTGGGTCCGTTGGTCGTTGGTGACTGGGGTCAAATTGGCAGTGATAATTGGCCAGTCTTGCACCGGAATTGAATCCTAAACTTAGCCAGCCTCTTGTACCTAGCATAAAAGGTACATATTAATGACAGAACATGAACATAACAAAGTAATGTTACATACTCCACATAACAAATACATAATAGAAATGTAACCTTACTCCCTACTTCAATCGGTTTGCCCATCACTGCCCTTTTCTTCTTGTCAGCGACCTACACAAAGGGCACACATGTTCAAAACTCTTCTATACGGAAGAAAGGGTCAACATACAAAACAAAGGGATTTAAGGTCACAGAAATAACACCGATTTTTTATCTACACCGGATTTAAGGTCCGTTGGTTTCTTTTTGGGAGGAGGCTAGCAGATGAAAATAACAATAGCAGACATTAAACCCACACTCAATCAACGAATAATGAACATGCAAGATGGGTTCAATATGACAAAAAGATAATCTTACCGGCGGTGCTTCCTCTTCGGACTCCGAATGTGTCACTAGTTTACGCTTTTGGTGTGGTTTGTCAGCAGTGTCAGCAGGGTTACTTCCTGAGGTTTGGCAATAGGGGCAGGGGATCCCTGCTGAACGTGTTGAAGATCAAGGAGGTGTCGGGGATAACATCAACCCTTTCTTGCTTTTACCTATTTGCATTACCAGATTTGAGGAATAAAGTGATGAACAATGAACCGCTTGGGAGAAATAGATGCTTGTAACAGAACGGTGAGAGAGAGGGGAATTATTTGGTGAGTGTGAATCTCCAAATTCCGAAATTTTAAATTCAAAATTTACGCAAAAAGACAAAAATATTTATTTCACACAAACAAATACCCCTTACCTCGGACAAATAAATGCCGTTAAATCAAAATTCAACTTGAACTTTAATACACAACCATCCAATTCAATCTATAAAATCCATCCTATAAACCTTAATTAGCTATTTAACCGTACTCTAACGTGGGGAGGTCGAGGTCAAATTCTTCTTCCTAAAAAGTTTTTAACCTCATTTTTTCCAAACACCTGTTTACAAATCCCGAATGGATTTCATTATTTTTATTAAATATTTCGGGTCCCAAACTTCGATATATTCCGAAATTTAAATTTCCAAATTGATGAGACCAATCTGAAATTTTGTTTTCTTTTTATGATCGTACAGACGGCCCCACCGCCTCCTTCTCAACCAAGTAACGTAAAACATCACTTTAAAACAAAAAATGTAAAACACAAGATGACAGATGAAGGATAAATTTCTCCCCACCTGCTGAGCCATGACTCGCCAGATCTCGGAACTGTGACCTAATTCTTGTTCTCAATGGCGGTGGCAGGGGAAAGGAAGGAGGCCTCGATGAAGCAATCGGATATACCTCCTAATTTCGTCACCCTCGTCCAGCTCCAGGAACGATGGCTGAAGAAAAAGGCGGAAGAGGAAGAGGAAGAGGAGAGGAAACTCAAGGAACTGCAGGATGAGGCGGAGCGCAGGCGGAAATTCGAAGAGACGAAGCGACAACAAAAATCTGAGGCCATTCTACGAAATTCCGAGAGCTCTAGTCACCGGAGAGAAATTCGGAGGGTGCCGGTTTCCGCTCAGGCTCTTGGTGAGGGAAAGGAAGACGATGAAGGCTCCAAGCGTGACCAAGGTAGGAAATCGAAGAAGCAGAAGAAGCGCAAAAAGATCGCTAGGGTAAGGGAGAAGAAGGAGGAGGCAATGCAAGGTACGCAACCAGTTGTATCTGTGGCTGAGAAAACTGTGAGTGAGAGTACTCCGTTTAGGAGGCCTCTTGTAGGTAAGGAAGTGAGGATTGAGTATCGACCCAAAATTAAGATTAGTAAGGGCGATGAGATTGAGAATGAATATGTTCCGTCTAGGATGGGACGCAGCGGAAAGAGGGCGGTGAACTTGGATGAAGAAAACTGTAAACTGGAGATCGAGGAGGCCAAACTAGCAGAGCTTTCAGTTGAAGAAAGCAAGTGTGGTTTAGAGACTAAGGATGGCGTTGGGGGTGATGGTCTTTACCAAACACGCCGTCGTAGTGAAGTAAATCGTGCTCGTCATGTTTCATCTCAAACAACTTATGATGATGGGAAGCGCAGAAATGGTGATGGAGAGCTAAGTCGCTCCGAGTGTCAAGATCCAAGTAATGAGCCCCTCGAGAGAAGTTGTGGGAGATCGAGAGGAAGGGGTGACGGTGGACGCGGCTCGAGAGTAAGGGGCGGCCGTGGACGCGGCTCGAGAGGAAGATACAACAAGGTTGGGGTTTGGGTACGGAGGGAAGATGTTGGTTCTCATGGAGAGGTCACTGTGAATGGTTCGGGAGTCCAGTTGACCTAATCATTGATTTCAAGGCAATTAAGAGCACACCTTACAAAAAAAAAAGCGCCATAATTGAGGCATTATGTGGATGTTAAGAAAAGAAAATCTATATCTTGGGTGTAAACGTTGTGGCTACATATGATATGGACAAGTTAATACATGTTGAATCTGCTTTGCAAGTAAATAGCCTTGGTCTATATAGCCCCAAATGGAGGTCCTTTCAGGGCTACTAATTTCAGCATCGTGTTGAGCTGTTCGTTGTCGATCTTATCTCTGACTTCAGACTTCCTGGTTTCCGGGATTTGCTGGCACAAAAGAGATGTCTATTCAATAACCAAGTCTATTCAAGAGACTGACAGAATGGGAAAGAGTGATTATTACCTTTGTCAACCATAACAAATAGGATGCGGAACAAATTGCTTGGGCTTCATAATCATCAAACTCGTCGTCGAGCACTTCCGAACAAGAATTGACGAGGAGTAACTCCTTATCCAGAAAGATACTGACATTGACTTGGATGCTGGATTTGCTTTTCTGCGGGGAAGATACGTCGTTGACATCGCTTGCGAAATGTCTTATCCATAACAAGGACAGAAAGCGACGGTAGAGCCACAGAGCCTCCCTTCCTAAATAACGCTTTATTAGCTCTTCGTTCCATTCAAGCTCTTCCTGTTAGAAACAGGATCGTTAGAATTGCAAAATTATGTAGGGAAAAAGCCAGATGCATCATTTCCACCTAGCCAAGAAACATCACACTTTCATCTCAATTTCAAAGTCTTCAAACAAAATATACCTGCCAAAGCCAGTAAACTTCAACACAAGAATCACAGCATCCCTCTTCTTGCTTACGGCAGCATTCCTCTAAAATTCTGATTATCAGCCGCTGCAAATTGGGCAATATGCTTGGAATGTCAATACGTGAAAATATGCACGCTATTCTCCACACGAAAAATACTTGGGAATGTTCAAGGATAGTTCTCACCATACGATAGTGGAAGCAAGAATTATCAGCAACATTTAATGCAGCCCAAGTTTTGGATTTCTTCAGTTGTTGTAGCACCTGGGAACAAAATTTTGGCTTAAACTGACCGAAACTCAAATAAATAGTTGTAGATTATTGTAAATGCATATCCTGGTATGAACCAAGAGACCCAACAAAAGTTTCCCAGAACGTAAATGCATTGAAGACCGGGCTGCAACTGAATCATATGCTCCCTAATCAGAGAAGGTGGACTTCATACTGGTTGTAACACATCTTCAGCAATAACTTACTTGTTCTCTGTCCATGTACGAAACTAACCAACAACGATGATTCCATGCGCGATAATTCATCTTGGATCTCTGCATTTATATTTGGTCGGAAACAATTTAGTGTACGAGCTAAATAACCACTTCCAAGGGCACTAATATGGAAGAACTAAAATCATCAAACAAAAATGGTTCAACTAAACATGTCTACCAAAAGTCCAACTTTTAAAAAGGACAGCTTAGAAACCATACAGACCAACAATTATGGAAAAAATTCAGCACATAATAGAAAACCTGAAACAATTACAAACCTCGGCTATCTTTTCTACCAGGTCAGATTCCTCATCCAGAATCTCTGGTAAAGTTGAACATTTCACGGCAAGATTCTTGACAACCCACCTCCTGTCAAATTAGTGAAACGGTATAAATATCAGGAGCTAACAAAGTCTCTTGCTTGGATCCCTTAAAAACTACTCCACAAAACCATTACCTATGGCACCAGGCTTGCTCGCTCTTGGGCGAATACGAAAGGACAAGGGCAGACAGCTGGAGTTCATCGACCAACGTTGACGTCTGCTGCTTCTTTGATGCAATTAACTTTCTACAATTTCCAGAGTCAATCAACAAACAAATTTCCGATGCCACTTGGTGTTTATAACTCTCTCATTCTCTAATTAAAGCCAAACAAATTCCCTTATTCCCCAAAAGGAAAATACAAATTTATCAAGCTTGCTACCTGGAATTCCAAGCAGTCCCAAAATCAGGGCTCAACAATAGAAGTGCTTTGCTGTGCTTCATGACCGCGGTTTCAAGAGCTTCAGCAGATGGATGAGATGGATCCCCAAGTTTCTTGTATTCTACGACCGCATTCATGAATTCCTTCCTGGCAGCTGCGTACAATTGTAGAAGAACGTCTGAGGAAATGCCCAGTTTGTGATTTTGAATCCAAAAATTGTCATCTCCGCGATCCAACGAACTCGAGCTCTGCGATTGTGAGCTGTCGGTTTCAGCTCGTTTCTCCAAGGCAGCAAGTTGCGAAGGGTGAATGAACCCTACTTCATTGCTGAGCACGAATGAGAATTAGACAGCTAAGATTCAATTCAGAGGATAAGAAATTGGGGATGGAGAGAAACCGTTCTGAATCGAATTTTAAGATGCTTACATGAGGGGATCCTCATCGAGGATTCGCTCGAATTGATTTAGCAAATCCGCCAAGGGTGCGCCTTGAATCATATTTTCAGCCATTTCATGCTCCAAGGTTCAATTGCTACACAGATGAACGTAATAGAAAGTAAGGTTATGTTTGGGGCGGGAATGCTAAATGGAAAGGGCAACTAGTTCAAGGATTCTTAGGAAATTGTTTTGTTTTTCTTCGAAAGGGATGTACTCAAATTTGTCATTTCTTCAAAATATTCAAAAAAAGCATACAAAGTGTCCACCAGAAGTACATACTCTACAAATGAAGCTGTATGAGCCGCGAGTCTCCGTCAAAAACATTAACCTTGGTCCCCTACTCACCAGTATATAGACAACGACAAAGAAACATAGTCACCAGAAAACAATAAACAAAAGGCACAGACACGACAAAATGCAAAAGACACTAGCTATGGACACTATCCAGTCCTTATTGGAACCACCGCAAGGCTAGTCTCGTTGCTATCCATCCGCCTTACTCTAGTAGGGAGCTTTCGACCCAATGGGTGCCCAGTCAGGATAAGAGAATCATGTCCCGGTCTGGTCTTCATGAGTGATTTTTGAGCTTTTCTTCCGACTAGAACTTCCGTCGCCATTGGGTCAGAAGTGGTCAACTCAAACCGATGGCGTTTGAGATCCCTATCCAGCTCATGACTTGGACATCCAGGAGTATTGTGCACTATGAGAGCTTGCTGTGAGTGAAGAGTGGTATATGTTGGTACCTTGGCTGTTGTTGGATGCGACACCAAGCTTGATTGGAGCCTGTTGTAATTTTCAAGATATTCACGCTAGATTTTTCACATTTATCCCCCTCATTTAAGTGATATTTCATGCATAATTGCATTGCTTTAGGTAGAAGTTTAGGATGTTTTATGCATTTTAAACTTTTATCTCGATTTAGTGTCTCGGACCCGGTTGACCATTTGATGTCATTTTGGAGTGTTTTTTATATAGATTTTGGGTACATGACGACACCGAGGCATTAATCGAAGTGATACAGCATGCATGGATGATCTAAGACAAGCAATGAGAAGCATTTCGACATCTTCAAGGAGTGTGGATCTCGACTTGGTTGGAAAACATCGTAGTTTCGTATTTTGAACATATCTCCTAGCTCAGAAGTCCGATTGATGCAAGGCCGACGACGTTGGAAAGCTCGTTAAATTTCCTACAACTTTGGTTTTGGAGGTTTGTCACACTATGCGCCTAAAACTGCCACACTATGTGCCTAAGTTTAGATGCATTTGTGACAACTTGGACGCATGGATTCTCTGGAACTTTGGCACATTATGCGCCTAAGTTAAGGCGTATAGTGTGACGGCCGACAACAATAAGGATTTTTATTCCTCTTTAAAGGTCTTTTCTCCTCATTCGAAGACAGACTTTCTCGGATGAAATTGAGAGCATAATTTACAGATTTGAGAGCATCTTTAAGGCAACTTCAAGGAGCTCGGATTAGACAAGTAATCAAGACGAAAAATCAAGTTTTTCGGAAAGATCGACGGAATTAGGTTTTCACGAGATTCTGCTTGTAACCCTAGTTTCGATGTATTCTACTTTTGACTCTGATTTGTTCTCTTCGATTATGATTAGCTAAACATCTCGTGCTTAGATTAGATGAACCCTAGGTATATCCTTATTAACGAATGATTTGACTACGTTTTACGATTTATGCGAGTTGGATGAATTTTAGTTTATGTTTGATTTTAATTTCGTTTCTGTTCTTGCCTGATCAACTTGAATGGACCTTTGTTAGATTTGTCTTAGACTCGAGAGACTTTGCATATCTAGAACGCCAAAATCAAACAACTAGGTTAGACGTTAACTCTCATATAGGAGCGAATAAACTAGTCCGTCATGTGAGCAGTTCTTGTTTGATTAATCGCCTAGCGGGTTTCAACTCTTCATCTCAAAAGAGCAGACTGAGATTCTAGATAGGTAGCAAATTAGTAAGACCCGAAAGGGCGTGATTTGATTAGAAAAGAATTGCGACAGTAAATTGAATTTATCTTGTTTTGTTTTTATCGTTGAATTTGTCCGTCATTTGTGAATTTGGATTGCCTAAAGGGATTCAAAGTCTAAGCAGTTTCATCCTTGATTGTCAAAACCATATATGTGCAGTCTTGCAATATTTACTTTATAACAAGGTTTATTTTCTTTTGATTGATCAATTGGTTATCGTGGCACCTAAACCATAAATCTTGTTAGACCGATTAGTACTTATTTAAACATTGAGTAGAATACAAAAAGAGACCAGATGGAGATTCGATTCTGGTTAATTCATTAACTATATTTATTTTGAGATGAGTAAAACCCGAATTTCACAAGGCTCCACTCGATGCCTTCTATGCATGTGCTTCCTTCCATGATAATGATTTGATCGAGTTGTCCCAAAGGAAAGGGAAGTCCATCTTCGAGTATTGAAAGAGAAGCGCACATTTCTTCTCAACATGCCCCATCAAACCACATATAAAGCTAAAAAGTGGCAAGTGTTCATACTTGTATTTGTAGGTTATTGTCTTACCATCGTGCATAAGGACGTCTTTTTCCTTAAAAAGGGTTTTCGGGTATCCAGAGCAACTCGAAGCCTCATGAATGCTTTTGGGAATAACTTGCGATTCTTCTCGTTATAGCCACGATAGATACCCACCGAACAAGCAAGCTCTCGTCCCATCGGTTCCGCATAGTATTCAAAGGGTAGATCATGCACTTGAAGCCACAAATCCACTGCCTGAAGTGGAACCCTCTATGGTTCGTCTCGTCTACGCAGCTCGTGGAGGAGTCAGATATGATTATAAAAAAATCAAGTTAATGAACTCCCTGATGAATGGATTTTACACGTCTAAAAATAAACCGGTTAATGAATTAATTGGGTTGAATTTCCCTCGGGTCTCTTTAAGTATCTTACTCAAAGTTGTAATTAGTGCTAATCGAAATATCAATGAATGTTGTTTAGGTGCCACAACGATCAATCAATCACAAAAGAAAATGAAAATTTGCTTGAATGTAAACAGGGTTGTAAGACTGCACGATAAGATTTTAGACAATCAAAGATGAAACTGCTTAGATGTTGAATCCCCTCGGGAAATTCAAATTCACAAATGACAAACAAATTCCACGATTTAAACAAAACAGGATAGATGCATTACATTGTCGCAATTCTTCTCTAATCAAATCATGCCCTTTCAGGTCTGCTAATTTGCTACCTATTTAGTATCCTAGTCCGCTCTTTCGAGACAAAGATCTAAAACCCGCTAGGCGATTTACCGATTTAGAATTGTTCACACGACATACTAGTTCATTCGCTCCCGGATGAGGGTTAACGTCTAACCTAGTTATTTGATTTCAGCAATTTAGATATGCAAGCTCTCGCGAGACTAAGACAAATATAACAAATATTTAATTCAAGTTGATCAGGCAAGAACAAATCGATAACGAAATCAAATATGCAATGAAATCCATCCAACTCGCATAAATCGTCAAACATATCAAATCATTCATTCATAAGAATTAACCTAGTGTTCATCTAATCTAAGAAAGAGAAGTTTATCTGCTCATAATCTCGATAGAGAAATAAAAATCAGAAAAGGAAGACATTGAATTTAAGTTTACACAAAGAATTATGAAAAAACTAATTTCGCCGATCTTCTTGAGAACTTGATTCATCATCTTGATTAATTCGCCGATGCCGAACTCCTTAAAGCCGCTTCCTTGTTGTTCTTGAATCTCTTTCTAGAGCTCTCAATTTCGTCCAGGGAAGTCTATCTTCGAATGAGGGAGGACTGGGCTTTAAATAGAAGTTCCCAAATCCTTCAATTTTCCGCAATGTCAACTTTGCCGCTATGGTTGGTCAATCTTGCTGCTATGCGCATAGCGGCAAGATTGACACATCCATTTCCAGAGAGTTTTGTCAACTTTACCGCTATGAACTGTCAATCTTGCCGCTTTGCACATAGCGGCAAATTTGAAAGATCCATAGTGGTAATCTTGACATAACTTCCTAATCAAAGTTGTAGGAAATTGAACGAGCTTTCCAACGCCGCTAGCCTTGCATCAATCAAACTTCTGAGCTAGGAGATATGTCCAAAATACGAAACTGTGACGTTTTCCGACCAAGTCGCAATCCAAGCTCCTTGAAGATGTCAAAATGCTTTCTATTGCCTGTCCTAGACCATCCACACACACTGTATCGCCTTGATCAATGCCTAAATGTCGTTATGTACCTAAAATCAATAAAAAAAACACTCCAAAATGACATCAAATGGACCCCAACCGGGTCCAAGATACTAATCGAGATAAAAGCTTAATATGCATAAAATATCCTAAACTTCTACCTAAAGCAATACAATTATGCATGAAATGTCGCTTAAATGAGGATGATCAACACGACAAATCAAGTGTCATCACTCCCCGAGTCTGCGCGATCAGAGATACCGACAGTCGAGCGGTTGACCCCATCACCAGAAAGCCCGGAGGCCCTAGTGGCATCTGGATTTGCGGCAACGACGTGGTAGGTCGCAGCTGCTCCTACCAACTAAATGTACAAGTTAATCAAATGATTATATTAGTAGAGATGGTAGTTCTCCATCCTTCTCATTGAGAGATTAGGGTTTGAATTTCACTTGCCACATTTTTAAAATAATAATGTAGCTATAAGAATTTGGTCCAACTGAAATTTTAATCATGGTTGAGCCAGCCAAAATTCATGGTCCAACCGGGTCAACGCTGAGTTTGACCAACGTCCTAAACCGCCCAACCGGTATCGGCTGCCTCCCCGGTTCTCAATCCGACCTACCGGTTGGGTTCAATTATGATAATATTGAATAAAACAAACATCGAAATTTTATTTTTTTTGGTTTGGATGGGAAACACGGATGGAACCTGTTTATGGAATCTTCGATGTTGGTCTGAAGAATTTTCAAAGCTAAATGTTACTCATGAGAATTTTTTATGAGCCGCTTTAGACTAAAATCCAAGCTATGTTTGGTGTGGGAATCTCGACTTGACGTAGATCATGTTTTAAGTTGGAGAGTTGGTATTGGAAATGATATTCGAGTATGAGGTGACCCATGACTCCGAAGAGATATATGACCGACTCAAGCTGGAGTCGATTCCTGGCACGAGTGACAAAGCAATGCAGGTTAATGACCTCATTAATCAGATCGATAATTTTATTGAGTGGAACGAAGGGAGAATTTTGGAGCACTTTGATGATGAAGAAGCCAAAACCATTGTGAGTATCTCAATTATTGGAATTCGCGAAGATATGACACCACATAGAAACGAGGACGCACTCAATGAAGTCGGCATACCGCTTGCTTCTTGAGTGTCTCACTTCTTCCGCACACCTTCATGTGAAGGGGATAAATTGTCGGCTCTGGCAGGTACAAGCTGCTCCAAAAATCAAACAAATAGCTTGGAGAGCTCACCGTAATGTCCTACTCAGTTTGGCGCGCTGCAATGTCGAGGCATTAATATTCCTTTAAAGTGTAGAGACCGAAAAAAATAATTAAACGTTTAAAAAATGAATCAAAACTATAGTAATAAATTTTTTATTCCTATTTATCAAATTATCTAGTTCGAGTCATACACGTCCACAACCCATAACCAACAAGTGTAATTTTCTCCTTAATTTATTTTCTACATGTACTCCTCCTTTTGTTTGTGAAAAGAAAAACATCCTTCCATTTTAAAACAAAACAAACGATCCAAGGTAATTTTTTTTTTGGGTGGAAATCCAAGATAAATAAATAAAACAGTACTTAACAACCAAAACTCCAGTTGACCGCCCAAGAACAATCATTATATAGAAATAACTGGAAATAAAAAGACGCGACTTTTTTAAACGCTCGAAAATCGCGAATATAATTTTCTCTGAAACCCTCCGAAATTCTTCTGTTCCTCCGCTCGTTGGCTATCTCGCGTAATTTCCACCCACGAAATTCTGATAAAAATCTCTCCTTTTTCTAGTTTTCTTCCCCTCCCTTGCTTCCCTTTTTCGGTCTCAAATTCTCTTCCAGATAATTTTGAAGCTCCAGCGATGATAATCCGAATCCAATGCGGTTCGGTGATCTTGCGCGCCCGTGCTCCCTTCTTCGTCTGATCTCCCTGCATTTCGTTTCCTGACGAGGAGCTGAGCTTTCTGAAAACATTTTCTTCTTTTTGTTTGCGTCTGCAATTACGCAATTCGGTTGCAAATTGCCGGATCTTTGCTGTGGTTGCTCAAGAAACAATTTTGAGGATCCAGAGAGCAGATGACTAGCGAAATATAAAGCGATTTAGGTGTACTTGCTCGATTTTGGGCGGGTATATGATTTAAATTTTTGATAAGGTGATGGATCATCTTGTCGGTGGGAAATTTAAGCTTGGCCGGAAGATCGGCAGTGGCTCCTTTGGGGAGCTATACATTGGTCAGCATTTCCTTTTCTAAATTGGTTACTTATTCCATCCTTATCCTCCAATGCGGTTTGCGGAATTGGTTTTTGCTTATGCGGAGTTTTTTTTCTTCTAATCTGTGCAGCTGTTAACGTCCAAACAGGAGAAGAAGTTGGCGTGAAGCTGGTAATGATATTTTTTTACCTCCAACTTTTTATTTCTGTTTTGCCATTATGCTGTCTACTGTTTGTCGTTTTGATGAATGTTTTGGCTTTTGTTAACTGAAATGGCTAATACTGGTTGTCTGCTGTGTCTCATTGTTTGTTCCATTTCATTTGCAAGCAATCCTCCATGTTTTCATATCCTTTTGTCTGTCCTTTTTCTGGGATGGTGGAATCTCTGGGGAAATTGTGAATCTTTATATTGTATACAGAAGGATCGGCTCTTAGATCCTGGTTTGGGTGTTCTGTATTTAGGAAAGGATGTGAAGAAGTAAGATAGTTAGAACTGAATGACTTGGCCGTTTTATCTGGGATCATGTAGAGAGCTGAGTGAAAGATTACATTTAATGAGAGGATTGATAGCTCTTGCTTCCCAGGTTGCATCAGTGTAAAATTGAAGCTTCCAGTATTCATGGCGTCCATGTTCTTCCTGTCTAGTCTCTACTAGTACAAAGTTAGCAACTATGTTATATTAACTCGAGATGGAGGAGACTCTAGTGGATAAGGATTATTTTCTTGTCCTCTTAAATATGAGTTTGCATAGTCTATTATCGTGGCTTCCTTCAGGCTTTGAAGTAGTTAGCTCATTCTATTCCCACTAATATGCGAGTAGTAGATTTAGGATTTTCTTGGTTTTCCCTTCAGAGCTCTTCCAATGAACGTCCTTTATTGGTGATTCAGTTCTTTGGGTGGTTATCCTCGAACCTCTATCTTTCTTGCATCATCCTTTGTTGAAGCAATTACAATGAACAGGTTTGGGATGGCTGTAATGTTTTACAACTCTTGAATGCAATTTGCTTTTAAGTGAAACATGCTGGCCTTGTATCGTACAGCTGTGGTCCTAATTAATTGTTGATGCTATCTTACAACTGGAGCATATTCCACAATTTCCCCCTAGTGTTACAAACAGTTATTTTTTCTCTTCTAACTTCCATTTAAAGTTACTTGTCATTTGCTTAAATGCCTTAGGTGGATGATCTTAAACTACCTTTAATCTTGTTTGTAGGAGCCTACAAAGACCAAACATCCCCAGCTGCAGTATGAGTCTAAAATTTATATGATTCTTCAAGGGGGAAGTAAGTGATGACGACCTTCCCAGACGAAATCAAATTTACTCTTACCATGATGAGCAAGATGCACAAGTTTGAGATTTTCCTCTTTTATGCTATGTATCATTTAGTAAATAGTCGATTACCTTCTTGCAGCTGGAATTCCCGAGCTTAAGTGGTATGGTGTTGAGGGTGACTATAATGTCATGGTTATCGACCTTCTGGGTCCAAGCCTAGAAGACTTGTTCAACTACTGCAACCGAAAATTATCTTTGAAGACAGTTCTGATGCTTGCAGATCAGTTGGTATGCATTTACTTTTCGTAACATTTTCTTCAGCTGAACCAGTCATCAACTTTTAACGTTTGTGATAATGTCTTCCTATCCAGATTAATAGAATTGAGTATATGCACTCAAGGAGTTTCCTCCACCGTGATATAAAGCCTGACAACTTTCTAATGGGTTTAGGACGCAAGGCCAATCAGGTATTTACTAATGCATCATACACACTTTTAAACCATGAGGCCGGTACCATGTATAAATTTTTTGTGTACATCACTGTTGACTAGCAATATGGGCTCAGTCAGTAGCCATTGCAATTAATGTTGACGAAGATGCTTGATTGGAGAAAGAAACTTTATCCTTTATTCATTTTTGGCGCTTGTTTTGTCTGTTGATTGAATAGGTGTATGTTATTGACTATGGACTTGCTAAGAAGTACAGAGATCTTCAAACTCATAAGCACATACCATATAGGTATATACCCTGCCTTGTCTTCTCATTATGTTAGTCTAGCATTTTCTCATGACGCATCAGCTATCCTTCTTAGTCTGTGGAATCATGCATACCTTGCCTTTATAAGTTGTAATGATCATACATACCCTGCCTTTTATCTGTTCAGGGAAAACAAAAATCTTACAGGCACGGCTAGATATGCTAGCGTTAACACTCATCTTGGAGTTGGTTAGTAGAATGCTATTTCTTTTTTTGACTCTAAGCTACTTAATCATGAATTTCTGGACTGTCCCTATGTCTCAGTATCAGTTTTTTTTGGGGTAAGAGCCTCAGTATTGATGTTTTTCTTTATTTCAGAGCAAAGCAGAAGAGATGACTTGGAATCCCTTGGTTATGTGCTCATGTACTTCTTAAGAGGAAGGTTAGTAATATCTGATCCCTTCATTTGTTTTTTTGCTCATCTTCACTCAGTTACATCGTGCAGCCACAGTTCATTGTTTATGATTGTGCATATTCTTACCTAAATTACTTTGTGTATCAGCCTTCCATGGCAGGGTCTGAAGGCTGGAAATAAAAAACAGAAGTATGATAAGATTAGTGAGAAGAAGATGTTAACGCCCATTGAGGTATCATTAATTAGACCCCTGTACGGATTTCTGAATGCAAATTAGTTTTATTGCGTAACCTACATCTAAACATAAAATATGCCGGACCACACTGTTTGATTACAGTGGATTATAACTGAAAGGTCCTCTGAAAATAATTTGACAGGTTCTATGCAAGTCATATCCGTCAGAGTTCACATCATACTTCCATTACTGTAGATCGTTACGGTTTGATGACAAACCAGATTATGCATATTTGAAAAAGCTGTTTCGTGACCTTTTTGTGCGAGAAGGTGAAGAAAGGAGTAACTCTGTTTTCATGCATTTTTTTTTTGTTTCTCATTTATTCTGGTGTAACAACCTCAGCAACCATCCTTGGCCCGGATTATGTCTGCAGGGTATCAGTTTGACTACATATTTGACTGGACTATATTGAAGTACCCACAAATAGGCTCCAGCTCTAGACATAGGGTCAGTGATTTACAATCTTTCGGAGGCAGGGATTATTATGAATCAATTTGATCTTCTTACTCGACCATCTTTTTCTTCTCCAGGCCATTGGCAAAACGGGAACAAAACCACAAGCAACCAGTGACAAGCCAGAAAAGCCATCAGGTGAGTTCCTTCCCTACATAGGAAGGTATATTATAGGAAATTTCTTGCGAATTCTTCCAACGCCTTAGCTAATCTGCTCCACAAGATTATTGCATTCTGTCAGTGTCAAGTGGTCGACTGGTGCTAAATTTAGGTGGTATGCAACCTTTTGTCTTTGTAACTTCCTCTCTTTATTGGAATATCTTAGTGGGTGTTTCTGTTTCTGTTTTGCTCGTTCCGGTGAGAACAGAGACTCGTGAAAAATCATCAGGAACCGATGCTCTAGGTAGAAAGAGTGCGCCTGTTAGTGGGCATCGGGAGCGCTCAAAGCACAGGCAAGGAGATGATGCCTCTTCTTCCAAGGACAATGTAAGTGAAAGGGGAAATGCATATTTGTTCGATGCTTTATATGCTACTAGTTGTCTATCCTTAAAGAGATTTAACTGGTCGTTTGTATCTCTCCCCCTCAACAGCGATCTGATGTAGAGAAAAACCGAGCATCTTCCTCCCGCAACACGTCGAAGAAGGCTGTGGCTTCCTCCAGCAGGCTAAGCTCGTCAAATGTAGGGACCGAAAGTCGATCAAGCTGGCTCTTCTCTAACAGCAGCCGTCTCTCAACCACTCAGAGAATCCATGCCGGGTCCGATACGAAAGCATCAGCCTCGAACCATGGCACACCTGCACGGGAAGCTCGTGATGACCAGCTTCGCAGTTTTGAGAACCTTGCCATTGATGCTGACAGGAGGAGACGGTGAGCAGCACGAAACAAATACATCCATCATCTCTTTCAGTCATCCATCTCATATAAGAAAAAACCCCGAAAAATGCAGCTGATTAATAATGCTATAGAAGAGAAACAAGATTACTTGCGGCTGAAGTTTTTTAAAGAAAACCCTGGAATTTGCTGGAAGGGGTTGATTTTTTGTCGGACCTTATGTATTTCCATTCCCATTCTTTTCCCCTCTGTAAAATTATTTTCTTTACCAGATAGGTCATCAAGCGAATAGTCATTTGCGAATTCAAATTCAAACTTTAATTTATTATTATATAAACATTGCTGGTCATATTGCAATACGGCAACCATTTTGAATGCTGTTTAGTGAGCAATATGAATGCAGATGAAACTAATGGTAGCTTTCTGTCTTCTTCTTCTTCTTCTTCCTCTTCATCATCATCATCTTAATACTTTACCAGAAACCAGCTAAAGCAGAGTATATATATAGGATGAATATCAACTCTGAGTTCAAATTTCAGACGACAGATCATGAGCAAAGCCTTCAAAATGATACTGTTACAATTTGCAATTGCTTGATTAAAAGTCATTAAACTGCATTCATACATACATACATACATATGCGCCATGCCTTTTACAGATGATACATATACTTGGCTTGAATGATGTACATTCATACATAGTTTGGATTTCTGAAGAAGGTTAAATTTCCGAAAATCCAACAACGTTAATTTAATTACTGCTTCAGTTATTCTTCAGGGTGGATTATTCATTATTCTTCAGGTTTCATGGAAACCAGCGGTTTGGGCGAGCTCCTCAACTTGCTTAGCCAGCTCCTCCAAAACCTCAACCATCTCAGTCAACTTAAACACCAAGGTGGCCATCCCGAGAGCCTCTGGATTAAACGGTGTCGTAACGACAATCCTGCTGAGCTCTAGCCTGGCCGATTTCAACTCGGGCACGATGGAAGCTTCCGTATTACACCTCCTCATTCTCCGGATGCTGTCTCCCAGCTCTCCCAGGCTCCACGCCAGTGATGCTGCGGCAGCTTCGCACGGCTCTTTGATTGATTCCCTGCTGCTCTGATCATCATCATCACCATCATTATCATTATTATCACGTGGCTGCAAAGTTAACCAATGGATTGATTGTGATGAAATGATGAGTCAGTACCATTAATGTATATAGATTGAGGTGGGAAGAAAGTTTGGTACCTGTCTAGGAGATTTGAGACAGAATTTGAGGGAAAGGATGGATGCGGCCAAGTCACTGAGAATTTGGGAAGTTTGATTGTATCTGTCCCAAGGATATGACAGCCCAAATTTACCATGCCATGGCTCCCATCTCGCTGAAATTACCTGCAAAGGAAGATAAATATGAGTTTGACTATAAGCTCAACTTGTCTCCACTACCTATTCTTCTACCTAATCTAATCCAATATCTCAGGGGATATTTCATCACTTAAAGTCACCATGGATTGTCTCCATACCACACCTTTCTATAATGCATATGCATATTTTTATACCGGGAGTTTGATCGTGTCCTTGAATATCACTGTACCAATCATTTTTAGGATGAAATATTGTTTCGTACAATACATAGTGACAAGTACCGTCTTAAAATTTAATTATTTTGGCGATCGAAAATCCATTGAGTGGAGTTGAAGACGATATGAATGAATAAATGATAATTACCAAAGAATCATCTTTACACTTGGCCAGCAGGACGGCCTGACAACTCTTGAAACACTCATCGATAACTGGCTGCTGCTTAGACTCGTCTGCATCATTAGTCTTCTCTTCCATTCTGAAGTACTCCTCCACACACCCTATATAAATCACATGCAAGATATATAGATCAATGATCCCCACGCGTACGTATCGAAGATCCAGTTTATTCATCAATACATACCTTGGAGGGAAGCAGCAAGTTGATGGAATCTGGAAGACAAGGAGGAGTGGAGCTCGTCGCTAGCCCATATGGGGAAGAAGAACAAGCTTGTGAAGACGCAGGTCATGAATCCCAACAGTATCATCAACAGTCTCTCCCTCGCTATCTCTATCACGTTCTCGATTCGAAGCCCCGAGACCGCCACCAGACTGAACGTCAGGATGAAGATATTCGCCCCGTAGTCGAACAACTTCTTCCTCTGAATCTGCCTGTAGTATGTCGCTCCTCCCGCTGCACGTACACATGCATATATATATATATATATATATATATATATATATATATATATTTCATTATATGGACCGTTTTACCCTTTTATTGTTCACGTTTTGTGTTTATTTGTTTTTATATATATATATATATATATATTTCATTATATGGACCGTTTTACCCTTTTATTGTTCACGTTTTGTGTTTATTTGTTTCACCAACCTAGCTACAAACTGACGAGGTTGTTTATTCCAGTACGAGTCTAGAGCGATACATTAATATAACGAATTTTACGTATCAAAATGGTTTGACATAAATCACCTTCGAGTTTAGGATTCCAACAATAGATATTTTAATACTTTAAGCTGAATTAATATAGTTTTTATATACAATAAATGGTATTTAAAACACTATACAATTCACTATAATGCATTAAACTATTTTGAATAAACCATAGTCTAGTGTTGTGTGTAAAAGTATGTAGTTATATAGTATCGTACCGACAGCAAAGACAGTAACTCCAACGATGATGGAGTTGCCAATACCGCCAACTTTCTGACCCGCTGTGGCCACCAAGCACCCAAACCCGCCTCCCACTACCGTTCCTATAACCCGGTTCACTCCCTTGCTCACTGTCGCACCTGTACGTAGTAAGAGATATCATAGATTTAATTAAGCATAATTAAGGCTTTTTAAACAAATTTTAACTACAAATATTGTAGTTTTAGGTACTGTAGTTCCGTGACCATTTCTTGTTACTCAAGGCTATTAGTGACCAATATAACCTATTAGTGACCGTTTTAAAAGTTCTTGGAACCGTAAAGCTGCATTTTCTGCAGGTAGAAATAGTATTAGCTTGCAACTACGTACCAGCATGGAACTCGAAGATGACAACAACGGTCATAATAGCCCAAATGGCATTGTCGTCGCCGACTTCCTTGTAAAGAGGGTCCAAGAAGTAGAGTAGCGATACAATCACCACCGCTACTCCCACTTTCACACTGTGCACCCATTTTCTCACCATCTTCATCCCCCCGCCTCCCCCGCCACCATTCTCCACCACAGCCGCCGCCTCCTCCTCCATCATCTTGGTCCCTTTCGTTGCTACGTTATCGTTGATGTCTATTACGGCCGCCGACGACTCCATTCGAACCATACGATATAATATATGGTTATTTTATTTTTCACTCTTGCTTTTTCTGGGAATATAATATATGGTTTTATTGGATTGGAGGATATGAAGACATCCGTCCCCATATTTATAGGTTTCATTATAGTTGGGTAATTAATTAATTATATATATAATTTTTGAAACAAAAGATTAATTATATAATCAGTGGAAGTATGTGTACAGGGTTTTCCCACTCTAGTTTTGTCTTCTAGTACATTTCGCCATTCAGTGAGTACAATATAATTCCCTTTTAAGCTTCTATATATAAAGTTAGACTCACACAACACAAATAATTGGTGGAAATTTATTGGTTTAAAAGTCTATATCAATTAAACTAGAGGAAAGTTTGGTATAGAGGAAATTATGAGAATTTTGTCAAAACTCAGAGTAACAAATAAATATTTGTTTGTTTAGTTTTAATTGGTCAGTGTTTTACGAAAACACTTTTCCTCTGACCCCACATTTCCTCTCAAATGTGCCTTTTTCAAATACATGGTGTTGAGGATGTTTTCTTCAAAACTCTGAATTTTCGTAAACAATGGATATATATTGTCATTATTACCCCCAACTTCCTTTACGGCTATAACGACTATAACAATCGAGGTGGGGAATAAAAGTGAGATATTGGATGATTAGCCAAAACATGTAATATATTATTGCAATTATGTAATGCATATTTGGAAAAGCTATATGATTAGTCATGACATATTATAATATATGGTTGTAGATATGTACAAATATTAATTCTTCTTCCCTGATAAATAAAAGGAGTGGTAGGTGTCGGATTTATTCTCATTTATATTTAGTAAGATATGGTATGAGTATGGTACAATATTAATACGTTCATAGTTTTATACATTATTTCAACATAGCAATACGTTTAAAATTTCGGCAACAATTAGAAAATATTAAAATTTTAAAATTAAACGGCTCTACAATAGTACGAGAACGGAAGTTCTAAACGCATATAGTATGTATATGTGTATTATACGAGTATTAAACGAATTTTTGCTAACTAGAAGATGACGAGTCTTGAAATTAGATTTCAAATAAGGGCATCATGGTCATTGCACAATAAATTTCTAACAAACTGAGAATTGCATTTGAATTACAAACCCCGTTACCAAACAATGTAATTGGAATTACACAATCTCTGATTCCTCAATTCTCAATTTCCACATTTCCGCCATTTTCATTCCCCCATACCAAACGACCCCTAGTTGGTAACATGATTATTGGTAACTATTTTGACCTTAATTTGAATAATTTTTGTTCCGGTTTTGATGATATTTGCTTGTAGTAGCATCCGGTATAATCATAATTGTATTTGGTCAGTTTCACTTGTTTCTTGAAGTATTTTCCTTGAGTGCAGGTATCCGTTGGATCGAGGGTTCAGCTACGAAGCCAATGGTACGTTCCGAAGCATATTGTTACCCATGTTCCTGTCTATTCTGATACTGTGCAGTTTTCCATAGTCCTTTGGATGATCCAAAACTCAAGCAAGGCCTTTTCCCCATATTTGTTCTCACCTTAGTTTTATCTGTAGACATCGAGTGATCTATTTACATCCTAGATTTCCTGTTACTTTTAGCTTGTTGTCCTGTTTCATCCTAGTCTAGTACAAACCTTTCAAACTGTGATTGATTGACCAGCAAACTGATGCTGAGTAGTGAAGGCTAAGTAGACCCGTGAGAAATCGACCATGGGATTATACCTCAGGATTTTTTATCGTTCATTTCCTTAATCATTATCCGGAAGTGCTATTCTAAGGGCACACCACTTGTAACATAAACGTAGCAACACATAAACAACTACGTATCAATCATGTAATTCAATTAACACATCACATAACACATATAACGTAACCTAGTCACCGCAATGTAAAGAACCTATCCCCTTTAAAACAACCCACCTCATTGACGAGGTGAAATCTTAGAATCAGATCCGAGATGATTACCCTTGCTGCCACCAAACCATAGCTTCCAACGGTGCATCTTTTGGAGTTCAAATGGTCGAGTTATGCTTCTTTTACTTCATTGCAACTCATGGAAACTTAGAGATTAAATTGTCCTTTCCCTGTCCAACTAGGCAAATTCCAGAACCAGTCCCTGAGCAGTGACTATAAGCATATCAGTCATCAAGCTTCTGTTAATTACAAAGCAGTCAATGAACTTTTACCAAACATGCACTGAGTTCACTTAACTTCTCCGGCATGCGGTAAGGTCACTAGACTCCTCCAAGATTGCAGGACAGTCACTCGTCTTCCACCTCCAGCTCCGGTTACTGGTGTCGCCGGCGGCGAGCTCTCCCCAGATTCCGGCGAGCTCCAAACATCCTGGAAATTGCTGTTTCTTGCTGGATATCTCCTCACCTCTTCCGTCGATGTCTGTTGGATGATCCCTGCCGCCGTAAGCCAACGTCACACGCGTGCACACGCCTCCGATGGCCTTCTCCTCTTCATAAAAAATCCGGCTCCGCAAGGGATCGAGGTCCTTCACCCTTCCTTCAAGGATCCAACGGATACCATCGCCCCTGACCCCTTGCTCTTCTTTCAATAAAGTGTCCAACACTCGTCAACGTCGATTGGGAGGAGCGACAGGAAAAAAAAGAAAGGTCTTGAAGCTTAGACGAGGCAAAGATCTTCTTTCCCTCTCCTTCGTCGAAATAAAAGGGTCAGTTTCTTGTTAGAGAGACGAATCAAAAGAGAGATGATTTTTGGAATCAACTAAACGAGATTTTCGAATTGCGCGTTCTTAATTTGTTTTGACCGAAAAGGAAGGTCATCAGAAGCAACCCGCGTCTGATTACTTAGACAACCCACAATGGTGAAGCTAACAAAAATTAAAAATTTGGTCAAATTTAGCTTTTTTAACCATCTCTAATGGTCACTTAAAATTGATAAAATAGCCAAAAAAAAATTATCAAAACATCTCCAATGGAGAGGGGGGAAAGTAAAAAAAGTGGAAAAAGCCAAAAAAACTTAGCCAAATTTAGTTGGGATGCATCCAAAAAAGCTAAAATGCTGGAGCCCATTATTAAATGCTTCAACCTACACTCTAAATCTAAAACGTGTTGGACAAGGGTGGGAATTAGAAACTCGCGCTTTGATTGGCCAACACTGCACGTGCCCTTCAAATTGGCTCTCCAACATTCTCCAATTGATTTAATTACCAACTCAGCGTATAATTCAACCCTACTGCAACGGCTATTTCATATATGAAAAGCAAAGGTTGTTTTATAATTACAACGACTAGTTTTTTTGTAAATTCTATTAATATTGGTTCATTTGTTTTGTAACATTCACAATTTTTTAATAGGTATGCAACGTTTGGGTGCAAATTTCCGAAGATGGGAGCATCGACATTGGTCAAACATTGGGCGAATTTATGGAGCGAGTTAAAGTCATAATCGATGCTAAAGGGTTTAGGATGCCGCGTACCGTTGTCGGGTTGTAATCTCGTTGGAGGTGGATCAACACTCATTGTGGGTCAATTATGCCGATCATACCCGGAAAGTCACGACGAGAACTGTGGTCAAGAAACCACGACGAGAGCCGATCATTAATACCTACATAAAAAATGTTAATGAATCATATAATTACAGTAACGAAAATCAACATTATACTCAGTTCGGACAATAAACTAAATGGCTAGAGCCAAATTTAGCATTTGCACCATTGAAGGAAAACCATAATATGACCAAGGTTTTCTTCCAATTCCAGAATGCGTACAGAAATACCTCAACAAATGTAGAGGGTAAGATCGATCTTGCAGCTCATATAAGGTAAAATATAACCGTATGATGCATGTAACAGCCCAGATTATCTACAAGGTCGTCCAACCTCTGATTAAACTCTGATTCGTACCGTTGGATTCGTAATCACATCCTTTATCCATTAGATACTTGAAATCTCAAAAACACACGAGAAAACAAGTCAAATAGACTTTTAATGGTTCGTTTTATAGAACATAAACACAACATTCCTTCTAAGCACAACTAAATACCCAAAATCGATTGGAAATCGTCAAAATGAGTGAAACAATAATCAAGGCGTGTACAATTATCATTACATTATACATAATGACATTATCCACCAACTAAACAATTACACCTCGATACTAGTGAAAAAGTTTCATTGAAGAAATTCCTAAATTATCCCTACAATAGGAGTATAAAAAAATAGTTTTGGAAAAGTTATTAGTATGTTTATTATTATTTACATTCCTATTAATATGATGATGATTAAGATTATAAATTTTATAAATATTTTATGTTGGAAATTATTGAGTTACGTGTTAATTATAGTCGGTTAGGAATCTTTAGGATCGATCGAACTCTTTTGCTTCTTGCATAAAGAAAATGGGATATAGTTGCTGGTAAAATAGATTCATGAAAGGTCCTAGCAGAGATGATTCATAAGATGGATTGTGGTGTAACGAACCAATAATTAGGAGGTCCTCACTTCAAAACTATCCATTGACATTTTTCTTGATTTAAATCCTTTATTTTCATCTCTTCTTCTCCGTGTGAAACAACGTAGTTTCACCTAACCAGCAAGTAGACAACCCGGACTTAGTTCCAGTTCAAGCAAGAGAGGAATCAAAGACATCTGGACCGTTAGATGCACGACATGTGACCTATTGAAATCACACATGCCACATGGACTCCTGTAGCAGAACTATAAAGTGCAAAATTTTGAGACAGAGGGTTGGTTCCCCATTGCATCTTTCACCACCCACTTGGGATGAGATTTTTCCTTCTTTTCCTATTGTCATTGGACCCCAAAAGCCACAATAAACGATAAAATTGAAGGTTAATGAAGCTAAGAGTATTGGGTTGAAGATTAGAAAATTGAAGTGAAAACCGGATCTTGACAACTTGAGTTTGATTTTTTTCTTCTTCTTCAGAGACTGTGTGTAGCTAGTTTTTTTATTGTTATTTGGATTGGATGTATGTTCTTTGTTATGGGTATTTCCTAAAGAGTATAGGGTTGGATATTTTTTATGTTATATATGATGAATGGTGTGTTTGGATTATGGTCTTTCATTTAATTTGTGTTATGGGTTAGATTAGGTCAAATCAATGGATTCATTTTCATGAATTTGTGTAGACATGTGTTAGTTGTTAATATAAAATTGAAGTAAGATGTGTGTAGACCAAGCCACACCCCAATTCAACCATTTGTGCTAGGATTTTCTTTGGGACATTTAATTGAACACTTAGCGGGCATTCCAGACATCACTCAATTAAGTGACACAATTGAGGGATAGAGTGTTTGGGGTGTTAAATAGTGACTTAGCATTTTGAAGTCTCTAAGATCATCTAGACACCTTGACATTTTATCGAACACCTTGTGTTTAATACCGAGGTACCTAAAATAGTGAGAACTTTGAGGAGAAGGTAGAGGTATAAGTGTGCATGACCGTGCCACTAATTCCGATGAGTGCCTTGTGGAGATTCCTTATCATATCTAGTGTCAATCGAGCCTTTTAGGTATTTTGAGCTAGATCATCCTTTCTCTAAGTAACATTGTTCCTCTTTTCTTCACTCTTGTATGTTTCTAGTTAGTTTAGCTTGTTTGTTTCCTTTTTCTTATATATTAGGCCTAGTGTTAGTTATAGAAACTTTCCATCTTTAAGGCACTGGACTGTGAGACGCTAGGATAAGTAGAAACATATCAGAAAAGATCCCGAGACAAAACAATCCTGAAACATCTCAGGATTTTTGGTGTTCTTTAACCAGATATCAGTGGACATTTTTAAGTCAGGTAAATCTACAATAATTTGTCCATGTGATACTCGGATTCTAATCCCCACATAAATTAACTATCATGTATAAAAAAACGTTTCATCTCAAAACAGTGGATTCTAAATGATAAAGAATATAATAGTAGCAAATGCAACTTAGTAATGGAATAAGGAAAATAACGTTCGGGTGTGTGCAATGGACCACCACTATATTGATGTGAATTTTTGCCTGACAGAGTTCTACGATCTCCCTGAGAGTCATCGACGCATTGAATCATGGAGCTTACTACGGAGATTGGCAGGAGCGGTGGCTGGTCTGTGGTGTACGATTGGCGACTTTAATGACGGAGAAGAAAGGTCGGACGGAGCGTCCTCCACATCTTATTCGCGCCTTTCATGAGATGGTGGAAGATTGCAACCTTGTGGATCTCCCTCTCTAGGGGTATCAATTCACAGGTCAAAAGCTAGGGACAGCCACACGAGGTCGAGGAGAAGTTAGATCGATGTATGCCGAATGTGGAGTGGCTCAATCTCTTTTCAGCAGCTGAACTGCATAATTTGGTTGCCCCGACTGCAGATCACTCACCCATTTTTCTCGCTACATTTCAATTCGAGAATCAATGGACTTTGATTCCTGGGTTACACGAGGTGGTTTTGGAGAGTTCGCATAATAATGAGGGAGCAACTTTTCAACTAAACTAAGAGCATGCTCTAGCGACTTGCATGCATGGAGCATGCAAGACAAGGTGACCTTCAAACCAGCCATACGTAAATTAATAAACAAACTTGAGATATTACGGAGCCGCGATGACGAGAATTCCATGATGCAATTTGAGAGCGGTAAACGCGAATTGTTACATATGCTTCAGCGGGAGGAAGCACATTGGCAACAACGAGAAAAAAACATTTTTGGAACAAGGATGGAGAACGAAACACACGATGTTTTCATCGGTTCACCAACAAAAGGTGGAAACGCAAGGAAATTCTACTATTACGGAATGAGATGTTGGGTGCAGCGGACGAGAATAGAGTAAATATATTGCACTAATAAATCACACACCGTAAATATTTCTCAGGAAGGTTGGAAGTGGCGATAGTCCGCCACACTTAAAATCACTGGGTGATTACTACCGCAATACCATAATGACTATAATTAAGCCAACCTCCTTAGACCAATTTATTGTGGTAATATTAATAATGCAATATACAACGAATATTCTCGAAATTGCCAAGCACAAAATAGTAAGTAAATAACACCGGGATTTACGTAGTTCCCCTCCAATGCGGAGAGTACATCTACGGCAGTAGCGACAGCTACGAGCACTTCTTCACTATAACAAGATAGCTACAAGGTGATCCGAGCCGATCCAAAATAGTGTCTCTCAAGTGTTTCCCAACCCCGAAACAAGTACTCACTATTTTATCGCTCACAAGAAAGTATTCCTACCATGGTAAAACATTTACCGGGACTTTCTACCGCTCACCTATCTACCCAATTGAGATAACTTATCTCAATTATTAAACAAGTGAAAATTGCTACACTACAACACTAGAGAAGTGAGAAAGGAAGAAGAGAGGGATGATTGAAATGGGATGCACTTGCTTCCCTTTTATACTAGAAATGTGGGGAGACCAATTGAAAGCAATTGGTTGTGGCATCCAATTAGTTGAATCCCCAACTAATTTCCATGTGCACTAAATTGGAGGTGGTAGTTTAATATTGGTGGGAATTCAATTAGTTGGTTAGAGATCCAACTAATTTTGTGGTGCTTTAATATTGGTGATACATGTTTTTATTTGCACATCAATTATCTGGGACCAACATGAGGATGGCCATTGGGTAGATATGCAAGTAGATAAGGCAGCAGTGGCAGCGAGATACTTCATCGAGCTCTTCAGCTCTCAAGGAGTCGGTGCCCAACCTTTACTAAGTGATATTCAACCTTGTATTACATAGGTGGAAAATGAAATGTTGGTAGCTAGTTTTACCAAGGAAGAATTTAGGTGGTGTTATTTGACATGGATCCGGATAATGCACCAAGGCCAGATGGATAACACCCAGGTTTCTATCAAAAGATGTGGGATATTATCGGCGATGATTTGGTACAGGCATGTACACAATGGTTACAAGATATGCCAATTCTAATAGAAGTGCAGTCGACGACGACCATACTTCTCCCTAAGCTGCCTAACCTGGAAACCATGAAGGATTTTCGTCCGATTTCTTTGTGTAGTTACAGGGTGATAATGAAGGTCTTGGAAAACTGTTTGAGGAGTGTTATGAAGTAGATAATTGGCAAAGAGCAGTCTGCATTCCTTAAAAGAAGAAGCATTTATGACAGTGTACTCATTGCTTTCGAGACGTTACATGCTATGAAGGTGAAACAGCGTACTACTCAAGAATTTGCGGCCTTAAAATTTGACATCTCTAAGGCGTATGACAGAGTGAGGTGGGATTACATGCGGGGAATTATGATCAAGCTGGGTTCCAAGGAGTAGTGAGTTCAGCGGATGATGATATGTATTAGATATGTGGAGTATAGGGTTCTTCTCAATGATGAGTTTGGTGAAGCATTTGTGCCACAATAAGGCCTTCCACAAGGGTGTCCTCCATCACCCTTCATGTTTCTAATATGTGCGGAGGATCTCTCTAATATGATGAGGTGGGCGGTGGATAGCGGGTTGATATAAGGGGTGCGAGTGAGTAGATATGCGCCACGAATTACCCACTTACTTTTTACAAACTACTGCTTCTTATTCTTCAAAGTCGGTGTATGGAAAGGTCGAAAGTTGAAGTGTTTGTTTTAGTCCTATGCGGCGGCGTCAAGTCAACTAATAAATTTTAATAAATCAGGACTCTATTTTACAAGAGAGATTGACCTAATGCTCAAGTAGGCAATCTCAACCGTTTTGGGGGTCCATAGGGCGTTGGATACTAGGCGGTACCTTGGCCTTCCCTCATTAATTGGGAAGAAGAAAAAGGAAGCGCCTCGTTTCCTCAAATACCGAATGTGGGTGAAATTTCAAGGGTGGAAGCGTAGATTCACGGCAACCAATTGTAGGGAAATTCTTATAAAGACTGTAGCGTAGTCGGTTCCAATTTATTGTATGGGAGTGTTCCTTATCTCGCATACGCTAGCAGAGGAGTTGGAACGAATGTTGAACAACTTTTGGTAGGGTTCGAATAGAGAAGGCGGTGGTGGAATCTCGTAGTTACGATGGGAGAAATTGTGTGTGCGCAAGGAATTCGGGGAATGGGGTTTCGAGACTTCCATCGGTTCAATCTCGTCATGTTGGAAACTTATTATTGATCGCAATGCTTTGGTTTTTATGGTGTTGAAAGCCAAATATTTACCCTGTGGGGAATTTTTGTCGGCTCGGTTGGGTTATCGACCAAGCTATGTCTGGTGAAGCATATTTTCAGCTCAAGGTGTGATTCAAGATGGGTACCGGTGGAGGATTGGAGATGGCCATAACATCAATATCTGATCGGAACCGTAGCTCCGAGATGAAGATAACTGCTATTTGGAGATGGTTCCTAATATGCAACTCAATGAATTTACGGTACCAAATAAGCAAATTAATGAATTGATGTTTAACGACTTCATCATCCCCACCCTTCGGGTTTGGGATGAGGACCGCTTACAATTAATTTTTTCATGACTGTGATATACAGGTAATTTAAGAAATGACACCCCTAAGGAACTAATATGATGATTTGGAAGCATGAGGCGGAAGGCGAGGCTTTCTTGACAACCATCAGGTCGGTTCTAGCCATGGAACACGAGCGTTGCATATTTGAGACTGGTAATCAATCGGTGGCCTTGGTAGTGAATAGACAGGCCCCAGATCTCTCAGAGTTCGGAACTACTATTGCAGCTTGCAGATGCTTGCTACACGAAAACCCTCTTTATACGGTGTTATGGATTAGGAGAAGTAGAAATGAAGTGGCACACGAACTAGTTCGTCGCTCTCATCATCTTGTATCAACACATTTTGGCTTCACACCTCTTAAGTGGTGTGACCTCTTAAGTGGTGTGACCTCTTAAGTGGTGTGATTCTTTTGTAAACAATATTTGTTTGAGCTTAATGCATTAATAATATTTAAAAAAATATATAATAGTAACAAATGTGTTACTATTGATTCAATAGTGTCGCATGATAAGAGTAAACTTCCCTACAACTAATCTTATGCAAGCTCTCTTCATTAATTTATTTGCAATTAATTAAGAATATAATAATAACAAATGTTTTATTATTGATTCAATAATGTCGCATGATAAAAATAAGTTTCCATATAACTGTTATAAAACTAAACTCAAAGAAAGACAAGAACAAGAGAAATATGGAGAGGGAGAGAGTTTCTTATTGAGGTGTATGGAATGCTACAAATGAGAGCTCTATTTATAGGCTCATAGATCATAACCTATACTCTCTAATATTATTACACATAAAGGTAGGAAAATAAATACAATGAAATACATTGAAGAATGGAATAAGAAGTTACACAATGGTGCATTCACTATAGTAATTATATTCATAACACTCCCCCTTGAATGACCATTGGTTATACATCGTTCTTCGAATACGCTTTTGATACTTGCCTCGGTAAAAACCTTACCGGGAAAACCCGGTGGGAAAAACCATGGTTAAGGAAAAAAGAGTACAATTTGCGTATTGACTCCCCCGATGATGATATCAATTGAGATCCTTCATATTGACTCCCCACGATGAGGATATCAACTCTCGCTCATCATTATATCGGTTGAGATCATTCACTCACCAATTCCAAATTTTCTTTCCAACGAGTTGATGCGAGAGAGATCTTTGGTGAATAAATCAACCAAGTTATCACTTAGGTGCACTTAGTCGATAAATATTTCAACTCATTCAAGTTTGTGCATAAAATGTATGCATCACATGATCGATGGTCATCCATAATTCACATGACACTTCACCTTAGATGACCATTAGATGAGAATATGTCTCATTAAAACCTTACTAGGAAAACCCTATGGCATAAAAACCTAGTGAAGGAAAAAGAGTACATAATCATCACATCACGTTGCAACATTTTCTTGCAACTCAAGGATATATGCAAAATAAATATCATGCATGATTTATAGGATCGGATCTTGAAATGGTGGTGTAGCTTTATAAGTTGGTTTCACAGCCCACCAAGTGGTAAAATTATCACATGAGACCAATTTATGGTCAACCAACACAAATATGACCAAGATTATTACTACAAAACCGAATACATCTTGTGTCTTAATAAAGGTCGATTAAACTCGACATAGAGTCACATAGTGATCTGACTACCATCCAGGTACTGATAGCCATGTCATATCTATATAAATTTTTGTTGGATATAATTAGTATATCATTGATGATATACGAAAATCATGTTCGAGAGAGATGCACAGTAGGCAAGTTAGTGGTAATCTTCCACATCTTCCATCTCGAACTCTAGCTAATCAATATTTGATTGCTTTGAGAAACTCTTTAGGAGTCTCAATAAAGTGTATGTCATCTATATAACAAAAGATGATGATGACACTTAAACTCTTATAAACAAAAGAAATATATTTTAAATATAAAATAAAGTATAGAATTTTTTATAAGAATTTCAAAATCATAAAATATGACAAAGATGATTTTTCATCATTCAAAATTCAACTCAATATGAAAAAGAAATCATAGTTTTATGCATAGAGAAATGTATGATATGCTAAGTGGACCACTTCTCTCAATTATTCAATCCATATGACGTCAATTAGATATAACTTGTTCACGTGAACTTGAATTGTTTGCTTATAGCAAAATAAATCCTCAAGGGAATTTCATATACACATGTGTATTCTAATTATGAAAACCATACATATAGGTTGCAAGGACATCCATTAGGGGAAAACTCTTTCCCTTCACAAATTGCCAGACTAATCGAATAATAAAAAGTAGTTGCATCCACCACATGAGAATATATTTTCTCATAATCAAAATGTTATAGGTTTTTTGTACAAAACCTTTCAAAAATGAGATGTTTCATAACTTCTCATACTCATACTTTACATCTCAATGTATAAAGACTTGATATCTTAAAACTTTTCATTTCTCTTGGGAATTTGAATTTGCCTCAAATTGAAATTTTTTTAGCCAATCATTCTATCTGTGCATGCATTTTGGCTAATGATCCTCATTTTCAACTATCATATTTAGCGTTGCACTATACGCAAATATTTCGTCGACGTTGACTTCATTGGGGTTCCAATATTTTCCATCCAAGATATAGATAATTGAGATATATATTGATATCTTTCGATACTCTCGATACTCTTCTTGAGCACATTATTTGTTTCTCTTGGTGGCTTTGTTTAAATAATCTTAACCTCAATTTGACCATCTTGATATATAGCTCCATTCCACTTTTGAGGATTTTTTCTTTGAAACCGAGTGGTCTATCACGCCTTTGCGGGTTTTAGACTCATTTGTGATGTCAGATTGCCCAATATTGGCATTATTGTTATTGGAGCATTTTGAGTTGGCACATGAAAACTTTACTCTCGTTGGGTCAGTAAAGTGTCCGCGGATAATGAATTATATATTTTTGAACTTCAAGCTCATATTGCTTAGTGCAAGGATCAAAATAATATGATCATTCATCTAATCTCTTGGCCAACTTTTGTTTTCTCCCCTAATGTTGGGAAGTTTAAATATAAACCTCCAAACGAGTCATCAAAATACTCCCGACAACGATGTGATACTTTACCATCGATGAACTCGTAATCAAAATAATTTCTCAATCTTCATTGAGAACCCATCCTAATAAATGGTGGTGGAGCAATTTAGATGTGTATATCACATCCATATATCCATAGATGGGAAGTATAAGGTTTTGACCCAAAAACCAAACATAATGGAGGAATTCATGATAATTTCTTGGCGTAATGCGAATTTGTGTTGTGCATGTAAATGACATGTTCACAATAATATATTGGTTTTCAATGACACATTTTCGTTATTGGATAATCATGAAAATATGCTCATAACCAAAATGGTTGAGCTAGTAATCTCGTAAATTTTAGTTTTCTTTCATATACACATGTGACCTTCTAGTTGATACATCAATTAAATAATTGGCTCACATGTTGGGCGTATGGATCCATAAATATCACCCTTGTTTTGTTGTGTGTAAGATAAATGGTCTTACTTTAGTTGATGATTATCCAACAATCAACTCTATTTGAGGAAAAGCAATCCAAAAATGAATTATGTTGTGTTGGAGATTTACCCAACAATGGGTAACGGAAAGGTGAAAATGCTTTCCTAGAAACGAAACCTTGTTGACGAACGAGAAAATCGTTTGTGTTCCCAGGAAGTAGGGGAGTCACAAGGACTACTTAAATCCCTATAACCTTAGGAATCATTTCTTTAGAATACCCAAGTTGAGACCATTATGCACAACAATCTTCAATAGAACATACACTTTAGATTATGGAATCATCGAAATTGACCATAGAGGTACTTATCGATTCGCATCATGATTGAACCGGGATGGTCTCACCGGTTATGCCAAATAATAGTTGTCAGGACGAGTAAACGTATAGTTTACATTTATATATATGTATCTCAATCACAATAACATATGTGTAGTACAAATTGGAGGATAATATTATTGATTCAATAATTATATAGCCATAGACCATATTATTGTTCCTCTCTTGATCCTAAACAAATTGGAATAAGGATTTTGTTCCTTCGTGAACAATATAATAGCTCGATCTAGAGCTTGAGAGAAATGTTGTACTACATCATATATCTTGGTGCACTATCGATGTGATATATATCACAATTAATTATGGTGATTCTCATCATAAAATACTCATTTTTGTCATGAGAATGGTACATAGTTTAAATGATAAATTGAGATATTTCTCAATCATCTATGTCACCAATTAATGGATCAACAATTCTCGTATAACCACAATTGTTATGTCCATCCGAATAAAAGGGTGTCGCATAGTTACGTATGCTTTCAAAAATAGTGTAACATATGTGTCTTGCACAATCACTTTGAGGTCTAAAGTATCAAAATAAACTTGATAGTTGGACCATCTTTCACGTGATTAGAATTTTTCCAACATCAATTCACATATCTCTTTCATGGAAAAGTATATATTTCCTAAATTTCTTTCGCATGACCAAAATAGTAGGTCTTATCCTCTACAAGTATTGACTTTGTGAGAGTACATATTGTCACTATGGACATGATATAAAAGAACATCCACTTCGAGGAATGATATTGTGTCTCTCCATTGGAGACATATTAGCTAGATAGTTTTGAACAACTTGTGTCTTGTGGCACCATACTTCGGCCTATCATTGAGATGATGGCGAGTAAAGAGAAAAGTCTTTGCTTTGTCTTGATAGGATGTTACATTATCATCCTTAATGGTTTCGCTAATGTCATGAGCTTGCAAATGGATTTAGACATCCAATATCATAAAAAAGATCATTCTCTCCAGAAACATCAAACCCGCAACCTCTAAATTTTGTGATGTTTGAAAAATTATAAAGATGAAAATAAGTTAGACAACATATAAACCGAACAATAAAAAAAATCATTAAACACTACGAGGGAAGAATGCCATCTTGTTGTAATTTTGGGTCGATTCCATATGTTATATATATATATATATATATATATATATATATATATATGTATGTATGTATATGTATGAATGTAAACTATAAGTTTACTCGTCCTGACAACTATTATTTGGCATAATATGTATGACTTCCCTCCTGTTCATTCAGAAAATTATTCATCACTAAACCATAATTCAAACTTATGAAACAAAATTAATTTTTATATACATAACAATAAAAAAATGGTTGTTTTCGTTATTACGTTACTATGCATAACTTGTAAGTAACAAAGATAATGGTGATTGAAGATCAAAACATTTGCTTTGTCTTAATTCTTATTTATCTTTATGCTCATGGCATATATAAGTTTGAGCATCCAACTTAAAATAGATGTTTTTTGTTGGTGATATCAAAAGCCACAATCTCAAAAATCACAACGTGACCAAATATAATGATTAAGTATATAACGACAAGTTAGCTTATAAACTAAATAATGACAATATGAAGAATAATTATTAAAACGGTAGCTAACACGTATTGAATCAACTAATTGTTATCAAATAGAAACTTAAAATCATGAATACTTATGAATGGTAATAATTAACCAATCCATTTTTTTGAAAACTCAATCAATTTGTTTCTGTAGCTAATAGTAGCAAAAATATATATCAATTCCATAATTGCTAATTAATGACCATTAAACCAATGAATAGAAATCGTATGAATAGTCTACATAAATTATGAAATAACTGCAATTTTAATAGGTTAGGGTCATAACATAATTCATACATCTATGGGCAAATAATAAATTCTTATTACTATATTTTGTGAAATAAACATGTATGATTTATGAAACAACAGTCAGTATCATATGCATCATGACCAATAAAGATAGAGAGAATTAACAACTACAAAAATTTGCATCAATAATATAAGATTGGAACGTAAAACATAAACATCAAATAATATGAACTTTAAAATTATTATGTTTTAATAATAAAAGAGAAAAAAATGAGGAAAGACACATGTTATTGAGATTGAAATTCACGGTTGAAATTGAATATATATAGAAAATAGAATAGTATGAGATAATAAAAATCGGTTCTCAAGAAACTAATAGAAATTAGCTCTCGAGAAATGAAATCAAAATTCAAATATAAATAATAGCAACCTTCGAGATTCTTCAAGAAGATAGAGCATTCGTGCTGATAACGTGTTATAAAACTAAACTCAAAGAAAGACAAGAACAAGAGAAATATGGAGAGGGAGAGAGTTTCTTATTGAGGTGTATGGAATGCTACAAATGAGAGCTCTATTTATAGGCTCATAGATCATAACCTATACTCTCTAATATTATTACACATAAAGGTGGGAAAATAAATACAATGAAATACATTGAAGAATGGAATAAGAAGTTACACAATGGTGCATTCACTATAGTAATTATATTCATAACAATAACCAATTTTATGTGAGCTCTCTTCATCGATCTGTTTGCAATTTTTTAAAAGAGTTTGAATTGGTTTTCTTGCAATTCGAAGTGACGTGTCTCCAATTGTGGTGTTCTTCTCGACCCCTCTCTTTTTATCTTCATCATCAAAATAAATCTCTATATGTCAATAGTGCATCAAGGGGTAGGAATCCCCTCCAACCGATTAATTTTACTTTGCATCTTTTTTCTACTTCTAGTGTGAGTTCTAGTCACTAATTAAGGGGAGGGGGAAATTGTAACTCTTTGACTTTGATTAGTTCATTTTTTTAACAATTGACACGTCGAGTTATATGTTAGGAAGCTATTTTTATGTCATTATGAGAGACAAGACCTTCCATTTGACATGAACTCTATTTCATTTTGCAATCTCATCCCCACTACCCTTCAGTGTGTAAAATAAAGCAATTACTCCTTACTATATACAACTTCTTATCGGTCTCTCTCCCTCAACGTTCCTCATAAAAATTGTCTATATAATTTTCTGCGGTAAAACGCGAGCTATTTTCAGTTTTATAGTAAGATTTTATTGAATTTGAAAAGCAATAAATAGCATATAATATACTAAATAACCTTAAACATAACAGAACCGGAAAATTAACCAAGAGATTCAGATTAGATAATACAACAAAAAATCAACTCTAAATGGAACCAAAATCAACAATATAATATTTCAAGTTCTTATAAGAACCAAAATAATAATTCAACATGATTTTTACAATGATCAACGACAAAATTTCATACTCAAAACTTTATAAAACACATTACTCGACCAAAGTACCATATTCAACCTTGAAATTGTTTTGACGGCTAAGGTGTATTGTTCGCCAAATCAAAATATTCGACCATCCTAATTCCGGTATTGCTTATGATCATGGAATGAATATACTTTCACGCTTAATCCATCCAAACCACTACTTAGTTCTAATCAGTTATGAATTATCATCATCTCTAGTAGTATGTTCCTTACAGGGAATACAATTTTTCTGCATCTTATAGACTATAGTTATATACATCTTATAGTTATATGCATCTAGTATGTGCTTGTAACATAATTTACGACCTCCAAATACAACCAACATCCAAATTAAGAGATCACATACACATCAGATTGTCAAATCAATATGTGTGTGTGGGATTTATCCATTTCACTTCCCTATCTCTTTCATTATCTCGATTCAAGGTCACGTATGTGGGATTGTAAAATTGCTAGGCGTTTTTATGGCCCAACATATCTATGATATTATGTTGGCCATTAGTTCTCCATCTCCAAATTTAACTAGTCTTAAGACACATGTATTCTGCATTTCAATTAAGTGGAAATGGGCTAAGATGTTATGGACAATATATATTTTATTGAATAACCCACCTATATATGTTCCAATCGATTGATACTAGTCCATTGTGAATCCATGATGGTTTAATAGTTTAAATTTTCTTTTAATGGCATCAGAGTTTTAAACGATCAATATGTTTTCATTTCGAATCTTGAGATAGTCCTTAATTATCCGTCCACATGACGTACAAAATTGTGCAAACCTTGACTCTTGTGAAAATTTCTGTTTGAATGGGTGTGTCAATGAATAATATAAAACCTGCAGTCTGAACACTCTTCCAAAAACTCGAGTTATTAAGATATCCGCGAGTGATAATAATCCTGAACATTTAAGGTGAAAGGAATAATACTTCGCCTTTATAAAACAATGTGTTGGAATAATAAGAGTACCATACTCTAATTATGGTGAATTCTTCGGTTTTTTACGTAAATTCATCACCATCGTTCATTTTCAGTTTGCAATCTAGACGGTTCATAATTATTTAAATATTAAATTTCTATTTCACATTTTATTTTTGATCTCATATGTTTTTTCAATTTGACAAAAGAGTTTTAGTAAGCTAAGGCAGCAGCTCATAGAGCAAGAGAGGGAGACGAAGGAAACACAACTCCGAAAAAATGCAGCAAGATAACAAAATCCCGGTGCTTCAAAACAAGACTTGGGACATTCTTCAACTGAAAAACCAAACAAAACACCATGTATGGCACCCCAAAGTAATAGCAAAAAACAGCAACAACAATTTAATATTCGAATAATTATGAACCGTCGAGATCGCAAACTGAAAATGGACGTTGGTGATGGATTTACGTTACCAAAAAAAACCTGACACACCGAAAATTTCGATATACCATATATACTGAAGAATTATAATATTTTCGTTGTAAAAATTGTTTTCCAATTTTTAATAGAATCCACACAGCCATATCAACAACTTTGATAATTAACTTGATATATAATTTCTAGTCACCTTCATTCATGGTAGGCCGGTACTTAACAAGATCGGATATGAAACTAATTTGTCCAAATCAGAGGCAGATTATTACTAATGAAATTGGATACGCAAAGACATGTAAACAAAATGTCTGGTGTATATTCAGATTGATATGATATCCATATCTAGTTGCGATCATAATATGCAAACCCTTAGATATCATAATGTAAAAGGAAGTAACTTATCATCTGAAGAAAGTTGATTTCAATTTTACCAAAGCTAACATCATATCATCATATATATATATATATGTGGCAATCAATCTTGTTCCCTGCTATTTTGCCTATTTGTTTAGTGGACAGACATTGAGTACACTACAAGTAATTCCAAAATAAAACTGTGAATTGAACAGGTCGTTTGGTAAATAATGAATTATTATTTAAGATATAGCTAGAGATGCGTTTGAGCTGAATAATGGAAAATATTTTTTTTAACATTTGGTGTCGACGCGCACTTAAATATTATTAAAATCAACCGGCACAAATCGGGGAAGGGAGACACCAATAATATCATAGTTCAACCATTAAAATAGATTCTGATCCGATGAATCAATAATATGTAAACCATACAAATAAGAGTGATCGATACTGGCAAAATAATTTGCGGTATAGTTAGCTTCACGATATATGTGAGAAACATCAACCTCCCATTGACGTTTGCAGAGCTCCTGAAATTACAGGACAAGATAGTATGTTGGTGATTAAGGGAAGCAGTCTGCGAAAGGATAGCAATAGTGGCTTTGGAATCCGATTGGACACGGATCCGACGAATTCCAAACAACCATGCCAGCTCTAAGCTGTTGACGAGCCCTGTCATTTCAGCTCGAGTAATGGAGTGTCTAGCAAGATTCATCGTGAAAGTTTTGACAAAAGATCCTCTATCGTTACCCCTGTGGCTGCGGTATTGAAACCAGAGCTGGAGCGTCGGTGTTAAAAATATACCAACCCTCGTTACCCGACCGCCATCCAATCGGTTGAGCCTACCGAGACAGACTTGACGCTTTTCAACCCAATTAACCAACCGTCCACCTTAAAATAACGAGAACAATTACACTTTCGAACCACGTCCAAAAAAGTATCTTTAATTTGTTCAAAAATTCGTTTATTTCTGTCTTGCCAAAGCAACCATGTGAATGATGGAAAATATGATAGATATGGTTGGCAAAAAGTTTAGTTAAAGAATAATTAACCTATCTAGTAGTTTCTGGCCCTCCCTAGTAGTGGAACACGCCTGAAGACACACAGAGTTGAAACTTTTGAAAGTTTGTCCAGTTATTAATTAATTAATGTCGTTTCGTCGTTCCGTTCCGTACACACCCGCCACGTACCTTGAATTTCACCGATCGAGTTGCTGCAGTAAAATGGCGCGCGGAAAGGCTTATCGTTATTTTGTAAGGTGAAAGGAACGAAACAAATCAACTAAATGTGCTTAAGGAGCACTTGTTCGAAGCAAGCCATGACATGACCCTACGTAGAACTGCTTAGCTCTAAAATTAAAGATGAATCGATCAAAACTAACTTAACTCACTAAAGGACTCAGAAAACCAACTCGTTTGACTCCCCCTAAATTCGTGCCTACATGCATTCGGGGCCCTTCCCCTTATCCTTTACGCTCGGCAACCTTTCCCTTCCCTTTTCTAAACTCGGTAGACTCATCTTCTATGACAATGTTTGCCCAAGCACACAACTTGGGATCCAGAATCACAAATCGTTCGAGGTCGATGATCTTCTCGGCTAAACCTTCGCTAGAGATTTCATCGATTCCACCAGGTTTAATCATTGAGCTTATGCCGCTCGCTTCCAGATCAGCTGATGCTTCGCGTCTTCTCTTTCTCGGTCCTGAGCCTGATCCTGAGGAATAGTCAGTGCTACTAGGAGTATTAATACGAAAGACTTCATCTCTCCAGCGGTCCTTTGCAGCTTGACGTTTTATAGGATCTGAATATTCTGCCTCGAACAAGGCGTTAATCTCATCGATGACGAACGTTGGTATGGGGAACTCATTTCGCCAGCTGATCGCTGAAATAACTGTGAAGTTATTCCGACAACACAAGTGTCGTTTGTGTCCGAAGGTTCTTCTCGTTATGCCTCTACTCGAACTTATCAACACGGTTTAGACTGAATTAATTGGCTTTTGATTTTAATAATTCTAATGACTAAATTAAACTACAAATTAAGGGTTGATTCAAATGGAGAAATCGAGTTCTTGGAAGAGATAAGTCGTCAAGCTCAACTTCTTAAATGCATTCAAAACGGACGAATATGGACTTGAATTGAATAAAACGATTTCTCTTATCACTCGTATGAATCCGCGGCACGATCATGCACGCAGATTACCACTACTAGCTTCCCCATTAAGGTAGAAATAACCTTAATCAGGCTAGCTAGTAATGAACACTGAGAAGTTCTACAAAGTGATAAGGTGTTCTTTCAGAATTAAAAGAAATCACTAGTAATTGGAAATAGCGTTAACTTGGTCCATCAATGCCTAAGCTACTGATAACTACCAACTTGATCCATCGGGTGCAAACAAGAGCGCCCGCCAATTACAAGATGACTAATGTTAAAACTGGAAGAAACACAAAAGGTAGAATTAGGTTATCGGTTTACCCCACCGATAACTTAATTCTATCCTCGATTGGAAATCTTACGAATTCCTAAGTCTATCATGAACAAAGAATTCCATAAATTTGACCTAATTCTAGCTGTAACAAGAATTAGGTTGAAAACCAATCAAACGAGGCAATCTTTCATTACAATCCAAACATCCACAATCGTCGTTCTTAAACATTCAAACAGGTTTCATGGCTCAATTCCTACATCTCAACTAAGAATCTCTAAGGATCTAGCTACTCATGATGCTAGAAGAAACAAATCAAAAAAAACTCTAACCATCATCTTGATGAAGAGAAAACGGCTTGTTCTTCTTTCAATCGTTGATTTTGGTCTTCTATCTTCAATCCTAGATTCAATCCTTGATAAGAACTCCTATGGATCTTCAATTGGTCTTCTATGAGATGATTTATGCTAGTTTTTACATAGGAAATTCGGGGAAATCGAGGAAAAATGAAGTTGGGGAAGAATGTTATCTTTCCTAAAAAATTCCCCTTTTATAGGTAGCAGCCGGATTTGGAGGGTGCACGACGTGCACCTTCCTACCTTCTCCGTTCCGCGTAGCACAAAGAAGGGAACGGCGTGCATGGGTGCACGCCGTGCTTCTTCTTTTCTCCAATGTCCCGCGTAAGTAAAAGGTTGGAACGGCGTGCAGGGGTGCATGCCGTTCCCTTGGTTGAGGTCGGGCATTTTGACAAGTGCTAGGTCTGCACGGCGTGCCGCCCCTCTGCTGCTCCATTTTCCTTCTCGACTTTCCGTTCGAACTCCAATCGCGCTATGCACCACGCCCTTGGCTCCGTACTCGGATCATCTATCTCCATAGTACCTGTAGGTGACAAATACTACAAAGAAAACATCAAATGGACTGAAACGGTCCAAATGAACGGATCTAGACACATGATGCCAAAACAAGAAATCAAATGGAAACGAAGCTCAAACATACTAATAATCACTCAAAAACATGCCTAAAAGGGATAGATAATTGCTACAAATTCTAGTCTTATCACCAGCCTCTTGGTTCCTTACCTTCAGTAGCAAGAAAGTCGTTTTCTGCATCCGAAAAAATGGTATTTCCATCTTGTGCGCAGACCGCTATCTTCCGATGTTCCTTCTGGGTCAGCCTGAGAGTCTTCAGCTTCTTATTCCTTGTCATAGGCCTCTGATCTATCGTAAGCTCTGAGTGCTTCTTCGAAGAGCTATATGTTCTCGATTTTTATAGCAATCATGGAACCATCCTCATATTCATGAGGATCGTTCAGCGACCAAGGAGGGATTCTCATCACCATTTCCCTGAGCTGCTTCTCCCCCTTCGTGAATAATGGGGGATGGTGGTCGGGAGATATCGAGGATACATCATTTGGAGGGTCGGCCCCAACCGAGATACTTCATTTGTTTGTTTGAAGAATGGGAAGAAAATCAAGGCTTTTCAAGGTTTGGAAGTTTCCGTAAGGTGCAACATCAAGCTATTATTTGATATTTATGGATTGAACGGAATGATAGGATCTTCAGGGAGAGGAGTTGTACGTCAACTCAATTGGCTCGGAAAATTGTCTTCAACACGGCTCGGTGGTTGTTGACACACAAAAGAACGAGTGTCAACGATAGTTAGGTATGGTTGAATGTGATTTTTCAGCTGCCGTGAGTGTTGAGTTTTCTTTTATTTTTTTGAAGGTAGAGTTGTTTGGGGATTTCACTGTTTTCTGTTCTTGGGTGGCTTCGGGTGTTCTGTTTGGTGTAGGGTCGATCTCCCTCATTGCCTCGAGTAGTTGCTGCTCACTTTGCGTTTGATCACTCTACTGGTTTGAGTAGAGCTTTAATCTTTCTTTGCTGCCCCCTTGAGTTTGATCACTCTATTGTCATGAGTAGAGGTTTGGTCTTTCTTTCATATCTTCGTCTCTTGAGGGGCACGTTTTTTGTGTCTGGACGATTCCTTTATGAGTTGGGATAGAAAAATATCGTAGATGGAAAACTTGAATTAAAGAAAATAAAATTTTTAATTGAAATCATATTTATTAATCTATTTTATAAAAAGATAAACTTTTCTAAAAATCCTTCATATCCGTTGAATTTAGCATTTTTTTCTCAACTCCTTTCAATCTCAACTCAACTATTTTGTTCTATTTCAATTCAATTTTCTTAAAAATTATTAATTTTATTGCCAAACATATCCTAATTAAAATTTATTTTTAATTTTCCAAACAAACTAGATTACTATGACCTTACATCATAATTTTGGAACAATATTGCAAGCAAATTATTATGAGGTCATATATGCATCATATTGGACAATCATAATTTCAGTTTCTTTTTTACCGTTGAGACTTGGGATTGAACTGGAATCAAATGAGCATGTAGTCTTTTGCGCGTACGTACAAGGTACACATTCATGGTCCCCGAAGCACTTGTATGAACGGTTGAAGCTGCCAGTAGTGAAGGCTAAAACTTTGGTTAAAATGGCCTACATGCACATATATAAAGTCGGAGGGGACACCATTAATCATTTAACTGGGAGTATCATGTATTATCAGACAACTTTTCGGTTTATTTTTGTCATCGGAAATGGCTGCAAAACCTAAATCGGAATGTCCTGTCACCAAGCCATCGTGGTGGCACTCAAGGGTCGAGATGATGCTGATATGTACTTGCCCACTAAAAGGTATATACGTACGGTAAGGAGTTCGATTTGGTTACCCTCCCACTGAGAGGCTCGCTCAACTCTGGTTAACCGAAACGAACCATCAAGACAAACCAGTAAAAGCTCACGAAGATCACAAGTTTTGGTCTTCTTAGACGTCATCAACATCTATCGTGAGTCGAATTTGACACTTTGGATCTTTGACTAGCTTAATTTAGCTAGCCAAAGTGTTAAATTTGGCTTACTGAGTTAACAATATGTACTTGTAAAATGGATTTTTAGATAATTCTTTTTCATTCCCCTATCGTTTATAGTTTTTGTTGTAATTTTTATTTTTTATATCGATTAAGATAATTTTGGTATTAAAATTCTTATCTTTCAAAGACAAATATAGTGAGATCAATTTTAATGACATTTCGAAACTTAATAAACCACGTAAAATGATATTTTAACGAAATTATAAATGTTCAGAGCCAATTTTAACTTTGACATTATTGAAGTAGAAATACTTTTCGTGAAACAAAAAAGTTAAATTTACCACTTTAATTTAACACTTTAACATTTAATATTAGAAAAAAAAATTAAAATCTAACTTTGAGCACTTTGACATTTTGGCTTTTACCATTAAAAATGTTGGTATGCTAAATTTTAATACTTGATCACTTTAACTCTCGACATTTAACACTTTAACCCTCGGCATCGGAGATATGGTTAACATATAAAGGGATGGAAAGGTGACACCACCACCCAACATATGTATGGTGGAATTAATTACTTGTGTTGCATTGGCCACTTTCTCTTGTCGGCTGCGTAATTGTATTGGCTCTTTCTTTTACACTCTAATTATATTATTATTATTATTATTATTATTATTATTATTATTATTATTATTATTATTATTATTATTACTTTATTTTTACCAACTTCTAGCAGTATATCAAGTTTACAATTTCCCTACTACACGCACATCAAACTAAACCACATAAAGCAAACGAGACGATTGGATTCATCATACGTACAAGATCAGGAAATCTAAAAGTCCTTATAACTAATTGTTTTTAAAGACTTTTAGATCCGTACGGGATAGAAAATAATAAATAAATGTTATATATGTTTTTTCAGTTATGTTAAATTCGAATTTGAGACGTTAAAATTATTAAAAATACAACTTTATTATTAGAGTAATTTTAATTGAACTAAAGGTTGGTAAATGATCGATTGATGAGGGAGTGTATTTCGAGTGGTTCTAGAGTGGTGAGAATTTTAGATAGGTATTCAAATCGGTTAATCAAAATATGAGATGAGATGAGATGACACTTTAAATGTTATTTAATTGAATTTTGCAACCACATTAGCTTTTTGGATGGAAATTTTGACATAAATTTTGGGGCACATGGATGTGTTAAGAAAAACTTGAGTCATGAATTTGTTAAGAAACCTATCCTTGAGTCATGAATTTGTTAAGAAACCTACCCTAAAATTGAGTGACTGCACTACCTAGCATTTTTAGGGTTTCGGGAAAATATTTTTTGGGCTTCTTAATCTTTATGTTTTGGAGCTCGTGACTATTTTTATTGCGTGTGTCGAATGTTTTTGATTAAGAGTGTGTCAAATCGACATTGCAAGTGAATCAGAGCTGATTCTTTCTCGATTTACATGACGGAATTTGTGTTTGAGGGGCTGGTGACGCATTAATTATAGGAAGGTCAACATTTTATGTGGCTTATCCTCCATTGTAGGTGCATGTAAATGAGTTGCCTCATAAAGTGACGAAATCCTCTTTTATATCACATGTGTTGCGTGGAAGTTGATTTCACAATTTGGGTTGATGGTTAGATTTGTTTGTATTTGCTATCTTAATTATTTTCAAATTTTTTTATATAAGTATAATATTTATATAGACATAAATTAATACATCTTCTGTATTTTTTATATTCAACTTAATATTTTAAATTGATATATAATCCGACTACGTGCATTAACCTCAAAATCAAAATATTATCGTCCGTAAATCATCTAACTAAATTGATTGATGGGTTAAAATTCTCCTAGCTACACCAACTTAATTCCTCGTCCGGACCCTTCCGAGACGTTGATGGAGTTGGCACATGCAATTAAGGGCACAAACTCCTAAAAATGACGTCGTCAAAAACCTAACTATTTAAAGCAATAAGAAATCCCGTTTTGATATCCACCTTGGACCTACTTTAATCAATATCAATTATAATATATGATTTCTCTATGTTACTATTACATTCTTGATCCACTTGCTCCTCTACCAAATTTTCTTATACCAATTCAAATATATGACTCTTTTTTTATAAGTCATGTTACTTATTGAAGACCTACTTCTCATATTTTTTTAATTATTCTAATTCGTTGAAAGACGATTCATAAAAATTTTTTATACACATTTGTATGTATGAGTTGAATTACAATCGAATATCAATGTAAGACGTATGGAAGATGAATTAAGTGTATGTGTGAAGGAGTGTGTAGGAGATAGAAAAGTATATGAGAGTGTGCAATATTAATGGTATGTTGGCGTACTTAATCTAAAGTAGTTTATTGGATAAAACGTTTATGCCTTAGATGTATATATAGGGTAAAAAATAATATTTACTTTTTAATGAGAGAAATTCGAAAGTCCGAATGAGTTGTTATGTTTTGTCGGCCGATTAATAAACACGTAGAGATTGGATCAAGACTCTTGATGATCCATTGTTGAGATTGCTCATATACTTTATGGAGCTATTTTTGTCAAAAAAAACGTGGCAATGACGATTAAATCACTCATCGTTTTCCTTAAGAAAATAAGTGGGAGACAAGGAAATGATGACAAAAAAGGGTCAGAATATCATGGGCCGTACGTGTATTCACTGAAGTGGCTGCTGCAGTTTGGTCTCGTGATCTTCACACGGTTTCTTCTACCTTTTTATTATAATTAATAGTAATTAATTATTATTAGTTGCCAATCACTGTCATCATTGACCCAAACCTAATTAATATATCCTCTCATATTCCGTCTGCTCCGTACTACGTACACTTGCCTTTGTTTAATATTAAATATAACAATGAAAAGCAATGGTGCTGAAAAATATACTTCAGCATTATGCTGAATTATTTTTAGTTGTCAAATCATTTTTTTAATCCTTTTAATTTATAGGTCTAAATTAATGTGACCCGTCTTGATATTAAGAATATATTTTTCTTTAAACTAACATCTCATTTAATTTAAGTTCGATTTTTATAATTTTTATATAGAAATAATTGTCTTTTAAAGACCAATATAACGAGATTAATATTGATTTTATTTCAAAGACTTTAGAAAAAAAATATACATACATCTAAACTGTTAATACCTACGTTAATGTTGTAATACCTAGTTTTAAGTTGCTAATAACTATGTTTTCTCTCTTATATCTACATTACATTTAAGTTGCGAATAACAACGTCTAACTAGATAATAACTACATTCAAGTTGATAATAACTACGTCTACCTAAAATTTGCTAAAACCTACCTTTCAGATGGTGATAACTACGTCTGAATGAATCTACTGATTCCAGAACCTCGCATCTGTCGTTCTAACTGAACTGCATACTTGAAGGCAGTGTTGATATCTGGAATCGGAGTTATCAATAACAACTGAGAGCGCACTACATAAAAGGAGTTATTAAGACCTCGAATGAATCTAATAACGTAATCCTGATCCTGATATGTCATCATCCGTTTCACCACCGCGCACATCTCAGTTCGTAGATAAGCACATTCACAATTAGGAATCAGACGATGTTGAAGGTATTCTTCCCACAATACTTTGATATTAGTACAATATTGAGTCAGAGAGATATCACCTTGATCGCAGGATGCAATCCTTGCTTGTAGATCTGCAATTCGAATTACATCTGCTTGACTGAATCGAAGCTTAGGATCTGCCAATGCATGAGCAGCGTTGTCATAAGCTAGTAAGCTCTGAGCGATGTCCTCAAAAACAGAATTGTAGATCCAATTCAGAACGGAAAAATTGCATCGAGACCACGCCGCATAAGTTGAATCGGCAAGATCTGGTGCAGGGAGAATACTGTTGATGAACTTGAGTTTGTTTTTTATGCTGAGAGTGACGGGAAGAGATCTGCTCCAAACGTGATAGTTATCATTTGTCAACTTCACAACGATCAACGGAGTGGATAAGTTGTCACCGAGAGATAGAAAAAGAGGATTGGGATAATGATCGATGTATCCTGCTGAAGTAAAAAGAGGAAGTGCTTGCTGTGAACCAGAAGGTGGAGATGGAGGCGAAATCTGTGGTGGTGGTTGTGGTGTTTCATGATCGTCGGGAAAGATCGCCATTAGAGGATGGATCAAGTTACTATAGTTCTGATACCATGTAAGCTTGAGATTGTTTAGATTTTTTAATAGTTGTCTTTATTAACTTAGAAGTAATTACAATAGAGTATTTATATAATACAGAAGGAAGAAGAAGAAGAAGAAAAGTCAAAATAGAACCGTTACAATTTCCTAACTAACTTTCAGTCAGAAGGACGTGAGTCACGGGTCTCGATATATGCTACCAGCTGTACAACCTCCCGTGCTCTCATCATGCTGTGATCTGGAGCTGGAATCTAACATCCTCTGCTCTCAAATGGTTCCCCAGCATTAATGGACTAAGATTAAGATTAACAGCATGGTTGAGAAAATCGGATCAGATTCCCCGGTCGGACCGGTTCGACAGCAAACTCTGAATCTCCAATATAACTGATTCAATATCCGGTCCGATTTTCAAAACCTTGATTAGTAGAGCCATGACCCATTGGGTACTGCGTTGCATTTGTCGGCCATCGGAGGCCCATTTTCCATTCACGGGTCCAACTACCCTTCCTCCCACGGCCCACCCGTTACCTCATTGATCGGCCTTGCAGTTTGATGTTTGAGTTTTTATGATTTTACAGTTTGGGCCACTGCCCTAATTCTGTTCCAAGTTCCAACAATGTACCAACCTCATCACAATTTGACATACAACTCCATTGTTCGACTTCAAGAAGACGTACAGTTCCCGCCTTTGGCATTGTGATGAACACAAAATATGGTTCTCGATTACCGCATTCTTTAGAATCAAATATTTCCCAGTAGGTGAAGTACTCTACGTTTCAAGCACTTTAGATCATACAAATTTGTGGCTTTAGATCGTACAAACTGTGGTGGTGGATGATCCCTAATTTTGAGAGTATTCTGACAAGGGATGGATGAATTAGGTTAGCTTTGTGATGACTATTAACAAGTCTATAGATACGTTAAAGTTATCCTTCCTTATAATTAGTTATATGGCTGTCATCGATGAACGGTTCAAATCATAGTCCGGTCTAATACTTTAAAGTATAAAATTCCGATACTTCAATCATTTGGTGAATAATATATTTTTATTTATCAACAATTTTCCATTCTTTTTTAGTAATTTTTTTTTACGTATAATGCACACATTATAACTGTCCTTCTTTGCCATTGGTAGGAGACGAAGATTAAGATTTTGATAGTTTTTCACAAGGTGGGAACAAAGGGCAAACCTGTCATTTCCGTACCCAAAGAGAGATGAAATTTCTGCCATACTGCAGCAGTCTCGCTAGCTACTGATACCGTCTGGTAGAACAACCAGTCAAATCCCCCCAACCCTCCGCCCAATCCATATAATTCAAAACCCTAAATTCAAAACATTTAAAAAAAATAAAATTCCACGACAGTATCCTGCGCCTCTCTCTCTCTCTCTCCGCCGCCACCAAATGTCAAATACTACTACGCCGCCGCCGCTGCCGCCGCACCACCAACGACAGCAGCTGCAGGACATGCTACAGGCCGCCGTGCAGTCGGTGCAATGGACTTACTGTATCTTCTGGCAATTCTGCCCCCACCGAGGGTATATATTTACACTAGCTAATTAATTACTAATATTTTCTTCCTTATCGCGCGTGGTGTAATTATCATATGTATTAGTTATTTATTATATATATATTAGCGGAATTGGAATGGACGAGTTTTCAAATTTTGGTGTGATTTCAAAATTCACTCTAAACTTGAATTTTTTTTGGTATATATGCTAATTAAAAAATAATTTAGGATATTGTTGTGGTGCGACGGGTACTACAACGGATCGATAAAGACGAGGAAGACGGTGCAGGCGGCGGAGGTGACGGCGGAGGAAGCTTCGTTGCAGAGGAGTCAGCAACTGAAGGAGCTCTACGAATCCTTGTCGGCAGGGGAAGCAAACCAATCGGCAAAGAGGCCGTGCGCGGCCTTGTCACCGGAGGACTTAACGGAAACGGAGTGGTTCTACCTCATGTGCGTCTCTTTCTCTTTCCCTCCCGGCGTCGGGTAAGTTTATTTATTTTATGCATAAATGTGGTCCAATATTTCTTATTGTTGGCTGTTGAATCCACCGGTTCATATTCAATAAACTTGCTTGCACATACATCAACGATAATTAAGAAAAGTATTAACCAAAACTAAATTTTAGTAACCATTCATAATTAAACGTCGACATCACATGATTCCTCCCTTAATTTATATATATGGGATACATTACTTGAATATTTATATTTGTGTGTGTCTGTAAAATGAATACTGATATTAACTAACTGCAATAATTTTAATTAGCAATAATAATAATAATAATAATGTTCCTTCAATTTACTAAACTAAAGCACCGAAGAGTGAAGACGAAAATATCACAAAATTCGGTGAGGTTGTCGGGGTGTGTTATTTTTTTATGAGATTTTTAAGAGGGTATAATTTTGGATTTTGCTCAGAGAGAAAGAAATCATATTAAATGTGTATTCATATTAATTAATTTATGATTGAAAGGTTACCAGGAAAGGCATATGCAAAGCGGAAGCACGTATGGCTCACTGGTGCAAATGACGTTGACAGCAATATTTACTGCAGAACCATCCTTGCCCAGGTAAAACAAACAACGTGACAAACTGACGTAAATTAAATTGCCAGTACTGCCAGAATATTTTACATAAAGGAAAATTGGATCTTTTTATCGACATGCATATTTCTAATTTTTACCGACAATTAAATTACTGTTGTCGTCGGTAGCTTGAGATTTTAAAAGCGAATCGAAAAGCTCCAAAATCTCGTATGCCTTTCGTGAGCTTGACTAGACACCACTAGCTAGGCTAGGTAGGACAAATTCCAATTACTGCCTTTTCACTGTATATAGAAAAGTCCATTTTTAGAGCCAATTATTAAATGCATGCATGTTGACTAATCATTGTCCTTCGTTTGTCTTTTTCGGGTTTTGTACGTTCAATTGCATAAACTGTCGAATCCAATCCAACTGATCATCGATTCACACGTACGTACAGAGTGCTCGTGTCCAGGTAATTAAACATATCCAAACCCCTTGCGTATTTAGTATCTATAAATATATAACTCTTGCACATTATTATTGAAATTTGTGATCCTTGGGTTTAAGTGGTATACATCGTCTTTGCAGCAAAGATCCAAACTTTGTATGGTGTGTTGAGTTCAAAGGTGGTGTAAATGGATATAGAATATGTATTGAAATATTTAATTTATTGTATGAGACTTAGGTTGTGGTTTCATCGTAACAGTTGATATCATCAAGACGATTCTGACCATCAAATAGTGGTGGTCTGTTGAGATGTCACTTTACACACCTTGATCGTTGACCTTGTTATAGCGAGCTAGGCTTACTAACCTTTTTGGTTCGGTCACCTTAACTAAAAACCCTTAAATGACCCGTAAACCACTAAAATATATTAGGCGAAGCGATCAAAGCCTTAAAAAGTTGACCTGTATCTAAATTTTCGCCTCGGAGAACTATCATAATTATTTTTGAATCACACGAATTTAACCTTATTCTGCCAAAAACTTGATAATTACCGGGGTTTTAGAGGCATTATATTCATGCATCCTGTTTTTTCTGATCTATTGTATAACTAATTATTGCTTACATTTTTCTGACTAATTTTGCAGACAGTTGTGTGCATTCCCCTCCTAGATGGAGTCCTAGAACTCGGCTCTACTAGCAAGGTAACTAATATAGGTGTTGTTTTCCGTGTTTTTTTTGCTTCAATTTCAAGTTTCGACAAAAATTCACAGCGCCGAGCAGGATTGAGCCGGATCAAAACGAAATTAATTAAGAAACCGGAAGTAGTTCGTACTGGGAATCAGACCCGATCGATCATTTTCTGCGTTCGAAATGTATTCTGTGAAATTGGGAGTGTGTTCAAAATCGATCGGGTCCAGTTCCTAGCTAGCTAGCTCCAATTCCTGCCGGAAAACATCAGCGGTGGGTTCTGACTTTTCCAAGGGGTTAACCAACAAACATCAAATTATAACTTGCATGCATATGCACAGGTAAAAGAGGACCATGGATTAATTGAACGATGGAAAAGTTTCTTCGCGGACCACAACTATCAACACCCACCTGCACCAAAGCCAGCACTCTCCGGCCATTCCACTTCCGACCCCTCCGCTTCCTCCGCCTTCCATTCTCCTCCTCTCTTCCCTCCCGTCTTCACCCCAATCCACCTCCACTACCAGGATGACCCGGAAGACGATCTAGAAATCGACAATAATATCAACGATACTGAAAACAACGACCATGACGATGCAGGCTCTGAAAACCCTGATCCGGAAACAGAGCACCACGATGCAATGCCGGTGGCGGCAGAATCAGTATCCCAGCCGCCGATCGAGCTAATGCAGCTTGATATGTCGGAGGATATCCGGCTCGGCTCACCCGACGAATGCTCCAATCAGTTGGGCTCCTCCACCTTCAATCTGATCGGATCCGACGATCCAATCCCACCGGATCGACCTCAGCGGTGGAGATTCACGATGGAAGAAGAAGAAGAAGGCGACGATTGTTTCGAGTTGGATAGAGAAGACACGCATTACTCCCACACCGTTTCGGCTGTCCTCCAAAACAACCGGCTCGGATGGTCAACACCGGGCCCCACTTCCTCAGCGCACCATACAGCTTTCGCCACGTGGACACGCCACGGGGATGACGATTTTGTCTTGCCTAACAGAACGACGTCGTCTTCCCAGTGGGCACTCAAGCACATTCTGTTCAACGTGCCTTACCTCCACAACAAGTACAGGGAAGAGAATGCGAACAACTCGCCGAAATCAAGCTGCGGCGGAGGATCAAGGTTGCGGAAGGGGAACAGTAGTCAGGACGAGGTCAGCGCGAACCACGTGATGGCGGAGCGGCGGCGGAGGGAGAAGCTGAATGAGAGGTTCATCGTGTTGAGATCTCTGGTTCCTTTCGTAACGAAGATGGACAAGGCGTCGATCTTAGGGGACGCGATCGAGTATTTGAAGCAGCTGCGGAAGAAGATCCAGGATCTGGAGGCGAGGAATCATCAGTTTGAAGCGGATCCGCAGAGGAGCGGGTCTGGATATGAGAATAAGAAGATGAGGACGGCGGCGGAGGCGGAAAGGGGAAGAACTCCGACGAAGCCGACAGAGACGAGCGTGGAGGTGTCGATAATAGAGAAGGACGCGCTGCTGGAGCTGGAGTGCGAGCACAGGGAAGGACTGCTGCTTGACATGATGCTGAAGCTGAGGGAAATGAGGATTGAGGTCACCACCGTTCAGTCGTCTCTGAGTGATGGCGTATTGGTTGCTGAACTTCGAGCTAAGGTAACTTAGTTTCGTTGGTTCACCATTTGTAATTTGTTATTGAACGAGTCAAACTCAGATGGTTCAATGGTGCTGGTGTTTGACAGGTGAAGGAGAACGTTGGAGGTAAGAAAGTGAGCATCGTGGAAGTAAAGAGGGCCATAAATGGAATAATACAGTCTTGATAATCTGTGAATTAACGATAGTTGGACATGGAATTGTCGACAAAGGGTTGGTTCGAGTGTTCATCATTCTGAATTTCAAATTGTAGTTGTATACTAACTAGCGACATTTGTGTAAGAAATTTGTAACTGATAACAAATAGGAAGAGGGTACAATTTTATTATGTATGTGAGGTACACAATGTAATTTAATAATTGCGGCAACTATAAACAACAGAGAAATATAAGATAATGTTTATTTCTTGTATGAATCGAGTGATCTTTTGGATCGATGATTTTGCTAATAAGTCCATTCTTTCGTCGTCTTTCGTCGACAACCTAACGAGTTGATCATGATTCATGACCGCCATCTTTGATTCTCTCTGTATATACCCGTTGCCAAGCCTACTCACTATGCGCACTTTCCACATCTGGCTCTTTCTTATTGAAGGCCCGTGTCCTCACGCTTCGTTTTAGAGGTGGAATCATTATTATATTTTTACCAATTTTTGGATGGCTTTGGTGTTATTTTTGGCATAATCATAATTATGGCATATATTAGTTTGCTAAAGGTTCATGTATGTAGAGAGTGTAGCATTATTCAAGTATGAAAAGTGTAATTTTTGTATCCTATGAACACTTCTTGTTGGAATGGAAAACCCATATCATTTAAAAGTAATTATGATAAAAGTTAAGTCTATTGGTGCGTTGGTTAGTAAGTGTGATATCAGGTTGTTCTAACTTCTCCATGATGTCCTACTACTCCTTTGTAATTTGTTTGATGAGTAACATCATCAATTATTCAAATACTAATCAAACATGTATAGAATGGATTGAGTTTAAAGTATTAAACTAAACATCATATTCATGAGGGTACGTGATTAAGCATGTGGGAGCAGCTGACTTGCTTAATAATAGTCATAACCTCCTGCAACAACCCAACCTATACACTTGGTAAGTAGGCATCCGGGGAATTGCTTGGATCTCAGTTAAAAGGAATTATTAACGAGAATGTTTTGGAAACTTGTCCTACCGTTGAACTAACTACCTAGCTACTCAGCCACCCACGTGCTGAATTCTCAACTGCTTCCTCGATCTTCTTCTAAGATGGTGTATTCGGATTAAGAATGTTGTTATGGTTCATGCAAATACAATATAAGACATTTTTCGACAACTCGGGAGAAGAGAAGCTTCACCTGCGGTAGGTGATGCAAAGAGACGAGATTGTCTAGCGAAAATATGGCCAACCTCATTCCTAGTGCATCTCGATCTAAATGTTGGAGTACCCGTCGTCACTCAGACACGACACGGTTTCATAGAGCACCAAGGCCTCACACTCCTTCATAACATGAACACCAGGTTGCATGAATCAAAAGTGAATAATCAAAATTATTTTTTTATATATCTTGAATAATCAAAGTTAAGCACATTTTGAAGAAGATAACCGACAATATATTTTTAAATTGACCTTGGTTATAATTTAATTATTAGGGTTCATTCCATTATCTTTCTAATCCTATGTGATCCATCCCTCTATACATAGTTTGTATGTATAATTTGTTTGGAGTTTTCAGAATATGTCTGATTGTGAATGAAAAATAAACAAAGCCTGGTTTTACCAAAAACAATATCAACGGAAAATAAAGTGAGCATATAAGAAGGAACACGTACACCTATTATCAGAAGAACACATCAGTTGTACAATAATACTATTATCTTCCTCTACTTTTGACAACAAAAGTCGATGTTCATGAGGCAGGTCAGCGAACAATCTATGACATATTTTGGTATGCGATATTTCGAATATTATAATATTCAAAATATTATGATATTGAGTGTGATTGATATTAATAAGAGGAAATATTAAAATTGTTATATGGTATAGTTTTAAAAAATAATGACACAATGATTATAGTGGAGAGAGGAAAGTGGAAGATGCAATAATGAATGATTTTATTTTATCATTATAGACCGTCCTTATGGAGAGGAAAAAGTAAAAGTATATTTATTCATTAAAATGATATTGAAGTGTGATATTCAAAACTCTTCATTTTCGAAGAATATTGAATATCATGGTATTGTGATATTAATATCTCTGAATATCGTGATATTCGTGCTTTGAAACACGAAGATATCTCGAATATCATAATATTGGATGATATCTCGAATACAAATGCAATGCTCTCTAATCTGCTTTGTTATGTTGGTCGGGGGGAGGGGGTTAAATTCCACAACCACATACCAATACCAGTCCATAAATAGATATGGTGATGACTGATGAGATCAATAAAAGAACAAATGCTCAACAACTGAGAAACACATTGCCACATTATAGGGGAAAACTGGTAGGTTAACTAAACTAACCTGTTACAATCAAGCAAGGTATTCATTCAAAGTTACCTCATGACGCTTGGCTACCCATTGTCTACTGAACCTCATAATTCCATTGTTGTGTTTCACTCTCACAATGCACCACCAACTGAAACATCACCAAACAATGTTTGACTTCACCCACTTCTTGACGTTGACTTGGAGCTCAAGTTATGAAACTTCCAGCTTCACTGACAGGCATGTTACGGGTCTTTTCTATGAGCTCGTGTGTTTCGTTATCCAGCTCGACATTATCTTTCTTCATACGCTCCATTACTATAAGCGGCATCTTACCAGCATGTACATAAGTTCTCAGAAGAGAATTGTACACCTCGGTACTCGAGTGTCCAGCATCCCGGACAATGGCCAAGAACTTCTCCGCTCCTTCGATATTACCCTGCTGCTCAAGCACTTCGAACACTTGTTGAATCCACTCCGTGTCGGGGTTCCATTTCTTGACACAAGCAACGGCTTTCTCGAAGCAATCCAGTGCCGCCTTTATCTGCCCTGTTTTCAGATGCATCGAAGTCAGGAGCTCCCATGTTGTGTAACAAGGAGGCACGTGCTTTTTTTCCATGCGCTTGTGCAATTTTCGAGCCTCTTCCATCTGGTTGTTGTTGATATATGCAGCAAGGAGCACATTCGGAATTCCAGGATGAACGCTGGTAGAGATCGACTCCCATTCGCCAAAAACCTTCTCAGCTTCTGAGACTTCATTAAGCTTAACTAGAGACGTCATCATGCATATGTACTCTGCATCGTACATCTTACGATTCATCTTACCAAAGCATGATTTCAGCTGATCCCAGATCCGATGAACAGCATCACTATCTCCAATGGCCGTGTACAAACTGATCAAAGAAGGATAGGTAAGTCGATTGTTACGCGAAGCCATTTTCTCCATTTCCTTCAACATAGGCAATGCTCTTTCGTGAAGCTTCTTTTTAACGTAGAGATTCGCCAATATGCTGTAGGTTACCCAGTCTGGCTCTAACATCACCTTCTTCAGCTCCTTGAACACCTTTTCAACAGTTTCTTCATCATCCTCTCCTGCACAAGCGGTTAACCACAGATTGTACGTGAAAATGTCAGGTGTAGTATGTGTTCTCAGCTTCTGAATAACTTCTGGAACCTTCTCCAATTGCTTATTCGCAATGTACATAGATAGCATGTGGTTAAAAGGCAACGGGTTCTTCAGGAAACCACATTCGGTCATTTTCTCCATCAAAGCTTCAGCTTTCTCAGGCACCTTGTTCTGGACATATGTATGTAGAAGAGATGTACATGCTAGACTGCCTCTCATGTTATCAGGAAGATCTTCAAAGAACTTCTCGGCACTGGGCAGACCCCGTACTTTTGCAACCAAATCAAGATGGACTGCGTAATCTCCTGCTACAAGCTTGATATCAGGCTGTAGATTCATCCATTCACAAACCTATCACAAAATGAATCATGATAAGTGAATGCTTATGCTTATCATGATAATTCCTCAGGTTCTAAACTAAGGCACAGTCTAATACCTAATTGTAAGCTACAGCTAGTAATTTCACACCGAAACACTTCACTACGATCACACTGGAGACCTCCAAAAAGATATAATCGGTAATGCTGAAAAATGCTAATTATTTACAAAATGAAGAAGCAAAATAGCTTACCTCGAGAGCGTGTTTGAACCGCTTGAGACTTCTGAGTTCTCGAACAATCCGATTCAGCTGGTACTTCTGAATTTTGTTGCCCTCTTCTCTCCATTTCTGTAGAGTCACGACGGCGCTTCGCTTTGGGTGCACCAAGTTAATTAGACTCTTCCTCAGCTTCTCCCTTGCACCACTGCTTCCAGATTTCGATTTTGATCTTCCTCCTTCGGAAACCGCCGCAACTATCTTCTGCTCCGCCGCTGCCGCCTCCGTCGTTAACCGCCGGGCCGTGGCGGCAGATATTGCCCTTACGATGGACGTCGCTCGTTGCAGAAGCATTTCTTTCGTTTTCTGCCCACAACTCTCTTTGGTTCGTACGAGTTTAATTAGGGCTGGGAGAAAGAAATCGTGAAGGCTAATTTTTGGGCTGGGCTTTTGCGTCCAATTTAGATAAGAGCAGCTCAATTCGGCCCAAACTTTGCATACGGCACAGTTCCCAAGTCTGAAGTCAGCCAATCGTCGGGAGAAAAAACAAAGAGGAGATTCTCTGAGAAATTAGTTTTTTTTTTCTGATTTCTACCGTTCCAGATTCGTTGGAAAAAGGTGTGGAATCTTTTTTCTCTGGTTCGTCGTTCCGCAGCTTTTGTGTCTGATATGGCGGGCGGAAGCTCTGCCTCCGGTGGCAGGACCGGCGTGAGGGTGGTGGTGGCCGGAGATCGAGTCACCGGTAAATCAAGCTTGATTGCATCTGCGGCGACGGAGTCTTACCCTGAGAACGTCACTCACGTTCTGCCTCCCACTCATCTCCCCGCCGATTTCTTCCCGGATCGTGTCCCAATCACAATCATTGACACTTCCGCCGCGTAAGCTCTTTCTCCGACAATGGAAATTATTCGATATGATTGATTCTACCAAGAGGTCGCATTTTCGCTGAAAATAGTTATTTTCATTCGTAATATGGTAATTATTAGAATAGCGTTGTTGTTCTGTGTTTTTATTTTCTGAAGCTTGGAGAATAGAGGGAAGCTTGTTGACGAGCTGAAGCGAGCTGATGTTGTGGTGTTAACTTACGCTTGTGATCAGCCATTGACATTGAGTCGTCTGAGTAGCTTTTGGCTCGAGGAGCTTCGGCGATTAGAGGTCGCACTCTGATATTATGTTCTATGTCGTTGATACATGAATGGTGGATTTCGATGTCTTTATTGATGTATGGAATTGGTTTTATTCGATGAATGGCTCAGGTGAAGGTGCCAATAATTGTAGTTGGTTGCAAGCTTGATTTGCGAGATGAGAACTTGACAATCAGCCTGGAACATGTCATGAGACCAATCATGCAAGAGTATAGGGAGATCGAGACATGTATAGAGTGCTCTTCGGTAACCCTTATGCAGGTAATGTTGCAGGTTTTTCATTTGACGGTTGATGTGACTTCTAAGGCTTTGCAGATTTATCTTTTCTAATACTCTTAAGTCTTCATACCTGATTCGGTGAATTTATGGTGAATATAATGTTACTGAGAACGAATGAGCCTCTAGTTTGAAATTCAACAAGATTTGATTGGCGAGTGCCTCTATCACCATTGTGGTTAGTATTTCATAGTAGCTTCTTTACATTCGTAATTCTAGTTGGGAGATACTTCCGTATGAGAGGATTATCTTCATCAGCTCCTACTTTATCAGGGAGTGCTAACCCTTCTTTCATTCTGTGTCATGGTGATAGTTTATGCATTTTTTATACATGAAATTAATGCTCTAGATACAGAGGAGAATTCAAAATCAACCTAATGTTGCAGGTCCCAGATGTTTTCTATTACGCCCAAAAAGCTGTTCTTCACCCAACAGCTCCATTGTTTGATCAAGAAAGTCAATCGTTGCAACCTCGATGCCAAAGGGCACTGAAAAGGATCTTTCTTTTATGTGACCGAGACATGGATGGCGCACTCAATGATTCGGAGCTAAACGAATTTCAGGTTTCCTTTCCCGTTACCTAAATATTGAATTATCTTCCTTCTCGAATGCTGCCTGCCTGACATGTATTCTATGTTGGAATAGGTTAAATGTTTCAATGCTTCCCTCCAGCCTGCTGAAATAGTGGGGGTTAGAAGAGTTGTACAAGAAAAGAAGACGGATGGAGTTAACGATCTGGGTCTTACGCTCGAAGGATTCTTGTTTCTGCATTTCCTTTTCATAGATAAAGGCCGTCATGAAACAACCTGGGCTGTCTTGAGAAGATTTGGCTATGGCGATAATTTAGAACTGAGAGATGATGGTCTCCCACTTCCATCCAAGCATGCTCCTGATCAGGTAGGCCCAGTAATACCAATAGGAAATTTCATGTACTTGCTTCATTTGTTCTGGCTAACATTCCATTTTCTTATTTTTTACCACGTATTTTGCTCTCTTCCCAATTGTTACTTACAAGCTAAGAGCTAATGGCGTGAAGGGATATGTTGATCCAGTTTCAGTCAGCATGCTTTGTTTGCATTTTGTAGCTCCGTGATTCAAATGATGAAATTAGCTAATCTTGGTAGAAAATATTATCTAAAGGAACCTATTTTGTCTTGCAATTTTGCATGTATTCACTTCTGTATTATGTATGCTGTGTAATCACAGATCTCTGATTCTCTTTTACTTGTGGCTATGTATCAACTCATACCATTACGCTGTTGCAGAGTATTGAGTTAAAAATGGAAGCAATTGACTTCCTTCGTGGGACCTTCCGCTTGTTCGATATTGATAATGTAATGTATTAACTGTATACTGAACTCTCTACTATCCACTCATAAAGCTCAGTTTATGTCTGAAAGACGGTCGTGATGTGTCTATTTTAAATGTGGTAGCATGGCACGCTGCGACCTAGTGAGCTTGATGAGCTATTTTCAACTGCTCCTGAAAGGTATTATATATCATACTTGCTTTTGCTTCTATTAACTCCCAGACTCAGAATTGCTTGAGCACCAATTTCTTTTGGCTATTGCTCTCCCTTACTATTTTACTATTTTGGTTCCTGTCGACCAATGTTGGTATTTTCCTGTTTAGAGGCGTCAGTTCCTTACCTGCAGGTAGTAATGATTTTCTGCTAGTGAAAGTTGTTCAATTTTTCTTGAATATTTGTGTTACAAATAGTTAGCGAGCTCCTGAGATGTCACTGAGGGAGAATGATTCATTGTTTCTTCCCTTTTTAGTGTTCTTTACATGCGTTTCAATTGCAGTGGATAATTAACTGAACTTCTTCTCCTGATTCACGTGGCACTTCCGTATGCTTCTGTTTATTTTGTTCTTTAGTCCATGGAATGGGGCTCCATACAAGGATGCAGCAGAAACAACTTCTCAAGGGAATTTGACTCTCATGGGATTCCTATCAGAGGTTTGTATGTCTAGTGTCTCCGAAGTGTTGGAGTTGTCTACTGACATTAACAACTGAACATGGATTTTCCTGAGGCATGTGACATTCATCTTTGTTGAATTGGTGGAACCAGTGGGCTCTCATGACACTGTTAGATCCACGTCGCAGTTTGGCTAATTTAATATATATCGGATACAATGGGAATCCTGCTTCAGCACTTCGCGTTACGAGAAGAAAATCTGTTGATCGGAAGAAGCAACGCACAGAAAGGAGGGTATTCAACTGTTTGGTTTTTGGTCCAGAAAGTGCTGGAAAGTCGTCTATTTTGAATGCTTTCCTTGGAAGGTAGTTTAATCATTATTTTCACGTATCACTCTTGTTTCGAACATTAATGTTTCTGATATTATAATTGATCCATCATAATGATTATTTCATGCTTTCCATTTTCCGAACAGACCATTTTCAGCAAGTCACAACCCAGCTGGTGAGAGATATGCGACAAATGTTGTTGACCAGCTTGGGGTCAGTATTATTAGTGTACTTTTTCTTCTTTATGGCTTGCTTCCTTTTCTAACACAATCCATGTAATGCTTTAGACAAAATTAATCGCCAAATCACACTTCTTAAATCTGATATCATCATATTATTTGGAAATGATAGCGCCTGATTGTTTTATGGAGTTGCTCTGAGCTGTGGATTTGTTTTCATTGCAGGGGAATAAAATGACTCTTATCTTGCGAGAGATACCAGCAGACGGGTTGAAATGTTTGCTGTCGAATAAGGAATGCTTGGCTGCTTGTGATGTTGCTGTCTTTGTATATGACATGTAAGTTTTGGCTGGCAGAGACACTTATAACTCATTCAGAAGCGTTTAAAACTTTCAAATTTGAAGTCTTTAATTCTTGTTATGGTTATATGCTTGTACCTTTTAATGGCGGAGTAGTCATCATCTCCTCCCTGCCAATTTGTATCACCATAGGCAAGAAAGGATCACAGAGCATGAGTTGAAATTCACAATTTAGTTACTATTGCATTTCCGATTTATGTCTGTGTTCTTTATTTAAAAGCTAATGATAAGCTTTGCCTTATACGAGGTTCAATAATTTTGGTAGCAATATAAATAGTGAAGTAATATTACCTAATAAATATGATTATTACGTCTTATACGTAGGGACAGTCCCCTTCCGGAGGTCCTCCTATCTTCTTGTTTAACTAAGCGCAATGTCCATTTTTAATATAACAAAACCAAAATATTGCATCTTCTTTTGGTAGATAGAACTTTACTGCGTTGTTTCTACTTAAAGCTACTTCTTTTTAACAGTAGCCTGCAATGTGATTTCTGGTGCAGTTCAGATGAATATTCATGGAAAAGAGCAAGGGATATGCTTGTGGAAGTAGCCAGGCAAGGAGAAGAGACAGGATATGGAGTCCCTTGTCTCCTTGTAGCTGCTAAGAAAGATTTGGTTACATACCCCATGGCACTTCAAGATTCACTGAAGGTACTAGTGATCCTCCTTTATTCTGGATTAAGCAAGAAGGAAGGAAGCTTGATATCCTTAATTTCAGGTGTGTCGAGATTTGGGTATAGAAGCACCTGTCGCGGTGAGCATGAAAAGTGGAGATCTGAACGACCTATATGGCAGAATTCTAATAGCAGCTGAATCTCCCCATTTGAACATTCCTGAAACTGAGACTGGAAGAAACCGCAAAAGCTTCCGTCGTCTTGTTAATAACTCCCTACTCTTCGTCTCAGGTAATCAGTCAACTACCAAATTGTATGAACGAGCATGACGCATTAGCATCGTTTTTCCAATAATGACGTTGACCTGTTTCTCTGGTTACAGTTGGAGCAGCATTTGCAGTAGTTGGCATGGCAGCGTTTCGGACATATAATGCAAAGAGGAACACTTCTTCTAATTAGCAGCAGGTGTAACAGAAGGTGATCTCCTGCTCAATTTTTGCAAGCAACTTAATTTATCATCCCCTGCCAATGTACATAATTTTTGCTCATTCGCACATCCAATTGTTCGTGTGTTCTTAGATCCATGATATTTTTCTTAGCGATAATTGGATAGAACCAATTAGTGTAGAGGCGTTTCCTCCCCCCTAGGAGATTCTTTTGCAAGAACAGAATCCCTGCATCTTTTTTTTTATACTGGAATCATAAAAGGACAGGGGGATCGAGTAGAAGGATCATTTGAAGCTTAAGCTATTTGTACCAGAATGATCCTGATTCTGATTTTGCACACATTGTTCAATAAGGCTCCCAGAATACATTGCTTTTGTTTTTGACCAATTGGGTTGCTCTCTCTCTCTCTCTCTGCTGTGCTTTTTCATTGGAAGAAACAGAAGAAAATAGAGAATGACAAAAAAAGTCAGGAAATTGAGAAAAAGGTTTCTTGATTGCATTGTCTTTGTTTTTGATAATTTTCATCATCTGGATTCTGTACCAATAGATTTCAGGCTTTTAGATATCCTCTTGCCTCTACAAGCAATCGCCAACCATGGAGAAAAGCCTAGGCTACCTTAGCTAACTATTCCATATCCTTTCGTCCATTCATTGGCCGTGTCTCTTGTTGCTTCTGACTGACTGACTCACTTTCTAGGATTTTCGCTGTACCCAAAATCTCAGAGCATAGGTTGGGCAGAGTTGATAATGATGATTGTTCTTCAGGGTCACCAAAACTACTACATACATAATCAATATGATAGTGGTATCACCTCATATGATATGATTCACCACATAGTATCTAAGCGGGTCCCAGTCATTTTTATTTATTTGGATTAGATAATTTTGGACATCCAACACATTTTATAACTAAAAATTGAGGTTTGGTTGCAGTTTTGAACCCTACATATATAGCATACAACACAACAGGTTACCCATGTTTATGCATTGGCTTAAGTAGTGTGTCATATATAATCTGTAACGGTGAAAATATGAAAGCTTGGTTGATGATCGTGAACAAGTAAGTAAATGAAGTAAAATGGCATGTGCTTGGATGTGAGAATGAGCCAATCAAAACCCCCCCTTTCACTAGCAAGCTAGAAAAGTACAGAGAAAGAAAACCATGTATTGAAATGAGATGAGTGGACTCCCAAACTCCACGATTCTCTTCTTTAAGGTTTAAGTTTGGGCCCAATCATAGTCGATACTCTTTTTGCCTGTCCTTCATCTTAACCCAACATGCCACGATGTCACCACCAAAATCATCCAATCTGAAAAATATCTACACGTTCAGTTACTTGTTTCAAGGAAGATATCTGTGAACCTGCAGTTGTAGTATAACAAACTAATCGATACTTGGAGTAAAGCACATGCATGCATTGTAGTTTAACAGATTTGAATTAAGTTTGGATACTCCGAGAATAAAGTAGATTGCTCGTACTAGTGTCTCGGTTAGATCACCATGCATGCATGCCTCAATAAATTCATATCCCGAACCAAATTGTAACCACTTGTATACATAGCTTTGTACTCATTAGGAATATTAGCACCCATTTCACTTGTCAATAGAATCTTGGGGGAATATAAGAGCACATGTATGGAGTGAATTGAATTATCCTTTTTCATTATATATAAGTTCCCTCACTTATGGGGATATGGTGTTGGTGATAGCAACTAGACATGTCCATCGTACGACATCCGGACATCTCATCGATCCTTTTAATTTGCAACTTGTAATTCCCTTTGCCGTTAACATTGTATAACTTTTCGTTCAAACCACATGCTCTTTGTAAGAACACATCTCTGATCTCTACTCTACTGCAGTACTGCGTGTTTTCTTCTAGGTCTTCTGAATTTGGCCAAACTCTTAACAACCTTTTATCATTCACAAGTCTAAATAACATTTTCTTATTTACGATCATATATGGCTTTCAGAACTAGAACAGAAGCCAAACCCGTGAAATTAAGTACACATCGTTCAATTGGGGTTAGAGATTAACTGTTTTAGTTGTACCGTATTAATTATCAATTAAATATTTAAATAAAAGTAAGGTTGAAACTTTTTCAATTGAAATGTATTAAACCGACAATATAAAGAATTATATTTTTACTAAAAATAACATGAGTCAAATCCCACGTCTATATATAATTTATTTTAAATGTAAGAACTGGTTCAATCAACATTGTTAACCATGATCCAACTGGTTGGAATTTCTGGCCAAACTGGGTCAACTACCAGGTTTGACTTCTTCTCCCATAACCCCTTACAACTTTCGGCTGGATCGCCAATTAATTAACGGTAAAACCGGTCCCTTGATTGACTGACAACCATGGTTACAACTTACAACTCATCATTAAAAGAAAACATGCATTTTCTTATTTACAGCACATGTCCCATTACAATTTACACTAAATCGTACAAAGACAGGCCTGGGGGACCAGACATCGGACATGTATATATTTATAGCTTTACCCAATTGGTTATTTCAGAAAAAAATATAATGGTGGCTCTTTCCCTCTTGTTCTGTTTGGTCTCTTTCAAATATTTATGACAGTGTAACATTCCGGTGAAAACATTTCTCAGGTACAAATATTATGTGATGTTGTTTTATTGGCTATTTTATTTTTAAATAAAAAAGAATTATGTTAATATCTAAATATGTCAACAAATGTAACGTGATCGCTAAATTTATTTGATGTAATCCCGTTAATTTTCCTTCCATTATTATCACAAATATGCATGCCTCTTTTTCGATATTATTTTGCCCAACTTGACAGCTACTGACTGTCAAGTTGTCGAGAAGTAGCCGGTGGAGAAGGAGGCTTGATTTTTATTAGCTAATTGACTTTCTACCCTCAAGGTTCAGGAGACAATAGCAGAGCAATTGAGAAACAAATAATGAGATAAATTCATAAAACTTAAAAGTAACTCAAGCAACCAACATTCATTCCCTTGTACAACATGCTCATTTGGTTAATCCTTCGTGAATGAACCAGCTAATGGTTGCTAACAGTCATGATACCCAAGGCTGACAAACATTAAACTTTTAATACCCGAGTTAAATTTGAACGAGTAACTAAACCACCATTGTCTTGAGCTAGCTATCTCTCCCGTTTTAAAAAAATAGGTTGAGAGATCAGGATTTAGGAGTATGAATCTATGTCTGTCAAGCAAAATGTGGAAAATCGCCAGAACGCTAAGAACTTGTTAAAATGAGGCTTGGACAGTACAGTAGAATTCATGATTCCAAGCTAGCTTGGTTGCTCATCACAAGAGTGCATACCAAGACCAGCAAGAGGCTCATCCAGTATCAGTAAATCTGGTACTTGTACCTGAAAAACAATAAAATGATACTCGTTAGCAAATCGAACCATTACTAAGACAAAATAAATACATAAGCACCAAGTTCTTCAATACTCGCTAATTGAATTGCCAGGGCAAGTCTACGCTTATGTCCACCACTCAGAGACTGAGGATCTTTATCCAAAGATATTCCATTCAGAACCAACGTAAATAGATTGGCGACGGTGATCATGTTTTGGCCGTTTGGCGGGAGCTCGAATGTGTTGTGATTTTCTATTGAATCAAGAACCAGGACGAATTATGGTTGAAATTGAGTCGATCTGGCTGTTTCTATATATGCAGGTATTAAAACTCTTTTCTCTCAGTTTCAACACCACCAAATATGTGAATGTTTTATGTTTACTTCCATGGAATGGGCTTTGACGCGAACGATGCAAAAAGAAGAAGATAAATTAAAAGAAAGCTAAAAAAATATAATGAAATATGGAAAATAGAGTTAGACCATGGTTAACAGTTTTACCTTTTTACGTCAACGATAAATGTTGGATGATCAATTTGCATTTACTTAAATATTTAAATGCTAAAATAACATTATTTTAAAAATAAAAACAAACATTCGATGATACTCCGCCGTCACGTGACGTTTGTATTGGGTGCATATTTCTACTGGAGTATCCACATTAATTTAATATGCTATGTTTGTTTATGAAAGGAACCCTCTTTATTTTTTTCAATTTTAATCGAAACAATAACATTTGTCTTTAATTGTGGTGAACTGCAATCTGTTGTTCGTATGCATTTTTCCCAACCATGAAGAAAACATCTCATCAATAATCGTTTAACAAAAACTCTCTGACCATCCAAACTTACTACCACCATAGCAACAGACACCATAAACCATGCATAATCGATCCTAAACAAAACTACATTTATGCTAGTAAATAGACTATAGATGACATAAACAAACACATATTCAGATTCTTCCAATGACAACAATAACCCTCAAAATGCCATTAATTACTTCAAGTAGCCACCCACAATGGCTCCCATTGTTTCAGCAATCCTCTGTTTTTATCATCCCCTGTTTCCATACACCTCCCTCCTCCCCTGCTTCCCATCTCCACTTTCTCTTTCTCTTCTTCCTCCTCCTCTGTTTTCTCCTCTGCTTCTTTTTCTTCTTCTTCTTCTTCCTCTTCTTCTTGGGTGGGACAATCCGCGGCGGCAGTGGTAAGCCGGAGCCTGAGCCTTCCATCGGACCTCTCCGCCTGGAAATTAGCACGGCAGGAAGAGACACTCACCGCAGTCAACACAAGCCTTCCGTCTTCCCGGCGAGACCTCATTTGCACGCCGCCGGAACTTCCGATTGAAGTCAATGGAGGCGGCAACACCATATTCCTCCTCCTCGAACTCCTCCTCGTCCTCCTCCTCTCTTCAACTCGCTCACTCCAATTATTACTAACGGGCGCTGGGGAGATGAACGTCATCTCATCGTCGCTGTTGTTTCCGTGCTCGTCAGTTCCGGTCTCACTCCCCAGGCTCTCCGTGCACATCTCCAGGCTCTGCTTGCTCAGCGACGACGCCGAGCGCTTCATGGTTGGCGGGACATACACTTCTTTGGCCAGGGTTTCGTTTTCGGTCATGGATTGCAGGAAGCTGAACCCAGAGCGGGCAGCATTGTCGGGTTCCGGGTCGGGAGCAGCCAGCCGGATCCGCAAGACACGCGGCTCGAGTTGGCTGGGTGGGTCCAGGAAGGACTGAAGACCCTGACTGGATAATGCCATTCTTTTTTGGGTTTGGCTAAAACAGAGTAGTTAGGAAAACAGAGGAGTGAAAAAACAGGGGAATGTAAATCAATAAGAACAATTTGGGGAGACAAATAGATGAATGGATGGGATTGATTGAGAAGGTGAATGAATGAGTTGGGGAAAACATGAAGAAGAAGTGAAAGGGGGTTGGCCTTCAATTTATAGTGCCATAGCATAAGTGGAGGGGGGATGCTTTTGCCTTTGTTTAAGAGATACACAAATGGAGAAAGAGCATGCATGATTTTTGGTACCATAAAACGGTTATTCTTTCTTTACACATGTAATTTGCAACTATGAGTTAGTGTAAGTGAATTGTGAATTTCAAATCTTTTTATGGATATGCTTTTAATTAAAGTTCGAGTTAATTTTAGGATATTCGTTTTTACGTTACTCTGTAAAGTAAATTAGTAACTCGAGATTTTAATTTTTTTTTTCATAGGCTTTGTCGTCTAGTGATGCATGTTAATTATGAGCTTCGGTTTCTGGGTGTGGACCAGAGTCCTCGTTGAGTCCGTGTCTACTTTCTGTTTTGCTCAACGATTATTTTTCTCCTCGATAAGTGAGTGTTTACTGTAGTCTAGTTCCGTGTTTGAATGTTACTAGTGTCCTTTAATGAAAAACTTTTTTTTATCTTAAGTTTGATTTACTATTTGGTACACTTTGGTTTGCTATATTGTATGTACACTTTTATATATTTACCCTGTTGGCCAAAGATAACAAATAAGCTACAATTGTGAGGAAATGGTAAATAGGTTTGCAATAATTATCCCCCAAAAAATCAAATCAAACACATTACAACACAACATATATGTTCGAGGCTCTATTGCAGCATCATCAATTATGTTATAGTGGTTGAAAAATTGTATTAAGAAAGGCAAATGAAAACTCAAATAGGCCACATTGCACATAATCTCAAAGGATTTGTCCATGCTACACGATTTCTAGGTTAGTATTATATTGGTACGACTATGCTCTCTAATAAGGGTGTTTTTGTTTCTATGCAAAGGGATTTTCATGGGTTGAAATGAAAACTTTGTAAACATTTTTCTTATTCTTTGTGTATCTAATAAGATGTCTTTGACCAAAAAAAAAATTAAATCAATTTTTCTTATGGTGTTGGTTGTGCAATTAAAGTTCCAGCTAACTTCAGGATATTTATAACGTAAATTAGTAACTCATTATTTCAACAAAAAAAAAATTAGAGACTTTATCGTCTAGTGATGTATCTTAATTATCAGCTACAGTTTCCGATAATAGACCAAAGTCCTCGTTGATTCCGTGTTTACTTTCTATTTTGTTGAACGGTTATTTTTTTCTCTGTAAAAGTGAGTGTTACTATAGGCTAGCTAATCTCATATTTAAATGTTGTTTATGCCTTTAATGAACACCTTTTTATCTTTAGTTAACGTGTTGTTCTATTTTGTAGAACACTTTGATTTGCTATATTGTGCGTACCATTTTATAAATTTGCCATTTTCGCCAAAGAGAACAAATAAATCATATGTATATAATTGGGTGGGAATTAGCAATTAGGTTTGCAGTTATATGTATCCACCAAAAATCAAATCATATACATCGACATAATCCACCATTTTTTCTCTTACTTTCTTGGTCTCTTAATTAATTACAGATGATGTTTTAATGAAGTTTAATAGCCATTCATTGTTAACTCGGATCGACATGTTGCCATATTAAACGATGTACATTCTCATTTCCGGAAAGTCAATCCACGTCAAATTTTGAGTGAAAATCAAATCGGATATGTTATTGTGGACATATATATATATGCCGAAATGGACTTATGTGCTACTGTTACAACAGATACGTTGTTAGTTCTTATGGTGGAGGAGGCTTGTGTTTGAGTGCAGGCTGACAGATTGCTTATGCTTGCTCGTCCCACCAGGACATGTGTGAAGATCTTCAAGAAACTGACATCTTTCAGAGTGAGTGACCTTTAACTCGGAGGTTCAATTAGTTCGGAAATGGTAAAAAGCACCTACAAGAGGTTTGCTTCTAGATAGCGTGGGACGTGCTTTATAAAAGAAAAACTAGCATGGGATGTTGTTGTCTATGCTTATTTTATTGACTTGGATATGTGGTTTATTATCCGAGTAGAGGACCTAAATATTGTTTGGAGAGAGATAGTATAAAGAAGTAAATGTGCATCCCGACTTCTAATATGCCGTTAGTTTACTATGTCGTGATGAGGATGTGAGTAACCAAAACTTTGAAGAGCTAACAGAGAGGGCTTGTGAGCTAAACTGAGATTATTCACATAGGGGAACAACCGCGCAGCTAACTACTGAGTTAGTATTCGACACGAAATGTCGTAGGGCAAATGGCCACCGAAATGACCTAATACTGATATGGGCGGCAATGTTGAGCCTAAGGCCGGTTTAAGGTCAAAAGAGTTGTGATGATGAACTAAGATAAATAGTAGGCAATGATGGCTATTAAACTAACAATAATTAATGGAAGGACTCTTGACAATGAATGAGTCAACTTAATAATTTAAGCGACCAAAAGAGCAGCTAATTGGCTGATTCCCCACTTCTGTTTTGTTTGGTTGAATTATAATTAATTTTCTAAAACTTTGATGTTCTTGCAAGCCAAGACCTCATTACTCTACCCTAACTTCAACCCCAAGCTTTCCATCTGCCGACCCTCCACATTTCATTTCAAAAACCCTAATTACTTGGGTACGTATATCATTCCACACCTTATATATGTTGGTCATACAACTGATTGATAATTGTTGTTTTTTTTATATGTTGTTGGGATGTATGAGTTACAAACAATATTAACAGAGGAATCAAATCGAACAAATACAAAGATCAATATCAAAGGAGAAAACAATAAACTTAAAACAGAATTGAAATCAAACTAAATAATCGATTGTGATCATGCAAGATGCATTGTTTTCGAAGCAAAATTTCCCAAAATTAAAATGTACCAATTGCAGCTGAAGATTATCACAGTATTCTTTTAAATTGTGGTATTCAGATCGAAGGTTGAAATTAATCTTAAGAAGAGAGGCTCAAAATTAAGAAGATGAGAGAATAAATGAATGAGTGATTTGCTTCGAAAACTAAGGTGCTTATATAATAGTAGTATCGTAAACAATCAACCGAAATCAGCCTCTCTTCTTAGGATCATCATCATCTCCAACAGATCGACTTTCGTGGGATTGATATTCCTAGAAATCAACTCCTCTTCTCAACAGCTTGAGGGAAAGAGTCGTTTCCTAGAAATGCGGTGAATCGTTACTAGCCGTTAGGCTGAGTGAACGATTTAACTTAGAACCAAAACGCAGCGGAGTCATTAAGCTACTGCGGTGCCGTTTTGCTTACTCAGTGGATTGAATTTCCACCAACGCTTTAGGTTTATAATGTTTATTGTTTTTGGTTTGGACACAACATATTGCAAAGGAACAAGACTAGGCATCAGTACGTAAGATCTCAAATTCAGTGAGCGTGTGTTAATAAAAATGATATATATGTTCCATTCCGTCCTAATTAATAATTGAAGTTGTTAGAAAGAAATTTGTACTTTCATTTTTATATCATTACATACTTATAGTATGGACTAATCAGACCGGGTCCTACAAGGTCACATACTTATAGTATGGACCGGATCAATACCATAATCCAAGATGAATTAGGGTAAATGGGTTGGTGGCCCAACGGAGTTAGGATTTATAAGAAACTCTATAAATCAGATAGATAGAAAACTCTAGCCACTAAATTCTTTGAAAGTTAGCTCTTCGATCAAGCGTTCTAGTAGGCGTTGACGAATGAAATCCGAAACCCAGCTAGCGTGGACTGAGTAGAGGAGCTACACGTGAAGTTCTCGAGAACGATCTAAAGGCTTCGACAAATGCTAGTCGTCGAGCTAGTAATCACGCTTCAAGAGATAAATCGTGATAACCTTTTGTTATTGATTTATATGCATACGAGTTGAACTAGGAAGTTAGATGTAATCGTATTTCCACTGCGATTAATTATTATACATCTAAACAATTTCTTACAGTGGTATGATAGCCTTCTTGTTTTGCGTATTGTTCATAACAAATCGAATTGTGTTCTTAATAAAATTATTCGATTTGGGGAAGGATTAGTTTTCTGTTAATATTTCTCATTGAAAATCATGTTTTCAATGTTATTATTTTCGTTGGATGGATGCGATTTCATCAAAACTCTTCGATACAAATCGAAAACTGTGGTCGCCTTCGACAGCAGTTGGCACGTAGGCCGCTACTGTCAACGCAACGCACAACCAGTTGGGAGTTTTTCCGTAACCCTTAAAACTGCAAAATTCTGCAATTGTAAATTGTAATCATTAAGAAGTTGTGGGCATAAGACCCATCTGCTACTTGTGTTTACATTTAGGAAATTGATGGTTTAGACCAGTTAGGTTGAACCTGCCCGGTGTGGACAGTTTTTTGGTTGAATCAGATGGATCCAACTGTTTCGGTTTCCTGCTATATATATATATATATAAACAAAAATTCTGTTTTATTAGGTTTGACCTATTTGACCAGATTTTGATTTGGTTTTGACCAAGTTAATTGGTTATCAAACGGGATTATAGAATTGGTTTTGAATAATTTTTAATTTTAATCATAGGTTTGATTAAGAATAGAAATATTACTTTTAAATTCATAATTAAATTCCTATATAATTTAACAAAGAGTTGTTACTTTAAGCGAGAGTTGTAATTGATGAAATTTAAAATTAAAACAAAAACGAATATCCAACGAAATTGAAATATTAACAATTTTTTTTAATGAATAATTAATTTTTATTCCATCAAAAATAAACTTTTCAGTACATAGATCTATCTACTATAAAAAAGCAAATCAAACCCCAAAAAGGAGGAGCTGACGCAAGAACTACATCAGAAAACACAAGCAAAAACACTACCAAGTCTAAGCGGACTGCACACTGTAGTTCATAAGCTTTTGCACATCCACTCTTGAATTGTTTTTTGCTCTAACACGCTCATTGATGGTGCTAATCATTTCAGCAGTTGTAGTATTAGCTTTTCCAAAAACTCTCTTACATCGTTCTTTCCATGAGGAAAAAATAATAAGACCCCAAATTAAACACTTTTTTTTGTGATTTTTCGATTTTCCTTTCCACAATCGACAGGCCAAAGTGACATTTCTTTCCCAGTCAACACAACTTGCAAGCTCTGGCAGAAAGGTATTCATAATCTTTTGAGAATAGTTGCATCAAAAAATCAAATGCTCTCTCGCATCAATCCCATCACTACAGAGAATAATATGTCAATCGTAATCATCCAATTTACAATTCTCTCCTTCACTGCAAGTCTGTTATTTAAGGCTAACCAACAGATCACACTAGTACTAAAAATCTGCCAACCATTCCACACAAGATTAGACCATTCAACAGCTGCATGTTTCACCCTGATGCCGTCCCAAACTCTCTTGAGATTATAACACGACCTGATGCCATAACCAATTACCTGCACCATATACTGAAATATGAGCTCTAACAACATTTCCCAACTTAAGAATCCTTCTCCAAACCCATGAGCCCGTCGAAACCCTTAAAGACCAAATATCTTTTTGCTTTATATGATATTTATACATCCATGCAACCCATAAGGAACCTCCACGAACAATCAAAGCCCACAAATGTCTAAGAGTGTTAGCAACATTCCAAGAATACAAATCCTTAAGACCTACACCTCCTTCTTCCTTATGACAAGTCAAGTATTGCAAAGCTACCTTACACTGACCACCATCAATCTTCCCCCATAAGAATCGATTACATAACTTCTCAATGTCCTTTGAAAAAGCTTTTGGAGGTAAAAACTCTGACATCCAGTATTGGCGAATACCTCCAATGACTAAAGAGATGAGTTGAACCTTACCACTAATATAAATTTTTTACCTTCCAATCAGTTATTTTGACGATGATTTTGTCAAAAGGACCTTGCAATCAGCATTTTTAAGCTTACTAGAATTTAAAGGAACACCTAGGTACCTGAAAGGGAGGGTGCCGGCACGAAAACCAGAAATTTCAATCGAATTCTGAAAGGGAGGGTGCCGGCAACATCGCTTTGAACCCCAACAAGGAAGATCTCACTTTTGTAGGATTAAACTTCAAGCCTGAAATTGACTGCAACTTTGAAAGCACATCAACAACCCCCTGAATACCCTCTTTTGTTGATGTTGTAAAAACAATGAGGTCATCTGCAAATCCCAAGTGAGTAACTTTTATTCCTGCACATTATGGATGGAGAGCAAAAATACCTCTTCACTAAGCTATCAAATAGACAAGATAGAGCTTCCATACAAATGACAAAAAGGTATGAAGAGATCAGATCACCTTATTTCAATCCTTTACATGCAGTAAAATAACCACTCAGTGAATCGATGAGGCAAACATAGAGTTTTGCAGTCCCAAAACAGTCTCTGATCCATTGAATAAAATTAGGAGGGAATTGCATTGCACTTAACACATCAAATAAAAACTCTCATTTTATTAAATCAACAACTTTCATAAAATCATTCTTAAGGGCACAACATGGAGTACCTACAGTTTTTTCATAGCCGTGGAGAAGTTCATGGGCCAATAGTATATTGTCACCAATACTCCTCCCTCTAATAAAAGCAATCTAAGCAGGATTAATCAAAATTGAAAGCACCTCTCTTAGTCTATTCGAAATGACCTTCAAAATAGCTTTATACATAACATTGCAGCAAGAAAGTCTCTAGCTTCAGTAGCCTTAACCTTTTTAGGGATTAAAGCCATACTAACTGAATTAACAAAACTTGAAAGGTTACCTCCCTTAAAGAAATACAAAACTGCATTTGTAATAACTCACAATCTCTAATAAAATTCTTGAAATTTTCCATTAAAGTCCCCTGCAATAGCTCCGGAAAAACTTTGCTGCTTATATCTTCCAACATCTTCATAAAGGGTTCTTCGTTCCCCCCTGAGGTAGAAGCATACACAAAGGTGAAGTATATTGGGGAGGGAAGATCAATCCTAACATGTATACACTTACTAGATTCTCAAACAACTCTAAAAGGAAGGTTCTGTTTCCAAACTAACCAAATCTTTGCAAGATCTCCGTTAAAACAGAACTTAGATAGTCAATCATAAATTATTCATGTGCATATGCTTTATTTTTAGCTCTAAAATGTGCAAATATCAATACTATACTTCTGTAAATAAATAACTAATTTAGTATACCTAGTATCTTTATTAAAACCTCTAACATTTCATGTTCAGATTTTCATTTACGATAAATTTTTTTCCCTCCATGACCTCTACCACACATTTTATCTCTCTTATTTTTTGTAACACATCTCCCATAAGAAAGATAATCTCCAAGGGTGACTGGCGTTGGTTTCTCCATCTATATCTCCTGCTCATCATCAACATTTTTCTCTGGGGTTGGAGTTCTGACACTTGACTAACATCTTCATTGGAGCTTTCTACAGCATCTATCTGCAATGGCCTCCATCACCTCTTCCACCACAGGGGATATTACCACAACTTGCTCAATTAATTCCTCAAGTATCTCAAATCCATTAGTATGGGAGTTAATTTGATCATCAGCCTTTTCCAAGGATTAAATCGGCTCAGTACTGTTAATAACAACTTCTTCATTTACACTGTCTTCATTTTTCGTTTCTTTTGTCTCCAAAACTGAAGATGAGAGATATCTTGGTATGTGTTGGGTACGTAGGGTCGGTCGGCAACATGGGTTCATGTGAAAAACAAGTGCAAAGCCATGTGTTCTTTGAAACCCCAAGATTTATTATATATATATATTGCACGGGGCAACTTCCATTTGGGGCAGTAAATGAATAAAAGGCAACATGCACAGTTGAAAAATACTAGTAATGCACTAACGGCTAAGAGACCCATTCAGAGTTATCTGTTCAAGTTACTATGTCACCCTAAATCTGGTACTCTTACTTCAACACTTCTTTTACTTTCCCTCTACGTACGCACACTGAAAAAGACCGACTGTTTCTTTTTCGTGAATGCTTCTTCCACTACTTGAAAAATCCTCAACTCCTATTGGCTTGCTGGTTCAAATGCTACGCAGGCAACACAACAAAGTCAGGCTCATGATAGAAAGGTTCTTTCTTAGCCTTTCAGCGAGGTTTCAACAACTTCATCATGTTACTCAACTCAAGTAATGTTCAACTAATTACATATGAAATTAATGTTATAAAAATTAAACTAATCATACATGAAATTAATGTAAAGAAAAAACCAATTCGGCTTCACTGTCCTAATTTTGTACTCGTGTTTACTCATACTTGCTTTCTGTAGATGGTGTACGCTTTTGCGCATGTAAGCAAGTACTTGTGTTTGTGTACACGCACCGTCTATACGCTTCCCGTAAATGATTAAATTAATGCACAACGGCGAAATTTGATGCCAGTGACCACCGAAATATTGTTGACGATGGTAACATAATATGATAAAAAAAGTGAAGTGTGTAATTCTCTGTTGTTTCCGACTAGTCTGAATGGTTGAATCAACATAATTAAATTTAGTTGGATATTATAAAAAGATCTTCCTTAGACTGTTTGCAACTCTCCGGCTAAACTTCTAAACTTACATGATGTAAGTTCACAAAATCCCTTCAACTCGGTAAAGCCGACTAGCTAAACTTATAAAAATGGTTGGCTAAAATGCTAAAATAAAGGAATTATAGCATTTGGTATAATAATTAATGGTGAATTGTTCAGTATAGTATATCAAAATATTCGGTATGTTCAGTTTTTTTAGATACCGTAGATTTATCATAAATGTCCATTTTAAGTGATCGACCTTGACGGTTGGCAATAGATTGTAATTTTAAAACATAATTACAAATATAGTTTATGATCATAAACTTTAAATACTCTTACAAATTCGCCATTTCAATATTTTATATCAATCAATGAGTATTTATTTTTATCATTTAAGTGAATATGTTAATAGTTTGAATTAAACGCCCGATTCAATAATGAATTGGAGTTTTTCATTGTCAATTTCCTTAGACTTCTCTAAAAGTAGCTCACGGCTCCGTGCCAGTTGCAATTGTCGTCCATGTGCATTTCTACGTTCTCCATATTCTCATCAAGTTGTGTTTTGGTGTAGTTACATTGAACCAGATGCAATTGTTATTGGCGTTGCAGTTTTAGTTTTAGTTGTTCTTACCATTTTTACCAAAATAGTTTTCCATAATAAATCCAAATCTATATAAATGTTTAAATTCAATAAAGGATTCATGGTTGAATTTCCCTAATGTCTGTTCCCTGGCTTCTCTTTTCTGTACATTGTTTCTCTTTGTTTCTAACACATACATATGATTATAATTAATTATCGTATAACTAGTTATACGTACTTATAACTTTTTATTAAGTCATATAATTTGATATAAACGATTACGACTAGTAATTTATAAATATAATTAGTTATTTTTCTGCATAACTAGTTATTGTTGTCCGGCGGAAACTTACCAGATTATAATTAATTATTTGAAACTAAAACCAGTTATTTTTATTCTATAACTAGTTATCTGAAATAAGCATACCCTTTGCCAATTTTTATTCATATCCGCTCCTTTGTAGTAATGAATTCTTCGGTACATTTGATATATTGAAAGTTTCGGTATGCCTATTTTTTTTTGTAGATAACGTAAACCATCATAAACGTCCAGTTTGGCCATGAACTCTTCTTTATCAAACAAAAAATCAAACCCTGCGGCGGCGCGACGGCGTTGCGGCTAATCAAACCCATCAACGGCGACGCTGCTAATATTCCAACTCTTCCTTATTTTTGTCAGCTAAATGTATAAGGTGTTGTCGCCGTCTATAGATCGGAGCAAAGCCATACCTTCTTCCTTCTGGCCCTGACACACCACGACGATGTCACAGACGTAGTTCGATACCGGGTGACCAGACGGGGCTAGGAACATTAGATTGGTGAGCCCTGATTCAATAAGGGGAAGGCCACTAACAAGACCCCCCGCTTTGACTCCATTACCGTCGATGATGTATACATATCGTAGCCTTGGTATCTACATGGGTTGCTTTCTTGAACCTTGTTTCTTCTTCCGGGTGAAATTCTATTGATTAATTAGCTCGTGTACTCTGATTATATCATTTGCAGAATTGGATCATGTTATTATTCCAGTGTTCTTGCATAGTTTTGGTTGTTTGTCTTACTTCTCTGCATTCAATGAATATTTGCAACCGAGTTGCAAAGTACCTGGCTGATATTCTGATTTGTTATGTCTTCGATGATTCTATACAGTGTAATAATGGGAGGAAGACGATGGAAGAATTTATTTCATTTTTTTTATAAAGAAGAGTTTATGGTGATTTAAATTAGTGTTTGATTCAAGCTGTTAACATATATACTTATACAAATAAACACTCATTGGTCGATGCAAAATTCTAAAACATGACGAATTTGTAAAAGTATTTTAAGTTCAAGACCATAAATGATATGTGTAATTAAGTTTTAAAATTATATTTATTATCAACCGTCAAGATCGATCATTTAAAATGAACGTTCATGATGATTTACGTTACCCATAAAAAAACTAGGCACACCAAAACTTTCGGTATACCAGGTATATTGAAGAATTCACCTCTTTTTATTCTGTTTTATCTATCAGATGGAATTACCTTACTCATTTGTTATATGCTTTTTATGAAGTTATGCTATTGTTACATTTGTCTTGTCTTAATCAATTGGCATCTTGGTCGAGTAAATTGGCTTGTTTGTTGGCCTGTTGGGACTGTTGAGCCGAACTTGGCGCTTCTCGACCCAACTGACTAGCCTTTCAGCTCGAAGTAATAAGGGCTATCCAATAATCACACGTACGAGCCACTTCCAAATGTGTGTCCTTAGTTTGCTCGAAAATGCATTTGTTTCTAGCTTGTTAGAGTAACCATGTTGCAACTCCAAACGCTAGAGAATGCTAAGAGCTATTGATGTTATTGGCCAACCAACTATCACCCATCTTATTGAGCTCTATAGTGGAGATGATATGCGGAAGGAAAACGGCCGAAACCTGTTTCGCAAAACAACAGTCTCCAAGAACATGCCTGCACAGAAGTCTCAGAATGGGAAGAAAAAGAGGAACGAAGTACCTAATTCATAAGTCGACAAAGTCCACGCTCTGAATCTTATTAGGTCCATGCCACTTCCAAACATTCTTCAGCAAGTCAGCAGATCGTTAAAGGAATGCAGTGGAAAACAACCCAAATTTTGGACAGATCGTTGGGTTGATAGTGGGATCATCCTGATCGACCATGCTACTACTATCCAGGGAGTTGTCACATCTGCTACAATTTCTAATTTTAATCTTGACTCGGATATGTGGAATGATACTTTAATTTTTGTTGCTCTTCCAGTCAATATTGTTGCGCATTAACCGGATTTGGTGGTTTGGGGTTTGGAACGGTCAGGTTCTTCCACCATCCGATCGGCGTATATTCTTCTTAACGGGAGGATTGTGAATGCTACTTATGACTTCTCCTTGACCGAATTAATACCAAGTTGGCTGGTTGTAAGGCGAATACTCTCTTCTTAGCAGGTCATGTCACTCTTGGTCTTAGTGTTTTAAATTCTATTCCTTCTTATGTTATGCAGACTACGTTTCTTCCTGTTACTTTGTGTGATCAAATTGGCAAGAAAATCAGAGATTTCATTTGGGATCTGCTGAAGGTGTCTGCAAAATTCATAATATTAACTAGAAAATGGTTTGCAAACCTAAAAGCATGGGTGGCTTGGGCTTGCGCAATGCCCGAAAGATGAATATGGCTTTTCTTATGAAAATTGACTAGGGAATCATGCATAGGCCTGATGAGATTTAGGCAAAGGTGACAATTAGGAAGTATCTATGCAATACTGAGGCTGGCTATGTTAACTCCAACCCGAGATATCTCCCTAACTTTTGAGTGGCAGAGATACCAAAAACTCTGCAAATTGCTACAAGCTTGTTTCTACAACACCTTTTAAAAAAGAAGATGCGTGATTTTTTCTTGCTAAAGTTTTCCCCGAAGCAGCTCAAAAACGATCCTGGATATCCACAAAAAAGAAGATGCGTGATTTTTTCTCAGAACACACCGTGTTCCCCTTCTGATTCTCAAAATTCCTTTTCGAGCATCTAAAATCAACCGTCCTAGTTCCCGTTTGTCTCCAAACACCGTGCATCACCTAAAATGCACCAAAAACATCTCAAACAATGTAACACCACCCCGAGGGCAAGATGAACCAAACATGTACTCAAAATCCTAAATTTGAACACATTTCGACACACAAAAATGTAGTTTAGAACGAGAACAAGTGTGTCGATAATCCAGCACATCAGGCCACCCAAAATTTTGAGAGCGGAGTGGATTTTCAAAGCTGAGAGCAATTGCGCAAGTTCATTCCTAGCCTCCAAGGCAATCTTGGCCGAGAAACCTACCAAAAGATGAGAAGGAACCCCCGCTGATTGGTACATAAGTTTGAAATAAGATAGGGTCATCTCCTAGAGGATATCCTGCTCAAAGACCCAAACACCCTCCTTATTCTTAAGACGAGTGACAAGGTTGAAAGCCCTACGCTTGAAAGCCAGATCGAAATATTTGGTATTTCTACCCCCCCAGCCACCCATTTATTACGGACCTTCTGTATCCAAAGAAACTCTTCCTGTCATAAAGCCAGCTCAAGTTGTTGCCTAATATTCTGTTCAGCCTCGATGTTGGACGAAGAAGCATGCACAACCACAGTCCTTTCAATAGCTTATAAATCCTTGATCAGGCTGGCCTTTCTTTGGAAGATATTCCCAAACACCTTCTCATTCCAATCCTGTAGAACAAAAGTAAATCAGAAATAGCTGTTGGGAGCTCAGTTGCTTTCAACCATTTTTTATCGAGAACATGATTAAAGCTAGAATGCGAGAACCACACAGATAAGAAATGAAAGGGTTTAGGATTGGGTTGAAACACCTGATTAGTTGGGCAGAGCAGAATAGGTTGATGATCCGACTTAAGCTTGTGGAGGTGAATGATGGAGGAATTTGGAAACGTCTGAAGCCAAGCCTCGTTAACAAGTGTCTGATCCAAACAAACAAGAGTACGATTGCAAGCCTAGGTAAACTTAGGTTATGAGAATGGAAGATCCATGAGACTACACATATCCACCGCATCAATAAAGGATTGATTACGAGCCCAGTAAGAAGGAGAATTCCCTTGTTTATAGCTGCAGAGAGAGTCACGTTGAAATCCCCAATCACAGTCTAGGCTTCAAGTGTAAGAGCCAGATGTTTGAGAGAATCCCAAAGCAGAGCCCGATCAGTCGGCCGAGGGCTAGCATAAATAGTTGTGATATAAAAGCTAACACCTCCCGCAAAGGATCCTTTAGCATGGATAAATTGGCAACCAAACTTCACAATATCAATGTTGATCATACTTGAGTTCCAAAGAAACCAAATACCCCCACAAAACCCATTAGCTAGCTTCAGACTGAAAGAAGATAGAAAAACCCATATGCTTGACAATGTCATCGTCACTTATTCTACTCACTTTTGACTCAACAATAATGGCCGTTGCATATCTATTAATCTGCATATAAAACTTAAAACAAGGGAAAAACAATTTGTGAGCCGCTCCCGACAATTTCACGCGCACTATTTTAACGTGCCTTCCTATTATTTGGATTGTTTTTCTTGCTTTTTATTTTATACAGTTAATTAAAGTTGTCATTTAGTCACTAGTTGGTTTTTGTACCAATTTTGTTTGGATGATAACATTTTAATGATTGAAAAGTATAATTTAAAATTAGCTATAGTGAATTTTAGTATATTTAAAATAAATTACATAAATGACATTAAAATTAGCTATAAAAAATTACTCAAATAAGTGTCCGTAAGTGACAATTAAAAAAAACAAGAAAAAAATTGCAAAATTTGAAACCCATAGCTAATTTTAAAATTGGAACAGTTATAATTTGCAAGACAATTAAAATACTAAAATATGAGGGTTGCCATTAGCCTGATTGCCGATCAGCACTCCTCAAATGTCCAAACTTGTTACAAAAGTGCAAAACCCAAAAATAAAAATAAGCAACAATCCGAGGTCGACACATGTCAGCCTAATTTTTGCTTTGCCAGAAAACAGAAATGGAAACAAGATTTATGAGGCTGCAAAGACAAAGTTTGAGCCGCAGCTTTAACAAAAAATAAAGAGGGAGGGAAGTCGAATTGTTCGAGGAGATAGAAAAGCTGGGGGGTTGATTTTTGGGTCTGTTAAGAACTACACACTTTGCTTGTCTTCGATGTCCAGTGTGTGCTCATAAATAGTTGCATAGAAAAGATGCTAAGCATCCATATTAGACCCCTCCCTTAGGCTTAGCTATCTCGTACGTACTGGTAGTGCAACCTTACTCATCAAATTATGCCCACCTTTTGTCCTTTTTTCTTTATGCCTGTGGGCTGTGGCCGGATGTTGACAAATTTAAACTATTTCAAGTGCAAGCAATGAAATGCACATTACATGCTCTAATTGTTAGTTCATCCCTCTTAACCTGCATGCATGTTCCTCTTAACCTATCAGCATTATTATATTTTTTATTTTATGCAACAAGGAAAGGGTAGGGTTTGTATGGTTTGTACAGTCTCTCATCCCTAACCATTCATATATATATATATTTGCTTTCACGTACGTCTCCTGTAATATTTCTCTTTCGAAGCTTTTGGTTTATAACAACACTTATCATCAGGCCTGCTTATCATGTGTGTAGCTACAACACCATTTGTACCAATCACATTATAAGCTAAGTGTGTCTAATTCGTCCATGGTTGTAACCTAATTCAGAATTGAACTAGAAAAAAGTACGTATATTCGTCCAACTAAAAGATGAAATTTTGAGCAGGTATTGTCCAACTTCAGAAAAAAGATTATCTAGGACTCTCCCAAAAGGCCGGGGCCCAAAAGATCCGTTAAGTCCCAGCGAACCCAGTGTCTGTTAACTGTTGGGCCGCAATTCAACAACATGGGCTCGTTCACTAGAGAAGTTCATAAATAGCATAGCTTACAATATGGTTACTTAAATACCTGAAAAATGTATACATATAACGGTGTTCCTTTGACGACTCCTCCTCTTAATGACAATTTTACTGCTCTTCCTTGAAGTACTTATCAAGGGAAGTAGAGAATTCAGCAATGTTTGATGTTCTCCTTGTCCCCCCTGCTTCGTAATCATCTTCCTCGTCATCTGCGTTGTTGTTCTCCTTGTCCTCCGAGCAATATGGAGAAGAAAAATCGAGTCCCATTCCTCGAACAAGTTGCTCATAAGACGCAGAGAGATCCTGAGAAGTGAGTTGGTGGTACTCTACAAGCTGGTGAAGGGTCTGATTTTCTCTAGTCAGATTGGCATTCTCGTTCGCCAGTCTCGATTTCTCGGCTAGCAGTGTCTCCATTTGCAGCCTCATCTGATCAATTCACAACACCATAAGCATCAAATCAAATCAATGACTCCATATCACAACTACAAGTCTTCCAATTTACCAACAAGGGGGAATTAAGTCATACCATGTCGTCTTCCTCGGGTCGAATCCCGGACGAAAATCCATCCCTTAGCCTTCTGTTCTCATCCTCCAATAAACAACATCTCTCTTGCACAAAGCACATATCAGACTTCATTGACTTGAGCTCCCTGGCCATTACAGCAGCCTTCTTCGCCATCGAAACCGCCAGCTACATCAGAAGCAACAAAGTGATGAGAGAAGATTCATCATTCATCGTGTAAGGTTTGGAATTTAGAATCATGTTCCCTGAAAATGTCAAAGTGAGGATAGTTGAGAGAGTGATATAAGAGATTCCAAACGGAATCTCAATTCAACTTTCTCAGGAAACATGATTCTCGATGTCAAACCTACATATATTCATCGCGGTAAATTGCAAGGGGAAAGCAAAAAATTTACATTTCTGGCCTTCTTCAGTTTGTTACAGTTGTTTCCTTCACCAACTGAGCTAGTATCAGATTCATCAGAATCCAATTTTCTTTTGATCCCAATCTTAACCCCCGCATCTTTTTCTGTTTCTGCTTCCTTCTCATCGTTCTGGATCTTTGCCTGGATTAGTTCTGTCAACGTTGGCGGCTGCGCCAGAGATTTAGCTCCCTATTAAAAAAAAGATCACTATTATCAGATACGTGAGTGAGATCAGCCTACTGGAACCTTAAAATTGCAGCCAGTTCAAATTGACGGGTGGAATTTACCTGAAGAGCATTGTGCAGATTATTGGAGAGGGAAGAGAGGGTGTGGGAGATGGAATCAAATCCTCCGAGCAGAAGCAGGGCGTCCTCTTTCCTCCTCTTTGCCGCATTCTCGTTGGACTCTACGGTTGCATCATTGACGTAGTGACGCTTTTCGAGAATGGAGTCGATTCGGCCACGGAGAGTGCTCCAGAAGCGCTTGTCTGATGTCGGACTGGAGTGACCAGAAGATGAAGATGAGATCTTCGATCGGAGATCCTGCTGCAAATTAAGAGAATCGGAATTGGATGAAGAAAAATCAAAATTGAGTGAATAAACCGATGGAGTGGAAGCGGAGGAAAGATGAGGTTTACCGTGGATGGAGAAGATTGGATGGAAGCGGTAGCCATTTGGAGGATGAGGAAGAAGATGAGAGAAAGAGTGAAGAGAAGAGAATGTAACGGCTAGTTTTGTTGGAAGAAAAGTCAGAAAAGTTGTGACGTTTTAAAATAAAGTAAGCGGGTATTCCGTATTCGAAGTGAATGGTTGTTATTAAATTCATTTTCAACAATGGAAAAAATAGGAAAAGAAATGGTAAAAGATGCGGTATTTTCATTTGAATTATTTTGGTCAAAATATTTTATTTGATATTTAGTATAATATGTCTGCATATACTTCCCAACTATAATCGCTAAAATTTATTATTTTTGAACAAACTTATCAGCTTCTTACAATCTAATTTCACAATCAAAAGGCCAATTCCATTAGATACAACAAGTTTAAAACCAAACAAAACCACCCTACCTTCAACAATGTCAGCATTCCAATTCTTCTTTTCATGTTTCGTGGCTGCGAAAATAACATTACCATTCTAGTCTAAAAAATGTAGCCAATATTAATCCCACCTCTATAATTTATACCAGCGTCGATATTAAGTCTGAACACTCCAATCGGTGCCTTTTTCCACTTACATGCTCGTCTAGTAGCACTTGCAGCAGGCTGTCGCTCATTTCCTTGAAGTTCGAGAAAGTTATGGATGAAGTTATTTGCTTTCGGAAAGACTTCCCATTTCTGCAAATATAGATTATTAAACAAGAAATTATTCTTCTCCTTCTAGAAGAATCACAAAAAGGTCGAGAATTTACCCAACTCATTGTCTGATCCCTTTTTAAACACCTTGTACATCCAAACTTTACAGGTTAAGCCCTCTGCCGCATAAAAACAAGTGCGCGATTGAAGATCTTCTCCAAATCCGAAAAATTCATCCACACTCAACAAAACAAGGTTTCAAATTTTCTACTCTTAACAAGTGCGCGATTGAAGATCTTCTCTAAATCCGAAAAATCCATCCACACTCAACAAGATAAGGTTTCAAATTTTCTACCCTTTCACCGTTTGGGCATTTATTATTAAGATTCTAAACTTTTTTACTTAGTTTGTCACCAACAGAGAGAATATTATGTCCAGCCTTTTATAAGAAAATTTTAAACTTTTTTGATATATTAAGTTTTTTATTTTTTTCAATAACATTCTTCCTCAGCTGCTCCTCCAGTGCTATCACTATTCACATCCTCTTGCTTCTTAAACTCCATATAGTATCCTAAATTAACGATGTATCTACCATGATCTGTTTCCGTCCAACACAATTCATCCTGATTGATAGAGATAGTTAGTGGTATTGCCAAGATAGCTTTCTATTTTTTATGAGTAAATATAATCAATAAGAGATCTCATCTCCACATTTTAATATCTTGGTCAATTAAATAAGAAACTTTTTGACATCTCAATTCAGAAATGGGAAATAAGAACAAATTTGTTGCTGCTCCAATCCTGACATTTATTTATCACCCCATATTCTAAGAACATATGTGTTATTAAGACATATTGATATTTAATACAAATAATACGTTGAAACTTGAAACTAATAATTTTCAACTCTACTTATAGTGCATCTTAAAATAGTTTCTTTTTCTCATTTATCTATCTAAACTATATTTTAACTGACTTCATAAAGAGTCACTTTTAAGCAATATTTAAAAAACTCAAAGGTGGGAATAGTGAGTGGTGTGATGGGATGATCACTCCATTTATAAACATGGCCAACTTTAAAGCTTTCTAAATATGACTCAGTAGGCATTACTGATTATTACACTAGGGTTTGTGGTCTGACTTGGATCTGCAATTCTCTCATTTTTGCCCTCCCTTTCCCTTATAAAAAGAGAGTTTGGCCACTGAAGAACCCACAAAAGAATAACCAAAATATTTCAGTTTAATTGTTATTTTGTTTCAGTTTTTTTAGCACGTTTTTCTTAGGCTAGAGGATTTTGGATTTATCGAGGTCAGACATTCATCCTTTTACTTCGTGGCTTCCATTCGACTAGACACTTAGGATGTCCTTTTCATTTACGTGAGTGGTTGGACTAGGTACGAAAACCATAATCTTTTTTTTTTGGATTTACTCATCGTTTTGAAACCTTTTCGATTTTATCCCATCAATCGTTCGCCGTGTCGTTTGGTTCATATCATAGGTTGTTGCCCTCTCTACATACGACATGCCTATGCGATTCCTTCTTTCCATCATCAACGACCCATATCTGACTTACACCTAGTTACCTTTCTTAGAATGACACTTAGAGGGGAGCATACCCATGCCACCATGGCCATGTAAAAAGTCTCCTCAACGTAACCACTGCATTTAAGTGAGCTTGTTTCCCATTCAGACCAAATATAGGTCTGACTATACACCCTCACTATATTGTTTCCCATTCAGATAAAATGAAGCGACTACATCGCACTATATTGTTTTAATTTGTTTAAAATAGATTGTGAAATATAATGATACCGTAGTTTATGTAGATTTGTTGGTAGAACTGTCCCTTTTAGAAAAAACAAGCCTATTATTATTCTCATAAAATTGTATATCCATTGGGATTGACCGATTAAGATGTGAGAGGTACATCCAACCAACTTTTACCCACCAAATACTCAGCCACTGTTCACATCATTGGTGAAGGCCCAACCCGGTGTCATAAAGCGTTGTGTACCCATAATCCAATTTGCTAGCTGAAGTTCAATATTGGTTTTATATTATTCATTAAATATTATTTCAATTTCTTGCGGATAAAATATTTTCTGCTTTGGGGATAAACTCTAAAAAGAACATCACTTTGACCTGGGCCGACTAAACTAAACCTTGGATATACGTGATTCTTGTGAGTGCCGTTGTGAGCTCTTGCATTTGTTACAGTGAGCATGTGTCGGCGGTGACGCAGGGACTAGGAGTCTTGCGAGAAAGTGGAGTTTATTTATATGAAAAGAAGTTGTTGCTACTTTGAGAGTGGCATTAGGCTGAACGATCGAACAAACAAAGTAGGGCCATTGGATAAACTAATTAATATCATCATGATACACAAGACACGACACGAAACTTATGGCTCGTACAAATGGCCGTTCATTGGTTGAGGCCTCTTACATAGAATTCTATCAGGGGCATTCACGTCATTTCATATACCGATTTCAAATTGTAGGGCCTTTGTAAGTAAAAAGTAGGGCATTTTTTAACAATACAGTTAATTTTTATTTTTGATGGGAGATTCAAAAGTTCAGGATTGAATTTGAGATAAAAGAAGTTGCTGAATAACCATAATTAGGAGCGGCAAAAGGTATTCATATAAAGATTATTATTAATTATTTTTCTTTTATAACCGGTTATATTTTCAATATAATCAATTATAAACACTTATAATAATCAGTTATAATTTATAATTGGTTATATATTTTCATAACAAGTTATGATTACAATTATTTATTTTTATAACTAATTAATTTAAGGTGAGGACTTCGATACTCCCGGAGTACTAAGTACTCCCATTTAATTAATTCATCTAGACCGTTCAATTTTTAGAATCCATCTCAATGGTCAATAATTAATTTATATATGAATTTAATATAATTCAAAATTCAAATAACGCAATAGTCATTCTACTTATTTATTTTTATCTTATCATACTAATAAACGGTCATGGTAAATTCACCTCTTATTATCCTAACATGAAGAATATCCATACGAATCAATATTATTTTGTTCAGTTAGCTAACTTCATTAAGTGGGAGTACTCAATACTCCGGAAATACCGAAGATTTTTTCTTAATTTAAAGTGTATAATTAGTAATTATAAATAGTCACTATGAAATACTAGTTATAATTATGATTAATTATTAAACAATATAACTGGTTGTAATTTAAAATATATAACCTGTTATAAAATTTTGTCGGTAAAATTTTGTCGAGACTCACCGGAAAAATCGCTGACGGTTATTGGAGCCACGTCGGAAAATTCGTGGGAGACTCACCGGAGACTCGACGGAAACGTCGTCGGCCGGTCAATGAAAACTCATAGGGGACGATGAGGTGGCAGTTGCTTTTTAATTAAAATAATAAATTTTATTATTGATAAATATAAAAATGATAAATTAATCCTGTTTATGAAAAGTGTTAAATAATTTTCTTATATAAACTGTTAGATCAGTCAATGGGCAAACCCTTAAATCTAACGGTTGAAAAACGTCCTGGACATTCCGAAACTGTTGAAATCCTGAATTTCAAACCTCTCTCTTTGATGATAATATGCAATGACATTATATTATTCATATGGATAATCAACATTATAGCTAATCCATAAATTTTAACATCGTTTATGAAGTAGTCAGGCCTCATCCTTTCAAGTTTCAATCTAAGATTGGATGAAATTAAGCATCACTTCATCAGTTACCCTCTCCTACACTACTCCCCAACATTATGTTACACTACTCCCCAACATTATGTTTTCTAGTAAGAAAATTTATATTAATTTAAATTGAATGGACTATAACTTTTTAAGACAAAGATTAAGTGTACGGCTCTGACGAGCGGATTTTACGTCGCCTATCAAATACCCATTAGATTGCTCTAATGGAATTGTATTTCCCAAAGGCCTTTCTAATGCTATTACTCAATTCAAATGTGATAACTGATAACTAGACCAAGTAACAATGATTAGTTGGTTGTTTTTATGCTGTAGTATCTGATTATGAACTAAGAATTTAAATTAAAAGAAAGAAAATCTAATTAATCAAGTTTCAAAGATTGGAAGAAGGTCGGTTGGACTCGAATACACTAAAGCTAGCAAGGCATGGATGAACGATATGCAATCTTAATTAATCAGGTTATAATGGCTCGTCGATCTCCTACGATAGTCTTACATCGCTCTCACTACTCTAAGGATCTATTCTGCTTGACCGTAGACTCCTCTCTCGAGCTAATCTACACCCTGACAGAACACACTAAAGGTGTTCGATGAAATGCCACAACTAGAACGTTGCAAAAAGCCTAGACGTCCGTTCTCCTCTCGAGCTAACGGAGAATCTAGAGTTCTTCCTAAGTGCTCTATCAATTGTCGTTCCTCTCGGACCTACTAATTGATAACAAAGATTTAATCAAGATGATCAAGCGAAATTGAATCTAAAATTTAGGTTTAGCAAGAACACATGATAATCCTGAATAACATCAATACCAATATCACGAATTAGAAACCCATCATCCATACAAAAACTAAGATAAAGTTTCATCTAATGCAAAAAACACAAAGAGCTTAGCTACTCATGGTTTCGGAAACTAAATCACATGAGAAGAGAAGAAAAACCGAAGAAGACGACATGTTCTTCGTAGAAATCTCAATCTTTGACTTGATGATTCACCCTTCGCTAATTGTGGTTGATCCTCTCGCTTCAATTGTCTCTCTAGAACTCTAGCTCTCTCTAAGAGTTCGAAAATTTGTTTATAATGAAGACTTCTCGTCCAAAGGGGTCTCAAGGGTATTTATAGGCATTTCTTCCAACTTGGAGAAGGACTTAGACCAAAAATCCCATCAAAAGCTAACACACGGCAGTCTGTTAGCAATACACGACGTGTAATAGACAATATGTGGCTGATGCTTGCTAACACACAGTCGTGTGTTATAAATACACGATTTTGGACACGACGTCAACATGAAAGTTATAGACAATCAAATTATATTTTCAGCGTTGCTAACCTTGCCTCAATCGGACTTCTGAATGATATGTTATGCCCAAAATACTAAACTATAATGTTTTCTTCCTAAATCGAACGTACTTAGTTGTTCCAGTCTCCTAGTCATGCTTTGGTTCATCCTCAGACATCATATGACACATGAAATGTACCAAAAATATACAACGCAATGTAACACGACCCAAGGGGCCAAGGGAAACCAAATATGCACCAAACATCATGAATTTGAACATGTTAAGGCCTTCAAACGTCCAAAATATATAAATTAAAGAGGGAACAAATTTGCTCATAATCGAGCACATCAAATCCTCCCACACTTAAACGTTTGCTTGGCCTCAAGCCAATCTACTAATCGCACTCTCCAACGAACTCAAAATGTGATGATGGGAAAAACATAGCCTAGGACCTCAACTCTACAGTGGTGCCCCTAAATGTATGTCAATCAACAAACCACATATTTAGGCATGCAACACTAAATCCTTTAGACTAGTAGAAGATAGACTCATGCATATGATAAAAATGACTTGACACCTAGCCACCAGAGTGTATCTATATCTCCCCAAACACTTATACGACTCGTCCTTGAGGGAGGAGGTGCTTCAAAATAGATTTTTTATTGATCATAGCGTTCAAGTAATTTTAGAACCTCCATCTTATTTTGAGTTGTTTACTTGACTGTCTAATTCTATATACTATTATATACAAAGCTTACTTTCTTTCATTTCGAATTTTTTTGCTTTTCTCTCTTTTTGGCTTTTTTTAGATATTAGCGTTTTCCAAATGGGGGTAGTTTCAATAGTAGCCGGACTCAGAAGTAACCGGTCTCCGTCCTATGCCCCAAGCCTCAGAAAGGTTGGGAAGACGGCAGACCACAAGGGTTGCGCTGTGTGGTTAGGTTATAACCGAACCCCCATTACATTTTTATCTTTGGATTAATTGGCCTCTTTTAGCAACCTCATTCAGACTCTTCTCGTATGTTTTATCTTCATAACAACCTATGCAAATTCATTGGGGTGGATACAATATACACTCTACTGCAACATAGAACAAGAAATAGAAGGTGGCAATCCATATGTATCATATATAGGAGCCCTAGTACACTAACTTTAGGCAAAACAACAGGTGGTTCGAAATTGAGATCCTAACATCCAAGACATCCACAAATAAAACGAGAACACTAAACATGCATCCACTAACATCCACAAACTAAGTTTGAGAGGGAGTTACCAAAAGTAAAATCATGTTGCAATTTAAGTACAAACGAGGACACTAGAAAGTAGATCACAAACCCGACAATAACAAAATCCAATCCCCCACACTTAAACAGGACATTGTCCTCAATGGATCACAAATTCAGAGTAAGGGAGGAACAAGAGAAACGGTTACTAACTTGAAGGGCGATCGATGGAGCAAATCCAACGTCTAAACGAGGACCAAGGCTCTGTTGGAAATATGCACCTAGGGTTTGACCTTGGTGTAATGGCAGCACCTTGGACTTGACCTTGGTGTGATGTCGGTGTTGGTACATATGCCTGGACTCACGGGTAACCTCACCTTAGGTCAGAGCAAGTTGGAACTAGCTAGCATTAGCTCCTGAATGAGCTAGTTGATGCTAGGGACTGACACTCCAGCTCATCCAGCTTAACCTTGAGCTTGATGCTAGTGTGACTAGTTGCGATGTTGAGCTGAGCTACGGTGCTAATAGGGAGTTAGGTGGTTGGGGTGGTTACTCCTCCTAAGAAGAATTGTCTCACACCTCTTCGTGAGATTCAAACTCAATTCTGAGTTGTTTTCCCTCCAAACTCGTAGGGCTTCAAGGTATTTACCTTTTAACAACCTTCAAGTTTATTCATAGAGATAAAGATGCCTCTTGGTGCATGGATTTGTGTCCCTTCACCACTGGACCCTTTGCTTATATAAAAAAGGCATTAGTAATGTGGGAGAAACAAATGGAAATAAAGAAGGCAGTGATGTATCTTTCATATATAATACTAAAATTTCAGGTTATTCTAATTTAATAAGCTCCTCTGCTTCGTTACTATCGGTATTAAGAATTTAACTAAAAATTTGGTCAACGAATTAAAATTTTCGAAAGACCGATACTATTGGTCGGATATTGATCATCAAAATAATTCGTGCTAGATTGATCAAAATTAACGCTAAACTTAGGTATTTGGCCGATAAAACTAATAAATATAATTTTGGAAAGTCGGCAAACCTCCTTAATTTATCGATGAACTTTACAACAATGCCCTTCATCTTCTTTTTTTGTTCAGTTGCCACCAAGCAAAGCATCCAAAAGGAACATTGACAAAACGACAAAAAAGAAAGGTACACACAGTGGCAAAGAAAGAAAGAACAGTAGTAGATAATGTCTTGCCCTAAAATCTCTAGTAAAAATGGTTTGAGAGGAAGAATAGCAATGGCGTCCCTTGGGCTTTCCACTTTCTTACTGAACTGGCGGTGCTCTAGGAGAGAGAAAGTTCCCTCCTTCAGCTTCTTCCCCCACCACCACTCCTTACCTAAAATCAATACATTTAATATATTATTATTATTATAAGCTAAGCTACTTTGCTGGATTCAATTTCATTCTCATTCATTCTCACCCATTTTGTCTCCTCTCTTCTCTCTGCATTCCTGGAGAAGAGAGCTCAAAAAAGGAAAGCTTCTTTCTTCAGACATGACGGAATTACTCTGAGACCAACTCCCCCTCTTCTCTTTCTCCAGTATTCTTTTCTCCGTAAGTTGTTTCTTCTTCTTTCTCTCTTTGTGGGATGCTCTGTTTTTACCTAAATTGGGGAATTCTGGTCATTAATGAACGAAATCGTGAGCTGATGTTCTTGTTGTGGTGGTGGGTCTGTGTTCAAAATGCGCTTTGGTGTTGAATTGCAAATGAGGGTTAGGCTGCAAGATCTGGACTTTGTTTGCTGATTGGCCAAAGGTTAACGCTTTAGCTATTATTATTAATCTTTTATTACTCCAGAAAAGTCTCAGTTTTGGAAACTGGATTTTGACTTTCTTTACCTCCTTTTCTTCTGAAATCAAGCAATTGTGCCAAATTTAAATCCTCTACGATTTTTGTTACTGTTCAATCACGGTTATGGTTAAAACATTAATTGCAGTTAGTAATAGCAGGTCACTTCAACAGAGTTTCTCAACAACCGGTTGTCGATATGTCAACTTGTGGATGACACTATGAGTTTGTATTGCTTCATTTTCAGGGAGGAAGGGGAAAGAATCTCTTTACCGGTAGAGTTTGGTAAAGCTAATTGAATCCCACTTATGTTAATGGATAAAGCTAAAACTGATTTTGTTTAGTTCACCAGTTTCACGTTGTCTGGTTTTCAAAATCTTCACCTGAGTTCATGCCTTTTCCTTTCCAAAGTTTTCTTCTTGTTTCTCCAATTTTAGGTGAGGAAACGGAATTTGCTTTGTTGGGTTGTGAGTTTTACTATGCCATAGATAGCTCATGAATGTTCATTCTGATTTATTTCCCCTCCTCTTTGATGTGTAGGATTCTTCAATTAGTTTATCAAAGAAATCCTCTTTCTTGATTGGTTTCTACGCCTTTTTTTTACTTGGGTTTTGAATCACGAGTTTGGTGGGAGGTGTATATAACAGTTTTGTTGTGAAATGGGCACTGAGTAGAGGGATTCATCGTTTAGCCACATTAGTAAACACCTAGAGTCGAACTTATGTTAAGGTATCGAACTTATGTGTTTCAATAACAAAAATGCAGGCTGAGTTGCTTCACATATGGGAACTTTGCCAACTGATACCGGTGAGTGTCTTCAGGACTCGAATGTATACGTATCCTTGGGGCTCAAGGAAGCCGGAAAAGGATCATCAGCAAGTAAATCTCCAAGAGTTTTAGCGCTCGTTTCCTCTCTTCTTGAGAGATTGGTGCAAACAAATGAGTTACTAGTGGAGACGAACGAGATCAAAGATGTTGCTACTGTTTTCCATGGGTTAAGAGCACCAGCAGTAAGCATTCGCCAGTACGTTGATCGCATCTTCAAGTACTCTTGCTGCAGCCCTTCCTGCTTTGTTGTCGCACAGATATACCTAGACCGGTTTATAACGCAGACCGATGTCCACTTGACCTCTCTCAACGTCCACCGCATCCTCATAACCAGCGTCATGCTTGCTGCTAAGTTCGTCGATGATGCGTGAGTATCTCTGGTTCTTTTGCTGTTCCTATAGGTTGTTATGCAGTGCTATCGTGTTCGAACTTTGGGGCCAACTTCTGTCTGGTGTACATGGAATATGATCAAGTAACTTGTTATTGGGATGTTTGCAGGTTTTTCAACAATGCATACTATGCTAGAGTTGGGGGGATAAGCACTGGGGAGTTGAACAAGTTGGAGATGAAGTTTTTGTTCAGTATAGATTTCAGACTTCAGGTAAATACCAGCACATTCGGGAGATACTGCTGTAACTTGGAAAGAGAAGCTGCTACGGACGGACTCCATCAGATTGAACGGTCCATTCAAGCTTGTAGAATCAAAGAAACTTGGTCGAATAATGAAGATTCGAGCACTTGTGCTGCTCCTGCAATTGCAAGATGACGGTGCTTTCGAATACCCCCTGTGATCGATCGATCATCCCACATTGATTAGAACGATTTGTTGGGTTAGTTAGGTAGCTAGAGATACTGCTGTGAAGTGAAGAGTTTGTTTGAAATTGTGAAGTGTAATTTGGATAAGAGTTCATACAATCCATATGCAAACGTTCTGGTGTCAACTGGTCATGTTGATTTGGCTTTTTTTGGACTTGTGATTCTTTTTTCCTCCATTCATTTCTTTGTCTCCCTGTACGTTCTTTCCTTGATGTATTAGATTAAACTCCCTCGGGTATTTGTCATTTGTTGGGATATTGCGTAACTAGTTATTCTTTAGAATCGGTTCTTGTCGATTCTTTTTATGTGCTTTCCGGCCCCGAGTGCCCAAAAATTCTTTCGTCGCCTAAAAACGTGTGATAAAGTGCGCTGAGTTGTAGGAGCAGGAGCACGTTAGCGGCAGGAGAGCGTAGCGCCACGTTTTATTTCCGCAATGGATGTTTGGGTCTGCTACCACCGACGCTGCCTTTCTTTCTTTTGTCTCCTTTGTTCTTTTTTTTAGATGAATGACTCCTTTGTTTCTCTTTGGTGGTATTTCAAAATGGCATTAAAGACGCCACCTCACAGTGCAGACTAGTCACTTGAACTTTTTAAATGAACAAACTCAGAATCTCATATTACTGCATCCAAGTCGACCCACCATTTCTACACTTGTGAGTAGGATTGTTTGATGAGCCAGACCGGTCGTGATTTAGGGTATGATCGATTGGATAGGAATACGAGTTTGCTCGAGTTTGATAGATAAAAGATTGTTATCTTGAACAAATCGTTCATTAATAGACTTTATAATATAGTACGTTTGTCATGAATACCATATACAATAAATCAAACATAACTTAGTTTGGTAAAAGGTACGAATACAAATGATAACAATTCATAACTTTTAGCATAGTTTAATTTTTAACTGAATTAATTGACATTTTTTAAGTGTATAATTTGCATAAGTTTCAAATTCAAATAAAACATAAAATCATCTAGAAATTTTAATTAGCAAGATTCAATTAAGCTCAAGTTTGGCTTATCAAGGGATAACAAGCCAAACACAAGTAGACTTAAACTCTACAAGTTAAATTTCTTATAATTTAATTTAAGATCGAGCTTGCTTAAACAAATAATAAAATAAGCTTTAACATACTAACATTCAACTCGGCTCAATTCAGAAACAACCCTACTTTTGGGATTACATCAGTTCTCTGGCAATTCATTTACAAAAGAATATAGCCGGTTGAAGATCCAGATACCAATTTCAAATTGATACTAACGCTGCTGCTGCTGCTGCATCTACTTTGTAAAAATACCAAAATACTGAATCCAACTAGCAATCCAATTAACACTGTCCTAGCTGATGTCCATAATCATCTACTGCATTGTAGGGCTAATTACAGAACTTGGACCCCTAAACTCTACTATTTGCCTCACATCAAAGCTTGGAGAGGGTTGGTGATGACCAGTGCTCTGGCAAAGTAAGAACGAATCTCCGGCAAAACTCCCTTAATAAAACGAGAACACCTGCACATTTTTTCACCTCAGACAGTTAGCCTTATTGGCACAAGCTCACCAAAGTGTTGGATGAAGTGATAGTGTGAACATACCATGGCCTGGAGCTCAGTTTATCAAAGTTCTGAAATATGAAGAGTATGCACGCTTCTCGTAAGGTCATGGCACAAAAGCTTTCCGATAGCTCGTACATCTGACTGATATTTTCTACTGAGATGTCCTGAGCAATAGCGTACTCACAGAGTCGCTTTAGACCATCCAAGAAATACTGATCTGCAGCTACCAGTAGTTCGTTGGCGATTTTTATGTTAAAATCAACCGATCCGGTGTATATGAACCTGAAACCATAAAAAACGCAACTAAGGATTTGGAGCAAATAGCTTTGATTAAAAGTGATGAGCATTTGCGTTAAGATTCAAACATGGTACCGCATCATCAACTCGAAGACTTCCCATCTTATGTTTGGGATCACCACATCTTTAGCTTCCTTCTCCTGAAGTTTGAGACACAGAAAATTCCCAGGGATGAACAGAGAAATTTTGCAGAAAAGTCCGCCTAGGAAAGCAAAAGAAACTACAAGTCATCGACGCTGACCTTGTAACCCCCATCAAACATTGCACGGAATGTATCAGATGATGCGAGGAGGCAAATCCTGTGAGCATAGAATCGCTTGCCTGGCACATATAATCGACAAATTAACATTTGAGGGGTACAGAAAATAAGTATAGGTGAAGATATCCGGTGTTTTACCTTCAACTAAAAAGGTTACATCAGATAATGTTGAGTTGTTTACATACTGTTCGCCCAGATATACCTACAGTTCGATGACAATCACAAAATGTTACTTTTGGTCCTCATTATGTACAGAACAGAAAAATAATGTACTAGCAAAGTAAACTAAGACTACCTGTGGGGTTGGTGATAAAGGAGCTGCAGTAATGGGAAAGACAGTAGTAGCCTTGGTAGCCAACTTATACAAAGCCTCAGCTCCCTCATTTCGCTGCTTCAGGTTTCCCGACTCGAGAAGTTCCAACAGAGTCTCTAATCCTGCTGGAACGAACCACAACGTGAATGAGAACCGAACGAGAATTCCAGAAGGAAGGAAGCTTCTATACGGAGAAAGGCAGTAAAGAGCTTTACCATTGTTATCGAGAAAAATGGCTTTACGGTCATTAGGTGCACAAAGATGTGCAAGAGCCAATGCAATCTGTCTCTGCTCGGTTTTCTCTCCCGATCGCATCAGATATATGAGACGCTTCAATACCTGATAAAAAATTTAAACAGAGAAATTAAATGAACTGCTTAAAGATCATGATCAAAGAAGTTACTCGATCTAGGAAAAACATGTGCATTTTTTTAAACCAATGCTCAAACAAGTACTGAACTCACCCGTCCGTGGATATTTTCTTCTATTCTTTTTAACGTTTTCTCAACACATTCCTGCGTAGGCTGCAGTCATTCAACGCAAAATCATTATGAAAATAATCAAAAGAAAAATTATCAAATAAGATGACAAGAGTAGAAGCATACTTGAAACTTGTAATCACCATCTTGGAGTTTCTGAACTGCGCCAACCTTGATGAGATTAGCAATGTTATCCTGCAAGTTATGGAAGAATTTAATGGTAAAAATTGAATAAAATGGATTAAGTTGGGGCCATCATCCATAATAAAAATGCTTTGAATATACCTCATTCTCTGCAAGACCGAATATAGTAAAAGCAGCATTATGCTGCAAAGATCCATTGTTCGACCCAAGAAGCTTTAATAGTGGTATTATACCACCGTGATGCACTATACCGGCTTGGTTGTGAGTTTCCTACATAAAGAAACCAATAAAATTCCAAATAAAATCATAAGCAAAAAAGTTTATAGAGAACAGTGCATCTATGCATTTTTAGTCACTAAACCAAAAGTGGGGGATCTACTGACCTGAGCCAACCTCCCAAGGGCAAAGGCCGACATTTCCTTAAGCTGAACATCTGAGGAATCAAGCATATCAATCAATGGTGGAATTGCTCCTCTCTGACCTATGTGCACCTGCGTTAGAAATAACATTGCTACCAATTGGTCATTGTGCTCACACTACATTTGCACTATCGGAAGATTTTTTGTACGAGAAATGCAATTCTATCATGTACCTTGCACTCAGAATCGGTAGTAGAAAATTGACCTAATAGCAAAGCTGCTTCTCTTTGGCTCTCTGAACAAGTTGAACTGTGATTGCAACAGATTAGTAAGGTAGTGCTTGCAACATATAATGTACAAAGAGTAAAAGGATGGACATTTAATGTAACTAAAGAAACGATAACAAAGGTAAAGCTACAACATGCATTACCGAAGTAAACAAATGACAGGTTGTAAGGCCCCAGAAAGAAGAACCATTTGCTTAATGTGTGGGGACGAATGCACAAGATTTCCAATCACACCAACCTATAAACAAACCCATGGACTGTCAATTTTCACCCAAAACAATAGACAAGTTGATTAAGAAAAGGTAAAGCGGAACATGTACCGCTTCAAAATGTATGGTAGGATCTTCTGACTGGAGCATTAATATAAGGGTATCCAAGGCATTGAGTTCCACAATCTGCACATAATTGCATATTTGAGATGAAAGTATAACAACAGGGAAAAGGAAAATGGGAAACTTAAATGCTTAAACCTATCATGCCTTATTTTTGTTGAGGTCATTTTTGAAAGCCAAGGTTCGCAAGGCACCAGCAGCTGATCTCTGCACTTTTGGCTCAACAGAATCAAGCAACTCTACAAGAGGAGGAATGCCGCCTTCCATCCTGAAGGTGAGATTCAACCGTGTCATAACAAAGAAACAATAGTTTGCTTAGTTAGTCATATTCTTTGGGGTAATGCAAGTAACCAAACCTAACAAGTGTTTTGATTGAGCTGTTCTCATGAGCTAGGTTTGTGATTGCATCAGCTGCTTTCCTGATAACACCAGTGGCAACTCGAGAGCTGCCATGAGTTTTGTGTCTCTTCAGCAGAGATACAAGATGTGGTAGTGCTCCAGCATCTACTATGACTTGTTGATACTGTGGCTGTTTAACAATCAAAGGAGGGAAAGAACAAATTCCACAAAATCAAAATCCTATACGGAAAAAATTGCACAGGTAAAGCAACCAGAGAAGAAAAATGAAAACCTAGAAGAAAGCTGCTAATCAGTAAAGATCAGAAACTTCATCACAAATCTGAATCTAAATTTTGGTAACTCGTTAAGGAACTGAGTCACACTCCTCTTAAACAATTCAAATACATCGATTTTGACACCCTCTAAACAAAAGACCTTAAGTTTGTCCAAGCAGATACATATCAATCGGTATAAAAAGCTACTACTCCAGATGAGGAAGAGTGTATGAAATTTGATGATCGATTTCCGAAACTGCAATCTAACCAAATGAACCAAATCTTCTGATCATTATATGGTTACCTGTATGGCAATCAGCGCAAGACCAAACGCGCAGGCCTTCTCCACCTCAAGCTGAATCAGATCTGCCTTCTTATCGTCATAGCGGCTCCCATCATCAAGTGGCGTCTGAAGATGCTTAATCAATGCAGGAATAACGCCACAATCCACAATATTATCAATGAAATCCTCTGCCAGAGTCAATTGAATAAATCGATTTGTCAATAATCTACATATATCGGGAAAATTTGCACTTAATAGCTGAAATGACAAACTAACCATCCTTGGCCAGCTGGGAAATGAACTGAGCAGCCAGCTTAGCCGATTCACGATCGGCTTGACGAGGAGAGAAAGAGGAGTGCAGTACTCTGACTTGAGCTGCAATCTGACTTCTGGTATCCACCTCCTCAGCGACTGTGTCGTCGGATTCAGCTACTTCAACCTTCGGAACCTTTTCATCTATGTTATCTTCTTCGACGAACTCCTGCTCCAGCTTCCGCTTCAGGATCCTTCTGGTGGTGGAAGCTGATTGACGTTGCATCGTCGGTAATGGAAAGATCAGAGGGGGTTTGGGTCTTTGGGAAGTTGGCGATGTAGTTGATCGGAAGGGAAGATAGGTTTCTGCAGAGAGGCGAAATGGGGAAGGGCGGAAAGGTAAATAAAAGACGCAATTCGAGTTTTTAACGAGGGAGAGGGAAGGCGGTGGGAGAGTGGGAAAAAGCCCGCCAATTAGGAGTGTTGAATTATTTTTGAGCGGGTTTTATTTTAAGTGTGATTTGACGTATTGGAGGCGGCTTTCCCGCCGGAAATTGGAACTTTGGAACCAACGGTTTGGGCTTACGCTCAATAAATTTTTTGTTTTACTGGATTCTTTTCGTGGGGCTTGATTTACTAAGCTGCACTTGATGGTTGATTCATGGGCTGGTGGTCAGAAATAGCTCGGGCTGTAGGCCTGCATTGCTGTATTGGACTTGGCTTAGCCCGTTTTCTTTGTAGGCCGACCATTAACGTGCTCTACTTCAGCTGATAAGATCATTTGGCTGCCAATTGATACGGGGCTTGATTTGCAAAAACTGTTGTTCGAGTCAGTGGTTCCGTGGGGGTAGCCTTCGTGATTTCGTTGTGTGCTAGTAACTTGGGAGGCATTGAGTTTTAACATATTTTATATATAGACAGTGATAGTATAAAGTGTATTATGAGGTTTTGATGGTTCAACTGGCCGGTTTGATACGGTTTTTGAAATCATCGGTAATTATACAATAGGCGATGCTCACAGACACAAAAAATACAATAGGTGATGTCATGTCATCCCAGCGTTCTAACTTTTAAGCCTAAGTTGCAGTATTTTACTGAAAAACAAGATCTGTACGGTGGGTGAAAATGGGGACGGGGTGGTGGTTGTCGGCGGAGAAGGAAGCTTTCCCATGGCGTTTACTGCGGCGGAGAAGGCTCAAGGCTGGCTCATCAAATCCTGCTGCATCTTCTGACTAATTATTAAGTGGGAGCCATTTGTTAGGTAGCTTAGCTGCGAAATTCCAGCGGCTCAGCTCTCTTGTCGTCTTCTTCTTCATGCCTGAATTTTCACTATTTCACTCCCGCATCTACAGTGCCACAGTACAGTACGAGTCCAGTCCAGCCTAGTCCTCCACATACCACACTTAATATATTTTATTAATCTACATTTTCTTTTTATATAAATATATATATTATTTATTAAAGAACTCACACATAATAAATAAACTATTGTCCCACTTGCCAGGTGCTTCCTTTTAACAACCACCAAGACATTGTGTGGTAAACTTCTTTAAAAAAAGTCAACTTTTGAGGACTGTAAATTTCACGAGATTTGGAACATTATTTGGAAACGAATAAATAAAGAAATAAAGAATTGAACGTACAACTTTATATTTTTCAAGAGAGAGTAGTTGTTGTGTTTTTTTAGGCTCGGGCTCATTCTTTTATTATAATCCAACGAGTTTGGAAAATTTTGAGAATATACAAATACAATATAGGATTCCTAAGAGAGATAAAATGAACATCTTGTAATCAATTGTGATCAATGCTAATTAAGTAGTCATCGATTTTATTACTTTTTCAATAAATATGTTTTGATTATCCAGTTATGATCTAACAACTCACGGAAACTAGCAAGTTCAGAAGAGTGATGGTGTGTGAGCTCACCACCCACCAACAGAATCTAAATCACAGCTTGCGAATCGAGCTGTACATGTATCTTCGGTACCCTCTCTCCCAAACCAGATGCAACCCTGACACAACAACTCTCAAATCGACCTTGGTGATCGAGCGAATCCTCATGTTCATGCTATAAGCTGCCAAGCAGGCAGGATCATTAGCATCACGGAACAAGCTTCCTGCGGCTACTCGTTCGGTCTCACGAATGACAGACCCGTCGGAATTGAGAGCAACCCACTCGGGTGGTGGTGACGACTAAGAGACATTCACCACCGTCTTGGTGAATGGACTAGTGTGAATGAATGGTCACGTATCAAATCCTCCTCAATAATCTCGACCCAAAATCTGATACATTATGACAATATCTCGAGAGTGGTACGATTATCAGAATAAGAACTCATTAATCTTCCAGAGACACCAACAAGCAACCCTAAATACAATGCTAGTGTTCGCCGCCTTTAAGGTGATAAGTGATCCAAGATAAGAGTAGAGAATCCCAAATCATTTGACTGTCAGAAAGAAAGACAAGACGCTCTCAAATGTTAACCACAAACGGACAATCCCGCAACACATAAAAGTATATTTCAACCGCCTCCTTGCATCAAAGTGCACACGACATCATCCGCCATGCGTCACTGGCGTCGCTCTTCATTGGTGAGAAGCCGGTTGTGGGATGCCAGCCAAAGAAAGTGACGGGATTTTTAAGGACCCTTCCACCGCCACACACGCCTCCACCCCATGTCCATCGCGGCCTCGGGCTCAGTGCTAAGAAGCTCATAGGTCGACTAAATGCGAAACAGACCATCCTCTTCACCTTTCCAGATGAGCATGTCCTCGCCTCAACCATCTCGCGGCGGTGAATGCTATGTTTTTTTTTTTGAAGAGGTTAATAATTAATAATGAAATGTGTGGCATTTTTTCTAAGAATTGTTTAATTGTGACATTTGTACTTGTGTCAAACCTATGAGAACTATAACGACAGCTTCAAACCTGGCAAACGTGACGATTGATAAAACAGAAACCTGGCAAATGTTATGAAATATATATCTTTCGATATATATATGTCTAGCTGGTCGTCTTATAGTGTCAATTATATAGTTGATTATCCAAAGGAAGCATATCCGATTACCAGTCTCTGATATAATCATAATTCACAAGTATATATATCTTTCCGATCTCAATAGACTGAATTGGACTGGTAATCATTTCCACCAGTCCAGATCCACAACTTGAGCATATTATTTGTTTGGAATCAAAAAATTGAAACTTTTGAGATTGTAATCCTTTTTTTTGAAATCTTTTCACGAAGGAGATTCTTTAAATTATTATAGATCGTTTGGGTAGGTGATTTTGACGGGTAATTTGGGATAATTTGGAGGTGATAGATTTTTAAAGAGATTTCATTTCAAATTATCTATTTGGGACATCAAAAAAATAAAAGATTTGGGAAGACTAAAAATCATCTTGTGAGTCCGAAAAAAATTTCGTGGGTGATTTCAAATTACTCATAAAAGGTAGAAATTTTGGAGAAAAGATGGAAAATTTGAGAATTTTAATAAAATTTTCCCCTTTATTTGTTTTGATAATTGATATTACCATAAATAAATTGGAGGTTTTCTTATTTTTTTAATTTTTTGTTATTTTATTTTATTTTTCTAAATTTTATTAAAAATCACTTATTCAAACAGTTTATTTTTAAAATAGAAAGTTTTATTCAAATTTTTTGTATTTCAAATTTCTAGCTATTTTAAATCTCTAATTATTTCAAATCTCTTATATTTTAAATCACCTACCCAAACGACTTTTAAGTGAAAAACACTCAAAAAAGTCTTTCATAAAGGAAAAATATACTAAAAAGTTAATTAACATAATTTTTTCAAAAATTATAAAAAGCTATTAACAAACTATTAACAAATTTCTTGTAGATACGCAGGAGAGACATCAATTAATCAATAATTCAAGATGCGACGATTTAAGGTTGATATATAATAATATGGTGGGTCGTCTAAACTCTAAACATGGGATTCAGTACCTCCAAGTCTAAGGGCCCTGAAATCCATATACTTATCTCCTTTCAAAGAAAGACCCTAGCTCCTAGCAGGAACCGAAAAGTATGGCTCTGATTCACAAGGGGGCGTCGTACCATTTGCTTCCCTTTTGTAACCTAACCAACGACAGAGAGTATAATGTGTCATCCCTTTTTGTTGATTAGATAAAAATTATATATAATTTTTTTTCATGAATAATAATTATTATTATTCACCATCATTAGACAAAAACCGTAGTCCAAACAAGAGTAGACTTCACCAACAAAAGAAAGACAAAAACAACAAAACTAAACTGATCGGGAGAAGAAACTACTCAAATCGATATCACTACGGCAAAGATGGAGTTGATGGATATATCGGGCCAGCTCATGAGTTGTCCGGGGAGAGTCCCCCCACCGGCCGGCGACACCGCTAATACCATGTTTCGCAAACAATTGCTCGAAACACCATTCTAGCTGCTTTATTCTTGATAGAGTCTGAATCAAATACTTTGGCGGCAACAAGTCCATCCAGCATCCGACCTGGGGATACCATTGCCGCCCAAAGCAGAGTGTAAAGACCTGCAAGAAGTAATTGCAGTGACAAAAAATATAATCTCGAGAGTCCACCCCGACCAAGCAAAGTAAGCAGCTGATGTCGAGGAGGAGCCCCCAACAAGCAATCTTATCTCTAGTCACCAAATGGTCAATAGCTGCAATCCATACAATCATACTGTGGCGTGAGAGGCAAGGGGAGAGCCAAACTGTTTTCCTCCAAGGGACCACCAGAAGATGATGGCGAAGGCTCTCCCAAACCTATGAAACAGAGAACCGATGCATGATCTTACCATCCCACATGAGAGGCTAGGTGGTGATAAACTAACTAATCAGAGTACGAGTTTTTAGGAGCCTCTTCCAAGGCTAAGAAGAGTGAGCAAGAGGCTTGCAATCCCACACTGACTTAGTACGCAACTTGTACCTATTAACCCACGCAATCCAAATGGAGCCGCTTTCAGAAAACAACTTCCAGATGTAATGGGCGACACAAGCTATATTCCAAGAGTGTAGATTATGAATTCCCAGGACACCTTCCCGCTTAGGATAACAAACGATCTTCCATGCGACCTTCGCTTTCTTCTTGGTGACCCCATCCACTCCCCAAAGGTAATTACTACAAAGTCTCTGAACCTCCTTAATGGCAGCCTTTGGCAACAAGAAAACCGCCATCCAGTACTGGCTCATAGCGGTCAAAACTGAGTGCACCGATTGAAGACGATCTGCATAGCTAAGAATTGATTATCCCTTCGATCTGCTGCTCCAACGTTCATATGGCCAATCGATTTCAACAATCTCGACTCTGATTTGCACAATCGATTCAATCGCCTTACCAAGTTCCTCAACAAAACGCAGAAATCACTCGCCGAGCTGTGTGAGAGTAGCATCTCGTTCTTCGATTGACGGTAGCGTGACTACAAAAGATCGACGACAACGCGACTGCGGAAGAACCGAAGCGGCGGTGTAATTGATTTATTTCCAATCTAAAAATGAATAAAAAATAAAATCAGTTAAAATACCTAAAATAGCCCTCCAATCATCAATCCTGACATCCCGGAGCTAATCATCCTGTATTTTCTTAAACTGCTCTCTTTTCTATAGCTAGCTACTTATCATTATTATTATTATTATTATTATTCTATTACCTAGCTACAGAGGAATCTCATGACGAAACACTACTGTATCTATTCAGCGACCCAGTGCGGCAGTTCCAGCTACGTCAGCGCAATATATTCGACCCAGATCAGAGTAGAGGTTCTTGGATTTAAACCCTGAATCGCTAAGCCTTACCCAACGTAGCCCATGATTGATGATTCTCTTCAAAGAAAATTACAAGTTTGCTGTATGTTCTCGTTTTGTATATATACAACCATCTGTGACAAAGCGGAGCAAATTGATTGTGTTCTGTTTCATGTCAGTGTCTATTTTTTCATTATGCATGTTCGTGGTAATAAAATCTGTACTGGAGCCTCCTAGTCCAGCTGATAAAAAAAATATTACAGCTGATACCAAGAGTTCCTGAATTTGAATTTTAGTTTCTGCTGTTCTTTGTCATCAACCTTCTTCTATTCAGTAAAGACAAACCTTCTTCTTATTGCTTGCCAGTCGCTACTCAAATTAAACCTGTAAGATCTTTGGATGAAATTATATTATTATCAGGAAGCTAATTGGCGAGTCAATACAAAAATGAAATCCCCATTCTAAGATACTAAAACAAAATCAAACCGTCACTTCTAGATACATCATCCAGGAGACAGTATCCTATGGAAATCTACAAAATACCTACGCTCGTACGTTTTTATTTGCATATATGGTTAGCTACCCAACCTTAAAAACCACCTAATTAACCTACCTCGCCCAATGTACGTGTAGCTAATTAAGACGAAATGAGGACTCTGTGTGTACGTATACGTGGAGCATGTTATCAGTGCATCATTAGCGACGGATTCATGATTATTGTTTAATGTACTCTACTAAGCCCAGATAAGAGCACGGAAAGCTCTCCACCCAACATCCCATGACATGTGCGAGAATCTGAGTATTCTAGACTTATCCCAGTACAAGCAAGCTACACTTGTTAAGGTTCACCTTGAGCTCGGTGATCGCTCAAAAAATAATGAGTGTTTCTAGCACTCCCGTGACTTGCGGAGCGGAGGCCTCGGAGAAAAGGATCGTGCCATCCTCATATAGCAAATGTGTCACCTCCCCAACTCATGCATCGTCGTTCATATAAAACTCTTTTCATAATGTTAGCCTGATTGAGGATCTCGAGAATGTAAGACAACACATCCATGACTAAGATAAATAGGAAGGGAGACAAGGAGTCCCCCTTCCTTAACTCTCTAGGACGCTTCCCCGGTTCACTAACACCGAGAAGCTAGGGGAAGAGATACACACCTATATCCATCTTATCCATTTTGTTAGGAAGCCCATCTTGGTCAGAATTTGAAGCAAACAATTCCAATTAACACGATTGAAGACTTTCTCAATATCCAATTTTATAACCACTCCAGTTTTGTTAGGAAGCCCATCTTCCTCCTATCTATCAAGTTCTTTGATAACCTCAAGGCTTTTAGCAATCTCTTGTTCGTTTCATTTGAAGACCTCTAAATTCCACCCTTTCAATTTTTTTCCAATAATCTCAGCCTCTTGGCAATCAAAAACATCCCCCAAATTCTTCCAGTCCCTCTCCCCTCACTTGTTGAAGAAAAGGTAGGAAAGCACCATGCTCTAACCACATAGATTCGAACATTTAAAGATGCTTAATAGTCCATTTTCCTGACACTCCACGACTTCTCCTCATCTTTCAATCCTTCCTTTTTTTGAGCATATGTTGCAATCAAATTACAAGACTCAATCTCTCCCTCTTGTTCCCTCCCTATTTCTCCGTTGGACCCATCTACAACGTGTGACCCCAAATTTCAAGTCGACTATCTGTTCGGATTTTGGGTCTGAGTCAGCTGAGTTTTGGTCTGAGGGGTGGACGATCACGGGCGTGACCGTGACTCTGTCACATACGTGGTTGTCGGGTCAACCACGGTCATTGTTACCAGTTAGTCACGAGCGAGACTATCAGTAAATTACGGTCGTGACCATCAATAGATTACGGGCGTGGTCGTCAGGCAGTCACAAAGATAAGATGGAATGACAACAAGTTCGAAGTTCCAACTTCAAACTATAATCTTCCCCTCTTCCCTTATTACTTATCTTATGAAAGTTGTAAATCTTCAATCGCTCAATCGAAGCGAGTTGAAAACTGTAAAATATAAACAGAATAACAAACAATTAGTCTACAACATACTGACAAAAATGGCCTACTGCAAAAATCAAATATGCAATCAGCCTAGATAGAAAATAGATTCATTATGAACAGAGTAACACAAACAGCCTAATCATAATGCAAATATGTAATCAACCTACTATCCTACACTCCTACCGTATCTGAGTGTTTGATAATAAAAAACAGCCTTCATATATTCATTAACCATTATCAACAAACAGCAGTGATAGTCTGATACATTATCAACATATTGATTCTATTCATAATAGAAATTGAAGTGAATAGAATTACTCATTCGATAGTCTTTGTCTTGTTTGTCATCCGTTGCTTCCTCTGCGTCGATAATGAATGCCGAAACTGGACTACTCCTTAGCCAATCCTTGCAGCGTATTACAGCCTCAACAACATCCAGACTCAAAGAAGTTCTAAAATTGTTTAGCACAAGTCTGCTAGTGCTAAATGCTGACTCGAAAGAAAAAGTTGATATTGGAATAGCCAAAATGTCCATAGCCATCTCCGACAGAATAGGGAATCTCTTGCCATGGTGTGGCGACCACCAACTCAGTATGTCAAACTTGTCTACCACAAAGTTTTCGTTCTCTTTTCGATTTGCCTCCTCAAACTGCTTCTCTGCGAAGTACAAATCCAAGTCGGATGTTTCACCTTCTGCATCATCCTCATCGCTATTATCTTGGAAAGTACTACATAAACCTCTAACAACTGTCTCCAGGTTATTAATGTCATTGCCATTCAAACCTAATTTGATAGTCGACATCCTTGAATTAGAATTTGAGGTTGCTGATGGAGTAGGTGGAATTAGCATCCTTTTATATTCTTCAAAAATCTCAGAAAAATGCTATTTATCTCTTTAACTAGCTCGGTTGCCCCTACTAACTCAATTCACCTTCTTCTAACACTTTTCAACATGTGGCACCTTCTGTCTTGGATCTAAAATAGCAGCAATGTACAAGATCTTATTCAATTTAGGGTTCAACTCCTTCTCTTCCATCCAATACTTTCCAACTTTGAACTTTATTCTAGCACCCATCATTTATATCTCTAGTTCTTCATTCCTCTCGAACCCACTTATTGTGTCTAGAAGATCCCTTTGAAAAATAGGTGAGATGTAGCGTATGATGTACCAGTCACCACATTGGTTAATATGTAAAAGCGATATAAATACTCAACCATCTTTTTCACTTTCAGAAAATCTTCAACTACACCGTTTGCTTTAGCTCTTTATCCTCATACATTTTCTAATTTATCTCAACCTCATATGATGGATTAATTCTAGGCAAGAAGCTAAGTCGATTGTGGTTTGAAACGGAATCACAGATTGTAGCATTAGATAGATGGAAATTCATCTTATAGACACATCCATGCACATCTTCTTGTTGCTTTGAATCTTTTGAGTAGTGACAGCTATCTGAAAACTCTCTTCTCTAGCTGGTGAAGAATTAACCCACTTCACACACTCACTAACTCTTTAGAAATTGGAGTTGCATCCCCTATTTTGATATGTTGTGATTTGGGATCTGAGATCCTTGTTGGTCAGTTTTATTAAAGTATTTCAGTTTCGGCTTTTAATGTTTGTTTTAAATGCTTAATTACTAATCGTAATACGAAGTTGGTTCAGTTTGGAATCCGAATAGAATTCCTCAATTAATCCAAGGAACTCCTAAGATAGGGTTTCACATAGCCTCTCTATCTTCACCTACGAAGTTTTTGGACCCCTCGTCGGTAACTGTAGCAATCGGGTCTGCCCCATCAACTTTGACCCGTCCGTCTCCTTCGGCATCCTAACGAAGACCGTCAAATCCCGTCCCCTCCAACCAGCGAGAAAACCACCGCTTTTCGCAGTCGCTTATACTGCGAAGCAACCGTCTGCACATTCTACTGGAATTTGGCGAGGGATCACTCCTGCTTGACAGACTTGGATCCCGACCGAGTTCCACGAGCCGCCTTCCTCTTGAACGTCTACAAAACTACTGCAGTAATTTCCGAGCTGCTCGAAGAAAGAGGTAGAACGAACGTGTAAAGGGATTCCGCCCATTCAAAGCCAGACGAGGCCTCTTTCCGCCGCCACATTGGAGCGGCTTACAAAAGGGAACCAACCATCTACCTCTATTCGTCGGTCCCGGAACCTCCAACGATCTAACCAGAGAATTGCATCCACCTCCTTCTTTTCAGAAGTTTGAGCACATATCATGGGATAATATCTGTCTACTTTCTATCTTCACTCCCCCACTATTTTTGTGCCCACGAGTTAAACAACCCCAGTGAGCCCTTGACATGGGACTCCCTATAAGACGAATCACCATGCAACTTTCCAGGAACAACATTCTCCGTCCACACTAGTTGTGCCTACTCTCACCACCTTGTCATCCCTCGTATCCTCCAACCCACAGTCTCCGTCTAGAGGAAAAATAGTCGGTTTAACAACATCAGCGAAACAGCGTCTAGCTCCCCGCATTTCAACTCCAACGTCCTGGTAAAGAACCCCACTTTGAGACTTAAGAAAGCCTGACCAGCCCTCTGAATTTCTCTCAACAAGGACTGTTACAATGAAGCTCCGACCGCCACGAGTGGATTCAGAGATACAGAGAAATTGTCGACCTCCCCAACACATTCCACCTACTTGTACTCTTCGACCACCGTCTTCCAGTTCACTAATGACTGGAAAATACCAGCTGTGCACTGTTGTGACTTTCAAGACGCTCACCAGCCAGGTCACATGGGCTTCTGTCATCAACACAAACAATAAGAGCTCCGGCCATCCAAATCCGAGATCCGAAAATATGCTACGGTGAAGCCAGTTGTGATTTGGAAATTGCCGTCCGACCCCTGAATCACTAGACTAAACCTACGTTGATCCTGACCTTTCCGAACTCTCACCCCCCTCTCTCCTCATTCTTTCTCTACCATTCTCTCTATCATCTAGTGTGCAATGTTAGCCAAGTAGACAACCACATGGAAAGGTTTTGAGAGGTGATTTGGTGGGCTTGGGTTTTGATGAAATCCATGCATGCATTTAGGGCTTGGAGATTGTTCGGGGTTGCGGACTTTCCGTTGATTGCACCGCTCGGCCTATATCTCCCTCCACGACCAGCTGACTTCCCCGGTTCACGTTCCACGAGGTAGGGATTGTTGGCTTGCGCTGCCGACTTCTGTCGAGTTCCAGCTCGGAGATCTTCCAACCATTCCCACGTAATCAGATGCATAGGAATGCGGAAATGAGCTTCACATTGGCGATCTATATGGCCCTTGATTCCACAGATGTATCAGAACCCTGGGAGTTTCTCGTATCAGGACGTGCATGTAGCCGATGCATTATCGTGTAACTGCAGCTTCTTGAATCTCTTGAAAGGCTTCCTTACATCCAGGAAAACTTGCACACATATTAGGTTTTGGGCGATACACACCATTATTCTCATCATACCTGATGAATTCACCAACAAAATTGCCCAAAGCTTTGCCGACCGTCTCGGAGAAGTACACGAAAGTAAGATCCTATGCTTGGATCCAGAAAGCAACCTTATGCAGCGGCACATGTCTTGGGTTTTCGTCTCTTTTCAGCTCGTGTGCGACCAACAACAAACCATCATAGTTCCATGGCCCGAAATCCATCATGTTCATGGAAGAAACAAAAAATGATCAACCGATTACCTAGGTCGTCGATTTCCACTCCACGACCCGATTTCCAGAGTTGGGATAGCTTCTCCGTCATCGCTTGAAAATTTATGGCTCTTTCGTTAAGAACAAGCCAATTTCGCCGAACTCATACTCCCACGGAGGAGGCTGCGACACAAGCTCCGTGATGGCGAGTTGGTCTTCCTCGCGGTCTTCCATCGTGAGACCGTCCATTTCGTCCACATCAGTGTTTTCGTTGGTGATGGTGACCATGCCGACGGCCGCGACGGCGTGGATGTTAAACAGGTGATTGTTCCGGTTAGGTGTTTGCGAGATTGGAGTGTTTAGAAGTAGAGGATATGATGATGGTTCTCATGCGAGAGAAGACAACTACCTAAAATCGATGTTTATAACGATGATGATGGTGTGATGGAATCAGGGGTATGAACGACGACGAGATGGCTAGGGTTTTAAAGGTTGGGAGGTTGTTAGGGTTTCCGCGGGACGACTCTCATTTTTTGCAAACAGTCTTACCTTCGTTCTTTTAAATATTTTTAAAATGTCTATTCAATTAATTGTTAATATCTTTTTTATTAAAAATTAATTTAATGCGGACACTCCGGTAGAAACATGCATACGGTACAAACGCTATGTTGCGTAATATCATTGGGTGAATTTTTTAATAAAAAGGAATGCTAGTTAACATTCAAATATGTCAAACAATATAACTAAATCACCTAAATTTATTCGATTTAAATCCATTAACTTTCCTTTCATATTTTCTATTATATTTTTCTTTTGTAATTTCCATTAACTTCATCTTTTATGATCGTTGGTAACAGATGATACAACATTGTTGTTGGGGAGTGAAATTTTATAACAATCTGCTGAATGAATCAATAAACACAAGCTGAAACTTAGACCAGTCGCCGACAATTTATACACCCAAGTCAGTTCCTTCCCGTCCTTCTCTCCCTCCCTCCCCCAACCCCAAAAGCCAACCAATTCACCAAATCCGCAACTTCATGAATTGCAGCACAGGAGACAAAAGAGCTCCAACTTTCTACGGTCTAATCACCTAACCAACATTCAATTCAATAATTATCAATACCAGATTAAAAAGAAGCAACACAAATAAATATATATGGAAAATGAAAACCCACCAGCCACCATGGATGACAAGGAAAGCAGCTATCTTTCAGTTTTCATCACCTGACATTAGATATATGATGCTTGCTGCTATTATTTGCCTAACCTAAGCCTGAATGAACTCTGTCATATTGGATTTTAATAGAGTTCTCTGTACAAGGATCCAAACTTTCTTACCACAATGGCAGAAGTTACAAAATACAATAGCAATGAATAAGTTCCACCAGATTTTTCACTAAACAGAACCCTTCCAGCTAATACACAGTTGTAACTCTGCACCCTGAACCGACTAGCTTCAAACTATACTGTTCTGCTCCCCCCATTCCAGGCAAGTTCGAAAGGATTGAAAATTGCAGGAAGAAAGTGTGAGAGCAGTCATCACAGTAGCACAACGAGAGCAGTCAAGGTAGTGATCAGAAGAAGCGAGAGGAGACGTGGCGGTGCGAGCTGGCGTTGGGTAACCAAGGGTAGGCATCTGGAGGGGGCATTAAAAATAAAAATATAATAGATAATTGGAAGGAAAGTTAATAGATTTATATTGAATAAATTTGCATAATGTAGTTATATTATTTAACATATTTGAATATTAATTAAATATCTCTTTATCTGAAAAGATAATATTCTCTCTTAGCAAGTTGAAGGTCAATTAGTAAACAGCAATGGAATCTGCTTTACTAAAAGGAGAGACAAATTAAAGCCACCCTCTAGCTACTCTACGACTACTAAAAGAAAAGCCATAGCTTAACCAGAGCATATCTTGATTTTCGGTACTAAATTTTAGTTATTTTATAAAATAAGAGGGTGGAAATTGAGTGCCTAGCTAACGAGCTATTGGATTAGGGAGAGGTATATCATGGCTACCACATTGATACTTTTACATTTATGTCAAGTAAATGATTGAAATCCTCGTGATTAAGCGACCCCGCGTTAAAAAGAAAAGGTCAAGGTAAACGAAGTTAAAGATTAGGATTTCAAAAAAAGCCTGGATTGGTCGATGGCCGGATTTTTTGGGTGAGATGCACGTTGTTGAGCAACCAGTCCTTGTTAATGAGATCTCGATCCAATCAAACGAAAAGAGAACCTCTATTCCAAGTGAACCTGGGACTTGAGAACCCCAAATCAAGTGGACTACATACATCGAGGCATTGTTTAAAATCCTCAACTTGAGGGACTAAGGGTGCACCGTCCTGCTTATCCATGATAGAGATGGAAATATTAAATTCGTCAAGAACAAGTCACGAAAAATCAACGAGGGGATATGCTTAATCAAGATCATCTCATAATATAAACCGATAATGATATGAAGGAGCTCCATAGACAAAATATACACAACACTGAGTAGTACCATCCCAATCCAATCAACAATGAACAACTTGAGTAGAATGCTAGAAGATTGTAAGTTGAATGTCATGAGCATTCCACAAGACCTGGATTCCTACCAGGCTACCACACGATCATTAGCGTCAATCACAAAATTTCTGTGAAAGGAAGCTTATTTATGACATCACAGGCACGATCACCGTGAATTTTAGGTTTGAGAATTGCCACCACAATAGTTCGTTACACATGAATATAATGAAACAAAGGTATAACAAAATTTTGATGGCCGGCACTCTGACAATTTCATGACAAAAAACTAATCATAACAAATAGAAGAAGGCGGAAAAAAAACCATAAGATTAATCGAGGAGCGAGTCCTCCCTTGTCGAGCGTAGCACCCCCCGTTTCCATTCGATTGCCTGCAGCTGCCACCTCTTCGTTGGGTCGATTAAGATCAAAGGAGACTGGGATTTGAGCACCAGTAGCTGGCATACTTGATTCGATATGCTGTTCAGATAAAGTAACCGGCCCACAATAGGTTTGATTCACAGAAAATCCCATCAAGATGCAAACCTGCGCCAATTTCTTTGATTTGTTCTTCCGGTCCTTGCTTAGTTTGTGGATAACAAGTTTGGAGACACTGCTAGGCGAGAAAGCAGCAGCACCCCTTTCTGCTTCACTCTTTGCAGTAAAGAAATTGTATTTCCTCTAGTATTCATATCCATTATAGTTGGAGGGATCCCACAAATAGGAGCAGTCTCAGTAGATGCGGTCTCTAAAGGAATGCAATTTAGAAGAATAGGTGTCGATGAAGCAGTAGGAGGCACATCTTTCTCAGGTGGAGTCCCCAGATCATATGAAGGACTAGAAGAGACAAGCGGGGTGGTGTTTAGCCGAACTCTTTCTACATATGATCTCCTGTAGTGGCGACCTCGTCGCTTCTGACTTCAAAGTATGGTCCAAGATAAGGATCCTCCAGCCTTGACTTTCTTGGCAATCCGCATTTTGTCATCAACTGAAGATGTCTGCTTAAATGTTTGGGATTTAGGAGCAAGGGCTTTTAGCTGATCCCGTCTTGGGCATGTTGGAGTTGCTTGTTACAGAGGAAGAGGAAGTCATTAGCGGTGGAGATGCATATGTCAACGCCAATGCATTATTAGTTCCCAAGGATTGCATCTTGGTGTCAGCTGATTTCCGTTCCCCGGAGTTTGATCTATCATTTCCTCTTTTACTCTGAATGATCGTTGGCGTTGCTGGGGTGGGATTACTTTCTTTCCTTTTCTGCCACTGGGTCTATTTTTGGTAGGTTAACCATGGCCCGAACTCCAGTCGATGATCTCCTGTAGTGCCGGCGAGGTTGATTAATCTCCCCTTTTTCCACCGTTAATTGAAGAGCCGCTTGAGCCTGCGGATTCTGAGGGCACGTCGCTGACTCGTGACCGACACAGCCATAATCGAAACATAGAGAAGGGATATTTTCGTGGACCATCCCCTGCCACACATCATCAAGAAACACACCAGTTTCGACTGCTCCTTTGAGATTAATCTTGACGGCAAGACGATCGAATTTCCCCCGAGCTGTAGAAAGAGTTCGACTATCAATACGAACCGTACTGCTGATCAAATTACCCAAGCATATGATGATTTCTTTGTGGTAATACTGGATTCGAAGCTTAAAAAAACGTATTCAAATCACCATCTTTGGTGGAGGGTGGGAGTGACCCGGAAAGAGGGATCCCATTCATAACAGACCAGACAGTGATTGAGGATCATCCAGAGGCCACCCGTAAGGATAAAATTATAACCCTGAGGATTGTCAAAATAAACCAAGAACATATCATTATTAAGATCTGTCATCCGCATCTTCCCTTCTGTCTTCCACTATTTTACCAATGAGTTTTACGACAATGACTTTTCGAAAAGGGGCACGAATTCTCGCTCGTAACTCACCAGAAGTGTTAAGATAACCATGGCCGTTTTTACGGCTAAGAGAAATATCATTGTCCTTGATCTCAATAGTAGTAGTACCTTGGGTAGGGGCCTGCAAGGATCGGGCGACAACCTAAGCTTACGAGAGTGGTGTGAAGAAGCACTGCCCGTCGGATTGATTGTCGGAGTTGAAGTTGATCGTGGTGTGATGGTTATTGCTTTCTCAGGGGGGGATCGGGTCACGTGGTCGAATTTCCGGTGGTACAAGAAGAGGAAAATGGAAACGTGGCCGGGGAGGAAGAAAAGCCATTGATTTTTGTTCATACGTAATTTTTCAAAGGCGTCATTTTCCTATCGATCAGTAAAGTCCGAATTGGTGTCGCCGGCTGTCTCTCTTTGTCCAATAGCAGCCTATTCGTTTTTCGTTTCAACGCATTATTTTTTCATCCTGACGTAACCATCTCTATATTCATTTTTAATTCATTACTTAAAGAAGGAAGGAAAAACTCTAACCATAAATTCTAATTTATACATAAAATTTTGTCAAAATAAAAAATATTATCATATAAACCACAACTTCAACATCATTATCTTGGCTTAAAACTCTTTGTCGCCAACCGCCACAATGCCGCTGCACTCCTACCGCCGGTTTGTATTAGCCAACCAATTAACTTATTAGTTCATATAATTAATTAAGAGCATAAGCAAGCCTGGTGATCATGATGAATATATTATTCTATACTAATTAATTTATAGTAATCGGTTCAAGAAGACAGGATGGAGCCACGTTTCTCTTATAATGAATGAGGTTTGGTGGATAATGATCATAATATTGCCAATATAATAGAAACGACAAAGCTCGCCGGTCGTTTTACCTATAAAAAGAGAGGGCTTAGCTTCCAGCAGATTTGATTATTTCATGCAACTTTTTAGCAGATAATTGTAATTAACTAGCTAGCTATGGTGGCCCTAAGCTTGACCAAGTTGGCTTCCTTGATTCACGTTCTTAATCTGTCATATTGGTTTTGTCTTACTACTTGAATACTTGGATCATGATTTAATATAGTCACGGCGCCTATAGTAGAATAACGAATGAATTATCACGGGTTGATTAATAACTGATGATTAGGTCTAGACAAGATCTCAAATTTAGGTAAGATTATATAGGTGATTAAGCCATTTACTATTGTGATGTGCTATCCTTCTGTTGACGTGATAAGGCGCACATTGTTAAATCGATCTCGTGTGATGGAAGTCAATGAACGGCTGACTAAGATATTGATTCTCTTTTGGCTCGAAACTTTTGTTAGAAATATGCACCATGGACTTGACCTTGGTGTGATACCAAAGTTAAGACGGATACGTGAGTTCACGGAAAACCTCACTTTAGCTCAGGAGCTAGCTGAAACTAGCTAGCATCAACTCCTCTGTGAGCTAGATGAAGCTAGGGACTGACACTGAAGCTCGTCCAGCTCAACCTTGAGCTGGATGATAGTGTCACTAGCTGCGGTACTGAGTTGAGTTGGAGTGAAGGTGGGGAGCTAGGTAGTTGGGGTGATAACTTTCTCTCCTAGGACGAATGGCTTTCGTTTGATTCAAACTCTTTCTGAGTTGTTTTCCCTCCAAAACCTGTGGGACTTCATGGCAGTTGCCTATAAGTCTATCTTTAGGATAATGGCACCTCTTGGTGTAAGGTATTCACACCTTTTCGTCCCTGGACCTCTCTGCCTATATAAAGGAGGCAGTAGTGTGGCAGAACACACGCAGAAATAGACATCTATCCTAGCCTACGAATTCTAAAGTGACTCTAGTATCTAAAGTCTAAGAACTTGAGTGGAGACGGTCTTATCCTCGGAAGGGATTTCCTGATACCCAAGGCGGAAATACTCTTTTCGAAAATGGGTGCCCAGGATTCTCTCTTGATCCTAGATCTCATCACCTATCAAAGCTCGAAGGATTGCTACTTGGAACCTCCTAAGCTAACAACTTTTGGGCCGACAGTTAAAGTGTGAGCCATTTGGCCTGAGCACTTGGGTGCTGACCATGGAGAATGGATCGCACAATTTTTTTTTGAAACAAATGGTCTACTCATTTATTAATCATGTAAATCGAAACAAACATCATTCAAAATGTTGGAAAGAAATAACGGAGGGGTCTCCCCAACTGTAGGAGACTGAAATAACCTAGACTGCCTAGCCAAAGTATGAGCAACTGTGTTACACTCCCTCCGAACAAACTGGACCGGGTATAACTCGATTTTGACACAAGTAACTGCTGGCATCTCTCGATGATATCATCAAACTCCAATCTCTCCATCGTCGCACCAGCATGGTCCACTTTCACAACTACCTGCGCATCCAAATCAAACACAACTCTCTCGAGACCTAGGTTTGTACACCACTTTAATCCTTCCAACAAAGCTAACACTTCACTCTCCTTGCTGCATTGACCCCACGTTGTGGGTTTTACACCTCTCATTTAGACTTGTTAATGCGTTTGAACTTGTAAGCGATGGTGATATCATTAATAAGATTGATCAGACTATTGTCATTCCCTTGTTAAAAAAAGGTAAATGAACAATGTTAGGTGAAAAATGAGAAACAACACATAAATTACAATATAGGTTAACAACATGAAATAATAATGGCTCTTTTTTTAGAAAATAATAATAATTGTTCCAGTTTAGAAATTTGAAGACAGAAGGCCTCTTGAATTCCAATATTTTTTAATACTTTTAATATTAGTCTTTTTACTACTGTCAAACAACAACACTTTCCATCAATCCCTTGAAAATAGGGAAATCGTCGAGTTAGTATGGGATTGAAAAATGACCTGATATCGTAATTGAATAATCGAATCATGAAATTGTAAGATTTCATGAGTCTTTTTTTTACAACAAGTCCGCATACGTGCATTCATTCCATCATTGGCTAATAATCACTTAACACTATATGAGCGGTTCCATAGGGAGTTGCAGCTCAAGAGCTACATCGGGAGATGTACCTAATCACAAGCTGGTTAATCTACATCGCGTCCTTGCACTCCACGCAACCGGATTGACTGCCTAAGGCATTAATCTCATTTTAAGCTAAAATAGACCAGACTCAAAAGTAAACACCACCTCAAACAACCAAAGGAACCAAACGAAATGCAAAACAGTTCCAAAAACAAAACGAAAACCCAAAGCATAAAAAATCAAAGGAACCATCAGGTCGAGACGATGGGATCGACTAGAGAGAAGTGTTGCGGGGGTCGTCATTCCCGCTGCCTCTGTCATCGATTATGCAGCTAAGCGGGTCCATCCGAGCTGACCCGCCTGAAACTTTGTTGCTCCCAGACCTTCTTTCCTTTGGGATTAGAAGGCGTCTGGCCACTGCCCCGCCGCCGAATCATGGTGTCGTGTCCTTCTTCTCGACAGTGTTTCCAGTCATCCGAGATGTCCATCTCACTTCATCTTCATTTGCAAACCTTACATTGAGTCTAGTCTATTGGGGGAGGGGAGAGGATGGTGGGGGGGGGGGGGGCTTTCTCTACACGAAGGTTCTTCTTGTTGATGCCAACCCCTACTTTTGTTTCTGTCTTCCAGCCAAGGTATTTAGCTACCAGTTTGTCCTTGGCATTTCGCGGGTGACTCGGATGGAATCATCCCACTTCTTGATGATGAGAGCTGCTGGTATTTGAAATAAGAGTTAACAGAATTTTTCGTTGTAGCCCATTATTCCGCATATGTAGCAAAATTTCTCCAATCTTTCATACTTGAAGTTATTTTTGACACTCATATCACCATGGAGCCCTAATAGCTTGCCCCGACGTAGCATTTTACGTATGTCGAGTTCCACATGGATGCGCATATATTGATTTGTCCAGGATTTCACATAATTTGCAGGGTCATAGGCCTGGAACGTACCGTCATAGTTTCCAAAAATGCATCCAAAAAGGAATTCAAATACTTTTGAGTTTGAATTCTTTTGATCAAAAGTCAAATTAAACATGATAACCAATTTTGGATCGTTGTCTGGACAATCCGAGAGATTGGACCTCTCGAATCATTAGCAATTTCAAGTTGAATCAACCCAATTAGTTTTGGAAGCAAATGGAAATTTACGGTACCGGTGTTGGTTGACAAGTTAGAGGTCCCCCGTCCTACCCCTCCCCATACTCCTCCTTAGCTAAGTGCAACAAGGGGGCTGGCTTGCCTAGTTTAGCATGTGTTTGGTGTTGTATTTTAATTTGGCAAATTTGCTTCCACATAGCTCCATTTCTGAATATGGTGTACTACTACTACTACTACATGAGGTCCCCCACCCCCTAAGAACTCTATCATCTATATATGGTGGGTTCAGTCGCCCAGCTGGTGTGGTTTCGGATTTCCAACAACAATAAATCAGACATTTTTGTTTGTAAGGCAGTTAAAAACGAAGAGAGTTTTGTCCAAGTGTTGTGACGCAGTTAGTACTATAGTGGCTGTCTGAATGTTTGAAGTCCAATATTAGTCACAGCCACTTGCAATATCTTAATTCTCCGGTAATAGAAAGCGGGGTTTTACTTTTTACGGTGGGGTGGGTTACAAAGGGACATTCTGCACCCCACACTTCCAACACCACACTACTCGCAATCTTAATTTCAATTTAATTACCACATTTATTATTATTGTTTCATGTTTTATTAAATATATAGTTGTTGAGTCACCCGTGTCCGAACTTGGAATAAAAGCTCAAGCAGTGCAGCTGTTTCCAGTATGAACTGCTTTGACATTTACCTAAAATTGAATACGTATTATTGACAGAATCTTTATTTATTATTCCTTTGCTCCGTTTGCCCAATTATGTAGAACAGAATCTTTCTCCTCTCCTAATTAACTTCTACCATTCTCCTCTATCTTTCTTTGCTTTTTAATACTATTGAATCAGTCAAACCAGCCAACACATGACCACACAGACTCTAGAAATATAGATCCACAGTCAGGCAGTGATTACCTTTTTTTTACCATTGATTTTTATTATTAGAGCTAATTTCTACTTCCGACATTAACCTTGCTTGCAACAAAACTAAAATGAATATTAGGAGGCTAAAAGAAACGATTACATTCATTAACATGATCAAGAGTAGAGTTAACTAACGGCCGTTAGCGAGTGGGCTAACGACGGCCGAATCCTTGCAAGGACTCGGAGGCAAGCTACTCCTCCCAGAATCAACAAGACGTTGCGCTAACTTCTCGATTCTTTCCCCGTTTGTCTCCGCTAGTAACCGCTTCCCGCCAAACGGAAGTGACTCCACTCCTCTCTCCGTTAACACTTCTTCCCTTGATCCCACCGTTTTCCCACTCGTCAACCCATTTGCCTGCAACACATTTCACGCCGTCAGTTACTGCTCCACTACCACTACCACTACCACCACCACTGCTCTCTCTCTCCCTCTCTCTCAGACTCGGTAAATCCATAGCATTAAATTAAGCACACAGATTGTCAGTAATAAAAAGTCAAACTGCTTCTAATTAATTCTTTCATCTCAATCGAGGAGGAAATTAGTTTTAAGCTTTTCCCGGAAAATTCACAGGGTTCAGTGTGACTGAGTGTGTGTGGTTCAGTTCAGTTCACGGGATTCTGAAAACAGGAGTCTCCGTTTGCGTGTTATAGATAGAGAGGTAGGAATTTTTCGAACGAACCACACTCCTTCATATACGTCAGTAGTCCATTGATGAGAAGGGGCTGGAGAAAGTTTGAACCCAAAGGCAACGAGAAACTATCTATAGGAAACTGATTGGAAGAAGTTTTTTTTTTGCCGTCAAGGAGCGGAATTATTTTTTGTTATAGTTTGCATACCTGGATTCTGATGTAGTCCGTGCGGTTCCAGCAGAAATCATTCCCCAACATTTGGTCGACTGTTTCCGAGACGCCGTCGAGCGCGATGTTGACGATCGACGAAGCGGAGCACTCGCCGTTGCGGCGGCGGAAAAGTTTCCCACCGGCTGAAGGGCCGTTGCCTAGAGAAAGGACAAGCAAATCCTCGACGCCGTTCACCGACGGGAAATCGCGTTTGTTGTGGAGGACGTGAGTGACAGCGGCTGCCGTCGGGTTGTTCATCACCAATCCTCCATCGATAGCGGAGCAACATGTCTTACCGTCGACGGATTTGAGGTCGAACGGGTTGAACAGGCCGGGAGTAGCGGCTGTGGCTCGGCAAACTTGCCAGAGTTCGAAGTCGAAACTCGGCGACTCAGAAGCGTCGGCTCTGGAGAAGACAAAAGGAGCGCCGCTCTTGAGATCAAAGCAAGGGACGAGAAGAGGCTTACACGCGTCCTTGAGAGTCAAGAGCCTTCCATCCTCTCGCTTGAACGCTTCCTTAAGCACCTTGTCCATACTCCTGCCGGAGAATCTGCGGCGGCTACCGGAGAGCACAGCTGAGAGGCACTTCGGTTTGAAGAGCTCGGAGTTCCTGTCGGCAAGGAAAGCAACCGCTTCACGAGCAGAGAACAGAGGACGGCCAGAACCGTCGTCAGTAGCAAGCATGGAAGCGAGAACGGCACCAATGCCGGTGCCGGCAATGAGGTCGAAAAAATCGGCGATTCGAGCATGCGGATCTCCAACCTTGAGTCGGATCTGGTCCTCGAGATGGACAAGAGCGGCTCCAGCGACAATGCCGGTGGTTCCGCCACCGTCAATGCTGAGAACTCTGGTCTTCCTGGCGGCATCGCAGTGGGAGAGCCATTTCTGCTCCAGTTTGGAGAAGATCTCCAGAGTGACCTTACTGAGCTCCATTTCGTCAGCCATGGACAAAGGAAGAAAACAGATGATTGAGGAGAGAATGAAAACTGCGAGTAATACTTGCGTTTACAGAGTAGTCGGTGAAATTAAAGAGAGAGAGAGAGAGGGGGGGGGGGGGGGGGGGATGTGATATTGATATATCTCTCTCTTTCTTCTTTCTCACTCACGCTTTGCTGTGGGGAGCAATTAATGGCGGAAGTAAGTACTAACAGTACTCTCACTGGACTGTAATGGCAATGCAAGGAAGGTGCGGTTGGGTGATTGTGAATATTGTTGGAGAAGGAGAAGGAAGAGGAGAGTCGGTTATTTTATATATACTGGACTGAGTCTGGTGAGCGAGCGAGGGAGGGAGGCTTTTTCTCTTTTGTTTGTTTGTGTGTTTGTTGGTTGCAGGGTTTTTTTTTGTTTTCCGAGGGAACGTGGAGGAAGGGGAGAGGGGTTGAGATGCACGTGCAACGGTGCGTGTTGGTGTGCGAGAAAGAGAGAGAGAGGGGACAGAGGAAGAGCCAAAAACCGAAACACAATTTGTCGGCTCGGCTGGGCCAGCTCGATTTAACTGCTTTCTGGCTGGCTTCTTTGTTCGGCTAAGCTGACCAGTCACCACCACCAATGACGTTTGGTGCTTTCTTGTCAGTTACTAATTTAACTATTCTGATCACCTTTAATTAATCAAAGCATACTACCTATTCTAAATTATGCCGTTTTATTTGGCAAAAGTACTCCTATCCTTGTTAAATAGTGTTATGATTTTCTGGAGAAAAAGTGTTGTGTTGCTCGAAGCTCGAACAGAAGGGCCCCTGGCCAAATGATATCATTAACTGTCGTAGCCGTGGCTCCATATTCCGCTTTTAGTAAACAGATCGAGACCCGACACTTTCTTTTTTGGTTCGATATGACATAGGAGCTAGTATCGCTCAATATTATCGAATGTAGATTGACGCATGAGGGCTCAACCTCCCCAATCTGCATCGCATAATTAAGCTTGTAGATGAAGTGTATCCCTGGCCACGAAGCACTTTTCTATTGGTATCGGATAATCGATATGCAAATAAAAATATGTATCATCAATATTAAAGCACCACGTTGGATCTCCAACCAACTAATTGAATTTTCACCAATATTAAACCACCACCTCCATTTTAGTGCACATGAAAATTAGTTGGGGATTCAACTAATTGAATGCCACAACCAATTGCTTTAAATCGGTCTCCCCACATTTCTAGTATAAAAGGGAAGCTAGTGCATCCCATTTCAATCATCCATCTCTTCTTCCTTTCTCACTTCTCTAGTTTTGTAGTGTAGCAATTTTCACTTGTTTAATAATTGAGATAAGTTATCTCAATTGGGTAGATAGGTGAGCGGTAGAAAATCCCGGTAAATGTTTTACTGTGGTAGGAATACTTTCTTGTCAGCGATAAAATAGTGAGTAGTTGTTTCGGGGTTGGGAAACACTTGAGAGACACTATTTTGGATCGGCTCGGATCACCTTGTAGCGACCTTGTTAAAGCGAAGAAGTGCTCGTAGCTGTTGCTGCTACCGTAAATATACTCTCCAAATTGGAGGAGAACTACGTAAATCCCGGTGTTATTTACTTACTGTTTTGTGCCTGACAACTTCGAGAATATTCGTTGTATATTACTTTATTAATATTACAATAGTAAATTGGTCTAAGGATGTTGGCTTAATTATTGTCATTATGGTATTGCGGTGGTAATCACCCATCCATAGTGATTTTAAGTGTGACGGACTACCGCCACTTCCAACCTGCCTGAAAAATATTTACGATGTATAGTTTATTAGTACAATATATTTACTCTATTCTCGTCCGCTGCGTCCCACACCGTAATTTTAGCAAAACATATAATAAAAGGTAACACAAATTAGTATTCGTGTTCGAATATCCAGTGGGGTTCGTTTGTATAGTTACTAAAAGTCTAAAAACTTTTCGTACATTCTCCCATTTTTATGTAACAACTGAAAACAAAAACATTTAAACGGACACCAATAGTGTATCGTGATTCTAAATTTCATACAAAACAACTACGTTTGACCAGAAAAATGATTATATTCGTTGCATGGATGATGCATATATATATAAGTAAAACAAAAATATGAATTCATATAAGTAAAATGCTGGAAGAGAATTGGACGTGTTTGCACATTACTTCGCAATTGAGAAAGAACAAATAAAGTGAATGATTATGGTCATTATAAAATCTTGGAGATCAAACTGTCCCTTACACGCTTAATTTTTTAAGCTCGAACTATGTTATGAACTCTCGTCAATTAATATTTGGTGTTCATTCATGCGGTAATTAAGGGACTAGATGTTAACTTTTTTTTTAAATAATAATTAATAAGGCAATGCGTGTGTGTATATATATATTGATGATGATGTTAAAACTTAAAACTCTCCCATTCCAAAAGAAGCATTCCGGCATAGGTAATGCGAAGAACTGAAACAAGCATCCCAACACTCATCCTAGGTAATTGAAGTAAAAATGATAGTTACCCTCCCTCTCTTCCTCTTAATTATAAGTAAACATCATCATCTCTGAATGTGACTACACAATACGTACCAACAACAAGCAAGAAATTTCGAGGGCCAAACTCCTAACTTTTACAATGGCTCTTCTTTAGTTCATGGACCACAAAACATTCATAAGAAATTTGAATAGGTTTTTAGCATTTCAGTAAGTGTTAGGGGCGATCATTTGATCGGTTCATTATCTATCACATTCACTCCACACTCCACATTCACCTGTCCATTGGATATGGAGGGTGTGGATGTGCGAGTAATTTGGAATTGGGATGAGATAGATTAGTCATTATTCAATAAAAAAAATTTCACATTTGATTAAAATATTGAAAATCACGAATGAGGTGCAGTTAATGTAGTAGTTCTGTCGATTTTCAACCTAAAGATCGCATATGTTCAAATTTACGGAGCACACCCCTCACTACCCCTCTTATAGCACCTATCGTCTACTTAAATAAGTACTTTGGTGGCTGGGTCAATCTAACTGCAACATCATAAAGTGACACATGTATGAGTTTTTTTGTTGAGTTAGTAAAAAACAGTTATAAAAATTTAATAGAAAATGACGGAAAATTATAAACATGCATAACAATAATATAGTCATGATAGGTGGATTTGGTGATTTACCACCATTTAAATCAACTCATTTACTTTTGAGCGAGTCGCTAACTAACCTACCCATACCACACTTTCTGTTGGATTGGATTGGATTGTGGTGGGTGGGTAAGAAGAGAATTGACAATTGACCCCACCACAATAGCAATTATAGATTGTTTGACGGGTGGCATGAGGAATGAAATTCAAATGGGAATGTGAAAGTTAACTTTTAATATGCATTTCGTTGGGATCTAAGTTTCCTATTTAAATAAAAAATGGTCATGATTCTATTTCGCATTTCACCTACCAAACGGGCCAATAGTTTTTTTGTGTGTAAACTCTGGTATTCGACCCACTGACCGACTAATCCAATCGAAAAATTGTCTCGAGATTAAAATTTTATTTCTCTTTCAACATTATTACGAAAGATCAAACATTGATTCAACTTTCCAAATGTAATCTCTAACATTACTACACTAATGGCTCGTTGGTTCAAACATACCCTTGTAATTATTAGAGAAAACACACAAGAAAAAACGCATTGCAACGGTCCAAACAGAGCGCAATCGATAATCAACCTACGGGCTACGGCCCACGTCGTCCATCATATTGGGTTAGAAGTTGGGCCTTGACTTGCATTGATACGACACTTCATCTTGCCGTCTTCATAAAGCATCAAACAAACAAAATAGCTCTTATCCACAGCCATTTCGTTCCCAGCTCACAATTCTTACTCGTTCTTCGTTCTGAAGCTTTCATGGCGTCTCCCTTCTCCCTTCGCTCTGTCCTTCATGCCAACCACATCAGCTCTCTCTCCACTCCAGGTCTTCATTTCACTCTTTCTACTTCTCTGGCGCTCGAGGATTGAGTTCTTTTTTGTTTACCGCTTGTTTAGTTTCTCCGGCAATGTGTAACATGTGTAGTGTATCGGCAGGCTTGTGCCACGCCCCGCTGCATCATTCGAAGTCCTACACCACCACTGCTTCTCTCGGGTTCTGTAGCTCCCCTGCTAGCACGGGGAGCTGCGCTGCAAAAGTTTGGGGGAAGCCAATTGTTCCAAAGCGATTGTCGCAGAAGATGTGAGCAATGTGCTGCTTAGCTTCGAGTTCATTTCCTCTTTTGAATTTGATCGGATTAATGGCTGTTCTATCATCTAAGTTTTGTACACTGTCTATCCATTTTGATAAAATATATTTATGTTTGGTTTACATGTTTTAATTTAGTGACCGATTTGTGAGGTTCGCAACTATGGAAGAAATTGAAGCTGAGAAAACCTCCATTGAACAGGATGCTGTATGAAGCTTTCACAATTGGTTCCTCCTTTCCTTTTTTATTGAATTGATGATATGTGAAATGTTGAGGTGGACTGTCTGTTTGTTCCATTCGTTGATTTGCTCTGTGGTTTTTGTTACCAGAAATCAAGGATGGAAAAGACAATTGAGACACTCCGAAACAATTTCAACTCTGTAAGGACGGGCAGAGCTAACCCTGCCATGTTGGATAAAATTCAGGTACGCATCTGGATGAAGGATGAATGACTTTTGTGTAGTTCTGTGAAGCGTCTGGTGACATCTAATGAGAATATGCAATCCAGGTGGAGTACTATGGAAGTCCAGTATCACTGAAATCCATCGCTCAGATCAGTTCGCCTGATGCTAGCTCTCTCCTGATTAACCCATACGACAAGTCCAGGTATCTTGATACCGTAGTGACATACATGATTTTCTTAATTCGTCTCCGTCTATGGTGATTTGCTGTTAGGAAATAGTGGTTCAGTTCCCAGATTACTTGAGTAACTAGATCTAGGAGCAATCGGTGTTCTGATTTAGTTCTTGGCCTAGCGAATATGGTTAGAACAGAAGTACCAAACAGAGGAATAAACCTTACCCATCTATTACCTAGTAGCACTAAGGTTTTTTACACTTTTACTTTGTTCTGAATTGTTGACTAGGCATGTTGCATTTGCACGAGTATGGTAAAAATGGATTTAGCCTACTGTGGTTGGGTACCCTGGTTACTCCTTGATCCATTCTATGTGCCAGCTTGAAGATCATCGAGAAGGCCATCGTTAATTCCGATCTCGGTGTGACACCAAACAATGATGGAGAAGTTATCCGACTCTCTGTTCCTCAGCTGACATCTGAAAGAAGGAAGGTATCTCGACTTCTATATCTGCTCCATATCTAGTTTCACCATTAACAGGGTTGAGAGGGTTTGCTCAGTTTATTCGACTCTTATGTGCACATGGAAATAAGATCGACCTTGAAAGAAAGTCTTGAGTAGATATAACTTAATCTATCCTCTATTACAAAAATAAAAAACATAACTTAATCTATTGGTGCTAGTTGTATAACAGTTGTATAACAATTGCTACAGTATTGTACAGGATAAGAGACTTTTAACAGTCTTTGATGTTTCATTTTGATTTTTTTTTCTTATCGTGATCCAGCTATATATTTGGTTGATATTTTTCCCTTTCTCTTAACATTGCAGGAAATGTCGAAAGTGGTAGCTAAAATGGCTGAAGAAGGCAAGGTACTGCGGGTTTATTTTTGGGTTTGGGGGTTAGCCCATTCTAACAACAAAATCACTCATTTGCAAAGCATACATTGACATGTATATTTTGGATGAAAACTGAATTTGTTGGTGTATTGTTTCGTTTGTAATTGGTATCCCAATCGCGTAGGCAAATCATGTTGCAGATAATGATGATGCCACCTCAGTTATGAGAGCTGTGTGCCTAGATTATTTGATTGGATTTAAAAGCATAGCGCCTGCAATGGAGTCAGTAATCATCTCCTAACGCTATATTGGTCGACCCACTTTAATAGGTAGCTTTGAGGAATGTAAGAAGGGATGCACTGAAAGCATATGAGAAGCTTGAGAAGGTATGAATTTAGGAGCACTTGCTTGTCATTTCCTTTTCTCTTCGTCTCTTCTATGCATAATAATGTATGGTTTTACTTAACTTTTCTGTGTCTCGGTTGACTCATATCTTGTGACCATCCAGGAGAAAAAGCTGTCGGAAGATAACGTGAAGGACTTGTCCGGAGGAATTCAGGTATTGTGAGCGTAAACTTCGTCAGTTGAGCATTCGTGTAACCTTTGCCTTTTGCCATTACTAGGACCTCCCTTGTACTCTATCTCTCTCTCTCTCTCGTCACTCCTGCAACTCTTAAGCAGTGATATAGTAGTCCTTAGCGAACTGTCGAACATTAGCATAATTAGTGTCGAAAGAAGTGGCGAGTTCAAGTTTCCTGCTGCCCTTAGTAGTGGTTTCTACCTTTGCAGAAACTGATAGATGAATACACAAAGAAGGTAGATAGCCTTTTCAAACAAAAAGAAAAGGTACGTCCATATCAAATCTCAATTAAAACGTTTTCTTGCCAAATCTGCCCATATGAAATATGAAGCTGATAGATGTTACTTCCTTTTGAGCTTTTGTTTCAGGAGCTTCTGCAGGTTTGATCATTACTTGTCCTATAGAGGTGAGCTACAAGATTGTTCTTTACCGAACTCGTACTCGTTTCGGTGTTCATCATTCTGACTGCCTATTTCTTCCTCAGCGACTGAAGAAGTTTGGATTTTTGTTATTAGCTGTACAGCAGGAGCGTGACGAAGAACCTGTTGCTGGGAAATTTCTCATTGTCAGAACTGGGTTTTTTACTTAACTGCGTACCGACGGGTTTGAGAAATATTTCTCACGTCTTCAAGAATTTTTTCCTTCATTTCTTTTCATTGTCTCGTATTATCCTGATACGACCAACAAATGCTAAAACATTCTATGCGTTCATCATTGTAGAGCTTCTAAATATCTTATCCTTCCTTTCACTCCGTAATTATACAACACTATATGATCCAAGATTGCAATCATTATACAACACTGTATGTGTCTGCCTTCAATAATAAATTAACAATTAAGATACCGTGCTAGCCATATCTGCCCTCTTTTAGGGGTGGGATCTTGGTCGGGCTTTTGTCGGTTGTGGTTTTTTTTTGCCTTTACTCAAAAAGCCCGAAACACCACATTTTGCTAACTCAAGCCGGATCCGATACTATTTACTCTTGGTTTATGGGTTACTCAAAACTCGGTTTAATCGGGTTGGTTTTGGCTAAACCCAATTATGTTTTTATGTTTCAACCCATTAAAGTTATAACCGAATGAAGTTTTAACCGCCGTAAGGAACCCTAACCGTCACCATGCCTCCCAAACCGGCCACCTCCACCTCCACCCTTCCTCCCATTGCCGAAACCGTCGTACCCTTCCCGCATCAAGCACCAACATCGGCTCCCCCTGCACCGTCGGAGCCGAGCTCACCCTCCACCCCATCGCCACCTCCTTCCCTCTCGCACACCACATTCTGTCAGCTACCATGGGGCCGAACCACTCCACACCCGCAGCGGGCCTTCGGACTTCGCCACTCCACACCCGCAGCGGGATCGACACCAACGGCAGGAGGCCCGACGAGAGGAACAGCTGGACCGACGAAGGAGGTAACTATTGGATAGAGTCCCCCCGCCGAAAATGTTCCAGAAATACCGATCCCGTCAGTGGAAGCATTGTAGGCCGAATTGGTAGAACAACCGCCAGCATGGGGTTTTGACCTCTGCGTTTTTGGGACTTTCCTCACCAAGAAGGACATCAATTTTGTCCAAATGCGCCGCAGCCTACGAACCACATGGAAACCAGAGCATGGAGTTGAGATCACGACATTGGAAAATCGACAGTTTCTTTTCCGTTTTGATCACCAATTCGATGTACGCAACGTTATCGACTTCAGACCATGGTATTTCAACAACCATGTATTGCTAACGCACGAGTTACGTCAAGGGATGAACCCAGAAATGGTCCCATTGCAGGAAGTAGATCTCTGGATTCAGGTCTATAATCTACCAAATGGGTATTTCTTAGTTCCGGTGGGAATGACACTGGCAAATTCTGTAAGACGCTACCTAGACTATGATGAGAAGAACAACCAATTCTTCACCAACGCGTACATGCACCTCCGCGTAGCCTTGGATATTGGGAAACCACTCCTAAAGGAGTGACCCATGATAAAGCATGATGGAACCGAGATCATATGTAAGTATAAATACAAGAGACTTCCCTATTACATATGCGACATTCTAGGCCATGTGGAGAAGAAATGTCTGCGGCAGTTTCAATTCCCGAAAATGCAGTTTCCATTCCTATGGGATGACTTGATCAAAGTACCATCATGGCGTAAAGCACAAGTAGCTAAAGACAACAAAATGGAGTATTGCCAGCTGCCGCAAGACGAGCACAACCCCCAAGATGCTAGCACCCGAGCGTACGATCCCAACTCTCCAATCCTCAAGGGATCAAGCAAGCCTTCAGGTCCTCAGTTTCATAGATGCTTTGGGGTTACAAAGCATGGAGCAAACTATGGTGCGAATTCAGGAAGTTGAGGACCGCAAGCGTCGCTGCTACGAGGTTACAACTTCGGATCCCATGGAAATAGAAGACATAAATGGAAGTAAAGCACTGAAATCACCACAGAAGCAGAGCTCGGGACAGCTCCCGGGCCCCACACCCTAGTAGAATGATGCCAGTAGCCTTTTATAGAAAGGACGGTCTTTTTAGCCCATTAGCTAGAACTATGTAGTGTCACCTTTTACTGTTGTTTGTAGATTGGCACTTTCCATTCCTGTCGTCGTAGCTGGTGAGTAAGAACCGAGGTTTCCGTAATTATAAAGACCCGTGGCCCATACAGTTCTATGTGGAGGTTTTACCTCCGCTGGACACATTTGTACGTTCGTTATTTCAACCGTCTTTCTTGAAATGAATATCGTCTCCCCTGCTAAAAAAACCTATTCCAATTAAAAATTCTAATAATTTATTGATATATAGTTAATGCTTAATCATAATTCGTAGACAATGAAATATTAAAATATTTAATAGCAGAGTTTGAATCTAATCAGAGAAAACCTACTTTAGTCGGCGACGTTAGAAGGGTTTTCCCCCACTCTTCTCGGCAGCCGTCTCCCGTCTCCAATAACATCGATCAATCTCCTTCATCAGAGTTTTTCCGTCGCAGCCTTCAACTTTGATTGCTTGTTGATTCCGGATTTCTAGCCATCAGCCTCGTCGAATTAGCCGGAATCCGCAGCCAATCCTAATCTCCGCCGATCACCTTCGCTGATCTCTGGATCGGACGTCGGGACTTGCTCATAAGACCTAACTCGCCAATCACCGCCACCGGACGGGATCAGAAATGTCGAGACAAACGATTCCTCCGCCTGGCCGTCGTCCACGGTCGCCGGACTGCCTCCACTCCCGCCGCTGAGGAGAGCTTGGTCGCTACCGTCGCTGAAAAATTCTGGACCGTCATCTTTAAACCGTTATTTTTATAACACCCCAACTCTTATAACCGAAAATAAAGATAAATAAATTGTCCCGGACAGACCTTTGACTTTTCAAGAGGTAGTTATTCCTAAAATTCAAATATAAATAATCATTTTGTACCAAAACAAGAAGAAACATTTATATACATCATGAATACTAATTTCGGAAATAGTCCCTCACTTGCATTTAAAATCAATGTCGAAACCAAGTTCCAAATCATACAATCACATAGTCCTTGTTAACTTTAGCTTGGCCACAAAAACTCTGACGATCGATCGTAGCTAGTCCCTGTTAACCTATAAATATCTGATGGGTGGCTCGGGGTCAGTCCTCATAACTCACAAAATATCACAATCATCAATCACATAAGCAATATGACTTAGACTCTTTCCATATTTTAGTTGGGATTCTGGCATGCGTATGCTGGACGACTTTTCGAACATTATTGACGTTGAGGCACCTGTTTAGGGCCATAACATTAAATAGATATCGTACCCATTCCAGGAAAAATAACACATTGCATTGGTGGCGCCATAAAGGGCCCATTTCATTGAACATTAGTGCGGTACGTACACATTGAGATCTCCAGCATACGTGCCCTAATTAGGTGATCAAACAATTCTCTTTATTATACCATTAACAGATACTTGTGACCCGATGAACAATGATTGAATGCCAAATCATATAAAACATATCATACCAATCAGGAACACGACATCACATTTGTCACAACCAATGCTCATTACATCATGTACACTTGACATTCACACGTTGCCACTTATCACATATTCAATTCACTGGTTATGTATATCAAAATAAACATAATTTTTATTTCAATCATTAAATTAATTATTAAAATGGAATTTATCCCCTTAAACCAACCCACCTTAATCGAGTTGGCTCGATTTCATAATCCAATAATCGGTCAATTACGTTGGTTTCGTAACTGTCCAGGCTAAACTGTAGGGGCTAGAAAGTATCTAGGCCACAACTGAATATATTCAAAAGTTATTGGTTATGAATGCTATTACCGAAATGCTAATGATTAAACTGGAGAATAAATCTTGGGGTACTAAAATAGAATTTTACCATTCATCTTCCTTAAGTTACAGAGACGACTTCCGGTGAGACATTTGTCATTCCGGAGAGCTTCAATGGTGATGAACTTGGCTTGAAATCCGTATCTAACAAGATGCATTAGGAACCCGGGCAAGTCTGGAAGTCCTCGACGTAGAGTCACGTCGGACGATTGATAGGAGGAACGGGAGGAAGGCTTGGGTCCGTGATAGAGAAGATTGATAGTCATTAACCTCATACATGTCTCTCGTAACTCTCTAGGCTTAGGAACGAGACCAAGATTTCCTGAATCGACGGATTCGATGATGGCAGCAGAGCTCGTCGGAGCAGAGGAACGACAAACGGAAAAATCGATGCCGAGAGGTTTTTGGATTCGTATTTCTTCATGAAAGGATCAAGTCAGTTTAAATAGGGCCAAAGGAGAGTTCCAAATGAATTATTGAGGTGCAAAGTCACCGAAGCCGGCCCCATGGACGAAACTCGTCGTCACCGGGCAATGACCCAACGAAAACGTGGATTTGTTGTTCTAGGGTCGGATTAGTGAATTATTGATATGGAAAGTCATTTGGATTGATTATTGGTGCGAATTAGTGCATGATGATGGAATTGGATTAGGTAGATGTTGTCTAATCTTCAATTACTGGAGTTGGAGGCCTCGCCGGAGAAACAGAGGAGACCGCCGGTGATGAGTGCTGAAGAAGACGATGACCAGGCTCAAACAACGTCGTTTTGGCGTGTTGAGGAGTGCAAAAGAAAATAAAATAAGTGTTGATGGAGGACTCAAACTTGTGTCTGTTAATTGTTGCGCAAGCACCTTAACCATTCCACCACTTCTAGTTTTATATGATACAATTTATATAGGAATCTTTATAAAGATTAAGCTCGATTTTTATACTAATTAACCGGTTAGATTTATCTTTTGACGATTTGAACCACATTCTTAATCTCGTGACTTTTACCATTACATCTTATGTCAATTAGGATTATCAACATACGTATCTTATGAAATAAATTAGAGGAAAATTAGGTTAATACGATTGGGATGTTACAGTTTTGCCCCAACCTCAACTCCACTAAGAGGTAGTTTAATGTCGCTCTTGATCAGTTCTTACCTTGAAATCTTTGTCGGACAATTATCTTTTCATTCAATCTAGATTCAAGAAATGTTTGTTAATCAAGTGTTGAGGGTACGACCTCCTGGGGTCATCCTCGGCCTTCAATCGTCGTCACCGAAGTCTCCGCGTTACCGCTGTTGTCGCCGGGCTAGCACATTGCAGTAGCCAACATCATCAACTTCCACCTCCAGGTTTCCAACAAAGGTCATGTAGAAATAAATCAATCCTACAATGAGACATATCACAAAAAGAGTTCAGATACTGAAACTATCATCAACATATCATCGATTGTTAAGAAATTGGACTGAGTTACATTGCAATGATATGTAGAAATCAATCCTGATCCTCTAAGTCCAAATCTGGGTGTGCATGACCATTTGGAGAGTTATTTTGAGAGTTAAGTAAGCAACGAGTAACAAATAGATATATGTCCAGTACTTACTGAACTTTGTCCACATCTTGGCAGCCATAGCAGCAATTGTAACATTGGAATCAGTTTTCCACTCCATCAGATTCATCTTCAATTCACAAATCTTGAGGTAAAACATATTAGCAGTAGGGTAATTATCTCCAGAAAACAACTTAGAAATTGTGTCAACACAATTTTAGCTTCTCACCAACAATACCAGTAAACAACCAATCATTTGAACAAGGCAGCGAGTTATATTGAGGTTCTCTTTGTCTCAATCGAGTGAACACTTCTTTGTAAGGAAGTGCAGAAGCAATCATGTGGTAAGTTGAATTCCACCTTGTTGGACAATTGAGTGCAAGTTTATTGCTAATAGAAATACCTTTTTGTTTAGAAGTCTCCTAAAACACTCAACCCTTATAGGAGTAGCAGTCCAATAAACAACACTATCCCTAATCCTATCAATACCCTCTTTGATGATATCCAAACTATCCCTCAGAATAAGATTAAGAACATGAGCAGAACATCTCATGTGTACCAACGATCCATAATATCACTCAAAACCATCTTCCTTTTAATTTTCTCAATCATGGCATCATTTGTAAAACAATTATCTAGAGTCATGGTGGATAACTTACTATCCACGTTCCAAGACATGATGCATGAACGAAGTACTGTAGGCAATTTCTCATTTGTGTGACGAGTCAGAACATATAGGAACCCGAAACTCACAACATTGAACAAACAAGAAGAAATTGATGATTAGAACAACATTGACCTAAAGTTTGAAATTTGCTATTATAAACAAACCTATGAACTACCGTTAGGGAATTCCTCAGCCACACCTTTGCTTCTGAAGCTCTGAACGTTTCCTGCACCAACAATCAACAAATTAGATGATAAACGATGATGCATGTCTGGAAAACTGAAATTCTGGAAATAAAAACATCAAGTTGAAGGCTTAAAGCAACAGACTTATAAGTTTTTCTTTTGAAGACTTCGACAGTAGGATCGATCGCTCGAATTTGTTACAAATACCAAACCGGAAAAGATGAAAGGATGAGAATAGATTAGAATAGGTATCATTGATCTATTTATACTGAACGAAAGCAAAAAAAGGAAGAACACGAAGATTAACTTGGAGATTTGAATTGGCATCGAGAATGGCTGAAACAGTGAAATCGAAGGGTTTTTTTGGAGATACGGCGCTGGGTATTACCTAAACTGTGGAAGATTTTGATTATTCTATCCGAATTTTATTCCAATCGAGCGGAAATAGTAAGGATCGAGAGGTTAGGGTTTCGTGCATGCGCCGTTGGGGGTTTCGAAATCGAAAAATGAAAGGGATGTATACCGGGTCGCGGATCGTATCGGGGCGGATATGATTGAATCCGTCCCCGTCCCTCAAACATTTGGGCCGGGTATGGGGATCCGTCAGCCCGTCAACTGTCCGCTTTGACCGGGCAATCTCCGCCGTTTGCGGGTCGATGTCGGTCGGGCTCCCGAATCACGGGTCCAAAATGCCAGGCCTAGCCCATATCTAACCCGCTGAGCCAATTCTGCCCTATATATGGACCCTTAGATCTTTTGAGATTAACCTAACGGTGTATATTTGTTACAGAATCTGTAACATCCAACCATCTGCACGGAAATTGAACTCAAACGTCAAATCCATTGAAAAATTGGATCTTTTAAATATTTTAGGAAAAAACTCTCCTTCGCCTCAGGCCAATCCACCTGCATCCCTAAGAACAGTAAGCAAACTCTGCCGTCTTCCTCCGCGGTACTCCCTCCTACCACCTTTACTCTTCCCAAATCCCAAACCCTTTGCATTTCCTCACGGGATTCCGTTGCCTCTGCCGTCAATGCGTATGGCAATCTGTGAGTCTTCAGCTGAGCAGTGTGCTAGATTTGGCTGTTGTTAGACTCTCGATCGCGTATTACCTCCTTATTGCCCGTTGCTGTTTCCGATTAAGGAGCAGCAGGGGATTCAAGCAACCACCAGCATCGTCTGTCTTATTTCCCTTCGTCTAAGGGGCATTCCTCTTCTGCCGCCACATCCCGAAGGTTCTGTAAAAGAAAAATTGAATCTTCGGAGTTCCTTCAGCTCAGGAGAAGTTTGTCTTATTTGGCTAAAGGAGGGGACGAAACTAGGAAAAGGAACAATGTCGATTGCAGCCACTGGCCAGCTCAACCTGACCGAGTATTCAACATGGGGATCCCGGACCGTTGATAAGTTTGAGAAGCTGGAACAAATTGGCGAGGGAACTTACGGGTGTGTCTTCTTTCCTCTCTATCTCTCTGCTTAAGTAAAACCTCGGCCTATGATCGTGATCATTTCTGCCTGAAGCAGTAGGAATGTGTTGATAGGGTACTAGTTTCTATGATTGTGATAAATCTCCTGACTGTAGCAAATTCATTGGGTACTTACTAGTTTCTATCTTTTTTATCCTGTTGAACTTAGTATGACAGATCACCATTCATTGTTGTTTTTGCAAATGGCGCAAAATCACTCTTCTGTCACAATTTTTTGTAGAATTATAATAAATCGGTTCTTACTTAACTCTAATTCTCTTCGGTTAAGGTTATGTGAAGTGAAATGCTTGCTCGAATCTGTCTAATTCTAGTGCATGCAATTTCTTCTTTGGTGCACCAGCACATTATAATGCTTGCATCGATCTCTTTTGTTTATAGAGATCATGTCTTTAGTTTTAGGCGTTGACAAAGTTTTCTTTATTACAGTACTGACGGAGAGTTAATTATGGCTTTCTGTTATTTCCCTCCCACAGTCAAGTTTACATGGCTCGTGAGATAGCGACAGGAGAAATAGTCGCTCTTAAGAAGATAAGAATGGACAACGAGAGAGAAGGAGTAAGTTAAATGTTCTTGCTGGACAGAATGGATTAAATATCTGTCAAGTGTGCTCTCTTATACACTTTGTTTAACTGACGATACAAGTTTTTTTAATGTTATTTTTGCAGTTTCCGATAACTGCCATTCGTGAAATCAAAATTCTAAAGAAGCTTCATCATGATAATGTAATTCAGTTAAAAGAGATAGTGACATCTCCAGGTAACTTTTTGCAAATGTAGAGCATAGTATGTCGGCTTTCGTGACTGAAATTGCTCATACCATACCTTTATTCACGTTGTAGATTGCTTTTACGCAGCTCTCTAAAGTTCTTGTTATTGCTGTGCAGGTCCTGAAAGGGACGACCAAGGGAGACCTGGCAAGTTCCTTCTTTCTTTCCTTTTCATTTATCGGAAATTTTAGTTTGTAACTGTCCTCTCTTAAAATTGGTTTCTTTATGATGGTGTATGTTTGATTATGTATTGATCTTTGCTTCTAAATTAGTTTAAAACTTCTCTAGATGCTATGTGATTTCGGAACATTATTTTTCTTGTGCAGATGGTAATAAGTATAAAGGTGGTATCTACATGGTCTTTGAGTATATGGATCACGATTTAACTGGACTTTCTGATCGTCCAGGAATGAGATTTTCCGTTCCTCAAATTAAGGTATTCAGCATTTTGAAGACTTCCTGGATGTGAATTTTGCAATGTAAGTGTAAATAAAATGGATTCATTGAATTGCTTTATTTTCTTTCTCAGTGCTACATGAAGCAGCTATTAACTGGGCTTCATTATTGCCACGTAAATCAAGTACTACATCGTGATATCAAAGGTGCATAGGCAACCAAAAATCTGAAGATTTTTATCTAATCTTACCTGATTAACGACGACTCAATATTTCCCTGTGTTCTTTGTGCAGGTTCTAATCTTCTTATAGATAACGAGGGCAATCTAAAGCTTGCTGATTTTGGGCTTGCTCGATCATTCTCGAATGATCATAATGCAAATCTTACAAACCGCGTTATTACTTTATGGTACAGGTATATATTCCTTCCATTAAGAGATTGGTTCTTATTAGCTTAACGTAATTTCCATCGACCTAATGATGGAAAAAAGGAGATGGAAAGCTCTACAGGAATGAGACCCGTTTATGTTCAATATTTGCAGACCACCGGAGTTGCTCCTTGGGGCAACCAAGTATGGTCCAGCTGTTGATATGTGGTCTGTTGGCTGTATCTTTGCTGAGCTTCTCCACGGGAAGCCTATTTTCCCTGGAAAAGATGAGGTAATTACATTTATGATGTTCATTTGTGTGCTCTATCGACATTAGTTGATAGATAATTGAAAGATTCAATCTTCAATTTCTTATCTGGCCTCACTAATTAACCGTTTACGTTGAGAACTATTTCGAAATACAAATTGACATCCTTTTTTACTGGTAGAAGCAAAAACTTTGTTATATAAATCTTTTGAGAAGATTTGTATGTCTTGAGTGCTTTCTTCAACCTGTCAATTATTTTTCTGCATTGTTGCAGCCGGAACAACTAAACAAGATTTTCGAGCTTTGTGGGGCACCTGATGAGGTTATCTGGCCCGGTGTTTCCAAGATTCCTTGGTATAACAACTTCAAGCCTTCAAGGCCATTGAAGAGACGGCTAAGGGAGGTCTTCAGACAGTGAGTACAATAACTTGTCTTGTTACGCGATGCTTATCTATTTTTTTCATCTAATTATCCAAGTATATAAGATCTGTGCTTGCTTTTCGATTTTTAGTTTTTATCTTCTTTTTATATGCTGCAGTTTCGATCGTCATGCTTTGGAGTTGCTGGAGAAAATGCTTACTCTTGATCCTGCTCAGGTGACTTCTCTTGGATTTTGTTTCTTCATAAATCATCAGTTATCGTTATCTAACGTGTCTTCTGATGTTCAACTGTCGGTGTAAAATCAGAGAATATCTGCCAAAGATGCGCTGGACGCTGAGTATTTCTGGACGGATCCGTTACCTTGTGATCCCAAGACGTTAGTTCTATAGCTCTGTTTTCTGTGTTTTACCACCTCAAGCTCTCTGTCCTCTGCTCAAGACTTAATTTCCCATCTTTTGGTTCAGTTTGCCGAAATACGAATCCTCTCACGAGTTCCAGACGAAGAAGAAGAGGCAGCAGCAGAGACAGCACGAAGAGAATGCGAAACGTCAGAAGCTACAGCATCCGCAACCACACAGCCGCCTTCCTCCGATTCAGCAATCCGGGCAGGCACATGCTCAGATGAGGTCGGGTCCTAATCACGGCTCGCAACCTCCAGTACCGGCAGGAGCAGGCCACCATTATGGCAAGCTGCGTGGACCGACAGGCGGGCCGGGCAGGTATCCTCAAACCGGAGCCAGTGGTGGATACAACAACCACCCGAATCGCGGCGGTCAAGGAGGTGGCGGGGGAGGTTATGGTGGGAGCGGACAGTATCCTCCGCCGGGTGGCCGGGCCCCACCGTACAACTCGAGTGGGGTGCCTCCTGGCGGTGCTCCACGTGGCGGTGGTGGAGGTGGTAGCGGGTTTGCAGGCGCGGCGCCGAATTATCCTCAAGTTGGTCCTTATGGAAGTTCTGGTACTGGCCGTGGTTCGAATGCGATGGGTGGGAACCGGAACCAGTATGGAAGTTGGCAGTAGATCTTTGATCTGAACTTATCTCGGATTTTGTGCTGCGAGTTAAACCGAGGAGATAGCGAATGAGCAGTCATGTATGTGGGTTGCATTGAACAAATGCTACAATGTAAGATGATCCCTCGAGTTTTTATTCATTGAGAGGCGAAACTGTAAACAAGAGAAAAGAAAAGTAAACAATGAAATGCTTGATCATGAGCTAATTCTGACCGTAGCGAGCTGTGTACTTGATGCTCTAGCCACTCACCTAAATCAAGTTCGTTCTGCAAAGGGATAATTGCGCCACCCAAACCAATTAGTTGCTTCGATGACTGTTGTTGTGCGTCCAGCTCTTCTCGGAATTCGTATTCTTCGCCTGACAACCCTCTCGAAACCTTTTGAGATGAACAATTCTGCAACGACTGAAGCCCGATATTTACGCGTTCGTATTCCACACATAACAGAGTTTGGCTTTATAATTTCCCCCCTACTATGATAAGGAGTTCGGTTTCCCTTTATAAATTAGGGCTTTATATACCTTGTGCAGATCAGCAGGCACAAGTCAACATCCACATTGTTTACTTTCAACTATCAGAATGACGACTGAAGAAAAAAGATCGGATGTGGTTTCCCAAACACGTTCTGACATTGATACTACCGTACTTGCTCTTCAGGGTCGTGTATAAGCATTGGCATTCACTTTTTTTATTAATGTTCCAAAAAAATTCAATTTATTGGACCTCTGCTAAATATGACACAACTTATTGAAAATTCATTTTGTAGCACATAATTTAAATTTAACCGTCAACTTAACGGTCAAACTTAACACCGTTGAAGAATCTTTCAACTTGTCTTTCACGTAGACTTCACATCAAATAATAATAATATTTTAATTAACAAAACTTTTAATTAATTAAAGAAAACTAAAAGCCATCCAAGCATCCTCCGCCACCCAAACCCTCCGTGACTCCTCCTTTTCCTCCTCTTACTATGCCTTCCCTCAATCGCCTTCCACTTATGCTCATCCTTCTGCTTCTTCTAATGTAAGTTTCGATTTCTAGGTTTGAAGAATCTAAGCCTTCGTTACTAAATGAATTTTAATCAAGAATTCAAACCCTAGAATGAAATCATGCAGAGAAAGAATAGAGAGAAAGGAGAGGAATGAAATGTTTCAGATTCCTCGTGTAAATAGATGATTAAAAGTAATTAGGTTGGGCCTAGTACGAAGCAGGCCCAGTCAGCACAATTGGACCGTGATAATCGTTCTAACTGATCTGCTTTAAAAGCCCGAATTCTAAAAAGATATTCTCCATGAAGTCTTCTTCTTCAACCTGCAACTTCAAGCTTTACCTGCAAGAAGAAAAACATAATACTGCACACAACAAGCTTAAGAGATAGAAATAAAAAGACACATGAATTTTTAATGAGATTCGGCTAATCCTACTCCTCGTCCCCATGGGATTCGTTCTGTATCCTCCAAAATCCGTTTTAGTTGTAACTGCAGCACCTTGGTTTGGCATGCCAAGGAAGGAGTTCATCTCTCAACTGTAATGAAGAGTATGTATCCATCAACAAATATTGTGAAGCAAGGGGGAGACATTTCTGGTTCGAAGCGAAGATTTGCATAGAACTGTCAGACAGGATGAGTATATTCAAGATGAGCCTCAAACACCCTCATCCATCCGATATTCTGGAATGGAGTCAGCAGATCCATTCCATATTTCTCAAGAGATGCCAGAGACACTTCCAGAACAGGGATCATGTGTTTTTTTGAGAAGACGTTGAAGAAGAAACCTCGACGAACAACATCACAAAAATTATTATTAGTGAGCAGCATGTGTACCATGGCTTGGAACTGCAGGGGTCTGGGCAACCCTTATGTGGTTCGAGTGTTGGGTGAGCTTTTAAAAGTTCATCGACCCGATGTAGTGTTTCTCTCAGAAACACTAGTGGATAGTCAGAGGATAGAAGACATATGAGTATTATTAAAATTTGATGGTTGCTTTGCGGTGGCGACAAGGGGATGAAGTGGTGGGTTATGCATGCTTTGGAGGGAGAAGGATTTTGTACGGATAACACATTTTAGCGATCATAGCATAGACGCAGAGGTACGAGGCGGGGAGCAACCACGATTCCTGCTAACGAGATTCTACGGATGTCTAGAGCGGGATAGACGTAAGGTGTCATGGGATTTGCTTAATCGGTTGAGCAGAATTGGGAATGTACCATGGTGTGTTATAGGTGACTTCAACGATATTCTGCACTGACATGAATCGAAGGGATGCAATGAGAGACTGCAGAGCTTGATTGATGGGTTCCAAACGGCGGTTGCAGAGTGTAACATTGTGGTTGTGGAGATGGATGGGTACCCGTTTACGTGGTCACGGGCGAGAGGGTAGCCACACGGGATTGAGTCTCGACTGGATCGGGCAATGGTGAATGCCGAATGGATTGAGTAATTCCCGCAAGGTATGTTACGCAACCTTGTGGCACCTATTTCGGACCACTCTCCAATTCTCTTGGATACGCAACCATTGCAACGTGAGTATCGAAGACGTCAATTTCGGTTTGAGAAAGTGTGGCGGATAGAGAGAGTGTAGTTCGAGCATTGATGGTGGAAACGTGGCAGAGAATGATGGGGGAGAATTATTTTAGAAGTTTCATGTATGCACATCAGTCCTGGATGCATGGGGCAGAGATTTTGCGAGGCGATTTTGAAACGAAATCGCTGGAAAACGACGATGTTTGGAAGAGTTACGAGAAAAGAAGGGAGAATACGGGGCTAGGGAAGAGCAGGAGTGTCGAAAGGAGTTGCTTGTGCTGCTACAAAAGGAGGAGGATTATTGGAGGCAACGAGCTAAGCAATTCTGGCTTAACGATGGAGATAGAAACATGAAATTTTTTCACGCCGCAGCTAACGGTCGACGAAAGTGGACGAATATCAAGAGGCTGGAGGATGAGGCGGGAATGGTGGTTGAGGATAGGGCGGGTATGAAAGGGGTAGCAAGGCGGTATTTCGAAGATATTTTTAGGCGGGGTGGAAGTAACCTAGAGAATAGAGAATGTAACTAATGAAATTGACGTGTTCTTTGTACCAATGATAACGATATCTTACTCTCACCTTTTACAAAGGATGAGTTCAAAAGTGCTCTTTTCTCTATGGATGCAGATAAGGCGATAGGGTCGGATGCGCTAAACTCGGGTTTCTACCAACATTTATGGCCATTGATGGGAGATCTATTATTGACAATGTAATGGTGGCTTTCGAGACAATTCATAGCATGCGAAAGCGACAAACAGGCAAATGGGGAGATGTGGCAGTAAAAATCGATATTTCTAAGGCGTATGACCGAGTAAATGGTGTTATTTGGAGGCAGTGTTGAGGAAGGTAGGGTTTGCAGAACAATGGATACAGTGGATAATGACGTGTGTTACATCTGTTCAGTACATAGTGATGGTAAATGGTTAGGGAGTCGGGCCGATTATTCCCGGACGGGGGTTGCGGCAAGGGTGCTCGCTTTCACCTTTTCTGCTTATCCTTTGTGTTAAGGGCTTATCGTCTATGATACAAAAAGCAGCAAGGAAGGGTGACTGAGTGGTACAAGGGTATGCAGGAGAGTACCGAGCGTTACACATCTCTTATTTGCCGATGATAATTTTTTCTTTATAAGAGCTACGATAGGAGACGCACGAGCATTGAGGGAGATTTTTAACGGGTATGCAGAAGCCTCAGGCTGATTTAATATCAGAAGTCGGGCATTATGCTTAGCAAGAATACTCATCACATGATGGGGAAGGCATTGCGTCCATCCTAGGTATCTTTAACCCCATCGACACGGGCAAATATTTGGGATTGCCTTCCTGTTTTGGAAGGAACAAGAGGAACATCTTTAAGCACATAAATGATACAATTTGGAACAAAGTTCAATCGTGGAAAGGTGGGGAGATGTCGCAAGCAGGGAGAGAGGTCTTGGTCAAAGCTGTGGCTCAAGCTATTCCAACATATTTTATGAACACGTTTCTTCTTAGAGAGGCGATAATCAAAGAGATTGAGCTTATGATGGACAGCTTTTGGTGGGGGACGAAGAATAGTGGAGGAGAAGGAATTTCATGGATGCGGTGGGAGAAGCTAAGTATGCAGAAGGAGGGCGAGGGTATAGGTTTTCGAGATCTTCTTAGTTTCAACGTGGCCATGTTAGGGAAGCAAAGGTCAAAACTTCTTACTGATTCGGACGCTTTAGTTACTCGTGTTTTCAAAGCCAAATATTTTCCCAAAGGGGATTTTCTTTCAGCAGTTTTGGGAGGTAGCCCGAGTTATATTTGGAGAAACGTTCGGAAAACCCAAAACATGATACGTCCAGGATTGACATGGAGGCTGGGAGGTGGTACCTCTATAAAAGTGTTTGTTAGATTTGTGATGAGAAATGGATTTGAGAGATGGGAGAAGAGTGAACGGGAAGAACAGAGAGAATGGGATGCTTGATTGAATGATGAAGATGAACAAAAACGGTGAGTTTACAACCCAAACTCTAGGGTTTTATAAAGAGGTCATTGTAACTGCCTAGTGTAACAGAATGGTCAAAGAACTAAAACAGAATAACAGAAATAACAACTAACTAATTTTTCCTAACCGAATGGTAACAAACTTTTGAGTTTGTTTCCCTAATACCCTCCCGCAAACTAAGCATGGATTGATTCCAAGTGTAGTTTGGAAATGAGATTTCGAAAAGTGTGAACAGGTAATGATTTGGTGAAAGGATCCGCGAGTTGATTATGTGTAGATATATGTTGAACTTTGAGGAATCCGTTGAGAACTTTGTCTCGTATGAAATGGCAATCTAACTCAATATGTTTTGTCCTTTCATGTTGAATAGGATTTTCTGTCATTTTTACTGCAGAGAGATTGTCACAATATATTTTGTAGGGATGAGGTATATTGATAGGAAAGTTGGATATGAGACCATGGAGCCATTGGAGTTCAGCTGAAGTAGAGGCAAGTGCTCGATATTCAGCTTCTGTTGATGATCTGGAAACAGTGGGTTGCTTTTTCGATTTCCAAGAGATGAGGGAGTCCCCAAGAAAAACGCAAAAACCTGTGACTGAACGGCGAGAATCAGGGCATCCAACCCAGTCTGAGTCAGAGAAGGCATGAATTTTGAAGGATGAGTTATTTGAAAAATGAAGTCCATGTCCAGCGGTGTTTTTGAGATATCGGAGGAGGCGATGGGTAGCTTTTTCGTGAGCAGTGGTGGGTGCTGAAACGAATTGACTAAGATGATTGACCGTTTGGCATATATCTGGTCGAGTTGTGCATAGATATTGAAGACGGCCAAGTAAGCATCGATATGCTGTGATTTGGTCGGGATTTAAGAGGGATCCTTCTTTTGAGCTGAGGTGAATGCCAGGATCACTTGGAGTGGAGGCTGGTTTGCAATTGGTGTAGCCTGTGTCAGAGAGTAAATCAAGGGTATATTTTCGTTGACATAGATGAATCCCTTTTGTATTGCGGGCGACTTCCATGCCCAGAAAATATTTGAGGGGTCCTAGATCTTTTATGGTAAAGGCAATGTCTAATTGATTTTTGACTTGTTTGATTTCATTGGCATCTGATCCTGCCAAAATAATGTCGTCGACATAGATGAGGAGAGCTGTGAAGTTGTTATTAATGCTTTTGGTAAATAAGGAGTAATCCGATTTGGACTGAGTGTAACCTAAAGAGGTTAAAGTTTGGGAGAGCTTAGCATGCCATTGTCTGCTGGCTTGTTTGAGTCCATATAAGGATTTATTTAATTTACAAACTTTATCTTTATCGGATGGAGAAATGGATAGACCGGATGGTATTTTCATGTACACATCTTCATCAAGGTCTCCATGTAAAAAGGCTGTGTTCACATCGAGTTGTTCAAGGTACCAACCTTTGATGGCGGCGATGGCAAGGAGTGTCCGTACAGTTGTCATTTTGACAATTGGTGAGAATGTGTCCATGTAGTCGAGTCCTTGTGTTTGAGTGTATCCTTTTGCGACAAGGCGAGCTTTGTATTTCTCGATGGAACCATCTTGTTTGTATTTTATACGGAATACCCATTTGCTAGAAATTGGTGTAACGCCAGGAGGTTTTTCAGTGAGAACCCATGTTTTGGTTTGTAAGAGTGATTTTAACTCTTTTTGAATGGCTTCTTGCCATTGAGGAAGTTTGGCAGCTTGAGTATATATGGTTGGTTCCCTTTGAGTAGTGATTGCCATAGCAAAGTTTTGATGTCTTGGACTTAATTTTACATAAGTCAAGATATGTTGTATAGGGTATCGTGTAGCTATCATGTTGCATTTATAGTCTGATAGGTATTTTGGTTTGTGAATTTCCCTTGTTGACACTCGTTTTGGTGGATTGAAAATGGGTTGATGATTGTTGTGTTGAGATATGTCGGATGAAGAGTCCGGGAGATGCTCTATATTTGGGGAATGATTATTAGTGTTGGTGGAGTTGAGTGATGAATTATTTGAAGGAATAGGTGGTAGTTCCTTGGATATGGATATGTTTGGAAACTCATCAATGTGAGGAGGTTTTCCATAGTTGGGGAGAGGAAGATGTATGATGTTGTGGGATTTTTGGTCCTTGTAATATGGAAATATGTTTTCGAAAAATGTTACGTCACGTGATATAGTGAAGGAGTTGTTTATGAGAGAGTAAAGGATGAAGCCCTTTTTGTTAGGGGGATATCCTAGAAATACACTAGGAGTTGCTCGTGGTGAGAGTTTTGATCGACCATGAGAAAGAGTGGAATTATAGCAAAGACAACCAAAAACGCGTAAATGTGTATAAGATGGCTTTTGATTATAGAGGACCTCGTAGGGACTTTGATTTTGTAGGAGAGGAGTAGGAGATCGATTGATAATTTGAATAGCATGATTGATGGCATGACTCCAAAAGGATGATGGAAGATAAGATTGGAATAAAAGTGCTCTCGTAATGGCAAGGATATGTTGATGTTTTCGTTCCACGAGACTATTTTGTTGGGAAGTTTGTACACATGTGGTGTGATGGATAGTCCCATTAGAAGCATAGAAATCGGGAAGTAAGAATTCTTTTCCATTGTCCGTTCGTATGGTGCCAATGGTAGTGTTAAATTGTGTTTTTGTGTATGCAAAGAAGTTTTGGACTAATGGTCGAACTTCTGACTTATGTTGGATGGGAAATGTCCAAGTGTATCTTGTGTAGGCATCTACTATGGTTAAGAAGTAGTTATGTCCTGATATTGATTTTATTGTTGAGGGTCCCCATATGTCCATGCTAACAAGTTGAAAAGGTTTAGTATAAACTGTAGAACTTGTTGGAAATGGGAGACGTTTTTGTTTGGCACAAGGACAAACGGAACAATGAAATTCTCGCTGAATTTGTATTATATCGTTGGTTTGCGACAATGTTTGCAAGCATTTGCTGCCTATATGTCCGAGGCGATAATGCCATGGATCTATGTTGTGCTTTACACGAGAGAAATTGAAAGCTAAATATTGTGAATTAGCAGGGACTGCTGCTGTGACTGGTGAGTTAGCAGGAACTGCTGCTGTAATCAGAGGTTGATGCTCCTCTGTAATGGAAGCACTCACTGGAGTGTGGTATGATCCAGAACTTGCTGGTCTCTCGTATGATGTACGGACCATTGGACGGCTTAGCCGTACCAATCTTCTTCAAATGAGGGAAGCCCCCGAATAAGACACAAATCGTTGTGAAAAAACAAGCTCAATCCACCTGCTTTTGATAAGCAACTAATGGATACTAAATTGAACGTGAAACTGGGAACTAGAAGCACATTTGTGAGTATCATATCGTCAGAAAAGTGGACAGTTCCTTTATGAGTGGCTGGGACAGCAACTCCATTAGGCAGATACACAAAAGCATCATTGATAGGTATCACTTTCGTAAAAAATCTTATATTGCAGACAATGTGATCAGAAGCACCACTATCTAGTATCCATAATATCAGTGATGGATTAGAAGTGTGTTTACCTGAGTCTGGATCCATGAGGTGGTCTTGGTGTGGGCGAGATACTGCAGCATTGACACGGCTGAGTTGCTGACCATCACGAGCTTCTTCATGGATCATAGATGGTGATCTGCGAGGCATGTTTGGTTGAGGAGTAGGGGGTCTGGCTTGAGAGGTTGATGCTCCATCGGAGCTCTGGAAGGCAATCATCATCCTTTGATATTGCTGTTGAAATTGAGACCACTCTGTCTGAGAGATTTGGACAGAGCTCTGGTGATTCTCAGCTTGAGAGTTTGACGGAGCAGCAACGGCATGGGCATGGGCCACTTTCTTCGCCTTTGGCTGGTATCCTGGGGGATACCCGTTCTTCTTGTAGCACACGTCGATCGTGTGCCCAACGTAGCCACAGTGTGAGCAAACAGGGCGTTTCCCTTGACGCTTGAAAGACGGAGCTCGAGTATTGAGGGAAGATTCGCGACTAGAGGATTCAGAACGGGTGAACATCACCTGGGAATCAGCCGCTGGATGGAACATTTCCATGGAAGGGCCACCTTGGTCTCTCTCCTGTTGGATCATCATAGCGAATACTCAATCCAGACTTGGTAGTGGATCCAGCAACATGATCTAGGATCGAGCTCCAGCGAAGCCATCAGTGAGGCCTCTGAGGAAACGGATGACTCGATCTTGGTCGTGGTAGAGGCGAATCTTGGAGAGGATGCATGTGCAGGGGGTTGGACATGCACAATCTGGCAATGGACGGAAGTTGGAAAGCTCGTCGTAGAGGGTGATGAGCTCCGTGAAAAATTCGGTGACTGAGCGATTTTCTTGTTTGAGGGCGAACACCTTCTCTTGAAGATCCGCGATCTTGAAGGCATCACCCTGAGAGAATCTGGAGCGGAGGACGACCCAGGCTGAACGGGCGGACTTGGAATAGAGTATGCTTTTGGCGATGGTTGGGGAGACGGATCATAAGATCCAGCTGAGCACCAGCTTGTTGTTGCGAATCCAGTATGGGTAGAGGGGTTGTCCTGCGTCTGGAGCTTCAATTGTGCCATCCACGAACCCAATCTTGTTCTTGCCATCCAGGACCATGGAAATCGCCATAGACCATTCCGAGTAGTTGTACTCTGTAAGAACAGTGGACACCAGGTTCTGGCCCCAATGTTCGGAAGGGTGGATGTAGAATGGGTTGGTGATGTCGAGGATGCCTAGGACGGCACCTTGGGAGGCGGAATCAGCAGCGACTGGGGTATTGGCAGCTCCGGTGAGAGGGACCCCAGGAGCCTCATCGTCGTTGATGACAGCCATTGAAGAAGACGATGTGCAGGAGACGAGAACGAGCAGAAGCAGAGGAGCGTTTAGGCGGAAGCATGCAAATGGATCGAGGATTTACGAGATCCCTCTGATACCATGTTAGATTTGTGATGAGAAATGGATTTGAGAGATGGGAGAAGAGTGAACGGGAAGAACAGAGAGAATGGGATGCTTGATTGAATGATGAAGATGAACAAAAACGGTGAGTTTACAACCCAAACTCTAGGGTTTTATAAAGAGGTCATTGTAACTGCCTAGTGTAACAGAATGGTCAAAGAACTAAAACAGAATAACAGAAATAACAACTAACTAATTTTTCCTAACAGAATGGTAACAAACTTTTGAGTTTGTTTCCCTAATAGTGTTTGACAATCCATGGTTGAGAGAGGAAACGAGCTGTTGGGTAGAAACGATGGTTCTGCAGGAGTTGGGAGACTTGACAGTTAGCGACTTGTTAATTCCAGGTCTTGCGGAGTATTGAAGACAACTTTAATGCAAGGGATGTGCCATGTATTCTGAAGTTGGAAGCTCCAAGGGGAGGAATGCAAGATAGAAGAATCTGGAACTTTCGTAAAGGAGGGCATTATGTTGTTAGCTCTGCATATAGATTATGTATGGGCGTGCTCGTTGATGAATCACATTTACGAAAGGAAGGGGATTGGAAAGCATTATGGCGGGTGGAGGTACCAAACAAATTGAAACACTTCTTTTGGGGAATTGCTCGACATGTCCTTCCGACGAGGACAACCTTAGCGCAACGGTACATCCCAATTTCGCATGAATGTGGGTTGTACGGGCTCGTAGCGGAAACGGCATGGCATGTCTTCTTGACTTGTCAAACGGCAAGGCGGTGTTGGGAGGTTGTTAAGATGAATCAATGCATTAAAGAAGTAGCAGGGAGGGTGTTTTCGGTGGAGGAATGGTTGTTTGAGATGATTTCGATAACACCACGGGAGGACCTCCAAGATGTGGTGGCGGTACTGTGGGGCCTCTGGACATAATGGAATGGACGGGTATGGCAGAATCAGTCGCGACCGGAGGAGTTAGTGGTATGGTCGAGTCAAGTGCAAATTGAGGAATGGAAGCACGTGAAGAAGTAGGCGACTATTCCGGCAAATATAAGGTCCGTCGACGAGTGTAAGGGATGGCACAGACCACCGGTGGGAACGGTACAAATTGATGTGGACGCTGCTTTTTTCTTACATACTTCGAATTTTGAGAGGTCGTGTAGGGCAATTGATGGGTTAGGAACGCCTGAAGGCATCCGTTGGGCGGAAGAACTAGGATACGAACGAGTCATCATCGAAACAGACTATCAGGTGGTACAAAAGGCGATTCAAGGGGATACAGTTGACATCACAAAGTTTGGGATTTTAGTTGATGAGTGTAAGTTGAGATTGTTGTCCAAATTGGGGTTGTCGGTTTCGTGAGAGATAGTATTATTGTCGGTCATGCGCTTGTTAAGCGATCCATTACTTTGAGTGTAGTTGTTATAGGCAAGGTCCCTCCTGAGTGGTTATATACCGTTTTGGCAAACACTTATTTTTCGGATTATCATTAATAAAATTGCAATTTTCTATAAATAAAAAACAATATCGATAAATCATGATTGACAAACTTGAAGAAAAGTTCCATTCGATTCTTTCAAAAAGGAAAGCTTGTAGCATCAAACTGAGGAGGACGAGTTGAGGAGTGTCTATCGACAAAAAAACTGCGAGATTGAGTGATTGAAGATGTCATAATTAATGAAAAAAAAAAAATCAAATAAGGAGATAAAGACACCGAACTTTTTTCGCCGTTGATCGTTAATCAATCTAATCGGCGACCACGCTCTGACACTAATCGAAGAATCTAAGCCTCCGTTATTAGATGAATTTCAATCAAGAATTTCAAACCCTAGAATGAAAACATGCAGAGAAAGAACAGAGAGAAATGAGATGAATGAAATGTTTCAGATTCCTCGTGTAAATTGACGATTAAAAATAATAATTAGGTTGGGCTTAGTATGAAGCAGGCCCAGTCAACATAATTGGACCGTGATAATCGTTCGAATTGATCCGCTTTAAATGCCCGAATTCTGAAGAGATCTTCTTCTCCAAGAAGTCCTCTTCCTCACCCTGCAACTTCACCCTTTACTTGCAAGAAGAAAAACAGAGTACTGAGCACGACAAGCTTAAAAGACAAAAATAAAAAGTCACACGACTTTTTAATGAGGTTTGGCTAATCCTATTTCTCGTCCTAAGGGGTTCGTTGTGTATAGCCTGAGATCTAATATTTATACATTCCAGATTACTACTGAAAGCAGTACAATACTTTGACTTCTATCCAAATCCCTTGTTGCAAGATTGAATATTAGCAATCTGCCCCCCGCAAAATTGCGCTATTACTACTGCTCAGTGGAAATATCAGTTCTTTTGTGAATGTTATATCTTTCTGACTATAGATTGCAAAAGGTTAATGAATTTGAACACAGTGTGTTCTTAAATACTTGTCTCTGTTCTTTCACGATCTTCTCCAAAAAGGTAAGCAACCGTTGCATCTTCTTAATCCATATTAAAATATTACATTAAGAAAAATCATCGACATTGATTGCTAGCTACACTGGAGAGTCAACTACTAAGTTATAAGAAACAGAGTGCCCTGTATTACCAATTTGTTACATCAAGAATCATGACACCTACGTCAAGAATAGAATTGTGATTGAAGAAAAAGTTGGCAATATTCGCGTTCGCTATACCGACTTTTAATTAATTGCAATGAAACAAAGTAAACAGAGGTTAAGCAAAACGTGAGGAAATCCTTGTTATTAATGAGCATTGAACACGTGAAAAAATATCAAGTGGTGCAGAGACATGAACAGAGAGGCAGGCAGGCAGGGGCTCTGTTTGCTGATGGTGAATGAGACTTTGGTTGCATCTTTGACGGCCTTAAATTGGCAGCACGTAACTGTTGGAAAGCTGTATGAACCGGCTGGCAGATGAGTGAGTAGATTTCCGGCGGAGGTTTTTCGTTGATTTGAAAGAGAAGTTTGGGATCGGAGACGGAGTTGACGAAGAGGACCAACGGAAAACGGAGGAGGCGGTGTTTAGGAGGTGATATAAAATTTTTATTGACTTTTTTTGAATTTAGCTTTTTTATTTATTTCAAAGTGCCACATCACATTATACATGTTTAAATTTCTTAATTTGGACATAAAACAGCGAAATTCGTTAAATGGTAGATTTAAAATTTAAAATAGTTTGGTTTAAATTTGTCAATCTGTTGAAAGTTAGGGTAAGATTTGGGTATTTGGCCTCTCAAACAATGATGCCAATTGTCCAAGTGACAGAGAGTGTGTGTCTGGTGACATGAAAGTTTTGGGTTCAAATTCAGTATACCCTACAAAATAGACACTCTGTTGTGTTTATTTATGTCTTCTATTTTATATTGATCGAGTCTTAGCCTACTATGACAACGATGCCAGTAATAATAAAATGTACAATATATTGATGTTCGTATATAAAGTACGATTGAATGCGAACTCAATACCACCGCACAATCTTACCAACTGACTACTCCACGGTTATAAAGTTGCTGCTTATGATATTCAAGCACAGTCAAATAACTTAAGTGTTAGCAGGTGAAATATTTCAGAACTCTACGATGCAAAAGCCAGGGCCTGAAAATTTCAGATTCTGTTACCAAAACTGAAGAAAATTGCTTCCGGCAACTAAAGAGAAAGGCATCTATGATTGAAACCAACGCTTCAGAGGTCTCTTTTGCTGATTTTCACCACCAGCCTTTTCAAAATTCTTCGGCTTCGAGAACTTGGATCTGTATTGTTCGATCAGCATGTCCAGCTGATCCTGCCCACCATGCTCTTTGTTCTTCTTTGCCCTTTTCCTTTCCGTTATACCTTCCTCTCCATTCTGTGGCCTTTTCCGGTTTCGAGATTGAGAATTGGACACGTTAGAAGGCTTTGATCTAAGCTCATCACTAGTTTCCGTTGCCAAAGAAGGATTCCTGTCTTGCTGCTCTTTTATCAGCTTGGGTTTAGAGCCCTTCTTTGCTCCGGTTTTTGTGGCGTCCGATGTTACTGCATCAGGTGCTTGAGTTTCTATGTTCTCACTCCCTGGATTCCTCTCGTGTTTCTTGAAACGTCTTTGATCTTGCAAAGGGGATCGCCCAAAAGAACCATCCTCAGACTTCTTCCGGTTTCGATCCAAATTCTTCACCGGTTTGGTCTCGTCTCCAAATTTACTTTTCTCGAACCTCTCTTCTCGATTTGGACCCGTCCCGAATGCATCAGTATCTTGTGCATCATTTGAATTGGCATGACCTTGCTGATGTTGAAACTGTCGCTTACTTTCGCGCAGTTTCATGGTCTGGATATTGTCAAGTGCAAACTCCACAATGGGGCGATGTTCAGGACCGAAAGTGTCTGTCAAGTAATTGAAGGTTCAAGATTGAGTTGGAAACAAAAACACAACAATTGAAGGAGAATACCAGCAAAATATATACTGTAATGTCCGTCATTTACCTGGATTGTTATTGAGAACCCTCAAGGCCACTAGAGCATGCTCATGCTCTGTGAATTCCAAGAACGCTACTCCGCGTGAATTGCTGACAACTTTCCCATCTTTCAATCTTTTCAGCAATTTCACCTGTGCATTTGTCATGTCAGACAAAATGAAACTTAAACAAAAAGGGGAAAACAATAGCCATAGGGAGACGGCGAAATCATGATATCGCTAAAAATGGGATGAAATCTTTAGTTCGATGATGAGCTAACCTGTTTAATAACAGGTTTCTGCTTCGTAGCTCTAGAGATAACTGCTTTTAAGCAGAGTTTCTTCAGGGCAAGTTCAGACATTGACTTAGGCACATTATAAATAATAAGCCTCGTCCTTGAAACGTGGAAATTGGGAGATTTAAGTTTAATTGTCTTCTTTTCTTGCAGACTGTTAATGTTAAAGAACACAAATGAAAGTCAATCAGCTAAAATGTGAAGAAGGGATTAAGTGGCTCTCTACATTACAAAATGCAATTCATCCAACACGCTCGAGGGCTTACCTTTTGCGCTTAGCCATATCACCAGCTGAAACACCTTTTGCTGCCGGAGTCCCCTCGAGAATCAGTCCTTCCTAAAACAAAGTCGAAGGAGGATGAAACCCTAAACAGACTAGGTGAAACTATATATCGCACAATAGACTGACCTTTGCCAGATACAAATTGCGCTGATCTTGACTCTCGATTTTCGTCTTAGCCACTTCTTTATCATGAGCGGCCTTCTTATCCAAAGTCTTGAGGACAGCTAGTTGCCTTCCTTTCAAAGATATCCCCATCCCAGATGTGACATTAGCAGCAGAAATTGCAGCAGAAGCAGCCTCTGGTGTCTTGAACTTGAGAAAACCAGTCCCTCTAGGCCTCCTGCAACGATAAAAAGAGATCATGTAAACTTCAGGATAAAATTAAAAAACACAGATCAACCAGTCAAAAAGATGCTTACTTGGTGACTGGATGAAGGACAGGGAAAAAGGACACCACTTCGCCAAATGTAGAAAACCGTTCTTTCACTTCTTCCGTGGCCACATCAAAAGGTAAATTGTTTATGAATACTGTCCGCTGCAAATCCTCTTCTCCCTCTTCCTGTTGAACCTTTACTGGTTTACTTTTGCTAGCTTTTTCAGGAAGAGGATTACTCGAATCATCATTAAGCTCTAAGGCAGACACATTAGCAGGCTCATCAGAATCCTTCTTATCGGCACCATCTTCCATTTGAGAATCAGCAGAACCCTTAGTACTGGAAGCAATCAAATTCTGCAGAACTTTTCTTGCAATGTTAGCTTCCTCTTCGAAGTTCACTTTGCCGGACAAGTCTACTTTTTCGGGTGCACCGGTCTCATTTGATGCATCATTGCCATCAGTTACATCGGCGGTCTCACTATCACCATCACTGTCACTGTCATCATCGTCATCCAAATCATCACCACTACTGTCGCTGTCGATATTTCTCCCATCTTTCTGTGCTGTTTGCAACAAAATTAATCCAATAAGTAAAATACAACTACTACTAGAAAAAAAATTCTTTAACCTACAAATATCAACCCAAGATATCAAGCTTTAACTGAAGTGTACTACAGTACACTAAGTGAAATTAATGCAGATTGAATTAGCTGTAGATCAAGGAAAACAAATCAAATGCATATATGCAAAGCATAAGTTCATTTAGTATATAACGGATGAATAAAATCATGCCACCAAATACAATCAGAATCTGCAGTCATTCTATTTTATATTGAAAGTAGATGTGCTAACTGAAAGTTGAACACCAGACTCCAATCTTAGTGAAAGATAGTGGCAACTTACCATCTATTGATCCATTATTGTATATTTTTTTGGGAACAGCCCAGTCAACAGCTATGGGTCTGGTACCAAACTTCTGGCCATTGAACTTTTGAATGGCCTAACAGACAGAAATGAACAGAGAATAAAATGAGAAATCATGCAGAATTGAACATCGCAGAAATCACAACAAGAAAGGACCAAAACGTACATTTTCAACGTCCTTTTTGCACGTGAACTTCACAAAGGCAAAACCTTTGGGCAACCTGCGTAAAGGTTAATTATTTGAAGAATGACGTTTCTGAAAAACAAACAGGAAAGATTGATCATGTAACAGATTCATACCCAGTATCAGGGTTCTGAGGCACAAAGACATCCCAGACGAAGCCTGCTGATGAAAACATTTCTCTTATCTCATTTACTTTTGCCTGCATCCATGCTTCAAAAATAAATGACATGGTACTGGGATTCAAATGTACATAATCCACAAATGAACAATATTAGCTTGCAACTAAGGGGTCAACCATCATTCCAACATAATTTGAGGGCTTATAAGTAAAAAAAAATCCCATGAGTACGTTTATGAACAGGCCACAGTACAGGAATTCAAATGTAAATTTATCCATAAGAGAACAAAATTAGCTTGCAGCAAATATATAACCTTGAACGGGAGATTCCGGATAATGATTTTCCACTTCTGAGCCTTAGAACCCTGTCCACAAACACAACAGAGAGGATTATGACAGCTTTATTTTTGGACCACTACTAAAGCAAGAGCTAATTAATCATCGTTCTAAATTCAGCAGTAAACCAAATATTCTGTGCACACCTCTCCACCTAATTGTCTTGCCCAGAGAGTCCCTCCCTTAAGTGGTTTCTGGTGTAGTTGTCTTACACAAGTGCGAGCCTCTTTAACACTAGTGAAGAGAATAGCTGATGCTTTCAATTTGCATCCATCTTGTGCAAGACCTGGAAAATTAAAAAATGGGCTATCCATCAGAGAAACTGAACAAGCTAGATGCAATCCATATTCAACATTGATCAATACGATGTGTGACAAATATTTCTTAAGTAATGCCTAAGTAAAAATGGAACAACGAAGCTGATCAGTATGCAATTACACAAAGATTCTAAGGATATAAAAACACAACCGACAAACACGGTGGGGCAAAAAAGCCACGAGTGATAGTGCCTAAGTGAAGGAGAGAGGGGGTATCTTTACCATGCTGTGCAAGAACCTGTTGAGGAAGAGGATAAGTCACAGAACAAACAGTGCCAACCCCTTTGGAAAGAGCATGAACGTCATCAGCCATAACATCATTAGCAAGACCACCAACTATCACAGTCCTTGCAACCCTACATAAAATTTAATGTAAACAAAAAAATAGTTCATCAAAGTTTCACTTGCACCAATAAAAATAATGAGAAATTTGCATACACCTTTTTTTAGTAAAACACATTATTAGGTAGCGAGCATTTTCAAAAATCATAAAACAGAAGTTCAAACAGGAATCATCAGAGTTGTCAGAAGAGAACCAGTCCAATCTTAAAGTGGACTGGTACAATTTATTAACGTTTAGTTTCGAAGTGTTCCCAACTACATACGAACCATGAACTCCCAAAATATACTGTTCATATGCATACTTTCTTAAGTTTTCAACTTATAAAATAATGAAGAAACAATTCAAATGAGGTTGCTGTTACAGTCAGTACCTTTGCTTTTCAGAACAATTCACTTTATCATTGAGGTCGTTCAAAACTTGTGTAGCCTTCTTTGCTTCCTTTTTTTCCACTAATAAGTTTGGACATCGGCGTCAGATACAAATATCAATATTTATCAGAAAATACAAATAGAGAACTCGCAACAAAATTCAACCTGATATTTTCACTTTGTGAGGAACTTTATCAACTGCAGCAGGAAGTGTGCTTGTATGGTTCTCCACTTCATCGATGTCTGAATCGTCTACATTTTTTGCATTATTACCATCTACCTCAATTGCATCCTTGGTGGGTTTACCTTCTAATTCTACAAAGTAACAGGGAAATGGTCCCAGCATTGGTCACAAAACATTCAGTGGAAAAATGTGTCAAATTTTAGTCTGAACCAGATAGAATCATTAACCTTGAGCCTTTGCCCGGCGCTGTTCAAGAGTAGCACGATGCAAAGCATGTTTGACTGTAATTTTTCGACCTTCAATAGATGTATCTTTCTTAAGTTCAATTGCACGGTTAGCATCCTCTGATACAGCACTATAGATGCAACAAATTTGAAAAAGTTAGAAAATAGGAGAAGTCTCCAGATGTTCATTACCTAAACATAATTAATCATTAGGCAGAACACCTTCATCTACTAACCTGCCTAGCAAAAAACTTTGACACTAATGACACACTAGAAAGACACTGATGTATATAATAAATAACTTACAAGTGGACAAATGCAGTGCCACGGTGCTCGGTTGAACCTGTGAGAAACCAGAAACAAGCAAATTCATCAAAACCATAAACTTTCCAGAAAGGAGCAAGTATTATGGAACAATAATGCTCAACAACTAAATATGTGAAGTGCAAAATCCTTTCGTATATCAACTAATAACTACTATTCATGATGAACTCTCTTACCCTTTGGTGTAACCATAAAGCAGCGCCTAATTGGACCAACATCACTGAATGTTTCCTCTAGCTGCAAGAAAGATATAAGGTCTCCTTTAAGTACATGCCATTAGTGCAAAAATCATGGAGGAATAGACCATTACAAAACAAAAGATGGAACAGATATTGACTTTTTTCAAATAGAACTCAGCATCTGTGTTATCCCAGGAAATCAAACGGAAAAGGCTAAAGGGAGATGTAGTCTACCTGATCCTTAGTGAAGGAGTAAGGCAAGTTGGAGACGAAAACCGTACTGGGACTGTGATCAGTTCCCGACTCCTTAGATCCATTTTTTTTAGCTTTTCCTTTCTTTCCCATTGGTTCAGCGAGGAACCCCAAGAAAGACCAAACAAATCCTGTAAAAATTGAATTTTTTTGTAAAGGGTTAGAGATACAGTTCCCAACTAAGTTAGAAACTCCTGTCGACAGTGCTTTAGCTGCGATTTAAGATAATTATTCACCAAAAATAATCTACAGATGACCACTCGAGAGTCGAATGCAATAATCAGAACTAAGGGACAGAGAAAACAATAATTTCAACACTGTACAGATTGGTAAGACCTGCAAACAGGCTTCACTACCGAGACCTGCTAGTGAAATAATCCTAAATAACCAGTAGACGAGCAAGAGATGAAGATTGAGGAATTAGGACGGATAGACTCAAATATGCAATGGAAGAAGTACCAAAGGATAGAGTTTTCTAGTGAAGATTGACAGCGAGGAAGAGCCAGCTTACAAGGGTCGTAGTAGCTATGAAGGCTGGTCGACCCTTGGCTCTGGTATTGACGGAGGAGCTGGAGCTGAAGACCGACGGTCGGAGTGGGTGACGGGCGGTAGGAGCGATGGATGGGTTTTTGTCTCCACTGGTCGTTGAATGAACACGCAGAGAAATTCCATTCAATTTAGGGTTTAGGGTTTTAATGGGTTCATTCTTTTACTGTTTTTAACATAACAGTTAGACGGAACCTGACGGGCAGGTCAGGTTTTTTAGAAATTTGAACAGGTCGTGTCATTCTTATAATTTCTAATACGTAGTGTGTGTATATGTAATTATGTAATACTTGATGCCATCCTAAGATATTTTGCCTTAAAATGATTCGATAGGAATTTTTTTTAGCAAAATAACGAATTTAGACATTCACTAGACCACCGGAACGAATTGTATAAATAGAAGACAAGTTAGGGGTCCTATATTGGTGCACATCATATAAATTGCGCCACACAACCTATACCGGAGGCGATGTAATGTAACATTGCAGATTATACTTTTACTTTTCCATCGGATTTTTTGAAAACCCCAGAATTTTGGTAATTGCATTGTAGTCACTCAAACGAAAACATTTGTAAAGAGTTTTTTTCTTGAAACTTGCTACTGATATTATTAATGATTGATTTCAAAACAAATATCGGTCATAAAAGATAAGCACCAATCAGAAAGCGTCATTCTCATAACGGTAGACGAAAGATTATGGGACCGTCGAGCAAGCTCGTGCGCTACCTTATTTCTAGATCTCCTAATCCAAAAAACCGTGAAGAGAGATATATTGGAAAGAATGTGTCTTCAACCTGTAATGATTCTGCCAAACTCCGTGATGTCAACCTCCGCGTTTGTGACGTCGTTTGCTGTAATTTGACTATCTGTTTCAAACAGACATCGATCATATCCCATGTCTCGAGCGCCATTTGAAGTGTTGTGGCCTCAGCTTCCCGTACAGACCATCGACCATGCATCCGCTGCATGACGCAATGAAGAACCTGTCATGCATCGTCCCTGACAACGAGCCCTACACCGGCGGAGATGTCCATATTGCACTTTACGAAACCGAGTGAAGGAGGATGCCACCGAGAGCATGGTGGTGTAGTTGATTGTTGCGACCTCTGCTGAGAGGAACGTGCCACCCGCCACTGCTGAAGGTCCTCAAAACCCCGTCGCACCACACAATCCGCCACCGTAGATTGCCCTGTAAAAATCCTCTTGTTGCGCTCACGCCAAATGCCCCAAACGACCAAAAGAATTTGTTGTATGAGAAATTCAGCTCCCATTACACCAAACAACCATGTTCGAAAATCCACCTCGTACCCTGCAAACCCTGCAATCCAATTGGTGAGACCACTTGCATGCCAACAATCCTTCGCCACTGGACACCCAAAAAACAAGTGTACTTACATTGTCTGACAACAAAGCATTTCTATCCTTCATAGAGATTTCAGAAATAAAATGCCCACTCAATTGAGTTTTGACCATACGTCCATACCCATGGTGGGCAAATATCAAATGGCTATACTTATTTGACCATACCCATACTTGATACTTGAACATTCTACAAACAATGAAACACCAACTAACTTTTACTGCTCCACGGCTGCACTTGTGCGTTGTATCAGACGGTCGACGGTGGAGTGGGGGACGCTGGAGTCAACGGCAGGGTCTCGCTTAAAAGGAAGGAGTGCAAAGGAGAGGAAATTCAATTTAGGTTTCCTCTTGGACCAGTCTTGTATTGTGGATATGGCCTGAACTAAAAACCACTTATAAATTATAATAAATTTCACTATGAAGGTCGGTAAATTCAAATCCGGCCATTTGACCAAATTTGTCGAATAATCGAATTTATTGAAATCTCACAACCGTGGCCGAATTTAAATTTAACCCCGATTCGGCAATCAGATAAACAAATTCAACTACGCAGAAAAACCGAAACTGTACTGCCAGACCCACTCAAATATAATGGACAAAATACTTTTCTTTTATCATGAGTTTAAAACAAATTGTCCACCCATTGAGCGGTTGCTAATGTAAAGTTTTATCTTAGTTTTTTTTTCTTAAAGAATCCTCGATATTCAATCCTCCAAGACGATCATGAACAAACAGAGCTGTATGGAACACGGGTCTTCGCAAATATGACAACCTCGTTCCTTTCCGTTTCTAAGAAAATACAAACTTACGTAACGACATTGAAAGTGAACGAAATTGAAATATCCAATCCTTATTACGGCTTACTATGGGCTCGACCATTAGTGATTTCGAGCCTATCGACTACTCTTGCTGGCGGGACCCCATCCATTGTCTCGGACTAAGCTTATGTGGTGACTTCTAAGCTTTCCCACCTGCATTGTCATCGGTGTCCATCGGATCTGAAATTGTCAGCTCGTGCCTACTACATTTCCCTCTAGGTTTTCCCTCATGCACCGTCCTTGCTTCTGATGGAATTTGGAGGGCTAACACTTGAAGGCCAGTGGCGGTTGGTGTCTTCTTCGGAGGCCGTGTCGTCTTCTCATGCATGGGTTGTTGGAGCCGAACCTTGGCGCGGCTAGCAATGCTCCATTGTGAGAATTTCTTTGCTTGCGTCTCTCTCCAGGAAGGTACCTTGATCGCATCGTCCCACAGAAAAGGGGAATTGGACCTCCGAGAATTGAAATCGTTGAGGGCACTTCTTCTCAACATAACCTAGTATCCCACAGATGTAGCAAAAAACATGGGAATTTCTTATACTTATACTTATAGATGACCTCTGTCCCGTCGTGCTTCACCACCGACCGCTCCTTCAGCAATGGTTTCCCTACGTCAAAGGATATCCAGATCCTCATGAAGCCATTAGTGAGGAACTGGTTATTTTTCTCATCGTAATCTAGGAATCGGCATGCTGGCTCCACCATAGCCCGACCAACCGGTTCTAAGAAGTAACTTGCCGGTAGATTATGGATCTGAAGCCATAGATTGATGAGTTATAGTGGAACCACTTTCGGATCATCATCCCTTGTCAGTTCGTGGGAGATGAGGACGTGGTTGTCGAAGAACCACCGCCCATGATCAATTACGTGCCTAGATGATGAGAAAATTTGAAGAGGAGTCGCCCATCCTCCAAGACCGTGATCTGGACTCCTTTCTCCGGTTACCATGTGTTGGACAGATTCCGTTAGGGTAAGGGTACTTCATGTTCTGCAAGAAACATGAAGGAGAGCCCGACTGTGTCCGCGTCTTCTCTGAAACAGTTGTCGAGGCTGTTAACCTTGAAGCTAAGATCCGACATCTCAAAACTGCCAATGCTACTCTCGAAGCACAACTCAGCGGGGCGAGTACGGCTCGTCCCTCCATTTCAAGCAGATGTCCTGAAATCTAGTGTCGTAAAAGGGGGCCATACAGTGTAACCTTTATCCGCACACGTAACCGACTTCTACTATCCTACCTATTTTTTGAGCATTCGCTCATCGTATGTACAATGTGTTCACCATGTAACTGATAGCTCGATTATTCATTGCCGATTGACCTCATCTAGATAGTCCTTTAGCTTAATAAAGTTGTCCATCTAGTCATCATAAAAGTCTAATTTGAGAGTAAATGTGCATAGCTGAGTAATAGCATTATGAGTAATTGCTAGCAGACAATCAATATCACTAACAAAATACTTTTTTAATTGAGCAGGTCGATGGGGGACGGAAGCTAAAATATCGATTTGCTAAATTGCTTAAGAAAGAGATACAACAAGATGGTTATAATGCATTCTTTCGGTAAATCATATACCACCAATATATTTCATAGTTACAGTTATAATGAATGCAAATAATGAAGATTAAGATGCAATATTGTTCTTTACACCCTATGATGCTGCCCTAAAGGTTTTCATCCGCCTGTCGCATGATCTGAAGGTTTGGAGTCGCCACCAATCACTTAAAAGTGGATTACACATTTGGAGCCCAATTTAGATTTTGGAACCTAAATCGAGCATGGTCTGCGTTCAAAGATCTAGGTAAAGGGACGGTTACAGGTGGGGAAGGATTAGCACCCCCACAACGCCCAGTAAATCGGTACTACAAAAATCGATAAGTTTGATGTGTTTTATTAAATGCGCTTAATTTTTATTTTGTGGTTTGTCTGTCATCACTTTTGCGAAGACTAAAGTTGTTAGTTTCGTTATTTATAAAACAGTTTAAAACGGAGAGTCGATAAAACTATTTTAAACTTGAGAATAAATTATTTTAAAGTTGGAAATAAAATGATAAATTGAAAATAAACAATAAATTGTTTTAAAGTTGAAATAAATTGATAAATTGTTTTAAAGTTGGAAATAACATGATAAATTATTTTAAAGTTGGAAATAAAATGATAAATTATTTTAAAGTTGGAAATAAAATAACAAATTGTTTTAAAGTTGAAAATCAAATGATAAATTGTTTTAAAGTTGGAAATTAAATGATAAATTATTTTAAAGTCGGGAAAAAAATAATAAATTTTTTCGAAGTCGGAAGAAAATGATAAATTGTTCTAAAGTTGGAAGAAAATAATAAATTGTTTTAAAGTTGGACTCGAGTCTTTTGACGGCCTACATATTCGGAGTTCGCGATCAAAGTCCATGTAATTCGATTGGAAAAAGATGATTTGAGGTGCAACTAAATAGCTGCGATTTGTTTGATAATTTTTGACAGTTTTTATGAATTTTATATTTTCGAGACTTTCACGTGACTTTAATAGCATAAAGTCCGGCGGTTTTGTTTTCATTTTATATTTATTTAAGAAGGTTTTTTTTGTGTTTTATAATTTTATTAGTTAAAAATAATTTGTTTAAAAATAGTGGATTCACGTACCTTCTCTCTTGAGAAAGCTTGCAATCTATTCGAGGTTTTTGTGGATTTTTCGCCCTTGCAAATATACGTTACTAGAGCAATTATTTTTATAATAGAGGTATATATATTTTTTAAGGTGGACTCGAGCCTTTCTCGAGTGCAGACGTACCCAATATTTTGAGATCAAAGTCCGCGTAGTTCGGATTGTGTTGTCGAGGATTTCGCTCGATTATAAAAAAAAAACTCTACGTTACTATGCTCATTTTTATAATGTTTGAAAAAGCGGTTTTTGATTATTTCGATGATATGATTTTTTAGTAAAGAGTGTCTCGCGTTTCGATATTCCAAAGCCGGCGGTATTAATTTTAGAATATATTATTGAGGAAGAAAGGGATCCGTTTACCAATCTCTTGATATGTTATGGGATTATTATTTTTATCGTTAGGAGAATTAGTGATGGTTAGGGATTCTAATATAATTGTTGAGGGCTAATTAAAATTTTTTAGGACCCGAAACTCTTGCTTTGAATACCAAATACTTGTAATATTCGTCATAACACTTTTTTTAATGGGTTATTACATATATTGTACAATTGTTTTAGATACTTATTAATTAATTTGGTTGGCGAGTTAGAGATAGGTCATCGGGTGGGAGGAAACGAATCAAAATTCGAATAGATTCGTCACAAGTATTTTTAAACCGAAATTGTGATCTTACTAATAAGATTTTGACACTCGACGATTTAAAGGTTTTAATTCGTTAATATTATTATATTTGACGTCATCGAAGAGGGTTACAATGAATGCCAAAACTTTGACTTGATTAATTATTTAGATGATTTTGTCTTTTCGTCCTTTTGTGTTTAAAATTTAGTATTTCTTTCAAGTTTCAATAAAAATAATCAGAAGGATTACATTCCTAATTACAAATCATTATACATGTTTCTCTCTCCCCTTTTTATTAATTCATCGAATATTTTTAATTAGACAAGTTAATCTAAATTCAGTAAAATCAAATTAACTTCCCTAAACTCCCTCACACGTTGCTAAGTATTTTAATTTGGTTAATCAAATTAAGAATTCTGCTAAAATTAATTTTAATTAAGTTAAACCTTATCAACTTCCTAATTTACAAATTTCATACACGTTTTCTTCTTTGATTTGCTAAATGATTATCCTAACAACAATTTTGGTTTTAAGGACATTATCAAATGACGAAAATACCAAAAGGTCATTTTAATGAATGAATTGAAGCAGGAGTAATATCGTAAACGACCAAAAACGCGATGACAATTCCATAATTTGTGGGTGCCGCTTTTACTCATTTTTCTGTTTCTATCTCTCTCTCTAACTTTTTCCTTCAATTCTCTCTCGCTGCTCTCGTTCTCTTCTTCTCTCTTCTTCTTCTCTCCCTCTCTGTCTTTCTTCCTCTCTTTTTTGGCGGCAGCGACATCGCCGCCGCTCCTCCCCTTTCTCTCTCTTTTCCTCCTCTCTTCTCCTTCTCCTTCTCCTCTCTTTTTCCTCCTCTCTTCTTTTTCTCCCCTTCTTATTTTCTCTGATTTTTCTTCTTTTTTGTCTCTTCTCTTATCTTTTTTTTTGTCTTTGTCTCTTCTCACAGCGACGGCGACGGGAGGCCGTCGCCTCCTCCAACGACAATGACAAAGAAACGAAAATGTAAAGACTCAGATTTAATGCTCCATCCCCTCTATTTTCTAGATTCGAGTTTGCATATCATCGGTGAACGTCTTCAGCGAGTCCTCCGGCGACATGCTAGCCCCGATTTAGATCTAGGGTTCCATATTTGTGTTCAAATAGCTTTTTCTGACTTTAGTTGTTTTATGTTTACTTTGTTTTTTTGTTGGGATCGGGGAATCGATGAAGAGGAAAAAAGGGGCCGCAGTTGATCACGGACCACTGACCAAAAAAGGGACGGACAAGGGAGGGTGAGTTAGATAAAAACTCTGTTTCATTTTTCTTAGTTAATTAATTTAGAAAATTGAAAGAAAGGAGACTGCCTTTTTGAATTTATTTCAGATGAACAAAATTAGCTGTTGATTTGCTCGGGAAAGTAGACCTAGGAACGAGGACGAGAAAATGGAGCTCGATGAAGGTAAACTCAGAACGGAAAATTATTTCGATTCTTTTAAGCCAATGAATGCGAAAAAAACAAAGGTTGTTACCACTCGCTTTTTGAATTATCGAAGATGTTATAAAACGAAAGAGTAGTAGTTTATTTCAATTATAGAGTAAAGCTAGCAACTTTGACATAATGGAAGCGGTTTATTCATTTGAAAACTTTGATTATTTGACGTATTTCAATAAAATTCCAGCAATATATTTTAACAAAGAACTCATATTTTTGCTTGATGTCGATGTCATGTTTTAAGTGTTTGTGTGATTTTTGAATCCTTGCTGCTAATGTTGTTAAATGAGTGAGATTTGGTCTTTTTAGTCCATATTCAACATATTTTCAGCAACCTTTTTTAAGCAAAGAAGCTTCATTTTTTTTATTTGTGACTTTGTGAGTTCATCACTTGGTTAAGTAGGTTGTTTAGTTGATAGTTGTAGTGAATAGTAAATTAGAGGTTGCGTAAATGATAATAAAATAGACGCTATAGCCTAACAAGCATAGCGAACATAATAACATGTATTGAAACAGGATATGAACGATTGAGAAATAGGAAGAGGTTCGTTTGAAAATACCTATCTTCTTTTAAAAGAAGAAAACTGATTTTTGCTCTTCTTCCTTGACAATGTTGACAAAATCTCCGAGCCGCTTGCTCCAAGAGTTTGGGACTTTGAAAGTTTCGAGTCCTTGAAGTTTCGTCTAGACGCACTTTGTATTTTCTGTTTGGTTTTATTCATTTTCTTTTGTAGTAGGATTGGGTGTAACGGGATTAGGGTGTAGTGGGATTGTGGTAGAGTTTTTTGTTGTAATCGGTAGATCCTTTCTTCTTCATTCTATCCTCCTCTCTCTCGAAAAAAATGGTGGTCCTTTTAAACGAAAACAAGGGATATCACCTCATTTGTCTTCCAACCGAATTTCGACATCCATTACTAACACAAAAAGGAGGTGGCGGCTCCTTAATGACTAAAAGAGACAGGCCCGAAATTTGGTCTGAAATCGGACCTGAAAACGGACCTAAAATCGAGCCTGAAAATTGGATGTAAAATAGAACTACAAAAAAAACTCGAGGATCCAGACAAAATTTAATTACTACCAATACAATAATGAAGACTAATGAATGCAAATTTTTGTCTTTAAACAAAAGATGCAGAATTGTTTTTTAATTTAAAGCTTAAGATGCAGAATTAATGCTTGTCCAATTGTCATCTAATTATGGTTGCAAACTTGCATATCTCCACCTGACTTCCTCATAATTTATTTGATAATTTATATTGTAGTTTATTGTTCTTAGAATTGTTATATGTATATGATTTCGGAACAGGTAATTCAATGAAATCTACTAATAGTTAGGGTGGGCGAAGTGTTAACCTAAACTTGGTAAAGGAAACTAGGTAATAGTAGCACAACATTAATGTTGCCACCTCGCCTTCGTCAACCGTTATGGGTTGAAATGCCTTCTTTTCAAGCTCCACCTTCTTTTAGTCAAGCACCACCAACTGCTTCACTTTTTTCTAGCCAAACACCACCAATGACTCCACCTTCTCCTAACCAAGCACTATCGACGGCTCCACCTTCTTCTAGCCAAGAACCACCATTCCCTCCAGCTCCCTTTACTATAGAAGAGTGGGATGATAAACTTGGTGTGAAGTTGGATACATCTAAGAAGCGATCAACAGTTTGAGCTCATTGGATTGTATTCAAAGATCCTAAAGGAGTTGAAAGGGCAAGGTGCATATGGTGTACTGCCATTTTGAAAGTCGATACAAACAAAATGGTAGTTTCTTCTCTAAAAAGCCATACATATGAAAATTGTAATAAGAGACCGATATTATGGAAGGGCAAATAAGATTGAACTTTCATCCAGGATCTGGGTTACAAATCAATACTTGAACGTTTAACCTAGTAAGATTGAGAGAAAAAATAGCTATAATGATAATTTTGAATGAGTTGCCATTCAGATTTGTGGAGAAGGAAGGATTCAAAGGTGTGATGAAAGAAGCATTTTCATTGTTTAAGATGTTAGGGTTGATTGCTTGAAGGTGAACAATGATACAGATTTGTGTAGAAAGACTGTTAGGGTTGATTGCTTGAAGTTGTTTGTGGATGGGATGGTGAATCTAAGATAATTCTTCAAGTTGAATTGTGTTGGGAGGGTTTTTATCACAACAAATTGTTGGACTTCTATTCAAAATTTTTACTACATTTGTATCGTCGTTCACTTTATTGGGGTTGATTGGAAGTTTCACAAGAAGATCATAAATTTCCGTCGCATTCTTAGTCACAAGGGTGCTGACATTGCTGATATGGTTGTATCTTGCCTTTGAAGAATGGGATTTGAAAAAAATTTGTGCAGTAATTGTTGACAATGCTTTTGCAAATGAGATTGCCATTGGGTGTTTGAATTCAAAGTTTGTAGAATGGGGGACTAGTATTATGCTTGGAAAATATTTGCATATGCGATGTGTTGCCTATGCGACTAATCTAATTGTGAGTCAAGGGTTATCTAAGGTGGGGATGTCGGTACGACAAGTTCAAGAAGCTGTTAGGTATGTTCGTAGCTCTCTATCTTGATTTGCAAGATTTAAAGAATGCATATCATTTAGTCACATAGAGTCCAAAAGGAATGTGTCATTGGATGTGGCAAATCGGCGGAATTCCACCTTTTTTTATGTTGGAATCGGCTGACCGTTTGAGGCAGCTTTCAAGCGGCTTGAGGAGGACAAAACTTATGTTACTGAGTTGTGTGCCAAGAAGTATGACCATATATTATCGGTCCACCATAACATGAAGATTGGGTGAGTGTGAGAACGTTGCTTCCGTTCCTTGGAGCTTTCTGTGATTTTATATTGGTTGTTTTTAGAACCAAATATGTCACGACTGATTTATTTATGATCGAAATACTCAAGATCTTCACTCATACAAAAAAATGCAAGAGTGTGGTGATCTGAATATAAGTAGTGTGGCTTCTAAAATGTTGGAGAAGGTGGGAAAGTGTTGGGATGAGGAGTATGAGAATAACTCATAGTTGAATAGGTTGTTTTATATAGTTAGTGTATTTGACCTTAGGCAAAAGTTATTTTTGCCTAAGTTCATCTTTACTAAGCTTTATGGAGAAGCACGGGCCGAGGTTATGATCGAGGAGTTGAGAGAAGAAGACATAACATAGATGTTATGATTTATCAAGCGAAACTTGATTTAGCCACTTCGTCAAGTGAACAAACATCTGATTTCTTTGCAAGTACACCTCCTACTCACACACCTACACCTAATCATACTGGTAGATTGAGTACAGCAGCGGTTTTTAGTGGTTACATCGGTGACATCATTATCAGTGCATCATAAAAAACTGACTTGGATATTTATTTGTCAATTGAACGGGAAGATACACACACTCTTCAGGATCTAGATTGTAAGTATGATGTTTTGCTGTGGTGGAAGAGCAATGGCCATCAACATCCCTTGCCATGTGAGATGGTAAGAGACATCTTAGGAGTTCCCTTATTGACTGTATCTTCTAAGTCGGCCTTTAGCACAGGTGGTCGGGTGCTGGACTCGTTTAGGAGTTCTATAACTCTTAAAATTGTAGAGGCTCTAATTTTCTCAGGAGATTGGTTAAGATCGAGTTCTTTATCCGGGCTATCAGACGAAGAGGACTTAGATGAACTAGCCGAGATAGAGAATGATAATTGTTATTTATTATCTTATTTTGCTTTTAGTTTGATAGTTGATATTTGTTATTACAAGTTCTAAATTGGGAGGAACAGAAAAATGATTGGCGAACATGCAATCGGCAACTAAATCGTTGCAAAACCTGACTCGATGTTGCATGTTTATAAGAACGAGCTAGGCACGAAATAAATAGTAATGCGAAGGTGGCCAGAAAATTAAGACAGTATCACATACCGGGCTGACTTTGTCTTGCTCCGATTGCTGCTTCTTCGACTGATCTCTTTATCACCATTTCTCAAGTTCCTAGGAAACGAACAAAAACCCCAAATACTAGTCGCAACAAAGCTGAATCGAGACCATGCGGTAACTACTACAGTGTAATCGACTATGCAGTACACTAACATAAACTGCAATGACGGTGATTGCTTACCAAGAGACGCCGACGCTCACATGTCGTGGTTCTTCAACGAAGGCAAAAGCATAAAGCAGAGGAATCGAAATCAACTTCGATCTTCGTTTATTAGCTGTCCTTTTATAATAACTTTGTGGTGGTTACTGGATACGCGGTTGAGGGCAGTTGCAATGGTTGAGCTTGTAGATAGGCTGCACGCCAGTTAAAGTCCCTGGATAGGCTTCACGGTTGTTACTTCGTCAATTAAGGGAGAAATCGTCAAGGAAAGAAGAGAGAGAAAGATATAGTAACTCCACTGCATTCTTGAATTCGAATTTTGAATTTTAAAAAACGAAAATTTTGAATTTAAACCGTCGCCCAAATTTTGATTTCAAATTTTGGTTTTGAATTTCAAAATTTCGTAAATTAACAATTACTGAATATTAAGTATTCGATCGATAATGAAAAAATTGTGGGGCCGAAACAAAAAATGACAGATCTGCAGCGTGCGGAAAACCATGAAAACCCCCCAACCGTTGATCTTAAAAATTGAATCTTGCCCGTCCATTACTCAAGCCAAACTGCTTTCCTCGACACAGTTTGGCGGTGTCCATGGACCAATATACATATAAGTAACCAAACAAAAACCTAGAAAACATATTCTTTAGCCAGTTTAATCTTTAGCGTTCTACTTCAGTCAAATGCAATCCATTCAGTATTCCGACTAACATAAATCCTGGTTTTTAAAAGAGAGGCTTTGTGATCAACTCTGTATCATATTTCTTCTTCTTCTACTTGTGTAGGAGAGATGACAAATTACTCTCAAATTCTTCTTTGGCCTGTCTGTCAAACGGATCTTCACCAATATGTAAATCAAGGATCGACCGACACAAGACCTTGCTCTCGATGCTGCCGATGTCCTTCCCCTCAACTGTCCACGAATGTCAGAAAGAAATTATGAGTATCATAACTCAGTTCAATCTAGTTTAGAAGCTAAAACTAAACCATTACCAAAGCAAACAGCCTTCTCTGTTCTGAAACAATCTAAAGAATATAGAGCACCAATAAGATCCTTGAAGAAGATGATATGATTATGATCAGGACGTAGAAGCAAATTTTTTACTACTGATTTATCCAGTGTGCATTTAATGTGTAATGCAGTGCAACTGAACATTCAGTATGGGACTTGCAAGAGTGCAGAAGTAGAAATGAAGAGAGTTTTTTTACTTGTTGTGCGAAGTACATGGCCTCGTTCCCTTGACAGTTCTATAACAGATCCCCGGGGTATTTTATATTCATCCTTGAACAGAGAAGTGAACCTACACAGGCCAACTTGCTAAGTTAGGAAGTTAAGAACATTTCCACGAGTGAATACGTCTATGTTTGTTAACTGAACATCGCAGGCCGATCTTCTAAATGATCTCAAGTGCATGGACATGAAGAAATGTATTCCAAGTTAAATAACAATTAGCTCACCGTTGCAGAACCTCTTTATCATCCAGTCCCCCAAACTTTTGCAGCCTTCTCCCAACAGAATCCTCAAATGCATTTCGTACAGAGTGAATGCTTAGCTTACCGTACAGTATCTGAAGCCTAACCGTCAAGCATACGTCCGCTTCAAGCAGTTCTTGCTTGAGTTCAGAGGCAGAAAGAGTTGCTTGTTTCTTGTCCAGGCATTTCTGCACTTCTTCCTTGTCAGCATACACACCTGCATATATAATTCTGTCAGCCCAAACTTTGCCAACATGGACATCTCAATTCTATCTGCAGTTTCTACACTAAGATGCGGAATCTTTCCAATTTCCACTAAAGGAAAGGAAATAAAACCATACTCCAGCACCTGGGAAACTTGACTATTGTTTCCAATTTCTATCACTTGGTAACAGTTACATTTGATCCATTCATCTACAAGAAGCCTGTATAATCTAAATGCAACGACACTCATAAATGACATCTATATAGGTTTTTGACTGATGATTAGCACAAATAAAAAGATTTCTGAACTTTCAAAACAAGATATTAGCTCAGAATGTGAATCGGATAAAACCACGCCTAAATCAAGCAAATTGATCATGTAGAATATAGCATAAGATAAACTCATTTCAGATTGTCAGTCAAACGATCACACAAAATTCTGGTTGATTCAAGGGATTAGAAACACAATCGAGGAAGCAAATCAAAAGAAAGGAAAGCTTTAGAAATTGGGGATATGCCACTGAAATTACCAAATGCGTAGACATCGATGTTCTTCAAACCTAACAGGCTCTTCCTCCTCAATCCAATGCCCAAAAGCTGCCGATTACCAGAAATAACGCTAGGGAACGACTCTCCGGTCTTTGATTCGACGACGTAGGAATCTGAGCAGTCGACGAGGGAGAGGGAGCCCCACGGTAGGGAGGAGCGGTGGCGGGAGAAGAGCGAATTAAGCGCATTTTCGACGACGGAGGAATTCCAGTCCCTTAGGTTATTCACGGCGGCAAGGCCAGCGAAAGTGGCGGCACCGGTGGCGACGGCGACGACAGCTGCGGCGGAGGGGTGAGAGGCGGTGGTCGTTGCCTTCGAACTAACGTTGGGTTGGTTACTTTGCTGTGGAAACAAGGATGGAAATCGCAGCACTACCATTTTTCTTGTTTTGTTTGTTTTTTGGGTTGGCTTAATTCGGAAGTAGATTGAGACGTTACTACCGGCAAACTAAATGAAAAAGATTTTAGTGAAAAGGGGTTTCAATGAGCTGCGCCTCTGTACGCGATACAAGGTTGGCCATTAAATAGTAGGCCTGGGAGTCTCGTTAATTCAATTATTAATCGTGAGTTAATGGTCGGAGAAAATAATTTGGTGATTGAAATCGATTAACCGATTAACCGACTGATAACCGACTAATTGGTTAAATAACAATTATTAACCGACCGACTGATCGGTTAGCCCTATGAACAGACTCTAACCGACTTAACCCAACAAATCTGAATCTTCATACTTTTCTCCGCCGTCAAATGAGCTGTCGACTTAACATTTCTTCCGGAATCTCGTAACTTCCAGAACCGCCAATTGCGTCCCCACTCCTCAGCAACTCGCCGTTGCCGGATCTATTGCATCCCAGCAGCTCGTCGTCGCTGGATCTGTTGCGTCCTCAACAGCTCGCCATCGTCGAACCGTCGTCGAGCACCAGATCTTCGATTAGGATTTGGAAAAGTAAAAAAGAATTAGAGATCTAATTTCAAACGAGAATAAGATTAGGATTTAAGAGAGGGAAGATATATAGAGAACAGAGATCAACCTCTGCGTGCTTAATAATGGAAGATGAGAATGAGATTTGAGTGCTGCTGTGTAAAAATTGGGGTTAGTGCACTAAGCACCTGGGTTGACGATCTTGTATTGGTTAGGAGTTTTTTTATCGGTTAACGTCGGTTAATTCTAGTTAACCGATGGTTTTAATCGATTATCATTTACCCGACTCTAGCAGTGACTCTAAACCGTTCCCCGACCGCTTTGACCTCGGTTACACTGTCTTTTTAACCGAGTCGGTCGGTTAATTGGTTTAACCAAGACCGATTTTCCAGCCTTATTAAATAGTAAATACTTAATCAACCCATGAAGTGAGGATTACCGACAACATTTCGATGAGATAATTAAGGGCCATGCGAGCCACACAATGGGCGATCCCGTTATCTGCCCTCTTGATTAGCTGCAGGACGCTTGGGATCGCCCGAATGATAGAATCTCTGATTGTCAAGTTGGAATGACCTGACACAAATGCGACTTTCGTCGCGTCTCCTTTGATGTCTACCGACCGACGAACTATGGCCGCGAGAGCGGGGGCTAGAGGAGAACAAGTCTCCGAGTATTTGTCTCCAATGGCGACACCTATTATAAGAGTATCTTGCAAAAAAACAATAAATCAAAAAATAATAAGCAAAAACTATCCAACAAGTTAATAATTGAACGAATGAAAAAATATTCTAACTTTCTACGAATTAAACAGACATCAAGAAAACAATATGAAAAAATCAAAGGGCTGACAACATAAATAAAAAAATTAGGGAAAATAAACATAACAAGAACAAGCAGTTAAACCGTTGGTACCAACAATAGAACAAGAGATAACAAAATCATCAGCGAGGAAACGAACAAAAAATGCATCTCACTCCCTGTACTTTACCAAAATAACATCTTAGTTCCGGCAGCAGGGCACGAGCTATTTCTAATATACATATAACCAGACAAAACCCACAAAACATATTCTATAGCCAGTTTAGTCTTTAGTGTTCTACTTCAGCCAAATGCAATGAATCCTGGTTAAAAACAGGGGCTTTGTGACAGCAGCCTCACAGTGATCAACTCTGTATCATAATTCTTCTTCTACTTGTGGAGGAGAGATGACAAATTACTCTCAACTTCTTCTTTGGCCTGCTTGTCAAACGGTTCTTCACCAATATATAGATCAAAGATCGACCGACACAGGGCCTTGCTCTCGATGCTGCCGACGTCCTTCCCCTCAACTGTCCACGAATATTGAAAAGAATTTATGAGTATTATTATAACTCAGGTCAGTCTAGTTTACAAACTAAAGGTAAGCAATTAATGCCAACCACTGTCTGTTATGAACTATCTAATAATATATAGCACCTATAAGATCTTTGAAGACGATGATATGATTTTGATTAGGACGTAGAACCAAATTTTAGTAATGAAGCCAACTGTGTGATGCAGTGCAACTGATTAGTTCACTGATTTTTAAAGGCCGGTCCTTTTTCTTCCATGTTAAATTCAGTAAGAGAAGCAATGAAAGAGAGGCAAGAGTGCAGAAGAAGAGATGAAGAGAGATTTTACTCGTTGTGCGAAGGACATGGCCTCGTTCCCTTGACAGTTCTATAACAGAACCCCGTGGTATTTTATATTCATCCTTGAACAGAGAAGTGAACCTACACAAGCCAACTTGCTCCTTAGGAATTTCAAAACATCTCCACGAATGAATACTTTTATGTTCGTTAACTGAAAATTGCAGGCCATCTGAAGCCTCCATATGAACATACAGATGGAATACCCAGAGGATTGGCTACAAACTCCTGAAACTTGGGTCATTTGACATTTGACAGCAGTAAAGGAGAAGTACATGCATAATGGGCTTATTTCAGCGGCAAAAATCTTCTAAATGATGCAACCATCATAAGTGGCTAAGTGCATGGACAGACAGAAATGTATTCCCAGTTAAATAACTATATGCTCACCGTTGCAGAACCTCGTTGTTATCCGGTCCCCCAAACTTTTGCAGCCTGCTCCCAACAGAATCCTCGAATGCATTTCGAACAGAACGAATGCTTAGCTTACCGTACACTATCTGAAGCCTAACTGTCAAGCAAACATCTGCCTCAAGCAGTTCTTGCTTGAGTTCAGAGGCAGAAAGAGTTGCCAGTTTCTTGTCCAGACATTTCTGCACTTCCTCCTTGTCAGCATACACACCTGCACCAAAATTTTGTCAGCCCCAAACTTTGCCAACATGGAGATCTCAATTCTATCCGCATTATCTACTCTAGCTGCAGAATCTTTCCAGTTTCCACTAAAGGATACTTTCCAATTTCCATCATGGTAAGGGGCACATTGATCCATTCATCTACAAGAAGCCTGTATAATCTATATGCAACGACACTCATAAACTACAGCTATATAGCTTTATGACTGATTATAAGCACAAATAAAAAGATATCTGAACTTTCAAAACAGGATAGTAGCTTAGGATGTGAGCTGAAATGGGCAAAACCATGCCTAAATCAAGCAAATTGACCACATGGAATCCAGCATAAGATACTCATGTCAGTCAATCGATGACACAAAGTCCGATTGATTCAAGGGGTTGGAAACACAATCGAGGAAGTACATGAAATGAAAGGAAAGCTTTAGAAACTGAGAAAACGCCACTAAAATTACCAAATGCGTAGACATCGATGTTCTTCAAACCCAACAGGGTCTTCCTCCTCAATCCAATGCCCAAAAGCTGCCGATTGCCAGAAATAACGGCAGGAAATGACTCTCCGGTCTTCGATTCGACGACAGAGGAAGAAGCTGAGCCGTCGACGAGGGAGAGGGTGCCCCACGGCAGGGAGGAGCGCCCGCCGGAGAATATCGAATTAAGCGCATTTTCGACCACCGAGGAATTCGAGTCTCTTAGGTTCTTGACGGCGGAAATGCCAGCGAAAGTGGCGGCACCAGCGGCGAAGGCGACGGCAGCCGCGGCGGAGAAGGAGTGGGAGCCGGTGGTTGTTGCCTTGGAAATCACGTTGGGTTGGTTACCTGGCTGTGGAAACGAGAATGGAAATCGCAACATTACCATTTTCTTGTTTGTTTACTTTTTTTTGGGTTGGCATTAGATTGAGACGTTAAAATGAAGATTGAGTGAAAATGGGTTGGGCTTGGGCTGGGCCTGGGCAGGTGATTGGGGCGGTAGCTAGCCTATTCTTCCTGAACAATCCTGTAAGCCAAGCCCAAATTCGCTACTAAACTCTGGAATGATTTCTCCAGCTCTCCTCTCCTCCATGTACCATAAATTAATGTCCAAGTTGCACAATTAAATATTAATCCATAGTTGGGCTAGGGGTTGCATTTAATTGAAAATTCAAATAAATATTTGATCTCTCTCTGACAACATTTGAAAAAAATATAATTTTAAATTCAAGATTATCTTCAATTAAATTAGTTCATTAATAAATCAGATATTAGAATTCATGTAAAAAAAATAAAAAATAACATTCATTATCAAAATAACAAATAAGACACAATTTAAATTAGTGTCCTCAAGCAAGAATTTTGATTTTTTTAGGTATGGAAACTCGATACTCAATAAATAAAATCTAATACGTGGTCAGAAAATGAGATTTTAAATTTAAGATGACTCTGGAAGCATATATTGCAATTTTGAAAACGCACGAAAACTTCATTTTTGGAAATTTTATTCAAAATTTCGTCACTTTAATTAAAACCAAATGACCTTCGGCAATCGGAAATTGATGTTTTCCACTGTTAATACCTCTGATCATGTTGTAAATATCGAAATTACCTAGTGGTATCATAAAGTTTATGTAGATATGATAATAAAAAGAAATAGAGTACGTACGTACCCTGTACATAGTTGCAAATGTTTATTTTGTGTATACGTATGGACGGCCGTGATCGAAACAATTCAATTCGATTAGACAGACCATGTATATATATTGGACAGTGGTATAAATTTCAGGAATTTATTCCGTTCCAAGATGTTCAGGATGGTTATGAACCGTTAAATTTTAAGAGTTTGACCCTTTTACTGATTTAATGGTCTGTATAAAACAGACATTATATTTTTTTTAATTTTTGGATTTCAAATTTTAAATTTTGAATTTGAATTTTGAATTTTGATGTGTAGAGTTTAAAGTATTAAGTCTTCCATTTTGAATTTTTAATTATAAATTTGAATTTTAGATTTTGAACTTTTAAGTTTATGATTTAGAAAATTGGATTTTTATTTTTTATTTTCAGAAATCTAAAAAATAGAAAGAAAAAATATATTAGAAATACCAAAAATATCCCTCCAATTAAAAGTTTCTGAAATTCCTAAAAATTTCCTCGCCTGAATTTTAAATCGCATCCTATATATATGGGCTAATCAAATCACAAAAAGACAAAAGTGATGTTAATGTTTGACAAATGTATATATATATATTATTAAAATTCCAAGAGTCTAAACATCTGTTGTCGTTTTCGCATGAAGAATATTTGGACTTGGAAACCCAAATTAAATTATGGGAACATTACGAGGCAAATTAAATAAATTCTAATAGTGTCAAAGTAGAGTTATTGGGACAGGCCTTGAATTGGCGTTGAAAAAAAGATGAAAACTTAACGAAAAAGATTGATCAAGACCAACAAGGTAATTCGCTGCACAATTTGCTTCGTGATATAAGTGGGAAATGAAAATATCCCAATTACGGGCACACAAATCCTGAAACTCGAGGACTGCACTAGCGTGTTGATGATCAAGGCATCATGACTTGGAGAGAATGGAGATAGCTGTTTTAAAATTGTATCCGCAACTTCTTAATATCCAAAGACCAAGCCAACTTTATACCGTCGAGGACGTCTCCAATTTCTGCTCGAGTAATTGAGCAGCTATCTAAATTGTGGCTAAAAGCATGAACAAAATCACCCTTATAATTCAGTCAACTCGCTATAATCGCTTCCAAAATTTATTTTATTTTTTTACGAGCAATAGTTAGAAAAAATACAGTACGGATTCAGTATTGTATTTATATGGTCGGAATTTTATATGGCATTTGAATATAGCAGTACGTCTGGCAAAGAAATGAAAAAAATATTTTTCTACTTACAGTACGAAAATGAGAGCTTTAAATGCATTTAGTACGTATGCGGTATACATGTCATATATGTGAATCGAATTTTTGTTGAACTATGTAAAAATAAAATTGATGGGATGAAATAAATGACATGAAATTCAGTTTACGGAAATCGTTCTTCACTCGTGATCAAGGTTCAAGAAGGCGTTAGACGTTAAGTAAGCGGAGAAGTCCTACCTAGCGCCTAGGACGATTAATCGTTGTCTATGCGCTATTAGTCGTTAAAAAAAATATAACAAGATAAGAATTGTATCTCAAGGACCGTTGAAATTTGATCTCCTCCTCACATAGTCATCATTGTAAGAATTAGGGTTGAGTCACTGTTTTCTTGCAGTCATAAACCTGTTCGAAGGATCGACTTTTTCAGTGGACGGAATGTAGAGAGACGGTGGTGCAACTTTGTCTTGACTTAAAACAACCGCTTCCCGTTAACTACCGTGCTCATTCATGGTTAATTATGTTGTTTTGTAATATGGATGCTTTATATGCTATTGCAACTTAAATGGAGGACTCAAAACCATATTTTCTAGAGTTAATTTAATGGGCCAATAGGGTATTTCCATGTGGCGGACATTATGATCCCCATTATAAAGACCAAATCCAATGTTCTGATGTCTCATTAATTGCAGCGAATCCACGACTGGTTTCTTAACTCTTCTTCGTGGTGTTAATCTATCCAAGTTCATGACTAACAATGAGCCATTTGGAAGCTAATTGTATCTCAAGGTTTCATTTTGGCGAGTGCCTTTTGAACACTAGTCCATATGTACGTTGAAGAGAAAGTGATGTTTCCGTTGGTAGAAAGTTTATATTTTGAATACGATCAATATTAATCGACTTTTTAAATGACAGATTAATGCTATAATTCAAATAATATTTAAACCGTTTAGAAAATAAGGATGGAGAGATACAAATATATATGAGAGGAAAAGAGTATTTCTATTGAGGTGTATCTCAAACATATAAGAGTGAGCATTATTTAGAGGTTTATGATATATAATTTCTGATGACTAACATAATTATAATACTTTAGTATAGAGATAATGATAATTGATTCTCATAGTTAATGTATAGATTACAATATGAACATTCATTCCTCATAATAATATTCATCACACTCTCCATTGAATGACCATTGGTTAAGAATTTGTATTATGTTTTTCGAGCACGCTATTGATACGGCCTCGTTAAAAACCTTATCAGGAAAACCCAATGGGAAAATCCATGGTTAAGGGGAAACGAGTGCAACGCGTATCGGCTCTCACGGATGATGATATCAGTTGAGATCTTTCATATCGACTCCCCCCCTAATGATGATATCAACTCGTCCTCATCATTATATCAATTGAGATCATTCAATCGTCAAACTCTAAAATTTTGGCCTAGCTCCCCAAAAGTTGATGTAGAGATAGAGCCTTGATGAATAAATCAGCTACGTTAGCACTTGACTGCACTTGTTTGACGATTATTCAAACTCATAAAAATATTCTTTCAACTCATTGGAGTTTATGCATATAAAATGATGAACGGTCATCGATAATCAATATCTATAGAACACTTCCCCTTACCTAACTAAAAAAACACTATGAGATAAAAATTAGTAAACGGAAAAAATACATAAATATCAGCCAGCCAAGGTGTACCTTTAGAGCGTCAGTAAGACGTCTGTTGACTCGGGTCAGTTGGACGTACAAATGCCACGGGCATAAAATTAAAAATAAAAAAAGAACCCGCAGCTGGGTTTTGGATCATCAGCAGTTTGTGTACAGAGTACTAGCTATCTGCTACTTAAGAATGAAGGAATATAAATGCATGATAATATAAACAAACTAATTGCTTGAATATCTTGATTTTAGCCCGCCGTAGTTTGTTGAAATGGACTTCCTATGGGGAGTGGTTGGTTTGGCACAAAATATAATATATATATATATATATATATATATATATATATAGAAAATAATTATGAAACACCTCAATAATAACAATATATAATAATAATACTGGCCGGGCCGAGCCGCCTTTTGTCCCTTTTCCCCAAATGATTTGTATACTATAAAATAATCAATTAAATAAAGGGTTTAGACGAATCATTATGCAGCATTTCAATTAGACGGTAAAAGTACATTTCTTTATGGAGAGCTATCTGAAGATGTTTATGTTGAGCAACCACAAGGATTTGTGGTTGTTGGGGAGGAATCCAAGGTATATAAGCTACAAAAGGCGATTGAAGCAGGCTCCAAGAGCCTGGTACAGCAGAATAGAGGCATACTTCCTAAAAGCAGGCTTTAAGAGGAACAGCCATGAACACACACTGTTCATTAAAAAAGCTGGTGACGAGATTCTGATAGTCAGTTTGTATGTTGATGATCTAATGTACGTCAGTAGCAGTAATCAGCTCATTGATGAGTTTAAGGCATCAATGAAGTCAGAATTCGAGATGACTGACCTTGGGAAGATGAGGTGTTTTCTGGGAGTTGAGGTTGTTCAGGATAGTACAGGATTATTCATTGGCCAACAGAAGTATGCTAACGATATATTGAAGAAATTTAAGCTTATGGAGTGCAACCATGTAAGAAATCCTATGGTTCCTAGTGCAAAGTTAACAAAAACTGGAGATGGAGTATCTGTCAACCCTACTGAATATAAGCAGCTAATAGGCAGTTTGCTGTACATAACAGCAACACGACCAGATATAATGTACTCTGTGTGTACCCTCAGCAGATACATGGAGGCACCAACGAGACAGCACGTGCTGGCAGCCAAACGTATCATGAGATACTTGAAGGGCACATTAAATACTGGAATCAAGTACAACAGAACTGGAAGTCAGCAGGGTTTGATTGGTTACACAGATAGTGACTATGCAGGGGATGTAGATGATCGAAAAAGCACAAGTGGATATCTATTCTACCTGGCTGGAGGAGTGGTCTCCTGGTCATCAAAGAAACAGCCAGTGGTGACCTTATCAACAACTGAGGCAGAGTTTGTGGCAGCATCATTCTGTGCAACACAGTGTGTCTGGATGGGAAGTATCCTGGGACAGATTGAATGGAAGACCAGTATAGAAACATCAACAACTATATTCTGTGATAATAGCTCAGCTATTAAGCTATCAAGAAATCCAGTCCTACATGGCAGAAGCAAGCATATCGATGTTAGGTTCCATTTTCTGAGAGACTTAGCAAATGAGGGAGTGATCAAGCTGGAGTTTTGTGGAACACATGATCAGGTGGCAGACATTATGACTAAGGCAGTAACAATGGACACCTATGAGATGTTGAGAGACAAGCTGGGAATGACTGTTCTTCCTGAGCAACTCCAGGAGACATGAACTGAACATTATTCTGAATTGGTGTTCAGTTCAGGGGAGGATTATGTTGGACGAAAACTACGTCGTTTCAGTTTAAGTTATTGTGTTGGTCAAAACTGTGTCGTTTTGAGTTAAAGTTTCTAAGCTGTTGCAATTTGGTCACTAGTGTTTTGTTAGTTGACACTTTAGTCCTGTACGCAGTCTGTTAGTTAGTTCCTGCATTTCAGGCTACTGGGTATGAATCAAGGGCAGTCCGTTGCCAAATTCTCCAGATTCTTAGGCCTCCTTTTGTGTACTTATTGTTGCCTTTGATCTTCTGAATAAGATGGTCAGATTGCACGAGTTCTAAGGTTTACATATAAAACACTTCCCCTTACCTAACTAAAAAAAACAATATGAGATAAAAACCTACCGAACGGAAAAAATACATAAATATCAGTTTAGCTAGGTGTACCTTGTGAGCGTCAGTAAGACGTCTGTTGACTCGGGTCAGTTGGACGTACAAATGCCACGGGCATAAAATTAAAAATAAAAAAAGAACCCGCAGCTGGGTTTTGGATCATCATCAGTTTGTGTACAGAGTACTAGATATCTGCTGCTTAAGAATGAAGGAATATAAATGCATGATAATATAAACAAACTAATTGCTTGAATATCCATCAATCTGCAGTCTCCTTGTTTAATCAGCATATCTTGATTTTAGCCCGCCGTAGTTTCTTGAAATGGACTTCCTTTGGGGAGTGGTTGGTTTGCCACAAAATATAAAATATATACATATGTAGAAAATAATTATGAAACACCTCAATAATAACAACATATAATAATAATACGGGCCGGACCGCCTTTTGTCCCTTTTCCCCAAAATGATTTGTATACTATAAAATAATCAATTAAATAAAGGGTTTAGACGAATCATTAATCACGTTCGTATGAATTTTAAGGAAATATAATACATCAAAATATAAAATGGTTTCAGTCCGAATTGTCTGCCCATTGGCAGGATGTAAGAAATTACTCAATTACATAACCCACTTGCACTTGTCGCAGGCTTTCTTAATCTTTGTGTGACTAATTTTATGTTCTTTTTCCAAGGACAATAATCCAGTGATGTTAAGAATGGAAATCTCTAAAATAATCATACAATTTTATATTTAAACAAAAAAGTTAAGATGTATATTGTGAAAGTTTAAAATAAAAAAAGTTTGATTTTTGTTAAAATGTTTTAATATCTTATTTATAAGTCAAGATGCTATATACAAACTTATTTGTATTTGTCACACTTTATATTCCGTGTTCGCTCTATAATTTTATTTATTACATGTATATGTGTCTAAGTAAATTAAAATATTTACAAGCTGATGAAATGTGGCATGGTAAATAAATCTATACTGATTTTATTCTTTAAAATGCTGCATGAAACTGTATTACATGTCATCATTGCTTCTTCGTTAATGAAAGTCATTGAAAAGTAATAGCTTAACAATATTTACTTTTTTTAGAAAGACTTTAAAGCATTGAGATAACAAATATTAATAAAAAAATAAATTATTTATCATGTTGAGGAGTCAATTATATCGGCAAGCTTAGCTTCCTGAGAGTCAACAATATCTAAACTTACCAAACTTAACTCGCTAAGAGTTAACATGACATAAAAAAAGAATTTACGATACATAATAATTCACCAACTTATAGTATAATTTTTGCAACAATGAACTCAACAATTCTTAAATGCCATTCTTTCTTCATATGAAATGTGAATCCCAACTCCCTACTTAAAACCAATTCTCAATTAAATCGCAAAAAAAAACATTTAAGACTGCATTAAATGGAGACGATTTGAATTTAGAAAATAAATAAAAAAGCGCGGGAAAGAGGAAAATAACATAAGTACCCTCATGCCACAGCTGCTGCGTTTTAGACTTATTATTTCCAAAATTATTTCCCCACGTTTATTTAAAATAGGGATTATACCCAAAATAGCCCCTCTATATTACAAATTAACATATGAGCCCCTCTACTATGTTTTTTCGATTCAAATCCCTAAACTTTGCTCCGATTAACAATCAAGCCCTTTCCTATCTTTTCTGGTCGCCAGGGTCCGTTGTTTATGAGTCAGCACGGACATGGTGGTTTATAAGCTGATGTAGCGTTGTTGACTGGGATTTCCACTAATCTTAGTCAACCTTATTTAATGTGCATATTTGTAATAAAAAAATTTTCATTCAATGAGGAAATCAGAGCAATGTAAAGGTAGAGAGGAGATTTGTTTTTCTTCTTACCTTCAATCTGCTACAGCCCTAAAAGGAAGAGAAGAGATTTCTTCGTCTCAGTACAAATATTTTTTTTTCAAATTCCAACATTCATCTCGTTATAGCAAAATCGGACCTAGCAACATATAATCATATACATTGTATCACTTTTGTCCTCTTATTGCCTACTTTCTATTAAAGTAAGGAAGCTGTTGAAATGACTCTATGTTGCTTCAGTTTCAATTCATAAACCTGAAGCTTCGGTTAAACAAGGAAGTGAAAGAAGTTTAATAACCATTCAAATAGAAGAACGAAAACTCAAATACACAAAGTGAAGCATCAATCAATGATCCCAACCAGGCGACCAATACCAATTAAATAAGCTAATAAGGAGCTACAAGTGAAAGAGATGGAGAAGGAGATGAATGGTTTTTTAATTGTTTAATTGTCATATACTCAGATTTTCTTTTCTCGATTATATTGCTCTAATTTTCTTATCAGACGGAAATCTTAAAAAACAATAAAAAATATGCATATTTAATAAAAAATTTAACAAAAAAATGTGGAAATCTCAATCAACACCATCACATCAGCCCATAAACCAATATGTACTCGCTGACTCATTAAAAACAGACTCCGACGACCAAAAAAGATATGAAGGGGCTTGATTGTTAATCGTAATAAAGTTTGAGGGTTTAAATCGAAAAAAATATAATAAAGGGGCTCATATATTAACTTGTAATAATAGAGGGTCATTTTTGATATAATCCCTTTAAAATAAAATTGTGGGGATACCATGCAGCCATAAGTTGGAATCTATTGGGAAGTTGATTCTGTCTCCTTCCTTCTCCTTTCTTACCCACTTTCTTTCTTTTTTTTTCTTCCTTTTTTTTAATTAATAATAATCAAAATAAAATAAAATAAATTCTCATTTGAAAGGGATTATAAATACTCTCTCCCTCTCTCCATTTCCCACTCACCACCTCCTCCTCCACTGAAGGCTTTTTTCAGATCGAGGTGCCGAAACCAGCTCCGACCAAGAAGAAGAAAAAGCCCAGTCAAACAATCACCCAATACTATTTGATCAATCAATATGTCTTCTCTTCTTCATTCCTCCACCGCCGCCGCCACCACCACCATACATCGTCCAGTATTGGCCGCCTCCTCCGCCGCCTGCTTCCGGCCACTCTTTTTCCCTCCCTCCGGTGAGTAGTTGATACTAATAACCGCCCTTTTCAGATTGAAAAGAGGCAACTTTTTTCCGCGAAAGCTTAAACGTGACGGACTGCATGTATAATAATATTGTGTGATTTATTTACTTTTTCGTTTTCACTTTTTCTTTCTGAAAATTAGTTGCCGCGGTAATCAAACTAATAATTGTACATACAGATGTCATATTTCGATAAAACGACGTTATCTCCAAAGTGAAAAATTAGTGTCCTCTTCATAAACCCAAATATGAACTGGTTTAATCTCTCTTGATTTTTTATAATTATTTTTCTTTTAGTTTTATTATTATAGAAAGAAAGAAAGAATAGTAGGCCAACTCTGTTCATTCATCAAGCTTATTTTATTTTTTTACAGTGGGGCGGCTGGATCCCGTTTGTTAGTATGTCAACAAACACTCTCTAGAAAACCGTACAGAAAAATAAATAATACAAATAAAAAGAAAGACCTTTCTTTAAATATAACTTCTTCACAAAAAAAAAATATTTAAAAACTATTATTGTTTTGAAGGATTCTTTTGAATTTGTTTGGAGGGCCGGTAATGATGCACTAGTCAGTCCTATACTGGCGATATTAATTAATTATACTAGTAATTGATCTATTTGCCTTTGTTTTATGAAATATAATATATGTTTTTTAATTACAAACTTTATTCAATATTGGCTGCTATTATCCTACAGGCGCGTGGTTGAACAGTGCTACGAAAGATAAGAAGGTTCGGTCAGATGTCCGAGCCAGATGTGTGGTATCCAAATCTCGAACACAAGGTAATTAAAAGGTTTTAGCAATTTTATTTATTTATAATTAAATAAATAAATAACAAGGAACACTGTATATATTCTGCTGAGTTTTGGTACTGATATCTCTCTCTCTGTGTTGTTTGTGCCAAAGAATACGAAGCTGACGTGTTTCAACAAAATGGTTCGCCAGTGATAAAGTGGCACGACATTGTGGAAGATGACATTGAACAGGAAACTCTCAAGGTAAACAATTTTTTTATTAATTATTTCACTAGATCAATAATGGATTATTCCGTATTAATTATTTATCCATTCTATATATATAAATAATCTTCCTTGTGTTATGTTTAGGTGTCGGTATCGAGTGAGATAAACAAACGGGTCAGTATAATAAAATCAATGCTGGACTCCATGGAAGATGGAGAAATCAATGCCTCAGCATACGACACAGCCTGGGTGGCTTTGGTTAAAGACGTGAACGGCAGCTGCGGTCCCCAATTCCCCGAAAGCCTCGATTGGATTGCCAATAATCAGCTCGACGATGGCTCCTGGGGCGACGTCGAGCTTTTCCAGGCTCACGATCGCCTCCTCAACACTCTAGGATGCATCGTGGCCCTCACTACCTGGAACTTACATCCCGACAAATGCGCTAGAGGTTAGAATCTGTAATTTCATGTCTTAAATGCTAAATTAAAGATCCGTATCTTTAACATAAATGGACGTTATTAAAAATAATATTTATGCCGTCCATATTTACTTCTTTCCTTATTAGTAGTTAGATACACACTTCTCTATCATTAATAAACCAACTTTGTATTATACGAGTGGATTCAAGTGAGATCTTGTTGTTCACGTGGTTGAATTATGAGATAAAGTTAAAAAAAAAACTCGGAGTTCCGTTGGTGGGGAAGCATGTGTGAAAGAGAGGCAACATGAGTCGCTACATCCAAATGAAGGCCGGCATTGAGATGTCAACTTCTGTAAATTTACAGTGTCGGGTTATGTTTGTTGTTGTTCGAGTGATTGATTGATTGATTGATCGCTCGCTCTGTGTTGTTTGGAATCAGGGATGAAGTTCTTTAACGAGAATCTGAAAAAGCTAGAGGATGAGAACATGGAACACATGCCGATTGGGTTCGAAGTGGCTTTCCCTTCGCTTCTCGAGCTGGCTCGTACCTTGAACCTCGACGTCAACCATGATTCCCCAGTTCTCCAGGAGATCTATGCCGCCAGAAAAATCAAGCTCAACAAGTAATTAAATCCTAATTATCATTAATTAATCCCAGCCAATTAATCTCAATTACTGTGACTAATTAAGTTTTTAATTAAATAGGATCCCAAAAGAAGTCCTGCACAACTACCCCACCACTCTACTCCATAGCTTGGAAGGATTGCCGGATCTGGACTGGGATAAGCTTCTGAAGTTGCAGAGTGAAGATGGGTCTTTCTTGTTTTCTCCTGCTGCAACTGCTTGTGCTTTGGCTCAGACCAATGATCAAAAGTGCTTGGGGTATCTAAGCAAGATGGTCCAGAAATTCAGAGGAGGAGGTAAATAACAAAACTTGTACTCTGTTTTTGTTCATCCTCTGTTTCAGACTTTCAGGGTTGTATTATACCTAATTTTCCTCTGTTTTTGTTGTCTCCAGTTCCGAACGTTTACCCGGTTGATCTGTTTGAGAACATATGGGCAATCGATCGGTTGCAGCGACTTGGAATTTCCAGATATTTCCAGCCAGAGATTACTAAATGTGTCGACTACATTGAAAAGTAAGAGCTTAATTTAATTTAATTTACCTTACTGTAATTTTGTCTTTCAAAGGAATTTACCTTTCTAACCTCGCATTTTCTAATTCACAGATATTGGGATGAGAGGGGTATCTGCTGGGCAAGAAACTCGGAGGTGCATGACATTGACGACACTGCTATGGGATTCAGGATTCTGAGAACTCACGGCCGTAAAGTTTCTCCAGATGTGTTCAAGTACTTTGAGAAGAACGGAGAGTTCTTCTGCTTCGCCGGACAGTCAAACCAGGCGATTACCGGTCTTTTCAACTTGTACAGAGCATCTCAGGTGTTGTTCCCAGGGGAGGAAATCCTGGAGAACGCGAAACAATACGCTTACAAGTTCCTCAAGGAGAAGCAGGCTTCCGACGAGCTCCTTGACAAATGGATCATTACCAAGGACTTGCCCGGAGAGGTCGGACTTGCATTGGATGTCCCCTTTTATGCGAGTTTGCCTAGAGTTGAGAGCAGGTTCTTCATCGAACAGTATGGCGGCGAAGACGATGTCTGGATCGGAAAAACTCTTTATAGGTAACATAGTGGTTTTTGATTGAACTGTGTTTGGAAAAATTAAAATCTTGAGATAAAAACTATTTAAATTTGAATTCGTACATAAAAGATATGAATTAAAAAAATACGAAACTGCCCCTATTCAGTAAAATGTTTTGGGCACCATAAGAAAGACTTTCATTATTGACCCTTTACAGTCAAATTTGGACGCTGGGTATGGTTTGAATTTCAAGGTAACTTAATTGGAATGTAATTTTATTGATGCAGGATGCCTATTGTAAACAATAACTACTACTTGGAGCTAGCCAAGATTGACTACAACAATTGCCAAACAATCCACCGTATGGAATGGGAAAATCTTCAACAGTAAGTCTACAAATAAAATTGGATGAAAATTTGAACATTTTTATCGGACGGAAATTCAGATCATAGATAATGAAATTTAATCTGTCTTTAATTTCTTTTTTAACATAGATGGTACGAGGAAAGTGGAGTGGGAGAATTTGGGGTGAGCAAAAGGAGCCTGCTGCAAGGGTACTACATGGCGGCGGCCAGCGTGTACGAGCAGGACAGGTCAGCAGAGAGAATGGCGTGGGCCAAGACTTCTGCCTTGCTGGAAGCGATCCAGTCATACTTCAACGTCGACAAGTCAAAGGAGGCTCGCGCAGCTTTCGTCCACGAGTTCAGCCACGGGATAGGGATCCGGTCGTGGAGCAGTAGTAAAAAGACGACAACTAGGCAGGATCTGGTGAAACTATTATTGGGCACGCTAAACCACATTTCTCTGGACGCACTCGTGGCTAACGGACGCGACATCGGCCAAGCCCTCCGCCGATCCGTGAGTCCCTCCCTCCCTTGATATATACATTTTTGTTTTGTTTTGGGTTTGGATCGGTTGACTCAAATGTTTGTTGTGTTGTTGTTATACTTAGTGGGAAGAATGGATGGTGAAATGGGAAGAGGAAGGAGACAGAGGAGTTGGGGAGGCAGAGCTTGTGGTGAAGACACTGAACTTGGCAGCTGGGCGTTTGAGTTCCGAGGAGTTTATGATTCTAGCCACTACTGAAGAAGAAGATAACTCTCTGTATCACAAGCTTGCAAACCTGACCAATAACATCTGCCACCAACTTATCCATTTCAAGGACTCAAAGGTCAGTCCCTCTCAGTACTGCTGTCTTTTTCTTCCCTCAAGTTTGCTTCCAAATTCCTCAATTTCAATGGAATATATAGCTCCAAACCCCTACTTTCTCTGCCACCTTCTAAAATGGCTGCTTACAACGTCATAAAAAAATTTCAATCTTTTCGTCCACCCGACGGCAAACCCGCCTTGGTAAATCAAATCTGATTGAACATGACTATTGACTAGAGGAATGAATATTGAGTTCCACAAACAATAAACTACTGTTTTGCTTTTATATATGGGTGTTAATGGGTTCTGACAATGTTCCCAACACTGTTAAAAGCTTGTGTTTCTGTTCTGATATGTTTTTCATAATGAAACAGGAGGACGAGGACAAAACCCGGAATCTGAATACTACAACGCCAGAGATAGAGAGTGGGATGCAGGAGTTGGTCCGTTTGGTGACTCAAACGCCGTCAGATGGCAATGATGATTTGAAGCAGAGGTTCATGGACGTGGTCAAGACATTCTACTACTCTGCCGTTTGTGAACCTGGAACCGTCAACCACCACATTGCCAAAGTCCTGTTTGAGAGAGTTCATTAATTAGAGAGACAAGACAACCAAATAGTAAGTAGATGTGCATATAACTATCTAATGTAATAATAATTTAATAAATCTCAAGTTCATATGTTCATTCAAAATTCCTCCCTTTTGTTGTAAGCTTTGTCATGACATGATCATATACAACATCATGTTATCAATACTTCTGTCTAAGAAAGGCATCAATGAAAATCAAAGTGTTTCATTATATTATAACTTGTTTAAGATTACTTGTACTGGACCGTGACTTCCTCCAGTTTTTTTTTCGTTCAAAGGTTGATCTTGAGGCTTGACAAGAGAAATGACATACAAAATCGAAATTTTTAAAATTATCAAATTCTAAATCGCAACACCAACAACCGAACGGAACAAACTAGAAAAAAGCACCCAAAATCGCAAGACCAAATACACGCAACAACAAAATCTCACGAAAACAACAAGGTATAAAGAGAAACAATCTTCCATTAGTCAAAGAAGCAAACTGCATAAGCTTCAACAAGAATCTAGCGGTTCAACAATCGGAACCACAAACCCTAGCAGATCTCTAGAACTCTCACACACACTCAAGAACACAAGGAAATTAATCGGTCTCGGTATCTTTAAAACATAGGAATTAACCACATAACTTATTTAGTAAGTAGTAAGTAACCAACGGTGTTCCATTAGTGACTCGAACCGAACCAATATATTCTTGTCAGAGCCAACCAAAAAGTGGACCAGACAGCTAGTTCCTTTCGGTTGAGCCTAGATTAAACAACAACAACACTGGTTCGAACCGAATCAATTCAGATCGGGAAGCTAATTCCTTGCGATTGTGGCTAAATTAAACAACAACGGTGATTCAAACCGAACCAATCCCAGTTTGAGCCGATCAAGAAATGGACCGGGGAGCTAGTTCCCTTAGGTTGGGCATAGAATGAACAGCAACAGCGATGGACATAAATGACAATAGGGGCACATGTAAAAAGGTTGTTTGTTCTTGTTGTTGATAATATTGTGAAAAGAGGGTGATCCTCTTTTGACCTTGTTCCTACTAGTGGTTTCCTTCTTTCTTCCCCCATTGAAAGATGATTGAGATAGAGCAAAAACAGTACAACTGTTTTTATCATCTATGGTTCCAAATGGCAGACACTGTCACATAAAAGCAAAGCTAGAGGAAGTGGAGATTCTATGAAATCCCACGCTTGCAGATTTCACACTCCACTTTGAAAGTCTTCCTCACAACAAAGAAACACCAGCCTTTTCAGTTTTACACTCCCTCCCTCCTTGCTTGTTTTGAAGTTTGGTCTCAGAGATTGGTCCAACAAATGGCTATCCAAAAGATTTGACAGTACTTGTACTTGTCTGTCTTGCACTGCCACAGATGATTCAACTAATCATATATAATAGTGATCCAACTCACCAAAGATAATGTTCACACTCGGGTGAGAGTGCTCTTTCTATATAGGGCAAGTATTCCGGGTAAAAGGATCCACACGACTCTTATGACGGTGTCAATATTCGATTATCGTTGTGAGCTGTTCGTAGCCAGTTGAGGGGCTAAAATTTTGAATGACTTTATTGTTGGAAAAAGAACATGTTTGGACCATGGTATTAGAGTTTGATTTACGAACTTGGTGCCTAGCAACAACAAAGTTGGTAATGCATGTTGTTGGAGATTGGTTAGGTAGTTCATGTACTTAGGTACGATTTTCACTTGGAGAAATTCCTAGTTAATTATCAGCCGATGGAAGGATGACTTATAGTGTTGGAAAAGGATGTAGTTCATCTTTGCTTATCAACAAGCGACTGTTGTGAGACAGTGAATGAAGCATTCTTGCACCAGTTTTCTTGTCCTGGAAGCAGAATTGGTATTTATTTTGATTAGGTATAAAGATTATGAAAAAATAGTTCATGACACCTCTATTAAGTTGATATCAAGACACAAGTAAAGTCAAGAAAGTAAATAGTAAACAAAAGCATGATGTACGAAAACCATACAATTAGGTTAGGTATAATGCAAGTATTATTGTTTAAACAACTAACTCATAATATCTCCTCAATATTTGTTTATTTCATCAAAAGACATCATTAGGAATATTGGTTGGTGGGAATGTCCATACCATACATATGGATGGTGCATGGAATGTGGGGGTATAGTAGTAGCAGTGAAATGATGGGGAATGAAAGACCATGATGAAGTGAAGGTGGGACTTGGGGAATGAAAGACCATGGGAATAAAAATCATCATTATGGATTATGATTGTTCATAATGATCACCATACACAATGTACAGGGAATAGATTAGTTTGGACCGGAGTGTTAGTAGCAGGCGGCTGTCGGTAAATAATGTAATAATCCGTTAATTGATAGCTTATTACCTTTTGTTTGCAACAACGGTTGGTCGCTTTAATCATTGGTAGCAGCAGCAAATGAGGGGAATGAACAGAGACAGAAGAGAATTGGAAAAAGGAAGATGCAGAAGTTTGTGATTCTGTACAGGTAAAAATATGTATAGTTTTCTGATAGCCTTTACGACCACACTCCAATGTTCACTGCACTCATTTTATGATAATCCATCATCCACCATGTTTCTTCTCTGTTGCTTTTTCACTGCCATCTCTGCAGGAACACACAGAGCACGTGAGTACTTGTGTTCTTGTTTGTTGGTTGAACCTTTATGGTGTTCATGGCATTTGCAAAGGCCTCCAGTGGACACGCAGCTGCCATGGAATGGAGCCAAACACAATGGAGTACTCTGGTACCAACGACTTGTCGAAAAAACTACTGGTAATTGATAATGTGAGAAGGACAGAGGATGCGAATGTACTCTTTTGTTTTGAAGGAAAATAATGAAGAAATGTTGTGGGACGTACTGTATTATTTGGGAGAAGTCAGAACTGGAGAAGAGTTCACTCAGAAACACACATGCTGGAGGAAGTCATCCACCAAATTCCAACACACTTAAACAAACAAAAAATCCAGTCGATAAACTTGTCAGCAGTGGGGCATTCTGGTGTTCAAATCTACTCTCCAACCAAGGGAAGGGGACAGGAGTTACCATTTTCATAACGCCAGCAATCTGAGCAGTTAATTTTATATATTCTGACGACTTTTTGTTGGCACTACCAAGCCCATTCACTATAATCAAACCTCCAGCCACCACTGCGGTCTGAGTTGTATACGTATGTACTCGCGCACACTCACATGTAGCCATTTAGTCATTAGTGCACGATTATATACTAGTGTACATGAGTGTGGTCTTCTAATCATAAATTATTTCGAAATCAAAACTCCAACAACTAGGAAAACCTCTGATCACCGAAAGACCTGCCCGCAATTTCATAAAAAGTCATCGAAACTACACTATACAGTAAGATAACCTTCTAACCTCGTTTAATCTATGGTGCACATCTTTAACTTATAAGGAGTGATCCAAGAGCTTAAATATGATCCTTGATGAGATCATCAAGGAGTTTAGGCATCTAGATAAAGAGGCAATCTTGGACTCGCGATTATCAAACAAATTCATGGATACGCAGCGAAACAAATTTAAAAGGAGCTAGCCAAATAGAGGTTACAAACGACTCGAAGATCATCATGAACGCAAACCTTAACCTCAACTAACCTCTCATAAAAGTCAAGGGACAAAAAGAACAATTCTTGATACAAAGGATGACATCACATGACACAATCTAACTCACATCGAGATTCAGTTAATCGTACTCTAACTCATCAGGAGTAATCGGTCGCTTAAGAGGGATAATCGATTTCTTCTCCACGTCACGAGAAAGAGCTTTCCTCATATCTGAAACAGATCACCATGGTTTAAGACTCGATGTAAAGCAAAAACTGAAGTACAACATAAAAAGGGAATTTGGTAAGTGCTTTAAAGCATGGTGTTGAATGGGCATTACCTAAGCCATCTTCCTCTCCAGAGTAGTACCGGAGAACCCTTCTGTAAATTACATATCCAAGCTGCAACATAACGACAGATTCAGTTACCATAATCTGAAGGGACATTTAGAACGGCAGTTTGCATTTGAGCCCCTAATCAGCATACAGAATATCAGATAAGTAGATGCTGTCAAGGAAGTGATTGAAAGCAAGATGGTCGGAGAATCTTAATGTAGTCAGGCTCGTGTCACATTATTAATGAGGCCATGAAACACAACAAGAGACAGGGCACAACGTAGAAACTCTATCGACAATGCACTGCCCCTGTTCCGTTCAAACACTTCTGACAATCACAGAAATACCGACTTAACCACACCTAATGAGAAGGTTACACACTTTGTCTTCATAGAAGAAGAGGAAAATGAAGAAAGGAGGGTCATGGCAAATGTTTCTTTAACTCCAATGAGCATAAAAGACAGAGAGAACTAAGGGAGAAGAGACTATCTGATGTTTCGATCCAAGAGGTAGCAAGACTGATCCGATTATGCAAACAATATGCTTCAAATTACCACACCACTCTATGAACTCTGTTTCTCTCATGACAAGAAAAATTATTCTAATAACAAAGCAAATAGTATGGTTACGAGTAACAAGTCAGCAAGCAACAATAAAACAACTAATTGGGGGCTCCGTGGCACGCAAATGGAATTTGGAACAAATGTCGTGCCCTTCTAAAGCTAAATTAAGGGTTTATAAATAAAAATTATGTGTCTTCATACGTACCAATATGAAAAATGTGCCAGAGTTATAAAAACCATTACCTTCTCATACATCTTGATGGCTGGTGTATTGGATGCTCTCACAAAAAGATCCACAAAGTAACCCTTGTCACTGAAAACAAATCTCTTATTAGAACCAAGAATAAAGCAAACTACTTTAGAACATATAAGTTCAAAGCAATGTAACTTAAGAATTTTCAATCTGTTGCCAGAGTTCAAGGAAAAGCCAGAAGAGATGTAACTGTCTTTAAACCTCACTAACTTTGCAGCACTTAATGCTCTATCCAGAAAACAGTCATGAATCCAACAATCAAACTTGCACAATCCAGAGAACATTTATTCAAATCAAAGCTGAACTTCCAAAACTATCATCACATTATGCAGTTCCACAGTCTAAGAAGAAGTTACAGCAATACCAATCTGTCAACAATGACACATTCATAAACATAATTTTGCAGCAGAACCCTAGTAATTCATCAATTGACCTTCCTGAATTCAGCGGTAAAGAAAAAGAAAGGGTTCCAGTCCTTACATCTTGTCGCTGATATCCTCAAGAAGGTTCATAAGCTTCTTGGCCAATTGCTGCCGGCGGTACTCTGTAGCCACCGTAACGGCCGTCACGTGACCATGCCACGATTCGCCTCGTCCTTCTACTTTTCCCATAACTGGTAACAAAAATCATTCAAACCCCAGTTTTCAATTGACCCAAGAATTAACTTGCAGCATTAGTTGAAGGAAAGGGGAGAGATTGAGAGAGAGACTTACTGTATCCCATGACTTTGTTGCCAGGGGCATCGGCGACGTGGAAATAATCAGGCCATCTCGCCAAGTAGGTCATGTAAAATGACATGTTGAACTAAGGAAAAAAAAGGCACAATCTTTCAATGCTATTTGATGCCGTAACAAATCTTGGATTGGTGAAATCAGTGGAAGAAAGAATTGAATGAGGAGATCTTACGGTTTCGGTGAGATGGTCGAGGTTGACGGAAGCGAATCGGAGAAGGTCGCTGCAGCAGAAGCGCTTTATCGTCGTCATCGCTCTTTCTCGATCTCTATCTCTAATGTCTCGGACTCTTTTTCGCTATTGGGTAAGGTTCCAAGTTCCGACTTCTGAGTTCCGACAGCTTCTGTACTTTAACCAAATGAGTAACCAGAAAGCGGAAGTAAGCAACAGATTGGCACCTTGATGTATCAAATAAACTTCGCACCGTCAGATCTACTTACTTAAATCTAACGGTTCACGCTAAATGGGTCACAATGGAAATTTGCCTCCCTCAATGTCTTAGCCATCCTCACTGCCATACCATCTGCAGCCTCCGTCGCCATCCGGCCTTCACCGCCGCCTTCCTCCGTCTGTCACCGCCTTCAATTGCCTTCCGTTAGCATTCGCTACTGCCCCTGCCGTTACCTTCCGCTATCCTTCACCGCCAACTTCTGACTTTCTCAAAAAATGAAAACTATTGAATTATGAAAAGACTTGCTTGTCCCTTTTAATCAAAACCTTGATCTTAATTCTTGGGCTTTTAGTGAGTGATCAAGGGCCTAGGGTCACTTTTGATGCCATCAAACTATTTACTTCTCTTGCCAGGGATCCAAAGCCAAATTTAAATACTAAGACGACTATGATGCTCCGAACCACTGCCGAAGTACAGATTCATAAACTCAAAGTGGCATACCATCCCTTGAGCCCCTATGCGAGATCTCAAGGGGGGAAATTTTGAGGACGAATTTGATAAAAACTTCATCTTTACGACATTTACATAGGATTTCGATCACTTCGGAACTGAATGACCCCTAGTTCGGCCATTGCCGCTCATAATAGAAGCATCAAACATAAGGAAACTAAGGCATTGATGCACATCATTCACCATTGATTTAATTAATTCACTGTAAGAGGGATGGAGGAAGCATTGACCTCACAGCTGCCATGAATGGTGTTGGCAGGGCAAGTTTCCGAAAGAGTTCATCTCCAAGCAGTAAGTCCACCTTTTAACAAGCATCTTCGCAGCAGTACCGTACGGCTCCTCGAAAGCAGTGGAAACCCAGGGAAGATCGCACACTTCCTTCTTAGCGGAAGTCTACTCGCTAGGCCTAATAGTAACAAGAGTAGCGCCTTTCAACACAACCCCATTGGGAAGCTCCAAATGAGTATACCACATACGCATATTCAAAGCAGAGAGTTACAAGGTTTCAACAACATTCCATAGAAGAAAAGAATTCTTGCAGGTAAGGACTTTGCTGCAATCTGAGACTCAGTCAGATATTCCCATATTAGAAAACTACAGAATCCCAATAACATTTTCAAAAGACTATAATACAGTACACACTCTAAACACCAATTAATTGTCAGCAGGCGCAGGCATTAGCCTCAATCGACTCTCCGAAGGCGGGTTCAATCGCGCCTCCTCTGCCAACAACGAGTGCAAGTCGCTGCCGTTTGCCAAGCTGTTGAACTCCACAGCCTTTGATGGTGCGGTAGGGTACCGCCGTTGGCAGAAGGTCATCAGCCTCTTTACCGACTGCAGATACTTACGGGTAGTCTCGTCGTTCATGATGTGAGCCACACTGTTGGTGTAGATCTTCTCGCGAGCTGAACGTTCGTGGATACCAACCATAGTAACACCAATAGGCCAGGGCGCATTCCCTATTGCCAGTTTGATGTAGTGATCCATCGCCGCAAGGTAGTCTCGTTCCATGCAGAAGTTGACCATGATCATCAATGCTCGGCAGATATCGTTCCCGAGAACCTGCAGTAAACATTGTAATCATGAGTTGGGATGTTCGTGGATTATACACATTAAACAGATCTAGTAGTGAATCGTATCTGAATCGCCTGCCTTTACGACAGGAACGAAAGAAGTAACTCGAAAAAGTTGCGGTACTAAACATTAAAGACAACCAATATCAAGAGTGGCAGAGGAGTGACTGTATGATCTATCAAGCCAGGAAAGGCCTAAACACAGTAGCAGCATTGAGTCACCAGTCACTTGATTTCAGCAATATTCTTACAAGCTTAGAATCACATTAGACATTAACCACTCTTGAATCAAGTATTATCACAGGCATATCTAGAGCCGAAAACTATGGCAACAGCGGATTATAGGAAGAATCTTAAACAATTGACGATGTAAGAATCATGGTAACAGTAGCAAATTAGGCTAGGCCCTCCATCAAGCACAATAAAACGGATAGATAAGAGCAATTGATCCGAAGCCTACGCAAGATAGTGAAGTCTATGGAAGTTCCTTGAGATAAGACCCTAGAATCTTTGAAGCAAAACACATTATCGTCCATGATGGGGACAAGTTTTCACGCAAACATTTGCAGAAACCATAACCAGCTAAAGTTCATAGCTTTATGACTGCCCATTAGAAGTCTGTCACTCATGTCTAAAATAAGCAAATTGGTTCTGAGAATTTTAAACTAAGACTCACCTTCTTCCTGCAGAACTTGAACAAAGGACTCAAGTACCTAGCACACTGTTTAAACGTCGCGACCATCGACTTCCCCTTAGCAGTACGCTTCTCAGAATCCGGCATCTCATCCAACTCCTGGTGCCACTCATTCAGCAGCCTTTTGAAGAACACCAAAATCTTGTCTTCATCGCACAAATCATCGAAATTGGCTTTCATCCGTTTCACATCCTTGTCCGTCTCCAGCCCGCTCGATCCACCATCCCCACTCAGCTCACCTTCTCCTTTGCCTCCTTCCCCGTCCTCACCGCCTCCTCCTCCTTGCCTATCCTTGCGCTTCCTCTCGCTCGGAATCCCGCTCTTCTGCCGCTTCTTCAGCTCGGCAATATCACGCAAGAAATCATTCGTCTGCCCTTCCGTCATGTCGCTATCGACCTCGAACAGTCCCGCTTTCAACACATACTTCAAACGATCCAACCTGGAGTCGTCGTCCTCGCCGAAGAGAGTGATAGGCTGTTTCAGGAACCGGAGCCGGCGGATGACTTCCTGTCTAGGTAGGTCGAGGTTCTCGATATTTTGTTCGTTGGTTAGGGATTTGGACCCCGTGGAGGCGGAGACTGGGGCCGTGCTGGCGACCACGGCGGCGGAGGAGGAGGAGGAAGGCACGGAATTAGGAGGCTCTCCCGATTTTGAATCGGTATTGGCGGATTTTCGTGCGGCTTTAGCTTCGAGCTCGCGCTTCTCCTGTTCGCGGAGCTTCTGGATTTCCTTCTTCTCGATCTCGGAGCGCTTGAAGAAGCGCCTACCGCCGGTTTCTTGGGCTAGGGTTTGGCGTTTCCGGAGGAGCTCTTGTTTGATGGCGTCCATTTCCTTCCCTCAGGGATTCGATTCGGAAGCTGAGAACTGACGAGGAAGATTGGAGATGCTGAACGATGAACCAGATGCGTCAGTAATTGTAGAGAAAAGACAAATCGTGTTTAGCTTTAGACTCGGAAACCTGGACCCGAAGTTGACTATTTGACCGTGCTTTTTATATGGGCTCCATTTTTCTCACTTGGATCGGGTCTGTTTTGTGAGAACGCCTGCGGCCCAGGTCATCTGTGTTGGGCCTGCAAAATAATTGACTGGGGTGGATTTGAATGGCTATGGAATAATTTTAAAATACTTTTTTATTATAATATTAGTAGTTCGTTTGTAAGGTAGAGTCTCATTTGAAAGGAGCCTGCACAGAGAGCACAATTCATTCTTTGAGGGATAAATGTAATGGCGATGTGGCCGTGGACTTGCTTGCAGCACGATATATTTCATAATGCCACGATTTTCATGGCCGTTAATTGTGCCTCTTGCTTCCTCGAAGCATCTACGATTGTCATGTTGTAAGTAAAAGAAACTTGATCGAGTCGAGTGATCTCTGTTGTCGAAAAATAGTATGTTGACAGGGATCGATTGATCATCAGAGCTAGCTAGACAATAGAGTGGAGCAATAATTCTGGAAACCAGCACGCGAGTACCCAATTCGCCTTCTACTTTAATCATGACGTCTGAAATTAATTAACCCTTTGCCAATAAGAACAAGCCACTTCGCAGGAAAGGAAGTGTCCAACTCAACTGTAAATGGAGCAGCTAATTTATGATGGATGGTTTGGATATCTATCACGCTCACGGCTCGCTCAACCAACCAAACTGCTTTCACCTTCTCAGCTTCACTTCTGTCAACTTCCATACTCACTTCAAATCATACCACTTTTTCAAATTCTACTTCAACTCTAAACAAACCAACACTGAGTCCAACTTGGTTCATAAGCATAAACATGGAGGATTCACCTCCACAAAGATTCAGACTAATTAACCAAAACATTCATACTTACCCTTCTTGGCAAGTAAGCTCCATCCATCAGAGATGAAACAACAATGAGCATTCATTCACACTCAAGCCTTTAGTGTTGATGAAAAGTACTGCACCATTTTTCAGACACAAGGATGAAGCAATCATCCCAGTTTCGCAACGAATTTGCTAGGCATCATGTAGAGCTGCATAAACTTGATACTTGATAGCAGCATCAAATTGGAACAATCAAATTTGCATTCAGATTGTTGAATCATGTTTCATGATTTCATTTGTTCTTCTTTCTAATTTCTATCATATCATTGCCTGAAGCAAACCCTTATACACTTACTGTAGTAAATGAAGTATATATTTCCTTTAAGCATTCCAACACCAATGTGCAAATTACACAATCACATTTTTTTTCAATCATTCTTCTTCCAAGCATACAAAACAAGCGAGAAACCAAGACTTTGTTGTTGTGGTTGGCACTCCTTGAATCTCATAGCATCACCACCACTCGATGCTGCAGAAAGATCGAACACCTGCTGCTGGCCGCTATTCCACAGCTTCTCAGCAGACAAACAAGTCTGGAACATAAACACTGCATTATTCCCCCCCATTGCACCACCACCACCACCAAATAACCAGTCATGAACATCCCAAAACACCTCAACCGGCAAGCCATCCACCGATATCGTCCCATTCCCACGAAACTTCCACTTCAATCTCTTCACCTGCATCACCACTTTACCATCCACCTTGATCACAAGACAATGATCAACCATGGTAGTGTCACTATCACACTCAATCCCAACATCATGCAATTGCCCATCCCCAAAGAACTGAGCTTTAACACCATAAAACTTCTTCCCAAAAATGTGCTCCTTCTTGGCAACAAACACAGCATTATTACTCGAATTCGACCGAAGAATCGCCCGATCGGTTTCAAATTTCTTACAGGCCTCTTTCCTCAGATCACCAATCAGCAACACGATTTCGCGGTTGAATCCAACGGCCAAGTAGAACCCTTGTAACGGCTCGGGGCTGCCGGGACCGAATTTAGCAGAGGAGACATCCCAATAGATGTCGATTCTGTCGGAATTATCGATTTCTAGGGTTTTCAATCCTTTCCTCTTGGAGAACAGCCATGGCTTTATATCGACTCTACAGAGACACTGGTGGAAGGAATTTTCGATTGTGATACCTAGACCTTGACCCATGAGTGTTTTGGACCAAGTTACCGTGATGAAGCATGGGAGAAGGTGGCGCAATTTGCAGTTGTAGACGCAGGTGACGAGGTTTTGTTGTTGAGCGGATTTGGAAGCTGATGATGGGGAAGAAGCTGAAGAGGAATCGGCTACTTGGACCCCGCTCTCTCCGAAGCATGACGGGAATTCCTTAAGTTTCTTCCTGTCTGTAATTGCTCTCAGAAGCATTTTAAAAAAAAAAGAGCTGAAAGACTAGTTGTTGAGAATTGCGGAATCCTGAAAAAATTCGGAATGCTGGTGTGCGGAAGCAGGGAAGGAGAACGTGATGAGAGAGATTAGGGGAAAAGAGGAAGATGGAGATGGAGATGGAGATGGAGTGAGAAGTCACATGGGGGAAGCCATTAAAGGTGAGGAAGGAGGAAGAAGGAAGAAGGAGAAGGGCAGGCAGCTGGAGGTAGGCTGGAATAAAGGGACTGCTTATTATACTCCACGTTACATACTTTCTCTGTAAATTTAAATATATATAAAAAAGTATTATTCTCTTCTGATTTTTCGGTTATTAAATTTTTGGGAATTTTAGCTCTTCGTCTTCTTTGTATTTTTTTTATTTTTTATTTATTTTCCTTCTGGAAGTTTTTATAATAAAAGCTTTTGTAATGTAATATAATCTGGTCAAATATTCGAACGATAAGTTTGGGGCGGATACATTTCAGTTCCATAACTATCAAATGCCAGTTACAGAACAATTTTGTTTGATTTTGGTCGGTTACAACACGGTCCTATACATATTGACGATAATTTTACTAAGCGAGTCAATTTACGTACACTGGAGGTAGGACTTAGGAGTAGTTAAAGATTGACAGTTGACAAAAGTTTTAAGGGTCAAAATTTATGCTTCAAGGATTCTACCTTAAGAAATTAACTAAATTTAGACATCTTTTTAAATGTCGTTCAGGGGAACTTTCTCCGTTTGATGAGATGGTGCAAATGACTTGATACCTTGAAAGTGATTTTTTCAGCCAATTTTGTCTCTAATCTGATGGAGGCAAATCATATTATGATTCCCATATTACAGTTGAACCTTCTTTTTCTTCATTAGATTATTCATCTTTCGCCTACGATGCTAAAATTTTATTTTAACAATGATCGCAACCAAAATAAAAATTATGTCGTCATTTTTCGAGCATAAATTGTAGTCGAATAGGACTCAATTTCTAACGGATGTATTGAAACATTTTGAATCAGATCAATCGTTCTTTATCTTTCAGCCATCCGATTATGTGTTTCGAACATAAATATGGTTGGAGTCAATCCCACGAGAATTTGTTATCCAATTCCGAATAATTTCGGCTCGCCAATTCCGTTCGGACAAGTTCAAAATTACTAATTCCAACCGATTGTGACTGGAATTTGAATTTTGATCAAATTTGAACCAAAAAAATACAGAAAACAATTGATTTCATTTCACACTCCATAATTATATTTTTTTTCAACCAAGAAAAAGGCCCATCATTTTCATTTTAATTAATTTAAAGTAAAAAAACTTTGAGTTAGTAAAACTAAATCACAACCATTTAAAACCGTTTGATTAAGATTTAAATTAAAAAATAAAATAATTGCAATTACTGGCAACAGGTTTACTCCCACGATAGTTTTTTTTGGTTAAACAATCACCCTTCCCTATTTTTTGGGCAAGGCCGTTGCTGGACAACTACTTTGTAGGGTGCCATGATCTTTCACACATAATGTCTTAATAGTAAAATAATATTTACCATCTTATTTTATGAGATTTCACCTCTATCGTAGGAGTAAAGACCGTTACATAAGACTTATGTAATAAGAGTTTTTTTTACATAATAATCAAAATTAAGCATGTTATGTAAGAGTAAAGATCTTTATGTAAGGCTTACATCCGCAAACATCCGCTGCATTCGTAATCACCAATTTCTTAGATTGAAGTACCCTTGTTACTATATCTTAAAATAACAAAGTTATTAAAATACATAAAACAAGATTAATATTTCTATAAATATTAATGGACGCTTCATATTTAGATGTAACGATACCCTCTATAATAAAAATGTCACAAATTGGAAATTCAAAAAATAAATTCCAAACTCTTTAGGTAAATCATAAACACTAAATAATGATTCTAACACCCTAAATTTTGGATCGCAACCCTCAAACACTCTAAATTTTAAATCGCAATCCTCAAACACAGTATCATAAACTTAAATTCTAACTTTTAACTATAAATTAATATTATTAAATCTCAAATTTGAAAAATTAAACTCTAACTCCCTAACATAAACCCTAAGCATAAACTCTAACTCCCTAACATAAACCCTAAGCATAAACTCTAACTCCCTAACATTATTGTCGAGAGCCGTCATGCTATTCTCCTCCCCTTCAATCTCATTCTTCAGTTGGATCCTCAATGATTCCACTTCTCCACAAGGTTGTAGCTCTTCATCGCTGCTGCCGTCTCCGCCTTATGAGCCCTAGCTAAGCTCTCTTTCGCCGCCTAAAGTTCATCCTTCAGTTCACTCAATTGCTTCTCCAACGATGACCTGGGTATCTCATACTCAATCACCTAATTGATTTCCTTCTCCTCATCCTCATCTTGTGTTTCTTGTTCTTCTACTTCCTCATCTTCCAATCTCTCCGGCCTTTTTCTTAGATTCACCGCTTCCAGCTTCAATGCCTCGAGCTGAATCTTGGCCTGCTCGAACAGCTTAGTATGTTTCGCCATCGATTCAATAAGCTTTTTCTCCGACTCCTTCATCCTCTCCACCTCCGCTTCCAACTCAACAAATCTTTGATTCATCTTTGTCGACAACGATCCAGACTATCATCCTCGGTGAACTTCGCTTTTCCCAAATCATTCACCAATTTCGCCTGCGATTGCTTCGAGCTCACCACCTCCGTCGTCAGCTCGCTGATCGCCTTCTCCTTGACCTTGAGATCCTCGCTGGAGATCGTCAGCGCTTCCACGGTGAAGTTCAACTCTGCGAACACGTCGGCTACTTTGCCGGTGGGTATTGATTCGGTGAGCCTGTTGTATGGATGTCCCGCCACCATTTTTCATCTCCCGGAGTCTAGGACTTTGGAATTTAGTTTTTTCTTTCATGAAATTGCTTTGGATTGATTGATGATCCATGGCAATTTGATTGGAGCAGGAGGGCCGGAGGAGGAGCGGCTTTTTGGTAAAGATGAGAGGGCAAGTTTGTTTGTTTGTTTTGTATTTTTTAATTAATTTTATGTTAGTGGTAAGTTAATTCATCTGTCATATAGGAGGTCAAACTGTTAAAATGTCACATCATACGAGTGGACAAACGAAATTAAACGGAAGAAAGACGGCGTGACATTAAAGTTTGTTGAAAATCGATTGTTTATGATGCCGAAACAATTACCAATAGGTCATATGCATTTTGGTATTCTCGAAATAGTTAACAATGATATCCTCCGATCCCAACACCTCTTAGCTTGGTGTGAAAAATCGAATCTCCGACATGCATGGTAGTTGTGTTCATGGCACTACTCGAGTCTTCCAAGGGTACGTACGGTACGACTCTCTAAGGCGGCCATATAAGTCCAGTCACCAAAGGGTTCGACTTGAAAATTAATTACGACCAGTAAACAACTTTCACCCAGGATGCCTGTTCAGTCAAAGACAACCAGACTTCTTCCGCCACAAATTGATTCCACTCAAATGGCCAGCAGGAGATATTCCAGACTTCTTCTTCCGTTATCGGCCTGCAGGAGACATTTGCCCAGCATATATATATATATATATATATATTAATGCTTACGTACGTACTTGGCAAATTCATAATGAAATCAACATGTCACCCGGCGGACACAAATCCTCAAACCACGGCTCAGCACCCCGCCATGACCATGTATGTATATATACTTCAGACAGCATTCATGCTCTCTGCATGCGTAAGATTAATTGCTTGCCCCATCTCTGTCGTCTGCACAACTCAAAACACTTTCAATGATGAAAAAAGTACTGGAAGAAATATCAGCTACAGCCTAATTATGTGTGTACGCAAGTTGAGGTCCCTCCCCTTCCATTAATTAATAATTCCATCGTAGGTTGAAAATGCTTACGTTCTGGCAAAGGAGACAATATAAGAAAATCAACATGTTGACTGGTGACACCAAATCTGCAAACCTAGATGAGACTCATCGGTCCAGCGTCAGCATACTCATGCTCTGTCTCCATATCCACATACTCATGCTCTATCTCCATATCCACTAACTACTTAAAAATTAGCAAGTTGGTGCCATGTCTACTACCTAATCAGCACTGTGATGCAAATGCCAAATATACTCAACCACATCAGCAGTAGCTCTCTCTGTTCACGAACTGAGCCTACTTGGCTCATCACTTTTTAAGTGAGATTGAGTTCAAAAATTTTAGTTCATCTCTAACTCGAGTTTATTCAAGTAATTTGACTCGTTAACTAATCTTGATTATAGTTGAATTTGAGATTTATGCGCTAAAAACACCGACAAATCCAAGTGAAATTACAAATTATCTTAAAAATTTACAATTTTATGCTTTTTTCTCAATTAAAATAGTTTAATTTAATTAAATCTAGAAAATATACCACTTACATTTTCATTAACACAATTACAAATTACATATATGATTCATTATATATGATAATCGAGAAGGCAAACATGTGTGTTGCTTTATTTAGTTAGTAAACTAGACATATACTCAAGCTGTCAGTAGTTAGAGCCAACTCGCAAACCTATCCACCCGTCATGAGAAAAAAGTGAGTCACAATTTAAAATCAATGATTCAACCTATTTGAATGAATGCGCTAGAATCCGAAAAAATCGCCCGAGGATTCGAGCAACTAGGATACCCAACAAGTGCATAAACACCTTCATCATAGCTTTCTCAATACTCCTAATCCTAACCACAGTAATGATCAAATCCACAAACATGAGCATTATCCTCTGCTGCAAGTTAATGAGTGTTAATCATGACGCAAGACAAATATTATCTTCAATTCTCTTTTTGTATAGATTTAGGGTTCATCCCATGATGAAGCCTCTCTATGTCTATTCCCTGTCAGCTAGCTGGCTGGCTCTACTTGTTAGCATCTATACCATGTGACATGTGATTCCAAAATAATTGTCCCCAACTACGACTTCTCAGTGTCCCAAAGTTCAAATTTTACACACACGCCTATTCAGATCTCTCTCATCTTATCCAACAAGATTGATCGATTACTGTTGTCTGTGTTCAAATTCATGTGCACACCAGATGCATGCTACGATTTGGATGCTTTCCTACGAGCGCGATAACGGATCTTAGAGCCAAGGAAAAACTATCTGCTTGGTTAGGCAAGTGAAAAGTTGGATGGAATTTAGATGACATCGAAACATTATTTGCTGTCGATAAATATGCCAAGTCCCGACAATGGCATCTCTGCTATATGAATGGGATTGGCAGCATTACAAAACAAAAGTAGGATTGTAACAGTAAAGAGTGCCCACAGTTTCCTAACCATACATAACACTTTCAGAATAAAAATGAACAAAAACAAAGAGAACAGTGAAAGGTTACGACATGCAGGGGAACGAGCATAGAGTCGACAGACGAAATCTCCCAATCAAGCAGACCAAGAACATAAATAACACATCCACAAGCCTCCGAACATGCTAACTACCTTTGTAGAGATAATAATGCTCACGAAGTTCATAGGCAAAAGGCATTAGCAAACTCAGCTACGCCAAGTAAGGAAAGGGCTAACACTAGTCAGGGAAACCAGAAATCAACTCTCCAGTAAGTTCTTAAACAAGGGCAGGCCAATTCCTTTACACAACTCCTGACTGGCTAAAACAAGTTGCAACAAAAGCATAAGCTATTGTGACATTGCAAGAACAGCGGAACAAGTATTAACACAACCGCGCTCCCGATCAGACATAAACACCTCCATCATATGCGAATTAACGAATCGCATAACTCAGACTTGTAACGACAAAGAATGTCCATGGTTTCTTAGTCAATGCAAGGAGTTCGCAGAAACATGGACACAGAACACGAGCGTAGATCTTCCAAGCACATCAACATTATCTTTCAGGCCCTCTGCCAAAAGGTATCACTAATTTATTCAAGCAATCGATACAGGTATTCATTCAGCAGCCCACCATGGAATCTGTACAAATAATTAAGCAGTCGCAGAATTATTGTTTTCTTTAGAGACGATAAATGCAATTAATTAGCGATTTTTGGTTACCAACAACTAACCCAAAATGTTCCAGACCGGTTTACCATGGCGCGATTCCGAAATTCGCAAACTAAGGATACAAAGCCCCCACTATCCAGTACTACACCCTACATGAATCGCTGCCGATGTTGCCCTGCTGGAGACATTTCCCCGGCATATTTGTCGCTGTTTCATTAATGAGTTCATCATAGCTAGAACATGCTTACGTACCGGCAAAGAAGACAACGAAATCAACATGCGACCTGGCGACACAAATCCTCAAACCACAGCTCATCAGCCCACCATGTAATCTGTATACATACTTCAGCATTAATTCATACTATGCGTAAAACAAGAATTCGTTTAGTATGTCTAGTCGTCGTCTTGCAGTACGCTACGTTAGGCACAATACACACTAGATAACTATTTGCCCTGGGGTCTAGAAACTATTAACATTGAATCCAACATTGTTATTATTCTTGAAATGTTGTCAGAGATAAATAAAAGTTTGTTACATACTAAAATGAAATAGGCCCACGATGACTATCAAAGAATTGTGAAGGATAGAAAACAATCAAACATAAAGCAAACTTTCGTTTTCGAAATTTTTTTTGTAATTGCAAGACGAGCTCTAAACTTATGTGAACTCAAAAAATAACATTTCATTTATTTAATTCTCCATTCTGGAAGTATATTTTTCTTATAATTGATCTCTTGCTATTATGAATTATGAACATAGAACATCACACAAGAAGTGATACTCAAATGTACTTCTCTTAAATGCTCATAATATTTCAAAATTTGTTGACCAAATTAATCATCGACCCAATTAACTCGAATGTAGACCTCAATTGATTTATTCATATAAAAATTTCAATAGATCTAGAAGCAATATACAAATATAAGTGTTCGGGAAGGCGCGCCTAGGCGGAAAAATCCGCAGGGCGGAAAGAAAATGCCCCGATTCGTGTGAGACAGCCTGATTAAGGCGGAGCTGCGCGGAATTGACGCGGAATCGGTGAGGCAAGCGCCTCCTCGACGCCGAGACGGAAAAGGCGGAACGCAGGTGGTTTTTTAAAAAAACAAACAAAAAATTAAAACTAACCTAAATACGCAGACTGTCGACTCCAGACCTGCCTTCCGCCCATCGTTCTCACCCAGCATCACCAATCGACGCCGAGATTGAAGCTGCCGAGCTTCCCACTGACGCCGAGCTTGCAGCCGGTCCTCAGTCCTCCCTCCGACGCCAAACTTGCAGCCAGCCGTCATCCTCCTTCTATCTCCTCTATGTGCAGACGATCGACGCCGAGCCTGCCACCGCCGGTCCTCACTCCTCCCTGCCACCTCCGACGCCTACCACTCAAGTTTTCAAAAAAAGAAGAAAGAGAGGCATGAATGTGAACAAGTTATGAGAGAGGATGTTAATGTTTCTTCTGATGCACAACATGAAGAGGAGATGCCTTGTTTTGGTAGTTCGAGACCGACTACGTTGGGTCCTATAAATAAGTGGACATGTCCTATAGATCCTAGTGTGACTTCTCTAGTAACAACACTCCATCAGCAGAAGATAAACCAAGCACTTTGGAAGGAGAGTACACTTCAAGTCCATCAATACATTGCAAAATGGGTGTATACACATGGTTAGTTCCTAGTTATGCCACTCATTTCTTCCTTACAAACACAAGTTCATTTTTCTAATGCACTGTTTGAACTTTTATTACAGCTATTCTATTCAATGCCATTGACAATGATGAATTCAGGCAAATGTATGAGGCCATTGGTCAATTCGCTCCTGGATTGAAACCTCCTTCTCCGTACGAACTTTGAGAGGCTTTGTTGAAAGAAGAATATGCAAGAACGAAGGGCTTGTTAGCTGATCATGAGACAGAGAAGGAAAAGAATGATTGCTCTCTTATGACTGATGCTTGGATGGACATGAAGAGGAGAAGTATAATGAACATAGTCACACATTGTGTTGAGGGGACTAGCTTCATAAAGTCTACAAACACTTCAAATATTTCTCACAGGTGAATTCATTTTTGAGCTAGTTGACAATGCCATTGAGGAAGTTGGAGATGAGTATGTTATGCAAGTTGTACAGACAATGCTTCCAACAATATGACAGCAAAGACTCTCTTGGAGAAGAAGAGGCCACGCATATTTTGGAGCTCTTGTGCAACTCACACTATCAATTTAATGCTCCAAGGAATTGGACACATTTCAAAGTTCAAGAAAGTTATTGATGAGGGTAAGACTTTCATCATCTTCATATACGGTCATCACCGAACTTTGGAGTTGATGAGGTCCTTCACTAAGAGAAGAGAGATCATTCGACCAGGTGTAACTCGATTTGCTTCTCAGTTTCTTACTTTACAAAGCTTGATGGAAACGAAAGATGAATTGAGGAAAATGGTGATGGATTCAAAGTGGTTTTCTATTAACGAGACAAGTATAAAGAAAGGCAAGGATGCTTATGCCACAATTCTTAGGATGGGGTTTTGGAATGGTGTGGAGACTTGCTTAACAGTCTTTGAGCCATTGGTGAAACTGCTTTGATTGGTCGATGGAGATGTGAAACTTTCGATGGGTTTTGTGTATGGGGAACTTCTAAAGGCAAAGAGAGAGGTAAAGGAGGCGTTGATTAGTGAGGAACTTCGCTGCAAAAAAGTCATTGCTATTGTGGAGAAGAAGATGAAAGGTAGACTTGATACTCCGTTGCATTTAACAGCATATCTCTTGAATCCTCATTACAGCTATGCCGACCCATCAATATTCAATAATACCGATGTTACCACATCATTGATCACTACTGTTGAGAAATTCTACAATGGTTGTAATGAGGATATACACGATCAGGCGGTGAACATTGAGTTCACCACATTTCAAAAGAAAAAAGAACACTTTGGAAAAAAGTTAGCAAGGTGTTGTCTGAACTTTGATTACAATCCTGGTTAGTACTTCTTTCCTCACCTTCTTATCATTTATGATTTAGTCTCATGAGCTAATTTAGATTTTATTGTCTTCTTAGTTGCTTGGTGGAGAATGTATAGAGGTGAGACACCACATTTGCAGAGGATGGCTATAAGGATAATGTCATTAAATTCAAGTTCTTCCGCTTGTGAGAAAAATTGGAGCACTTTTAAGTCGGCTAGTCTCAATTCTCTATCTAATGTCATTGCTATTGTGGAGAAGTGGATATTAAATGCAAGCTCATATAGTCGATTGTTTTTATAGATTCATACTAAGAGAAGGAATAGGCTTACAACAAATCGCCTCAATCAACTAGTGTAAATTAAGTTCAACTCCAGATTGATGTCCAAGCAGAGGAAGATAAAGGATAAGAAGAATGTTGATGTTCTCATGAGCTCCAATTCAGTTGAAGCTCAAGGATTCATATATGAGGGAGGAGACATGCACACATTGCATGTGTTTAGGGATGAAGACGATGGAGAACATGACAGCATCCCATGGAGTGTTATTGATGATGCAATTGGAGCTAGTGAGAGTCGTGAACTGCGTAGGAGTACAAGACTAGTGAGAGAGCTTCTTGATGAAGAGTTTGATTCCGAAGAAGAAGAAAATAACGAGGAAATAGAGCCGATCGCTTTCAAGGATGATTTAGAGTATTGACGACTTACCAAGCTATGAGCTTGATATCGCTTTTATGGTTTATCTTATGCCTTTATGGTTTATCTTATGTGTGTATTCTTCTATGTTAGAACTTGAACATTAGTTATCTTGAACTTTATCAATTACAAATCTATAACTCTGTGAACTTTACACTGTTATGTTTGAACTTGTCTATTTCACTTAAATCTATTATATTTTTTCAAAAAACGCCTAATCACGATTAGGCAACGTCTAATCGCCAAAGCGTAAGGCAGGACCTCATCGCCTTACTACCGCCTTACGCCTTTCACAACCTTGACAAATATACATGTACATCGAGGCAGTTAGATCTTGGAACGTTCAGAAGCATAAGGCTATCGTAGCACTAGCAGGTTCAAACTCATTTTTAAAGCATTTTCAAACTTATTGTTCTGCAACTACTAATCTTTTCATTAATTAATTCCATCGTAGGGGTTTAAAATGCTTACGTACTGGCATACAAGAAAAACCAACATGTTGACCGGGCGACACCAATTGCGCAGATAACTTACTCGTCTTAAAAATTAGCAAGTTGGTGAATTCTTATTGCATACCTAATCAGTATTTTGATGCCATATCTACTACATCAGGAAAAGGGCTGTTCACAAACCGAACAAAGTCGAGTTGAATTCCTCTTTGCTCAGTCTTGGCTCGTTATTTGTTAGGCGAGCTCGACCTCAAAAGTTTTAGTTCGCCTCTAACTTGAGTTTGACTCGTTTAACTTACCTTGACAAGCTAAATTTGAGCTCAACTTTGACTCTGCTCATTAAAACCAACTAATGAAATCCAATTTGAGCTTAATTAAAAGCTTATTAACATCAACTAGCCAACTAAAAAATGAGTTATCTAGAAATTTACAAGTTTATTTTTTCTCAATTAAAATAGTTAAACGTATGCAATATACCAGTTAAATTAAAATATTCAATCTAGTATTCAAGTTGGCTCTCGAACGATCGAGCCAGCTCGCCAACCTATCCACCCATAATGAAATGAAAAGAAGTGAGTCGCAATTTAAAATCAATGATTCAACCTATTTGAATGAATGCGTCACAATTCGAAAAAAATCGACCGAAGATTCGAGCACTTATACCCAATATAAGTGCATAAGCACCTTCATCATACCCAGTATATGAAGATAGTGAATAAAGTCAATCGTAGAGAAAGAAGTATAATGATTGGGAATACCTTGTGGAGAAATGAAACAAACGCAATAGCGTATAGAAAGCAGCCTATATCATCGTCTGCTGCTAGATTGGTCAGACCATCCCACCATTTCTGAATAAATGTCCTCTTTCAACAAGCATCAGAAAGCTACCATGTCTGTATAGTAACTTACTGGCTTCCCCACCAGGTCCTCTTCCAGAGTGGTTCCAAAACAATGTCAAGAGCTGCAAACCAATTTTAGGTGTAGGGCAATCTCACAAGTCCTGTTGAAATAATGGTAAGAGCTGCAAACCAAAGATTTTCCATCTTTGGTTTGCAGCTCTTACCACATGCAGGGAAACGAGCATAGAGTAAGACACAAGATTTCTCAATCAAGCATTACGAAGAGCATACAAGCCTTTGTACACGGTTTTTCTTTTGTATGTACAAGAGCCTCAACGACATAAAAATCGAAAGGCACCATCAACGTAACAGTGAGCAGCAAAGCATACTACTTCAAACAAGAAACCAAGAACAAAACTGAGAGCCAAAGACGAAAACCTAGAAGATAGAGCAACGCTATGGAGATAGGCAAACAGGCACTACATAACGCAACCACTCCAAGATTAAAAATAGTCGGTGAAACAAAAAGATCTGCCCTCCAGTAGGTTCTTATATAGCGCCAATTCCTTCAACAACTCCTGTACTGGTTAAACAAGCTGCAATATAAGCATAAGCTATGGTGAGTACATAACAAGAACAACAAAAGAACGTAGTAACGTAACCGTGTTCCCAAATGCACAGAACATTACTTGCTGCCAATAAATATGCCAAGTCCAGACAATGGCATCTCTGATATATGAATGGTATTAGTAACATTACAAAAACCAAGTAGAATTGTAACAGGAAGAGGTGCCCATGATTTCTAAAACAAGGCGAGGAGATCCCGAAAACATGGACACGATGTAGTATTGTTAACAGGAACATACTCCTTCCAACATCAATATAAGCTTCACATCAATTCAAGCAATCATAAGACACATTTATTCATTTATACATAACACGTTCAGAATAAAATTAACAGAAAACAAAGAGAACGCTGAAAAGTTATCTCCCAATCAAGCATACAAAGAACGTAAATAACACACCCACAAGCCTTGAAACATGCTAACTACCTTTGTAGAGAGAATAATGCGCAAGAAGTTAATAGGCAGAAGGCATTAGCTAACTCAACCACGCCCAGTAGAAAAAGGGTTAAAACTTGTCGGTGAAACCAAAAATCAGCTCCAATAAGTTCTTAAACAGGCCAATTTCTTTAAACAACTCCTCACTGGCTAAACAAGTTGCAACAAAAGCATAAGCTATTGTGACATAACAAGAACAACCAAAGAGGTATTAACGCAAATAAACACCTCCAGCATATTCGAACAAATATGCCATGGTTTCTAAATCAATGCAAGGAGTTACCATAAACATGGACATGAACAGGAGCGTAAATCTTCCAAGCACATATATATAATCTTTCAGGCCTCTTCCAAAAAGTATTCAGTAATTCAAGCAATCGATACAGGTATTCATTTGCGCAACCACTGCAGTAGCCTGAGAAATTACCAACCAACAATAGGGAAGTAATGAAGAATAAACATAGTTAAGGATAGCAAAAGCTTCTATAGTAACAGTCTAATAGATGACTAAATCATTCTTTAGAAAGGCTTCTATGATCTTGCAAATTTTCAGAAACAACAAACATGGAAGAACAAAAGGGACTACAGCGGTGTAAAACCTAATGTCATGCTCAAGAATCATCAGCATCGGTTTCTTTTGTTGTTCCAAACGGATCATGCGAAGGACCGACATCCTGCCCAATATGTCGCTGGACCAAACGCTGCAAGTCAGCCATAACCTTGTGTTCACGTTTCGCCTTCTCTTCATAGTTAAACATGGCCAAAGCACGCTTATCCTCAGCACTGTAAACCTGGTTTTCTTTCCTAATACGGATTGCATTCATCCTCTGGTGCCTGCTACCACTCATCACATATCCAAGTGTCTCGAACTTTTGAATCTCATCAGCAGAAAGACCCACTTCTCCTCTTCTAGGGATACGCTTCCCTTGCTGCACATATTGAGCAATGGCGTCACCTTCACCGGGCCTCAAAGCTCCACCGTAACTAATGTGTCCCTCAGATCGGGGCAAAGGCATCGGACCAACCGCAGGTTCATTGTCTAAACCAGGCGGCTTCTTCTGTGCCTCGATCATCTCTTTGAACTTCAGAGCTTCAGCATTCCTTTCAGCTATCACGGCTTCTTCATCTACTGCTATTGGTTCTTCGCTCTTGGCATCACTTTCAGGATCCAAATTCACATCAGAATCTGCACCACCCTCGCTCTCGGTTTCGGTCTTCCTCTTCTTCTTGGACGCTTTTGCTCGTGAATTCGATCTTCGTTTCTCCTTCTTGGTCTTGGACTTCTCACGGTCATCCTCGCTCGCATCACTGTCATCATCGCTATTACTATCCTCAGAATCGGAATACCTACTCTTCCTTTTCCTGCTTCTCCTACTTCTGCGGCTCTTCTTGCTCTTCTTGGATGATCTCTTCTTCCGGCGATGACGGTCCTCTTCGGAATCACTTTCACTGTCACTCACATCCTCATCCGTTTCTTTGCCCGGTGACTTTGTACTCCTACGTTTAGTACTGCGTTTCTTCTTCTTCTTCTTTGATTTTGAATCTTCCGCTTCACTCCCGGACGAGCTATCTGAATACTTACTCATGCGCTTGGACCTTGAACTTCTCTTCTTCCTTCTCGCTCGCAAATCGTCAGAATCAGACTCAGAAGCACTATCCGAATCACTACTTCTAGAATGATCGGAGTCGATCTTCGATTTACCTTTCCCTCCATCTTCCACAGCCAAATCGCCCGTATCCTCCGGAGCATCTTCGGTTTCTTCCTCCGTCTCGTTCCCGATCCTAGGTGGGCTCGGCGTTACCTGCCAGATGCAATAGCTCATTGACTTTCTCAGCTTCTGCCTCTTCAGCCTCCTCATCTCCTCGAAGCTCAATCCTCTCAGTTCCTCGTCGGAGTCCGATTCCACGTCCTTGCCGTTTTGATATCTGCCTTTGCCGAAGCTCCTAGGAAGACTATATTGGTTTCCTCTCGGGCTCCTCCACTTCCTAGGGCTAGGGCTTCGGCCAGAAGGTGAAATCGAGCGGAGGGGGCGCCCTCGGTCTGTTTCACGATGACGCTCATCGTACCTTTGGTATGAAGGGCTGCGACGACGATACACGGGGGAGGCGTCGGAATCCGGCGAGCGGCGGTTGTTGTAGCGATCGGGACGGTAACCTCGATCTGGAACTTCGATTATAGAAGCGGGTCTGCCCATTCTTAGGAATTTTGGGGAAAAAGCTGCGGAAAAAATGCCAGTAGTGATTTACCGACGAGATTTTGTGTCAATAAGAACTGGGTTTTATTAAATCATGTCCTCTGTTCTTTGTTTTTTTGGACAGGATGTCCCTTGTTCTTGAGAAAAAAGAAAAGAGCGGATCAGAGGATAGACAAAACTGTGGCAGCTGTGTGGAGGGGAAGAAGAAATGATTCTAGGGTTTTTTAAATAATGTCATACAAGTCCCTGAACTTAGTGAGTTCTTGTGTTTCACTACTTCAAAGTATAAATCACTTCACATAAGTACCTGATTTTTTTATAATCTCAAATTTTTTAGGCTAAATATTCAAATTTAGCCCGAACGTTGAATGAATTGTCAAATTTAACCAGAATTATTTAAAAGTTCAGATTAAATTTGGGTTTTCGACCTTTTCAAATTAAGGAAAAAACTCGTTTAATAAACAGTTTTTATTATATTTTGAAAATCATACGTGCGGTGATCACTTTATTAAAACCTTTCAAATTTTTTAATATTTGAATTTTCGAGCGGGGTTATGATATCCTTGTTGAGAATGCTTGGAACATTTATGTGGGAAGCCACCAGTGGGATTTTGAGCAAGTATATGCTAGGCTCAAGAATGTCAGAGCTACCCTCAAGAAGATGAACTTTGATCATTATAGTGCAATTAGTTCGAGAGTGATTGCTGTTGAGGAAGAAATGAAAAGGCATAATCTTATGCACTGAGAAATCCGTTGACTGCAAATGTTAGGAAAGTCACGGCATGCTATGATGCATGTATGCAACTCAAAATTGCAGAGGAATCGATATATCGGCATAAAGAAAAGGAAACTCGAATCCAATTGGGGGATTCAAATACCTCTTATTTTCACAAGTTTATTAAAATTCGTTAGGTTATGAACGTTTTTAAGCGTTATCAAAATTAATCGAGTCGAACATTCTCAGGGTCTTTTATTATCTTACTCAAAGTTGTGATTAATATTAATCAAGGTATCAGGTAATGTGGTTTAGATGCCACGAGGATCAATTAAATAGTCAAAATGACAAATGAAAATTGCTTTAAAGTAAATAGGTTCCAAGACTGCACGATATAAGTTTAGACAATCAAAGATGAAACTGCTTAGATGTCGAATCTCCTAGGCAACACAAATTTACAAATGACAAACAAATTCCACGATTTAAATGAAACAGGTTAGATGCATCACACTGTCGCAATTCTTCTCTAATCAAATCACGCCCTTTTGGGTCCACTAATATGATACATATTCTAGTATTCCAGTCCGCTCTTTTGAGACAAAGATCTAAAACCCGCTAGATGATTTACCAATTTAGAATTGCTCACACGACAGACTAATTCATTCGCTCCTGGATGAGGGTTAACGTCTAACCTAGTTATTTGATTTTGGCGATCTAGATATACAAGCTCTCGCGAGTCTAAGACAAATCTAACAGAGAATCATTCAGTTGATCAGGTAAGAAAAAATCGAAAACGAAATCAAATATGCAATGAAATCCATCAAACTCGCATAAATCGTCAAACGTATCAAATCATTCGTTCGTAGGACTTTACGTAGGGTTCATCTAATCTAAGGAAGAGAAGTTTAGCTGCTCATAATCACAAAAGAAAAATCAAAATCAGAAGAGGAAGACATTGAATCTAGGTTTACATAAAGAATTATGGAAACCTAATTTCGCCAATCTTCTCGACAACTTGATTCACCATCTTGATTACTTTGCCGATCCCGAACTCATTGAAGTTGCCTTTTGTCGCTCTCAAACCTATGAATTTCTCTCTAAATTTCGTCTGAAAACTTTGTGAATTATGAGGGAGAGTTCAGCTTTTATAGTGAAGGATTCCTTAAGCCTGGCGGACAACCAAAAGTGCGATGTACACGGACCAAAAGTGCATCGTGCATTTTTGATCATTTTACGGCACACTTTTGGTCTAATTTAAAGAAATATCTGAACTCGAAAGTTGTAGAAAATTGAATTATCTTTCCAATGTCCTCGGCCTTGCATCAATCGGACTTCTGAAAGCCTTCTTGGAAAAGTTTATGATAACTTGAGAGGGCTCTCTCTCACTAGATTACAAGAATTAGTTATTCACAAGCTCCCTTAAGCTCATAGTGCCTCATGATTGTTAGTTCGGGATGTTCCAAACAAAAATGCTTCGAGATTTGATAAGTAAAAAGATATAGGATCAAGACGGAGTCGTGGGCACCACTTTCCAAAAAGAGTGTTTTCACCCTACAAGCCTTAGGTATCAGGAAATCCCTTCGAGGATAAGACCGTCTACACTCAAGTTCTTAGGTTTTAGAAACTGGAGTAACTTAGAATCTCCTAGGCTAGGATAGATGTCTGTGTTTCTGTATGTTTCTTCCACATAACTGCCTCCTTTATACAGGCAAAGGGTCCATGAATGAAGGGGTATGAATCCATGCACCAAGAGGCATCCTTATCTCTATGGAAAGACTTGAAGGTGGTTAAAAGGTAACTACCTTAAAGTCGTACAGGTTTGGAGGGAAAACAACTCAGAATTGATTTTGAATCTAACGAAGAGGTGTGAGCCAAATCGTCATAGGAGAAGGAGTAACCACCCCAACCACCTAACTCCCTACCATCACCGTAGCTCAGCTCAGCATCGCAACTAGTGACACTGGCATCAACCTCAAGTTGAGCTGGAGTGTCAGTCCTTAGCATCAACTCACTCATAGAGGAGCTTATACTAGCTATTTCCAGCTAGCTCTGAGCTAAGATGAGGTTTCTCGTGAGTCCATGCATCCGTACCAACACCGGCATCACTCAGAGGTCAAGTCCAAGGTGCTGCCATTACACCAAGGTCGAATCCTAGGTGCATATTTCCAACATTTCTCCCCCATTTTACTGAAGTCTGTGAATTTGCTAAAATTACAATAAATATCCAACCGAAAACTCTTGCATAAATGAAACTGTCATGAAGATAGAATTTCCATCTAGTATATTACACATTCCAAAATACTATAATATAGGGGTCTCACTAAGGATTGAACCCATCTGCTGATTTGAGTATATAAAGATAACATACACAAGAGTTTATTATCCTATCTATTTTAAGATATCATGATACTATTGATCGGTGTATGTCCCAATCCTTTCACGAGAGCGCAAGAAATCAAGTTCAAGTTTCTTGAAGCCGCTACACTTCATGCTCGCATAGGTTAACTCCTTTATCGTGTATCTGCATATACACTATGTCAAGGAATCAATTAAGAAGTTTAAACTTCAACCTCTATCACTCGCGTGAGTTTCTGAGCACATACCTTCGGGATGTTTCAAACTTTGTGCTCCAGTTTCCATCCATAGGCTTTCCGCATTGAATTCTGCCTCTAACATTGTATTAGAGGGGAATGGGGCGTCCCATGTTTGGAAATCTAGATAGACTTAAGTCTCACCCCTCCTGCCGATTTGGCAACCAATCTCTAGTTAGTCCATTTGTCAAGTGACTAGCTATATTTTGTTCAAACCGGACATAATGCACAATGATTGTCCCGTTAGTGATCAGTTCACAGACAGCACTATGCCTCACCCCTAAATGACGAGACTTGCCATTGTAGACTTGACTATAAGCCCTAACCAAGATAGCATTGCTATCACATAGGATAGAAATCGGTGAGATAGGTCTCAGCCATAACGAAATCTCATAGACCAGGTCCCTTAGCCTTTCTGCCTCCTTACCGGTAGCCGCTAACGTTATGAATTCAGATTCCATAGTTGATGATGTGATGTAAGTTTTCTTCTTGGAAGCCCAAGATATCGCTCCTCCTCCAAATAGGAATACCCATCCAATAGTAGAGGTGTGATCCTCTATATTGGATAGACAACTTGCATCTGAGTACCCTTCTATTATTGATGGGTACCCCTTATACATTAAACTTTAATTCATGGTTCCTTTAAAGTAACCAAGTACTCGCCTAATAACATGCAAGTGATGAGTACTATGATTACTTGTATATCTACTCAACCCATTACCGAGCTTTGGAACGATCTCAATTATCGATTAGCGTTTATCTGGCGTGCCGATCTGAAAGGCCTTCCGCCCAATAGAAAAATTGATACAATCCTTCGAAGATATCATAATCCACCAATGACGCTCGTGAATTCTAAGATACTTGCGCTCTGATGTCTAACCATTATTTTTTCTACGTTCCAACGAAGAAAAGAGAAATGCCAAAAGTGTACAAAATATGCATATGAAGTTGGGCTTCCCATATATATTGTCCAACGTTTTGCTTTCTAAAACAAAGGGTTTCTATGTTTGCTTGGAAGTTTTGTAAGAATACTCAATTATTGTCAAACGTTTTGCTTTCTAAAATAAAGGGTTTCTATGTTTGCTTGTAAATTTTTCAAGAATACTCAATTGGATGGAGGTAGATCATCTTCATTCTAAAAATTAATTAACAATTTTGAATTAAAGTTTTATCGTTACATTAACAACTTTAGTTTTTTAATTATTAACCTTCCCATCTCATCAATTGATTAGCAAATTATAATCATCAATTTTACAAACAAACACAATAAAATTAAACTAATTAAAATTATTAGATATTATTTAATTGTGCCGAAAAATCATTATAAATAGAACTCTTTTCACAGTACCTTAAGTTAGGAAATATAGAAATGAAATAGCTCACTAATTTGCACGACACTTCCAAAACCTTGCATCAATTATTATGAAATTGACACTTCCTAATTAATGTTTACCGTTTAAGAAAGTTGTTTGCTGTTAACACAATCATTAACCAATTAAAAAAAACATTGATATAAAGTATAAACACAAAACAAAAATAAATAAAAAATCCTTAAAATTCGGGAATACGGTTCTTTTAAAAAAATTGCAAAATCCCGAATTTCAAGCTAATGTTTTGGGTGGGGCTTAGGGAGAAGAATGGGGAAGGAAGAAAATTTGGAGGGAAAATTGGGTGGAGAAAATTTCACGGAAAATTACAATATCGCCCCTTCTTCTTCTGGTCTACTACTCTACTGAACTACTCTACTGGACTACTGTACCCTTCCTCGCTTTGGATTTAGCCGAAGCAAAATCAATATTTTCCCAATTAAATAAAAAATTTAAAAACCAGAAAGTCCCCTTCTTTCTTTGCTCCGCCTGAGCTGCCCAAGCCATTGTAATTGTAAAAAACTAAACACCCATCCAACCAACGCACACAAAACTCAAAAAAGTCTCCCAAAAAATCTACTCTCTTTCTCGCCCTAACTGAAACCCCTTTCTCTTCTTCTTAAACTATCTTACGCCGGTGATGCGCCAGTTCCACCGAAGCTCCGGCGAAGTCTCGGCCACCGCTGCTGTCATTTCCCAACTGCATTGCCGTCAGTTTCTACGCTTCCTCGATTTCCGTTTCTCTGTCCTTTGGACTTCAATATCTTCTGATTTTTCTTTTGTTACTCCTTTTACCTCTCTGAGTTAGGTCTTCTCCGTGCTCTTCTGCTGCTGAGGGTTTGATTGAATTCGGGTTTTTGTTATTGATCGTGAGGTCGATCGCGGCTAGAATCAGCTAGGTGAGTGATTACCCGGATTGCTTTGTTCTGTTTACTTGATTTTGATTCACTCGGGATGAGCATTTATTCCTACTGGTTGGGGGTTTTGTTTCTAGGTTTTCGGTTTTTTTTTCTTTCTATTTTTATTGATTTTTTGAATGTGTTTATGTCAGTGATGAGACTTAGATCTAGGGGCAAATCGTTGGGGACAGTCAATGAAGGTGAAGGGACGGGAAGGATAACAAGGGCCAAAGCCGCCGTTCAAGAAGGAGGGGGTAATGGTACATACTGTAAAGTGATGATTTTTGATGAAGACGGAGATGGATTATTGTCCAATGAGGATGCGGCGCCGGGACTAAACGAGAGCGATGAGGAATGCTTTGGGAGAAGTGGCTTTGAGAGGAAACGGGATAGGGTAGATAGTGAAGTCGAGAGTGAAAGTGGCACTGACAGAAAGAAGAAAGTGAAGGATAATGGTTCGGTAGGTCAAGGAGAAGTAGCCAGTAGAGTTCTCTCATCGAGTGCTTCCGCAGAAGCTGAGTGCTGTAAGCATTCTGGGGCGAGACCGATTGTTCTTGGGCTAGGAATGTTTGGAGCTGGTGGGTCACGAACCAGAACATTTGATGCGAACAAAGAGTTTCATGGGATTCCCGATGGTAAATTATTCGATACAACTAAGGATGACGGAGGATTGAGAAGTAGAGGTAAGGCTAAGTTCAAGGAGGAATGTGTGGGAGAAATGAGCACCGATTCAGCTAAAGATAATGATTGTAAATTGATTGATTCTGGCAGAGGGGAAGATGGTTCATGTGGTGGTCAGAACAATGTGCTAGAAGGAGAGGGTAGAGATGCTCCAAACAATGACGAATCCAGCGAGCTGTGTGGTATAGCAATGAGTAAGAAAATCAACGAGACAGAAAGTGGAGGTTGTGTTATTCAGACGAAGAAAGCAAATGAAAAGGATTTGGATGGTCATGTGACAGTTACCCATAGGGTTCTACTGTTCACTGGTTCGGGAAAAAGCGAGCCTGAGAAGGATCTTGCTGGTGAGAAGAGCAAGGATGTAGTAGTTGGTACTGGGACCAACATAGCACGCGTGTCTGAAATGATAAATTCTGAGGTCAAGGAGCACGATGAATTAAGGAAAGAACTGGATCACCCTTCTGATTGTAAATTATTAGAGGAAGCAAAAGAAGATGGGCAGGAAAGCCGAATAACAGCTACATGTGGTGAGGAAAAAACAGGAAAAGATCTTACAGATTTTAATGGGGACGAGGACTGTCATTTGACAAATATTGGCAAAGAAGACGAGGGTCTATTTGCTGATCAGAATATTGTTCTGGAAGGGCATGAGAGAACTGAGATGAAAAATAACAATTCTAATGAGCATAACCAAAAAATTATTCACGAAGCTGATGATGGAAGGGAAGAGAGTGAGAAAGATGGTGGGAAGAAAGGTGGACGTGCTCTTGTACGAAAGATGAAGGCACGGGGAAAAGATTTAGACGGTCAAATGCATATAGTTCGCAGAGTTCTGCGGTCAAACACCTTGCCACAAGCAGAATGCGATAAGGATCTGGTTTTCTTAGGGGTTGAAACCGGGACAGATGAATGTAATGAATCTGACTCCGAGGTTAAAAAAAAGTGTCAACAGCTGCTTGATATTGAGTGCACTGGTCCTCTGGTGGATGAGGAGAAACAGTTAAAACGTAAGCGTGGAAGACCACCCAAGAGTAGTCCTAAGGGAGAAACTGATACACCCTGTAAGCGCGGTAGACCACCCAAGGGTTGGCTTAAGGAAGAAACTGATTCACCCCGTAAGCGTGGAAGACCTTTTAAAGTTTCCAGGTCGAACAGTGCTAACAAGATTAGATTGAAATATCAAGAGAGGGTAGAAACTGGCAAACCACGAGGCAGACCCAAGAAGCTTTGTTTGACTGATGATGACTGCGGTGATGTAGCGGTTAAAGAAGTCGAAAAGGACAATAATAATGAGAGCCGTAAACGGGGCCCAGGTAGGCCACCAAAGGTGAAACCCGGGAAGAAAAAACAAATGCATGTAAGGCCCCGTGAGAAGCTTCAGAATACATTGTTGGAGAGAATGAGCAAAACTGATGAGGGTGATGCTCATGTTGGAAAAGAACTTGGCTTCAACAAATCTGAGGTGCAAAAACCTTCCAAATCTAAGGAGGTCGATGAGGAGCTGGGACAAGAGAAAGTCAAACCAACGGCTGGAGACATTGGAGCAAGGAAGTTAGAAAAGCAGTTGGTGAGAGATAAAATCGTGGACATGCTGTTGAGTGCCGGTTGGACAATTGATTATAGGCCCAGGAATGGAAGAGTATATAATGATGCAGTGTATGTTAATCCTGAAGGAAGAACTCATTGGTCGGTGACTAAGGCTTACAGGATGCTTAAAGATCATTATGATAACGGTGGTGGTCATTCTGCATCTTGCAAACCTGGATTCAAGTTTACTCCACTTTCTGATGAAGAAATAGAGGTTCTGCGTAGAGTAGCTGGTAAAGTGAGGTGTGATAAAAATAAAAAGAAAAAGGATTGGAGGCGGGAAAAGCAGGGTCTGAAGAAAGGTGGAGCTCAAATAAAGCCAAAAGGGAAAGGGAAACTCAATAAAGGAGGTAAGATGACGAAGTCGAAAAAGAGCTCAAAACGTTTGTCATCATCGGACCAAATGACAGCAGTTAAGGGGAATAAACATCGCAATGATACAATGCGATATGGGTTGATGGTTCGTAACACCACAGAACTTTCAGACCGTGATGGTGGCAGTTATCTGCTATATAATGGGAAGCGTACTGTACTTTCCTGGATGATAGATTTGGGCTGCCTGCTACTGGATGCCAAGGTGGAGTACATAGAAGGTCAAAAAACGCAGACAGCTTTTACGGGGACAATTCTATCAGAAGGAATTCAGTGTGATTGCTGCAGTAGAACTTTTACTGTTCCTCTATTTGTTAACCATGCTGGTTGCAAAACCCATGACTCGTACAATATCACATATTTAGATGATGGACGTTCACTCTTGCAGTGCCAGCTAGATTCATGGCTTAAACAAAAAGAGCCTGATCTTAAAGGTTTCCATTTTGTTGATACTAATGGTGACGATCCAAATGATGACACCTGTGGGATCTGTGGAGATGGGGGAGACCTGATTTGTTGTGATGGCTGCCCATCAACCTTCCATCAGACCTGTCTGGGGTTTGAGGTAGGTGTATTGTTTTGGATTGTTCCCTTTTAATTATTCTTGGTACTTTTTTTTTAATCAGTCTGATTCGTAATGCTGCTAAAGTTCCTTTGAATATACTGGCTGGATCTTGAATCATTTACAAATAGTGTACTGGTGGAAATATACCGTGTGATAAGTTTCATCTCATTACATTTGCCATTATTGCTTCTTGCGTTTATGTTGCAGAATTTTCCTTCAGGGTTCTGGAACTGTATATACTGTTGCTGCAAATTTTGTGGCGAAGGGGGTGAGAAAGATCCTACAGCCGTGCAGCCATTACTTCAATGTAGCCTGTGCGAGGAATCATGTACTAGTCTACCTATTAATTTTTACCACTCTTTATATGCACTTTCCAGCACACAGGAACAATTACATGCACACCACACCGATGATCAACTGTTTGAGTTTTTACAACAGGTGTTATAACCGTGTATTCTTTTGCAGATCACGTATCTTGTGTCCAGGAAAATGATTCTCAAGATGATGACCCAATGTTTCAATCATTTTGTGGGAAGAATTGCCAACAGGTATTCTCTCTTTGTTAAGAAACTTGTCAAAATGTATTGCCTGTGCTTTATCTATTGTTCAGGCATGTAGGAGAATTTGTTTAATGAAAATGATTAAATGAGTTGAGGCATCTCTCCTAACTGCATGTGAATTCAGTTATCAGAGGCAGTTGTCTGCGTAAATGTTTATTGTAGTTCATACTGACCAAGAAAATTCAATTTTGTTGATATGAAGTCATTGCGAAAAAAGAAATTGATTTTGTTAATCCTTTCATCAAGAGAATCTGAATTTTTTGTGAAGTTATGGCTACTCAATGAAGTTTTTATCCTTTATGTAGCTGTATCGGAGGCTACAGTTGCTTCTAGGGGTAAAGCATGAACTTGAAGATGGGTTTTCATGGACCCTTGTTCGACGGTTTGATGTTGGGACTGATATTTCTCTTAGTGGGATGCGACAAAAGGTTGAATGCAACTCCAAGACGGCTGTTGCTTTGCAGATAATGGATGAGTGTTTCCTACCCATGGCTGACCATAGAAGTGGGGTTAATTTGATTCGTAATGTTGTTTATAACTTCGGGTAAGTAGTCTTAATTGTCAGTAAGTTTCCCTGGAAAAGTTTTTATCTTCCTGTGGGTTTTCTTCTTTGAAGTGATATGATTTTGAACATTTTATTATTCACCTTCACTTTGGGATATGTTGGGGCGGTTGGCAATTTATTGAAGCATTGTTTGTAAGGTGGATTGCCATACAAATTGTTATTTGCTGAAGTGACTTGTCTTTTTCCAGGTCAAACTTCACCAGACTGAATTACAGCGGTTTTCTAACTATGGTCTTGGAGAGAGGGGATGAAATGATATCTGCTGCATCCATTCGGTATGAGTATTATGTTAGTTCTACGCTTGTCCAGAACCTGTTTGGAAATGGATGTTTAGCCGATAGGAGCCATCTGAAAGACTAATCTTACTTTCGTATATTCAATCCAGAAAACATGCTGTCAGTGTTCAAAACTTTAAAAGTTTGCTTCTCCTGGATTGTAGAGTTTCTCCTTCCATGCGAGGGAGGCTCTTACAATGTCGTACTTTGCGGTGGGAAGGGTCCACCATATTATCAGCAATGATGTTGAGTTGTAAATTCGTCGGGAGACATTACTATGTTGAAATCTAAAAGCTTGCGTTACTTGGGCTCCAGCTATTGTTGATCAAGTTTTGATTTTGATAGAACACACTTTTTGTGTTGGTAAATAAATCTTTGTCTGCATCTTTTTCCTGGTTCAAGCAATGCTAATTTTTGCATATGAATGCTTGCGCCTAATGAAACAGGATCCACGGGAATCATTTGGCAGAGATGCCTTTCATTGGTACCCGTCATATGTATAGGCGGCAAGGAATGTGTCGGCGCCTTTTAAGTGCAATTAATAGTGTATGTATTCGAAGTCTCCTTCCTTGCTTCTGTATCGCTTCATCACATTTCAGTTGCATTTACTTTTTCTATTTATTGGCGCTTACTAGTGGTTTCGCTTTTTGTTTCATCTGCACAATTGATCAGGCTCTTTCCTCGCTAAACGTGGAGAGATTGGTAATACCTGCAATATCTGAGTTAAAGGAAACATGGACCTCTGTCTTCGGTTTCGCACCTCTTGAGAGATTAAGCAGCCCAAAAATCAGAAACACGAACATGCTTGTGTTTCCTAGAGTTGACATGTTACAGAAACCAGTGTTGATTCAACAGCCTGATGGATACAACATGGCTACTGCCGAAGGTATTTGTATTTTATGTCAAGTAAATCCAACAACCGGATGCTTGAAGTTTTCTTGCTAATTAGGATTTTACATATATTGCAGGTTCAAAATTGAATGATTCTGATGATAGATTACCAGCTGGATTTGATTTAAACAGCACTTATGAGCCTACTGAATCTTGCTCGCTTCCTGATGGCTGCTTGAATAATACTTCCGACTTGCCACATAATCTTAGTGATGGAGAGCCCCTTGATAAAATCTGTGAGATTCCTGGTAATGTGGAGAAAAATGGCGCAAATATACATAATCCTATCTCTGTTGGTGATGCCAGGGGACAAAGTGGAAAGTTTTCTGAACCTATGGCTGGCATTACTGATGAGAGAAAATGGGAATCGGGTTCCAAATCATTGATTTGCCATGTTGGTTCCGAATCTGGTGATTGTAGGAGACAATCCCTTGCCGATCATAAAGCAGCTCCTTCGGAAGTGAATCTGGAAGAGAAAATGGTTCCTGGTAAAGCAGCTCCTTCTGAAGTGAATCCCGAAGAGAAAATGGTTGATCTAAATCTGACTTCACATGAAGGCTCTGTCGATGATATGCAAGTCATGGATGATGAACACACTGGTCTGCCTTTGAAGTCCGAGCCGTCAAGTACTGATGATATCCATCAGGGATCCGAAATCAAAATCTTCCCTGATGAAATAGTACAGTCACACGAAAATGATGGAAGTAATAGCCATTGTGGCATCCCTGATGATCATCAAGATGATTCATTTCAGCAGAAGAACTTGAACGAGGCACATGGGAGGGAAGTTGGATCAAACCCTCTAATAACCAAGTCGAGTGACATCTCCGTTGCAGCTGAAAAAGATGCCCCTTCTCTGATGAAGCAGCGTCAGCCGAATACCGAGGATATGCAGCCCGCGAGTCCAGCTGCTGAGGTGGATATTGACAGACTGACGCAGCATGAGAAGGAAGCTGAATCAACCCCTCTAATCACCAACGAACCTTCTCATGCTGGTGCTCCAGATACCATGGTGGAACCTCAATGTCAAACGCACGAGCACGAACGAGATGCCCCTTCTCTGATGAAGCAGCCTCAGCCGAAAACTGAGGATATGCAGCCCGTGGATATTGACAGAATGACTCAGTGCAGTTTGGAACCAATGTGTTCTTCTTCGAGGTCTGGCCCTGGTGTCGGGATTCATTTGCCCGATTTGGGAGCATCAGTTCCTACAATACCCCAAAGGTGATGGTGTGGTGCCACGAAAGGAAGAAGGAAGTTGGAGGAAGAGTAGATATTTGGTGGTAGTTTTGTGAGTCTGGATGTAGGCTTTAGAATGATTTTAACTGTTGTGAATTGCAGACAAGGGTTTTGAAGATTTATTAGGAGTCTTCTTTCACGGTTGAGGGATGAAGGGAAGGAGTAGGGGCTGTGCATTTTGTGTGACCGTCTTCTTAAACCTAATTTTGTAAATGGAACCCCAGTTGCTAATATTGACCCAAGCTAACTTCTTGTTGCTGCTCTTTGGTCTCTGAGTAGTTCATTCCAGTTCTGGGATGATATGTCAACTGTTAAGTATGACACTGCTTTGTAGCTAACTTAGATATATGCTCGTCGCTCGATTACTCAGATGAAGCTCAAGGTTGCAGTGGCTGTGCTGCAAGTGGAATCTCGACTCGACTCCAAGTGAAGGAACACTCGTCCATTGTTCAATAATTCAAACATATGAGTTTACCATTGCCAGAAAACCTCAATATTTCCTAGCACACTATCAAGTATCAACCACTAGATCGTGTTTCTTTGTAAGGAAACAAACGGAACAAGCAATTAACTCCATCAATACAAGAAGGAACTCTGTACCACCAACTTCATCCTAGTTAACCCATCTCATCAAATTAGGGTCCACCGACGTGATCTCATGACAACCCAACAGCAGACGATGTCCAAGATTGGCTAGGTAGTCAGCAGCATGGTTCGCTTCGTAGAACACATGTATAATCCGAACCCTCCAGTTACGCCTAATAAGGCTTTGAAATCTTGCAACAAGATTACTAGATTAGCATGTTGATGCTCAGTGCTGCCAACATTCTCTAAGATAGACAACACTTTTCGAATCCAATTGGACTTCCAACTCCTTGATCCCTAGATTCCAAGCACGCTCCATCCTCTCGACTTCTCATTTCAGCTCTAGTGATTGAGCAAGCGCCAAGATTGGCCGCGAAAGCATGGATCGTTCGGCCACACCCGTCACATATGATCCCTCCCGCTGCTGCACTACTACTGCTAGTATCAACAGACCCATCTGACAGTGGATTGGGGAGCAGGTGATTTGAAAGGTGTATTCTATTTTTTGTTTTCTATTTAAACGTTATAGTAACTGCACATTGGGTGGGAAACTGAACAGACGCGGCTATAGTAAACAGGGAAACACAAAATGTAAGTTGGAATGGCGCTGCTGTGTTGCAGAGGTTTGTGATTCACGAAGTGTTTATGACGGCCAAGGGGCAAACACCCAACACCAACCAAGGACTGTTCCAGACCTGGAGGCAAGCAAACAGGAGGGCAAGATCGAAGCGAAAACTTTAGGGACGACGACAGAACGTGGTGAAGAGGGCGTTGAGGGCGTTGAAGACAAAAAAACAACACCGCGTCAGATAAGGGCACGGATAAAATCCGAGACGGTAGGTTCTCGAAAGGAACAAACTCGAACGCAATCGTAGCAAACGTAGTCGGCGGAGTAGGAACAAACTTAAACGACATAGTAAGCACCAGACTCAAAAGGCGATGGAAGGATGAAGCTCAGTATTGACTGCGCGACATCCGAAATCGCGAACCGTGTATACCGACCCGACAGAAACACGCGCACTGATAATGTCAGCATGACGGCGAAATGAGGTGACCTCCACAGTGGTTCCCTTCACAAAACAAAATTAAACAAGGGAACGGTGAGGTAAAACACAAAAGACAACCAGGGGGTGGGGGTCGGCTCACCTCCTCGTCGCACCAGAGGGTGCCAAAAGTGAAATAGGTGTCGGGAGTCGCCGGATTGCCAACCTTCCAGGCATGGAGAAGCTGCAGATAGAGGCACCAGTTGGTCGATCAATTGGAAAGTTCCGCAAGGTCACAATGTCACTGGCCATTGGGAAAATAGGGAGGGGAGAAACAGAGCAAATGGAGGAGGCAGACCTTGTGGAGAGACAACACAGGGCCTCCCACTTGAAGAAGTTGACCCCATGACTGTAGGGAGACACAACACCAGTGTCACAAAGAGGGTTTAGGTCAGGGATTTGATTGATGGGGGTGGGAGAGCTTGCAGAAGGTTTGAATGGAGGAAGACACTGATAAACGCATATATGCGTGTTGCATAGAGGAAGAGAGTAACACAGAGATGGCACTTTACAGAATGATGACGATGCAGAGGTCGAGTAGTTGGTGGGCGAAGTGGAAAGCAAGGGAACCCCAATAGAAACAGAGAAAGTAGAAAACATGCCAATAGGAGAGGGCGATGAAAACTAAGCGGAAAATAGGAGAAGAGAGACTGAAGGAACATTAGGCAATCGACGGGTTTTTAAGATCTTTTTGGTGTAACTATAATGTTTATCGTCGATTGTAATAATCGATTCATTTATTATACGTGCTCGCACAAAACAATAAAAAGTTGGCCATAAAATGTACTCTATTTTCATGGACTTTATTGACCTCATAATTAAAAGACAAGGTGATCGGCCAACAATACCACACCTTATATTACAGTACTCACATTAAATTTATGATGAGTTTTAATGAACTTCAGGTCTTAGGTATGAATTTTGAGGGCCCAAACTCAAAGCATGAAGCCCGAGTCCAAGTCTGTATTATATAATTACCTGTATTATCGTATATATCAACATTTAGGGTTTTATAGGCTGTTTCACTTCTCACTCTTCGAAGCAAAAGGAAAGCGCGGCGCCGCTCTTGAAAGAAGAAATCGCCGCCATGGTGAGCCACTAGTCTTCTTCTCGTTCCTGTAACTCCCATGTCTAATTCGGCTTCTCTGTTGTGCTGGCTGTGCTGTGCCTCCATTTCCTTGTTACCTGGGTTTCGCTAGCGGATGCTTCCGCTTTGTTTTTTGATTTCATTCTGTTTGTTGGCCTGATTCAGCTTTCCAAAGTTTAGGTCGTTGGTTTTGCTGCATTTTTGCAGATGCCGTGTATGTTGTTTTTCTTTGTGAGTTGTTTTATTGGAGACTTTTGAATCCCCTGCTTGCCAACGGTCGGGGCTATTGGATGATTGGTCTTAGTATTAGTCTTAGAAACAAAAAATCTCTCTTTGTTGTTGTTTATCTGCAAATCGGACTAAATCTTTCACACGCTTGTTTATGTGTTCATTGAATTCGTCATTTGGCTGATTTTGTTCTTTGTGAAGATTGACTGCCTCTTAACATGTTCTTTCATGTTAAAATTAGCTACAAACTATCTTCTCCAAGTTCTAGATATGTAAACTAGTTTCCCTAACTAAAGATTGGCACTGTAAGCCGCTGGACTTGATTTCTTTCCAAGCCAAAGTTCTTCTATATTGGCTTAATTACTCAATATTTGGACAGCGTGCAGATGCACAGATCTATAGGAACATCTCCCCTGTTACATTGCAAGTTGCTATCACGCTTATAAATTATTATGTGCTAATTGTCTGTTCCTTCGTTGGATACCCCAGTCTCTTGTTGCGAATGAGGAGTTTCAGCACATTCTTCGTGTCCTCAACACTAACGTTGATGGAAAGCAGAAGATCATGTTTGCCCTGACCTCTATCAAGGGTATCGGTCGTCGATTTGCCAACATCGTCTGCAAAAAGGCTGATGTTGACATGAACAAGAGGTGATTCTCTTTTATGTTGGCTTAGTTCGCATTCTTCACTCTATAGGTCGTTTTGGAATCAGAGTACTCTGTTTGGTTGAGAATCAGTTTCCTAGTTTAACTTGTCTTGTATACTTTCTTGATTGATTTCCTAGAATCTAGGCTGTGGGATAACTGAATCAGAAAGTATGTGTATTTTCTTGGTGAATGAACTATGAAATGCCTGCTGAATTTGTAAAGATAAATGCTTAAATCACGAAACTTAAGCATATAATCTCTTTATAGAATGAGTTCAGTTTATATTGGATTGTTTCGTTGTGTGCTGTTTGTATTGTAGTTTTGGAATCCTTAATGCGAGTTTTATACATGTCTGGTTTGCAGTGATAATTGTATTTATGGTGATAATTGCATTCCTCTCCATATGTATGCTTACATTTTTAAGAGTACAAATTACTTTGCTTGCAGGGCTGGTGAGCTGTCTTCAGAAGAGCTTGACAAGCTCATGACAGTGGTTGCGAACCCTCGTCAGTTCAAGATCCCAGACTGGTTCCTGAACAGACAGAAGGATTACAAGGATGGAAAGTACTCCCAGGTTGTTTCTAACGCTGTGGACATGAAGCTGAGGGATGATCTTGAGAGGCTCAAGAAGATCAGGTCAGTCAGTCAGTCTCTTTTTTGAAGTCAATGTTGCCATTTGGAATGTTCAATGAATGAATCTGTTTATGTTTTGTACCAACAGGAATCACCGTGGTCTCCGTCACTACTGGGGCTTGAGAGTCCGTGGGCAGCACACCAAGACCACTGGTCGCAGGGGAAAAACTGTTGGTGTGTCAAAGAAGCGATAAGCTGTTTGGAATATCTGTGGAACCCTTTGGGCATATGCTTTTTTGGTACTATGTTTTACAGACTATTTGTTCAGTACTTGTTTAGGGTCTTTTGCCGGAGTTTAATTAAAGTTGATATCTGTAGCTTGGATAGTGTTTCCAGAGTTTGAGATGAATTATGAATGAATGGTTTTGATGATATAACTTTTCTTCCTGAATGAAACTGCCGATTTAGTTTCATCATGTGTGTAACTTGGAGGTCGTTTGGAGTACTCACCCATCACTCAATTGTATAGGGAAAATGTTGGCAAAAGGAGCTCAATTGAGTTAAATTTCTTAACCAGGACAAACAAGACTGAAATTGTAAGGCTTGCCTAGCTAAATTATAAGCTTATCAGCTCCTTAATATTTCCATTACTATAACTGGATGTTGCAGAAGGGTGAAGTTTTCTAGGAAATTTTATTACTTTCAAAAAAAACACAAACCAAGTAGTCGTTTGAGAGTCCGGATACACGGCATCCTTAGCCGCTATCTGTCGGGGCTTTTTTGTCATTTTAATAGAAAAAATAAAAAAAGTGATAAATATTTGATAATTTAAATTCGAAATTCAAATTTTAAAATTAAAAATTAAAAATTTAATACTCAAAATCCTAAAATTTAAAATTTAAAATTTAAAATTTAAAATTCAATACTCTAAACCTTAAATCTCAAAATTTAAAATTTAAAATCAAAACTTAAAATCTATCCACTAGACCTAAACTTCAAAATTCAACTCCAAAAATCAAAATCAAAATTCTAATACTAAACCCAAAATGCAAACACTCAAACCAAATAAAAATAAATATGAAAAAAAATTAAAATATTAATTTTATCTCTGATTAAAATAAATATCTTTATTATGAGATCTAAAATTATAAATGGATGGTTCAGATATCTCCTTACTGCCAACAAAAAAGTTTTTCTTTGCTTTTAATTTGAATTCGTCATTTGAACTGAATTTGGGAAGGATGATTTGAAATGATTAATGATTTTAAATAAAATATCTTGTTAGAGCTAACCCTTAGGGATTATTCTCTCCCCACGTAGGACTTAGCGGTCGCTGCACTATAACCCTACCCCTTACACAAACCCTACAAAACACTACTCACCATCATCATCACCAGCGCCCCCATCCTCCTTTCTACTACAAACTGACGAGTGAATCTGCCAAGCTCTAGGAACACAACAGGATGAGGTCGAGAATCATCCCTACAATCTCGGAATCCGATGATGAAGCATCCTCTCTCAAGGGGATGGTCCCAGCTCTGTCAAAGCACAAACTGGTGGTGTACCTCGTCGGAAAGTTCATCGGCGACCGACTGGTCAACTTCTCGGCCATGAAAAGGACTATGGCCATCAGCTGGAAACCGGGCCATTCGATGGATATTGAAGATCTTGATGACAGACGCTATCTATTTCGTTTCTATTCAGAAGTAGACCTTCGGCGCATAATGGCAGATGGACCATGGCACTATGATGGCATCCTACTCATCCTCCATGAACTGGTCGCCAGGGAAGACTCGAGGACGATTCCATTGCACGAAAGTTGGCTTCTGGATTCAAGTACACCAGGTTCCGTTTGACACTTCTCGGAGGAGGTAGGTCAATTCATTAGGAACATTGTGGGTAGGTTTCTCGAATATGACCCTAAAAACAACGAGAAATCGTGGATGGATCAATACATGCGCATCCTGATTGCTCTTGACATTCGAAGGCCACTGTCTCGGGAAAAGAAAGTAAGCCTACATGACGACACGAGTGTCACGTGTAAATTCAAGTAGGAGCGCCTTGAAAGTTTATGTCATATCTGTGAAGTGATGGGCCATATCGATAAATACTGTGAGCTATTATTCCATATCCCGAAGGATCAACTGGTTCGGAGATGGGATGACTCGCTGCGAGTCTCCACGCGCAATGCTAAGGAGAAATTGGCGGCCAAATGGCTCAAAGGGAAGGGATCGACGGAGCGCGCAAACACGCCACTGATAGATTTGCTGGAAAACTGAACAAACCCTGAATAGAACAAATCGGTGCAAATCTCTCCCCGAATACCACAAGGACAGCCAGGAGCAATCGTCTCGGACGGGAACATGTGCTCATTGGTGCAGGGAACTCGACTGAAACAAATGAAAGATGCAAGACGGGACAACGGACCAGAAGAGGCGTAGGGAAGGCGATCATAAAGTGCTGGTAGAGACTGGTGTGCAGGACACCAGCAAGTCCCCAAGGACACCAACAACGAAGGTGGGTCGGCCTGGTCCGACTCACGCTGCTGCCAAAACAAAATCGGGTGCTGCGGAGGGCGCCGGATTCCTCCGACAGCAAGGCACACCTGGAAAATCTGGGAGCCTACACTCGGGTGTTTATTTTGTTGAACTGCATTTGTGTCTAGTGTCGTAGCTGTTGTATCAGAGTGTTGACTGAGATTAATGTTGGAAACCGGAGTTAGGATGCGAAGTCATTTTGCTCCAACTCCTTAAGACAATTTCTTCCCTTATTATCCGTCTATGGGATACACTTCCCAAATACAATTAAAATTGAGGAGAATTTAAGTCTTTTTCCAAAAATAAATTAATTTAATTTTTTAAAATATTAAAATCATTCTCAAAATAGAAAAATAAATAAAATATCCTTTTTACGCAAAATATATACAATATTTTTATTGATCGGTATTTTGATGAGTCAAATCCTTAATCCGTTCAAGTTTTGGAGCAGGTTTCATATACCATTCGTCATTTTTAGGTTGAAACGGGACGTCTTTTCTTGTATACAGGAATAGGATAGTAAACAACACAAAAACGGAACTACGTACTCTACTCTCTACATGCCATCACGATTAACCCTGGCCGCAGCCGCCATGGCTGCCGCAACTCCACCGGGTGTAGTACGCATGTCAGGCTTGTTCCTGATCTCCGCCTCGATCACTCCCTGCGCGTCTTCCCTCGTCACCTCCTTGTCTCCCGCCAGCTTCGTCGCCGCATCCTGCACATCCCCATGCATACATCATTATTAGTACAACGTCGAATAAACCAAGCTGATTTTAAATTAATTGGTGCATGTACCGAGACGATATCCCCGACGGTGGTTTTGTTCTCGTCGCCTATTGTTCTAGCGTTCTGATTAGCAGCCGACTGCGCCATTGCTGCTATTCCACCAGGCGGAATCCTGTTGCTCTGAATCGCCCTCACCTCCGCCGCCTGTATTGCCGCCGCATCCGCTTTATCCACCGGCTTCTCGCCCACTGATAGCGCCGCCGCCTCCAGCGCCTCCCCCACCGTTATACCATCACCTCCTCCTCCCCTCCCATCCTCCTCTGCCCCAGCTGTAGGGTCTACATACTGCGCCACCACCTATATAGTTTGGTAAAAAATAAAATTAAAGCACATGTATGTAATGGTACGTATATTGGGAGAGAGTAAAATTAACCAAACTAATCAAATAATAAAAAATTGTATACAGTCTAAAAATATATATAAATAACGAATATTGAATATGATCAAAAAAACATATAATAGATCGTTGGTATAATTATTCAAAAAAGAGATTTATTATTTTATATTAGTGGCAGACATTATACTTTTCTTTTTATCTCAGTCCATCTCAATTGGAGTTCCCAACTTGTTAATAAATAAATGAAGATATGATAAATAATAGTAAGACTTTTTATACTAAAGTGAGAAATGTTTTTGCACAAAACCTAAAAAATGGCTAAATTTATAAAATAAGTATACAAGAGCACACATAAAACTTGTTATAGAAAATTTCACCCTTACCATACAATAGTATGATAATACTATTGAATCAATAATAAAAATCAAAATAGAGATTGCTCTTAAGTTCAAAAAAAACGACATATAAATGAAATTTTAAATAAATAGTTTCATTTGTATAATTAGTGAATTAAAAATCTGTGACCCTACTTCAGCACTATAATATTAGATATGTGAACAATTACAGATAATGAAGGCAATAAAGTATGTATTATTAACACACCACTCTATTTTTCTTTTTTTTGTACAAAATCTCTGATTTTAATATATTAAGCCAGATATAGTGATTAGGAAAAAAAAGTGGTGACCTGGCCAGCGACCGTTTCGGTAACGACGCGAGCACCGGCAACATCGGCAGCGGAGACGGAGACGCCTTGGTCTCTAACCGAGTCGGTGGTTTGCTTACGGTCAACAGCACCAGCGTGGTAATTGACGGTGGCAGCGGATCCCATGACCGCACCGGGCCCACTAGCCGGAGTCTGGCCGAGAACTCGGGCTTCCGCTGCTTGCAAGGCGGCAGCGTCACCAGGGGCCACTGGTTTACAGGCCAGATCTCCCTGGACGGTGAAAACGTCGCCGTACTTGATGGCAGTAGCCTGGTTGCGATCGGTGTCCATGGCTTGCGGCCTGCTTGGCTGTTGTTGGCTCATCGTTCTTTTTCTGATTGTAATTAACTATTATAAATAATATGGTACATGTCTACTTGTGTGTATATAGCTTGTGGTGGAGTGGTTGGATGATGGCGATGATCGGTGGGAAGACGACGGCTGTGATTGTTACAAGTGGCAGTATTTTGGATACGTGGAGCTCTAGTGGTTGTGCCAACGTGGTTGTTTGTTTGCAGCTGGCTACGTAGGAATTCGTTATCAAGCATAGTCGTGGGATGATTGTGGAAGGGCAGCGGATGCAGGATAGAGGAGATACGTCAGCGGGTTCTAAACAGCCTGTTACTTGCAGGAAGTGGCATCTGCTAAAACCATACCGTATAAAAAATAGTAGGTGAATATTAATTTATTCAATTTAAATATTTCGACAGTAAAGTTTGAAGATTGTTGTTTCTACTCTCTCAGATACTTAAAATTATTGTCCTTTGTTGTATATGGATAACACTGTTTGCTCTTCTCCAATTTTAATATTTACTAATTGACTTATTGTATGTGAGTTTTTCGTTCTTTATCTCAGAGATGATACATTTTGTTTTGATGAATGATTTGTAGGCATAATACATACACTTGGTCAAATTTTTAGTACAAATATAATTTTAAGTGATTTTAATGATATTAAAGAAGATTGTGTATAATTAAAATAATATTATTATTTTAATTATGTGGGCCTCATAGTGTAAACATCCTAACTTCGTCTCTGCCGACGTTGATCTCATCTTCACCTGCTGCTTGTCTTTTGCTCGTATGCACTCTCTACCATGGAAGTTCTCTCCTGGAACTGCCGCAATCTGACGCAATCTCACGCCGCCACCAACCATATGCTCACAACCATCAACAATGCCGCTGCTACTATGGAGGACGAGATCGAGAAACTCGCCCTCGAAGATCGCGGGGAGTATGAGCTCATAACAACCGGAGCCAACAAAGAACCAGCAGGCCAACCTTCGGGGGCCTGCCCAGCGAAATAAAAACTTCGGCTTTGCGGAGGAAGATCACCTTGCGTAGATGAATGCTACTGATCACTTTCTGTTTTTTGTTTCGTTCTCAAAGTTTTTCGGTATGTTTTTTTTCGAGTCATGTTTAAACTAAGTCTGGTTTATTGATTCGTCTTGTTTCATTTCGGGTCTACTCTTCTGGTGGAGTCGGTGGTTTGTAGCTTTATTCTGTCGAGCCTAGGATACATGTTTTTTAGAATTAATTTGTCAAGAGAGTTTGAAAATAGGTATTCATCCATCATCAGGTCACCGCGGCTCATTGTAAATCCATGTCAGAGATACACCTCCAATTTAAATATATTAATGCTCAAGTAATGTAAGTTTATTTTTGTTTTGAGGTCTAACATTAATAAGATTGACAATGGCCTCTTTGCGTTGAAAAAGAAGTGAGACTGATTTAGAAGTAATTTAAAATGTACATGTAGTCGCTTAGAGACTTGGGTTTCGTTTTACAATTCTCTTTGTGAAGGAAGAAATCTCTAATAATGTAGCATTAATGAAAATATTTTATTGGATATATGAGTCATCAGTGAATATCTTTTGAGAAATTATAAAAATTTTACAAGATAAATGACCGTTTTATATCTAAATTTTCTACTATTTGAAATTATTTTAGAACACAATCGAAAACGAAACTAATCCAACTTATGAGTAAGTATGGACATGGCTGAATTTTTGGACTGAGGGCTTGGACCCAATAGAAACACAGGCCTGGGCCTTCCAGCCCGTCAAACGCTCAGTGGTTAGCTCAATAGTGAAGAGAAAGACTGTTGACTGCGGTCAGCTGAATTTAGGAGGAGGAAGAGGAGTAAGTGTGGATATATATATAGAGAGAGAGAGAGACTCCTTTTCCTTTCAGATCCGCAGATTTCTCCCCTGAAACTGAAACGGTCTTCCTTCATCTTCTTTACTTCCACTCCCATGCCGATTTGACCATCTTCTCTCTCTCTATTTCTCTCTCACATCATCATCTCGTCTCTTTCACACTCTCTGCCCCTGCCACATCGCAAACTTACTCTCCCACCTTCCACTACGGTAAGCCTTCTTCTCTTCTTCCTGCTCGATTGGCGGAAATCATGTGCTTCTTTTGTATGATTATAGCTTCGCTTCTGCATTTTCTGCAGTTTGATCGCTTGATCTGCCACGATCTGCTGTTCCAACGAGGACAAATAGTCCAGTCAGGTTTTATCCTTGTCTTTGGATCTGGTTCAAGTCCGCTCCTAAGTTTTGAATCTGTCCATGCACTCGGTTGTTGCTTTGGTTATCGTGTCCCGATCTGTAATAAGAAGAAGAGATCCAGAACTTTGCACCAGATTCTTGAGGAAGCTCTGAAATTTGTGAACTTGTTGGTCTATTGTTTGGTGTGGATTGCTGTTTGTTTCATTTCGTGGGTAAAGGCTATAGTACTTGAAGCTTTTGGTGGTTTATTGACAAACTATGGAGACACTTGTTGTAGCTGAACACAAGAATCAGTGCTATGGAAGAGTCAAGCCCCATGGCTCTGGGCGGCCTGGATCTTCCCCATCTAGACAGTTTAGAGCTATTAACTGCCGCACTTTCCAATCAGGACCTGGAATACTCCCTAACCCATTCAGCCCTACCTCCAAAACCAACGCCAAAACCAAAACCAAAATCAAAATCAATCACTCCGTTCCTTGCTCATCAGAGTCGCCATCTTCTCCTCCCAAAACGCCTTCCCATTTTAGCAAAGCTGCTCCTATCAGCTCCCCCATCCCTATCAGCAGGAAGGAGCCTAGAAAATTATGTGTTTTCAGTGATAACTTGTTGATCCCAAGTGATGACGCTTGTTTCTCCGAGCTATGGGCTGGTCCTGCCTATTCCAATTCACCACCTCCCAGTTCGTTGCCGATTCCTAAGTTCTCGATGAAGCCAAAACGAACTGTGTCATTGGAGTTGCCACTTCCTGATTCAGACTTTGAGCTGCCACCAATTGCCAAGTCTGCTCCGGCTTCCCCTTCTAGGGAACATGACTCACCCATGAAAGAACTATTATGTGCTGCTGATGATGCGACCAAGATTCTTCGTCGCATTCTCAACCTTGATTTCGATAATTGAGTGGACCTGGAGCAGTTTTCTGCTCCTGTATATATGGGGTTCTTGTCTTAGATTGCATATACAGTCAATAAACTACTTAAGGGTATGGGTAGCATTCAAGTTCATTTAGTTTATGGCAGTTGTTTCATGGGTAGACAATCTCCCTGTTAAGCATTGAGACACAGAGATTGAGCGATGGAGTAATGTACCAGCTGTAATCACGTACAGTAGCTACATGATGCATTAATGAGGTAGAGGTGGCGATCATGGAGGGTTGGTGGTTGATTGGGTGTTGTGGATAAAGGGCTAACTGGAAGTAAGTTTGATTTGCTTTGGGAACCAGATGGATTAGTTTCTGATAATTGTTATGGAGTGAATGAATCCCTTTGGGGAAGGGATGAAACTGCTTTGGACTAGACTGAAGGTGCATTTCCATCAACAGCTTATTCACACCATAGCCATGGTCATTGTGCCTAAATCAGTTGAAATGTATATACCTTGATAAGCCTAGTCTCATAGTTGTGTAGGTTTATGTCTTGTTCTTGAGTTGTAACTTCTAGGTTTTGTTGCTTAGTGTCTTCTTCTGTCCATATATCATCTGAACTTCTGTTAGTCTTCTTTCCTTCCTGGTTCTTGTTCCTCAGTCGGGCTCTCTGGGAAACCATCCTCCTAAAAACTCTTTCTTACTCACTGTTCCTCTATAATATCCTTGGTATCATTTTCTTCTTTTGTCCTTTTAGGTAGGTTTGACTCTTTCTTACACTCTCTTGGGTGTTTACCTACCCTTCAGCCATCTTTCTTGGATTTTTTGGTGAGGGGAAAGTGGCAAGGGTAGAAGTAGTTTGTTTCATTTACTTGGTTATTCCGGTCCACAGTTGCCTATTCCCATGAGAGCCTGTTCGCTCCATGCCTCAAAAAGATCAGTGAGCTCTGTTTCTCCTTGTTTGCATGATGGAGATTGTCGACTGTATGCAGCTGTTAACCATGTAAGTATTTCCTTCCGATATGTTGCTTCCTTTAACTTGTTCACTGATATCAATACTCCAATTTCTTTGTTCTAAGTTTGCTCTTTCTTTTGTTTTTATGTTTCAGGTTGAATTTGGCGTAAGGCTGCTTCCGCTGGAGTGTTATCGGTAGTTGGAGTAAGTTCCATCGGAGTGTGCCTGAACCTTACCTATCCTGTTAGTGAAGTTGAAGTGTGATGTTTCTTCCTCTTGTACTAAGTAATGTGTGTGATGTGCACTAGTAGCTGTGTAATGTCGCACTGTTGAGTAATATTGGTGTTGGTCTGAACTACTCAAGGTTTTTGCTGGACGTCTTTGTAGTCGAGCTATGCTCAAGGATGCTCTTATCGCACTGTTTTATGAATGTTGGTTACGGAGATGAACATCATCGCTAATTAATGTTTGTGACACTTAAAGATAACTCGCACTATATAACTACTTGCTAGTGGCCATGGTTGAGTCTTAATATACTGAGGGTTGCACTTGAGTGTTTGAGTTTGTTGCCTCTATGACTTTTGATGGTTTGAGTCGGTTGCCTATAGCATTATCGGTTGAAATACTTGCTGATTTTTAGCTAGATAAGCTTCCATGAAACATTTGGAACAGCCCGAATACATGTTGATTACCACTGATAACAAGAAACAGTGTAATGACTCTTTTGATTACCTCTTATCTTGCCGTCTCTTTCAGAGTTTGGGTTTATCAAATTTTACATAAACTCTGCACACGACTTTCCACTCAGCAACACATCATCATTATCATCACAATCAATCATTCATTATCATCCTCTCTCTCTCTCTCTCTCTCTCTCTCTCTCTTATCACTATCTGCAACTGAAAGGGTTTTGGGTCAGACCAAAAAACGCAAAATTACGATAAGAGTACCAGACACCAATCTATCTACCAGAAGAACACATTATTCATCTATTGTGTCCTAGGAAGAAGAATCAAACATCTCCAAAACTGATCTCCAGTCGAACCAATTTTGTCGAACTCTAATAATCTCAACTCCTTAAGGAATACATAAGATTCTGTTCTTAACTCTCCAATCCTCCATCCAACAGCATCTCCTGGTACCTGCATTCTACACTGCAGAAAGCCTTGTCTCCTCTGCAATAATCAAAACCCAGAAAACTTTAGGCCGAAACGAACAACTCCTAAAGTTTCTATCTTTACTACTGTTCTAAGTGAGACGGAAACAAAAACCTGTAAATGAAGATGTCACGCTTCTGTTCAAGGCTCTTCTTGCAAGTATAGCAGAAGTTGAGAAAGTCGCTGCTGTTGTTCATCTGGGGAACAACAGGTAGTACTGAATCCTCCGATGATAAACAGAAGTAATTCTCCACAACACAGTTATCAAATATATGAGTCGTCTTCGGATTCGATCCATTCCGAGAGATCACACATGTATAATCCTCAGACAGCTCCATCTCAGTAACCGACAGACATTCAGTGAACAACCTTTTGGAATCAGCGACCAACTGGTTGCTGGTATTATTAACTGTTCTTGTCGTCTTGGTCCCAAACTCAGCTGGGGATTTGGGCTCGGGAGAATTTGAAAGCAAGGGAGGTGGTATCTGCACTCTTAGTTTGAATCCATTGACGGGTTTCAGTTTCTTCTTGTCGTCAATTAGTGCAACACCAATGCCTTTGGACTTGAGCAGTTTGTCGTCCCATTGGTGTTTGGTTTCTGAGAAAAGATTGGGTCTTTTGGGGAGAAATGGGGTTCTAAGAGGTGAGAAAGGTTTGCAGGAGTCGAGAATGGAGGTTGGACTGATTAAGGACTCGGTTTCGGGTATGGGTATGGGTATGGATTTGGATGTGAATGCTTTGAACCTTGGAGAAGCTAAGAGGGATTGGAGGATTATGGGTTTGGTTGATGCCTGGTTTTGGGGAGATTGAGGATTAGTTGTTGTTGTCTGGTGATGATCAGTCGACATTGAAGTTTGCTTCCTAGCTACTGATCTGAACCTGTTCCTTATCAGCATACCTTTTGTAACTTTGTTCAATCTGCAAAAAACCAGAGACGAAACAAACATGGTTAAGATTTTTCACTTCAAAGAGGAAGGAAACTAAATAAAACAAAACTCACCACTCACCAGCTGAGACTGATGAAATCTTCACAGCAAAAAAAAACCCCCCAAATACAGCAAAAGGAGCTTAGTTTGGTTAACGGTTACTTATGCAGAAGAGAAGAGAAGAGAAGAGAAGAGAGGAAAAAGGCACGAACTTTGAGGGGAAAACTGAAAAAGGAAACTGCTTTTTTTGTTGCTAAGTCTCTGTAGCCTCCATGAAAGCACTTCCTCAGTTTCTCTGTCTCTCAGCTTTTTGTGTGTGTAAATTTATTCTGCAGTAAAAAAGGAATCTATTCCATTCATCATAACCCGCATGGAGTTTGCAGCAGAGGAGCTCACTCTGATGTTGCCAATCCCAAAGGAAACAGAAAACAAAGGGAAAGGGAAAGGGAAAGGGAGAGATAGAGAGTAAATGCCGTTTTCCCCTCTCCCGTCAGTTTCACAACTCTGCAACACCGCACTAACTCCTTTGCTCTGTTTTCCCCAGTCTGCAAAAAATGCCAGAAACCGAGTATTTTTAATGTTATTTCAAAGCTTTGTCGCAGGTGAGAAAAGAGAAGTCTGGGATAAGGAATAATTAAATAACTTGGCAAGTTGAAGCTGTTGATGAGACTTTTGTTTTCAACAAAGGAGAAGAAATCAAAAGAAAGATGAGTATGTACATATATGAACTACTCTAGAGAGAACAGGCGTGTGTATGGAATGGAGGTATAAATATATTATGGTAGAAGATGAAATACCCGAATTATGATAAATTAGTCAGAAACAGTTGTAATTTTCGGGGTAATTCTCGGTGTGCATAAATTGATGAGGAGGCGTGAAAAATATAAGATTATTTATGTTCATGGAGAAGACAATTAGGTAGTTGATTTTCTTGATAGCATAGTTGTCCTTAATTAGGTGTATATAACTTTTTTATTTGTGATATTTATTTATTTATTAAAAACGCTATGATGTAATTAGAGTTTTTTATAACAGATCAACAACAAAATAAAGTGAAACTTATTTTTTCCAAAATAGAAAAACAACAAGATAACATGATATAGGTGTTTATCAGCAAAACTTAATTAGATCCAAAGCTAATTGATATCTCTAAAATCGTCAACATACAAAACTATCGACTACCCTGTTAATAATTCAACCAAGTGAACAGTTAATTTTTTTTTGAAACATAGTAGTTGTAGTTGTTAATAATCCGAGCGTCTGTTCACGCAATTTTATGAAATTCGAAAATAGTTTATTACGTATTTTTTTAATGTTCAAACGGCCAGATTACAGAGCTCCTATGGCTATAGGGGATGTGGGGAATCTTTAGTTATTGTTTTTTGGGTTCCATGTTATTAATAAGTTACATCAGAGTTGGATTCACATGAAGGAAACATATTACTTGATTGGATCCAACGGATAATCACAGCCGTTTGATAGATTTGTCTTAGGTTGAACGGTTGATGTTAAAAGGATAAAATGGAAATTTACCCTTCTTCCACCACCACCGCATCCGACTGCTATAACCGGACTAATTCATTCATATTATAATATAGTTTACATCAATTGTGTACAAACTTCTATATTGAGTTTGATTTACTTTGTACACCTTGTATATATACACTTTATACAACGTGTATGAACTATACACACATTTTGTATGAACAAAATCATTATAAAGTGTGTATACAAGTTGTATTCACTTTGTATGAATTGTACCCCATACAGAGTAATGTGTCTACTTAGCTTTCTCTTCGTGGCTTGTATTTTTCTTGTCTGGGTGGCTTACTCTTAAGTTTTAACTATTAGGAAAAATTTCAACAAAAAAAAGATTAGTAAGGAAAATTTATAACTAAGATTAATTTCACCGATATTTTATAGAGCAGTAATCTAAGAGGCATAACAGGACAACGGCCTGAGGACATAGGACAATCATACATGGAGATTGGCCCTACTACTCAATTCTTCAGTTCTACGTTTTTTTTTTCTTTTAATTTTTTAAAATGTTATCCACATCAAATCTGAGAATATTTAGCTGAGCCGGTTTAGTCATTAATATAATAAAAATATTGCATCATAAATTATTTGTATCACTGGAATCTATAGGGAGATATGTCCGATTGATGAGGAAAATGTTTGTTTAGGCGAGATTACTAGTACATATTAAGTACTTATTTAGCGATGTTAGATATTAATAATCATTACCTACAATATCGAATAGGAATCTAGTGTTACCCTCGCGTGTCGTAGGACGTCTCACATCCCCCCATACCATCCCCACTTCCGCCCTTTGTTGGAGGCTGCTGGACTCTTACCGATTGTTGATCTTGCAACCCTTTCACCGGATCCGCATGTTTTGATGGCGCTGGTCGAGAGGTGGAGGCAGGAGACGAACACTTTCCACATGTACCATGGGGAGTGCACGTTGACTCTGGAGAACGTAGCGATGTTGACCGATTTGCCAGTCGACGGTGATGCGGTGTACTGCCTTCTCGAGCGTTCTGGGCCGCATATGCTAGACTTGGTAGAGGAGATTTTGGGAGCGAGGCCAATGCTGAAGGATGTCTTACAGTACAGGCGATTGAGGATTGGGTGGTTGCACTCCATGTTTAAGAAGCCGGAACACATTTCCCCAATGATGGTCGTACGTTGGGACAGTACGCACGAGCATACATGCTGGCGTACGTAGGGGGTTCCTGTTCAGGGATAGGTCGGCTGCTTACGTCCACCTACCGTACCTGCTAGTGTGTTGCGAGAGGAGAGACCGTTCGCTTGGGGGGCAACGGTTCTGTCGTGGCTCTATCGGGAGCTCGGCTGTTCAGCGTTTATGTTGGAGTCTGCTGCTACGAAGTGGCCCGGTGACATAGGTGGTTGAACCGTGCTGCTTACAGCTTGGGCACTGGAGAGGTTCCCGACCATAGCACGACGATTGCACGAGAACATGCTCAGAGATCCAGATGCGTCAGGACTTATTGGCAACACGAGGTGAATTGCTTTTAATATGGCACGAGGACATGTTCGTTAAAAGCAATTCACATATTTAACGTAATATGTATGTTATAATTAATCTCCAGTAAAATATTATGTAACAAGTAGTCGTAATCGCCAATAACTAACTACACAATGTACCTAAAGCATAGTATGAGTTTGACGACTAAATAATTAGTTCCAAATATAACTAATTTGTATAATTAGTTGTGCCAGAAAAATCAAAATATTCAAAAAAAAAAATTTGAAAATTTGGAGTATAGGATAGATATAAATCTAATATTTTCCTAGTAAAAAATAAATAGAAAAAGCTGCCCTTATGAGAGGTAAAAGAAATAAGTATAGCACTGCCTAGATATAAATAGTAGCTGAATTGTTAATTGGGAAGTTGTATTATTGGAGAGGCCCACGTGTCCTCGGCTATCATGAATTTGTCTTTTATGGGTCCAAAAGCCCACTACCCTCCTGTCCCCTCTCTTTCTAACGTACACGTCAATAAAACTTAAATAAGGAAACCATTTATTAATATTTTAGCTTATATTAGCTTTCATACCATTTCTGCATGTATTGTCACCTTTAATTCACAATAATAATAATAATAATAATAATAATAATAAAACTGGGTGTCTGGGTTGATAATAGATGTAATGCAATTCGGATACCTGCTGTGAATTGTGATCATGGCATATTATAATATTAATTTAAATTATTTATTTATTTATAATTTATATTTAATAATTTCATTTACTTGAATTTTTAGATCATTTAAAAAAAAAATTATTTTATTATTTAAATTAAGTGATAAAAATATTCAGATTATTTCATTTTTATTTTCCTTTAAGCCTTTTTTTCTTTACAATTTTTAGATATAAAATGTAATTTTATACCACAACACCAAAATCTATATCTGGTACAAATATTAATATTTATATATATTTGTAATTGATAAAAGATACAGACATTATTCAAACTCGATACCTTCAACCGATTCAAGGTACTAGATGACAATCTCTCACTATTGCAAAATAAAACAATCAGTACCTGCAATTACTAACTAAATACCGGACATCGTCGGATATGGAGTACTAATCAATCTAGGGTCGCAGTCGGCGTATACAGGTATTCGACCGAAAACCATCCTCCTTTAAATGGATAAGATACAGGGCGGAAATCTAATCATGAACGAACAAGAGTTAAGCTTTGAATCTATCTTTGATCGAGTCTCATAATCTGCTTTCTCTGGAAGATCAAGAATCCAACAACCCCTGCTTGTAAGACAGCTGCTACACCAGCGAATAGGAATCCTATAAATTCGCCCCTGTTCATCTTTTGCTCTGCCGCCGCAAGGGCCGAGATGGCAAATGATTTCACTTTCTGCCCAAGGTCTTAGATTTACCACTTATCGGTGGCCGTGGTGGTGGTGGCTCTTGATAAGATTGTGTCTCCTTCTTATAATGAGGCGGTGGAGGCGGCCAAGATGACGGTTTCTGGATTTTCAAAGGAGGAAGATGCAAGAATAGTGATTTGAAGTGGAGAAGAGAAAATGGCGATTTTGCAGCCACGTCGATTGGTTGGATGTAAGGCCGTGATGAGGAGAAGAGTTACATGCGGCGGTTAGGTTTCTTTTAATGGATAAGTTGTTAAATAGAATAGATTTTTTTAATTAAATAATAATTTTATGTATATATCAGTTTTATTTCAACTTTCAATTTTTAATACCTAATTTAATAATAAAATATATTAGTATTATTGTGACCATAAAAAATTTTAATACCTAATTTAATTTACTTCACTATCACATTCTATGGCGTAGCCATTGAAATTAGGCCAATAGATGTCTATATATTATTATAAAAAAACATTTTATTTTTTATAATATCTCATAACGAATTTTCATGTTTTATAAGAATTGTACAATACATTATTGATCAAAACTACAAACGACGTCTTTCTTTATATACATTACTAAACAATCATTCAACAATTTATTTCATATTCGATTACGAAGCTTGTTTTTTACCTAAATTATTACAAAAAATGCTCTCTAATCAACATTAATTTTATATATTTAAGTTGAGATCATATATCTAAGGCGCCATTTACCATCAATTCTATTTCATATAATTCTAATTTCATTTTACTTATTCTGAAAGTTTAAGGGAAATTGCGTTTAGGTAAAATTATCAAAATTAAATTCTAAAATAATATTCCGGAATTTGGCCTTTAATTTTGAAAGTAAGAAAAAGAGAGAATTTCAAGAAATTTGGAATTATTTTTTTAGAATCACGAGATCGGAATTTCATCATAATTCCACTTAATAACATTCGTGTTCGAGTCTCGTCTTCTCTCTTTTTCCTATTCTTTAATTAGTTTTACCAAATCTATTCTTTCTTATTTGTTTTAAATCTAAACCTAAACCTTACATGTAAATTCTAGATGTGGAGTGATTATATTTAAGCGATTTTGGATGTGTTAGAATAATTATGTTTTGTTGCAGACAAATGTCATGATATTAATACTTATTACAATTAAATATAATTTCAATTTTAGTCTGTCGAAATTTCACTATTTTCATCTCAATCAATTAAACAAAATTTCAATTCTTGATTCTTCTTATATTTTAATTGTTTGAAATTTCAAATTCGCTCAAGTTTAACATTCAAATGGAATTTATACTAAATCGTGGCTAAAAATATTATTATAGAGTAATAAGGGTTTAGAATTAATTCAAATAATGTTCAAGGTTCGAATTTAATTTTTAATATAAAATTATATACTATATTTTAATTCACTTTTGGTGCAAGTGATGTCCCTGACAACTACTTGACCTCCTTCCCTCCACCTTTGATAACATCACTTATTTCCCTTTTGACAATTTTTCTATGTTTCTAACCCTACTACCTCTATTAAGCTAATTTATTTTTTGTGGTGTTTGTAAAAATCTCATAACACAATGGTTTTCGACTAGTACGTACCAACATTGAATCCCCACATTATCCCGACACTTTGCTCTCTAGTAGGACAAAGGCAACCCACTTTAGGACTCAACCTTCACTTACTCTACCGATTATGGACTACTTTGGCACAATTAAGATCCAAAATCTTTGTCGACGGATTTTACTTTTACTTTTTATACTCTACATTAATTACACACATTTTGCATCAAAGTAATTATGCCACCCGAGGTCAATTGATGTGCTGAAGCGGGGTTCAACATCACTGTAGATAGGTGCTAAATCCATTTTAGCAGTCCATTATATTAGGGAGAAAACACGGAGTCGGAAAATGTACGTTCGTATGCTTTACCATTCAAGGGTATTTTAGGTATGATTTGGAAAAAAAAATTCGCGTTTTGTGTATGGTGATTTGACTTTTCCTTTCACAATTTTAGAGGAGGAGAGAGACTATATTAAATGTTCTGACATAAAAAAGAAGATGTTAGAGGTTTCCAAAGCATTCGTCTGTATTCGTTATACACAAATTTAAGGGTGAGAGAATATTAAATATTAATAATAAATAATATATTCTTTCATTCGTATTGAAAAGCATACGGACGTTATGTTCATTTTTGGCTCTTCAATTTTTTATAACAATACAGTCTCACACTCCTAATAAATAAATAGTATAAATACTATGACCCCTCTTATTTTCTCTTTCTAATTCAAATTTTGCCGATCCAAAATTTCTCTCATCACACTCTAGTTTTCTCCCTTTTCTCTCAAACTTCTCTTTCTAATTCAAATTTTTCAGATCCAAAATTTCTTTGATCACTCTCTCTAGTTTCCCCCCTTCCTCTCAATTTTTTTTGAATTGATGCTAGATCTGGGTTTGATTTTTGCTCTTCAAAATGAATCTTCGCACTATCAAGATGAATCTTTGCTAAAAACACTAAGAGAGCGTAAACACACCTCGAAAATGTAGGTTATCTCCATTTTTGCTCTTGTTCTTCATGTTTTTCGAGTTCGTGTGGTTTTGCTTGTACTCACTTTTCTCTCTTGGTTTCTTTGATGGATGATCGATTTGGGTTCATGTTGACGGATCTCTACAAAAATAAACAGTAGAAGAGTGCAAACTTTGATAATGTAGGTTAGCTCTTTTTTTAGCTTTTGTTCTTCGTATTCTTCGAGTTCTTTTGGATTTTAATGTTTTCATTGTGTTATTTGTTCATTTTTATGGGGTTTTTGTGTTCACATCCAACGGAGACGAATGCAAGATGTATCAATACGTTTGTATCATTGCCCGACACAAACGTTTGTATCACTTTCCGGTACGGACGTTTTGCTCACGTCCCAACAAAACGAACGTAGGTCGTTGTTATATGTTTGTTTCATAGGCCTATTTACTTCCCGAAAGAACAAGCGTATGTCGTGGCAAATACGTTTGTATCGATAAGACCGACAAACATATATATTATTCATTTGAACTAATGACTTTATATCTAATAAGTTTTAATATGTTTTCCCTTGTTGCAAGAGCACCTAATAAGTCCATGTGTTGCGTTTAAAAAATTGTAGATGGTTGTTTTGATGAATGTACAAGAGCACCTAATAAGTCCATGTGTTGCGTTTAAAAAATTGTAGATGGTTGTTTTGATGAATGTGCATGCTGTAATATTTTATTTATGAATTTATGACTTTATTTTTCAATTTTGATGATATTCATTGTTTCATATTGCTATATTCAATATCAAAGAAATGTATAAATTCAATAATTTTATTCGTCCGTGCATGAACAATCTTTTCGTTCATTTGTTTTATCACTACAAAACATATGAAATCATCGAGTATAAGAAGAACAAAAAAAAGTATAACACGAATAACATATCAAATCATCAAAAACATGAATAACATGAACATTCATATAGATAACACCAACTTTCGTATCATACAATCTATACGTTTACACATTAGCTTCCATCAAAACTTTCCTATGATCCATAAGTTTGTATAATTCATCAATACTTTCATATAAATAATACGACGTTAATATGATTAACACAAACTTCCTTATAAATATGTTCGTTCATTTCATCGATTTGGTATGAATAATACGAACTTTCATATGATTAACACAAACTCTTGCATATATGCATTTCATACTTTTCATATATACAATCGTATAGATAATGCGAACTTTCGTATGCATAAATAAAAACTTTCGCATGAATAAGAAGTAGAAAACTATTAATTTATTTTTTACTTCAAAAAACATCAAGATTGATCTTGTTGGATTCGTATTTAAACAAGACTTTTGGTGCAAAAAATAGTTAAAGCAAATTTAAGATAAAATACTGAGATGATTTTAATGGTTAGATTTAATGAAAGTAAGAGAGATACATTTTGAATCATTTAATTATATCTCACCATATCTGCCTCTCTCTTCTTAAAAATATATGCATGCCTTGTTTACACGAAAAAAGAAGCTACCCCTGTGCTTTCGTAGGGTATAATGACCTTCAAATTAGTGGACTCCACCAACACCATCCAACGCCTTACATGAGCTTCAACACCAATTACTTCAGCATCTGAAAAAAATCATGTATTTGATATATAGATAAGAAGCTCTTAATTACCCGACATTAGTACCTATAGTTTGGATTTATACCATCACTTTCTTTTTTATTTATCGAATATCATGTATTTGATATATAGAGAAAAATATCCATATATAATTTGTGATTCATAAATGTGATTTAAAAGAAGGATTTTTGAGAGTCAATCATTGTAATAAATATGAATGATGACAGGTCCCTTTCATCATTTGGGGTATTTTGATCCTTTTTATTTCCGGCTTCACAGGGATAATGATTTTTTAAAACCAACAAAAATTGATGAATTGCCAACACGTACGGTCCTTCAAATTAAAAAAAATATGAGAAATTTCCTATTAACACTAATTTGTCAAAGTCGAAATAGCCCCTCCTAATATTTCACAGGCAAAGACAAAATAGTGGAAAATGAAAAATACTAACTATCCAAAAATCCCAAGTTACAAAACTGATTTATCAAAATAATATGAAACTGATTTATCAAAATAATATTTCACAAGCTTCTATGTTCCTCATAATATTATGGCCTATGGGATCATTAATCTTTCTTATTTTTGCTGGGTTTCTCTTCTCCATCAAATCAAATTATCCTTTGGCAGAAGAAAAGAAAGTAAATTGAAACAATCATTACAAAATATGTGGGGAGATAAAGTTCACAAATGGAGTAGGAAATTTAAAGTGTTTGCTCTTTATAAAAAGTTGCACAAGATAAGTAGCTAGTTGGTTACTTTGAAAGGGTAATAATGGTATAATGTAGCAATCTACGGTCCACATTAATTTGGTACCCTACCACGCATAGTTATCATGTCTCCCTTTTGCATTAATATTCTCATAATAAACAAAACAAGGATGGAATGGACAGAATTTGGACCGATCGTCGTCGTCATCGTCATCTTCTTCTTCTTCTTCAGGGTAATAATTATAAGTAAGCAATAATAATTATAACAGGTTTCTTGACTGTAGATGAACTTACCTGATCCATCCACAGAATCACGAAGAGTTGAGATATTTTTTTATCTCGGAAAATATGGAGGCCAAAGTTAAGAAACTGATCTGCTGCAACTTGAGATTGCGACATCACGTACGTACGGTGGCTGAGTTCCAAGCTTAATGAATTACGAGCATATCACAGAACCCGGTCCTTTTCAGCATTGATCCAAACAGAGAGTGACGTCGTGTGTATATCTTGTCTTTAAAAAACACAGAGTTACGTTACGTTGCTTCTGAATATGATGGTAGGAATGAACAACGTAACTACTTCTCGATCGATCATCTGCACACATGCATTTGATAACGATTCAATGCAGTAGCTAGCTAGCTAGGGACAACAATTTAACATTCACAATCATATATATGATCCTTACCTCGATCGGCATGCAACCTACTTATAGTAGTGTTTTGAGAAGAGATCAGTGGCGGAGTTAGGGGTTGGGTTCCCAGGGCTCCAGTTCTCCTCATTTTTTAGTTCAGAATCACCAAATTATATGTATTTTTGTATATTTAAGTGGTTCAACCTAATAATTTTACGAAATGAACATAATATTTTATTTTTTTATTTTTATCTTATTTATATTATTTTCGATTAAACTTAGTATTTTAACCCGTTCCGACTCCGCCTACAAAAGAGATAAAGTAAAGTTATTCCTTGCAACCTGAAAAACAAAAAGTCAAGTTCTTTTCCAGTAAGGATATTAGTTAGAAACAAGTTTTTGTAGAAACATATCTGACAAGTACTACTGTTCGCTTGGGTAATGGATGATAGAGATATATATTGGGCACATGTAGTTGCCGGCCTTGGGTAGTATCCCTTAGTCTGGAATTCGTAACAGTTCCTCGCAACAAAAATGATTTGTAGCAGTGAGTTCATGACTAACATAAAAGTATTATGAGAGAGTGAAGAGAAATGAATAAAGAATACGTAGCTTTATATACAGATTATAGGTATGAGTTATGACAACTTACTTTTGTAGTGGTAGTAGGACAGTATTTAATTGCCTGATAATCGATCCCATTAGGTGATTTATACCACTGAGTATGAGGCGGTCCACTGAGATGATATCATGTATGCCCTTAAGCGCGACCTAGCTAGCTTCAACAAGCCAGGATTGTGTCTTTCGTGTAGGCCCAACTTCATTGGAGTTCCACGAGGCGACTCATCCTCCGTTGTAGCATACTAAGGCTAGGCAGTTGGCCCATGATCGATCAACCCTTGAGCAATTAACTACTAGACGGTTGACCTTTATCTCGTCTTTTAGCCTTTTGCCCCAGCGAGCTCATTAGTAACCTTCGGCCCTTCGCCAAAGGATAATCAGATCTCTTCCTCTTTTTCGACTAGACCTCTATAGATTGTCACCATCCACGAAGGAGAAGAAGAAGATGGAAGAAAACTCGACGTATAGACTATAGCTTAAACTCAGGTGTGATTCTGTCACTTGGAGATTTGTTTTTGGTACAACAAGGTTTCTTGTGGATACAGAGCTCCAATGGCTGGCTAACTTCATTTTTAAAGACACATATGCATACTTAGTTGCAAGAGAAAGCATAGCCTGAGCAACAAAAGAAGAACCCGAAATGGGGAAAGACAAAAGAGTAGCTATGAGATACAAAGACAGTAAAAAAGAATGAATGGTGATTAGTGTAAGGTTTATCTCTGAGAATCATCCAAACAAACTTCCAATGCCATGGCTCCTCCATCTGATTCAACAAACATCAGCTGTGTACACTTTCAACAACAACACTACAAACATCACCATTTTTCAACAGCAAAACTAATATGAGTAAAACAAGAAGATAAAAAAGAAGAAACAACAACCGAAACAGAGAGACCTAAATTCTCAGCTGTGTACATCCTAATATGGTTCCACGGCACCTCGTCATCGGAGCTGCTCTATGCCACGTAGGCCTCTCCCCACCAACGGTCAACACATCAACATCCGACAACGGCTGCACACCCCAATTCCACTGATCAGGACCAATCAACCCTCCCAACACATATATCTCACCCCGAAGCTCCGTCATCCCCACTCCGATCCTTTTCCGGAACTCCGATGCTGAGACCACCACCTTCTTCACTGCCCCTTCTTGCTTCACTATCAGCCCGTGGCTCATTACGTAAAGATCGCTCTCGACAACTGCCATCGGGCCTTGGAGCCACCCGAAATCCTCCACCGTCCACCTGGATGCTACGCTGTCCAAAACTTGCACGGTCGACAACCCTCTATGTAGAACATGCAACTTCCCACCGATAATCAGTCCCGTGCAAGCAGCATTCTGAGTACGATGAACATCGGGTATTGGCACCCACACATCCTTATCCGGGTCGTACATTTCGGCTTGATAAACCGGTTTTCGACCCCGAGTTAAGCCACCAGCCACAACTATCTTTCCGTTCAAAGCACAGCAAGCGAACATTGCACGGGGAACGAGCATCGATGCGCGCCGAGCCCATGTTCGTAGTATCGGGTCATATGACCAGACTTCATTGGTTGCAAAGCTTCCATCTTGATCCCCGGTCAATAAGTCAACGGCATCACTATTGCCACCAAGTACATAGAGCTTTCCACTGACTGAGACGGCGCCAAATTGAGCCAAATTCCTTACCTTTGATGGAAGAATAGGGAGAGTGATCCAGAGCTTTCGTAGAGGATCGTACAGTTGCCATATGTTTTCGGGATCGAAAGCGCACACACATAGAAGATCTTCGGTCGAGCCTACCTCTTGGCGGGCTTTATAGAGCTCAGAGCCGCGAATGGCGGCTTGCCATGATCGGGAGACGGCTTCTAACTTGGGGAATTGGTAAAAGGGAACCCGTGCGAGGCACCTTATGGCTACAGAGTCGGGCAGTCCTTCGATCAATTCAGACATGCTAAACACTGGTTCATCCGTTTACCTGATTAATATGCTGACAATGTATCTGATGAACAAATGGTAGAAACACAGTTAGTAATAAACACCCTTAGAAAGAATAAGACATTAGTAGTACATATGCATCTGTGAAATTGAAAAATCTACCCAGAATGTCAATGATATATTAATGGGCCACTCGTTTCTTCGAAATAAGCAACTACGCTGTAATTCAACAAACTACATCACTTCTATCTATCAAGTTTTTCTCAGTCTCTTAATTGCCTTTGACAAAAATGAAGTAAAAAGTTGGTTGAAGTTACAAACATAAAAACTAACAATGAAGAAGTTAGGGGTATTGAGAAATGTGAAACGAATCAAGAATGCCAAAGAAAACAAGGAGGCATATTCATAAAAGGGAGATATGCATCAAGAATGACAACTGCGATTGAAACTACAACGAGTTCTTCACACCATGCTCATAAAAATACATATCCCTCAATGTCACTTTTCCCTGTAGGTTCAGACTTGAACAAATCCATGTGTTTGTGGGAATAATTCTCAGTGCGAGTATAACACCATCATTTACTTCCCCTAGTTGCAAAAAAATAAGAAGGGGTTGTTTGGAAAATGTGATTTGGATCAGTGATTTTGAAGAATGTCCACATTACGTTAAAATGTTAAGCAATAGGTTGAAGCACACAAGTCATGACTAGCCACAAATCTTATGCAGCTCTGTCCCATTCTTACAGTTCGCAATCAACACTTCCATTGTCTGCCTATCAACTAATTTCATATGACCTGAATCCCAAAACTAGTATCAACCTTACACCCCATTGCTTACACTCAACCAGGCAATCCAGATACAATCATTCAACCCATTGAGATTATGAGTCCACTAACCCAACAATTTGAAATCCTAATTCTATTGAAAGACACTAACGAGATATATGAAGTGGACAAAGATGTAGGAAGAAAAACTCTTTAACTCGATACTTGAGAGCAACAGAACTGATATTGATTGCATTTTGAAGTTCCCCAGGAAAACCCTTTATGAATTCGAGGTTTCCTTCCCTCCCACCTATCAGGATGAATGGCAAACACAACAAAGACTGAAATTCCCTCACAAGTGGTAGAAACGCATTCATCGAACTTAGCTTCCACGGTAGAATTCCTGAGCAGCACTAAAGCTTAAACACTCGCAAGTCGCAACTAATAGTCATGATGAAAATGGGGTCAACAAAAGGGAGACAGACCAAGCTTCGGCAAAATGGGGGGATACAAGCAAAAAAACCAACAAATAAATGACTGGGGCATTCAAAATCCGGAAACACGATTCTTCAAACCGCAAATGTCAAACGAAGCTCAGAAAAACTGACTCGAAATTAAAAAAAAAACAGATAAAAGAATAAGATTTTGGGCATGGTGTTTTTTTACCTCCGGAAGCAGGAAGAAACAAGATTCGGAGCTGTGGCCGTGAGTAATTTTGATTGCCGAGACAAACCCAGTTCAGTTTACGCAGCTGGAGAATAATAAAGAAAAAAAAAGAGGACGAACCCAAGAAATCCTTTCTTCTGCTAGGAGTTTGCGTGTGACATTTTGGGATTGTGTGTTTGTTTGTTTGTTTAATCGCCTTCGGGAGAGAGATGCTGAATTGGAGGAAGTGACGATCAAGGAAACCCAGAGTTGCAGTGAAATCGAAGATAGCCTCAGAATAGGAATGAAGATTTGTTCGAGAGAGGAAGGGAGATTGGGAAATGCTGCTAATCGTCGTCGGAGGAGATGGAACAAAATAAAATAAAAGGGAAGTTATTGTTTTTTCTTCTCTTTTTTTTGTATGATTAATTGATTATTAAGAAATATAATTAATATTAATATTACTATGGAGAGGAAGAGAAAACGACAAGTCGACGTGGAAAATGATTTCAGTATTTTTATTGTGTAAGCATATTCTTTGATGAACAGAATCAGAACTGGGATTGATTATGTAAGGTATTTTTTTTACATTTTTTTATAAAAATATTTTTAATATTTCAATTAGGTAAGATGGAATAATTAATTTGTGTGAATGGGACTATGATCATGTACCAAAATGGTCTAAAAATGTGTCAGGTTTAATTTATATTATCTCCATTTCAAAAATAATTTAATAATTTTTAATAGAAATTTTATCGTCACATCAACAATTTTAACAATTAACTTATTCAGACATTTCGAAACATATTCATCCCAACAATTCATTAGCAATTTATTAAAAATAAATCTCTTATAAAAGTTTTCTAAGATGTTTCTGTGGCATAGTTGACATAAATGCATTTTTAATGAATTGGTTCACATGCTTATGTGAAATTACTAACAAAATTTTTAATTTAGCAATTATCCATGTATCTTTAACAATTTGTTAAACTAATACTATCTCATTCTTCACCTCACTTAATAATAAAAAAAATAAAAATGGAAATACTCTTTATGGTACGAAATTCAAATGGGGTTGAAGTTTTAAACATTAATTGAAAATGTAAAAAACATGGTAACTTTATATTTATGATTTTTTCATTAGTAATTCATATTTATAGGTGAATTATCATTTCTATTAATGATCTGGTGCTGCCAGCACTAAGAAAGAGAGAGTATCATTATTATTTTTGCATGGGTGAATAGATAATTTTCCTCTCATGAACTATATAAAATATAAATTATCTTGTATGAACTCTGTTTCTTCGACATAGTCCCTAATCTCCGCTCTAGCGATGATACAATTGCGTAGAGTCGTGAAGAAAGCATTGATGATCTTATTCGTGTACGGTCGATGGACCGGGGAAGAATTCATCACGGTTCAACCCACATCAGCTGCCTTCCATCCCATGGCACCATATTATTTCATTTCACGTGTCATCATATTATGTTTCATTTTCACATGTCATTTGTTGTTGTAATGAGATAAATTATAGCTAATAAAAAATATGAAACAAAATATTAAATGAGAGTTGAGTGAAGACGCGTTTATTATTATTGGAGGAGATCAGGGGACTTGCGACTCTAACCCCAATTCTCCGTTGAACTTCCTCTACTACCAATTATTTTCAGCTGTTAATTGCACGCTAAGTCAAGGTATATGCCAAAACGAACGAGTAACAAGAATACAATTATTTATTATTAATATAATAAGAAAAGATTGCTTGTGGGATAAGTCTTGACCAGACTGGCGTGGAGAGGTCTGATTGGCTAACCAACCCAAAAACGACGGACAAAAGACTTAACAAGAGATGATGAGATTGAGGAAGGAAAGGATATCCGTTTGATTCCTTTCTTTGGCCCTCTTTTTCTCTATTTGCGGGGTATTTTCGAGATTCCCCATATAGATTATTTCGGTTCCCTTTTGTTTTCTACGAACCGTAGGTGGTTACCCAACCCAAACCCGAAACGATCTTGACTCACCCGTGTTCCACGTGGTTTATCAATCCCTTTTTAACCACCGACTCGGGGTTTTAGAAGTCGGATCTCATAATGTAGAATTTTTTCTGTCGAATTATTTTTCCAATCATCCAGTCCTTATTCTTTAATTATGAGTTCAATTCTGGTTCATGAGAATGGAGTACACCTTATGTGAAAGTACCCGCGACGAAGCGATCGATTATTGTTACGACGATAAACGCCATAATTATACCCAAAAAAAGAATATCTGTCTATACACTCACAATCTCTGCACATGCATTGAACGGCATACAAGCAATCACACAGTTTAATTATAGCCTTATTATAGGATGAAGAGTTTCACAGAGAAGGATCACACCAGTTTACAGAAAGATAACACTTTGAAAGAAAGAATCACTCTGTTATCCATACAAATTGGAGAACCCTACGAGAGACTTGATGAATACTGTAACAATGTACTTTCACGATTCCATCAACCGGTCCATCACCAATTTCACAACAGCAGGGGCATCAACAGTTACTGCAACCTTCACCGTGGGTTTGTCGGACCACTCAGTAACCTCTTCAAACCTATATCAGATTAAATGTAGCCCAGCATCAACCACTTGTAGCCTTGAATAGAGACGATTTCAGTAGGATTTTGATAAGTTGAAATATAATCAACTCACCTCTTCTGCTTATTATAGAGTACCGTTAGCCCCCTCGTTATGCCGCAGGTCTGGACTCTGACGACACCCTCTGTGTATGTCATAAGTGAAGGATCCACAGCAGCTAGCACTACAGCAGGATCATGAAGATAAACCCCTGCAAAAGAAAAGGAAGATAAACCCTTTCTATCTATATACTATGAAGCTAAAATGATCGTGAAATATAAGTAAACAATAACAAAAACGAACCTCTAGTGCAATACGCCTCATGATGATAAGAAAAGTAGATGTCGAGGATTTTGCACAAGTACTGAGCAAATTTTCCATTTGATTTAGCTAATTTCTCTCGATCGCTGTCTAAAATGGGCAAACAGCAGAAATAACAGTTGAAATTCTCCCAAGAACAAGCAACAGACTCAACGACAGATACTCTTTCATACTATTGTTCGGTTTTCAAAGGTTGATGAAATATGTGCAAGCAACAATGATTCATATTCAGTATTGCTATGCAAAATACACTAAGCTAGAAGATCCAAAGTAAGTGATCTATACGGGACACTGCATCATTAGCACACGCTTCATCGGTTTACCAATATAGTCCTAGAACTGGACTCTCAGTCATTCCACAGTTTATAGGGTTGGTGAACCTTCGCATCATTTGCACACAGTCCATGGTTTTCTGTAGAACTTTGCAAGCAACATGTATTTGAGACTAGAGTTGACGCAAACAAAGATTTTTAGACGTGGTTGGAGGACAAATACCTGTTAGAACAACTTGATGAGTTACATTTATGCCCACAGCCACGACATCTGCCCCACTAGTGAAAACAATATCAGCAGCCTCCGGGTCACCAAAGATCTGCTCAACCACGATGAAATTAGATATAAAATATAAGCTTGGGATCGAGTTTAGCTCTCTCTTGGGAAGGATCAGTGAAGTTAATAATAATCAAACCAGTCATAAAACTTAACGCTAAGTGCTATGCAACATACATTTGCCTCTGCTGCAGGATTCACATTACCATTGACAGCAAATGCACCACCAAGGAGAACAATCTGACCGACGTTTTTCACAAACGCAGGATCCGACTCAATAGCCTGTAGAATGAATGAATCATACATCAGCAGAGAAATAACAGACACATTTCTCTAGCATGTGAGAACAGGTTAGCTGCTATCTAACCAGTGCAATATTTGTTAGGGGGCCCAATGCAACCACGGTGACTTCGCCAGGTGTAGATTTGCTTGCTCTACAAGAAAAGCAGCTGCAGATTGCTCAATAGCATTCCCATTAGGTGGCGGGAACTTCTGGTTTCCTAGTCCATCCGTCCCGTGAACAAAATCCGCAATCCGAAGCTTTGTACCTTTCTTTTTACAAGACAAGATCAAGAATCGACAAAACTATGAATTCTATAAACATCTTTACAATTGTAATTTGCAGGTGGTAATGGAATTCAGAGCAAATGAGATGACAGAGTTCGTAAACAAAAGAGTAAATTAGGAAAATCAAAATATACGAAGATGGCAACTGTGAAAGGTCTGGATTGGATCTAACACTACTTTAAAACAAGCAGACTAGGCAGGTCCCTTAATTCAATGCAAATTTATAGTAGTATATTAATTAAGAAACATGAAACTTTACAGAAAGTAGAATTCAAGAGGGATTAGGGTGGACCACTTACAGTTATAGTAACATGAGAACCCTCGGCCACTGGAATATCAGTCCTTCCTGCAACCTCTAACTAATTCACATACACATAACAACTTCAGAACGCAGCAGCAATCAAAATAATCACTGATCATAGTTATCAAGAGGAGAGAGAAAACCAAAAGGATGAAGTGAAAGGTGATCGGTGAGTTACCAAATGCAAAGCGTTCATGGTTGCGAGAGCAGTGTAAACGTTCCCGAATATAGTCGTCAACCCGATGACCTCAACTTCCGGTGACCGTAGTGCAAGAAATATTGCCATGGCGTCATCTGTAATCCACAATCAATTCAATTGAAGAAAAAAAAAACAAACACAAATCTTCCGTGACCAAGCTCCGGTGAAAAACAGATGGATAGAAGAACCTTACCGATCCCAGGATCAGTATCGATGATGATCTTCTTGGGCGCCATTTTTCAGATCAGAACTCCGGCCGCCGTTATAGTATTCTACCTTCAGCCAGCTAAATAAAGTGTATGGATGGATGTTTCCTTTTCCGCTATTTGAATATTCAATTTGATCCTGATCGGCTGATCCTCAACTTGAAAAAATAATACAGAAGTGCAGAATTCACAACGGAGCCACGTGCAGGCTAAGAGTTTAGGGGGATTTTTCAATTGGGCCTTATAACATATTGGCCCAACCGGTCTGCCCTCTCAAACAATATTAGAGCTAAGCTTGGCAATATTATTCGTACTTATAGTTATTCGATCCTATTCGATTTTCGAAGTGGAGAATATTCATATTGAACGGGTTACGAAATGGGTGCGGAAAATATTCTCAAAAAAAGAATGGGGACGGATCGGGAATGGATTTAGGTACCCTGCCTCATACCCATACCCTACTAAATATGTAAAATATATTTATATATTTATATATTAGTTACCAGCTCCGACTGCGATGAAATACAATAATAATCTCAACAAGAAACACTTGAATTCGAAATTTCCGACACGGGGCCGAAGCAAGATAGATGTCGCCGCGAACGAGGGTGAATATCTCCTCGATAGTGACTAAGAGTCCTCCAAATAAAAATCAATACGCACTTAAATGAACTAACAATCCTCCAAATTAGTATGAATCAACACACACTCAAACGAATCAATAAAATTAAAAGCTCAAAACACTCAAACTCAATTTTATTCATTTTAATCGAGAATATTTCCTTAATTTCTTCAAATTTTATAACTCATCTATTAAATTAAACATGCACTAATCAGAAGACCAAAACACTAAACTAGACAGAATTGAAGTAAATTTCTATCACTAATCCCTAGTGTTGTTTTACACACCCACGGGTCATAGTTGTGTTGACATGTACCCCGTTGCGGTAAGGAGAACCGCACGCGTAACAAAATGCTTTTCCGCACCTATATAAAGATAAAAATCATGACATTAAACAAATTAGAACATAAATGGGTTAAGAAACGACATTAGCAACCAAAGATATTTGCAGTGCCAGTACGTACGTACCTGCATTTAACATAGTTGCAGTAAAAGCGTCGTTTTCCAACGTAGAAGTTGCAATGAGGGCACTTTCTCCACTTCTTCAATCCAGCAAGCCAGTCCAGCATCTTTTCCTCTCCTTCTCTGTTCAAAGCCTCATACGTCTCGCAATCCATGGTCTCATGCCACGGACACTTGCACTTCAAACACATCCCCCTCGTGCAACTCGGACACTCACAATAATAATTAATCGGCCGGTTACCGCGGCGGAAGACTTCCCAGAGCCGGCGGATCAGACTAACCTTCATCTTCTTACAGTCGTCGGCGGCCGCGTCGTAGACGAACAAAACGGAACAGTCCGAATATGGGCAGTAGAACTTCTGGGAAGCGTCGATTGCGGAGTCAACGAGCGCCAGGCCCCACCGTTCGAACAGCCTGTCGGGGAGGATTTGGCGGCAGTGTTCTGGGTCGAGAGTCCCCTGGCATCCGGGTTCGAGGCAGGAGATTCGGGTGGACGATTTCTCGGAGAGCTCCGTCTCGATGTATCGTACGGTGCAGTGATTGCAGTACAAGTGTGTACAGTTCTTTGGGTTGAAGGATTGTCGCAACGGTGTCGTTTCTACGCAGATTTCGCATACGAAGGTTGGTCCGGCTGTGCTGCGGTTGGCTTCTTTTCCGGTCGTCGGTTGGTCTTTGTTTTCCGTTGACGGCAATGTTGTGAGGAGCTGTCCCATTGTTTTGGTGGGGATAGAGGGGGAATCGCATAGCTAGCTAGCTAGGTTGAAGTCAGTTTAATATTGTCCGATTTATAAGCTTTTCTAGTGTCGTACGTGTAGTGTAAATACGACCTTATGAAGGGAGGATATTTTCCGTTAATTAATCGCGATATTTTTTCTAACCTTTTTTCAAAAATTTTGTCATCATTTTCGGCAATTGGGCTTCTACGGTACAGTCATATTACTACGAAACCTCTGCCCAGCCATACCACTAAACCAGTGCAAACACCTGAGACTGTTTTTATGAACTTTACCAACGAATAATTTTTCTAAACCATAAAACGTCTATTTGTCCGCCCTAACGAAAAAAATTATTGGTTGTTGGATCGTCCATAATTTAATCTGACGGGTGAAAATAAAATAGCATGAACTTTTTGTTTCAGACTAAAATCAAGGCTGGAAATGGGTTTGGGCCGGAAATGTAATTGGGGATGTTTATTTTTATTTTTTATTTAAGTCTATTTATTTTTCATTATATTTTCCCTAATCTTAGTTTAATTATCATAACTCTTTATAGATTTATCAAAATATAATTTTTTTATTTTATACATGTTGTTTATTTTAATATTTCGAGTCCAATAAGATTAATTTTGATATGTGTTCAATAAATTTTATAATGTAACATGTTATGTTATAGTTATATTAATTTTACGTGTCTTGTTATACGGTTGTTATATCACTATTATGCCCAAAATACAAACGAACTCGTTATGCCATTGTTATAATCATTTTACGATTTATTCTTCGTTCCCACTAAAATCACTAGCCATTTGGAAATTCTTTTCTTTTTGTTTTCCTTTTGAAGGAACATGCGGTACGCACCTGCATTTAACATAGCTGCAGCCATCGTCTTTTCCAACGTAGAAATTGCAATGAGGGCACTTCCTCCACTTTTTCAATCCAGCAAGCCGCTCCAGCTGCTTCTTATCCTGCAGCTTTCCTTGTCGTTTCAAATCCTTGTACGTCCTGCAATCCATCCTCTTATGCCACGGACACTTGCACTTCACACAAATCGCCCTCTTGCAGCTCGGACACGCACACTTGTTGACGGCGGCGTCGTTGATGAGCAAAACAGAGCAATCCAGAATAGCAATCATCGAATATTGTAACCGGAAAATTTGCACATGTTTTTTTTGTTGTATATGACCATTAATCATTGAATTATTCTGTTATCTTCCGGTTACAATATTTGCAAATTTTTCGGTTACAATATTCGTAAATCTTTCAGTTACTGAATAATTCAATGGTTAATGGTCATATACAACGAAAACATGTGCAAATTTCCCGATTACAATATTCGTAAATCTTCTGGTTATCGAATAATTCAATTGTTAATGGTCATATACAACGAAAAACATGTGCACCAGAGATGGCAAGACAAACGATTTAGAGCTTTGTAGATCGGGGGGTTCTTTGGAAATTGTGTTCATTGTATAGCTCGTTACTTTCTTTCGGTTACAATATTCGCAAATCTTCCATCTTCCGGTTATAATATTTGTAAATCTTCCGGTTACAGAATAATTCAATGATTTAATTTTCCTCGTGTTATGTCGTTATTATATCAGTGTAACGCAAACTTAATATCCGCAATCGTTCAATTTAAAATCTGTTACGTTTAACACGAGTTCAGCCCAGATACGGATTGAGCTCACATTTTAACTGGTTCGGTACATTTTAACCAATTTCGTAACCAATTGACGCTAACCCAACTCACCGAAAATCGAGTTTCAGTTAACTGCACTTCATACACTAATTGAGTGACTAAATTGCAATTACATAAAAGTTTGGGTGTTAAAATAAAAAACTGATTTGGTGAAATAATTCAAATAATGAAATCGTCCTACACTACGCGGCGCTTTCTAGCGGCTTTGGGAATTGTTATTTTTTTTAATTTAAATTTCGACTTTAACTATTTACGTAATATTCGATTTAATTGTACATATAAAAAAATTTCCGTAAATAATATATGGTGGATTATTATCTCTAATTGTACACATTTTAAGTATTATTTTGTTGAACTTTTATTTCGATAAAAATTGACTATTTTATTATGTATTTGATTTTTTTATGATACGAAAAAAGAAAACACCTTAACAAATTAATTTTCTGGATCCGACTCTTATCACACCTACCATCCCAATGGACAAGTTTGAAGATTTATTATACATATAAGTACGTTAATTTATAAAAATAATCTACCCTTCATTTTAAAAATTCAAAATTTTAATTTCTTATTTATTTCTTCTGAATGTTAAGTGTTATATTATTGACTTTTTATTTTGTTTAGAATTAAAAAACTTATGATATAATTGAATTTTTCGTAGAAACTAAAAAAACACATCCTTCTTAGTTAAATTCCCGACTTCGTCAGCGATTCCCTTAAACATATCAACTATGAAAAAAAGCACAAAATCAGTGACACATCTCACTGCAATTTTATTTTGATTTAACAAGGACGAGCATACAGAGGACAAGAATGTGACCAACAACAATACGATGTGGGAGAATCAAACTCCAAAGTAAAAGAAGAAGTCGTTATCTCAAGGATATATATATAAAAAAGAATATTGAAAAGCAAGACGACCAAATCACTTTCCTAATTAATAATTACTAACTCACACCACATGACACATGTGGCCCAATTAGATTGAAGAGTAGGAAGCAGCAAAGAGCATCAGGAACACCAGGGAGAAAGTCAACTTTGCAGAGCTCCCATCTGCAGATGACGATGATGTCCCGTCCGGCGATGAACCCGTTGACCCGCCTCCTGTCCCTGACGGCGACTTCGGTGACCCAGATGGCGATCCAGCCGCTGTTCATCATTTCATATCAAACCATTCAATTAGGTTAATCATTTATAACTGTTCTAGGCTTTTAGCGATTGACCAACATATATTAAACTTATCGGTTTGATACATCGATAAATGTTTTCAATATCATATTGATACAAGACGGTTCAACGAGTTGGACTTTAAACCATTCGTCAAAATGGTTCGGTACCTTTCAATATAATAAAGAAGGTTCAGTCACGATTTATAACAGTTTAAACGGTTGAACAACATACCGATAGACTTAATTAGTGGCTCAAATTTCCGGTATGGTTTTGAAAATCATGGTTCAGAACTAACCCTTTTGATTGTGTTTAGAAGAAGAGTTATGTGTGCGTACCATTGCATTGACTGGTAGGTGGGGTCTGGACTTTACAGGCAGCGGGAAGAGCCAGAGCTTGAGTCTCGTTCACATTAATACCGAGGTTGCCACCGCCGCCGTTGATGACCTGGCAGAGGCATTCCGGCTGGGACTTGACGACGGTGCCGAGCTGGGCGCAGCAGGAAGAAGACGGGGAGGAAGAGTTGCCGGTGATGTAATTAAGGCAAGGGGAGAGGCTCACAAGCGTGCTCGTGCAGCCATTGGACTGCGCCGTGGCTCCTGTCGGAAACAGAGCCGTCCCGACGACGGCGAGAGAGATGACCAGAATTGACAAATTCCTAATCACGGCCATGATTAAGGTGATGGATGTTTGCTGATGGGTTTTGGTCTTTTTTCAAGTGTGTTGATGTTGGTTTTGGTTGTGGGGGAATATGTTTGGAGATGGAGTACGTAGTGGGTTTATAAAGGGATCGAAAGTCGGAGACTTTATTGTGGCAAGGCCAATTATGGTTTACCGACTTTAACCTACTTTGTGTTTTTTTATATAAAAGGATTCGTTGGTGAACTAACTACTCCTGATCTACTTTCAATTCCCTGATTAAAGTAAAGTACTTCAGCAGGAAGGGACGTGGCTGCTTCCCGGTTGATGTTGTTTTCAGCAGCAGGGGAGGCTGAACGGGAATGATTTGACAAATTGGAAGAAGAAGTTTAAAGACAGAGGATGTAATGGTCGGTTGAAAGACACGGTAGAGTGCAGAGGTATCTGCTGCGTTCCCTTCAGTACTAGCTAGCTAAGCTAGTATCGGAGCCTATTCACAACAGCAAACACAAAGAAGATAGGATTGGGAAAATCCTACATAAAGGCTAAAGCTTGTGCCAAGTCTCAGGTATAGGCTAATCCTGAACCTTTATCATCAGCAACCATAATCCTGGGTTTCGCCGGTTGTCAAGATCACCGCCGCTCATTCACTATCATTTTGTGATTTATAAATAAATAAATTATCATCGTCGCCTGGCGGCGATTAAATAGGTTGTCGGCGGTATGCCAAAGTAACAAATGATCCCATATACTATGAATTTATCGAATGAAACTGCCTTATCATACCACTTCTACCAGAATAATGCTTTTGCAACTAGGCCCGTTATGCAACCAACAATAAATATTAAGTATTTTTAAATTTTAAATTTCGTCACTTCAGCAAAATTGCCAATTTCCTCACCTCTTGACACTTGTTTCTTCCCCTCCAATCAGATTCAGAATTCCCAAACTCTATATTCAACCCACAACCAACCTTCTAACTTTATATTCGACCCAACCTTAAACTTTTTAACTACTTAAATGCTTCCCTTTTTTTTACTACTTAAATGCTTCTCTTTTTTTTTTGTTTGTTTACATTTTAACTATTCAAGTATGGACGACAAACCCAACCAATACTTGGGATCCACCGAAACACATCCATAACTAGCTGAAATTATCCGGTCAAAGAGACTCGTTGACGGGTACAAGTACATCCGAAATCCGGGATTATCGGATAGCGGGCGGGGACGGATTTAGTAGTATACGCCCCTATACCCATCCGACGGGTAGCCCGACAATATATTATGTCGTTTCCCCTCAAAATATTCTACCTTAACTTTAAAATTTCAATTATTAGATCTAACTTTAACTTTGTAATAATGATTCTATCGGCGAAAATTGTGTTCTTGGATGCCTTTTTCTTCTTATTTTCCTACAAATCAGGAAATTTGTGAGTATATTTTCCTTAAATTTTCATCTAATAAGAAAACGTTAACAATTTTTTATTTTTTCTGCAAAATAAAAAAATTAATATTTAGTAAACGAGTTTTACCTGATTAAACAGGTAAATTCGAAACCCGTTAACGGGCGGATACGGTTTAAAATTTATACCTGTTTATGTAAACGGGTGGGTACAGGTAAAATCCGACGACTAGACGGATGGGTGATGGATATGCGTAACCTGTACCCATACCCACCCGTTGCCATCCTTACATTTAAGGTTATTAGAATTAATTATTAACCATGTCCAATCAAGTTTTTTCTTTATATTTATTTTTTCATATAAAATATCGGATCTAAATGTTACATCAACTAAATATTTTATTCTTATTTTATATATATTATATTTTTAGGAGATTTAAAAAAGTATATATTGACATAATAATAACAAGTTATCTGGATTTACTATCAACTATGTCCAATCAAGTTTATTGTTTTTTTACATATCTATGCTTATCGAGTTTAAATGTTACATATTTATGCTTATCGGGCCTAAATGCTAAATAATTGAACGTTCAGTATTATGATACTAGATATATATCAACTAAATTCATAAACTTACTATTTCTATTTTCAATGATAACAATGTCCTATCGAAAATTATAGCTCATCGAGATCCATCTACGTACGATAAAGATTCATCATGTTATTAGCAATAGCAAGCGTACGAAATTTTTTTATCAAAATTTATATATAATACCTTAACATATATTATAAATATTTAAAAAATCAAAATTGACATATCAACTTTTACTACAATCTGATGTTGCCACACTGAAATTAAGTAAATTTAAATATATTATTTTATATATTACAATATTAAATTAAGTGATTAATTATAAACATTTATATTCCCTTAATTTATTAAAATTGAACCTAATAACTAAATTTTAAAAAAATACAAATCATATTGTATCCGGCTAAGCCGGGTAAGAAATTCAGCTCCCACATTCTTCAATTTCCATTACTAATGTCCGCCAATGAGACACTAACACGCGATAATAAACAATTGAGGTTATGAACTCGACTTCTCTATTATGATCTTTCCAATAGGCCCTATAAGAGTTAGTTATAGTCCTTTCATTCCTGATTGTTGTTATGATGTTCTATACTTTATGTTCAAATAATAGATCGACTCCTTCAATAAAATTCAATAGAAAGATTGTTTGCAGCAGATTGTGACATTCAATTGACGAGACTTTGAGGCAGTATCAATTGACCTATATATACCAATATAACGAAGGCAACCCCTACTAATAGTCGAAGGGAAAGGAGCTCTAGTAGATGGTCGGGTAGGAACTGCTTTAGCAAAGGTGTCTTCCGATATGGTCTAATCTATAAATTGGCCAGCAAAGTCTTGTTAAAATATGGTAGAGCGCTTGCTTCGCATGCGAGAGGTACGGGACTCGATTTCCTGCACCTCCAATCAATTCTCTTAATTTTTTTTTCATTAGAATGAGAGTTTATGGTAAAGAGACTCGCCATCTTTAATTTCCCATTACCATTCCACGCCAATGATACACTCAGCGGCAATTTTGCAATATGCTAATAATAAGGTATGCCTGCGGCAAGAAATTAAAACTACAAATGGCCAATCCGCAATCCTGGTTCCTTCAGATCTTCAATCCTCTCTCACAAGGCACAGGAAGCAACAAACAGTAAGAAAAGCGTGACATGTAGCTTCATCCCGACAAAGCTCGCATCCGACGACCCAATCGTCGTGGGAACTGTATTAGCAGAACCACTGTCATCCGAAGGAGTACTGCTCGGAGGAGCTCCCCCAGTTGGGGTGGTCCCTGGTTTGTCATTCGATGCCGGTGGGATCCCTCCAGCTCCAGCTCCAGCTCCAGTTCCAGTTCCTGTTCCTGCCCCGGGTGAATCCGATGGTGCATTCCCTCCTGATATTTCAACAACCACACTTGAACGTTAGTGAATAATATAGAAAACAAAAATTTGAATCTCCATTTCACCAACTCGAGTGTTCATTAATCATTAGAATGCAACGGTTTACGACATTTAAAATCAGACATTATATGTTGTATATGTAGTCTGGTCCGAATTTTCGAACTAACCATTATTGCATCGGCTAACAGAAGGGGTGGTAACGCTACAAGCGGAAGGGAGCTCGAGAGCGCGAGTTTGGTTGATGACGATCCCCAGAGAGGACCCGCCGCCGTTGACCAACTGGCAGAGACACTGCGGCTGCGACGAAACTACACCGGCCAGTTGTGAGCAGCAAGTGCTCGAGGGAGTTGATGAGTTCCCCGAGACATAGTTGAGGCAGGGTGCCAAGCTGATCAGTGCGCTAGTACATCCTCCTGATTGTGCTGTGGCGCCGTGGGACATTGCCGCGGCCATGACCAGAAGTATAACTAGGGTGAACTGAAACCCAATTGATGAACTCATTGTGATCACCGAAGTGTACGAAATTGATGCTTTACTTATGTTGGTGCTTGGAGGCAGAGGAAATGCAGGGGATAGTGTTCATATATACATGGGGTGTTTTTGGAGGAAGTAGTCAATTTTGGTTGGTAATTTGGATGGCCAACTTGTGATGGAAGATCAACTTAATTTGTTTTGTTTAATTAGTTGTTTAAGTTATATCCATTTTGGTACTTGTCTTTCTCTATGGGATTGCATACATTGATTGGTTGTAACAGGGTCCTTTGTTTATTCATTAGGTTCCTTGTTTACTGGGTTCATGTCAAGGGTATGACTAGTGACTCCCTATTTGATTATTGATAGGTCACCAACTTTTCCTTACTTGGGAAAGTTAAATCAACTGTTTGAATGGTTGGTTGACAAACCACTATCCTAAGTTATTTGTATGTGTTGGGATACGGTGTGTTACAAAATCGATCGGAAAGCTTGTTGGAAAAGTTTTAAAAATTTAGACATTTTTTGTTATCCTAGTTAACATCAAGAAAAACGACGGAATGTTTGACTTATTATTATCGTTACTATTGTTTTAGCTTGCAATTACTTTGTTATTAACATTATTCATAATTATTGTTCTATGAAGATAAAGTTCGAATCCATAATGACATGGCAAGAAGATAATTTTATCACTGTATGTCTAGATTAACAATTAATTTGTTAAAAAAATATTGTACAGTTAATTCCGACTTTCCGACAGTACTATTCCTGCAAATTGGTAATGTTGACGAAGATACTTTGGGAGTGAAGAGACTGATCCCAGCTCCCAGGATCCAGGTTATGCTTCAACCATATGAACAGACGAAACAGTAAACAAGAGAGCGGCAACCTCTGCTTAAGAATGTGGTGGGTTGGCAGAACAAACCCATTTGTAGAAGCAAAACAGTATCAGTACAGATAATGTATACTAATTTATGTAGCAGGGAACAACAATGGGGCGGTGGCGCAGTTGGTTAGCGCGTAGGTCTCATAGCTATGGAGATATCCTGAGGTCGAGAGTTCGAGCCTCTCTCGCCCCATAGAAATTTTTTTTTTTAACTCCATTCAAACATACAATTTTCACACTGCAGAGCTCTACTCGGTATGATTTTGTTGGCTTCTGGGTAGTGTGAAACTGAACAGCTTTTTGCTAATCATTCATGGACGTGTCCCAAAATAACAATCCATTAAATCGCTCTCCGTGACAAACAAACCAGGCCCCGAGGAATAACAAGTCCCACAAATGTGTTGCTTAAAACACTCAGAATCTGACTCCTCCTACCACGAAAAATGCCACTAGCACTAGCAGAGGTGGAAGAGAAGCAGTAATGAAGGAGATGACAGTATGGCGTCAGTGCAAAAGGAACTGCTGCCTGATGGAGTTTGAGACAAATATTTGGTTGGGGAAGGAAGTTTCTTAACTGAGAGTTCATTGATCATGTAGTTGTTTATTATGATCATGTCTGTTACTTTCGGTTATGTATCAGTTCATCATCGATGTCACTTACTTGGTACACGAATCCGTTGTTTACGAGGGCCATGCTTATAACAAAGCCACCTATATGGTACTGCATCAAGGTTCATGTGTTACTACGTACAATCAGTGCTCCCCAATCTCCTCCATTTTCTTTATCATTAGGTATTTGGTTCAAATCTAAACTATTTATAGTTTGTAATATTAAAATGGTAGTAGGCCATGGGAGAGGAGAGATGATATAATTTTTTAAAGTTTTTTCTCTTTTTTTTTAATCTCCCATGATTTAATGATTTCTTTGTAATTAATTATAATGTGTCTAAAACATAATATTTCATTCATTAATATTATTTGTTTTAATTTATCGAACTCAACAACATCAATTTTGGTATTACCTGAACCTGAAAGTACAATGAGGAAAAATGTATATCAAGTATCTAAACCCGAATTCAACCATCGCCAATATTGTTTTTTTTTAACTTTATTTTATGTATTATGACATTAAAATTTCGTAAAAATGGAAGAGTATAATGATATAACACAGTATTATTATATTATTATGACATGAAAATTTTGCTAAAACCATATTTGTTTTTGTGATTCTTACCATTCATTTATGACACAATTTATCAACTAATGAGGATATAGTTCTAAATTAATTAAAAGCATCTAAATTGAGCAACGTTAAATCAATTTCAATTTCAAACTCCGCAGCAACACACGGCCGCCATAATAACGGCAATAGTAAAGATTGTTATAGTAACTTCACATTCTTTAAAAAAAACCTTTGACTTGCCACAAATAATAGCCGATTCAATCTTAATATTATTATTTTCATCGGATAACAATTCAATGTGCGGCGAGTAGGATTGCCACAGCTATGAAAAGTAGAGAAGCCACACAATGTGGCACGTCGTGCGACACAACAGAAGCAGAGATGTTCACAAAAGGTCGCCCCCAGACGGTGGTTGTCCGGTTTTCTTCTTCCGGCTGGGTCGCCGTTAAATCCGGAGCTGGTGCCGGAGAGTCTACTGCTACTGCGGTTGAAGCTGCTGCCACAAAAAAACACAGGAAAATTGGAACTCTGAGTTTGACAAAGAAAAGCAAACAAATTAATTTCCTACATTGTGGGGCAGGAGCAGGTGCATCAGTAGCAGTCCGCAACAGAGCAGGCCCCGGCGCTGCCAGTGGAGACACCGAAGCTTCAAACACACAAAAAAAACAAAGTGGTTATTATTTGTTACCCTGAATTTCTGAACTGCTTCGTCCTCAAATAAATAAAATGACTCCAACACCCTTAGTGCTTAATTAATTTTAGTAACCGTATGTAAATAAACATATGGTGTTAAATTTAAATTCGTTATCTCTAAGTCGCCAACATACAACTCACTACTAGAACAAATGAGCAACTACATTTAGACAAAATAAATTACAGACCCTCAAACATCATTAAGAAGGTTGGCTAGGGATTGTTAAGTATGGGGATTCCAAAGACAAAGGGCATTTAAGTAATTTGAGCGAAATTAATATCGAATGTTAGGACGAATCGAGCGAAAAATTGACATCAATCATGCCAAGAATTTAGAAACGCATGTAACAGAATTAGTCGATTCTTTCGTTAATTTTACCTTTGCAGCGCAAGGGAACTCCCATTTTGCAGGCCCTGGGGAGGGAGATGGACAGAGGAGGAACAAAGGGAAGCTGAATCGGTACATTGGCCGTAACGACAAGGCAAGCGCAGTCCATGCTGGCCGCAACAAGTTCCTTCAGAGCATCACAGCATCCTGTGGTGGGCGAAGTAGTGCCGTTGCTGCTGCTTCCGGTGATGAAATTGATGCAAGGAGTGAAGCTGCTGACCATGGAAGTCGTGCACGGCGTGGTAATCTGCGCCTTTGAAACACCAGCGGTCGACCAAATTATGAAGATGATTGTAATTACGAGTCCTTTCAATTCCATCATCTCCCTCTGCGTGTACTACTCTGTCACTTGGGGTTTTGATTTATGGCTGTTTTGTACGTATATTTGGAGTTGAACCAAACAAAGACTAACTATATATATACGTACTGCGTTTAGCTAGCTAGTGTATCGAGTACAAGAGGAAGAATTAATGGGTTCTGATATTAGGTGGATTTTGGTGGAATTTGGGGTTTCTTCTCCGCTAATTATTAAAGCTCTGATCTTGCTGTGAGCAAAGTTTTTACTTGTGATGATGGGTTTGATAGGGATTTCAACCAATAATTTTCGTAACAGCTATTGGTCATGAGAACTCACATTCACGTATCGTGACAAGCTCAAACTACACTGCATGCAAGAAATATGTCTCAAAACTACTATCGAAAGTTGTGTCTAATAAATATTATTAGTGTAATACCTTAGCAGTCATCTGCGTTTGGGTTTTATAACAACCTAAGTTCAACATCACTCAGTTTTTTCACACTACTGTAATATCTTCAATCCATTCCATTATGTTCTTTATTTATGTTGTTACGGAGTATAATTGGTGTACATTAACCATGAGAATCAATTATCATTATCTTATATGTTTGAGACACCTATATATAAATAACAAGTATTCCCCCTTTTATTTCTCTTTTGCGTTTTATCTTCCCTATTGCTTAATCTTGTAACACGTTATTAAACACGAAATTCTACCTTTTTGAAATTGTTTTTCTTGTTCAACAATTTTTTCTAGTCTATATTGCGTTATGAACTTTGCAGATGTGCCATTTTACATCAACGTTTGTTTTTATCATCCCAGTAATTTTCAATAGGTTATATGTCATATGCTTCTCGTATTTGCAAGTACTTTTGTACATTCTCCCTAGCTTCCATTCGTGTTTTAATACGTTGCACTAGTTAGACTTTTTTTGTATAGAACCATCCATCTCTGGGCACCATTTGACTTGATCCTTTACTAGGGTTCGAAATCGAGGGTTTGACCGTAAGGAGGAGCAGATACTATGTGATAAAACCCTTGGTTTGTTATATTTGGCATTTGTTTTAATTCGAGTACAATTTGATATACTTGATATATTTATTTCTCTTTATAATACGTTGAATTTTTAGAATAATTAGGGTGTTTATCGCCGACAGCAATAACCGATTCTTTCGCTGCGGTTGCTTGCACAAGGCGGTGAACAGCTAGCCAGAAGGTGTACTCCATTCCCATGGGCAAGGATCGAACTCCCGACCTCATAATTAAGGGACAAGGTGAGCAACCAACAATGCCACACCTTGTGGTTCTTTATAATACGTTGAATATTTCAACATTCGAGTTTATGGGCCTTGATAGTCATCAAGAAGAACAATCCATCTTGAGTATTGGATGCAATCATTCACAATATGGGCTTGAAGATGCAATTTATAAATGATGATAAACATCATAACAAGACACAACCAAAGCTTTGATTTTTATTGGCCATCATCTCAATGATAGTCTAAAAGATGAGTATCACGAGATACAAGTTATCGAAAGGACAATACTATAAAACTATACTATATGTCTCAAATATTGAAGGTCTCGTTCTTTGAAGTGACTAATTGTACTCATAAAATCTCGATATGGTTGATGTCCACATGACACATACGTTGAAAAATTGGCTATCTTGTATTGTGAAATGTTAGTAATTGAATGAGACATAATATCACTTAATCGAGTATATGATTATAATCATATCTCTCTAAAGTGAAAAATATATATATTCTCATAAGTATGTTATTGCGGAGGGAAAGTCTTATTATTTTGACAATGAGAATTATTTTTTAGAAATACACTTTACTCTGGGGCAAATTTTTAGAAATACACTTTATCCTAGGGCGGAGTGAAGCTAGCTGCTGGCTAGAAGGGGCCATGGCTCCTGGAATTTTATAAACTCACAGAACGCAATAGCAGAATAAGAATTCTTTATAGCAGACTAAGAATTCTTTGTGGTGTAATGAATGCTTAGCTCAATCTTAGCCCAACCAAAACTCCTTATCCAGCTGTTATTTGCAACAAAACGGTCCAAGCATTCCTCTATAAAATTATCAACTCGTCGGTTATTGTCCCAAGTAAATGGGTACCCCTGAAAATCCAAATCTTGAAGAGAGAGGGTTAGTTAGACACTAATTAAAATCCTCAGTACCAAATTCTGATGAATCTCGACCTCCCTTCTTCTCAGCAAGAGAAGCTACTTGATTAATGTCCCTACCACACAACCATGGACCATCCCATTGACTAGCTAATTGTCATACCAACTCCCAAGATCTCCTTTTATTACAACCTTTCGACCACCCATATAGACCCGAAAAAACCCACACATATTATTCGCCTTTCGTTATTCTCACATTCACATAATGACTTCGAAATAATATCAATAAAAATTTCATCATTCCACCAAATACATATTCCACCTGTCCTACCGCCATTAGAAAAATCTGTAGGTCAACTCTCACCATTAACAAAACCATAGTCCTTTTGGAAGATAGTATTCTTTTTTACGTTTTGACGAGTTTCACTTAAGAACACCATCTTGAAAGAGTATAGTAAAAAAAACGACTTTGGAGATTTAACTGCTCGCTTATTTTCCAAACCGCGACAATTATAACATAATAGCTTCATCTATTCACCAAAGGAGCTCGCTTCCCCACACCCTACGCAGCAGACGAACTCTTACAATTCTCTTTTTTATTTTTTGACAATCTAGCCGGTATATATAAGTTTGGTCCAGGCTTAGAAAATTTTTTTACTAGGATTAATTGTACTCCCACTTGCAGTTCTAGGGTCAGTCCCAACCGTGGAATCCCCTTGCCCTGTATCTTCACCCGGCTTCGACTTCATGCATCCATTATGAGGAACAGTAGAACTCGATTTTAAATTATGAGCTCCAACCTCATGCCTAGTTTTCTCATTCCTATGCAGTGAAATATCAGCTGTATTCAACCCTGGATTACCTTTCTTTTCTTTAACTTGGAGTGTAGAATAACGATTGCCTTGGGTTAAGGGGTTTTGACTACTTCCCGCCTTTGCTCCAATACCCGTTCCTTCGAAAGCATTATCCACTCCACTATAATATCTTCCTTTTGATTTCTTCATCATCCATGTCTAGAAGGACCCCTTGATATTGGGTTCAACCTCGACCACATCAATTTCTTTTTCAATTTTGCATGCGCATCGAGCTACCAGAAAGTCAAATTTGCCTTATGCGGTACAAATTTCGTACAAACCTTCGTACTCAATAAAATACTTAATTCCTTCCACCTTATATGTCGGTAGTAGTGGCTTCGATAGGCCAATTTCAACACACACCCTTGCAAATTTATCACGTGCACCTTCCTACGTTGCTCGGTCACGACGAATAAACTTTCCGATTCTGCTAGCTATCTTCATTACATCTATCAATTTATAAAATTCAATAGGAAGATCTGGAAAAGTAACACAAATCATAATGAGGGAAAAACCAGTCATCCAAGAATTAAACCCCTCAAACCAGTGATGAATAGTAAGGTAGGTATCACCCAACATCTAGGGACCTCCAGAATTAGCATCTTCATACTCTTCGCCACATTTAAACGTCATGAAAAAAATCCATTCCTCAAATCAGTGATTTGTAGAGGACCCTGCTTTGCCTATAAAAGTTTGATCGACATTCCAAATGAAGATATGGAACCCTTCGTCCTAATCCTCGCACCACCAGAGCTGATCTCCATACACGACGAAAACTCGTATTCTCCGCAGCAGTGAAAGGGATTGACAGGCACAATGGATCCTCATCTTCCTCATTTAGAACATCATCCTCTTCTCTTATAGCTTCACCTACATCCTCTGAATCCGACTCGGCCACGTACCAATCATCTATCACAACTTTAGTCTCAAATAGAGAATTGCATCGGCCAGTCCACGCGTTTCTCAGAATCAGAGTTTCGTTCATTGTATCATCCTGGATTGGTCGATCATTGGATGTATCCTGGTGAGTCACATCCTCTATCTCAACATTATTAACCCTTATTTCAGAGTGAAGGTTTAGGGATCAGACTTTCGTCTTCATTTTTTGCGTGTCCTTATCACCTTTACCTGATGGGGAGGACGATGTCGTTCGGGGACGGCAAGATCTAGGAATTGAATCAGGGGGCTTCAAAGTCGTCTGGGACGGCTGAGCCGTCGCCGGCATGATTATGGAGAAAAATAAACCCCATAAAAATTGGAAGTCGCCTCACAGGGAAGATACGACTATTACAATTAGGGCTGCAAGCGAGCCAAACGGTTCGTGATTCGCTCGACGTTCTACTCGAAAAATTTAGGCTCGTAACTCGAGTTGGTTCGAAATGAACCTGTTCGCGAACCGGATCGAAAGCTTAATGAATCGAGCCCGAGCCGCAAGGTATTCGGCTCGGATGATTCGTGAGCCGACTCGGCTTGTTGGCTCGTCAAACCAGGTTCACGAACATATTCGTTTATGGTTAACGATGACTACACTAGTTATATATATACGGCTCAACAAGTTTGCTTGATCCGTTCAACATATTTGTTATATAGTTATATGTTGTATCACTTGTGTACCAGACAGTCGTGGCAATTATAGAGTGTAGAGTTTGTCAATTTCATACGATGTACGTTAGAACTTAGGATTTGTTGATTGATTGTTTAGAACATATGTAATGGGTGAAACACACAATATATACCGTAAATCCTATACGTGATTCCTAAATCTCAAATCGTAATACAAACTCTATCAACAAATCGTAAACCCAAACATATAATTTCTTAATAAACCATTACCCCTAATACGTAAACTAAACTCTACAACAATTTAAAGTAGGGTGCATAAGTTGTTGCGATATCATAAAGTATGATATATAATATATGTACTAAGTACCATGTTCATTTTCCATGACTTGTTGTACAAAAATGAACTCTACTTATTAACATCCGAGTTCAAGCTCTTTAACGAGCCTATAATCTAACTGAGGCTTGAGATGGTTAATAAATTTAAACGAATTGAGCTCGAATTTTTTAAATGAGCCGAACTCAAATTCGTTAACAAACTCGAGCTCGATTATAAGCTCGTCAATACATTTAAACGAATTGAACTCGAATCGAGTTCGAACTCAAAATTTTTTAAACAAGCCGAGGTCGAGCTCGATTTCTGAAATTCAAATTAAAAAAATTTAAACGAGCCGAGTATAAGTTCGGCTCGACTCGACTTGTATGCCGCCCTATTTATAATGCCAATGTTAGCACTCTCAGCCTCCAGTTCTTTTAGAAAAGATGATTCTTATGATCAGAGAAGCGTCGTGTTCGAATTTTCTAATAACATTTTGTTGAGGATGGAAGATGAACCCAACTAACGGAAGCCTGCGGTCCATCAACTGATCAAACCTTTTCTCTAATATGAATATTGGGCCCATATTAATGGGCGCATTAACTGGCCCATATCTAATGGAAATCAGCGGAAGGGAATTGTGAAAGATAGCAGTCGAGCTGCAACTTCCCCTGCCGTCTCCACTGCTTGTTCTCGAGTTCCGGTGACAGCTACGAAGCCGGCGCCGGCTTAAATTCAGCGTCATCCTAGAAGAAGCATAGGGATTTAACGGGTACGTTATCTCTCTTCCTAGCCCCCCTTATTTCTTTCTGATTCCTTGCTATTGGCTGTTCAGTTTTTTTGCTAAACCTTGGAATATTCATACTCAAACTTCTTCCTCCATTCTGGAGAAATGTTTTGGATCTTCCTCCGTGGGAAACTTTTTGAATTGAAAGGTTTATTATTCCTAAATCTCTTGCTACACTTTTACTAGTTAAAAGCTCCTGGAAGTGTTATTTGTTCTGCAAACTGGCAGCTGTCTTTTGAGTTATATACTGTCATGTTTGATTAAATTTTCTGTATTCTCTCTAATGGGTGGCTAGGATTTGTTCGAATTTACTGCGAACTCGTGATTCTTTGTCAAATACAATTTATAAAACCGTCTTACTGATAATCGTTTATGAGTCTCTTTATTTTTTTCCCAGTTAAAATGGGTTGGAAAGCAGCGGAAAAGCTTATTAGACATTGGAAAATACTCAGAGGAGATAATGTGAGCATGCAGTGAAATAACCCTCCTTTAACCATTTTCATCTTGCTAGCATTGATGATCCTTCATATTGTTCTCAACCATTTCCAGGTAATGATCATCAGAGGCAAGGATAAAGGTGAGACTGGCGTGGTCAAACGTGTAGTCCGCTCCCAGAATCGTGTCATTGTCGAGGGTAAAAATCTGGTAAGGGTCAATATCAAAGTCTTAATAGGGATTTGGTGGGATAATGAACTAGAAGTGTGGTACCTGACTTGCTGGGGTTCTGCAATCTAGATTAACATTTGTATGAGAATAACTCCCTCTTGCGTTTAGCTATGTCTCATCCTACCGCTACGAGTCAATGAACGATTCCTTTTCTCTGTAGTTTGAGCTTATTATAGTTGCCACATTGTTCTCCTGCATTTGAACATCTAATTCTAGGCATGATATCTAATGTCTTGCAACTTTGGTGGTCTAAACTTGACCTCGACTGTGGAGACTGTTGGCTTTCTGCATTTTGGGTTCTTGGCAAGTTGATATGTTCATATCTATTGCTGATATCATTCTTTCTCATTCTGTTACCATTTTTTGGTGTGCAAGTAGAGCTGCGAGTTGAGTGAGCCAAGGAAAATTGCTGTCTTCATGGTAATTTGTTTTCTTTTGGCAGGTTAAAAAGCACATAAAAGCAGGCGAAGGTCATGAAGGAGGAATCTTTACCGTCGAAGCTCCACTTCATGCCTCAAATGTCCAAGTTGTCGATCCAGTCACAGGGTACATTTTACAGAACGAAATTTAGTCTTATACATTATTTTTTCCTTGCGGTACTTAAGCGAAAAGTTCACTGACACCATTGATTCGATTCCCCATGCAGGAGACCTTGCAAGGTCGGAATTAAGTATCTGGAGGATGGTACCAAAGTAAGAGTGTCAAGAGGTATAGGAGCATCTGAATCCATTATTCCACGTCCTCAGATTTTGAAGATAAGGACCACGCCAAGACCATCTATTGGTAATATGCTGAACTTTCTCATTTTTCTTTTGCTTGGAACTGGAGCAAGATTCTTGATTCTATTTAACCCCAATGCATTCGTGTTCCATGACGGATGAGACTTGCCGGTATTGATGCATAGAATGGAGAAAAAAACTCCTTAGTGAGAAAAACAAAGAGGAAATGAGCTGCCTAATAATTGAAAGAGATCAAATTTTGTTTCAGTTTCATGTCTTATGGTTACATCTTCTGACTAGGGACTACCAAGGGTTTCACATTTCTACTCTTCTTGTGCTTTATTTTTGTTTTAACGCAGCTGGTCCGAAGGATACTCCGATTGATCTGGTACTGGAGAAGACATACGACTCCAAAACAGGGAAGGGCATGCCTGATCTTTGAGAGGATCAACTTTACCTTCAATCCATGTATTCGGTAGACAGTCGATTGTTTCTTTGACATGAACATGTTACTACAGAAGTTGCTCTTCGAGTTCCAATTGCAGGAGAAATAATAATGTCATCCGAACTCTGTTTCCTCCTATAATAGATGTTTTTACTTCCATTCCATTGAATGTGTTGTTAATTTGGCTCTTGAAATGCAACTGGCTAACACCATTAGTAAATTACACACGAGACAACTGAACGTCTCGTAGGTTCTCCGTTTCTGTCCGATACTATCCGACAGCACTAACAGACACAAAAGAAGATGAGACAAGTTTGAGCTTCTTCATCCTCTTCATCATCATCATCCCTTTATATCAAAAGGATAAGCTCAAAATGAAGGTGACTACCCAGCCAGCTAGTGCTTTGGCTTGTTCGAATGTCAAGAGTCGGCGACGCAGCAGGGCACGCAGCAGCTTAGTGTTTCAAAAAATAGGTATGGAGCTTCTTGTCCAGATGCTCTATGAGTTCATTTTTGTCATATCCTCTGTTTCAAGCTTACTCTGTTTCCACGTGCGTCCAATTTGCAAGATGTAAACACAAACAATGCTTTGCCTCTTCTGTCAAAGCTCTTCCATTTTCGTTTCTCCTTTGGAAAATGGTTGGACACGTTATTGCATTACAAAAGGACACCCGTCGAACTGCATGTTAATTGACTCCAAACTCATCATCCCCTGTTTTTCCGGTCCTCTTTTTCGCTTATCCAGAAGTTCGAACCTCTCTCTATATATATATAAATATCACTTACCATTTCACTTATGATTCACAACCATCAGCGTTTCCAAGTGAGAAAAAGAACAGAAAAAGCAAGGAAAAATGAGAGGTAGTAGTGTGGTAGTTTTTGTGCTTCTCTCTGTCCTGGCTCTCTGTTCAGCCAAGAAGGACGTGGAACTTGAGCAGTGCCAGGAGCTATGCAAGCAACAGCCGCAGTACGACGAGAAGCAGAAGGAGATCTGCCTCAAGGAATGCAAGGAATACGCTCGAAAGAAATCAGGCCGGGGAAGCGAAGAAACAGACCCGGAGAAGAGGCTGGAGGAATGCAAGCACCAGTGCAAGCAGCATAAATTTTCCGACGAAGAGCAGAAAAAAGCTTGCAGGACCAAGTGCGACAAGCAGTACAAGGAAGGACGCGGCCGAATTGGGACCTACTACTACTACGAAGAAGAACAGGAAGAATCGAAAGGAGAGAATCCTTACGTTTTCACGGAGGAACATTTCGAGTCGAAATCCCAGAGCCAGCACGGAAGAGTTGATGTCCTCCGCAAGTTCACCGACAAATCGGAGCTCCTGAAGGGGATCGAGAATTTCAGGATTGGGTTCCTTGAAGCTAATCCGCAGACGTTTGTTCCTCCTGCCCACTTCGATGCTGATGGGGTTTTCTTTGTTGCCCAAGGTTTCTTCTTCCTTTCCTTTCCTTTCTCCCTAATTTTCTTCTTTTCCCCTTCTTTTTGGTTCAGTTTTGATGAAAATTTGTTGTAGGAAGAGGAACGTTTACGATGATTGAAGGGAACAGAGGGCGCATGACGAGCAGCAGCGAGATTAAGAGGCACAGCTTCAACATTGAAGCTGGAGACGTGGTTAGGGTTTATGCTGGAAGTCCTGTTTACTTGGTGAACGAGCATGAAAGCCAGAAACTTGTGATCATCAAGTTCATCCGACCCGTCAACCTTCCTGGATCATTCGACGCATTCCATGGGCCAGGTGGCGAGAATCCTGAATCGTTCTTCAGAGCATTCAGCCCCGAGCTGCTTGCAGCTGCTTTCAAGGTCTGGTCAATGGCCAATGGTGTTTTTTTTAACTCTTTTCAGTTGATAGCTGTAATTTTTTCTGTGTTTCGGTTATCAGGTGGACAAGCAGAGGATACAGAGGATCTTCCAACAACAGGAGGGAGAGATCTTGAAAGCGACAAGAGAGCAGATTAGGGCACTGAGCCACGGCGAGGAAGGTGGAGGCATTTGGCCATTCGGAGGCGAATCTACTGGCCCTTTCAATCTTCTTCACAGGCGTCCTACTCAAAAGAACACCTTTGGCCAGCTGTGGGAAGCCGATCCCAACGAATTCGAGCAGTTCCGGGATCTCGACCTCTTGGTCTCATTCGCCAACATCACTCAGGTACTTTGCAGATATTCAATTTCGAGGAGCGAACTTTCCCGTGGCCGTTCAAGTTCAAATTCCATCCAAACGTTTCACCTATGGAACTGAGCCTTCCTTAATATTCTCCCAAATGTGTATGAACCTTCAAATTATACCACTTATATGTAGGGAGCAATGGCTGGACCATTCTACAACTCGAAGGCCACAAAGATAGCCTATGTGGTGAATGGGGAAGGGTACTTCGAGATGGCCTGCCCTCATGTCACTAGTAGCTCTGGCGACATGGGCAGGCAGACCAGAGGTTCGCAGAGCCGTGGAGGCCAGAAATATGGTAAAGTACGTTCCCAGTTACGACGAGGAACTGTGTTCATCGTCCCGGCGGGTCACCCCGTCGTGACGGTGGCTTCTGCAAACAACAACCTCGAAGTGTTGTGCTTCGAGGTGAACGCACAGGGGAACTTCAGGTTCTCTCTGGCTGGAAAGGACAATGTGATGAGCAAGATGGAGAGCGAGGCTTTGGAGCTCGGGTTCGGGGCTCCAGCTAGAGAAGTGGAACAGATATTCAAGAACCGGAATGAGGAGTTCTTCTTCCCCGGACCGGAGTGGCAGAAACAGCAGCACAGTCGAGGGTATAGCTCTGCGTAAAGAGTTGGGAGAAAGAGTACTCGGTTTGTGTTGGCTGTGTAGGAAAGAAGCAATGTAAATGGAGTATGTAAATTATGAGGAGGAAAGGAATAATCCCCATTGTGGAAGAAGGGTAGCAAGGAAAATTATGAAAGCTCTACTCTTTCCCTTTGGTGTTTATGAAATAATGAACTGCTGCTGTTACTACTGCTGCTACTGTGTAATGTTGAAACTACTGACTGTAATGAAAGCTGTACTCTTGTTCGTGGTGGTTTGGTGTGCGCATTCGGTTACGGTGGATTGATTTTAATCAATTGATGTGCTGGTTTGATCGGGTAACTTGAAATAATTAGATCGGTCAATCGGTTTTCTGAGGATTTTTTAACCGAATTCTGTTTATATTTATATTTATTTTAACTGAATTCGACCTTAACCGATCTGTTAACCGAATTCTCTTTATATTTATATTTATTTTAATTGAATGCGATCTTACCTGACCTACTAGTGACTCTTTGAGGTTTATTTAATCGAATTAGACCTTAATCGACCTTCTAGTGGCTTAATCTATCATCACCATATTGGTCAGTTTTTTTTACAAGACACCATATTAGTCAGTTAATCTATATTCTTTTTTAAATCTAATTAACCGATGGAATGTGATTTGTAATTAATCGTCCAGACCGACTACCGCTCCTAGGTATAGTACAGTAGTTTTTTTATTTTATCAGTGGAGTCTTCTCTTCCTTAAAGACTATACAGAGTCGGTGATCTGGTGTTATCTGTTTGTTCTCATTGATTGTTCATTTATTCTTGCTTTCGCTGCGATCTCGGTGATATCATCAGGCTCCGTAGCTGAAATTCAGAGCAATACAACATAATCCATGGTATTTGAGTTACAGAAATATACATTCACAACAGCTGTTCAAGAATTTGAAAAATACGGTCAATCAATTACCCAATTAAAAAGAAGTTACAGCCACATTACTCAGCAAGGGCAGGCTAAGTATCAAGGACTCCACTTTTCTCCATGGAGGCAGCAGATTTAATCCTGCTTACAAGCTTCGCCATCATCGCATCTTGTTCACGATCTTGAACGAACATGGCGTCGGCAATGGTGACGAGTCCAGGGTTTTGACTATTCAGAAAGGAAAAAATCAGAGCTTTCTCAAACCCAGCATTTAAGCAGAAATGCAGCAAAGCCCTCGGAAACAGAAACACATCTCCAGCCTTGAGAGTCTTCTGAAACAGCTTGTTTTCGGTATCCACAAACCCGACGAGCACCACCCCTTGGCTGACGAATAAAATCTCGGACGCCCTCGGATGCGAATGAGGCAACTGCAGACCGTCCACATCGAGATCGGTCCTGGCCACGGAAAGGCCGAGGGTGTTCAGGCCAGGGAAGTCGAATGCGGTGGCGAGTGTCAGGGCAGAGCGGAGGAAGGTGTCTGTTTTGCCGGGGCGGTCGAGTTTCGAGGATTTGAAATCGGAGGCGGAGACGTTTGCGGGGTTCTTGCAAGGGTATCCGTTGATGAAGATTGTTTGTTTTGTTGTTTGAGGTGATGTTGGGCAAGTGTCTTGGAGATTTGTTTCGTCTGATTTGCAGGAGTGTGTGATCAGAATGCAGAAGAAGGAGAGGCAGAGGATCATGAAGGAATTTGAATTTGTCATCCTCATCATCTTGGGGCCTTTTGGTTGATGTTTGGAGTTTTGATTTTGTTATTTGTTACATTGTGATATGATGGTTTTTATATGTTTTTTTAGACTTGGAGTTTACTCCTAAGGGGGGCAAGTGGATTGGATTAACCTGTGTGAGTGGGTCGTTGCTTGGAAGTAAGCCAAGGTTGATAAAAGCCAGCTTTTGTTCAAAGGATTGTTATTATTCTCCCCACTGATACTGCTCTTTCATCTAACAGTCTCTGTCTGTCAACACCTTCAAATTTTTCCAGAATGCGTGTAGTTAATTTCCAGAAAACCAATTTCAGATTCAATCTGTGTCTTGGCTACACACTCTCACTTCCTAGGACATGAATAATAATATATATCATTCAACTCTGTTCCTTTAATAGATGTTATTACTTCCAGTAAATATGTTGATTAAAGCATGATAGATCTCATCTACATCCACCGTATAGTCCACTGATCTCCCTTTAGATATCCATACCAAATTGACCTTATAAGTTAATTAATCGATCATCACCATGTTAATCGGTTGTTGGTTAATCTATGTTTTATACAATCACCACGTTTTGCCACTGTACTTCTGATTCACATCCATCACTTCTCTGAAGAGCAAGAAATAAATAAAATAAAAATGAAAGGGATGAGAGTTAGTAGTGTAGCAGCTGTACTTCTTATTCTCTCTGTTTTAGTATTCTGTTCCGTTCTGAGCTTATCCGCCGATCCTGAGAAGAAGGTGAAGGAATGCAAGCAGCAGTGCGAGAAGAAGCACGACTAAGAGGATCAGAAGAGAATTTGCGGCACCCACTGCGAGAAGCAGTGCAGGGAAGGCGGCCAAAAGGGAAGCGGAACGGATGTAGGTGAAGACGACCATGATGATGAACATAACATCTTAACAACAACCGATCCTGAGAAAAGTGAAGGATTGCAGGGAGGAGTGTCCGGAGGGAGATACAAAGGAGAGAGCTCAGTGCAGGTACCACTGTCAGCAGAAATACGGCCGAGATACTAGCCGCGAGGAGGAGAAAGAAGAGAATCCTTACGTTTTTAGGGACAAGCATTTTGATACGGAGTATCGGACCTAGCATGGAACGTTCGACGTCCTCCAGAGGTCACCGAAAAATCGGAGCTTCTGAAGGGAATCGACAATTTCAGGATCGCTGTTCTTGAGGTTAATCCGCAGACGTTTATTATGCCTGGACACTATGATGCTGACGGTGTTCTCTTCGTTGCTCAAGGTACTTGCTCATACTATTCGTTTTCATTGAATTTATGATCAGAAGATGGGTTGAATTTCTTAAAATTTCGATTTAAATATGTGTAGGGAGAGGAACGTTTACAAGGATCCAGGAGAATAGAGGGGGACGAACCACCTCCAGCGAGATTAAGAGGCAGAGCTTCAATATTGAAACCGGAGATGTGTTCAGGAATCATGCTGGAACTCCTATTTACCTGGTCAACAAGGATGAGACCCAGAACCTTATGATCATTGCACTCATCAGACCCGTCAACCTTCCTGGATCGTATGAGGTTGCTGCAGAATCAATCGTTGAACTCTCTGGACAATTATTAATTTACCCACCATATATAGCTTTTATATATAATACTTTTATGTATTCTGTTTATAGACATTCTTTGGACCGGGCGGCCAATTCCCAGAATCTTTCTTCAGAGCATTCAGTCCGGAGCTGCTTGAAGCTGCTTTAAAGGTTTGTACATAATGTCTCTACTCTGATAGCAGAATTCATTTCGGCCGGAATCCGAATTCCATGACGGAAAACGACATCTAAGATTTGAAGTCTTACAACCAGACTCGGTGTCTTATTATTTGATGTTGGATATCAGGTTCACAGAGAGAAGCTGCAGAGGATATTCCAACAGCAGGAGGGACCATTCCTGAAAGCTTCAAAAGAGCAAGTTAAGGCATTGAGCCCCGAAGACGAGGAAGGTGGAGGCATTTGGGCGTTTGGAAGTACTGAATTAAGCCGTGCTTTCAATCGCCCTACTCAAAGGAACAACTACGGCCAGTTGTGGGAAGCCAAGCCAGAAGACTTCGAGCAGTTTAAGGATCTAAACCTTACGGTCTCATTCGCCAACATCACTCGGGTACTCCACCGAAATTCGCCATATGAATCCAATAGTGGAACTAACATGGTCGAAAATTCGGGTCAAAAGTATGTTTGGGTGAATTTAAAGCACCCTGACCTCCGTCGAATAGGGCTGAAAATTCGAGTTTGGTTATTTCGTTTCACCGAATTCAAACTCGGTGGCAGAAGTGGACCATAATTGGAATTAGAATTCGGCTCGGTTCTAAGAATTTAACCTAATTCGGTTATTGGATACGAAATTGGTTACAATGTGGGCTGAGCTCACTACAAAATCGATCACGATTTCTTAAGTTTTGACAATTTTATATAGAAGTTTTATGAATAGGTTGGTCCATTTATGGTCTTGCCTCAATCTTAATTAATAAATAATAATCAATAATCATACCATTTTTTGAATCTCAATTGTACGTAGAGAGCCATGGCTGGACCATTCTACAACCCAAAGGCCACAAAGATAGCCTATGTGGTGGATGGCGAAGGTTACTTCGAAATGGCTCGCCCTCGTGTCGTCCCTAGTGGCTCTAGCGACATGGGAAGCCAAAGCCAGAGCCAATAGGACCACGACCGAACCTACGATAAAGTAGCGTCCAAGTTGGCTAGGGGCAAAGTGTTCATCGTCCAAGTTGCCTTCTGGAAACGTTTCAATGCTTCAAATCAGCTAGACTCTATCAGGTTAATATATTTTTTGTGGCGGCTACGAAAGTCGAAAAATTGGGTTGTTTTCGAGCATCTTCAGCATTCGGTTACCGCATTGGCAAGATAGTTCATGCAGCACAGTAATGAAATTGCGTCGGCTTCAGAGGTGGCAACAATTAGGCACAGTATGTTTGACGCAGGAAGATTGGTGAGACAGTGTCCAGCATCTCCAGAGATCAGCTTTCATGTGGATGCGGTGGTAAGGAATCCGATTTCGGGCATACCTGGATATGGGGCGATCGGCGTTGTCAGAACCACCAAGTTTGGCAACGCGATGTCAGCTCATGGGAAAGTATTGCCTCAGTTTACTGACACATTAATATTAGAAGTACAGACAATTCGTTTTGCACTTCAAGTGGCTACTCGCCAGCCGATTGTTTCTATAGTGATTTACACATATTCGGTAGAGGGGCTCGATTGCTAAACTCAGTGATGTCGGATATCCGATTAGGGATGCTTCTCCATGATTGCTGCCGATTACTTGCTCTATCACCTCTTGTTTGTATTTCGCACATCCGACAACATGATAATATTATTGTCCATTCCGTGACACGTGAGGCTCTTACTTATACTGCAGCATCGAATCGTTGTTTACATTTGCAATATTGTTTGTAAACTCTGTTCCTACTTTTTGAATATTTAAACAAAATGATTCCTACTCCAAAAGTAATGACAATGTGTGTCCGATACCACCTACCACTTCTAACTTATAAGCCTAAACGGAATATTATTAACCAAAAAGCCCTTCCATTAGGTATGGTTTTGTCTAGGAAGTGGGTGTACCGTACCGCCCAATTATAGAAGAACATAAGAGTTAATTTAGAAATTAATTAAGTTGTTTAATTTAAGCAAAGAAGATTTAAGGAATACAAACGGAAGGGCCCCACAGTAGCATATATAAAGGGAACGGGATTCATGAACCTCTTTACTTCCCTTTCTCTCTCTCTCTCTCTCAGAGCAGTCAGCACGCCACCAACTCACATTCGGACACGCCTATCTAACTCCCTCTGCCTCACTCGCCAACTCGCCAGCTCAATTTCTCCCAACTAACTTCTCAAATTTCTCACTCCCAAATCCCTAAATTTCTCTCTCCCTCCTCTTCTCCCGATCGATCGCCGGACTTGATGGCCGGGAAGCGATCTCGCATCTCACAGTCTCCGAGCTTCGGCAACACTGGCGTCGTGCTCGACCGTCGACCGATCCAAGATCAGCATCAGCAGAAGCAGCGCTGGGAATCTCAGTTCACGGAGATCGGTAGTACTGCTGCGTCATCTCCCGATCACTCTCCTCAGGGGATTTTCGCCTTGTGTTCGATTCCGCCGCCCCTGCCATTGTCACCTCCTCCGGTGAGGAAGACTGACCGCGCTGATTCCACGGATCACTTTCTGGATCGGTGCTTCTATTGTAAGAAGAGATTGGATCACGGACAGGACATCTACATGTACGGGTGAGGTTCCTCGTTCTTTCTCGGCTGAATTTTTCCTGTTTTCTCTCTTGTTGAGTGTCATTTTCAAAATTTATGGCCGATGATTTACATTCTGTTCGTGCATGTGTGTGATTTCTGTTCTCCGATAATCGATTGAGATCTGTTTTTGCTGAATCGGAATCACTCGGGGAAGATCTTCTAGATTAATGTTAGCAGTAGGCTGCGAGTGGCATTGCTTGAATTTTAATTCATATTTTGAAAGGATGATGCTCTGTCACAATAACTCCATAACTTGCGGTATCTGAACCGTACACAGATGTATGAAGTTCATAAAAGCGACGAACCATCGGCTAATGGTTCTCGCGAGCACGCATTTGTGATATATCAGTCTTAAGATTTCATGTTCAGAAGTTGAAGTTCCTCTGTAATGGCAATTGGCACAAGATTAACTAATTTGGTTAGTTAGAGTTCATAGTGCTCAATTTTTGTCCAAGAGGAGTAGGACTTAGAAGATAGATTGTTTCCAAGTGTTAGTTGTTTGGAATCTCAAATACTGAAGTTGAAACACTTGTTCTGTATTGTCTTATAATTCGATTCAATTTACCATTGATATTATATCCTTCTGAATGATTCCATCCAGTAGATGTTAGTTGTTTGGAATCTCAAATACTGAAGTTGAAACACTTGTTCTGTATTGTCTTATAATTCGATTCAATTTACCATTGATATTATATCCTTCTGAATGATTCCATCCAGTAGATCTTGGTATACCTTCTCTTGCTATTGTCAATTCCTAACGTGAAAACTCGTGTCCTATCCTTCCAGATCATCGCAAAGTAGTTTCACTCATTCCTGGTTCTTGCAATTGCAGTGCGTTCTCTGCATTTTGTACATCTGAATGCCGTGACATGCAGTATGAAATCGACAAGAAGGGAGGCAATGCCAAGTAGACAACGAATGCATCGAGGAGTGTAAGATCAAGTAGGTATGCAATTCCAGATCGTTCCAAAACAGTGTGGCATACGTGGAATGGAACCGCTGCAGTATGTAAGTAAAGGTGCATGGCCGTCAGGTTTTTTTATGAGCGGCATAGCACTATGAATGAAGAAAATATTGGAGAATCCTTGGAATTTTAAGAGTCCTTGGATCTATCTCCAGGTAAAATTACAGAGTTTGTACTGTATATGATAGAATCTAAAGTTCACTAGCTGGTTGCTGTTTTGTCAGTTGTTTTTTCTTCATCAAATCAGGATCCTTGGATGCCATATAGTAGGTAAAATGGTTTGAATTTTGTCCATCTTGCTGAACTGGATAATAAATAACTTGATATACTGCTTGTGCGGACTGTTGATTCGGAGGATAGCTGAGCTGCTTTTTGCACAGTTATGGAAAAATATTGCATAGAGATGTTATTTTGCTGGGTTCCATGTGTATTGGTGGTGATGTAGGAATTGTCTGGACTTGGCCCATTAACGGCCCATCCATAATTGGGCTCTAGTTCTGTCCAACCTGTTTTAAGGTTCGTCGATTTCTGATAACCTTGTTCATGATACTGGACAAGATGTGATCTCAGTCAATGATGACTTGAGGGCTCCATGAACTCCTGAACTTCAGCCCTTTGAACCATTCTATTAGCATACACTAGTCTTGAGTTTTTTTATAGATCGAAATTTTCAGTCAATACAAAATAAGAAAAAGAAAGTAAAAACAATATTTGTGTTTATTTCGTAGAGTGTATTGGATTCAAACCAAAAACCTTCAAGTCACTAGACAGATAGTTCTACCATTAGGACAATTATACTTAAAGCCGCATAAATAGTATGGTCGATAGTCACACATTGAAGTCCTGTTCAAATTCTAATTCTAAGTATTTGTTACTAATAAGTGGATTTATAATTAAAAATTATACTAGGGTGATTTCATCAAGATACATGCATCAACTTTATTTCATTTCACTTCTCTTGCTTGTAACTTTCTAAGTGTCAGATGACGATATGGTTCGGTTCGGTTAATCTCCCGACGACCGGCGTCCAACTCGGAGAGTGACATAAGATCGAAGATGAGATTCCAAACCCTGAGATGAACCAAATTAAAGGCTGGGGGGTAAATAATGCAGGTGACAGCTAGCGCAGAGATGCATGGGGTTGCACGTGGGAGAAGATGCCAATATATATGAAAGTGATTCGCAAGCTGCAGAAAGAGGAAGCAGCAGCTAGAGAAGATCTCACTGCAGACTTATATCAGTTTCACTTTGTTATTATTATTATAATTAATCTCTAGTTTTTGTTTGCTGCAATAACTGACTTGTCTTAGACTGACAACAGCTTGTATCACAAATCCTACTTACCAAGGGTTAAAGCCAAATCAGAGTGACATCAGCAGGCTATCATAGGCCGGGGTGGTGGGTAAAATTAAAAAAGACCATCTCTCAACTTTGATTTTGCTCTATTACTCCATTCCCCTTTCATCATCTCTTTTCCTTCACTCCACGACATGGGATGAATTATGAATATATGCTATATGCTATGCTAGTAGTTCCAGGGAGTGAAATTTAATTCCGCAATGAACCAAGTCCAAAACTAAAACTAAGTATTCACGACAAAAAGGTCGTGAAAAATCAAGTTCATTCGTATATATGGAAATTTTTTGGCTATTGTTGAAGTTGATACCCTGACACGAAAATTCTGGAATAAATGTAATGGACTCATGTCCAAACATAATAAATTATGAACTATTTGGGGGGAAGAACTCACAGTTTGGTAAATACAATTAATATTTTTCTTTAATAAATCATTTTTACTCAACATAACGAGTAGGGAGCGAAAATGATTAAACACCACGATAAATACCTACGAAACTGAAGCCATATATATATATATATAATAAAATGGTGATAAAAACAATTTGATGGCCCAAATTTAAATATTGGCACGACTTTTATATATACATATATAATATTATATGAACCATAAAATCAAAATAATAATAATTAGGTAGGTAGGTAGGTTTTAAGTACAAATTAAAAGGGCCTAAAACAAACATGTTGTTGTTGTTGTTTCGGGCCCACGTGTATGAATGGTACACAAACAATGGTTACGTACCTGACCCTGACTCTGACACTAATTCACTACTCGTACCGGCTACTTCCACTTAGGGTGGCCACCAACCAACAAACAAACTGAACTCCCTTGGCTTTCGAAACAAACGCGACATAGAGAGCATGTATTGCTTACCGCCTCCCTCTTCATCCCTTGAAGTGCAGCACGCGCTAATAGTATGCTATGCTTACTTTCAAATAGAAAAGTGAGAAGAAGCAATCCCAAACTCATAAGGAAAAAGGACGAACACAGGTGGCGAATGGTGGTGAAGCAAGTCACCCCACCCCCATTATGCAGATTTTGAATCTCACTCAAACACTGCTATAGTATTACACTCGGAACATTTCTAGGTATCAAATACCCACCGTCCATTTGGTGCCATTTTTTACTTTTAAAAGTCTTTGTTGGTTATAGGGGGTGAAAATGGGTTGGGTTTTAGTGACAAGGTACTAATAAAAAAATCACCTCTTTTCGCTTTTGTTCTTCTAGCATTATATGTGTTTTCACTTCGGCAGCCCAGTTTCTGGTTTCAGAAGAGACTGGCTTTCATCGGTGAGCAACACGGGGCCTCTGCCGAATCCATAGTGATATCATTATCAAACAACAAAAAGCCAATTCCAAACAATATTCTACCAAGACTGAAAATTTAGCAAGGCGTTATCTCTAAATTCGCGAGTCATCATCTACCGTGATACCCGTCTCATCCAAACACAACTCATTTAACTCTGTTAATACAACAAAATATATACATATAAGATCAACAGAAGTTATAATGAATGGAAAATGCTAAAAGAAACACAATGCTTACCTTGCTCAACCTCTTCAAGCTCTTCAAAGGTTTCTTCCATATTAATTGGAGCGGTACTAGAGCGCAACCAATTTTGGGCACATATTAGGCTCTCTACGACTAAAGGAGACAAAGAACTCCGAAATGCATCCAAAATGCGTCCCCCGGTACTAAATGCCGATTCAGATGTCACAATAGATACTGGAATTACCAAAACGTCTTTAGCCATCATCGTTAATATCGAGTACTTTGAGGAATTCACCTTCCACCATCCTAAAATATCAAAGTTTTTATCATCATCTACCTCATCATCTAATTCTAAATACCTCTCGAGCTCGGACTTGGATGCTTTTCCCACACTCTCTTCAACCCTCTTTCTTTTATATCTTCTTCTCAAGTAAGCTTGCGCACTTTCATCAATATCACATTCTTCGTTATGTTCTTGCGTTTTCCCACTTATCAAAATCTTTCACCGTCTACCCCATTTGTTTCTTTATAATAATCAAATAAAACCATCATAGTCTTTGACACTTTATAAACCAACTCTTGCAACTTTTCTTTTCCATAAACCAACTCAAATACGAACAACATATAATCCACCTTAAACCTAGGATCAAGAATCACCATAATGAATAATAAGGGGTTAATGTTGTTGATATTACCTCAATACTTGTCATGCTTCGATCTCATTTTCTCAGTCATCGCAATATTGACCTTACTAGTTGTTGATGATACTAATCGATGCTTAACCTTGCAACCAAATCCATAAATAACATGAAAGTATTCATCACTAGTAGCATACAAAGTACCTGATACTTTCAAAGTTGCATCATGAAATTACTCGAGAAATGGCAACAAAGATCTCACATAGTCCCAATCTGCCTCTGTAGGTGTCCCTTTTAATTTTTCCAATTCCCCTTTAAACTTAGGATCTTCTTCTTCTAGCCTATCAAATGCTTTTTGAAATATTAAAGCACAATCCAACATAAAGTAAGTTGAATCTCATCTAGTCTCAACATCTGAATGAACACATTTTTTACTCTCTATCTTCTTTTCATAAGCGGTAGTTTGGAACATTGTTGTTCTAGATTTAGATGATCTTACATATCTCACAGCTAACCGAACTTGATAAATTGAATCATCTATCACTTTTAATCCTTCTTTCATGATCAAGCTCAATATATGAGCACAACATCTCATGTGGATATGCTCCCCTCTAACACACTCCCCTTCCAATTATTCAGCCTTTTCTTAAATATGTCATGCCCCAATCATTAGCACTTGCATTATCCATCGTTACTATAAGAATTCTCCAAATACCCCGATCAAGCAAGTGTGCTTCAATGGTTTTCGCAATCGTAAGACCAGTATGATTAGGAATAGGAGAGAAATTCAAGATTCTTTTTTATAGTCGCCAATCATGATCTATAAAGTGAGCCGTAAAACACATATAATCCAGATGATGACTACTCGCTCAAATATCAGTGGTAAGGCAAACTCTAACTTTAAAATGTTTAAAGTATGATTTCAACTTTTCCTTCTCACTAAGAAACAACTTGACACAGTCTTTGGCTACTGTGACTCTACAAGGGATATGGAATGATGGTCGTAATGAATAAGTATAGTCATGAAAACATTCACCCTCAACATGTCTAAATGGCAACTCATCAATAATAATCATCCTGCAAGTTTCATTCTTGACACTGACTGATCAAATGTATAGGGTGTGAAAGTCTGAGATGTACTACTCGTCTCCTCCCGAGGAAGCTGAAGACTAAGATTTTTTTTGTTCATATTGACTGTGTTGTATGGATATATTTTACATTTTTCTAAATGCCTCTTTAAAGTACTCGCTCCTTGTGAACCTCTTCATTTATAGATCTTTCCATAGTATTTGCAAGTAAATTTCCTATTCTTTTTATCCTTCCAATTCAACTTATGAAAATGTTCCCACACAATTGAAGTTTCAGGCATACCTTGTGTACCCACTTGAATATTGGACGAAGGAGGTGCATTATTCTCTTCGCCATCATTCATGGTCTCTACTTGGTTAGAATGATCTTATACTTGCAAGAAACAGTGAAATGCCTATTACTGTAATGCCTAAAAGAAATGATGTCGTACCTTACTAATCATTTATCCATGGCGGTGAGCATCAGTTATCCATGGTGTAGGTATAACTTTGACGAGAATTATTTGCATGTGGAAACATTTTAATCAAAGTTCAAACCAAGAATTATTAACCTAACCAAAAAACTACTTTGCTCTGCTTGTTCTACTCCCTCCTAATCTAAGAAACCACAAACTCTCGTAGCAGTATTTACCCGCATGCACAAGGAAGGAAGGCTTTAATCCAATTGAACTACCATAGAATCATAATCCTTTATCTGACTTAGAACTAAACATCACTGTCAGCAAACCTGCCGAAGCGGCCACTCTGTGAATTGGTGTTTGTTTACAATTATATAATCTTGAAATCGCTCATTCATACACCAACCGATTTCCAGATGTCGCAAATGAATTGAAAGTAGGGATAGAAGCACGATTAAAATAGGAAAAGAAGTTCAAATGGGTAGTACTTGGGTTGTCATCGTCATAGCCAGGTCATCATCGCAGATGGGTCGACATATCGGAGGTGAGCTACGGATCAAAGATTGGTTCTTATCTCGAGAATTGCAACTCGATCTCACTAACGGAGATGGGTCGTGAGTTGTTGATTGATGATACATATGGAATTTCATAAATATATAGGCTAGACTCTATGTAAGAGCATGAAGATGAGTTGAGACCATACCACATGCACCAGTTCTCGCACCTCTTCGACTTTAGTGCAACCGTTTTCCCCTATATCCCCGTCGGACTACATGGGCTACTCAACAACATGTTTGATGTTATCGAAAATGGGTTTAGGGTTTAGGATTTAGAGTTTATGTTTTAGGATTTAGGTTTTAAGTCTAAGGTTTTAGGGTTTAGTGTTTAGGGTTTAGGGTTTAGAGTTTAGGGTTTAGAGTTTAGGATTTAGTGTTTAAGGTGTAGGGTTTAGTGTTTAGGGTTTAGAGTTTAGTGTTTAGAATTTAGAGTTTAGAGTTTAGTGTTTAGGGTTTATATTTTAGAGTTTAGTGTTTAGGGTTTAGAGTTTAGGGTTTATGTCCACAATCTGGGTGATACCAATTCCGATGACGAACGTGATATGTAGGTGTAGTCCAACTGTGTTTGTAGATGACATTGTTCTATTTAGCGATCTCATATTTGTTGTTAATCAACGTTTGAAGTATGATATTATGTTTCATAACTAGTTATTTAAACTCATATTTGTACTAAATACCATGATAGGGCCAGAAGGTTGGAACAACTCACAGTGGTTGACTTGATCGGAAAACGTCGCGTTTAATATTTTTGACATAGCTTATCGCTCGGAAGTCCGATTGATACAAGATCAGCGGAGTTGAAAATCTAGTTCAATTGGCTACAACTTTCATGTTCGTGCTAAGGACAAATTCGGAGAGACTAACCATACGGATGAGATTTCAGTCTGGCCCAACTCGTCGGCTAGGTCGGAAAACGTGCATTTTAGTATTTTTGACATAATTCATCACTCGGAAGTCCGATTGATGCAAGCCTAGAGGCGTTGAACAACTAGTTCGATTATCTACAACTTTCATTTTTATGTCAAGGCCAAATTACGACAAGAATAACCAGACGGACGGGATTTCAGTCTGGCCCAACGCGCCAGACGGACACACCGTCCGTCCGGTGAGTTGGGTCAGACGGAAATATTGTTTGTCTGGTTAGTCTCGCCGACGGAAATGCCCTCCATCCGGTCTGTCCGTCCAGTCGATCGGTTCGTCGAAAATTTTCGAATGTTCACCTAGATTGGATCGGTTGAAGTCTGTCGGACAAGTCGATTAACTAAAACATACTGAAAATAGTTTAATTGAAAGAATTTAGTAAGTTTTTTTGCGTTTTTATAATAAAAACAATTCAGTCTTTATATAATTTAGGGCGTCGTTTAATTTAATTTATAAGGGGTCGTTTAGAGATTCAATTTTAAATTTATAGGTGGAGAAATGCATGGCGAGGTTTCAGGAGGTGGAGAACACAGTGACATGAGGGAACAAAGTGATATTTGGCGTGAGTTCGACGGGAGGGAACTATAGGGGAAATCCTCCAAGCAAGCCAATTTTCTAAAGAGATCGTTACATGAGTTTGAGGAACCAAATCCACTAATGATGAACCCAAAACTCCATTGATAACACAGCAAAGAAGAAGCTTGATGATGTCAAACCCGGAAAACAACCATTCTACCATCAAATCCAAATGCCACGGGGAGAAGAAGCAGAAGCAACTCGGGTACGGATCGGCTCGTCCAACTTATCCGGTTCGCTCATTCGGTCAACCAGCGGGTACAGTCAAGGATCAACTTCAGGGTTTCGTCCCCGCCGAAGATTAAATCGTCGGAGAAAACGAAAGAAAAGGAGAACAACAACATAGTTCCTAACAGAGTTTCTCCAAGGCACAAGCCATGGGCGAAGAAAGCCGTCTTGTTTTCGAATCCTGTATTTCTCACGTCATCGCTGTCGAGAATCGATCGGGAAGGGGCTGCTCGTCGTCATCCGAGTAGGTGGAGGTGGATTCGGGAAATGAGAGGAGGAGAGATGAGTTTTGGGTTTTTAATTTTTTATTAGGTTTATTTTAATATATTATTAAAAAAAATGTCACATAAGCGGTCAACTAAATTGGTTTATACGGTCAGTTAATTTTATGATTGCCAACAGTCTTACGATAGAAATAGACGTCATATATAAATTCGTAAACGATTTTAATAATTCGTAATATACACTAAATTATGTATAGGTTTTATATATTTCGATAATATGTCAATAATTTATGACGTTTTAGCTCATTTTATTTATATATAATTTGTGTTAGATTTGACCATTGACTTTTGCCATTTTTTTTGTTTTTAAAGTTCAAATAAATAATAACCTGACTTGCAGAGTCAAAGTGAGAAATTTGAGTGGGAGGGTTATGATTTAGGGGGGCAGTACACAAACACAACACAAGGCTGTTTGTCCATTAATGACCAAAGCTGGCTGGCTGGCTGTTCTCCTTTTCTTTAAAGCACCCCCTCCCCTCCTCTCCCTCCAGTTACTTGTCTTTCTGACATCTCTTCTTCTGCTCTTGCCTTCAAACCAAACTAGCTACTTCCTAGTTTGATCAAAGCTATGTAAGCAAACTAATCCTAGATTCAGAGATCTGTACCTCGACATCAATGATGACAGACCAATATTATGGAGGAGAAGTGCCAGTTCAATTAAACTTATCTTCAGTTTGGTCCAAGATGGGAAGGAAGAAGTTAATAAACATTACATATATGTCTATTTGTGGAGTCTTCCTGAATTCTGATTAAAGATCTCCAAATCACCAACACACAACTCTATCAACTGAGCAACTCCACTTGAATTACATCTAATCCACATCTAATAACATAATAATCCATGTGTCTAGTTTATGTATTCATGCACCCAATAACACTTTTAAAACATATCACACAATTTTTATATAAAATTTTATATTTTGCATCACGTAACTCTGAACAGTAACCTAAATTCGCACCAAATATCTCCAGAAATGGGGGAGAAACGATAAAAGCACATCCATGAGGGGGAAAACATCAAGACTATAGAAGGCATTGCATTATTGTAAAATTTTAGTAGACCAAACCCTACATGACAATGCCCATACAACAACAAAAGAAAGAAAAAGCCTTTATTTCCACTATTTCTTTTTGTTCTTTGCCTTTGCTTTTCTACCTGTACTTGTCAAGTGCATAACAAACCAGCTCTTTAAAATTACATGAACATCCCTTTGCCCTTTTTCCCTCTATAAGAACTACTCTAAGAAGTTCTATGTACGTACTGCAGAAAATCAAATCCTGAGTGAACTTGGATTTACATCTTCAAACAGCTTCCTGACTTGTACAGTTTCATCCTACAAAACTTCAACCAGGAAGCCAAAAGAAAAAACATGAATCCATAATCTGCTAAATGTTAAACAAGGAAGCAACCAAATTGAGCAGTCGCAATAATTATAGAGCTTCTCTTACCTTTTTACTACTAGGAGAAAATCTGCCAGCTGCCCATCTTGTGGACCCATCAGTTTCTATGAACAAAAAAGATTCCAGCTTGGTGAAGATGGATAGACATACATGAAATTGGAAATGTAGCTCAATGAGAAAGGGAATATATGGCCTAAGTTCCAACCTTTCCATTCTGGGTTTCCACAGATTGCTATTCCAACCAGAGGCAACAGCAGCAGCATCAGTAGCAACAAGTTCCAACTTGCTTCCACCCGACAATGGCAATTTAAAAACATCTGTAACAAACAGCTTAGAATTATTGAACATATGAGTAGTTTGATTGTTTTTTCCGGGTTGATTTGGTTAGGATGAATGTTCCTATGGGCATAACAGATCAGAAGCAATGAATGTTCTTATTGAAATTACCTTTGTGAAACCAATTCCTCAATAGTAATTGAGTTGAGTGTATGAGTATCCACGTGAGTACTGTGGAGGCAGTAGCTCTTCAACCTCAACTCTGGAGCTTGAACAGCTCATACTTTTCCTGAATCTACTATGATTAATGGACTCCACCTCTGCCAAAAATATGCTGTACACTGGTCTATGATCGGAGAACTTCGATTCTCCACGCACATAAGACAGCTGGCAGAGGCCTCTTCCGTACCATAAAATACGATCACACCTACACGAGCATATATCGCCCGGTCAAGATTCACTGACAACGCAATCTTCCTCCACAAACAGACTAGTTATTATGGTTCAAATGAAAGTACCAAGCTGGAGTTCTTCGCTTCTCTTTTGGGTGCCTGTCATCACCGGCGTATCTATCCGAATTGTTCAAGTATTTGTATGTTGGAGGGAAGTATATCCTCCCCTCATGCCATCCTTCAAACACTCTCCCTAGCCTCTTCTCCATCCGGAGCTGAAATTAAGAAGAATCACTAAGCATCTATTAGTCTACGGTAACATCAAAGGAAAATAAGCAACATGCACTATGATACAACAACAAGAAACACATGCCTGGTCATTCTGTAACAATAACCTCCAGTTGCGCATCTCTACTAGTGCCTTCACAGACCGGTATGACAAGGCAATTCGATAATTCAAATCCCCTAACCATATAATCCGACTGCATATAAATACGGATCGAATCATTAGTCCACAAACACTGCAGAAGCATAACTGTCTAACTACAAGGTGAAATTAGCAAATAGTATGGGGAACTTATTACTTACTCATGCTCTAGAATTGTCTGAGGAGATTTCTCATCTCCCATACCATGAACTCTTGGAAACCTTGTCTTCCTAAGGATCTCCATAACATCAGAATTCCTCCTTAATTCATCCCCCTCCTTCTGCCCAGAAGTTAAATGAGTACAGATGAAGCAAAAGTTTGTTTGGTGCACTGACATGCTAATTGAAATTGAGCCCTGCAATATATACAACCCCACCATTAATATTTTTGGACCACCTTCTTTCATCTTTTCTCCTAAAGTCCATGACCTTTCATTGATTAATCATAAGATTACAGAAAAGGAACAGAAACACAAATCTAGTACCTTGTTGCCTAAATAACCCATTAATCCTCTGCCAACACAGGACACCTTCATGTTCTTCACATCATCTCTAAGGTTGCTCCTAACCCAAACCGTCAAGAAAGTTCCCACCATCTGCTTGCTGGCCGCCAAACAGTACCTCCTCGACCTGCCGGCGTAAACAACCGGCGAACAGCGAGCCGAAACAGGGGAACCATCATCCCCTGCCGCCCCATTCTCATCGTCCGACGAGCCCCATCTTAAACTCGGGTCATAGTAATCGTTCATTCTCTCCCCTCTGTCGCAGACACTGAACCGCCGGTCCAGCCTCGGCTGTGATGGCCCCACCATATCGCCGGCGGCAATGTCGTCGTCCATCCTCATGCTGTGGCTCAACGACTGGAAAGAACGACGGTTGAAAAACGACGGCGCATTTTGTTGCCCCTCGAAGTCAGCGTCGGACTCCACGAGTGGATCGGGAATCGGAGAAGGAGTGCAGCAGGGGCCTCCGCCGTCGTTACCGCCGGGAAGGCTGTTCAGAGCCTTTCTGATGAGATCCAACCATTTTCTCGCAGGGCCGTTGTCCTCCGTTCCTAGAACGTTTCCGGCGTTTAATGGAACAATCTCTTGAAATCTGAATCAAAAGGGTAACCCCAGTCAGAAATCAAGGGAATATTGAAATGAAAAAAACAGAGGAAGCAATCAGAAATCAAGGGAATTTTGTAAAATTAAAAATTACCCAAGAACGTAAATGTCAGCTGGAGGTGAAGTATGAAGCCAGTCCTCAAGACTCAAGTAGCTTGGAGGAGATTTTCCAGCTACATTCCAAGTTGCTACAAAAACCCTGCATTTTCAATCGTTGATTAAAATCAATTAAAACCCCATAAAGAAAAGAAAAACCTCTTTCCTGTTTTTTTCCCAGAAATGGGATATGAGAAGAGCTGAAACCCACCTATAATTGTTAACTTCTGTAACTTGAGCAGCATCAGAGTCAATTTTACTCTGCCTGACTCGATCAGAACTTCTCTTGCTCAACCTCTCTGGTTACATTATAACAGAAAAACATAGAGGTAATGACTAAGGACGGTTGTTTGTTTGAAAAGGACCAAGGAAATCAAAGATACACCCAAAAAGAAAAAGTTGTTTGAACAGAAAAAATAACAATAATCATAGGAAGTGGGGGGTTTGGGAGAGCAAAAGTTGAAATGGTCCAAAGACTGAAAAATCAAAACTTGGGGCTTGGGATGATTCCGAGGTCGGGTGATAATGGATTCTGGATTACCTGTTGTTCTGCTTTTCTTGGTGGTGCATGCTATCACCTCTTTCTCTATGAAGTTCCTTCTTCTATATTCACTGTCACCTGGAAAAAAAGAGAATCATACAAACAATAAAGTGAGCTGCTTACTGACAATGGCATCACGAATACTCAAAACCTCTATGAAGAAGCAATTAGATTCACTTTCTTAGTGATTAAGAATGAGAGATGTTGATAGGGAGGAAAAAAAAGAAGAAAAACAGATCTGAAAGGCCTGAAAGCGAAACTGGGAGCACTGAAAAGAAGTGGAAAAAACCAATCCCATTGTCGCTGCTTGGGACATAAATGGTTAAAAATTCCCCCCAAAATTCATAACAGCATCAAATAGGTTTAAACACAAAAAAAAAATAGAGAAGCGAAATCACCTTCTTCATCACCATCATTGTCTGCTTGGAATTCCTCAGCTTTGCTCTTGATGTTGAACCATTTCTTGACCAGTGTCTTGGGCCACGAAAACTTCATTGACCAAAAAAAATTTGTATGATCACTGTAAGACTTCTCTGTCAGTAATTTTCACAAACACCTAATGTGCACCCCAAAAGAAAAATGCTAATGAAAAACAATCGAACAATCAACTTTTCCACAAAACCAACCAACCAACCTTGGTTTTCTTCGAGTTCTCATCTCTCATTGTCTCGTTAATTTCATATACACACCATAAACAAAAGAAAAGTTATAAGCGGTAAATGCCAATGCGGACTTTCTAAGAGCAAGAGCTGATACTATATGAATTTTGCTCAGAATGGAGGAAAAAGTTTCAGGGTGGGTGAAAGAAGGCAGGAAACGCAAATCTCAAGGATTGAAACAGTAAACAAGAAAGAAGAAGAGAGAAATGGGGATTAAATGGTGGGTCGGAAGTAAAGCTCTGTTTGGGGAATACCCAATTAATGAATGCTGCTGCTGCTCAGAGCTTTTCAACTTGGTTTGCTGCTGGGTTGAAGAGAGGGGGAAAACATATTGAAGGAAGAAGATGAGAACAGGGAATTTAATGAAGGAACCCTGAGCTGCCTGAGGGGGTTGGTTGCGGGCTGTGGGAAAGGAGGAGGACAAAGTACAGGGAGGCAAAGTATCGATGAAATAGAATGTTGAAGGGAGGAAAAAAGAGCAGTAGTGGCTTAGCTAGATAGTGAGTGATCTTATTAAAATAGCCTCGATAGATTGTAGCTCTATGTGCTAGCTAGAGAGCTTTATATATAACACACCAAAACCAAATTTTCGATAACCAATCTAGCGGAGGCTCTTTCGGGTTACAACTCACACTACTTTTAAATATAGAAGTTCGATAATATGAAATTTTTTCGTATTTGGTAATATACACCCAAAACCTATAGTTTCTTTTGTACATTTTTTGTATATGGCAAGTACATTTCAAATTTTGTACAGCTTGGATCTACAAATTTTTATCACTCCACTGTCTAAAACTAGGTGCTTATGAGTCGCTCACAAAAATATTTAGAACTTTGAATACATTATGTTAAATGTAATAAAAATAATCATCAATATTTCTTTTTACATATTATTGGAGTTTTATATTTTGGAATAGTCGTGTTGCAATCCGGAGAGACCTCTCGTGTTTTATACGGTCAAAAAAATCATATTAGCAATAAATAATTAATAAAGATTTGAAAAGTCTAATTTAGAACTCAACATATACTTTCTAGGGCTGACTAAAGTATCTCCGAGCTACAAATTTAGACAAAAACCGTAAGAAAGAGTACGTAGACATTAGACAACATTGAATTGAAGTCATGATTGTGTAAGGATTGGGACAGATGAGTAATGTAAGGTCACTAGGAAACTAGTTGAAACTAAATTGTCTTTAGGTACTACCTCAACTTGAAATCTTGGCTAATAAGTTGACGAGCGTGAACAAGTAGCTTATTATTGATGGGGACTAGTGCTAATATGAACCCTTCTAATATGTCAAATCATCATTATTTACCAAATAAAATAATTGACGACTTACTAATAAGAAAATTGTTAAATATTTTTATCTATTTGGTGCTAATGTTCCAAATTGAATAATGATCAATATATATATAACTAGATAATTTTTTATCTTGATCGATTTCATATTTTTCTTTTTGATTTTATTATTGATAATTTAAATAAATAAGTTGACAATTTTTTGGCCCGTTGACCGATTTGAGGTTTTTCTCTTACTATATTACTGATAACATAAATAATTCAATCGAATCGTAAAGAATTATTAATAAGTGTTGAAGTTTTTCAAAATTAAGAACAATAGTTTAAACATTTTTTACAATCAACCAACAAATTCAGATTAGTCACTGGTCTGTCGATCGGTTTATGCTAACTTTCATCTTTAATATGTTTAAACTTTATTGAATGAAGTTCAACCTACAATTTATAATGCTAATGAATTAAAAGGATTGGTCTTTGAGATTAAAATGTAATAAACACTTTTTGACGAATAGTTAAGCATAATGAAAATGTAACTTTTTTTGGCCCGTTAAAAGAATTTTGAAAAGAGATAATGTTATGAGAGTTATACTTAGATGTTATGGATAAATCTCATTCAAACCGACTCAACCCGATTAGTGGTCTAAATTAGTCAAGATATAAAAATAATGAAAAATAAAATATTGATTGGCCCGTTAGAATAATCTTGAAAACAGGGACATGACATCTAAAATATAGTTAAGATTAATGAATGTGGTCCGATTCGAGCGATTTCAAATCGATTAGTGTTCTAAATTGGTCAAAAGTTAATGACTTGTAGTTTTCTTAACTTACGACCTATGACAATGTACCCTTATCTACCTAGAATTTAGGTGACCATTGCCATGTTTTTTAAAAACTTGTGCAAACATGGATGTCTATAAAATAATTGATTGAATGATATAAATTTTAAAAGAATATATATGATTAAGAAGAAATTAGGTAGGATATAGTGAGGATAATTTTCAGCAGAAGAAATCCTCCAGTTAAGATGGAATTGTTAGGGTTTTTATAACCCTAGAATTCGGCCGCCGTTTACCTTTTACCACCGCACATCATCATCTTCGATCCCCACCAACAAATCCAAACCCCTCTTCTTATCTTCTCCCACCGCACGTCGCAAATCATCATCTTCGATCCCCACCAGCAAATCGAAACCTCGCTTCTCTCTATTGCATTCGTCAACTACGCATCCATCCCCACCCTACATCCCCATGGCAAGCACGTCAACCACCGTTGCGGAGAGTGCCATACAATGGCAGCTCGATGCGACGAATCTCGCTGAGGCAGAGAAGGAGTAGCTTCAGATTGAGACCCGCGCTGCTCCGGTTCGTTCGACGGACTACACACTCCATGTAGTCGGATCTCTTTTGACCACTAGGCCATACAATTTCAACTCCATGCTGACCACGATGGCGAAAGTATGGCAACCCGTCATAGGTATGACGGCTAAAGACCTCATAAATTGCCTCATCCTATTCTGATTTTATCACAACATTGACCTTCAATGGTTTGTTGACAACGGACCCTGGCTCTTTGACCGTTTTCTGCTGGTTCTCCATGAGTTGAGCGCCAAAGAGGATCCGAAAACAGTCGCATTGTACATCGCTGAGTTCTAGATTCAAATCCATGAGCTTCCTAAAAGATTCTTCACTGAGACCGTTGGTCACGGACTCGGGAACTTCGTGGGAGAATTTGTCAGGTACGATGAGAAGAATATATATTGCTCCAGGACCTCCTACATGTGGATTCGGGTCAAATTGGACACCGCGAAGTCCCCTGAAAGGAGAGCAGATGATCTGTCATCCTAGGAAGCCTGGTTTGTTCACTAACTTCAAGTATGAGTAACTACCAATGTTTTGCTTTATCTGTGGTCGAATTGGCCATATAGTTCGTCTCTGCAGCACCCGATTTCTCAATCTTGGGGTAAAACCACCTCGACTTTGGAGTGATGCAATTCGAGCTTTCGACACAGGAAACAAAAGCCTCGGAGCTGAACATTGGCTCGTTGAGCCCACAGGGACCGAGATTGATGGCACAGGGAGAACCCCCACCGCCGAAGTCCAAACCATTCCTGCCTCCTAACTTATAGGTCTTTCAACATAATTATGCAGCTCACATATTTTCACCGAAGAAACCCGCAAATGTTGCAGCTCCATTAAAGGAGATGGAAGCGGCCGAGCTCGCATTGCAGGATGAGAGGAAACGAAGAAGGGTTGAGGAGGAAGCAGAGACCGCTAGCGGAATAGAAGGTGTGGTGTAGTAGTTCGAGAGTCCCTCGAAGCAGCTCATGGGTATTCAGGAACACCCAAAAAACCTGGCACATACAGGCTTGTTCCAAGGGTCCTGCCAGGAGGAGTAGTACATCAACAAAGACTCGTTTGGAGATTCAGCCACTCCAGGTGTTTGAAATTTTGGGTGTCCCCAGTTCGGGCTCCACCAACTGTTTCATCCTTTAGTTTTTTCAATTGTTGCCTTTCATTTGAACTTATTTGGTTTTGTTTATGTTGGTTAGTCGGGTACATATACAACTTTACTGAAGAAAAACTAATAAAAATAAAAGTTCAAAATAATTAATGAGATATTTTTAGTTACAATGAAAGTGGTTTGTGCGTAAACAAAAAAAGTTACTTGAGAAAAAACACAAAATGTTAATTGGAATAGATATTTTCAAAATTAAATTGTAATTTTAAATTGGAACAATCAATATGTAGCATATTAGCCTCGTCTAGTGTGATGTCAATGAATAATATGATTGAATATACTTGAAAATGTTGAGTGTGATGTGCATGTTGGTTATCTTCCCCGTAACGACATAACCTTCAATATTAGATAGATTGTTTTCCTAAAGATTTCAGTAAAACATAATAAAATTGATCTCATTGGACTCAAAAAAATGCAGCGAACAAAATTTGTGAAGGTCACAATTTATTTTGAATAACATAAAAACGTTATAAATAAAACTAATTAAAGTGAGAAACAAATAGAGGTTAAAATAATTTATGAATTTTTTTTTTGTTGTAATAAAATTGGTTTGCGTGTAAATGAAAAGAATTGTTTGAAAAAATAAAATTCTTTCTAAACTTGAGAAGAAGTTTTGAAAAAATTATATGACAAACTCAATTGCTTATTTTCCCAGATATTAAAAGTGAGAATTTTGTCTTTGAGCCGTGTTGCATTCATATTCCAAGGCAAATGCGTGAAATACAAATACAAATACAAATTTTTGGGGCCTAGGAGAGATTTAGCATTTGGATTAGCACTTTGCAATCTAAGGAGACATTAAACTTATATCTTATACTAGAATGTTTGATTTGTAATAAAGATGATCGATACAACGCAATTAGAGATTCTTATTAAGGGTAATCTACAACGTAATTAGTATAAGAAGATAATAGATATATGATAACATATTTTACAGACTAAGATGGCTAATTGTGTCACCAATTATCATTAAACAGAATAAATGAATGGAAGTCGACGAAATAATCGTCATGTCAAAACACAAACAGCTAATATGACATTTATGTTATTTTTACGGGTTAATAATGGCCAGAATGTTACGACGTTAATAGATTAATGATTAAAATAGATACTAATTAAGCCTTCCTTACAACCATGAGAATTGAACTCGAACCCCACACATTGTGGGCGTTGCTTTTGAGCAAGTCCATGGTCTTGCGCCGGTCTCCTTCGATGCCATATGCAATTCTTGAAAAGGTACATAAGAATTGTAGGTAGTAGTAACTTACCTTGTTGTTTTTTGACTCAATCTAGAATCATGTCCAGCAACACACAAACCCAATAAATTAAAGCTCTCTCTTTTTACGCCAACTGTCTTATTCTCGAAACCCTAGCTTATTCCATTCTCCCATGGCATTTGCCCTCTGTTTCTTTTTGACCACCCAATGGTTAACTTGGTTTCACCAATGGTCTAGTGGGTTCTGAACCCAATTTGTTTTTTTAGTGCTTTTGGACAGGTGAGAATTCAAATCTAGTAGCCAGTAGGATCTTGTTTAGGGTGTAATTATGACAAATAAATGAGCATGTACAATTGTCAAGTAATATGAAGGATATTGTAATATTTCTGTTAGCAATGGTTAGTACTATAAAGGTGATGGTTAACTAGCAAAGAAAAGATTTTTATATTATTCATGACATATGAGCATATTAGAACATTCTTCAAACATTAAAAATTGTTAAAAAAATTTAGCGACGTAAGTAATTAGAAATTATTAAAAGAGTTAATTGTTAAAATTAGTGATGTAAGAGTTAAAAAAAAAATTGGGATGCACATTATCTAGTAAGTGATTAAAATTTATTGAAAGAATCAATTACTAAAATTGATGATGTGACTATTAAAAATTGCTAAACATATTTTATAATGCACGTGATCTAATTTAATGTCATAGCAACCAACCCATATGGATTGATATCCATTATGGTCATCAAGGTATTAGGTGTGTAACAACATGATCATCAATCTTTTAAAAAATAACCTACTTATTACTAACCTACATCTAATTGTATTGTAATATGTTCGTTTTGTCAAATTTGAATTGATATGATGATATATCAATTGAACTAACATTTTCAATACAAAATTTAAATATTTGATAGAATAACCACATTGTTATGACTGAAATATTTAATAATTTGTGGGTTACGTTTTAATAATTGATTGCCATGTTACAACCCCCAATATATTGATTAATTACCAATTTTGTTGGGTATTAAGCCACTTTCGCTATTGATAGGTTAAATCAACACATGAAATCTTGTATAGGGTTGTGTGCAGAAGTAGAACTAGTTAGTAGCTAGGTGGGTTGCCTGCCTAGCCACAACAAATAGAAGCAAACTCATGTTGGGTTTGAACTACTCTCAAGGCAACACTCATCACTTTTTTTATTTATATTAATAATTTGGACTACTAATCTAATCATGATCTTGATCTTGTTCTTAATCACACATGTTGTTTGTGGGAAACTGTGTCCGGTCCCCCCCCATCCTCCTCGATCCACTTCCCACCCCTTTTGAGTTTAAGTTCGGTTTTTTTAAGAAGACATCTTTAACTGTAGGTGGAAGTGTAGGGTTGTTTTTGAGTTGGCAAAAAATACCGGTATGTATGTATTAGTGTTACCTCCAATCAAATCAGTGATTTATTAGTTTGCTGGGAATTGAGTAAAGGACCTCTCCTCGATCTCCCAGCCGAGGCATATCCGTCCTATTAATGAACTCTTCGTACAAGCATTTCTAAACACCTTTCATCACAATAATTCGTTAGCAATTTCTTAAAAATACAATTTTCTTAGAAAAATGTGTGGTAAAATTAGTACAAATGCGTTTTTAAAAAAATTGGTTCAATTATTTATATGGTATGGCTAATAAAATTTCTAATTTAGTTAATCATGTGGTCCGCGGTTTACCGCCTTATACAAACACCCGCAACGAAAAAATCGATATTGTTGTCGATAATAAACACCCTAATTATACCCAAAAAAACATAAACAATCGGAAAATTAAAAGAAAAGTTAAGAGGAATATCAAATATATACGTACCCCACCTCTTTCAATTGCAACAATAGTTTGTCAAAATTTGTCCTAATGTAATAGTTGTCCACCACACACACATATATATGTCACGTATCCAATGGGCAAATCCATTACAAATGGGGATATCTTGGAATTAATATGGCCCCCATTTAATTTGTTCATGATTAAGCAGCTCATTAAGCACATTAGTGCATGATTAACAGGTTGGTATGCATAAATCCCTGTAGAATAATTGAACGGGTAAAGCTCTTAATTAATTTTGTTTGCTTCCCCTTGGAAGTGTATCATCAAACCTTAATTAATAACCCATCTCCATCCATAGACCGTATGTAATTCGGTTGTATAAATATTAACAAAAGGATAACGCAGAAGTAGAGATTCCCCTTTGGATTTAGATTCTCTAGCCTCTCAACCTTCATTTTGGATAGGGTTTCATATTCATAGAAATTTAGTTTTGCTGTAGCGGTAAATCACAGTTAAATGAAATAGATATTTAGCTTGTTGAGGTTAAATCATAATTAATATAACTATATACCTTAGAGAACGAATCAAAAAATTCAACCATCTTTTTGCTTCAAGAAAAAAACCCTAACCGACTTTTGCTTCAAAAACTCTAATCTTTCTTTATACCGAATAGGAGTCCTCCGATATATATAAAAAAGAAATGACAAGAGAAAGCGATGAAAGATGTTACCACAAACCTCTCAATTGGAGGAATATTGACTTCTGATCCATCGAAGAAAGGGGCGCTGAACCCTAAGAGAGAAAACTCTCGACTTTTTTGCTTAGAAAAGAGATAGGTTTATCTTATTGGTTTGAAGCTAGCTAGATAGAAGTAACATATATGCCCAAACGATATAAAAAATCTATTTGATTATATATATTGATGATAGATTCGAACTATTATTAATTACTAATTAAAGTTGTAATTCGATAATACATATCATTGTGTGCATGATGCACATTAATTGAAAAATATGTCATACCACTCACTATTCTCTAATCACTAGTGATAGATTTTGATGTGGATTTGAATTTTGTGATCTTTTCTATGGGTGTGTAGAAGTAAACTACAATATTCCCACACTCAGCTAAAGTTATTTTTGAAAACATAGTTATAATTTATGAAACAGCTAAAACAAATATACAGAAAAAATTGGTAGTCCTGATAATTTCAGTCCAACTATGTATCATTCATGACCAAATTAATCTGTTAAGTGAATAATTATACATTTGGAATGTTCATCATCCACTAATTAGAGTAAGGGCCATTACATATATATATGGCAACCTTGGAGTTTGAATTGGTTGCAAACACTATATATATATATATATATATGGAAACGATTATCGTACTCTCGGAGTATTACATACTTCCGGAATATTACATACTCCTACCTGTATGGACTCCTCTCAATTTTTCATTTTTAGGATAAGATCTAGACGGTCAATTAAAATAAATAAAAAACAAAATTTCTGAAACATCACTCTATTTAATTTATATAAACATTAAAACATAATATCTTTTATTTTATCCTTATAAAATTTGCTTTTGGAAAAATCTCATCATTATGAATAATAATTTTTTTTTCTTTTTGCAAATGAAAATCTTTTTCCCTTTTTACCAAAAAAAACTTTTTCTTCTTAAATTATGATCTATAGACAGTTATAATATAAAAAAATTAAATATATTTTTAAAAATATCATGTAAAAATTTACAAATGAAGAAACCACCCCAAATAAGTTACTACACAGACCCGAAAACAAAACCACCCCAAATGAGTAACTACACAGCCCTGAAAATCTCAACCCAGTACAAAACCCCTTTTACAAAAGCCTGCCCAGAAAATGCAGACAATATACCCATGTGAATCAGCTAGAATATTGTACTTGTTTGCAACGACCTCCTCGACCTCGACGAAAGACAGCAGACAGAAGCAGAAGCCTCAAATATTAATCGGATGGATTGATGTTTCAGGAATATCCATGAGCAAATCTTAAAATGACAAGATAAAAGATGTCATGTCTTCATGTTTATATAAATTAAATGGAGTGATCTTTCAGGAATTTAGTTTTTCATTTATTTTAATTTCCAAAATAAAATGATTATTAACTGTCTAAATCTTATCCTAAAAATGAAGGATTGAGATGAGTTCATGCAGGCGGTAGTATGTAATACTCCGAAAATACCAAAGTTTTTACCATCTATATATATATATATCCATGCACAATGAATGAACGAATGAATATATATGGAAGGTAGAGTTGTACACAAAGTAAACACAAAAAGACCATTATATTGGAGAAGGGAGGGGCCAATTGATGTTTAAATGTGCTTGATCTCTAATTTTTCATGTGATTCTCCCATAACATCAACATCTTCCCTTTCCTCACACTGTGTTATTATATGAATGAAGACGGATTTTCGAGTCTATAAAAAAAGAAGTGAGTATGAAGTATATATACATAGATGTGAAGGATCAACTATTTGGAAACACTTTCTTCAGCCCCAGACCCAAGGTTAACATATATAATTGGCCCATCAAGCTAAGTATCTCAAGTACTAGTCCAGCGTTTGTGATAGTACCACCCGATGAATCATTTTCACAATGCATATATTAATGTCAAATTACATTACTACCCTACGTGGCTGCTGGGCATCAATTGATAACATGACTTCTAAGCTCAGAATTAAGTACCAAAAACCTGCAATATATATTAAAAAGGGAATGTTGATTTTGGAGAACAATCTTGTGGCCTTGGTTGTCCGTCCAATCATGGGGTTTGTCTCCCATTCCATTACGGAGAGTGTACCCCTATCCAATAAAACCTACTCTACCAAATTGCCGTCGTCAGATTTGTTGTTAAGCAATGTCTGCTGAGTATGGGCTTTGTTTTGCAACTTGCAACACTACAATCCAATGCATTATTTATGCTGATCACAATACCATCTTATTGTACTTATGTTATTGTCCTTCACTCGTCAGAAATTAGGTTTATGCCGGGGGATTTCACTATGGACACTTCTTCCATTGGTGGCCCTTGTGTGCACCATACCATTATTAATTAATGTAGGCATCACAAAGATTTGCTTCCTTCAAATTTTCCAAAAATGTTAATGTTATATGTGGCCGGATCTAAAATTATATTGATCCTTCCTACACACAGGAAGAAATATTAAAAAAAAAGTAAAGAAGAGCAAGTAAGTAAAGAGGCAGTCAAAGAGCAACAGAGGTTGGTTACGATTTTAGTTATCAAGGACTGATGATGTTTGAAATTTTTGCAGTCTGTGCAAAGCTTATTCCTTTCATTCATCTCAAGCCAATCTCTCTGCATCGCATTGGTCTCCTTCTTTACTTTATTCGGAATGCAGTTGGGTTTCCTTTGAATGTCGTTTTCTTTACCAACCAAAACTGGAAACTAAGAACAAAAAATCAGAGAAAGATACAGAAAATTACTGGGGAAAACATAGACTAACAGAAAGTGCACAGTGCAGATTTCTGGCGCATAATATTAATAGGAGAGTATACTTTTTGGGTCTCTTTCTTTTTAACTCTTTCCTTCTGATGAACACTGCCAGACTGTCTTCGTCCATTCTCCCCATGCCTCTGTGATTGATCCTCTATTTCACAGATTCCCTTTTTACTTGTTCTTCTAGCCTTTGAAAATGTATATGACGAAATCGCAGTGTTTATCGTCAATAGCAATTATCTGTTTCCACTTTCCTCACAGTGGGAGATCTTCATCTTCTCAATATATAGACTAGGCGCACGGTTTATTTACCTGCTGGTGAGATCTTCCGGAGCCGTTACAATTGAGCAAGCCCCATGTCCTGCAAACCTTGTAACAAAAAACACTGGAGATAGATAAGAGTGAGTGAGTTTGTGAAGGACTCTTTCCCCAATTTTAAGGAACTTGATTCCCTGTTAACCAGAAAGGAAACCCAACAGAAAAGCAAAATAGGCAAGCAAAGTTCTGTCTCTGGGCTACTGATGTGAAGGTTTTCACTTCTGGTTTTCACCTGTGTTTGATGTGCTTACTATGTATGTAGCTTTTAATTCTTGAACCGCCAGTATTACCTGGCCGAACAACTTGTCACTGTCTCCCTTATCTTTCTCCTCTTCCTTCTTTAATTCTCTCCAATATCACAGTATTCAGTACTCTTCTTCATTAGACCGCCATGCTTATTCGCCCATCAAATCATATCATGTCTACGGTCTTCCCTTCAAATGGGTTTCCCCTGAAAACCAAAGTTTGAGCGATGGAAGTTAAGACTATCCATTAATAAAGCCACGAAGTGTGCCAATTATCATATGTCCATCCTTATATGTTCAGAGGATTCTCCAGCTTACGGGCACTGATTGAAATGCAGCTTATCTTGTCCGTAATAATTAGAGACAAACATCATACTTTCTTCATAACAATCATCAGCAAGATTGCACAGGAAGATTATGTGAAATTGGACAAGTAATTAGTTGAAGCCAGTATGTGAAACGTTCAAGGTAATTCATTTGTCAGCAAGCTAATAACCAGCCAGATTGGATACACATCAAGTGGTTCATAGTATCCCCACACCACATGATAGTTCTATTCAAACAAACTTAAATTTGGGGGCTGACTCACTTGTTCAACTGATACTGATACATCATTCTCCATTTCTATCAAATTAGGATTCTTTCTTCCCCACATGCCTAAGCCCTACAATGTTACCACCATGAACAAGTACTAAATCGTCCTCTAGCTAGCTCCCATCTCTTTCGTAACTTGTTATCTCAAAATATGGTACCAAAGTTAACATCAAGCGAGTAAGGAATGCAACAGAAACGAAAAAAACACCGCAATTTCAATTCCGAGAAAGAGCCATAGGGTCGTAGCACTTGCGGGCCAGCCTGATGCAATCCAGCCAATGCAAAGTTTCCATGTTAGGGTCTCTTTCAACCACAACGTCAGATACTGTAATCTGCACCGCGCCTCTGTACCCAGTGATCCTGCCGCGGATTCTGGCGACTGCCTCTATCTTGACAAGGGAAGCGTCGTTGGCCATATCGGCAATTAGTCGAACATCTGGTGGGCGTCGGCGGTAGAAGTAAGGGGAGGTCATGTGGTTGAGCCAGAGGATGCAGGGGACGTATCCAGTGCCATCGTCGACGGAGAATCTTTGGAACTTTCCAGGTTTGGAGATGCGGAAGGTAACGGTGCCGAGAATTTCGGCGCGGGTGACGGGAACGCTACGGCGAGCAAAGGAGACGGAGGCATCGGAGGAAGAGGAGGAAGAAGAAGTTGGGATTTGGGACAGGGAATGGAGATCGAAAGCTAGGAGCTTTACGTGGGTGATCTGAAGATTCTGCGCCATCGTCAGTCCGTCTAGCGTAGTAATCGGTTCAGCGGGGGTTATTCAACCGAAACATGAAACAGCCTCTTTATTTTCATTTCATTTTCATTTTTTTTTCATTTCCAACAAAGAATCGGATTAAATAATTAGCGGTATAATTTGTATAACCAATGAGTAATCTATGGTTAGGAAAATACTAACCATCAAAATTTGTTAACCCAGTCCCCCTTCGTAAGAAGAGTATGTTTGTAATGTTGCTAAATCAGAATTTCGACTATTTTTGTTGTGATAAGGAATATAATGGCATGACTAGATTATTTATAGGGAGCTACCATATTAATTCTAATCCTATACTGAATATATAAGATTAATCTTAATCCTATACCAAATAGACAAGATTAATCTTAATTCTTTTCTAACTAAACAAACGAACTGTGTCAAACCCATAAGCCTTCGCCTTTATCAGGCTCCATAACCAATAATCTCTCACCTGAAGACTGACTCCTCTCATTAGTTCTCCATCTCAGTGTCTTCCTATAATGAGCAACACCAAACCTTCAACTTTAGGTACCAAGGCCAGTTGAAACCATATATAGCTTCAACTTCTCCAAGGTTACAACCTTAGTATATCTGCTGGATTTTCACTTTCTGAAATCTTCATAAGCCTCAAGATCTTCCTTTCTAAGAAATCATGTATGTAGTGATACTTCAACTCAATGTGCTTCGTTCTTGAATGAAATGCTAAATTCTTCGCCAAGTGTATAACACTTCGACTGTCGTTGTACAATATGCTATCCTCTTGCTTCTTCCCCAATTCACCCAAAAAATTCTGCAACCACTCCCTCTCTTTGCTGGCATATTTTACCGCAACATATTCAGAATTCAGTGGTAGACAGAGCCTGGATCTTTTGCAACTTAGAAGCCCAAGAAAACCATAGTTCCTCCACGAGTAAAAACATACCATGTTGTACTTCTCCTTCTATCAAGGCCACTTGATGCTAAATCCGCATCAACATATCATGCTAACTGCACTCTTTACCCTCAAAGAACAAGACCCTTTCAGTAGTACTTTTCAAGTATCTCAGGATCCACTTAAACCGCTTCCCAATGCTCCTTCCCCAAATTTCCCATGAATCTACTTAGAACTCCAATCGCACGTACAATGTCTGGTCTTGTGCACATCAAGCTACCAATTGTATGGTGTTTTCTACATTTGAGCACGTTCTGCATTGTCTTTTGACATATCCTTCTCAGATAACTTGAAATGGTACTCAAAGGAATCTTTATTGGTTTTGCATCATGCATGTTGAACCTTTTCAAGACGTTCTTGATATATTCAGCTTGTGAAAGATACAAATTTCTTGCTTTCCTATCTCGATCAATACACATATCCAAAATCTACTTAGCGTCTCCTAGATCCTTCATAACGAACCACTTAGACAACTGTTTCTTCAACCTGTTTACAACTTCTACACTTGAACCTATTATCAACATGTCATCAACATACAGCAAGATGATGTAACCATTGTTTAACCTCTTGAAGTTACAGCAACGATCAGGTTCACACCACACAAACTCAATCTTGTGCATGAACCCATCAAACTTTTTGTATCATTGTCTTGAAGCTTGCTTCAAACTGTACAAGCTCTTCTTCAATTTGCACACAAGCTTACTATTACCTTCAGACAAGTAACCCTCTGACTGTTTCATGTAGATGTCTTCATCTAAATCCCTATGAAGAAAGGTCGTCTTTACATCCATCTAGTGTAATTCCAAGTTCTCCACAACCATCATAGATAACACTAATCTAATAGTAGTTAACTTAACAACTGGAGTAAAGACGTTAGTACGATCCTCTTCAGTTTGAGCCTCTTTTCTCATACACGAGTTAGAAATATCCAACTCCACAGTTATTTGGTTAGAACGGCTACTTTCTAGTGCCCCATGTCTATCCTTGTACAAAATTTGCTCGTTGAATACAGCTCGACTACGAATAATTTTATGATTTTGTTCATCCCAATACCTATATCTGCATCTCCACCATATCCAAAAAAGTGCACTTAATAGACTTGACATCCAGTTTACTTCTATCAACAGAGTTAATGTGCATGTATGAAATACAACCCAACACGCGAAGATAAGATAGATTTACCTTTTTGCCACTCCAAGCTTCCTTTGGTATGCCATATTCCAAGGGGGTTGATGTTCCTCAGTTAATCAAGTAGGCAACAGTGTTCACTGCATCAACTCTTTATTTTTCATTATCGTTTCTTTTGATTAATTTAGGCCACTAATCGGGTTGAGTCGATATGAATGAGATATATTTATAATATTTAAGCATAGCTCACATAATATGATCTTTTTTCAAGATTCTTTTAACCGGCCGATAGATGTTACATTTTTCATTATACTCAACTATTCGTCAAAAAGTGTTTATTACATTTTTAATTTAATCTCGACAACCAATCATTTAAATTCATTAATATTATAAATTGTAGGTTGAACTTCATTCGGTAAAGTTTAAACACACTAAAGATTAAAATTAATATAAACCAACCGATATATCAACGAGTAATCTAAATTTCTTGATTGATTATAAAAAATATTTAAACTATTGTTCTTAGTTTTGGAAAACTTCAACATTTATTGATAATTATTTATAATTCAGATGATTTATTTATGTTATCAGTAGTATGATAAGAGAAAATTTTCAATAATAAAATCAAAAAAAAAAATTAAAATCCACCAACGAACTAAAATATTATCTACCGAAAATTGGAAGGAATTGCTGGCAACACGAAAGGGTTTCCTTATGTGTTTTCACCTTTTTTAAGGTGGCTTTCCATTTGTTTGTCGTTTTAGTCTCAAGGCCTGCTGACAATGGAAGTTCGAATGGGGGCATTCAAGATGATTGGAGTTGACGTGGAGCCGCCAAAATTTGAGCTACAACTATTATTTATTTATGTGTATTTGATTTGTAACATCATTTTTTGGATGAATAATTTAATTTGTTAGTGTGAAATACAACCCAATATATAGTTTAAATTTTATTACTAATTTTATATACATCTTATTTAAAAAACGTCATATACATCACTATATAAACAGGTGAGCAAACATATATTACATATTAATTAATCGATGAGTTTGTAATGAAAAAACTAATATACATCTAAGACACAAAACTGTGAGAAATCTCATAGAACATGGTGTTATTTCACTGGAGTTTGTTAGATCAGTAAATAACTTGGCTGATCCATTAACCAAAGCTCTCAATCGGAAGTTGGTCTTTGAGACTGCTCAAGGAATGGGATTGAGACCATGCAGCTAATTCTCAGAGAAATTTACAGCATTCCAGATAATGTTGTACTCCAGAAAATTGCAGACTAAAGGTGATGCATTTTTAGTGTGCGGAGGTTTTCATAGCCCAGAGTGGTGGTTCGATTGAACTTGATGAAAACAAAGGTGATGCACTTTAAGTGTGTCCAACAAGGATTTTCATAGCGCTGAGTGGTGGTTCGATTGAACTTGATGAAAATTCTCTGTTCATAGCCTTTAAGGTGGTCACGTAGTGGACCTGATGAACAACATCATCATGATCATAGCCTAATAAGGTGGACCAATGGACTTGATGACATGATTTAAAATTCCATAGTCCAAGTTGGATGGTCAAAAAGACCTGATGGAAGTGCAGCACTTGAGAAAGTGCCAAACGTTTATTGAGTCAGCAATTAGATTCTTACTGTAACAGAATCACAGTGAGGTGATGATGAGAAAAGAAGTGAAATTGATAAGGTGATTGTGTAGTTCTGATTCAACTCCAATTCAATCAAGGTTCAAAGCTACAAGCTACCATGGCTGAAAAGGAAATCTGTCTGCAGGTGAAAGAGTTCCAACTCTTCTGAGACTACAACGTTCCCACTCCAACTGCACTCCTGGAAATCAGGTGCTGTACAACGAGTTAAGCTGATTTTCAGCTGAATCATGTGAACAAGATAAACATGAAGTTGATGGGGCTGATTCTCATTGACTTAGTTACAAACGTTGAGTCTATACAAACGCATTTTTTCGAGTTGAAACTTCTTTGGACTACACTGAAGAAGTTCCCTGTGAATCACCTTCACCCTTGATTCCTCCTTGACGAATTGCAGATATCCAGGAGGAAAACACTTCAAACGCAGTGGCCTTTGCCACGATCACAGTTTTTGTTGAGGTTTGATCACTGATTGGTTGAGTTCTCCCCTTTGCTTTCTAACAATGTATCCGTGCAAGAAGAACATGATGACAGCCATGGAAAGCGCTTCCTTACTCGGCTTTGGATATATAATACTAACAACTGATTTTCTTTATATAGAGAAATTCTAACGAGGACACAAACCAATGGCAGTCAAACTACTTCGTTATGGCGGCAGCGGCACTTCTCACTTTGGACGCACATCCGATGCCGGTGTCAGAGCGGCAGCACTTCTCACTTTGGACGCACATCCGATGCCGGTGTCAGAGCGGCAGCACGGCTGTGAGAGCAAATCACCCACAATTTCGGAGTTGGATTACGTTGATTTGTTGGCTTAAATGACGTACTATGATTGATATGCACACTGAAATCTAAAACCATTATCCGATTGATGTTTTATCTTTCATGACACTTCTATTTCTCTTTCGATTTACTTTCTTTGAAGCCATTTCGTTACAAAATATAAAAGTTAACATCGAATTTTCAATAATTATTTTATATATAACAATCAAAACATACATTTTTATATTATTTTACATACGTCTCTTAATTGTTTAGCCCATTTGATTTTTTTTTAATTATTTAGTATTTTGTTAATTGAAAATAGTTTTTCAATGTCAGTTATATTATATATAACAATCGAAACTCAAAATAATAGATGAGAAAATGGATTTTATATATAAAAGTATATTTGTAGTTGTAACGATAATAAATAGTATCAAAATTAATAGATAATGTTAATTAATTCTCTAATTTAGCTTTGTTTATTAAAATCAAATAGAAAAGAGTCAACCCACTATTAAAATCTGACACTTAGAACAGCAAAGAGACAGCCACTAGGATTTTATTTCTTACCATGCGATCATAGTAAATGTTCTGGGTAGGTAGATTGTATCCCCAACTGTGTAATCAAACTTTCTCTCTGCTTTACTATTAGTATCATTATTTTTTTATCAACTACTGTTAGTATCATTATTATTCAGAGGAGAGCTGGATTACTATTATTATTAAAAGTAATCAACCAGGTAAACATGTCCTCCTCAAAGTAACAAGAAAAAAAACAAGCCTGACAAAACATCGAACCCAAACTAACAGACTATGCAACATGATTTCTCTCAGTGTAACATGAATCCGTCCCACCTAAAGCAATCAATTGTACAAGAAGTTGCCCAACCAACAAAACCCATCAAGTTTTCGACACAATGAATCTCATAATTACAACAAACTATAGGATATATGTGCAACCCTCAATGTGTTCTTCCTTTCATTTCATTCTTTATAATATATGGCTTTCTTAGAGCTCTGCAGCCAACTGATACAGGAACTGATCATTTGAACTAACAAGGGATGATTTCATGGGCCACGACGCATCGGAGTGAAACAGAAACAGCCACGAGACTGGTCCTCCGGTATCATGCCGCCTCCTTTGCTCGTATCGATGGCTTCTAGTAGCCTCACAACCTCGTCCATCTCCGGTCGCTTATCCGGCTGTGCATCCCAACATCTTCTCATTATGCCGGCAAATGAACTTGGGCAGCACCTGGGGATTTCTGGCCTCAAGCTCTGCCAGAAATTGACAGCCAATAGTTAGCAAAACATGCATGTTGACATTCAGCTCGAAAAAATCTCATCAGTGACTCGATTCGAGTTTAAATGAGCCAAACTTAAATCGAGTATGCTAGACTTGTAGGCTAGCGAGCTGGCTCGAGCTCAAACTCAAGAATCAACTAGAACACTAGCTCGAGTATATGACTCATTAATAGACTCAATAACATTATATGTGTTTTGCCTCAAACACTATATACACTAATTCAAATCTTATGCAATCTATGATTGCACTAATGAAAATGCAAGTGGTACATTGTTTATCCTTAACTATTTAGTTGAAGAAAAGTAGAAATTCGTAAATATTAGGATAATTTGGTTTTTCAGCTTGACTCAGCGATGGTTTTATAGTGTACAAGCTTCAAATTCAGCTCAAATTGGACTCATCAAGGAGTTTTAATGAGCGAAGTTCGAGTTTGACTCGTCAAGGAGACGCGAGTTAAGAATTTCTCGGTCGTGAACAGCTCTTGATGCACATATGAGAAGATATATACAGAAGTAAACAAACCTGTCTAACGACAGCAGAGGATATCTCAGCAAAGCTAAGATCGGGGTAAGGCATGTCACAGCAATAGATTTCCCATAAGCATATTCCGAAACTGTACACATCGCACTTCCGGTTGTATGGTTTACCATCCAGGACCTAGAAACAGACGAAATATATCGGTTCAGAAGCTTTCATTTCGGTCGTTAAAGGAAAAAAAAACGACAAGATAGTGTACGTACCTCCGGAGCCATGTAGCCAAGAGTGCCGGTTTCCCCAGTCATATCCCGTGGATTTTGTGCTTCAACTCGAGCGACACCGAAGTCAGCAATTTTTAATGTCCTCTGAGAATCTAGCAGCATGTTCTCAGTTTTCACATCACGATGCACAATCTTCTTGGAGTGAAGGTAGTTCAAACTGCAGATGTTTTTTACAACGAATCGACTGTTAAAGGTGGAAAGAGAGTAGTTTTGATTGATTCAAGACCCTATACTTACCCCCTAGAAAGGTCCAAAGCAAGTTGAATCACAACCTTAAACGCAAGTTTCTTTCTCCTATTTCTGATTAGAAATTTCTTTAGCGTCCCACCTGGCAGGTATTCGACAACCACACAACATGCTCGCGAAGGAATCGAATTGTTGCCATCGTTTGAATTAGGGATCTTTAGATTTGATGTCCCCATTGAAGCTCCTACAAACTGTATAATAGATATCAATAAGAACAATACGAATCGCTGGACACACTTGAAAGTCGACAGCCAATATATCACAGAGGTACAGCCTCGGGGTTTAAACTTTCACTGATGCAAATTTTCGAATTAACATATAATTTTATCAGCAATGCCATAGAATGATATCATAAGAACAATGACGTGCCTTTGTAACATTCGGATGATCAAGCTTGTGCCAGACAGCAACTTCTTGCCGGAAAGATGACCGAAGAGCAGCAGTTTCAGCTGCGGTAGCAATGCCATCCTCCCCCCAGTCCAGTACTTTCACTGTTAAACAATATGATAATAGCAGGAAGAAGTCAGCTAACGAATATTTTTCCATATGGAAACGATCATTCTTCCCCAACAAAAAGTGCAGCCATGACTTCTCAACATTGTGGCCACTATATTGACCAATAATTGGTCATCCAATGCATATATAAAACAAGGGAGCAGCTATCAAAATGAAAAAACTTGGCAGGTGAATGCTGAAACCCAAAGAAGTAGTTCCTCAACACCACTAAAGCAGTAAATTCCTTCCTTTACTTCAGGCCATAGATAAACCTGAACCAGCTCATAAGGTGAAACTGTGTTACCAGTCAAAGCATAACAACAAAATCTCAAGCAACAATCATACAACCTATGGCAGAACCAGGGGTGGGCGAACTTATGCCACCACTCAGGGTCCCTCCGCGCCAAAGTGACGAAATCCTATGCAAAATTTTCCAAAATCGAACTTTTTGCCCAGTGTATTTTTGAGTTTCACCCCAGTGTAGCTTTCAAACTCATTGTAAACTTGAAATTCAACAATTCCATCCTTACCATCATCCCAAAACTGCTACAAATCAGAATTTCACAGAAAAGGTTGAAAATTATCCAGCAACTCCCCTTAGTAAATTAGACAAGCAGAACAAAAGGGGGTAAGAAGGAAAAAAAATTGTTTACCAGCAACATCTTGGCCATCGTAGTTGCCTCTGTAAACAGTACCATAAGTGCCATGAGCTATGACATGCCTAATATCAAGCTTCCCCAAATCAATCTCCCACTCTTCCTTCTTGGACTGCACCACTTCCCTATCCCTTGACCAAGCCCTACTGAGGTGCTTCTCCAGCTGTATATCCCAGCTCTTGAAATCAATCTTGTCTGCTCGGAAGAACATCTCCTTGTTGCTCACATCACCACCACCCACTTCATTATTAGCCTTGTAGGAAACCAACCTCCTCACTTCAGCTCCTTCAACTGCTTTCCCGTTCATCGATTCAAAAAGCCCTTTCAAACGAGTAGGAGATTGAGAAATGGCGTAAACCCCAGAAGGTAATTAGAATGGAAAGTTTCAAACTTTATGAGAGTTGGCGATGCTCTACAGCCAACCGGACACGGAAAATTGTAGAGAGAATGTTTCAACTTACCCGAAAAGAAGATTATTCCTTCTTTCTATCTAACTAATAAAGCGCGGCAATTAAAACAGAGGGGGTTTGGAGACCAAAAATGTGAACTTTGCTTAATAACCAGCAAAAGGAAGGAAGAGAGGGAAAGGAGATGATAGATGGAGGATTCTTCCAAAAGAAATACCCTTTTGATATTGACAACCAAAAACAATGGAGATGAAAGCAGTGAGGGAGGGAAGGTGGAAGGAGAGGGGGGGGGGGGGGGTGTGGGGTCGGGGAGGTTGTGTTGGTGTTGCTCTTTGTGGCCTCAAATAGCTGACTCGTGTTGTTGTGTGTATGTAGTAGGTCTTGGTGGTAGGGATGGAAACCCCAAAAGCTAATACTTCAGAATTTTCAACCTTTTTATTTTATTGGAGTAAACTATTATTGAAGAAAATGGTTTCTTCTTTCAGGTTTATTTTGTCGCCTTGATTACAAAATAGTGAAGGAGTCTATGTAGTTGGTTAATTGGAGGGACTGACAGAACATATTAGTTTGGAGTTCTTACTCCGATATATGTATAATGTATTATGTCTGGATTAAGTTAGTTATATACGATAAATAGTTCGGTCACCTTCCCATAAATACGTTCAACTTTCACCATTCAATCTCAATCCAACAATTTATAAATAATATTAGTTTGTGATATCACCCTTCCAAACATAAGTTGTTTCACAATGCATGACTCCAACTGCACCTAGACTCCATGTGTCCTCTCTCACATGGAATATATAAACATGTCACAATCTGTGATGAATTTGAGAGGCTTTGTGACAAGCATTCAGTTCACTTAGAAAGGAAGTCACAGATTTGTTGATGTGTAGTTGGATTCGTGTGTATTATACGGTACAATTCTCGCTGAATAATCAAAATTGAACATAGATTTAAATAGACATCTCGTAAATTACACCATGAGCCAACATGCACCAGTTTTGGTACAAGACGTTGAAGAAAAGGTACAAAGACTTTGGACAAAATGGAGAATTTTGTTCAAAGACTTTGGATTCCACAATAGACGTCAAACTGCAATTCACTTGACGTTACTGAGAGTCAGAAACCAAAGTCGTCCATATTTTTGTCACATTTCGATATTAATTGCAGACTCCCAAATAATTCTATTTAGTCGTACTCTGTTGTAAATTTATATGGACAGAGACAAAAACAATGGCTCCAAATGTAACTCTACTGAACCGAACAAGTGTCGTCGACTTTTTCCTACGAAAACAGACAAGTGCTCTTAGAATTTAGTTTGACCTCAGAGTTGTTGATACAAATTCTATCCTCTGCCCTCAGAGACAGAGTAGCCAGCACAACATTTGATGAACTATGTTAATCTTTGCATGCATTCTTCTTTTTCTTCCATCTTCATCTCCTTCTGCATCCGATTGCATTAATATGGTGTAACATGTTTGAACTCTCGTTAAAACAGATCCGAATTTCCACTACAACGTTTGTATGAATGATTTCATATTTCTATTGACTTCTGGTCCGGTTCCAAAATGATGAAACGTACCGGAAGCAAGGAGATCAAATATGTGTCATGGACACCACTTGGTCAAAAAAAAAAATTAAACTTTACGCAAATTCTCGGGTAGGTAGCCCCCTGCCATGTCAGCTGACTGTACGGTGGCAAATATTTTGTTTAGTGCTCCCCTCAGTTGGATTGGCATGTGCAACACTCATAGTTTATGTCTCTTCTGCGGGTTGTGATCATTAATCTTGTAAAATTTGTAATTGTTACTCGAGACCCAAAAAGATTGGAACCGAACCCCTTAATGGTTTTAATGGATCAGAATTGAACGACTCATTTCAATTGATCAGAATATAACCAGACCAATTTCAATCGGTTAATAACTAATCTAAAAAACTCGGAACAAATCATTTGAAAAGGAAAAACATATAATTATCCTGATTGGTTGATAACAAATCTCTCTATTCAAGACTATGTTATTGAATAACAGAAATTTATTTTCTATCTGGAGTTACGGAGAAGAAAGAGAAGTGAGTGAGAGAAAAATAAGAGAAGAGAGAAAAGATGAGGTTGCTGGGAAATTCCAGCAGTTCAATCTGTTCAAGAGAGCATTTCGAAAAAACACACCGTTGGATCGTCTTGAAATTTGGTGTGCATGCTCGGAAGTCTTTAGGTTTTAATTAGGCAGACAGATCACGCTTTGGTCTTTAGTTTGTCGGAAATCGCTACTGGACATAGGGTTTATGAATATGGTTTGGTATCTGAATATTATCTTCTTCTTGTTGCTTTGTTCTTGTTATCCACCTTGTTGGTGAGTTATCCATTGTGGTTTATTGGTGATTCAAGAAAGTTGTTCTTGAAGTGTTTTGTAATGCTCTAGCTAGTCTAGAGAAGCTTTCACTGGATCTTCAATGTCGTGTTTCAGGATGAGAAACTGATATGGATTAAACTACGATGATGTTCGATTGGAATTCTTTTTGGTTAAAATAATATAAAAATCATCTAAATTGAATGAACCTTTTGATTAATTCTACTATATAACCGAAATGGTTGTTCGAGATGACTCACAAAAAAAAAAGAATCGGGCAAACATGCATGTGTCAATTGAATAATTTAATGCATATTTCGGTTTACAAATTTCCAGACCTAAAATTGAGTTTATGTTATTCATACAGTGGTGTTTCGTTAATAATGAAACTACGAGGACAAAAAATATAATAAATAAAATATGGAGTGGCCGATAGAGGCACTTTTGGGGTACAATAAGCGCTTATATAGCGCCACGTGGGGGTATTTTTTAATATTCGTAGGGGGTTTTTATCAAAGCAGAACCTTAAAATTTAATATATATTTTTACGTCAAAATCAAAATTTAAATTTTGACCACTACTTAAATTAATTTGAAAAACTTACCACCCCACTATAATATACGTTTGAGACATAGTCTCAACTTAAATATATAATACCCATACGATATAAACCTAATATTTATTTGCTCATTAAACTAATATTATTTTTGCAGTGGGCCGGTTACAACAGAAAGTTTTAAGAGAACATGTTTTGCAATTATCTATGTGATTGTTTAGTAATGTATATCGATAAAGATGTCATTTATAATTTGAATAAAAAATATATTGTACAATATTTTCGAAACTCATTATAGGATATTATAAAATATGAAATGATTGATTTGATAATTTTTTTGTCGATGTATATGAAGACCACTCTTCTTAATCGTTGACTACGCCACTGCACGTACGGACCACATACGTGGTAGTTATCGCTCTCTTGTCATAAGCCATCCAGAAGTATAGATGCACAGCGGACACGCGAGGACTAAGTACTGAACCCTTGGTTGCCCTTTGCTGCAAACAACATATATATATAATGTAATTATAAGTTGTCATATTTTTACAGTTTCTGTATTGTAAGACTGATGCAAGCTCGCATTAGACGACAACCAAAGTTGGGAAAGTAGGCAGTTTGGATGAAACGGCTAAAGATTCTTTAGCCGAGGAAGAGAGCTCTTAGGAATTTTAAAATAGAAGCATCATCATCGGCCAGCTGAGGGCCGGGGTTTCATCTTTCTACGTACTATATGCTCTGCTATGTATTCCCCCCACCCATTCTAAAATTATATATAAACTGTGCAGTGCAGCACACGACAGAGCAGCGTACGTACTAATATTACTTCCTGTTGAATAAAGAATAACGGCATGACACTTGCAGAATCTGGTAAAGAAATTAAAATGGCAAGATACTTGTTTTTATCTCTCTGCTACGGCGAGCATTTTGTTGAATTTACAATGATTTATGGTATTAATTTCAATTCTGTAGAATTTTTAATAAAAACACTATATTAGAGTGTTAGACATAATCTATACCACCTGACCTCCAAATATTCAAAAGCTATATATATATACCGTTGACGTTCTAGAGGTTGAATGGAGAGAGTCGAGTCGTGAGGTAGAAAATGTTACCATAAATGTACCCTTATCGATCATATAGGAGTCGTTAAAGCATGGTTGTGTTTGCGTGAAACTCTCTATTCTATAACACACAATTTGTTTAGCTATAACAAATATTGTCGAGTTTGTGCATTTGAGAATTATCGTCTATTGTATTAGTGTCTTCTGCTATACTTTGTTGCCGGATACAACATCCAAATCCTATTCGGATAGGGTTAACTTGTTAACATCGATTGATTCTTTTGCAATGGCTGTTAGCCACAAAGTCCAAATTCCTATTTAGTTTTAATAATCCTTGTTAAAATATGAACAACGTAGCGTAGTAATTAATGCACAATTCTAAATTATGCTATTAAAAATTGACATTTCATCGAAGTGGGAATGCATCTTTTTCCCCCCAATTGAGCAGAGCAAGTTGGTGGGTTCTTATTGTATTTGCGGCCTCGAACAGCTTTGGGTTGGGGTTGGGGTTGGTAGGTTGGTGGTGCCGTATCCCTAATTGCTTGAAGCTGACTATCCACACTAGAAAAGCTTTTTCCACGGACATTTGGCAAGTCGTTTTTCTACATGTCGCATCATTCCCCACCAAACATTCGAGCCCCACGAAAATTCCATTTTTTTAAAAATGAATCACACCAGACACTGAGACCAGGTCCATTCTTCCAACTTTACGTACCTCTCCAGGCTATTTAATTAAACACAAATCATATTTGATGTCCAAGTGGCAGACGAAGAGAGGAGATACAGATGATAGTGAACACAACAAAAAGTTGGTCACTTCATTGCTGACCTTTCTAGTTTTTACTGACTTGACCCAACAACAGAGTTCTCAGCTTCCACGCAAATGCAAAACTATAATATGCTAAGCTAATGAAGAGTTGCGCAAATCAGCGGATGCCACAAATTATTTGTCTTCTTATTGCGTAGATGACATGTTAATAATTACTTCCACAGCTGAAGCGCTGAAATCTTTGACTCCAATGTTGTTTGTGAACAGTAGGGAAGTCAAGACAAAGCGAAATACAGAGAACATCAACTATTTTTACAGCAGGAATACAATTATTTACAATAGCTTCATCCAATTTCTTTATTCCTCCTTCGGCAGGGCGCCCGAGGAGGATGCATAACTCGATTGGATGAGGAAATGTCGAAAGCAGTGACTGGGGAATGTCGTATTTTGATTGTGTAAATGTCCCTTTTTCGCCCAGTTTATGTACTTCATTCGGGGCATAATTATCTACTGGTCCTACACAAGGAACAAAGTGCACAAGTAGTGTTAGTTTATTGATGGAACCAATAGATGTGGATAACCGTTGCATCCCCACAACTCGAGTTGTTGGGAGAGGCTTATAATTTGCTTTTTATAGCATTCCTTTACACATCCCAAACGAAATCCCATAAAAGGGGTTGAAGTTTGCATAGGTCCACCAAGCCATTGTGCATATGAAATACATGAGCTGACGGAATTTGATCCCAGAACCTCTCAGTCCAATTGCACAGTGACAAGGCTCTGATGCCATGTTGAGAAACGTTGGATCCCAATAACTCGAGTTGTTAAGAAAGATTCATAATTAGTTTTTTTTTTTTATATTCTTCTACACCTAGGTAAAACTAGGTGTTAGAACGCTACAAGAGCGTCTTTATACACAGATCAACAAACACAAAGATCATTGATTATAAGTTCATTCACATACTGTAGTTTGATTTGTCGGGAACCTTCCTCAGTTAAATCACCAATCATCCAATTCGAGAAACAACCCATTTTTGGTATGTGTTCTAATACTTTCAATTCTAAACCAAGTCTCAAAGTGAGTTCAAAGATCAAATCACTGACCTTGACGGCAAAGAGGAAGCTACCATCGGAAACCTGTTGGCCAGCTCCAACTTGAAGTCCATGAAGATATCCAGAAGACTGTGACTTCACTATGTGCTGACAAAGTTGAAAATTATGATACCATTACTAAGGATTAATTAAAAATAATTAGTTAATAAATAAAGCTTTCCGTTAAATCAGTCAGCGAACCTCCATTTTCATTGCCTCTAAGACCAACACAGGTTGCCCTTCAACAACCTTTGCTCCATTGCTCAACAGAACCTTGACAACTAATCCAGCCATTGGAGCAACAACAGTTCCCGGCGGGTGAGATTTATTCTCAAAAGCGGTCTTCTGTTGAGTATTGTCCTCTTCAGACAACTCAAGCCCACACTTTTGCTTGAAATGATAATGATCCGATCCAAGCCATACATGAATGTGCTCTGTCCCACCCTGCCATCCAACACGCAAAATCTCACAATCAGCCTCACCAACCAAGATGAGATAAGAACATTTACACAATATTAACGTGTGGAATGAATATATTGTATGAGCGAATGGATTCCGAAAAATGTTGTTGGTTGGATGATAGATTTTAGGAATTTATAGTGATTGTGAAATCATCTGAAAATATTACATATTGATCATATTAAATTTTAAATCCATGGGAGAGGAATGATTGGCCAATTTCCATCGTCCAAAATCTACATTTAAAGTCAAGACAACCTCTATAATTTCCGTAGTTGTTTAAAAGCTTGCAGCTATACTGTCGATTAAACATGAAAAAAAAGAAGCTTGAGAGTTCTGATACATAAACAGTGCATCCAGGACAAAGATCCACAGAAATGATTTCAATTAGCCTTCTACACTTTTCCACTGTTGAAGCCTTTGATACTACTTCAATGCTAAATACCGGATAAGAAACTAAAGGGCAGCTGACAAGGATGCTATAGGAAATCACAACACCGATTTTAGCATCAAAATGAAAATTACCTCAACATAAGTAGCCAAATTGACATGCATGGTCGATCCATTAACTTCAACTCGAAAATTGAGCTTTTCTAGATGTTTTGCTATCACCTCCAGACCAGCCTGCAGAAATCCAGAACTCTAAGTGATTCTGGTATGATTGATGTTTATTTCTGTGGTTTTCTTTACATATATACACAGTCTGCATCATTAGGATGCAGATCCAGCTAGTAGTGATCCCTACAAATCGGGGATTAATCCTACCTACCACTTACTATGATTACAATCGCCTAAATCAGGCTAGTCCGATTCTATAGGATAGCTAGATTACACTAAGTGATACGCCTAATAATATCCTAGTTATTTCGTAATTCAACACTCCCCCTCAAGCTTGGTCACTCGTAGATGTTATGGAGGCCAAGCTTGCCTTGTAGATCATCGAACATATCTCTAGGTAGAGCCTTCGTGAGAATATCACTTGTCACCGTCGCTTAGATGGAACGTACTCCATCTCGAACTCCTTGTTGTTTACTTTCTCATAAATAAAATGACGATCCGGTTCAACATGTTTAGTTCGATCATGATGAACTTGGATTCTTCACAATGCTTAGTGCGGTGACTGTCACACAGCACTCTAACAGGACCCTCATCCTCCATCTTGAGTTCCCTTAGAATGCGCCTTAGCCAAACTCCTTCACAAATCCCATCTGCCAGTGCCCTATACTCTGCTTCAGCACTGCTCCTTGAGACCACCGTTTGTTTCTTACTCCGCCAGGTCACTAAGTTCCCCCATACGTAGGTGCGAAGCTGAGATTGACCTTCTATCCGTAAGGTCTCCGGCCCAACTCGCATCCGTATAAATCGAAATTTCGCGTCCGGTGTGTTTCGGATCGCAACCCAACACCCGGTGTGCCTTTTAAATACCTTAAAATTCTCATCACTTCGCCTCCATATGCTCTTCATTTGGATTGTGCATATGTTGGCTCACAATGCTTACCGGAAACGAGATATCCGGACGTGTGTGAGCTAAGTATATTAGCTTTCCTACCAATTTTCGGTAACTCCCCCTCTCACCGGTTTGCTTCTTGGCCAAGAGCAAACTTCAAGTTGTGCTCCATTGGCGTGCTCGCGAGTTTGCACCCAATCATCCCGATCTCCTTTAACAAATCTAAGACGTATTTCCGCCGGGATAAACTTAGTCCCTTACTAGATCGTGCCACTTCAATACCTAGGAAATACCTCAAATTTCCTAGGTCTTTTATCTCGAATTCCGGTGCTAGCTTCTCCTTGCAGTTCGATTTCTTTTTCATCATCCCCCGTGATGATAATGTCATCAACATATACAATGAGGATGGCTTTTCTTCCTTCCTCATTTTGCTTTACAAACATGGTATGATCAGTTTGACACTGATAATACCCGTATCTCTTCATGGACTGAGAGAACCTCTCAAACCACGCTCGCGGAGATTGCTTCGAGCCATACGGTGCCTTCTTCGCCTCCGCACACCATTCCCGGTTCGGTGGCAAACACTGCCGGGACATTCATATACACCTCTTCGTTTAGATCCCCGTTTAGGAACGCATTCTTCACATCTAATTGGTATAGGGGCCGGTCTAGATTTTCGCAATGCTTAGAAGGACTCTCACGGTTTTTAGCTTGGCTACAGGAGCAAATGTCTCCTCGTAGTCCACTCCATAGCACTGTGTGAATCCTCTGGCTACAAGACGAGCCTTATACCTCTCAATCTTTCCTTCTGAGGTATACTTCACTGTGAATATCCATTTGCAATCCACTGTGGATTTTCCAGCTGGTAGCTGTACTGTATCCCACGTCTGATTCTTGAGCAATGCTCTTATCTCTTCCAACACTGCTGCCCTCCAGTGAGGTATTTTCATAGCTTCTTCGATGGAGTGAGGGATTTCGTGTTGTCAAGAGTTCCCACAAACGCCTTGTACTTCGGCTTAGATTTCCATATGAAACCCATCTTTCAATAGGATGAGTTGTGCACGATCTAGTTCCTTTTCTCGTGAGCAATTGGAAGGTAGATCGTATCATCTACCCGTGTTTCCTCTATGTCGGCCAGTCCGAGTTTCATCCGTTTCCTCCGTTTGACCACCGTTCTCAACCCCATCACTAGATTCAACCCCCGATCCATTTGTGCTTGATTCACCTTCTTGGGAGGCCGAGATCTCATTGAATTCCCGGTCGGCCGAGCATGTGTGTTTCCTCTAGCCTTCTTCCTACGCCGATAGACCGAAGCGGAGGGATTTGACTTGTTATGTTCGTGGAGGGATTTTTGGCTACTTTAGGAGACTCTAGAATGACAGGGGATGATTCCAAGGTGATAATGCTACCAATGGAGGACTCAACAAGAGAATTCTCCCCCGAGGGCCGACGGTGGGAGTAGAAAGGATGGTGTTCAAAAAACGTGACATTTTTCGAATGATAGACTTTGTGGTCACTTGGAGAGTAACACTTGTAACCACCGTGATGAGGGGAATATCCCGGAAAAACACATTTGACTCGCTCTAGGATCGAGTTTAGTACGTAGGGAGGAATCTAAATGGACAAAGGCTGTACATCCAAATACCCTAAGAGGAAGATTGGTTGATAGAGCATGACTATGGGGAAAGTTTTTGAGTAGAACACTACGAGGAGTTTTAAATCGTAGGGTTCGATTTGGAAGACGATTGATAAGATAGGTTGTTGTGAGGACAAGATCACCCCACAAGCTCTTTGGCGCCTTAGCAACCAAACGCCGATGCTCTTGCCACTTCCAAAGCAAATGACGGTTTTTGCGTTCAAGCAATACCGTTTTGCCGGGGAGTGTAAGGGCAAGAGCCGCCGTGAGCAATGCCATTGGCCGTCGTGAACGAGCTTAAGGAGTGATTGAAATAATCTTTTGCATTATCGGTGTGAAGAACTCGAATAGGTGTTTGAAACCGAGTTTTGACTTGATTTTGGAAGTTTTGGAAAATTTGTTGGGTTTCGTCTTTGATTTCATTAGGTATGTCCATGTTAAGCGAGTATGATCATCGATGAAGGTGATGAACCATCGAAAACCATTACTTGTTTTTACGAACATGGACCCCAAATGTCACCGTGAATAATGGAAAAAGGATGTGTTGGCTTATATGGAGACTATGATAGACGATCTTTGTTTGTTTTGCAAGTTGACAAACCTCACAATAGAATGAACTCGGATTTTTATTGATAAAAAGTTTAGGAAACAGTTTTTTGAGATAAGAGAAACTAGAGTGGCCTAACCGGTAATGCCACATCATGACGGGGCATTCTAACTGGCTTGACCTAGAACTTAAGTATGCTGACTTGGAACCCTCTCCCCCGGTCTTAGTCCGCTTATTGTCTTTAGACAAGATAGTCCATCACACGCCTCAAACCCGCCAATCATCCTCCGAGATCCCACCTCCTGCAATACACATTGTGATGGGTCACGAGTTAGTCGACATTTAAGATCCTGTGTAATCCGACTAACGAGAAATCGATTGCAATTTAGCTTTGGAACGTATAGAACGGGGAACACGGCTGATTAGGGGTCGGGTAAGTACGTCCCAATTCCTTCGACCGGAGCTATGGTTCCATCCGCGATACGAACTCCTGCTTTCCCTACATGAGCCCGGATATTGTGGAGTAGCCGTCTAGAACCGGTCATGTGTTCAAGAGCTCCGGAATCTAATATCCAAAGTGTTGTTTGAACCGATTTAGGGCGAGTAAAGCAAGGTAGAATTTATACCTTGCCTAGCAAACAGCCGTGGTGAGTTTCGGAGGGGCCGCAGATGCCTTCTTAGCCGTGAATTGAGCCATCATCCGCCGGAGGATCTCCGGTTGTTCTCTCGGTCATCCGACCAATCCGTTGAGTTTGCTCGGCGGCGGCTTGTGCATGAGCCTCCCTCTCTCGCCTTAGGTTTCCGGTCGGCGGGCTTCCCATGTAGTTTCCGGCGGGTGTCCTTAGTGTGTCCTATCTTGTTACGGTGAGTACACCGTGGACGCACCTTTCCGGACTTGGTGTAAGCGGTCCCTTGATTTCCGGTGTAGTGAGTGGCCGGGGGGCGAACCCTCCACTGGAATGCTTTTAGACTCAGGGATCATGAGCTTCCTCCTGCTCTCTTCCCATTTGATTTCAGCGAACGCCTCCCTGACTGATGGAAGAGGAAGACGGCCCATGATCCTTCCCTTGGCCTCATCGAGGGCCTGATTCAGTCCCAGGAGGAAACGGATGGTCCGTTTGGTCTGGAGGATTTGTCGATACAATTCTGCATCTTCTGTACACTTCCATAGGTGTACGTCGTACAGATCCCGCTTGCAGCACAGCATTTGCTCGATTCGTCATAGTACCGAGTAACCGACTTTTCCCCTTGTTTGAGATCATGGAGTCGCATCTCCACCTCAAAAGCTTGACCTTGTTTGCTCGATTGGAGTATGTATGCCTAGCTCCATCCCGCATCTCATGGGCGAGTTTGGTGAAGAAGGAATTTCTCACCAATGGACGTGGTCATTGAATTCGAAGCCACGACCGGACCATATTGTCCTCAATATCCCGGTTGATAAAATTCCGGGTCATCCTCTGCCGGGCCGCGTGGTCTTTCCAGTTAGGTAGCCTCTTTTCCCCTTGCCCGAGATAAACTTCGATCGACGAGGACCATTGGAGATAGTTATCTCCGTTGAGGCGATGGTTTGTGATACGGCCCCGGATCGTGTCCGATGAGGCCGCCGGGTTTGAGTGCTTCGGGAGGGATCTCCCGAAGTCACGGATGGCGAGGATGGGACTTGAACTTCCTCGTTCGTGTTCGCCATCGGATGAGAGTGAGAGAGATAGAAGAGAGAAGGTTGATGGAGCCGGATTCAAGGTCCGAATCTAAGCTCGATACCATGCGAGAAATCGAACTCTAAGTGATTCGGTATGATTGATGTTTATTTTCGTGGTTTTCTTTACATATATACACGTACCGCATCATTAGGATGCGGATCCAGCTAGTAGTGATCCCTACAAATCGGGGATTAATCCTACCTACCACTTACTATGATTACACTGCCTAAATCAGGCTAGTCTGATTCTATAGGATAGCTAGATTACACTAAGTGATACGCCTAATAATATCCTAGTTATTTCTGTAATTCAACACAGCCGAACCAACTTCTCCCAACTGTGTGATTCGCAAAATGTTGATTGAGCAACTTATTTGAAAATGTGTTAATTGAAGTACTAGAAGGAAATAAAATAGTCTATTACTATACCAGAGAAATACCTCGGTGAAATAGGACCCATCTTGCTGGTAAGTGGTTGAAACTGTGAAGAGATTTGAGCTGCTAGTACCATATTCATTATCCCATTCAAATACCATGGCCCTTGTGGCATTATGATGAACTCTAAAAGGGGGATGTTTATACCATAACGAGAGTGAACCTGTACTCCGTGGATATATTTCAGAATTCAACTTTATATGCCTTAAGAAGAACTGGCGAGGTGTAAAAGCAACTGAAAATCTATGACCTACCAGGGAGGTACGCTCTTGTTGCACAATGATCCTTTTCACACAAACATGCAGCTACCAGGGCTGCAATGGACTTGGCCTTATCACGGGCTTCTTTTGCCAACACTGAATTGGTTGAATCAACAAAAAGATCGTCTTTATGGTGCTCAATGAAATGGGTTTCCACATTCCCATTTTCAAATTCCCTGTGGTTAGCAAGCTTTTGGAGAAAACTGATATTGGTTGGTACACCAGCGACCTGTCAAATGAACATTCCAGGGGCCCGTTATAGCTTGAATAACCAGAGAGGAAGCACATAACTTATAACAATCACAAAGTCATCGTATAAGATATTGCAGATGTACCTGAAATCTAGATAAAGAATCCCTCAGTTTTACTAATGCAGCACCTCGCTGTTCCCCCCAAACTACAAGCTTTGCAATCATTGGATCATAATGCATGCTAACAGTGTCGCCCTGTGCAACTCCAGTCTCAACCCGCACTGCTAGTCAGCATTATCCAATGTAAGCATAACCTCAAACACATTTCGGGAGATAATGCAATCAGTAGAAGCTTGGCATGCAAAGATGGTAGTTTTTGGATAAGTACCATCTTGTTAAGATCACAAATTGGTTGCCAAAGAGAATGAGCTCTCTGTTTACCTCGGTAAATAAGGAATCTGAAGTATCTGGAAGAAGTTGGTCACACATTAAGATTATAAATCCCTAATTGCTATCTAAGTTCTGTTTGTGGGGCTTTCTCATGCAGCAAGGCAGTAACCTCAAGTTAGACATTTTTCCAAAATCTGTCCTACGTCATTAGCCCTCAAATATATGTCGATGTAAATCAACAAGGTGGGAAACATTAATTTCAATTTATCCCAGTTCAGCTATAACAGACACTCCACACTCTGATTAACCATATGTGTTGCAGTTTCACCTGTCGATGAAGCTGGAACAGGGTTATAGTGGTGAAGAATTCCAGTTGCAGGAAGGAACCCCTTGGGGACGTTTTCAGCATAAATTCTGGCTTCAAAGGCATGACCTGTTCAATAAGGAACATAATAAACAGATGGACTGATCATAAGAAAAGGAATTGCTGTCCAGCAAGATCAAACAAAGCACTCAAATTTATCTGAATGGAAGAAAATGGATTAGAGTATTTATTACAAGCTAAAATGAGAAGAAAAGAACCTAACATATAACAATATCAATCGAAGCATGGAGAAAAGTTACATATTAGTTTCCCTCTCTCTACGTGAGACTCTAGTTTATAAAACCAAAGCTTTAACCAAGGAAGGAAAACAAAATGCCTTCTTCCTCGTAGACATTTATCTTAAAAGGGGTGGAGGAGGGAGAGAAAGGGATGGGATGGCAGAAACTGGGCTAGACAAACATTCTTAGAATCCATTTTTAATGCAAACCAATAAAGACACACGGTTAACAGTAGGAAATTAAATAAAAAGGATAGGCAATTTTCTAAACAGGAAGCAGGTGCATAAGTACCAGATAATGGTACTTCTGACTGACTAATAGGCAATGGTTCTCCATTTGCAACACGAATTTGCCATTCCACAAGATCTTGTCCAACAACCATCTCAGTCACAGGATGCTCAACCTACATAAGATTGCCAGTTGAGATTTGTTAACCTGAAAGGGTTTAGAATTTTCAGAGAATAATTGTCATGTTACCTGCAGACGAGTGTTCATCTCCATAAAATAGAAATTCCCAGAGAGTGTGTCCACAATGAACTCTACAGTCCCAGCATTGTGGTAACCCACAGCCTTTATACATACAAGAACATGCAATTAGCACATTTGAGACAGATTTAGGGGTGTGTAAACAAAGCTTAAAAACGAGAGAGAGAAAGTGACAAGCATTCTTCATAATGAACGACACTAGAGCAAGAAAAGTTGCATATTTGCTGTTTGACATGAATGATAGCTTAAAATAATAATTTCTTCCGCAAAATATCTCATAGTATAAAAAGACATCAATTTGATTTAACATTACATTCTTCAATGCAGAAAAATTGACCAAGGAGACAAGGACCACTGATACATACGTCCTAATATGACAATCTGACCCCAAAATTTGCAAGCGAACAGTGTCGTATCATTCATACAATAAATCGGAATCAGGTTACCTTGGCTGCAGAAACAGCAGCCGCACCCAAATGAGAGCGGAAGTCACGAGAAACATTTGGCTGCATCATTTAAGTTCGGATTACAACTCGCACTCCCATCACAAGAATAATATTAGCTTAAATCTCATAAGCAGACGTTACAGCAGGGGCTTCTTCAATAATCTTCTGATGTCTCCTTTGCACGCTGCAGTCCCGTTCATATAAATGCAGTACATTGCCAAGTTTGTCCCCGAATATCTACAAGTTCAAGCCAAAACCCCACAAAAAAGGGCCCACTTGCATTGGTTATATCAAGTATACTGAAACAAAAATAAAGATATCCAAAGCTCAACCTCCTTTCTAGAAATGTGTAGGAAGGAAGTGCAACCCAACTGTCACAGCCAGAACAACATACCTGGACCTCTATGTGTCTTGGTTGGGTTATATACTTCTCTAGTAATATTGTACTTACACCAAAGGAAGCAGCAGCTTCACGCTGTGCCCCAAGGAAGGCATCAACAAATTCATCTGGAGTTCCCACTATCCTCATGCCCTAAAAACCTGCACAGTGTAAGAACCTCATCCAAAAGAATATCCAATTCGAAGGTACCAGCCTCTTTCAGAACGTACAGACTTCACTGTACAGATTTATTCACATGCTGACAACAAATATGTCCAAGAAGAGGCTACTTAAAGAAATTATAAGCTATTCTTTGTTTAATGATTCCAGCTAAACGAGCTTTTCCATTGAAGAAACTACCGATCATGAAAATTAATATCCTAGAGAACATGACATCCACAAAAACGAGAAGGCGCTAACAGAATCACCAAACAACTGTCTACCTTTCCTCCACCTCCATGAGTTGGCTTTATTAAGACTGGATACCCAATCTTATCTGCTTCTGACTTCATGAACTCGATATCCTGATTGCTACCATGATAACCCGGTACAAGTGGCACCCCTGCTGCACCCATTATCCTCTTTGATGCACTGATAAAACACACAAAATGTCAAAATGAATGCGCAATTCTATGACATAAAATAGTAAAACAGGTGATCTATGGAGAAAAAAAAAACGAGTGAAAATATATGAATTTGGATAGGCAACCAAAGTACATTTTAACTTGAAGAATTCCAGCCAGCTAAGATTTAAGTTGTATGCACCTTTTATCACCCATGTCCTGTATAGCTGACGCCGGAGGGCCAACAAACGTAAGACCCTTATCTTCGCAAAGCTTAGCAAATTCAGAGCTTTCTGATAAGAATCCATACCCAGGGTGGATAGCCTAATAATAAGGACCATTAAACTGATCATTCTTTGTTACCATCAGAAGTAAATGAAAGATACACGAGACAGCAGAAGCAACAAGATATGAATAGTAAGCTGATCAAATTGTATAAGCATTTGGACAGATTAAATGAAGCTAGCTTAACTACTTAATGTCTTCATCTCAATAGATGAGACTTGGTTTATAATTGAAAAGTTCAAGTAAGAGTCCAAGGAAACCCCAAATTGGGACGACATTAACCACATAAGCTCTTGATTGCAAATTGAAAATAAAAGAAAGAGAGTCAACCAACACTGGATCCTCACCTGAGCGCCAGTACGAATTGCAGCCTCCACAATCGACGATCCGTTCAAATAACTGAGCCGAGCTGGAGGGGGACCTAAACGAACGGCCTCATCAGCAGATTTCACATGAAGAGAATCCTTATCAGCGTCGCTGTAAACCGCAACTGTTCCCACGCCTAGACGCTTGGCAGTCCTCATTATCCTGCAAGCAATCTCTCCTCTGTTGGCGATCAGAATCTTCTGTATCGGTTGCTGTTGTGCCGTTTTCCCGCTGTGAAAAGGCGACTCGGCGGAGAAGAAACGAAACTGAAAGGTAAACGGCTGCACACGGAACTTACGCCGGAGAACCGACGCCATGGACGCCATAGTCAGTTTCCAAGACAGGGGACTGCTGTTGATTGAAACGAGCAGAAACCGAAATGTGTACTACTGTACTAGGAGAAGCGGGTAAACGACGGTGAGCTACTGTTGCGTTGTGCAGTGGTGACGATTGATGAGGGGAATTCTGACGACCTGGAAAGTGTTGGTTGGTCCAACTATAGATGATTGTTGGATTAGTCGGTTTTCAAGAAATATTGGTAATTATTTTAGTTCGGTTATTTTGAATTTATTGACGAGTAATGATATTTTGGAAGATTTTATTAATATATAAAATGATTAATTATTTTTGGAATTATATAGAAAAAAGAGAAGTGAGCGAGAAAGTAAAAAAAGAGAGAAGAAGAAAAGACTGTTATAAAACTAAGAACAAAGAAGAAAACAAGAACATGAGAGGAGGAGTACTTTTTTATTGAGGTGTGTGGAATGCTACAAATGGGAGTTCTATTTATAGGCTCATGAAATCATAACCTACACTCTCTAATATTATTACACATAAAAAAGGGGAATGAAATACATTAAACCATACACATAAAGGAGGGAATAAAATACATTAATCATAGAATGAGGAGTTACACAATTTGACATTCACTACAATTATCTTCATAACACTCCCCCTTGAATGTCCATTGGTTAACGATATACATCATTCTTTGAATACGCGTTTGATACCGCTCGTTAAAAACCTTACCGGGAAAACCCGGTGGGAAAAACTATGGTTAAGGGAAAAAGAGTGCAGTGCGTATCAACTCCCCTAATGATGATATCAATTGCGGTCCCTTAGTCGCCGAACTCCAATTTTCCGAACTAGTCTCTCAAATGTTGATGTCGGAAGAGCCTTAGTGAATAAATCAGCCAAGTTATCACTTGAGCGTACTTGTTTGACAGTGATGTCACCATTCTTTTGAAGGTCATGAGTGAAGAAGAATTTAGGAGATATATGTTTTGTTCTATCTCCTTTGATGTATCCCTCTTTCAATTGTACGATGCATGCAACATTATCTTCATGCAAGGGTGTCGGGGCCATCTTTTCATAAGTTAATCCACACGAACTTCGAATATGTTGAATTATAGACCTCAGCCAAACACATTCACGACTAGCCTCATGTATTGCTAAAATCTCAGCATGGTTAGATGATGTGGCGGTAAGTGTTTGTTTCACGAGCGCCAAGAAATTGCCGTGTCACCACATGTGAATAAATAACCGGTTTGTGATCGGCTAGTATGAGGGTCGGATTGGTATCCAAGCATCGCATATCCTACCAAATACGCTTTTGATTCATTCGAGAAGAATAATCTCATATCTTGTGTTCCTTGCAGATAGCGAAGTATATGTTTGACACCATTCCAATGTCTTCGTGTGGGAGAAGAACTATATCTTGCTAATAAATTAACGGCAAATGATATGTCGGGTCTTGTATGACCGGCAAGGTACATTACTGCACCGATTGCACTAAGATAAGGTACTTTAGGACCAAGTAGTTCTTCATCAATTTCCCGAGGTCTGAAGGGATCTTTTTTCACATCTAGTGATCTGACAACCATCGGGGTACTCAATGGATGTGATTTATCCATGTAAAATCGTTTCAACACTTTAGTAGTGTATCCTTCTTGATGCACAAGAATACCGTTAGGTAGGTGCTCAACCTGCAAACCAAGACAATATTTTGTCCGTCCCAAATCTTTCATCTCAAATTCCTTTTTCAAGCAGGTGATTGCTTTTGTAAACTCATTTGGAGTCCCAATGATATTTATGTCATCAACATAAACCGAAATGATAACGAACTCGGTTCCTAATCTTTTTAGGAAAACACATGGACATATCGGATCATTTGCATATCCTTCTTTGATCAAATATTCACTAAGGCGGTTATACCACATTCTACCAGATTGTTTCAATCCATATAAGGATTTATTCAATTTGATCGAATAACGTTCTCGAGAACTTGATTTATAAGCTTCAGGCAAATGAAATCCTTCAGGAAGTTTCATATAAATGTCGTTATCAAGTGATCCATATAAATAGGCAATTACGACATCCATGAGACGCAAATCTAATCCTTCTTGAATTGCCAGACTGATCAAATAACGAAAAGTAGTTGCATCCACCACAGGAGAATATGTCTCCTCATAATCAATTCCGGGTCTTTGTGAAAATCCTTGGGCAACAAGGCGTGCCTTGTACCTCGTAATTTCACCATTTTCATTACGTTTTCTTACAAAAACCCATTTGTACCCGACGGGGTTGACACCATCAGGTGTAAGGACCACAGGTCCAAAAACTTTTCGTTTTTCAAGAGAATGTAATTCTGCCTTAACTACGTCATTCCATTTTGGCCAATCCTTTCGTTTTTTGCATGCATTCATGGATTTTGGCTCATGATCCTCATTTTCATCAATAACATTCAGCGCTGAATTATAAGCAAAAATTTCATCGACGTTAAGCGTATTGCGGTTCCATTGTTTACCATCCAAGACATAGTTGATTGAGATCTCATTATTTTCAATATGTTCGGGTACCCGATCTTTGTTCTTGAGCTGATATATCGGCAATGTTTGGTAGCTTATCCTCGATTGGACCATCTTGATTTACGGCTCCTTTTCTTTTTCGAGGATTTTTATCTTTGGAACCGATAGGTCTACCACGCTTCGGACGTGCTTTAGACTCATTTGTATTTTCATGATGTCCAATAGGGACATCTACTCGTGATGGAGCATTGATTCTTTGGAACATGAGATTTGGTTACTCGATGTGGGTCGGTAAAAGCGTCTGCGATTGATTCGCTAAACTTTGTAAATGAATTAGCTTTTGAATTTCTAGTTCACATTGTCTAGTACGAGGATCATAATGAGATAATGCTAATTCATTCCAACTCGATCTCTTTGTCCGGCTTATTATTTTCTCCCCCTAATGTTGGGAAAAGCGATTCATCAAAGTGACAATCGGCAAAACGAGCCGTGAATAGATCTCCCGTCATTGGTTCTAAATATTTTATAATCGAGGGAGACTCATACCCAACATAAATTCCCAACCTCCTTTGAGGTCCCATCTTAGTGCGTTGTGGTGGTGTAATAGGGATGTAAACAGCACATCCAAATATTTTTAGATGGGATATATTCGGTTCCTGACCAAAAACCATTTGTAAGGGGGAATACTCATGATAACTTGTTGGCCTGATGCGAATTAATGATGCTGCATGTAAGACAGCATGCCCCCAACATGAAGTGGGAAGCTTTGCCTTCATTAACAATGGTCTTGCTATTAACCGTAAGCGTTTGATTAGAGATTCTCGCTAAACCATTTTGTGTATGAACATGTGCTACGGGATGTTCAACATCAATTCCGACGGACATGGAATAATCATTAAAATGTTGTGAAGTAAATTCACCCAGCATTGTCAAGGCGTATCGTTTTTATCGGATAATCCGGAAACTGTGCCCGTAATCTGATCAATTGAGCAAGTAATCGCGCAAATGCCAAATTACGAGTGGATAATAATGATACATGTGACCACTTAGTTGATGCATCAATTAAAACCATAAAATATCTAAATGGTCCGCATGATGGATGAATTGGTCCACAAATATCGCCTTGAATGCGTTCCAAAAATGTGAGCGATTCATTTCTCACTTTTATCGATGATGGTCGGATAATCAATTTTCCTTGAGAACATGCAATACAAGCCAAATCATTCGATTGGGGAATTCGCTTACTCATCAACGAGTGTCCAAGGGAATTCTCAAGTATTTTACGCATCATAATTGTTCCGGGATGGCCTAGCCGGTTATGCCAAACTACAAATCTATCACGATCCATAAACTTGGAGTTTATAATGGAATGTGATTCAATTGTACTAATAAACGTGTAGTACAAACCGGAAGAAATAGATGGTAGTTTTTCAAGATAACATTTGTTACCATCTACCATACTTGTGATGGCAATATATTCTTTATTTTCTTCCTCAATTGTCTCGATGTGATATCCGTTACGACGGATATCTTTATAACTTAATAAGTTGCGGTGAGACTTTGTAGAATATAATGCATCATCAATATGCATGCTAGTTCCTCCGTGTAGTAGCACGATTGCTCTTCCGGAGCCTTCAATTAAATTACTACTACCGGATATAGTGCTAACATTAGCTTCTCGCATCACTAGATGAGAAAAATACTTCTTATCCTTTAGAATAATATGAGTGGAAGCACTATCGATGAGACACACATCCTTATTTTTTATGTTGTCGTGGATGGCAGTAGTATCCATGCTATAACACGAAAATGATAATCCATATTAGAAGGGACAATTATGATGGGAAATTCATTAATAAAAGGAATATAAAAAAATGAGAAAACACTTTCAAGAAAAACAAACTCAAACAAATCAAATAAGAACGATAATAAGGTGCATACATCAAGGCACCATTTTGTAATAAAAGATATCTCAACAACCATCTTATTTCTCAACATTTCCATCATGAGGAGGAAAGAAGTCAGCAACATCCAGATGAGTGGTGTCAAATTGGCCATGGTTCAAAACACCTTCCTCAATGACCATATTGGTTTCAACCTTCTTGTCTTTCCTTGACTCTTGGTAAAGATTGATAAGATGTCTAGGTGGACGACAAGTGCGATTCCAATGATCACCGTCACATCTAGTACACATATTTTGAAAGTTTCTATTGCTAGGCCCACCTCGTTCCTTATTCATTCGCCCATCCCGTTTGAAATGTGGACGAGAAGAGTGGTTGAATCTCTGAAGGCGACCGTGACCATAATCACGTCCACGACCATGGACATTATTGCGACCATATCCACCACCACGGTTATGACCACGACCACGACCATGGCCACGGCCACGATATTGATCAAAATGGTGGCCATTTGTCGCGTTAGCTTCCGGAAATGGAGCCATACCAGTGGGGCGTGATTGGTGATTCTTCAATAAGAGGTCATTGTTTTGCTCGGCCACTAAGAGACATGATATTAATTCGGAATATTTGGTGAAGCCCTTCTCCTGATATTGTTGTTGGAGAACTATATTGGAAGCATGGAAAGTGGAAAATGTCTTCTCGAGCATTTCCTTATCAGTGATTTTCTCGCCACATAGCAACAACTCGCGAGCAAATTTTGAAGAGGGCGAAATTGTACTCGCTCACGGATTTGAAATCTTGTAGGCGTAAATGCACCCAATTATCACGAGCTCGAGGGAGAATCACCATTCTCTGGTGGTCATATCGGTCTTTGAGATTATTCCACAATTCGAGAGGATCTTTAATGGTGAGATACTCGTTTTTCAAGCCCTCGTCAAGATGGTGGCGAATAAAGATCAAAACCTTGGCTTTGTCTTGGGCAGATGTTTCAGTTTCATCGTTAATCGTGTCGCCCAACCCTTTGGCTTGCAAATGGATGTCAGCATCCAAGACCCACGAGAGGTAATTTTTGCCCGAAACGTCAAGGGCCACAAACTCAAGTTTGGAAATATTCGACATGCTATAAAAGAAGCAAATTGAATTACAATATATTAAAGCCAAATAATAAAACATATGAAAATGATATAATAATTAAAATAGTAATGGTAATGGAACATTCATTAACATAGAAATAAAGAATGCTTTAAAGAAATAATAATAATAATAATACTCATCTTGAAACATAACTATATAGACATTTAAATAGTGATAAAGGTTTTCTCTTTTGGGTAGAAAAAAAAATAGAGGTATTCATGAGATGATAACTATAATGAGATGATAAATTTTAATATATTTGTATAACGGCTAAAATATCATATATATACGTGACAAAAACATCAATATGATCATTTAAAATAAGATGGAAAATGCTAACAATATAATGTGAGTTCACTTAGAAAAATGCATAAAATATTTTATAAATATTGTTGCCTAGAAGAGATACTCATGCATATGCCATAATAAAATAGCAACTATATCTATTTTAGAATTGATCATGAATTAAAAAGGCAACATACAAGCAAAAAAACACTATGGAAAGAAACGGAAGATATAAAATATGATAGGTCATAATAATATATACTATAAAATATACATGATGATAACTAAACGTTTAGGCCAGCCTATAAAGGCATGATATTTGACCAATATAAACGTTTGATAATAGTCATCAATAGAAAAATGGCAAAGTCGTTTTTGAAATCGGTAAAATGAGAAAGACCACCATTTGTTACATATATAAAAAAATAGAAATGGATTCTTTTCTCTAACTTTAATTTTGAAAAAGAAGATTTTATAAGCAAATAAAAGAACAAGATAAATCATAATAATAACTTTAGAAAACAAGATATAGCAAATAACAACCTTCGTGAAAACTTCGAGAAAATAGGCAGAGCACTCGTGCTGGTAACGTGTTATAAAACTAAGAACAAAGAAGAGAACAAGAACATGAGAGGAGGATTACTTTCTTATTGAGGTGTGTGGAATGCTACAAATGAGAGCTCTATTTATAGGCTCATGAAATCATAACCTACACTCTCTAATATTATTACACATAAAAGAGGGGAATGAAATACATTAAACCATACACATAAAGGAGGGGAATAAAATACATTAATCATAGAATGAGGAGTTACACAATTTGACATTCACTACAATTATCTTCATAACAAAGACAAGGTTGTTGGAAGTTTTTGTTTTTTCAACAGGTCATCTTGTTCAAGAGAGCATCCCAGAGAAACGCACCGTTGGATCGTTATGAAATTTGGTGTGCATGTTGAGAACTCTTAGGGCTTCAATCTGGGCGGCGGGATCGGTGTTCGGATCTTTATGGTTTGTTGGGAATCACTGCTGGACAAAGGGTTTACGAATCTGTTTGGTCTCTAAAACCTTCTATTCATCTTGCTGATTTGCTCTTGTTATCCACCGTGTTGGTGAGTATCCATTGTGGTGTATTGGTGATCCAAGAAGGTTTTTCTTGAGGTTTTTTTTAATTGTCTAGCTAGCGTAGAGAGGACTTGTAATCCCACCGAAGTATAGTGGAGTTGTTGCTTGGACTACGGTCCCGTGGTTTTTCCCGATTTGGGGTTTCCACGTAAAAATCACCGTGTCTCGTTCATTTCATTCTTACTCGATATTGCTGACCTGTTTCTCAATAGTGGTATCAGAGCTTGAGGTTGTGTTGGGGCTGTTTTGGGTGGATGGCAAGAGTGGACGATTCAAACGGAGCAATGATCAAGTTAACGATATCGAATTACTCGATTTGGAAGCCACAAATGGAGAATATATTATTTTGCAAAGATCTCTATGAACCCATTGAAAGTGGAAGCGAGAAGTCGGCAAACAAAATGGAGAAGCAATGAGAAGTTTTGCATAGAAAGGTGGTGACAATCATTCGACAATGAATTGACCAAACCATCTTTCCCCATGTTGCGAAAGATACTAGAGCCGATGAATTGTGGCAGAAATTGGAGTCAATGTATGAGCGGCAATCGGCTTAAAACAAGACCTCACTCATTCGAAGAATTGTGAACTTGAAGTACAAGGATGGGCATAGTGTCACAGAGCATTTGAGTGACTTTCAATGGCTTGTGAACCAACTAACTACAATGAAGTTAGCACTTGATGACGAGGTGCAAGCATTGTTACTTCTTAGTTCGTTGTCGGATAGTTAGGAGACTTTGGTTGTTTTGCTTAGCAACTTGGAACCTAATGGCAAGTTGACGATGAAAATTGTTAAGGATAGTATGTTGAATGAAGTGGCGAGAAGAAATGAATTGGGGACTTCAACGGATTCACTAGTTTTGGTGATGGATAAATCCGAAAATCGTTGATGAGGTAAAAACCGAAATTCTAATTTCAAGAATTATCGGAATCAAAGTAATAACTGAGGTAGATCTAGAGAACGATCAAAATCAGTCACAATACCGAAAGGAGAAATCACATGTTATCATTGCAATAAGCCCGGACATATGAAGAGAGAGTATAGATTCTTCAAACGAGAACAATCTAGAGAAAGAGGTGGAGAAAATCGAGAAAAAGATGACACTACCGCGGTTGCCACAGATGGTGAAGTGGTCATTGTTTGTGATGCCGGTTTCGTTAATCTCGCATGCTAAAAGAGTATATGGGTTGTTGATTTGGGTGCCTCATTCCATGTTACCTCACGAGTTGATTTCTTCTCTTCTTACACAAATGGAGACTATGGTTGTGTGAGGACGAGTATGTGTTATGGATGTGGATATATTACGCAAAGAGATATTGGCCAAGGAATATTCTTCTGTTTATGCCATACATCTAGGGGCGGAAAAAATGTATCACACCATCATACCACATTTTTGGTGGCCAGTAATGAAGAGAGAGGCAACTAGACGTGTATTGACTTGCCTAGTATGTCGAAAGACAAAGGTGGAGCATCAGGCATCGGTGGGTAAGCTACAGTTGTTACCGATTTCAGAGTGGAAGTTTGAGCATGTTACTATGGATTTCGTGAGCGGGTTACCTCCAACAAAAGAAGGGAAGGATGCAGTATGGGTAATTGTGGATAGTATGACTAAGGTAGCTCACTTCATACCGATCAGGTTCAACCCCAACAATGAAGTATTAGCAGGACTATATGTCGAGCATATATTGCGGCTTCATGGAGTTTCACTCTTCATTGTTTCCGATCGAGATCCCAGCTTTACATCGCACTTCTGGCGAAGTTTGCATCAGGCAGTGGGATAACGTTGAACTTCTCTACGACTTATCATCCGCAAACAGACGGGCATTCAGAGAGGACGATATTTACCCTTAAGGTAAATTATGAGGTTGGTGAAAAGGTTTTCCTTAAGGTATCTCCTTGGAAGGGTGTGATGAGGTTTGAGAGGAAAGGAAAGTTAGCCCCAAAATACATCGGACCTTATGACATTATCGGTAAAGTAGGGCATGTTGCATACATCTTAGCTCTGCCAAGCGATTTGGATCGAATCCATAATGTGCTTCATGTGAGTATGCTCAAGAAGTATCATGTCGACCCATTCCATGTGATCTAGCCGGATGAGGTGGAGTTGAAAGAACATTTCACGTATCAGGAGGTGCCGGTACAAATTGTTGATTCACATATTCGAATTTTAAGAAGTAAGCAAATCCCAATAATTAAGGTGGTGTGGTGGACTCATTAGAGTGAATCTGCTACATGGGAAACTGAAGCGAGTATGCGAGAGAAATACGCTAGCCATTATTGAAGCATATCTAGCAGGTTGATTTTTTATTACATGTTATTTGATATGCCTATTTGGTGATCACCTAGTATATGTGTCTTAAAACCTAAAACATGCAAGCTTTACCTGTTACCTGCTTGCGTGATAGTTTGAGATAGGTAGATGACGAACACCAAAATAGTTAAGACGCAATAAAAGGGACTAAAGGTCATTGATAGAGTCTGAATTTTGAGGACGAAATCTTTTTAAGAGGGAGAGAGCTGTAACATCCCACACCAGTCGTGCTAAAATATCGTTACACCTGATATAATACCCGACCCGATGTCGTAACCATTCTAATACATGATGAACTTGTCATATATATGGTGTGTATATATGCCTCAATTTCACTAAAATGTAAAAGGAAAAAGGGAGGAGGTGATATGGTGATTGGAGTGGTTAGGAGGAAAGGGAGGAGCTGATTTGTGGGTTGAAATTAGAGTGAATAGGGAAAGAAATTTGAGTGGGAATGGAGGAATTGGTTCAGGTGTAGGGGAGAGAAAGTGGGGCAGGTGGATTGATGTTAGGAAAGATCTCCTTCGGTGCATTCTTTCTATAAATAGGAAGGAAATGCATCTGCTCAATAATAACAATCACTCACATTAATTTTTAGAGGCAACCATATTATTATTATAAATGTCAGAGGAGTTTAGCAAAATAAAATTAACAGCATAAGGAAAGTGGAATACGGAGTTGTATACGGTTTGAGGGAGGAATTCGTTGGGTTTAAAAGTTTGACTCGAGGGTTAATATCGATCATATCAAGGATCATTCTGGTGAGGGTCCCCTGCGTATCCAACCCGGTTAGGTGTTCCTTTATGTGTCTATTATTATTTAATGCCTATAAACTCTATGCTTGCATATGATTGTTGCTACCTTGCATACGTGATTCATGGTGGAATTGAGTTGATATGTGCATTATTACCTCTTTATGTGAAGTCACCTAAATATTTATTTTAGGGGGATTAAATTGGTAATTGATTGATCACCTAGTTAGGGCTTTTATACTGGTGATCTCAATGTGTGTGTGTCGCACTAATGTTCAATGAAATGGTCCCTTTATGGTGCCACTAATGCAATGTGTTATTGTGCCCGGAAAGGATACGATATCTATTCAATGTTATGGCCCTAATCAGGTGCCTCAATATCAATGATGTTCGAAAGTCATCCAGCATACGCATGTCGGATCCCAAATAAAATATGGAATAAAGAGCTAGTGTCCTAGGAGTAGCCACATGTGTTTCATATTGGGAATAAATGTTATATGATTGAATGCACCTTAGAGTGACCCAGGGCTGAAGGTCCTCACTCATTGATTAGCACTGACCCTTATTTTTCCATAGACCGGCAGTAGGTGGAACCGGTACACACTGAGATTCTACAACTAAGCACCATGGCAGCAAGGAGTGGATCATCGATCGCGATCGTGGCGATGATGCCAAGTAGAATCGGAAGAATGTGTCTTGATCCTCTACTATTTTAAATGGATTTTAAGATATATATATATATCTCTTAAAATCCATTTAAAATAGTAGAGGATCAAGACACATTCTTCTGTCGTCATACGCATATGTCATGTGTGTTTGACTGGTGTGAGTTTGTGTTATGATGTGTAATGGCCATAAAGGCAACATATTTGGCAACTCCATTTATATTGGTGGAGTCAATGACTTTTCAGCTATTGTGTATCCTTATGGATTCCTATTGTGGTTTGTACGAAATGATTATATCTATATATTTCACAAGTCAACGTGCAATGCTTTGAACAACAATTAGTATTGAATTTCTAACAATGCAGGGCCATTGATTTAAGAAAAGAATTAAATGGGTTATTCGGTCATGCTTTTAGTAACGTCATGACGAGCGTAACACCCCGAAAAGTTTTCGCTATTCCAAATAAATAATATAATTTCTAATTCGATAGAGTTAGAGTGTTACAATTAAATAAAATCTAACGATTTTAAAGTGTCCTAATGGTTAGAATAACAAAGAGTATCCTAACCTCAAATTTTCGATATTTTTTACTGCATGCGGACAAAGCTGGAACGAGTGGGAAAGAGATACCCCGACTGGCAAAACTGATGAGATGTTACTTTTTAGGTTTTACTCTTGACATATGAGTTCAGGGGTGCAAATTAAAAAGCTTACTGATATAGCCGTGCGAACTCGACATCATTATTACCATGACTCAACCACCACACATGGCAAAAGGACTGATTGCTAGGCTTGTCATGTGCCAGTATATACATACGATTATCTGAACCTTAGAAGCCAAGTGTCGTTTACTTTTATGCCCTGCCCACTTCCCCTCTACTCCAAACATTGCCAAGACAAAAACGACATTTCAACCCCAGCTGATCTCACCAACCAGCAGTTTATATATGTTTAACAGTAATGTCAAATCATTCCCTCATAATTCGGCGATCAATCTCCATCAATTCTAAGTCATGTAGTTTCCCATCTATATATAACCAGTCCAAAAAGAAGCATGTATATACTGAATGAATGAATCTACATTTCCCTTCTATCTTTCTGTAAACTTATTGTTGTAGGCTTGTAACTAGGTGGCTATGCCCAAAGTCTCCATCGTAATAGATTGATATCTATGATTGATCGAAATGATATTCTTTGTGGCGGAGATTTTGATGCATTAATGCATACGATACATTCAATACACACCGTAACACATATATATTATTTGAGGTTTGATATATACACCTGGCCCATGGCATCATACAAGAAGCAATAGGTAAACACAAAAACAAAAATTCAGAGCATATATAAAGTGCAAAACCATCATGATTAGAGTGCGTGGAGTTAGTAAAAAACTCAGCTGCATCATAATATATTGTCGTGAATAAGGCCAACTTCCCCACAGAAAGCTAAGTCTGTGTCGAATATCAATACTAGTGTCGAGTAATTGTTTTTTGTGTGTGTGTTTATTCACCAATCGGGTACTTATATATAGAACAATCAAACATTTCCTCAAGGCTAAACTAACGAGATGGGGTTCAAGGTGGCAAATTAAGCCCCCGTTTACTATCAATTGAATTCCAAAATCAAGTTAATTTGAAATTTCAAGAAATTTCATAGAAGAGGAATTGAAAATTGAAATTACGTTTTTTTTTACAATAAAAATAATATGTTTGATTCATATAATAATTCGTGACAAACAGGAATAGGTTGATCGAAAGTAGCTAATTACTTTGTGGTTATGATAAAATTTTAAATTTAATGACAGATGTTAAAATTGTGTTTACTATTAAATTTAAGAATGTTATATTATATGTTTACAATTCAGGACACCCAAATATAGATGAAAGTTCAAACTCAATTAGTATTTAGAATTATAATTGCTCCATGTAATTTGCAATTGTGTCGCATCTTTTTGCCATCCCTCGCACTTTAGTTAATGTATTGCTAAATTTTGTTTGCACCACTACTTCACTTGCTCATTCTTCTCCTCTTTCTTTAAACGAATTGTTCTTTTATTCATCAACTAAAGGCATAATCAATACAATTTATACAAAATTTTGGGTCCAATCGGAAGGTAGAACACCAGCACAACAAGATTTGGCAATCCAGTCAGCTAACATATTCATCTTCTTCGGGATAAAAGAACAAATAATAAAATCACACTATAAAAGAATCGATCTCATTCTTCCTATCCAAGCGTAGTATTGCCAATGCCCCGTTTGGATGCGCCCGGTGACAGCCTGAATAAAGAGCAAGCATACTTATTTGATAACTGTTCGAAGACCGAAATCTTTTGCAAATTCCATCCTTTAAGGAGAGCTTTAGTTTCCACCATAAAAACTGATGAACAAAGGAATTGGGCCGCTAAACCATCACACACGTTCCCATGGAAATCTATAATGATGATTCCATAATTGGTGACTGAGCTCCTAATCATGTCCTCATTTCATTCTCTCTTATATTTCATGATCCACTAAAAAACTTTGACTTGGTCACGAACTCCAGGAGAAAGATTGAATCTTTATAGAGATGGGATCCACGGGTCTGAGTTAATGTATGTCTCTCTTCCATTACCCACATTTCTAAGAGCCCCTATTCATAGTACTTCCCTAGCATCATAGATACTAGATCAAATCCAATATGGCTTACTTCCTTTAGAGCAGTCAAGAAAATTCGCGTTTGAGAAATAGAGAGCTTTCAGCAATTTGACCCATAACAAATCGTCATTATTTAAATTGCTCCAACCTTGTTTAGCAAGGAGGATAAGGTTAAAGAGCCTGAAATCCTTGAACCGAAGTCCACCCTCATTTTTGGGTTTTGAAATCTCTGTACCCTTGACCCAATGAATGCTTTTTTTTTCATCACACCTCCTCAGAAAAAGGCTCTCAATTCTACGTTCATCCTTTTTGTCATCTTCTTAGGAAGTAGAAAGCATGACATAACATACGTTGGAATGCTCTGAAAAACAGCTTTGAGCATCGTTTCCTTACCACCATGAGAGAGCATTATACTTGTTCACGATTGCTCTAGTTTTTCCATACGGGTGTGAAGATACGCAAATACATCTTTCTTCAACCTTCCTCACTCCGACGGGATCCTTAAATACTTATCAATGTCGATCGTCACGGAAAAACTCAGAACCTGACGCACCCTAATATGGAAGGCTTCAGGGGTGTTTTTACTAAAGGTGGCCGTTGATTTCTCTGAATTGATCTCTTGGCCAGTTAGCCGTCCGTAGTCCTGAATGATGCTCAAAATCATGGTTGCTTTTCGGACCGAAGCTTGGCCAAAAATAATTGTATCGTCCGTGAAAAGTACATGAGTGAGCGTCGGGCACCGGCGGTTCAACTTAATCCTCTTAAGTGCCCCATTCTCTATTTTGTCATCGATAAGAAACGATAGCTAGTTTCTTATAAGAATGAACAGAAGTGGTGACAAAAGATTACTTTGGCGGATGCCACGAGTAGGGGTGAACATATCTAAAGGTTCCCCATTCACCAACACCGAGAACTTCACAATACGTATGCAATGCTTACTACATGATCTCCAAATATCACAGAACCACATAGCTATGAGGATGTCGTCCAGAGCGTGAACGTTCGCGGAATCCCAAGATTTTGTATTCTTATCTCCGAATTTAAACCAATTTATTTTCGCTCTTTGACTCCAATATTTTTCTTTTTGTCTCCACAGTAGTTCCAGCTTCTTCTTCAGCTCCTTTTCTTCGATAACATTTGAGGCGTTTCGATCAGACTCTTGGATAATCTGAATTTTGGCTTTAACCTCTCCAATTTCCTTTGCTGCATTACACACACTGGTACGACTCCATCTTTTTAATTCATGTTGTAATTTCAGCAACTTGTTATGGCACAGGCTTCCTTTACTTCAGTCTCCAGTGATAATGTTCTCTGCTTCCGGAGAATCCGCCCACCTGACATCAAAATGGAAGGGTCGATGATAAAATGATAGATCATTGTAAAATGGATGAATTTAGACTTGGTAGATTGATCAGTAAGAATAATAATAAAACTGGAAACTCTCATTCAAAGAAAAGCTACATATTAGCATCCTAATGATGTTAGTAGTATCCAATATATAGTTGTAAGTTTTCAACTTATTCTTTATGATTTGAAAAATGAAACCTGAAACAACCCATACTTTGAAAAAATCAAACCCATAAAAATCAATTATATACACCTACTAAGCTCTCGGCTAAGGTGATGATAACCAAATATCTTCGAAGCGTCGATTTTGGTTACGTGCCGGTCCGTTCTTCTCGTTTTTCAGCAGTTTTAAGGGATATTAAGAAAGCTTGGCCTACTTTGTTGGAGGGAGCCCAATGGGCGATTTACAGTGGATGTCAGGCGAGATTTTGGACTGATCGATGGCTTGATAGTGGCATTATCCTTCTGGATCATGCTTTCGATATTCAGAGAATCTCTCCTACAACTACTGTTGCGGTGTTTGTTCTTGATGACGGCTCGTGGAACTGTACTTTGATTTCTTCTTGTCTTCCTTCTGTTGTTGCCTTGCAGGTCTTTGGTATGATGCTGCCAGATCCTTGTCTAGGGACTGACCCCATGATTTTGTCCGACATCCCATACATTCCCTTCCTTTTGACATAGATGTTTGGCTTCTTGGCGGGCAAGGAATAAGAGGATTTTCAACAGAATACTGAATCTTACCTGGATGTGTCTAATCGGTGTGATTATTGGCTCGCCCTCATTAACTCGACCTGGAAGACCGGTCAACTGGGTCGAGAAGCGCCGAGTTTGGCTCGACAGATCTAGTTGATTGGGTGGCGGTCGGGTGATGAGGGTTGGTTTACTCTTAGCACCGATGGGTCAATCCATCCTCGTCCGGGAGGAGTAGCGGCGGGGGTATCATACGTGATGATAGGGGATCCTTTGTGAGAGCGTTTACAGCTAATCTTGGCCACTTCTCGATCACCCGTGCATAGATGCGTGGAATTGTTGTGGGATTGCAACTTGCTTAGTCTTTGAGAATTCGGAAGATTAGAGTTTAATCGAACTCTATGGCGGCCGTTTCTATCCTTTCCAATGCTACCAACTTGGACCATCAACATGTAGTTCTTGTCATGCAATTTTAAGAACTCTACCGCCGACAATGGGATGTCCGCCTCTCCCATATTTACCACAAAGTAAATTGTGCAACGGATTATCTAACTAACTTGGACCATTCTTACTCCTTTGGTTTGCATTTTCTGGATGTGTCGGATCGAGGGTTGTCTCACCGGTTATAGTATGAAATTATCGGTGTTTCACTTCCGAAACTAATACACGTTTCTTCTGCCAAAAAAAATTATATATTCATTATCAATATTGGTACATTAAAAAATATATTGCGAGAGATATCTTTGCTTTTAGGGAGACTAGATCACAAAATCTATTAATGAAATTGGGAGGATTCCCTATCTTTTTATTATTTGGAATTATTTAAAAATTTCTTTTTTTCCACTTCCTAATTTATGAGAGAATTCCACATCTCAATTTGAAATTAGAATGAAAGAAATTTTACCTAAACTAAATAAATTTCTTTCATTTGAAATTGAAATCACATGAAATAGAATTTATAGTAAGCCGTTCAAAGTGAAATCACATGAAATAGAATTGATAGAACCAAAAATTAATTTACCAAAACAATCGCCGGCAATTATTTTTCGATAACTAGAAAAAAATATCGTCAAACTTTTCGGTTGACAAATATTTTCGAAGCTCCTGGTCTAACTTTTGATGTTACACCTAGACTTGACATAGTATCATTCGTAATTTGTAGATTTCAAATCAACTCAATTTTATTTACATTTGAAGTTACAAAAAAATTAAGGTCAAATATAACTTTGTGCTTGATTTGAAATCAAAAACAAAACTTAAGTGTCATCTAAACACCAAAATTTGATATTTAAAATACTAAATGTAAATTTCAAATATAAATACACCTATTCAAACGGAATAACAATCATAATAATTCATTTGTAGTGGATTGTTTAATTAGTAACTATGCAGCTGAGCAAATAATTGGTTTTGAGAAAGGAGACAGTACCTTTTGTCTTTCCGGGTGAGAGGCGGATTCTTTATGGGTTTTCACTTTTCAGTAATTAGTTAATTACTCGTCCTGAGATGTTTAATAGCATACTGTAGTTAACCTTCAAGTATATATATATACTTAAATTACTTGACACAAAACTAACCGAATCTATATCTCAAATCTATCCCAACAACACAAATTATTCCGACAAAATAATACACATGTCGCATTTGAATTAACGTTAATTTTTTTTTGTAACTCCGGATCATTCCACGTGAACTGAAGTTATGATTGAGTAGTCATCGAAATTCAAAACTTGACGTAATATTTACACACCTGTCTGAGACATTGGAAGGCTAATTCCATCTCTTAATTGACTGAAAATAGAAGTAATTACAGTATATACTAAACCAAATGAACTTGATATCTTTAGAAAATCGACAAAAAAGAAGAAGATAAATTGCAGAAGCAGGCAAGCAGCATCATTAATTAATCTATTTTACTATTTTATTTAATTGTTAGGTCAGTCGCGTGACAAATGATGATCGCCCTCGGCCACCGTCCCAATATGCTACTGTGGACCCCCACCGCAATATTTTCCCATGTTTCACTTTTTCTTTTTATAGATTTCATAAAGTCCAGACGCCGTGTCATATCTTGCCCAACTATGAAAAAGATTCCTCTCCTCTTGCTTTTCACCAAAAATGCCCCGCTGACGGAGTTATCTACTTATCTCAAAATCACGTCAATCTCGCAACGGAAGGGACGGAGAATCAAACGGCCAGTAACGGCTTATTGGATCGGATTAAAAAGTAAGAATAATCAACATTTTTCTACCTACCGTATTCTCGGTTAACAAGTGGAACGCCAGTATTTATCGGGAAAGGAATTCCCCAAGGGGAGGCGGATTTTTGTCACGCTCTCCTCACCAGATTAATACTGCCAAACAGACAGCATATATAATAATATAATAATTATTAAAAAACTGAAAAGCAAGCAAACAGCTCAAGACACAGAGCGAGAAAGAGAAAATCAATAATTCAACAGTAGTGAAACGTTACAGAGATCTCTGATCTAAGACTCATGGGTTGATTCATACTCCACCGGGGGGAAAATAAACGAAGCCGCCGGCATAACATTCGACTCCTTGGTTCCCACACTACAGTCACGACTGATCTCAGCACTGGAATTCTGGTCTCTATAATTCTCTTCCGGTGAGAGTTCTCTCCGCTTCTTTTTCATTACACTCTATCTAACGGCCGCTTTGCTAAGCTGAATTGTGTGTTTTCTTGAGTATTCTTAGCCGTATTCTTTGTGTGATCTCTGTTCTTTCCTCTTTTTTTTTTGGTTTGCTTCTCAGCTTCCGACTTCTGATTCCTGTTCGTTTTCTTGCTTGCTGACTTTGATCGAATTAGGTACTTCATTTGCTCTGTTGATCGCACTATTTTTGCTTCACCAAATTGTCCGGACTCGTCTGAATTCTTCTCCGCGTCATTTTGACTTTTTCTATTTTCATGCGTCTCTGTGGTATGGAAATTCGCTGCTGGTGGAACAGGTTTCTCATTTGTGAATTGCAGACAACCGTTACTCTTCTCTGCAGGAAGTAATCGCACTATCGCTTTGGCGATCAGGTACTTCTCCTTCCATCTAGTTGAGATTGTTTGTTCAACAAGAGACGATGAATGAACTGGAAATCTCAATGAATGAACATTTTTAACTTGTTCAGCAACCTGGTCTTTTTCTCCCGGGATTTTTTGTGGATAGGTTGAAGGAGCAAGGGGGAGTACTGTGGCTAGTTTAGCCTAGCAGCTATCAGTATATATAACGTTACTTTTCCTCCCTTTGATTCGGCCATTTCCAGAGATCTGAGCTTCAGCTGGGCGATAGTTTTCTGACTAAGCCATGGCGGCGCAAGCCAAGTCCAAACGGATGTATTCATGGTGGTGGGACAGCCACATTAGCCCCAAGAACTCAAAATGGCTTCAGGAGAATCTTACAGGTAGTAATGTTGTGCTGTTAACTGAATTGGTTCATATTTCCGTTTCGGATATGGTGTTATGAGCTATTGAGCTGACCTTGATGGTGCTTCAGGATTATCTCAGCTGGAGTGATCTAGACACTGCATAATATGATCACATAAGCCCCAGTAGATGGTATCAGTTGGGGCAAACGGATATTTTTGTCGGGCTGGAAAGCAATTGCTTGACTATGCTAGCCTTATCTTGACTAACTTGACTCTTTTCTTGTCAAACAGATATGGATTCCAACGTAGCCAAGATGATCAAGCTCATTGAAGAAGATGCCGATTCATTTGCAAGGAGGGCAGAAATGTATTATAAGAAACGTCCAGAGCTAATGAAATTGGTTGAAGAGTTCTACAGAGCATACCGTGCATTGGCTGAAAGATATGATCATGCAACTGGAGTTATCCGTCAGGCTCACCAGGCTCAATTTGGGATAAGTGACGATTCTCCAGCAAGTGCTGTTGCTGACGGTGAGCCCCGTACACCTGATCTTCCATCCATCCGTGCATTTATGGATCAGGATGAGTTGGAAAAGGATGATTTCGGAGTCTCCCCGTCACACTTTTATACTGCAAAGAGAAGTGGTACCCTCATGGACGAAGCTGATTCTGTTATCAGCAAAAAGGGTCCTAAACATTTCAACGACTTGTTTGGTTCCGGCGATGGGATGGGAAGAGCAAGGAAGGGGCTTAATTTTCAGGATTCGGGAGAGAGAGAACGAGGAGGCAAAATCAATGGTAGTGATGACGGCAGATCTCAGGTTCCATATGATTCAGACCGAATGGTCAAAGCTGAGCAAGAAATTTTGACCTTGAAGAATGCTCTTGCTACATTAGAAGCTGAAAAGGAAGCTGATCTACGCCAGTACCAACAAAGTATGGAAAAGTTGACCAGTCTAGAGTCGGAAGTATCTCGTGCAAAAGAAGATTCTTTTGGACTCGTTGACCGAGCTATTAAAGCTGAAGAAGAAGCCCAAACTTTGAAGGAGAACCTTGTCAAGCTAGAGGTTGAGAGGGAAACCAATTTTCTTCAATACCAGCAGTGTCAGGATAAAATATCTAACCTAGAGAAGAATGCATCTCTTGCTGAGCAGAATACGGTAGAGATAATTGAGCGAGCTACTAAAGCTGAAACTGAAGCTCTATCACTAAAAGAAGATCTCGCTAAGTTAGATGCTGAAAAGGAAGCTGCTCTTGTTCAGTATGCACAATGCCTGGAGAGGATCTCTGACATGGAGAGCAAGTTACTGCAAGCTGAGGAAGATGCTCGGACTTTTAGAAAGCGTGCAGAAAAGGCTGAAGAGGAAGTTGAAAGCTTGAAGCAGGCGTCAGCAAAGCTAGCTGAAGAGAATGAAGCTACCGCACTTCGCTTCCAGCAGTGTCTTGATACAATACAAAGTCTAGAGCATAAGCTTGCTTGCGCTGAGGAGGAGACCCGAAGGCTAAGCTCTTTGATAGACGATGGGAATTCCAAGTTGAAGGGTGCCGAAGAAAAGTGTATGGTGTTGGAGAGATCTAATGAGGCCATGCATGTCGACCTGGAAGCTCTTGCACAGAAAATGGCTGCTCAAAATGAGGAACTTACAGAAAAGCAGAAGGAACTGAGCAGGCTTTGGACTTGTGTGCAAGAAGAACATTTGAGGTTTGTTGAGGCCGAGACTGCTTTTCAAACTCTGCAAAACTTACATTCTCAATCTCAGGACGAACTGAGGTCTTTGGATGCAGAGCTTCAGAAAAGGATTCAGATTTTAGAGGACCTTGAAGCTCGTAACAATAATCTACAAACCGAAGTTCGGCAGGTAAAGCTTGAGAACAAGAGCCTGGGCGAAGTCAACTTATCTTCTGCTCTCACAATACAGGATTTACAGGGTGAGATGTCCAGCTTAAGACAGCTGATAGAGAAACTTGAAGCAGAGATTCAACTTCGTGTCGACCAAAGAAATGCCCTTCAGCAGGAAATTTACTGCCTAAAAGAGGAACTGAATGGCATTAGCAAGAATCATCAGACTGTCATAGAGCAGCTTGAATCTGTTAAATTGCACCCAGAGAGCTTGAGCTCGTCTATAAAGGAAATGCAGGATGACAATGCAAAACTGAAAGAGGCATGTGAGAGCTTACGCTCGTCTGTTAAGGATATGCAGGATGACAATGAAAAACTGAAAGAGGCATGGGAGAGCAGCAAAAGTGAGAAATTAGCACTTCTGGAGAAGTTGGTGGCCATGGAGAAGCTTATGGAGCAAAATGCTTTCTTGGAGAATTCCTTGTCAGATCTGAATGTGGAGCTAGATGGAGCCAGGAAGATGGTGAAGAACTTGGAAGAAACGTGTCAGTCTCTTGTGGGAGAGAACTGTACTCTCATCTCTGAGAAGGCTGCATTGATCTCCCAGTTAGAGACTGTAACTAATGATTCGGAGAAGCTCATGGAGAGAAACAACATTCTTGAGACATCCCTCCTTGATGCAAATTCTGAACTTGATAGGCTAAGAGGAAAAACAAATAACTTGGAAGCATTATGTCTGTTGCTCGAGAATCAGAAATCTGACTTGGCAACTTTGAGAGCAAGTTTAACTTCTCAGTTGGAAGTCACTCAGAAAAGGCTGGAGGATTTGGACAGAAGTCATGGAAGCTTGGAAGAGAGACATTCAAGTCTTGAGAATGAGAAACAATCCATACTTCTTGAAGTAAAGGAACTGCAGGTCTGTTTGGAAACTGAAAAGCAAGAACATGGTTTGCTTGCACAGCAAAGTGAGTCCCAGATGGCCAGTATGACATCACAGATCAATTTACTACATGAAGAAACACAGCGCACAAAGAAAGTTCACGAAGAGGAACTTGACAAAGCTATTACTGCCCAGATTGAGATCTTTGTCTTGCAGAAATGCATCCACGATCTGGAAGAGAATAATTCTTCCCTTTTGCTAGAGTGCAAAAACCTCTTGGGCGCAACTAAATGTTCAGAGGAACAAATTTCAAAACTTGAGCATGAAAAACACGAGCTAAAGAAGGAAGTCAAATGTTTAGACAATCAACTTGAAACACTGAGGGTGGGACTTCACAGGACATCAAAGCTTCTTGGACTCGACATAAACTTGGGGCAAAACGATGAGAATGCACTAGTGAACCAATTGGTGAACAAGATTGAAGAAATTCAAGAGCTTCAATCTAAGATGCTGGATGAAAACCAGCTGCTATCCGTTGAGAAATCTGTTATTTGTACATTGCTTGCAGAACTGCAGGCTGAAGTTGCAAATCTTGTGATGAATAACAACAGTCTTGATATGAAATTGAAAACCAGTGGCGAGCAGCTTCTGATTTTAAAGAGTGCGAGCCAAGAACTTGCCGAGTTGAACGACCAGTTAAGGTTAAAGGCTAACGAAGGGGAGCACAAAGAAGGAGTCTTGAGGGCTGAACTAAATGTTCAGCATGCACAGCTATCAGACTTACGAGAAGCCTGCAAGAAGTTAGAGCAAGAGAACTGCAACCTATCTACCAATTACAAGTGCCTAATGAAGTCATTTACAGACTTGGGAGAAGATAAATCCAGCTTGGAGGAGGAAATGTGCGCAGTTTTCGCTCAGACGGTATCTCAAAGTACCTTGTCTCTAGTTTTCAAGAATGTCATCGACGAGAAGTTTCTTGAGATAAAGGTACTTTGTGAAAATATTGATAAAGTACACCATGCCAATAATGCTCTCAAAGAGACGGTAAAGACATTGGAGGGAAAATTGGATCAGCTTGCAATTCTAAAGAATGAGAAAGAGAAATTGCACAATGAGCTGGAAGAATTGAAGTCCAAGTATGTCCAAGTTGAGTTGATACGAGCAAGTCAGGAAAATCAGCTCATTAATCTGTCCGAGGACTATGATCAACAGAGCAAGGAGGTGAACAGCATTCGTGGCGTGAAAGATATGGTAGAGAGTGAACTGTGCAAACTACGTCTGGAGTTGGTAGACATGAAGTCTAAGTATGAAAAGGTCGAGGTGATACGAGCGAGTCAGGAAAAGAAGCTCACCAATCTGTCCGAAGACTACGATCAACAGAGCAGGGAGGTCAACAGCATCCGTGACGCGAAAGATGAGGCGGAAAGTGAACTGTGCAAAATACGGGGGGAGTTGGCGGAAAGTATGAATAGGGAGATCACTGTAAATAATGAGTTGAGGAAAGCAACAAATGATGCTGAACTGTGGGAGTCTCAGGCTGCTATCTCACTGGGTGAGCTGCAGGTCTCTGCTATACGAGAGGGGTTGTTTGTATGTAAGATTCATGAGCTTATCGAAGCTTGCCAGAGCTTTGAAGAGAGATTGCTCTCCAGAGATACGGACATAGGGGAACTGAAGGAAAGAGCGAGCACCTTAGAAAGTGCAAATGGGGATCTTAAATGCAAAATGAGTGCATGCATCCCTGCCTTCCTTTCTTTGATGGATTCTATCAAATCCCTGGAAAAGCATGTTCTTTCACATGCAACAGTTCCTGGAATCGAGAAACATCAATCAGAGGTAAATTTTGTTCATATCCTTCATCTTTGCTTTATTGGTTCATTGATTACATGTAATTGTTATGACTTAGTTAAACATGTTATGAATCTGTAAACCAAATTGTCAGGATCCAACTCTTCACCTACCAAACTAAGCCTTTAATGTTGCCAAGTCATGGAAAATATTATTGCTATATCTTTTGTTTTTAGACTTCTTTTTGCTGTGCTTTTATACTTCATCTAATGCATTGTCTAGGAGTTCAGAGCTCCAGCAATCTCTAAATCTTATTGCTGTTTTTCGTTCCGTCTAATCTCTTCCGTGTCATATGAATGCCATCTTATCTTAGTGCTTTTAGTGGTCTAAGTGAGCTCTGTTCTTACACCTACATTGGCTACATTATTTTGTCAACTTTGAACTTTTACACGAGATTACTTTTGTGGTTGCGGTGCAATCTAAGATCTATGAATTTCCCTCCTACAGGATGCTGAATCAGAGTTGCAAGAGATATCATTTGAGGAAACGCAAGAAGATCAGACTGCAATGTTTATGGACCTACAAGAATTACACAAAAGAATAAGAGCAGTTGAAAACGCAGTTAAGGAAAAGGAAAGACTAGTCATGCTTGAAAGCACAGCTGCTAATAGCAAGCTTCTGGCTGCAACGAGAGAAATTGAAGACTTAAAATCTCGAACCAGCTTCGAAGTTGAAGGTAGCGTAAGAGGTAACACTGTTAATCACAAAGCCGGGAAGAAAGACCTCATCTTGCAGAGACAACAAACACATGAAATTACGGAAGAAGGGAGCGAAGTGATGACAAAGGACATAATACTCGATCAGGTCTCTGATTGTTCGTCGTATAGAATCATGAGCAGAAGGAATGCTGCCAAGACTGACGATTCAATGCTCGAAATCTGGGAAGCAGCTGATCTGGAAGGCAGCATTGACATGACCGTTGAAAAAACTCGCGAAGGCATTTCTGCATCAGGTAGAAAGAAACACAACCGCGACAATCCCTCGGCAGAGTCACTGTTTGAGAGAGAGGTTTCCATGGACAAACTAGAGAGCTCCAGGAGACTCTCAGGGTCTTCTCAAGAAGCAAACGGGAGAAAGATTCTGGAAAGACTGGATTCCGACATGCAAAAGCTGACAGACCTTCAGAAAGTCGTTCAAGACTTGAAGAGGAAGGTAGAGGTTGATAAGAAGACAAAGAAGGGCAAAGGAATTGAATTCGACACTGTGAAGGAGCAGTTGGATGAACAAGAGGACGACATCATGAAGCGGCTCGAAATGAACCGCAAGCTGACCAAGAGAATCGAAACCGAGTCGCCTTCCTTGATCTTGGACGAGAAAGCAAGTGCCAGCAGGAAGAAAATCTCAGACCAAGCAAGAAGGGAATCGGAGAAAATCGGACGATTGCATTTGGAGCTGCAGAAATTACAGCGTCTTCTGCTAAAGCAAGCTCCGGAGCGTACAACTAGCGTCCTGCTGCGTGATTATCTATATGGTGGTGGGAGGACGGTCCCTAATACCCCGAAAAAGAAGAAGTCGCATTTCTGTTCTTGTATGCATCAGCCTGTGACAAGAGGAGATTGAGAAGGAACAATGGTCCTTGGAGCACATTTCTCTCCTTTTTTTTAACCCTTTCCTTTTGATTGTGAGTTCCCACAAGTATAAATTCTCTACTCTATATTTGTTCATAAAAGGATCTAGCCTTTTATCATTTTAGATCCTGATGTACATTTCAGGCCGAGTCATATCACCAGAGTTTGATATTCTTCAATCGACCTTTCTTCTTCGGCCAGTTATCTGGCCTTGTTTGCATCTTCACAAGAACATTATTTATTGCCGAAATTTCATTGCTAGGTTCAAATTCGGAAAAGCCTCCGGTCAAGAAGAGCTGCATTCGAATTCCTAGCAAATGATTAAATACAACTCTTACAGGTCACAACAGCAGAATCAATCACTTGGAGACAGACTTTTCTTTCTTGTGGCACAAGTAATCAGCCAGATCATCCCTCAAGGTTCTTCCAGCCTGATCAACTTGGCCGCATCGTTGCTCTCCATATCCGGAGTCATGGTGATCAGATAGAGCAACATCATCCGGCCTCAACCGATCTCCACAGTCAATCATGATATTATGAAGCAAGCAACATACCAAAATAATACTCGGTAGCTTCCGTTTATCCGGCCTCCACATCACCTTGCTTAAGATCCTCCAACTTCCCTTCAACTGCAGGAATGCTCTCACTGCAAGCTCCCTCGCCTCCCGATGAACATCGTTGAATCCGGCCATCATACCGGAGACTCCATCTTTTTTGTAGTACGGAGTTATGAGCCAAGGAAGTATCGGGTAGTTCAACCCTCCAACTATATACTCCCTAACTTCCACCCCATCGAACAAAGTCCTCAACCTCCCATTCAAACGCCCGCCACTCTGGCAATGCTTGAAGAATCCCGAACACTTGAGAAGCCTATCCACTGTCATCCCTCCAGGCCATCCGGTGACAATATTAAGGAACCTCAGTTCGTGATCGACGATTCCCTGTAAGAACATGCTGTAGTTGTTCTCCTGGTCGCACCAATGGTCAGACGTCTCCACAGCCGGCAATGTCATGGTGATATGAGTTGCATCAATGGCTCCACAGCAGTTCGGCAGTCCGAAAAGATTCTCGAATTCGGATTTGATTCGCTGCACGGACTCGTGATCGGGCCATTTCAGATGGTGCTTGGCTCGTTCCTCCATCGACTCGATGAACCTCCATGTGACTTGAGACACTGTTGATTGTCCAACTCCAAACGAAGCCCCGACTGAAACTTGGGATTCTCCAGAGGCTAGCCTTCTAAGAGCTATGGCGACTTGCTTCTCCACGCTTAGTAGCCTTCCTTCGATGTTGATTAGTCCTGAAGGAGGCCTTGAGATGAGATCTTCTCGAACGATGGAGCAGATGTACTCGAATGTCTTCTTCGAAACCCTGAAGAAGTACTTGAACCCTGCTTCCTCATCCGAAGGTATTGAAGCTCCTAGGGTACGTATGTATCCGTATTATTATTATCTCAGTGAATTGAGTTTTGTTGAAAGAGATTGGGAAATGAGAGGTGAAGGGATTGAATTGGAACCTGGGAGTGAGGAATTCTTGTGCCAGAAATTGTTCCACCATTCGGAGTCGACGGCAGTGGGATCCACGGGACCGGAAGTGCTGCTTCGGATTTTGACTTTGATCTTCTTTTTCTTCTTCTTCAGTTTCTTCGTGGCCTTCTTGCTCTTCTTTGGATTCTTTGGAGGAGGAGCCATGGCGGCTGTTATGCTCAATCGAGATCGGAGCAGATATTACGCCACCACCGGCCACCGCCGTCCACCAACCACAAGTCCCAAAGTGTGCCGTCCAAAATTGAGAATTGTTTAGACCTCTGTCGATTAAAACCAGCGAGGAGATGAAACGCTGTCGCTTCAGCTTTCTTATGTCGGCTAGTCAGCTTTGCCTTTGAAGTTCCTAGCTTTGCAAATTCTCCGTCATCCTCCATTCCTTCGACAACTGAATTGCCGACGTAACTATCCTCGGTTTCAATAAGAGTTTCAACTGATGGAATCCTGGTAGAGAGTTTCCGACGTGACGATCGAGAGTTTCGCAGTATTCGAGCCGCCTCCTTCGGCGGAGGACGTCGCATCTCAAATTGAAATTTAGGATTTTACGTCGGTATAATTCTCTGCAGAACTCAAGCAGGTTGTCTAGGTAAATGCCCTATTGCATCATTCTGCTCATTCTCTTTCGGTAAGAGAGCTTTCACCAGTTAAGATCCTGCTAATGGAGACTTCTCCATTCGTGTTGTTGGTGCTTCCTAGTTTCTGCAATGGATCTCATGGTTATATTTGTATCGAATGTCAGAATCACGGAGGGCCTTGTCAAGATGAAGTGTTCTGATTCTGTGTTGCATTCCATTTCTGTTCAGCAAATTGCTAACTACTGATACTTCGCCATTGGATGATCACCTTATGGGAACGTCTTTATCGAGATGATGAGTTTAATCAACAGGCTCTAAATTGATGAGTTGCGTTCTGTTCTATGGATAGGTTGGCGGTTGCATTTCTGTTCTCAATTGTCGATTGGAATACAAGAACGAGTAACTAATCTATTATGGACTCTATGATATCTGGATCAGCACCGATCCTCTAAAGGCGATCGTTGAAGCCATGAGAAGGTAAATCCGAGCTTTTTGGATTGTTTTCTTGCTGAAATATTTGTCTTTAAATGTTGGTGCATAAGTTCCAAGAGAGGACAATGAAATGGTTTGTCCGGTTTTATCTGTAGTCCTATATTCTTGGATTGTCCAAAGTTAGCCATGGTGACACTAATATGTAGCTTTCTTCTGGTAGACAAAAGAGTTAATTAATGTATATCAAATTCTCTAGAATCTAGATTGTGCGCAACCACAATCCACATCAATATTATCTACTTATTGTTGCTGGCCACGAAAAATGTTTGAGTTGTTTTCTTAGTTGTGGTACCATTCTTCTGATTAAGCCATTGCAAGTGCTCACATTGTCTCTTCAGAACTTACTTGCAGTTGTGTTAGAAATCTGGATTTACCTTTCCAAGTCTTTGGTTGTCTGTATGATGCTTATATCTGAAGCATAAACCATTTGACTTGGGCGGCTCAATTTGTCCTTAGTGGAAATTCAACATTGGAGTCATTCGATTGAACTTCCTTTCTCGTGCTATCTCAAGTAGTGCATAAATTGTTGGCTGCTGCGGCAGTGCATCTTGCTCGTAATGCAGTGACTTTATTGTCAAAATTGCTTACGTCTTGCCCTGTTTCTCATCCCCGACTTTAAATTTTTATTTCTTTACATTGCAGAATATGTCAATGGCATTTCCAAGATGAAAGTGATTTTGGAATGTTCTCTGCAGAAAAGACAATATTCTAATTGTTACTTGTCAAAGAAGTTCCCTTTTCAGTTTGGTCCAGGCGTTTCATGATATAAATGGGATATGGATCTCTAGACTTGTTCAAGTTTATAGATTGGAGTATAATGCTGTGAAGATTTGCAGTCACTTGACTTGGACCAGACTGGACAGATACAGGAGTTACAACAGAAGAAACTGTAGCAAGAAATTATACTGCATCACTTTCAACCCTGCACTCTGCAAGCAAGTTACCAAAATATTTCGGAGCATTGATCCTCAAACTCTCCATATTGTCCTTCGCAAAGGTGGTGAGTTTGCTATCTTTAACTCTGTCCATCTCCTGCATACAACTGCAGTCGTAATTCTTCTTAATCTTGCTAAGAATCTACCAAAGAATTGTTAACTTGTAATCCTTTTTCATGCATGAATCTCCAAGAACCCTGCAGGGTCTAATACTGCGCATGCTTTCTAGTTTCATCAGTGGGGGATTGAAGTGCTTACACTTAAGTTTGATGAAAGGGAATCAGCAAACCACAGAGCCTCGGTACTCATATAAACTTGCGTTGCGTAAGCATTCTTTTCTTTTCTTCCTGTTTCAGAATAAATTCTAGGACGCATTTGATGACCATGCTGTTATCAACTTATCATGCTATATATGTCATCCCTTATGTGTGTGTATATAAAGTATGTTGAAACCTATTCAACTATTTGTACCAGCTGGATGTATTCCTTCCATATTTAGGCGTTTAAAATGTCGATGCAGAACTGATTTGCATGAAGAGTCATTGACATTAGACTGTTAGAGAATTATCTGATTTCAAATGTAGCAACAATTGAACTTGGGCCTGCCAAATGGGTCAGTAACAATGACACAGAACAAACCAATAGTAGCACTTAAGCCCATGGAATGTGTTACTCCATTTAAATCCTTGAAACCACTTACCTCCTCCAAGTTTTTGGCTGATTAGGTAGTTCAGATAGAGAAGAATTGCTTCATTTGTTCTTTGTTTGCAAAGATCATTCTACTAGCATTTGGTGCCATAAATTCGTAGATTTCCTGTTGCAAGAAGTGTTAGGAAACGAACCCTCAGTTTTCTCAGTCTTTTTCCATTCCCTAACATTGTAACATGTTATATACATTGTGAAATTGTCTCCTTTGACCTATTATTATCAACTACCCCTGTCATGGTTGTAAATGATCAACCGTTTATTTTCTTATAATTCAAGCTTATAGATATCTTAACAGTTCACTGCGAGCTTCAATTTTATCACACAAAGTCCTTCTGGTTTATATGTCCAGATTCCAATTCGTTGATGCTCAAGTATATGACACAGTTAGTTTCCCCGTGATTAGCCAACCCTACGTACATAATAGTGGATATATTTGATTCTTTCTCACCATAGTTATCTAATATCTTCAACTTTGACCGCATTGAATCTTTTCCCCCTTCAGTCAACTCAAGCAGTCTTTTAAAAGTTACATGCGGAGGACTTTGGTTCTCTTTTGTTGATTCTCTGTACTTTTCTATCTTCATCATCATGATTCATAACCAGCATCCTCATCTAGTGAATTAACTTTTACGAGCAAATGCAGTGAGCATCTCCATCTTTTCCTCCTTTAGTTGAATGTGGGTAGGCACTGTAAAACTTTCATGCATTCCAATGACTAATCTAGTACGTCATAAAAGTTCCAGAATCTAGGCAAAATGCTATCGAGGTTTTTTTATCAGTAATCAGACTTAGCATACTGCAGGATGCTAATCTGACACAACTCTGGGTCTCTCACGTTCCAGGCTGCCAAGGAGAATACATTGGAAGCCAGAAGGAACCGTCAGTTGGATAAGACCTGCGCGGTAGATGCACCAAATTAAAGAGGTCAATTGGGACAAGCTTTATGTCTTAATCGCTACTTTCATGTGAGTCATCCACTATACTATTCTTTACAAATGATTACCATCTTAGAATTTACTTTTACTTTTTCAGCTACTCTCAGTCAGAAAGATGCCATATCATCCAAGTTATTTTGACTTGCAAAACTTCCACGTACTGTCATAAAGATTCTAAATTTAACAGCTTCGTTGTCCATATTTCGAAACCTGTCACACAATAGAAACAAAATCACGTATTCACAGGAAATCATAATCAAAAGGAGGGCAATAATGTCAAAGCATAAATATACATGGGTTCTATAGCTAGGCATTATCCACGTACTGATCCTTGAATTGCAGTGTGGTCATGAAAGTGCAGCTAAACCAAGGAGTTTGCGTTGCATGGGGGATTCTGGCCGGTGGGTGAGGAAGGCAAATTAAAAGAGGGGAAAAGGAAAAGGATTGAGGTAATGATGAGCATGAGGAGGAAAAAGGGTTGTTAGTAATAATAAGATGAGATTCTTCAAAGGAAGAAGATGGTGACAGACATATGCAAAGTATATGCTGTTTGGGTTGTCTGGTTGTGGATGCAGAGAAGGAGAAAAAAGATGCAGAGAGGCAAAGAGCATATAATGTACCTTAAGCCTGCTGCTACTGCTGCAACTTACTCTCTCCTTTACTATGCTTTCTAAAAGCTTTGGATATACCCTCTTTTCTCTTTCAGCTTTTGGTTGACGTGCATCAACTTAATGGAGTTAATTTGGCTCCAGGTAGAGGTGAAAAAAGGGAAAACGGTCCTAGCTAGCTAGAGGGTTTTGCAGTGTGTATCATCATGTTTTTAGGAAATTTGTATGATTTTAAATTTTTTATTTGAAATACAAAATGCAAATAGCAGAGATTGGTGGAAGCAAAGGCTCAAATGGGATCCCTAGGACTCAGGTTGGTCGATGCACTACAAGAAATTGCCTACCTAAGAGTAGCATTTTTGCTTGCTAACAGCGGGCATGGAAATTTTAAGCGACGGCAAGGGTGGAAATTTGTATGATTCTGATTTGAAATATTAAATGCAAATAGTGGAAATAATGTGCTTGAATGTGCTTGCCATGGTGGGACATGCAAACAAGCTAGAGAAAAGCATACCCAGACCCACCCACTTTGGTACCTGCACAGAAATTGATAAAGGAAGCAGCAGCCACTAGCTAGCTAGCGTGAAAGATGGCATGAATAAGAAGGAGAAGCTGCATCCCTCGATCAAATTGTAGCCCCCAAAAACAAAAAGAGGTCATACACTAACTTTCCAAAGTACTACTACTACTGCTCATCCTTTTCACAAAATTAAAACCGTTGACATTTGTCTCTATGCACACCTCTTTACTTTTGGGGGCCGGCTAAGTACTCCCCACGGACCACTAACACACTCTGCACAAATTTTCATACCAACCAAAATATGAAAATACCAATATCATCATAACATCTCAACTTAGTTTCCCTTTTGCATTTGCATGCTCACCATAATGATTATACTGCATCTACATGCATCTACATGCATGCACCCCAATTTCCTTTCTGCTCTTTTAAGCGCTAGATAGGGACCAAATCTACTACTCCATCCACCTCCCTCACCAAACGGTTAGGGTTTTGCTAATCTTTTTATTTCAGTCAAGCAGCACTGGCTGCCTCCTCAAACTCTACCAGCGATGTTGGATGCGAGTCCAGTATTCCTACCCACCGTTGCGTCCACCAGGCTGTGCCTTGCTCTATCTGTACTACATTTCTTTCCAATTTTAATTTGTTAAACAAACCTTTTAATTAATTCATGCTACCTGAAGGGTTTATGGTTACTAATAATCAAGTGTATATTTCTCGATAATACTTGCGAATATTCCGATCCGTGTTCTACAATTGTCTCATGTACAATGTTCTCTACAATTGTCTCATGTACAATGTTCTCTTTATGTATATATGTTTAGATTGTGTTCAGATATCAGCTAAGAAGATGCAATATACATGCAAATGGCAAGTGTGGGACAAAAGGTTGATATCATGAGATGAAACAATCCTTTTGTCTATAAACTTCTCATGCAAAAACATCCTTCTACATGATATATAGTTTGTGTTTGAATATGTGAACATAGAGTACGAGGGGAGTTATTTTGGTGGTAAAATTATGTGTTGAGGATTCGAAAGGTATCAGGTTTGAATCCAGTTGTGCATCACGTACAGACACTTATGCAATATTTTTATTTATTTTTTCTATCTTGTATTGGCAGAGGCCGAGAATTCTAGTCTGAAAAAATTGCGAAATTAGATTACATACCGAGAACATTACCATATCGTCCAGGGATGAACTAAGAATTGTGAGAGCTCAAACGAAAATTTGTCAAAGAAAATATAGTAAAGTGACCATTTTAACAAGAAATTATCTTTTAGCATAACAAGTGGTAGTCGAGTGATTTGTAGCATCTAATTTTGTTTAAAAAAAATTGGGTTTAAAATCCAGAATGCGGAATCATTTCGACACTTTTATGATGGCATTACTAATCTTACCTGACCGAGCACCGACAATTCAAAAATTTGCCAGACAACGTCATCGCGCAATATAATATGCGTCAGAGTTCTTGTTATAAAAAAATAAAAAATTATCCTTTAGCGACAAATTTAATTTGTATTTAATTGGAAGTAACAAGTAAAATTTTTAAATTGGTATACTTTAGTCATTATTTATTATTTTGTATTTTTACCAAAGATGAATGTGATTACAAAAAAAATTCCAGAATATACAAATCAACCAAAATAATCAAAAACTTCGGAAAAAGAGTGAAGGAGTTTATTTTGTCACAACAGCTCAATTACACATTAATAAATAAATAAAAACGATAACAAATAAAATAGGAGCTGAGATAAAAGATATCATGAAAGATTGTTCGAAGACTGGTATCGAATAAGTTTTGACGTGTCAATGGAGTTGCTCCGGTGGTAAAACAGTATGTAGTGAGTCAGAGGTCACGAGTTCAAATATAGCATACCCCATAAAATGAACATCAATGTAATATTTATTTTCTCCTTTCTATTTCATATCGACCGAAAATCTCTGTCTACCTCGGGGAAAAAAATGTGACCCTCAAACTGAATCATAATGCTCAAGTAACTCCTATACTTTAGTAATTATTTGAAAAGGTGTGGATGGATGGGATTCAGACTTCAAACAACTTATCATAGGTTCAAATATATAACTTTATGGTTTAACCAAAATCCAAACTTATCATTAAAGAATCTTCCATATAAGGCAGGACCCCCACACTCTTCTTCCACTCATAATGTACTGCAGCGACTCATAATCAAACTAAAAATTAAAAATCTCGTTGAATACGTACTTACGAAATGTCTAGTTAATTAAACCGCTACCATGCACGATTATAAGAGAAATTACTGATTTAATACACAAAACCCAGATTGTAGCTTCATCCTAAATTCAAGGGGGGTATTCCCGCCATTTGACATGTAGTGCCACATCTTCAAAATTAGTAAATTACTACGATGCCCTCTTCTTTCTAACAGTCTCCCCATGCAGCGTGAGGCGGCGGATGATGACCATCCCCAAAACCGAAACCGTGGGGTTTCATCAGCAGTTCCACGTCACTCCCTCCATATCGCTGCAATCCTACACCCCCGCCGTAACCTAGCATTCCCCTCCCGCTCCCCATTCCCATTTCCGAGCCGCCGCCGCCGCCGCCGTCGTGGCTCGTCAGTCTGAGGAAGTCCCTCGTCAACCGATCACTCTTCTGCCATGCCACCAAACTGCCGCCAAGACAGTTGCCGCTGGAGGACGCGGATTCGACTCCGGCGTCCTGCCGGCGAGGGTGGTGGTGGGCAAATGCGGCTCCGAGCTCGCCCATGTCGAGGTGGGACATCTGGCTTTGAGCAGCCGCCGCCTGAGTGGCCGCCACGGTCGCAGCCTTTTGGAGGAGCGCAGTAGCGGAAAGGTGGTGCGACGGCGGAGGCGGCGGTGGTTGTTGGCGGTAGAGCGATGGGATTTGGAACTGGTGAGATTCAGGCTTGATGTGGATGTCCGTCGACCATCCGGGAGTCGGCGGCGGAGGTTGCGAGACTATGGGATTGGAAGGTAGTGAGAAGAGAGAAGAAGAGGACCGGGTAATGTTGAGAAGCGGCGGGGGCGGCGGTGTGTTTGTTACGGCTGCGGCGGCGGAGAGGCGTGCGCTTTCTTCTGCCAAGGCGTCGCAGAATGCTCTGTGGGTTATGAAGCTGTCTTTCCTGTGACCCAAACAGTAAACACACATAAAAAAAAAACAAAACAGGAAGCGCCAAGTTAATGTCAGTTTAGAGCAATTTTTAGTTCACAGAAGCAAAAAGAGTGTAGCTAGGTCATTTTTTGAAATTTGAGCTAACTTCATCCATCATCATCACCATCATCATCATGATGGACCCATATATATGAAAGCATGAAAGCAATTGTGATGATAATTTAGAGTTAGCAGCCAAAGGAGATGAATACTGGTCATCATCACATCACATATATATGGGGTTCTGATGAAGGGGTTTTCTGATTCTGATTCTGATTTCTGACCCGTGATGATGGTGATGATGATGATGATGAAAGGGAAACAACAAAACAAAACAAACAAAGTGATGAAACCCCCCCCCCCCCCCCCTCTGCAAGCTAAGGAGATCTGGATATTCTGATTTGCTTTCATGTTTTCTGTTTGTACATCTGAATTATATATAATAATGCCTTCTTTTCTTTCTTTTTGCTTCCATGCTTTCACATATATGGCTTTCATCAAATACCTTTTCCCCACAACTAATTGATCGCATTGTACAACTTACTATAACGGAATAAGGAGTGGGCAACTGGTTTAAAATTTACTGGTCTTCAGACTGCCTGCTACAAACTCAGTCATCATTCCAACTCTTAGAGCCTGTACAATTTCTAGAATATAAAATGTTTCTCTATATTGATTAGGTGGGGTTTTGAATCTCAGTCTGATCAGCTAGCTAGGTATACAGAGCTACAGCTATATAGCCTATATAGTGTAGTGTAGTTGTTTTCAAAGCAGAGGGTGGATTTCTGTAAGCAAATTTGGCAGAGGCATTGCTTTCAGTTACCATCTGCTTCCATGACTAGTATTATAGCCATTATCAGCAGCAGAAGCTATGGATGTAACGTAGCTACTATAGGTAGCTTTAGCTAGCAAACAGTCACTTATATTTTTGTTGTCCATTTTCATGCAACCTGCCAAGTTACTCTGCATCCCTTCTGGCAAAACAACCATTCCTCTCTCTCTCTCTCTCTCTCTCTCTCTAATATCAAGAAGAAGAAGAAGAAGAAGAAGTAAAAAGTGAAAAAACAGCCACAAAACAAACACAGAAAACCATTTTTCCTTTACTTCCAAATCGCAGCAGACTCACATTTAATACATACAACAATATTAAACTTCCTATTTCTACACTAAAATCCCATTGTCTCCCTCATTATCCCTTTTGCACTCCACACAACCCATTAGGCAACACAATAAATAATCAAACCACACGTACCCTAGCTAGCTAGTTTCATTTCTTATCTCATTCACAACATTTTGTACATCAGAGCGTAAACAATCAACAATGTCAAATTAAGAAACAACGTTAATCGAGCTAAAACAAAACTACACTTCAAAATTTTGTTAGCTCGAAAAATGAGATCGGTGAATAGCGTAAAATCGAGCGAAAAGAAAACAACGCACAAATTTTTACTACGCGCAATCAATGTAAAAAAAATGGGACACGAATTATTAATTCGAAAGGGAAAAATTGTGGGATATAGACATGCATACGTACCTAGAGAAAAGGGTGCCACAGTCACATCGGTACTCCCTAGTGCCGCAAGTCTTGGAATGAGCCTTCCAGTCCGAATGGACGGCGTAGATTTTCGAGCATTTCTCGCACTTCCACTTCTTCTCACCGTGTTTCCTGCAGTAGTGCTTTTTAATCCCCGTGAGGTCTCCGAGAGCTCTGGAAGGGTGGTGGTGGACGCAGCTCGGCTCGGGACAGACGTAGGCCTTCTTCTTGATAGGCTCCTCCTTGTTGTGGTTTCGCTGCTTGAGCTTCCACGGCAGGTTGTGTCCTCTACGGTGGAGCTGGAGGTTTTGGTCCCTCTGAAACCCCTTCTTGCATATCTCGCATACGAATCTGTTGGTCGCTAGCAGCGCCTTTGGTGATAACGCTATCACCTCCGCTTCCGGGTCTGCACACAACCAAACCGTGCAATTTTAATGATAATTTAACAAACTTTTTGTTGGTTTTGGGACTGAGTTGGTTAAATTTCCGGTTTTGAAATTCGGGTTTCTTCCTGTTGTGAAACAAAATAATACCGTTTTCTGGGTTACATAAGAGTGTGGATATTAGGGCTTGGTTATGTGAAATGTTGGACAGAATTTTTCGATCTGCTTCATTAGATAGAAAAATCACGATAACCAAATGTTTTTATTATCATTCAAATTTCATCCAAGTTGATTACTAAAATTATTTCGTGGAGATCTAACTTTTCCTGTCCGGACGAGCCGGAAAATGTTCAAACTTGCCAGACCAAACCTAAATAAAATTTGAGATAAATTGAAGAGAGTATTTTATCAGTTTGTTTGTCACTCACATAATGGTAGGAAGTACGACTCTGGTGGGAATTTGAAGGTTTTGAGGTCTAGTTAGAAAACATAGACCACTAAATCTAATTAATGAGAAGAAAAACAACTAAAAAAAACTTGATCTCTAGAACTCTAGGTAGGGTTTCGTTACGTTACTGATCTTGAACTGAGACCTTGGTGGTGATCTGAATTTATATGAGTCCCGATCGAGTAGTAATAGTATATATAACCCATAAACCATATCCAAACTAGGGAGTGGAACGAACTGGGGGGTTACGTTGGAGAAGAAATGGGAAAAAGAAACTTGCCTGGATTACCGGGGAGGCTGCGTTTCTTCTTGGCCTTGGCGGGCGGGAGAGAAGTATCGGGGAGGACGACTGTGGCCGAGTTGGGAAAGAATAGAGTCGAGGATGGTGCGGGCTGGTGGTTGGTGATAAGATTATTGAAGAAGTTGTCTGCTGCTTGATGGTGGTGAGGAGGGACAAGTAGTAGTCTAGCATGATCTTCTTCATCTTCTTCTTCAGAGAAAGAAGCTGCTGAATTGTTGAACATGGCATGACCAGGGAACATGTTGTTATGTGAAAGGGGGAAAATCCAAAGGGAGAATCAAATAAATATTTGGTGAATGATGATGATGACCACCACCCACGATGTGGTTGGGGGGGGCACTTTGGAATTTGGTAAGGAGGTTAGAGGAGAGGGAGAATAAGAGTTGTATTTATATAGCAAAACTACTGTGGCTTGGCCTTTTTTGAACGGATGGATGGATTATGGTATTATGGGATGCTACCTGCTAGCTTGCTGCTGCAGCTGATGATGATGATGAAAGGATTATCATATCAATATATTCTCTCCTCTCTCCCTTCTCATAAGTCGCTATCTTTACCTTATTATTTTTTTTTTTGGTTTGTTTTGTTTGTAGAAAGCTGATGAAATCCACCTTATGGTTTCAGGTCATGGAACACGAAGTTCAAAGACTCAAGAATTCAGAAAGAAGTTCGATGTCGAGTTTGAAGGATTCGAAGAAGTTAGGAGCAAAAGCGACACATTCGATTTGGGGTATTGGGAGGACGTACCCATGGCTCATGGATCCTTATGTCCTGGAGCTTCTAACCGCCCGAGATGCTTGTGCCTGGTGCTTTCGATTTGGGGTCTGGCAGGTGGATATTGTAGGCGACGCCGAAACGGTTCCCTCTCGGCTTTCGCATCATGGAGCAAACAAGCAGTGAAATGTATGATATGTACATTATATGTGGATGGATGTATAAAGTTATATCATACTCTACTTCAGCTAATTGCTGAAACTGATGTATTATTTATTGGTAGCTGATTCAGGGCAGTGGAATCAGCTTGTGGAAATTGAGAAGTGGGTGTCATCTCCATTTCATAGTCATGCTAGTGAATATATACTCCATGACTGCAAAGATTAGTATGAGTATATTTAGTGCTACTTCCTTCCTTCCTTCGTTTATTAAAAGATTGGAAGGGTTTGGATGATACAGGCAACAATTCTTCCTTTTTTTTATTCCATTTCCATTGCACCGAAAATTCGATTGCATTTTGCGTACCAATTAATAATATCTCATCCATCCATCCATCCAGCTGTTCTTCCTTGGCCCAATTCAATTAATTGTACAGCTGTTCCCCCATTGCCATAACCACTCACTCATCATTACACACATGGAAAAGTTTTCCTCCATTATCTCAAATATTACGATAGCCAATCACTAATATTATAATACACAGACCAAAAAAAGAACAAATTAAATGTACATAATAATGAAACAACAATGAAATTCAATTTCGTGTTTGCTTTTAAAAAAAAATGAGGGACAAATAATAATTAATAATAGTAGTTTAATTGAATGTATACTATATATATACTATTAATTTCCTTTAGTTTTGTACGCTTCTCTTTGCCTTATCTGTGATTGCTGTTCTTCTTCTTTTCTGGAGTACGACCTCGGTGTCCAGCCCGAATCCGTCAACCCGGCGGACTCCAAGCAGATCCGAATTCCTAAACAGGTCTACCAAGGGCCCCACGCTGAAGAGGTCGTTGGCGGAGTACTTATCGGCGCGTTTGGAGATGGAGACGTGGAGGACACAGACGCCACCAGGCTTGAGCGTACGCTCGATTTCACTGACGAAACGTGCGGGGTAGAGCGCGTGGTCGAAGACGTTGGAGAATTCGAAGTCGAAGGTGGAATTGGGGAAGGGCTGGTTGTGGAAGTCGCCCTTGAGGACAAGAGGAGGGGAAGGGACAAGGTCGATGCCGATGGAGTCGTTGACGCCGAGGCGGCGGAGGGCTTCGACCTCCTGGCCAACGCGGGCGCCGACGGAGAGGGCGCGTGAGGAGTTGGAGAGGAGGCGGCGTTGCTGAAGGGAGAGGAAGAAGGAGGAGAAGACGCGGACTTTACGGTCCCAGTCGCGGGTCTTCCATAATTGGCGGAGTTTGGGGTTGAGGGTTTTATTTTTATTAGGATTTTATGCCATCAGTGTATATAAACCCTTATTAGCTACCATATTGATCAAAATACGTTATATCAAATTTAGGAAGTTTGATATGGTATATGTTATATCAAATTGAACATTAACGAACGAGGTATAATAATATGATTTTGGAAAAACTAATCGAGAGAATTGTATTGAATGCCAAGAACGAAAATTGAGTATAACATTGTTAACACTTCAAACAAACAAACAAATTTCGTTCAAATCACTCATCAACCACATAGGAGGGTTATTTACGAAAACAAAAACATATAGCCGAGTAAAACGAGATTGCCATAATGCCATGCAACAACGTTGAGCAACTCTATTACCATTCCTCATACCCCAACAAACTTTTAAACAAGGTCGTAATTGAATCAACTCTTAATAAGCTGAGATGATATCTCCTAACTTCGTTAACAAACCATGCACGACCTGCTCCAACGCGTGTTTCACCTCTCGGCTGTGAATCTCAAACATATATAATGAATAAGTGATGTTTTTTCAGCATGCCTGAAGTCACTTTCAAAAACATCGAATAAAACACATAATGTCAAAGGAGAGGGTAAATTAAGGGTAGTATTAAACGTAGTACGTACGCAGTAAATATGTGTTTGGTCTTTTGCGTAATGTATAGCGCCAAATCTATCAGTCAAAAATTCATCTTCCTTTGTGTTTTATTGTCGTTGGATATCGATCGGTTATAATTTTCACCTTCCCTTGTCGGTTAGCTGTCTTTGGGTTTGTCTAAAACAGGCCTTTACAATATGCAGAGACAAACGAACAAAATTGTACCAACAGTCGTTATACTTCTGCAGCTCGTTCCTTCCCTGTAACAAGTAAACGTATGAAATTAATGAAGTTTGACCGATTTCTCTCCAAGTTAAATTACTAGCATTTGTTGTTTGGCGATCAAAAGGATGATATACGTTCTTCACTTTTTTAACTGCATGGTGTTTGGTCCCCGGAGCTGGCGGAGTCGACCGCCGCTGAGTCTGGCCATCTTCTAGCAAGACGTCATGGTTACGATAGAGTTATCTTGGAATCCGATTGCCTCGAGCTTACTACAAGGCTTCGGTCCTCCGATACTGACTTATAAGAGATGAGAGTTTTGTGCAGGAACATTTTTCGGCGTGAAGCGAACGAGACGACTCATGTTATGGCACACAACAATGCCAACCGGAACAACTCTATTATTTGTTTGGATAGGAACCACCGATCTTAATTTCTCATTAATTGATCAGGTTAAGTTGGATACTGTTATGACTACTTTTGCTCAATAATATTTCTGCAAATTTATGTCAACAAAGATTCGTAGGCTGCAATACTGTGGCCAAAACAATAATTTTATAGTTTGATGATGGATGTTTGGATGATGTGGTTTCATCCTGACGGTTGATATTAATTATCAAGGCATTCATGACCATAAAACCGAGATGATCTGTAACATCTTTTTATATACATGTCCTCAAACGATGATTCAGTTGTAGCGAGTTAGATATGCTCCTCCAAGTATGAACCGGTGAATTGGGCCCAATGGCCGTTGAGGCTAAACATGCAGGCCCACCATGTAGAATTGGATCTGGATTTCGGTATTTGATAGATTCAGCTATTTGGGTTTGGATTTCGTAAAGAGTGCGCATTTTTAGGCCCGTCTTATTTGGGTTTTAACTTTTATTCCAACTTAATTAACCAAACGTGGAAAAAAATAAAAATAAAAAACGTTGATATTAGGGTTTTCAACTCTCATAACGAAATTGAAATAAATTATTAATGACTTTCAAAGAAAATATTGCTCATCATCACAACCATCGAATCTGGAAGCTAAGTGTGGTCGGTGGCACCTGAATAATAGACCGCCTTGCCAATTTATGAGCAATTGATTTACAATTTTTAAAAAACAAACGGAAAAATAAGAGATGAAAATGAAAATTTTGATGAGTGATTTATATTAGAAATTATGATATTAATATAAGATGGCTTCAAATTTCAAATTATAAATGTTGAATACCTTGAACACTACAACAAAACCATTAAGTAATAAGGATTTTGATCGTCGAATAATATAAACATATAAAATTATTTTTCTAATTTTGAAACCCCATAAAATTTGAAAATTTTATACTTTCCGCATCTCCTTTATATTAGAGGATGATGCATAAAGTAAGAATTTCATTTTATAATTGAGTCGAACGTCTTCAATGTTGTATCGTTTGAAACCCAAAATTAACAATCTAAATCTTAATAAATGGGCATAGATCTGTTATATAATATACAAACTTAAAAGTAAAGTAGTCATAGTTTAGGGCTTATTTGTTACTTGGATATAGTTCAGGTGCTAATGTTATTAATAATGCTTGGTTAATCACTTGAAGCTCCAAAACCGACTTGGTTATCAGTTATAAACTCCTAAATCATAAGTTTTTTCGCTCTTCGTGGCGGTTCATCGTTTTTTATTTAAACGAAAAAAAACCCTGATAAGGATGATGAGCCATTAAGCCTGCTCTTACATGCAATTTCGTTCGGACGAGACGAATCGACTGACAGGCAGCACCGCATCACCACGCTTCCTCGAGTCGGACGGGCGACGGGGGCCTTCCTCTTTCCTTCTTCTTCACCTCCTCCAATCGACGAAGGTCGACGGCAGCAAACCAGCAAGGTCAGCTCCTGTTTACCATATTTGTTATTTGTTTGTTTTTCATTCTTAACCACTCAGTCGTCTATATACCGCTCTTCTTTATTTTGGGGTTTTGTTCCTGGGACTGGACTTGATTCTGCAGCTCTCTGTGGCCATTAATCTTTGGCGTCTAAGGTTAGGATTATCTCCTCGTGTTTTTCTTATGAATACGTAAACCTGTTGTATCGTTTTAGGTTTTCTGATGTCTCTGGTGTTTCTTAACTTTTTCAGATCACGGAATGGTTAATCTCGGTGGTGGCGCAGAGAAGAGAGTGTCCTTAACTCAACTGAGGAAGGAGTATACCAGCCGAAGACCAAGGAAACTAGAGCTGCATATGAAGCCATGCTTAGTGTTATTCAAAGACAACTGGGTGGTCAGCCTCTTAATATTGTCAGCGCTGCTGCTGATGAACTTCTGGCTGTCCTTAAGAACGAGTCCTTCAAGACCCCTGACAAGAAGAAGGTAATTGAGAAGTTATTGAATCCCATTCCTGGGTATTTATTTGGTGAGATGGTTTCCATTGGTCGTCTGATCATAGATTACCAAGATGCAGTTGATACTGCAGCTGATGGCGATGAAGCTCTTGACGATGATGTTAGTGTTGGTGTGGCTGTTTAGTTTGACAGAGACTATGAGGACGTGGAAGATGAATGTGATCTTGATATGGTCCTTGAAGATGAAGAGGATGATAATGATTTGGTTGTTAAGCGAGATGGTGGTAGCTCTATGCAGGTGGGTGGCATGATTGATGACGATGACATGGGTGAGGAAAATGAGGGCATGAATCTTAGTGTTCAGGATACTGATGCTTACTGGCGAGGAAGATCTCTCAGGCTTATGAACAACAGATTGACCCACATCAGTGTCAAAGGCTTGAAAAAGAGGTGCTAAAGATACTTGCTGAGGGAGATGATGATAGAGAAGTTGAGACAAAGTTGGTGGTGCTCCTTGACTCTGAAAAGTTCAGCCTTATAAAATTTCTCTTACATAATAGACTGAAGATCGTGTGGTGTACCCGATTGGCTCGTGCAAAGGACCAAGAAGAGAGGAACCATATTGAAGAGGAAATGATGAACTCTGGTGCAGATTTGGCTGTGATTCTGCAACAGCTTCGAGCTACACGAGCAACAGCAAAAGAAAGGCAAAAGAACCTGGAGAAGAGCATAAGAAAAGAGGCTCGCAGACTGAAGGATGATATTGTCGGTGATGAGGATAAGGACAGAGGTGCAAACAGTGGTTCGGTGAAGAGCCAACTCAAGCTGCTAGACCTGGACGATATTGCTTTCGAACAGGGCGGTCTTCTGATGGCAAATAACAAGTGTGATCTTCCTGAAGGTTATTACACAAATCAGAGCAAGGGTTTTGAAGAAGTTCACGTGCCAGCTTTGAAACCAGAACCTCTGGGTTCTGATGAGAGACTTGTGAGAATATCTGAGATGCCAGAATGGGCACAGCCTGCTTTTAAAGGCATGCAACAACTGAACAGGGTGCAGAGTAAGGTCTATCCGACTGCCTTTTTCCGTGCTGACAACATTCTCTTGTGTTGGGAAAACTAATGTTGCAGTTCTGACGATACTTCAGCAACTTTGTCTTTACAGGAACAAGGATGGATCATTTGATCATAACGGCTATAAAGATAGTTATGTGGCGCCCATGAAAGCTCTTGTGGCTGAAGTTGTTAGAAATTTGTCCAATTGTCTGCAAGAACACGGAGTGAATGTGAAGGAACTAAGTGGAGACCAGTCACTGACTCGTCAACAAATTGAAGAAACTCAGATAATTGTGACTACTCCAGAGAAATGGGATATAATTACCAGGAAATCTGGGGATCGCACTTACACTCGTCTAGTTAAACTTGTTATAATCGACGAGATCGATCTTCTTCATGATAGCAGAGGTCATGTACTGGAAAGTATAGTTGCTAGAACTGTTAGACAGGTTGAAACAACAAGAGACCCTATCAGGATGGTGGGGTTGTCAGCTACACTGCCAAACTATAAAAGATGTGGCATTCTTTTTAAGAGTTGACGAGGGAAAAGGCCTTTTCCACTTTGATAATAGCTACAGACCTGTTCCTCTTGCACAACAGTATATTGGCGTCAAAGTCAAGAAGCCATTGCAGAGATTCCAGTTAATGAATGATCTTTGTTACGAGAAGGTGTGGCTGTAGCTGGAAAGCACCAAACTCTTATTTTTGTGCACTCAAGAAAGGAAACAGCTAAAACTGCACGAACAATACGAGACACTGCACTTGGTAAAGATACTCTTGGAAGATTCTTGAAGGAGGACAGTGCTAGCCGTGAGATCCTCCAAGTCATACAGATATGGTTAAAAGTAATGATCTGAAAGATCTTTTGCCATATGGTTTTGCAGTTCATCATACAGGTTTGTCAAGGCCTGACCGTCAAATAGTGGAGGATCTTTTTGCCGGTGGGCATATACAAGTATTGGTTTCTACTGCAACTCTAGCTTGGGGTGTAAATTTGCCTGCTCATACTGTGGTCATTAAAGGGACTCAGATTTACAATCCAGAAAAGGGTGCATGGACTGAACTAAGTCCACTTGATGTTATGCAAAAGTTGGATCGTGCAGGTCGACCACAGTACGATACCTACGGTGAAGGTATTATCATCACTGGTCATAGTGAGCTCCAATATTATCTTTCTTTGATGAATGATCAGCTTCCTATTGAAAGCCAATTCATATCCAAATTGGCTGATCAGTTGAATGCAGAAATTTTCTTGGTACCGTTCAGAATGTTAGAGAAGCCTGCAATAGGCTTGGTTATACATACTTATATGTTCGAATGTCGAAGAATCCTACCCTTTATGGTCTACCAGCCGATATTCGTACCAGAAATATTAAACTGGAGCAGAGGATGGCTGATTTGGTAAGTTCTCAACCATTGCCTTACCTAGTGTTTTAATTGTGGTTTGTATATGCTTTGAGTAGATTTTTCTCTCTTAAGTGATCTATTTTTCGGGTTTATTATTGGGAAAATTATGACGCCAGTAGCCAAAATGATGCTGTTGTCACCATTATGTATACCCTTTTTTTGATAGGAGTCACCATAGTTAGTTACCCTTCGTACATGATATATCTTGTGATGCCTGACAATATCCTGTTTCTTATTCAGGTTCATTCAGCTGCTACAATTTTGGACAGGAATAGCTTGGTCAAGTATGACCGGAAAAGTGGATATTTCCAGGTTACCGACCTTGGTCGGATTGCCAGCTACTATTATATTACACACGGCACCATATCCATGTATAATGAGCATCTGAAACCCACTATGGGTGACATCGAGCTCTGTCGCTTGTTCTCACTCAGCGAAGAATTTAAGTATGTAACAGTGAGACAAGTGGAGAAAATGGAACTAGCAAAGCTGTTGGAGCGTGTTCCAATTCCTGTTAAGGACAGTCTGGAGGAGCCTAGTGCCAAGATTAATGTTCTTCTTCAAGCTTACATATCACAGCTGAAGCTTGAAGGTCTGTCGTTGACAACTGACATGGTTTATATAACTCATGTACTTATCCTGAAGGTCGTTGAGGTCAATCAGTCCCTGTTTGATTACATTTATATGCTGAAGTAGTTATCTTTTCCTCATTAATGTTTTTCTTGTAGGTGCAGAGTGCGGGTCGTCTTCTTCGAGCACTTTTTCAGATCGTCTTGAAAAGAGGATGGGCGCAATTGACTGAGAAGGCTTTAAACTTATGTAAGATGGTTAACAAGAAGATGTGGAGTGTTCAGAGCCCTCTTTGTCAATTTATTGGGACACAAAAAGAGATTCTGATGAAATTGGAAAAGAAAGACTTGTCATGGGAAAGGTACTATGATCTTACATCGCAGGAAATTGGTGAACTAATACGTCTCCCAAAAATGGGCAGAGTAGTGCACAAGTTCATCCATCAGTTTCCAAAGCTGAACCTTGTAGCTCATGTGTAGCCAATTACACGAACTATTTTGAGGGTAGATCTCACCGTAACACCCGACTTCCAGTGGGATGACAGAGTTCATGGGTACGTTGAGCCATTTTGGGTTATTGTTGAGGATAACGATGGGGAGGATATCCTGCACCATGAGTACTTTATGCTGAAGAAGCAGTATGTTGATGAGGACCACACGTTGAATTTCACAGTGCCAATCTACGAGCCGCTTCCTCCTCAATACTTCATCCGTATTGTATCAGATAGGTGGCTTGGATCGCAAACTGTCCTGCCTGTATCCTCAAGGCACCTAATCTTACCCGAAAAGTATCCACCTCCAACCGAGCTGTTGGATTTGCAGCCTCTTCCAGAGACAGCTTTGAGAAATCCTACATATGAAGCTCTGTATAAGGATTTTAAGCATTTCAATCCAGTTCAGACTCAGGTGTTCACTGTTCTGTACAATACAGATGAAAATGTCTTGGCTGCTGCACCAACCGGGAGGGGGAAGGCGATATGTGCTGAGTTTGCAATATTGAGGAACCACCAAAAGGGACCACCCGGGATGCGAGCCGTATACATTGCTCCCCTTGAATCAATTGGTAAGGAGAGGTATCGCGATTGGAAAGATAAGTTCGGCGAAAAGCGCCTGCTGAAGCGGTTGCGACCAATAGTATGGTTTTACTGTCGATGTAGCACGATGATGCAAGTAGGCCTGGAAATCGGTTAATTCGGTTATTAACCGTCGGTGGTCGGGGAAAGCGTTTTGTTGACTGAAATCGATTAACCGAATTAACCGACCGAGCGAAGCTTACGGTTAATTTGACCGACCGATAACTGACCAGTCGGTTAAATGACCGAATTTAACCGACCGAATCACCAATTAACCGAATAAATCATTCTATGGTTTTAACCGACCTTGAGGAGAAAAATTGATTTTTTCTTATTATCGGTTAACTTGAGTTAACCTATGGTTTTAACCAATTAACCGTTTACCCGACTCTAACAATAACTCTTAACCGTTCACCGACCGCCCTCGACCTCGGTTAAACCGATTTTCTAACCGAGTCGATCGGTTAATCGGTTAAATCAATTAACCGAGACCGATTTTTCAGCCTTAGATGCAAGAGAGTGAACAAATAAATAGTAGTAGGTGGTTGTCAAAGAAAGAAAGACAGACAGACGCTGTTAGTTGCCTCTTCTGGTATGTAGTATATGATATCAGTTGTTTACTTCTCTAACTTGGGTTGTGTGCATCAATATTATGCTCTCTGCTCTGTTTTGAGGGCATCAGAATTCATCAGGTTTTCTTTATTTTTTTTCTGATTGTCAGCGGCTGTTAATTGTTACCTTTCGTTGTTTCTGCATTACTTTGTTAATTTGTCGAGCATTTAGCATGTATGGGCTTAGCAAGAACCCTAGTCGAGTGATTCGCATGGACCACATGGGGCCTAGCAAGAGCCCTAATCGGATATATTGTGTTTGAGCTTGGTTAAAACTTTTTCCAAATCGTCATCTCTGTGATCAGATTACTCTATAATCTTTCTACTGGAACCCAGTTTCATAATTTTGTGGTATTAAATGATTGTTCTGTTACCAACCCAAAAATTGGCACCAGAAATCTGAAATAGCCAACACTGGCAAATTAATTGCAAACACTAGTTTGCCACCGAGCTCCTAAAGCCAATGATATTTCATTCCTTTCCCTTGTTGTCATCCAAAGCGTGAACAATAGTGATGTCTGATCACAGATTTTGATGTAGCCCAGTTGACATTGTTTTGCATATCTGCAACTTGCAGCAAAGCGCGAACAATCAAGCAATCCTAGCAGCTTCTCATACACTTTCCAGCACAGGTGATAATCTTTACGTACATGGATCAGTAACTACATAAGATACATTACCTAACAGCTATACCAGAACCTTTTTATTATTTCCATGGAGATCGATGCACACTCTTAACTTGCATTTTTCATTATTTCACAACAACCTCGTCATCATCATCATCAATCCCTCTCTGCGCAACCAACACCTTCATTCCTTCATTACCTATCTGAAAACTCGGGACAATGATTTACACAACAAAAATGGGCTGTTTTCCACAATGGTCACTGTGTATACTCAGCTCGGGTTGGTTAAACCAAATTCATTTTGTATACTCAGCCCGGGTTGGTCGGGTACTTACTAATTCATAGAGAACGAAATTTAAATCAATGAATGATACCCACAGTGTGGTTTAGGAAATTAACCAACCCGGCTACCGTGGAAAATCAAACCGCTCCGATACTTCCTCCAAACTACGCCGGCGGGAGGGGTATGGATATTGGATATGATCTCAAAATGTGGCACTCGGAATGCCTCTTTTCCCATTCACTTTCAATCGAATCGGCAAATAACCTAACTGCTCTGCTAAGGCGGTGACCGCCTCCTGATCCCCCCCTACTCCTTCGTCGCCGCCGGTGCTTTCACTCAACAATTCTTCCCAAAACCCGTCGTCAAGCTCCTGATCCGACGTCGCTTCAATGTACTCCTCCTCCTCTTCTTCTGCAACCTTCCTAATCCCTTTCCCGTACCCTTGCATCTCCAACGCCAGCGCTTCCAGCTCGTCAGACCATCCGAATCCGTACTCCAACGGTTCCGGTTTCACCAGCAGCCGATTCTTGCTCGATTCTCCAATCGGACGCCGCCTCCGTCGCTTATTATTCAGCGCTTCCTGGAGCTCTTTTCTCTTATCCTTCAGCTGATGCAAGAACGCCGGATTCTGAACCGCCCGAGCCAAGAACTGCATCATCTGATGCTGCTTCGTCTCGGTTTCTCTCAGTCTCCGCTCCAGTTCCGCCACGAATTCTCTGGTGCTCTGCTGCTGCCTCCGGAGCTTCACCAGCTCTATGGTTAGCACCTGTTTGTCTCGCTTCAACCGGTTGATTTCCTCGTCGAAACCGAACCGGCCGAGCTCTACTGCGCTGGCATCCGCTGCTTGATCGGGAATCGGATAGGTCTTAGAAGGAAAAGGAGGAGGAGGATAAGATAGAGAAGAAGGAGAAGTAGCTTTCCGTCGCCTGATATTCTTCAGTAGATGCTTCTGGCCGCGAAGGAATCCTTCGGCGGCGAACTCCCATCGCTCTGGATCGATCTTCCGGAATCCCTGTAGATCTCATCGGAAAAATCCATTAGGAAAAAATATCTCCGGATTTAATAATTGAATTTAAATATGCTTCAGTGCTGTAGTAGCCAATTAGAAATCGTCACTGTAGAGGTTAGAGAAGCGTGGAAACGAGCCAATTTGTTCCAAGCGACCTAAGCCTAGAAACAACAAGAAGACGGAGCAAACACAAAACAGAGACGAGTGAATTTGGAACGAAGCAGGAATTCAATTCACAGAGCGAGCGATGGAAGGATAGAATCAAATCGAATTGATACTCACGTAAGTGTTGAGCTGGCGGACGAAGCTGGAGAAGTTGCTATGCTTGAAGAAGCGAGGGAGGAGGTTATTGGAGAAGGAATCAGGATCCCAGACGACGAAGCTGGTGCCACCTCTGCTCCAGGAGACGACGTCATCGATGATCGGATCTTCGACCATCTCGAAAGTCTTGGTCAGGAATGGAGGCGGTCCGGCGTCGTGGAGGCCTTCGATTGGCTGCGGTGGCGGAGCTGTCCTCGTCGTTGGCGGCAGATGCGGCCGGGGATCCTGGTAACCGTATCCGACGTCGAATAACTCTTCCTTTACCGTGAAAAACGGATTCATCTCTACAGTTAGGCTGAAGATGGATCTGTAGGTTACTTTGAAATATGGAAAGAGGAACGGAAGCTGAAAGGGGACGAAAAGGGTATTTATATAGTGGAGGACGAAATGGCTACAGAAGAAGAAGAAGAAGAAGAAGAGTGATATAATTTACAGAAAAACCACTCGGAAACTTCTCGATGCAAGGTAGTATGGCTAAACCGTGGAATATCGACCCGATCGGGCCAATATAAATGTACTGGCTTTAACTTGAAGTGATCTAAACGTGGGGCAGAGCAGGTGTATGTATTGTATGGTGAGAGATTTTTAGTTTGAATTTAACATAATTTATATATAGACATTTATAATATAGTATTTTCTTTGTTATCTCTTGTAAGAAAATATTATTATGTTGGTCAGGTTTATTTTTGATAAAAAAAAACATAAGTAATTCGAATTGGGCTAACCAAAATTATGTCTTTAATCAAGTAATCTGATTCGGATTTAGCAGCACTAATTTATAGTTTGATATTGCGATTTGGTTGGAAGTGATTTCAAATAATAAGATATTTGAAATAAGAGGGATTTTTTTTAGAGATTTTAAATATGCTAATAATTTTGTAAATATCTCATTTGTTTAATGAAGATTTAAAAATAAAATAAAAAAATAATTTTGTAAATGATTAATACACCTCTAGCTTATCTCATCATCCTTTAAACTTAATAAGACAATTTGATCATTTTCTATTTCTATTCATATAAACTAAGATTTAGTAACATCCAAAAAGTGGATATGAAATCAACCCCAAATCAAACAGGAAATCACAAAGTAATTTCATATTTCACTTCATCTTCCTATTCATATTTTGACTAAATCATTTGGGCCTTCAAATTCACTTTCCACATTCCTCCACTGGGAGAAAAAACAACCTCTTCTAAATTCTACCTTACCATGCACCATTTTAATAAGTTGGACTGTTAATAAATTGTCATATTTTAAATTTAAAAAGATTTTTTAAAAAATTGAAATTCATTAGAATCCACTAAAAATATTATATCATGTGACTCATAAACACAAATAAAAGAAATTTAAAATAGAAAAGATTTAAATTAGCTAGAAATTTGAATTAAAAGAGATTTGGATGCGGCTTACTATTATTTAAATAAACCGTTTGGACGAGTGATTTGTGTGTGATTTTGAATGTAATAATTATAAAGAGAAATAAAAAAATGAAAATATCTAAAAGTTTATTTATGATCATATTAATCACCAAAAGAAAACAAATGATAATTTTGGATAAAATTCTCAAATTTTTCATTTTTTTTTTCGAAATCTCTACCTCTCATGGATGATTTGAAATCACAAACGCAATTCTCTCTGGACACACAAGATGATTTCAAATCTCCCAAAAATCTCTTCTCTTTTTAGTGTCCAAAAAGGTGATTTAAAATGAAATCTCTTCTAATATCCAAATCACCTTCAAATCACTCGTTCAAATCACCTACCCAAGTGACCCAAAAATTCTAACCCCCAAATATTACTACAAAAATAAACTTGTATCACAAACTCGTTATAATAAATCAAATCAAATGGTAAGGCTTGTATTATTATATCTAAAACACAAAGAAAAAGGAATCGGAGTCCAATCCAATTATAAAGCCACAGTTCATTATCATTATTGGCTTTCCTGCTTACGTATTAGGCTTTTTGAATGTTAAATGTCTTGAATTTGTCACCAAACCATTTTTTTTATAGATAGTTCATTATGGAGCTAATAATAAACCCACAATAATTATGAATCAACCCAAAAAAAAAACTATCGACGATAATTTTAAATAATATTTAAAAATTTTACGTGTCACACAATATATACCTCTGTGACCTAACCTCCTAACAATCTAAAGCCAAATTCAAAATAAAACATTGAATAGTTGATGAAATTTCACAACGACAGAACCTCCGGATAACATGTTATCTCCTTTGCATTTGTTTATTATTTTGTGGGGGCGGATCTTTACAAAGAATAATAGTGGTGGTGGGAGTGGCATCGGCATCTTTGATTTTGGAGTCGATAAATTTCTCAACTCTTATTGGTTGGATTGTTTCTGTGGTCGCCATCTCTTACCGCAATTCCGTATTTTCAAAATTTGTTGATGTTGACGACGATATGTACAAAAAACTAGACCCTTAGTTTTTTACAAGTTGGTTCTCGACTTCCAAGTGGACTTATAATATTTTGTGCATTTTTTTTATATAGGAGACTTTAACAAGAAATTAGTATCTAAATTTTTCTCATGTTTTTTGCCCTTTCAATTTATTTTCTTTCATAAATATTTATGTAATGTTAAAAGGATTTGATGGTCCTGTAGTACTCAATACTTCCACTTTCTTGGATTCATTTGAATCGTTTATTATATAAAGTAAATCTCATGCATTCATAATGATTATATTTCTGAACTTTAATATATAACAAAAAAAATCGCATAATAATCACTTTATTTAATTCCCAAAATTTTCTAGTGCGGGCAAACATGGTGTTGACGTCTGTGCTGACGCCTATCTCATCGTTCAATTTTTTGTAACAAAATCCAATGGTTCGTATTTGTAAGGTGAGGCAAAAAGTGAATTTAATAAAACATGGGTATTTTCGTACTTGACATTTTTGTCTGTCTGTTAATAATAAAGTGACTGACACATATTTTTCTCTCTTATTCTCCAAATGCTATATATCACACTGTTTTTATTAAGTACTCCTACAACAAATGAATAACATGAGAACTCGTTAATATATTATAAAAACATATTAGAAAGTACGTAAATTCTTAATATACTTTCATATTGGCACGTGTATACTGTCCATTGACACGTTCGTATTCTTACGTAACATATGTTTTTATTGTTACGTTAGTATTGTTACGTAACATACGTTTGTTATGTCGTGATAATACATTTCTATTAATATGTTCGTTATCATTACATTTGTTATCTCGTCTTAATATGTTTGTTGTTATTACGTTCGTTTGTTATCATTACGTTTGTATTATCAGAATACGACGTAACCGAGTTCCCTTCCTTCTCCTCACCGTTATCAACTCCGACGACGCAAGACGAGGAGTGACAAACACAAACAACAATTGAACCCAAAATCTTAAAATCAATAACCTCAACAGTTGGAAATTTTTTATGGGTGGAATCAGAACAAGCTGATCTGAAGAGTTCCTACGAGCTCAGCAAATCGACCCTCTGAATCTCCGTCGTTGACTCCGACGACGAGTTCTGGATCACCGCCTGTATTGGATTGCTTCTGCCGAGCACAATTTAATATTTGAATAAATAAATAAATAAAAACTCAATCGGTACAGCAACTCCACTCAAACCCTAATTCTCGTGTGAAGGCCGAATCTAACAAACAAAAGTTGACCACAGTCTATAGATGGAAGTTGGTTAGTTGTTGTTGTTGGACATGGAATAGCGGGTGGCTTGGTTGATATTTTCTATAATAAATAATGAGGACTATTATTTGACGCCTTACTTTTCAAATTATATGACGCCCTAAACTTTGTAATGACGAAACTATCCAAATTTACTAATTCGAAAAACTTTGTATCGACAAAACTGTCAAAATGTATAATTCGAGAAACTTTGTACCGACGAAACTATCGAAACGGGGCCTCTTGCGACCAACTTTTTCGATCGAGCCCGTCGGGTGGTCCTCCGTCGGAACTTTCGTATATGCCGAAATTTTAAAATCCTAAACCCTAAATTCTAAACTCTAAAATCATATAACCCTAAACCCCTAAACTCTAAACCCTAAATTCTAAAACTCAAAACCCTTAACCTTAGAATCCTAAACCATCAAACCCTAAACCCTAAATTCTAAAACGCTAAACCCTTACATTAGAACCCTAAATTATCAAACCCTAAATCCTAAATTCTGAAACCCTAAACCCTTGATCCTAAAATTTTAAATTGTGCCAAAATTTTACTTCCGAAATTTTTTTTTTCTCGATATTTTATCTAAATGGAAGTTCGACGGATCTTCGATTTTTACTTCCGATCTTCATTTGTGGGTGTTTGATAGTGTTTGACTTAATTTCTATCGTCGATATATACAACTTCTTACATAAATTTTAATTTTACGAAAGGATAATAACGTAATTTACTTTATTTAGGGCGTCGTTTAATTCGAATAGTAGGGCGTCAAATAGGGATTGAGTAAATAATTGGTTTCCTATAACGAGGATAACGTAAAATATATTCAAATGACAAAAGCAAAACTAACCAGGTGTCGCGCAGGGATGAAAAATTGGAGCTGGTAGTGGATTCCACAACTGAAGTGTCGAGCAATGGTTGGCCGAATCTAAATAATTGGACAACTGGAGGTTTTGCATGCCGGAATATATATATTTAATTCGATCCCAGCTGGGTGTTTTGGTTCTGTCAGTCGCCATTATATTGTTGTGAAATCATTAGCATGTTTTGTTTTCCAATTCGATTCTTGCTTTTTTTAAAATAAAAAATTATATATTAATCCAACCAAACCAGCGTATAAAGATAGCGAGACATTACAGGTGTAAGGAAACAAAGTTCAATCCAGCTATCCAGTTTGGTGGGAGACTCCTATTACTGAATTCTCTAACAACCTAATCCGCACGGCCATTAGATTTCCGAGGAGTGAAACAAATTTCAATATTTTGGTTACACTCGATGAGGCTTCGCACCGAAGCAATAGTCGAGGCGCAATCCCACGGTAAGGGTTCGATATCTTCGATCAGTATACGAACTAACACTTTGCAATCCGAGAAGATTTTGGAAAAACCATCATGTTGAGAAGCATACTTGACCGCTACTTGTAATGCTCTAGCCTCCGCTGCAATGGGTGAGTTAACATACGCAAGGCTCACTCGACCGTCATACACTGAACCGTGGATGTCTGATATATATACCGCCACTTATGAACCATGGTGAAATGATCCATCACAGTAAATAACCCGAAAGGGATCTCTTGGCGGTGTGCGTATATAAGAGCGGCTCGAGAGAGTGGTATTCCCAGAAGGAAGAGGTCTCAACGCCCAAGCGATCCTCCACTCATTGACCTCCTTTGAGCTCCAGGCAGCACATGTGTCAACATTGGGGATGGTCTGATTGAAGACAAAAGCATTCCTTGCCTTCCATAAATTCCAACAAACTGTTACTGCCATAGCCACTTCGTCCCTATCCCTCAAAAGTCGGAAGCTGAAAAATCTGTCAAAGAAAAGGGCATCATGTGCAAGTGGAGTAATCGAAGGAAAACGAAGCCAAATCAAGTGTGAATGTAAGCAATGGAAAAGGCAATGGGAAATAGTCTCTTCCTAGTCACACAGAGGGCAAGCGGACGACGGGGCACAGCTACGACGGAGAAGGTTAGTCTTGGTGGCGAGCATATTAGCCATGATGCGCCACAGGAAAAAATCGATCTTCAGAGGGATCAAAAGGCTCCAGAGCCATTTCCAATTCTCTTTCATGAGAGTTCGGGTACAAGGAGGGGTCGTTCGCATTTGCCCGATCCACGTGGTATGCAGATTTGACAGAAAATCTACTCGACTTCTCGAATTTCCAAGCCCAAAAGTCAGTGAAGTCGTGGTCCAATAGGGATTCTTTGAATGGGTATAATTTCCTTTGGCGAGCAGACCTGACCGAGCTCCTCCAGCATCCATTGCTGGCTGGGCGAATTAATGACCCCATAAACCATGGTCTTGTTGGCAACTGGAGCGGCGAGCCGGAAATTGAGCAATCCGGGAATCCAGGGGTCGGAGAAGGAGGAGGAGGACCCCGAGCCAATGACCTTAATAAGTCCCAATTCCAGAGTCCCTCTTGCACCCACCAAATTGTTCCAGATCCAGGACCCCTTCTGTCTCTGCTAGCCGAAAGGAACCTACCGTTCCGAAAATATAACCTTTTAAGCAATTTGACCCAAACCGCATTCGGGTTGGTGACAAGTCTCCACCCTTGCTTAGGAAGAAGGGCTCACATCGGGGACTGTTGATACACTTGGGGATGTTTTAATAGATTTGACAAAAAAACCATTTTGGCAGACGGTTCTCTTCAATGGCTTCTTCACATTTATTGACCGTACCCCCGCATGCTTATGGTGTTTGGGTGTTGTGCCTAGAGTTCCAGAGATCTCCCTGCCAATTGATGGGCATACTTTCACCATTTTGTATCTTGTTCACTCTGATACCCTCTTTAAGGCGGTGGTTGGAGTGGATTCATCGAAGTCTTCCATTGTACTTGGGGGTTAATCGGCGCCGGTTATGAAGTCTACAGCTGGGTACAGGAGAGAGGAAATAAATTTTGAATCTCTTCCGATCCCCTCCATATTTATTGTTTCTTGGTGTCTGATTGGGTTTATTACGTGTAGGATTCTAAACCCTACCCGATTACAGTCTCGACAGCGAAATCGGAGACTTGAAGACCTGAATTTACTTGTCGAGCATCCGAGTAAAAGGGAAAATTTAGTCGCTAGAGATTGTTCTTTGTTTTTTTTTTAATCTTTTTGGGTAAAGTTTCTGTTTGAATCTTGTTCCTAATCCGTTACAGTGCCGCTGAAACCTACCCCAACTCCACGAATCACTTGGAGTCGAACCGCAAAACAACAAACTCCGGAGATCGGAGGATGAGACCCCTCCTCGTTGCAATCTCGTTCCCAATTTGGGTGGTCGGAGCCAGATGAACCAAAAGGATTCGAGAGACCGGGTTAGTCATCCATCTTTTAAGTTGTTGAGAAAATGGTGAATTTGATTTTCTTCTCAGAATCCCGATTAGTCGCCGACGATGAAACATGCACATTGTTTATGTTTTGGATAATTTGTGCTAATATGATTTTTTCTCGAATTGGTAACAAATGATTTGATATATAATTATTTGTTCCGCTCTTGTGTATTTGAACACTTTGGTATCAAAATTGCTAATCAAGTCGATATAATATATAATCATGTGCTATTGATTACCAAAATTCCTTTTATTTCCTTTTTATATGATTCATAATTGACACTTCATCCATATGAGTAGCCGCTGTCAAATATGCCACCAAAACCCATCGCTTTTTTTCGAATAACACAGAGTCATTTCGGAGAAAAACCACCTCGTCGAAGAAATTGGAGGCTGTAACTGCTTTTCATTGGAGGATTGTATCGGATTATGTTTATTCATAATGTTTCATGTTATTTTGCATTTTAATTTTGGATACATGTATTTTCAAATTGTTACACAATTGGTTCTGAATTTTAACATTAAATTGTGATTATGTTTATTAGTTTATCACTTTGTTCCAACTATTCCCAACTGTAACAGGTTAATTGATGTTATTGAGTAATAGTTTAATAATAGTATAAATCAAAGTTATTATTTTGGTATTGGTGGATCTTAATTTGTGCTTATAATCTAAGACAGGAACATGAGTGGTCAAATGGATTGATAGTACATGTGTTGCCACTTTGTGCTTAAAGTTTAATTGGAGAAAAAATTGATATTGGTTGGGGATCGTTGTTTTGGAACATAATGTACCTAAAAATATAGTTAGTTTTATTGCAGCGATTCAAAGAAAACTCTGATGCCTGAGAAAGTTTGAAAAAGAGAATTCGATAGGAAATAATAATAAATAAAAAGAGAAACTACCTAAAACATGTCCATAAATAGTGGAAGAGATAATTGAAAATAAAAAATAATTATGTAAAGAATCCGTAAAGTGATGAATATAGTTAGTGACCTGAATAAATAAAAAATTATATTATACATTATCTCCACCGATAAAAAATTAACAAAAAGATCTAACGGCTCTAAAATGCAGAAACTACTGTGACAACATGTTTATTTATTATTATATGACAACACGTCAATCTTTCTTTCATTTTTTATTACGATTAAATGGTCTGGATTTGTTGGATATTTTAATTTTTTTCATTTATCCATATTTTAGGGAAATAAATTTCTAAAGATAATTCTGTTTCCACTTTTTATTTAAAAAATTATTTAATTATAATTTTGTATTCACTTTTTATTTAATAAATTATTTAATTAATTTGTGAAAATAAACCGCCAAAATCTTTCTGTTTTCACTTTTTTCTCTGCCAAATCTGTCAACATCGACGCTGAGTCTCAGTTAATTTTTTCCATCGATCTGATCTCTTTTCGACGGGGCAGTCACTAGTTTCGGTAAAATTCTTTCATCCTTTTTTTGTGCTTCATCTCATTACTTTCTTCTTCTTCTCTTTGTGTTTTTTGACTTTGAACTATTTTCTTTTCTTCATTTTTTTTGTTTTTTCTCAAATTATGAATTCTGAAAAGATTCACCCTCCATCTTCATGCATGATTATAATTGTGGATATATTAGATTTTCAAGTTTGTGTTTTAGATATGCTGAATACTTTTTTGTACCTTTAACTTTTTTAGGTACTTTTTTCTTCAAAATTCGGTACTACCGTTTTATATTTTGCACTATAAAGATCACTTGTCATTTTTATTTTATTTATTGGGTACCATTTTTAACGAAAATATGTACCACCTCTCCGGATTTTGTACAATTTTGTATCACGAATCTGTATTTATTGGTGGTGGGTATGTCATTTTCTTTGTCTGTTAGATGCTTCTACTTCCTCGCCTGGACTACACTTTGTTCGAATAGTCAATTTTTTCCCGACAACACCAACACCCTCCTACAAATAAACATAAACATTTAGGCAAAAAAGCATCACAACATAAACACACAAAAATCAGCCAACATTCACTGATATTGTTTGAGCTTTCAATGGTACGTATGCGCTTTGCTTTTTTTTTATGGATCGGGTACCACACCCCCTTTCTTGGTACATAACAGAGTACCACTTCAAACCTTCAGGTACAAACCATTTCACGAAAAAAAAACTAAACACAAATCGATCTAATAGATCATTACTTTGTACCACACTCATCTAAACGGTACAGATCTGTGTACCATAAATCAGTAGCACGTATCAATCTATACCAAAATCAAAACCAAAACCCTAAATCCAAATTGAAAACACAAAAAAATCTCCAAATCGGAATCACAACCACAAAAAAATAGATCGAAATTTTCAGTACATGATCTCCCTCTGTTTGCATGTCCTCTGATGGGTCAATATCCTTCTTCTCCCCAGCTGTCTTCTTCACTTTACGGCGACGAAGAATGAAGGTATTTTCCTCTGATGGTAAGGATTCGTCGGTTTGGTTCCCGCCGTCAGAATGTTCCGATTCAGTCTCTTCCACCACAAAAGAGAAGAATCAAAGAAGATAAAAATGGCGGAAGAGATACATTTTGAATGGCAGTTTCAGAGAAAAAGAAATAGCGATGGATTTAGGTAACAGAAAAGGAATGTAAATTTATGGACTGATTTTTGAAACTCCCCCTAATTAGGTTAGGAGAATTATTTAATTTGCACAATTACAAACTTACCCTTCTCATCTCAACCATCAGATTTGGTATTTAAATGAATTGTTGATATTAATGTTGTCGTATAACAACAAATAAGCTTGTTGTTACAATAAGATATTCACGGTATTTGGTATCTAAATGTCCTTACGGTTAAGAAAAAAATATATTCTAAATGACAGAAAAGTTATATCAGTTAGTCTTTGCGGTTATGAATATGATGATCATCATCATATATCTAAATAACGCCTGGAAGTTAATTAATTAGACATATATAATGCCATCTGTCGAACAAGAGCAGCACGCACGTACGTAGCCCTGTTTTTTATTTGGTTTTTCGTGTTGGAGAATATTAATACAATCTAAATGCCTAACTACGCACGTACAGACAGCAACCTGCGACCAGTGGAGACGTGGCGGACCCTTAAGGTCTACGATTAGATTCTGCCAAAAATTATGTTTCTACTTAATTTCTATCTGCGTTAATATATAATCTCATAATCAAAATCAAAGCAGTTGGCTTCAAATATCTAATAATCTTATGGTTAATTACTTAAAATATGAGTAGGGTTGATACCATCTTTCGTACGTGTCGGCACGCCGACTTTACGCGTCGCCGCCATGAAGAGAACACTTAATTACACAGGTGTAGCCAGGTACTAATGTTTGTGTTTCCGTGTAGGAGGCAAATTAATAGAAAAAAGGGGGCCAAATCTGGACTCGCCACCTCCTTTGGCATAATCGTGTAAGTGCTGTAATAGCAGCAGAGTGTCGTTAAAATAATGATTTGAATGCTCTGGACTTGGAGTAGCCAAGTGCGTACTGTTTATCATTGCTGATGTTGTTTGTGTTGCACTCAATAAGATTATACTCAACCATTGGATGAAGGTTTATTGGATTTGACCATCAAACAAACTTATATTTGTCATTTGGTCTCTGGTAGTGGTAGAGGCGTAGAGAGCAGCCCATCAAACGAGACATAAGTCGATACTGGGTTTTCCATTTGATGATCGTACTTCTAGATTACAGCCCAAAAAAACAAATACTCTGAGACCTCTAATTAAATTACAAAAGAAGCCAGCAAAAAAAAACAAAAAAAAAACAAAATGGTATCAGAGGAATGCTACATTGCATGAAATTCTGTAGGTACACAATCATACAAACCCTTTATAATACTGGACAACATTGGGTTTCCGGTTTCATCATGTTTCATGGCTCATGGCTATTCACCCGGCTGTGGAGTTCGAGCATCTCTTGATGGTTCGGGTCGACAGATAGAGCCGCTCGACAGTCTCGGAGAGCACCCGTTACGTCCCCGATATGCTCATGGAAAGCTGCCCTCAAATGCAGCAGGTGGAGATCCGCTTTGAATGCAATTGCCCTTGATAGCTCTGCAATTGCCTCTTTCTCCTTCTGGCCGTCCATCAATACTGAAAATATCCCAAATTCCCTTGTCAGTACATTTCGTATTGCACGTCCTAACCGAAAAAGAGCATATTACTTGCGTGAAATACTAAGGCAAAACGCGTCTGACCTGCAGCTCTGTATCTGTAAGGATAGACACGAAGCGGATCTAGTTTCGTGACCATCTCGAGATCCGCCTTTGTGAGGTCGCGATCGCAGTACTCGGACCTCTTCTCGTATGCAGACGCATTGTTCTGAGCGTTCTCGATCAATTTGGTCATTTCGTTGTACGCTGCTGCCTTGTCGTTTCGCAGGAAGTGGACGCGGGCGAGTCCTTGATGTGCTCTGGTGTGCTTGATATTCAGGGCGTTGATGTAGCAATCGGCTGCAGAATCTAATTTCCCGCAGTCGACATAGACGCTCCCAAGATTGTTTAGTGCCTGCCAAATAAATTTTGATCATATATAGTCATCAACATGGAAACATTTTTATTTTCGGTGTTTTCGAGAGATAGAACAAACAGAGATCGTAGCTGATTGAAGTCATCTGATGATTTCCATAACACGGCATCCAAGTATACAAGGTATACATGGTAACATACAAGGTTGATAAGCAAGTTAGTCTACTAGCAGAATCTTACAAGTTTTCTCTTGCAATATAATTTGAAGGTAAAATCGTATCTTAAGATTCTCAACACAATCAAGAAACTAAGAGGTCGTTTGGTGTTTAGATTTAGGGAAGACTTCATTGGTGATTTCGTGGGCCCAGGTGATAGTCGAACCTTCACGTTTGATTATGAAAATGAAATGAGATTTGGAAGTGATTTCCAAAGCTCCGCTAAAACAAACAAGATATTTACGAAATCCCTAGCTATTTTAAATCACTAACTATTTGAAATCCCTTGCTGTTTGAAATTACTTTCGACCAAATTGTCGAAATTCCAAAATCAAATGACCCGTAAGTTCAATTAGGATAAAATGAAACAGACTGCATATGATTCTATCCAAGTTTGAAATAGTGTCTTCATGTCTAGTTGGCATTAATACTTGGATAACTTGTAATTTACTCATAGCAATAACTTCATGTTTTGCAGGTCATGTCTAGTAGGCATATAGAAGCAGCGAAGTTTCAGGCGTAAAAATAGGCATATAGAAGCAGTGAAGTTTCAGCCGTAAAAATAGGCATATAGAAGCAGCGAAGTTTCAGGCGTAAAAACCAGTACCTGGCCTTTACGCAATCTGTCGGAAGGACATTTCAAAGCATCTTCGAGGAGTGAAATAACGGTTTCGGAAGATGAAGCGTCAAGGCTTGAGTCAGCCAATGCATAGGCTTTAAGGAAAAACGCTTCAAACGATCTCTTGATTCTAATAGATTCTTCTGCTTTTTGAAGCCCTTCTTCACAGTGACCAGTATCATACAAAATCCATCCTTCATATACCAAACGTTCATGCGCTGTCGATGCATGTTGGCGAGCTAGTTGTAAACTTCTCATTGCTGATTTAGGGCAGTTCAACCTGATTAAATTTTAATGAAGGTATTACTAAATAAAAAAGAAAGAGATCACGCTGAAGCAAGATATTCAATTATTGGGTGTGGCATGCGCGAGGATTTACATATATCGCAAAACATTGGTAATATCCCATCAAAGGAGACATTATCAACAGGCTGCATAGAAAACTACATTCCTCGTCAATGTCCAGCAAACCATCCCGATCATTCATAAATGATCTTGTCGTCCCGATCACATAAAGTGCAACATACCAAGTATGGAAAATGGAAACATGTGTTTGAGTAGAAACATTTGCAGAGATTGTGTATGCACGTAACTGGAAAGCATAAGCATACCTCAGAAGAAGCAGTGACTGTCTGAAATAAAGAAGTCCTCTTGCCGGATCCGATTCAAGCATCTGGTATATCACAGAGAGGGATCCTATATCATCAACACAAGACCACCTATCATATAGGTGCAGCCAACAATCCGCTGCGGTCCAATTCTCGACATGTTCGCGGACAAGTATACGAAGTTGGGATGCCGCAACCCGTCCTTGGAACATCCTATATCCCGGCGAGAGCGTAAGAATCGCCTGAATATCACATAAGGCCGCCCGGTAATCCTCGAGTGCAAGATAAAAGCAAAAACGAAGCTCTAAGCATTCCAGTGCCAGTTTGAATCCGAGAACCCTATTGATTTCCGCAAGCGCAGCTTGAACATTCTGATTTCTCATCAAGGAAGCAGCACGGTACATGTAAGGGTACGTCAGCGTTGGATCCAACTCGGTTGCTTTCTCGAGGTCTTCTAACTTTTGAGTACCTTCAGAATATAAGGATCGTTCTTGATACATCCATCCCAGTGGAGTAGTTACAGAGGAAATAACCGAACTAAGCTTCTCATAAGCCGAACATCGCTCCCCCCTAATGTAGTCGAGTCTAGCCAGACCAGACACCGAGTAAGTGTGTCCTAGAGATACAGCGACTTCGAAAAGTCGTTGAGCTTCGTCATACTCTTTCCTCGAGAGCCTCGCGCATCCCAATTGATGAAAAGCCACCATTTTCTGCCGATCACTTTCAGCCGAATTGACTAACTGCTGAAGGAAAGACACTGTTTTATCAGACTGAGGATCAATGCTCATGGAAACTTCACTTAGTAAAGAATAGAGCGGAAATGCAGCCGATCCGGCCAAGATCCTTCTCTCGTGTTCGTTGGCATTGCTGAATATTCGATTGACACGGTCATCGTTCAAACAATCGGGTAGTTCCCGCAAGAAAATCTGTAAACACGCGGCGGCAAGAACGGGAGTGTTTTCTTCGAGAGCATATTCCACGAGTTCCACTGCGTCCTCTCTTGACGATATTAACAATGCGAGTTTCCGATCGCACGCATCTTTCAGCGTTTCACAACAGAACTTGTTTGCAAAGCACAAGACTTCCAACAGAGCATTCGGAGGAACTTCATTTAGAATCCCCGTTTGGCTGAACTGGCTCACAACTCGAAACCCCAAAACCGATATACTGTTTTCGGACAAATCAATATCTTCGCGAAGCGATTCCGAGAAACTACCATATAGCATAGCATTAAACGGAGCAGACAGACGAGCTATCTTCTGCCTATCGCAAACGATTTTGTAATCTCCGATTCTGAAAGTGACATCCCCCGAATCACCGCCATCAGACAAAGTCTCCCAAGAATGCAAGCTCGTGTCGAGATTGAGTTGTTCGGTAATAATATCGACTGGCCCAAACTCTTTGACGCATTTCCCACAGGTTGCAAGCGAGTCGGCAATAAGTTCCTCGCCTTGCTTCTCGTACTTTAACCACGCCCCGAATACAATCTTCTCGTGAACCGAATTAGCCTTCTGCCAAGCTAGTCGGAGTCTTCTACGCATCAACTTGACCTCCCCGAGGCCTCTAAATACCTCAAATTGCAATAAATACAGACTCGAAGTATCTTTAGTGTCACATGATTCGAGTTCTTCATGAATCTCAGCTAAAACTTGTACATAATCAACAGGTTTAAAGAATGGCAGCACCAGTGGTTCCGCAATCTTGATAAGTGATTCTCTACAAAAGAAATCTATTTCACATATCGAAAGAAACAAGCAAACAGATAGAGAGAAAGTTCATAGGAAGGCAAAGCCACTTACATGGATGAATCGAAAGGATGTGAAGCGAGCTTGGAAAGCTTCCCTCTTTCAACTTGAAGCCATGACTGTGGATTCAGTGAACTCAGCTGAGATTCTTTACAAGACTCTGATGATGGGAAGAACCCTTTCATAGAGCATAAGAGCTTAAGCAATTCCCAGATCTCCACACTAGAAAATACACCTCAAAATACAAAACAAGGAAACACTTGAACAAATCAAAAACCCCTAAATCACAAAGGATGCAATGAACTTCTCTATACCCCGAAATACAGAAAGGAGAGAAAATTAACAATACACCTCAATACATACAAAACAAAGATACCACAGAATCTCTAGGAGTAAAAGCTTTCACCCCATAAATTAGAAAAGGCCAAAAATTTGCCCCCCCACCACCGGTCAGGGAAGAAATCTAAGAATAGCTCAAAACTTCCACAGAGATGGAATCATAACGCAGATGGATCGGAAAGCAGCATATGAGCCAAATAGGCAGCCAACAAGTGCTGAAGCCGAGATCTAGTGGAGTAGGTCAAGCTCGAATCCGAAACCGATCAGGTGAGTCAAACGGTGAGAAGTAAATGACAGCGAAAGAGGAAGAGAGAACCCACTTGAGATTATCTCTTGCTGCGGAAAAGGATGGAATCCGAAGGGGGTAATTTTGAGATTTTCCACTTTGTGTGTTCTTCAATGTAACTGTTTCTTTATCTCTCTATATGAACAGTACAAGGCAAAGAGAGGTAGCTACTTTTTCAGTCGTTGGAGACTGGTCTGACTGGAGAGAAACAGAAACTCGGAAAGAGAAGAAAAAGGAGAAGTGGAGATTGGAAAACAGTACAGCCAGCCAGCCACAGCATTCTTGTCTTTCCCGAGCCCAGCCAAACCTCAGCCCTTTTTAAGTTTTAACTCGAAACAAGTGAAAATGGGGACACTTGCCAATAGGCTTGTAAAAAAAATTAACGATTCACCCAACATTAAAAATGGTTAGTAACTAAGTATGATTGGGATTGAGTAACAAATTAATAAGCCATTATTTTTATAGTTGGTTACAATTTTAAAGCAGTAAAAATTAGAAAATTTTGTTTTGTAGGTACGGTTTAATCGAAAATTACATAAATAATCAAGTGGAAACCTTAATTACACGAAATGACAATTACAGCCTCCTACAACGCGCCGCGAGTCGTAGCATGTACGGCGTACTGTAGAGTGCTGATCCAACAGTTATATTCAAATGGCCGTTATAGGACCACCATCATGTGCCTCAGCAGAGAAAGACGTGTCCTGACGCCGGTAATAGAAGACCCACTGAAAGACAAGACAGAAACGTAAATGACATACCCTAACAAGACTCTTAAAAAAATAGAATGATGCACGAGCTCTTACTATGAACAGTGTGCCCTCATCAAACAACTGTCTGTACTCTTGGAGCAGGAGATGCTGACTCTTGTCGTGCATCCAGTTCTTCCACTTATATAGGCGGATATGGCCCACAAGGCCTGAAGCATCTGATCATCTAAGTCTGTCCTCATGCAATCGTCATGCTATGGTCGGGAACCTCTCCAAAGCCCGGGCGGTTAGCAACACGGTCCAATCACCTATTTCACCAACCCCCTTCGTAGCAAAAGACTCCAACCTGAATGCTGAACGACTGAGCTCCCGATACAACCAAGACAAAACTGCTTCCCTCCAAGCGAACGGTCTCTCCTCTTGCAGAACTAACTGGTTCGACAAGTGAACATATGTAGCCGACCTGTCCGCGAACAGAAAGCCCCCTATGCACGCCATCATGTATGCTTGTGCATACTGTCCAAGTGTACGCCCATTATCGGCTGGATATTCTCCGGCTTCTAAACCTGGAGTATAGTCACCCGATTCTCAGTCGGCCGTCCTGTAAGACACCTCTCGCCATTGGCCTTGCTCCCAAAACCTCCTCGACTAAGTCTAGCATCTGCGACCCAAAACGATCGAGAGGGTAGTCGACCACATCGCCATCCACCGGCAGATCAGTCAGCATCGTCACATCCTCTAGAGTCACCATGCACTCCCCATGATACATGTGGAAAGTGTTCGTCTCCGACCTCCACCTCTCCACCAACACCGTGATAAGACGCGGATCTGGTGTATGGGTCGTGAGATCAACGATCAATAGGAGTCTAATGGCCTCCAAGAAAGGGTAGAAGTTAACATGCTATGTGGGAATGTGGTGCGTCCTACGATACTGTAGGGTAACGTTAGGTTCTTATCCAATGTTATACAATAGTCACTAAGTAAGTACTAATAAATAATGAATCTAAAATGCTAGCCATTTATTAATAATATCTTATATTATACTAGGCAATTACTAATATTTTCTAATATTAGGTATATGCAATTACTAATATTTCCTAACATTGGGCATTTATTACAATCATCTTAACATAATACTAGGCAAGTACTAATATTATTTAACACTATGACATTATTAATATCATCTACGATGCAATTATATTAATGGTACCAAACTCATTATCGAAAATTTCCTCAACTGGATGTCGGTTGCGGTCGCCCCAAAGTAGTTTTCCATTGATCGGCTCGGAGTAAACGGACGGAGGTGGTGTTCCGTACAAGTAATCTATCTTACGACAAACTAAAATATTAGTAGGCAACAAAATTAGAAAATTACTAATATTACCGAGTAGTTGCTTGCGGAATAAGAATTTGGTTGTCGGTATCGAAAAATTAAAGAAGAAAGAAGTAGAATTAGTGAATTGGTAAGAAATGAATGAGAGGGGAGGGGTTTATTTATGGAGCCGGAGGACGCCCTCTAGAACGCGCCGCACATCCTAGGATGCGATGCACGTTCTAAGGAGCTTCCAACGGCTCTATTCCAACGGTCAGATAACGGCATGACGACTATGCTTATACGGAATGACTTGGGTCATTTAATGCATTTGGTCATTTTTCGAACTCTTTCTTCATCTCTTCTCCGATCAATTAAAGACGTGTCTCCGTTCTTCCCCATGAATTAGACAGTAATCTATTAATAAATCACGCTATATCGAGTATCTCCCGATTTATATTGACTTGTGAGAGGATACCATATATATATTCTACTTTATAAATTGGGGGGGGGGGAAGGTTATGGTGGTGAATGGTGACGAATGGCGGGAGCAAGTTGGAGATGTTATCTAACACACAGCAAGTTGATAGGATTGATAGAATTTAATGAGGAGAGTCAGTAGCGAGTAGCATACGTAGTGGGGGTTGAGATTCGACGTGTCCTTTACAAATCTCAATTGAAAGAGACGTATGCATGAGTCTGAAAGCACACTACAGAAGCAAGCACACATGATTTCCGCCAAAACAAGTAGAGTTGCTTTCTCCATTTTGATGGGAGGCCATCGTCCTTTACAAAAATTAGTTAACTTGGGCAACAATCATTTACAGTTTTGAGGGAACATATGACCCCGCCAATGTCCATGCAGATATACCAGATCTTGCTTTCCCAAATTCTAATAGGGATACAAGTGCCTTTCTTTTTTAAAATATCAATTCAGAAATCCACATGGATTCTTGAATTGAGGCTAAGAGTCGATTGTAGATTGGAGAGATTTGATGGGCAACGTTTTCAACAGAAATACAGCTCCAGTTGATTTGGGGTATGAAAATTCTCATTTCCATTTGTATTTTCATATTTTGACGCAGGCCGGATTATATTTTGTAGCCTCTAACTCAAGTACTCAACTCAACCATCTATTAAAGCCCAAGCCCAAGCCCAAGTTCAAGCTAAGTTAGCTTTTGTGAAGTGAACACCTTGAAGTATAGTTCGAATTCATGTAATGTTTTTTTTTTCTATTTTGTTGTGTAAGTTAGTTGGTTTTGTGTAGCATTGGATTTTCTCATACGGATTTATTCCTGATTAATATATGTTATGTATCTAATTAAATATCACATCGTTAAGTATAAAATTAGAGAATAAATTTATAACCTTTTAAACACTCTTTCCTCATAAGCTAGTTTTTGAGAATAAATTCTATTCAAAAAATTATAACAACATAATTTCTAGCAAGTCATGTTGACTTTCGATATAAGATTTAACTAGTAAACATTAAAAAGATATGAAGTTGATATTTACTAGGCTCTTATTTATCGCACTCATTATATGACAAGTGATTTTCTTTACAACTTGTCCTAAATTGTAATAAATGGTTTGATATTGAATTTTATATTAAGGAAGGACACAATGACACTATCCGAATCATAATAACTCCCACAATTTCCCAAGCAACAATTCATGCTTGGCAAACAAACTCGCCATCCATCCACCCACTGGCCACTGGATCCCTCTGGGCCTTTGTCAATCTGCCACGTGTCCCTAAGTTAGTGCTCCACGTATACAAGAATACAAGTATTTTTATACGCCAAAAATGGCTAACCGGCAGAGACTCTGAGACGCATCTTGAAGTTTCTCCAAACCACTGCAACAAGCCAACCCGCTCTGCTCTTCTCTTCTTAATATTTACCCATACGCAACCGCTTCCTCCTTCATCCAACAAATTCATTTCCTTCTGACGAGGTTGCTTTCGTTTTCCCTCTCTCTTTTGATCCGAAAACATGTGGCCGCCGCAGCCGTTCCGGAAGAACAACGACGTCGAGATTGGGGGCTCCTCCTCCAGGCCTCTCTACCCGATGATGCTCGAGAGCCCCGAGCTCCGCTGGTCTTTCATCAGGAAAATCTACTCCATCATCACCATCCAGTTGCTCGCTACCGTCGCCGTCGCCGCCACTGTCGTCTCTGTACGCCCAATCGCGGTCTTCTTCGTTACTACCTCCGCCGGATTGGCTCTTTACATCGTCCTCATCATCACGCCCTTCATCGGTATAATCAGCCAAACCGAATATTCCTTTTATCGGCAAGTAATTTTGTCTTCTTATAAAGTTGTAGTATGTTCTCCTGAGCTCCCTTTGTTTGTTTGTATGCAGTTTTGTGTCCGCTCTATTACTATCACCAGAAGCATCCAGTGAATTACCTGCTCCTAGGGATTTTCACAGTCGCGATTTCCTTTGCCGTGGGATTGAGCTGTGCATTCACAAGCGGTAAGTGTGCCTGTTTGATTGATCTCTTTCTTGCTTGTGCACATAGAGTTGTTTGTTGATTGAATTGGTCCGTTACTTGATGCGAGAGTTGAAGGGTTGATGCAGTGTGGACCAATTTAGGTTTTGTTGCTGTCCTAACTTTGTTATTAAGTTATCTCCATGGAGTTCTGAATATACTGCTATACTCTGTTATAGGAAGCAAAATGAATTGAAGAGCTCTTGATTCTCTGAACTCTCCTCAGATGCTCTCTATCCGATCATTCGTCATTTAGCATTAGCATTGGCGCCGGCTCAATTCATTATGTCATGCATCCGTGTTCTTTATCTCCAGTAGTGGAACATATAGCCTTAGCTTTGTTTTCTATTTGGGGAGGGGGGGGGGGGGGTGGTTGGTGGTTGAGTAAAGTTTCCTTCTGAAGAAGATCGTTAGGGCCGCTAAGGTTCTGCATTATTGATTGCTGATCTTTTTCTTATCTGTCTCCACGAATTTGGTTGCCTCTCAAAGGGCTGACCTTGTGATGTTTTACTTTAATGTACACTCATTACGCTAAAAGAAGAAATGTGGTTCTGTTCTTCCACAGGGAAAGTAATCCTTGAAGCGGCAATCCTGACAACAGTTGTGGTTGTGGGTCTAACCCTCTTCACATTCTGGGCGGCGAAGAGAGGCTATGATTTCAATTTCCTTGGACCCTTTTTGTTTGGTGCTATTCTCGTTCTCATGGCGTTTGCTATCATCCAGGTTTGTTGTAGTTTTCATACTCTTTATTCTTCCCCACCATAGTTTAAGCTTCTTCACAGTATGTGACGTTTGGTTCTTTTACTTCATACTGGATGAAGATCTTCTTCCCGTTGGGTAAGCTCTCTACGATGATCTACGGGTGCCTGGCTGCAATCATCTTCTGTGGCTATATCGTGTACGACACCGACAACCTCATCAAGCGCTACACTTACGACGAGTACATCTGGGCTGCGGTGTCTCTCTACTTGGATATCATCAACTTGTTCCTCTCGCTGTTGACCATATTCAGGGCTGCTGATTCGTAATCGACACTCTTGAAATTCCTTAAGATGATGATAACAAGTTAGAGCGTAATGAAAAAATTGTAGTCATTGCTTTTTTCTAGAGCTTTCTGTTTTCTCCGCTTTTGGTTTGTTTTGTGTTTCTCAGTTGTTTTGTATAGATAGAAGTAAATGACTAAATGTAGCTACATAAGCATTTCAGAATTCACTTGAAATTCTTACACCCATTGCTATGGATGAATTTTCAAAGGCTGGAAAATGCTTGTCACTAACCATAAAGTCACTAACCGCACTTATGGTTAGTGATGCAGTTTGTGGCAGGCGTGGCATTTAAACCCGGTAAACTGGGTACCTATCCGACCTTGTCTAGTATTGACTGGTTTTTTTTATTGGGGTTTGTGTCGGGTCCGGGCAGACTCATCATCTGGATATGTCGAGGCCGGGTAGGGTTTTAAAATCTAGATATTCGCCCTGAATATCCTAGATATAGTCGTATATCCAAAGCCAATTAACACTAATTTCACTAATTTGGCTATCAAATCTAGATTCTTCCATCATTGAACACTTCCTTTTTTTGATTTTTCATTTTCAGCGGATGACGGTTTAATTCTTTAACTCCTTTTAGCCAATTAAATATTTTGACTCTCTATTTTTAAGATTGGATTCTCGAGATATGGATTGGGTGATGCAGATGCATATAAAAGAAGAGAAGGTTGTGCATGCCTCATTTTAAGTACCTTGTCGAAATACAATGAAGAAGGAGATTTTAAATCTATACCAGATTGAAAGGAGAAAGCTTCATAGGAATATATATACGAATTTGGAAAAGATTGCTCTCACTACAAACCTTTGGGCTGCATCTAACAGAACCAAAGGATATATGGCTGTTATTGGTCAAGACAACAGTTGTTAGTCATCTCCTATGGTATTATGTCGTTATTTAGTATTTACTGCTTTCATTTTGTATTCGATTAATCAATTGAACTACCAACACGGTAATTTGTTATTTGATTTGTAAGTTTTGTTATGTCTTTGCACCTCATAGTGTCAATCGGGTGGTTAGTATACTGCTAAAGTGCCTCATGGATTGGAACATCGATTCGAAGATCAATACCATTATTTTGAACAACTGTTCGATAAATGAAATCTAAACTTCTGTTAGCTTTTCTGATTAGGGAAGGTGATATGTTACATATGAGATGCACGCTCACATACTCAATCTCATAGTAAGGGATGACATTTTTGTTATCAACGATAGAATAATTAAGATACATGAAAGTATTGCATCCTGGCTTGCTACATTTAGAAGGCTTGAAAAGTTCATTGAAACTGCAAAGCAATTGTAAATTTTTGATGAGAAAAGGTTTGTTTTAGATAGCCCAACTAAGCAATTGGCTAAAGGGAACCTTCCTATACTAGTTGTCCGACTGAACTAATTGGGAATTTGCTGCTATAGTATCTTAGAAGTTGGCAGTTTTAAACCCATAACTAAACTTTTTTTGAAAATAATTACCTTACTTCAAACCAAATTCGAGTAGGACTTTTCGGTTGAACTAATAATTCGGCCAAAAATTTTAGAATGGGGTTTCACATGATCCAGAGTCTCTTCTCTATAGATGTTGTGCTAAGTTATGTAGCATTTAAGCTGCCCAGCTTTGATGGTTACGCGTTGAATTATCTTTCTACAATTGATTTCCATTTTGAAACAAGCAATGAACTCTTTTTTTACAGTTATTTTCCGTTATCTTAGATGGAGCTTCTCTCTAAAGTAAGAAATCTGTATATTGTTGAGTACAAGGACTCTTGGGTGGAAAAGGTATGATCATAATCGTTTCACCATGTTTCTTTTTGCTGTTTCTTTTCTAGTTATTTGTTTAAGTTGATGACTTTTCACAACACCTACACGAGTTAGACGAATATTTGTGCTATTTGTTAATTCGTAGCTCTTGGATACAAGTGACTTTGGTCTTGCTAAAATGTTGACATCTGGTGATCTTGCTTCTTCTGTAAGTTGTGCTTATTATCGTACGTGAAACCGTGTTTTATTCTACCTAGGCCTCGTTTGGTATCGATGATATCATATTAGATATCACCCAATATTATGAAATTCGTAATATCCCCATATTTCGAGGCGTAAATATTATAATATTGGATGAATCTAAAAGAAGGATATTGAATATCATGCACCAATATCATTTTGGGCGATCTAAATTGCCCATGTAGGAAATTACATGTCACGTCGGCATTGCACTCATTATGGGCCCCACTTGTCCGTCTCTCTCCTCAATTTGGATGAAATTGTTACCCTCTTTTTTTTTGTTTTTCTGCTGCACACTCTCTCTCACTTATCTATAATAATCGACGGAAGAGAGAAGGTACTACTGTGAAGGTGCTGCTACAACCAACGATGCAAGTCCAGGCATACCGTCGTTTGATTATGGTTCCGTTGCTTCCGTCGACATCGACGATTCAAATTGGTTCTATCTCGTTTTGTTTATAAAACTATCCCCATCTTTATCAGTCTCCTCATCAGGATCTCTTGTCCCGATTCGTGGAACTCTGTCGTTGACTTCAGCACATTGCTCTTCCTCCTCTTCCGGACTTGGCAGATCGCTCCATAACCAAGGACAAATGCATAGTACAGGTGACGGCGATCAAAGCCAATTCCGGTAACAAGAGACATACCGATAGAGATTCACAGCCGGAAGACACTCGGCCAAGTATTTCTTAATCTTTGGTGCATAACACGATTCCTGCTACACCGGCTTCATCAACTACTAATACTACCACTATTACAACTGGCTATGTCACCTGGAGCCAATCCATGGGTGACTCGAGACAAAAGCGGTTTGACACCTCGTCATACCAACAAAAGGGCAGAGGCATTGGAGGGGCTGCTTGAGTTCAGCTCGCGTCGATTGCAGCAGGAACGCTTTGACGAGCTAGATGTGCTCCTCAAACCGTTCGGACCTGAAAAAGTATCCCCCTGGGAGACTGCCATCTGGTTGGCTAAGTTTATGTGCCCGTTGGGTATGTTGTTTCTTGACACGATTTCCATGTTGCACACGAATAGTCGATTTCTCGTGGATTGTCTAGGTCTTTTATCAACATTCCGTTCGATCTTCATGCTCGAAGGCTGTCCAGTATGTCACCTAATGCGAACACGATAAGAAAGTAGCTACTTAGGCTTATGCAGTTTTCAATTTTTAATGGAACCACAATTTTAGTAAAATCTGTAACCACTAATGGAGTAACGTACCGCATTATTTGTGGTTAATCACTAATTATATCATGGTTAAGTGATTAGAGATTAACTACATAACCAAACAATTGAAAGAACTCGATTTGAAGTTTACAAATCTATTAAGCATGTAAAAGTCTAAGACCTTGTTTGTGTAGGTAAAAATAATGGGACGGATTCTTATTTATAGTTCATAAATCTGTCTCGTACTTTATCGATGTGGGATTTGTCTAAGGTGTTACAAGTTCACACATCACAGTCCTTACACCATTCGAATGGAGGCTAGGTCAAACCTGCCGAACTTGGCAACATAAAAATCATGGGTTTTGTTGGGGTTCTCCTAAGGTGATGATGTTAACAAGTTTCTCTGGGTTTGTTTATGTTCCGGACCTTTTGATTTTTTTGGTGGATGACTTTCAGGCTTTTTTCCTGGGAGATGACGTTAAAGATGGTGTTTTGTTCACTTGACGGTGCCTTTAGGAAAGCTAGAGTTTAGGGGCTTTGTTTTGCTAATTTGTAGGGTGATTTTGGTTGGGCTTTTGGATGTTGGGCTATTGTAATGTTTGAATGATTTTATTGTTGGGTTTTGATGTTGGGCTGGTTGTTGTATTATTTGGTTTTTAAGTTCTGCTAGGACGTGGGTGTAATTTTTGTTGCTTTTTCTTTTTTAATATTATATATATACAATCATTTATAATAAAAAAATTAATGATTTCTAACTTCATCCTCAGATTAAGAACCGCGGTCACACTCAACAAATTATATATATCATTCCAATACTTTTAAAATTTTAAATCCATTGAGGCAGTCATGTTACTAATAACTGGATTTGGCACAGCCATCCATTGAAACAATATCAATTTTATTTTGAATCATGACTCAACCTTAATCCACTAATCAAAATATTCAACAAGCATTAAAAGCTAATATTAAACACTTAAAATAAAATTGACAACTAGGATCCCGAATCCCAAAACATAACAAGTCCAAAATAGAGATGCACCTCCAGTAAGAAAATACATCAAAAGCGATATTATTTGATATCAAAACCCCGACCAACTCTCTCTCCATCATCAGCTCCAGTACTTGGACTGAACACAGAAATACACCAACATCCTAAAAATTCTGGTCGAACTACTAGTTCAACCGAAAATTCCTACTCGGGTTTCATCCTGAACCATGACTCAATCTTAATCCACTAACTAAAGCATTAAAAGCTAATACTGAACACTTATAAAATTGACCAACTAGGATCCCGAATCCAGGAACATAACAGGTCAAAACAGAGATGCACCTCCAGTCTAAAAATACATCAAAAACGATATCATCTGATATAAAAACTACGACCAGCTCTCTCTCCACCATCATCTCCAGTACCTATGACTGAACACATAAATAGACCAAGGAAAACAATATCTAATGGGGTCAGTGATAAATACTGAGTGACTAAACTAGACTTGCGTAGTGACTTTACTGAGAAAATAGAAGAAGAACGTCCAACTAAACCCTGAAACTAGTAATGTGTACCCTGTGGTCCCATAGGTATCATCCTATGACCACCCCTAGCTATAGTTGATAGGCTCATGGTGGATCAGACCATGAAACCACCTCGTAGATACCGTGTGAGCAGCATCTGTAGGCATACTTGATACGTCCTCTATAGCCGTAGAAACATCCCGAGGGATTGCGCAATCTATGGGCGGGTGACCGACGCATCATCGTTAGGAATTAGTCTATCTTAGTCTATACTATCAGAAACTGTGAATCACACGCCACAATTCATCTATTAGAAGCTTATGCTTGAATCATAAACACTGCATGTACAGTAGATAAAACGGTATCGACAGTCCTGCCCTGCTATGTAACTTAACATAATACATGTATAGTAGATCACACGCTACTGTATAGTCCTGAGAGCTCGGCTCTGAATCATATCATAATACATGTATAGTAGATCACACGCTACTGTATAGTTCTTAAAGCCAGGCTCTACATCACATGAAATCCAATCTTTGGATTCTTGACACCCTATTATAAACCCCCCACCTAAGATACACTTTTCTGGTAGAGTCTGATCCGTAGAAGCATCCTTAGAGTTCAACCTCCTATTTTGTAGACCCAAGGAGATCAATCAAAGATCGAATCTTCCAAAAACCCTGACTGTCAGGTCTTCCTACGTGAGTTCAGTCTATAGAATTTAGAGAGAAAACATGATTGATTACCTCCTCATGTATCCCCTTACCTCTCTAATCCTTTATCCTCGATTTGGGGCTGATCGGATCTGCCTCCACGTACACTTGATCGGTTTCCCTCCTCTTCTGGGAGGCAGTCGTCGCTTGTAAGTATTCTTTTGTTTTTCTGTTTCTGAGCTTAAGGTAACGATTCTAATTTATATAATAAGTCCACCACGCCCGTGATTGTCTGATTGTCACACCCATGACTTAGAGATGGTCACAGTTGTGATCTCCTGACGGTCACGTCCGTGATTGACTGCTGATCACGACCGTGATCAGTCTAGCAACCACGTCCGTGACTGACTACTAATCCCGCCTGTGCTGTTCCATTCATCAGACCAAAAACCCAATCTATTCAACCCTAAAACACAAATCAAGTATTAACCTGAAATCAGGATGTCATAGACCAAGACTATCCATTAACTCCTAAATAGGGGTTTCATATGACTAACCTCTTGGTGTGCAGACCTAGGGGCTCTGTCAGTTTGACGAGCAAGTCTGATAGATTAGATTCATCAAAAGAAACCCAAGAAGCAAAAGTCCAAAAGAAATCACACAAGAGCGAGGGAGTCGATATGCATACTCCTTTTTCTCGTGTCTATATATGTCTGATCACTAGGAGAAGAAAACCAAAAGAACCTTCCCAATCTGCTCCAAAACTTCATACTGCTCCATCAGAAGAAATCCTTATGCTTTCAAACACCTAACAAACACCAAGCAGGGGATGAGGTCCAAAGCAATGTTCACAGTTAACATGGGGGCATACTTTTCACTTTGCAACTGTTAGGATTCTGAGGGTAAATTAGGCTTCCCAAATGGGATTAGGTTAGCAAGCTAATTATAGAACTACATAAATGGTTGAACAACTCAACGAACAGAAAAAGGAAGCTGAATTTCCTGTCAACTTTGTGGCCCAGCCACTCCCCATTAAAACACAAGCAACCATCATTTCGTGTTAAGATAAACCTCTTCAAGGTCGCCACATGAAACAGTAAGCATCAATCACATAAAAAAAGAACTTTGATTGGAGACATATTCCAAAATAATTCTACAGGCATCAATCAAATAACAAACAAAGAAAGAAGGAGAAGCTTGAAGAACTTACGAAGAGATTACAGCAAGAAGCATATCCACCTTTTTCTCAAAAAAATGGCAACACGATGAATAACATCAGCAAGACACATATCCACCTTTTTCTTAAAAAGCCTTCCAACAACATCAACTAGCAGTGTTCGGTAGAGCAATAATGCAATCACGACGAACGGCGAATCATGATTAGAGAAGGTAACAAATCAATTTGGAAAGACAGCGAGCCTAACGCAATGAAAAAGACAAGAAGGAGAAGGAAAAAAGGAGGAGAGACTTTTCGAGATGGATTGTTATCGGAATCAATCGGGGGAAAAGGGTACGAGTAAATTATTACCCAGTGAAGAAGATGATGGTCGTTCGGAGAAGCGGAAACTATAACAAAGGCGGCGTACGGTGGATTGGATTGTCTTGTTCGGGGGACTTGGCTTGCGGTCTGATAATTGTACAGAACAAGGTTTGATATTTAAAATAGAGTAATGCCAAATGAAAATGGAGAAATGCCTGATGGAAATAGACTTCACTTATGGTTTACTACCAAACGCCAACAAGCAAATTCGAAAAAGAAGAACAAATAAGTTTATTATTTTATATTATTTTAACAAAAAGGTATTGTTTCAAAAAGGATTTAGGGTGGTTTTGGATTTTTGCGGAAAGAAATGATTGAATTAGTGGACTTAAGCCGAAATGATTATTTACGAATTCGAATTTTGGGATGAAAATTTGTGTAGTTTGAAATTGATGAATTTTGGTTTTTACAATTCATTTATACCCTGGTGTTAGGATTAAATTCTTTTGCAAGTTTGACGATATTGATCGTAGACTAAACGACACATATCAAGTTTGATTTTTGGGAATGATACTTATAGTAGACTTAACAGAAAATATCGAGATTTATTTAAGTGGACTCGAATAATTTCTGATTGTCTACGTACTCGAACCTCATGATCAAAGTCCGCATAGTTCGAATTTGGAAACTTTGATTTTTGGTTTGTCGGGCTAGACCCGAATTTTTAGTGTTTATCAACGCGAATTGCGAGGATAGAACATCTAATAACTTTGAATTTTTCGGGAGAGGGTTTATTATCCTTAATAAATAGTTTCAAGAAATTAATTATTAAGAGATAGTTAGATGATATTTTCTCTTTTTAGGGATTCTTGAATATTTTTATTTTCTTGATATGAATTTTGTTTTCTAATCGATTATTCGAGATAGCTAACTCTCGAGAATTAACTATTTCAAAATGATCCCAAAGGGGGTTTTGGGGGATCTCTAACAACTTATTCTATTTTTTAAGGGTTAGGATTTGAATAATTATTCGGAATTGTTAATTCTCGAGAATTAAATATTTTGAGATAATTATACAAACATAAGATTTATTTGAGATTTTTAACTTATTGTTAATTTTCTTATAGGTTTGGTAATGGGTGTGTTACGGGGCATATACCCCTTATATGTTGCCTGTCAATTGTGCCCACGGGTTTTACCCGTCCCCGACCAATCAAGGTTGATGGGAAATTTTTTTTACGAAGTCCATTTTGTCACGGGCTCGGGTAAACCCGTGGCAATCGGTTAAGTTCAGCAAAAATATAAAATAAGAACACGATGACCTACGAATCCAGAAATATGAACCATTACCCAGCAAAATCAACCCAAAACATAGAAAGATGAACTCAGATATACATAACTCAGAAATATAAAATGAAAATCAAAGTATCTTAACATAAATCCCATAAACATGTAGGTCAAAAAGACAAACACTATTAAAATTCAAACTATGGACTGTGGTAGTTCAGAAAATCAGACAAAGTACTAATGAAACGTAAACTTCTGTCTTTCAGTTGGTCTTCAAGTCATCAAGCATCTGATCCATTCATCACTCATCCTACTCAATTGAAAGACCAGATCTGGAAAACAATCACTGTCGCTTATAAGTTCGACTTCAACCTATATAAGTAATAAGATAACCATTAAAAATACTAAGTTACAAGGCAAACCTCAAACTAGTCATCAAGGTTTATAGTTGGTTCTGTCTCATCTTCATCTCATTTGACTTGTAGATTTGTACCACCTCCATCAGTTACAACTTAATTCAAACCTAGAGTTAGTGTTGCTTCAACGTCGAGATGGTGAAAAAAGAACCAAACTAAATCTGAAATAAACCTTGGTTGTCTTCCACCGTGGCATCCTCCATTGCCATGGCTGAGAAAACTCCTTCCAAATGCTGCTTCTCCGCTTCAGTTATCATTACAAGCCAGAACACAAAGTAGAATAGAAATTAAAACAACTTCAAATGACAGAGTTAAAGCATGAAAATTAGAAGTATTTTACCTATATGGAGATCATTTTGTATCCAGCTCCTACAATACATCATTGCTTCTACAGTCGAAGATTGAAGCGTGCTCCAGTGGGGAACAATGAGACTCCCACCGGAACTAAACGCTGATTCAGATGCAACATATGTTACCGATACAGCAAGTAAATCCCTTATAATGTCTTGCAAAATGGGATACTTCACACCACCAATGTTCCACCATCCAAACAAATCAAAATTAGGGGTCATAATATGCAATGCCTTAGCTAGATAGTGGTTTACTTTGATGGTTAGTAAATAAGGTATGGATTTCTTTCTTTGACTTACAAACCGATCAAAATTCAGATTAGCAGCAAAAGATGTTGGAACAGAATTGCTTGAAGAAGCAATATTTTTGGAAGATTTCGTTGATACTCAAATACCAAATCAACAACAACAAATTTCACCCTTTCACCAACAAGATCAATACTAGGACTCCAAAATTTTGCTGTGTAAAATTCAACCAAAGCCAACTTATACCTCAGATTCAACACAACAACAAAAACCAATAGCAAATGGATGCATCCCAATACTAAGCAAACTTATTTCATATTTTCTCAACCATCGAAACAATCATAGGATCCGAATCAACTGACCACCCCATCATGAATCTCAATTCACAGACTAGGAAAAAACCGAATGGTAATAGGGTACTTTGAATCAGAAAAAATCTCAGTTATCTGTAAGATTTTGACAAACAACAATAGCAAAATCCCAATGGCTGTTTATAGGCAGAGAATTATACCGAGATTCCCTTTGTTTCATTCTAGCAAAGACATCCTTATATGGGATAGCAACATAAAGTATATTTTATGTAGAATTCCACGAAGTGGGACAATCAAGCACCAATTTGTTTTTAACACCCAGTTTCAATTATTGGACAGTTTTATGGAAATGCTCAACTCGCCTAGGTGTGCATGTTCAAAATATCACTTTCTCTGATCTTCTCAATTCCATCTTTCAGAATGTCCAATTCGTCCCTTGTGATCAGATTAAGGATGTGGGCAGAACACCTCATATGCAAAAGTGCACCATCCTTAATAAGATCAGATAAAAAAAGCCTTTGTCTCACTAGATTGATCATGGAGTCATTGGTAGTACAATTGTCAAGTGTAATTCTTGATAATAAACTATCAATGTTCCAATTAAGGAGATATTGAGATAGTCTTTCAGCCAGTCGCTCACTAGTGTGAGGGGCAGGGACATATAAAAATCTAATAAGATGGCTGCTAAACTTCCAATTGTTGTCTATACAGTTGGCAACTACAACATGTAACCTTTTTCTAATTTGTGGCAGTCCACATATTAGTGGTTATAGCAAGCCTCCCTTTGTTTTCATCAATGGCACTTTGAAGTTTGGACCTCTCGAACCCATACATAGTAACAATTTCCCTTTTAATCATATTCCTACTTGGGACTTTAAAGAGAGGGTTTATGGTACATCAAAACCTTTTGAAGTAAAGGTGGCCAGCCATGAAAAGAGGATACTCATGAATCAAGATCATGATGCATAGCTCTTTCCTAGACACCTCATTACTGAACTGATTTGTACTCAACTTAGTTGTACCCTTAGCTTTGTAGTTAGGGCCTAGGATTCTCTAACTACCATCATGTATTTTTTTTAACACAATGATTCCTATGGGTCCTTAAATGAGAAGTACAATTAGTGGACTTTCTTGCCAATGCCTTCTTACAATAGTTGCATTTCACTTTCAAAATCCGTTTAACAAATAGCCGGGTGAAGTGAGGCCAAACATCATATTTTAAGGCCCTAGATGCAACTAAGGGAGTTTCGGCAACATCATCTTGTGGTAGGTTTTCAAGATTAGCAAAGGAGGGAGTGGTGGTAGTCCATTGTTATTATCAACATGTTCGGGTTTCATCTGATTAAGAAAGAAAATAAAATGTTTTGAAATAAGGTTAGAAGAGACAAAAAAGGATTACATGTCAGAATGACTAGAGAAGATAGCGGAGATTACACTATTACAGATTGATCTCAACCTAATCCTAAAATCACTAGTCAATCAGCAATGATGATTGAATCCCATAACAATCGATCAAACAGGATTTCGTCATCATTACAGAAGATAATCTGATTTCAGAATTAGCTAAAAAGTTTAAGACTTTAAAAGATTCATTGTAGAAGAAAGACAAATATTAGAGATTGGGGAGATCAGAATTAACAGTTTCATCAAAGAAGTAGATAGATAGTACAGATTGGGGAGATCAGATTTATGTAAAGAGTTTAAGTGTTTAACTTATACTTGTTTTAGATCAGAGACAGAGATTAAGGATTTGAGTTTTCATTGGAGAATAATTAAGATAGATAGTAGAAATTTATGTATTCTTAAGCTAATCCTACCATCACTCAATTCTGTAATGATGATTGATTCCCATAACAATCAGTCAAACATGATTCGATCATTATTGCATAAGATAATAATTTTAGATTCTAAAGAATGAAAATTTAAACTTATACTTTCTTAAAAGTGTCTCAGTTTTCATTAGAGACGATAGAAAGAGTACAATTACAGAGATTAAACAGTTTATAAACATCAAACAAGAATTGTTCCTTTACACATCTAACCTTCAACATCAAACACACATGCACCTATCTAACATTAAAAAATAAAGATCAAATGTCTAACAATCTAACATCAAACATCTTACAAACATCTAACAGTCTAATTGTACTACTTTACACTATACATTTATAGAATTATTATCAATCAAACAATCACAAGTCAAAATATGTCTAGCAGTCTACGTTTACTATTTAAGCTTACCTCAATAATCGAAGTACCAAATTCCTGTCCTGCCTCCTAAGCAATATCAACTATCTAAAATACATAAGAATAAAAAAAATAGATTAGGGTTTTAAGAATGAGGGTTTCTAAAATTGAGGAACAAAATTTGAAAGTAACTAGCTAAGCTAATTTACTCGTATGGAGCCAAGGAAAAAATCCCAAATTTCAGAGATTAGGGTTTGTGGATTTTTGAATTTTTTTTGATGAACGAAAGAATTGCTGATGAACAAACCCTAAAATTAGTCAACTATGTATAGATACATAAGTATGAAAGGATATGAAAACTTATCTCGATCATGGATAGAAATCATATGCATGCATGATTTCTCCAAAAATTTATGTCGATTGAGGCATTTTCAGTGTCTGGAGGATGGATTAGGAGTGATTTATGATGACATTGATCACGAAATTGAAGATTTTGAAGAGGAAAAAGCCAGAAAATGAGGAAAAATTGGAGGGATCGAAGATATTTTGTGGTGGGATTGAGAGAGAAAGCCAGATCGCCGTTTTGGAATCGGGAGAAAATTTGAGAAGAGAGGGGCTGAATGTTGCGGGCGGCACAACCCAAACCCTAAATATGGACTTTATATCATGTGCAAAATGATGTCGTTTTGCTACCGGTTCGGTGATAGGCCGGATATCCCATTAACCATAACCGCCCATCGTCCGAGTTTGGTGGGTCGTGGGTGAGCCCGAAACCATTAAATATCTACGGTTCATGGACAGAAGCCTAGGTAAATCATGTAGGCTTCAACGGGTGATCGCCAAAATAACGTTTAAGTTATCTCGACAACACAAGTGTCATTTGTGTCCAAAGGTTCCTCTCGCTATGTTTCTACTCAAACTTAGCTATACGGTTTAGACTGAACAAATTCAGAATGATATCCAATTACATTACTAATTCGATTAATACTAACAATTAAAACTGAGGATTAAGTTTGAACAGAAGGAGAAAACAAGTTCTTGGAAGGGATCTTTGATCAAGCTCAAGTTCCTATCGGTACTAGGTTCGGACAGACGTTGGACTAGAATTGAATATTATAACTCCTCTTATCACTCGTAGGAATCCGCATGCACGATCATGCACATGCATTATCACTACTAACTTCCTGATCAAGGTTAGAATAGCCTCAACTAGGCTAACTAGTAATGAACACCGAGAAGTTCTACAAAGTGATAAGTTGCTCTCTTTTGAATTAAAGGAAATCACAAGTAATTGGAAATAGTGTTAACTTGGTCCATCAACACCTAAGCTACTGATAAGTACACCCAACTTGGTCCATTAGGTGCAAACCAGAGTGCCCGCCAATTACTCGATGAACAACCGTTAAAACCAAAAGAAACACAAAAGGTAAAATCGAGCTATTGGCTTGGTCCACTGACAACTTTCTTCTATCTTAGATTGTTAATCTTATGAATTTTAAAGTTCGATCAAACAAAGGATTTCATAGATTTGACCTAATTCAAGTCGTAACAGGAACAAGGTTGAAAAACAACAATCAAAGCAATCTTTTATTCAAAACCAAATATCCCACAATTGTCGACCCTATACTTTTAGGGTGAGTATCGTAGCTCAATTCTTACATCCCAACTAAAAACTCTAAAGATTTAGCTACTCATGTTTCTAGGAGAAGAGAAGACTCAAAAAGACCTAACCACCATCTTGTTGAAGAGATAACGAATCAGACTCGCTCCAGTCTTTGCTTTTGGCCTTCTAACTTCAATCCTAACTTCGATCTTCAATGGCAACTCCTTCGGATCTTCAATCGGACTTCTATGGATGGAAATATGATGGTTTTGCAAAGAGAACTCGAGAAAAAATCAATTAGAATTGTTGATGAAGAATGATCTTTCTCTTTTCTCAATTCGCTTCTTTTATATGACAACTGCTGGAACAGGGAGGTGCACGCCGTGCATGTATGCATGTAGATTTTGTTCATGACACGGATTGATATATATATATATAACATTCATCCAAATTTATACATGTTGAGAGAGTTAAAAATTAATGATTTCATATATCTTAACATCATAATTAAGAATAATAATAATTTGTGCATCATGTACATGATGTTGTATTAGACACATTATTTCACCATTACTCTTAGTTTTGAATAATTATGGTACTATTTTATAATTATTTATGCTTCATTTAATTTATTTAGGTTAGCAGTAATGAAGTAAGAGGAAAAATTCAAATCGATTGACGGATCAAAAAACTATTAATTGATTTATTTAGTTTGTAAATATTAAAATAAAAGAAAAAAAAATCTCAAATCAACACAGAACACACAATATCTAGTATATATATCATAGCTAGAATTAGCTAACTGATGGAGTTATGGACCCTATAATCATAATCGATCATCATTCATCACCATGATGTTTAAGCAGCAGGGGCAAAATCATAATCTCCACCACCATCATCGTCGTCATCTCCATCGTCGCCTTCATTACCACACGATTGGGCAGCAAAAACAGTGCCGGCGTAATGATTGCGGCACCGAGCTTGGTTGTAACAATCTCCATCCGCATGCTGCAACATCATAACCAACATGAAAATGTTCAACAGAGCACACATATTGAAGAAGAAGAAGAAGAAGAAGAAGAAGAAGAAGAAGAAGAAGAAGAAACTGCGCTAAGAATGGGTGAATATACTGTGTTTTCTTTGCTTTGAGGTTGTTGTATGATTGCGGGTTCTATGTGTTGGTGGATTTCTAAGATTATATAGAAAAGGAAGAAAAGGCGGAACACGTGGAAAGCGTGCTTCATTTGCATGGGGGAAGGATTTTGGCTGATGCTGGAGAGAGCTGGAACGTCGGGTGGTCCGTTTTCATATCGCCACATCAGCAACCCAGTTGACCGCTCAGCCAGACACCGAGACATGTCCGCGGCGACAGCCATTCACTGCCGACTGCCGAGCTGTAATCTCAATCGGTCTGAAGTGGAGGGTGGGGGCAGAAGGAGATGGAATCTTTGGAACTTTCTTTCTTTTGTGAGTTGATGGTTGAAAGTGCGCCACAGGGTCGAGAAAGAAGACAGAACAAACAAGGGTCTTTGTTTCGTATACAGTTTATTGGGAATTTTGGCTCAAATTATCCTCATTTATGTCATTTTCATTTTTAAAAATGATTTTTTATTACCACCTTTATCTTAGTTTGCAATTTCCTACATTTTATTATTATATCACTTTCATCCATACAATTTAAAAAATATTTATAAAAATACGATTCAAATTCATTATAATTTTTATCATCTCTATTATCTTAATAATAATAAAAAATTAATACAAGTTTTAATTATCATTATAAAAAATTTAAATTTATTATTAATAAAATTAGAAAGATACATGATAAGGTTAATTAATAATACAATAAATTATTTCATTATACACAATTATACAAAGTAAAAGTTTATTTAAAAGTAATTAATTATTTGATTAACACGATTACACAAAGTAAAAATTTGTTTAAAAGTCCATTATAAGTGACTTTACAGACTTATGTACTAATAATATCAACTTGTTCCACGTATGATAATTTTGATATTGCCACTCACTCATGCTTCAAACTAACCGAGTGCCATTAATAAATATTTTTGCTTATTCACTTTGCCATAGGGAAGACTAGTTATATTCCCCCCTGTTAGTTATTTCCTCTTTTAATTAGCTATTTTTTCTCGTAACTAATTATTGACTTAATTGTAACTGATTATTTTTTGTTGTAACTTGCTATTTTTCATGTCAGTGAGTCTAATAACTAATTCTCCTACTTGTATAATTAGGTATTAAGTCATATAATAGCTAGTACTAATTACAGAATGAAACAACTAGTATTAAGTCATATAAAATACCTTGTTATTTTATGATATAACTAGTTATATTTTAGTCTAGCTAGTTACGTAAAATTTGCTGGAAAGTCACGGGAGAGCCGCCAACCGGTCGCTGAAAACTCGTCCAACAGTCACCAGAAGCTCTCTTAAGGCCGAGGAAGTGACGTGGGCTTTTGAAAAATAAAAAAAATTAAACAAATTAAACCGCCAGGAAGAACTGTTTGAAGGTCTATGCACAGGAAACAAAATTAAATATGATGCACGCTACGCCACTGGCCGTATATTCGCAGGCATTGCATCAAGATCATCGAAGATCAATAAATGTATGGCGAGAGCGAACTTTTTTCTGAAAACTCACCTCAACGGCTCATTCATGCATGTGGAGTTGCTTCATGATTTAGCCATGCATATATTCTGGAACTGTATATATATATATAAGCCATTGAGAGAGAGAGTTCAGAGAAAGTTGGATCTCTGGATAGGAAATGAACAGATAATTTGCAGTGCAGCAATAATGTAATTTAATCAACTGCACTCCCTTCTGCTGCAGTCTTTATATATAATTATAACAGCCTGGAGACATAGAAAGACTCCATTAGGCACCATATATATAGAGACAAAACCAGATGATCTTCTCTCGTAATTATTATGTTGCTTAATACACAGTTTAATCCTTCCACTATGCAAAGGTAACAAATAACCATTCTAATTTGTTTTTATCGAATTAAGCTCCTCTACCTTGAAGCTTCTAACAAACAAGTCACCTATTCCTTTTTTCCATCCACCCACCGTTATACTTGTTGTATTAACATGTCTAATATAATCATCCATTTTTCTTACATGATAATTACAATAATATCCACATAGATGAAAAAAATACAACAATATAATATTTGTATTCATTTTGTAAATATTTAGATATTTTTTTTTAATTGAAGAAAAACCCTCCGGTGGCAATTAACATGCACCGAATATAAACGCTAGATGGCGAAATATCATTGACTGGTATTCTTTTAATAAAACATAATATTGAATTAACACTTACAACTAAATCACTTAAATTTATTCGATTTAAATTTATTAATTTTTCTTTCATTTTTTCTATTACATTTTTCTTCCACACATTAAAAGCATCACCCTAATGCTGAAAAAACGACAAGATTCAATAAAATAAAATGAGAGGCATAGGGTGGATAACCACAAAAAAACTTGATGTACCCGATACAAATGCTAGATGGCGGAATACCATTGACTGATTTTTTTTTAATAAAACATAATATTGAGTTAACACCAAAATATATCGAACAATACAGCTAGATTACCCAAATTTATTCGATTTAAATCCGTTAACTTCTTTTTCATTTTTTCTATTATAATTTTCTTCTATACATTAAAAGCATCACCCTAGTGCTGAAAAAATAGAGGGGATTGAATTGATAAAATAAATTGTCAGAAGGGTTGTTTGTTAGCGTTTCATAATAAAAGGGCCAAAATGTGTAGGCCAAATTATTTGTATCCACAAAAAATGAAACAATATCATGTCAAACAAGTTAAGCTCAAAGACAAATTATCCTTCTCTTCAGAGGGTTTCTCAATAAGTTGGAGCAAACACCAAAGGAAGATCTTCTAGTTAAGCAAAAGTAGTCATTTACAATATCTCCTGAAACAAACTGTGACCGTAAAAGACAAGAAGATGTGTTCACTTCTTTGATAAAGATTATTGCTTTCTCAATTATTGGTGTATTATGTGTAATTTAGGTTAACGCTATTGGCGGAGTCAGAGTTTGAAATGCCATTAACTTTAGTTTAGGGATGTGAATATGTAATCGTTATCGGTGACACTATTTATGTTGGGCTTACATTGTTTAAGCCCATTCTCTGTTTTCTGAGCTTTCATTTTCCGACAACCTAAAGAAGGAAAGTTCCCATTGCTGTGATTAGTTTGCGGGGAAATGAGAGTGCATTGTTGAGAAATTACTTCAAACGCAGTGACTATTTTATCACGGTCAGGGCCTAATCGTTTGCATTGACTGTGAATTTTGTCGATTTCTTTTTATGTTCGGACTCATATAAATACTTATTACTATTTTGTAATATAATGTTCTACTAATTGTAAAATTGTATAAATGAATTTATTCTTCTTTCCGTCCCCTTTTATGATGGCCACTCTTACACGTACAAACTGATAGGTACAAATGTGGCCTGGAAGAACAGGGGTCATCCTTTGCCGGTATCGGATATGTCAGTGGAGAGAGGGTAACACTCATTCATAGACACATAAAAATTAAAATACAACACCTAATGAGGACGAAACTAATATCATTAGGAGACCTAATAGTTAACCTAATGATTAGGACATTTTTATTAGCTTTTAGATTTTAAGTACTTAATCTAATGGTTCAGATTAAAAAAAGGTAGGAGGATAAAAATTATTCCTAATTCAATGAATTTTGAAAAATGGGTAATATGCAATCTCATGAATTCCGCTTCATCCATATTATAACCGTCCACATTTCCTTTTTCTTTCAATTGGAACAGAAAACCACCTTTATCGCCGCTGGGTTTTTTTTACTTGCTTTTGTCAATTGATAGCGTCGCCGACGACCGCCTTTTCAACAGCGGCAGCCCGAAAGGTAAGCCCACGTCCTCCCTGTTTTTAAAATCGTTTTAAACCACAATTTATGGCGATTATAAACCCTCGTCATTTGTTTCTTCTCTAGTCACGATTGCTTCTACTCCAAAGCAATTAGAGCCCTCAACTACCAGAAGATTGCATTAAATTTTTCGGCCACCCATTTTACCAAAGGAACAGGTTAGTCCCCGACGATATTCTCTTCAATTCGTTTTGATTTGAATTGGCATTGACTTCTGATTCTACCTAATTAACCAACGGGAGAATATGCCTCCTAAACGCGTTAATTCTCCACGAATGACTCTCAGTCGTTCAAGAAACTACAACTATGGGGAATAGATCGAAGGAAGACACGGCTTCTCAGCGCATTAATCTTCAAGATTTGGCTGTTCGAGACAACATTTAACAGTCTAAATCATGCGCAGAGGTTAGTGTTAGTAGTTTATTTTTGTTTTTGACAGATTGAAATTCAGTTTTCAGTGTTTTCAGTTGTTAGTGTTTTGATGTATCTAATTTTCCAAATTAGGTCATCTGGTTCCATGACTTTGTTTGTGGTATAGACTTGTTTGTTGTTAAGATTGTAACAAATTGTACAAAAAGATTAATGTTGAAATTTGTTGTTCAGGTATTTGGTGAAGAAATTTGATGTGCTAATCTTGGTCAAATCGTAAAGAAATTTATTTTTTTGAAGGTCAATTGAGCATTTGCTATGGAATTGTTGGCCTGCCATCTGGTTCCGTGGTTGAATTGGTGGAACTGGTTTGTGATGAGTTGGGAAAGTTATAGTTTGGATAAGTTGTTTAGTTTTGAAATTTGTTGTCCCATAAATTGGTAGTGGAACATGAAATTATTATTTTTGGTATGTTTGAGTATGTTTAGCCTTGAATTATTTTTTTCTTTTAATTGATGAGATAGGTATTAAGATTAAAATAGCATGGGAGGGTTTTCAAGTCAGAAGATGGTGACCCACCTAAAGAGAGCGTTGAGGAAACAGAAATGGATGATTACTTAGAAAATGAAAACAAGAAAGTGGTAAATTGCGAATTACTAACAGGTTGATTTTGAGAAATATTATTGTTAATCACTATGATAGTTTAGTGCTATGTTCCGGTACAAAGGAACATCTTGTATTAAAACACGATAACTAGTACCCCATCAATTTCATATTCAGAAGAATTCGATTGATCGATATCTACAAAAAAAAGCAATAAAAACTATTACAAATTGTCACAATTCATTAAAAAGGTACATAAAAAAAGATAATTAACTGAATTATTACTGAATAGGTGAAAAAGATACAAAATATAACCGTGGGAGAAATTAGGACGTGGGTCGATGCAGAACTAAAAGAGGAAGAAGACGGAAGTGCATATCCAAAAATATTCATTCTACATAAAAGAAAAAAGCAAGTTAAGCCAGAACTAAGTATGAAAAAAGGATGAACAACAGGAAATTAAAAAAAAAGTGGAAACCTGGAAGACTCTTGATCTAATAGTTCACCGGAGAATTGAGAAATGACAACATCTGACAAAACCTGAAAACCGAGAAAGCATGTGCTTAATCAATTAGCCGCGGATGGCCAGAATAGAAAGAGTCTGCACAAACAATGGACTATGCGCCATCGTCGGATTTGTTATCGGAGCTAATTAAAAGACATTGTCGGAGAAAGAAGATGCCGAAGAAAGAAGAATGTGGCGTCAGAAAGATGAAATAAATTTAAAAAATAATAATTAAAGGAAACAATAACTACCTTAAAAACGATACACATGTTGAAAATATGCACCTAGGGTTCGACCTTGGTGTGATGCCGGTGTTCGTACGGATGCGTGGACTCACAGGGAACCTCACCTTAGCTCAGAGCAATCAGGAACTAGCTAGCATCAACTCTTCTATGAGCTAGTTGATGGTAGGGATTGACACTCCAGCTCATCCAGCTCAACTTGAGCTTGATGCTAGTGTCACTAGCTACGATGCTGAGTTGAGCTACGTGCGGGTAGGGAGCTATATGATTGGGGCGGTTACTCCTGCTCTTAGGACGAATTGGCTCACACCTCTTCGTGATATTCAAAATCAATTCTGAGTTGTTTTCCCTCCAAACCCGTAGGGCTTCAAGGTAGTTACCTTTTAACCAGCTTCAAGTCTATCCATACAAATGAAGATGCCTCTTGATGCATGAACTCATTCCCCTTCACCCTTGGACCCCTTGCCCATATAAAGAAGACAGTTTTGTGGGAGATGCACACTAAAAATACACATCTATCCTAGCATATGAGATTCTAAGTTAATCTAGTTTCTTAAGCCAAAGAACTCGAGTGTAGATGATCTTATCCTTATAAGAGATTTCCTGATACCCAAGGCTTATAGGGTGGAAATACTCTTTTCACAAAGCGGTGCCCATGATTCCATCTTAATCTTAGATCTCTTTACATGTCGTAGCTCGACATATTGTTTCTCGAAACCTTTCGATCTAATAATCAAAAAGAGCATTTACCATGTACAAGATTGCTGCAATCAAGGAGATGAAAGTATCATTTAGCAAGCTTGGGAAGTTTGAAGGTGTGAATTTTGCCGTTGGCAGAAGAAGATGTACTTCCTTCTCACCAAATTGAAGGTTGTGTATGTTCTCTCTACACCATATCTCCTGGAGGCTGAAGAGGAGACGGGTGAGCAGAAGGAGGAAAGGGTGAGATCGATGGTTTCAGATTCCAAGAAACTTGGAAGGTCATCAATGAAGATAACCTTTTTTTTAAGGTCAGGAAAGTTCAGTGACCAGCCTGCATGTTTGGAAAGTTGAGTGATCTTTTTGTAGCTTCTAGAAATTGGATAACTGATCTGAACATCAGTATAATATTCAAAGACTGAATCAGTAATTTGCCAAGCTGGGCAAAGAAAGGACGGTTCTGTCCCTATAAGTTTCAGATTGTTGCAAAGAAGTAAATGGAGCATAACTTGATGGTTTGATGTCCAAACGACGCACAGTTAGAAGCGACGGACTAGTGGCAGCGAGTGGAATCATGTCAACTCAGAATTAGGGGTGTTATCTTCATACAACGTGGAGGTTTAGGATTACTTTTTTACTTTAAACGTAGAACTGTAATAGGTTTGTCAGGAACCCAATAATTAAATTTTAAGTGTGTACAGAGCAGGACTCTTAGAACTGTACAGTAGTATGTGATCTATTGTATCGGTGTTGTATTTCAGAGCAGGGCTCTCAGGCTGTACAATAGCGTGTGATCTACTATACAAATAGTTATATTATTTCGAGCATAAACTCTTGGCAATTGAATTGTGGCGTGTGAGTCACAGTTCAGATTAGGGCAGGATTAGGATTAGTTAGATAGCTCTCGTTTATAAATTTTCACCCACCTATGGATTGCCAATCCCTCAGGATTCATTCAGGTTTAGGCAGGAAGTGACGAGCAAGCCTTTCAGTGCTGCTCTCACGGTATTTCAAGGTGGTTTCATGGTATGATCCACCGTGAGGTTGTGCGCTCATAGCTAGTGGTGGTTGATGCTAGATTGATGCCTACAGGACCATAGAGTCACATTATTAGTTTTAGTGTTTAGATAGATTTCTTATTCTATCCTCAGTTGAGATTCAGTAAAGTCTTAGTATAGACACAGTGAAGTCTCAATACAGGCACAGTAAAGTATCAGTACAGTTTCAGTAAACTCTCAGTACAATCTCAGTTCTACGTTAGTCTAGTTTAGTCACTCACTGCTTACCAGTCACCTTGATAAATATTATTTTCCTTGGTCTATCTGTCCTCAGTCACAGGTACTGGAGCTGATGGTGGGGAGAGAACTAGTCGGAGTTTTGATATCAAATGATATTGTGTATTTTCAAAACTAGAGTTGCATCTCCACTTACCTTGTTTTTCAGCATGCATTTAAGGATTCAGAATCCTTGACTGTTAGCATTAAAAGGTTTAATAAATGGTTCATGTTCAGTTTTTAATGCTTGGTTTATGCTTTGTTTAGTAATTATGGGTTGAGTTTGATTTAGTTTGGAATCCGAGTAGGCTTCCTCGATTGAATCAGGGATTTGACCGGGAGTTATAGGGTGGGGTTTCACAATGTCGTTGGGTGTTCACTATTAAACGTCACCCCGACATATCTATTGATTGCTATAAAGCTCGCTTGGTGGCACAAGAATTTCGACAGGAATATGGAATTGATTACGAGGAAACGTTTGCTTCGATAGCCAAGATGCAAACAGTTTGCTCTTTGTTGGTCATTGCTGCTCATTGTAACTGGGAGCTTACACAACTTGATATTAAGAACGCTTTTCTCCATGGATATTTGAAGGAAGTCGATATCTTGTATGTCTACTAGGATATTTATCAAGTGAATCTAATGTTGGTTGGTTGCTCCGCAGATCTCTCTACGATTTGAAGCAGGCTTCACGGGCATGGTTTGAGAAATATGAAACAACGATTCTTGGTCATGGTATCACTCAAAGCCTGAATGATCCATCTCTCTTCATTAAACGCATGGAAGCCGATTTAACTGTGTTACTTTTATATGTAGACGATATGATTCTCACTAGAGATGATGTGACTGGCATTGCTACCGTTACAAAAGTTCTTCATGACAGTTTCAATTTAAAAGATGTCGACACTCTTTTCCTTTTTGCTCGATCTGAAAATTCAACGTTCTGCTCGTGATATCTTTATAAGCCAACGCAAGTATATAATTGATCTTTTGTGGAAGCTAATTATGCTCGTTGCACTCTTGTTAGTAAACCAAAGGAGGTAAATTTGAAACTTAGTCGTGAAGATGGTTATCTCCTTCAAAACCCAAACCAGATACAGAAAATTGGTTGGCAGCCTCATCTATTTAATGTGGACGAGATCTGACTTGGCCTATGCAGTGCATGTGGTAAGTCAATTTATGGGCATCCACGAAAACCTCACCTTGATGCAATTTTTGGTATTATGCGCTATTTGCAAGGAACTCGTACTATGTGTGTTTTCTTCCTTTCTATTGGTTTGATGCATATTAACGTGTATATAGATGCAGACTACACAAGATGTATTTATATCGGTAGGTCCAAATCTGGATGGTATGTGAAGATTGGCAATGCTTGCATTGCATGGCGTTGCAAGAAGCAACAAAGAGTTTCGAAATCATTCACTAAAGTCGAGTATCATTCGATGTTGGAAGTTTGTTCCGAAATGGTGTTGTTGACATTGTTATAAAGTGAGTTGGGCCATCCAATTGAGTTGCCAGTTAATCTACATGCTCATAATACTAGCGCGGTACAAATTGCCTCACACTTGGTATTACATGACAGGACCACATTGAAATTCATGTACACTATATTCGACAATTGATTCAGAACAATGGAGTTAAAGTGCATTATTTGAAGATCGAGGATCAGATTGTGGATGCATTAACAAAAGCTTTGGAAACTAGTCGTCATTGATTTTTGTCTACCGAATTGATGTGTCAAACCCAACATCAATTTGAGGGAAACTGTTAATATATCAGATGACTTATTATAATTGTTCATAGTAGATTAGTTATGAATATTTGTCTCATAAAAAACCTGCTATAACATCTAATTTTGTTATCATATGATGACATCATTATTTATCATTAGATTAGTATCAAAATTTTAAGGTTGAAATAAATAAAAATACATACGGAAAATTATTATCTAATTATAATTTTTTATTCTATTTAACAACTCACCCACTTACAAAACAATTCACCTCCATTGTCGTCTTAATTTCTACGATAATCACTTATTCATTCTCCTCACCTCTATCTAAATCTATCTCCTTCACATCCTTTATAAAAACACATACAATAAAAATAAAGAGGGAAAAAAAAAGATGACAACACTTCTGAAAATATGAAAAATCAAAGTTAAAATTTTTGATGGAAATTTCTCGCTCTCTCTCATTTTGGATATGAGTGATGGGTCTAATGGTTACCCTTCTTAAATCATTGATCGATTTGATTTCATTGACCAGCTCCTAAAAATGATGATCGCTCACCCTAAAATTGCATTTAAGTACTTTCAAATTTTGACATCTACAGTGAACTAAAAGAAAGACAATAGGCAATCGAGAAATCCTGATATTAAGGCCGGCTATTTCAAATCTGGAGCGGAGCTCATTGATCTGCCGCCATATAAGAATGACCGATGAAGGTTGGAAGGTCTACAACTCGATGTATAAAAACCATGACTTAATACTTCGAATCTGACATAGGTTTACTTTGTTCATGTTCGAATACTTATTAGTAATGGCAGGTACAACTTATTTTATTTTGTAATTAATTTCTCTAAGTATATTTTTATAAGTGATATTTATTAATTTTGTAGTAGTTGAAATTATCAATTTTCGTTGAAGTTGATTCATTATCAATTTTCGTTGAAGTTGATTCATTATCAATTAAAGGTACATATAAATACTAATATAATACCTATAAACTGATTTGAGGTACTAATTTTTTATATATTATGAACTTATAGATACAAATTTTGATATGGTATCAAATTAAACTTCAAACATGAAAATTTCAAAGAAAAAAGAGACTAAAAAAAGTAAGAAATAAAAAATAACTTTAAATATTTTTATTACATAAGTACTAATCTAGATCATTAAATGAATACATAATTTAAATTAATATTATCATATAAATAATTTAAATGTTTATTATCAGGATATCCGATTATTTTAGAGTTAAAATCAAACTATATCCTTCATCTGTATTCGGCCGCCGGACTCCACCTAATGAAATCCCATCTCTTTTCCCGTAGAAAAGTCGATCCGAATCAGAAACCACGTAAATCTCCATCTTGTGTTCTTGATTCTCTTTCGTTTATATATTCATCCTTTTGCTTTTACTCGAGCAAATGATTCATCTTTTTCTTTATAATTGCAGATCCTTACATCTCAAGGAGAGCTTAGTTATATATTATTATCTCCCCGAGCTCGTTCGTAACGAGAAGTGATCACTGTGGATTAACTGTGCCACCAGTCTGCTTGTTGCCGTTGTTGGCTTTACCCATGATGGCTTCCTTAGCAGACTTCAAAGTGTTGGAAACGGCAGCAGCTGCACCCGCTAGAACACCTCCGGCAGTACTGGAGGAGTCCTTATCATCATTATTATTCCGCCGCAGATGAACAACTCCAACCTTTTCTCTCCCGGCTTCTCCTTCCCCTACCGATGACCGGCGATCTACAGTCTCCACTTTGGTCTCTATTGCACCTTCCTCATTCAACCTCTCTACCCCCTGGCATCCACGTTCACAATACAAATTTGAATTATTGGACAAGTTAAACAAAAAAAGTCTAACCGAGTGCACATATACGTACTTTTGTGTTCATGTTGTTGGAGCCGTTTCAGAGGGACGCCACAGCCAGTATTTTCAGTTAAATAAAAAAAATTAGCGCCTAGTTGATGGAGAAGGTGGCGGCCAATGTCTTCTTGTTATTATAGTGATCTAGCATGGTAGCCATTGCACCGGATACTGGACACGTTATCCATGACGTGGACGCAAGTTAATCAGATAGCCGGACACGTTACCCCCCTCCCCTTCTTTCAGCCTTGTATTCAATTGCTGACTGGGTGAAGGTTGGGCTTCCCAAATGCATAAGCTCATATCTGATGGGCCTTCAGTCATCAGTTTGATGCGTTGTATACTTGTATTGTATGTAATGTGGTGTAGGTGCACTGCACAATGAAATTCAGGTCTGGGTTTCTTAAAATTGACCTGATATCAACAACAAGAACCGAAAAAAAAAATTATTTAATAATTCTTAACTACAAATTATCAATTTTAGTAATTAATTTATCAATCAATTTTTAACCATCTACATCGTTAATTTTTTTTAATAATTTATAAAAATTACTTAAGTTTTGTTAACATTATTTATGCACCAATGATAAAAAAGATATTTTCTAATTATAAATGTCATTCCTTAAAAAATAGATCACTTTGTCTAGGTGGCATTACTAATTGACTTGCTAAATAAGCAAGATTGCTAAATTAGTAAATATTCTTACATCCTAAGTAATTGCTTAATTATGGTTACATCACTCTACACATCACTTAGCAATTTCTAAAACGTTTAGGATGCGGATGCTCTAAAACTGAGAGAATTCACTAACCAGCTATGGTGCCGCAGTTTGGTCAATATATTTTCATATCTGATGGGCCTAGTGGACCCTTAACTGTTTCAGTATAGTAGAAAACAATAAATAGAAATAGGCCTGACAATACGAATTCGGGTTTTTGGTTGAACCGAATTCGTCCAACCGAAACCAAATTCAAAGGTGTGAAAACGATGAGGAAATTGGTATCCAATTCGAATTAAGCGAATTCGGCTAATTTGGTCTAATAACCACATTCGCCCAATAAACATTGCATTATTAAAAAATTTATTATTTCATTATTTTATTGTATTGAGTATTCAGAAGGACATAAATCGAAATCCCCCAACCCCGAATTTCACATCCCTAGCCGGTAGGTGACAGCCAACTCTTCGTCTCTTCGAAACTGCACCTATCCATCTCCTTCTCCTTCGTCTCTTCCATCCATCTCCTTCTCATTCGTCTCTTCCATCCATCTCCTTCTCCTCCGTCAAAATTGTATCCATCTCCTTCAGCAAAGCATCCATCTCTTTCGTTGAAACTCCATCCATCTCCTCTGTCAAAACTGCATCCATCTCCGCCACAACCCAATCGAAATCGATACCTCTTCCTCTACCTCTCTCTTCGATTTTTTGTCGTCGTCCTTCATACTACTATTTCTTTCTTTCTTTTGATGTTATCAATTTCATGTTTCTTCAATTTGGGCATTTCTCTAATTTTCTTCGATCTTGATTTCTGTTACGGCACTGTCGTCGTCCTCTCTCTTTTTGACAATGTAACTAAAGACTAATTGATTATCAAGTTTGTTCTAATTGGTTAGGGGTTGATGGGTTATTGGTTAATGATTATATCATTATGATTCAGAGATGGCAAAAGAAAACAAAGAGAGAAAGATACAGAATCGAGGAAACGTAAGAAGTCATCTCAACATAGTAGAAGCTCGACTACCATTCAAGGTGCGGAGACCATAAATCCAACCATAGCTCCAAATACAACATCTCATATTGGTTCGCCTCCACCAACTCAGCCAACTTCTACATCATTTCCTGCTTCTAATTCACAACCAGAGCCAGAGGCTCCAGCTCCAACAGCTCATGTTGCTTCTACACCACAAGCTCCACCAAAAAATTTGAAATGAGCACTAGACAAACCGAGGTCATCAATATGGACCACTCTGAAACAGTTAAGGAATTAAGATGGAGAGAAGATGGCTAAATGCATATTCTGCCATGCTATTCTTGCAGCGAATTTGCGAAAAATGGTACGTCCTCTTTAAAAGGTCATGTCGAAGCATGTGCTAACGCTAGAGCAGAAAAAGATGGTCAACTATTGTGAATTTTCAACCTTGTGGGAATTTGGAAGGGGAAGGAACTTTAATAAATTGGAAGTTCAATCAAGCTGAGATTAAGATTGATTTAGCCGAAATGATTACAAATAATGAGCTTTCTTTTATGTTTGTGGAGTATGAGGGATTTATACGGTTCATGCGTTGTGCTTGCCTCTTGTTTATAATCCCTTCTAGGAGATCAATTAGAGAGGATTGTTCTAGATTGTTTTTTATGGAAGGGAGAAGTTGAAAGAGTACTTTAGAGCAACATATGATGGTAGAGTGTCCATTATTACAGATGGTTGGATATTTGTATAGAATTTCAATTATATATAGCATTACAACTCATTTTGTGGCAAAGGATTAGAAGTTTCACAAGAAAATAATCAACTTTCAACGCATAAAAAGCCACAAAGATGTTGATGTTCGAAATGCAGTTGCCACTTGGTTGGAGGAGTGTGGACTAAAGAGTATATTCACGGTTACAGTTGGCAATGCAAGTGCAAATGATACCGTTGCCACAACTCTTAAAGACAAGCTGAAGAGTTGCGGTACTAGTATGCTAGATGGAAACTGTGACACATCAATTTCAGGTCAATTATTGGTTTGCGTTTAGAGTTGAACCGGCTGAGTTTCAGTATGATAAATGGACCATCACGGGCGTGACCAGTAGTCAGTCACGGGCATGGTTGTCAGAATGACCACAATCATGATCAGCAGTCAGGCACGGATGTGACCATTAGGAGCACATGGTTGTGACCATTAGTAAGTCATAGGCGTGTTGATCAGGCCGCCACGAGTGTGGTGGTAAGTCAGCCACGAGCGTGGTGGTAAGTCAACCATGGGCGTGATGGTAAGTTAGCCACGGGCGTGGTGGACTTATTATATAAGTTAGAACCGTGACCTTAAGATCAGAAACACATAAAAAAAAACCCCTTTGACGGCGATTGGTTAAAACCTTTATACCAGCAATGTACAGTGATATAAGTCGCCTCCAACATCCATGGCCCACCAATGATCGCATTCTCATAGTCCTTCTTTTCTCAATAAAACATCCATTGTGCATATAAGAAATCTAGATGCACCCATGCTTAGCCCAAAGAAAATTAAGTCAACGTGCTAGTGGGATGTAAGAGACTCTCCGACCAAAGCCTTTTACAACCAATGCCGATCACCACTCCCGGCGGAAACTTAACTTTTCCGCCGCTGTAAACGGAATCGAAGGACACAAAGGGTCGTCCTCATCTTCATCAATCATATCATCCTCTTCTCTCATTGAGTCCGTAATATCTTCTGAGTCTGAATCCGCGACATACCAATCCTCCACACGATTAAACAGGGTTTTAGTTCCCTGCATCCAGACGTTCTGCGTAGCTGGCTGCTCCTTCATCGTCTCATCTTCCACAAGTTCCTCATTATTCAGCTCCTCATGGGTGATATCTTGAATTGTGACATCCGCGATCCCCGCTGATCGATTTAGGTTCATTCCCTGAACTTTCTTTTTGGCCTGTTGCGATTCTCGATCACCTTTTGCCAACGCGCGACGATGATGCTGGGGGCAACGGATACCACTCAGTGGATCAGTAGGTTTAGGAGCAACGGAGTTCGTCGGCAGCGGCGACGGTGTCACCATAAGAAAACCTAAATAGCGGGCGACAACCAAGTTAGGGTTGAATTCCGAGAAACGCGGAGCAAAAATTAAAACTCTAACTTTTGATCATAGATCAAAATTAATAAATTCTAAACCCTATATATCAAATTCTAACCCATAATACTATACCACGAATACTAAACACAAACTTTCAACCTCATAAAACTTAATTTTACGTATAAAATACAGCAAAAATTTGATATACGAAGTACCGATACTCTTAGGATAACGAAACATTTTCCATATATTAATAAGGATACAGAATTATAGATATACAAAATTAAAATTAATGATGGGATTAGGTGAATAGGTGTCTAAAATGAGTAAGAAAAGAACTGGCGAGCTAGGTTGTGACCCAACACAACCTCAGAAGAAGTGGTGAGGTGGAGATGATCTGTCTTTAGCTCCAATCCCTTGGCATCTACGCATTTCACATTGGTAAGTTTTATTCCCAGCTGCGCTTTCCTCACTTGCTCAACAAACCTTCCTTCTCCAGATGCCAATGCCACCTTTCCAAACACCCACCAGCCCCAAACTAATTTTAATGATACATCACTAGCTAATTATAAACTTGCAATTACAAAAAAAATCCTTTTTTTAATCAAATAAGGCTTTAGATAATGCTTATTTTATTTATTCACAAAGTGTTGGCCACATGTATTATTATTATTATTGTGGGTGGAGGCATGATGACCTTTGTCAGCATAATTACATGATTAGAATAAAAATTGTTAGCACGAGTAATCACAACCCCTAATCCAAAAGCGAGATATAGAGGCCATTATATTGCACGCCTAGCTAGAGCCAAACTACACATGGGCAGTGGTTTAAGTTCAAGTAATGGTTCTGGACCACTAAATTTTAAAATTTTGATTTTTGACTAATTTAACGATCTATATAAAAAGGACATTATAATTTTTTGACAAAACTCATTTTCATTAATTATTTTTATAAAAACACTGCCACCTCATCATTACGTTGACCGGTCAATGATTTTAATTTGTTTTCGGTTTTAGTTTAGGTTTAGTGTTTGGATTTTGGGTTTAGTATTAAGATTTTGAATTTTGAATTTTGAGGTTTAGGGTTTAAAATATTAGGTTTTCAATTTTTAGGTTTAGAGTACTGAATTTTCAGTTTTGGATTTTAAATTTTGAATTTTACATTTGGGTTATAAAATACCGAAAATGCCCCTACAGTCAAAAACTATATTCTGCTGGATTTAAAATTGCTATTCTAAACAGGGGATCCTTAAAATTGAGTCCGTCCTAGTTTACTACTAATTTGGCAGCCTTTATTGTATGGTAACCCACACTCCACTTTTTCCCCGCCGTAATGTTCTACTCTCGGCCTTCTCTTCTTCTTCTTCTTCTTCCACCAAATGAGACAACTTTACCCAATAACTAGCACAATATTTAGCTCTTCCGATCCAGAAACAACTCCAATGTTACAATGCCTTCAAATTTTGTGAAACGAGACCACCATGCATTATGATAATCCCCCCTCTCACGTCTTAATTTATTATTATTATAGTATATCAGGAGATTGATGAAGCTAACATTAATGTTTACAATACTTGACTAGCTATGATTTTTTCCGAGACGAATGACTCATGGTAATTGACACATAAGTTTTATAATTTTGTTAGTTTAATGTCAAAAAAAGGATCACACCATTTAAGGCCATGTTTTATGTTCTTTTTACAACAATCAAACCCATATATTATTGCAGTAAGAAACTTGAAATATACCCGCATATTATTGCATTAAGAAACTTGAAATATACCGTATAGGTGGTAATCTGAGAGGTACAATCTAGAAGTATTAACCTTAAAACTAATCAATTTTACATCCTAACACTCCTTAATGTCGTGACTCATCTAGTAAAACTAAAAAAATCAGACAAAACCGATTCAAAGTAACAAAACTAGCTAAACGGAAAACCAGAGAAACGAAATAGCATAACAAGTGCAAACAAAAAAACATATAGGTTCAACAAGTTAATTTATGTTGGTTTGGGTACTGGTTATCCTCTTTTTAAAAAAATGCAAATGTTAGCATATAAAAAACAAAGATATTATTGAAAATTGAAAAAGTAGATAAATCACAATTTTAAAACTCACAAAAATTAACTTCTTGTTGAGTTTTGATTTAGTGTTTTAGTTCAATTTTTTTTAAATGTACAAATTTAAGATATACTTCTCCTATCAAACGAAAAATCTAAAAAAATTATCATTTTATTCAAAACACGAACTCAGAGCACAAATACCAAACATGCTCTAATTTATTAGAATCAATTAGTGATGACATAAGCCAAATTAATTTGAAGGCAAAAAGGAAAGAATTTAGAGAACCAACCAGGAGGATAGGCAAAGAAGGAATGCGAAGATCAGAGCGCAAATCCGAAATAAGTTTTTCCAATCTCCATTTGTAGCCCTCGGCGTCTTCTCTCCGCAGTGTATCGCTCTCCCCTTGATACCACAATAACCCCCTAATCCTCCCTCCATTTTTAGATGCCTCTCTCGTCCTCGCCACCATCCCACGGTACAACCTCCTCCCTTTTCTCCACCGTCGGATTCCGGTGCCTCCCACCGCACAAGGAACCAACCCAACCACCATCCCGCTCCTACTACTATTATTATCATTATTTGTATTTGAATTTCGAAGTAGAGAATTGGCGAATGCCATACCTGGCCCCACCCCACATGTTTTGTTTTCTCCCACGTCGATATCCAAGTGGAGTGGCTCCCTTGCTATTTCCCATTCCAGCCTGGCACTCAGTCGGAGGATGCCCGGGTTTGGAGCTGAAAGCTGAGGGACGACGCCGTTCCACTTGCCGTGATCCACTCCTCCTCTCCCTGCCATGTTGCTCTGTCCTGCTAGGATGAATATGTCTGTCGGATAAGCTGCTGCATGTTCGTATAATAATGTTACAACTGAGCAGAACAAGGTGGACATCATCAGCTTCGACATTACCCTTAAAGCCTAACGAATTAATAATTCTTCAAAAGCAGTGTGAAGTCGTGACAGAAGAGGAAGAAGAAGAAGAGGGCAGAGAAATGGAACCAAATCTTAAGCTCGGTTTGTAATTTTGCGTTAAATGCAGAAAGGGTACTGGTTTCTGATCTTCCCAATTTAAGCCATTTACGTATACACTCGGCCAACTCGGTTGCTTTTGTCTCGGTGTCTCTGTTTTTGGGAAAGGGAATATATATCATGATCAATTTTGTTTTGTTCATGTGTAATTTTCGAATTAGTTTTGATATCTGAAATCAAATGGCCACTAGTCAATTATGAGTGTTTCCTTTTTCAAAAAATAAAAAATAAAATAAAATCATGGGTTGTTTCGAATCTGATATCATAAATTGTATCAGAGTCCAAATTTAGAGGCAGAGAAATGTTTATGACTGCAATATAAAAAACCTGCAAAAGTGCACAAATGATTGAAGAATTCAAAAGGGCAATGATGTCATAGTTCGAAATGACTGACTTAGGACTCATGAAGTATTTTCTAGGAATTCAAGTAAAGCAGAAACCTGGAGATATATCATGATCAATTTTGTTTTGTTCATGTGTAATTTTCGAATTAGTTTTGATATCTGAAATCAAATGGCCACTAGTCAATTATGAGTGTTTCCTTTTTCAAAAAATAAAAAATAAAATAAAATCATGGGTTGTTTCGAATCTGATATCATAAATTGTATCAGAGTCCAAATTTAGAGGCAGAGAAATGTTTATGACTGCAATATAAAAAACCTGCAGAATTATTAATCGTTCAAAAATCGTATTTTAAATTTAATTACTGAAAATATTAAGATAAAATTGATATTTCACAATTATCCCTACTTGATACCATATCAAGTATTCTAATAAGTATCATGCTAACTATAATAATATATTATTTAGTACACTATTTAGTATAAATACTAAATATATTATTTAATATTACACTTTGTACCATTCGAAATGAACCTTCTCCAAATCTAAGCGATACCCTCTTAATTAAAAAAAAAGTCCATTTTAGACTAATTGAAGTTGTTGTATTCCAAGACAAGACATCATCATTCACGCCTGAAATTGAGCATTGAAATTGTTTGGGGTTTGAACTTTGAAGCCGCAGAGTCTATAATTAAATATATAAAACAAATTATAATATACACGGCTACGAGTAGCAAGTCCTTCCTATAAGCCCAATTTTTAAACTAAAAACAAAAGCCGCCGTCAATAATGGAACCACCAACACTCCGGCAGAATTCGTCGTCGGTGGCGAATAGCTGCTGGATTGAAGACTAGTTCGGATCGTAGGTTTCCTGAACTTGGCCTTCATAAATGCATCAGCCAACATGTGACCCAGTTGAACTTGTGACGCCGTTGTCAGATGCAGTCCGTCGGGTCCAATCGGTAATCCGTCCGCGTCCACCGTTACCAAATTCGTCATGCTAATTCCTAGCTGAGCATTTCTCACCGTCTCCTTGAACGGGCCCTCTGACGACGCCAAAGCCACCTGAGAAGAAAACATACGTAAGTTCAATTAAACAGATAGATTGATGCATGGATGCAAATTAATGGTAGTGTAAACGAGATAAATTCCAAAGTACGTAACTTGATCCTAAAAGCCATTTGAAATACATACGGATTAAAAACCAATTATAATCGTGCTAGATTTTGTAATTGACAATCAGTAGGAAGTAACATTATTTTCAAATAATATAATCCAAACTTAATCCAAACAAATAGTTATGATATTATGGGATAAGAAGTCAACATAATTTAATTTTTTCTATAAATATATTTTAGAAGAGTTTTTTCCAAACTGAATTAGTTTGTGTGTTGAAAATTCAAAAGGTACCAAAACAAAAAAATTGGCTAATTGAAAACAAATATTTGAATAAACGTAATAATAGACAACTAGTGCAATAAAATTATTCTAAAATAAATAAAATCCAAACTTGTTGTCCAGTTACACACCTATCATTTTCTTTTCTTTCTTCCATTCCAATGTCTTCCTATTTCGGAAAAAAGAGATGTCTATACTATTTCCTGATTCAACTTTTTACCAATCCAACAAAATCGAGAATTTCAAAAAAATGGATACGTTTGGTTTTTGTGTTTTGAAAAATGATGGTTTCATTTGAGATGGTAGTTTTTGAAATGATGTATTTAAAGGAATTTTTATTTCTCGAAATTTTTGTTTGAAAACTATATATTTATGATTGAGTTTTGAGTACTTTTACTTAAATTACTAGATTGTTTTTTATTTCAAAAAAGTTAAATTGCAAATTTTATAAAACACAAGAATAATATTGAAATTCTAAATAGTTAAACAAAACATAATTTGAAAACTTACAAAAACTCTTTTTTTACTGTGTTTTATGTTTTAAGATTCAATTTTTCTCTAAAAAATATAAAACTTAAATTTATTTTCACAAACAAATGAGGAATTCTCAAAAAATTATCGTTCCACACAAAACACAAATCCAAAACATTAAAATCAAACATGTCCTAAGTTCAGCCTGTAACTAGTGGGAAAACAAGACCGAGTTCAAAATTCAACTCTTGACTTGAGTTGTGACGAAAACTTAGAAACTCAACATGTGATTTTATAACGTGGAGTTGGTGGATATACCTTACAAGTTACAATCAGAATAATATTCCTAAGTTTGTAGCCACTACTAATATAAATGCAAACTCAATGAACCAAAAAAACATGTTGAAATTATTTTACAGTGAAAGAAATCCATCTACAAACAAAACAATATTATTAGAACTGGCCGGAACAATGGATCTAATAGAATCAGACCCACAATCGACCTGTCACCGGAGAAAAGAAACCAACAAAAAGAGAAGAATCTAAAATTAAACTGCGATTGGATCTCATCCATACCTGGATAATTGGAAGCGAGGGAAGCTGCAAATCTTGCCTGACATGGTAAAAAAACGTCTCCAATCTACCTTTATACTGATCGGCGTCCTCTCTACTGTTAGTATCGCTCTCCCCTTGATACCAAAGCAGAGCACGGATCTTTCCTCCTCCGATCGCCACCGCGGCCTCACTCCTCTTTATCAATTCCCCATACAGTTGGCCTCCCTTCTCCCACTGATTTATCGTGGTCCCTCCAATGGCGCAGGGAACGAGGCCCACAACTCCCACTGCCGGGTCCTGGGTCACCAGCGCGTTTCCGAAAGCCATACCCGGCCCGACTCCGTTTGTCTTTGTGAAATCGATGTCGGCATGTAGCGGTTCCTGACCCGTGACCCACATCAGTTCTTTGCTCAACCGTAGGATCGACGGGTTCGGCTGGCACTGGGCTGGCACGATGCCGTCCCACTGCATTTTCGCGGTGGCCCCTGTGTCGTTGAAGACCCCGCCGCGGCCGGCCATGTTGCTCTGCCCGGCCAGAATGAAAATGTTTTCAGGCGAGGAAGAGGAGAGGATTGGCACAATGGCGTGGTTGATGATGAGAAGGATTAGAAAAGTTAATGGAGGGATGATTTCCATTGGGTTATTTTTTTGCTTTGGGTTTGGTATTCCCTTTGGCAAAGGCAAGCGAGATAAGATACTTTTCTTTGTATTGGGGAGCTTTCCCTTTCGGTCACCGGAGAAAACAGAGTGACGGATGGGTGGCTAAACCTTCATTTTCACTCACCAATAATGTTTTGTTTTAGAAAAACTAAAGTGTGGGAGTGTAAATGATTTTTTTGTGACGTCTTTTACGTATTCGGTTGAATGATTTGTTTAATAGATTTTATAGGTTGGAGAGATATAGGGACGGACATTCTGTTATGCGACTGGGAAGAAATATTTTCCAATTCATTTTTTTTTTAGTAATCGTCGCTTCGGTTTAATCCGCAAACTTCCTTTTAGATTTCGCTTCATCACCATCATTGCCACCGTTTTTGGCTATGATGGCGGTCGAGAAGGCCACCAGCAACCTTCTCATCTCACCTGATGAAGATACCAACCTTTAATGGCAGCAACAGCAAGTAAGGTGCGTAAGGTTCTCATTTTAGCTGCGGGAGCAAAAGTGTCGATATAGTCAATCCCAGCTTGTTGAGTGAATCCTTGAGCCACGAGTCCTGCCTTACGACGTTCTAAAGAACCATTAGCATGATATTTAACCCTTGCATACCCATTTTCGACCAATGACAGTGACGTGGGGAGGCTTTGGAACAATGCTCCAAGTTTGAGTTTTGATCAGGGCGCCAAGTTCATTCTGTACAGCTGCATTCCAACTAGGATCAGCAGCATCTTCTTTATATGATCTTGGTTCACGAGTGGAATCCACAGATAGGAGTACTTCTTTGTAAGAAGGTGCAAGCTTGTCTCCAGCAATGACATCAGAGATGGGATATCGAACACTGTTGCATTGAAATTCTGCTAGGTAATTATTAGGCAGTCTTCTTTGTTTTTGGGGACGACCAGGAGCAGCAATGGTAGAAGAAGGAGCAGTAGTATTGTTGAGATTATGAGTGGCATCATTGGGAGTAGGATCAAAAGTGGATGCCTGCTGTTTAGAAGTATTGTGAGAAAGATCCACAGTATGATCTGCAAAGTCTGGGGGAGAAGTAGAAGTAGTGCTAGGGATGTTTAAATCCATATCACGAGGAACCAGAGGAGTTGGAGATGGATCAATGATAGGAAAAACAAATTCATAAGCAGGTTTTGTGAGAGAAACTTGAGAAAAAGGAAAGATTTGTTCCTTCAAAGTTACATCTCTAGAATCAATGACGGCATGGGTTTCAAGGTTATATAATCTCTATCCTTTCTTATTTGGAGGATATCCAAGTAAGATACAAGGATGACCACAAGAAGATATTTTGCTGCGTCCATGAGCAAGAGTAGAGGCAAAAGCTTGACAGGCAAAAACTCTAAGAGAGTCAAATGAAGGTGGAATTCCAGTAAGAACCTCAATGAGAGATATTTCATTTAGAATTAGAGTAGGGAGGCGATTACTGATATGTACAACATGAAGAATTGCATAATACCAGAAATTTGAAGGTAATTTTGCTGAGAGCTCTAGTCACAACAAGAATGTGTTGGTGTTTTCTCTGAACCCTGCCATATTGTTGAGATGTTTGTATACAAGATGTTTTATGAGTGATTCCTTTGCTGTTAAAGAAGGAAGGAGTATTGAATTCTTGTCCATTATCACTTTGAATGATTTTGATACGAGTATTATATTGAGTAAGAATAAGGTCATAGAAATCAAACATACATTGTCTGGCTTGAGATTTATTCTTTAATATGTAAACCCATGTCATTCAAGAATTATCATCTACAATGGTGAGAAAGTACAGATGTCCATCGAAAGAACTAACTGAACAAGGACCCCATACGTGTTGGACGGAAAACTGCGTCGTTCAACTTAAGCTGCTGAATTGGTGTGTTGGTCAAAACGTGTCGTTTAAGTTTAAGTCTTTAAGCTGTTGCAATTTGGTCACTAGTATTTTATTGTTTGACACTTCAATCCGTACGCTATGCTGTGTCAATCGTTCTCGCAATTCGGAGCCACCGGGAATGAGTCAATGGCGATCTGTTGCCGGATTTCCCGGATCCTTAGGCCTCATTTCATGTACTTATAGTTGCCTTGATCTTCGAATAAGATTTGTCGGATTGCACGAGTTCGTGGTTATCATTGTGGTATCGAGCTAAAGCAAGCCGTAACCCTGAATTAGAGTGAGTTCATACACACTTAGAAACACAAGAGAGAGTGAGAGTTCAAGCGAAAAGGAAAATGAGTGAGGCGAGCGGTTTTGCACAAGTATGTCTACCAAGATTTGACGGGGACTATGAGCATCGGAGTTTGCTGATGGAAAATGCGCTACGTTCGAAGGAATACCGGAGAGTAGTGAGTGAAGGATTCAAGGATCGGCGAGGGGAAATCGATGGCGAGGCGAGAGGCCAAGAATTTGGAGGAATTGAGGCTGAAGGATTTGAAGGCTAAAAACTACTTGTTTAGCTCGATTGATAAGACTATACTGAAGACTATCAGTAATAAGAGTACTGCCAAGGAGCTGTGGGACGCCATGAAGACCAAGTTTCAAGGCAGTGCCAGGGTTCAAAAGTCCCAATTGCAGGCGTTAAGGAGAAGTTTTGAGTTGCTGGAGATGCAGGGAGGAGAGAGTGTCACAGACTACTTTGGCAGAGTTATGGTTGTAGCAAACTCTATGAGAAGCTGTGGAGAGGGTTTGACAGATGCTCAAATTGTGGAAAAGATCCTAAGAACACTGACAGAGCAGTTTAATTATGTGGTCTGCGCTATAGAAGAGTCTAAGGACACAGAGCTGATGTCAGTGGATGCACTGCAAAGCTCCCTGCTCGTGCACGAGCAGAAATTCCAGAAAAAGCACGTCACAGGAGAAAACCATGCTCTAAGGACAGTACATGACTTTGCAGCAAGGGGAAGGGGTTATGGTGGAAGAAATCCCTACAATGTAAGAGGAAGAGGAAGGTCAGGTAGAGGCTGGAATAGAGAATCAGTAGAATGCTTTAAGTGCCATAAGTTTGGACATTACAAGAGTGAATGTCCAGACTGGTACTCAAATCAGCAGGTGCACTATTCAAACTATCAAGTTCATCCTAGCCATTCATCTGCACAGGACAGATCGTATGGTGATTTGAAGGAAGATGTTCTACTGATGGCTGCAACAGATCAAGAGGAAGAGTTTGAAAACCATCAAACTTGGTGGTTCCTGGACTCAGGTTGCAGCAACCATATGAGTGGGAACAAAGATTGGTTTACCTCCATGGATGACAGTTTTAAATGCAATGTGAGGCTGGGAAATAATTGCAGACTGAAGGTTATTGGCAAGGGGACAGTTAAGCTGTCCATAAATCAAGTGTCGTTGGTAGTGCAGGATGTGTTCTTTGTTCCTGGCTTAAAGACGAATCTATTGAGTGTTGGACAATTACAGGAGAAAGGGGTAACTTTCTCAATAAGAGATGGTTACTGCAAGCTTATCCATGAGCAGAAAGGATTGTATTTGTCAACACAGATGAAAACAAACAGAATGTTTGCCTTGCATGCAGATGTTGGAAGTGTAAGGAGTCAAGCTCAATGTCTACAAGTGTCAGGCACCTCCAATGATGAACTGCTCTTGTGGCATCGACGACTGGGACACCTAAACCAAGATAGTCTTCTGAGAATGAGCAAGGACAGCAGAGTACAGGACATGCCGGTTCTCAAAGGAACCCTAGGTGTGTGTGAAACATGCTTAGTAGGCAAACAGCAGAGAGTTTCCTTCCCAAAGAAGAGCAGTTGGAGGGCTGATCAAAAACTCAAACTGCTTCATGCAGATTTGTGTGGACCAATCACACCAGCTTCAAATGGGGGAAGAAGTACATTCTAACTGTGATTGATGATTTCAGCAGGAAATTATGGGTATTTTTCTTGGAGAACAAGTCAGAAACCTTTGATGTGTTCAAAAGATATATGATGCAGGTTGAGAAAGAGACTGGACAATCTACTGCTTGTCTTAGAACTGATCGTGGAGGGGAATTCATGCTGCATGAATTCCGAAATTTTTGTGATGAAAGAGGGATTCGTAGACAGCTTACAGCTGCTCTCACTCCTCAGCAAAACGGAGTTGCGGAGAGAAAAAATAGAACTATGATGAACATGGTACGGTGCATGATGAAGGATAGTAGAGTACCATCTGTTTTCTGGCCTGAAGCTGTTGCCTGGACTGCTCACATCCTTAATCGCAGTCCTACAACAGCTAACAAGGGTAAGACACCCCAAGACCTTTGGACAGGAGCAACACCATCTGTTGCACATGTGAAGGTGTTTGGCTGCACTGCTTACGTGCATGTGCTCGACGGAGAAAGAAGAAAACTCGACCACAAAAGCATCACATGTCAGTTTTTGGGGATCTCAGTAGAATCAAAAGCGTACAAGTTATATGACCCAGTTGCAAGAAAGGTCATCATAAGCAGGGACGTCGTCTTTGATGAAACAAAAGGTTGGACATGGGAGGAGGAGACACAACCAGTGCTCACTGATATCATTTGGAACGGAAAGGAGGATGAGTTGTATGATTCAGATGAAGAAATTGATCAGGAAGCTGCAGTGAATCTTGAGGATGCAGAACTCTCACCTGAATCAGCATCTCAGCATTCAGAGAGTTCAACACCAGCTAGTCCTAGACAAAGCACAAATGGAAGTTCTGATGACTTGATGGCAGATGGAGGGCATCTTGGTCAAAGGATAAGAAGACCACCGTCTTACCTAGATGAGTATGACTGTAATTGGACGACCACTAGTTGGCTTGCCATGGTGGCAGTATCTGAGGATCCACAAACTTACGAAGATGCCATCCTTGAGTCAAAATGGATAGCAGCGATGCAAGTGGAGATGGAGGCAATCCGTAGAAACTGCACCTGGAAACTTGTGTGTTGTCCCAAAGATGCTGTTCCACTTGGTCTCAAATGGGTCTTCCGAACCAAACTTAAGGAAGATGGCTCTGTAGACAAGTACAAGGCTAGACTGGTTGCCAAGGGTTACTCTCAACAATATGGAATCGACTATACAGAGGTATTTGCTCCTGTTGCCCGTTGGGACACTATTCGAATTCTGTTAGCATTTGCAGCATTCCATGGCTTTATTGTGTATCAGTTAGACGTTAAGAGTGCCTTTCTTTATGGAGAATTGTTTGAAGACGTTTATGTTGAGCAACCACAAGGGTTTGTGGTTGCTGGGGAGGAATCCAAAGTGTACAAGCTACAAAAAGCTCTTTATGGATTAAAGCAGGCTCCAAGGGCCTGGTATAGCAGAATCGAGGCATATTTTCTGGGAGCAGGTTTCAAAAGAAACAGCCATGAACATACACTGTTCATTAAGAAGGCTGGAGAAGAAATCCTAATAGTCAGTCTATATGTGGATAACTTAATGTACGTCAGTAGCAGCAATCAGCTCATTGAAGAATTCAAGACATCTATGAAAACAGAATTCGAGATGACTGATCTAGGCAAGATGAAATATTTTCTGGGAGTTGAGGTTGTTCGAGACAAAGCACAGAGTGTTCATTGGACGAAGAAGTATGCTGGGGAGATATTGAAGAAATTCAAACTCTTGGAGTGCAATTATGTAAGAAATCCCATGGTGCCTGGTGCAAAGTTGACAAAGGCTGGAGATGGAGTGCCAGTCAACCCTACTGAATATAAACAGGTAATAGGCAGCTTGCTGTACATGACAGCAACAAGGCCTGATATAATGTATCCTGTGTGTACACTCAGCAGATACATGGAGGCACCAACAAGACAGCACATGCTAGCAGCCAAACGTATCATGAGATACTTGAAAGGCACACTGAATTTTGGAATCAAGTACAACGAAATGAAAGTCGGCGGGGATTGATTGGGTACACGACGGTGACTATGCGGGAGATGTCGATGATAGGAAGAGTACAAGTGGTTATCTGTTCTACCTAGCAGGAGGAGTGGTTTCCTGGTCATCAAAGAAGCAGCCAGTGGTGACTTTATCAACAACAGAAGCAGAGTTTGTGGCTGCATCCTTCTATGCAACACAGTGTGTCTGGATGAGAAGCATCCTGAAGCAGATTGAATGGAAGACCAGCATTGAAACATCAACAACTATATTCTGTGATAATAGCTCAGCCATAAAACTGTCACAAAATCCAGTCCTGCATGGCAGGAGCAAGCACATTGACGTTAGGTTCCATTTCTTGAGAAATTTAGCAAAGGAGGGGGTGGTCAAGCTGGAGTTTTGTGGAACACAGGATCAGGTGGCGGATATTATGACCAAGGCAGTGGCAATGGACACTTATGAAACATTAAGAGACAAGCTGGGAATGACTGTTCTTCATGAGAAACTCCAGGAGACATGATCTGGAATTTCATGAACTGGTGCTCAGTTCAGGGGAGGATAATGTTGGACGGAAAACTGCGTCGTTTAACTTAAGTTGCTGAATTGGTGTGTTGGTCAAAACTGTGTCGTTTAAGTTTAAGTCTTTAAGCTGTTGCAATTTGGTCACTAGTATTTTATTGTTTGACACTTCAGTCCTGTACACAGTCTGTTAATTAGTTCCTGCAATTCAGGCCACTGGGAATGAGTCAATGGCAGTCTGTTGCCAGATTTCCCAGATCCTTAGGCCTCATTTCATGTACTTATAGTTGCCTTGATCTTTTGAATAAGATTTGTCAGATTGCACGAGTTCTGTGGTTATCAATACGATCACATCAGTGAAACTGATATGTTTACTAAGAATGACAGTGCCAATATGAGAAACCATAACTCGATTTCCATTAGGTAAGGTAACATGAATATTCTGTACACCAACCCCAGAGGTAAGTAAATCGAGTGAACAAGTAACATGTGATGTGGCACCTGCAGGAGGAGCTTGAGAGGGTGATGGAGAAATGGTTTCTTGAGCTTGACCAGATTGAGAGCTTTGAGCTCTAAGGGATGGAGGAGGCATATACTGGGCCCAGTTTCCAATCACTGATGCTTTGGAAACTTCAATAGGCAATCCAAAGCGAATACAGTTGATAGCACCAGTGTTTTGAAGTTGAAAAAGATTGTATAGAACTATTGGGGCGTTAGCGGAAATATAGTGGAATTTAGAATCGAAAAGATAGTATTTGATAACTCACTCGATTAATCACACAAGTTATAAAAGTTACAACTTGGTCATTTAGACCTTTCAAATTCCTCACCGAACACACTCTACTTCTTTTTTCTTATTTGTTTTGTTTTTCTACACTTCACACTTGCCTAAGGTGAGACTTCATATTTATAGGCTAATATAACCTCCTTAAGAAGATACTAGCACACTTGATAGGTTTAGTGTGTGGTTAGGATTATTTTTATTTTGTTTAGTTATCAAAACATATTAATTATTTTAATTGAGTAGTTGAGATTTTTTTTATGGAATTGTCTAGAGAATTGTAGATTAATTCTCAACACCCCCTCTTAATCTGCAATTCGGAGTAGGTGTTTGAACTTCTCGAGTTTGCCCTTCGTAAGTGCCTTCGTCATGATATCTGTCGGTTGATCATCCGTGTTGATGTTTCTCCGTTATTGACTAACTGTCATATGAAATGGTGTCGTAACTCGATATGCTTCGACCTTGTGTGAAATACTGGATTCTTTGTCATGGATATGGCTGACATGTTGTCACAGTGAATAATGATTGGTTCATTATCACCTTGTTGCAAGTCTTCAATTAATCTTTTTAGCCATACTGCCTCGCATGCATCATCTGTAGATGTAATATATTCTGCTTCCGCTGATGATACTGCCACAGTCTTCTGCTTCTTTGAGCTCCAAGAAATAGGTTTTGTACCTATGCAAAATATGTAACCAGATGTACTCTTTCGGTCATCTAGTGATCGTGCCCAGTCACTGTCGGTGTATCCGATTAGCTTGCTTCCTTCTTGTACCTTAGGCCCAATTGTTTAGTGCCTTGGAGGTATTGTAGGATTCTCTTTGATGTTGCAAAATGAAGTTTGCTAGGCTCATTCATAAATCTTGAAATAACACTTACTGAGTGACATATATCTGGTCTTGTGTGTGTCAGATATATGAGTGATCCGACAAGGCTTCTGTAGATTTTTTCGTCAACTTTTTCTGCTCCATCATTTTGTTGCAGTTTTTCGTTCAACGCCATTGGTGTTGCTATGGGCTTACACGATGCCATGTGAAATCTCTTTAACATGTCTTCAGTATACTTCTCTTGAGAGATGAATATATCTCCAGGTTTCTGCTTTACTTGAATTCCTAGAAAATACTTCATGAGTCCTAAGTCAGTCATTTCGAACTATGACATCATTGCCCTTTTGAATTCTTCAATCATTTGTGCACTTTTGCCTGTGTAGATCAAGTCATCAACATATAAGCAAAAAATACGAAAGTTTTTGTTTTCTTCCTTTTTATGTAGAGAGATGTTTCACGTGGACTTCTTTGGAACCTATTGTCTTGAAAGTATCGATCAATTCTGTTGTTCCACGCTCATTGTGCTTGTTTGAGTCCATAGAGCGCCTTTTTGAGTTGATAGACTTTGTCTTCTCCTCCTTTCTTCTCATATCCTCGTAGTTATTCCACATAGACTTTTTCTTCTAGTGTTCCGTTGAGGAATGCTGACTTGACGTCTGGCTGAAATATTGGTAACTCCATTTGAGCTGCTAGTGCTATGACTATTCTGATTTCTCCATCCGCACTACTGCTGCATAGGTTTTGTGAAAGTCGATGCCAGACTGTTGTGAATAACCTTTTGCCACCAATCTCGCTTTGTGCTTCTGGATGGAACCGCTGTCCACCACCCATGGAAGTTGGGATTTTTGCTCGACTTTGAAGCAAGTGTATGCGACCAGTTTTTCTTCATCCTTCTGTGCGAAGCTTGATTCGCCTTCTTCTTTTTTATTTTAGAACCAACAATCTCGTTGAGAGTGGTTTTGAATTTTGCACTTGGTGCACCTGAACCTGCATTCTTTGGTAGCATGGTTAGATTTTTTATAAATTTTGCCTCCGTCGTTGGAGTTGCTTGATTTCTCCTGATTCTTGCTGCAGTTGTTGCTTTTCTAAAAATTCGATTTTTCTCCTTCCTTTCTGCTCTCCTTTGATGTCGACCTTGGATTAAAAAGTTTGCTCGAGTTGTTGGTTGGTAAACCGACTCAATCTCTGCCTGTGAGCTACAAGTGATCCAATAAGCTCAGTCACGGGTAATTTTTCAAGATCTTTGGTTTCTTCTATGACAGCGACGACGTGCTCGAACTTTGGTGTTAGACTGCGGAGGATCCTCTCCACGATCTTCTTCTCGTCGATAGTCTCTCTAGTGACTTTGATCTGGTTCACTATCTCTGCAACACGAGAATGAAAGTCTTTGATGCTTTTGCCTTCCTTCATCGCCAGGTTGTCGAATTGACGCCATAGATTTTGGCGTTTTATGGATATTGCCTTTTCAGAACCTTGAAATTTGTTCTTCAAAACTTCCCAAACTTCTTTGGCTGATTTGATGTAAAAAATTCTCGGAAATATTGTTTTGCTCACAGCTTGCTGAATTATCCTCAATGCGTTGGCGTTCCTCATGACATTCTCCTTATGCTCCTTCGTCTTCATCCCGCTTATTTTGGGATCGTCATCTTTTGCCGAATCTGCCTTTTTCCGGTCGATGTGGAATCGTTCTCTTGTGGTGATTGTTCGATGCCTTCTTGAACAATATCCCACAAGTCTTGCGAAATAAAGATAGTCTTCATTTGTGCTTTCCAATATTCGTACAATTCTCCATCAAAAATTGAAATTTGATTTGAAGAGTTGACGAACATGGAACTTGACGATGGTGTTGCCATAGGATTTTGAGCAGATTCTTTTGATAGAGGTTTTGAGAGGGTTTTGTGAGGCTAGGTTATAATATGGTTATCAAAGTACTAAAGTGTAACTTTTCTGATGTGGAAGATGAGTTATAAAAACCGCAACCACAGAGCATACTCAACGTCACTTTAGCTCTAATACCAAATTTTTTGGGGCGCTAGCGAAAATGTAGTGGAATTTAGGATTTAAAAAATAGTATTTTGATAACTCACTCGATGAATCACACAATTTTATAAAAGTTCCAACTTGGTCACTTAGACCGTTCAAACTCCTCATTGAACACTCTCTACTTCTTCTTTCTTATTTGTTTTGTTTCTCTACACTTCACACTTGTCTAAGGTGAGACTTCGTATTTATAGGCTAATACAACTTTCTTAGGAAGATACTAGCACACTCTCTACTTCTTCGTTCTTATTTGTTTTGTTTCTCTACACTTCACACTTGTCTAAGGTGAGGCTTCATATTTATAGGCTAATACAACTTTCTTAGGAAGACACTAGCACACTTGGTAAGTTTAGTGTGTGGCTAGGATTATTTTTATTTTGTTTAGTTATCAAAACATATTAATTAATTGAGTTGAGTAGTTGAGATATTTTTATAGAATTTTCTAGAGAATTGTAGATTAATTCTCAACAAGAACTTGATATTGTTGACGAGATATCATAACTGGAGAATCATCAGTTACAACAGGAAGATCAAAATTTGTTGGAGCACCTTCATCTGAATCTACATTACTTATCCATCGATCATAAATACATCTAATTAAGTTTCTATTGCCTACGTCAAAACTGCAATGTCTACGTCTAAGTTGCTAATAACTATATTTTCTCTTTATATCTACGCTACGTTTAAGTTTCTAATAACTATGTTTAACTAAATAATAACTACATCTACGGTTCTAATAATTATGTCTATCTCAAAGTTGCTAATAGATATGTCTGAGTTGGTGATAACTACGTCTAATTGGCTTATAACTACATCTCCCCCCCCCCCCCCCCCACACACACACACATCTACCTTAACTGCCATCGACCATACATACATCTAAATAGCTAAAAATCCTACCACAAAATTATCAATACCTATGTCTTTAGTTGCTAATAACTATGTTTGTTCCCTTATGTATATCTATGTACCTTAGTTTACCTACATCTAAATTGTTGATATCAATATCAACTTCTGAGTTATTAATAGGAACTTCTAAGTTATTAATAGCTACGTCTAAGTGGACAATAACTACGTTTAAGTTGTCAATAACTACGTCTAATATAGTGATAGCTATCAAGTCTAGTTTAAGGCAGTCAACTCACATGTTTGACCTCGAACAAAATTCGTCGAAACTATATCATGACCGTGTTTGTTTTAATTGTCTTTGAAAAAATAATTTTGTTGTGAAAAATTATTCAACTCCGAGTTCGTATGTAAAAAATATTAATTAAATAAGTGTTAGGGAAAAAAATAAAACATTAAAGGTGAGATAGTGGTAAAATGACAAACTGCCCGTCTGCTATAAAATCCAGCAGAATTCAGCAGCTGACAACTTCAGCACCAGACGCCAACACCATCTAGATATGAGATCCATATTTTTGAAACGGAGCGGACGGGATCGGCAGAGCTGCAGGCCAACATCCAGATATGAGATCTATGAACTTGAGATGAAGAAGAAGAAAGGGAAAGGTGAAGTATCGTGAGAAGGATGGAACGGCTTCGTCGTTGTGAAAGAAGGGAGCGGCAGTGGCGTCGTCATCGTGAGGAAAGAAAGCCAGCGTCGGCGGCGTCACTGTGAGGGAAGTTAGGCGACGGCAGCGTCACTGAGGAAAGACAAGCGGTGGCGGCAGCGTCCGAGTGAGAATGGAAGCGGCGAAGGGGGTATCTCACTGGAGAAACTGATTTGGAGTTTTGAGATATGCTTTAGGGTTCAAGGAAATTGATTGGAAGAGATAATACAGTGAAGAAGATGAATGGAGAAGGAAGAGGAAGTTGAAGTATGAAGAATGAAGGAGACAGAGTCACAGAGAGATGGAAATCGGGGAAGATGAAATTGGATTTAATGATCTAATTCGACTGAATTGGGTCAGATTTCGAATTCGGTCAATCAACCTAATTACCGAGCTCGAATTGGTGGAAAATTTCAGCATTGATTTCGGTTTGGAAATCGAATTCAAGTTGCATTCAGTTTTTGGTTGAATTAAATTCGGTTACAAATTTGGTTAAATCGAATAATCAAAACCGAACTAACAGGCCTATCTGATTGGACCAAGATTATCTCCAATCTAGCAGTTAGTCCAGAGTTGACTAGAGTTGAGTTTTACTAATTAGTCATTGTGCTCAAGGTAGTGAAATTGTCGAGTTAGTATGAGATCGAATACTGACCTGAAATCGTAATTGTAGAATTGAATGACTTGAAATCGTAATCGTAAAATCGAATCGCAAAATCGTAAGATTTCACGACTTTCTATAATAGCAAATTTAAAGAAAAAATTGCATTACCTTTATACGGTTGTTATCATTTCAATCTTACTTATTACTAAAATAATAAAAAAATATCAATAAAATAAATAAATTATGGACAACACCTAGATTTTTTTTATTTTAAACCAAATGAGAGACAAAATGACAAATTCACAATTTTCACCCAAAAAAATAGAATTGTAAAATACATAAAAAAATTGTTGATTTTACAATATTCTAATATTTAAATCGAGATTTTACCTAATTCCACTAACCATCGATTTTGGATGGAATCCAAATAGTTATACAACACTAAAATCATAAATCCATAAAATTTTACAATTTAAATCGTCGATTTTACTAGTCTAATTATGTTTGCTCGTACAGTCATCGAAAAGTCCTTTTATGATTTCATTTTAGTGAAGACTAATAGTAGGCCCAATTAGTCAATAGCATCCTTCTTAGTTTACTCAAGCCAATAAACCTAAATAAACATATATAGGTGACATTGTGCACAATCGTATGAGGGGGGAGCTATATGCAACAGTTTTAAACAGGCAATTCCAATGTTGAAGTGCCTATCTGCCATCGTTTAAACATCCTAATTGAGAATCAGCCTTCAGAACTTGGTCAGAGATAATAATGTATATAGCTAACAATAAACACAATGCTGGACCTAAGCCAACGGCAGCAACATTTTAAGCAAATGGCCTGGATCAGATTCCATGGATTGCAGGCGGCTTATGAGGTTGTTGTCAGTAAAAAAAGAACAGGGTTATCAGTAGTAGGTGAACAGTATCACCCAACCTGGCATTTAGACGTCTTGGAAGGACTTTGCACCATTCCCCGAAGTATGTATCCAGTCCATACACATAAAAAAAGAAAGAAAAGAAAGGAGTAGTCGGGAAGTAAAAATCAAGCAAGCAAACGAGGGAAACGACAAAAAGTGTGCTTGTATCTAAAAGTGGCGATATTCACATTACCCTTTTCACAATGGCCCATCTCCCCCCCCCTTGTTTTCTATAAGAATGAAAGAAGTAACCTATCTTGTGAGAATAGAATACATCTAACAAATGAAGGCTGGTAATGTACCTAGAAATATCAAGGCATTTGTAGTTGTAGCAAACTAGCAAGTGCTTACAGCTGACAGACATTCATTTCTCCTTCCCCCCCCCCTCTCCCCACGGACCCCAATCCCATTTCTTTTTCTGCATCTGCTAAGACTGCTACACTACACATTAATAATAACTTCTTTCACAGCACAGCTCCTCCATTCATTGTCTGCCATTCCCACTAACCCCATTACCCCCCTCAAACAACTTTTATTGATTTTGCATAACTGGAGCAACAACAACCCCCTCTCCAATTATTTTTCATTTCACCTAATGTTACAAGCGATTACAACAAACTTTGAAGATCTCCTAGGGTTAAAATTACATTACAGAACAAATAGGAAATACCCAGAAACAAATCAATCAAAATTCCCAAATTTAGACAGACAGACAGACAGACACCAAAGGGAGGGAGGGATAACCCAAAATACGAATTCGAGTTTGAATCATATCAAGAACAACCATCTTCATCTTCCTATTTATTATTATTATTATTATTACATCTTAAAAACTGGGTCATAATAATAATACTACATTCGAGCTGGATGAAATTGGTTTCCTTTCATCTACCTCGGTTACCAAAATTCATCTTCTCGTAGTACCGGATTGAAAGCAGGGACAGGGAGAGATGGACCTCATCCTTCCCCCACTTTGCTGGAGGCTTAGCTCCGATCATCGGCGGGAAATTAGCCCATGGCGATGAAGAAGAAGAAGAAGAAGAAGACGAAGACGAAGTAGAGGCAGAGGACTGGGGTTTGGAGAGAGGCCAGAGGTACTGGGAGTGAAGGCGGCGGAACCCTCCTAGGGCCAGGACTACAGATCTAAGCTGTTGGTTACCGCACCCGATGTTAGCCCAGTGTTTGGTGCAGATCAGCTCCCAGAGCCGCTCGTCCTCGGCTGTCAGGTGCCACTGCTTGCTCACGCACGCCGCTCGGCCCAGGGTAGCAGCATCGGCGTGCTTCAGCACCTCGTACAGCAGATTCTCGTCCAAATTGACGAACCCAGTTCCCGAACCGCTCAAATCTGTGGCTGGTACTTCATCCTGGACCTTGATTCGCTTGGATTGAGAATAGGAATCGGCGTCCAGAGAACGCTTCATGGTAGGAACGGACAGAAAGGGAAAGGAGAGGGTTGTTGTACGGAGGAGTTAGAGAGGAAGGAATGAAATGAATTGCAGAGGAAGAGGAGATGGGAGAAGTAGAAGATAAAAGGAGGGATAGGGATTTGGGTGGGGGAAGAGACGACTTTGGAGATTATCGAAGAGGACAAGAGGGGAAGAAATGAATGCGGGAGTTTGATGCTCTTTCTTTCTTTTCAGTTTCCTCCTTTCTTCTCTCTCTCTCTCTCTCTCTTCTCATATTTACGTTTGTGTCCTGCTTTCTGTTTTGTTTTCGATACTTCTCATTCCTTTTACTTTGTTTTTTTTTTCTTTTTTCCATTTTGTCCCTGATTTTATTTTGTGAAGAGGAAAACCCTCCGGATCCAAAAAAAAACCCTTCAAACCTAAACATGGATTTTGTTTGGTATATAATATTTTAAATAATTAATTATTTGAGATATCATGATATTATGTGAAATTAATATTTGATTTAAAATGTATAAATTTTCTTGTTTGGTGTAAAATTGAATAGTAGGGTTTGAAACTGATCAGATATGGTGTGAGTCCTGATTTGTAATGAGGATAGGAAAAATTACTATTGTATTCCCAGTTGTATGTTCTTTATTAAATTATGTTGGGGGCAATTATGTCCATTGAAAAGATATTAGGGATGATATTCAACATCACCCTATTTAGGTGAATATTGAATATCACAATATTGCGATATTCAATATCACCGAATAGCTAGTTATTCACACTCCGAAACACAGGAATATCTCGAACAACTAGCTATTGGGTGATATTGAATATCAATCATGAACGTTCATCCTAAATGATCGATCTTGACGGGTGGTAATAAATATAATTTTTTGACTTAATTGTAAATGTTAAAGTTTGTCTTATAACTTATTTTAACTTACAAACTTATCTTTTATATATTTTATGTTATGATTAAATCAAACCAAACCAATCTACCCACCAAACTTATTACCCAAGACATGTTTGTAGCCTACCGATCAAAAAACTCCTCACCTCTGTTATACTGCTAAGAGGCGACCATTTCACAGTAGCTTCAATCTTTTTGGGATCCACTTCTATCCCTCTACAGAGATCAAGTCTAATAAGAATATGACTTCCTTCAACCAAAATTCACATTTAGAGAACTATGCAAACAGCCGGTTCTCCCTCAGTGTTGCAAGGACAATTCTCATATGCTTTGTGTGCTCCTCTTAAGTTTTGGAGTAGACTAGGATGTCATCAATGAATCCTATGACAAATTTGTCTAAGGACTCATGGAACACCTTGTTCATCATTGATGTGAAGGTTAGATGTGCATTAGTCAAATTGAAAGGCACCACCAAACACATAATGACCATACATCGTTCTAAAGGTTGTCTTGGGAATAGCATCGGATGCTACTCTCAACTGATGGTAACCACCCCTAAGATCGATCTTGAAAAACACCAAAACCCCTCGAAACTCTTCAAACCGATCATTGAGACATCGATGTGAGGTAGTGGGTACTTGTTCTTGACAGTAATCTGATTTAGACACGGATAGTCAATGCACATCCTCGTGATGTCATCTTTCTTCTCCACATACAAGACAGCTGAAGCAAGCAAGACATCGAATTGTCCATCTTTAAAATGCTTTTGGCAATTTGGTCACTAGCGTTCCTACTATCTCATCCATTATTGTGGATTTTTACACTAATCTTTTAGGGGTTGTAAATCCTAAATTAAACCATCTAACTTTGTATATGATTCAAGATCTCCTAATTCTTAAGTTGCATGACTCTAAGCACTCTATGCTTTATGCTTATATTCATGTGGATGAAGTAGGATATCACAAGTGCCAAGGCCCTGATGGGTTCTCTTCATATTTCCTTAAACAATTGGGATTTTAGTCAATGTGATATTGTGGATGCTACAACACTTTTTTTTAAATAAGTGTGCTCCCTCGGGTATACCAAAAAAGAACTACTGATTGGCAGGGGTTCTCGTCGTCAGATAACAAAGTCTAAACCCCTGCCAATCGGATTAACTATGTAGTTAACTATACTCTGTTGGCTCTCCTTCTAAGATCAATGCATCGTATATTAAGGAATTTCCTAATAAGTTCATTGGTTGGATCAAAGATTGTCTTGCTTATGTGATATATAATGTTGGTCTAAATGGAGGGCAATTATATTGGTTATTTTAAGGGCAAGAAGGGTCTTCATCTCCTACTCTTTTTGTCATTTGTATGGAGCTTCTATGTTGTGTCATGTTACAAGCTGCTCGTCGAGGGGATATCCCATATCATTTAAAATGTAATAAATTAGAGATTATATAGTTATGTTTTGTTGTTGACCTGCTTGTCTACACGAATAATACTAAAAAGGGATAGTTGGCATCTGCAGTATATTAAGGGGCTTCTACTTATGTCCAGGTGATCGCCCGAATAACTGTGAAGTTATTCCGACAACACAAGTGTCATTTGTGTCCGAAGGTCCCTCTCGTTATGCCTCTACTCAAATTCGTCAACACGGTTTAGGCTAAAAGATTTGGTTTTTAATGCTAATTATTTTAATGACTAAATTAAACTAAAAGACTTTAAGTTGATTCAAGGGAGAAACTGAGTTCTTGGAAGAGACGAGTCACTAAGCTCGACCGCTAGAATGCATTCAAAACAAACGAATGTGGACCTGAATGGAATGAGAAGAATCCTCCTAACACTCGTATGAATCCGCGGCACGGTTTTGCACGCGGATTTCCACTACTAGCTTCCCAACTAAGGTAGAAATCCCCTTAATTGGGCTAACTAGTAATGAACTCCAAGGAGTTCTACAAAGTGAAAGGGTGCTTTACCGGAATCAAAAGAACCCATGAGTAATTGGAAAAAACACAAAAGGTAGAACGGGGTGCAATGGTGCACGCCGTGCTGCTTCAATTCTTCATAATTCTTCGACGCCAAGAGTAAGGAACGGCGTGCAGTGGTGCACGCCGTGCGCCTGTGTTGAAGCCGTGCCTTTGGAATAATTTATGGACTGCACGGCGTGCAGTCCCTCTGCTGCGCCAACTCCAACCTCGACTTCCTTTCTCGAACTCCAAATGCTCTACACACCACGCCCCTTGGCTTTATGGTCAGATCACCTATCTCCATAATACCTGTAGGTAACAAACACTACAAAGAAAACATCAAATGGACCGAAACGGTCCAAATGAACGGATTTATACGCAATATGCCAAAACACGAAATTGTAGAGAAATGAAGTGCGAACATGCTAATAACCACTCAAATGCATGTAGAAAAAAGGTAAATAATTGCTACAAATTCTAGCTCTATCACCAGGACTACAACTAAACCCAAAGAAGATAAAGGCCTTCTTCTTAGTATCAGTTCCCCTTGGTGTTAGACATTCAATAATAACAGTAATGGGTTTTAGGGAAGGCAAGTGAAATGCCCGATACCTTGGAGTGCCACTTGTCTAAAGTAAGTTCTCTTCTAAAGATTATGACATCTTGATTAATAAAATCACGTCAAATTAAAAGTGAAAGTATGGAGGGTCAAAACCCTTAGCTATGCAGGAAGACTACTACTTATCAAAATGTTTTTGAATTCTATAAATCTGCATTGGTTCTCAACCTTCTTTTGCCCAAATTTATTATTAGATCCATTGTGAAAGTCTACACTGATTTTGTTTGGAATGTTGGAGATAAGGGAAAGAAACGAGCAAAGGTAGCATGTGAACATATTGCTCTTCCTTTGAAGGCACGAGGACTTGGAGTGAGAGACTTGGTAGCTTGGAACTATGCATGCGTTACTCGTCATATTTAGTTCATTATGCTTCAAGTTGGCTCTTTGTGAATTGTGTGGGTGGAAGTGTGCAGGTTGAAGTGTGGTTCAGAATCCGTCTTGTAGAGGCACAACAATACACTCCCCAAAAGCTAGAGAGTATTCAATATCTTATATCTCACTTGATCATGATCACTCTATTTTATGGCAGGGATCACCATGTTAGGTATTCTGTGTCGACTATTTGGGAAACTTTCAGAGTTAGAGGGCCAACTGTTTCATTGTATGACTTGGTTGGAAGGCACCCATTATTACTAAGCACCGTTTCATTACGTGGATAGCGCTCATTGATAGACTGACTACTAGATATAGGACGACCTCTTGGGGGCTGAGTGTCGACATGTTTTATCTACTATGTGATTCGGGTATTGATGATCTTGTCTATATTTTCCATGATTGCTCTTTCATTAATAACATTCCAGAATATTGTTTTGGGAATAATGTTGCTCCAACGCAAAGTTGGAAGGAAGACATTCGTCTATGCAGCGAGAAAGTGAGAATAGGTGATGTACCATTATTATATTTGGTGTTAGTGATAGTGTGTTGTTAAATTAAAGTCAAAAATTTTCCAGTGACTCACTTGTCTATTCTTCCCTAGTTATCTTAATTATTGTCTTCTTCAACTTTAATGCCCCTAATAATAATAATAATAATAATACTCGTTGGAATTGCTCGTGGTCTGGTGCGATTTTGCCCATATTAACGAGTGGAGCCAACATAGAGGTCAGCCTTCATATATAGCACATTCAAAATGGGATTCCCCAGGCCTGTGATTTTTAAATAAAGATGATCCATCCATAATCATCTGTGTAATACGAGCAACCATATCAGAAGTTAAACTAACTTAAAAGAATTAAGTCAATTATAAAAAATTGTTGGGAAAACAATCAAAATATTATATTTGAAAAAAATTGTCTACCTGAAAAGGGTCCATCGATCAAAAACCTTTTAAAAAGGAATCAAATATTAAATCGGCTTGATCTACAGTAGACAATATCATACTAGTCGCAAGAGTTTGAAAATATCAGCGGCGGAAGTTATTTTGGCCTGAAATTGGGGATGAAACCAATCACAGGGGGCCATGTCATTTAATGAAAAACCGGAGTCGTGAAGTTACATTGTATGTTTCAGACTCTTAGGGGTAGTTTGGGTATGGTGTTGGAAATGGTGAGGAGAGAGACAAATGGTGTCAGATTTAATTCAAAACAAATCTTAATGTTCTCTCTTTTAGATTTTACAATTAAACTCACTTAAGTATTGTATCTTAAATCTAACTTCACTGATTTTTGCACCAAAATGTTTGTTATTCAAAGACGAATCCAACAAGATCAGTCTTGATGATTTTTAAAGTAAAAACTAAATTAATAATTTTATACTTTGTATTCGTTCGGAATTTTGTATTTGTGTTATACAAAATTTTGTGTTATTCATACGAAAGATCGTGTTATACATATGAACATAATTTTGGAAAGTATGAACGTATATATGCAAAAGTTAGTGTTAATCATATGAAAATGACGTATTATCCATACCAATGTTTTGATGAAGTAAACGAACGTATAGATCATAGGAAAGTATATGTACAAATGTGTAGATTGTATTATATGGAAGTTCATGTTATCCATACGAAATGTACGAGCATATGAATTCGCAGTTCATACGGAAGTTCGTGTTATTCATATGAAAGTTCATGTTTGAAATCATTCCATCTCATTTTTGTATATTAGGATGATTTCATATATCTTGTAGTGATAAAAATATAAAAAACGCAACACGTCGTCTTTATTAGGTACTTCTGCAACATGGAAAGAAATATAAAAACTTGTTAGATATAAACCCATTAGGTTTGTAAGTTTTATCGGTACAAATGTAGGAATTCTTTAAGAACATAAAGGGGATGAAGAACTCAAACACATGAACGTTTTAATGATTTTGAAGGTTTGTATGGGCGAAACACACGAACTTATCAATATAATCATATGTTCGTATCTGTAAACATATATAACACATACAAAAGTATGAACTATCATTATATGTTCGTGTTTTATCAGTACTTTCTTGTGAATTCATCAAGATCACAAGAGACATGAAGAACACAAAGAACACAAAGAACCTAGAAGATATATATAAGCAAACTCACAAATATCTATACGTTTGTATGAGACAGTGAAAACAAACGTACTACCAACGCCCACGTTCGTCCCAATGGGTCGTGAACACACCGTCCGTATCAGCAAGTGAAAACAAATGAATTACCACGTCATGCATTCTTTTAGGTGACGTGAACAAAACATTCGTATGAGGCAGTGAACCAAATGTACCGCCACGACCTGTGTTCGTCCGATGGGACGTGAACAAAATACTTGTATCAGACAAAAAAAACCTAAGAAAAGAACATAATGGAGAACATAAAAAATCCAGAACAATCAAATCCACAAGAACGCGAAGAATATAAAGAACAAGAGGTTAAAAGAGAGCTCACCTACCTTTCCGAAATTTGTGTTTCTTCGTGCAAAGATCCGTCAAAAACGAACCTAAATTGATCATCAATTCAAAGAAATCGAGAGAGAAAAACTCAGATCAAACAAAACCATAAGAACTCAAAGAGCATGAAGAACAAGAGCAAAAAATGAAGATAACCCACATTTTCGAGATTTGTTTACACTATTTTAATATTTTTCAAGTGCAAAGATCCATCTTCATAGTGCTAAAATCCATTTTGAAGAGAAAAAACGAACTCAGATCTAGCATTCATTCAAAAAAATTGAGAGAAAAAGGGGGGAAACTCGAAAGAGAAGTGGAAGAAAATTTGAATTTGGAAATTTTAAATTAAAAAGAGAAAGATATGAGTGGTTAAGGTTTATAATATTAATTTTTATTTTATTTTTTATTTCTTAATATTCTCTCGTATGCTTACCGGATACGAACATATTTTCTCGTATGGTTTTCGGATGCGAATGAAAGAATGTATTGGTACTTGACATATGAATTAATAAATATTAGTATTCAATGTGCATAACGAATATGAATGTATGCTTTCTAGAGTCAAAACACTGTATGACTCTCTCTCCTCTTTTACAATTGTGAAATGACATGTCAAATCAGCAATAAAAACGCGCACAAATTTCCAAAACATACTCAAAATACCCCTAACATCTAAAAGCATACGTTCCTATATTTTCAATTTCGTGGGTCCCCTATATACAATGAGTTGTTGTGATTAGTTTCAGCTAACTAGCTGAAGCTTTTCTGTTGTAGAATTAACTCCGCAAGGGTTGGTTGGTGGTAGAAATCTTCAATGTTGCTCGCGACAAATAGAAAAAGTTTTTGTTATGGTTCATTGTGCCTAAAATCTTCCCGCAAGATGACGGTCGGGCAAAGTATCCCTTCGGTGTTAACAACTGTTCAAGATGTCTACATAAATGTGTACTACTTGTAACTCATGTTAAAGCCAGTGAGGATGGTATTTCTTTTGGCAATGAGTAAAATAAATGTTTTAATCAAAGATAAAGTAAAATTAGTAATAATTTATTGAAAGTAGAAACCTTTAATGAATGAAGTGTGAGATTGTACTACTGTCCATTAGCAGGATGATATTATTGTTATCGTCGATGTCATTGTCACTTTTAACCCATTACGTCGTAGTATTGTGCGGAAGGATTCAAGGGGAGAGGAGAAGCACTATCGCCACTGCTGGTTTGTCTGTTCTTTTGTTATTTTCTTGCCATTTTTTATTGTGGTCGGAAGAATTGAGATATTAATACTGTCGTCTTTGCAACCACACAGCCTAGCAATTGGAAGGCCAATTACTTCAAAGCTAGTAACTGATTAATTATTTTTATGGATCAAATACTCAAGTTGTACAAATAAGTTTCTAGGTCGATTATAAATGAGTTCCGTAACTTCAAAATATTTTAACTATATATAAACTGGCGTGGTAGTGCTTACATCGCAAAATCGTTGGAAAGACAACCCGCCACCGTCCATAGGATCACCTCAAAACGGGAAATGAAAAAATGAGACAACTTGACACCCTTTGAAGTTACAAAACTAATTTGTAATCCGCCCCAAACTTTTGGCCCATTAATTGATATTCTCTATATATGATCGATGTCATTCTTTTTAAGAAGTTACTTCCCCTCCGACGCCATGAAGCTAAGTCTTACACACAGAGGTACTGAACGGTGATTTATGTCATCATCGGTGATCCGGGGTATGACATTTGCGAATGAATGTATTAGTGAGAGCGCCATTAAAACAAGACAAGGTTAGGTAATGGGCAGAATATGGATGAGAGCAAAACGCCAACGAGAACCCATACAACCAAACAAACAAACAACGAGTTAATGTTAAGGGGGGGGGGGGGGGGGGGGGGGGGGGGTGTGGGGTGGGCTGGCCAGAAGAAAGTATGGTGGGAAGAGATGTTGTTAATATTAATACAAAAAATGTACAATTTTAAATGGTTATGCATCAGATTATAAAATTATCACTTAAAACTAAAGTCTCAAATGATTATATTTATTTAATTTTAATTTTAAATAACTAAATTTGAAATTAGTGGGTCCATGTGGAAATTTTAATTTTAAATAATTAAATTCGAGTTTAGTGGGTCTATTTCATATAGTGGAAAAATTGATACCAAATTCCACATGATTTGTCTATATTGATTATTGGTTGACACATTCTAATATATTTTTCCTTTATTTATTTATTTTTCAAAACCATATAAATAGTGGAATCCATATATGATTTTTTTATCAGTTCAATAAATATATTTTGGTTGAAATCCTAAATAAAAAATTATACCATTAAATTAAAACACCCTTTAATCATTTTAAAATATCAAATTTAAAACTAAAATATTACTATTTAAAACTTAACATGAGAATTAGAGTGACACAAACAAAGAATGGAATTGACAGCTTTGGGAAAACCTGGCGTTTCCTCATATATACGTTTGTTTGTGTCTGTATTTTTCTCTGGGGACTCCAAGATTCTGTAAATAATAATCGAAAGTGGAATGGAACAGTCGCTTCCAACAACAAGATAAAATAAAAAACCAACTTGTACTTTGAGGCCATCACTCATGTGTTCCTTGCCGGAACAGGCGGCCGCTCATTTTCATCGGATAGAGGAAATTAAAGACACAACCAGAACTCGATCAGGAAGATTCAAGATTGTCTAATAATATCCCACATTCACACTATTAAATTTGACCTTCAAATTATAATGTTATTTGTCATAACCAAAAAGTTGCCTATCTATCCTCAATGTTAAAAAACATTCTGATGGACCGATGTAACTATATACGATGTATAACTTGCACTGCACATGATTCTTGAGGAGTGGATTACTGCTAGACCGTCGCCTGCTTTTTCTACCACTTTGGCTCAGCCCCATTGCCCCTTGAGCATCCACCTTCTCATGGTACACTGAAATGCAACGTGGATTTTATTAATTTTGCTGACCAGAACGGCAGTGGTTTTCTGGTATGGTTCTACGAGATGCCTATGATGACATCTGTTCTCTCGAACTCAACTCCGGCGTGCTCATATTCTTGAAATCGTGATGTTGCATTTTCTTTTTTTCAACTACTTTGATGTCCTTTTATTATAGTTTGATGGCTTGATAAAACACTAGTGGACCGTCGACACGGTCTCCATTGATAGGAACTAGGAAGCACTTTATTTAACATACTTATGTTTTGGCATAAATATATATTAACTTAATGACTTAACCTAAATCATTTTAATTCTTTCTATAAAAGCATATCGAAAAATTACTATTTAATAAATAGTGATTGGGGTACTTATACGGGCTTCATGTGGCTTTTTCAGCTCACAAATCACCCGTACAAGTTTTATGTGGGCTTTTTCAATTGGCAGGCTCCACCTTTTTTATGGATCTGCCTTATGCGAACTTCTTCAATTAATATGGTTAACCTTTTTTTTAATTTTTCTTTCTGATAAGTCATTTGTTTATGAGTGTTTTATTTTGAGCTTACATATTATTTTTTTATGGGTTTTATGCGATTTTTCATTTTTCAATTGTCATGACTTAAATTATTGCACGCTTTTATTTTACTAATACGGTTTTTATAAAAAAAAAAAAGTTTAAATATATTGTTATAGTATTTTCCTCTCAAAGACATACAATTTGCATGTCCGAACAAATCAAGATGAATAAGTTCTAAAATACGAGAAGAGGTAATATCAGGTTTAGATTTGAAAGATTTCCTAGTCTGCTTTCTTTTAGCACAAGCGTCACCAAAAAAACTCCTTAGCATAGCTATGTTTAAACAATCCTCAGACTAAATCAAGACTTCCTAAACGAGCTAGAATTCCAATACTGATATGACCCAATTTACAATGCCAAGCAAGATGATTTTCAGTTTTGATGGACACTAGACAAAGTTGATTAATGTTTTTCACTGTTTTGAGATTTACTAAGTAAATGTTCCCTTTTTATATCCCCTAAACAAAATTTTACCATCTTTAATACTTTCGACTCGACAAAATCTATATTCGAACACTATCCTATTCTTTTCTCCACAAATTTAACTAATGGGTAGCAAGTTATGGCTAAGACCTTCAACATAAAAAAAACTTCATTCATAAATATGTAATGTTTTATTTCCTACTGTTCCTACTTCGGAGATTTTGCATGATCTATTATCATCGAAACTAACATTACCTCTTTCTGTGACACAGTGCTCACAGAATAAAGCAGCATTACCGGTCATGTGATGAGACACCCACTTGTGACTCTTCTCATCAACAAGATAACAGATCTCCATTTTCTCCTCTATTGAAGGTTGAATTTCCTCGACTTTTTCCTCAGTTGGAGTCTTAATGTCCTCAACATCATTTGCTAACAGAGTGATGAAACGAGTGATGCAGCTTAATAATAGACACCATAAAGAGTGGAAAGCCAAGCTAATCAGTAAGTGAATCGACAAAAATGCAACACAAGCATAATGACCCAGAACAAATCCTAGACAGTGCCATGTGCAAGTTATTTGACATATAATCAGTGATAAATGAGTACAGGAAGATCTCAATGTCCTACACATGACGGAAACCCTAAAAAGAAAAGCACATACCATATGAACTTAAAACGTTCTAAGAATTTCATGCCTCAGTCTCAACAGAAGACGAAACTTCTTCTGTAGCAGAAGCAGGGTGTGACGGAACATCCAGCGGGGGCGTGGACGGAGCGATTTCAGTCGCTGCGGTATCCGAACTGACCCTAGCCTTTACTGTTCCCAGCATGCGCTTGCTAATCTCCTTGGAATAGTGCTGGAGTATCTCGAGGCCGTCGTCATCGGCGGAAGTAGATTCAGTGGAAGTGGCGAAGGCTTCCTCCTCGATACGCTGAGCCGCGTCGGCAGCCTCTTCCGGTGGAATTGTTCCGTAGCGCTTGGAGAGAAATGAGGGAGTGGATAATGTATCGAATAGGCGATCTATGACGGCGTTGCGGGTGCGCTGCGAAGGAGGCCAAATGCTTAGAGCAATACGGCTTCTGACTTGTGGCAGCGCTCACGGCTTTTCCTCCGATTGCATAGCTGGAACTTGTAACCGGGGAGCGGCAGCGGCGGTGTTAGCGTTTGCAAAGAGTGACGAAGAAAGTTGTAGAAACGATGCCTTTGGAAATTGGAAATGGAATGGAGGAAAGACCGAAGACGAATAGTAGGATTAGGAAATGGTTATCGGTTTTTCACTTTTTTGGTTCGATACAAACCAAAATCAAATTCCAGGTTTTCAGTTAACCAAAATATTTGGTTAGTAATTTAATAGTTCGGTTTGGTTCAATTTGGTTCCTGGATAATCACTTAATCAGAACTAAAATCAGAAAACCAAAAATAAAAATTCTATACTAAATTCAAAACTCAAAGTAGTCAATCAATATGCAATACATGTTTGAAGGGTGGATATTGGTCTTAATAGGTGGTAGGTGGTGCAGTTATCGAAATTTTTTTGAATTTTTAAATGATTTATCTTTATTTGGATTTGTACATGATAGAGTTGTATATTGAATGACGAGACATGTTTTTTCATATCTCCTAAACTATATTAAGATTGATCTTATAGGTTAGGTAGATTCTTATCCTTATTTGTGTTAAAATGTGTGTCATTCTCAACAAGCCTCTTTCGATCCCACAACAAATCATCCATTGCAAGCAACCCAAATTTCTTCCCAGTTGATTTAGCTTGGCGTCGAGTAAATTTGTACCATTAACATTTTCAATTTAGAAACAAAATATTTCTATGCTTACGAACTTTAACTATAACATCAAGTTTTAAAATGTTTTTACCATGAGAAAGATTTTTATTCAATTCAAGTGGTATAACTCAGTTAGTAATATAGTGTATCAGAGATATGAAGATTTCTAATTTAGTATCAATGAAAACTATTTATTGATCCTTTTATTTAAATTAGTTGTTCAAGATGGTAAATAAAAGACTGACTGAATTTAAAACGATAATAAATTAGATAAATATATGAATCTAACAAATAGAAAATAGTAAATATTTATATCTATATGGTTCAAAATCGAGGTCTCCACGATAGTACATTAACAATTATTTTAAATTTAACATATCCGTTAAAATTGTGGTCAAAATATTTATTAGGTACAATATGAGCGTTTATATGTTACAAAATATCGTTGTAATTAAGGATGGAAATCATAACCGGTATTATAGGTATCCGGTCGAACCCGATCTAGTTAAACAAGGTAAAAATCCGAGTTGACTGGATATTTTAAAGATATGGGTAAACCAAAACCCGTTATATATGGGTACAGGTAGGATATGAATATTGTAATATCCGGCCCAAACCGAACAGTTTAAGTAAGTTTCTAGTAAAATATTTTTATAATGAGATTGTTATGTATATAATTGTTAATTAGTTTATTTTTAATAGATATAATGTATGAAATATATTTAGTTGTATAATATGATATTGGTCTCTTTGTGATTTACAAAGTTAAAGTGTTTGAAAAATGATATAGTTTTTTGACTTTTTGTTTTTAAAATTTGAACTTTTTATCTATTACGGGTATAACCAAAAACCATACGAAAACCGACGGGTATGGGTACGGTATGACATTTGCTACCTGAAAGGTTATCTAAGCCGGGTATTACCCGAATCCAAAACTACAATATGTAGGTAACATATATCAACTATCCAAACCCCGACCCCGAATTTGTAATACTTATATACATGTTTAATTTCTTTTAGCAAAATTAAATAATATATATAAAAATTATTAAACTTGAATAATTTAAGTAAGAAACATTTGTTAATGGAAAAATATATTTTAAAACGGTATAAAGGAATTTAGTGGTAAAATTAAAATGAAGGAGGTAGGTTTGACAATGGTTCGGTTGGGGTTTAGATAATTGATATTTGTTACCCACGAGTTGTAGTTTTGGGTTCGGTTAATACCTGTCCAATATAACATGTCAAGTAGTATATGTCATATCCGTACACATACTCATCGGTTTTTAGGCAATTTTTGGTTATATCCTTATAAAAAACAGTTAAAATGTGAGAAGATTAGAAACAAGGAGAGAAGAAGGAATTAGTGAATTAGGGGTTATATGAAAAAAGAGAAAATATGAAAATAAACAAATAGTAGGGCATTGATAGCACGATATTTAGTTGCCGATTTAACATAATGTTGATCACTTGTTGGTCTCGTTTGACCTTATTTTTACTCTCTATCCTGATTGGTTGATCTCGTTTGACCTTGTCTTGTAGCGTTGTCTTTAACGGACCATTGTGGTCCGTTGGATAGATAACGACGAGACGATTACGACAAGACCGACCGGAGCTCAAACATAGGTCAGACGAGGGAGAAAAATGCGGTTGAAGAATAAAGGTCCCGACATGAAAAGAGGTCACATGGCGTGTAGTAGCCGGGTGGGTGCTAGCTGGCAGAGGTTTATAAGCTGAATTTTGAGAAGAGATGAGGCATTCTTTGGCTTCCCTTTGATCCATCATTTCCATTGCTCTCCCCCTTACCTTAGTACAAAAATTACACTTCATCCATCATCAATTAGAGCCCTAAAAAACCATCTTGGAGAAATTGGAGAAGTTTGGAGTGAAGATTTGAGTAAGTGATAAGGCTAGAATTTGTAGCAATTATTTATCCTTATATGCATGCTTTTTGAGTGATTATTAGTTTGTTCGAGCTTCATTATCGTGTGATTTCTTGTTTTGGCATTATGTGCCTAGACCCATTCATTTGGATCGTTTCGGTCCATTTGATGTGTTTCTTTGTAGTATTTGTTGTCCACAGGTACTCTAGAGATAGGTGGTCTAGTTATGAAGCTATGGACGTGAAGTAGAGCACGGTTGGAGCTCGAACGGAAGATCGAGAAATGAAATGGAGGAGCTGAGGGGCAGCACCCCGTGCACCTATGCACGCCGTGCAGCCCTAAGATGGTGTAAAATCACGGCCCTTAAGCAGGGGAACGTCATGCACCCCTGCACGGCGTTCCTCCCATTCAAATACGCAAAATTTTGAAAAAAAGGAGGTGCACGCCGTGCACCCCCAGTTTCAACAGCTTCCTATAAAAGGGCTGATTTTGAGGAAAGAGAGAGAGACTTCCCCAACTTTATTTTTCCCAATTTTCCCGAGTTTCTTCTGCAAAAACCAGCACCAAACCTCCTCTAAAAGTTCAATTGAAGATCCAAAGGAGCTCCTATCAATGATTGAAGCAAGGATTGAAGATAGAAGACCAAACGCAGCAATTGAAAGAAGAACAAGTCGTTTTCTCTTCATCCAGATGATGGTTAGGGTTTCTTTTGAGTTGTTTTCTTCTAGTATCATGAGTAGCTAATTTATTAGAGATTATTGGTTGAGAGGTAGGAATTGAGCCATGATACCATTTTGAATGTTTTAAGAACGATGATTGTGGATGTTTGAATTGCAATGAAAGTTTGTCTCGATTGTTTGGTGTTCAACCTAATTCTTGTTATGGCTAGAATTAGGTCAGATTCTTGAAATCCTTTGTTCGTGAAAGACTTAGGAATTTGTATGCATGATCGTGCCGTGGATTCATACGAGTGTTAGGAGGATTCTTTTTATTCAATTCAGGTCCACATTCGTTCGTTTTGAATGCATTCTAGCGGTTGAGCTTAATGACTCGTCTCTTCCAAGAACTCGCTTTCCCCATTGAATCAACTTATAATCTTTTAGTTTAATTTACTCATTAGAATACTTAGAATCAAAAACCAAATATTTTAGCCTAAACCGTGTTGACGAATTCGAGTAGAGGCATAACGAGAGGGACCTTCGGACACAAACGACACTTGTGTTGTCGGAATAACTTCACAGTTATTCGGGCGATCAGCAAGCATCACCTTCTTTGCATCCCTTTGAAGATGTTGGTCGTATTCTCTCTTCCTTTAGCTAGCTCATTCATGTTAGGCTAGACTCTTAGTTGTTAGATTAGGGTGTTGTGATGTGTTAGGATGACCCCATCATGATGAGGAGTTGGATACATTTGGGATATGATTATGGTATGAGAATGCTTGGAGTATGGTCGTTTTAACTTAGATTGTGCCATGGCTTGATCTAGGTCAAATGTGTTCATTCATGTACTTAAGTGTGATTGATTGAATATGTGTGTAGTCCAAGATTGATGTAAGGTGTGTGTGGACCAAGCACACACCTCAATTCAACCTTTAGTGGGCGATCCTAAAGTCCCTCAATTTTGTGACACGATTGAGGGATAGGGCACTTGGGGGTTGTAAATAGTGACTTAGTATCCTTTTCCAAATGTTTGTTGTGCCTTTAAGGTAATTCGATCACCTACGCATTTTGTCGAACACTTAGTGTTCACTACCAATTTGCTTGATCACTTGCCAATTGGTAGTGGTAGTCCATTACAAGACCTTGTCTTGGACTACTACGAATGTTTAGAGGATAATCAAACCATAATTTATGTCCATTGTATCCAATCTATCTAGTGAGCCGAATTTGAGTGCAAAATAACACCCAAAGTCTAGCAATCCTCTTCATCTTGTTGCCCCGCTTTTCACTCTCTTGATTGCTTAGTTAGCTTGCTTGAATTGATTTGAATTTCATTAGTGAATGTTAAGTGCTTTATTTGATAATCTAGAGAACTACACTTTCGATAAAATTGGTAGCTTGAACAGTATTCTAGTAGTTGAGTAGAGGCTAGTGTAGTAACCAAATTCCGTCCGGGTTGTAGAATTCGTATCGATCTTTTACTATCAAACGACACCTAGCGCTTCTATCCAACGACTTAATATTTAACTCAAACCTGTCAAGCAATTCCCGACTCGCGTTCGTCTAAATTGATCGGAAGCCACAATTACTTGTTTAAACCAGCTACAGTTCGTGTGATGAAGATGTGGGTAATTTGATGATATATTTTTCGAGTTATGCTTAAATGTTGTTTAATGTTTATTTTTGGCGTCGATGTGTAATATTGTAATCGAATTAGCCCTGTGAACTTATTAATACAACATCAAATAAGCTAAGTTAACTACCATGACCCATTGCCCATTTAGTGTGCAAGACTTGTTATCTAAAAAATGGGGTAAATATTACATTAATATTTGGGCCTGAGGCCCGTTCATACACACCTAACTTATCTAAACAGATGACCCCAATCTTTTTATCTATTGGGCTCAATTTAAGTTATATATAATTTAACTATGGGTTAAGCTTAATTCTCATGGATTTTAAGTTAAAAATAAATAAGGGTCATGATATCTTTATATAATTCTAGCCCCATTTTTCTTAATCAAACTAATTTATTTTGTCGAATTAAACTAATTAAATTACAAGTTCAAATGTTAATAAATATTAATATTTCTCTAGTCAAATTCTCTAGACGGGCAGAACAATGAAATAATAATAAGTTTATGGCCGATTCAATTAGATATAAACCCTCCTTGTTATACTAACTTATGCATATGAATTCTTTAACAATTTATTCGGTATGTGATACGAGACTAGTATTATAGGCTTTCCAACTGAGCCTCATGTACATCTCTTTCAAAATAGAAAATATCAACGCTATCCATTTTTAATACCGAATTATGCGAACTTTGATCCCAAAAGATTGGGTATGTAGGTAGTTGATAAAGGCTCGAGTCCACCTAAAAAAATATACCTATGTCATAATCTGTTCTATTCCATCCGAACTACGCGGACTTTAATCCCAAAATATTGGGTACGTAGGCAGCCGAGAAAAGTTCGAGTCCACCTATAAAAAATCACCACCATACAAATAATTGGTCCAACAACGTATTTTTTATAAGAGCGAAAAATCCGCGAAAAAGTCGAATAGTAGCTTAAACTTTCTCAAGAGGGAAAGTACTTGAATCAACTATCTTCAAACAAATTATTTTAACTAATAAAATTATAAAACACAAAACTCTTTCTTAAATAAACATAAAATAAGAACAGTAACTTCGGACTTTACGCTATGAAAGTCACGTGAAATTCTCGAAATATAAAACTCATAAAAACTTTCAAAAATTACCAAACAAACTGCAACTATTCAATTGCACCTCATATCAACATTTTCAAACCGAACTACATGGATTTCGATCCCGAACTCCGGGTGCGTAGGCTGTCAAAAGACACGAGTCCAACTTTAAAACAATTTGTCATTGTTTTCCAACTATACAACAACTTATCTTTTTATTTCCAATTTTAAAATAATTTATCATTTTTCCAATTATAAAACAACTTATCATTATATTTCCAACTCAAAAACAATTTATTATTTTATTTCCAACATTAAAACAAGAATACGGTCTTACGAATATCTAGAGGGGTCACCGGCACAAGAAATGTCGCATTCATTGCCTCAGAAACCATAGGATGGAGCTGGAGATCCGAGAGGTCAGGGGGAGCGCTACTTTCAAAAGGAAATCGAGTTTCATAATAGCTAACAGCAAGAGCCCCCTTAGCGGCCTCCTCAGTGATCGTACCATCCAAGGAGTCTAACTGCTCAATCCGCTTACGCTTACGCTTACGTGTTGTAGTAACCGTCCTATGAAAGTACGCCGTGTTACGGTCACCCTCTCGTAACCAGTTGTTACGGCGCTCCGGTAGCCAATACTGCTCCTCTTGATGATGAGCCCGCAATAACTGGCCTTCCAGCCGATGAACTTCAGGCCAATTGACCTGAGGGGCGAAAAGTATAGAGCAGAGCTCCACGTTCAAATTTAGACGATTAAATGAACGTAATTAGATTTAATTAATGAAATTTAATTTAATGCCATAAAAAATTTCTGTCCTTCATGCCAATCCACTCTATTCATTTGATTCTATCTCTTTCATTACTTGTTTGGATTTTATTTTGTCTTGGATTTAGCGGCGATAATATTGAATCTATGTTGTTGAGTTCAAGTTTTATTTTTCTGGTTTGGCATTGGAATTTTACCAATTCTCCCGACAACCTCTTTGGTTTGTGACTAGGCAGTGCTGTTTCTAGCTATGTTCTTTTTCACCTTTGACATGTTACAAATTCAATTCGGTTAAACAGAAAGGGAATGAAATGAATTAAACCCCATCCCTAATCACATGTATGATGTATCCATATAGGCGTAGCAATTGGTCCAATAATTCTTCGTTGCTCCATTTCAGTGTCTTCATCAATAGGTTAGTTGAAAGCAACACCGTAAGTCAAGCACTCACCAATTCCCTGGGTCGTCCGAGTCTGTCGCACACAATCCAAACAAACATGGGTCTCCAATCATTTAGGGTCCACTTTTGATCGATGCAGCCACATACACGATTATTATACTTTTTGATCAACAGCATCAAGTTGGGTGGATGCAGAAAAAAGAAATGATGGATTGAGAAAGGTCAAGTCCTTTTCCTTCTATCTTAACTAATAATTTGTTCTATAATATGCCCTTCCTTGCAGGTTCTGTCTTCTCCATACAAGCTCATCTCCACCAACTACACCCCGACAAGCTCATCATCCTCCTACTAAGTTTAGAGCTATATATCATTCTGCTTTATTTCTGCCTTCTGCATTATGGCCTTACCAATCCATTCCTATGCTTCGGCACTCATTTCTAGCATTATGGTCACCCTTGTTGCATTCTCCCAAGAAGTTGACCACCAATACATAGTTTTCATGGACTCTAGTGCCATGCCAAAAGCCTTCTCCACTCAACAACACTGGCACTTGGCCACTCTTGACTCTGTTTCAATTTCTCCAAAACTTATTTACAGCTACACTCATGTCATTAATGGGTTTAGTGCTACACTATCCTCTTCCGAGTTATCCGCCTTGCAAACTTCTCCTGGATTCCTGCACTCCATAAAGGACTTGCCTGTCAAACACGACACTACTCATTCAACCGAATTTATCGGCCTCTCAGGTACCGCCGCCGGAGCTTGGAAGTCTACCAATTATGGGGAAGGGATGATCATTGGGGTCATTGATACAGGAGTCTGGCCGGAAAGTCAAAGCTACAACGACCACGGTGTGCCTCCTGTCCCAGCCAGATGGAAAGGAGAATGTGAAACAGGAACCCAATTCAACAGTTCCCTATGCAACAACAAGCTCATTGGAGCTCGGGCATGCAACAGAGGTCTTATCGCTAGAAACATCTCTATAACCATGAACTCCGCTCGTGACACCGACGGACACGGCACCCACACGTCCAGCACGGCCGCCGGTAGCTTTGTCGATGGGGCGTCCTACTTCGGCTACGCCCCTGGAATTCTAAAAGGAGTAGCTCCGAAGGCACACGTGGCTATGTACAAGGCCCTGTTTGACGAAGGCGCCTTCGCATCAGACATCATTGCGGCAATTGATCGAGCACTTGGCGACGGTGTTGATGTCATATCACTCTCTCTTGGATTGGACGGCGTAGCCTTGTATGAGGACCCACTCGCCCTGGCCACTTTTGCCGCCGTTGAGAAGAACGTGTTCGTTGCTACTTCTGCCGGCAACCAAGGCCCTTTTCTCCAGTCTCTCCACAACGGCATTCCCTGGGTATTGACCGTCGCAGCCGGGGCAATTGACCGGGAATTTCAAGCCGAGGTCAAGCTCGGAAACGGAGTTTCCTTTTCTGGTTCGTCTCTGTACCCAGGAAACTACTCCGCCAGCATAGCTCCGATTGTCTTCATGGGAGATTGTCTTAACGCGACGAAAATAAGGGGAATGACGAGCGGCAACATCGTGGTGTGCGAAGATAAGAACTCTTCACTGAGAGAGCAGTTAGAAAACGTTCAGAATTCCAGCGCCGCCGGCGGCGTTTTCATAGCCAACGTTTCGTCTTCGGATCTCGAATTCTTAATGCAGTCCCCGTTTCAAGCGATTTTCATGACGTCGCTAGGAGAGGGCGAGAAGGTGAAGAAGTACGTCAAGAGCAGTAACAACCCAAAAGCAAGCTTGAAGTTCCGAGTAACGAATTTGAGCGCGAAACCAGCACCGACAGTTACGAGTTACAGCTCCAGGGGGCCATCTCCTAGCTGCAAGGTCGTACTGAAGCCCGACATCATGGGTCCTGGCTCATTGATCTTAGCAGCTTGGCCGTCCAATGTAGAAGCCACCGAGGTTAGATCGAAGCCTCTGTACACAGATTTCAATCTATTGTCCGGTACGTCAATGTCAACCCCGCATTTAGCCGGAGTTGGGGCGCTCATTAAAAAGGCACATCCAGACTGGAACCCTGCAGCCGTACGATCGGCAATGATGACAACCGCCGATGCCACGGATCTATCTGGTCAGCCGATTCAGGATTTGGGTACGGATAATAATAGTCCAGCCACGGGTTTAGCCATTGGAGCGGGTCAGGTCAACCCGAACAAAGCACTGGACCCGGGTCTAATATATGATGTGAACACAACCGATTACGTGAACCTGCTTTGTGGGCTCAATTTCACGGCAAAGCAAATCCAAGCCATCACAGGCTCATCGTCATCTACCAATAATTGTGATTCCCCGTCCCTAGATCTTAATTATCCATCGTTCATAGCCTTTTTCGAGGCAAACACCTCCCATTCTCCTAATCAAGTAATGGAGTTCCATAGGACGGTGACTAATGTGGGTGATGAAGGAATGACGGCTAGTTATGAAGCAGCTTTGACTCCGTTGGAAGGGTTGCATGTTAGTGTGATACCGAGTAAGCTGGAGTTCAAAGCCAAAGGGGAAAAGCTTAGCTTCAAGCTTGTGGTTGAAAGTGTTGGGGTTATGAAGAAATTGTATGTAAGCTCGGGTTATCTCAAATGGATAGAAGATGGAGGGAATCATGTTGTGCAAAGTCCAATAGTGGCCACTAACATCAACTTCCAGTCATTCTCGTCTCCAAAGAACTAGATGATCTCTATTTGGAAGGCCTCGTGTCAGCAACCAACAGTAACTTGTTTTTTATTTTATTTTTAATGTTAGCATATAGTCTTATAGTAATCTGTATATGCTGTTAAATAAAACATGGGTTATTATATGATCAACATAATTGTCAGATTTGTAATGTGACTTTTAAAGAAATATAAAAGGTCGTTATTACAGCGTTGTTCTGCTAAGTTAAATCAATTCACTTTCTTATTTGAATTTTTTTTTTTTACATGTAGGAACGAAAATAAAGTCAGAAATTTGGGCGTTTCAAATTATATAACCTTCACGAGGCAATAAATTCCAAATTCGGCGTTTGGTAAAGTAGAATAAATATTTTAGTTTTATCAAAATCATTATATATATGATATTTGGATGTCTATTGGGGAAAATATTACAAATAACGTCGTGGACAAAAAAAATCGAGCTGTCCCCTTTTGGTTATCCGTGTTGCATGCACTGCATTGCATGTGAACATGTTGCCCTACAGAGATTATGAAAGATGCTTACAGGGCCACCTACAAATATGACATAAATACCAATCGCAATCATAAAAATTAATTATTGGGAAAAGATTATGGACTTTTGCGTATAATCAGAGCTTCGAATATATTATTTAGTGTTATAAAACTAAGAACAAAAGAGAACAAGAACATAAGAGGAGAAGTACTTTCTTATTGAGGTGTATCGAATGCTACAAATGAGAGCTCTATTTATAGGCTCATAGATCATAACCTATACTCTCTAATATTATTACACATAAAGGTGGGAAAATAAATACAATGAAATACATTGAAGAATGGAATAAGGAGTTACACAATGGTGCATTCACTATAGTAATTATATTCATAACACTCCCCCTTGAATGACCATTGGTTATACATCGTCCTTCGAATACGCTTTTGATACGCGCTCATTAAAAAAACCTTACCGGGAAAACCCGGTGGGAAAAACCATAGTTAAGGGAAAAAGAGTACGGTTGCGTATTGACTCCCCCGATGATGATATCGGTTGAGATCCTTCATATTGACTCCCACGATGAGGATATCAACTCTCGCTCATCATTATATCGGTTGAGATCATTCACTCACCAATTCCAAATTTGCTTTCCAACAGTTGATGCGAGAGAGATCTTTGGTGAATAAATCAACCAAGTTATCACTTAGGTGCACTTAGTTGATAAATATTTCAACTCATTGAAGTTTGTGCATAAAATGTATGCATCACATGATCGATGGTCATCCATAATTCACATGACACTTCACCTTAAATGACCATTAGATGAGAATATGTCTCATTAAAACCTTACTAGGAAAACCCTATGGGATAAAAACCTAGTGAAGGAAAAAGAGTACATAATCATCACATCACGTTGCAACATTTTCTTGCAACTCAAGGATATATACAAAATAAATATCATGCATGATTTATAGGATCGGATCTTGAAATGGTGGTGTAGTTTTATAAGTTGGTTTCACAGCCCACCAAGTGGTAAAATTATCACATGAGACCAATTTATGGTCAACCAACACAAATATGACCAAGATTACTACTTCAAAATCGAGTACATCTTGTGTCTTAATAAAGGTCGATTAAACTCGACATAGAGTCACATAGTGATCGACTACCATCCAGCAATCGATAGCCATGTCATATCCATATAACTTTTTGTTGGATATAATTAGTATATCATTGATGATATACGAAAATCATGTTCGAGAGAGATGCACAGTTGGCAAGTTAGTGGTAATCTTCCACGTCTTCCATCTCGAACTCTAGCTAATCAATATTTGGTTGCTTTGAGACACTCTTTAGGAGTCTCAATAAAGTGTATGTCATCTATATAACAAAAGATGATGATGACACTTAAACTCTTATAAACAAAAGAAATACATTTTAAATATAAAATAAAGTATATAAATTTTTATAAGAATTTCAAAATCATAAAATATGACAAAGATGATTTTTCATCATTCAAAATTCAACTCAATATGAAAAAGAAATCATAGTTTTATGCATAGAGAAATGTATGATATGCTAAATGGACCACTTCTCTCAATTATTCAATCCATATGACGTCAATTAGATATAACTTGTTCACGTGAACTTGAATTGTTTGCTTATAGCAAAATAAATCCTCAAGGGAATTTCATATACTCATGTGTATTCTAATTATGCAAACCATACATATAGGTTGCAAGGACATCCATTAGAGGCAACTCTTTCCCTTCATAAATTGCCAGACTAATCAAATAATAAAAAGTAGTTGCATCCACCACATGAGAATATATTTTCTCATAATCAAAATGTTATAGGTTTGTTGTACAAAACCTTTCAAAAATGAGATGTTTCATAACTTCTCATACTCATACTTTACATCTCAATATATGAAGACTTGATGTCTTAAAACTTTTCATTTCTCTTGGGAATTTGAATTTGCCTCAAATTGAAATTTTTTCAGCCAATCATTTCTTTCTTTGCATGCATTTTGGCTCACGATCCTCATTTTCAACTATCATATTTAGCGTTGCACTATACGCAAAAATTTCGTCGACGTTGACTTCATTGGGGTTCCAATATTTTCCATCCAAGATATAGATAATTGAGATATATATTCATATCTTTCAAGTACCGAGACTCTTCTTGAGCACATTATTTGTTTCTCTTGGTGGTGTTTGCTTAAATAATCTTAACCTCAATTTGACCATCCGGATCTATAGCTCCATTTCACTTTTGAGGAAATTTTTCTTTGGAACCGTGTGGTCTACCATGCTTTATACGGGTTTTAGACTCAGTTGTGATGTCAGATTGCCCAATGTCAACATCATTTTCACTTTTGGAGCATTGCGAGTTGGCACATGAGAGTTTTACTGTTTGGGTCGATAAAGTGTCTGGCAAATGATGAATTATATATTTTTCGAACTTCACGTTCACATTGTTTAGTGCGAGGATCAAAATGATATGATGATTATTCATCTAATCTCTGTGCCAACCTTTGATTTTCTTTACATAATGTTGAGAAATATTGGATATATGAATGATAAACCTCCAAACGAGTCATCAAAATTTCCTGACAACGATGTAAATATTTTACCATCGATGAACTCGTAATCAACATAATTTCCAAATCATCATTGAGAACTCATCCTAATAAATTGTGGTGGAGCAATTTAGATGTGTATATCACATCCATATATCCAATGATGAGAAGTATAAGGTTTTGACCCAAAACCCACATATAATGGAGGAATTCATAATAATTTCTTGGCGTAATGCGAATTTGTGTTGTTCATGTAAATGACATGTTCACAATAATATAAATGGAAAATGTTCGTTTCAATGACACATTTTTCGTTATTGGATAATCATGAAAATATGCTCATAACCAAAATGGTTGAACTAGCAATCTCGCAAATTCTAGTTTGCTTTCATATATACATGTGACTTTCTAGTTGATACATCAATTAAAATAATTGATCCACATGTTGGGTGTATGGATCCACACACATCACCCTTTGTTTTGTTGTTTGTATAAGATAAATTATCTTACTTTAGTTGATTATTATCCAAACAATCAACTCTATTTAAGAATAAGCAACCCAAAAATGAGTTATGTTGTGTTGGAGATTCACCCAACAATGGGTAACGGAAAGGTGAAAATGCTTTCCTAGAAACGAAACCTTGTTGACGAACGAGAAAATTGTTCGTGTTCCCGGGGAAGTAGGAGAGTCACAAGGACTACTTAAATCCCTATAACCTTAAGAATCATTTCTTTAGAATACCCAAGTTGAGAACTCGTGCACAACATTATCCATAGAGGTACTTATCGATTCACATTATGATTGAACCGGGATGGTCACACCGGTTATGTCAGATAATACTTGTCATGACGAGTAAACTTATAGTGTACATTGATATGTATCTCAATCACGATCACATATGTCTGGTACAAATTGGAGGACAACATTTAATAGTTTCATGGTCATATACCACATTATCGTTCCTCTCCCTTGTGATCATCAATATATAAATCAAAAGGATCTTGTTCCTTCTTGAATAATGTAATAGCTCTACTAAAGCTTCTAACTGATTTTGTACTACTCGTTATATGGTGCACTATCGATGAGTTATATATCACAATGTATTATGTCATTTCTCATCATGGCAATACTCATTTTGCAAGAGAATGATGAATAGCGCAAATGATAAATAGAGATACTCCATCATAGTCGTCTTAACCATCCATGTCACCAATTATGGGATGAATAATCTTCACAATATAAATGTACAACCACCAAGGAAAAGGTTCCATATAGAAACAACAATAATAACTTGTTCCATGTGCTAAAAAAAATGTAACAAATAAGTCTTTGTACATTTGATGGCTTATGAAGCAATATCATTTGTATATGATCATCAAAATAAAATTGATGGATGTATCCCCTTTTATGTGATTGAAATTGTTCAACATCAATTTACAACTCTCTTTCATATAAAAGATGTATTCCCCAAAATTCATGACCATACCAAATAATAGATCTTTTCCTCCACAATCGTGTATTGGTGTTTACACTTGTGGGAATGTATGTATGTATATATTTGTCACTTTGTGGATATATGAATATAATAATTCACTTCATGGAGTGATATGGTGTCTCATTGGACCACCAAACATTTGAGACATATAAGATATTCGATCTTTTCCTTGGAATATTTGTCTCTTGGTACTTTAATCGTATCACACTTTAAGAAAATTTGCCACTTGAGGTGGTCATACATGGCTTTGACATTACGCCACAGGATACATGAGTCGTTGCTCATTTTTGTCAACCATTCATGAAGATTATGGCGAATAAGATTAAAGCTATGGCTTTATCTTGAGAAGATGTTTTATTATCGTGTTTGATGGTTTCACGAAGACCATTATAAATGAATTTTAGCTTCCAATGCCAATGAATGGTGAAGCTTGCCCGAAACATGGAGGGGCTCAAATTACAAAATATTCAATATATTATAAGAAATAAATAAAATATCATTAACTTGATAATAAACTCATATAAAATTAGTAATAAACCATTAACTAATAATAAGTATAACGGCTATTTGATAACATAAATATCAATATAATATATTAAAAAAAAATATAGTAAGGTCATAAATTTAATAATAAGGTCATATAAAGAAAATAAAAAACATAAAGCAGACAATAAAGTAGAAATCAATGAAGAATTATTCGGTCATACTATTCAAATGGTAAGCAACCCATAAATAGGAAATTAAATTATATTAAACTAGTAGTAATGTAAGTAATTGATGTGCATGATGATAAAGAACAATGACTCCGATTGTTGAAAATAAGTATGAGAAATATTATAGAAAAATGAACAATAACGCCGGCATGTATTATGCAAATTTCATGCACCCGAAAGTAAACTGCAACCCACGTATATACCAAATAGGCAAATAATAAATTTTCAAAACGCGAGTATCATGAGTGTAAATCTCATTAACCATATCGTGGGCATCAAGAGCATAAATCTCATTGGCCATATCACGGGCATCAAAAGCGTAAATCTTACTAGCCATATGGCGGGCGGAATTGTATTGTTCCGCGTGCACCGCTTATCTCACGATTAAAAATAATCTCTCATTGTATGATTACAAGATATTGCTCGACGGCAGAACTTCGTGCTGATAACGTGTTATAAAACTAAGAACAAAAGAGAACAAGAACATGAGAGGAGAAGTACTTTCTTATTGAGGTGTATCGAATGCTACAAATGAGAGCTCTATTTATAGGCTCATAGATCATAACCTATACTCTCTAATATTATTACACATAAAGGTGGGAAAATAAATACAATGAAATACATTGAAGAATGGAATAAGGAGTTACACAATGGTGCATTCACTATAGTAATTATATTCATAACATTTAGATATATATGCTTTATAATTATATGTTTGCTGATTTTGTCTTTGATCACTGATTTTGATTATTCTTGTGGAGCGAAAATGCTATCGATTCAAGAGTTTTTTTTACAAATCAATCGGACAGCCAATTCAATAGTTTAAAATAATTTTTGTCAATTTTAATTTGACGATAGGAATTTTACCAGGACTATAACAAGAATTTAAAAAATATTTTTTCTTTCTCTGTCCTCTCTCTATTTTTCTCACGTAAGTTGGATATAATAATAATATAACAATGATATAATAATGACGTAATGTGGATATAAAATTTTACATATGAAGTCGATATAATGAGCCTCTTAAAATGACATATTAAAAATGCATAACAGACTCCTAAAGTGTATACATCACTAACATATAAGAGTGGTAAACTTGAAATAACGATGAAGAATTTAACTAGTCGTAAGGTAGACGTAACAACGAATTAACGAGCCTGTAAAATGGTCATATTAGCGACATAACATGCTCGTACAATGACCCGACTTATGTAATTTTCCCATTTTTTTTGTTCTGAAACTACTCCCATTCAAGTCAATTCGTTTGACTCATTTTCAGTCGTTGGATGAAAGTTGGCCCAAAAGTGGCCTGATCCAACGACCCATAATCTGTCAGACTGATCTGATAGAAAGGGCTCTTAGATTAATAGCCACGTTGTCTTTGGAGTAGCATTGTTAGTTATTGTTTGGTTGGAGACCTGGAGGTACCGAGTTTGAATTCATACATAACATACACATGGACACCAATGTTATGTTCATTTTTGGGCAAAAAATCTCTAAAGTGTCACAACCTTTACCTATATGTCCAAAATTGTCACCACGTTTTCGATATAGATTTTTTGTCACCACATATTGAGTTTTTCACAAAAAAGTCATGCTGTTAGTTTGTTCCATCTTTCATTAGTCAACTTCGGGTAAGCGGCGACACGTCGGACTTTTGTAGATGTGGACTTTTTCCCGTTACTGCTTTTAGGGTTTCATATTGTTTATTTAAGAATAACTTTGATGTTGCCATGTAGGCTGGGAGACATTGTAGAGTTTTCATTCACCATGGGAGGATGATTCTGTCCGCGGAAGCAACAGACTATGTCAGAGAGTCAGTAACTGAAGCCAACATCGACAAGGATTTCCATAGCTACATAGACCTAGTTAACATTGCGCAACTGTTGAACTTGGTTATAGTTCGGTCGAGAGGATGTGGTATATTAATCTAGGGTCAACACTTGTTGATGGAATTAATCCTATCACTGGGGATGTAGAGGTGCTAGAAATGGGTGAAGCTTCTAAAGAAGGGTAGTTATCATACATATGGTTCTGAATGCATCGGTTCCGAAAGCTCCAAAGGATAATGGAAAGTAAAAAATGCTGAAGTTTGTTCCAACAAGGCTATAAAGAGTTCAGCCGAAGCTCCCATCTCCAACCCCTTGTTGGCTCCGTACAAGCCTAGGGCACCTTACCCAACCGATTGGATAAGGATCTTCTCAAGAAGAGTTTCAAGCCATTTGTGTGTCGTCTCCATAATATGAACTTCACCATTCCTTTTGCCGAGGTGATAGAAAAGATTACTCAATATGCCAAGTTCCTCAAGGAGATATTCACCAACAAGTGAACGCTCACGGAAACTTCTAACATCACTCTCAATGAGCAATGCTCGACAATCCTCTCAAAGGACCTCCCACGCAAATTCAAAGATCCAGGTAGCTTCTTTCTCCCTTCTATGATTGGTCAAGTTGCTGTTGAAAGAGCTTTAGCATATCTGGGTGCTAGTATAAATGTCATGCCATATTCATTCTATGAGAAACTAGGCCTAGGTGAACTTACACCAACTAAGATGTGCGTCCAACTAGCGGAAATATCTACCAAATTTCCTAGTGGTGTAGTTGAAGATGTTCTTATGCATGTTGGCAAGTTTGTGTTTCCCGTGGATTTTATTGTGATTGATACCAGGGACACCAACTTATCCTTGATCTTGGGTCGACCATCCCTCAACCATCTAAGGCGATCATAGACGTGTTTGAAGGTAAGCTTACCTTGAGAGTAGGTCAAGAGAAAGCCACATTTCAATTGACTTGGGGTATGGAGTACCCGGGTGCTCAAGATGATAATGACTATGGTGTGTCCGTTGAGATGGCTTCAACCTATCCTTTTAATGATTCTTTTGAAGAAGATGCCTTGGATCCGTTCTAGAGCGATTTTGTGAAACATGATAATGAGAAAACTGAAGCTATCTCAATCAAGGGAGTACATGCTATCACTCTATTCTCGTCTAGTGCTTCTAAGACAAGGAACATCCATGAAGAACTAGCGGACATTGAGCTCAATCACCCTCCTTCTCGCTCGAAATATGTCTTTGAGGTCAAGAATGGGACATCTCCAATGCACAAGCTCGAGCAGATGCTCCTACATGGATGAAGATTCATGTCTTACAAGGAGAGGACTAAGCCAATCCATGATGTGCACCTCCACCTCAAGAAGGAATTCAAAGAGGGCAATCGATTTATCATCACCGGCCCTCGCCTCATGCTCATCCCTCCAATAAGCTTCATCTCAAGTTGGTCCAGCCTATGCATGGTGAAGAAAGTATTTACTTGTGAGGAATCGAGGTCGCAACGCGTACTCAACCCGATTCTTTTCAACTTCATGGAGTACATCTTGAACATGATTTCCGAGTTGGTGATACCATATGTGCCATAGATTATGGGATGTGTGAGCCCCGTTAATGTCTCGCAGTGTCTATCATAGCTTAGGAGTAGGGAAAATGAACAAAACTTGCATGAATGTGTGTTTGTCATGTTTTATTCTTGTTTTTGTTTCTTATGTCTTTGTATTGATCGAGTCAAGAGAATGAGTATTCGAAGAGTTGCTTGATCCCATCTTGTTGTGCCTAGGGTTGATAGAAGGTTTAGTTGCATCTGGAGTTTATTCGATGCTGCAATGATATGTTGAAAGGTGTGTTGTCTGAAATAAATTTGTGTAGAAGACTTGTGTTGGGAGGCCACACGTCGTGTGGCTTCACACGCGGTGTGGGTGCATGTAAGCCATACGTCGTGTGGCTTCACACGATTTGGGGTTTTGGCCCCCGTAAATTCATGTTCATAAGCCTAACGGATTGTGGGTGTTATGTGACCTCACACATGGTGTGGTCTTGAACCAGCCAGTTCCTAACCAAACCGAATTGAACCGCAATCGAGTCAACCAATTGATTTTTTGTTCAACCCTCCTGACCCTGCTGGTCACATGGCGTGTGGGATTTTCATCATCTACACGACATGTGGATCTCTCTGCCCCAAACATATCTTCCCCAAACTGGTCATTTTTTAAAGTCCAACTAGTTCTTACCAGCGGTCACACGTCGTGTAGACCCACTACAACAAAATCCGCATTCGGCCTCGTTGTCGCGGATCCTTTTTCTCGGATATATCTGCGACAAAGGTCTCACTCACAAAGACGGTTTTTGCGGATACACCCATCCGCGACAACGACCCTTTATTGTGGATCCTTTGTCGCGGACACATCCGCGAATACGGTCGATTTGGTTTGCCCGGTTCACCATTTCGGCTCGCTTGTTCGGTTAACTTGTAAACCAACATACCTATCCATAAAAGCTAATGAATCTCAATTTTTTGCTTTCGATCAAATTCACAATCAAATATGATCTAATTGGAAATTTCACACATCCTTATCATAAAAAATTTCTTATTCTCATGATGTTCACAAGTATTATGGCCAACTAATTTTTAATTATGAAAAACTTGAAGCCCTACTAAACTACTACAACTACTTGCACTCAACAAAATAATAGGTGACATTAGTTTCTTCACGCTAAAGTAGCAGCAATCCTACTCGCAACCAATCCAACAACAGTAACAAAGATTTTGTTTCCAATCACACCATCTGCACACAAAACAAGCATAATTAAACAACTCATTCACTTAGTTTATATAAAATGCATCCATTTGGGTCCAATCTATTTATTTAATCCGTATATAGAGGCAAGCATTTAGGTAAGTTTAAAGACAACAGCCAAACAACCAAGCAAAAATCGACAGATATAAACCGTCAATCAAAATGGACTCGATGAACCAGTGGTTCGACCGAAACTCCTAGGGGGTTTAACATCAGGTATCAGAGCGTGGTTGTCTTCTACCAGTATCAGTGTGCTACTTGCTCCTCAAAGACGTCATAATCCTCAGAGGGGAGAAGGTGAGTCCATAGTTCTAACGGTACTAGACTCCCATATGACAATTGGTGAGAGTCTAGGTTGAGTCATGATGTGGTGAGTCAATACTTGCAAAAGAGTTTTCAGAAAAAGGTTTTCAAAGATCTAGTGTTTCAAAAAATGAACCGTTATTGTAGTTTGTTAGTTTTGAACGACCGCACTCCCACCAGCTCTAGGAAGACAAAAGAAAGAGGTTGAGGAACCAAGAGCAGAGTACCTTGCTTCCTTGGTTCAGAGCCTTACTTTTGAACTCTAGGAGTTCTAGTAAGATGAGCGGTAGTGATAAGAAATCAGGGATGAGATTTTCGGAGTCTGATCAGGTAAAACTCCTCAATAGAGCCAGTAGTATGGAATGTTCTTTACCCATAACCGGAAAGAATTCAGAGTTTGGAGGATGTTCTCGATCCTTCAGAGTGATTACATCAGAGAGGAAATGAGCCTCTAGTGTTCAATTGAGTACCATGCTCGAAGGCAAGGATGGGAAGTGTCCACGACTAAAGGAACAACCAGAAAAAGGGCATAGATGAGTCTCTGTTGGTCTTAGGAAGACAAAGATGTGTTAAAGTTGAAGACAGTAGCAACTCTGGAAATTGTCAAACAGCAGTTAGCCACGGGCGTGATAGATAGTAGGCCACAAGCATGATGGTAGTACGACCACGACCGTGGGTGAGAAGACCGTCACAGTCATGGTTGTGGTGAGCCACGGGTGTGATAGAAGAGTGGCCACGACCGTAATGACATGCTAACCATGGGCGTTGCCAACATACGGCCATGAGAATGGTCGACAAAGAATAGAAGAAGTTCCAGGAGGCAGAAGCAGAGAAGAAAAGGGAAGAATAGAGGAGGAAGACTCTTGTATTTTTGAGGAAAAATTAAGGGTCGAGTATAAATTTGAAGATTGCATAAATAGGATCGATCTTAAGTTATACAATTTCAGTTGTAGAAAGGAAGTAGCAAAAAAAAAAGTGCGCAAAAACATAGATAAGGAGATAGTCGGGGCCTCGGTCTCACTCCTCCTCATCCTCCTCATCTTCCCCATCATTGGTAGCATCTTTGGTAAGGGACGTACACAGAAGGAGCCGACCAGTCCGGTTAGACTAGCTCACGTTATACATTGGTCACCCACCCCATGGATTGTGCGATCCCCCAGGTTACATTCGGTTTCAGGCAGGACGTGTCGAGTATGCCTTTAGTTGCTACTCTCACGGAATTCATGGTGGTTTCATGGTCTAATCCACCATGAAGCTTTCCGCTCATAGCTAGTGGTGGCTAACGTTAGGATGATGCCTACAGGACCACATGGTCACATTATTAGTTTAGTAATTAGATATACTTCTTGAATCTATCCTAGTCTAGGCAATCAAGTCTAGTCCATGCAGTACAGCTCAGTACAGGCAGTACAGTCCAGTACAGTCATAGTCAAGCTCGATGCAGGCATGGACCTATGACTGTGCAGTTCCAGTTCTTTACATGCATGTTTAGTCACTCAGTGTGAATCAATGACCCCATTAGATGTTGTTTCCGTTTGTGTATCTGTGTGTACTGTCACATGTACTAGAGCTGATGGTGGGAAGAGAGCTGATCAGAGTTTTGATGTCAGTAGTTATCGTTTTAATGTCAGTAGTTATTGGTTTGTTGGATTTTCAGAACTGGAGTTGCATCTGCACTTGTCTTGTTCTTAGCATGATTTGAGGATTCAGAATCCTTATCTGTTAGTATCAAAAGGTTTCATAGATGGTTCATGTTCAGTTTTTGTGTGGGTTGAGTTTAGTTTAGTTGGATCCCCAGCAGGATTTTTCGGTTGAACCAGTGGTTCGACCGGACCTCTTAGGGGGATCACAATTATTACACTGATTTTTCAAAGTAAGAAGTAGATATTTTCAAATTTCAATTGAAGCATTTCCATCTTGATGTTTCTGATCACCCTTCACTGAAGAACTTATCATCTATGGCTAAACTATGTGAGGGTTTAGTGGAGACAGGAAAGTCACGTCATTATCATCTTGTTGATAAATTGATTCGACTTTTTTTACTCTTCCTGTTTCTACAACTTAAGGTGAACGTGTATTTCAGCTACGAAGATAGTGAAGAATAGACTACGAAATGCAATGGGTGTGAGTTTCTGGCCGATAATCAATCGATATATAATGAGCGAGAAATATCGAAAAGTTTTAGTTTAAATGTACGAGAAATATCCAAAAGTTTTAGTTTAGATGTTATTTTTCAATCTTTCAATAACATTAAAGAACGTCATATAAGGTTACTATATTCTCGTATCAAATTCTCACCCTACCCAGATCAAACTCCTGGTTTTGCCCTTGTTAATGATCATATGGTGTTCGAACGTATCAAATTCTTGGTTCTGCCCTTGTTAATGACCATATGGTATTCGAGGACATCATTGCAAATGTGTGTCCATCACTGTCAGTAACCTAGTGTTTAAGTTTAAGTTTAAGGTGTCTTTCATTAAGAGAGGGATCAACAAAATAGCTTATATTATTGCTAGGAGATTGTGGTTAGATACAATGAAAGTCAACGGAGACTCATCAGCTGCGATGACATGTCAGATAATTATTAAAAAGTAAAAAGTACATAAATGTCAAAGGACAAAAATACCCCTCATTCAAATGGAGGGTTGAACTCAATTGCAATTTGCGGCGGTTGAATAAAATCCGTTGCTGATATTTTGAGGGATAAAATAGTCAATACTTATCACCGGCATCGAATATGAAATGTGTTGTGATACATCAAACTGAATGCCACAATTTGGATCTTTACAAGATACATCAAACTGTATGACATTATGGTTTACCATTTTTAGTCTACAAATACAAAATGAAAAGAGAAAGAATTCAAATGTCATTTACATGTTCATCTGCAACTGAGAAGGAAAGAAAGAACACAATCCGACTTTCTACATAGCCAACCAAGTCTTCATCACAATTCAGAATACTACCATTAATTAATGTAAAAGAAACATGTGACCTCGCTCATTAAGAAACAAAGTATCATATCAAAGAACCGAACATTCATAGCAAGCTTAAAAAGAAGCGTAACAAGTTAGAACGTCTATAGACTAAGTGGTCTCATCTCCTACAATGAGAGATGCAAGAGCAGCCGCGCTGGTAAGGATTAGCAGGCTGGTTAGCACCGTAGCAGTTGTGGGTATAGTATGACCTTCCCGATCGAGGTGGACAGAGTACTTTGTTTGCCGATAATGCTCCGTATGATATGTAGTTCCGCCTCCTGCGGGATCTCCAGTATAGAGATCTCCCTTCACCATTGTAGGCTTCACCTTCTTCGTCCTCCTCGTAGAAGGAGACTTTTGATGTTGATGCATAGGATTGCCATTGCAAACCGTCCATCGCTATTACTTGGTTGGCATTGTCAAGTGACATGGACAGAAACAGAGTGACTAGCAGAAGAAAATCAACTAATGAAGGAGCCATATGGGGGACAGAGTTGAGAGATTTGATGTGGGAATGGGTGAGAAGTTAAAAAGGAAGCTAAGGGAGATTGTTTAAGGATATAAAGAGGGAGTATAGCATAGCAGTGAGTGAATTGTGCAAGTCACATGGAATGTGCCTTATTCGACGCTGCTTACTACCGGGATGGATCTGCAGGTTTGGCGGTGATATATTTACTTAATTTACTGCACGTCACGGCTACTTCTCGGCGTTGTTTGAAATCCAGGCGATTAGTGTGTTCCAATGGCCGAAATAATTCTGAACCGTTAGATCAGACGATTTTGGCCTTTGACTTATCTAACCGTTTGTATAAAAAGATATTAAAGTCTTTTAAAAAATTATTTTAATTTATTATTGTTATAAAAAAAGCCACTACCACTTTATCAACGCCGTGATCTTGACCGGCTGTTGACTTTATGGCAAGATTCCGGTTACCGTCCAACAAATTTTTTATAGTGAATATCCGTCATCGACAAAATTTTATAACCGTTTATATTTTTTAAAATATAATAAATTATATTTGTGTTAATTAGTTATAATTATAACTAAAAACATAATTGACTATAATCATTAATTATAACCAAATATATCTTTTAATTACAACCAATTATATTTTAAAAACTAATCATAATTATAACCAGTTATATCTTTTACATTATAATTAGTTATATTTTAATAATTAGTGATAATTGTAACCAATTATATCTATAAAATTATAAACAATTTTATTTTTGCTATAAATATAGTTTTGGAAAAATATTTTTATGAAAAAATAGAAAAGAAAATAATTTTTATTAAAAAAAGAACAAGAAAATATTTGGAAATACTAAAAATGCTCCTCCATTCGGAAATCCTGAATTTTCAACCGTTCCCCTATTTCTTGGTTTAACAAAGTTGGTTTATTTGTTTTCCCCTCAATATTCAATGTTTTTTTTCTAGCAGATGAACAAGGCAAGACACATTTTAACGCTGGAATCGGCATTTGGGAACTTCAGTGTTACTTCATATTGGATAAGATCAACAATATACCCATCCAATAGCATAACATATTTTTCTTTAAGCTCTTTTTTATTTCCAAGTTAAAAGAGATTAGGGTAAGCTTCCATGCCAACATTGGCCTTGGAAGTATTTTATTTATAGTGAAAGATGTTTACCTAAGTTGAGTAATAGTATCTTGAGAATATCTCGTTATGACAAATACAGATCATAAGTTAAGTAATAATATCTCAAAAATATTTCATTAGATAAAAAAGATACAAAGAATGACAAAGATATATAAGATCGAAAGGAAATATTCTATTTACCATTAATCACCAAAGGCTCTACATGCATCAACTTTGGAAAAACTAGTCCAACATTTATAGTTCGACGAATGAAAAATCTCAATTGATATCATGATGAGGGGGAGTCAATACGCACTACACTCTTTTCCCCTTAATCATGGTTTTTCCCACTGGGTTTTTTTGGTAAGGTTTTTAATGAGGCAGTATCAAAAGCGTATTCGAAGAATAATGAATATTTTTAACTAATGGTCATTCAAGGGGGAGTGTTATGAATATTATAATTATGTATATGAATCCCCATTTATAACTTCTATCTTTGTAACTCATATACATTGAACATGAGAATGAATATCCTATTTAAGTGTAGTTATACTATTGATGTATATGTTATGAATTCTAGAGCCTATAAATAATCCCCTTTCTTGTATCATTCTTACACCTCAATAAAAATGCTCTTTTCCTCCCATATTCTTGTTCTTCTTCTTTTTGTTTCTTAAAAAAAAGTTTGTTTTATGAATATTTACTTAAAATGAACTAATTATTTTTGAAGCAAATGTCATCAAACTAATTTGGTATTATGAAATAATTATCTTTTAGAACTTATTATAAACTGTACTTGGAAGAGAACTTGCTTTGTCAGATGATATGACGGGTTAAACGGGCGGGTCGAGTCACATGTTAATCGGGTTGCAGGTTAGTCGGGTTACATGGTGTCGGGTCATGGATTAATCGGGTTACGGGTTAATCGGGTCATGTGTTAATCGATCACGGGTTTATCAGATTACGGGTTTATCGAGTCACAGGTTCATCATGTTACGGGTTGATCGAATCACGGGCTGATCACCGGTTTCATATTATTGACTTACGGGTTACAAATCGGGTTGGGTTGGATGGATTGGACGACTTGTCAGGTCGATTTTTGCCAGCTCTACTCATACCGGAAGAGTAAGGGTACTTTTTTCACTCCAGCTGCCTTGTAGGCTTGTATCATGAAAGTAACCAAACTCATCTGAGTTGGACTATTGTTTGATCTTGCTTACAGGAAGAGAATGGGCCCTTTGTCCCTTAATTTTTGTAGGTTTATTATAATAGTCGGGTTTCTACACGGGCTGGAATAAGAGGCTAATATAGTAAACGAGGCCCAGCTACTGTACCCGGCCAGATTTTGTTAATTTATCCTGCCATTATTTTTTGTACCCAACGTATATTGTTGAAGAATAGAAGGACCATTTGGTAAAATACAAAGAATCTTTCCATCCATCGGCATTCGTCCATCGTCTCCCCTCCCCCGCCCCCCCCCCCCTCCTCTCTCTCATCGTTCCTGAGGAGTTTGATCTTCGAAATATTTGAATCCATGGCTTTTCCTCAGAACAATTTTCAGCAACAGTATCAACTTTCACAACAACAACAGCAACAGCAACCGCAGCAATCCAAAGACTTGAGGTTTAAAGCATGATTTCGATACATTTCATTTCCTTCTTCGAACCCTAGGACTTTAATTCAACCAATTTTTCACTCTTAGAGAGCTCAATCTCGTAACAATCAGCTTATCTCCTTGTGTTTTCTTCGTCTGCAGAAGCTTGTACGCACTTGAGGGTCAGGTTCCACCGCCTGTCGGGTTTTACCACCCTCCAAGTTTGCAGGACCAGTCTCAGCATCCTCCATATATTCCTCCTCCCTGTGAGTTCTTCTTTCGAAAATCATTCCGCTTTTTTGTTATGTTTGTGTGCAGTCATTTCCTTGAGAACTTGGTTTGTTATCAAATATATATTTCGCTTCCTGTTATTATATCTTCGTATATGCCATGGAATTGCTTACATTAGGGTTATCTTCAGAAAATTACTTCAATTTCGAAAGTTAAACGAATCAAAATAGTATTATACTGTTACATGTCATTTGTCTGAGCGCTACTCGTCTCTGTTTGTTTTAGTTCATGTGGTGGGATTTGCGCCTGTACCTGTTCCTGCTAATAATGGTAGCGATGGAGGAATTGATTTACAGTGGAATTATGGGATTGAACCAAAGAGGAAAAGATTGAAGGAGCAGGACTTCTTGGAGAATAATTCCCATATTTCATCAATTGACTTCTTGCAAGTTCGTTCTGTTTCAACGGGCTTAGGGTTATCCCTTGATAACAATCATGCTTCATGTTCTACTGGCTCAACATTGATGGCACTCGTTGGTGAAGATATCGATCGTGAGTTACAACGACAGGATGAAGAGATTAACAGATTCCTCAAAGTTCAGGTACGTTATTGAAACTGAGTTATTAATTTATCCCATGTTTTCAGGTTTACTATATCTCTCGCAAATTGCATTCCCTGTTTCATATTTGTGTGAGCAACCGAACATTTTGATGCGAAGTAGATTCCTAGTAATGAACCTTATACCATTGGGTTAGACAGAATAGCATGATTTAGAGCTGTCTATTTTGGTTTATACTACGGATCAACCCTCCTTGCAGAACCTTACATTTCTCTCTAAAGCCTCATTGGCATTGCTACTATCCTTCCAGACGTATTATGTCTAATCGTTGTTGGTTAGTTTGTTGTAAAATATGATTTAAAACTCAAATCTCTTCAAAGCAGGCATGTGGTTAAAAGTAGATTTGGCAAGTAATTGGTTTATGTGTCAGTCAGCATGTGTGAACTGGGACTGGGACGCCTACGAACTTGCAATTTGTCTCTGTCTGATGTTATACGATTCTCATCACTTCTGTTATGCATGATAGCATAATAACTCTAGTAGCTGTGAATTTACCCTTAAAATTTTTTACGCCGTGGTGAACAGGTGGTTATATCTATGACCGATTCATTTTGTTATTATGAATGGTAATTCCTGTGTGGTAAATTGTGGATTCCCTCCGTCTCATTCAGTTGTGGCATTTTCTGTCATAACCTGGGTAGAGTTTCTGGAAACTAAACCCGGAATCTCTGAGTTGGTTATATATTGAACCTTCTTCACCAAGAGAATCATGTTGTGGTATATATCCTAAGAGCCTCCAATGTTTAGCTCCTCCTTGTATTGAACCTTCTTCACCAAGAGAATCATGTTATGCTACTCTCTTGTCAAAAGGGGAACTTAGGGTTAACAAAACTTTTTTTAAGTTCTGTATCGTGATATCTAAACCCAGATTCAGGGCATGGTCGTCCATGTTGATTTACGTTGTTTTCATGTTCATGTAGTGCATATGCCTTCAACTTTTGAGTTCTATCTATGCTGGTTATACTTGTAAGACTGGCATCTGAGTTTGCTGTTTCTTTTGCCTCTTCCCCTACAAATAGGGTGATCGATTGAGACAAAACGTCTTAGAAAAGATCCAAACGCACCAAGTCCAGACCATCTCATTATTGGAAGACAAGATTGTGCATAAACTCCGATCAAAGGAAGCTGAAATGGAAAGTATTAACAAGAAGAATTTGGAACTAGAAGAGAGGATGGAACAGATCTCTGCAGAATCAGGGGCTTGGGAGCAACGAGCGAGATTCAACGAAAACCTGATAAGCGCCCTAAAGTCGAATCTCCAGCAGGTTTATGCTCAAAGTAGGGACAGTAAAGAAGGATGCGGGGACAGCGAGGTGGACGACACAGCTTCATGCTGTAACGGACCTGGGATTGATTTCCAGATACTTGCCAAGGAGAAGGAGATGAAAGAGGGGATGGCGTGTAAGGTTTGCAGAGTGAAGGAGGTATGCATGCTTCTATTGCCGTGTAAGCATCTCTGCCTATGTAAAGAGTGTGAAAGTAAGCTTAGCTTCTGTCCACTGTGTCAGTCGTCCAAGTTTCTTGGGATGGAAGTCTATATGTAACTGAAAAGACTACGGATGTCTTTCTTGACGGATTTGCATACCTATTTATACTACGACGGTTTGTCTACTTTCTGCCACCGACTAGTGACTACAGCCTAACCCATTGAGTTTTTGAATCCAAATGTCATTACTAATAGAATCTTTGGACATCCAATTCCAATAGAACCAAATACTCTATAGTAACTTATGCAGTTTGGGTGGTGGACTAAGAAAATTGATATCTTGTTCGTGTACCATAGTGGTTCAACGATGATGCGTTTTCATATTTTGAGACCATGGTAGACGCATTCGTTGTAAAAAAGATGCTCACTATATGTAAAAGAGGAGTTGGTCACCCATTCATCGTTTATTTTAGAAATTGGGTAGGGATTGAGTCTAAGGAATTGGATGTGAACCCAATTTTAGGAAGTAGGTCGGCAATTTTGAGAACTAGGTTGACATACTAGCGTTGGGGAACTGGATCAAGATAATTAACGAATCGTTTGGATAAGTGATTTGAAAATTGAATATACAAACTACATATACATTTAGATGGAGTAATTTTGGACAAAACAACAATAATAGCCAGTGAGTCCAAGGAAGCCATGCAACTGCTTAACTGTGTTAGGAATCGGCCAATAAATGACAGCTGTGATTATCTCAGAATCCACCGCAACCCCCTGCTTGAGAGATAACATGGCCAAGAAATTGAACTTGGGTTTGGGCAAATGAACACTTGCTGGCCTTGGCAAAGAACCCTTGTGTGCTAGTAAATCAAAAACCATCCTCAGGTGCAGCTTATGCGAGGTTAGTGTAGGGCTATAAACCAGAATATCTTCAAAAAACACTATCACAAATCGCCGTAAATGAGGGTGAAAAAGTTCATTCATCACAGCTTGAAATGTAGATGGAGCATTCGTAAGTCCAAAAGGCATTACCACAAACTCGTAATGACTTGAATGGGTACGAAAGGAAGTTTTGTGCACATCATCAGGTCGAACTCTAATTTGGTGGTAGCCCGAACGGAAATCAATCTTGGAGAAGTAGGTTGCCCTATGAAGTTCGTTGAGTAGCTTGTCAATAGTAGGGAGTGGATACTTGTCTGGTATGGTAATTCGGTTGAGCTCTCGATATTCAACACACATTCTTCATGTCTGATCCTTCTTGCCGACAAATAGAACTGGACTAGCAAAAGGACTAGTGTTGGGTTGTATGAAACCTTTCGAGAGGAGTTTTTCGAGATTATGAAAATTATCTCTTCTAACGGAGTTCTGTAACCATTTCGGCCAAATTGGACGAATTGGAAAAAGTCAAATGCCTCGATTAAGAGAACATGCTTGTCCAAGTTTATGGATGAAAATTATACATGGACAAAACATATGAGTTTATAGATGAAATTATATTGGACAAAACATATGGTAAAAACAATAAAAATATATGAAATTTTATTTATGTTTGTGTGTAATGTGCTGCATTAATTAATGGAAAACAACACAATTTTGTGGGAAAAATATTTTCACCCTAGCCAAATCAAAATCGACAGCAAATCATCTACATGCAGGATTTAATCGGAAAACGTAGTCTTAATTTGAGTAATAGTATTAGAAAGACCCTAGGGAAATACGATTAAATTAGTTCATTCTAGTGGTTGCCTTGGTTGAAATCCTGTTGATTTCCTTATCTGTTTCCTTGATTTCCTTGAGGGTACTCTTGATTCCCTAGGATGTTCCCTTGATATCCCTGGAAGCCTTGATTGTAACCCGGATTTGATTACGCTTGAGGTCTCTGAGGAGCGGGTTGTGGTTGACTTGGTCCCTAACATTGCGTCCCGGACCTTGTTGCTAGTTCCGGTAACCTTGATTGTTCCGTAGATAGTTGTAGTATCCACATTGGTTTGGTCAATAATTAGATTAGTAACCACCTTGATTGTACTCACCTTACTGGTTGTAACCCCCTGGAACATAATCCACTTGATTAAAATTCTCAAAATTCTCTTCCGGAGCAACTTCCGTCATGTCCATAACCTTTACAGTATTACACCATCACTGCCTTCCTTGGTGAGGTTTTGGAGGTGGTGTACCTCCTTTTCAGCCATCTTGGTATTTACATGTTCATTTGATGCACTAATGCATCAACCTTGGAATGTAGGAGATGGAAGGATTGGTCGGAGTCGTCCTTGAGAGATTTCCTTAACTTGTCAGATGGAGGTGTTGGTCGAAGTCGTCCTCAAAATTCCAGTTATCGATTGTCGGAGGGATAATGCTCGAGCTAGTGCTCGCAAGTGTGGGTTTAGCATAGTCCCCTAGTATCCGAGGTTGGTCTCCCATTCTGTTGTTGTCTTTGGGAGGTTCTTTTTCACTTGAAGAGATTGATTGAGAAGAGACTATTAGGGAAGAACTAGATGATGAGGAAGATGTTGAAGGTGAGGAGTGAGGTGTTGTAGGCGGTGGTGATGATTGAGGTGATGAAGGCAGTGGTAGGAAAACCTCAAGGTTGAAAATTGGGTGAGCTTCGGGATGATCATGAGGAGGAAATAGAACTTGAGGTGCTGGAAGATTATTCTGTTGGTTTTATAGTTTTCATGCACAAATTCGACTCGATTGTCTCATGTACCACACCTAAATCCTTGAAGAAATCCATTCTTTCGGATTGTGGTGTAGAATGGTGGGTTGGAGAGAAGGTACAATGCCGGAAGGGATTTTTTTACTATGAGTTTTTTTATAGCTTATACAATAGAGTTTCAATGGAGTTTAGGTTTAATGACGGAGGTGGAGAGAACGGCTGACGGGTGGAAGGGATAAAGAATATCTGCACGTGTGTGGTTGTTCGGATTTTGCGCTTTTTCAAAAAAAATTTAGGTTTCAACTTTCCACGTCAGCATATCAACACGCCGGCAAAATGCCACGTCGGCAAATTTCCGACTCATCAAACTCCGATGGCCGATGTGACACTTTTGCCGTCGGAAAATGAAATTGTTGATAATCGGGACTAAGTTTCGTTAATATTTGACACGCGACTTATAGAGGAAAGTACGGTGTTAAAATGATATTTTCATAATAGTTCATGACTAAGCGGATTTAGCCATTTTTTCAGGTGATGTTGAACAAAATTTGTGAATCTATGTAGTAAAAATCTGTTTGGTGATTACTGAAACGGGTTTGGACCGGATCAGGTTTAAACCAAGAAAACCTGAAATCTGGAATTATTCTTTTCTCCAACCCAAACTCGGTCCATTATTTATGTTGACGGAGTTTCGGGTATCCAAAATCTGTTTGGGTAGAAACCCGGTCAAAACCGGTCCCATTCCTGGCCCTAATCGGTGGTCGATAATTCTTGTATTATGTTTTTTTAATTAATTTTATATCAAGGGTTGGGATAGATTTGTTTTATTTTTAATGGTTTATATTAGGTTTTGCTTAACTCAAAGTTACGTTATTTGAAGTTAAGGTAAGTTATTGTAAGAAATGCCATACAAATTTAGAGCGTCTATTAAACTGATTATTAGTTAAATAAGTAATTAGGGGGTGGAAATCGGACCGACACAAGACCCCTACAGCTAATATGATGTAACTTTTGAAGTTTGAAGAAGAAGAAGAATTGGAGGTTGTCTCCATATCTTTCCGCCGGCGGTTGCTGAAGTCCGAACTCCAATTGTTGTGCCGTACATCGTCGTCCCGCAGTTCCTAAAATCGGAAGACAGAAGCCCGGACAGACTGAACGCAGATTCTTCATTTTTCATGAAATCAACTTCAGGATTTCGCGAACCCCGAACCCAAAAAAAAAAATCCGATCTCGAATTAATTTTACCTGAACTGAGGAAGGAAATTCCCAAAATTCATTAATAATACAAGAATGGAAACGGGAATTCCCAAATCCCGTTCCCAACTTCCAGCCCTACAACAAATAGCCGTTCCATTAAGAGCAGAAGAGAGCAAGAAGTAAATACTGAAGTAACAAGACCCCTTGAAATAAATAATGAGGATAATATCCAAAAGAAGATTTCGACGAAGGAGCAGTGTGAGTAAATATAAATATACTTGAAGTAGGAAAAGGCAAAGGTTGGTACATGCTCTGGCATCTGCATCAGAGAAGAAAAAGAGGAAAGACAGAAATTGAAGGAGTATTGATAGAAACATTTCAACCCCACATACATACATACATCTTCACTTGTACAGTGCAGTGTAGTATAGTCACTATTATTTCTTCTTCTCTTCTTCTTCTTCTTCTTCTTCTTCCTCCCATCTCTCTTTCATCGAATACCACACCCTATATATATTGATATAATTTTGTAGTGCTTCTCTCGTGTATGTAGTTTTACGTTTGTTTCCTTGTCAACCTTCTTTTGGCTCATATATTCCTCAGACTCAGACCTTCTTCTTTATTATTTAACTTCCTTTATTATATACATGACCACATTTGTTTGCTGCCACACCACCCACCTCCAGCTGAGATGCCATGTCCCCTTTATTATTATATAATTAATTCTGGACTACTGACACTTCATGGAAACCCAACCAAAATAGTTTGCATGCCAACCAGCAAATTTAAGGATATGGTCAAAGGTAGGGAATCATTACCTTTACCCTTCTCCTATAATATAATATAATATAATAATCCACTTTAATTAATTATATGTTGACGATAATGATAAACCTAATCATGACGATGATTTGAAACCCCATCTTTCTTCAGTGATTAACCAAGTACAACAAAGTAATGGAAAAGAAGAAAAGAGTAAAATTAAATTTCGGGGTTGCATTCATTCATTGTATAGAGGCACATTACTATTCATTAATGAGAGGAAGCCCTGGAGGAAGGGGATTGCAGTTGCCAGATGCAGACACTGTAAATGTATAGCTGAAATAGCAGCAGATCAGAGAGAGAGAGAGAGAGAGACAGTGAAGAATACCTTTCTTTTCCCACCCCGCCCCTTTGCAGTTGCATTGCTTGTCATCAGCTTTTTATTCCCATTGCAATGGGAAAATAGAATATGGAAAAAGCCATACCCATATTTCTTTCTATAGACAAACTTCCAAACCTTCTCTTCCTCTCTCCTACTACTGCTACTATGTCTATACTACCCCATTAATGCAACTGAAGCATTTATAGCATCGAAGTCAGCAAGACAAGACAACCCAGACACAAGAAGGAGAAGAAGAATCGGATCTCTTCAAATGAAAATAAATGGCAAGAAATATAATAGAAGTACTCAATCGATTGCTTAATTATATAGATGTACACTAACACAAAATCCCACATTCTTTTAATTCTTCTTCTTCTTCTTCTTCTTCTTCTTCTTCTAAGCATGATGAAATGACAAGATTCATCAATGCATAAAAGGGGAGATCTAATGATATATGAATTAGATCCTACTCAAAAAAGGTTTTTTTCTGATTCAGGAACCCAAAAAGGAAAAAGAAAACCCATCATCGTGGTTCTAGTAAATCATGATACTAATAATTAGTGCTGAAAATATAGTAAAATAATATGCATTTACCAATTGAGATTCATGTGATCTAACAAGGAGAAGGAGGCATTAGGTTCAAACCCAAATCATCCTTTTCCAAAACCAAACGGTGAGACTTACTACTACTACTAGTCTGATGATTGATGGCGTAGTCATGGTCCGGGTGCAATCTCTTCTTGGAAGACTGATTATGATGATGATTATTATTAATGGCCACTCCAAACAACTTGGTGTTGTTGTTGTTGCACCCTTCAATTTCTTCAATAATGGTGACAGTACTGTGGGAGTTGTTGCTGCTCTTGTTACTACTGTAGCTTGGAGATGTTATAGTAGTAGTGGTATTAGTACCCAGCACTTGAACCTGGGGAGCACCTGATTGCCCTTTCTTCATCATCATCATCGTACTCATATTATTGTTATTGTTGTTGTTATATCCACCACCAAGCAGCAGCTGGTTTAACGGAGGAGCCTTATTAGGCGTGGGAGGAGGGACGGGCTTGACGTGGTTCTGAACAAAATAGATGATGTCGTTGTAAAGCTTCTTCATGTGAGATAACTCCGTCATCAGCATATTGTTGCTCCTCCGCAGCCTCTCGTTATCCTGTGATAACGCCGTCACCGTCCCTGCTGCACTATTAGTATTACCACTACTACTACCATCACCGGTGGTGTAGTACACTCCTCCCCCGTTGCTCATCATGCTGGTGGGTCCCATTAGCCCTGATAAAGTTCCCGACGGAGGGGACCAGTTATTGTGATTGTGTTGGAAGTAGTGGTCGTCAGCGTCGTCGGATGGAGAGATGCTGAGGCGGTTGGTCGAGAAAGGGAAGAAGCCACCGGCCGGATGATGATGGTGGTGGTGATGCGGCGGAGGAGGCGGAGGAAGCTGAGCTGTCTTTCTGCGGTGGATTTCGCAGAGCAAGTGTTTTTCGCCCTTCTTGAAGAAGTCGTTGGCGAATTCCCATCTATCCGGCACTATTTTCCTAAACCCCTACAAAATCACAAAACCCCAAAACACAAAATGATATTTATATTTATTTATTTATTGTTGAAGAGAAATAGACTAGTAGGTAAGGAAATGAATGAAAGCTAAGCCGTACGTAGGTGTTGAGCTGGCGGACGAAGGAGGAAAAGTTGTTGTGCTTGAAGTAGTTAGGGAGGAGGTCGCGTGCGAATTCAGGTGGACGCCAGACGATGAAAGTAGAGTGGTCTTCTCCCCAAGACACGATATGGTCGGTGGAAGGGTCGTCAACAAGCTGGTAAGTCTTGGTGAGGAATGGAGCCGGCACCGACTTCTGGGATTCCAGTGACAGCAACATCCCGCCGTCGACTCCGCATGATGATGATGCCGAGTTCTCCACTATCAGTGCCATGTTTATGTTGTGTGTTTGGCAGTGATAGGCGATCGAGGTGAGAAACAAAGACAGAGAGGTTGAGGAGGAGAGACTAGAGAGTAAGTAAGAGAGAAGAGAAGGTAAAAAAATGTCTGGGAGAAACTAATTGGGGCCTTGGGGTGGGTGGGTGGGCAGTGAAGAAGAAATAGAACAAGAGTAATAGGGGCAAGGACGACCGAAAGGAAAGGTCCCCGCTACAGCTATTAAGTAATTAATAACCTCAGTTCCTTTTTTTTTAAAAAAAATATGTATAATATTAACCTTACCAATCTAAACCTACATCTATTTTGTCTCCTTGGTTCACTACCGCCCGGTTAGGCAGCCAGACAATATTTGTTTGTTAGCGGGAAATAGATCCTGACCGTCCATTGTGGACTTCAATCGAACGGACAATATTGTCTGTAGGGGTAATTTTGTAAATATCTTTTAAGAAAATCAAACAATTAAAACTCGTACATCTTCAGCGCTACCGCCGCCGATGCCTTCTTCTTCATCCTCCACCACCTGGCGGCGCTCAACCCTCCACCACCTGATGGCTCTCAATGCTTCCTCACCTAATCACCTCCCGCTACCTCGTCGGTCGTGGAGTTTACGGGCTGTTGTTCATCGGGAGCGACGTGTTCGTCGGTACTTGTAAAGTGATTGTCCCATTGATGCTTATTTGAACCCGTCAGCTACTAATCTTCGTCCAGCCTTGAAATCAGAGCAATAGTTGTCAGCAGATTTCCTGCTTGACCCGTCGAACTAAAAAACGTTTCATGAAGAATAGCAATCAATGGGGCAAAATAATCTAATTGACGAAGAAGATAGAGGGAGGCGGGAAAATATCGGGGATTTTGATCTAACTTATTTATATTTCTTTAAATTTGGTGCATTTAAGAGGATCATCACTAGTTTAATTAGTTGTGTTAGTTTGAGGTTTTATTTTTTTACAAACAAGGACAACTTCGATAATGGAGTAAAACTAGGGATGTAATCCATCTTAGGCCATCAATCTAAACTTGTTTTTAAGTACCGTATTCAAGTTTCTTATTTTGTACCGTATTTAAGTTTTTCATGTGCTCGTTGACATACTTGATTTGTACTTTTTTGTACTCGATTTTGATAATCAAATGATTATTTCTTAAAGTTGTTCTTATATAACAAATTAATTATTTAAGTACTGTAGCTTCAATATTATGTACTCGTGGATGTACTCTATTTGGTGTGTTATATTAATCTTGTTAATGTAAGTTGTACTCGTTTGTACCGATTTTGTACTCGCTTTCCTTAAACATTGTACTAGCTCGTTCCCCTGTTCTCGTCTATATGTGCTAAGGTTTCTTGTATTGTACTCATTTGCGCACTAAAATTTCCATGCAGTCATTATTTTTTAGTGATGTTTTAATATCATGTACTCAATTACATATTCGTGTTTGTTTCATGTACTCGTTTATGTCCTTGTTTTTTATTTTCATATACACGTTTTTTAAAATGTACTGGTCATTTTTATTTTACTCATTTAAGTACTCAATTTTTATTGCACATATTAGTTTATAAACTCGTTTTTATTTTTAGTGTACTATAGTTATTGGTGCATGTATGTTTCTACTCACTTCCTAGACATTATATTCATCTTCTAACAATAGACCCATCTCTATACTTGTTGTATTTGTATTCGTCATTATAATATTACTGAACTTTGTTTTAATTAATTACATTAAAGATTCACAATCCAATAATAAAATTTCAAACATATAAGAAAGAAAATTCTTAATTATATTGTAGGAACATCGTAGTAAAGAAATGGTCTTTAATTTGTTATGTTGGGTTTTGAACCCAGGTAAAGAGCAGCTAGCTAGCTTATCAAGCCAGATATGGCCACACTCGTCATCATTTGGACGGTTGGAAACCATGAGTTGTGTTTGGTTTTTTTTAAACAAAAAAAATGCACCAAAATAATACTAATGTAAAAGATTAAACATGAAACGATGATCCTAAATAAAAAAGGCAAATGATAAATATACCCATAATTTAAAATAGTCTCCCATTCTTCAGATTTGTCGTCCAATATAAACGTTTTAGATTAATCTTTACCGTTAGTGAAAAAAGCTTTTTTCCTAGCGGATTATCCGGATTCCAAAACACATATACATCTTTCATTAATATAGTTACAGAATGTAGAAAATTGTTGAACAATAGCTTAGTATAAGGTTACTAATTAAATTTATATATATAAAAGTAGGATTTAATCAAATAATAATAGTAATAATGTTGGAAATTTTGTATGGATATATACTTGGATAGTAGGTATAGTTTGTGTAGACGTGGTAGAGAACAAGTACTGAATATTGTTTTAATATGGGGTTAAAAATTAAATATAGAAGCAGGAGGTTGGAGTATGTGTGGGGTTTCTGTTTGGTTGTGTCCGACCTCGGGGTTATGGATGGTGGTAGAAGGAAGGGAATATGTGTCTGCGTGTATGTCTAGGATGGACCTCTTCTCTCTCTCTGTTTTTTTTCTTCTTCCGATCTTCTTCTTCTTCTTCTATATTAAGAGCATTTCAAGACAAACCCGTGACACCACTTTCTATCTTTTCCCCCTGACGTATGTCCTTTTTCTTCTTTCTTTTGTATATACAGATGTTTTAAATTTCTAGTGTTCTCTCTCGTCTCTCTGTTGTCTTGGTATATAGTATTAGTGATTACTGTAATTGAAAAGGAAATAGTCTGACAAAATTGATCCCCCGAGCGCACACCCACTTGAGCTCAGTTGTGCGGGAGAGAGAGAGAGTGAGAAAGAAAGGGAAGGAAGGTAGAACAAATTGAGGAATTGAATTGAAGAAGAGGTAGACAAGTAGTACATGTGGGTTTGATTTCTTTCCATGGATCCAAACGAGTACCTACCACATCTTAGTATTTTGTAGTCTAGTGTTTGTATTTGTTTATGGAGAAGAATCTGATGTTTGTTGTTTAATGGAGAAAGCAACGGAACTTAATTTAGAAGAAGAAGAAGAAGAAGAAGAAGAAGAAGAAAACAATGTGAAAGAAAGAAGCACATGTGCACGCTCCCCAATTTCGAATCATTTCGTGTCTGTCTCACTATATATAAACAAAAGGATTTATGTAATATTGTAGCATGGAACTACGTGCATGTTTTGCAGATTAAACAAACAATTGGATGCTTGTTCTTGCTGCTGTTTGGTTTCTTCTTCCCACCAACCCATTTTTTCTCCTTTCCTTCTTCTTCTCAGCCTTTTCTCCTTCTTCTTCTTCTTCTTCTTCTTCTTCTTCTTCTTTCATTCCAAACTTTCATGACTACTTCTTTCCTTCTCTACTTATACGTACTTCTCCTTTTAACTCCACTTCACAAATTACATTTTTTTATCTCATAATTAATAAAATTAAAAGACAAATCTATATATACATATAGAGACCGGCAATATATATAATGACCATCTTCACCAGTCACATTAAATTACGTTATTACTTTATATAGTCATTTTACTTGTACGAGCAGACATCTACAAACTTCATTTATTTGGTGAATTAAACATTTGATTTACCCTATGTATCTTATTCCCGCCGATTAATCTTCTATACTTTTCCCCGTCTCCTTTTTAATTTTATGGTTCTTTATGGGGATGAGAAAGATTCTAATTCTAAACAGTTAATTTTGTGTGTAAAATCATGTAAAAAAAGGTGCTTTTGATGATGAATGTGGTGTGACTTGACTTGTTTTTTTTCACAGTTACATATGTGGTTATTAGAAATTAACAGTTGATCTGCAGGAAACCCAAAGTAGAGATGAGTGAGCTTTTTTGTTCATGATCAGTAAAAGGAAACGGAAAGGATAATAAAATGATGAGCAATTATTTCAAACAGATACTCCACAACTGATTGTTCTAATCATGCCTTATGATTCTAATTCACATAATTAGTTGGGGATATACAACGCTACAAAAGTAGTGCAGCTCTGCTTGTATATACATATATCAAAGTTCTTACGTTTACCAACTAGATAGTGGTCTGGTTGTGTGTTTCAAAGTAACTTCCAGATAACTTTTAAGCATTTAACATTCTGGGGAATAAAAGCTTGAAACTACAGATATTTGTAGTAAATTACTTATCGTATATGCGTATCAAACCTTAAACGAACACGTACTATTGACAAACATCACGTCTGGGAAGTTGGGCACTACATCAAGCTAGTGTGAACTCATACCAAGCACATCGAACATCATGAGAGAATCGTTTCCTCTGTTTACGTCTCCCCTTAATTTTAAGAAAAATGCACGCGTTTACTGACATGTAGAGGTGGTGAGATCTTGTCTATTGAATGTTATAATAGTAAGCTGGATTTGGAGCAGTGATATCATTTATATTATATATAAAGGGGCTAGTCATGTGATATATGCTTAAGTGCGTAACGTCCAAATTAAAGAAACGGAACTAGGAAAAGTAAAAGTGGTGGGGGGTGGACTATAGATTATTAGATTATAGAAGAAACTGGCAAGAATTGGAGTATCTGCAGTAGCTGGCTCCTGTGTCAGCTTCGAGTCCCAACATTCAATTCATACCAATTTAATATCATCATCCACATATATATATATATGTATTTTTAGAAAGAGATAGAGATAGAGAGAAGGTACGTAGTACGTAGCAGGTGGGCTTAGAGAGAGAGAGAGAGAGGAGAGAGAAAAAGGTCTGATGTTTATTTAAAATAAAAATGGAGAAGATGGTCCAAAAATAAAATGGTTACGTATCTCCGTCTGGTGGGTTTCATCTTCAAAAACCATATGTGTACAAGAAAACCCAGGCTGCACCTACTGCTGCTCTCTCTGGGAGTTTTGCAGCGGCTGACATGGAAACTTGTCCTATTTTTTTTCTTATTTGTTAATTTTGAGTTGAGAGAGAGAGAGAGAGATGAAAGGAGAGTAGAGCTGGTAAAGAACAAGAAAGAAGATGGAGATGAAAGAGGGGGGGGCAGCTAAGCTTTGTGGGTGTGTGTTGTTTATTTGTAGCCTTACTGGTTATGCCATTCTCGTGATTCCAAAGTTTTGTTCTCTTCTCCGATGCGCATATTTCCATTAAAAATATTTCACTGCAAACCATAAAAACAACAGACATCCCCATTCCCTACCCCCAATATGTTCCTTTTCCTTTTTTTTACTTTCGGAATTCACATTTCCTCCTATCTACCTACCTACTTCCTTTCTAAGCCAAAGCTACAATATTTCCATCCTAACTTGATTATTTTGGATTCACGTTATTTTCTTTGTAACATTTAAACCTCACACTATACACAAACCAACAAGGAAAAGAGCGAACACGAACAAGGCGTTCGAAAACCCCTAACCGCACTATGGTCGCGAAATAGAAACAAAAATTTGCTCACGCAGTTCAAAAACTTTTAGTAACAACAAATACAAATTCAATATGCAAAATGAGAAGAGACTCGACCTAATATGTACTATGGCTTTTCACGAGAGTACAAAGTAACAATAAATAAAAACCCATTAGCAACACCCAAAAACACGAAATCAAATAAGCATGCAACAAGATCAATCGAGTGAGCACAAGAGAAAGTAGAGAAATAATAGTTCTTGTATTCCTTGAAGGTTTGAAGCAAAAAAAAAGCTTCAAAATGAGATAGCAACATAACCCTACCCCTCTCCTTAAGAACACTCTAGAATTTTTTATTAAGCGGACATGTATGGGAGAATTTTTGTGTGTATTGATTTATTGATGTACAAGACTCTTCTTATAGAGAGGACTCATATGAGATCTGCCTAGGTACGGGAGTCATATGAGACCTGCCTAGGTATAGGAGTCGGTTAATTTGGTTATTAATCGTTATTAACAATTGGTGAAATTGATATGAACATTCAGATCGGTTATTTTTAACCGACCGACCGCCACGGTTAATTAACCGGTTGACTAATGTAACCGACACTTTAACGCTCCCCCTCAAGTTTGGTGGTGTAAATATCATACATCCCAAGCTTGAAGGGGAGTGTTGAAGATACGTGTATAGCTATACAATTACCTAGTTTGTATATCCCAAGCTTGCTGATCGCCAAAATAACTGTAAGTTCTCTTGACAACACAAGTGTCGTATGTGTCCAAGGATTCCTCTCGTTATGCTTTTACTCAAACTTATCAACACGGTCTAGACTTAATAATTTGGGAAAGGTTTCTAATTAATCTATTGACTCAATTAAAACTAAAAATTAAGGTTTGATCAAAAGGAGAAAACAAGTTCTTGGAAGGGATGATTCATCAAGCTTAACTTCCTAATAGTAGTCAAATCAAGCAAATGTTGGACTTGGATTGAATATTATGATTCTTCTTATCACTCGTATGAATCCGCGGCACGATCATGCGCGTGGATTACCACTACTAGTTTCCCAGTCAAGAAGAACTATGATGGTTAGGATTTCTTTGCAAGATGATGGTTAGGGTTTCTTTTCAATTACTTTCTTCTAGAACTATAAGTAGCTAAATCCTTAGGGATTCTTGGTTGAGATGTAGGAATTATGCTATGAAACCTGTCTTGAATGTGTAAGATTGACGTTTGTGGATGATTGAATTGCAATGAAAGTTTGTCTTGATTGTTTGGTGTTCAACCTAATTCTTGTTATGGCTTGAATTAGGTCAAATTCATGAAATCCTTTGTTCGTGAAAGACTTAGGAATTCGTTAGATTGACAATCGAGGATAGAATTAAGTTATTGGTGGGGTAAACCGATAACCTAATTCTATCTTTTGTGTTTCTCCTGGTTTTAACATTAGTCATCTTGTAATTGGCGGGCGCTCTAGTTTGCACCCAATGGACCAAGTTGGGTGTAGTTATCAGTAGCTTAGGCGTTGATGAACCAAGTTAACGCTATTTCCAATTACTGGTGATTTCTTTTAATTCTTGTGGAACACCCCTTTCACTTTGTAGCACTTCTCGGTGTTCATTACCGGCTAGCCTGATTAAGGGGATTTCTACCTTAGTTGGGAAGCTAGTAGTGGTAATCCACGTGCATGATCGTGCTGCAGATTCATACGAGTGTTAGGAGGATTCGTTTTATTCAATTCAAGTCCACATTCGCTCGTTTTGAATGCATTTAGGCGGTTGAGCTTAATGACTCTTCTCTTCCAAGAACTCAATTTCTCCATTTGAATCAACCTTTAAATTGATAATTTTAGTTAACTTTAGAATCATTAGAAATTAAAACCAATTATTTTAGTCTAAACCGTGTTGATGAATTCGAGTAGAGGCATAACGAGAGGAACATTCGGACACAAACGACACTTGTGTTGTCGGAATAACTTCACAGTTATTCGGGCGATCACAAACCAAGCACAAACTTTTGCATAAAGTTAGTACCACTCAACACCCACCGAAAAAAACATTTCCCTATCACTTATGCTCAAAACAGACGATCCTGGCCGGGTATTTTACCCGTCCTAAGAGAGGAATTGGGTACTTTAATAATGTATTCAAATAAGAGCACTCCCCTCTTCTTTTGCAATTTAACTATTCATGATATACTAAACACGTTTGAGTCAATTGAATTACTCACTTAATTGCAAACTCACTTTTCAAATTTCTTTTAATACTTTCGGAGGGTATCTTTCCAAATGGGGGTAGTTGCAATCCTAATCGGGTAAACTTTCATCCACATAGACCGACTTGACCTGAAAAACCCCGACCCACAACTAGGAAGAGGTGAGAAGAGAAGCTTGAAGAGACTAGCTTGCAGGCGACAGACTCAAGGTCGCTCGTGTGTTGAATCGCAACCAAACCCCCATCACAATTTGGCACATTGGCCTCTTTTACACCTTATTCAGACCATCTAGTCAAATATGAATTTAAACAACTAGTGCGACTTGATATGGGAATTAATTGTTCACAAGTCGGTAGGTATCAAGATCGAGTCACCAAGTGCATAAATCTATTCTAAACTCGTTTCGAGAAAAATGAGAGGCGACCCAAAAATGAGAGCCCCTCTGCTCTTCCATTTCATTTCTCGATCTTTCGTTCGAGCTCCAACCGTGCTCTACTTCATGTCTATAGCTTTATAAGCAGACCACCTGTCTCTAGATTACCCGTGGACAAAAAATAATACAAATAAACACATCAAATGGACCGAAACGGTCCAAATGAACGAGTCCAGGCACATAATGCCAAAACACTAAATCACACGAGAATAAAACTCGAACAAACTAATTATCACTCAAAAAGCATGCATATCATGACAGATAATTTCTACAAATTCTAGCCTTATCGAATCCCCCCCCTCACACTATAATCTTGCTTATCCTCAAGCAAATTACTTTATGCACTCTAAGCAAACTCTAAACATGGTGAAAAGGAAACAACATGCTAGCAGTTCAAGCCTACTTCATGATGCCAAGAATACACTTTAGATCACCAAACCACACAGTTAGATTTACCGAGTGCTCTAATCCAAATGAAGAACAAACTTGTGCATATAGTTAGTACCACTCGACACCCACCGACAAAAACATTTCCCCTATCACCTATGCTCAAAACAGATGGTCTTGGCCTGGTATTTTTTCCATCCTAAGGGAGGGAGTGTTTACGTTAATAATGTATTCAAATTGGATCACTCCCCTCTTATTTTACAATTTTACTATACATGATATACTAAACACGTTTGGGTCAATTGAATTACTCAATTAATTGCAAACCCACTTTTCAAACATTTTGTATAGATTTGGAGAGTATCTTTCCAAGTGGGGGTAGTTGCGACCCTCATCGGGCTAAGGCTCTCATCCACATAGATCGAGTTTACCTAAAAAACCCCGACCCACAACTAGGAAGAGGTGAGAAGAGAAGCCTGAAGGGACTAGCTTACAGGCGGCAGACTCAAGGTCGCCGGTGTGTTGAATCGCAACCGAACCCCCACAAAAATTTGGGAACATTGCCCTCTTTTGCACCTTATTCAGAACATCTAGTCTCATATGACTTTAAACAACTAGAACGACTCGATAGGGGAATTAATTGTCCATAAAGCGATAGACATCAAGACCGAGTAACCAAGTGCATACATTCATTCTAAACTCATTTAGAGAAAACCGGGAGGCGGCCCAAACGTTATCTATCATGCATCCTATTCACCCTCAAGTAGCAATACTACGCTAAACATGCATTCACATCATCCAAAATTTTCAAGTTTAAGAGGGAATTTCAAATGTTGAAAGACAAGGATTCAATAAAAGCAATCAAGTGAAATACTAGCATCCTAATTCATCCCATAAACCACAACATTATCCTCATAAGCAGTCACATTTAGAGAAGAGGTAAGGTGATACCGATGAAACTGAGTTTGGTGGTGAGATGCGATAGAAGAACCATTATTGAGACCTGCCAACCATAACAAAGACACAAAAACAACGTACTAGTGATAGATGTAACAAGTGTTATCATCCGTTAACACGGGTCCAAATGAAGCATAAGTGTTGACCAATCAATCAAAATCAATTCCCGCCATACTTAGAATTTTCGCCTCCTCGCAAAATAACTAATGTGGAAGGTAGGGAAACAAACTCTGGGTAGTTGATTTTTCAGTAAGGGTGCACGGCGTGCATACCTTTTTGCTACGAAGGTTTTGAAACAATCTAGCCATGCACGACGTGCATGGGTGCACCACGTGCATGCTAGATTCACAGAAACATTTTAATTCAACCTTCGACAACACTCATCAAACACAAACACTCAATAATCACAGCTCCCTAACATTCATTTGACAAAAACGATCAGATAGGACACTATCAACGGACTCAAAACTTGACTCAATCACAAGACTAACACAAAAGACATACCACAAGACATACAAACCAATAATCCTTGGGTTTTTATTCTCTATTCTAACAATGGATATGCAAGGGGTGCCTCCCAAGAGCGCTCTTTCTTTTTTGTTTTTGAGCTAGACGATACCTGGATTATGCTCCCCAACTTAGAACCTCCTTGAATTCCGTTAGCTTCTTCAAGGATTGGAGTTGATTTCCAAGTAGCACCCTTAGAGAGAGATGGAGGATCCAAAGCGATTGTGAGCGCCAACTCTTTCCTTGTTGTGGCTTCCTCCTTGTGAATGTGTATGCATGATGAGGGTAGAGGTAGGTTGGTGAGTGAACATCAAGTTCTATAATGCTCCCCAAGCTAATGGTGGTATTCTGGCAGTCGGTGAGGTCGTCCAAGGGTGATCCCGAGATGGAGAATTTTGTTCTAGACCGGTGTGGGAAGTACTCCTTGTGAGTTTCCTCACATAGGTACTTCAAAACCAAATATGAGTCTTGAATGGTCTCGTTTGGTCTCATTGGAACCACGACTCGAGGAACGCCAAATGATGGGTTTTTCAATGGGAGGTGCAATGTCGAATTTGGAAGGCCCCATATCTTCATGTACTTTTTCCTTCCACTCTCCATCAGCATCCCTTTCAGACTCTTATACCCCAACATCAAAGAGAGGTAGCCTATCTTCAAGGAAGGTTGATGCCTTCACTTCTTCTTCACACCATCTTCCGTACATCTCTAACCCCAAAAACAATCAAAGTAGGTGGTCTTCAAGGGAAGGGACTTCTTCCCTTTCTAACTCCTCTCCCTCACCATCATGATATGTGTATTTGTCCTTTGAGATTGAAAAGTCTTCAAGATAGATTGTTGATTCACCTTCTTTCCCATCGGCTCGTGCATACATCTCTAATCCCAAATACCATTCAAGTAAGTTATCTTGACAACACAAGTGTCATATGTGTCCAAAAGTTCCTTTTGTTATGCTTCTACTCAAACTCGTCAACACGGTCTAGACAAAACCGATTGAAAAGGGTTTCTAACAATCCTATTAATTTAATTCAAACATACAATTAAGGTTTGATCAAAGGGGAGAAATCAAACTCTTGGATGAGATGATTCATCAAGCTCAACTTCCTAATAGCAGTCAGATCAAACAAACTTTGGACTTGGATTAAATAATACGATTCCTCTTATCACTCGTATGAATCTGCAGCACGATCATGTATGCGGATTACCACTACTAGTTTCCCAATCAAGGTTGGAACAACCTCAACTAGGCTAACCGATAATGAACACCGAGAAGCTCTACAAAGTGATAAGGTGCTCTTTCAGAGTTAAAGGAAATCGCGAGTAATCAGAATTAGTATTAACTTGGTCCATCAATACTTAAGCTATTGATAAGTACATCCAACTTGGCCATTAGGTGCAAACCAGAGCGCCCGCCAATTACAAGATGAACAACCTTTAAAATTAAAAGAAACACGAAAGGTAGAATCGAGCTATTGGCTTACCCCACCGATAACTTTCATCTATCTTAGATTGTTAATCATATGAATTCCAGAATCTATTAAATAAAGGATTTTATAGATTTGACCTAATTCAAGCCGTAACAAGAACTAGGTTGAAAACCTAACAATGAAGCAATCATTCATTTGAATCCAATTATTCAACAATCATCGACCCTATACTTTTAGGGAGAGTTTCATCGGTCAAATCCTACATCTCAACCAAGAAACTCTAAAGTATAGCTACTCATGATTCTAGAAGAAGACAAATCAGAATTCAGCCTAACCATGATCTTGATTGTGAGACGATGAATCCATCTTGCTCCAATCGTCGCTTTTAATCTTCTAGTTTCAATCGTAGCTTCAATCAATCTTTCTTACCTCTTCACTATGTTTTGATCATAAGTGAGACAACATGCTAGCAGTTCAAGCCTACTTCATGATTCCAAGAACACACTTTAGTCACTAAACCAAACAGTTACATTTACCAAGTCTTCTAATCCAAATAAAAAACAAACCTATGCATATAGTTAGTACCACTCAACACCCACCGACAAAAACATTTCCCCTATCACTTATGCTCAAAACAGATGGCCTGGCCTCGTATTTTTCCGTCATAAGGGAGGGAGTGCTTACTTTAATAATATATTCAAATCAGAGCACTCCCCTCTTCTTTTAAATTTTTTCTATAGATGATATACTAAACACTTTTGGGTCAATTGAATTACTCAATTAATTGAAAACCCACTTTTCAAAATTTTTGTATAACGTTTTGGGGGTATCTTTCAAAGTGGGGATAGTTGCGACCCTGATCGAGTTAAGGCTCTCATCCACATAGACTGAGTTTACCCAAAAAAACCCTGACCAACAACTTGGAAGAGGTGAGAAGAAAAGCCTGAAGGAACTAGCTTGCAGGCGGCAGACTCAAAGTCACTAGTATGTTGAATCGCAACCGAACCCCCACGACAATTTGCGCAAATTGGCCACTTTTGCACCTTATTCAGACCATCTAGTCAAATATGACTTTAAACAACTAGAGACTCGATAGGGAATTAATTGTTTACAAAGTCGACAGACATCAAGACTGAGTAACCAAGTGCATAAATCTATTATAAACTCGTTTCTAGAAAAACGGGAGGCCGCCCAAAAATGATCTATCATGCATCCTATTCACCCTCAAGTAGAAATACTATGCTGAACATGCGTCCAAATGATCCACAGATTTCAAGTTTAAAAGGGAATTTCAAATGTTGATAGACAAAAATTCAATTAAGCAATCAAGTGAAATAACTAGTATCCTAATTCAACCCACAACCCACAACTTTATCCTCGTAATAAGTCACATTAGAGAAGAGGAAAGGTGATACCGATGAAATGGAGTTTGATGATGAGATGTGATCGAACAGCTATTTTTGGAACCTGCCAACCATAACAAAAAAGAACGTACTAGTGATAGATGTAACAAGTGTTATCATCTGTTAACAAGGGTCCAATTGAAGCACAGAGGTTAACAAATAATCAAACAATCAGAATCATGACTCCTTTTGATCTTCAATTGGAACTCTAAGGATGGAGAATGGTGTTTTTGCAGAGAGGAGATCGTGGAAAAATTGAAGGAATTCGTTCTAGGGAAGTCTGCTTCTCTTTCCTCGAAATCATACTTTTATATGGAAACCTACAGATCTGGGGGGTGCACGCCGTGCACCCCTTGTCCTGAAATGGTCATGGCCTGAAAAACAATGCACGTCATGCAGCTCATTTTGCTACGAGGGTATTTTGCAATTTAGGCCTGCACGGCGTACAGTTCGTCTGCTCCATCATTTCTTGTCTTGTTCTTCCGTCCGAGCTCCAATCATGCTCTATTTCATATCCAAAGACTCGTAACCAGACCCTCTATCTCTAGAGTACATGTGGATTACAAATTCTATAAAGAAACACATCAACTGGACCACAAACGGTCCAAGTGAACGGGTCTTGGCATATAATGCCAAAACACAAAAACACATAGAAATGAAGCACGGACAATCTAGTATTCACTCAAAAAGCGTACAAATAAGTATAGATAATTACTACAAATCCTAGCAGTATCAGTCATCAGCGGGTAGTCTTTGAGGGTGACTCCCAAATGGTTATTAAAGCTTTGGCAGGATCGGAGATTGATCACACCAAATTTGGGGAAATTATTTAGATGTGTTAGGGCTTATTTAGAGCCTGGGATGAATTTAAGTTTCACTTTGTTAGGAGAGAAAGAAATCTGATCACACACGAGCTAACTTGTTGTTCTCATTTTCATACTTTCCCGCATGTGGGGTTTGTACCTACTAACTGGTTTATTAATATTATAACGCCTTGTGTCGGTCGGCACAATATTGATAAGAGTTTATGCTTGCTAGTGTAAAAAAACTAGGGATGATATTCTGCATTTTAAAATAAGTGCTTTCAAAATTCATTTTAAAATACAGAATACCATCCCTAGTAATGAAATATATTTTTAATTATTCCAAATAAAATATATAGGAAAGATGTTAATGGCTCCGCCATTAACTCAAGAGGTTGAGGGTGGAACCCCTTGGGTTGCCAAAATGTTTCAAATATTATACAGACAAGCCATAATAATGAATAATATTAAGAGCTGAAATGTTTTATTTGTACTTGGCACAAACCCATTTTTATTTTGATTGTATTTTTTTACCTATCTTCTTCCACATTCTTCTCATTCTAAATATTGTTTCTTTTATTTTTATTTTCAACTTGATAGGGCTAGAATTTGTAGCATTTATCTACCTTATTCTACACGCATTCGAGTGGTTATTAGCATCTTTCGTACTTCAATTCTCTTCAATTTTGTGTTTTGGCATATTGCGTTTAGATCCGTTCATTTGGACCGTTTCGGTCCATTTGATGTTTTCTCTGTAGTGTTTGTTACTTACGGGTATTAGGGAGATAGGGGATCGGACCATGAAGCCAAGACCGTGATATGTAGAGCATTCGGAGTTCGAGAAAGAAGGTCGAGATTGGACTTGGCGCAACAGGGACCGCACGCCGTGCAAGGCAAAGACGCCGTGCGCTCCATCAAACTACTCAAGAAGCACGGCGTTGAAACATGAGCACGGCGTGCACTGTTGCACGCCGTTCAGCCCCTTGAGCGTCGAGGAAAGGAGGATAGTTGGAGCTGCACGGCGTGCACAGCTTTTTAAGTCGCGGATTGAGCACAATTGAAGATGCACGGCGTGCACCGCTGCACGCCGTTCACCTTCTTTTGGTGCGCGAAACAGACTCCTTTGGAAGGTGCACGGCGTGCACACCTGCACGGCGTGCACCTTGCCAGATCCAGCTGCAACTATAAAAAGGGAAGGTGGAGGAAAGAGAAAGGGAACTTCCCCAATTTCTCCCGAGTTTTCTCTGCAAAAACCAGCTCCCAACCTCATCTAGAGCCCAAATTGAAGATCTAAAGGAGCTGCCTTTGAAGGATTGAAGCCAGGAGTGAAGTTAGGAGATCAAGGGCATCGATTGGAGGAAGATAAAGCCGATTATTTTCTGTAATAAGATGGTTAGGTCTTCTTTCCAAATGCTTTCTTCTAGAATCATGTTGAGCTAATTTCCTTGGGATTCTTGGATGAGATGTAGGAATTGAGCTATGAAACCTGTCTTGGATGCTTAAGAACAACGTTTATGGACGATTAATTTGGAATGAAAGATTGTCTTGATTGTTTGGGTGTTCAACCTAATTCTTGTTATGGCTAGAATTAGGTCAAATGTTTGAAATCCTTTGCTTGGGATAGGCTTAGGAATTCAGTAGGTTGGCAATCGAGGATAGAATTAGGTTATTGGTGGGGTAAACCGATAACCTAATCCTACCTTTTGTGTTTTTCTCGGTTTTAAGTGAAAACCATGTTGTAATTGGCGGGCGCTCTGGTTTGCACCCAATGGACCAAGTTGGGTGTAGTTATCGGTAGCTTAGGCGTTGATGGACCAAGTTAACGCTATTTCTAATTACTCATGGGTTCTTTTGATTCCGGAAAAGCACCCTTTCACTTTGTAGAACTCCTTGGAGTTCATTACTAGTTAGCCCGTTTAATGGGATTTCTACCTTAAGCGGGAAGTTAGTAGTGGAAATTCGTGTGCATGATCGTGCCACGGATTCATACGAGTGTTAGGAGGATTCTTCTCATTCCATTCATGTCCACATTCGTTTGTTGTGAATGCATTCTAGCGGTCGAGCTTGAGAACTCGTCTCTTCCAAGAACTCGCTTTCTCCTTTGAATCAACTTTAAGTCCTTTAGTTTAATTAAGTCATTAGAATAATTAGTATTAAAAAACCAAATCTTTTAGCCTAAACCGTGTTGACGAATTCGAGTAGAAGCATAGCGAGAGGGACCTTCGGACACAAACGACACTTGTGTTGTCGGAATAACTTCACAGTTATTCGGGCGATCAAGTTTTTGGCGCCGTTGCTCGGGACTTCTCTCGTTCCTTCGAAAGGACTTAGTCGGCGCCGATTTAGGCATTCGACTCCAGTTTAGTTTTGTTTTCCGTCTTGTTGTTGTTTGTTTGGGTTTCACTTTGGTGTGTTGTTTTTGGATGTGCGGGAGTTTAGGTGCGGTTTATGAGACGATCTAGCCGGATCCGTGAGCGAAGACTTCGGAATCCGCAAGGCACGATCACACCACCTCGGCTTTTGTTTTCTCCTCTACATCAACAACCCATCCGCAACTTAGAGATCGTACTACCAAGCACCTTCACCACCCCATTCACCACCCTCATCGGCATCCTCTTCACCAACGGTTTCTTCTACCTTCAACTCTTCAAGCGAAGAAGGAGATTTTGAGGAACCCCTCATAATGGGAGATGCAAAGACGCACACTCGGGGACTATGCTAAGCCTACACTTGCAGGCACCGGCTCGAGCATAGTTCCTCCTCCGGTTGACAACCGGAATTTTGAGGTGAAGACACCTTATGTCCAGATGGTGCAGCAGCGACCGTATTCGGGCGATCAAGTTTAACTCTTTCAAAGATCATGGAGAGAAAAAGTACCATTTAATTAATTGAGCTTAGGATACGTTTGATATGGAATGTAAGAAACTTTGTGTTAGAAGATGAAATATATAATTTATTAATTTAGATTTATTTTTAAAAGTTAGAGTTTCAAATACGATTTAAAGTTTATATTTTTTATGAATTGTTTAAGGGTTGGGATTTTGTATTGAGGAGGTTAGTATTATTTTTTAGTATTTGGAGTTAAATGTAAGGTATTTATATTGTTGTTTGTGTTGCAAATTTAAGAAACACAAGTTTTTGGTATAGAGGGTACTCAATACCCGATGGTACTGATATGTAGATATATAATCAAGATGGACATTAGTTGGTTGATTTTTTCATAATATGAATTTGGAATCCCTTCATCGATTCTGACTTTGCCACTGACATATTAATATAAGATATAAGAAAATAAATATTATATAAATAATTGGTTATCGTAAAGTTGAGCTTCAGGTTGATTCGGCTGCGGTGACTTCTTTTCCTCTCAAAGATCCCACTTATGAAAATCGTCATTCGACATGCACTATTGAGCTACAACGCCTCCTCCATCTTGACTAGGAGGTTTGAATTATACAAATGTTTTGAGAAGGTAATCGAGTTGCTTATCTCCTAGCCCATCTTAAACATTCTCTACCTTTGGGTTCCTTCCATTCGAATCTTCCCCTTACTTCTGATTTATTTTATTGTATTCAAACAAACCTTATTGGTGTATCGTTTCCTCATTTCGTTCCAAATTAATAATATTGGACACTAGTCCACCTCTTTAAAAAAAACTTGATTTGAACAATATTATCAAATCAACCATACACAAAACCAAACTATCCCACTTACAAACTCGCCTAGATCAGCATTGCATGGATGCTTTTTTTTATGTACAAAAAAACTGCATGGTTACTTTTAAAGTGTAATAAAACAAATGGAGAGCTCATCATTCATACATAAAAAAAGCTAATTTTGTAAACACTAGTTAATGTTATAAGATTCTCACGTTAAAAGAAGAGAAGAACAAGACTTGTCTTTCCCTCCCCTCTCCACTACTCCTATCTTCTTCTTCCTTTTTCGTTTACCTTTTCCCCTCACTACTCACTACTCACTACTCACTACCCTTTCTTCTTGCAATGAAATTTTATATATAGTTCCATCCAAACCATATTACGATGCGTATATACTGCTAGAGATCAACTTGATGATAACATTATTGGGTGCAATGCAATGCCTCGCGTACGTGAATGCATGGTTGGTTTTTGTTCCACAAATGAAACTATATCTTATATGCAACATCTTTGTAATGTAAAGATAAATAATATAATATAATGGGGCCACACGTACGTGAAGGAATCCAAAAATATATGGGCCTTACCAAACGTGAATAATACTATAATAGTATTGGACCGCTAGTGTCGGTAATGTGGTATTTCTCAAGTTGCTCGCAAAGATTGGTTACGTGTGTGATGGTCTTTGGTGCCGAAACTTTTATTGGCACCTAAAGGTTCGTCCGACAGCTTGTCCAGTTGATGTTAACGATGGTTCAAAGTATCTACAGATAGGCATACCAATTATAGCATAACGATATTAAATGAGTAATTCTTGATTTGAGTGGTGGATTTTTGTAATGCCTATGAAGAGATTGATGTATGAGGGAGAGGTTGTTGGGTTATCTCACATCGGAATGTGAAATGGACTGAGTACTGTTTATAAGTGTGAGGGAAAACCTCACCTTTTGAATTAGTTTTTGGGGTGAGAAAGTCCAATAATACCCAACATGATATTAAATAAGTAATTCTTAATTTAAGCGATGAATTTTTAGGATAACAATCTAAATATTCCATTGAAAATTTGGAGAAAAGCTTCCCTAGCTTAAAAAGAGTCCACTAACTATACAAGCAAGAGGCGTTTGGAAAAGAAATCAAAATAAAATGTTCTTCCGAATTTGACCCAAATCAAATAGTACAAGTATACTAGTGTCAAGCCGCTGGTAACCGAGATCAATTGTAAGTGGAACAATAACTAGTAAGAAGTGGGCTATTTATTATTAATATAGGAAGGAGTTGTTTGGATGTTTGATTATCTGAAAGAACATTCTTTTGTAACTACGTACTATGTCATTGAATATCTATAAAAAAATGCATAAGATTTTGAAATGGAAAAAGAAGAGAAAAGAAAGGAAGTAGGAAATGAGTATATCCATCCATCCATCCATACTAGCTAGGGGTAGCAAGTGATGGGATGAAGCAAAAGAAAAGGCTGATTTCACGTATGATCTACTTTGATGTGAAATGTTGTTTGTGTCGCGAGGGAGGCCCCACCAATTCCACTAATGACATGCTTTCCTTTCCTTTTTTTTTAAACGGTGATATTGATGATTTAAGTCTTTGTTTGGATGACAAAGATCGATCCATGGGGCCCTATATATTTCAAAGTTGTTCCTTTTTTATTTATACTTTAGAAGGGAAGCGAGAGAAACCATGAAATGTTCCATGCATGACCGGCTAGTAAGCCTAACACACCCAAAAAACACACACTCCTTTTGGCTTAAATGTCAATAAAGCGGCGTCGAAGAAGAAGAAGAAGAAATTTTAATGTGTGGTTTGTAGATTAAGGGAAGCTTTGCTTTATTAATAAATAAATATTAATTGGGAAGTAAGAGGGGAACAAAAGGCTGTTGGATCACATGCACATCACTTTCTTTCAAACGTTTCTCTCTTTTTCCCCCTTTCTTTTACTCCCACCATTCCTTTCTACTTCTTCTTCTTCTTCTTCTTATCCTCTTTGCTTTTCTTTTTTTTACTGTTACTGTGGTTGATGTAATACAATTTTACCGCGAAATCGTTAAAGGATGTGTTGACCTTCTTCTCTGGTCAACTAACTATAACCAATGCAAGCCTACATTGCCAATCACAAAACGGCATTGCGTATTAAGATACCCAAGTGTGATATGCATTACTACTCCTCAATCCAAGGGATTCCTCTGGTGAGGATGAAAAGCCACATCTGGTGGGACCCTCCATCAAATTACCATGCATATAAATTTGTACAGGGGAAAAAAAAAGAAAGAAACAAAAGAGAAAAGAGCCTCCTTTCCTGATCTCCTTTCTTTCTCCAAAGCTATAAAATCAAACTGCTGCACATATGATTACAAAGCCATCCATTACTTTCATCTTTGTGATAACCACCTCAATCTGCCTGCACTATATACGGATGAGGTATTTTAGACCAAATAATTCCATTTAAATTGAATTATATATTTGGATTAAATTAAATATTTCATTTACCATCCAAAAAATATTTCAAACGGTGGTATTTAAAATAATTTTAATTGAGTTATTTTAAATATATAAGTATATGGGAGTGGTATTTGAAATAATTTTAATTCAAAAAGCTCAATTCAAAGCTCACAACTCATAGTTTTTTGTTAGCCAAATAAGATAATTCTTACTCCTCAAATCTTTTACACTTCAAGAATACTAGTATACTACATTCTCAAAAAAATACATTATTTTGCTCTAAAATACCTCATTTGCAAAAGAACTCATCCAAACAACCGTAAATTTATATAAATTTCAATATTTTTTCTCAATTCATCGGAACACTATATATGATCAACTTATATGTTGAATTGAATATCGTTGGAATTTCCAACAGATAGAGAGGAAAACATAATCATAAAGATATAATTGACAACTAATGATCCACCGAGGAGAGGAGATGGGCAATCATGTCAAGTAAAAAGCTTATGATGAACAAGATCTATGCTGTAGATCACTCTACCAGCGCACAAACTGGGATGAAAATCATATATCTTCATGATCATCAATCTTATATATATATATGTGGCCCATTATTCATATTCATTTCTGATCTCTACTTTGAAACCAATTCTTTGATTCACATGCCAATGATGACTATATATCCACCACCAAGCCAAAAAGAAGAAGAAGAAGAAACCCTAAAGTTTATAAAGATTTTACCCATCATAGATTCTCTTCCACTCCAAGCTACGCACCGCACCCAATGGTCTTAACATTTTTACTTACCGAATTCTTTGCCTAGCTAGATTCATTCTACATAGGAAGAATGTTGTCCTTTGAATATCTTTGGTTATCCTATTCCCATTCTTTGTTATTTTTTCTTTTGGATTAGGACTTAGGGTTAGGACCACTAATGTTACCCAAAGTGAAACCATATCATGCTTATTATAATTTTGATTTTGATTATACTATAATTACATTTATTTGTTGTGGAGTATCTAATAAGTACTTTGGAAATGGGTTCATTTGACAATATATCAATGAGATAAGTCACTGCCATTTTCCTAATTGTTAGTGATAAAAAAGAAAATTATGTATTAAACGATTGAAGAACAAGGAGTAAGTATTTACGTGATTTTTTATCAGAATAATCGAGTAGTCCAATTATGAGATTAGAAGAAGTGATGTTTTTATTCTTGATAGCAATCTGAATATCACTTGTGTAGTCTATATGAAGACGGCCGTTTCTGCCAAATCGACTCCGGACAGACTTCTAACATCTATATTATACTTCATTCAACGACTTCGGAACAAAACATATGAATCTCCGACCTTGGCATCTACCATCATGACGCTGACCGAGGTGTATCCATACAACCTGCATAATATGGATCGGCTTATCATATGCGTTGATTTTAGCAAAACGTTGCAGAGGGATGGAATATACCCATTCCACGAGTTCCCTATAGATACCGCAAGATACGGAATAGTACTGCATCCAAATTCTTAGTTCTCACATAAATTGACTAACGACTTGCACTGTAAGTGTTTAATTTGCCAGTCGTTATAGTTATTATATACGTATGCTGGATCCTCACTGCATGTACACAGGTAGGGTGCAGACTGAGGAAGCATGCAACTCATATTCCCAGAGCCAAAAAGCTAATTAATTAAGTTGAACATTATTAGAAAGACGGGAGAAAGGTACAATACAGTTTGAGTATTCTCTTTAGTCTTCAGAAAACAATTGTAACTTTTGACAGGCAGCTAGCTAGCTAGCTAGTAGTGATGCTGATAGGAAAAAGAAAAGAGAAAGAAAGGAAGTGCAAACAAACAATGTCTGATGAATAAAGAAGGGCAAAAGAGAAACAAAGGTACTGAGTGGAGTTGTAAGCTAACAGTCATATATATAATTTATATACATTGTGCTTCTCATACCCCACAAGATTAAAGAAAGAAAGAAAGAAAGGAACTGGAAGAAAAGAAGAATGAAAGTAAGTTGAAGCAGCAGGAAAAAACCAGCTTTTTAAAGAATAAGTGCAATATGACAATAATGGAATGATTGTGACTCAACTCTTCTGTTGAGGGATACAAGAACAAACATTTATTTTTATTTTTATTTTGTTAAGAAAGCTCTAATGCTTACTGATATAATTGTACTTTTGAGTCTAATTGCAAAGCCATTTACACAAATATTACAAAGAAAAATAGGCTCTAAGCTTTGTTAACATGATCTCCAGCTGCCTAGACTCTCGAGAGGTTCATAATCATTCCTTTCAACATGCATCCTTAAGTTTTCACTGTGCTAAATTGGAATACGTACCAAAGATGGTATTTGTAGTAGTAAAGTTTGATTTGACAGCAAAAATTATCATTTATAGAAAAATTATATCGTGGTAAGTAGAAGGACGTTGAATTGAGGTCAAGAGAGGTAGTAGGATTGTAGGAAGCTAATTAGGTTGAGGAATAAAAAAGATATTTTGGAAAGTAATTTTCTATCGAGTGACTTTGGAGTCGCAAAGAAATAACCATCCACTGAGTCTACCACTGAGTCATTTTCATAATATAGGTGTTAAATTTGATTATAAATAAACACCATAAGAAAGAAAGCAAATAAATAACAAGCGACTAAAGACGGGGGATGGCTGGGGAAGCTTTTTTGGGTTATTAATACAGGGCCCAAATGATGGCCTTATGAAGGCCCAAATGTTTCAAAACGTCAATTTTAACACGGCCGAATTTAAAATTTTTCACTGAGCAAGTCTTTGTTTGTAAGAGAATAAGTTTAGAATTATGTTTGCACTATTTTTCTGTACGTCACATCTAGACATGAGCTTCATGGATTAAAGTAGAGTTAATTTAATGATAGAGTATTATGTCCGATGAGTTGAAGGTTCTGAATTTAAATTTAATATTTAGATATCATTTGTTGTATTTATTTTCAATTTTTTATCTTAAAAAAACATTTATCTTAATAGCGGACGTAACCCATAACATATGACACGGGACGGTCATCCCAACATAATTTCTAACTTTTCTTTCTTTACAAATAAAGACTAACCCATGACTCTACTAATAATTTTGAATTTTGTACTAGACTTGAAGTTGCGAAAATTTTGAATTTCGTTCTATCTAGTTTTAGCCTTGTAATGATAACAATCCAAGCTTTTATTTCTGGTCTATATGGGGTGGAAGTGGAGGTGTACTCATTATCAACAGCAATTTATGTATCATAATAAAACGAGATTAAGTGTTGTGTGAATCTGACAATGTAAGTATTTTTTAAAGGGTGGACTCAAGATCTTAATTATTAATAACAACGCCCGTGAAAATGATACCCCAATCATATCCACATTAATACAATTAGAGATTTTATGAGAAAAAGAGATAATTCGGTGCATTTCAAACAAAAGGGAATGACCATGATGAGCGAGTTCATCTGACACCCGATTACCCTCCCTATAAGTATGGGTAGTGATAACAATCCAATTGCATTGTAAAAGTTCATACTATTCCTTGATACATATGCAACAACCATTTTGGAATCAACTTGCAAGTTGATTTTCCTGAATCCCACGTCCCAAGCGATCCGTAAACCATTAATTGCCACTCGAAGTTCAGCTCAAGTAATTGTGCATTCACCATAATTAGCCGCAAAAACAGCAATGCAAATCCCTATCGTATCCCTTAAAACACCACCCTCTGTTGAGCTCTTTGAGGCCTAGAGTACGGATCCGTCCGTATTGAGGATAGCCTCAACATCAGTACGCACCGAGCAGCACACAAGGCCTCCATGCACTGAGAGCCGGCTATTAGATGAACCATCACAGGCGTGACTGACAGTCTGCCATGAGCGTGATCATCAGGTAGATCATGACCGTAGTCAGTAATGATGACGATCAAATCACACTCTTTAGAGGAAAGCTTTTCAGAGTTAGGGGTTAGGATTACTTTTCTACTTTATGCGAAGAATTGTACTTAGCAGTCAGGTTTCCTTACTTGGATTTTCAGGACTGTATAATAGGTGCGATATGTGGTTGTGGTTTGTAGTTGAGTATTTCAGGCTCTGTAGTACCGTGATCTACTACACAGACAGTTGGTATTTTCGAGCATAAGCTCGCAGTGATGAACTGTGCGTGTGATTCACAATTAATTTTAGGATAAGAATAAGGACTAGTTAGATTAGCTCTCGTTACACATTGGTCGCCCACCCTTTGGGTTGCTCAATCCCCCTGGATTCATTCAGGTTCATACAGGTGGTGATGAGTTAACCTCCAGTATTGCTCTCATGGCTTTTCAGGGTGGTATCAGGATCTGATCCACCATGAGGTTTTCATATTTAGGGGTGGCTGTCGTTATGATGATGCCTACAGGACTATAGAGTCACTTTACTAGATACTAGTTCAGTTCTCAAGTTCAGGCTTAGTTACCCAGTTGCTTATATTTTGATATTGGATGCGACCCATATATGCTCGATTTACTTTTCAGCGGTTTTACTTATGTTATGAAGCCTTTCAGTACAGTTATTTTCATGTGTATCTTGTGATCGATTGAACCTGCGAGTGTTGCATGGATCAAATCGTGTCGTTAGATTGAGTCATCTAGGGGTGGGTTTCACAATGGGTATTTGAATTTGGTAATTCTCTACGGTGTGATCGAGGTTACTCGTATCGAAACGTCATGAACCTCAAAGCGACCAGTAATGTCGGGAGCATAGTACTAAATAACCTGGGGAGATATTCTTCTATGTATAGGCGTCTGTAAGTTTCTGTGTTTCTTTGCAAGTTGAAAACGGGAAGTCAGTCACGGGTGTGGTGGAAAATAAGTCACAGACGCAATGAACTATCCACCACGAGCGTGGCTAGTGGTGGGTAACGGCCATTGCTTGATGACTGATAGTGCTAGGATTTGTAGTCACTATCTATCCTTAATTGCATGGTTTTTGAGTGAATACTAGCTTGTTCATGCTTCATTTCTGTGTGGTTTCATGTTTTGGCAGTATGTACCTAGACCCATTCACTTGGACCGTTATGGTCCATTTAATGTGTTTTTTGTAGTATTTTTTATCCACAGGTACTCTAGGGATAGAGGGTCTTATTACGAGTCTCTGGATACATAAAAGAGCACGATTGGAGATCGAACGAAGAAATGGTGAAGAAAAAGGACTGCACGCATGCATCACGGCAGCCATGCATCACTACACGCCGTGCCGTCCTGAAAACCAAAATAGGCTCGTCGCCAAAATAGGGGAACGTCGTGCACCCCTGCACGCCGTTTCTTCATTTTTATACATGGTGATAGGGCTAGAAATTGTAGCAGTTATCTACCCTTTTTCTACATGCATTTGAGTGGTTATAAGCATGTTCGCACTTCATTTCTCTTCAATTTCGTGTTTTATTGTGTATAGATCCATTCATTTGGACCGTTTCGGTCCATTTGATGTTTTCTTTGTAGTATTTGTTATCCACAGGTACTATGGAGATAGGTGATTTGACCATGAGGCCAAGGTCGTGGTGTGGAGAGTGATTGGAGTTCGAGAAATGAAGTCGAGATTGGAGTTGGCGCAGCAGAGGGACTGCACGCCGTGCGTGCAGTCCATAAAATACTCCAAAGGCACGGCTTCAAAACAGGTGCACGGCGTGGACCACTGCACGTCGTTCCTTACTTTTGGCGTCGTAGAATCATGAAGAATTGAAGCAGCACGGCGTGCACCACTGCACGCCGTTCCTACCTTTTGGCGTCGCAGCATGGAGAAGTATTGGAGCAGCACGGCGTGCACCTCTGCACGTCGTTCCCTTTCTTTTAGTACATGGAACGAACACCTTAGGAAGGTGCACGGCGTGCACCCTCCAAATCCGGCTGCTACTATAAAAAGGGAAGTTGGAGGAAAGAGAAACCATTCTTCCCCAACTCGATTTTCCATGATTTTTCCCGAGCTTTTCCTGCAAAAACCAGCACATAACCTCCTCTAGAAGCCAAATTGAAGATCCAAAGGAGCTCCCCTTGAAGGATTGAAGCTAGGATTGAAGATAGAAGATCAAGAGCATCGATTGGAAGAAGAACAAGCCGAAAATTCTCAGTAATCAGATGGTTAGGTTTTCTTTCCAATTGCTTTCTTCTAGAATGATGAGTAGCTAAATCTTTTGGGATTCTTGGATGAGATGTAGGAATTAAGCTATGAAACCTGTCTTGGATGTTTAAGAACAACGTTTGTGGATGTTTGATTTGGAATGAAAGATTGTCTTGATTGTTTCGGTGTTTAATCTAATTCTTGTTATGGCTAGAATTAGGTCAAATGTTTGAAATCCTTTGCTTGTGATAGGCTTAGGAATTCATTAGGATGGCAATCGAGGATAGAATTAGTTATTGGTGGGGTAAGCCAATATCCTAATTCTACCTTTTGTGTTTTTCCCGGTTTTAAGTGAAAGCCATGTTGTAATTGGCGGGCGCTCTGGTTTGCACCCAATGGGCCAAGTTGGGTGTAGTTATCAGTAGCTTAGGCGTTGATGGACCAAGATAACGCTATTTCCAATTACTCGTGGGTTCTTTTAATTCCGGTAAAGCACCCTTTCACTTTGTAGAACTCTTTGGAGTTCATTACGAGTTAGCCCAATTAAGGGGATTTCTACCTTAGTTGGGAAGCTAGTAGTGGAAATCCACGTGCATAATCATGCCGCGGATTCCTACGAGTGTTAGGAGGATTCTTTTCATTCCATTCAGGTCCGCATTCGTTCGTTTTGAATACATTCTAGCAGTTGAGCTTAATAACTCGTCTCTTCCAAGAACTCGTTTTCTCCTTTGAATCAACTTATAATCTTTTAGTTTAATTTACTCACTAGAATATTTAGAATCAAAAACCAAATATTTTAGCCTAAACCGTGTTGACGAATTCGAGTAGAGGCATAACGAGAGGGACCTTCGGACACAAACGACACTTGTGTTGTCGGAATAACTTCACAGTTATTTGGGCGATCACATGGCGTGCACCCCCCCCCCCCCCCCCTCCCCATCCTCCCAGATATGCAGTTTCCTATATAAAACCCTGATTTGAGCTATGATAGTCTCCCTAAAAGTATAGAGTTGACGATTGTTGGATATTTGGATTCAAATGAATAATTGCTTTGATTGTTGGGTTTTCAATCTAGTTCTTGTTACGACTTGAATTAGGTCAAATCTATTAAATCCTTTATTTGATAGATTCTCGAATTCATATGATTAACAATCTAAGATAGATGAAAGTTATCAGTGGGGTAAGCCAATGGCTCGATTTTATCTTTCGTGTTTCTTTTAGTTTTAAAGGTTGTTCATTTTGTAATTGGCGGGCGCTCTGGTTTGCACCTAATGGACCAAGTTGGGTGTAGTTATCAGTAGTTTAGGTATTGAAAGGCCATGTTAATACTAATTCCGATTACTTGTGATTCCCATTAATTCTAAAAGAGCACCTTATCACTTTGTATAACTTCTCGGTGTTCATTACCAGTTAGCCTAGTTGAGGTTGTTCCAACCTTGTTTGGGAAACTAGTAGTGGTAATCCACATGCATGATTGTGTCGTGAATTCAACGAGTGATAAGAAGATCCGTATTATTTAATCCAAGTCCAACGTTTGTTCGATCCGACTGCTATTAGGAAGTTAAGCTTGATGAATTATCTCATCCAAGAGCTTGTTTTCTCCCTTTGATCAAACATTAATTGTCTATTTTAATTGAATTAATAGGATTGTTAGAAACCCTTTCCAATCTTTTTCGCCTAGACCTTATTGTTAAGTTTGAGTGGAAGTGTAGCGAGAAAAATCCTTGGAAACATACGAAACTTGTGTTGTCGAGATAATTTCACAGTTATTTTGGCTATCAATAACGACCACGGGCGTGATTAGTTAGTAGGTCACGGGGATAGTGGGATAGAGATGATGGGCTTGGTCATGTGTAAACCACCGGTGTGGTGATGCTGGTCACATGCGTGGCAATGTTTCAGCCACGAACGTGATCTAGGATACACCACGGGTGTGGCGGTATGTACAACATGTGCGTCGTCATGTTTTTACGATTTTAAGAACAACTTAGAGATAAGCTTAAATGAAAGAGGGGTTGAATAATTCCTTCGTGCTTGTAGCGAGCCCAAGGTTTCAGTTGAGAGGACTAGAGACCCGCCTGTGTCAAGGATGGATTTCAAGGAGCTGACTCGTACGGGAGCCATCACCTTAAATAGGGAGTCCACAAATCTGCAGTTAGTAGTAGACTGAATGAGAGAGCTGATGAATGCATTCAGGTATTTGAGACCTGCGCCAGTGCTGAGAGTGTTGTATGCTACTTACCTGTTGAAAGGTACAAACAAAAGAGAAGTGGGATAATTAGCTGGAGTTTGAGGGTGACTTCCTGATGTCAAAATTGGGAGGAGTTCCTGATCTTATTTAAGAACGAGTTCATGCCAGAGAAGTGGCAGAAGAACAAGAGGGCTAAGTTCATCAACCTCATACAGGGTGATATGAAGGTGGTGGATTACCACAACGCTTTCATCAAGTTGAGTAGGTGGTACAAGGGTCCACCTGAATACAAGATGTAGGATTTGAAGCATATGTTCCTAGATGGGCTGAGGGCTCACAACAAGATTGGGGTCACCAGCAATCATACGGCGACCTTGGCAAATATCAAGGCAGTAGGCTTGAGGGCAGAGCACGTGGATGGTGTAAGAAAGGGGGAGCGCCAGGCTTGGTAAGAGGAGAAGAAAAGGAAGGGAATGCTAGGTGGATCACAACTAATGCTAGCACCCCAAAGGAGGAAGGACACACATCATGGTGCTTCTACATTCCAAACTCACTTCTCTGCCCCTGTCACCCCGACAGTGCAGCATAAGCAGTCCATTGTCAGGTTTGACTGTCCTAATGTCTGAAGTGTGGGATGCGACACTATGAGCGTGTCTGAAGAAAGCATGAGTCTGCTTTTGGTGCGGGAAGCCAGAGCACTTTTCTCGAGAGTGCATCGAGTTGAGTAAGCATGCAGCATCAGAGGTGACAGTGCAGCAAGGAGAGCTCCATCTGGGAGAAGGATCAGAGGTAGGGGCTCCAAGGCTTCGCTGACAGGAGCTAATGCAGTAGCCTTGAGACGCGGCATGTCGTAGGGGAGGAACATAGAGGCTCAGAACAGGGTGTATGCTACCAAAGCTGAGGAAGAGGCCACCTCGGATATCATCACGGGTATGGTTGTCCTTTTTGGAAGATCTTTTCATGCCTTGTTTCATACAGGTGCTTCGCACTTTTTCATCTTAGCTGTTGGCGTTCGAATTTTACCAATATTGTCTACTAGGATGAGTAGACCTTTTAGAGTGAGTACCTCAGCAGGGAAGACTCTGCTGGTAGAGTCTTGGGTAGAAGGAGCAGTTCTGCTCTTTGAGGATAGAGAGTTCATAATGGATCTCATCATTCTTCGTTTTGATTAGTTTAATGTAATTTTGGGGATGGATTGGCTGGCACACCGTTGAGCCTTAATAGATTGTAAGAAGAAGACGATATGTTTCTTGATACCTAAGCAGAAGGATGTAGTCATCACAGGGATTCAGCAGCAGATGCACCACATACTTCCTTCCATTTTTGCCTTGAAGTTAGAGAGATTCATCAGGGATGGGTGTGAGGCTTTTGTAGCTCACGTCATCCTCGTTGCAGAGGGACAAATCAAGGATGTGCCAGTAGTTTAGGTATTTCTGGATGTCTTTCCAGATGACCTTTCAAAGGTATCGTTTAACATAGAGGTGGCTTTCGATATAGAGCTGGTGTCAGGCACAACACCTATATCCATAGCACCCTACCCCATGGCTCCAGTAGAGCTGAAAATATGAAGCTATGGACGCAAAATAGAGCATGGTTGGAGCTTGAACGGAAGGATAGTGCAAGACTTGGCGAAGAAGAAGAGTTGCACGTCGTGCATCACTGCACGCCGTGCAGCCCCTAAACTTGAATTACCCTCGTAGCTAAAGGGGGTGCACGATTGTTGGATATTTGGATTTGAATGAAAGATTGCTTTGATTGTTGGGTTGTTAACCTTGTTATTGTTACGACTGGAATTAGGTAAAATCTATGAAAACCTCTGTTTGATGGACTTAGGAATTCATATGATTAACAATCTAAGATAAAAGAAAGTTATCGGTGGAGTAAGCCAATAGCTCGATTCTACTTTTCGTGCTTCTTTCCGTTTTAAATGTTGTTCATCGAGTAACTGGCGGTGCGCTCTGATTTACACCTAATGGACCAACTTGGGTGTAGTTATCAGTAGCTCAGGTGTTTATGGACCAAGTTAACACTAATTCCAATTGCTTGTGATTTCCTTTAATTCAAAGAGAGAACCTTATCAGTTTGTAGAACTTATCGGTGTTCATTGCTGGTTAGCCTAGTTGAGGTGATTTCAACCTTGATTGGGAAACGAGTAATGGTAATCAGCGTGCATGATCGTGTCGCAGATTATACGAGTGATAATAGGAATTGTATTATTCAATCCATGTCCAACCTTTTGCTCGATCCCACTACTATTAGGAAGTTGAGCTTGATGAATCATCCCTTCCAGAGAACTTGTCTTCTCCTTATGTTCAACCTTAATTTCTTAGTTTTAATTGTTAGTGTTGATTGAATTAATAGTATAATTAGGAACCATTATCAATTTTTTCAGTCTAGACCGTCTTTGATAAGTTTGAGCAGAAGCATAACGAGCGGAATCCTTGGACACATGCGACACTTGTGTTGTAGAGATAATTTCATAGTTATTTTGGCGATCATGCATGCTTGACTCGAAGAATATTTTCTAAATTAAGAGAATGATTAAATAATGTAGCTTGAGAGGAGCTAGAGTGAGAGATTGGAAGTGTTTAGCCCAGAGTTCGGAATGATGTGCCAAGTTGTCCAGATCCAAAGTCAAATGATGATTAGCCCAGAGTTCATAAGCCATTATTGGGAGGATGAGGTTGGATGGAGGTTTAGGCTAGGTAGAAGATGGTCCAGCAGAATGAGATCCAAAATAATGAGGACTAGGACAAGTAGGTTGAATATTCCCTCTTCCACCACAATTATGGCACACCACTTCACTTGAGCCGGACTAGCCTTATTCAAGAAGCCCAACAGTGAATGAAGTTGCTACCGACTTGATGTTGTGAGGGTTAGTCACTTGGTGCTTCTGTAGTTGTAGTTCTTCTGGTGATGATCTCCAGAGATCATCATAGACAATGCGTTCGAGCTTGGATTCCATGTGCCACTGAAAAGGACGGTAGAACTCATCTAGACCTTATAGGAGGGAAGAAACCAACTCATATTCTCTAACTGAATCTCGAAGGGCTACGACTTGGTCATAGATCGTGTTTCCTCGTTGCAGATAGTGATGAGCAGAGTCTGCACCGCGAGTGATGCAATGTACTGACTCCCACAATTGATGAATCTGGATTAGTGATCCAGTAGTACATATGTGAGCTAGTGAATCCCAGGTTTCAAGAGTCGTGGCCTTGTTGAGGATGTTCGGCATAACAGATTCTGACAGCGACAACGTAATCCATGTTAGTGCTAATTGAACTTTTTCATACCATGTAGAGAAGGATGGATTTGGTTGGGAGTTGATTGTTGGAGGAGGATCAATAGCAGTGCAGTCAACGTGGCCGATCAGACGACTCCCACGTAGTAGAGACTGGACTTGGGCCTTCCATATCAAGTAATTTGTTGGTGTCAATTTCACAATGAGTTGAGGATTGGAGGGGAGATTGAGAACGGGGGGAGTGAACTGATGTAAGAGCAAAATCTCAATTGTATTTCTTGTTGAATGATTACATATAGCATCAGCTAACAACATGTAGCTAGATTTAAGGAATATGTGTCTAACTGAATTAAATAGAATCAGCTGTGTATCGTTGAGGCTTTGAAAGGTTCAATCCTCCCAATGTGAAGGAGATATTGTGGTCTCCTTATCATATAGTATTTATTAAAAGTATTTAAAGTTAGTATATATTTCATTTATAACTGGTTATATTCTACCGTGATTATATCAGATTATATATTTGATGTGCCAAATGAATCAAGCATTTCTTATGAAGCTAATATGGGGTACGTTAAAGTAACCAGACGAACTTTGGATTCAAGTCATGTCAACCAAATATTTTCGGAAAATAGACTCGGGAATGCGCCATCGAAATTCAACACGTCAGTCCAAGCTGTGGGGAGGGTTGCGAGAGATTTGGATGACCTTTACCTGGGGTCTGTAGTGGGGAATTCGTAACGGGTTCACCGTTTGTTTCTAGGATGATATATGGCTTGATAATGGGCGTAGGCTCCGAGACTATGCTTCCCCTTCGGAAAGTGGCAGAATTTGTTAGCATGTCGGGCGAGTGGGATTTTGCTAAACTTGCTTCTTGTTTGGTGCCTAGTGCAGTTGCAGCAGTGGTGGGTATGCAGCCTCCTCAAGCAAGTTTGGGGTCTGATACTTTGACTTGGGGGCTTGAAGGACATGATCGTTACACTGTGAGTTCAGGTTATCAATTTCTTAATGATCTGAATGGGGCTCTTCGTCAAGTTGGTCTGAAGTTGAAGAAGATTTGTAACTGGCATGGTCCAAATCGAATTAGACAAGTCATTTGGTTGGTTTCTCATGGGAAGATCCTTACTAACCATGAGCGAAGGTGCCGGCACATGTCCGCAAATGGAAAATGTCCAATTTGTGATGCTCAAACTGAGTCCTTACATCATCTTTTTTGAGAATGTCAGCCTGCTCGAGACATTTGGGAGTTTGTCCTTGCACCTGGCCAACTTGACAGGTTGGAGGATGGAACCTTTGAGAATTGGTGGTTGACAAATCTGGCGGACCCGTCGAATGGAACACGTTTTGGGATTCTTTGTTGGTTGCTTTGGCAGAATCGGAACCTGAAGGTCTTCGAAGGCATGGCTCAAACGCGGGATACTATTTTGGCCAAGCTGAAGTAACGGGCAGGATGTTGTGCTTAAGAGCTTGAAGGATGTTGTGCTTAAGAGCATGAAGGAATAGCCAATGGGCTGCATCAAGCATTTGGGAAGCAAAAAGTTGTCCGGCAGAATAGTTGGTGCCCGGCGATGGAACCCTGGCTGACCTTGAATACTGATGGTTCGGTTCTTAATCCAGGGAGTAGAGATGCTACTGGTGGGCTGCTGCGAAATGGTGATGGGAATGTACTTTATGCTTTTACAGGGAATCTAGATGTTTGCAGCATTACTCGAGCTGAATTGTGTGGCGTTGTTGAGGTGCTTGAATTCGCTTGGTAGTTTGGAGCTCGTCATATTATTTTACAAATGGATTCGAGATGTGCTATTTAGCTTTTGGAAGGGAGTGGTATCGACGACCACCAACATGCTGCTCTAATTGGTAGATTTCGTGAGTTCTACACTCGAAACTGGGAGATTAAGCTTGTTCACATCTATAGAGTGACCATCACTATAACTGATTTCCTTGCCCATTTAGGCCACTCTTACAACTTCGGTATTCATAGGTTGACTACTTTCTCGGCCGATCTGACTAACTGGATTCTTCATGTTGTTGTCTATTTCCCAACCTCGTCGAGTTTCAGTCTAAATGTTTGTTTGGGTCTTTCTACCAAAAAGATTATATATTTCATTTATAACTGGATGTATAGTATATTTTTAACTTGTTATATATGTGGGTTATAATTAGTTATATAATATATTTATAACTTGACATATATTACAGTGTTAATAATTGGTTATATACTTAATTTATAAAATCGTTTCCTAAAATCCTAAACCCATCTAGATGTAAGGCTTTAGGGCTTTTTATTTTATCCTAAACCCTAAAATCCTAAAAATGTAAATCATAACTCGTCAGTTTGTATTGATTAAAAAAGTTATTGGATCGTGGCCGATCATAGTTGAAAGTTACCAATTATGTCAGTTATTTTACTTAACTTTGGGACCCTAAGCTGTAAAACAAATGGGGGACTAAATCGGATTTTTGCCAAGTCTTCTTCCCCGATTACACATCGTTGTTGCCCTACTTACAGTCATCTCATCGGTCCGATAACGGAACGACTGCTCCAAGTACCTTTCGGTTTAATTCTGCCGTCCCTAGGGTAACTCAAGAACATGGCAGCTCTTTGGTTGAACTTTAATATGCGATTGAACATAATCATCTATCCTAGCCCAGGAGTCCAGATTTCATGGCCACTAATCTTCAGCCTAGTAGTAATGATAACAGGCAGGGGGGCTATGGCTTAGCAGTGAATACCCGATGGGCCTTTTGGCCCAGAATTTATAAGGAAGAAAGGGTGGCCTTTAGCCATGTAACGAAATGAAGGGAGAGAGGAGCCCTGGGCCGAATTATTTTATCAGTAGGGCCCTGGTGTCTATCTTCATTAAGACAGTATAATGCGGGCCGTATCTTTATAGTCTTAAATTAATGCATTATTATTCTTAAGATTTTATATTAGGTATAATTATAGTAATGATTTGAGTGTTTTTTTTTTGTGGTTTTGTAAGATTCAATAATTATCAAGTTGATGTGGTTGCCACAGCTACAAATAAGTTCAAATCCTTAATATTAAAATATAAAATCATAAAATAAATGAATTTAAAAATAATAAGTAATTGATAATTATTGTCTCCTTCACATCTCTCAAGAACTTGAACTTCGGCGGCGAGCCATTGATGATTCAAACAAGGAATTGAAATCTCGAGAGTTATAAGACTCTGAATGATTCTAGGAGATGTTACGGAGGTAAACAATAGCGTCGATTAGACACTCGTCAAACTTAGAGTCCTCTACTAAAAAAGAAGACTATAAAAGGTAGGAGATTTGCCACATATTCTTTTTAGTTTATGTTTATTTAATTTTTATTTTTATAATTATTTTATTTTAGACTTATTTGTAGCCTATGTGGCAGTCACATTGGCTCGATAATCTGTTGAATCTCATGAAACCTACAAAAAGAGGTAAGTGCACTCAAATTACTACTATAATGACATCCGATGCAAAATTTTAACTATAATGACATTCGATGCAGAATCTTAACTATAATGACATATAGTATATTAACTAAACACTGTAACGGTATGGGTCCCATTTTACTCCGACAGAATTAGTTGAGGGGTTAGGAGAGGAAGGGTTGTTTGGGGCAGATAAATTTGTAGGCAAACAATTTAAATAATCAGTAAATTAATAGTTAGAAAATAATAAGAATGCAGAATATACCCAGTTGGTGCCCATTGTTAAAATAGAAACCAATTTAAAAACACCATTACGTATACTTTGATTACGTTCGATTGGAATGAAGACACTTAGACACTTAGGGAGGTTTGCAAGTTTTCAATAAGTTTTGTGTTGATGTGCTATAAAAATGATAAAGAATTATGAAGATAGATATGAACAATAAAAAAATTATACTAGACCCAGAGAACAAAAAAGTAGAGGGAGAAGAAAATAAATTATTATTTAAATATATATTATATAATGTTGAGAGTAGGTTTGGCAGCAAGTTTGCGGGTTTCGGGTATTCGCGAGAACCCGTTCAAATTGAGCCCATTTGTGCCCATCAACGGCGGGTTTTTATCGGTTTTGGGCTCACGCGCGACCCGCCAAACACGTGTGACGGATGGTCGTGGTTAATGGGATCTCGGACCCATCACCGACCCGATAACAAAACGTCGTTTTTTCTATGATATATAAACCGAGTTTAGAGTTTCAGATTAGTCTTCCGCCGCTTTCAACCTCCCTTCTCGATTTTTTTCTCAATTTGCGATCTCTCTCTCAAATCCAACGAAGAAATCTCTTTGATCCCTACGATTCCTCCATGTTTTCTGCCTTTTTCCTCTCCTAACCAAATAATATCTAAAGGGGTCAGTGATAACCAATCAAGGATTGAATCTCTAAAAACTCTGACTGTCAGGTTTTCATACGTAGATTTCAATCAATAGGTTTAAGAGAGAAAGAAGAGGATTATTTACCTTATCTTACATCTCCTATCCACTCCATTCCTTTATCCTTGATCATCAACTAATCAGCTCCAACTTCTCTCTTTGATCGATCTCCTTCATCTCATGGAAAGAAATCGCCTTTTGTAGGTTTATCTTTCGTTGTTTTTAAGTTGTAGGTCATGATTCTGACTTATATATTAAGTCTACCATGCACGTGACAGACTTACCACAATGTCTGTGACTGCCTGTTGGTCACTTCTGTGACCTTCTATTGGTCACGCCCATGGTCTCTTGATGGTAACACTCGTGACTATATGTTGACCATGACTGTGGCCAGTCTGGCAACCACACCTGTGACAATATGTTGGCCACACCTGTCATCCCCATCCTATCAGACCAAAACTCAGCGGAATCAAACCAAAACCCAAACCAATAGTTGAACCGAAGTTCGGGTGTCACATGGGTTAACAAGTACTTGTGATATTACTGCTTATGTCAATGCTGACCATGTAGGTTTTTTGGATACTCGTTGCTCTCCGTCATGATGGTGAGTTATGCTTGGTGATTCGTGTGTTACCTGGTAGTGTACGAAACAAGGCGGGTTTCCAAATCCTCGATGGAGGTGGAGTACCGATCCATATTTGATGTGTGCTTCGAGATAGTTTGGCTTACTCAGTTACTAGTGGAGCATGGTGGTACTATGACACGACTTGCATCTCTTTTTGTTAATTACACGAGTGTGATTGCTATTGTGACAAATGACTTTGAGACTCATGTTCATTATATTCGAGAGCTTATTGTAAATGGGAGTGTGCGGCTCATCTATATTCGCACCGACGATTAAGTTGTGGACTTACTCACCAATTCGGTTGTCACTAGTCATTACTGGTTGCTTGTGGCCTTACCCAATTGTAATTATTTTGTTGATCTCGGGTTTGTAGGAGTCTATATATACTCGATCGATATACCTTGTTGGGTTTTGTATTGACCAGTCTCTCTAATAATATTTCTTAACCATTGTGTCGTGGATTAGCCTAAACGATTTTTGTGAGGAATACCACGTAAATCTTGTCTTGTGTGATTGTTCTTCGTCTCCTTCCTGATTGTTATCAGGTTAGAGGTGTTTGAGACTTTGTATGTTACAAATTTACAAATTTAGCGAGAAGGTTACGAAGATCCTTAACTTAGTTACTATCGTAGTTTACAAATTGAAGATTTAGATTAACAATTGTTAATTGTAGAAACATTTTCCAAAGAGAGAATTATCCATGCATGGCTCTCAATCTGCAAAAGTTAGGATAAAGCATGCTAGCATTTCATTATGGCATAGCTTGTGTCAGGGTGTATCATTCAACGTCTAAAATTATTCGTCTTCTTCCTGATTGTTATCAGGTTAGAGGTGTTTGAGACCTTGTATGTTACAAATTTACAAATTTAGCGGGAAGGTTACGAAGATCCTTAGCTCAGTTACTATCATAGTTTACAAATTGAAGATTTAGATTAACAATTGTTAATTGTAGAAACATTTTTCAAAGAGAGAATTATCCATGCATCGCTCTCAATCTGCAAAAGTTAAGATAAAACATGCTAGCATTTCATTGTGGCATAGCTTGTGTTAGGGTGTATCATTCAACGTCTGAACTTATTCGTCTCCTTCTCGATTGTTATCAGGTTAGATGTGTTTGAGACCTTGTATGTTACAAATTTACAAATTTAGCGGGAAGGTTCCAAAGATCCTTAGCTCAGTTATTATCGTAGTTTACAAATTGAAGATTTAGATTAACAATTGTTAATTGTATAAACATTTTCCAAAGAGAGAATCATCCATGCATCGCTCTCAATCTGCAAAAGTTAGGATAAAACATGTTAGCATTTCATTGTGGCATAGCTTATGTCGAGGTTGTATCATTCAACGTCTGAACTTAATAAATTTTTTGAGATATCTACCTTCGTTACGTGCGAGTAGAATATCAGGTTAGGCGGTATACAACCCTTTGTGTAAAATTGTAATATTGTATTATGTAACCTCACAAATACTTTTAACTCACTTTGTCAAATAAAAGCCAACTAGCTAAACTTGTAAAATTAGGTAACTAAACTAACAAAAATACCAAAATATAATAGCTGCTATATCCACTAGTTAAAAAATTGTGACCACATGTAAAGATTATGAAGAGTAGTACACCAGATGCGTGCGGTGCGCGTGTATTCCACTCCCAAACCAATGTTTTTAAATGCTTCTTTTCAATTTCACGCGCATGTGATGCGCTTCTGTTATTTATTTATTTTATTTGCTTTTTATGCTTTGCGAAGTTAATTACTAGTATCACGGGGTCACTAATTTGTCTTTTACACTAGTTTCATCCTAAAATAAGTTGAATTTAATTTATTGAAAATTTAGTCAAATTTTATTAAAATGTTGGTATCAAATTGTGATTAATTAATGTAAAAAGATTAAAATAAAAAATGTTAATTTAATTTCGTAATTTATATTTATTAAACTTAAAATAAAAATTTAAGTGTTTAGCTAGTTTTATATTTGGAGTAGTTGCAATATTCGAAGGGAATAAAATGTTAAAATCACATTTGGCCTCCTTATATTATTATACAAAGAGAGTTGTGATTAGCCTTACAGAGAAGAGCTTTATTGTTGGGCTTATTTGTATTGGGTCATCAAATTTGTTTACCCAAAGTGGTGCCCAAAAACACAAACTCGGGCACTGTCAACAATAACTAAAACATGAGACCTAGAAGGAGAGAAGATTAAACTTGATCTCCAGACATGAAGCAGCAAGAAAAGCATCATGGAGGGAATCAGCTTAAGTCTGATGAACCCAAGCACCAAGCACCTTTAGATCGTCTTTTGGGAGGGCTCTTATAATCCACATGCGAAAGTCAGAACGTTGTGTTTCAGCAACGAAGTCAGCCGCCAGAGGGCCTTGCGGGTCAGTCTAACCCAACTGAGACCAACAAGCCAAGGGGGCCTAGAGCTATGCTTAGACTTAAGTAACAACAAATTCCCTTCTAAGCCAAATCAAAGACTGGAGGCGCTGCACACCGATTCTTCACCACTAGTGCATACCAGGCATTCACCTACGGTCCCTCTCCATCATGGCTTTCTAGTGTGGCATTATTGGATTGGGCATGAAACAGCTCAATACATTGATGACAAAAGCAAGGTCAGGCCTAGTACAAAGGATTGAATACATTACAAAGTCGACATCCACGTCATAAAGAACATTCCTCATTTGAGTTGAGGAAGGTTTGACATTTCTTATTGAAAACCTATCTAACACATTGAACACATAGTCAACTTGGGACAAGAAAACCTCGTGCTTCACACGATTATGAATGATCTTAATACTCAGAATTTTCTGAGCAGGTCATAGGTGTTTCATGTCAAAATATTTTTTAAGATTACCTTTCATATTTGTAATAGAGGATTTATCCCTATATATTAGAAGGATATCATCCATATACAATAAAATATACATCATAGATTTCAATTTGGTTTTCTTAAGATAAATGTAAGTATCAAACTTATTAGGAGTGAAACCTAGAAAGTTTATAAAAGCATTAAATTTGATATTATACGAGTTAGGAGATTATTTAAGGCCGTAAATAGATTTCTCAAGCATAAAAACATGGTCAGGTTTTTGTTTATCTATATATGAACCCTTTTGGCTTCCTATGTATATGATCTAATTTAGATCATTATGTAGGAAGGCGGTTTTAACATCCATTTTTTCTAACTCTCAACCATAGACGACAGTCATAGCTAGGAGTAACTTTAAGAACTTGTACTTCACAATAGGGGCAAAAATTTCATTTTAATGTATGCCCTCCTTTTGGGTAAAGCCCTTACCAACAACGCGATCATTGTACATGGAAGGGTCGAGGGGACATATTGCCTCCTTTAACCTAAAGATCCACTTATTGTCAATAAGACAGATCCTTTAGGTATAGGTATGAGATCCAAAGTTTGATTCGAGAGCATGGACTGAAATTTCTCGTGAATGGCTTGATTCTAAAACTCAAACTTTGAGCTAAGCATGGGTTGTTGAAAGGTTTCATGATAATCATTAGCTAGCATCACAAACACATGAATTGAAAACTTAGCAATATTGGAAGTAAACCTACTATTGGGAATTCCAGTTCTAGGCAAATGATCCCTAACAAGTTGATAATCAGCTAACTCACTAGTGGAATGATCATTTCTAGAAGCAGAGGAAGAACCATTCACAAATGAACTAATCACAAGAGAGTTTAATTGAGAGTTATGCTGATTATTATTGGAAGAAGAAATTGATACTACTTATTTTACTGTAGTAGGTTTGCTTACCTCCCCACCTGATTGGTTAGGTTTTTTAGGGAGTCTGAGAGCTTGAGGAGGTATCTTGAGTCAAAGACTCGAGATGGCGTTCTAAGGTTATGGAATGGCCATGATCATCATGACCAATGTCAAACTCGGGGTCAATGTCAACCTGTCTTGATTCAGTTGCTTACATGGGTGAGATCTGTATCATCTGGTTCAGATTTCCCTGCTGTCTCAACAATAGAGGTGAGTGTATCTTAAACTGAAACTTTCTCATTAAAAGTAACATTAAGGGAGGTTATCACTTTGTAACCTCCATGTTGCACAAGCAACAACTTGTAACACCATCAGACTATCCAGCATGACACATTTTTGTGCTTTAAGATTCAATTTCTCTTAGAAAATTTTGGAATAGGAAGTGCAACCGAAGGGCCTGAGATGGGACCGGGTAGGTTTCTTTTATGTCCACATCTTTAGGGGGGGGTTTGAAAACAGATAGCGGACGAGGGAGATCTGTTTATGTGGTAAGCAACTATAACCATTATTTTACCGTACAATGACGGTCTTAATCTTACGCTGATTAACATGTATCTAGCCTTTTCCAACAAAGTCAGGTTCATCCTCTCAGCAGTACTATTCTAGCGAGGGGTGCCAGGAACAGTGAGGTGTATGTTCCCCAAGAAGGCGAGGGAAGCCGATCGAAAAACCTATTCCCCAAGAAGGCTGGAGGTCGCCGGCGAGAACAGCATCTCCATCGAGATGTGATCAGGAAGAATGACCCTTCTGCAATGTGAGAAAGATAAGTGACCTCAGTATAGTTTCTACAAGTTCAGGGACGGGGTTGTACTATCTGAATGTTAGGGGACAGATTTAATAATTATGACTGTTCAGGGACTGATCTGCAAATTATGACTGTTCAGAGACTGATCTGAAATAGCCAGCGTTGGAGGACTGGTGCTGGAATTTACCAAACTGACCTGTGAATGACAGTTCTGCCCCTGTAAGTTTAAGTTTGTTGCAACAGAGTAATTGGTGCATAACTCTACCGTTTGAGCTCCAAATGATGCACCGTTAGAAATTATGGTTTCGTAGTGGCATGGCGGATCAGCTAAGATCCAAATTCTGAGATGCCGTCTCTTCAATAAGGTGGGTTGGTTTAAGGGGGTAATATATTTTCGTTGCAGTAGGTTAGGTTAGATTTTAATTAATTTGATGCATTTGATTTATGCCATGTTCCATGATTGAGTGTTTATTTATGTCATGTTATGATTTTAATATTGTGCAGGTTGTGTATATAACTATAAGGTTAGACTAGTGTTAATAACACTAAGATAAGGTTAGACTAACGTTAATAATAGATGATGATAAGATTAGTTATGACCAGTGATAAGAAACAAGAACACATCACCTACATTAGTAATAGGTGGACTACAACATGAAACTCACTAACTAGACCCCGCCTCTTATAACTCGAGCCACATTTTTGCCCACCATGATTTATGGGCCACAGCTGCCCCCCATGATTCACGGGCCACAATATTACCTTCTAGACCTTCATGATTTTAGCACTAGGGCGGTGGGCTAGTTAGTTAAGTTGGGGGACGCCTCACAAGAAATAACTTTCCTTACATAAGGACAAGAATAATACAAGAATTAAGTGATGTATATGACTTTCATCAACAAGATGATTAGGATATGACAAGTTATAAGAATCATGATACTATGATTTATAATGCACCTAACTTGATTGAGTTTAGCTTCAATCTTCCTTGATGATTCCTCGGTGATGATTCGTTGTTGATGATTCCTTGATGATGATTCTTTGTTGATGATTCCTTGACGATGATTCGTTGTTGATGATTCCTTGATGATAATTAGTTGTTGATAATTCTTTGATGATTCATTGTTGATGATTAATTACTTGTTATGTTAAGTCTTTATTTATGATAGGATTACATAAATAGGACTACTTTATGTAATATGGTTACTTAGTTAGTACTTATGAATCTAAATGTGTTTTTATTTTCCTATGTTCAGTTATGATGCTCATATGACGTGCCTATATGATTAAACTAGAACATGATTGGATTAGCTAGCAAGTGAACAAATAGAACTAAGTCTAGATGATTAATAGATGATCTAATAATACGTTAGGATTTCATTTATGTTAGCATGTTATTTATTATGAATAGAGTACGAAAGACTGACCACGAACCACCCACCATGGTGTTTCGATAGTTGATGCAGGAGCAGAGTGGAGCTGATTCGGGAAGTGGCGATGTGGACTTGGTTTTTAGACGGATGTTTTAGAATTTTTATGTTGAGACTTGTTTTCAATATTTTTGAGCATTTATTAGTAGTCAGTTATTTACAAAAGATTTCTATTTTATTTTTTTGGTTGGAAAATTCCATGGTCGGGGAATTTTAGTCATTTAATAAATCGTAAGAATTCAAGGTGTTTCGGCTAATCCCTCATGGATTTGGTTTCGGATGCATAACAAGTGACTTTCCAAAAGGTCACCCATTTTTGCACTGCTCCACCCTTGAGCTAGTTGATACCTGGAAGGTTATTCGGTCCAAGTAAGTACCTCCTTGAATGCCATCATCTTCTTCATGGTAAGAAGTTGAGTATCGAGCAGTAATTGAAGTAGATGATAGAATAACTAGCAAACTTTGCTCAAAACCTGCTTGCCACCCCGGAATAACCATCTCCTTCAGAAGTTATATGCTTGAGGAGTGAATAGGTAGAAAGGTGCATCACTATCAACAACCTCAAACTTCTCCAAACCAGTGATGCCACTTGAAATGTCTTCTGATTTGAGCTTGAATGGTTCCTCTTCTATGACATCTTCAACCTTGGTGTTAAGGTGCTTGCTATCAGTTTCCTGACAAAAAGACTTCATGACCGAGCAAGAATTTCGAAGGGCCTCAACATTCATTGGTAAAACCACAATCTGAGCGATGTCTTCGTCGATGGAGCACTTTATATAGCCAATCGCTAATTTCGAACATGAGCTTCATCCTTCTACAGGTGTTTTGATGAGATATTCACTGCCATCGCCTTCATATTCTATTTTATTTTCATCACAGATAGCTTGAATTTCCTTAATGATTTGTTCTTGTAGATCTTCATCGTTGTCCCAAAAGCATGAAAAAGTTCCATCCAATTCACATTCTCCAAGCTCACCATCATAGCTAGCTTGAACTTTCACAATGATGTGTGCATCTTCTAGATCTTCATCTTCATCCTCTAAGAATTAAAAAGGGAATTCACCCTCGTCCCTTTCATGATCTTATAGCTTTTCATCACAGTCGACTACATTGTACTCAATGATGGATGCATCTTCCTCCTCTATGACCACTATGTTTCTTGTAATACTAAGAACATCCTGAATGTCATCATCACTGTCGAGCACGTCATCCTCTTCAAAGGGGATATTGACGGGCTCTACTTTGAAATCAACTCGTATGTGGCATTCATTCGCTTCATAAGTGCTTCGTAGGCTGCCATCATTTCTTCAAACCACAATATGCTTTTAACGGTGCAGTTTTGAAATAACTGTTTTAATTCTTCATAAGCTGTAGGAGGTTGATAGTGATAATTCCGTGTAGGCCCTTGGTAGTATGGAGGTGAGTATGGATCTTCATGATGGTAATTATATGATGATGGCTCTAAATAACTTGGGGAAGGCTGATGTTGATAATCCCATGCAGACTTCAGGTAGTATGAATTGGAATAAGAGTTCTCATACCACGATAGTGATGGTTGATGCTCGTTATAACTCCATCGCTGGTTGTATCCTCTGTAGTCATGCATCAATACACTCAAACAAAACTATCAAGGTGAAACTAGCAAAAGAAAATACAAAATAGATGGAAATATACAATGAGTGAATGGTTAACACTAAACTAACTCCTTTCAAACACAACAAATTGTCTATGTATCAAGTATCCATGTTTATTTAAGTTCATGACAAGCACTAGTTTGCAGAATATATGTACCTGAATAGGACGGTGGAGCTGGAGGACTTTGAGCGACTACTAAGTTGGTGAATGTTGCAATAGCATTCTTAGTTGATGCAATTCTTCTGAGGTGATATGAGGAATGTTGGCAGGGAGTTTGGACTCAATCCCTTTAGCATATTGATCATTGGATATCTCCCCCAGAGTCACAGCACCTACAAAATGATTGTTGGAGTTCCATTTTCCTGGATTCCAAGTACCTGCATCTTCATGTTGTTTCTTCCATTTCAGCTTCATACACTCCTCTAACAGACGTCCTTCTTTCTTACAATAGCGGCAAGTCTACTTCTCAGATCCTCCATGTGAACTCTTGAAAGTGTAAGCTACTTGAACTATCTTAACATCTGGAATAGCAAAGACTACTGCAGAGCTAGCCTTTTCTTTGCCAATGGTAGCTCCTCCTTTCAACTTCTCTTCATGTTGTAAAACACTATCATAAGCAGCGGTAACGGAAGGTAGTGGTTTCATCATTAGCAATTGAGTTTTCACCACTTTATAATCATCATTTAAACAACGCAAACACCGAATGAGATCATCGGTGTCTTGTTTCTCCTGAAAAGCAATGACTGCTGGACAGGGAGCAGTGTACCCAAGATTGCAATTGCAAGCCACAATCGGAGTGTATTGGCTATACTCCTCCCGTAATCCTTTGATCAGAGTATAATAGCTAGTAGCTGACAGAGATCCATGTTAGAATTAGCTCGAGCAAATCTGCATTTCAGCTCCATACAGAGAACTTGAGCATTCTCGTGATTAAGAATGCTAAGACGGATCTCTGGATGTAGTGAATTAGAAATCTAACACAGTACCATCGTGTTATAGACATCCTACTGAGTGAAGAGATAACTGGTCGTCGGAGGTTGCAGCAGCGATCCATCAACAAATCCAAGTTTATGTTTTGTTTTCAACGCAAAACGTACAAGAGATCTACTCCATACATGATATTTTACGCCATCAAGAACAATAATGACAATCGATTGAGACAGATTTTCATACGGATTCAAATAGTAGGGATTTCCAAAGCTCAATTCAGGATTAGTGTTACCATTTGGGTTAAAGGTGCCAAACGTGAAGCCTAATCGATCTCCTCTGGAGGTGGAGTGACTTCCATTAGACTCTGGAGTATGCTCTCCTCTTCCTTCATTCACCATTACGCCATCATGGATCTTCATATCTACTCTAATACCATCTTAGAATGGGAGAGAGGAAGAGAAATGAACGAAGAAATGATGTGCAGAAGCTGTCAAACTTACAGCTCTGGCTCAGGATTGATTCTTATTTAAATGGTCCAGTAAAGTTGGAGTACATACAACGGTAAACAAGACAAGTGGCAGAGCATTATTCGTTACTGAGTAGATTAATTAAGCTAATCCACAGCGACAACGTTTCAGTAAATGGAGATGAAATGACAAAACCAGCTGGTTCAGGTATCCTTGATGACCTCTTCTGATACAGACAATAACCGTAACGATGTAGTGTGTTTGGGGTTAGCTCAAACTGTGAAGAAAGAAGAAGAGAGATATGGGAGGAGGCAGTCGGTGTTGGGGATGAAGACGGACTTGTCCTGGAAGAGATGAAGATACAATTACTTAATAGAGAATTAATTTTTTTAAGTTAATGTGGTATTTTGATTAGTAAGTATAGGCCATGTCAGTTTTGTTTTCACGGTCACTAACAATCATGGTTAAGAATGTCAGATCAGACCGGTCGGTCCAACCGAAAACTGGCCGAGCCGAAACTAAGTCACCGGCTGATGAGAATGGTCAAAATTAGGCGTTAACTAGGCTTGACAAAAAATTCAGCCGGTTAGACCCGATTTTTATGACTACACTTTTTATTTTTCAAAAATGTAGGAGTAAGATTTAAGTAGAGAGGATGAGTGATTACCATCTCTACTAATATCATAATTTTATTAAAACATACATTTAATTGATAATAATAGACATTATGATAGCTAATAAGCACTAAAAAAATAGCATCTTACCACAAATTAAGTAAATTGTACATTAGATCTCAATCAAATTAATAAAAAAATTCAAATTATTTATTTAATTTTATACTTCTTAAAAATGACTCAATAACTATATTTTTTACAAGTTAGATTATGATATTGAACTCTCTATAGTATTGGTTCAATTGGGCTCAATAAAAAAATCGGCCAATCTGACTTAACTATATTTATTTATTTAATAATTAAAACGGTCTAACCCAGTTTTGAAAACGGTCGGACCTCCATAGAACCATCAACTTGAATCCCTAACCTCACCGGTTCAATCTCCGATCCTGTTTTCAAAACCTTTGTGAAATTCAAAAAAATTTGTGTACAAACGTGTAATTACGCTATAATTCGTGCTAATATGAGATTGTAAACATTTTATTGAAACAAAACTAATACTAAAATAATAGAACAGTAATTACCAATTTGGTAATGATACAAAAAAATTAAATAAAAAATAGTAAAAATCGTAGATGTAATTGAATTAATTGTTAGTTGCAAAATATGATAATCCTGCAGGAATTTTTTACCTAATCTGCACTGGAGCCATTTCGAATTATAAAATATATCCCTAAGTTATCATTCTATATATGTCAAGTTGTAAGGTTGTAAGGTTGTAAATGTTGTGAGAATCAAAGCATAGATCTGAAAGTGTAATAAGTAAGGGTTGCTTTGTAAAATAGGAAAGAGAGAAAGGGTAGTTGCAGAGGATGATGCAGTGTTTCTATTGCAGCAGTGAAGATTGGGAAGGAGCAAGGTGGAGGAAGGAACAAGGTCCCAAGATACATGCAGCAGTACTATTCAATTTTATTTTTATTTTTTTCAAAAAGCATGCAGTTCCCCACTCATACTGTCAAATTCATATTTCATATGCTGATGTGATGCCGCCACTGATCAGGCAACTGACTCAGACTCCCTGAGAGTAAATTAAAGCTCTCTCGTTCCAAATTTCTAGCACATGAATGAATGAATGAAACAGCCTCACCAATATACTGCTAGTGGTCGCAGCAAAATGAAAAACCCAAAAAAGTAAAGTGAGAGAGAAAAACCTGATCCTTCTCGAAATGCGCTCCCCTTTTAGACAGTGATTTGTTATTATTTAGGTTAAAGTCTTATGCCAGTAGCTAGCTGGCTGGATCCACCCCTTGCACAAACCATATCTTGATAATGCAATTCATTTCAACTTGTGGAATTACTTATTCCTTCCAACTTCAATACACAATAATACTAAGCAAAACGAAACAAATTCCAATCTTTTTCCAACATGTTTTGTAAGCCTAAATGTAAATACTCGTCTCCACCACTTTTTGTGGTCCGGTCCACATATGTAATTCAATAACCGCCTTGTCTATTAATAAATTTATACGATCGGTCGCAGATAACTATATAATGTTTTTTTATCAAGATAGCTATATAGTTCATACACTGGATTTCAACTATTTGTGCTCCAAGTCACATACTAAATATACTTGCAAATAGAGGTAGACCGGATTAATTGATTATTAGTTTAAGTGAAGTTATTTTAGTAATAAAATGATATAATAATGATTTACATATTTTAATTTGAAATCCAACCCATTTCACGAATATATACTATATAATTATTAATTAATTATTGTAACATGCCGGGCGTTACTTCTTTTACCGCCGAACAAATTACACAATATGCCAGGTGGACATCCATGCTGGATCCAACGGCACTGGCGATTGGCCAACTAGGACGTCAATGGTGGTTGTTGTTCGTCGTATTTCATTTATACGGAGAAACGAAGACTGATAAGGTCGCTGACACCTGTCATGTGATTGTAGGGTTTTAGCTAAGGTTTCCTTTTGTTTCCATTATAATTTAACAGGTTTTAATTAACAATAATAATAATAATAATATATTAAAGGAAGGAGAAAATCCCGAAATAATGATTCCTGCACCACCAAAAGCAATTATGCTTCCCCTACTCTGCTCAAAGAAGAGAAATTGGTTGGTAGTCGGTAGATCTGAGTTTCTTTCGTTCGTTGGTTCGTATAGACTAAAGAGTATTAGACACACACCCACAGTATGAGTGGGGCCCTGTATACTTTACCTGTTTTTGGGTGGGTGGGTCCCAACTTACTTTTTTATTCTTTTTTTCTTTCTTAACTATTCCATTTTGGGTAAACAATTGAAACCGTTGTCAACCGTGACATAACCCTATCCCCGGGCCCCGTTCTCTTTTTAACTTTCAACGCTCCCATTTTAACCGTCATATCATAACAAACATCTAATCGTTCAAATATGTTTTCATGTTTATTTTTAGTTAGATCGGACTCTTTTTTTTACGATCTAGTTGAATTTCATTGAACCGTATATAAGAGTGGTACTTAACATAAAATCGTTGAATGAAGCAAACTAAGAACAAGAGTGCTACTTAGAGAATCATGAAAACTTGCATTACATGGCGATGATAAAACCCCCACATCTACGAACAAAACCTCATCAGTCATCACAACATCAGCCTTGTACCAATAATTCCAAATAAAAAATAAAAATAAGATATCATTCCATCACACGCAAAAAAAAAAGTAAAATAAAATAGAAACAAAAAACAATGAATGATATGGTTCCAAAATACATACATTATTATATTGAGAAGATATTGTGCAATGAAATAGCTAGGCGGAAGTAATTAAATTGTTATATATATTCACTCTTACACACAAGCTGTATAGTCCAATGGGCTGTTCCCGATATCCCTTCCTTCTATTTCGCTGAATACCCTTTTTCTCTCCTCTTCTTCTTCTCCCCCATACCCTTAACCCTCTTAACACAGTCTTCACTACCCTGCAACCATTTCAGAGTAATTTCTCCTCTTCTCCATACCCTTCAAAACTGTTATATCTACTGACTTGCAATTACAAGATGGAAAGGTACTCATCATCATCCTCCTCCACAGATGATCATCAAGACCACCAAACCACCACCACCACCATGCCAATGGAGTCCATGCTTATGATGATGGCCGAGAAGCAGCACCTCCCTGTCGTCGACGACTATCTCTACTCCTTTGACTGCGGTGGTGCAACTAATCCCACCAACGCCACCACCATTAACCCATTCAACACCAACAACCCACTTCCTTCAACTACCTTGTCCTTTTCCACTACATCTCAAGATCAGCAATCAATCTCATGGAGAGATCTCATGATGACGGGTGAATCCGGTAACGATAATGTCGTCAATGGTCGAGGTATGGGGTCAAATAATAGTAACAACAAGGCGTCGATGGCGGCGATGAGGGAGATGATATTCAGGATAGCGGCGATGCAGCCGATCCACATAGACCCGGAGTCGGTGAAGCCACCCAAGAGGAGGAACGTCAGGATATCTAAAGACCCGCAGAGCGTGGCGGCGCGTCACAGAAGGGAAAGGATTAGCGAGAAGATTAGGATACTTCAGAGGCTAGTCCCAGGTGGTACTAAGATGGATACTGCTTCCATGTTGGATGAAGCTATTCATTACGTTAAGTTCTTGAAGAACCAAGTCCAGTCTCTTGAGCGCAATGCTCCTCATCGCCCGCCGGCGCCGGTGGCAGCTGGCATTGGGTTTCCTGTGCCTGTCACTAATGGCCATTGGAAAAGCGGTTATAATCAACAGCCTCCGGCGCACCAAGATATTTCTGGTTATGGGGATGCTTAATTAATGTATCCCAACACTTTGAATTCTTGTGGTTAACTTATAGTTAAGTACGTACATTAATCTTAACTGTTGTCTCTTTTTCCGCCATCGGGATTATAATATTAATAATAATACTAATGAAATGGTCATTGCTGGATTATTATTATTCTATGTAATATCTACTGGCTAGGTCATGTGTCTAATCCTTCACTGTATCATTAATGCATTTGGTATATTTAAGTGCAGCATTCCCTTTTAATATTATAATAATAAAAATACAATACAAGTACCGAATTTGATTACTGCTTCTTGTATAGTTAATTTTTTTTCTTCAAATATACGAAAACGCTCCAATCTGAATATTTCTTCATTGTACACAGCTACCAATCGTCGGCAAACAAGTGTTGATCAACGTACACAAACACCTTGTAGTTGTAGGCATCAGATAGTCTTTTCAACTCTTTTCGTTCACTCCTACATTTATTTATTTGTTTTAACTGAAAGAAGGATTATAAATAGTTATTTTATATATTTTAACATAAAAGTAAATTCGTTATTAATTAAAAATTCTAATATTCTAATAATATTATTTAAACTTCAAATCCAACTTATTGTATATTTCGTTTCTAATTACTCTCTATTCTACTACTCTGTTATATGTCTGGCCTATATAATATACATGAGTTATTAGTATGAACCAATTCATTTTGGATAAGAAGCTTCTCTTAGTGGTTGATTTTTTATTTATTTTTTATGTGAGACATCATATTTAGTAATATTAATATTAAATAAATTTTAAATTATTGGCGATCAAACCAAGTAAGACGAGTCAATAATATCTTTATATGAGTGTTAAAATGATTAGTATTATAGACTTCAAATTCAAAATTTTCAAAACCAAAATAATATACTACGACCACTTAATAACGCCTAAGTGGTTGAAATTTATCATAAAGGTTAACAACAAAAGCAGCACACGTTTACGGCTATTAAGGAAAGACAGGAAGGTGCCTCCCAGAACACACTCAGTTCGTCCACTTGACTGTTGGTGGCTATCTTATTAATTGCTCGTAATTTAAAGTTCTCTTTTTTTATATGACGTGCTCTCTAAAAAGCAATTATATCGATTAAATAAAGTCGTCAATAAGTTATTGAATTGAGATGTTACGAATACAGGTTACAAAAGTTGCTAGGTGTTAGTTTGGATACCACTAAATAAAGTGACTGATTCCGGATGAATCAATTTATTAAACTGAACATATGAAAGGTAAATTACATTTGATCGTACTAATCAATTTATAAATATTAAAGAAATTATATAATATCAAAATCCAGGATCTAAAAATAAGCTGGATAAAGACGTCCGGGGAGGCCTTTGTTTCGGCAACTGACTTAATGCTATCAATAGCATAAGAGAAAGTAAAAAGTTGCAAAACCAAAAACAAATTAAGTTCTGGACTGAAAGACAAACAGCATACGGAATAATAATAGAGATGAGATAAAGTTGGTGAATGCTGCCAGTGGTGGCCGTAGAAAATGGAAAAAGCAAACCATTTAGAAACCGGTCCAAAATATGTCGTAAGTTTAGGTTAAAATGAAAGGGTAACGGTTACAGTATGTTTATAGAGGCGAGGTGAGGCAAATAGCGGGAAGCAGAAACTAGTACGTAGAGCAGAGGGCGCGTGTTGGCAGATAGCAGAGAGTATTTATATATATATATATATATATGCAGTATGCTTACCACTGCCACTATAGATGGTAGCGGAAAAAGGATCTTTACTATCTTTACAACACGATAGATAACATATCCTATTTTTTGTTCTTTACAGATATGCAGCAGATCATTATCATCATCAGATCAGGCAGCCACTTGTTAAATCCTTCTATTTTAATTAAATTCATCCATTAATAAATATATTAAAAAAGAATGGTTCAAGTTAAACCCTACTTGTTCAACGCTTTCAGAAAATATAGCATGCATGGTTCACTACAGTTTTCGTTATATAATCCGCAGCCATTATACCCTCTAACCGTTTGTCTCTTTATACGAACATGTTTTTTAAACGCATAATAAAATATTTGGGTGTTAAACTTGGGGATGAGTTTGATTTCATATGGTGGGTACAGATATTAATCTGGGAAAACAGGAATTCAGGGAAAGCGGAAGGATGAGGGCCGGTGGAAAAGGAGGCATGAGAATTCCACGTGAACGTCTGACAATGCGGTGGCCAATTAATTATTTTACGCCACGTGGCCAAATGATGACGTCGCTGTCCGCCCCACGCCTTCACACGTGACAATCCACTGCACTTGGTCTTTCCCTTCCGTTACGTGGCGCTCCACCTCATCTTCAACGCTCCAGCTCCCCTCTTACCCTTTTCTTTTGCCGTTTGCCGTTAATTAATTTATCTCGTTTTCCTTTGTGTTTCTTTTGTTGTATAAATTCCTGAATTCATTAGTGGTTTGCTCCTAATCTAATGCGAGTTCGTGATTGTTATGCATTCACCACTCAATTAATAGGTAGGACATGGTTGTATGACGCTTACGATGATTTGTGATATTGAGGGCCCATGGGCGAAGCCCCACGAGGAAGTCAACCGCGGAAGAGTGGACAGCATAGTCAATAATCGACACCTTTTTTAGACGTAGATCACCTCATCGTGTAAAAAGGACACTAGGGCTCATTATAACATAATATGTCGATTATTGGAGACTAATCCCTCTAATCACTAAGCAAGATTGAAGTAATGACAAACTGAAAGTCAAGAGAAATGAAATTGATCAGCTGAAATAAAGTTTTCGATAAGATCGAAAGTTTCAGCCACTCATATAACTGAATACATAAAACATGACATTGTCATAAATTAATATAAGTCTGAGAATGTCTTTCACTATGATGTTTCCTAAGCTCCCCCTTAGCCGAGTGCCTAATACAAGAACTGAAGAGATTTCTTCATAGAAGAACACAACTCAAAATTAAAAAATCAAAATTCAAATCGAGCACTTTTAATGATAATGAAAAGAGCAGAGAGACTAAACTAGAACTGACAAAGAAACAAATGCAGGAAAAGAAGAAATCGAATAGCTCTTATCTCTCTGAACAATAATCAGCTAAGTAGAATACTCAATGAGAAGAAGAACCCAAATGCTCAGAAAGGCGCCGCCTCAATAATATCAAGAACACAAATATTCAGATGACGATTCAATCTTTCGATAGGAGCATCAATAATTTCTCCTTAGAGAGATTTTCAGACTTCTTTTCATATTTGATTTGAGACCCATCACTGTCTTCATCATTTTCACCCCCTGAAACATTTTCCAGACGAGAAATACACTCGATTTCTTAAAACACTGTATGAGGGTTCAGAACATCCAAGGGTGAAACATAATAGAATCTACCAAAGAGGGAAATTCAGGACATGCCAGCAGAGCAAAGATTTCCGGAGCAAAAGGCAATGCACCTGTAAGACGAGGATTTGCAAGTTAACAATCATGCGAAATTGATGTGCGGATTTTACCCTACTTTTAAATACCCACCAGATTAAATTTAATGGGATCGTAAATTTTCTTAGGGTTTCCTACTTCTATTACTCAAGTAGATTAACTAACTAGACCAAGTAACAGTTTATGATTGTTTTTAAGATTGTGTCAAGTAACCAATTAATAACAAAAAATTCAAATAAAAAAAAGTAAATTTAAGAGGTTGAGTTTCAAATGAATCCACTAAAGCTAATTCAGGATGGTGATGTGAAAGTTCATTATTTCAACATGTCAAATTGAAGATGTTTATACTAAGGCGCTGGCTATAAGCAGACACTGGTTCTTGTCTACCAAATTGATGTTCATGTTCGAACGATGTTATTAATAGTTGGGGTACCAATATGACGTTGTACATGTGAAAAGATTAAGTATAAATAATTTCTAAATATGGTTCATAAACCCTCAACATACCTCGACATTTCCCTCTACTTTATTCACTGAATAAAATTCTCACATTCTTACATGAACTAATCGATCACTTTAATTGGATATCGTGTTTATTTTTATTTATTCATTTCTTGTTTCCGATTATTCTTATACCCTCTTTTCATACTTTTATTTACTATTCTTCCTCGTCCGTCTTGTAAGGAACTATCTTGAAAGACTGCAAAAAGTTCTCAAAAACATGAAGTACCAAAATATTAACTAAATCTAACGCAGGGGACGACTTGCATATTTTCCTTGTTCGATCCTCTTCCCCACTTCTCTGATATGCTGTAGAATTCTGGAAGCACAGCGACGACAAATTACCCCATTATGAATGTATGTTCATCCCAGCTATCATATGAAGACAAATGTAGCTTGAAACAAAAATGGAATATTAATTTTATATTAGCTTAAAACATATATTTTTCTTTTCTTTGTCCTTTATCTATTTCCTTTATGGACGAATTTAAAATTTTTCTTATCACCACTTCTAGCCATTTGACAAACCGATGATTGTAACTCAATAGACTATTAGACTTAGCTTCAAAGTACACACTTTATATATAATTTTTGTCCTACAGAGTCTGGTTAGTCATGCAGATCATGGACGTATTATTTGTTTCTGGGGCAAAAGTCAAAATCTCTTAACCTAGCCCAATTCTATAAGTATCCTAGATCTCTACTAGATCTTAACGTTCAGATTAACTAAGATAAATTAATTGTTTTTTACAGTTACGAACTTTTAATACTGTGACAGTTTAGTCAGCTTGGGTAACGAAAGTTTTTTTTGAAAATTTTCATGATGACTCCGATATCCGTTCACAATTACCTTTTTACCCGTGTGATTGTATTCCCTGACTCTACATTTTTTAAAAATTATTCAGGCGAGTATGTTTTTTTTCAAAACATTCAGACGAGATTCTTAAAAAATATGAGTTCGTATAGTTCATATAAACTGTATACACTATGCGTAGCTTTATACACAATAATAAATACAAACTATATATATATATATTGTACACAATTCATATAAAGGGTAAGACATTTTTTAGGTGACTTGAATTAACTGATTTTGAGTTAGTGACCTACAACAGTAGGTTTAGCACGCTACCTTATGTAATGAATAACTGTAGTTACATAAATCTTACGTAACGGCCTTCACTTTTACGTAACAAATATAATTTTGCCTGTTATGTAAGGAACAACTGTCGTTACATAAGCCTTACGTAACGCCCTTCACTCTTACGTAACAGACTTAATTTTGCCTGTTACGTGAGGAACAACTGCCGTTGCGTAAGCCTTATGTAACGGACTTCACTCTTACGTAACAGGTTTAATTTTTTCTGGTACGTGAGGAACAACTGTCGCTACGTAAGGCTTACGTAACGGCCTTCACTCTTACGTAATAGGCTTAAGTTTGCCTGTTACGTAAGGAACAACTGTCGTTACGTAAGCCTACGTAACGACCTTCACTCTTACATAACAGGCTTAATTTTGCCCGTTACGGAAGGAACAACTTCTGTTACGTAAGCGTTACGTAACGACCTTCGCTCTTACGTAACATGCTTAATTTTACCCGTTACGTAAGCCTTATGTGACGGCCTTCGTTCTTATGTAAGTTATTTAATTTTTTCCGTTACGTAAGCCTTACATAACGACCTTCACTATTACGTAACATGCTTAATAGTGCCCGTTACATAAGGAACAACTTCCATGACGTAAGTCTTACATAACAACTTTCAATCTTACGTAACCGGCTTAGTTTTTCCTGTTACGTAAGAAACAACTTCCGTTACGTAAGCCTTGCGTAACAACCTTCATTCTTACGTAACATGCTTACTTTTTCCCGTTACGTAAGCCTTATGTAACGGCCTTCACACTTACATAACAGACTTAATTTTGCACGTTACGTAAGGAACAACTGCCGTTACGTAAGCCTTACGCAACGACCTTCACTCTTACGTAACAAGTTTAATTTAGCATGTTATGTAAGCCTTATGTAACCACCTTCACCCTTACCTAACATGCTTAATTTTGCCTGTTAAGTAAGCAACAACTGTAGTTACGTAAGCCTTACGTAACGATCTTCACTCTTACGTAACATGGTTAATTTAACTTGTTTAATCGTCTGTAACTAGTTACTTGCAAGCATCTGTAACTATTTACAAAACTTAATAAATCACTGACGATGATTCGACCAGCTTCCATAACTTATTATAATCTTCTATAACTAGTTATAGTAATTTATCGTTGATTTTTCAATAAAGAATTGTTTATCGTGACAAGATTTAATGACTAGTTATGATCAATAGTAACTGTATAACTAGTTACATTCATCTATAACTAATTATAATCGTCCATAACTAGTAACACAATTTAATAACGAATTATGTCCGTGCACAACCAAAATTGCTCAACCAAACAAAATAACATTATTGATTGCAGAAAAGCAACGCAACATAGTTGCTTCAAGAATAATAAGCTCAGCCAATTGTAAAATTTGAGAAGAAAAAAGATAATGAACAAGAGTATAAATCCTAGAAATGAGCTATACCTCTACCAAAAAAATAGGGAAATACAGTTCCTCTTTTGGCCGGTTCCTAGTAATAATGATTATTATCAATTTTTAAATTTAAATCCTAATCAATGGCTCTAAATCATTATAGTTAATTTTGATGGTTTTGATTTAATTTAATTAACTCAAAAGTTATCCTAAATTTGAATTAATGCAAACCAGTATACGAGTTACGAAAGTGTAAAGTCCGGTAATAGTATATGCAAAATGCAATACCCTGTATATAAAATTTGTAAATAGTTTATATAAAATATATTACACTCTATATGAATCCGGTGTTGGCAGAGATCTCTGGGGTTAGTCATGGCTACAGGTATCGGCTTCTTCCACTCAAAATTCTAGTTGTTGATAATCGAAGGTAGCGCCGTAGTATTGAAAAGTCTGTCGTTTTGTGTGTGGTTGGGAAAGGGAACAATGCATATTGGCTCCACATGATGTTCTGATGTTATAATAATATATTATATAAAAATTAAAATGCAACGTATAGAGTGTCCCAAGTAACGGATACAATGTATTTGGGGAGTATGTCCTTTATTCCAAAATGAATTAGCATATATGCCTCCACATCTTTGACCTCCAAAATTCCTATCTTATTTCAAGGCCAAGATCTTATTTTTAAACATTCACTGCTTAACTTCAAACTATTCAGATAAACTGGTGCTCAACCGGATCAATCCTATGAACATAGTGGCTCTGTATCACCTAGGAAATCCACTCTCTGTCACTCGGTATGGTCATTACGAGTTCTTCCAAAGCTTCGATATTTTCTTTGTAGGTTGTGCCATCGCATACTTCCAACTCGCCAGGGCCTGTTGCATCAGCATGTGCCAATAACGAAGATCAGTTGTCTGGTCTGCTGGGCGCCAGAGGAATCAATTTAACATCTCCTTTTTTACCGCCCAGTTGACATTAGACTCACTACACTTGCGGGATTGCGTGTCCTGGGTTCCGACCACTTTCATAATGTGATAATTTGGCGCACTCTCATTGAGAATCAGCCTGCTTATGGTCCACGATACACTTTATTATGGTGGCGGATTTGAAAAGCTTGTAATTTGGTAGTGTTTGAGTATTGCCAACTGGTCCCTCTCCGAAATTTTTGAGTCTATGTTTCCTAGGTTGGACAGACCATCATCTACTAAATTTTCTGCAGAACCAGCTGAGAACTCAAATCAACGGGATGTCAGGAGAAGCAAGAGAGCCAGAAAAAGTATTAATTTTTGTCCTGACTTCCTAACCTCATTTTTTATTGATTCAGTCACTACAGAGGAAGAAACCTTCTTGCTAGAAGAAGAACCAATAAGCTTTGAAGAAACAATGATGTCACCTGAAGCCACACTCTGAAAAGAAGCAACTCAAAGTGAGATGGAGTCCATTAAGACAAAACAAACTTGAGATCTTGTAGATCTACCTAAGGGATCAAAAGCATTTGGTAGTAAGTGGATCTTTAAATTTTTTTTGATAAGTGATGGTTCAATTGACAGGTTCAAAGCGAAACTATTTTGCTACTTATTCTCCAGTTCCAAAGATAACCATTATTCAAAAATTTTTGTGTGGCTTCAATCTATGGCATGCAGGTACATCAGATGGATGTTAAGACAACATTCCTCAATGGAGAACTGGATGAAGAGATATACATGCAGCAACCTCCAGGTTGTGTGGAACCAAATCTCAAGACCAAGGTTTGCAGGATAAAGATATCTCTTTATGGCTTGAAACAAGCTCTAAAGAAAGGACCATAACTGAGTTTGGTTTCAGTTCAATCTCATCTGATTCATGTGTATATGCAAAACAGTTTGGTTCCAGTTGTGTATTAATATTTCTATACGGTGATGACATGTTTATTTTGAGTACTGATCTAAATGCCATTGTTGAGACAAAGAATATCCTATCTTCCAAGTTTGAAATGAAGTACATGGGAGAAGTAGGAGTTATTTTGGGAATAAAAGTAACCAAACGGAACAATGGTTATACCCTTTATCAGTCTCACTATGCTGAAAACGTTGAGAAAGTTTCACAGTTATGATTTATTTGCTGCCAGGAACCCTTATGATGCCCCCCCCCGTTCAAATTGATGGTCATTCGACAAATCAATTTGCTAGCGAGAAACCAGTGACGACTAGTCACCACTGACTTGATGAGAAGATCAGCCACTTGCTCATCGGTCTGTATATAGAAGAGATGTATATTGCCTTCCACAATAAGCTCTCGAAAGAAATGAACATGTGTCTCACCGTGCTTCGTCTGATCAAGAAACATCGGGTTCATCGCGATTGTAATAGTGCTGGTGCTGTCAGCAAATAGAGAAGCTGGTCGCGTTAAGATACCTCCAAGTTCCTGCACCAAACGAGTAAGCCAAACAATTTCGGAGCACACATCAAACATGGATCGATATTCGACCTCTGTAGAAGATTTGGATACCCTCTCCTGCTTCTTGCACCTCCAAGTAACACAGAATTGCCAAACATAACACACCATCCACTCGTTGTACGACGAGTGTCCAAACACCCTGGATGATCTGCGTCTTCATAGGCAGTAATAGCACAGCTTCCTGAAGCAGGAAGAAAGATACCAATATGAGGAGTACCAGAAAAATATCAAAGAATGCGTTTCACTTCCGTAAGATGAGAAGAACGCGGAGCAGCCATAAATTGCCCTGTACTGCATAAAAAATATTCGGGCGAGTAGACGTCAAGTAAATGAGACTCCCAACCAGACGTTGATACTGCCGCGGATCCGTCAAGAGATCGCATTGATCTCGAGCTAGTCAACCAATGATTTAACTCCATAAGAGTCACTACCCGAGTATAAGCCGTGAATCCAGCACTCTCCAATAGATCACCAAGATCTAGTAATCTCAAGCCCTAAGAAATACGACAGAACACCAATATCCTTAAGATTAAAGTGAGACTTAAGCCACTGCTTTGTCTCGGAAATACTAGTAGAATCATCGCCCGTAAGAATTATATTATCAATATAAATAAGCAGGACTATAAGACCACGAGAAGAACAATGAAGAAATAATGAAGGATTGGAGACGCTCTGTTGAAAGCCATAATCAAATATAGTCTGAGAAAACTTGTCGAACCAGGCATGAGGCGTCTGTTTCAACCCATAAAGTGAACGACGAAGACGAAAAAAACATCTTTGGATTGTTTATCTTAACCAGATGGACACTCCATATACACCGTCTCCTTGAGATCACCGTGCAAAAAAAACATTTTTGACATCCGGTTGAGAAAGAGGTCAAACTGGTTGGGAAGCATAAGCCAACAAGGTTCGAACCGTTTTCATTTTGGTAACAGGAGCAAAATGTCTCATCGTAATCAATATCGTACTCCTATTTAAAACCCTATGCTACAACCCGAGCTTTGTAGCGATCAACTGCCCCATCCGGGTTATGGTATAGACCCAACGACATTCAATCACTGAAACATCGATAGGACATGGAACAATATCCCACATGCGAGTAGCATCCAAAGCATCAGATTCACCATCCATAGCTGCGACCCATCTAGAATCCTTAGAAGCAATACGATATGATGAAGGAATCCGAGGAGAAGCATCCGGAATTGAGCTAGGACCCGCAACATAGGTGCCAAAGTCCTGAAAACGAGCAGGAAGTTGTCCATGAGTGGAACGAGTCGGACATATCGTAAGACACATATGAGCTCCAGGAGAAGTACTTTGTATGGTGATTGGCGTAGGGGAGGTAGGTGTATGCAACCCATGCATGTGGATAGGAGAAGGAGGAGTTTCTTCCCCAATAGTGACATCCACTTCAGGCACCATCATCACATCATCAACATCAGCCTCATCATCATCAAAAGAAGGTAAATCCGCAGGAACAAAAGTAGTGGATTCAATCGACGTGTCCGACGAAGGATAAAAGTAAACATGCTTAACAAAAACTACATGATAGGCAATTTGAATCCATCGTCGACCGGGATCATAGCACAAGTATCCTTTATAATGATCAATGTACCTAATGAAAACACATCGGGAAGTACGAGACTGAAGCTTAGTTCGTTCATGAGAGGGAAGCAGAATAGAGCAGAGACAATCAAAGACCCGTAAATGACCAAAATTGGGTGGCGGAGTAAAGAGAAAGGAGTTCAACTCTCCAAAGTAGAAGTAACTTGGCAATTAATAAGATAGATAATTGTGTGAATTGTCTCCACCCAAAATGTGGACGATACCCTAGACTCAAGAAGAAGAGCTCGAGCAAGATCGAGCACGTGTCGATGTTTACGCTCCACCAAGCCATTCTGTTCAGAGAATCCTGGACAGGACTGCTGATATAAGATCCCATTAGATTTATAAGAATCTTAAAGGGCATGCCCCGAAAATTCTCCACCTGGATCAGAACGAATAACTTTAACTGTCATATCAAACTGAGTTTGAACCACACGCAGATACTCCTTAGCAACCGATAACAAATCAGACTTGAGTCGAAGAAATTAATCCAAGCATATCTAGTCTTGTGGTTAATGAACAAGGAAAAATATCGATATCCCAAGCATGAAGTCGCAGGAGCCGGTCCCATAAGGTCGGTGTGAACTAAATCAAAAGAAGCATATATCTCGGTAGTACTTGAAGCGAAAGGCCGTTTAATAGCCTTAGCCGAGATACACTGTTTACAAGTGGGAAGAGGAGATGAAATCAAAGGCAAACGATCTGGTATAATTTCACTGAAATATAAATTTGAGACGAACTGCATGCAGATGACCCGAACGAAAATGTCATACATTCTAAGTACTGAGTAACATTTTTAGCCAAATAAGTATGCCTCAAACAAGCTGAATTTTCCAAAATGTTATCTGAAATACCAAACATAATATTCTCTGAATCTGAACTACAACGCAAACTACTACTAGAAAAAGCTAGAAAACATGAATTTTCTCTTCGAGTCCCCTCCTTGCAAAAATCATCAAGGTAAGAACTCCTCCCAAATTTACTTCATCTCCCTATCTACTTCTGCGTCCTCGGATCCTGTATAGCACAACCGGAGGGAGAGAAAGTTACAATACATCCACTATTTTTCAACTGACCAACTGAACCCAAATTCGCACAGGAGAAGGGACATGAAGAGTTGAGGAAGCTCCATCGTAGTAGTCTTAACACACCCAATTTGACTGACAGACAAACGTTGCCCATTGGCAACTTCAATGGCAATATTTTGAACCTAGTATAGTCACAAAATAACGATAACTCACTAGTCATATCATCAAAATAACGACAACTCAATGTGCCAATGATGATGATTACCTGAAATACCTGCAGCCGAAAAGGCTGCCTGCAAAGCCGTTGGAAGATAACGAGATAATGCTTCCTGAACAAGCACATCAACCGAAGAAGTCGTCGTGGAAGCCGATGTTGCCGAGGGAGTCGGAGTAGGAGAGGGAGTTGTCACAGGTTGAACGGCAAAAGCAGTAGCACGCGGTGGACGAGGAGGCTTATTCTTCAAAGCTGGACATTCAAGAATTATATGAGCAGACTGTTTGCAGTAATTACAAGTGTTTCGCTGCTTGCAATGAGCTACCAGATGCCCCATAACATTACAGTGGCGGCATTTAATATTTGTTGGAGTTGAACCCACTTGTCCCGTAGCAGGAAGTATCGAGAGTTCCCATCTCCTACTCGATTATTAGCCGAATAAAATTGTGGCTCACCTGCAGCAAAAATAGTACTAACATTTTCCAAAACCGAGGTCTGATTAGTTCCATCCAACTGAGCTTGAGTGTTGAGCCGAGTCTCAACTCGAATTAAATACCACAAAATATCTTCCATCTCAATAATATTATTAGCTATCACCTAAGAACGAACAGATTCAAACTCGGATCGGAGTTTCATAAGAAACTGAAGAACCGTAGTGCAATTTCTTTCCTCCAAAACTTCGGAGCTAGCAGTGGACGATAACATCGACATAGATAGCAAATCCTGTTCAGTCCAGAGATCAAGAGCAGCAGTATAGAAACTATTGATATCTCGATCTCCTTGAGTAAGTTTTGCTAACTCATATTCAAATTCAAACAATCGAAAAGAGCTAGCTTTCGCATAAATCTTCTCGAGATGGGTCCATATCGTTGCAGCCGTACTATAATTCCTTAAAGTAAGAGCAATTTGCGCCTCCGTCGAATTAATCAACCAAAAGAAAACACGAGCGTTATTCAAATTCCAAGTATCTCGCTCCTTCTTGAACTCAACAAGATTGGCAACAAGTTTCATCACGGTTGCAGCTTGAGCTGCAGCATCTTTACCAGAAACTGAGTCAGTCAATGACTCTTTGGATGCTCTGTTTTCATTTCCGCTACCATTTACTTATGGTATGAGATATTTATGTTTCAGTTTATGAGTATGTTTATATGTATTGATGTGATAAGTGAATTCGCAAGTAATGCATGGGTTGAACCGGGTTTTCTAGAGGGGGTTTCACAATACGAAGGTATTATGAGTGAATATCATATAAGTACTAAACCCACAATACAAACGTATGAATACTTTATACATTCGTATGTATTCAAAATAGTACGATAACGTGAATTATTTCTATTATTATTAACTCAAAATACTATCAAGACTGATCTCGTTCGATTTATAATTGAATAACAAAGATTTTGACAGAAAATTTACTTAAAATGGATTAAAGATTAATAACTTATGTGAGTTTAAGTGTTGTTGTTAATAAAAATAAAAGAGAAAAAATTTATGTTAATCATTTTACCATACGAATATATTTATTATTTCAAGTACAAAAATATATCTATCTTATTAAATTTATTTTTTATCTAACCTTTATTTTATTAAATTCACTTTTTATCTGACCCCGTAAATATGAATCACTAAATTTTTTCAAATAAAATTGAATGGCTAAGAAAACGTCAATAAAAGTATTAGCACTTAAATGACAGCGGGAGAAAATTTGGGGGTAATGGATGACTTGCCTTGTAATCCAATTAAGAGATCATAAACTATTTTACATTACTGTATTGATTAAAATATCTCAAGCTAATTTCCACGTATAAACCGTCATATTTTCCCATCTGAATCTTCTCACATATAAGGAAAACGTTTGGGTATCCTAAGTGTTCGTATCGGTACTTTATATGTCAAATTTTGCTATATTTTATGTTTAAAATTATAATTTTTTAGGTTGAAAGTTTCTGTTTAGGATTGGAGTATAGTGCTAGAGGTTAGAGTTTGATATCTAGGGTTTAGGATCTATTAATTTTGATTTATGGTAAAAAATTAGAGTTTGTTATACGATTTTGAGTTTGAGTTTATGATGTATTGTTTGAGAGTTAAGATTTAGCGTTTAGGGTGTTCGCACCATTTTCTAGTATTTAGGGTTTACTGTAACGACTTTAAAATTTAATTTTTAAATTTTAAATTTCAAAAATATAAAATTTATAATATAAAGGATATCAATAACTCTACGGGACCGAAGCACTCCACATATAATTTAGAAAAACAATAGGTGACTTCATATAAAAATTTAAAATGTATAAATACAAGCTAACTGTATACGTTAATTTTTCCACGTGTATAATTTTGAATTTCTCTTATGATATATAAATGTCAACCTAGAGTAGGATATCATACACACAGCGTATTACGTATATATATGATGTTGAGATTCTTAATTATATTATTATACTCAACGATGACTCCCATAAACTAAGCAAGCATACATAATCAAATGGACAACTCAGATTAATTAATGACAAGTATGTTGTAATTAAACAACTAACCATAATATATCAAAACTGTATCGATGTCCAACACACCCATGTGTTGTAAATCAACTAAAATAAACCTGATTGTGGAATAATGTAGTTTTCCTTAACACACAAAGCATAATCAACTAATTATATAATATATATAAACAAATGCAAGCTAGGTATACCCTTAGCTTGATGACATTACACCAAACTGATCATAATATCTCTCATCGTCATCATCCTTTCTCCTTCACCTCGATTTCCTTAGAAGCTAAAGCTATTATGGGTGGTGATGATGATGGCTGTGTAATGATGATGAATGATGATGGACAAGTAGTTGACATTAATAGACTGTTGCTGCAGCCGGAGGAAGCTGGGTTATGGGATCTCATTCTTTTACTCTGGAGCTCCGACGTCCAAAGTAGAAAATTCGTGGAGTGCTCCCATCAACAAGCTAATGAGACGACGGAGGTGAACGACTTCCATCCAAGATGGCTGATATTCATATCCGTGGTTTTCCAGAAGTTGTTCCTTCGCTCCAAAGGCACATTGGACAGCCTAGGCAGGGGACTTGAGATGTGGCTCAATCTCCTCTCCACCAATGCCGGATTTCTCAACCTCCTCTTCAATCTCCTCATCAAGCGTATGTAAAATGCTGTTATCTTATGCTTTTGCCAGTTGGGATAGATATGATAAAATTAAATTGATTTGTGGGAATTATATTTCAGGGGAGGTGGAGTGGCCGCAGAGGTCATCGGCGGAATTCAGGTCGTTGATTGGGAACCTTGACCTGAGTGTGGAGATGATGAAAACTCCAGGTCACAGGAGATACGAGGCTGTCTTGTCGTTAATGGCTGCAAAACTGTCGTACGAGAATGAGGCCTTTGTTAAATCCGTAGTCCAAGATCGTTGGAATGTAAGTAATTAATTATTTCTAATTAAACTAATACCACTACAAAACAGAGAGTACGTACAGTTTTGGTTGGTTAATTGATTTATGTTGTGATGCAGATGGAATTCAAGGGATTCTACGATTTTTGGAATGGTAAGAACATGATAAGTTGCTTTCAGTATTTGTTAGTGTTTTCATCTCAACCATCTTAAAGTAATTAGCAACTAAAATTATTTAAAAGTAAACCCTGGTTAATAATAAAACGCACGGTCGAGCACCTGACAGCGTCTCGTCGGCGTAATTGTTAATTAATCTCTTATTGATACGGGTTTGGAATTGTTAAGAAAAATAAGAAGTAGCATGTAGCTAGTTAATGTTTGCTTGTTGAGCTAAACGTGATGTTGCCTGCCTGCCAACGATGTCTTGTTAGTCAAATCTTCTGATGTACATTATTTGATAAATTATTAATTTTAAAACCAATCTCATTTTTGATCCAATCTAGGCTGCAATAAAGTAAGTTTGTTAAGTATGGGAGGACACATGGTTTCCATCATTTTCTAATTATACTTGTAGGTTGTTTAATGGTCTGTTGACTCAACTTTTTCTTTTCTACTTAATCCCAAAATTAATATCTTCATTACATCATGGCAGATCCAGAGTAGCTAAAGTTTAGGTTTTATATGAATTTCCAGACCAATTAAGTATTCCCGACTAAACTTTATTACTTTATAAGAAGGGATTATGGCTAAAATGGGCCCTATACTATTATAAGTTAATAATTGAGTCCTTATACTACTTTTCTTTTTAATCAAGCTTCTATACTTTTTTCAGGTCATCAAGTAAGCCTTTTTTTTTTTGGGCAGGTGTGATGAATTAACACGTCCAATTGGACGTTTTGCTTATGTGACACTTGTTCATTGGGATTTCTCTATTAATTATTAATTAGATAGATTTTAAAATTAACAAAAAAAAGATATTATAGAGAAAAATAGGGTGGGAGACAAAAAAGTTGTAGGTCGATTAGAACTAAACAATACATCTCCTAAAAAAGAATAAAATTATATTTTTCTTATACTCCTCCAAATAAAATCAGATAATCCTCTATAATAAAAAATTAAACTTTCTGTAAAAATTTCTCTTGAACGTTTCAACAAGAAATATAAATTTCTTTTTTATAATCTGCTTTAATTGGCACCATGATATGGTATTTGTAATAAGTTTTATGGTGTTAATTGAAGCAGATTATAAAAAATAAATTTTTCTAGAAAGTTTAATTTTTTATTGTAGAGGATTATCTGATTTTATTTGGCGGAGTAAAAAGAAAGAATATAATTGTATTCCTTTTTAAAAGATGGATTGTTTAATTCCAATCAGCCTACAACTCTTTTTTCTCTCACCTTATTTTCTCTCTATAATATCTTTTTCCGTTAATTTTAAAACTTATCTAATTAGTAATTAATAAAAAAATCACAGTCAACAAGTGTCATGTCAGCAATACGTCCAATTGGGCATGTTGATTCATCACAACTGCTTGGAAAAAAAAAGAAGGAGCTTACTTGATGATCAGAAAAAAGTATAAGGGTTTGATTAGAAAAAAAATAGTAAAAGGGTTCAATTGTTAACTTGCAATAATATATGGGTCATTTTGACCATAATCCCTTATAAGAACTAGACCAAATTTATAAGAATTGGTCTCGAAATTCTTAATTAAATTTGTAAGAATTAGTAAGCATGAAATGATCGAGGGTGCACCATAACTTCAGCACCAGAATTAGCTTATATGTTAAATGATTAGTTTGGTTATGGCCATTTTCAAAGAGTGGTCGTACATATTTGGCCTAATTCTTGATTATAATAATGAACTAGAGTACCAAGGAGAAGCATCAACACAAGCCATAGCATTCAAAGACACCAAAAGCGAGCCTAACCTAACGACGTTGGCATTCAGAGGGACATCCCCGTTTGATGCCGCTGCATGGTGCACCGACTTAGACCTGTCCTGGTACCAAATCCAAGGCGTTGGAAAAATCCACCGTGGTTTCATGAAGGCCCTGGGCCTCCAAAAGAACGGCTGGCCACTCCAATTGAAGAGGAACAATGACGACGACGCTGATCAGCTCCATCCTTACGCATATTACTTCCTGAGGGAAATGCTGAGAGATGAACTTCGAAAGGACCCCGATTCCAAGTTTATAGTGACGGGACACAGCCTTGGTGGCGCCCTGGCGATACTGTTTGTTGGTGTTTTGGCGATGCATGGAGATGCAGAGTTGTTGCAGAGATTGGAAGGGGTTTACACTTTCGGGCAGCCCAGAGTTGGGGATGAACAGTTTGGTGAATTCATGGAAGGGAAGCTCAAGGAATACGGAGTTAAGTATATGAGGTTCGTGTATGCTAATGATGTGGTTCCGAGGTTGCCTTATGATGATAAGACTCTATTTTACAAGCATTTTGGACCTACCTTATTCTACAATAGCTGCTACAAGGTCAAGGTGATGGAGGAGGAGCCCAATAAGAACTATTTCGGGGTGTTGTGGGTGGTGCCGAAGGTATTGAATGCGGTGTGGGAGTTGGTAAGGAGTTTCATAGGGCCATGCATAAGCATAAGAGGGAGGGAGATGCGACATAGTTGGTTAATGAGAGTGTTTAGGGTCATAGGGTTGGTGCTTCCTGGTTTAGCTAATCACTGTCCTCAAGATTATGACAACTGCACCAGATTCGGAGATTGGCCCAAGTCTCTACAGCAGCTGCAACCCCATGGCTACTCGCCCACTCATCTAGATTAATCATCTGGCTAGGATAGTCCTTGCAGCTACTGGTTCTATCTAGAACCGTATCTGATTTGTCAAAAGTCAATAAGGTCTCTCTCTCATACACTAGTAAGAGCCTAATTCTTAACCATGTATTTTCTGAAATGTGATTGGTGTAAGAAGCCAATGAAACACGCATCGGAATCTTCACTTTGATCATCTAGAATTTATTTATTACAAGCTAGCTACCCTAGCTAGCGATCGAACCCCCGCTAGCTACCCCTACATTTTTAATACTAAAATCACACTCTACCGCCCTCTTCTCTCTCTCTCTCTCTCTCTCTCTCTCTCTCGCTGTTATTCTACTCATCGTGTAGCTTCATCAATGCCAATATATGCAATAATGATCAGCTGAGCTGGAGCAGTTATTGTTGCTGCCACCACTTTTATTTATTTATTTTTTACTTAGGCTAGATCAAGATCCGGTATCCTGAATAATCAAACAAAGCTTCAGCGTTTTGGGATTAGATTTAGGCCATTCTGGGCTCAGTTACCAGGATTGCATATACCAGTTCCAGTTATATTTTCAAGGTTTAGGATTCTGGACGTGAGCATGGGTGCTTTCGCAATGAAATGTTTGACGCCGTGCAATTCTGGTAAAAGCCATCAGGGGACCACGGAGCTACGAGGCTCTCAACCACAGGCTGGTGGCACAGAGCAGAAACTATATAAATGTCATTTGCTTCTAGCATTGGATCCATTTTTCTACCCTACCTAGTACTACTCATTCTAAGAATTAAAAGTCCTTAATGAGAACACTGGGGACAATTTAGAATGGGCACAAGACAGAAACCGAATCTCCATTAAATTTACAAGACAAGAGAATTGTTCATGGCCCTTGATGCAATCTTTTTGGAGATGTTAGAATTCCACGAACACGTTACTACCAAACCAGGGTTTTGCATTTGTACCAGACGTTAACTTCAACTGCCTTGAATTTAGAGAATTTCAAGATCACATTTTATGCTCATTACGGCTCGGCTCGGCTCTCCCTCTCCCTCTCTCTTCCCCTCTGCTGTACATTTTCTATCTTCTGCTTCAGTTTTCAAAATTCACATTTAACCTGCGTAAAAAGCAACAAAATTATTTCCGTCTGAATGACTAACGATTGGATTTATGACATTTGTTACTCGTCTGGCTTCGAATGGAAAACTCGTTGGACAGGCAGGTGCATTACCTTCCATCAACCGGTTGTTGAATGAGTTAGAAAGCGTGGCAAGTAAAGCAGCCGCTCAGTGTACCCACCTGGCGGGTTCTCCTGAATGACACTGTCTTGTCAGTGGTGCGTGAAACTTGACGAGCCTGGTTGGACAGGACTGAACTTCTCATTTCTTGTGCTCTCTTCTGGGCTGATCTCAGTTTGTTCATAATCTTGTCCATGGAGGTCGACCTCTTCTTTTCCAACTTCATCTGAAATGCAACTATTTTAATTGGTGAATCACATTGAAAAAGCAATATCAACTTCTACTGGAACTGGACTCTGGCGAAACGCTGAAACTAAAATATTTTGTTCAAAATACACAAGGACCTCAATTCATCTTTTAAAGAATTATTAATTGCTAGCCAGTTACGAACTCGGGCAGGGTGAGTCTCGAACTAAGAACATAGCAATAACCGATAGAAATAGAAGAAAGTACAAGCGAATTACGATTATAATAGCCAAGGCCTAACCACCAAGAGAAGCTGTAGTGCTGAAAAATTATGTGAAAACGTAAGAAAGTTATATGGTAAGGAAACAACCTCAAGCTTCCTCATTGATGCTTCAGCTTTTGCCTTCTGCAGATTCTCCCAGGCTGAGATTTTGGCTTCCTCTCTTTGAGCTCTGGTGAACAAAGGAAAACAAGGTGTGTCATCTTTCTTAGCAAAATGAAGTTCACATTCTCACATCATACTCTTTCCTAATAGATCAACATTAAACATGTCAAGTCTTAAAATATATAGGTCATGGGGATCTTGCTCTGTCTGGGAAAGGAATGGATTAAATAAAATCTAACATCGCTAGCTTTACTAGACAAGGAATTATGCATATCACACTTCTAGAATAGAACAACAATTGCTCTATTTCTGCCCTCCGTGACTCATCAGCTGCTTATTCATACGGTGAAAAAGCTACAAAAGAACACTCACTTTGAAATGCCTTCAGTGGTCTCTGCAACCTCCCAAGCTGAAGACCGACAGGCAACGACTTTCTTTCTCCAGTCATCAGCAATATCAGAACCCTTACTATTGTTGCCACCCCTATGCCTTCTGGACCATCTTGTAACAGTAACCCTTTCATCTACCTGCACATCCCTAACTTCTGATTTAGAGGACTGTACACTTTGCAGTTCCACAATAGGCAGAGCAGAGGGGGAGGAGGCCGTAAACGACAGCCTCTTGCTAGGAGATGAATGGTTACTGCTCCCAGGACTCATTTGAGTAGCCATGTCTCTTCTTGAAACAGCTCGGGATATGTCGGTGGCAGCATCTTTGACATTTTCGACTCTATCTTCTGTACATTTGATGATAAGGCGAGAGAGTGAGATAATATATGAGCAGATATAAACACACTACACGTATATTTTGTTGGTCACGCGCTTGGTATCTGGTTGTTATCTCAATTCTAGAGAGGACACAGAATTTGGGAAATGAATCTAGACATGTCTATGTTAGATCCTAATAAGGTAAACATAATATAGCAGAATTATCATCTTCTTCGACTATTGTTTTTTATCCATCAGTGCTCATGAGCTTGGTTGTATTAACCATAGTTTCTTTTATAAACAGACGGGTTGGAAGGGGATGAAAATAACATACCTTGATTCGGTAAGGAGGAAGTCTGATCTAACATCTGAGAACATCCATGGACACTTACAGAACGGGCCATGCAAGGCTCTGTCCGGAATGGAAAGGCAACTCCATGGCGATTAGGACAAGAAGTCAATCCATCAGCAGCTATAACACCGGTGGAAAAGGGAGAACCAACCGTGAAGTTCCTCATATTCCCACAATCAATGGCCGGTACTGCAGGCGAAAACAGCGAATAATAAGCAACGCCAGGTGGCCCTAGCGGTCCACTCTTGGATTTTGGTCTTCTCCGAGGAAGCGGAACCGACGTCCTCACCACACCGTCGCCAGAAACAGGGCTGAAAATCCATCGCTCGGCATCCTCCCACTTCGACGGCAAAGCCCTCCCGTTATTGTAAGGGAACAACGCCCCGCCGCTTATTTGGCGTCTGTTGCCACCGGCATGCAGCGCCGGCACTCTCTCTGAACTCCAGCCTTTCTGCATCACTCCAACACTCGCGTGGCGATAGTTTGGCGTGCCTGGGCTAGGAAACGTTCCGGACTTGCGAGACAACGAGATTGAGGTCTGCTTCACGGCCCCCAACCGGGGCGACGAGGCTGGGACGGCATTGTTCAAATCTAACGAAGCAGGTCTCCTCCTGTCGTTCTTCTTCGCTGCCGCTTCAGATCTGGATCTCTGATCTTGACACTCTAGCACAGGGAATGAAGCTTGGAATCAGATAAATGTAACCAAGGTTAAACTAGGGATTGAATGTTATCAATCAAAAACTCCAGAGTACCTTTGAGAGCGAGAGCAAATGAGCTCCTAGCTGAATCCAGCAGCTGGAATCCGCCTTCTTCTGCAGAAATAGCTCTTCTGTTGCTTTCGTCCTTTTGAGCTGCATCTGATTCCAAAAGCAGGCAGTGAGCGCAAAAGAACGAACATGTGTCGTGCAATTTCAAATCTACAGTTATTGTTTTCCCAACTTTCTTTGTCCGTTTGTTTTGGTACCTTTCGACCTTTTTTCAACCTTCTACTCAAAAACTGAAGTTGAAAAAGAAAGCTCACATCGAGCTGGAGAGCTACCTTTCACTTTATCACTCTTTCTGGATGAAACCCGACCCAGCTGATTGCCGTGCTTGTTCTGATTGTTCCAAGCTGCATTCGCTTGGTCCCGATCTAGATCTCGTTGATGATCTGAACCACCACTGCAACTCTCCAGCCGTTCAATCCCGCCGCCGCTCGCTGCCAAATGCTGCATCGGAAAGGGAAAAAAATAGTTTCAGCAGCCCGGGGGGAATGAGATGCTTAGCGCCCTTTTGTCACATTACCGATGAGAAGAAGTCGGAGGTAAGAGAGTCGTTATTGTGAGCTTCGGAAGCAAAAGAGCAGCGTCCGACGCTGTTGGAGGTGGAGGAGAAAAGACAGAAAAAGACGGAGTCGGGACTGGCGTCTCGCGCTCTGAAAGTGGCCGCTGCTGTCGACGAGGAATGATTTTGGTAAAGATTTGGTGCTGGCTCCGGCATTCTCTCTCCCCTGCTCTGCCGTTAGCTGTCCTCGTTATGCTACTTCTTCGATCGTCTTTCTTCTTCAGCCTTCACATCCTAAGAACGAGCCAGAGATAGGAAATCAGGATGAAAAATGGAGGCGAGAGTGAGATTTTTGTTTGTTTGCAATAGATTCCGTTCCAGTCCACTCCTTGATTTTGGCTTGTGGTGGGTTCTCTTGAAGCGTTACCGCGAATGCGATAGAAATTTAATTTCTTTTTGAGAGGACAAGAAATATTCAAGGGTGGGGTGGTTTGATCTCACTCCATATTATTGTGATCATCTCATTTCCCTTGATCATTGTTTATCTCTTTTTGATTGATTTACGACCGGTTTTGAGTGATTGGATATGTCTAAAAAGTGTTTTGTGCTTTGTCTCTTAGACGGGCCATCAGAGTCCATTTAACTTGTTTCTTTGAGTGTTATCTAAGGTTTGAGCATTCATCAGATATAGGGTTCAAAGAAGAATCCAACGGTTCGAGTCGGAAGTCGATCGAAGGTCGGACGGGCAAGATATGATCGAAACAAAAATCTAGGACCGCTTCTGAAAACCAATCAAACGACGTCTTACATATGGAATGCTCACACGCTGGGTAAAAAGCTTTATGGAGGCAATATAAAAAGCCATTTTGAGGAGAGAGGAGGCATAATTCTCATAACAATCCACTTGAGTCCAAATTCCCCTCTTCTCCACTCTCATCCTTGAACCCTAGAAGAGAAGATTGAAGATCAATTGGAGTCCTTTGAACTTGGATGGATTTATAAAAGCCTAGAGCCAATATTAAGGAAAAAGGAAGCATTCATCACCAATTTCTCTATCTTAGAGCTCAAGGATGGTGATTGCAACCTCTTTGTCTTCTCTTAGTTTCATCATGTTAGGTTAGAACATTATTGTTAGATTAGGGATGATGTTGATGCAAGAATAATCCCTCATGATGAGGGGTTGGAAAAAATTGGATGATTTATGGTATGTGAGTTGTTCTTTTATGTGTGTTTGAGTCCAATTTTTGGTTATGGCTTTCATTGGATAAATACAGGGAGATTGATGCATGATCATGCCTGATTGACCTAGGGAAGTATCATTGAATGAGGATTATAGGAGGAATTTTTATACCCAATTCATCCATCTTCAATGAGGTTTGCATTGTGGCATTTCATCAAACACGTGACGTGCTTGTCGATTCTTGCTTAGTGGACCAATCTAGGTTGAGATGGAGGGTTTGGGCATTGATATGACCACATCAACATCCTTTTTAGGTGTTTGGTGTGTCTCATTCCCTTCTCCATTATCGTATCATTCTGATTGAGCTTAATTGAATCTGCTTTTAGCCTATGATTTGTTTCTAACTACATCAAGTTGTATGAATCATTTGTAGTGAGTTATGTGTGACTATACACATAGAAAACTTAAATGAATAGGAATGCATAGAAGCTTACTTACTGAATGAATCCAATTCGAATCCAATCTTTCTTGTCCAAGGGTTTGAGCATCGACTAATCCCGAAGTCTAACAACTTTTTCTCTCCATAGTCTACTCATGTTTCCTCTCTTTTCTTACTTAGTTGATTCTCATTTGCCTTCTTGCTAATAATTGTAATGAACTAAACTAGCAACCTTTTAAAACTTTTTACCGTCTAATTCGTAGTTTGAAAGGTTGAGTAAGAGTTTGGTGAGAGAACCCCGAGAATAATAACGACACTTGCCTCGCTAGGGATTGATTAATACCCTTTATTTAGCGATCATGTACCCATAGGTACCAGGCTCTTTTCTAAGAAAATATATATGACAAAGAAAGGTAGAATATCCAAATCTAATCATAATTTATAGCAAATTTACAAACCTAGTCTGATTTATTTTAAATTCAAAATCTGATAGAGATTAGGATAATAATTTGCATTTTTTCATCATACTCGATAAACTCACTGATAAAGTTGCCGGGACTTGTCCGACAGTGATGTGGTTGAGGCGAATATCGGGAGAAAAAACTTAGAAAACCCCTAGTATCGAGAGAAAACTTTATAACGATGTGGGATCGGTTGAGGAGGGAGGGGGGAGGGGGGTTGTTTAGGGTTGTAGTTTATAATTGGGAAATCTTGAAGTTTTTACGCGACTCTCATTAGGGTTTATAACTCTATGTATTTTAATTAGTCATTTTCTTCTTTTCATGTTTCTTATATCTTAATTAATTTATGTATCTATTTTATTTGTACACTCTAATTTGTTTGGAATAAATGATCACATGTCACTTTTTGTAATTGAATTAAAATAAAGTAGTTATTGACAGTGTTAAAAATTTAATGGGTATTTTGGTCACAAATTAGAAGTAACGGAAGACAAATACTTTTGGGTAAAAAATTATACATAAAAATAATTCAGATTGAATGTACCAATTAATTAAAAATTTGGGTTAAAATTTGAATATTCAACTATAAATAAAAGGAATTCCAGCTGAGGCGAGGAAGTCGATGACGTCGATCGCACTCCACAAAAATCCCTCGAGCCCGAAAAGAGAAGAAGTTGGGAAAGAATTGGAAAAGAGGAGAAAAGAAGAGAGAAAGTAAAATATCCAATCAGGACAGCGGATTGCAAGCAAACAAATGCAAAACTCTTGACAGATAAGACAGCTTCTTCAGGCGGCCTCTCTCCTCTCTCTCTCTCTCTCCCCTTTCTCTCTCTGTATATCTTTCCGCACAAATCTCGCCAGTTCATTTCGCTTCATTTCCTTAGAGTTCTTCACCACTTCAACTTCTCTCTCTTTCAGTCATTTTCTACAACACTGACAACACCGCCGTTTAGATCTCACCTCGTTGCTGTGAGCTGTAAATACCTTCCTCCTCAATCAATCCAGATATGGACTTCTTCTGATTCCTTTTGCTAGTCGTCGCAGCTGATATTTGATCTTTGATCTTTCCTGCTACCTTGATTCGTCCGAGCAATGGACGGCGGTGCTGATGGAACGGTGAGATTAGGGGCTTTGAACTTGCGCCAGGAGCGGACTGGTCTTGACTCTGGTCCGGATGTGTCTGTTTCCTCGCCGGTCACCAGGCAGAAAGCTGCTGCCGCCAAGCAGTTCATCGAGAATCATTACAAGAATTATTTGCAAGGATTGCAGGATCGTAAAGAGAGGTCCGTCACTTTGTTCCTTCCGATCAATGTATCTCAGATCTTTGATTTTGTTTTCTCTTTGTTTTGATTCGATTGGAAATTTTGGAATTCGGCCTTCTATTTTTTGTTACCGGAATTAGCTTTGATTTATTTTTGAACGAATTCGATGGGAGGTCAACAAACTAAACAAAAATGGCGCTGCACCAACATATATGACGAGCAGCCTAATTCAATAGACAAACAGACTAATTAACAACTATTAGTTATTTCTCTCCGGGGTTCCAGTTTACGTTTCTTTCTTGGAAGTTGAAAGCATGGTTTTGCATTCCCTCTGTTTCCAGACGGCGGACTCTCCAACGCAGAGCGCAAGAAGCTCAGGTATCAACTGAGGACCAGGAGGAATTGATGAAGAACCTGGCAAGGAGAGAAACTGAGTTCATGAGGCTCCAAAGACGCAAAGTTGGGATCGATGACTTCGAACAGTTGACTGTCATTGGTAAAGGCGCGTTCGGAGAGGTAGGACTACTTCTCAAACCTGTTTTTATGACATTGATAAAATTACACCGTTCTAGATCGGCTGCGTTGGAAATTGAACTATTAGAGGTTGTCCACTGGTGTTTTACTTAGTAATAATGAACGCGTCTCATTTTGCAGGTAAGGTTATGCCAGGCCAAAGGCACTGGACAGATTTTTGCTATGAAGAAACTGAAGAAATCAGAAATGCTTAGTCGCGGGCAGGTCAGATTGTCATAACTTCATCTATACTCCTACAGTTGTCCTCTGGGTACTTCAGTAGTAGTCGTGAACTTGTAGCCGTTGGGTTGCGATTGATAGTTTACAGATCGGAAATATCTACTAGTACTGGAAAGTATAGCAGTTGAATTTTCTACAAGTCCGATCAGATTCCCAAAGGCTAAGGCATGTTGTTCTCCTGCCTAAATGTACATGTAACCATTTGGAATCAGTGCTAGTTCCATTCGTTGTGTCTAGCGTAACTGATTGCTGGTGCCTTTTGATTTGGATAAACATGGTTACAAAACTCTATTTACCCAATTGCTCATGCCTCTTGTCTAATGGCACTTCATCTGCTAATATCTGTTGATCGTAATATATGCTTATCCCACTCCTCTATCTTTGATTTTGTCTAAAATCATTATATATGCTTATCCCACTCGTCTATCTTTGATTTTGTCTAAAAGGTTGAGCATGTTCGATCAGAACGGAATTTACTGGCAGAGGTTGACAGTCGCTGCATTGTAAAACTCTTCTATTCTTTTCAAGATTCGGAGTTCTTATACCTAATCATGGAATATTTACCCGGTGGAGACATCATGACACTACTGATGAGGGAAGATATTCTTTCTGAGGATGTAGCTCGCTTTTACATAGCTGAGAGCATCCTAGCTATACACTCAATCCATCAACACAATTATATTCACAGGTAAGGCAGTTCTGCATCTCATTCTTTTTATGGTTCACAAGTTTATATTGTTGCATGCATGTCTATTATTTGCGAGAGTATGCTGGCTTTTGGTTTGTGGATCTGAAGTATATGTAAAAATCCATGTTTGTTCTTGAAGGGCAAGTGTTAGAAGCTAGAAAGTCTATTTTGTTTGAAAGATATTCAGCAGCCAGAAATTTGTTTGACAATGGATATCGTTTTCTGGTCTTCTCATAAAACCATTCAAATTGTCAAGTAAATATCAATATGCTTATACCAAATTTGCTGCATCTAGGGACATAAAACCAGACAACCTCATACTGGACAAAAATGGCCATTTGAAGCTGTCAGACTTTGGTTTGTGCAAGCCCCTAGATGACAAGTATTCAACTTTGCTGGAAAATGAAGACATTGTCACCCAGGATGCCACGAATGACAGTGGAGATAAGCCACCTTGGATGATGCCTAAGGAGCAATTACAACAATGGAAACGCAATCGCCGTGCCCTTGTATGGTCTCAGCTTTCTACTCTATACCTCTAGAGTAATCCGCTTTATGAAGTCTAGAGCCTACTGTTCTCGGAAAATTCTTATATTGTTTGTTTATGTATTTTTCAGGCTTATTCAACTGTTGGAACTCTTGATTACATGGCACCTGAAGTGTTGCTGAAGAAGGGATACGGGATGGAATGTGATTGGTGGTCACTTGGAGCAATTATGTATGAAATGCTCGTTGGGTACCCACCCTTCTGTTCTGATGATCCAAGGATCACATGCCGAAAGGTTGCGCCATGAATTTTTGTCTCCTTCGATTCAGCTTGGTTTCTGCTTGGTTCTTAAGCTGATGATATAATCTTCTGTCAGATAATAAACTGGAAGACATGCATGAATTTCCCTGATGAGCCAAAGGTTTCAAATGAGGCCAAAGATCTGATCCGGCACTTGCTTTGTGACGTTGATACGAGACTGGGGACCAGAGGAGTGGAAGAATTGAAGGTAGTTTGCTTTCCAAGAAAGATAGTTTTCTTAATGATGTCTCAAGTCCTTGCTGTTGATAGCATATTATTAATCTGAAACTACTTACTCTGGTAATTCAAGCTAATTATGCATGTTGAAATTTGTGCAGTTTAGATCGTTACTGTGTTCTAAGTTCTTCGATTTCAGGCACATCCATGGTTTAGATCCGTTCAATGGGATAAGCTGTATGAAATGGAGGCTGCATATAAGCCCACAGTCAATGGAGAGTTGGACACGCAAAACTTTGAGAAGTTTCCTGAAGTGAGTACGCTTTGCATAGAACATTCAAATGATTTGCTTTTCATCTTATTTGATTAAGGGAAACACTCGCTAAAATAACTGAAGCATTTGGCTTGTTGGCCCTCTTTCCTCGTCTTTTTGCTTACGAACAAGATGCACTCTACCTTCAGTTTTGAGTGCTCAGGTGACTGGGATCCATTGAGAACCCTGTCTGTGCATGACCAATATATTTTCATAGGATATAATCATTTGCTGTCAGTGGGCATGGATCTTTTCAGACTAATCCCATACTTATTCGTTGCCTTCTAATTTTGCCGTTTGCCTTCATTAGATCACTTAATTATTTTTTACTTTCTATGTGTTATATCTGATATATCCGGTGGACTTATTTCAGTTGGAAGGTGCACCGTCAGCAGGTCCCAGTGTGGGACCATGGAGGAAGGTAATAGCTCTGAACAGCTCTGTGTTCTTTATTTGTAAAGTAGACTCTCCTGGTCCTGAGAGGTCGTTTTGTGTCTGATTCGAAAACTGCTAAACACTGAAGTCATTTGGTTTCCTCCAGCTTTTCTTAGGAAACTGTAACCCTGACTGTCTAACTATTTCTGGAAGTTCCATTTATATTGACGGGTCCTTTGGGTGATTTGAAATAGAAGAGATTTAAAATAGAAAAGATTTGGATGAGGTTTGTTATTTTTGAAATAGACCTTTTAGATGGGTGATTTATGTGTAATTTTGAATGAAAAAAATGAAAATTACAATTTGTGTGTAACTGCAGAGAGAGAAATATAAAATAGAAATGAAAATATAAAAATACTAAAATACCTATAATTTATTTATGATCATATAAATTACTAAAAAAAAACAAAGGAGAATTTTGAGTAATATTCTCAAATCTTCTCTCTTTCCTCCGAAGTCTCTACCTCTCATAGGTGATTTGAAATCACTTATGAAATTCTCTCCGAACCCATAAGGTGATTTCAAATCTCTCAATATCTCTACTCTTTTTTGTGTCCAAACGGGTTATTTGGAACGAAATCTCTTCCGACGTCCAAATCACTAGTCCAAATCATCTACCCAAACGACCCGTGATGATTCTTTGTGATGGAATTCAAGCTTCATATCCCTCTTGTTCTACTTGCCTTTTACTCTTAACTGCTGTTTACACATACTGAAATTTCAAAAGTGTATCCTGTTTTTAGAGATATGGCAACAATTCGGTTCTGGTTGATTATATATGCTGTCCTACTGAGTGATTTTATGCATCACGTCTAAAATTTTGGTATTTCTCGACTATATTCTACTATCCAGCTTTTTTTAGATTTCTGGCTTCAGCAGTTGCTGGTGGCGTTTTCCCAATCTTGCTTCATTTTTCTACTTAATTCATTTGAAAATATTGGCTGCAAAGACATGGATGGGATCATTTTCTACTACAATATTGTTGAATCGCTTTCTTGACTTTTTTTCCATTATTAGGCTCACATGGTCTGCTTCAGTACGCTGCTAGACTAGATTAAAGTTAAACACTTTGAATCATTTGTGTCTGTTCCTTGCAATGGATTTCTTCTGCACTTTCTGGCTAGTGTTTTTCTCAGGCACTTTCTGGGTAGTTAGTTGGTAATGATTTACTGTTTTTACACTGGGCATCCGCCTTTTCGGTTATGCAGATGTTGGCTTCAAAAGATACCAACTTCATTGGATTCACTTACAAGAAATCAGATGTTCTGAAATCCTTGGAAAACTCAGGTAATCTTAACCTCACAAGCAAGAACCCACTATCTGCAAATGAGAGGAATAATGACACGTCGGATGTTGGTTTCATTTTCCAGGCACGGACATGAAATCAAATGGGACTTCCAAGACCCCTTCCTTGATTTCCTTGTTAGGTAATACTTTCTAATATCCATCTGGCTCTGCCAAGGCCACCCCATCTTTATTGACACGGTATATAACCGACCCGGTTTGCTGGTTGGGAAATGCAGGTCGGATGGACTTGCAAGAAACAGCGATACCAGAAGTTGACGACAAGTCAGAATCCTGACTTGGTCCAACCCATTTTTACCTATTGATACTTAGTAGGGTGGGTCATTATTGTTCCAATTTCTTCAACGACTCCAGAAAAGAAAAGAGCCGAGTACACAGAAGAAGCCACAAGCTTGGACAGAAATTGTTAATTGTGAAAGCTGACTAAGGTGAAGGTGAAATGAGAGCCAACTCTATCGGTGCATATCTTATTTCCCAAATCTCCCTGCCGACTGAATTGCAAAAGCTTCATACTGTAAAGCCGGTATATAGCTCTTTTGACTTCTCCTATTACTACCCGTTGTTGTTTTTTTTTCCTAAAAAAGAAAACTAAACTAAAATAGAAGATCAACCACTTGCTCCCAATTTTGTGTACCTCTGTCTGTGAATATTGTTTATGCATTTCCAACCTCTGCTACTAATAAAAAAAAAAGTTATTTAGAGGATGCTTAAGCTCTCCCATTTTCTTTACTCAACATGTGGTGTTTCTCTAAGATTACTCTTCTTGCATAAAATCTGAGATTTGAATTTGGACTATGTAAGAGTTTCATATCTTAGATACTTCAATTCCAAGGATTTTTAATATTTTATATGATTTTTCTTTTTACGGTATGAATAGTTTATGTCAAGGTATTACTTTCGTGATTGGGGTAACAAAATGTAAGAAATATTATGGGTAATTTGGATTTTGAAAGCAAATTTGCTTTAAATCATTTATTTGGACACTTTAAAGAAATGAGATTTTAGGGATTAGAAATTATTTAATATAAAAGACATCTAATAAATATCACCCAATATCATAATATTTTAAATATTTTGTATTTTGAAACGTAAATATCACAATATTCAAACATATCAATATTATATAATCATAATATTTAATACTTTTCAAAATGAAGGAACATTAAATATCATCCTCAATATTATTTCCATCGTACTAAATTCTTCATTTAATGCTACATCAGCATTTTTGCTTTTTTATTGAACCACTAGTTAATCTCTCTCTCCACTTTTGACAGACTTTTCCTCTCTTTTTAGGACATTATTGTATTACTAATCATCTTTGTTCTTTTCCCACAACCTCTGACCTCGTCTTCACTTTCCCTCCACCCTCGCTGTTGGTGAACTTTGCCAGATCGAAGACGAACTCTTCCTCTATGCCCTAAGGCTACGGTGGAATAATGGAGAGCACGAAGAGCTATATCTCCTCCTTTCACCCTCATTATCGTTTGAAGTCTAGCTCTGAAATGTGGCTCTTATTTTGCCACCATTTTTGCTTCAACTTTTAAAAATTGGATTTCAGATTGACATTCTGAAATTGCGCTTTGGATCTCGCCACACTTTCTGCTTTAATTTTAAGAATTAGATTTCAGATTTCTGAATTTTGACTCTGCACTTTGCCACCTAGGTTTGGCAATGGGTGGGTACGGGGCCGGATAGTTGCTTCTCGATCCCTGCCCGTAACTACAATCGGATTTTATCCGTTCCCGTTCGAAATAGGCAATGGATACTGAATCACTGTCCATCCTCGTATCCATCGGATTTGGGTATTCCCCAATTACCCACCACAATAAATATTTACTTGACTACATCATACAAAATTTAACTAAACAAAACTAATTGAATATTATTGAAAATTAAAAGGCTGCCATTGTTCAAACTAGCAAATTACAAATCCAGAAACAAATACTTAATTCTCAAAACATGACAATAGCAACCAACGTCCATAACCAAATCCATATAAAACATAAGTACTCAACATTAAACAAGAAAACAAGAACAATAAAATAGAAATAGCAGCAATAGCATTTGACTGCAATAACTAAACAGCAGCAACATCATCAACATAGCATCAGCAACAACAACAAGAGTGCTAGCAGCAACAACAACAAGAGTGACAGCATCTATTTGTCAAGCAATCCATCAAAATACACAAACCTCCTATTTGTATCATCTTCACAAGATTAAGAAACAATCAAATTATTATTAGATTGAAACAAAACTAAGAAATTAACAATTATTGACAAATTCAATAATGTCATTTTCATCCTCGTTTCCATCCATATTCACCATAGTGAAACACCCTTTCAAAGCAGTAGCAGCCTTAGTATTATTTAAAATGCAAGTGCAAAAACAATAAATTAGTAAATAATGATATCGTTATTGGATTGAAACTGATATTTCTAACTTTTCCTAGGGCTGGAGTATTTAATTTCAGTTTTTGGAGAAATATTTATAACCGAAAGAATTGGTTCATTCAAGTTCTTTATATGTTGTTCTGTTTGCGGTCAGACAGAACTTTGGTGGAAAGATTCAAGATTCTAAGCAACAATGGTGGTAATTACTTTCATGGAAGGTTAGCTGTGTTTGCTGTGCGAAGGAGAAAGAAAGTGGAACTTGAATTGAGAAGTGAAAGTGTAACGGTGAGTTGAGAGTAGCATTGTAATGGTGGAATAAAACAAAACGAATACATTTACAATGCTACATTCAAGATATCGCGTAATAAATGACTCTTGTGGGCTTGAAATTTTTTAAACTAAAATCACCTTTTTTTAATTGATATTGTCATAAATAACTGGAGGCATTTTTGAATTTTTATTATTTTGGTGTTATTAGGGTGTTTATTGTAGAAATAATTAATTTTCATGAGCAAAGATCAAAAGCGCGCCTCATTTTTAAAATTTTACTATTATTTTTTATTTTTATCTTTCTACAATAATTGGGTTCAAAATAACCCATAAATCACCTATCGAAATGAACTATTTAAAAATAGCAAACTCCGATTAGGCGATACAACTTTTTTTCTCAAAACGGTCAAGTTGAAACAGGCTCGTAATCAGATTGTCCACCTTGAGGATTCTTCTGGTGGTATGGTGACTGATTTACATTCCACCTCTTCTATTGTAGTGGACTATTATACTCACTTTCTTGTTGTTGTGTATCCAAATGTAATTTCCCTAGTGTTGAAATTGAGCGAGCTGCTTATATCTAGGCACTATATGCTATGTGCGGATGTTACATTTGATGCAGTGTAACATGCCCTTTTTTCTATTTCTGCGGATAAAAGCCCTGACCTTGATGACTTTTCTTTTGTGTTTTTCAAACACAGCTGGGATCTTATCAATCATGGTGTTATGGATGATGTCTCTCTTTTTTTGTTGTCACTGGTTAGCTCCCTTGTGTGGTCAACTCGACTGTCTTAGCTTTACTTCTCAAGAAAGTTAATGCCTCAAATATTAGAAATTATCGTCTTATTGCATGTTGTAATGTACTTTATAAGATCATTGCTAAGGTTCTTATTCGGCGTCTCGTTGATTGTTTACCTGAAGTGATCAGTAAATCACAGTCAGCCTTTGTCAAAGGGTGTTTGATTGGTGATAATATCTTGTTGGCTCATGATCTTTTCAATGTGTACCACTTGAAGAATACCTCTCCCCATTGTGCTATGAAAGCGGACTTGCGTAAAGCTTTGATTCTGTGCATCTTGAGTATTTGTTCAATGTCCTCCATGCTATGAATTTTCCGACGAAGTGTATTTGTTGGATTCAAGGATGTATGGCGTATGTTATGTATAGTATGGGTACGAACGGTGGAGTGATTGGCATATTGTTTTGGTTGCAACGGGGTTTTGGGAGGGTCGTTTGCCAGTTCGCTATCTTAGAGTTCCCTTGATCTCTGGTAAGCTTTCTTCCATGGATTGTGATGTCTTGATTGATAAAATTACTGCTCGAGTGAAAGGTTGGCGAGTGAAGACTCTTAGTTATGCAAATCGCTTGGTCACTTATGTTCTCAATTCATTGAGGCAATATTGGTTGTCAGCGTTTCTCTTGCCAAAGCCTGAGATTCGAGTTGTTGAAAAAGTTTGCATTGACTTTATCTGGAATGTTGGTAATGGGTGAAAGAAAGCTAAAGTGGCTTGGAAATTCATTGCATTGTCAAAAACTGAAGGGGTGGGGGGGTGGGGTTGGTGAGAGATTGGTTGCCTGAAACTATGCGTGTATTGTTCGACATGTTTGAAGTTTTTTGTTGCATGCAGGTTCTATGTGGATTGCTTGGGTGAAGGTGTACAGACTCAAAGGCGATGTATTCTAAAAGCCATGGATAAGGGTGTGACTTTTGTTTCATTTGATTCTGATCACACCCCTCCATGGCAAACGACCATTATGGCTAAGTACTCTGTGTCAAGAGTGTGGGAAACTTTCAGAGTGAGAGGAGTTGCGATGCCTTGGGCTCGTGTGGTTTGGAGGGCTCCGGTTATTTGAAAGCTATGTTTCATTGTTTTTTGTTTAGAAAAAATGTTTCATTGTTTGGCTGGCAATTCATGATCGGTTGTTTACTCAGCTCAAAACGGCTTCTTGGGGATTGAGTATAGATGTTTTTTCTTCATTGTGGACTTGTAGATCGACGATTTGAACCACATTTTTCTTGATTACCCTTTCATTCGTCAGAGTTGTGATTACTGTTTTGGGACTGGTAATCCCCTAGTTTCTAGCTATCGTGACGAGCTTGATGGTGATGCTGTATCTTATTCAGGTGATTCTGTGACTGCTAGCTCTTTTCGTCTCATGTGGAGACTGTGTTTGGTATGAGCGTTGCAGGATGCTAATGAGAGAGCTACCTTCCCGATTTCAATTATACAAGATACGTAAATAGTCATATATAGTAGATTATAGATGTTCTTTTTGTTGAACAGATTGTGTCTTGGGGCAATTGTGGGAAAATTGTGCTATTTTGGTTGGTATGCTGAAGATGAATAAAATAAAATATTCATCTAAAAGAATAACAAATTCTATTTAAATCTCTTTTATTTCAAATCACTCATCCAAACAACTTGTTAATTTCAATAATGACATTACTTCAAAAGATAAATCTATACTAGATTTAAGTCTTTGATTTCTTTGATTAATCTACAAGGGGCAGTTAGGTAATTTGCTCAATTCTTTTAAATTTAAATTTATTTGTAAAAACGAATAATTTTAAAACCATTACCGTATTGGCCGATTCAACCAATTGAGCCGCAAATAGTCACCAGTCTGGTATGATTTGACCAGGTATGGTCAAAAATGGTTTTCTCTATTTTTTTTAGTTCGAATGTTGATCTGCGGTTTGAACGTCAAGTAAAAAGCAAACCGTGGTTGGGTTCCCAAATGAAAAAAAGTTTTGATATAGTTCTCCAACCATCCTCCTCAATAGGTTTCTCCCAAGTCCCGACTATCGATTTCTCGTATGTGACCGTCGATCTATTTTTCCTTCGCCATTGTTCCTGACACGAATCTATTGTTAAGTAAATGTTCAGATTCAAATTATTGGTTTTTATAGTATCAAACTCTGATATGTTATTGCCTTTAATAATACTAAAAAAAGAGGAATGTAGATGATACAAGCTGCATTGTTGATGAACAAACAACAACGGGATGGAACCCTCTGAAACTCAGCATAGATAAAGAAGGATACAAGCTGTAAGATTTTATTGTGACTGATTTCTCTGAACTTTTGTTCATTGGTTTCTCTGAACTAAAATAGGCTTTCATCACATCTGAAATTTCCAGCCCTTATCCCTCTCCTTCTCTCACATTGGAATCGAGTTAGATTAGTGGGAGGAGTGGAAGAGTCCCCAACAACTTCAACTGAAAACCGAGAAAATCCCGGACATTTTCGGTTTCATGTAGACTAGTTGTTTAGGGTTAATTTCCACAATTAATATCTCCAATAATTAATTGGATCAACCCAATCGAAAATATGAGTTGAGCTTTGTATTATCCAACAATCTCCCACTAATGCAAAGAACGATGAAATAATGAGCGTCTCTCATTCATTATCCATAGCTTGAATATTTTAAAGATTTGAACTACAAACAATCATTATAGTTATATAATTATTCCAGTTCCACGAGGTAATTTCAATCATTCATCATCCCATAGTCCTGGTCCAACCAAGACTAATTAATTTAGACTAATATAATTCTCAAATTTAGGTGAACTTCCATATTGGTTCTTTCACTTGACAAGCCAACCACCAACATGTCCAAAAGCCAACACTATAGACATGAGGTTTCAAGTGATTTTCCATCTCTGATCCATCTCAATAGGATCTTAGTTTTGAAATGATCTTCAAGTTTCCACAACATCATTAGGTCATCATAACCACCCAATAAGGGCTATGATAGAGAATACAATTCTTAAATCCTTCTCATATATGATCAATACACAATAACATCATCAAGTCAAGATGACCACTCAAAACGAACTATGTTGTTTGATAAATAACTCAATTCTCATATCTATATCAAATTTGATCATTTCACAACATCATCGAGTCAATATGACCACTCGCAACAGCTATGATGTTTATATATATTTCAATTCATTCTTAGACCCATCTCAAAATGATCAGTGGCTTTACATTTTGGGGAGTACAGTTATGGTCTCAGAATTCAATTTACCCATAACCCCACTAATGTATAGACTCTTAGGTTTGTGAATTCATTTATGTGAAACAGATAGTTGACAACTTGAGTATCTTAAAGATTGAACTCAGCTGTTGTGATTTACAAGTAGGAGTAAGAATAACTTTTGAACTCCACTTAGTTACGAAAATTAACCGTTGACTCTTTTATGTACATGGTTTCTATATACCAATTACAAGTATAAATATAGTATATTGTTGTTATGATATTTTCATTGAATAATATGTATCAATTAGTGATATAATTAAGGAATTTCAATCATGCTTTATCGTCTATAGATCGTTCCGCTCCACAGGTGAGACGACGTACATTTCACATAAACTTAATAGTAAGTGACATCGCGCGTTACAAAGAAACTAATCCCAATTAATGCACAAACACTCATATACAGTGAATACTAGATCTTCATCAATCAACCTTGATCTACTTCATTCTGTGTACTAGCATGTATATCGATAGCCAATTTGTATGCATTTTGCGAACATGAGGGTAACCACAAAAATCTAGTCATCATAGGTTACTAATCAAATGAAAGTGCACCACGGAACCATTCAAGGAGTTGAATCATAACTTAATATTCATAAAATAGAACTTCCCTGTGTTCATATGTTAGCTTCAGATAGATTGAATTCGTCTTTACCCTTGATGAGTACTGAGCATCCAATCTTTGGATGACGTCCTTGACTCTGAACCCCCACATTTGTATCCCATTCACATAATCTCCTGTTCTTCAATCTTCAATCATGTCAAAAGAACAACAACAATTAAACAGAGACAATGAACTGAAGACGACAAAACAATGGACCCATATGCTTGTATCGTGATTGTATGGAAAGCAAACTCTCGAGAAACACTTGATGTGCCTCTGTTTCTCTGTCGCTCCCTCATTTCCATCATCATCCTATTCTCTGTAGATAGAAAACTTGGGACAAAAGTTAGAACAAAGAGATTATTGTTAAGATTAATTCACGTTAATTGAAACTTCCCAGTTTCATCTTCAATCTCCTTGCGCCACCTATTTAGACTGTCTCTCAGAGATTTCCAAGAACCAAACATACCAATCCGTCAGCTACAGACTGATCGGAGTGCAAGGAGGAAATCTCAATCCAACATCTAACAAAATCAAAAGCCTCTCCAAGATGTTCAACAAACATCACCAATATTAGGTTTAGACTGTATTGCAAGTTTGAAAAACAAGCTCACAGCCATCATCGGACCCGACAGCCATAACGTGCCTTTGATTTCTACCACCACCACGCTTCTCCCCGCTGCGTCGACGTTTTAATCCCGATCGAAGGTGTCGTTTCTCCTCCTCGCATCATTGCCTTTCCCTTGACGGAGTCGTCAAATTCCTATATCTAGGCAGCGAATAAAAAGAAAGAGCTAGAGGAGACAAGAGTTCAATAACAAGCAGAAAAAAGATTTTGCTTCAAGATTGTTGGAAAAATATACAATCCAAGAACTCGAATCAAACCAAAAATATATGAAATGAATTGAACGGGCACTTAACAAACAAATCAAGAGAAGAAATCATATACGAAAACAAGCACCGCTATGGTCGTGGTACGGAGACCACATTGTCCTTGAAGCAAAATTCCCCTCTATATATTTTTGCTTTACAACTAAAAATAATTACAGGAATTCCATTGTTGATGCACAAACAACAACGGGATGAAACCCTTTGAAACTCAGCATAGAGAAAGAAGGATACAAGCTGTAAGTTTTTATTGTGACTGAAAAACCTCTCTAACTCTTGTTCATTGATTTCTCTAAATTAAAATAGGCTTACATCTGAAATTTCCAACCTTGTCCCTCTCATTCTTCCACTTGAAATCGACTTAGATTAGTGGGAGGAGTGGAAGAGTCCCCAATAACTTTAACCGAAAATCAAGAAAGTCCAAGACATTTTCTGTTTCTTGCAAACTATTTTTTTGTGTGTGATATGTAAATTAATTGTTTAGGGTTAATTTCCACAATTAGTATCTTCAATAACTAATTGGATCAAGCCCAATCGAAAATATAAATTGGGATTTGCATTATCCAACACTCGCCACCCGATTTTTATTGCTACAAAATTTCCAATGTTTTCCCCTGAAATTCCCGATTCATTCATTTCCCTGTATCTCTGATTTCTCCCGTTGCTCCCATTGAGATTCTGCAATTCTCATTCAGCAGCGAAACTCCGGTGCTCTTCATCATTATGCCACCGTTCAGCTCAACTTCGAAAGCGTTCCGTTCTTTAATAGCCACTACGGCTCGATCGAGATATTTTATCCGCCCAGCCAAACACCATCAAATTCGATGCACCAGAACCGTTGCCGGAGTCTCGGCCCCATTGAGTAACACGGGAATCGATTGCCCTAGGTATTTCAATTCCACGTTTTTAGGGAGCTCGTACAGTGGGAGCAGTGCTGTTCAACGGAGGGGGTTCCTCGGGTGCGGAGATGGAGAGGAAGGCGGTGTTTTGTCTAAGGTCTACGAAGAGAGACGCGTTTTGGGGTGATTTTTGTTTTTTCTTCTCTGTATCGAAACTGTATTGGTGTTCTTGTGGCTTCTATAAGCTTTGCCATTGTATTGATGCAACTTCCGGCTATCACAGATATTCTCCTGAGCAATTGTTTGACGTGGTTGCGGCGGTCGATTTCTATCATGGGTTTGTGCCTTGGTGTCAGCGGTCTGACATCCTCAAACGTTACCCGGATGGATCATTTGATGCCGAACTGGAGATTGGTTTCAAGTTTTTGGTGGAGAGCTATGTTTCTCACGTTGAATTGGAGAGACCAAAAATGCTCAAGGTGAAGCTTTCCTTCATACGATAGTTCTATTCATACTAGAACTAGACTCTATTCCTGTCTTTAGTACGTGCCTATTTGATTTCGTTGTAGAGGAACTCGGAAATGGGATTTGTATGTTTTTTTTTGGAAATGTTTGCTGTGTAGATTGTGACTTTTATTAACGAAATGAAATTCTGTGGTTTAGGTTCTCTTCTGAGTTCTACTAACATATCTCGGGTAGGGAGGAAATTCGATGTCGTTTGCACAAGTTTTAATTTTGAGAAGTTGTCAAGTTACTGAGATGTCCTACCACAGGGCACTTATCACATATGTAGTTGTAATCATATTGTATTTTAAGGGTAATAGTGCTGGATGCTTGTATTAGATTAACAAAAGGAGATTACTAGTTCCTAAGTTCATTCTGCTCGTCCATTTCTGATTAGCTTAAATTACTTTTTACATGCAGACTACGGCATCCCAGAGTGGTCTTTTTGATCACTTGATTAACATATGGGAATTTAACCCTGGACCTGTACCTGGCAGTTGTGATCTCTACTTTTTGGTAGATTTTAAGTTCCAGTCACCACTCTACAGACAGGTGACATTTACATCCTTTCTGAATGTTACTTTTTACACTTTTCACCCATCCATATTCATGTATCCATTAATCACTCCAAACAATCTGAATACGATCACTTTTAATCAAAATATACATGGTAATTATGGTATAAATGATTGACTAGTTTATCCCTAGGAATATAATACTGAGTGCCAGCATGGTAGGTGATACTTTAAACATAAGCTGGAATTGGTGAGAACTTCTATATGTCCATGCTTAGATCATAAAGGATTTTGTTAAGATAATATCTGTAGCCGATTAATAGGTGATACCCTCTGGTACACAGTTCCACTTTGTTAGTAACCTTCATCATTGCAAAGTTTATAAAAGTATATTTGGTTGTTTACCATGGATCTAATTTATGAAGGTATGCCATACTGTGGTGTACAAACTTTTGAAACATATGCGTCTCATTCACAACTTTCTATGTTGCTTTGGCATTAAATGTTGAGTCCTCACTTATGTGGTACTCTTTTGCCCAAGTGTACGAACAAGTTTCTTGGTTTGAAATGCAAACAAATGAGAGTCTAATCAAAGATGCCCTTGTAAATCTGATTTTTCGTATGAGTACGTGTCTTTTCATAAACTCTAAGAGCACCTTTTTTCTTAATTGACGGGATTCGTCACTTTGATGCTAAGTAAGCACTTACTTATCTACTATGATCATGTATACGAGTAAGTAGCTATGTATTGTTAGTGTGTTATTTCATACCATTTGAACAAAGGATTCTATACACAGACGTCTCCCAAGTTAGCATAGGCTGATCCCTATGATTAAAGAATCTGATAACAAATACCTTCCGGTCTACACGCTAATAACTATTAGACTATAACTAATTATATGCTAACACCTAATTTGTTATCATCTAACAGATATACACAAAGTAGAAAAGGAAAGAAATAATATTAGAATATCACAGGAATATCCAACACTCTCCTCAAGCTGGTGTGAAAATGTCATCCATAGCCAGCTTGCTCACAGGATAACTGATTGAATTGTCCTTTGTACAATCCTTTCGTAAGTACGTCTCAATCTGATCAATGGTTGAGATATAGGGCATACAGATTTCTCCACTATCCAACTTCTCTTTGATAAAATGTTTGTCAGTTTCCGCATGCTTGGTCCTATCATGAAGGACTGGATTGTGAGCAATTGCAACTGCCGATTTGCTATAACTATAAAGTCGAATAAGTTCAGGAACCTGTAGCTGCAATTCCTTAAGAATTCTATTAATCAATATTACTTCACACATACCAAGTGCAAGTGGAATTGCTCTGAATTCTGCTTCTGCACTACTTCTTGATACAACTTCTTGTTTTTTACTTCTCCATGTGACCAAGTTTCCGCCAACAGAGGTGCAATAACCAGATGTAGATCTTCCGTCATTGACAGCTCCTGCCTAGTCAGCATCTGTGTATGCTTCTATGCTCAAATTTTGACCTTCCCTATACATTATGCCCTTTGCTAGAGTTCCCTTCAAATGCCGAATATTTTGTAAACTGCTTTACGTGGGCTGCCCCAGGTGCATGCATAAATTGACTCACCATGCTTACTATAAATGTGGTATCCGGTCTTGTATGAGCTAGGTGAATAGACCTTCTGACCAACCGTTGATATCTTCCTTGATCCTTCACTTCGTCCTTCGTGCTTGGTCTCCACTTCAGGTTTGATCCCATTGGTGTATCTGTTGGCTTTCAGTAATGCCTGTTTCTTTCAGCAAATCCAGAACATATTTCCTCTGGTTTACAAACCAACCATCACTGCTCCTGGCAAGCTCCATGTCTAGGTTCTTCTTAACCCTTTGAATTTCTGCAAGATCATTTCTTGTAATTATAATATCATCAACGTAGACAATCATCACAACCAATCTACCATAATTAAGATGTTTGAGAAACATGGTATGATCAACTTGTGATGGACTAAATCCCATCTTCATTGGGGTTTCGATTCTTTCAAACCTAGCACTTGGAGATTGCTTAAGTCTGTACAAAGACTTCTCAAGACTGCAGACTTTCCCTCTACCAAGTTTCTCCTCAAAACCAGGTGGTAATGACATATACACCTCCTCCTGTAAGGTTCCATTTAAGAACACATTTTTCGCATCCATCTGGTGTATGGGCAATTTAGATTAACTGCCATTGGAGCGAAGGTTCAGTGTACTTTATGCCATAGGTTTGCGTAAAACCCGTTTGCTACAAGTCTATCCTAGTATCGCTCCACACTGCCATCTGCCTTACATTTAACTGTAAAAATCCAACTACACCCAACGTCTGTCTTCCCTTCAGGCTTGTTAACAATGTTCCAAGTCCCATTCTGTATAAGAGCATACATCTCCTCCTATACATCCGAGTTCCAGCCCTCATGTTCTAATGCTTCCTCAGCTGATTTTGGCACAAACACATCAAAGACACAAAGGCTCTATTTTGGTTGGTTAACTTTCATTTACTAGATAACTTGACATAGGATATCTAGTGGACCTCTGAGTACAAGAGCGAGCTCCTTTTCTTTGAGCAATAGGTAAGCTTAAATCTGAATCATTATCAGGGATATTTGGTTGATCTAATTCTGGAGATATAAAAGAACCAGATGGAAGAATACCTGGTTGTTTTGAAGAAGACAAGTTTCGAGACTCAAGAGTTGAACCATCATTACTCTTAGTGATTGGCGGTGCTTGGCTTGGATCTGATTCTTCTACCACTTGTCTTCGATTCGTCCTAATATAGACCTAAAGATCAGGTTTCGACAAATTCTGTTGGGTGCACCCAGTGCTTTCTCATTCCAAAAGCTAGCTCAGGGGGTGAGGCTTTCCCTCACACTTATATAATGCGCCCAACCCCTTCTACTCTTTGATGTGAGATAACCCAACAACATCATGTTTGCTTTGTTTTTACTGCATTAGGATGTCGTATGATAATGTGGGTTACTAATTTATCTCTGGTGGGAAACTCATTTGGGAGTGCACGCTACATTCTGAAAGCTCTTTTAAAGATGTACATTCTGAAGTTGAGGGGAAATTAGTGAATGATCTGATATCAACATGTCCCCAGTGCCTTGATGCAATATTCAGCTATGGTGACTATATTTAGTCGTCGATTTAACAAATATTCATGGATCTCTTCTGCTGCACCACTCATCTGGTTATTAAGATTCTGATGCCATTTTATTAGGAGTTGGCATGGAGTAATATGAGATTCAATGGATTGTCCCATATTTAGTGACAAAGGCAAGCATCTGTATGATCGACATGTTGGCATACTTATTCTTGATATCCATCAACTTGGTCCTTCTAAATCATATTACATTCTCGAGTACAATTGATGAAATTTCAACCTTCCACTGTTACACTTTATGTAGCTTTTCTGTTGATTTCTGTATGCTTGTTTTTGTGCCCTTATGTTTCGGACTATTTTAAATCTTGTTTTTGTAGTATTGGCTGCTCGTGTTGATTAATACTATTGACTACTACTTCATAATAAAACCCCTCAATGTTGTATACATGTGAGAAAAGGTCGCTCTTATGTTCTGCTATAGTTAGTCCTCCTTTCTCTATTATATATGCTACCATGCAAGCTGCTCCAGTTTGTAGCATGACCTTTCTCTTTTGATGTGAATGTTAGAACATTATTTTTTCTCTCGATTTGACATCTTTTCTACTGAATCTCGAGTTTCTACATTGGTCATCCCTTAGTAAATAAGTATCATATAAAATTGTCGGCATGTTGATGATTACTACTAGTCTACTATGCTGGCATGAGGGTTACTATCTGCCAAGGGATGATAAATAATTTTATATCTTTAATAGTCTTATTTTGCATACATATTAATGGACACCACTTTTTTCCTACGAAAAATTTGCATCCTTACTTTCTGTGATGGCTTCATTGGACAGGTTGCATCAATGTTTTTTAAGGAGGTGGTATCGCGTTTAGTGGGTTCATTCAGTGAGCGCTGCCGTTTGATATATGGACCAGGAGTCCGAGTCCTTGAGAACTCTTATGGACGGAAGGTCTGAAAAGCTTTTCTACTCCGGCAGAATCATATCTATACTAAACGAACCCATTTTCATGATGCATCTAGAAAGTTATTAGGTTAAGATGAAAATTGTGAGCACACGAGATGTTTCAGTTTTCTCGTGTTCCCAGCACTCTTTGCATCTCATTGATTGTAATCAGACGGAAACAAGTTGGCAAATATTTATTTTGTGCAGTGACACTTTTCAAACCAGATGTATCATTTGTTACAAAGTGAAATGAAAATCTCGATACATTTTCGATTAGACTATCTTGTTTCACGCACTACTTTATTATATTTTAGTTACCCTTTGTACCGCAGAAGCAATTGCAGTTCTGCCTGCAGGTGTAAAGGCAAATGTAAGTGTCATTTTTTCGAACCTGTGAGCTACAGCCAGCGTTTTGCTTGATTAGGTGCCACTCTATTGTTCATTTGTTCTGATCTTTGCAGAACTTGATGAAGAAGCAGGTAGGAAAACGTTGGCAGAGGAACTGAGGAAGTGAACTGGATGATTACTTTCAGTCAATTCATTTATTAGGTAAAGACATTTCTTCACCTCTCCTTTCTTGGGTTTCTCTTTGCGATAGACGACATGGAAAGAAAAGTTAAAAGACGGCTTGAGATAAGAGTTTGGTAATGGATGACAGACCATAAATAAGATTTTGAAGGGAGGAAAACAGAGGAAAAGGGAAACAAAAACAAAAGAAAAGAAAAGACAAGTAAGAAGAATGTTGACTTGCCACCATGACTGGTGCAGTGCAGTGAAACAACCATTACGATGCAACAGGTGAACTTGCATGTAATCCAAGAAAGAAGAGAGTTATGTTAACAGTTTCCATACAAGAAATGCCCCACTCATCTACTATTAGCAGTAGAAAGGGAGACATAATAAGACAATAAGTGAACCTCACACATTTCGTCAATAGGAATTAGTGGAAGCAGAAAGAGCTGTCGTAATCTTTCAACATATATTAATGAATGATGATGCTGTGATATTGATGATTGATCATTTGCTTCCGAGATTCCAAGAAATAATTGATTTCACTTTTATAGGGATACTTCCAGCCAGCTGGAAGAATTGATGATGTGTGCCTTATATTGAAAGGTAGGGTCCTTTCTAAGTCGACCCTTTGCCCACATTGATATCAAAATGGTGGCTCAAGGGAGCAAAAGGGGGTATGATTTGATACTGATATTTATGTTCTGGTGTCTAGGATGGATTTTATTTCAGCCATTAAATTTTGATATCTTCTTGCTTATGATGGTGCACAGCTAGGGGTAGCTGGTTCTGCATATTGATATTTGAAATCAAAATCCTGTCAATATCCAAATCCTCATCTGTAGTGTCCCTACAATACAACCCCTCTCTTATTACGCGAAAAGAAGGATCAAAAGATAATAGAGATAAGTAAGCCTTTCTCTTTATCATCTTCCTACATGCAATAAAAAACAAACCCATAATCGAAAAAAAATAGTTTGTGGTTGATATTGTGTGAAATAACTTTTACCTCCTTCCAGCATTTTACTAAGTTACTAATTTTTTCCATTTACTTTGGTCGTTGAGGAGTTGTGGTGTCGTTGTTAGGTTTCGTCTCATTATCCTTCGCTGATGAACAGTTGTTACTATCGGTTTCAGGTCATATTATATGTATGATATGGTGAACATAAGCAAAACCATATGGCTCGTGTAAATACTAATAGCACGTGTATTAGTATAGGAATAGGATTAGATATGAGAAGGTATCAAAGTTGATTATATGCGGGATAGAAAATGTGGGCGGGCGGGTGAATAAATCATGTCCACCCATTGCTGAGTTTGAATCAAACCAATATCATTACTAATGGGGTAATTTTGTCCACGATTTAAGTCGAATCAAAACTCTCATCAGGACTCACGCCACAAAGGAGACGTTGTTGAATATCTACGAGGTTTAATGAGAAGCAAAGAAGAATCTTGACACAAAGATTCTTCAGAATCAGACTTAGATCACATTTACACTTCCCTTCTTTCTGTACCAATGGCGGCCTGAATTCTTGCCGATTACACCAAGTCTAGTGCTGCAAATTCCACATCAAGTGTGGCTTCACCCGAATAGGATGATGCTAACTATGAGATCAAGAGGAATCTCATCACTTTAATTCAATAGAACTTGAAGTTTGAGGGGAGAACCGATGAGAATCCATGTGCTCATTTCGTGGATTTCTCTGCTTATTTCGGGACTGTCAAACTATGAGGTTTGCCTGACGAAGTAGTCAAAATCAAGTTGTTCAAGTGGTCTCTCTGAGGAGCCGCCATGCACTATGCACCGTGCACCTTGGTATAATGCAATCCCACTATGCACAGTGTACATTGATATGGTGCACTCCGATGATCCACCTTGCCTTTTGAAGATGGTTGACCAGTCAACCTGGTGGTACATTTATAAATTGGAATGATCTAGCCCAAGCTTTTGTAGAACAATATTACATGCCAGCTAAGACTGCAGTTGTTAGAAAATCAATTTCTCGGATTCATTAGGGAGATGGAGAGAGCTTTCATGATTTGTGGAACTGGTATCAGGAGCTATTATCTAAATGCCCTCATCATGGATACACCGATAGTCAGTTGGCAGACATGTTCAGCAGATCCTTGGATCGAGCAACAACAATGCTAGTACATCAACTAGCAAATGGAGATGTCACTGCCGTTACTCCTGCAACTGCTTTACTAACACTTTGCTTCATGTGCAACAAAATCCAGAAATTGGGCGAGGAACACAATTCAACCAGCAAATTCAGTATCCTTTTATCATGTTGACAACATTGCATTAAGAGCTCATGTTAAGGCCTTGGAAAAGAAGTTAATGATGTTTCTTTGAAACTTTCTAACCCCCTTGTTGCTTCTACTTATATTCGTGCATGGTGTGGTGCTTGTGATAGTCAGGGAGAATGCTTAAATTTCATCACCAAACTCCATGACAGTGGAAGAAGTGAATTTCGTGCGCCAAGGCTTCCCTTTCAATCAACAAGGATATGCATATTACAAGGTGAAGAACTTTAGGGGACATCCACAAATGTATAACTTTCCTTACCTTGGAGGACGTTCGGACTTCTATAAGTCTAGACTATTGGATTACAATACCAACAAACAACATCACTTCTCAAGGCCATAACTCGCACCAACAAGGGAGCTTGAACAACAACACTAGTGGACCCAATCAAGGAAGCAACTATCAAGGACCACCAGGTTTTCCGAGCAAGCCAAATCAGCAGCAACAACCGAATAATTTGGCCACTGCTGGAGGAATCAACAAGGGCGTCATCCAAATGATGAAACCCATGCCGACACTTATGAATTCCAAGGCTCGATCAAGCAAAAGAGCTCACGGATTTGACCCCATTCAAGTCGTGACAAGAACTAGATTTAAAGAACAACAATTAAGCAATCATTCATCACCAAATATCCAACAAATGGCCGACCCTATATTTTACGGAGAATATCATGGCTCAATTTCTACATCACAACCAAAAACACTATGAGATTAGCTACTCATGTCACAAGAAGAGAAAATCAAGAAAACCTAACCATCATCTTGTTGAAGATATAATGAATCAAAGTCGCTTCAATCTTCACTTTCGGTCTTCTAATTCCAATCCAAGCTTTGATCTTCAATGGCGACTCCTTCGGCTCTTCAATCGTACTTCTATGGATGAAAAGTGGAGGTATTTTCTAGAGAAATTCGGAGAAAAATTGTCAGGGAATTGTTGAAGAACTACCTCATCTCTCTTTCGTTAAATCGCTCTTTTTAAATGGAAACTTTCGAAATAGAGAGGTGCATGATATATATGCATATGGAAGAAGCAGAGGAAAATCTTGGATCATCACCCCAACAAACGCCCCTGATTTGCCGAGACATATCCAGAAGATTAGTACAATCATCACTAGCGATAGAAACTGGTCTCTGATGCCAAGAACTACATCTGGGATGATCCTTACCTCTACCATTCAAGCGCAGACAGAGTAATCTGATGATGTGACACCTTGTAAGAGTCGCTTAACATCATGCTCTCTTACCACACCGGCTCCACTAGGGGACATTATAGGGGAAATTGCCTTTGCTCGCAAGATTTGGGATGCAGTTTTTTACAGGAGGACGATCTGGAAGGATTTTGATAGATACGTGAAGAATTGTGATGCTTTCCAACATATCGGTAACATTTCAAACAAGAATGAAATGCCTATGACTATTTCTATGCTTGTAGTAGAAGTGTTCGATGTATGGAGTATTCATCTTACAGGCCGTTTTCCATCGTTCCATGGTAGCAAGTATATCCTTGTTGCTGTGGATTATGTGTCAAAGTGCACAAAGGCCTAAGCGCTGCCTACTAATGATGGTAGGATAGTGGGAAAGATTATCCAACACATGTTTATGCGTTTCGGCGCCCCACTTCAATCGAGTGTTTGGAATATGGGCACTCACTTCCAGGGTCAAATTAATAGAGTTTGCAAAAAAATTATCGTAACTCATCGGTTGACCACCGCTTACCATCCACAGGCAAGTGGTCAAGCGGAGGTGATGAATCATGAGCTTAAGTGGATTCTTGATAGGACAGTCGATCAATCTCGTAAGGTCTGGTCGATTTGGCTCGATGAAGCTCTATGGGTTATCAAACCGCCGTCAAGACTCCTATTGACACTTCACCATATTGACTGGTTTATGGCAAGGCTTGTCATTTACCGGTCGAGTTCGAGCATAATGCGTGGTGGGTCATGAAGCTACTAAACATGGATGGTAGTCTCACAGTTTCAGAACGCAAATATCAGGTCCTTGAGCTAGAGGAGTACATGTTTAATGCTTATGAGAGTTCGTGGCTATACAAGGAGAGGATTAAACGCATCCATGATGCTAAACGTCAAGGTATCAAGGAGTTCGAGAGAGGGGATAAGGTGTTGCTCTATAACTCCTGCCTCTGGCTGTTCCTTTTGGGAAACTACAATCAAGATGGTTAGGACCATATAAAGTTACACATTCCTTTCGCTACAGGACTGTGGAGATCACACATCCGAAACAGTCAAGGTCAATGGTCAGCATCTCAAGGGATATCTTAGTATGAAGCCTACTAAGAGAGGTGAAGTTCACTACATTACCGATGCCAAATAAATGGTCAGGTATCGTCTAGTTCAAGGACGTTAAAAAAAGAGCGCTTCATGAGAGGCATCTCATGTCTGGAGTTAGTATTTCGCATTTTTTAAAGTCATATTGCATGTTTAGGTGTTAGATCGAGTCTAGAACGTGATACTTGAGTTCCATCTCAGTTCCAAGTTGTCGGTGTGAAGAGAAGCGTCGATTGTTTTTTAGGTCTGAAAAATCCAGGATAGGGTAAGACACGATATTTGACACAAAATCCCTATTTCACCGGTTAAAGATCATGCTACTACTTGTTGTATGTGTTTAAATAATTTGTGTCTTGAGCCATATGAAACTGGACTAGTGGGCCATGGAACTTTATTGTTATATGGCTTTATGATTAAGGTTTAAAATAAATAACCCAAATCATTACAACCAATCTGCTAACCCTAAAACATGTCAAGTTTTAAAGTTTTATTGTTATTTGGTAAGAAATATTTGATTTCAGATAATTCAAATATTTATCTCCCAGAAACCTACTGCTCCCATGGTTAGTTTGTAACCAGTTTTAAACATCAAAACAAAGTAACTTATTTATATCCTTTCAATCCAACCAAATAAAACATCGAAACAACTTTTTCAATACAAACTATCAACAAAATAAAAGTCCTCCCTTACATCGAATAATTTTATTATAAACACAATCGTTTTATTATGAAATATACACAAAATAAGAGGGCTCTGATACCACTGTAGGAAATAATTTTAGATGCATACACGACAATCGTAGTGGAAATACGAAAGCATCGAACATCCAAACCGAGTCGTTTCCATATAAATCAATAACAAATATTTTCACGATTTACCTCTTGAAGAGTGATTACTAGCTCAACAACTAGTATTTGTCGAAGCGTTTAGATCGATTACGACTTTTGAGAGCTTCACGTGTAGCTCCCCTACTTAGTCCACAGTTACTAGGTTCTGGATCTCCTCGTCAACGCTTGCTAGAACGGTTTTCTCTCGAAAGGCGGCTCAAGGCTTGGAATAAACTATTACAACTAACAGTATATTTATAGAGTTGCTCATTAAGCTGAACCCTTTTGGGCCACCAACCACTAACGCTAATCCATATTGGATTAGAACATTGATCCGGTCCATACGATCAGCGTGTGACCTTGTACGACCAATAATTGAGAGTGGCCTCTAGTAAGACATGTTAACTCCTAACCGACCCGAATTAATTTGGATTAATCAGGTCCAACATTTTACTAGTTCATATGCGAACTTTGGCAGAAGGACATATATCCTTCACTCACCTCTTATTTCGTAGCACCATTCGGCCCTAGATACTTAGAAGTCACTAATTCGATATCGCTAGGGAGTTCAAAGTCCATCCCAATCGGTTTTTTTAGTTTTTTTGAGTATTTGATTTTCGGGAATTGTGGTGTTGGAGCTATTAAGCGATAATACTCATGTTTCTAGTAGGACAATTTTTATGATCTGAACACAATAAATGCGTTTTTGACTTCTTTGAAACGGATTAAAAACACACGGTTCACACCTCTTCAAAAAAGTTCGAATGAGGGTTTTTGATATTTATGATGGCTATCTACTTCTATCTACAACTACTTCTATGGAGGTTCTGAGAGGGCTCCAAACTAAAAAGACTATGACTATGATGAAAGATAAATTAGCAGAGTGTTTGCTTGATGAGATTTTTTTTCTACTTCTCCTTTGATTGTCTTCTTGTATTTATAGGATGTTGTGAAATGTTACTGTCGTGAAAGGTTACTGTCATGGAAGCTTCCTCCCACGTCGTAAATCGTGGGCACGATCTCTTCACTTCTTCAACTGTGCTGGATCGTGTGTTGACGCTTTCTTCTTTGCCTTCAGCTTTGGTATTATCTTGTTGGTGGGATACCTTCGGGCATGGAGTATGAATATGGGTCATCAACAAGATGATGATACTGGATGGCAGTGATGAGATGGTAGTAGTGGTATGTATGGCACTTGGATGGCAATACTAGATAGTAGTGCAGAAATTCGCCATTTAGACAAGTGTGACTAGATGGCATTAACCATAATTATTTGTCATTAGACTAGGATGATGGTATAAACCGTAATTATTTGTCATTAAACTAGGGTGATGACATAAATCGTAATTATTTGTCATTACAGTAGGATATTGGCATAAACCATAATTATTTGCCATTAAACTAGGATGATAGCATAAACCATAATTATTTACCATTAGACTAAAATAATAACATAATCGATAATTATTTATCATTAAAATTCTATATTTATTGTCACATTATATATATTCCCTTATTTTACTTTATTCCACTAAAAATTTATTTTAATGTAAACACTCAACAAATTTTTCACATCATCACAGAGCTATTTGATTTCCACCACTGTGATATAAACCCCTTAACGATTCGGCATTTTTGGCTTGATCGCTTGCGAGGAATCGAAGTCGATCGATTGGGGGTGGGCCGAGGTGGTGGTATTGAGGGGTTTTCACTTTTTGGTAGTAAAGGTACGATTCTTTGTATAACATGAATAGTCGGCCCTGAATATCTAAAGATAAACTTTAAGTGGCGTCTCTAGGTTTTCTACATTAGATTAGAATATAGAATCATGCTTCAGGAGGTGCATGCTAGGGTTAAACTTAGGCTGATCTTTTTGAAAAAAAATGTAATTTGAGTGCTTCTATTGCACTACAATTAACAATTTCTGCAGCGTGTGTCGAATAATCAAGTCCGGATTCTCGCCGAAGATGAACGAGATTTCGACTCTGTCGACGAGGTGGCGGGCGCACGCGGCGATTCTGGAGATTCTTGAGGAGTTCAAATTCATGAATTACAAAACACAAACCTCACATTTTTACTATTAGGAAAGCTCTAAATTCGAGCCAATAATTGCTCCAATAAAATTACACCGCTGCTAATATATTTACCTAAAATTAAAATAATAAGATTAGGGGTTAGGGTTTTAGAGATGTCGTTAGAGGTTTCAAAGTTAGTCCCAATCGCTAGCTTGAAAGGAATTGATTTAACATTAAAATGTGAATCTTATGACCGGCTACTGTTGTCGGATGTCCAAAATTGTACAGTGCCGGAGAGACGGAGACTATCAGTTGTTATGAATGCAATAAACTTATTTTGGAATAATGAAATAGAGATATGAATCTATGAAAAGCTTATATGAACTTTGATTCAAGTTAACAAATTCGCTGATGGATGAAACAGAGAAGTGAAGGAAATATATTACTGGAATTTTTTTTATAGGCATGATTAAATCGAAAATGACGTAGACAGTGAAGTCGAAACCTAAATTACAAAAAATGTCACTTCTCAGAATTATTGAATTATTCTGTAACCGGAAATCTATTACGTTTAACCCGAGTTCAACCCAGATACGGATTGAGCTCACATTTTAACTTGTTTAGTGCATTTTAACCAATCTTGTAACCAATTGACGTTAACCTAATTCACTGAAAATCGAGTTTCAGTTACCCGCACTTCATAAACTAATTGAGTTACTAAATTACAGTTACACAAAAGTTTGGGTGTTAAAACAAAAAACTGGTTTGCTGTAATAATTCAAATAATGAAACTTTTCAAATGTGCGGCGCGGGCGTAGAATCGGCGCGCGGCGCGTCGCACTCTGTAAATCTTGAAAATTGCCTTTTTTATAATTTAGATTTCAATTTAACTGTCTACGTAATTTTCTATTTAATCGTGCCTATAAAAAAATTGTCCATATATTACTCTCATGAAAGGAAGAAGAATCAAGTTCAAATTTTATTAGAATACATTAATAAAAGCTGATTTTGGAGGCACTATAATGTAATAGTAAAGATGTGAGGGTGTGATTTGTAATAAGTATTATTATCTATTAAACTATGATTAATAATAAATATGATAATTGAAAATAATTAAATTTTAAAATTTTATTTATTCTCAACCGTCGAGATCGAAAATTAAAAATGAACGTTCATGATAAATTTACGTAACCCATAAAAAACTGGGCACACTGAAACTATACAAAAGAATTCACCTTTAATTTATCTACTAAAAAATAATGGGGTTTTGATATTAGTTCAAATAATATGTAAACAAATAACGAATTAAGATGAAACGCAATTCAAATTATAAAAATGGACAATAACACAATTTATTCTTTGTCAAAGATCGTTATGTTCTAATAACTTGAGTTGTTGGAGGAGGGTTAATAATATATCTTATACTATTTATTAACATACTTCTCAAACGAAAGCCAACTTACAGATTTGAAGTTTGTACAGGCTCACCATACCTTATGCTTAAATCAACTGTTAATATTGGGCGTCGTGGAGATTCGAACACACAACCGTTTGGTCTAAATGCTTTTATATCATGTCAGAACCATTATATTCCAATAACAGTAAGTTATTGAAAAAAAAGTTAATAATAAATCTTATATCACTCTCTAATAGTTTGAACGGACTGCACAAATAATGTGTGGTCCAATCTAGGTTCGTCAGCAAAAGTTAACTCCGTTAAGTACTTAGACAAAATTTAATAGAAGTGATTTGGGTCTGGGGTTTCATTATAGAGGAATACGGTAGATCATATAGATCATATAGAATAATGATATATGCATAGAATGCCTGATAACATGCTGACATACATACAATAACTTGAAGAAAAACACTACCAAAGAAAGAAAATAATTTAGGTCTCTAACTCCCATGACGATCTCTATGTCCTCTTCCGTCTCCATTCCAACGAATCGTCGGAGACAGTCACATCTCTCCGGTACCCTGCCGGCGGGACTGAATAAGGATTAGTACAGGCTGCGCCACGTACGTAGTGTATGGCCTCCAATAACGCTTATACGTATTGGCTACATAACAGATCTCCCCTGAAGACTATATTTTGAATCCCTACACCTGCATTATTGTCCATTTCTGTAATTTGAGTTGGATATCATCTAAATCTTTATTTCTGATAGGGCTAGAATTTGTAGCATTTATCTACCCTTATTCTACACGCATTCGAGTGGTTATTAGCATTTTCGTACTTCAATTCTCTTCAATTTCGCGTTTTGGCATATTGCGTATAGATCCGTTCATTTGATCGTTTCGGTCCATTTGATGTTTTCCGTAGTGTTTGTTACTTACGGGTATTAGGGAGATAGGGGATCGACCATGAAGCCAAGAGCGTGATGTGTAGAGCATTCGGAGTTCGAGAAAGAAGGTCGAGATTGGACTTGGCGCGGCAGGGACCGCACGCCGTGCGATCCATCAAACTACTCAAGAAGCACGGCGTTGAAACATGAGCACGGCGTGCACTGATGCACGCCGTTCAACCCCTTGAGCGTCGAGGAATGGAGGAAAAGTGGAGCTGCACGGCGTGCACAGCTGCACGCCGTTCTTCCCTTTTTTGAGTCGCGGAATGAGCACAATTGAAGATGCACGGCGTGCACCGATGCACACCGTTCACCTGCTTTTGGTGCGCGGAACAGACTCCTTTGGAAGGTGCACGGCGTGCACCTTGCCAGATCCAGCTGCAACTATAAAAAGGGAAGGTGGAAGAGAAAGTAACTTTTTCCCCAACTCGATTTTCCCCAATTTCTCCCGAGTTTTCTCTGCAAAAACCAGCTCCCAACCTCATCTAGAGCCCAAATTGAAGATCTAAAGGAGCTGCCTTTGAAGGATTGAAGCTAGGAGTGAAGCTAGGAGATCAAGAGCATCGATTGGAGGAAGATAAAGCCGATTATTTTTCGTAATAAGATGGTTAGGTCTTCTTTCCAAATGCTTTCTTCTAGAATCATGTTGAGCTAATTTCCTTGTGATTCTTGGATGAGATGTAGGAATTGAGCTATGAAACCTGTCTTGGATGCTTAAGAACAACGTTTGTGGATGTTTTATTTGGAATGAAAGATTGTCTTGATTGTTTGGGTGTTCAACCTAATTCTTGTCATGGCTAGAATTAGGTCAAATGTTTGAAATCCTTTGCTTGGGATAGGCTTAGGAATTCAATAGGTTGGCAATCGAGGATAGAATTAGGTTATTGGTGGGGTAAACCGATAACCGAATCCTACCTTTTGTGTTTTTCCCGGTTTTAAGTGAAAACCATGTTGTAATTGGCGGGCGCTCTGGTTTGCACCCAATGGACCAAGTTGGGTGTAGTTATCAGTAGCTTAGGCGTTGATGGACCAAGTTAACGTTATTTCTAATTACTCATGGGTTCTTTTGATTCGGGAAAGCACCCTTTCACTTTGTAGAACTCCTTGGAGTTCATTACTAGTTAGCCCGTTTAAGGGGATTTCTACCTTAATCGGGAAGCTAGTAGTGGAAATCTGCGTGCATAATCGTGCCGCGGATTCATACGAGTGGTAGGAGGATTCTTTTCTTTCAAATCAGATCCACATTCGTTTGTTGTGAATGCATTCTAACGGTCGAGCTTAAGAACTCGTCTCTTCCAAGAACTCGCTTTCTCCTTTGAATCAACTTTAAGTCCTTTAGTTTAATTAAGTTATTAGAATAATTAGTATTAAAAATCAAATCTTTTAGCCTAAACCGTGTTGACGAATTCGAGTAGAAGCATATCGAGAGGGACCTTCGGACACAAACGACACTTGTGTTGTCGGAATAACTTCACAGTTATTCGGGCGATCAATTTCGTATTAAATCGTGTCATCAAATATCAAAACCCAAATAACTGAGTAATCAAAACCAAAATAAAATCTCTACTTAAAAACTGAATGGGTAGGTTAGAATGATGAAAGAAATAGGGATGAGATGAATGAATTGATATGGATAGGAAATATAGAGGATTTGATTCCCGATTGTAGGGAGGAGTTTTGATACGGATCGGCCCTTTTCCTGATACGGCCAACCATAAGCTCTGCACCCTACATTGCATACAGCAGGCAGTAGCTAGTAATTGCAATAATGAGTTGCGATGAAAGCAGGCAGTGCTTTTTCCCTCAGCAAACTAAAGAAGCTAGCTAGGCTGGCTGGGGAAGGCCCCTCTTTTTGTTGGGTTATATTCAGGTATTGACACCTGCCCCTCTCTTCCCTACTCACTACTGACATCAAGATCCCAACTTAGATTTCTTATGTTTCAGTTGTTTTTGGGCAAAAGGACAAACCCATTTGGACGATGACGTGTCGACCAATTGTGCTCTCTTCTTCCCCCCAGACATCTTGCATGCTACTACTGCCCTATTCCAACGTCTCGTGTGTATTATTCACACGACTGCATCCCTACATCAATCTGTTTCAGCAAATTCCTACAATCACTTAATACTTGATTAGCAGCACAATAATTTCCATGTCCAATTATTATACGTTGAAATCATCATATTCATAGACTCTTCAGTCTTCATATGCAACAATTATTATTACTATTATTATACGACTGCTCTCCTGTATAAAAACTACTCTGATCATCAGTCCCTGTCTCCCCATCTCCATGTATGTAATGTAAGGGTTAGTACGTGAAAGCTCATGATGGGTATAACTATTCACTGTGGTAAACACTGCTGCCCATATATATTTATTTGCTGTCTTGTCGGGAAGCAAACACCAATTTTGGAATATGCAATACTCACCATAACTTTCTACTTCAAATGGTAAACGAAAAGAATTATTAATGGATATATATATATATATATATATATATATATATGTTGAGTAGATGAATATTTTCTTCTGCTTTAAGTATCCACTTTATCTACTCATCAGCTCCCATTTATGGATAAGGGGAGTGCCATACATTTGTATCAACAATGTGGATAAGCACACACATTGTTCAATGTATTTATTTCACCATAATAAGCTCTCTTCGCTCATTCTTCCGTTGCCCGAGTTCCCATAAAACTTATATGTTCCGTCTGACGTCACGTTGGCTCGCAAATTTACAGATGAAGATTCTTGCAAACGTGTCCCAACTCTTTATGATGCCCTCGCCTAGGTTGAGATATACCAATCGATGGTGACTCCTCTGAACATCCTAATGAATGCTTGATAGTACATGGCACATTTGTGCATTTGCATAATGATCTCGAATAAGGTCACATGCTCGTCATGCCTTTCCTTACCCTTATACACTGAGAAGGCTGAAGGAGAGAACCCACACGGGAGTGGTTCTGCTAAGAACTCCGCTAATAATGGGTTCTTTATGGCCTTCTACCTAAGGTAAGAGGGCACGAAGAATTTGAGCATCTCGTCAACGTTATCTATTGCATTGATCCAACAGTTTTCATTGGAAGAAGTTCACAGAGTTGTGCTCAATAGCGCTAGGGATAAAGCTTCAGGGTCGGACGGCTTCCCAATGGACTTCTACAAGCATAATTGGGAAACGGTTAATGATAGTCGAATGGGGTACCATTTTCGACTATATCCACAAAAATTAGCAATTCTATCTATACCAAGGTTACCACGAGGTTAGATAGATAACTTCAGTGGAATAAAACTTTAAGTGCAAGATAAAACAAAGTAAAAAGAGGTCGACACAAGACGTTTGTTAAAGAAGTTCGACTCTCCGTCCCAAGATACCGCTTGAGAGACGATGATATTAACTTTTACTGTTAACCAACCGTACTCCAATGTACAACACGATTTCTACATTGAAGATCAAATCCAACCTTCGAGAACCTTCCTAGGCAGACGTGCCTATCCTCGCTTAGAATCTCCCACTCTAAGCATTACCTCCAACTCCGGAGAAAACCCGTACCACACTTCGGTACATTGATTCCTTGATACTTCCTATCCAAACTATCGAGCTACCTCGTGTACACCACACGATTATAAGACTTTCAGAATTTTAAGAATGAGCAAGAGAATTGTTTTTAGAAAGCTTGGTTTGCTCAACTACAAGCTTTCTCTATTTATATCCAAGGGGTTGGCTATCATTCCTTCATTAATGCATTGATCATGCATCACTTCTTTCCAATTGTACTTCATGTCAATCCCAATTTTCATGCTTGATTGTCTCCTTGGAATACTTTATGGAAAGATGACTATGTTCATTCTCTTCATTAGGTTTCTCTTTCTTGCGATCTTTCTTGATTTGTGATGTTGAACTTGATCTGCTCCAATTGATCATCACTTGATTTGCTCCAATGATCATCTCTTTGATTGTACTTGACATACTCCATGATCATTTCTTGATTGTGTTGGATTTTCACTTTGACAAGCTTCAAAGTTCAACAAAAACCCCCTAAGATCGTCATAACCTTGGAAAAACAAAGACAATAACACGTGCACCAAACTTTTCTTGCTTGTGCGGGTTAGTGTACGAGAACGAGTGCGAAGGCACCACAATCACATGGTCAGATTAAACAAAATCAAGTAAGTAGTAAGATTCATTATGTAAGAGACAATATCTTCACGACATGAATTATGGTGATTTCCAAGTCTTCCTTGAACGACTCGCATAATTCATCGGAGGGGATTTTTGTTCATGATTGTAATCATGAGTGGTGATCGTAGATAAGCTTCATCCAATAATTTCCCCCTAAGCTTGTCATCGATCATTTCATATCCTGCAAAAATGAAACACTACCTTCCAGCTACATTTGTTGGTTGTTATTGTTAAGTATTCATATAACGTATTAACCATGGCATTGATCTTTTCATATCCTACAAAAATGAAACACTACCTTCCAACGACACTTGCTGGCTGTTATTGTGAAGTATTCGTATAACATATTAACCATGGTGAAAAATATTAACCATGGCGGAGGCCACAATTCCAAAGCCACACAACAAAATTTAAAGCACAAGGAATAACCAAACATATGTAAGATTGGGGTAGTTAAACTCCCCCTAACTCAAAGCACTTATTAATTTTAAAGATAAGGTGAGTTTCACAAAATCCTCTTAGTGGCTTTGGTGAATACAAGTGATTTTCTCCCCTTGTGGCCAAGCATGATTTCTTAGGAAAAAAGATCCTTTTCCTTAGCTATTTTCACCATATATAATGATCAATCCTCCAATTTTGAGTTTTAAGAATATCTTTCTATTCTCACGCATGTGGTGGGAGCCTCTGATGTCTAGCATTTTTAGTTCTAGCTCCCAACATATCCTGCACACTTAACATTGATTAGGCTTTTTAGGTACCCATTTTGTTCTAACTTCCTAGTGCCGCCAAGAATTCGGTTCTTCCTCTGTCGGATAGGGCAGGACGCCCTAGCCACAAAACAGAACCTATGACGGCGAAAGTGCTCCCAGAACTCGAGATGCACAATTTGTAGCTCCGAGAATGAAGGTACTTCCCATTGTTTCTTCTCCCGTCCCCACGTCTGGGACACATGGACGAAATCCTTTGGAATTCTCGACCTGACCTCGCCCCCTCATGCACTATTGAATGGCTTATGTCAATCCATAATGGAGCCTCCAGGAAAGACACCCTATTATGTGTGGCTACCTTGTGGAACATTTGCAGGGCTAGGAATGAGATGATCTTTAGGAATAAAGCCCTCGTGATCGAGACTACATGTATCTTGTCCTCCCGCCTAAGAGAGGAATGGAGACACAATCTTCACCCCCACCCCCTGACACGGACTACTCAAGTAGTTTCGTTTGCACCTTGTCCACCGCCAGGCTTAGCCAATTTACATGATGTTTGATGTGATGGCTCTATCTCACAGTCTACATTTAAGGCGAGATATGATATCGTCTTTATGAATTCCCAGGGACAGGCTGTAGATGGCTATGCGGGCTCCTTGATTTTCTCAGACCCAACAGTTGCGGAAGCAAAATCCCTACACATGGAAATCAAAGTAGCTGCAGCTCCAGGCATCCCGTCAAGCGTCTAGACGAATTGCCTCATCCTTGTGGAGGGACTCTGCAAAGGACTTAACTGTTGGCCCTAGCAATATGCGGCCTGGATGCACCATATGGCCTTTCTCTTCCAAAAAAATCAGCACATACGAGTCTCCTTTACACCCCGACGTAACAATATCTTGACGGACCGAATTGTCAAAGTAACTGTTAATGGGATGTTTTCAAAAAATTGATTACATTACACTTATTTTACTGATCCTTTATTATAATGTTTCGTTTTATTCTCCTCGAATAAATATAATGAGATTTTCAATAAAAAAAGCTAGGTTTAGGTCACGAGGATTTTGGTATTAATGTCAACCACAAATGAGAAACCATTGATTGTATAGTAATTCCATTTTATCTCCAATGTTCACCGTTCACGCATGTCAATTCAATTTGTCAGTTATTACAAAGTCAATGGCCAGAAGAAAACCCTAGTATATTCCAGGAGGGGATATGTGTTTGTCATTAGTAGCATAGTTTTAATGTCGGTTCTATGTAGATTAGAGATAAAAAAAAATCAATGTGGTTTCTATGTGCAATAATCATGGGCAGATCTAGGGTGATTTCTAGAAAGCCTTCACTCTCTTTTTTATATTCAAAGTGGGGGGAGGATTGTATTCAACCGGTGTTTTGTTCAACCGTATTCCAAAGAGAGGGGATGTCATTAATGAAGCGGGGTAGTTTAGGTTTTTTATAAAATATTTTATTTTTATTTTAATCCTTATGCCAATTGCAGTGCTCCCCTTCCATTAACGATGACGAGGATGAAGCTTCCGTTTTTCTGAGTTAGCGGAGCCCATATCGCCGAAGGCTGAGATGGAGGGAGAACCTCAAATCCGAGAAGGTGAAAAAACTTTCAGATGCGGATCTGAGAAGCTCGGTTGACCTTGCTTTATGAGTTTCTGACAATTCTGATTAGAGATAAAAAATTTATCTGAGTAGCTCTGATCAAGTTCTTTAGAGATTAGAGCATTTGAGTAAAATAGTGTTTGGTTACAGAAGTGGAGGAAAGGCTCCAAAGAGCTGTTGCGGTGTCGGCATCGGCGTTTGACACATCCAAGAAGATGAAGTTTGAAAAACATGGTAAATAACCATATGGTCCCCAAATTTTATCTATGTTTTAACTCCCAAAGTTTCGTAAAATAACCAACGTAAGGTGTAACTTTTAACAATGGTCATCTGCGGACCAAAAACGTTTTCAGTGAATGCAAATTGGCCTAGAAAGTTACGAATTATAATTATGATTATAACATGTTATTATATATGTGTTTACAACTGGTTATATTAATGATTTATAATTGATTATAATCAATTATAATTTATGTTATTATAATAATTAGAATTAGATATAATTATTGATTATAATCAGTTATAATTATTGATTATTTTTTATAACTGATTATAATTATTTATTATAATCAGTTATTATATATAACCGATTAAAATTATTAACTATAACTGATTATAAAAATTAATTACATTTGATTAATCATAAATAAGTCGCTTAGGTCTTCTAGTGGAGTTTCCTAACTGCTCTAGGCCAGTTTGTATTAACTGGAGAAGTAATTGGGCCTCAGCTGACGTGTACAGAGCTTAGTCGTAGTTAGTTAGAAATTTGTTAGATAGCAATTCTAGTCTTCTCTTGTATTAGTTGAAGTGTAATTATAGAGTCTCTAAGTAAGTTGATCAAATAAGCAAACATAATTTTCAATTCACATTTTCACAAGATGATATTTTTAATGTTAATTACTTGTTATGATGTTTGTTATTATTAATTAAATATATGTTTTAATCAAATAATAATATTAGTAGAGATGGTAATCATCCATTTTTTCTTTGAGGAGATCAGGATTCAACTGATATAGATCGTGATCTACTGAGTCAATGTCCGGTTATGACCATCGACATAAACCACTCAACCAATATCGGCTTCCTTACCGGTTTGCCGTCAGACCAGTTTGACCGGCCAGTTGGATCTGGTTCTGACAATATTTCTAGTCGAGAGAAGATTGATGATTTGTTATATTCTTAATAGATATAAGGCATAAATGAAGATAAACACCAATTCTTTATGACATAGAAGTTCTTCAGCTGCTATGTAAGAAACGTCTATGCTACACAAATATTGAAGTCGATCCTTACCCCGACCAACTTCCACCATATCTCCATATCAGCAAATAGAAGAACCTCATTCTCTTCTTCCACCAGCCAAAGCTAGCGTTGCACAAGCTAAATTAATTCTGCATTGTCAAGACACTCGGCACATCATTAACCCAACACCAATGGAACCTCCCCTGAAAATTAAAGCAGCTTATCACCTTCTCCCAAAGATTGTTGAAAATCGGTATGTTTGACTCTGGTTTCGCGGTATTTTTGTTACAGAATAAATAAATAAAATTGTGCAAAAAAACCTCATCACGAGTACCCCTCCCGTCCGAGCAAAAAAATCGAAAGAAAAATACATAATATAGTGTGAAAACAATTTATACAATACACAAATATTTGGAAATAAATTTGATAAAATTAAATTTGGAATTTTGTTTTTAAGTGGAAATCAGACCCTGGAATTTTTCCTTTTTATCGTAAAATTATTATTAATGTGTGTGTATAAATTGTCTCGCAACCCACCAATCATAAAAAATAATGAGATGACGCATACAAATATACTTTTGGTGTTTTGTCTTGATCCACAATGTTCCAAAAAAACAACCGATTTTTACCCTTCCCCAAACTAGTATATATACTACACAATCCCACCTCTCCTTCTATTGCAAGGACATCTATTTGAGGACCCCCCAAACAACAGAAAAACAAAGAGGTAATTAATCCTCTCTACATTTCTCCAGGAAATACTACAACACAAAGCTCCTTCCAGAGATTTTTGGCCACCATTCTTATAACCAAGCAAATCACAGGGACAGAGAGAAAGAGAAATGGGCGATGGATTCTTTCTCAATATCCTACTACTAGTAGTAGTATTCATCATCATCATCATCATCATCATCACTCTCTCTTGCTACTTATTACTGATCACCAAAATCAGAAAACCTCACCTCCTCCCTCCTGGCTCCATGGGGTGGCCTGTGGTGGGCGAGACTCTGCAGCTATACTCACAGGATCCATCCATTTTCTTCTCATCCAAACAGAAAAGATATGGAGAAATATTCAAGACCCACATCCTAGGTTGCCCTTGCATCATGCTTGCTAGCCCTGAAGCTGCACGATTCGTTCTTGTCACTCAAGCTCACCTCTTTAAGCCCACCTACCCTAAATCTAAAGAGCGACTCATAGGCCCCAAAGCCCTCTTCTTCCACATGGGAGATTACCATCTCCGTCTCCGCAAGCTCGTCCAGTCAGCTCTTTCTCTCCACCGTCTCCGCAGCTTGGTCGGAGATGTCTCCTCCCTCACCCTCTCCGCCTTGGATTCTTGGCACGGCGGCCAGATCGTTACCACATATGAACAACTCAAAATGGTACGACCCACATTTTTAATGAAAAAATTATATATAATATTCAATATATATACCATGCTTTAAACTATATATATAATGTACGTACGTAGATTCTAAAAATTATCTTATGGGTGGACACGCAGTTGTCGTTCGAAGTTGGAATCCTGGCGATTTTCGGACACCTGGAAGGGCATTACAGGACAGAGTTGAAAATGAACTATGGCATCGTTGAAAAAGGCTACAATTCTTTTCCCACCTCTGTTCCTGGATCTCCTTACAAAAGGGCTCTTACGGTCAGTACAAAAAAAAACCCCAAGAAATTTTTACAATTCAGTACAAAAGTATTTAATTGTTGTTTCAAAGAAAAAGTATTATAATTAATGTTTATTTGCAGGCGAGGAGGAAGCTAAATGAGATATTAGGGGCCATAATTAGCGAGAGGAAGGAGAAGAAGTTACTAGAGAAGGACCTGTTGGGCTGTTTACTAAACTCCAAGGACCAAAGGGGAGAGGAGTTGACCGACGACCAAGTTGCCGACAACATCATCGGAGTTCTGTTCGCCGCTCAGGACACGACGGCCAGTGCCATGACTTGGATTATCAAGTACCTCCACGACAACCCCAAACTTCTCGAGGCCGTCAAGGTAACGTGTTCTGAGACAAGCTTGTTTCAAATTCAAAATTCATTGCCTGTCATACTAATTAATTACTAGTCTTGTTATGGATCGATGATGTAGGCTGAACAGAAGGCAATTCAAGAATTGAATGAAACAGACAAGCGTAGTAGTAGTAGTAGTAGTAGTAGTAGTAATGAGACGACGGTGACTTGGAGTCAAACTCGTAAAAATATGCCTTTCACTCACAAGGTTCGTATTCAAATGAATTGATTACTGGTCATATTCAAATCATGTTACCATATACAGTAAGTAGTCTTTTATGCAGCTAAGTACAAATTTGAATATAGGCTATATATGGTGGGTGAATATTATTAATGCAGGTTGTGTTAGAGAGCCTGAGGATGGCAAGCATTATAGCGTTCACGTTTAGAGAAGCAGTCACTGACGTCGAATACAAAGGTATATATATCGTATTTACAACTAACCGTACTGCTTGAATTAATTTGGTTCGGTTCGCGAGTGTGTAGTATAGTATAGTACATGACTGAGACTTGTAGATATTTTTGATTTGGTGGGGGAGACAGGGTACCTTATTCCAAAAGGTTGGAAGGTGATGCCCTTATTCAGGAACATTCATCACAATCCAGAATATTTCAGTGATCCTCATAAATTTGAACCTTCAAGATTTGAGGTATTATATGCAATGAATATGTGGATAATAAATCACTTCTTTTCTTTTTCTTTTTCTTTTTCTTTGTTTTCATTTTCTCTTTCTTTCTTTCTTTCTTACTACTCCTAGTATGTCTGGTTGTAACTTTTTCTATTTTTAAAAAAATTGAAAATGGATAGGTTGCAGCAAAGGCGAACACATTTATGCCATTTGGAAATGGGGTGCATGCTTGTCCAGGAAATGAGCTTGCCAAGCTGGAGATGCTTATCTTCATCCACCATCTGGTCACCAAGTACAGGTAAACTCTACTGCTACTACTACTGTTAAAATTATGTACAAAAATAAATATTTTTCCTTTTTCTTTTTATCTTATGGCAAGTAATCTTGGACAATATTTGTTGACCCACAAAAAATTTGAGGAATAAAACGAAAGAGGGGATGATGATTTTTTTGGCTTGTCCTTTTTTTCGTGTGTGGTGTTATTGCAGGTGGGAAGTGGTTGGAGATGAAAGTGGGACACAGAACTGCCCATTTCCAGTGCCAATGAATGGACTCCCAGCTAGATTTTGGAATACAACAACACCAAGTTCCCAGCACCTTAACTAAGCCTTTAGCTAGCTAGTTAGATTCTCTGCAAATTTAATCAAGTAGACCAACCCATCGAATAATCTTTAATATCTTAGACGACTCTAATTAATCCATCTTTGATCCCCTTAATTAAGATGAAAAGCAATCAAGGGGGCCCTGAGATCCATGCTGATGATGAGTATTTCTGCTACGAGCAAGATCCTTGTATCATCGTATGAATTTATAATCTTCTTTGTATTCGTAACAATTATATATAAGAATAATTCTTCAGGACAACCAATTGTTTACTTTGCTCTTTCCATTCAATTGTTCAAACAAACATGACCTCTCCTTATGAAACCTCTATTTCAACTAGTATTGTACTCAAAATCTCGTTATGATCTAAGATTACTATAATTTTATTGGTGTTTAACGATTTTAATTTTATAAAAAATTAATGGCTTTGGGAATTAAGTAAAATCTCGATTGAAATCTTAGAATCTTATAGAATAAAAAAACATATGTCTGAGTTGCATACCTCCACGAGTCAATATTACTTAAGCTAAGTTTAGGGTAAACTTAATGCACATGGACCCAGCCATCTCCGATTACTGACGGTGACAAGATTACCATCTTCGTTGAGCTTCCCGATAAGTTTTTTATCACTCCGACCTCAGTTGACAAAAATTCTTACACCCATGTGATCAGTGTCATCGACTTTACGTTTATGGAAAGAAATTATTGTTTTGGAAATTTTAACCATTAAAATTTTATTGTTTGGGAAATTTTAACCATTAAAATTTTATTGTTTTGGAAAAAAATTATTCTTACACCCATCTGATCAGTGTCATCGACTTTACATTCATGTGCCAGCTCCGTTGTATTAGTGCATAATTGAAAGTCATCCGTGTTGTGCTCACTTGTGTGGTAGTGATGGGGTTTAGCATAGTTCTGTTGAATGTGTTTTGTGTCTCGTAACCATTTAAGTGTAATAGACAAGTGATTCTTACTTGCATATCGTGGTACCATTTCAAAGAGTTCAAAGTACCTAGTGCAACAATATATATGGGCCCAATAATGGATGCACAGAATTGTCCTGCAAACAGATAATCCCACCCCCATACAGGAATGGCTACTAAATTACATACGGAATTTCTTAATTGTTCAAACACTAATGTTGTGGTTACATAATATCTAACCCTAACCCTAACCTACCAACACCATTACTTTCGCTGCTGGTAGTTGATTCAAAATGGGTTTCCCATCCTTCATCGATCCTTTACTGTTTATCATTGAATGGCCTGTGGGGATTCAGTGCCTCCTTCAATAGGTGCCATCGCCACAGGGTTTGTTGGATCCCCTCCTTCGCGCAAAGTACCCTGTGAAAAGAGCAGCACCGATCCTTGTTCATTTGCATTCATCAACAGGCTAACTAATTATTGGATTCACAATATCTAACAGATTATTACCCTATAATGCATGTTACCAGTGTTGGGGTTGGTGTACATACCCACACCTGTTATTGCCACCTAAACCTCAGCTCGTTGTTGTGCCCTGCCGGTTCCGGAATTAATGTTGGCATGTGTAACATACAAGTAATGATAAGCACCTCCTCAAACAAGACATGAAATGTTAGGGATAAGTGTTTCTATACCCGACTCACATGCCTTCGAAGACAAATTTTTGCATTATGCCCGGTTCCTCCACAAACACCGCATGTTATTGTCCTAGCTCTAATTGCCCTTTCATTGTTAGGAGACTCACCTCTAACCCTTCTTGATGTTCTAGTTGGCCTTCCACTACTTCCTTCATCATCTCTTGGCCTTTATGGATAGGTTCGAATGTTATGATTGTTCCCCTTACAAATTTTGCAATGCATCATTACCCCTTTCCTGCTTAAAACCGTGCCTTTATCATGCATCGACTGACGCACTTCTGCTTCTCGGGGCTCTTTAGCACGTGCCTTTTTTGGGTGTCTAGGCATGACTCTTCCTACAGGTGGATTTATTACCAAACCCTCAGCTCGTTCCCACATTTGATGACCTGGTATTGCTGGAATCACGCTAAAACCGTAGGCTTCTTGTGTGAACCTTAGATGGTAGTACTCATTCACCCATAAATATATATCTTTCTGCAAGTACGATAAAACAAATTTGGCATGGATAAAACAAGTTCAAGGGTCTGTCTAATATCATAGTGATTGATGAAAAAGAAGGATAATGGAATTCCATAATCACGGTTTCTGATTTGATTCGGTTGATCCATATTAGAAGCCGTCGTTGATTATGCCTCCATCACAGCTCATCCATTCGAGACTCAACTGGCGATCAGGTATGATTATACCTTGTTGTGTGATGGTTCGTTTAAATATGACGTCCAACAGGCGGGCTACGGAGTTGTTCTATTTACCTCTGGTGGGATTGTTTTTTATGGGAGGGCAGGGTGTCTATTTTTTCAGGAGCCTTTGGTGGCGAAAGCTTGGCTCATACTAACGGTCGTTAGGCTATCTGTCACGCTAGTAGGCACGATCAATATGTTGTGGGATTGTAAGGTTCTTGTGATGGCTCTTAAGCAGCCGTCGGAGGGGTGGCCTTGGGCATGTCTTTAGCTTAACCCGTCTATTCAGGTGTCCCATTGCCAAAGATCGAGACTTGTTTTGGTTGATCATATTGCCAGATTAGCGAGAGAAGGTAATGTAGCACCAGGATGGGTAGCTGAATTGTAAATTATTTTAGTTGTACTCCTTTGCGTTTTGTTCTTTTCCTTCTTAACCTCGTGTTGGAACGAGGGTGCTTTTGCTTGGACTCCTCTGATTTTATATAAATCACTCTCTTCATAAAAAAAACTAATACTAATGATAATAATAAACTAATACCAACGATAGGATACTAAATTCAGTTAAAGTGAATTCTCTGGTGCAGGTAGATGTACCGGTACATCCCTTAAGTGTCGCTTACTTGTCATGTTGCGAGGTAACGACTTAACATTTTATGTAGATTTTTAGATTAATAATTTTTGTTTGGTCCTCTAATTTGAAACATCATCAGCTAGCATTGGCTTGACACATTTGAAAAACCAAGTTTTCTATGAAAAATTTGCAGTTTGATGAACCAACATTATCGTCTTCACTCAATGGATCCCACTCTGTACTAGTAGTTCTCTCATAGGTACCAGCTATACCAAAGACTTCTGGCCTGCCATATCAAATTCATTGTTAAACCATTATGGCACCATGCGTTTTGTATCTGTATCGAGCCGATAGTGCTCATATTTTATGTTGTCTGAGGATACGCACTCTCATTCATCCACGATTTTCACGATTGGGCGGTAGGGCTAGTTAGTGAGAAGAGGGGACAGCCTATAAGAATTAAGAAACCTTGAACGAAACTCAAGGCTAGTACAAGAATATAAGTCACGTACTTTGACTTTCACGATAATGACTATTATTAATTACATGAATAACACGATACCACGATTTGATAATGTACTTGACAAGATAACAAATTTGAGCACGAAAGAAAGACCCTGAGCCACCCACCAGGGCATACAACGGATATAGGAGCGGAGATGACTTGCAAGAGTTGCAGTTGCTACCAATCATGTTGAAACACCCCAAAACTTTTCTATTTATTAAATGACCAAATTGCCCTAGATGGACGACTCGACTCAAAGGAATTTTAAAAACTTCATAAAAAAACTTTTAACTGCTTTATTAAAATGTGGAAAATCGCTCCAACATAAAAAAACATGAAAGGAATCAATCTCAGAATACACACTTGAAAAATCAAACCAACATTGAAAACCAACGAAGTCCACCACTACACATCCGAATCAGCTCCACTCTGCACCTGCATCAACTTAGAAACACTCTGGTAGGTGGTTCTGGGGTCAGTCTACTATGCTCTAAATATAACACAAATGATTTCCAACTTAACTTTAACAATATCACCCTTATTCAGACATCACCTTTTTTAGACATCACAATATTCGGACATTCTTTCTAGTCGCCAGATTCTGACTTAGTCATTTAGACACGTAACATGAGCATCATGCTAGAACTTAGGAAAGACATGCACATGTCATTGCATATAGGATCATTAATACTAGGCATATCACATAAGGTAGTCATCTTTACGGAATCCTAACACATGTGAAGTTAACATGGAAAGTATACATAGTAACATAGTCATCATCCTCGAATCAATCCTAAACATTGAAACATGAAGAACACATTATTACTGGAACATTTATCATATCTGGTCAACAATCTAAGAAACATTTGTAACATAAGGGACACATCACTGCATGAACATTGGACACAACTAATCATCTAAATCGAGAACATAGGAGCATATAGAACACATCATTACATGAACATTGATCATAGCAAGTAGTTATTGTGACACCCGCCCCTAGACGATCCGATCGAACCACACAGTTCAACCCATGCAATGCCTGCGGGTTCACTTGGCACATAAACATAATAACTAACATACAATAACTGAACTAAAAACATCCTCAATTCATAAGTAAAATGACAGCGGAAATAAACAGAGCATCCAAGGCTTGAAATGCTCAACTAAACATCACTTAAAAACAACCCAAACAGGAGAAACAACAACAGAAAATACGTCTGTTAAAACAACTGGAAACATGAAATCCCAAAACTTCAAATTCGATGTCATCTCCCTAAAGCTCGATTGCCTGATTTGTATGACATGTAGAGATTGAATTGTAGGATTGAAATCTCAAAACTCCAAATTCACAACCTGTCAGGATTTTCCTACACGGGATTCGACAAGGATAAAGAAAGGAGGAAGAAGATAGATAATCTTATGAAACTTCCTCAACGATCTCTAAGCCCCTCCTACCGGTTTGGGATCAATCAACAAGACCCTCTCCTCTGCCTGGAATTAATCGCCGATCAATACGATTGTGATTCACCTATTAGCCATGATCGTGACTGCACTGACCACAGTCGTGATCTCCCTGACGACCACGCCCGTGACGAGCAGTTGGCCACGCCTGTGATGGTCCTCCTGACAACTGATTTCCAAAGAACACAGAAAATCGAACCAAAACCCAAAACCAACAATTAACCCAAACAGGGGTGTCACATTTATCACTTCCAAGAACATTAGGACATATCACAACAGATCAGAACATGACAATCACTTGATATATCTTAACAGGTGGTCATTAACACCAACATCACTTCGGAACCATGAGAACACATGTCATTGAATCACATCAGTACATGATGATCACTTAGAAAACATGAGAGCATGTGACAGAGTCTTACACTTATACTTGACCTTATCTAAGGTATCTCATCACTTGCACTTGACATAAGTATATGTGACCTTATCTAAAGTATCTTATAATTTGCACTTGGCATACTTGTACATGACCTTATCTAAGGTTTCCGATCAGTTGAACTCGACATACTAGTTGGGCGTCCCCTAACTCAACTAACTAGTCCACCACCCAAACGTGAACATGAGAGTACGTGGGTGCGTATCAATTAGACAGTAACATGAGGGGCACTCTATGGCCCAGGCAACTGTGGCCCATATGTGAGAAACATGGGGGCAATATTGGCCCAAAAGTTAACGTGAGTTCATCACATGAGGGGCAATACCGGCTCGAACGTGAACGTGAGAAACATGAGAGCAATATTGGCTCAAACGTGAACATGAGATTATCACCTGAGAGGCAATACCGGCTCAAATGTAAACATGCAGCCGGAATATCCATCAGACGATAGCATGAGGGGCAACCTGGCCCAAACGTGAACATGAAAGTTTGGAATATCCATCGAATGGTAACATGGGGTGGTGGTCCAACTAGAGAGTTACATGATTCTAATACCCTTGTTAATTGTCTTAGTAACGTATACCTATTCACTGCTGGCTAGTCATTTAGACATATCATAACCTAATCTTGAGGTAGTCTAGCCTTATCATCATTCAAGAGCACATCATCAAGTAATAATCTAACATATAATGACATAACCATCACATGGATCACATAAACATGAGATACCCACTAATCAAGAAAAATAACATGACATATCATAATTCAACTTCTAACTTGCACATAATCCTCAAGTAATAATATAAGCATAACATAACCACTTAATCGTAACATGGGTCATGTGAACATGAGGTGACCACCAATGAGGGGGACATGACATGACTTGGCATAATTCAAGGTACAAATTTGCACATAATCAAATGATAACATAACATATGGTGACATAACCGCATAACCATAACATTGATCACATGAACATGGTGAACACTAATCAAGGAGACAATGACATGATTTATTATAGTTCAAGGACTTATCCTAGTTTAAAGGACTTATCATAGTTTAACGAATTTCACATCATCAAGTAGTAACATAAACATCACCGTCTAACCATAACATGTATAAGTTGAACATAATATAGACACTAATCCTGGAGAACATGACATGACTTAACATAGTCTAAAAGGGCAAACTTGCACATCATCAGACAGCAACATATGCACTTAATCATAACATGAATATGATGGACATAACATGAACACTAATCCTAGGAAACATGACATGACCTAACATAGTTTAAAAGGATTAACTTGCCCATCATCGAGGGATATTCTAATATGACATAACCAAACATAACATAGCCATCTAATCATAACATAACCAACATGATAGAGGTATCCACTTAGTCATAACATAACTAACATGACAGAGGGAAACCACTTAATCATAGAGAAATTCACATACGATTAGCCGCATCACATGAATAACATGACGTAACATAACATAACCTAACATAACATAATCACTTAATCATCACATGAATAACAAGACTTAAGGTAATCACTTAACCAATCGAGTAATTTCATAACATAGCCTAACATAATATAATCACTTAACTATCACCTGAATAACTTGACATAAGATAATCACTTAATTATGGAATCATCGATATGAAGGTAATCACTTAATCGTGGAAATCATTGACATAAACTTAAATGCATCAATCATGTAATATAACCACATAACCTAGCATGGTCACTTAATCATCGATTCATAGCATGGAATCACGGCATGTAATTATGTTCGTTAAATTACTTAAACTTATTTTAACCTATTGCATCGATAAGATTTTACCCCATTAAACCACCCACCTGGATGATGAGCCCAAAATCCCAGAATGCGTCTGAGAAGATTCCTCTCGCTGCCATGAATCCACAGCTTCTGAAGTGCGTTGTTTGAGTTCCAACGGTCGAGTTATGCTATAGTTACTCTTCCAGAAATCGAAGAACACTCAATGGCAGAACTGTAATTCTAAAATTTTCAGTTTGGTCACCAAATTTTTCCAACATTGCTCGAAGGTCATTGAACTTTTCCAGGATGCAGGGAGGTCACTCAACTTTTCCACACTTGCTGGAAAGTCAGTCTGCTTCTCCGGCCATCTCGTCGTCACCGGCGAGGATTTCCAGAATCAGGCGAGCTTCAAACCTTCTGGAAACTGCCGATTCTTGCCGCCCTTGCCCTATCTCCGTTTTCCAACACCCCGACGACCCCAGACCGCCTCGATGGAGATGCCACACCCCCTACACGCGCCGACGCCAAAACCTCCGCCGGCAATGGCTTCCTCTGGTTAGCTTTGGAACAACGCCACTGTTGAGGCCTCTCTCTCTCTCTTGCAGCATCGCCATTCGAAACGTCTCCGATGGCTTCCTCCTCTCCTCTGAGTCAATCTTCCACCAGCTCTCTCTCGATCGATTCCTCCGTCGACAACCGACGCCGCGGTCTCTCTCTCCCTACTCTGTCTCTTTCTCTCTCTCTCTCTCTCTGCTTTTTCTAGTTTCTTCAATCGTTCCAGAGTACCTCCTCCCATCTCTCTTCTCCCTTCAATTATTCAGCTACTAACAAGGAGATAAGAATCAAAACAATGAAACAGGGAGGCTGCTCCTGTTACGCTGATAAGAAGGAGAAGATGTATCTAAATAAACTTGGGCCATTCTCTCTTGAATGGATCGAGTCTCATCCACCACCGTTCAATAAATCGGACTGTCCCCATACATCCTCCACCACACATGAGTTCAGCTCCAGGCCCATCTGAACCGCACAATCGATCTAACGCCTCAGATCTCTTCTAACTCCATCTCTTCCCGTAAGATTCATCCAGCGGTCCATATCTTCTAGCACATCACTAACTAAAATAAATCTTCGCTCCTTCTCCGATTATCTAGCAAACCGATACCAAATCGAATCTCACCGAAATTTACTAATTCTTAACTCTGTCAACCGACAAATCAAACCTCTCGAATTAAATAGTTAATTAAATATCAAACCTCCGATTCCGCTATTCGAGCTAAATCAAGTTCACAGATTTAATTCACATAAAAGTTAATTTCTTCACATCTTTAATTGATAAGTAAACTTATTAATACACTTATTAGACATAACATAGGAATACACTTATTAATATCGACTAACATATTAAACGCAACATAATTCTAATATGAGTCTAAATAATTCTCAATTAACAAACCATTAATGCAAAACTTAGATGCAACTAAACACATATCAAGAATTAATACATAACTTCTCGTATCGATACTCATATTTCCATAACATGCTTTTCATATTAGACTTTTTAAGGGTAGTTTAGTAACTCAATAAATACAATTTTGATCACTAGGATCGGAATGTAACACATGTCCCAAGACTCCGAGTGAGTAATTGGCGAAGGATGCTGAGCAATTATGTCGTTTCTTTGGAGTTATTAGACTTAGGACTTTATTTATGATTTATGTTGGACTTGATTTAATTTATTATTTTGGTCTGCACACGTTTCTATGCCTATTTAGTTTGAAATGATGTTTAAGTTTTGAATACTTTCGTCCGTTGGGGCATTCTGGTCATTAAAAAAATGTTAGAGGTTTAAGGTGCCACAGTCCCCGGCTCAGTGTCTGTTGCGATCGTCCCAAAATATGAGTCCCTCGATCGAGTCGGTGTTGACAATTAATTGTGGTGGTTCTCGATATCCGTAATCCATATCTATAAAATAAAATAAATTATTAGTACATGAAAAAAATTAAATATTAGGGGGGACAATTAATTGGACTCTAAGAATTACCTACTCTTAGATTTTTGAACGGAGGGAGTCGTCGTCGGCAAAAAAAAAACGTCGGAAGAATTGTGAATTGGTGTGAAATGAGAGGGTATTTATAGATTACAGGGGATCGATAAACAACACGACACAATACAGTTAGTGTTGTGCAGGGATCCCCCATCTCCAACAATTATTTTGTAGAAGTCGGATAACGACGGTTACAAATTAACTGTTGGAGGCTAGACTGCACAACGCGACCCTGTATAGGTAACGTCTCGTTGTCAAAACCTGAAAATGGCCAAATTTTGTTATTTAAGTTTCAGTCTGTCTTTCTAAATTATTTCATACTAAATCGCGTCTAAAAAATCAAGGGTAGAGCTCTAGAGTACTCTCTTATAGAGAAAATAAGCATCATGGTTGTGAAGAGATAATATATCTTGAATAAAGGCCCATTGGCTTTTATAGAGTCATGTGGTGGATCTTAACCAACAATTTATGTTAAGGAATCTTAAATATTGTGTAGTTAACTTTTAATTCCTTTTGCTATTATGTAATTTAATGTTTTATGGTACAAACTTGAAACCTCATTTGCCAGTTTTCCATCGGTGGATTTTTATTTAGAAAAAATTATTAAACCATTGTTAATGTTTGGTCCTATACATAATTTGGCACGTTTTTTTTATAATATATTTTTTGTACCAGATTTTAAATTTTGAAAAAGCTGTTAGAAGGAACTTAACAGAAGTTTTATGAAAATTGACTCGACAAACGTCTCGATCTACGTAAATTAATGTGGTTTTGTTAAACATTAGTCAAATACACATTTAGGATAGTTAAAACATTGATGGTCGAGATTGAATCGAATATCTGATTCAGTACTTCTAAGCTCCAAGATCCTTTTGAGATTGAGGCATACCTTGGCCTCGTCAACGCCTGCATGTGATCCATTGACCCAGGGATCGATTTGAAGAGTGGGATCGATTTGACGAGTGGGCTCGACCGATCCATTAACCCAGGGATCGATTTGAAGAGTGGGGATCAATCACCGCCTGGGTTGACTACGTCGTCGGCGACCTAAATAATTCCACCGCTGCAAAGCATTCTTGCAAGTATTCTTGAGCTACTCCAGTACTTCTAAGCCCCACAGACGAGTGAAGCTGATGAATAAGAAAGGAGAGAAAGAAATGTGTGTATCAATCGATGTAAACTGCAAGAGAAAGAAACGAAAGGAAAACATTACTCAACGGGACAAGATACCCGATCTGGTTCGCCAAATGGGACTAAAGCCTGACTTCTCTCTTTTCTTCTTCTTCAGCCACTACCGTCATAAGAAATTCAAAGAGTTTGTTCCTACCCTTCTTATTTTCAGTCCAGAGCCAAAAACCCTGGTCTAATATTTTTTTATTAGTATTGTCCTGCTCTCCTTCTCTCATTACCGTTGATTAGTATTCTCACTCGGCTTCTTCGTTTTGATGTGTAATATCAATACTGAATCCCAAAGACTGTTTCTCCTGATTAAGCTAATATATACACATGGCGGCACGCGATTCGCCACGGCGGCGGCTGATTCGTTGGTCGATCTCGATGGTTCTATTGAATTTGTTGTTCGGATTTGGTCCGATCAAGCTGGTCGTTATCAGCTCGTTTGGCCGCCGGCCGCTGGATTTTGCTCATTAACACCAACCCTTCAGCCATGTCGGTCTCTCATTCCCATGTGAATTTAGGCTCTAATAAACCAGAGATACCAATGAAGACTGAAGAGGATGGAAGAATGTTGGAAAAAGGTGGATGACGAAAGAGATTCGACGGATAGAATTTTTGGGTAGATAAGTATAGAGATTTAGAAAAGGGATCTTAATAAAAGTTTATTGACAATTCATGACGTGACAAGTACGGAGGATGTGATGTCCAACGTGGTCAACGAATTATTTTTGTTTTTAATGTTGTTACGTCTTTGATTAAGTTTGATAGTTAACAATAATGTCGATTAATTTTCGTTAGCGAAATTTGAAATTTGAGTAAAAAAATGTATTATGGAAAATACTTGTCAGACCGTATGTGTCGGATTATTAGCTAATTTTTTCTTTTATTGATGACAAATGGGCAATCATGCAATTAGTGAGTTGATTATTTGCAACTTAAAAAAGATAGTGTTAGAATTTAGAAGGTTCATTCACCATTATGTCAGACATAAGGAAGGAAATAATGAATGGATTACGGGCCGAGTGAAACTCTGGTAGTTGTAATTGTATTATGAAGCATGGACGGCAGTACGTTGCAGAGAGACGGGATTACTGGAATGAGTGAGGCTGGTTGGGAAGAAAATAATGAAAGAGATTCGCAATAAACGGCAACGGCAACGGCAACGGCAACGGCAACGGCATCGGGAATCGTGTCATTGGGATGAAGCCGCAGTCGTCACCTCATCTAACTCATCTATCTAAATCTAACCTCCCATCCACCCTCGGAAACCCCATTTAATTTTGCCACCAAACTATTTCCTTCCTTGTCTGTCTCATCTTCTTTACCAACATTTTTGTTCCTAAATAAAATACTCTCTTCCTCTCTCACTGTTTCTCTCAACACTCCTCCTCCTCCTCCTCCTCTTTCTCTCCAAATTCCGCCATGGCTGCCACTGACCTCAAGTCCCTCTTCATTATTGACCAACTCAAAGGCTTCCTCGAGACTGACGAAGGCCAGGAGATCAAGAAGAAGATCAATCTCGTCTATCAGTTCAACATCGCTCCCAAGGTCTGTCTCCATTCTCCCTCTCCCCCTCTCTCTCTCTCTCAATCCTCCTTCTTTCTTCCTATATCTCACACTTCTTCTGCAGAAAATTGGGTTCGAAGAGGTGATTTACACTATTGATCTCAAGAAAGGAGAGGTCACTCAAGGTAAATTAGGGTTTCTTTTTCACTCTACCTCTGTTCTACTATTCTTATATCTGATCATTTCTATAACGGAGGCTTGTTTCCGACTGTTGTTCGTTTTGGGGGAATCGAGAATGTCAATTCAAATGGAGAAAGTTAGCATATTTGTCTGATCCTAATAACACCATCTGAATTCGCCACTTAGCTAGCATGTGCCCACCACTAAGCTTGTGATATTTCCCTCCACTAGTAGTACCAATTCAATTGGGTCCCTTTCCCGCAATATTGATGTCTGATCTGTGACTCTGTTTATTTATCAGTATTGATAACGTGGTTACATCTCGACACTGGGAGTTGATGATTGTTGGGATTTGTTTCTTTTTGTTCTTCTTCCTGGTTTTGTATGTTTAGGTCCATATGAAGGAGGGAAAGCTGATGCGGTATTTTCAATCAAGGATGATGATTTTGTGAAGCTTGCATTGGGGAAGATGAACCCTCAGATTGCTTTCATGAGGTTAGGGCTACAACGATTCTTATGGTTTCCATTTCACCTGCTTTGATTTGTTGATCTCTGACGATGGGATTGATGGATGATGTTGGATTGTGAACAGGGGAGCTCTGAAGATCAAGGGCAGCTTGAGTGCAGCTCAGAAGTTCACTCCTGACATCTTCCCAAAGCCTGCCAAGATGTGAGAAACGAGAAAAGCTTATGTTATTCATTTAATCAATGTTGTTGCAAGGATAAGTCAGTCGTCCCTTTTTCGTTTAAAAAGAATTCGGAACAGAGAAGAAAGTGTCTCCATCAACACGTATGATCTTTCTATTTCAACTAGTTTGGTTTGTCGCGCCATGCCGCGAAATTTTGAATAAGAGTTAGTACGACGCTATTCACCCGTAGTCATAAATAGTTATATAACTATAAATATATTAATATATAATTAGATAAATATATGAGCGTAGTCATTAAATAAAATTAAATGATTATATCTATATGTCTCCAAATTAGTGCATTGACAATTATTTTAAACTTAACACATCTCTTAATGTTAATGTCAATACCTAATTGGTCTCATAAATTTGGGTCGGGTTATGTAGTGGTTTCAAGACTTTAAAATCGACTACAAAATTATCGTAAGCTTAGTCATGTTAGGCCGTTACGATTGATCACGTGGATATTAAGATAGCTTTTTTCAGTTGTTTTCCCATGAAGACTTTCATCTCCGTGTCTAGAAATAGAGGTCACATAATCAGTGAACGAAAATCTATTTTAAACTTGATATATATATATATATATATATATATATATATATATATATATCCAGATAGTTAATACTTAATATTCATTCCCCACCCATCGTAATTTCAAGTTTGGATCCATATAGTTAAAATTCAGACGTACAAATACCCATCAATTCTTAGACGGTTTCAATTATAACCGTAACCGGAAAAAATTAACTCGCTAACAAAAATCGGCAAAGTTCATTACTTTTCGAGCATTTCAATTTTTTATATCACTATAATAATAGTCCAATTACATAATGTGAATTTTTTACTACTCTTTACATGATACCATAAAAGTAAAATAATGACATATCCTGAATATAAAAATATTTTATGAGAAAATATTTTCTATAAGAGCTTGTTGATTATTCGGTTTCGATGCAGATACTTCAATATTCATATCTATATACTCAATCATAACAATTCTAAATTTACATATACACAATTTGTTATATTGATGTTATCCTAGTGTAGTATCATGAAATTTCAAATTGTAACACACATATAATGTTTACACGACATTAAAATCATTTCTCAAAAAATTTTAACATATCGTAATTGAATTTGAAAATATATAACAAAACAATATATATGGAAAAAAAATATTTTTGAACATTCTATAGAAAGTTATAGATATATAAATAAAAAGTAGGGAAAAAGAGTATGAGAGAGGATATGTTTTAATTAAATTTAGTTAGATAATGATAAAAAAAAAGAGAGCTAGTTAAAAAAAAAAGAAGGATGGTGTCTAGTTAGATGTGAACTTAATTGTTCCAAAAAGAAAGGAAATGTGAGATAGGAAATGTAATTGGGAGTTAAAAATGTAATTGGGAAGTTACTGTTCACGTGAACAGTAAGCAACAGTAGCTCCCCCTTGCTTTTTTAGTCTTAATGTAATAGATGGGGAATAGCTACGGTGTTTTACTTACTTCAGAGCAAATCATAAAATTGCTCTCGAAATCATGTATTTTTTCTCGTTTCCTGTCCCAACTCCTCATGGTTTGGAGAAATGGGGTATAATCCCAATGTTCATTTCTGCAACTCGGTACTGCCAGGTTTATAAGCCTGAGATGTCTACTGCTGGTGTACTCTTAATTGGTAGAAAGATTGGAGTAACAGATACTCCCTACCAGCATAACTAGTTTTAGTTGGAATCAGGAGTCCCAGCCAGTCTCAAAGAACTGACTGCAACTGGTAGTGTAAGGGGCCAGCTGACTACAAGTTGTCAATTAATTATTGTCCTGAAAATTTGGTTGGAATAAGCTTCGTCTGAAAACGATCACCTCTCCAATCAACCATAATGTCATCAAGTGTATCTTTGTATTAAATTTGTGCAAATCCTCATGCTAAATATGCACTAGTATGTAGTTATGCTATAGCTCATCCCTTAAGAAAATTCAAATGTGAATTCAAAGCCTCTGCTGCCAATCTTGTAAGGGGGGAGCAAGCAAGCACCCACTTCCGTATACGATTTGCCCAAAATGAGAGAGGAGTCATTGATGTTTCTTGGCTGCTCAAGTAGATTTCACATTTCAAAAGTAGACAAATACTACTGGAAACAACCTCAGTGAGAAAGTTGGAGTCGATTCAGTCCGAAAAAGTCACCATGACAATGAAGTCGGAAATCAGACAAACTTCCATTTTATGGTCGTCTCATCTGGTCTACCACCAATTTATGGTAATGGAACCATTATTATCCCTCCGTTCTTTCTCACACTTAGATTCCTCAAACACGCATAGAGGAAGGTTATCTTGACCTGTATCATTAACTGTGGAAACATGGATTCACACTACTGCTCTCAACCAGTTTATATATACTGTACAATCAAGAATCAAACTCCAAGCAGCACGGTAACAGATTAGAAAAATGAACAAGTTTCCAAGTTGTACCTCGCTCTGTTTCTTCTCCATCTTCCTTTGCTTCTCCCCTTCGCTCTCCACCCCTGCCATCCTATTTCAGGGATTCAATTGGGAGTCAAGCAGCAAGTCAGGAGGATGGTATAACTCACTCCAGAATACCACTTCTGACCTCGCCGCCGCCGGAGTTACCCGTGTCTGGCTTCCTCCGCCGTCTCAGTCAGCTGCCCAGCAAGGTGGGTTACTGTCCTTAAATTAATCACCCCCTCACAAACTTATTTAAGTAACACCCAAAAATTGCCGCTTTATTTCAGGATACCTTCCAGGAAGGCTGTACGATTTGAACGCGTCGAGCTACGGAAACCAAGCCGAATTAAAATCCCTAATTTCAAACCTGAATCAGAAAGGAATCAAAGCCATCGCCGATATCGTCATCAATCATAGGACCGCCGAGAGGAAAGACGACAGAGGGATATGGGCAATCTTCGAAGGCGGCACCCCGGACGATCGCCTTGATTACGGCCCATCCTACATCTGCAAGGACGACACCCAGTATTCCAACGGACAGGGGAATCTCGATTCCGGTGCAGACTTCGCAGCTGCCCCCGATATGGACCATCTAAACCCTAGACTCCAGTCCGAGCTCTCCGATTGGATGAACTGGCTCAAAACGGACATCGGATTCCACGGCTGGAGATTCGATATGGTGAAGGGTTACGCTGCGGGAGTGTCCAAGCTGTATATGGAGCGGACAGCGCCGGAGTTCGCGGTGGGGGAGAAGTGGGAATCGCTTGCTTACGGTCCAGACGGAAAGCCTGATGTGAACCAGGATGCTCACCGTGGGGATTTGAAGGATTGGGTTGAGGGTGCAGGTGGAGTAGTGAAGGCATTTGATTTCACAACGAAAGGGATTCTTCAGGCTGCTGTGGAAGGGGAGCTGTGGAGGTTAAAGGACTCGAATGGGAACCCACCGGGGTTAATCGGGTTGATGCCCGATAACGCAGTAACGTTTGTAGATAATCACGATACGGGTTCCACTCAGAAACTGTGGCCCTTCCCGTCAGATAAAGTTATGCTGGGCTACGCATACATCCTTACTCATCCTGGAACCCCCACCATCGTAAGTAATTCATCATTTGTTTCTTTTGGTTGGAGTATTCAACATTTGGGGTTTGAATTGGAATATTATTTTGGTGGTATAGTTCTACGATCACATGTTCGAATGGGGGATGAAGGAGCCGATCACAAAGTTAGCAGCTGTGAGGAATGCTTACGGGATTACGTCCACCAGCATCGTCAACATCTTAGCTGCTGAATCCAACCTATATGTTGCAGCCATTAATGATAATATTATTATGAAAATCGGACCCAAAATGGACCTAGGGAATCTCATTCCTACCAATTTCCAGCCGGTTACGTGGGGTGATAGTTACTGTGTTTGGATCAAGAAGTAATTGCCAAGGTTAAATAAAAACTTGCTTCACTCATGTAGTGACGGAGCCAGAAAATAAATTAAAAAAAGGTTCTAGTATGGATAGTTGAGAAACTGATTATTGTATTATTGTCAGGTTGAATCTTATTTATGTTTTATTGAAACATGAGGGAGTAATGTGTAAATATAACCAACTTAATGTCTAGCGATATTCGCATGGCTCTCTATTCTAGTTGAATTTGAGTCCGATAAAAAACGACTGGAGGAGAGACGGGGAGGTGGAGTTATCGAACACGGAAAGGTTCAATCCAGATGAGAAGGAAATCAGATGGAACACATTTAGTAGTGATGGTTATGTTAGGCTCCTGCAAATTATCTTTCAAATTGAAATTTAAGTTGTTTTCCGCCAGCAGATCTTTGTCATAGAACTTGATCTGCTTCTTGTTTCCCTTGGTGAAACACATATCTGCCTGAATTTCATTTGCATGCGTCCCTTGCTAACCCTGACTAATTAGAAGAGCTAAAGATTCATTTAAAAAGAAGCACAAAAGTTTGGTTTGATTTTGATTATTATTAACGATGTAAGAATCGAATTAAACTTCCAGCCCTAATTATACTTCCAATTGAGACCCTTGAGTATAATTTTTTCTTCTTTCTCTTCTTAATTGAGACTGAGTTATCTTCTGTAGCCTACTCATTCATCTGCCAATTTTTTTTGTAGAATCCCAAGAATTTGAACATTTTTAATAAGTATATTACCAAAAAATAATTCCCAATCACTTGCATGTGTTATCATTTACTAACAGGAGGGAAAAACCAACCATGTCAACAGATGTTTGGCCTGCAACAATCTGCATAGATGGACGGTGACCAATCAAAATCTTGAATGGCCTAATGCCCCAATCTTAGCAGGAGATTTGTTAAGTTCTTCAGATCAATCCGTCTTTTAAAGAAAGGCATATTAGTAATAAGTCAAGCATGACTCTGGTAACTGAAAATAGCCAACTGGACAAATGCATAAACAACTTAGTCTAGTTACCTTTTATAGTCTGACAGTGTGATCTTTTGATGCAGTAGTAAGAGTTGCATTACGTGCTTCAACAAAACACAACATGAGTTTCATTGTCAGTTGGTATCCACAATAGTTTCCAAATTGCAAATAATACAATTGCTTGATTATACCTTCAGGGTTAATGACAGTACTGTGACAGAGAGGTAATTGCTCTCAAGTATATATGAGTACATACTCTTACAACTTACCACACCTTGAAACATTTGAATCAAACTTCAGCACAACTTAAATCCTATTGCAGTGCCGGCTGGAGAATACCATGTACCTTCTCGACTGTGGGAATGGTGGTCTTTATGTAGTAATGTTGAATCTCTACGCAGCTATTGAGAGGTGGGGTGATGTAGTAAGGGCGAGGGAGCTGATGAGGGATGCGGGAACTGATAGTTGCTCTGGAGTTGGCAAAAAATGAATCAACTTCTGCCGACCAAAATTCAAACGAACTAATACCCTCCAGTCGAATTGAACGTAACTTTGATAGCTTCTCCATCGTAATATTATGCGATTACCGTGGAAATGGAGGCTTCATTTTAGCCTCCATATCATTCATTAGCGTGGAAATGAAGGCTTCATCTTCTCAGTTTTCTTGAGTCAGAAGAAGTGAAGAAACTTAGCAAGTGACTTGTTGTCATTTAACTTAGGTCCAACCCAAACCACCATGTTAACCGGTTAAACTCTCAGTTGGATCAGACTGAGACCACCCGGTTTGAGGCATAAGTAAAACGACGCGTTGAAGACGGATCAGCTTAATATACAAGCCTTCCTGCCTGAGATACAAGGAGTAAGAGAAAGAAGCATCAAGTCTTAATCAATTGAGATTGAGAGCTCTGTGAAGAACTAGGGTTACGTTCTTCCGACGACAGTGCCGTTGGATTAGCCTTGAAGCTTTTGTTGTTGCTTCGAGTTACATGGTTGTATCTCTTGTAAATTCCCCTTGTTCTTTGCTTTCTGTTCTTGCTGAACAGCGTTAACAATCTCGTGTGTTCTTTATTTTACTTTAGTTCAATTTCTACTGCGATATAGGTCAAATTCCTCGCTTAGGGTTTATGATTAACAAGTCATTTAAATCGTTCATGACTAAAGCAAGAACATGCTAAACAAAAAGAATGCTAAAAAACTAAAACAAGAACATTCCCACAGTTCGTTACAATCCAGAAAGTCGACGGTGTGGGCATCTCCGGTGTTTTACTATGATGGGCCTTAAGGCCCAGTTTTGCACCGTATTGCAGAGAGAATGATCGTTGTGAATTTGAAACCCTAATGTAGAAAAGAAGAGAGAGGAGACAATAACTTCTCTCAAGATCCAAAGTTTTCAAATTTCAAAATTTGGCGCTCCGATTCTCTCATCCAAATTGCAACCCTTTGTGACTCTTCATCTTCTTGCACTCAACAATTACTCTCTTATTCTCTCTCTCTCTCTCTCTGGAAATGGGAGCTGCAAATAGCCGCGAGAACCTGGAGCTATCGGATTCAGAGTCTGAGTATGAGGAAGAGAGCGAAGAAGCTGGAGAAGATGCGAATTACAACGACGCTACCGAAGAGACGCCGGAAAAGTCTTCTTCCTCTACACGGCGCCCAAAAACTCCGGGGTCTTTAGATGATGTGGAAGCTCGACTGAAAGCATTGAAGCTCAAATACCCTACCGCAACGACGAATCAGAAGGGTAAAAACCCCAATTTGCAGAACGAAGTGAAGCTTTATCTTCATCTCGGCGGTAACACTCCCAAGGCAAAATGGGTCGTTTCTGAGAAGCTCACTTCTTACTCGTTTCTGAAGACCACGAAGGTGGGTGTCCATGGCGGAGAAAATGAGGAAGACGAAGATTCGGAATCAGAAACTGATGGCGATGGTTGGTGGGTTTTGAAGGTGAGTAATAAAGTTAGAGTCAAAGTTGATGCAGAGATGCAAGTAAAGACTTTCAAAGACCAGCGACGTGTTGACTTCGTGGATCAGGGTGTGTGGGCGATTAAGTTCTTTGGCGATGAGGATTATCAGGTGTTTGTTAGCAAGTACAGGGACTGCTTATTTGAGAATACTTACGGGTATGAAGCAAATGATGAGAATCAAATGAAGGTTTACGGAAAGGAATTCATTGGGTGGGCAAATCCGGAGAAGGCTGACGATTCAATGTGGGAAGATGCAGAAGACAGTTTCTCGAGAAGCCCCCAGCTAGTAACTCCTGTGAGGACAAATCAGGATTTGACAGAAGAATTTGAGGAGGTGGCCAACGATGGGATACAGAGCTTAGCATTGGGTGCACTGGATAACAGCTTTCTGGTGGGAGATTCAGGTATCCAAGTCGTCAAAAACTTTAGTCATGGTATTCAAGGGAAAGGTGTTTATGTTAAATTTGGAAAAGAGCAAAAGGCTGCGGCTTCAAGTTTGGTTGACTCCACTCCTAAGAAGGCACTTCTTATGCGAGCTGAGACAAATATGTTGCTCATGAGTCCATTAAATGATGCTCAACCACATGCCAGGGGGCTGCATCAGTTTGATATCGAGACTGGAAAAGTAGTTACTGAGTGGAAGTTTGAGAAGGATGGGACTGATATAACCATGAGGGATATTGTGAATGACAGCAAGGGTGCTCAGTTGGACCCATCAGGGTCAACATTTCTGGGATTGGATGATAATCGTCTTTGCAGGTGGGATATGCGTGATCGCCATGGGATCGTTCAAGATCTTGTCACTTCCAGTGCCCCTGTACTTAACTGGGCTCAAGGCCATCAGTTCTCAAGGGGGACTAACTTTAGGTGCTTTGCAAGCACTGGGGATGGATCAATTGTTGTGGGCTCCCTTGATGGAAAGATTCGCTTGTATTCGAGTAGTTCTATGAGGCAGGCTAAGACAGCTTTCCCTGGCCTTGGCTCTCCTATTACTCACGTTGATGTTACCTTCGATGGAAAATGGATATTGGGCACAACTGATACCTATCTGATCCTCATCTGTACTTTGTTCACGGACAAGGATGGCAAGACAAAAACTGGTTTCGGTGGTCGTATGGGAAACAGAATTGCAGCTCCACGACTACTGAAGCTGAATCCTTTGGATTCACATTTAGCTGGGGTTAATAACAAATTTCGCAATGCTCAGTTTTCATGGGTAAGCATCGACTTAATAGACTAAATCATTACGTGTTATTTAAATTAAGATTTCTTTCATTAATTGCAGCTACCATAACTTCGAATTTGGATGAGTACATAGTCTTTTGGTATCTGGTTTCTCCATGTTTTGTATTTTCCTGAGTCTGGAGTTTCCTTGAAGCAGTCCAAGTTTTTCTTTTGCTGTTTGCATATCTGCTTGATAAACTTACCTTTTGTTGCTGCATTTTGTTTTGCTGTGGCTTTGTATGTTATAGAAATCTTGTTAGGTATCAGTAAATATGCCTGTTCCCATGGTGGTTGTCATAAAGAACGACATGTTTCTGGCTGGGAGCTTGGATAATGAGCTTTTCACCACCTTGCATGTTGCATTGTAGTTTTTTTATTTGGATAAAAGATATGATGGGTAGGGTTGAACATGTTCTGTAAATGGAATGGATCGATATCAGTGCGCTATCTGGATTATATAGGAGGTTATGTCCTTCAAGCATCTCAAATGGACAAGTCTATTACAATTTGGCAACTACATATCCGGCTTGACATGTTATAATTAAACCTACACTTGAAGGATCTGATTCAAACTGCTTGTATGTTCTACTTTGGCATATATATTTTCAAAGCTTACCAACTGACAAGGTAGCTAACCAGTGATTTGGTTGTTTAGATGCCACTATTTCAAAGCAATGATGGTTGCATAATACACATGTTTGGAAACTGTGAGTTGATATGTTAGATGAATTTTGACAATCAGTTTGGAAATGAACTTTGTAGGTAACGGAGGACGGGAAACAGGAGAGGCATTTGGTTGCAACGGTTGGAAAGTTCAGTGTGATTTGGAACTTCCAACAGGTGAAGAATGGGAGCCATGAATGCTATAGGAACCAGGAAGGCCTAAAAAGCTGCTATTGTTACAAGATAGTGCTAAAGGATGACTCTATTGTGGATAGTCGCTTCATGCATGACAAGTTTGCTGTGACCGACTCTCCAGAAGCTCCCCTTGTGATTGCAACGAACATGAAAGTTAGCTCTTTTTCTGTTTCTAGAAGGAAGTGACAGAGACACATGCTTCCACACCAGCCTATCTCTATGTTGTAGTAGTCAAATATTGTGTTGAAACTTCTGAATTGTAGTTTTTATCATTTTGGCTTCAGGAGAAGCGAAGCTCGTCTAAGTAACATTGTACTGTATCTAGGATCTTGTTCAAGGTTATAATGACTAGGTACAACTTGCTTTTACTGGAAGTCTTTGGTTATAAGGATTACATTCCCTGAGCTGAATCTTCTGTCCCTTGTTTCTGGCTACAAATTCACCGGAGCAAATAAGGGATTGGTGGGTCCATTATATATCATGTTTTCTATCCTACATGGAATCAAGTATCGTTCGGATAGTAGTAGTAGTTACATTACGTGGCTGTTGTTTTTTTGTACATTCAGTGAAACGCAAGCTGTTTATAGAGAGATAAGTAAAAGAAAAATGGCGGTTGCAACAGGGAGAGCTTTGCTTCTTCAGCCTTGCTCTTCTTCTTCCTCATGTTTCAGTTCGAGGAATGCCCTAAAGCCATTATTATGCTTTGCTGAGCCAGTGAACCAGAGACGTGGCTCACTGACTGCGGTGGTTCATGCTCAGCAGCGACCCACTTGGCTCCCTGGTCTCGACCCTCCGCCTTATCTGGATGGAAGGTCAGCCATTGAATTAGTATTCATAAGATGTCAAGTCCAAATCGGCTTCATCCAATTGTTTGTATGGTTGTCTTTAGTTTGCCTGGGGACTATGGATTCGACCCACTTGGGCTTGGAGAAGATCCGGAAAGCTTGAAGTGGTATGTCCAGGCGGAGCTTGTTCATGCCAGGTTCTCCATGCTTGGAGTTGCTGGTATTCTTTTCACAGACGTGAGTTATATCCTCTCCATTTTTCCCCAATTAGATATCCTCTCCATTTCACTCATAAAGGATTGTTAATCTTTGTGTTGGGGGTAGTTGCTACGGGTGACTGGAATCAAGAATTTGCCAGTATGGTACGAGGCAGGTGCAGTGAAGTTTGAATTTGCAAGCACAGGGACACTATTGTTTGTCCAACTTCTGTTAATGGGGTGACTTCAAAAATCCAATCTTTCGTTCAATCCATTCTAGTTACGGATTTGATAATCTCAAATTGTATTGTGCATAAGGTATGTTGAGACAAGGAGGTACATGGACTTCATCAGTCCAGGATCTCAGGCCGAAGACGGCTCCTTCTTTGGCCTGGAAGCTTCATTGGAAGGCTTAGAGCCTGGGTAAAGGCTGCTATCAGTTTACATTCTTATTGTCTAATAACTGACACACACCAGATTCTAGGTATTGAATAATTTTGTATTGGTTTCTGCAGATACCCTGGAGGACCACTACTGAACCCACTCGGACTGGCAAAGGACATAAAGAATGCTGATGGCTGGAAGCTCAAGGAGATCAAGAACGGTACTGCATCCTTCCGTTTTTATTTATTTATTTAACTGCTCTTCTTTTGATATCTGTTTCCAAGTGCTGAGGAAGAACATAAATATCTATCTGTAGGAAGGCTAGCAATGGTGGCGATGCTGGGGTTCTTTGTGCAGGCAGCTGCGACTCATAAGGGTCCAATTGATAACCTTGTGGAGCATCTCTCTAACCCATTTCATAAAACCATCATCCAGATCCTCTCTAACTGAAATACTATGGAGCTGTTGCTTCTTAAGTCTGTAAAGAAACCATGATTTCTCGGATGATGTATAAAACTTCAGCTATTTTTCCAAGTCATGCATCGAGCTGTGAATACAGGAGTTGAGATGATGCAAAAGGGTGGCTTTTGGTCTGTCTCTGCAATTGGATAACAGGAACGGAATGCAAAAATACTCCGACCTGCCGGATTCGAACCAGCGACCTAAGGATAACAGCTTCGTACTACAGTCCTCCGCTCTACCAACTGAGCTAAGGTCGGTTTGTTAGCTAAGCGCACAATTTCTTTTTCAATATTCTGAATTTACAAATACTGAAGGAGGACCTTGAACCCTAAATCTCAACATTTACATCAGGCTAAGAATATTTTCTATCTCTAATTTTTTAACAATTGTTAAAAATATGGAATATGACGTCACATCAAATAAATAATTGTAGGGATGAATGATTATTTTTTAAATTAATAAGATTACTAATTTAGAAAGTAAATTAGTAATGTCGTATAGGTAAATTGCTACAATTTTCAAGAAATATATTTACGAATAGAAAATAAATGGAAGAAAAATAATATTTAATAATTTTGATTTATTTATTTTAATTGTGTTTGTTTGTAAAAATGATGATTAAAAATTGTTAAATAATTATTGGGATGAAAGAGGTTAAAAAATATATCATTAAAGTTGCTGATATAATTATAAAATTTTAATTAAAAATTACTAATCAATTTATTATATTCGGTTGCGAATCATAAGTGATTGGACACTCAATACTCAATATAGAAGCTGCGGTATTTATACAACTAAGGAGACAAAAGATTTACTTTTGTCTTTGAAACTACAAGTAACAAGAAGTCCGTCAACTCTTCATCTAGCAAAAAAATAAAAAAAAGAGAGACATCATGGTAAGAACAAGAGAACAGGGGAGAGTAATGTTGGCCGAATATCTCATATGAACTATCAATTACAGAGATTAAGAATGAATTTAGAATAGAGAAAAGACAAGTGAGGACACTCCGAGGTTTTCCAGACAACGGATGTCCTGCATTGTTTTCCGATTAAACTTCCACAATAACAGATGCTGGTATTATTAATTTTTTGTTACAACTTGAACTCTCTCCATAATGCTATAATCTCGCAAGCACAATTTTATGAACTGAAGACATAGTCCTATGCCACCTAAGACACTCACTCATGACACGCACAATAAATGTGACGGATCAACTTATTTTCTTATGTATAACAAATGTTCAGGTAGGCGCGTTTAGACGTTTAAAAGCTTAGGGTAGTCGAAAAAAACTCGCCTTTTACGAGGCGGCGTAAAAGGTGGTGAGTTGACGAATTGGTGAGGAATCAATTAGGAGTCCGCCACAGTGTCGCCGAGGCGGTAAACCTAGCGCCTAAGCGACCATGTTAAAAAAATTGGAAATTCAAAAATTGAAACTCCCTACCCTAAATCAAAATTGTGTGCCCTTTTCGATGGGGTTGTCTTTTGGCAAAGTTGAAAGAGCAGTTTTAATTTTTTTTTTGCGATCAGTTTTGAACATATGGTTTGGGGGTAATCGAGAAATGTACTGCAGAAAAACTTTGAATTTCAAATTCCTTATCCATATATATTGGATTTTTTTTATTTATCACTAAAAAATTTATCTCTCTCTCATTTTTTCTTTATGATGTTTTTTACATAGGTGTGTTTTCCTATGATATTTTCTTGAGGACCAGATTTTATTTTGAATTGTGTATTTTTTGTGATATAATATATCTAAAGAGGACATAATAGACTCATAAATCAAATATAATAATGAAGTAATTGATTGACTCATAAAGTGGGCATAATGGTGACATAATATAATACTCATGAGTGGACATAACATAGACATAATCTACCCATAAAGTGTATACAGCGATTATATATATATAATTTTATCATAATGTAAAGTTGTCAACATAACAGTGACATAATTTACGTATAAATGTGACATAATATATAATTAACAGACTCATAACATGAACATAATAGTGACATAAAATGTTCGTAAAACCAAACCTAAAATATGTATAACAAACTCATAATGTAGATATAACAAAGGAGTAAAAGAGTCATAATAGTAATGATATTTAGGTTACTTAACATACCAAAGTTCGATTTTAATTTTTTCTCAAAAGTTAAAAAAATATCAAAATGGGTCTTGTTGGATTCAAAAAATTAAAATAAACAATATTTGTGAAGTAAAAATTATATTTTGAGCATTGTATGATTAGGAAAAACAAAAAAAGAGAGAATGTATATGAAAGAACAATAAAGAAAAACAATTATTTTATTTTGAGTTTTTTTGAATATCAAAATTACGATTAATGAATATCAATTGCTAGATTGAATTTAGGTTGAATATTAATAATAGGATCCATTCTATAAATGGACATCTTGGTTGATAGCCGGGTTGAACGTAGAGGCTTTCTTCTTAGGGTGATTTTTTGTGTTTTTTTGTTTTGGTGGGCGGTTTTAGTGGAGCTTTGTGTCTGGTTGTGTGGGTCTCCTTTGTACATTCTTTTCTCATGTTTATATATGAATGAAGTTCATTGATAAGAAAGAAAACTTTATTATTCAATAATAACCTAAAATCAAAACATTATATATATTATGACGTTATGTATTTAGAATTTCAAATATCACAAAATTTTATACATTATAGGGCTACGAGCCTCAAGTCTGGATTTGAGCGGATCTGAGCCTCAAGTTTGGGTATCGAGTCGGGCTACGAAATGGTGAGTGGGCCGAATGCCCTTAACCCGTCCAATAGCTACAAAATTACCAAATTCACTGATCGATCAACAAAACTCAATTCGGCCCAATGATAAAAATTTAGATCTTCTAATTAATCCTGTTCGTAATTAATCACCAAATAAGACACTTAAAAACCTTGAAATCTTTTTTCTATGATTATTTCAGAAAGGTTAATTCTTAAAATCGACTATTCCAAATAATTATCGAGAAATCCCAAAACATTCTTCCTAATCTCTTTAATCTCTCTAAAACCCCTATAATAATAACAATAATAATAAATAATTATAAAAATCTCTCTTGATAAAATATAAGGTAGTTAAATAAATGTCAAAAGATATAGTCTTTTGAGGTTTATCTCGTAATAGCTAATTCCTCTAATTAGCTATTCCGAATAATCATTAAAATTCATACTTTCTATTAGCATTTCTCTCTCTCTAGGAAACTCCTATAAATAATATAAATAAAATAATACTAATAAATGTTAATAAATAATTAAATAAATCCCCATTGGAATAATTACTTTAAATATGTCAAGTCCTTTGACTCCTCTATCCTTAGTAATTATTCAAACCCCAAAAATAACCTCTCAAAATAGAATAAGTCTAGACAATTCTTAAATTCCCTAAAAAAGAATAGCTTATCCAATTGTCCTTTAATAGTTAATTTTTTGAAATTAATTGTTAGAGATAATTTCCTCTCCCAAAATATCCAAAAGTTATTAGGTGTCGATTTCTTACAAGTCCCGTTGATAAATATCACAAACCCAAGTCAAACCCTATCTCTGAAAATCAAATCAAATTTATTCACATTCAAACTACGCGGACTTTGATCCAAATTTTCGAATACATAGGCAGTCATTTCGACTCGAGTCCACCCATTCATCCATTCCATCCAAATTTGATTCAATATCTTTCTATTAAGTCTACGAAAAAGTATCATCCCAAAATACCAATTTCAATGTTTACTGTTAAATGAAAAATCATCCTAAATATAAAAAAAATTCAACTTGATTTGGGTCACTCTTCATCTTCTTCTTCCCCAACGACTCGGCTCCTCGAAAACTCATCCTCACCATCGCCACCATCGTCATTAGAGTCTTTGTCATCGGAGTCCTTCTTGCTGAACCTCTTCCGCTTTCCTAGGCCGGCAGAGCTGGCAGCTATATCTCGCCATCATCGTCATCCAACTCATCATCTTCTTCCGGCAGAAACTGAAAAGTCAAACTTTTATCTGTTTGAAAAAGTGCGGGCTGGATCAAAACCACTATAATAAAATGTTGATGGTTGGTATAGTCCTTTTGTCTTCTAGTTTGTTAGGGATCATTACACGATACCTCAAACTAATCTCGTCTTTGTTCTAAATACGTTTTTCTTTTGAATTGTGAAAAGGATGAATTAGGTATAATTTGAGTTTGAGCTGTTCCTGTGCAGTGCCATGGATAATAAAGATTAGTTCCGGGTCTCGTGTTAATGTCAAAACTAAGCCAACAAGCACTCGATGGTACAAGGATTTCGCGTACATGGGAGGGATTCCATCAAACTGAACAACTCCACCAAGCTTCCCTACTCCCTGTTCAAGACGGATCTCTCTCAACTTGCTTATCTGTAAACAAATATACTAGATCCGATTTTCATATTGAAGCTTTGCTGCTCCCATTGATAATCTACCCAGATTTGTTTAGTTATTAACGAAATCTACCAGATCCGATTTAACATACTTCGACGACGGCCAAAGGAGGAGGAAGATGTGATTGACCTGGAGGAGAACGGTGATCAAGAAAATGATGAGGTGGATGACGATGATGGCAACGATATAGCTTCCAGATCGCCGACCTAGGAAAGTGGAAGAGGTCGAGCAAGGATGACTTCGATGACAAAGACTGATGATGATGGCAACGATGGTGAAGACGAGTTTTCTAGGAGCTGAGTCGTTGGGGAAGAAGAAGATGAAGAGTTGGCCCAAATCGGTTTGGTTTGAACAAAATTAATGATTTGGTTTGAGTTGACATGGAATGTGCCGTATCACGAAGCTGACTCAGCCAATTTAATGGGGTTTTAGATGGAGATGGACAGCAGGACACATTAGTTCAATTGGGTAACGAAAGAGACGACGAAGTTACTTTTGATGCGACGGAGACATGTTTGTGATTTGGCTCAAATGTAGAGGATTATTTCGGCTAATTAGCCATAAGTGGATATACCTAACAAGTATAGTTTCGAAATAGTCAACTCACATGTTTGACCTCATAAGAAAAAGGTTCGTCGAAACCCTATCATGACTATACTAGTTTTAATCGTTTTTGAAAAACTAAAGTTTTGGTGTAAAATTCGTTCAAATCTAAGTTCGTATGTAAACAAGATATTAATTAAATAAGAAAGTTAAAAGTAAAAAATATTAATTAATATATAATTAAACAAAATAACAAGGTAAAAAGTTACCACAATACCCCTCTGCCCTAAAATCAAGTGGAATAGATCATGGGAAAATTTAGCCGAAGACACAAATACATTGACTGCAACATTTATGAGGTCATTTGGTATAAGTGATATCTAATATGATGTCACTCAATATCGTGGTATTCAAAATATCTTTTTGTTTTAGAACGCGAATATCATAATATTCGAAAATATCAAAATCACAACACCACAATATTCAATATTCTCCGAAAATGAGAATATCACCCAACAAATATAATTTTGAAAGACAATTTTGCCTTTACTTTTTCAATCATATTAAGGACTATATTGTAAAATTCTTCCCCCTCATTATTACTCCATTTGCACTTTACCTTTCCTCTACAATCTCTTTCCATTAACGAGATTTGGAGTTGTGATTTTTATTTGAGAGTAGGAAGCAGCCTATATTTGAAAATTGTTTAAGGGTGAGGATTGCTTCTTATTGTTTAAAGTATGAAGGGGTTAAAGAAGAGTTGAAAGAAGGCAGGGTGGAAGAAGAGAGTGGAAAACAGGCAGATATGGATAAAAGAAATATGGATTGAAGAAGAGTCTTTCAATTGGTCTGTTGTTGAAAAAAGTCTAAAATTTAGTTGTGTTACACTAAGAAACTAGAAAAGAAAATGATAAATGGTTGTCGGTAGAGTGAAAATCTTGAATTATAAGATGGAAAAATTGAGGATATGTTTGTAAATTTTATTCTTAGATCAATATTATATATTAAATAAAAAATTTTAATATCTTACAATATCACGATATCTTGAATATTATGATATTTAAAATATTGAGATTATAAAATAGAGTTGTCTAACTCATATATATTATGCTATAATCTTAACAGAGTTCGAATTTGCAGCAAGCAAATCCAATTCTTGCCACCGGCAAACAAATCATTCAGTGGCATTGTTTTTGTACTCAATTTGATTTGATATATTTATTTTTTTTATTGTTAATATTTGTCCATACTTTATTTTTATTTTATTGTACTCGATTTTGATAATTAAATAATCATTTTTTAAGTATTATGTGCATGTTTCTATTGTTATGCACTTGTTTTTGTTTTTATGTACTCTTTTTTTATGAATTTGTTGTTTATTAACTTTGTATTTAACACTGTACTCGAGTTTTTCCATCTATTCGAGTTTCTTTTCTTGTATTTTGCTAATGGTTTTCATGTACTTATTTTATTTTCAGTTCCTTTCATGTACTTGAATTTTTTTACCTATTTTTATTATATGTTGTGTTGTACTTGTTTTTTATGTATTTGTTTTTATTGTATATTGTGTTGTACTTGCTTTTTATATATGTGTTATACTTTCTTTTTATGTATTTGTTTTTGTTAGATGTTATGTTGTACTTATTTTTTATGTATGTGTTGTACTTGCTTTCTGTATATTTATTTTTTATGTGACTGATAAAACAACTACGATTCCGTCCATGTGTTGTACTTGTTTGAAAAACAAGTGCAGTATTGAATAAATTAGTACTAGTAAAAAATTTGAGTACAACACATTAGAAAGGTAAAAAAATATAGATTCAAGGGAGGCAACTCGGTGGGCAATTTTTTTTAAAATGGAGCTCCAATGACGTAAAAAAGTCGTCGAAATTTTTTCTGTGTCGGACCTAAGTTATTGTGAGTTACTCCAGTGGTAGAGTATTGTGTCTGGTGACCTAGAGGTCCCATGTTCAAATCCAGTATACTTCGTAAAATTAATATTATTGTTGTGTAACTTTCAATCTTCTATTTTATTTTAAAATTAAAAAATAAATAAATGACAAAAATACCCTTAAATTAAGTTGGCCCTCTAAATTGTTAGATCTTACATTTAATATAAACGGCTTAAATTGCTCATTGCTAACGGCAAACAGCTATTTTTATTTGCCGCTGACCCGGACTCTATCTCCACAAACTTATATTCGATGATCCATACGACTGTTTTGGTAATCTTAATGATATAAATAATTTCACATGTAAACGGTTCTTGAAGAAGTATAATTCATCAATAATTTGTATGTGTTTCATTATAAAATAGAAAGGTGGTAATGGAGGTTGACATAGCCGAATGAGCATGTACTGGCCTCCTAAATTAATGGAATAACTGGTTTATGCTAAGTGGGATTTTGCATGTCAATTTATTATTATTATTATTATTATTATTATTTTAAAGTGAAAATGGTTGTTGGATCATTAGGACTAAATTGTGACAGGTGTAGTGTCGAGGACGTGGGAATGGAGATTAATTACGTTAATATATTTTCATGGGATTGGATTATTCTCAGTTGCAGTTAGGTGCACCTAAAGTTGGGTCTGTTCAACCATAACTTTTACTTGGAGATTTGTTTATAACATTTGCAATAATTGCTGCCTTTGCGCTCAAATAATCCAACAACTCGTAATATTATTTTTGTTTGATGATAACGACAACCCACCAGAAAGAACACAATATTGATTCATTGCATCTTTTAGTTCGTTATTGAAGCAAATGAAGTCAGCTACTTTGGGATGTTGTAACGAAAATCCATGGCTTTGCTTTAATAATTGTATTTCACAGGGACGGATTTGGGGTGACTGTCCTCGTATCACGGTCACCTATTATATATGTCTAGTTTTTCATAATTAATTTATTTTTATGCGATAAATTTTGGTGATTTTTGTGCTGTTTTTTTTTGTGTTTGTCTTTATTTGAAGTTTTCCATTTTATTTTATTTTTTTGTTGTTGTGTATAAAGTTTGTTGGAGACATTTTATCTTTTTATAAATATATATAAGATCTGTTTTCTCCTGCCAAGCGATGGTGAGAAGAATCCGATACGGCGGCAGTCGGCAGGTCACATGTGGTCCTTTGCTCCAGAGACTGGAGGCCGAGTCCCATTGCCACGGTTAGAGACCGCTGCTGATTCAATCCAAGTACTCTAATGAGAGAACCATCCGAGTTATGCTTCATCTTGAAATAACAATCGATTTGAAAATTGAATTCGATTATTAAGCTGGAACGAATTAATTATGCCCGATAAATAAGATAACATTTTGGTAAGGTTTTAAATACCAAGACTAAAAGATATATAAAATATGTATTGGACACTTAAAATGTAATTTTAAGTAAATATGATGTGGATTTTTAGTCATCTCCTTACAATATGATACGTAGACGCCATGTGCGAGGTGTGCTCGTACTGGTCCACCCCGGTATACCAGAGCAAGTATCATAAATTGATAGCAAATACGAGAAATGAAGACCCTGGGTTATGACACAAAACTATGAACCTTTTTTAATGAATAAAACTGAAAGTATGAAAGGAAATTTAGAGACTTGTAACGCAAGTTCCGGCAAAGGAATCCACGTGAGACTCTACCTAATACTGTTATAAATATCAAAATCCGGCTTCCAATTAGGGTTGTGGGCGGCACCCAAGCTAAATGGTTCGTGATTCGCTTGGTTTTTGGTTTGGAAAATTTGGACTCGTAATTCGAATTTGTTCTAAATGAACCTGTTTATGAGTCGGTTAGAAAGTTTAATGAATTGAGCCCGAACCTTAAGGTATTTGGCTTGGATGATTCGAAAGCCGGCTCGGCTCGTTGTCTTGTCAAACCAGGTTTGCGAACCTATTCGTTTATGGTACTGAGCCGGCTTAGTTCATTGCCTCGTTGAACCAAGTTCTCGTATATGTTCGTTTATGGTTAACAATGACTACACTAGTTATTATATACGGCTCAACACGCTTGCTTGATCGGTTCAAGATATTTGTTATATAGTTATATGTTATATCACGGTCGTGATAATTATAGAGTGTGGAGTCTATCAATTTCATGCGATTGACGTTAAGACTTAGGGTTTGTTAATTGAATGTTTAGAACATATATAATGGGTGAAACACACAATATATATCGTAAATCCTATAAATAATTTATAAATCTCAAACTGTAGCATACTCTATCAACAATAAACTCAAATATATATTTTCTTAATAACCATTACACCTAATATCTAAACTAAACTCTATAACAATTTCAAGTAAGGTTTAAAAGTTGTTGCAATATCATAAAATATGATATATATTAGAATTTAGAATTTATTGAAAAAATATATATAAGTTCCATGTCTATTCTCTATAATTTGCTGAAAAAACGAACTTTACTGATTAACATCGGTCCGAGTTCAAGCTCTTTAACGAGCTTATAATCGACTTAAGGGCTCGATCTCGTTAATACATTTAAAATAATCGAACTCTGATTTTTTAAACAAGCTGAGCTGGTGCTCTTTTATGAGCTTATAATCGAGCCCGAGCTCGAATATAAGCTCGTTAATACATTTAAACAAATGGAGCTCAAATCGAACTCGAATCGAGCTCAAGCTCAAGATTTCTTAAACGAGCCGAACGCGAGCTCGATTTATAAAGCTCGAATCAAGCTCGAACCAAGCGAGCTCGAATCAGAAAAAAATAAATAAAAAGAGCCGAGCTCGAACCGAGTAAAAGTTCAACTCGATTCGGTTCGTATGGAGCTCTACTTCCAACCAATTTCGCACGCTGATAATCCTCCTCCGCCAAAAAATGAACATCATAAATGTCATTTGAACCATATTTGACCTCAATGGGACCCTAACGAGCTCCAAGGTACTGGAAGCGGCGCTTCAGCCTTCAAGGCACCAGTACAAATGCTCGACCTTGTCGATTAACGCCTTGGCCTAAGGGCGACTAGTTAATTCTTACAATTCTTTGGGCTGTAAAATTGGTTGGCGGACAGTCGGGATCGAGTTTTCCTTCCTGCATGACGTCCATCGAGGCCAAGACCTTCTCCTCCACTGTCGACATCAATCAAGGAGACCCTAGGGCAACATTATTGGAAGACTGTTGTTGGGGGATGCACGACGGGTGCTTCTGAGGGAATGACGATATTACAGTTTCAAGAGAGAGCTTGATCATAAGGAATAAGTTACTTTACAAAGAATTGAACTAAACATCCAATTGTAAAAACAATGGTGTTACTGTACGGTACTGTTCATCCGATACAGTACGCTGCAGTAACACGACCTATCTTTTTTATTTTTAATTAATAATTAATAATATTAGAGCGCATTAATATTTTCTGTTACTGCCTACGTCGTAATGAATATAAAACCAGAAATATTATTTACCCAGGAAAAAAATTTAAAATTCGAACTATTAAGTAAAATTAAAAAACAAAAAATGGGAAAAAACCACCACTTAGGCTCATTCTTTGTTTAGGAAACCAAATGCTTCCGTCTAGAATCAGTAATATTAATCTTCCAATGCTCATCGCTAAACCCAGCTTTCCTCGCCATCCGTCTCTCCCAATCTAACTCAATCTTCCTCTGCTTCGACAGCCCACAAAACCTCTGCAGCTTCTCGTCCATGGCGTCGTGGAATCTCCACCACCGCCCGTGCGCTACGTCGCTGGCGTACACCCGCTGGTCCCCTATGTTCCAATTGCAATCGTAGTCCCTGTAGCAATTCCACGGCTTCAGCCCCAGGTAGTGGATCGAGTACACCTTGGGGGGATCCGACCCGAACATCTCGTTCTTCACGGCTGCTTCATTTGTGGTGTTGGCCCAAAAATTCTTGAGATAATTGATCCGACGAGGGAGGCGGTGCCACCAGACGAAGACTTCGTTGAGGAACCCTTGGTCGCCGCCATTGTAGGAGACGATCTCGCTGCGCTTGTCCATGAGGATCTTGAAAGTGCAATTGGAAGGTTCCAGGACCATGATTCCGGAATTGAAGATCCAGACGTCGTTGCCGATGGCGGACATTTGGGGGAAGTGGAATAGGAGGTCGAGGTTGCGGAGGACGATGATGTCGGCGTCGATGAAAATGACCTTATCGTAGTCGGTGAGCTGCCAGAGGCGGAATTTGCTGTAGTTGTACTCGTTGTAGGAGTATTTCTCGGCTCTAGGGTTCCGGATCCGCTTGATGAGGCGGAGCTTCCAGCCGGCTGCAGCTAAGGCGTCGCGTTTGGGTTGGGAGATTGAGGCGTCCAGGAGCAGGATTAGGTCGCGCTTTGTCCCTGTTTGGATCAGGCTCTGTGCTAGTGCGATGGCTCCGCACACATACGTCTCTGATGAGTGTAAAACGGTGGCGTATGCTTCCTTGTGCACTGTTTGTGTTGCCGTTTTAATCTTTGACAGATCGTAGACTTCGTCGATGCCTGTGGGGAAGCAGAATTCAAATGGATGATTCAGAACATGCACTAAATATTTGCTCATCAGCTTGGAAATTAATAAACTAAACATAATCGATGTGTGGTTGGATGAATTTCCATTATATTATATTACCACATAAATAATTGAACCTATATTAGAGGTAAGAATATTAAAATATAAAAGAGGCTGGTGAGGCCGAATTATTCAGATTAATGAGGTGCAACTAACAATTGACAGGTTAATTAATCCCAACTAACTGTAATTAATATACTAATCCAACTGCAGGGATGACTTGGATCTAACTAATCCGATTAACAAATTGTCATGTTTTGGTGGCATGTCTCAATTTCAAACCAACTTGACAGCAACCCCACGGCTATGGTTGGCATGAATCAAGCACTGCATTATCGTCTAATATTATTGACTTAAAATTGTTCACGTTAAAACGAAAATATATAGCGCTTGTAGCTCAGCGGATAGAGTGTCTGTTTCCCCAAGCAGAAGGCCGTAGGTTCGACACCCACCTGGCACGTATTTTTTAAGTCATCAATTTTTATTGTTAAACCATACCAACCGTGAATTTGTTTTCAGTTGATTTTTATGGGTTGAGTGTGTTTGAAACATTACCTTGCCCCCACAATGGCAGCGACAGCTTACACGAACCAACCGGCAGGGACACCTTGTGTTCCAACCTGGTCATCTCCGGCTGGTAGAACCACCAATCCCCTTCCCTCTTCACCATCTCGTCGCACCGGAAAATCTCAACCATCGGCCGACACTTGCTCCAAAACACCACTTTGGTCCTCCAATTCCAATCCCTCCTCCCTTTCCTCGCCGCCACATTGGCCGCAACCAGGTGCACTTGCAGCCTCAGCACGTCCCTCGCCCAACCTTCCTCAGGATACCTGCATGGCAGTTTTGCCACCACCACGTCCACGCTCCCGTAGGCCCCGTAGTCTGGCATAGGCAGCTCGGGGCACGTGGGTACGTCGGTCTCTTCCTCCTCGTCGATCCACTCCGGGAACAAGTCCTGCCACTTGAACAGCTCCCTTGACACCTTATCGAACCGGATGGGGACCACCTCTCCGATGGACGCCCACTCGCTGACGTCATCGTCTTGGGCGTCCATGTTGACCATGCCGATCTTCAATGTCGACCTCTTACTCCCTCCCGCAATCGAGGCAATGAAGCTAGGAACCTCGAATTTGGTCACGTTTTGTTTCGTTTTCGGGACGGAGGAGTACTTCATGTCCATAATTTTTGATTGTTGTGGCTCTTCTAAGACTGCTTTCATCTTCACCCCACCACCCTCCATCTAATAACACAAATGTTATAATAAGATCATAAAAAAAGTACCACTAGCTACTAGCTAGCTAAGAAATGGATTAGAAAGAGGGGATGCTAACTAGCTCACCTTACCTTGTGAGGGCAGTTACGGAAGGAGCATCGAACGAGGGATCCGGCATTCTCGAAGTAGAGGGAGGACGATGGTCGGAGGAACAAGGCGGCATAGGCGATGAGGAAGAGGGCTATGAAGGCCAAGTTGAGGCGAACGATTAGAGCTTTTGAAGGGGTGCCGGCAGCCAGCTTCATCATCGTCTTTTGAAAATTGATCATCCCTACTGCTTCCGCCATCATTCGGCCTACAATTCAGATGTCTGGTTAGGTGAGTTGCCTAGGCCAGACGACCTTCAATGTATTGGTATATATATAGAAGTGGGATTTAATTAAAACATTTGGGGAGTGGTTAGAAACTTATAGAGGAGACACAATAAGGGTAATGAGTTCCACGTGGCAGTTGATATGGTGGGTTTCCTTGCCTTGAAGACTCATTAGCCTGACTGGGATTAGGAGAGGGAGAGGCGGCATCAGCTGCTTTGCTTGTTTTCAAATGTTTAGTACTCATGTTTGTTGCCGTAATGACATTACTAATTCTAGAACCTCTTTGGTTTTCTACCTTCATGGACATTCAGATTTGGATAAATTTGTATTACTATCCACTTTGATATATTTGTTATAGACTGAAGAACCTAATCCAAAATAGCAACGTATGATAGCACTAGTTAACTAATCTATTGCAGTTTGGGTTTTATATAGTCACGGTTGGGCGGTCGTGTTTTATATAGTATAGGCGTGCAGGGTTGGCTGAGTTATGCTATATATTCAGTGCATACTCAGCCAAACTAGAGGTATCTTGTATCAGTTGTATTCGGTAATAAGATCGACTTCCTTTGGTCAATGAGCGTACTCAACACATTATTGAGAAATAACCTAAAACGGTCACTAGCCGTTAAGGTAATGCCGTACTGTGCAGAGTCCTATAATGGCCATCTCAGGTTATTTTAGTTTTGTACTGCCTTCATAAATTATTTCGAAAAGACTCTAATGAAGAGATTGCACAATATGCTGAGAAAATTACTTCAAAAGAAATGGCATAGCTAGCCACGATGTTAACTTGTTTTGGTTAAGTTTTAGTTTCTTCCTTGATTTAAGTCACCTAATAATGTTTTTAACCATATTCATAAAATAAAATTGTTTCTAACCATTAATTCCTCTAATTTTCATATATAATCCGATACAAATATCTATATATTATTTTTATGAGAGTATATTAATATAGTACAAATAAAATTATTTGTATAGCCGTACTATAGTACATGCATGCCTCGTAAATGTCAACTACTAGCAACACATTGAAACAAATACTAACCAAAATTAGATGTATTATTTTAGGCATGGTTTTGAAAGAAATGTAGTGTTTTTTTAGATTTCCACTTTTCTTAAAAAGAATGTAATTTTTTTATGCTATAAACAGTCCGTATTTTATTTTGTACAGTATATATTTTACCATAAATGGACTATTATATTCATAATGAAAAAAATTATCAACTCAGTCTGTTTTTACTTTGTGCAGTTCATTTTTAATAATGTAGTCCAGTTTTACTCTTTTTGCAGTCCGTTTTTACTTCGCGCAGTCCATTTTTATTAATACAGTTCCCTTTTTATAAATAAATATTATGAAAGTTATAAATAAAAAATGGAACTAAATAAATATTTACTTACAAAGTTTTCTTAAAAAAATTAACATATTTTTAAAAAATAATTACAAAATTATAAATATAAATAAAAAATAATATATATATCTTCCATATATTCAAAAAATAATAAGTATTTCTTTTCGAATTTTTTATTTATAATTTTTATTTAAATTACAAATAAAAATATTAAGTAAACACATTTTGTGAATATTATAAAAATAAACAACAATTTATAAAAATGGACCGTATGATGAATGGACTATACGAAGTAAAAATGGTTTCGGTATTCAGTAAAATGTAAAGTGGGAAGTTCCGTAACATTCAAATGTAGAAAGTTATGTAATAATATTATTAGGGAGCAGATGGAAATAAGATTAAAGAAAAGCAAGCAGGTGGCATCCCCCACCAACCTCTTTCTTTGGTTAGGTAGTCAACTTCCTACGTGCTACGAAATGTCGCTTTTGTCCCAGAGGGAAATTTGATCTTTTATATTATTTTTAGTATGTGATAGTCAGTCTTATTTGATAAATGGCATAATGAAAAGGAAGCAAGACTCTCACGATTAATTGATTATTGATAAAATGTAACATTATTTAATTAGGTAGATAGAGCATCAACGTTTATCACAATTCATAGTTATGATTATGATGCTGTTGATCACCATCACGATTCGGTGAACATGGTCTGGAATAACTAGAACTAATTTGTCTTAAGTTAAACCATCCTATTCTTAGTTTTCATCATCTGCCATTCTGCCTTGTAAAAACAAACATTGAAACACACTCTAGTTAAGTTTCGAATTTTGAAGTCGTAGCCGTGGTAAACAGATTGAATCTGATAAATTTTTAACTCTTACATTCTTTCATCGAATCTTACAAATTAAAAAGTAATTGATATGTCATAATATTAGGTGGTGCGATATTTTTTTCTACGATAATAAACCTTTTAATCCATACAAAATAAAAATAAAATACAAAAGTATGATGGTTTGAAAATGTTCTTCCTTCTGTTTAAATGATTTTCTCTCCCTTCCGTGTAAGGAGGTTTTTTTTTTCCTACGGTGCGGCGGTGCTAGGTCTTTCACTCGGTGCGAGGGTATCGACGATGGCGGATACGATGGGAACACGGATGAGGACGCTAACGTTAGCGGAGACAGAGGCACAAGTGGAAGCTCCGATAACGGAGGATGTCACACTGTGTGTGGTCGGAGAATTTCTCACCAAACGAGCCTTCAACTACGAGGTAGTCAAGAACAGCATGGGAGAGATCCGACGTCAAAAAAAGGGGTGGTAGTTTGCGATTTGGGGAAGAAGCGATTCTTATTTCGCTTTGATCATAAGCTCAACCTCAGATGGGTGGTAGACAATGGACTGTGGACGCATAATAGATGCCTACTCGTTACCCATGCATTGGAGCAAGGGGATGGGTAAGCAATCAGAATTTTTATTTCACATATTATAAGAAATGGAAAATAAAATAAAAGAGACGGATGAGATTTAATTTTACCAATAGGTGGTCCAGATCAAATTCTAATAATGAGAATATTCAATAAAATGAAAGTATCGAAATTCTTTTCATTATATTATATATAACAATGAAAACTCAGAAAATGATGGTTAATATCATAAAGTATGAAGTAGTTTTAATGAACATATAAATTTGGTAATAATAATTGTGCAAGCCACTTCTATTCATGGATGTCAAGAAGGCAAGAATAACGAGAATTGGAGGAGGACTCTCTGGTCCGTATTTAGTCACACGCGGATGGATGCTTTACTAAAGATTAACAGACAAGGAAATATAACGGGTCGTTTGGCATACCCGTAAAAAATGTGTGAACTTGGGTATGTAATCCACTTCCCCGTTTCATTTTTTGGGATGTCCAATGACTACCAATAATTGAGATGATGGTATCTCACAAGGGCACATGCAAAGTCATCCAGCCAACCCTGCACTGTCATCCTCATGGAATACCAAGCCAACCATGTGACGATGGTGCCAACCTCGCCTTCTCTCTTTCTCTCTCTCCCTTACTTGCGTGGAAGCGAAGAAGAAAACTTTGTCAAAGGAAGAAGAGTGCCTTACATTCATTCAACACTGCTCCTTACCATTTTTGGGAGGATGTTAGCAGCTTTCTAGGAAAATAATATTGTGCTCCTAGATTCAAAAATTACATGGCATAATATAATTTGAAATAATACTTGACTGACCCTTCTTTTGAATTGATGCATGTGTCTTGTTGAGTTCAAATCTTCCAGTCTTCCATCCAAGTCAGTTTGTAAAGAATATGCTTCTAACATTGAGTACTACTGTAACCCACCCATAACCTCTTCTCATCTTTCAACTTGCTGCACACTCTTATCAATTTCCTTGTCTCTTCAAACCAAGTCATCCAAAATGATTAGATACTGGTCTTTTTTCATTTACAATTTTAACTTCTGAAACAATTGTTAGTGCTCCATAGATGCATCTGTGTAATCCAAGACGAGCTGCCTTACTCACTTTCGCTACTGTGTCTATCTGAAAAAAGACCAGAAATTAACCAGATTAAGCCATGCGAATTCAAAAAAGAAAAGCTTCTTAATTAACCAATATGATTTCTATAAAGGGAATCGCACCCACCTCCACATGGTCTTCTCCCTTCCATGGCTTCTTTCTTCTGTTGGCAACTGAGGCAAAGGAAAGGGCCATCCCAGGGGCGTAGCCTTCTCACATAAGCCGAACCGGCATGTATGGAAACACCTTCATCAGGTCTCATCTCTACTTGGCACACCGCACACATGAACAACTTGAACATGTTTGAGAGTGGATACTTCGTCTGTAACCTGAACCCACACCAAATATCCAAAGGGGAGCATCATATAGTGAACCAAAGCCCCATATACGAAGACAGTAGTGGCAACCAGCGACAAACAGTTATCCAAAAACGTGTGCAAGGTTAGCCTGCCATATGGCAGCTTTTGAAATCCTATCCCACGGTGATGATATAGATGGGGGTAGACAAACCTTTCCGAAAGCATAGCAGAACCTTCCTCAAACAGCTCCTCCACAACATCTGGTTCAACATATTCTTTGTCCATATGAGAAACTGATTCAGAAGACTTCTTGCGGAACATAGACCTTAACACTCCTTTTACTTGTTGTTTCCTAGGGGCTGCATGAGGGGCAGCTGGCTTCTCAATTGGAAGTATGTCAACGACAATGCAAGTTGTGTCATCTCTAAGTCCCTTGGAATGTACAGCTTCCTGGAAAATGCATAATGACGATATAAGACTTCCAAGGTTCAAATCAGAGCCAAACCTGCCACAGTTGCCTCAACATTTTCTACCGAGGAATGAAAGAAAACTGTCACATACTTTAACGATTTGGGATGCTGCGGCATCAGGCGGCATTCCACGGCAGCAGTCTAGAGCTATTTCCGCAGTCAAAGCATCCCAAACTCCATCACTTGAGATGACAAGTCTACCGCCACCAGTAGACAACTGCAAAAGCCAACCAAGATTCTTAAGCACACAATTATCGAAGAAGATTGAATTAATGAAACGACTACTATCGATGCTCAATATCCATACAAGGAGTATGAACTTTTGAGAGTTGCAGCTTCACTGAAGAAAAAAATCCGTACAATATTATTGGAAGGAACTAACAATTGGAAACAAGTATAAGAACCAGAAACCGATGGTCATAGAAAAACCAAGCTAGAGGCTAGTTCCTAACGCAAATCATTCAGCTCCACCTTAGTTAACATCTCTGACGGATGCAAACCCATTCCACTAAGAAACAGAAAAGATACACTGGAGATGGTCAAGCACTCATGAATATAGTAAAGGTGGCAGTAGTGCTTGCCGGCTATGCAGATGCTGAAGCTAATACATGGACGTATATACTGAACCAGATGACGGACTTAATCAACAAAAGATGTAAAAAGAGGAGCCACAAACCTTGACTTGCTTCACGTGAGGAACAGGAACAATGAACTCGCCAACATCCAAATCTCCGATGGATCGTGAAAGACACAAGCCACCAGGCCAGCATCTTAACGGGCCAATCTACAGAGAAGTTATGATAAATGAACTATCAGCAAACTATCAAGTACAGTAAAGTGTTACAGGCAGCAACAATACCAATCTATATCCATCTAAAATAGAGATATCCACTTTTCAGGTAGGGATTATGTGGTATTAAACATTCAATTATTTAAGTTTTAGGGTCAATATTGCCTTCTGAATGGATTTCATTAGCAGCAAACCCTTAATTTGACCAATGTCATAAATGCAACAACTATAATTTCACAATATTCAGAATCTAATTCCATTCGTCTTTACCGAAATATATCTGCAAACTGCAATGAGAAGAAAGAAAAGAATACCTCTACACCACCACCAGTATTCAGACGCCCTACCTCACCTCCGCTAGCTGTGATACGATCCCTCCTTATAGAAGTGCAAAAAAAAAGAAACACTCAGTTAGCAGGGTGATCATTAAGTCCCCAATCAAAACCCAATTAGTCAGCCGCTTACTCTTCTTCATTGCAGTCGAGCCTGTGATCTGCTGACAAGTAGTAGAGATCACCTTCAGCGGATTCAAGTATGCAGCGGGAATCACCGACAGATGCAACAGTTACAACCCATCCATCAATAATAACAAAGGTAACAGTGGTTCCAGACGGTTGTCCTAGAAACACGGCAGACAAACATTTATCAGCAACCAACTCCATAGATACCAGCAGGCAGACCAATACTACATACAGTCTGTGCTTGGCCAAAATATTTTATTCACAAACAAAGGTGTATACTAAAAATTTAATAGAATCACCACAAGGAAGAGTGCATTTCAGTCCTAAATAGGACATAATAATGGCTTTCATATCTCAACTGCCCATATGAAGCTCAGAATTGGCAGGGACTCATCATACCTCTAACTTGAAACTCTTTATCTGTTTTGACGAAGCCTGCAACTAATGCCCTGGGAAGTGCCGCTAGCCATTCCTCTTGGTTAAGGTTTTGAGGAATAGCAGATATAACATTGGTTAGAAGATTCTCCTTAGTATAGATCGCAGCTGCACGGCCATTATGTCCGTCAAATAACTGCAAAGACGATTCAAAAGAGCAACCTAAGAAAAAATGTAACAAACAAGTACAATCTAGATCCATTGAAAGATGACACCGACCTTCCAAAAACAAAGGTGAAAGGTAATCGAACGAGTCAGTATGTTGTCAATTAAACATTTGCATATATTGACTAGAAACAGAAATCAATCTGGAGAAAAAGTCAGTTGAGAAGATTTGACGGCATAAGAAAGCTGCAAATTAAACGGAGCCGCAGCCAAAGAAAACGGTGATCGTGAAAACAGGAGCTTACCCCAAAAACGGAGTACGTAGTAACGCCATCGCCAACGATCCTTTGGCATTCAGTTTTGACGAGAGTGAGATCCTCTCCTTTCTTGCTCTGATTGGCCTGCCCGTGCACTAGCTCAGGCTTCTCTACCTTCTCATGAGCTAATTCTCGCTTTAGTAGCACTGAGAGCGGCACCGTGTGATGCTCCCTCGCCGTTGACATTCTCAGCACCTCTCCGAGAATGTTGCTGAAATTTCCCGACGGTCACCTATCTCAGTTACTTCCCACTTCTACCGAGACGGAAAACTAAAAGCAAAGAAGATCACAACAAAAAGAACGAGTTCAACACTTCAGCTTCCTAATCACATACAAAAGCGATCGAAGAGGAGGATAGAAGCGAGCACGACGCCAACAACCAGATTCTACCACTTGGAAGTGGCCGGCTCATACAAGGACAAAAAAGGCCGAAGATCTTTCCGTCCACGCGGACAACTCAACAATAGAATTGAATACCAAGACCGATCAGAAATCGAGATTGGAAGAGAAGAAACGGGAGATATGTTGCATTTCGGATCAATGTCGAGATACAACTCGCATCGACAAAATCTCCAAACACTTACATAGAGACAGGCCGAATCTGGAGGAAGAGAAGACGGTTCGCGGAATGAAAGTGGAGTTGAGCCAAACCCTCTGTGAAGCAGAATCCGGTGGACGGAGAAGAAACGAAAGTGCGAAGGAATGAGAGTGAGAGCGAACGAGAGAAGCAGACCGCGATTGAGAGAGAAAATGGAGGGAAAGGGAAGAAGTAATGGCGATTTCGGTAGAAGGAGGTTACAGAAAGTGGAGACGAGTTTGAGAAAGGACTCACTGCGATCGAAAAACGCGGATCCCAGCGTCGGCCTGAAATTCCATTGTTGAAAGTTGAAATTAACAGAGAAGAAACGCAATTGACAGGGAGAGAGAAATAGAGCGCAATTGGAGGGGAGCTGTACTTCTCTTTTCGTCTTTTTTATTTATTTCTTAAATATTCATTCATTTTGTTATTATATTTGGTGGTGTAGTTTGCCTAGTTGGAGGCTTCGAGCTAAGAACGCACCGTTTTTCCTCCGTTCGGCGCGCAGGGGATCAGTCGTGAAACGTCGTGATTTTATGGCCAAAAAGTCTTGGCCGTCAGATTTTGTTCAAAACCCCTCCCTGAGCTGGCGATCGTGCGGCCCATCGGGGATAAAAAAGTTATAAACTGAAATTACAGTCCAATTTCCAAGGTTTTTCTATTTGCTGAATTTAGGTAAAAGATATTGATAAGTAGCATCAGATCAGTTTCAAAAGATTTGGATCTTTACATTAAACTAAAACAATTATATTTAATTAAAATTTAAAGTGTGATCTAGGGCCGGCTAGTCGGAGTATGTAATCGGTTAAAGAATCGGCTTAATCATCCGTCTTCTAAGGAAAGAATCGGCTCTATTAGTCTTAGCCTAGTTCTTTAGACTCTATTTACAAGCCCTTAAATTATTCGATAGCGGTTGACCCTTCGCCCAACCGCTAGTCACAATGTCAAAAGCTTCACTATTGTTCATCCACCTTTTGTCGAAACGGAAAGTAGCTTTCCCATTGTTAATAACAATTCGAGTTTCAAAACAGAGGGGCAATGGTCCGAACCAATCCTATCCTCATGGAAAATTTTTACCTTATTTTTAACACCCGGCTCCACGAACTAGTAGTAAGAACATGATCCAATCTCACCCTAGCTCGGTCATTGCCTTCTTAGTTATTTGACCATGTATAGATATTTCCATTAAACCCCATATCTTCCAGCCCATTTCGGAACAAGAAATCCTTTAAGGCGTTGGTCGAGTCGTATCGAATCGGACATAATCCTTCTTTTTCATTTGCAGCAAGAACCGAATTGAAATCCCCTATTACAACCCAGCGGAAATCCCTCGTCGCTCTAAGAGTGCTAATCTAGTCCCACACCCTTCTCTTGTCCGCAACGTTCGTAGCAGCATGGACAAAAGTACAAAAAAGACCCGCCCAAGTTCGACATACACATACTAAGGACATGAATATTTAAATCCGACACCCACCAATGGGCTAATCCCAGGATTGTGTTAACAGGGTTTACATAAAAGGAATTAGCAAAATTTGAAAGGTTTCTTTCCCTTTTAAGAACATTCTCCCCATTCTTCGTTTCCATAAGAAAGAGGATGTTAGGCTGCAACTCTCGGACAAACCGTTGCAAATAATTGACTGTTAGAGGGTGGGCGATTCCTCTAAAGTTCCAGCTAATAATACTCATGGGTAATGAGGTGGCTCTGGGTAAGCCATCGAACCCCCATCCTCTGCAATAAAGGGAGAAGAAGCAGTCTCGATTCTATCGTATTCACCTTGGCGCTCCATATTCTTTTGGTCAGTGCTCACTCCCCTGTTGTTCTTCTTCACTTTGTTCTTCATTTTTCTGTTGGTTTTCGGAGAAGAAGAGGTATTGGCGGGAACTTGATTCAATCCTTCCGAGAAAGGAGATGCCACAATGCCAGACTTCTTTTTTCATTAACATGATTCTAGCATTGGGCCCATCCGGTTAGCTTTCCCAAATAAGCCCTATGTGGCTTTATTTGTATTCGGCCCAAGTAAAAATCCATATGACACCATCTGCTTGATAAAAGCTTGGTGGGCCTCAAACCCATTAGGGTTTTTCGGTTGTTGTGGCGATTGAGATACAGAGAGGTCACTCATGGATGCCTCCAAATTCCTAGGTATAACCGCCTCCATTCTCATCTCCCTCTTAAGGGCCGGAAAGAAGTCTTCCGTTGGAGGGGTGTAGGAGATCATATCACCCATCATAGCCTGGTAAGGGGGTTTGATTTTGCAGAACGTGCTCCTCCTGACAATGGAGCCGTTGTGTAGAAGGCAAAAACATTCTCTCTTATAAGGGAGCCTCGATTTGAGAGCCTAGGGAAGTATGGCGGTGAAGATTGCAGATCCTTCCCTCCGTCATCTTGCTCCGGGGGACACCTACAAAATATCCTATTACGACTGTTCGGATTTTAGATTAATCAATTTTTTCCATCATTCTCGATGCGTCAACGGTTGACGTTGCCATTCCCACTTGTTGGGGCGTTAGAGAAAATGTAACGAAATGTAGGATAGAAAAAGATAGTATTTTAATAACTTATTCAATTAATTACTTAATTTTATAGATATTACAATTTGGTCACTAAGACCAATACCCTCAAACAAATACCTCTCTACAATCAGGCTATTTATAATAAGTAGGATACAATCAGTAGGTAAGAACCGATTTAAGTTTGTGGTTTATAAAATTTAAAATTTTTTCGTAGAGTTATAGAAAATAATTTAGAAAATTATGGCAAATTGTAAATTAACTTTTTAACACCACTTAGCCACGTAGGACAATACTTTTCCAGAATTAAAAATAAAATTTATACGTTTTTATTTACTTTTCACGTCGGCAAGATGCCGACTCATCCAACTTCCGTAGCCTGAAGTAACACTGTGATTGAAGGAATGCACATTTATGACAATCGAAGTGAAGTTTTGAATAGTATATTTCACCTAACTTATAACGGAAAGTACGGTGATAAAAAAATATTTTTCGAATAATTCGTGAAATCTAATGGAATTTAGCCTATAGTTATATAACATGAGCTGCTACCTGAAAACAAAAGCAAATTTGTCAAACAACTAACCCAAAACTGTTCCCGCAATATTTTGCTTGGGGTTTACAAAGAAAACAGAGACAATTGCCAACACAGCGGCATACGGTTGTTGGTCTCCTTTTATTTTGGGGAAACCCTTCACATCCAGAAGGGATCCTGATTTGATGTAGGCACCAGAATACATAATATTCTATATGGTCGGTCGCCAAGGTCGTCTTGTACTGTACACTGGACGGGCCTTGACGACCTGGACCTCTGATTCGTTTACAGCTACAGCCTTGACCGACTAATGCACTTTATGGGATTAAACGTTGTATGTCGTCGTGTGGAAGTATAAGGGTGTCTGCTCAATGAAGCAGTCGACTTTATATCCCAGTCTTCCACATACTTGGGAACGCAGACATCAAAGAGTATCTGCCCCAAAACCCCATGAGCGTTGATGGTTGGAGGTCCTCCACGCACACGGATCAACCCTTCTTTATGTTCATCTTGCACTGACCGGACGTCTCTACCTTCATAGTACTCTACTGAGGTTGGCATCATGAAATGATCAGCAGCTGGTGCAGTGTTCACTCCTCGAAAGCTCTGGTTCGAGCTGCCTGCTGCTTTCCTCAGCTCGGACATTGGGTCAGGAATCTCGTCATGTCCCCCTCCTAACCCCATTCCTTCACCCTCAAGTCGCTGTATTCTTTTAGAGTAAACTGTGGCTGCCTTCCTGAGAAGATCACTCACAGCAGCCTTGTACTCGACTGGATGCAGCCGATAATGACCTGTAGAGCAAGCAATTGATTATGCAAGTAAAAGAAGCATACTTACACAAAGCATCAGCGAGTGAACCAAAAATAGCTTTCAGGTTTAGAGGTACTAGACACTTTTTGAGATACAGAAACCGATTCCTATATATGTTCCACCTAAAATGGCTCATTCTAAGAAACTATGCTCAGATGATTATGCATGAAACATAAGTCTCCCCTCCCTTTTATAAAACATGCAAGGACTGCACAGCAACAAAATTTCCTAGTCAAACCAAGGTCTGAAGATCACAGGGATTTGTATTCAAATGGAACCGAAAACGTGTTCAAAGCTCTTTATGTAACTTGAAAACAATCAAGGCCAGCAACATAGAATCCACACAAAGTTGACAACCAAACAATGCAGAGACTCAGATTGATTTGTCGATGTTTAGAAACAGACCTACATGAGGAGAGCCATTCATTGTCACAAGCTTTACATCAGCTCCGAGCTCTGACAGTCTTCCAGCAAAATTTTGAATAACTTGGTAGGGAGCAAGGTCATCTTTTTCAGAGCAAAATAAAAGATACGGGGCCCCAATATTCTGCAATAAAAATGATAGATTTTTAATTGCAAGTAGTATAAGGACAAGAAAAATGACAAAATGTAATATGCAAGGCTCGGGGTATCTATTCTTACTACGGAGGAGTACAAAGTCTGCCAATACTGGGCTCGCTCTGCTTCAAACCGGCTGAGAAAGAGAGCATCAAGGCCATTACTAATACCATTAGCCATCCATGATAGTATTCGGGGAGGATGTTGCATTTTCAATACAGATGGATGAACGGCAAATCGTCTTCCCAAATCACTGGTAAAATCCACTGGACATGAATCATAGATATGGCCTGATAGACAGTCTCTAACCAACCGGCAGTCATCCTTCACATAAACAAATTACACAACACAATCAGAATTTTAAGGCACCACATATCGTGGGAGCTCATGACTAATCCATGCGGAAATCAAGAAAGCTATTAAGTGGATTGGTACAGAACAATGCAAGAATATTTAGTTGATATCCTATAGACTGCAGGCGGATCACAGTGAATGAAAAGTAAGCATTGCGTAGGAAAATAAATTAATAGAAAATCGGCTTGCTGAGAGTTCTTACTGGATTTAATTGTAGTTCACTCTTTGCCTCGACAATCTGCAAAGAGTAAGAAAACTTAATGGATAAAACTTACAGCTAACGGGTGCATAATTGTGAAGGGTAAACTATATTAGAATTTAACGTCATTCTTATTCCAAAGCTACAGTCTGACTGGCTTACCTGAAGAACCTTGTACATGCAAGCTTTTGGACCACCGGAGAAAGGTGCCAAGACCACAGGGCATGGTCCGGTCTTAAGCTCCTACAAGTTGAAAGTATGAAAAGCACGAATTCTAAGATAATCCGTCTTTAAACAGTGACTGAATCATAGGTGGATTCAGAAGCAAATTAAGAAAAAAGCAAACTAAGTTTTGCATAGCATGTGGAGTACTATATGACTACTTGAAAGGGGAACGCATCTGAGTCTGGCACCCATGCATTATTTTGCCCGACAAAGAATCACATGGAATATTCATTTCATATGACTCTCTTTTATGCCAAAAATTGTATGAAATGACTACCTTTTGTTCCAGAAGTTGTATCAAATGACTCCCTTTTGTTCTACAAGACTCGAATGACATAATATAAATGAAAACCCAGCATAAAACTGACCTCATTTAGTTCATTGAGAAGTTCAAATGCTAAACTTTCAGCCTTGTCAGGGAAAAACCTACACAGAACCAAAATTGAGATCGTTAATATTCATCGGTACAAGTCTATCTAAACATATCACATCTTCCTTAAAAAAGCTTTACAAAAGATGAATATTGTGCACCGGACCGAGATACAACGATACCACTCTATACTTACAATGAACAGAAAATCCAATTTATTTAGTTATTGCAAATAATAGAGAGAAACAAACGGCTTAGCACTACTAATGAGCAAAAAATGAACATTCGTTCAGGAGGCCAAGATCAGAAACCATAATATGATAACAGAACAAAACGACCAAAGGAGAACTGGGTCTTTACCAATTCTCTGAAGCTACAATTCACAGATGATTTCATTTGGATTGAACAGAATCCGTAATACAATCATCGTTCCACATTAAAATACGTGAGAATTCCATTCTTAGCACAAGATTGAGCATATAGAACTGCAACTTATCCAAAAGATTAGAAGCAAAACGAGAATTCGGCAAGTAGGCAAAAGAGAGAAACCCAGAGAGGAGCAAGTCAAATGAGTTGCAAACAGCAAAATAAAAAATGAAACAAAGCAAAATCGGCATCGCAGATAAGGAAAGGACTCACATGTTGAGGAATTGAGAGTGACAAACGAGAGAATCCCAACCAAGAGAGGAGTAGAGGTCGACATAGGTCTTGAGATGTTTATCTTGACTGGACATCCAAGCAAACACCACTATAATTCCTTCCCTCTTGACCCCACCCCTTCTCCCCCAGTAATACCTTCCCCCAAACATCCTCTACTTTGCTAGCAATTCAATTCCAGATGATACTGATGAGCTCGTAGCACAAGTTGGAGAAGAAGGAAATATGCGGAGAGTGGGAGCTGTAGAAGGAACGGGGATTGGTTTCGGAACTCAAGAAAGAAGAATCGTGATGATATTATGATAAACGATAATTGATAGGTTTAGGTTAAGTGGATTAAGTCTTTATCATCTTGTCTAAGAACACTACTCTTCAAGAACTCCGACATAATATTTTTAATGCCATTGGATTTTTGGCTCCATTGGTCACTCCAAATACTTGGGGGTCCTTACGGAATGGGTTAACTTTAGAAAGGAAACTTTCTTGTTTCTCACCGATCGGATGGAGAGTCAAGGGTAGGTTTGGAAGAGCTCGGTTATGTCCAATATGAGGAAGAAAACACTCGTCACGGCTGTCATTCAAGCGATTCCTTCATTTATTATGAGTGTTTTTCTTCTTTCCAAGAACCTTTCTCGTTAGATGGATTGAATTTTTTGGAACTTCTTCTGGTCGGAAAATATGAATAAAAGATCGATCTATTGATATAATGAACGTACTTTATGTTCCCCGAAATGTGAGGGAGGTTTGGGGTTTAAGAATTTTTATGATTTTAACCTCTCTCTCATGTGCGAGCAATCATGAAGAATCCTCACCAATCTTAATGCATTATGGGTTCGCCTTTTGAACAGTCTTGACTTTCCCTGCTCCGATTTTCTTCGCTCATCGAAGGGATCTAGGCCTTCTTGGATATGCTCAAGTCTATCTAGCTCGATTGAGGTTCTTCGTTTGGGGGCTTTCAAAGGCCTTGGGGATGGACGATCCATCTCTATTTCGAACGATCCTTGGGAACCTTAGCTCGAGTCCTTCAAGGCGGTTATTCCTCGTGAGTGTGATGCAATGGCGGCTGATTGGATCTCAGCGGATTCTCGAGAATGGGACATCGATACTATTGCTCTACTTCACATTACTAACCTTCGTGTGAGTACTACTACTGTGGACGACTGTAGTGTAAAAGAGTACTAGGAAGCACATTGTGCATTCAGCAATGATGATAACCTCCATTATTCAACTTTATGGTTTCACCAACAAAACACATCCATACAAAATTACAGCTTACATTTAGCCAAGCTCTTACTGAACCCCAATGCAAAAATCCAACGCCAGAAAAAGTTGAAACTTGTTCGAAATCGTCGATTCCAACCCACAAATTTTAAAGCTTCTTAGAACTAAGCTCTTTGCTCAACATAAGATCCAGCAAGTCCTGAAGTTCCAATCAGGGAAACCTGCAATAACAGCACAACCAATCACTACCTTCCTTCTTATGCACTGTTCCAAATATTGCATAGTATGAAGAAAATCTCCAGGCTATTCCATCTAATTCAGAAGGTTGAAGTGTTGCTTGGATCTCCATAATTCACACTTGAAAAAACCAGGATCTACATCCTAAAGTCTCGGCATGTTGCTAAATTATAATTTGCTTACCGCACTATCAGCGGAATACGAGAGACCAAATGCAACTTCAAAATGATGCATTTTGAGAAGTGGGAAGAGAATGCAAACTATATGAAAGCATTGAGCTCAATAACTATGACAAACTAAAAGTTAAGCATATTAGAACAGAGCCTTAATTACCTTGCCCCACTCTGATCCAAGCCCAGCACATCTCATCTTCAAAAATATCATTTTTGAACCCAACTCCATCTCCACTTTCTTTCGAAGGTAAGTCTCATCAGGCGTGAATGAATCCAAATAGGCAGTGTATCGTTCAAAAAAAGTACGGATCGCCTTAGCATACTCATCAGATAACGGCTTTACATCCTGTCAGACCATTTTACATCTATTAACCTTGAAGAACAATCAGAAAAACCATTATATTATACAAAGTTCCAGAAAAAAACACCCATAATTACCTCGCCACTCATCCCAATGCTGTCATCTAGCTCCATCTTTAGAGTCATAATCATCCCGCCAAATTCCTCAACAGCTTCAGATGCTCGGAAAACATTCTTCAAGATGTCTTGGCCAGCCTTGTCCTCGGAGTTCTTCGATAATGCATTCTCTACATCATGGACGACTGATGCATCAAGTTCATCCCAACTAGCAGCCATCAAGTCCTTGAAGGCGCACAAGACATCGTTGTCTTTAATCTCAGGCAGGTGTGCTACATCCACACTAAAGGACCTTGTGCTACCGATGCCAATCGCTAAAGCAGACCGGGAACCTAATGATACAAATGAAGATAAAAGACTCGATTACTAGCAACAAACCATCATTCTCCAAAGCATCATCATCAAAAGTCAAGCAACAGAAACAATACAATGGATTGATTTTGCTTATATTAATCCAATGTCGATATTCAGCATAACAAGATTCAAATGACGAACTCATTTGGCACATATCCTTCAGCGCTGATATCACGCCTTCCTAATTCTCCAAGGCAGCACAGTCTCAGAATCGATACACCAAAAAGGAGACAGTTTGAGATATTGAATTAGGGTGGCGGGAAAGAATGAAATGACTGGAACGAAAAGTTTGAGATACTGAATTCTGGTTTATTTGCCTAATAGCAACCAATCATATTTACCGACTTCACCAGATTATTTCACCAAGCGACCCAGAAACTCATAAGACCTAAAAAATGGGTCACAGAATGATCCACCAATTAAGGCGGTCGACAAATTCCAATCGAAAAGATTACGCAATTAAGAGAAGCGGGAGAGGGAAAGAGCGAATACTGCAAGGGATGTGATAAGCAGCGGAGGAGATGGTGAAGAAGGATCGAGGAACCGAGTGATGGTGGAGGAGCTGGTTACTGGCGATAGCTGTGAAACCAATCGAAGATCTAAGAGCAGCTGCACGATACAGATACCTAAACGCCACCATCTTCTCCATTTTGCACTCAAGATCGTATCTGTTTCGTTTTCCTTATGACTTCTTCCTGGGATCCTCGAAAGCAACAGTTGTAGATGGGCGCTGGGCATTTACATTAATAGTCCGTAAGTTTTAACATTTTTTCAGAAATAGTCCCGTAAGGGGCTGGGTAATGTTTGTGTTGAAATCCCTTTTTTCTCCTTTTACTTATTTTCCCCTGTAAATCTGCAATGTTCTTAATTTTAACTGGTGATTGAGTTTTCATATTCTTTCTCCACTTACTTTGCTGGGTAATAAACATAGATGGACACTTACCTTTGTAAACATGACTGGAGATGACTTCCTTACCTCTTTTTTTGTGAATGCTGATAACTTTTATCTAGTTAATGATCTAACTAACCAAGTGTATCTGGCAGAACCCGAACCTGAGACATATGGAGAAGCCATGAACTCGGCCGAAGCAGTGTTCTGGAAGGAAGCAGCAGATAGTGAGCTAGATTCGATCAGAGCCAATCACACCTGGGAGATCACTGACCTACCTAAAGGCTGCAAAGTCGTAGGATGTAAATGGATCTTCAAGAGAAAGCTGAAACATGATGGCTTATAAACAGGTACAAGGCAAGACTAGTCATTAAGGATTACACACAAAAGCAAGGTTTGGATTTCTTTCACACTTACTCTCCTGTGACAAAGATATGTACAACTCGTATATTATTTGCTCTTGCCTCAATCTTTAAGATGCATATTCACCAAATGGATGTCAAAACAGCCTTTCTGAATGGAGAATTGAATGAAGAGATATACATGAACATTCCTCCTGGTTATTCAAATGTTGTTCTTAGTAACAAAGTCTGCAAATTAAAGAAATCGTTATATGGTCTTAAACAAGCACCTACCCAGGGGTATGAGAAGTTCAATTAGACTATCCTAGAGTTTGGATTAAAATCTAATGGATCACATACCTGTGTCTACATCAAACCTGTTGGCACCAGTTATGTCATTCTATGCTTATATGTCGACGACATGCTGATTTTTAGTACTGATCTATCTGTTATTAATGAGACCAAACAGTTCCTCTCATCAAGATTCGAAATGAAGGATTTGGGAGAAGCAGACATGATTCTTGGTATGAAAGTATTCAGGTCAGATGCTGATTACATTCTTAGTCAGCACCATTATGTGAATAAGCTAGTTACCATGTTCTTAGACAAGGATGTCATTCCTGCAAAAACCCCTTTTGATTCTAATTTCCACTAGAAGAAGAATCTAGGTGAACCTCTAGATCAATATGGTTATGCTAGAATCATAGGCAGTCTAATGTTCCTAACAAATTGCACGAGGCCAAATGTTGCTTTTGCCGTCAACAGGCTCAGCAGATACACAAGCAGCCGTAATGCAGATCATTGGACTGCATTAAAGAGGGTGTTGATGTATCTTAAAGGAACATCAAACTGGAGGTTGAGATATGGAGGGGGGTTGAGATATGGAGGCCATCCATCCATACTAGAAGGCTATTGTGATGCGAACTGGATCACGAGCAAAGATGATGTTAGCTCCACCAGCGGTTTTGTCTTCACTCTTGGAGGAGGAGTTGTATCCTGAAAATCGACCAAGCAGATTTGCATTGCAAGGTCAACGGTGGAAGCTGAATTTATAGCACTTGATATAGCAAGTCAGGAAGCTGAGTGGCTGAGAGCCTTGCTCTCTGATATTCCAGTAGATGAAAGCCATCTGCCTCAGTCTCCATGTTGTGTGATTCTCAAGCTACAATACATGTAGCCGAGAGCTCAGTGTACAAAGAGATAGGATTAATCTCCTGGAGTTGATGAATTCATAATGAAAACCAGTTTGGTTCAACCAGGTCAAACATAAATCATGGAAAGAATCAAAACTAAGGGTCCCTGAGAAGTACCAAGAGATGGTACTTCTAAACCTTGAGTGAAGTTGTTAGTTCCCGAGAAGATGTAAGAGATAGCTCTTCTGAACTAGAATGCACAATAGTTCCAGAGATGATGCAAGAGTTGGCACATCTGAACTTGGAGAGTGAAATCTGGTTCCAAAGAAGATGCACGAGAAAGCTCTTCTGAATCTAGAAATTGTGGGGGTCAAATGACTTGTCATAATCCCTGGAAAGGGGAGGTCTAATCAACCATATGACATTCTAGGTTTCTGTATCCTGTATGAGTGATCAAGATAAAACTTAAAGTAACTTCGAGTGGAAGTTATTAGACCCTGGAGGAAAGTTTCCCGAAATCTTAAATTTTTGTGATATGGAGTCTTGAAAGTGACCCCTTGAGGAACTTGATGCACAAGAATACAGAAAGGAATGGTTTCCTTGGATAAATAGTCTTTTAAGTTCAAGGTCTATCTACTTTGACGACACTATCCTAGAGAAATCGTAACTATCAAGTTAAGTTCGAATCTTTGCGATACTGAACTGAATGTGTTCTTGAAGTCATGAGAGCTAAGTCTGCAATTGTTGGGGACTGTTGGAAAACTGCCGACTTATCAGAAAAACGCGTTTCAATCCCTCTTAGGAAAATGCAACGTTCCAACTTAACTAGATTTCAACGGCTAATTGATTCCAACGGCTAGAATCGGAATTGAACCATCGCTCGATTTTCTTCCAACGCTGGTTTGAATCTGTTAGTTCATTTTCTGGAAACCAGGAACTGGAAATCTTGTTTCCCCCAAATTTACAGGTATTTGATGATGATGAACTGTTGCGTGAATGACGATGAATCGGGATGGTTAGTAGGCTGACTCTCAATATATAAGGAGAAATCTCAGCTCCTTGAATTAGATCGCTTAACAATCTTCTCCTTCTTTTTTATTCAATTAGTTTCTTTTCATCATAGTTCCAGCATTCAATCTCTGCACCATAGATTGAATGATAGTTGTGTTTAATCCTTCAATCGCAATGATGTTCTTGAATTCGGAAAATATTGCTTTGAAGGCAGTCTTCTAAACGCGATCACAACTTGGTTTCTTCACTGCCTTCCTTTGTTTTTTGTGTACTCGTTGCCAAGTTAGTTTACATTGATAGTTCTTTCTTAGTTCTGGTTTTGTTGTTTCAGTATTCAACTGTTCATTGTAATTGCAATTCTTAGAGTGTAGCTCGATTCATCCAACAGAGAGTACACAACCAACGGCCGAAACCCTACAATGAATCGTGCGGCCAGCGCACCCGGCTAAATCTCCGGCACTGAGACAGCTCCACCTCAACGACGGTCGCTCATCTTTCCGTCACGATATTGGAGGCCTTCGCGACCATGGCACCACCACCGACCACCAACGTAAGACTGGGGCACGCATCGGCGGAAACCACCAACTCCGAGACCGCCAGATACACTTCATCAAATCACCATCCAGCTCTACTCATTTTGGTTTTTTCTTTATGTTTTATTTTTCTAGTCCCGTGTTTTTTCTTAAACATTGTTGCCTTCGTACACTCTAGTAGTCGTTGTTAGACGGGTGAAACCCGTTAGGATGTCCGCTTGTTGGAGAGAAAGGATTGAGGTGTTTGCTTTTGCAAGGACAAGCGATCTATACAACCTCGTAAGTGATCAGGACTGCACCTCCGATTAAAATTCTTGTAAGCCGCATGATTTAATGAAATTGATGTTTTTGATACGGTAAAAGGAAAATATAACGGGTCCAATTTGGCAGTTGGATCAGCGACTTGATTTACCGGTATACCGTAAGAAGAGAAGTAGTCAAATAGAAACTTACAAATTTGACTTATTTTTTCACGATGGCCGCCCCTTTTTCCCTTCCAGCATATTATTCTGTTAGTTATTTTGCTGTTACGTAGTCCGTGGAGTTTATTAAATATCCGCCGCATACGATATGCTGATCCTGCTGCAGATCTGTAATTAGAATTAGAATATGCATGCAGCAGCAGCAGCGAGTGCTCCTGTAGACCAATCATTACATATTTGGCAACTTGGTTGATTACTATACATCAAGTAGAATCAAGCATCAACTAGCAGCCGGGTGAACGCTATCAGTATATAAAACAATTTTTTTATGAAAGCAACGATATAATCATAATAATAATTAATTATATTATATAAAAAGGTTCCATCATTTGATCACATAAATAATACTGTATTCACGTTCTGAATTTGGTAAAAAAGATTGTTAAAAGTTCATTTTAGAGTAAAGAAAAAGTGCAATATCTCACCAATTTATCGTACAAATTTATTTCATGTACTACTCCTAAATGTTGTCTTATTAAAAGATATAAAGTTTTGATTGAATAGTAAAAGAGAAAAATTTAATATTTTTGAATGACATGAATAAATGATGAATGACTAGTAACTATGCCTGAATATTATAAAAATGAATTTGCGTAAACAATTGATAATCAACTTTTAAAAAATAGTATTTGTGCGTAAATGGTGAGACAACAAACTCGTTCTTTAAACGATGGCTGATTGTCGAAGATCGGGAACAACAAATTGTTATTATATACCAAGTTTGATAAAATACTATATATTTTTATAGAATTTATTGGTAAAGCTACTGCTTCTAGCTTCGAATCCTAGCCCATCACTGCCGCCTCCTCAACTTCCTCGATCTCAAATCCCCTTCCTCCTCCACTCCTGTTGAGGAGTAGTCACGGTGGCGGTCCGATTCAACGCCGATGTATTTTTTGAATCGAACGCACCATTAATCACTAAACCGTCCTCCTCCACCTAAAAACAAAGTAATGTGTTGGGGCCTACAATTTAATAATCCGTATGAAAACAAAGCCCTCAGATCCAAACATTAACTGGCCGTTTGAGTAGGTACGTAATTTATTACGAGGTGAATTGAATTAAAATTTTCTAGTGAATTGAGTTGCAATGTTGTATATGGTATTTGAAAAAAGTAATTTTTTATTAGTGATTTAGAGAGATTTTTTATTTGAGTGATTTAAAACATCACAATAAAAAATAACTTCATAGGTAAGAAAAAACACCCAAAAAAAGATAAGGTAAGACAAAACATCAAAACAAAAAATAACATAAGTGTTTATAAATAAGTCAAAAGAAGTGATAATATTTATTTAAATTTTCAATATGAAACAAGGGAATATTAGAAATAAAAAATAAAAAACTGAAAATATTTCAGTGGAAAAAAAATATTTTGGTATCAAAATCACTTGAACTCATTATGAGGGATTTAAATTCGGATAGAATCTCTTTCATTTGTTTTCAATTTAAACTAACTCTACATGTTATAAATTTGAGACTCAAAATCCCTCAAATCTTAAGCACCTTGATCAGGAAAAAGGATGTTATTTAAAACATATATAAGTGTGTATGATTAATTTAGCAAGTGGTGATCAGTTAAACCAAACTATATTTTTTTCCGATCAAAGTGCATAGTCATTGGTGAGTTTCCAATACTAATTTGGGCTGGAGTTGTTAATAGAATGAGGCACTATCGTTGGCCATCAGAAGGCGGTTCACCTAGTGTGAATTGCAAGGGGATGACCATCCTACAAAATGTAGGACCCCGTACAATCACTGCAACTGGGCTGACAGGGCAAGCAAAAGACGGAAAAAATAAACTACTACCTATTGTTCTAACCGAAAGTAAAACCAAAGAAAGAAAAATTGAGTTCTAGCCGAAAAATTAAGAAAACCATGAAAGGAAAACTTAGCAAACCTTGATGTGGAATCCTTATTTAAATCAGCTAAGAGGAGTTAGGATCTTAGTGGTCTTAAGTTTATAGTTCGCCCGGTTCGCACGAGATCGAGTTGTGGTTCGATCAAGTTAGCTCCTTGAATAAGGTCAAACGGGGCAGAAATCGAAGTAGTGCTAGTCGAGAAGGGTCTTTTAATAGCCTTAGCCGAGATACACAACTCACAAGAACATGAAGGAACCGAAACCATTGAAATTTTCATTGGAGGCATATGCCGACTAAACATAGTAGGAAGACGTGTCGAGTGAGGATGACCCAATCGAGAATCAACTTGAAAAGCCGATTGATTGCCACCCCTTGATCCGCGACGCGCAGCTTTCCGTTGCAATGACGGACATTCTAAAATAATATGGCCCTGAGTTTTACAATAATTGCACAGGTTACGCTGACGACGATGTGCAACAATATGACCAGAGAGATGACAATGCCTACAAGTAGCCTCACTATTTGGCAAACGAATCAAGGTTCCAGTCGAACCCCCAATCGACCCTATACCCATGGAATTCAACCCTGAACTAGTCGACTTTCCCGGTCCAGTATAGAATTGAGGCCTACGCCCGGCAGAAAAAAATAGTTCCCGTCGTCGCCGAAGAGATAGGATTATCAAGAAGAGCCTATGTATTCAGATGTGTCTCCACATGCAGCAAATCTCCAAGTATGTCCTCCATATTCATAACATTTTGTAGGATGGCTTGAGCACGCACAGCTTCAAATTCGGGGCAGAGCTTCATTAGAAATTGAAGCACCCGCGTATGACGACGTTCGGCCAAAACTTCCTCACTCGCCGGCACCGATAACATCGTCACCGAGAGCAAGTCTTGTTCAGTCCAAAGATCAAGGGTCGTCGTGTAAAAAGTGTTGATATCTCTATCTCCTTGAGCCAATTTTACGATTTCATACTCGATTTCGAAGAGGCGAGAGGAGCTGGCGTTCGCATACAGTTTTTCGAGATCTCCAATGCACTCACATAGGCGTTGGTTACTTCTGCAGCAGCCTTGTCTACAGCAGCCTTAGTGGCATCATCACTAGCTGCCGAACTCGAGTCGATCATGGGAGCCGACGGAGCAGCCGTCGTCCCATCCAAATAGGCGATTAAACCCTTTCCAGCTACAAAATAACGAAACTAAAATTCCCATAATGCATAGTTCTTCTCGTTAAATCGAACCAACAACGATCCGATGAACCAAGCTCTGATACCGTGTTAGTAAAAGAGAAGAAAGAACGAACAAGATGCAAGATACAATATAACATGGTTCCCCAACAGAACGTTGAGTACGTTCACAGACCAAAATGAGCAAATATTATTAACCTCCAAAACGTATATCCCAAGAGGGAGCCGAGTGTGTCTTATATACTAGCATACTCGACAAACCCTATACAGCTAACCCCAATGGTCAAACGGCAACAAGAGGCCCATCAATATACCGGAGAGGCCCATATTTTAATACTAAACACTTACCATTATGTCTGAAACCCTAAACATTAAATAAGAACATCAAAACTTTTAGTTTTAAGCATAATATATAGCAAAAATGTGATAGAGTGTACCGTCTACACGAATACATCGGAGTCTTTTATATATATATATATATATTATGAAACACATTTATAACTGGCTTCCAAGTTTTTCATAAGAATATATATGGAAAATGCTTCGATACTCTGTATACCTAATTTAGCTATATTTTGTGCTTAAAATTAACATTTTTGAGGTTGAAGGTATGTGTTTAGTATTCAGGGTATAATGTTAGGGGTTAGAGTTTGATATATAGGATTTAGGATCTGTTAATTTTGATCTAGGGTCAAAAGTTATAGTTTGTGATACGAATTTGAGTCTAAGTTTATGATATAATGTTTGAGGGTTAGGATTTAGTGTTTAGGGTGTTAGCATCATTCTCTAGTGCTTAGGGTTCACTATAATAACTTAAATTTTTTTATTTTAAATCTTAAAAATATGAGATTTGTAATCTACAAATTATCAATACCTCCAAAGTATCGAAACGCTACCCATATATATTTAAGGAACTTTGGTTAGTAGACAACGTAAAGTGGAGATCTTTCTTTGGTAACAATCACCATTCGTATAGCGTCAGATGGCCACGCTAGCTACTTCTGTTACGGTACAAGTATTGGATGACCTAATTAATTAAGTTGGTCAAGGTTTAATTGTTATATCCATGTACGCTTAACGTAACAGCAAGGGAGCGTGCAAAGTAAGTAAGTATATAATGTAACTAACTTACAGCCTACGTGCTGCATGTGGTTACGTTAGTTACTACAGCACTACTGCAACTACGTACTAGCTAGCCGCCTAGCCAGGCCTGCCAATGTATCAACTACGTACTGATTCCAGTATGTATGCTCTAATTGTGCATTACGACAGCACTGATGGAGTCACAATGGCGAACGACCGAGTGGTTTTGGTGTTACTAATAATTAGGCCAAGCAAAGCAGTACTCATTCACCCACAATCATGCATTCCATCTGTTCATGAGTACCTCGATCATTCGGCTTTCTAGTACTTACTTACATGCACATGGAAGCAACCCAACTCAACTGTAATCATGATATTTTAATCATGCCCTTTTCTTTTTCTTTTTCCTTTTATTTTCTTCCTGCACGAACACGAGGGCATTTAATTAATAATATATACTTCAAAGTAAGAAGATAGTTCGTTTATGTGTAGTTGTCCTGATGATAGAATAATAAACTGAAATTTTATTTATGGTTTCCATCTTGTTTGATTGAAAAATTTATACGGACAGCAAAAAAAAACAAGAAGATAATTTATACTTTACACACTTTTTATTATTATTATATTTTCAATATCCATTTCATCCAACGAAAATTTTAAATTTACCTGGAAACGATAATTCTACTACAATATATAATTGAGACGGAAAGGAAAGCAGTCCACTTCCGGCGCAGGCATGCTTGAGAGTTGGTGGGCTGGACACATGGGTTGAAAGTATTGAAGGTTTTTGGTTAGGATTTTCAGAAGTGGGTATTCGGAGTAATTGTGTCAGGTGTCGAATTTCACGTTAATTTGAGGCCTGTGGAGGGAGTTAAGACTTATTGGTCAAGCCAAAAAGATTGCCGACAGGATGCTCTTACCCCACCATGCCTGGCCCATCTATCTTGATCGGAAAGAGGGGATGCTAACCCCAAAACCTCAAGTTTGCTTGTACAGATGTGCGATAGGCAAATTTATCAACATGTAGGTCATGAGAATTTGACTTTTAAAAAGATCTAGAGGGGATAAAGATCCATACATGGCTCGGGATAAAGAACCTACCCCTAACACTACATCCCGGGATAATCGCCAGTAGAATACCCGCCACTCCCGCCTTTTTCAAAGGCTAGCATCGCTGCTCAGCTCTGAGACTGTCAAGAACCGTACTTTATTCACTGGCCATAAAAACCACACCGTAACGAATGCATCTTCAAAAGAACATCATCTACACCGGATATAATAATGCGAAGTTGCGTGGAGGAATTTCCTGATTGGAAGGAGGCAACCAAATTAGAGGTACCTACACGTCAACTTCAACCAAATGCTTGTTGTCGCTGGCATCCTCCACCAAGTGGAGCTATTAAGTGCAATATTGATATTGCTACTGTTCCAGGGTGTTATGGTGTGGGGATGGTAATTAGGGACGAGCGCGGATTAGTACTACAATACCTTATGAAGAGCAATCGAGGAGGGCTCTCACCGAGGGAGGTGGAGAGCGAGGCAATGTTAATGGCTATCGGGTGGGTGCGGGAGATGGGTTATGAATGATGCATCTTTCAAACAGACTCTCAATTGGTGGCGCTGGCAATCAATGGAAGCAATGTGAACCTCTTAGAGTGTGGTATTACTATTGCAGCTTGTCGACGACAACTACATCAACAACCTCATTACATGGTATCTTGGATTATGAAAAATAGAAATGGAATGACGTACGAGTTAACCAGGGGCAGAGCTACATCAGAATAATGGGGCTGCATGCAGTCCCCTTGGCTGGAAAATGGAAAAAAACATACTACACATATATATTGTTGGGATTTGAACCAAAGACCAATCATTAAAAATTTAGTATACTAACCATCTACACTAAAGATACTTCTTGATATGTTAGTCATTCAATTTTATTTAACTCTTAAGTCTTAATATTTAAGTTTTAATTTCGGCTCCAAGACTCCATCCACTCTTTGTAATTGTTCACAACTCTGATAAGTTTTGATAATTTTAATATGTAGATTATTTAATTTGATTTGTAATTATTGATTCGTCATAATCTAAAGTTGATTTTGATATGTAAAATTAGATGACGATATATTATTCAAGGTTCGAAAAATCTATTACTCCTGCGGAGAAAGTGACATAATCGATTCTCTTTCCGACGAAATGGACTCGTTTAGACAAGGAATGTGTTCTGCAATACTTTCAAAATATAAAATTGCGTCATGATTTGTTGTAGATAGTGTGCTTTAAACTACTATTTTGTAATTGTATGAATATTTATCACAATGACTTTATATTCCGTGAATTGTTGACTTTTTTGTTATATAGTTGATTTTATGTATACAACAAAAGGCACCCCTTGACCAAAATTCTGACTCCGCGTCGTTTTCCTCATCTTTTGTCCTCTAAGCTACACCTCCTAATTAATATGATTTGTTTATAAACAATAGCTATTAAAACTTAACAAATTATTAATATTTGAGCAACCGGTTTTTGAAAAAAGCCGTGCACTTCCCTCCGGTCCATTATATATAATAAAGCGACCCACACTGTTCTGCTCAGATGAGATCCATCTTCATTCTTCCAATTCCTTCAACAGACACAGTGGTCTTCAATCACTCCTAAATTTCCTCAATCAAATCCCTTCCTTCTCATCCTCCATGGATCCATCCAAACAATTAGCTCACGAAATCTTCCCATTCCTCCGTGTATACAAAGACGGTACCATCGAACGACTCGTCGGTACAGAGTCACTGCCTCCGGGTCTCGACTCTGAAACCGACGTCATCTCCAAGGACATCGTTATCTTCCCCGAAACCGGCGTCTCGGCCAGAATCTACCGCCCTAATTCCCTCCTCCAAAACAAGAAGCTCCCGCTCGTCATCTACTACCACGGCGGAGGATTCTTCGCCGCCTCCACGTCCTCCAAAGAGTACCACATCTCCCTCAACCGCCTCGTATCCGAGTCCAGAGTGATTCTCGTCTCCGTCAATTACCGCCTCGCCCCTGAGAATCCGATTCCGACTCCTTACGACGACGCATTCGCCGCGCTGAGGTGGATCGTCTCCGGTGAAGGCGAAGAGGTGGAGCCGTGGTTGAAGGATTACGCGGATTTCGAGAGAGTGTATTTGGCAGGGGATAGCTGCGGGGCGAATATGTCGCACCATTTCGCGATGAAAAAGCTGAAGTTGGAGGAGTCGGGTCGGGGTGTGGTGATCCGGGGAGTGGCGATGGTCCATCCGTATTTTTGGGGAAAGGACCCGATCGGGGCGGAAGTCGGGGACGGGTTCAGGAAATCGATGGTGGATAACTGGTGGATGTTTATCTGTACGTCGGAGAAAGGGTGCGACGACCCGTTAATCAACCCGTTTGCGGACGGGTCGGGGCAGCTGGAAGGGCTGGGTTGCGAGCGGGTTGTGGTGATTGTGGCGGGTGACGACATATTGAAGGAGAGAGGGAGGGTTTACTACGAGAAATTGGTGGGGTCAGGGTGGAAAGGGGCGGCGGAGTATGTGGAGACGGAAGGGAAAGACCATGTTTTCCATATCGTTGAACCTGATTGTGAGGAAGCTAAAGTCCTAATCAAACGCCTTGCTTCTTTCTTTCTTTAACCAGTAACCACCACACTGTTGACTCTTCTGGTCAAAGATTCAGCCACGAATTGAATGAAGAAGAAGAGTGGTTATATGTCAAATCTGGTGGGTTCCTTTTTGAAATTGAATCCAATAAAAAGGGTTGTTGATCCATTCATTCCCTATCTCTCCTGCTTCATTTTATTCATATCCATGGTCCAATGACTTGGCCTCATATTCTTTTTTCCTTTGAAATTTAATTAAGCCTCCTTTATATGAAATAATGAAAAGTAGGAAAAAAATAAAAAAAAGAAATTGAGAAATTAAAAATTGTGTAATTTTAATTATATTATTTGGTCACAAAGTTTGTAATTGAAATATAATTTTCAGTTTGTTAGGATTTATTGTGCAATGACCATAATGCCTTTATTTGAAATCCAATTTCAAGACCCATCATTTTCTAGTTAGCAAAAATTCGTTTAATACTCGTATAATACACATATACATACTATATGCGTTTAGAACTTCCGTTCTCGTGCTATTGTAGAGCCGTTAAATTTTTAAATTTTTAAATTTTTTAATTGTTGCCGAAATTTAAACGTATTGCTATGTTGAAACAATGTATGAAACTCTGTATGTATTAGTATTGTACTATACTTGTCCTGTATTTTACTAACTATAAATGAGAACAAATCTGATACCCACTACTACTTGTATTTGCCAGGGAAGAAGAACTAATATTTGTACATATCTACAACCATATATTATAATATGCCATGGCTAATCATATAGTTTTACCAAGTATGCATTACATAATTGCAATAATATGTTACATGTTTTGGCTAATCAAACCAATATCTCACTTTTATTCCCCACCTCGGTTGTTATAGTCGTTATAGCCGTAAAAGAAGTTGGGGGTAATAATGACAATATCTATCCATTGTTTACAAAAACTCAGAGTTTTGATGAAAACATTTTCAATACCATGTATTTGAAAAATGCACATTTGAGAGGAAATGTGGGTTCAGAAGAAAATTGTTTTCATAAAACACTCGCTAATTAAAACTAAACAAACAAGTGTTTTTTTTTACTTTGAGTTTTCACAAAACTCTCCTAATTTCCTTTATACCAAACGAGACCTTAGGATAAATACTCTAAAATGTCAAGAAGTTTAGATAAATGTCGAAAATTATCGCTACTTTTCTGATATAGATTTTTTGTCATCGAATTTGAAGTTTGAAACCAAATATGTCACACAGTTAAATTGTTCGGTCGACGTCTTTGAAGTGGACCCAACGCTGTTAAGTGAGTCAGCCCAGTCAATGTCACATATTATTTTTAAATAATTTTTTAATAAGTAAATAATATTTTTTATCCAATTAAATAATTTTTAATCTTTTTCCTCCCTCGCCCGCTCTTCCTCAATCTCTCATTGTATCTACTCCTCAACACCTCCGCTTACTTAATCGAGTTCGGAAACGTGTGGAATTCCTCACCCAGTTCGTCCGCTGAAGCGTCCTCAGCCTACGACAGCTTCACGTCCATGTGAGGGGGATGCCTCGGCCTCCGCGGATACCCCAAGATCCCCGCCGCGAAAAGTGTTATGAACACGCATGGTAAAATCAACTGAGGGGAGTAAACTAGGATTAGGAAGATTGAGTAGACTGTGATCGTAAAGGATGTGTTGTTCCATTCTCGAACCGAATCAAACGCTTTCGATATTGCTGAACAAAAACTCAAGTTGGACATCAACGCGTGCATGTTCCATCCAATGGATTCGTCGATTTGAAATCGCAGAAATTAACCGCTCATGTGTTTCGTTACTACCACTACGGCCGCTACCTCCCTGGCTTCCGTACTTCCTTCCGCGTCATTGAGTTATTGCCTGTTCTGCTTCTCTTCCTCTGGATGTTCACTCACCTCCCGATCGCTGTCCAGATCTCCGCCGCATTCTTCCGCTGCCTCGCCACCGTCATAGAGAGCCGTCCCTTTGTTTTTGTCATCTGCAATGCCATTATCGTCACGCTCATCGTCAAATCCAACAGATTCGCCTCTGAGAATCCCGCCGCGAAGAATGCTGATGAGGATCTCTAAGGTGAGCTCCTCAAGAGCGCAGAATCCACCTTCCAGAAGACGATCTCCGAAGTTCCTCTGCCTACTCCTCCTCCAACGTATGCGGCGGTGGAGGACACATCGGATGTGTTTGAGGACAAAGAGATTATTGTCTCCCCGATCAAATCTATCACTCCTCAAGTCTCTGCCTGCGAAACCGAAGATTTCGATTCCAATAGCGACGACGCCGTTTTCTACTCTTCGGGATCTGAATCGGACGAAGTTGAGGGGAAAGTTTTCCGACGAACGAGATCGGAGAATCTACAGAGGAGGCGGGGAGAAAAGAAGAAGCTGCAGAGGTCGGAGACGGAGAAGAGCTGGAAAGCGGTGAGGTCGAGCGAAGAAAGAGAGGAGATGGAGGAAGAGCCGGCAAGGGAGCAAGTCGATTAAAAAATATTTAATTGAGTAAAAAATATTATTTACCTATTAAAATATTATTTAAAAATAATATTTGGCATTGACTGGGCTTACTCACTTAACCATGTTGGGTTCATGTCAGACCGAAAAATTTAACGGCATGACATATTTGGTTTTAAACTTTAAATTCGGTGATAAAAAATCTATATCAGAAAAGTGGCGATATTTTTCAACATATGTCTAAATTTCGTGACATTTTAGAGTATTTTGCCTTTTTTATACTCGAGAACTGCTTTCATTACTGCAGACAAGGTTATAAGCGGGAGATCCACCCTGGTAACAAGGTACCAGATCGGACAGATTTTGCCACAAAATAGACCGAACCATTAGAGGAGCGGGGAACAAAGATGAATGACATCGATGGAGTCATTGTATAGATCTTATCATTGCAACCAAGGACACCAAAGCACTCCCACGGCCAACGGTGCTTTGGTCCATTAATTGCCAGCATTATAGTCAAGCACTCGGACTTAATGACACATGGGAGAGAGAGACGAGTGGCAAGAGAAGCAGCTTCGAGAACGGTTCTAGCTTCGGCTGCCATCGCAGAAGAACATAAGAGGACACCCGCCCGTCCATCCACAACCTGTCCAGAAGCATTGAAAACAACCGCTTCGGATCTCGTCTTTTGGAAATCGCTAGCAAACGATCCGTCACGATGGATCTCCAGAGTGGAGACCAACATCTGGGAAGTAGGGATGGATAGACCAATAGAGGTAGCCAAATCCTCCAAAACGTAGAAGATTCTGTTACGACTTTTCCAAATATTCCAGCAAACTGCAGCACAATGAACCGGAAAGAACCCCAGAGTCGAGCTCGGGAGGTTAGAAAATCAAGCTAGAAAATTCGATGTTTATCGTTCATAACAATAATCGATCAAATTTATGTCACAAATGCTTGCACGGGTGATAAACACTTTAAATTGATATCAGCCTAGGGGTGTTAGACGCATTAAATATTAATCCTACTCAGAGCACACTCATGTTATCATAGGTAAAACATCCATTTTAACATTATATGAACAGGGTATAAGTAATATCCACAATGTGAAACAAAACGCCGAGGTTATCACTTCTTTAAAAACCCTTCCGGATGAGAGTCTAAAGCCACCGCCAACCCTTCCCCTCAATGTCAACTTTTCCACCGCCACGATGCCAAACTTGCGCCTATCCACCCGATTTGATAGCCTCTCACGATTCTCTTGCGTTCCAGAATTCCAGTATTTCTCTCGTATGAGAGCTTGTATTTTACTTTCTAGCTTGAGAGTATTTTCTTTCGTTTTCTCCTCTAAACTTCTTCACAGCCATCACCACACAATAACCAATGTCAACCAACACAGTAGCGCCAGAGTCGCCAACTTGTCGCTGGCCGACCAACCAGAGGCAGACCGGAAGAAGCTGGAGCAAACTTCTTCAACCAATTGCTGCTTTGTAAAAAAGAAGAATGCTAAGTGAACTTTTCTTTATAGTGTGCTCTGATAAAAAAGGCAGATGCGAGAGAGAGAGAGAGAAAAATAATTCAATGTTCATACATTCATTCATACTTCCACAACACCATACATAATATGCTATAAACATAAAAAGACGTCATTAATGTGTCCAGGGATGTATTCTTTCTTTTGGATGGGGCTGCTGTTAAAGTCTAGAAGACAACAGTGTCGAGCATGGTACCCAAGGTCTGAACTATGTTGGAAGACATCAAATTAGAGACATGTTCTTCCAGGTGTTTCTTTGCGTCCTGCCTCCCTACGTTTGCGATTGCCAGCTTCTCAGGTGACAGCTCGTCTTCTTCTTGCACTGCTTTGTTGTACTTACTGGCCAATTTCAACATCTCCTGCACCCCCCCAAAACCATTATCACACCATCAACAAAACAAAAATGATATCAAACAACCCATCCATTGTGGCAACACTTGGAAATCGTTCACCATAACAAGACAAGACCTTGGCCATTTGAAGGAATGGAATCGAAACTTCATGTCCAACTGAGTAAGAATTATTTTTAATAACCCCCTTGATTCAGAACAACCTAAACCTCCTACCGGTTTGGTATGCAAAAATTGGTCTACAGACAAGTTATCACTTATCATCGCTGCATCTTTCAACATAAAATGAACAGACCACTTATTGGGAAGATAAAAGTGAAATTTGCAGTGTAGAGCAACAGATTGAGAATGTAACAGACCTGAACAGTCTGCTCATTGGTCTTTGAATGACGGTCGAATCTCTTGAGTGTCAATCCATCAGTCCACTTGCTCTTGTGCAAGTTGAGAAGCATTTTCTCCTCAAGTTCATTCTTTCGGTAATTGATGGCAATAGAATAGTAATGTCTGTTCAGTCCATGGATAAGTGCCTGGAATTTACAAGTCATCAGAAGTTAGAAATACCAAATGACGATTGAACAAATGGGGAGGGGAAACAAACATCACTTACCTGAATTGATGGTTTGTTCAGGTGGCCAACATTGGAAGTTGTCTGTCGTGGTTCTTGGCCAAGCATCATGGTTTGAGGATTGATTGAACGGAAAGCATCAATCACCACTTTCCCTTTAACACTCTGAATAGGATCAACCACCACAGCAACAGCCCGTTGATTGAGAGCTTCAAAACTCTACATATACAACCAATCATATTTGATTTTCTATTTCAAAGTGCCAAAGGATTATTGGTGAATTATCCAAAGCAAGATCAATCAAGTATAACTTATTGACGGGGAGCATATTGCATGTTAAACAATCAGGAAAAGTATGGCATGAAATTTTCACCAACCTGCTGTGTGTTAATATCAACACCTGAGAGCCAACAACCAAACCCTGGATGGGAGTGGTACCAACCAACCACCATCTCTGGCCTGAAAATTCAATATAAACGAATTCAGGACAAAATAGTGGACATGGATTGACATAGCAAGTAAAGGATAGTCAATCAGCAAACGGGTGAACAAAATCCACAACAGACAACCATTTCAACATTCCAAGGAAAACGCAAGCAAACATTTTCGTTTCTCTTGAGTTGTTTCTTAGAGCAAGCATGCATCTGCATTGCTCTAGAAGAGACACCATAATGAGAACACAAAGTGTACCCTTTCTTCAAAGGGAAAGCATAAAGTATAATTAACCAAGAATCTTGGACCTATAGGAAGCTTCTTTAGAAACATGACACCGGTACCTTAAGTTCTGCTTCCATTAACATGGTAACTGACCAAGCTAAAAGGAAAAAACAGAAAACCAGCAGTAGGTAATATCAAAAGTCTCACATAGTTCAACTTAGCCTTGTGAACAATTGGCACAATCTTATGACCTTATTACAAAACGAAGACTAGCAAATAGCAGAACTACGTCCACAAGAACTTGAACCCAGGAACCATACAAGAAGAAGCCAGGACCTAAACCCCCCAGACAAGTTTCAATTAGTGTTCCAGAGTAGCCATGTCGGTGAGTAGAAAAATACCTTCCAGTCTGTTTGAGCATATCGAGCATATTAGTCTGGAAAACATGGTCGACCGCTTCAACGCTAACCCCAGTACCGCTCTGAGGCATAGCAAACACATCAACCACACGAACCGTATATTCATCCACAAACTCCCCTAACATCAGACCCATCACCTCCATGGGAACTCCAGCTCGTCCTAACAACAACCGCACACAAAATTAATCCCTAACTTCCAAATTGACTCAACTGCAGCCATAAAGCTAAGAGAAATTCGTATGAACGTAGCGCAATCGCTCGACATTAGAAAACCCTAGCCAAGGCCTGATTTCAATGAAAGCAGAAGGACCAATAGTGTTTTGGGTGACGGACTATAGGGTAGGCAACTTCTTACCGTGTTTTAGCATCTTGAGGAGAGCGAGGGAGGAGATATAGACCTGCTCCGATGTATCAAGCGTCGGAGAATCAGGAGGAGGGTGGCCCAAACCACCACCGGCGCCGGCGAACATTCTTTGGAGCCTCTCCATACCGGAAAGTCTGTTGTAGATTCTCTTTTCGCGGTTAAGGCGGAGGGAGCAAAGTGTTTTACTTTTCTTTGTTAGCAAGACAGAGCTGATCGACAGGAGGCAAGAGGCAGCCAATTTACGTATTTGTTTTATTCAGCATTCAGTAGGCCCACTAACCGAAGCCTAATAGCCCAATAAACGGGGTTTCAAGGTGGGCTGTCCATTTTCACATAGGCCCAACTCCGAAAAAATAGTAATCATCAATAAACGCGACAAGTCGGAGGCTCGCGTTTTAAAAGAGAGTTTTCCAATTCCTGCCAAAATGATGGAAAAGAATATGGGCATCTTCCCTTCAAAGTCGTCAACAGGTAATTTAGTTACCGCCCCAGAATTTCCTGCCGCCGTCCCTGGCATTCCCCTTTCCCCGGAGGCCGGAGCTTCTTCCGCTTCCCGTATCTCTCTCTCATTTTCTACCATCCCAATTCCCCATTTATCTATCTGAACGGAAAAAAAGAAGAAGAAGAAATCTGTGATTTCGGAAGGGGAATTGGGAAGCAGTACCAAAATTATGCTCCGCCTATGCTTTGGAGCTCGACGATACTACCGTCGCTTCCCTCCCCTTCGTTCCTTCTCCTCATCCTCATCCTGTCCTCCGCCTCTGCCTCCGCCGTCTTTTTCATCTAAGATTCCCCCCGATGCCTCCAATAGCTTGCAGCTCCCTCCCTACGCCGCCCCAGCACCGATAATCCAGCAGGACAATGGCGCCTTCTCTCCCAATTCCAATTCTTCTTCTTTCCGCCTTAAATCAGCTGTCGTTCTATCTGCCACGCTTGCTTCTGCGGCCATTGCTTCCTACGCTTTGGTCCATTCCGGCGATCACGCAGAGGCGGCCAAGCCTGACCGGAACCCTAATCCGCTCCACGATGCGGTGGAGGCCGCCGTGCACAAATCGGATGAGTCCTTGAGGATGATTTTTCATCGGTTTAAGCAGACCGGGGTTGCCGCCTCGGTTCTATGGCAGTCGTTGAGGTCGGTGTTGTCCTCTGCCAACCACGAGGTCATGGTTGGGTTCGCCTCACGGGTGGCGTCGTTTCTGGCTGACATTTCCACTGCGAACTCCGCTCGCAGGGAGGCGGTGGTTGACGCTGGTGGTGGCCGGGTGGTAGATTGGTTGCTGGAGACCGTGTCCGGTAATGGCTCTGATGGTTCTGTGACGCAGGCTGAGGCAGCCAGGGCCCTTGCTTACTTGATTGCTGATCCTCATGTGTCCGGCACGGTGCTTGCCAGGCCTAATGCTGTCCCCTACTTGCTCCAGTTCATATTTTCGTGTCAGCCAAAGAAAAAGGTCACTTCTTTGGACTTTGGCGCAATTCTGAGTAACATATCATTTACTATTGTTGAATTTGGTGATGTCTGCTGGTGATTTTGTGGCTTTTTTCTGGAACTTTGATTGTGGGGCTTTTCCTCTGGAACTTTTTGCTTTCTTCTTCGAGTTGTGTTTTCCTTACCTTTGATGTACTACCTTTTTGTCAGAGCAGCATTCAAGGCGTAGTTCACTCGGTGTTTCTGATTCTTTGAAAGGTAGGAGCATGCTTGTAGCTGCCATCATGGATATAGTCACATCCAACTGCGACAGTCTAGAGGAAATATCCTTTAGACCGGCCTTGTCAGGAAATGCAGCATTGAGGGATATTGCTGCGGCTATTCAAGTCATCGAAGAAGGCGGCTTGCAATTGGATAGGACTGGGGATAATGAGGATGATAAAGATGATGGTAGGGGGATTAAAGGTATTGGGATCAAGATTTTGGAAGGAACAGCCGTTTTAGGGCTTTCGAGGACTAATGGATTTGCAGAATTGGAGCATCCTGATTCTAGTCAAGTGGAGTCAACTGCTCGCACACCTAAAGCACTTGCGTTGCTTCACAAGCATGATAATTCGCTAGCACAGAGAAATGTAGTTTCTGCTGTTGTCCCTGGACTCTGGGATGATCTACATTGTGATCATGTTGCGGTGCCTTTTGCAGCATGGGCATTGGCAAATTGGGCTATGGCATCCGAGGTTAATAGGTCTCATATTCATGAACTCGACCAAGATGGCCAAGCTGTCATGGCTGCTTTACTGGCCCCTGAGAGATCTGTGAAATGGCATGCAAGTTTGGTGGCTCGATTGCTGCTGGAGGACCAAAATCTTCCATTAAACGGTTCTATTTCTGACTGGAGTTCATCACTTCTCTCCACGATTGCTCATGCTAGTAAAAATGAAGATATTCCATTGTGTGAGGTGGCTCTGTCTGCCTTTTTACTTTCTGTTGAAAGAAGTCCTGGGGCAAGAAAGAAAGTTGCAGAGAGGGGTCTTCCACTGATGAGAGATATTGTTAAGCAGACTAGAAAACACAAGCAGGTGCAAGAGTCATTGGCTAAGGTTTTGGAATTCTTCTCAACTGGAGAGGTGCATTTATCGTTTGAAGAAAGTCAAAGGTGGTCTGGCGTTATGCTGCCCTGGGTCTTTGGCAAATTGTCTTCTGATGCTATGAGAGCTTCAGCAACGAAATTCCTTTCTGGCATTCTCGACGATCATGGACCATCTTCCATTCCAATTTCTCAAGGATGGCTAGCTCTTTTGCTGAATGAAGCTCTTAATTCTAATAATACTTCATCTGCGAAGCTAGGCTCTCAGCCTAAAAGTGACAATGTGAAGGTAGGGATGACAGATCTCAGTTTGCAGTTGACATACAAACACTAGTAATATTTTCTGTACTGAGTATTTATATCACGCAAGAGAAATCTTTCTTACGAAGTTAAACGTCTCTTGCAGACTCAAGTTGACCAGTCTAATGTTGTTATTGCTACACAAGCTGCCAATCAGTTAGCAGGTTCTGTTGTTAATCGAGCAGCGATTCAGCACGGATCCACAGAATCTGTTGATGCTTTTCCACTTTCATACCTTCTCTCCCTGGAACCTTTTACTGGGCCACGGAAAAACTTGAAAAAAGATACGGTGCCTAAGCTTAATGTGGCAGATTCGGCAGAGGCAACTGTTAAGGGGATCAAAGCATTGACTGAATTGTGTTATCAGGATCATTTGTGTCAGGAAAAAATTGTAGATTTTGGGGTATTTTGCTTGCTGAGACGCTTTCTATTGTGTGATGATTACGAGAAGTTGGCTGGAATGGAAACTTATGATGCTTCTAGAGCCCTTGAGACACAACATCATGCTTCAAATGCTACTAATGAGGAGTCTAAGGCTAATGGTAATAGTTTGTCAAGTGTCCGAGTGCCACCTACAGCTCACATGCGCAGACATGCAGCACGGCTGTTGACAGTCCTCTCACCTCTTCAAGGCGTTCAAAAGGCTATTGTGGCAGATAAAGCTCTGTGTAAATGGCTTGAAGACTGTGCAGAAGGAAAGTTACCAGGTTGTGGTGATGCAAAAATGCAGAGCTACGCGAGAGGTATACTCTTGAATGTCTTCTGTAATTACAATGCTGATATCGAGAGAGCAAGTGGCAGAGGTCCTGAAACTGGATCTACAAATAGAAAGCATGCATGTCCCATGTATGATGATATGGTGTTTTTGGTTCGACCCGATCTTGCCCATTGGAAACGTTGTGAAAAGATGGGTTATGAGACAGTTCAGAGTGTTAAAACTTCAACAGAGGGATATTCAGTTGACAACCAGAGTAAATCAGTACCACAGGGTCCAAAGGCTGGTGATCATTCTAATTCCAATCATGAATTTCATGATGATTTTGAAACTGAGGCTCCAGAAATTGATGTTATCTTTGTACATGGTTTACGGGGTGGGCCATTCAAGAGCTGGCGCATTTCTGAGGATAAGACGTCTACTAAATCTGGCTTGGTAGAGAAGATTGACGAGGAAGCAGGAAAACTTGGAACCTTTTGGCCTGGAGAGTGGCTTTCAGCTGATATGCCTCGAGCTAGATTATTTACACTCAAGTACAAGGTTTGTGCTGAAACTGGGATAAGTCTACCCATCGATTAAATTTGCAGAACAAATATTAGACTGCTTTTTATGCATCATCAGCATCGTTTTAAGACCATCATTTTATTTCGGCGCTATAGTATATATCTAACTGTGATTGTGTTTTTCAGACAAATCTTACTCAGTGGTCTGGTGCTACTCTGCCGCTTCAGGTTGGTCCAAGTAACTTGATATGCTGCGCCATCATTTTATCTTTGATCCCAATGACTTTAACTCTGGCTATTGTATTTTTTTTTAAACAATCTGGAATAGAGTGTTCATTTTAATTTGGAGGATTGTAAGTTCTGTCCCCGCTCTGTATGCTAGAGCTTCAACTACGTTGGTACTGTTATACGGTGATAGTGATACCAACCTTGGACCGTGCAGGAAGTCAGCTCCATGTTGTTAGAGAAACTTGTTGCTGCTGGGATCGGGAACCGGCCTGTCATATTTGTGACTCACAGGTATATCCACCTTTTCAAATACTGCCTGCCAATTTTCTAGGATCTGCCTCCGTCTATTTCTCTCTTGTGGAAAACCATGTTCCAAGAATGTGACGCTTCATATTTGTCTTCCTTTCATCCCCGGTATCTCGCCCTTTCGACAGGGTCGTTATGAATTACGCAAATCATATACACAGTGTGCTCTGTATAGCTCTTAAGATTAAAATTTTGACTAGTCGCGTTATGCAATTGAACTCTATGAAACATGATGGTCATTAAGGTGGGTGGTTTCATATCTGTTTTATGGATGTAAGTAGCACTATCTTTGTAGGTTAATCAGGGTTTGATAGATGTTAGAAAGATGTTAGAGAGAGATAGAAAAATTGATGATTGTTATTATGGCTCTAATGGCCGATAGGGATAATATATAAGATAGACATAGACTCCTACCATAAGTAGGACTCTTACATAAGGAAGTTTCTTCCTGCACAAGTAATTAATGTAATTAATATATCCTAATAATATTAGGTCTACTTAATTATGATTTATTTCTACAGTTTTGCTGCATTAAAATCATGATCGTATTTTGGGATTAAGTTCTCACTATTGTCTGTAGCATGGGAGGCCTTGTCGTCAAGCAGATATTGCATAAAGCAAAGACAGAAAATATAAATAACCTTGTGAACAACACAGTTGGAATCGTAAGTTCGCTTCATATTAGATGTCAGAATTCTATTGCTATGGGTATGCTAAATTGAACGAGAGACCTAAAGATACTTTTTGTACCCTGCTTAATTCAGGTGTTCTATAGCTGTCCACATTTCGGAAGCAAGCTAGCAGATATGCCTTGGCGAATGGGTCTTGTATTACGCCCTGCTCCAAGTGTTAGTGACTTAGTATTCAACCCCATAAACTAGTTGATTATAAGCTCGGGTAGCTAACCTTGTTGACTGATTCTGTCATTGTGGTATGTGTATTCCCAGATAGGGGAGCTAAGGAGTGGGTCTCCGTGGTTGGTAGAGCTTAACGACTTCCTCAGGCAAAGAGAGAAGAAGAAATGGCTGCAAGTACTCAGCTTTTGTGAGGTATTAATTGTTCTACACTCAGTTAGTTTCACTTCATCTCATTTCTAATGCCTGACTATGTCTGTATTTGCTCTGTTTTTGTCAGACTAAAGTAACTCCTATAGTTGAAGGCTATGGCGGTTGGGCCTTTCGGGCAGAGATCGTGCCGATGGAATCTGCATATCCTGGATATGGGGAAGTTATTGTAAGTGCAAGAGAGCTGTGATGACCCTCCATTGAATCATGATAGTAGCTGTAGTCATGGCTCTAATGTTCTTTTTTTTTTCAAATTCAAAACAGGTCTTGGAGTCGACTGACCATATAAATTCATGCAAACCCATGAGCCCCAGCGATCCTTCTTATACAGAGGTTTTAAAGTTCCTGAAGAAGCTCAAGTCTCGTTATCATTCCTGAAAAGCAATTGCCTGCTATGGATGTGATTCTTTCTCTAGTCTAACCTTCTTAGAATCTGATAAGAGGCATCTTCGACCCGGCTTCTGTACTCTGGATGCCTGAATTGGGTCTTGGATTTTTATGATTCGTACATCAAGCTCCAGTTTAACTGTAGAAATAACATAGGGTGGTGCATTGTACAGTATTTTGGCACACCACGTAGGTGTACATTCATTTGTATATAAGAACAACTTAGATTGCAGAGCGAAAGTCTATGCATATATTGTACATTCATTAACAAATAAATAAATCGTACGTACCACAGGATTTGGTACAAAAAACTCCGAAATATCATCTTCTTCCTCGCCTCAACTTCTTCCATCTCCGTTAACGACAACACTCTGATTACCTTCATTGTCGCAGGCCAATCGGGCTCCAAACCCCTACTCATTCCCACTGGTACAATCCTCGCCCGCCGCCCTTTTCTCCGGCCCTAACCCGCCGCCTTCCCTCATCCACACCTACTCTAGTGCCGTCTTTCATGGCTTCTCCATCAAACTTTCCCCTTACAGTCCTTCCTCATCTGGAGCCTCCCTCACATCCTCTTAGTAATCCCTGGGTCGCCATTGTCGACGCTGGAATCATAGATCGAGATTTCCCTGCTAATGTGAAGTATTGATTTTTGTAAGAAAATGAGATTCAGCTGGGAAAATGCTGTATAAGAATTACCAAGGTTTTGAAAACTCGACCGGAGATTGAACGGTGAGACTAGGAGTTTAGCTTTGATGGTTTGATTGGGGTTCGACCGTTTTCAAAATCGGGTTAGGTCGTTTTAATTATTAATTAAATAAATAAATATAGTGAAGCCCGATCGGGCGATTTTTTGATTGTGCCGGATCAAAACCGGTAATATAGAGAGTTCAATATCATAATTTAACTTGTAAAAAATATAGTTATTGAATCTTTTTTTAAGAAGTTCCAAACTGTATAAATGATTTGAAGTTTTTACTAATCAAACAATTGAGATCTAATGTACAATTTACTTAATTTATAGTAAGATGCTATTTTTTTAGTGTTAATTAACTGTCATAATATTTATTATTATCAATTAAATGAATGTTCTAATCAAATTATAATATTAGTAGGGTGAGGTCTTCGGTATTCCCGACATACCAGTACTCTAATATATGAAAAACGATATAGGCCGCACGTTTGTAGGCTTGAATATGAGCCATTAAAAATACTTTTTTTTCAAAAATTGATTTAATTTAAAAACTTAAATTCTTATTTGTCACTTGACTTAATTCTGATTAATATTAGGCCATGTTTATTTTTATCTTTCAATTTTGATATTCTCGGTGTTGGTTTATTCACATGTGAACATCTGCTTGAGTATAATTTCTTGGATTTCCTGAATTGGCGACCATTGCAACTTTTGCATAGTTTGTGGTACTGCAAAAGTTACTGACTATGTTGCAGTATCTTTACCAATCACCATACCTCCTCTTATCTTTTCTTCATACTGACGAGCATAATCATAAGCTGAACTTACTTATGGCAGAGGAGTCATCATCAATAGTTGATTGAGCATGATCATAAGCTGAACTTGCTGATGATAGAGGAGTCATCATCAACAGTTGATTTTTAACTACATACATTTAGACCTTTGAGGAACTGAATCAAATAATCTATATTTTGCTTCTCCTAAAAACCAATGACAGCAACACAATGTGTGGTGCTAACTGGAGCACAAGCATATAGAACTATAGGAGAAAACTAATTAGATTCTTCCCATAATTATTTGATAACCGTATAATACTGAGTTACTGACATTTGATCCGCTTACAAGCATGGATTACATCTTGCAAGTTAGCCATCTTCAATGCATTCACCTGTCCAAAATGACGTTTAAGTTCTTCCCAAAGAATATAAGCTTTTTTGTGATTCATTACACTACGACGGATCTCTAAATGCAAAGAGTTTGAAATCTAACAAAGAACCATCGTATTACAAGATCCCATAAAGCATACTATCACTAGTTGTAATAGGCGGTATAATCATTTCATCGATGAATCCTACTTTGTGCTTCATTTTCAGAGCAAATTATACCGATCTACTCCACATCTGATAATTGGATCCATCTAAGATAGTACTAACAATAGACCGAGACAGATTTTCATTTGGATTGTCGGAATTTCATTAGAAGACGATTCATTACTTTGATGAGCATCGATTGAATCAAAAGTGAAACCTGAAGCATGTTGATGATGAGGCGGTTCATCATCCTCCTCATCGTGACTACACGTCATTCTGGAAGCTCAAGTCCCCGAAACAAGCTCTGATACCATATTATATTTGGATTTTTTTATCGATGATGAGCAAAAAAAATTGAGAGGAATTTAAGAGAAGATGAAATTGGAACAAAAAGGCTTAAACTCATTTATTCAGGCCATTGAATTTATCTATCCCAACGGTAAAAAGTGAAATAGTGAAAACGGAAACTACAAAAGGAGGATGACAACTGTCATCAAGTTCGTAGCGGAAATAAAACAACTCATTTAGTTAAACGCTCCATTTCTGTCCTTTTCCGTTTTCTTTATATAATGTTGACCAATGGTCTTTCTTTCACTCTGTTTGTTCTTCAACTCAATTGATAGAGTGATTCACTAGGACGGGTGATTTATCCATGATTCACAAGTGGCGGCATATGCTTCGTTATCTCAATTGTCCATGGGAGAGTTTACGATGGTAGAATAGATGTTTCTTCGCTAGTGGTAGTAGAGGCAATTGCTCTCTTAGGTGCGATTGTGTATGCGAAGCAACACGAAGGCCAGTTCGTCATCTTTTCGGATTGCCAAGTGTTAGTCAGCATACTTAAAGGCGGTATGGAGCCTTGGCCGCGGGATTGCACTTCGACGATAGCTTGTTGTCAAAGAGCACTTCTCCTTCACCACAGGGTCAACATACGCTTTACGCCCGTAAGAGGAATGACAGGCCGATTGGATTTTGAGGAGTTTAACCCAGCGTTGGCCTCCCTTTTCACTGGATTTATAGGGTCAATTCCATTCCGAATTTCCTGTAATCTTTTTATGACTTGTACTCTCTGTTTTTGAAGTTCTAATATAATGCAACAATTATATTTTGTATTTAGTGGAATATCTAATCAACATTTAGTTAAATCATTTTGATTGAAGAATTAATCTGACATGTCCACTTAGCATGTTAAACGAAGTTTGGCCAGAAAAAAATATCGAAAAAGTCTGTTTGAATATCGAAAAGTTCGTTTATTAGTTAAAGTGGTAAACCTAGGCGGCCGAATCGATTATACATTAATAGAGGTGTGTCTTTTTAAAAAAAAAATGAGAGGTGTGTCTTTTTAAATGTTGTATAAGAGGAGAGTGTTTTTATAAATTTTATTATATAGTAATGCGGTATGAATGTATATTAAGCCTATTCAAAAAGTGCACGAGAAGTCCGGCCTATCAGTGGAGCCCAATGTAGCAGGCCTGTAACCAAATACGGTTGGGTTATACAGGCCGGCCCAAAACCTTGTTCATCTTTTCCAATAGTCGCTGGAGGAAATCGGGGGATTCATACTGGCTGCTCCAGTTTCCTGCAAATATCGAATCAATGCCGTCCTCATCGCTGCTCAATCCAGCTTCACTACGACCTCCATTCCATTCTCTACTCCAGCTTTCAACCTCATACACAACCTGGACATCCGTTTCCTTCGGAAATGCTGGAGGAAGCAGAGCCCCGCCGCCGATTCTCTGTTGCTCGAATTCCATTTCTTCATCTCCTCCTTCAGTTGCAGCCGCGTCTACGGTCCCTCCTCCTGTTTTGAAAAAGAGAAAGCGGTACCGGAAATCATACCCGGGTGAAAGCAATGGGATTACTGGAGAGATGAGGTTCGTCGCCATGCGACTCCGCAACATCAAGGGAATATACCCTCACAAGAAAAAGAAGGCCGTCTCGGAATCCGAATCCCAGGATTCCGACAGCGACAGCGACAGCGGAGTTGATGAATCAGAAGAAGAACAAGAAGTAGTATTACAACAAGAAGAAGTAGAAGAGCGAAAGAAGGCTGAGGAAGAGGGAAATGAGCAGGGTGAATCAGAGACTTGGGTTCCTAGTATGGACGGGTTTGTAAAGTATCTAGTTGCCAGCAAGCTGGTTTTCAACACAGTGGAGCGGATTCTGGATTCATCCGACGACATTTCTTGTGAGTTCATTCCTTCCCTCCAATTTGGTTTTATTTTCAACACAGTAGAAAAGTAATGTTTTGAGTATGCAGATACACACTTCAGGAAAAATGGATTGGAAAGGTCAAAGGCACTAGCAAATGACATTGAATGGCTGGCTGTAAACTACGGAGTTCAAATTCCGGAGCCAAGTAATCAAGGGGTTGTTTATGCCAAGTATTTAGAGGAGATCGCTAAAAAGAGTGCACCTTCGTTCCTCTCCCATTTGTACAACATTTATTTCTCCCACTTTGCAGGCGGTCGAGTCATAGTTAACCAGGTGACTGACTTGCTCTCTCCAAATCCTATGCTTCTCACTTATCTCTTTTTGGGATTTTTAATTGGAAGTAGAACTGCTGTTGCTTTAGATGTACCCTAGGCTAGATAGGTTCAACCAATGAGGCTAACAATTCAAGAATTGACAGAATTGTAATCTTGTCTTTAATAGAATTTATGTTGCGTACTGTATTCTTGACTTCTACTGTCGTAAATAATTTGATGTGTTAAGGTATATGATGAGCTTTTAGAAGGGAAAGAGCTGGAGTTCTTGCAGTGGGAAGGAGATGGCCAAGAATTGTTGAAGGATGTAAGAGACAAGCTAAAAACGCTTGGACAGGCTCGTTTTCCCTAGCTGACCTACCATCTCTCTGTTGTGTATTTCTTTTTACTTTTCTTGTATTGCTTGGAGTTGTAATTTCCTGTTGTAATGCAGCACTGGTCAAGAGATGTGAAGAACAGATGTTTGAAAGAAACAGCAAAATGTTTCAAGTATATGGGTCAGATAGTGAGGTTGCTCATCTTATGATGCGGAGAGTTATCAATTTGTGAACTGTTACTCCTGGTAAGACTGTTGTAATGCCGTTTCTGGCATTTAACTTATAGACTCCTCCTAAAATGAAAATTTAACCCATTGACTTGAATTGACGTTTGGATCCTATTAACTCACTGCTGGCTGTTTTGGTTTTGGACAGGAACGAGTAATGCATACGTTCTGTCAAGTTTCAACAGGCAACATTTCTCCATGTCTGGACCGAATAAGGATGTCCAGTGAGCTTTCTAAGCTGGAATTTCTTAAGAGGATACTGCAGCAATCAAACAATCGGTGAAGCATTGACATCTGCTGCAGCAGCAGCTCCTGTAGCTTGTAGCGAGGTGTAGATAAAAGTGATCAAAGAGTGGCTAAGTTTTTTCTTGACTGCTATCGTCTCTCCGAGTTGCATTAGAGACTGTACAGTATACTCGGACAGTTAAGTGAACCAAAGGGATCCCAAATCCCAATCTTATTCACTTTAGATACACATGCATATGTTACTGTTCATCAACTTTAGTCAGGTATCAGTTCTTTTTGAGTCTTAACAAGAAAAAAAAGTTCTTTTGAGTCTAAAGTGCACGCCTTTTTTCAGCTTTATATCAACAAGACCAAAAATCTGTCTTCTTTCACACAGGATGTCCAAACCCAATGAATACATAACAGTGATAAATCAGTATACCAGTGGTGTTGATTTGAGCACTAAAGAATCCGATTTCATCGATACCATACGATATGATTTTACGAATGATTAAGAACTCCTACTAAAGCAGTAAAACAGAATTAAATTCCCAGGTCGCACGCTGAGAAAATTGGTGCAATCAAATCAAATGAAATCACCAGAACAAACAGTAATAAAGAAAGCCTTTAATTTCCCAGAAAGATGGAGCACGAAAGCACGTCATTCTCACATGCAATGCATAATGCATTAATGAGAAGTCGGTGTTTCCCAAACCGCCTCCTACACAAGTCAAATGTTTCAGTACTTCCATGTCCCCAAAAACACGTTCACGCTACCGTTTAATACCTTAATTACTAAAGGTAAGATCCAAGATAATCCTACAAATTATTTATTAAAATAAAATAAAATAAAAATCAATTTCAGTGGTGTGGAGCTTTGACATAAGTTATAACTCTGGAATCGTTAGTGGGAAATGACGAGGAAGAGCTGATTGATGTGTGCTTTTCAAGTTTGAAACTCTTCAGGGTCCTCTTTTGGAAATTCATTGATTGGAACCTAACATTTATATATAAAAAAAGAGAGAGATCAGTGAACAAACAAGCCAAAAGGTATATAAAACTAAAAACTAGTATTACAAGTGCCGATTTCTTCAACTCAATGCTAGCTGTTGGTAAAAAAAACAGTCACTTGGAGCTGCATTTGGCTTCACCAATCTTCCATTCTCTTCCTTGTTATTTCCACCACGAGAAGAAACAACAAACAGAAACGACAAGAGGAGGAGGAGGAAGGAGAGTTGTTGTGCTTCCTGTAAATACTTTACATTTCTTCTAGATTTCTTCTGAGCTTCATAAGAGGCCATGGCTGAGATCATTTGTATGTTAAGCCAGGTGGGTTCTCATCTCCTCATGCTAAGATTCCTCTGGGTTTTTTCCCCCAGTTATGAAACAGTTTTCTCGTTTAGTGTCGCGTGAAACGTGGAAATCTGTACCAAGATTTCATTTTTATTAACAAAGGTTGCCTGAAATGCAAGCATTAATTTACTAGAGTTACACAAAAAAACAAATCAGAATCCAGATGGGTTTTGCTTGCTTGCCTTGATTTTGTCAAGTGAGCCACCTTACACTCTGACCATTTCTATTGCCTAGTTTTTCTCACTCTGATCCAACAGAAAAATAACCCAGAATGCCTCTCTCTCCCTTCTCTTCATTAACCTCATCCTTAATCCTTCACCCCCAAACTTTCTTTCTCTTTTTTCCTTCTTCATGGAGGATTATAGATGGAAGCTAATGTAATGGTTGTTTTTTTTTGTATTGTTACAGATTTTATATGAAACAATTAATTCCATCTGGGAATCTCATAACTGCTCTTTGTTCCTCCTTGCCAGGAATCGTTGGTTATAAAGACTCCAAAGAAATCTCCACTGGTGTTGAGATTGGTGGTGTTGGCATTTGCTATGGTATGTGGCGTCTACATTTGTTTCATATGTTTAAAGCAAATCAACAACAACACTACTACACCTAGTTCCAAATTCCTCAACATCAAAGTTGTCGAACACATCTGCAACTCTTCCCACATCCAACCCCCCGAGATCCATTTTGTTCACTACCCCAAACCCGTCACATTTAGCCGGTACTACTCCAAACAACAGATTCATTATTCTTATGTTTACATTATGTTTTTGTGATTAATAATGTCCGACTGATTATATTCTTATGTTATTTGTTCAGGGAAGAATGTGTGTGCAATCCTGTCAGGTACTTTGCGATCCTGTCGATGCAGAGATCAGGGAGTGGATGGTTCGAGACGTTGATGAACAGTCACATCAATGTGAGCTCCAACGGAGAAATATTCGGGAAGAAAGATCGGAGGGCCAACGTTTCGTCCATTGTCAATGTGTTGGATAGGGTATACAATCTTGATTGGTTCAGTAGTGCTTCCAAGAATGAGTGCAATGCAGCTGTTGGGTTTAAATGGATGCTTAATCAGGTCCGGTTCGTCTAATTAGGAAATCTTCTCAACTCGCCTGACTTGAGAGACTGAACTGATCTGGTTTGGGTTTGGGTTTGGTTGCAGGGGGTGCTGGAACATCACCAAGGAATAGTGGACTACTTCAACAGGAATGGGGTTCATGCCATTTTCCTGTTTAGGAGGAATTTGATTCGGAGATTGATATCTGTGTTGGCCAATTCCTACGACAAAAGTAAAAAACCATTGAATGGAACCCACAAGTCTCATGTCCACTCAATTGCTGACGTGTGTTAATTGTTCGATTCTATTTGTTTTAGTCTGAATTCCAGAGTTAGTTGAAGGGATGATCCTTTAAAATATTGGTATGCATGCATATGCAGGCGAAAGTTCTAGCGAAATACAAGCCAAGTTTGAACACATCGACATTGTTGGCGGAGTTAAGAAGTGTAGATAGTAGAGCTACACGGGCGACCACCTACTTCAAATCCACCCGCCACATTGTTCTCTACTATGAAGATGTTGTCGGAAATCAAACTGTACGGAAATCCATTACTCTATATTCATTTCTGTAAGCAAACCAATAAGATGGTTGAATAATCTTCTGTTACTTGTGTTGTGCAGAAACTGAAAGAAGTTCAAGACTTTCTCAGGTTGCCTTACAGAGAACTGACTAGCCGGCAGATCAAGATACACAGCGGAGATTTGTCGGAACAGATTGCAAATTATGAACAAGTTCAGGAGGTACTGAAGGGAACAACATATGAATCCTTTCTTCATCAGGATTATGAGATATAGGTTTCTTTCCCGCTTTTCTTTCATCGGTGTAGATACAATTGACGGGTTAGAGATCCAAAATCAATCCTACCCATGTTCTTTTTCCCGTCCCTTTTGCTTCTTCAATCTCAAGTTTCATACTTGTTTGAATCTTCCCAGTTTTTTCTGGCAATATAATTAACTAGTGAAAGAGAATGTCCAACGATGAATCAAATATGCTTCATCAAATTCTTCCGAAAGATGATGAGATTTCATGGTTAACTAGATTTTGTTGATCTTGTATCCATTCTAATTAGCTGAGAGAGAAAATTCAATTATTTTACAACTTGATAAACCAGAAGCATATAAGAAGCTGTGATGTTTCCTGAACTAACTATAATATAATGGGTTTTACGCTACTTGACTCTGTTAATTTCACTGGGAAAATTACAATGATTGTTACAAGTTACAATTATATCATCTAGCCAAGGAGATCAGCAAGACACTGATTCTCCGTTGGTTGTTCCTAAACCAGGCTCGTCTGTTTGTCTAATGACGAAATGGTCAACTATCTTAACTGTATTGATGGGGTCCTGCTGATATGCAGCTGCACTCCACTTGCTAGGGTACTTCCTGTGGTGGTTCATCTGCTGAGGCATCCTTGGCTCACCATCCCAATGTGGATCCAATTGCCACTCCTTCGGAACCTAAAATACCATGAATCGACCAAGATGAATTATGCATCATTCAAGCATGGACAACCGGAACCAAAAAGAAAAAGATTGTGAGATCCCTTGCCTTGTCGACAGCAAGAGTGAAAATTTCCAGGTCACCGTCTCTGTCAATGTGGAATCTCGTGAATGACTTGTAGTTTGCGATACGAAGTGAGGAGAAGGCTTCATCAAAGTGAATCCGAAGCCAGTTAATAGATATGTACAAGTAACTTCCAAACACGAAGGAGACTATTGGTGTTGAGAAGACCCAGAAGTAGAGGAAGACAGACGCATAATAGATGATGGCACCTCCTCTCGAGAGTGCTTCCATGCCGTTCTTACAGATATTGCTACGTGTGACAGCCATAACCTGACAAATTTGTCAATTGAGAACAATATCATAAATCACATCGAAGATGATCAATGTTGTAGTAATTGAGAGAGAGAGAGAGTTGTAATACCTCAGGAACATCAAAAGCTGACATGAGATACTTAATGCAGGCAGGGTAAAGCCCAAACGTCCATTGTTCTATCCTATCCCGAAGACCAGTAGGGTCTGGAAAGTGCTCGCTCTCCACTGCTCTGTACCACTCAAATAAAGTGTGATAGCCTGAGCGAAATCATTACAGAAAGAACCTAATATCAGAAAGAAGCTACTCAAAATTTAAAAGCCTACAGGAGATTAAAATCACAAACTACTACTCAGTAGATAGAAGTAAAGAAAGCATGCCTGATGTAGCTAGTAAATTATGTCTAATGCAAGTCTCAACACCCAATTCCAAGAGCAACATGAGGACCAAAGCCGAAACCAGATGTGCAGAGAAATGAAGAAATCCTATCAAAGCACGTTTCTTCCAAGACATCTTTGCTGGGAGAAATGCAACTGACGTAATCAACAACCCCACCGCACCAAATAAGGACACATAAGAGTGTTGTAGCATGTGCACAAAAGCATTCCAAACTGTCCCAAAGAAACTCCATATGTGGCCCGAAAATGTATCACTTTGCAAAATGAGGTCAAGGTTACACTGTAAAATCAAGAGGTAAAGTCAGTCAACCATAAGCAACGTGCTATATTTTATTCGAAACTGGTACACTCTAGTATGCCTTCCTAGCACATGCAGTTGCCAGCGATACACAATTGGAAGAGCAAAAATCAGGGAGACAAACCTGAGGAAACATTGAAAATCCGAGAACAAAGTAAATAATGCCACCAATGAAATCGAACTGCCAATTTTTCTTACGGAACTTCAAAATATTTCCCAAAGCAATCTGCATGAAATAGACAATAGAAAACAATAAACCAACAGATTACAGAGTTAACCCAGAGAGAAAAATGAGGTAGTGACCTTGCTGGAGTCTTCTAAAGACGGATATGAGGCCTTGGTATCATAGGTAGTTCCGTAAGCTTTCTTAAAGTCACCAAAGACATGGGTGGGGTGTAAAAAGGCACCACCGCATCCATTTACAATCAGATGTTGCACATCAACTGGTCCATCTGAAGGAACATGTGAATGACGCATATAATGATGCAAATCCCCAGCCATCCGAAGCTTGCACCTTCCTTTCAGATAGCCATGTATAAGGTGTGAGACGTTCTTCCCAGAGACATCATTCCAATACCAATCGAGAAGCCAATTTGGTTCATGCGTTATGATGATCACAGAGTCATTTTCTCCCACCTAATTCAAGGTATCAATATGCGTCGTCAATATGTAAAAAGGCCAACCTTACAAGCTAAGTCTAATCAATCCGACAAGCATCACATGATCACACTGGTCTTGCTATTATCTACTGCAATAGCATCCAAATCCTAAAGATTCAGAAACCATATTAACCAGCCCATGTCATTGTTTCTTCTCCAGGGACATGTATTTCAGAAACAAAGATGTAACATAATGAGTAACTTACTGACACTGCACTTCCTGCGATATACATCTCACCTTTGACAATACAAAGGTTATAAAAGATATTAATTCAAAGATAGAAGTAACTACGAATAATCTAAAACTCTATGGTAACAACATTATATTATCATGGATGGAAATACGCTTGTACGATTAAGACGCCGAAGATGTATATAAGTAGATAACACTGGTTCGGGTAAAATAAAGACAGTACCTTCTCTTTTACTACTTCGGTAAAGAATTTGAACTGGAACACATCAATATCATTATGGAGTGCTAGATCAAGACCAAAGACCCACCACCGTTTTGGGAGTTGCAAGGCGAAATAACTCTTCTTTTGGGGCATAAGCCACCCACCGAGCCAGCTTTTATGACATATGTACCTCATGAAAGTATGAAGCCCATCAAACCAATCTGTTAAAGGTGAAAACAGAAGCACTATGAACCAGCTCAAAAAACCATTCACTGAGTAGCTTTATGTTTTTGAATATCTCCTACTAAGTAGTTTTATGAAAAGCAAACACTTACCGTGGTTTCCAGGAATGGCAAAACATTGAGGTCCATCATACTGTTCCAGTTCAGACACTCCATGGGGTAACTCGGGCTTGTGTGCTGCCACTTGGTCCTCTTTATACCAAGAGGGTGGTTGTAGTGCATACTCGAAGGGACAGAAGAAGCGTCTTTCGTACGTGAATGATGATGGATTAGGATATCTACAATTGTAACACAAGAGCACCAGGTTATGGAGGCAATTTACTAACAAACACGTAGATTAGATTAGATAACAAACACATACCAGAACTTGCCAACCTATATCTTATGAGTAAAGAAAAAGCCAATCTACATAGGCATCCCAGTACAAATATTGCAGAAGGCAACTTACTAACACATTATACAAATTCACCTATGAAATGGTGGAAGAACATTCTTATCTAACAACTTTTACATTAAGAACCTGAACTGGATTGCTGTTTGTCTACAACACAAGATTCAAAAAATCAACTACAATAAACAAGCTGATGAATCTTGGTCATGCTTTAATTTTATGTTACTAAAATCGTTCCCCTAATTATCAAAATAAACATCATAATGGTAACTAATGGTGTACCAAGATTATATCCAGCTAAGGAATCTAATGAACTGCATGCGGAGTTTACCTTTGTAGGTAGACTAAGTGATGCAAACTAACGGCTAAGGCAAAATCCTCAACAACATTTCAGCATCGGAAAAATGTACAATTAACTTACGCAAGATCTCCTCCCACAAGAAGTAACTTTGCTCGTGGCAGAGAGCGCATAGATTCTCCTATGCTAACCCTCAGAGATGGCTGAGCAAGTAATCGTGCCACACTGTAAGTTGAGTTCCCACCGTCCCCTGTATCAGCCATGAAGTCAAACCATAGATCTTCATCTTTGCTAAGATGATCATAGAAATGGTCTGATTTAACTCCATCCTGGACCTTGTTCATTGCAGCCTGATATTACAGGAAAATGGAAATCTCACTATCCATGCAGAAAAGGCAGAAAATTCTAAGACCAAAGGAGATGTTTTGCAAGTCATTTCATAACCAACAGGAGCAACCAAGCTGAGTATATGTATTTATTTCCTTATCCTGACAATTTCATCCTCAAAAGAAGCTCTCTCTTGAGGACATGAAAGCACCAGTTTTGTAGCAACAACAACAGTAGTCAACTGAACATTAGGAAATTCAACAAGAGAGATTTTATTCCCTTCAAAGGAAACAAAAATATTTTATAATAATACATATCTTCCACTACAGTATGATTAGACGTATCAAATTACCCAAGCAATCATTCTAGGGAAAAAACTTGGTACGAGATAATCATGATTATGCAATATTGTAAAGTACCTGCATCATGCGCATGTCAAAGCGACCAACAAATACAGTTACTGATACCAAAAGGTCGAACACTGTCTTGAACAAATCAGCAGACGTCCTGCAACATGTAATCACCAGCATAGTAAGGTTCTGAATGATGCGATGTTGCCACATTCAAGAAAACGCCCAGGATAAACAAAAGATGTGAACCGTACCCTGAATACCAAGGAACCATATCCAAGAAATCTGGCTTCATCTGCTTCTTCTTCAAATTCTCATACTCTTTAACTGACAAAGGGTGAGTAAGAGCCCACCTGTGCATTTTTTTAACAAATAAATGAACTTGGAAGGACTAGTTTGATCTTTTATTTATATTTATCTTACTTAAGAAAGAATAAGAGACTGTTAATGTCACCACATATAGTAACCTACTAACCCAAAACAGGAAGGTACGGGTCAGTACTCACCCAGTTGATCTTTCCACCACGTAGTTAGCGATATAAAGACCAATAAATGTGGCCCACAATGAATATATAGGAGAGATACCATCGGATGTGGCTGCACATTCATTTCCACTGCAGCCTATCTACAAATTGCAAAATGAAATAAATGTAAAAAGGATGAAACATATGCACAGAAAGTATTTCCACCGAGAAATTGAATAGCTATTTTACCTCCCCGTAAATGACCCACTTTGATAAAAGGGGATAATCACTAGCAGATCCCACAGGAGCAAACCAAGATGAGCAGACCTGGTCTTTTAACTCATTCATGCGGATAAATTGGGCAAGCCATGTATTAATCTCTTCTTTCTTCCGAAAAGGAAACCAACTAGAGTGCCTTCTCTGAAGAGGCCTATCTCTCATAAAAGCTTGATTTCCACAGTGGCTATAAAATACACAGCAGGCTACACTGAGAACCTATGCAAAAGATGAGAGAATAACAAGAAGGATGAGGTCGTTATCCAAACGCAAGCCTAATGCAATAAAAAACAAAAGAGAGGGAGAAACATATCTTACAGCACAATTTTGGAAGATGGTGACTAACTCTGGCTGTTTTGCGGCAACTCTGGAAACAAGGCCAAGATACCAGAGTCCAAGGAATATAATGTGAAAAACAAGAAGAAACACAATGGAAGACACATATATAGTCATGAACAAGGACAAATTCATCCTCATATCTACTCCCATTGACTGAAAACTAGGGAGATGATACAGAGCAGCAACTAAAATCCAAGCTATATACCTGGAGGAAAAAACAAGAAATCATAAAAAACTCATTGATGCCCATATCACCTAGTGCTTAAAACACCATATGATAAACATGAGCAAAGGAGTTAGCACTCACCATCTGCTGAAATTTGAATAGCTGGGTCTGATAGTCTTTCCTAAGAATGGCGACGAAAAGAAATAGAAGAAACCAAGCAAGCAGGCATACATGGACCACCATTTGATATTATTGTCCAGCTTCTCTATAAGTGTATGCATGTTGTCTGAAGAAATGAAAAACAGGCAACCCACCACCACAGCAATGACAGCATGCCTGGAATGCTCGTGGGGATAGGGGTATGTGTGCGTGAAAATGGTTCTCACCCTCTCCATTTTTAGGGTATCCAGCAAACCTAAAGAATGCTTGTCCTTGCCCATCAGCCACTCTTGCAACTATTAACAATAGATATCCTGAAGCCAGACTCTGGTGAGCGCCACACCACCAAAGAGACCGGCTCCAGAATGCTGCATTGCAATACCAATAGAGAAAGAAGATTATAAATAAAAAATTAAAGCAATATTAGTTAAACACAAAGAATCCATGCACCAGAAACATCCATAAACCAGCAAAGGGAAAGCATCTAGGAAGAAAAACAGAAACAAAAACAAAAACAGGAAGATTGGGCCGATCAAAGGCCTTGCATTACAACCCTGTAATTGAACTAATTACATAAGGGAACCACCTAATTCCTCATCTTCCCAATACCGGAACAGAGCTCTAGGGTTCTGAAGCAAATACGTAAAACACAAATACAATCCACCCATTCCTGGAAATCGGTAAAAAAAAAAGAAAGCTTTGCCCTTCACCGGTGAAAAAGAAACAAAGGGAAGAATGAAACGGAAAGAAACAAAGGGTGGAAGTACCTGCGAAGGCGAGAGAGAGCGGACAAGAGGCAGAGAGAAAGAGAGAGAGAGAGAGAGAGGAAGGATGTGAAAAATTAGGAAGCGTGAGGGCAAGTAGAAATAAAAATGGGAGGGAAAGAGAAAGAAAACGTAGGGGAGATAAATTTAGGACCGACCAGACCAACCAAAGGCACGGCATGGCATCTCAGAATGTCAGTGCAACATAAACCATTCGCATATTCTCTTCTTCTCCTCCCTCCACACTCATCATCAACTCTCCTCCTCTGACTTCTCCCCAACTTTCCCCTTTTTATTATTATTAGGCCCAACTAATAGGATTATTATTAAAAATGGCACAGTTTACTTGAAATACTGTTTATGGCACTTAGGCTTGACATTCAGACCCGAAAATTCGAAACCCACCCAAAACCCGTTACAACTATATGGTGAAAACTCGGGTTTGACGGGGTTTGTAGCGGGTAAGGGGATCCCGAAACCCGGATTCAACCGGTGATGGATGGTGATGGATAGGTCTGGCAATTCGATCAAAATTTGTTATTCGATTTCAAAATCAAATTCAAATTCGGACAAACTTCGGGTCGAATCTGAATTCAATTCGAAAGCGGTCGACCGGATCTGCCGAATTCATAGGCGAATTGGGACTCTGTTGAAAACCCGAATTGAGAAAAGACATGAAATTTAATTTTTTGACTTATTTTTTTGTTGGCTTCCCTCCATTATATATCAATGGGACTAAGTCCATTTCTGGTGGAAGAAGTAAAGCCAGAAATCATTAAAAAAGAGAACTCCGGATACTTAATTCTTTTTGTATGACGGATATTATCCTTTATAGCGATGATTTTCGAAATCGTATTATAATAATGATGATAATATTGATTTTGGCCCCGAGAAATATAACAGGTACTCTACAATCACAACATTCATCTCATATAACTAATTGAAAGAAAGCATTGATTTGAAGTAATAATTGTAACTGTCACGAGAAAAAACCAAATGAAATAATCCAAAAACAACAACTCAAAGGAGTGAACACATCTCTCAAAACCAAACAGGAAACAAAATCCAATTATGTGAAATGAATCAAAATCTGAACAGTGCCTCCCTCTCTGTCTCTGACCAATACCAAGCACAGTTCAACTCATCCTAATGATTCAGTATGTTCTCTATTCGCTCTTCTAGGCGGCAATGTTCCCTTTCGGCCCCGCGCTGCACACAAGCAACATACGATACCAAGGGTTTAGTGTTATTCACTAAGTAGCAACACTTAAAGTATTAGTAAACAAACAAGTAGAACATCTTTTCGATATAGAACTATGATAGGTCGCTATTATGAGCACCCAAGGGCGGAGTTAGGCCTGTCAAGTGGGGTTTTAGATGCATAGTTAAAAAAATGTAGTCATTATCTAAATGATTAAATAAATACTAGCTAACGAACCGAACCCCACCAATAACTCGGATTGTTGGGGGTTGGATAATATATCAAATGCTGATTAAGTATGGAGGATCTAGGTTGTTTAGGAAGGGAAAATCGTTGGTTCATTATAATCATTTCTTTTTTTTTCCTATCGTGACAACTCTTCGTCTCTCACATTTTTAGTGTTTTAGTGGAACCTATTGTGCAACTTTAGAAAGGAGAGAATTTTAGAAAGTCGCTCTCTCTTACCTTTTCTATATATCCTTAGAAGTAGGATGAGAGAAAGTCAATATGTTTTGTGTTGGTTTTTTCAACGAAACAAAGCACTTCTTTTCATTCGAAAGAACTCATCTACTCTGCGAATACTTCTAATTATCGACCCTCCCGGAAAATTCGCAATTGCTCCTCACAATGTCTCTGTCGCTCTATTCTCCAAATCCATTCGCGAATGGAATTTTTGTGTTGTTGCTCCCAAAGGAGAAGCTGATCGAAGGTGTTCCAATGTAGGGGTTGCTCTATTCCCAAAACCTGTCGGCGTCGAATCTCGTGTTGAAAGCAAATTAATCGTTGTCGCTCCAAAAAATAAAGTTGCTCGACGGTTTGCCGATGTAGCTCCTGGAGATGGAGGAAGATTTAGATCTATACCCTCCGCTGGAGGAAGATTTAGATCAAAAGGCAAAAGGTTTAAACTTGATGGCCCCGCAGTCCATGATGGAGCCATCAATTTAGATCAGTCCCAGGCCTCCCAACTTTCCACAAAAATCAGAAGGACCACCAAAAATGAAAAAAAATGAAAAAAGAGCCATAATCTTCTTTCTTTTTCCCATTCTTATTTTTTGTAGGTTTTCCGGTAATAGGGAGATCCTCGAGAATTCTTTACCATATTTTACCATTTTTTCGGGATTGTCCGCTCATAGAAATATGGAATTATCCAATTTCAGCCCGACGCGCTGCTCCAATGATTCGATATGAAAGACGACCAGCTTTACAACTTTTAGTGCCATATCTTCCAAAAACCAAGTTGTGTATCGTCCGGTTTGCAACTCCTACTACATCTGCCTTTATGATATTTACTATATTTCGTACGTTTCAGATATAGCACGTCCCCTCTTTTTTTACTATACGAAATTCACACTTAGACGCCTGAGATTCCGTAATGAGTAGATACTTCCGCAGGAGCATAATCTATTTTTTGATTAAATACATTCAAGATGCTTTCCATATTTTTTGCATTTAGTTCTAGCTATTTCTGCGCCTTTTAGTCGACTGAACAACATATACAAATCGCCTCCACCCCTGTTTTCATTACTAATGTAATATCCTTTACTATTTTACTAAAACTGAAAAGAAATGATCTTTTGTTGTTTCTTAGTTGAAAAGAAAAGTCTTGAGCAATCAGAGAAATACTTCATTTAGCTCAAATAAGAGCTATATCTATCTAATTTTTCTGTTTCTCAGTATGATTTCTATCATCATCTCTATTCTATTTTCAATTCTCCTATCCCACCCAGATTTTTAAATTTCTCTATTCAATTATATTGTTCTTACCCATGAGGTTCCAACATTTAATCATTAATTTACCTAGGACTTTTTCTCGGACATCCTAAAAAAGGTTATTATACATCCTAACCCCGTCCCTTAGAAAGAAAATGGTAGCACGAAAGAAAGGAAAGAGCGAGATGATCGTTTTTGTCGTTCCCTAATAACGAAGATCATTCGCTTGACGAATGAAGTGAGTCGACCTCTTTTTGGCTTCGGCCAAACACTTTTTCTCGCTGGTCGAGCTCTCTACAAAAAGAGCGATGCGAGAACGTATTCTCTTATCTAAACTTCTTCCCAGTGCATTCGCTTTCCCCCATCGTAGATGGATCAGCCACGCCGGGTGCGACGAAATGATTGAGAACTACGAAGGGGGCAAAATTTAATTTTTTCTTTGTATTTAATAAATATTGCCTGACCGAATAATTCAAGGAGAAGTGCACTGCAAGGAGGGTTCTTTTAAGTAGATGACTCGTCGAGCTGTCGGAGCGGGACTTCTTTTGGAAACAGAACCTTAATAACTTCATTTTTACGAAGGATTCGTCCTTTTTTATCAGGAGCGCTATGTCATTTACAACCCTGACGTAATTCAGATGCTTGAAGGCCCCGCAGACCTGAAGCGATTTAGAAAGATTCTTCTTTATCGATGGTGATCAGTCATGATATCCATACCGTTGCTTCTTTTTCGGCCAAATCCTTATTTCATTTTCCTTTTCACTGTCGTCGAGCCTGATCGACTTGATTCTTTTCCCTATCCCCCTTCTTCTCATTTTATTTCGTTCTTCTTCTGTATTGTCGCTTGAATGAAGACACCTGATCGGCTCGACTTTCCCGAATGTCTACTGTCGGCCTTTCTCCTTTCCGGGTCCGCTTTTTTGTGTCATTTCAGTCTAAGTGGTCGACGGGGAAGAAATAAATTAATGAATGTTCTTTTGGGAAAATGTAGAATAATACACCTACCGAGACGATAGCCAAAGGTGAGTCTCGTAGGTGGACGTATCGAATCGAAATAAGATCTCATATTGACATCTTGATACACTAATTTACCATAATAATAAAGAAAGTCAATGGTTACTCCGCCGTGGAAGGAGCCACTTCTTTCTTGATAAAAGTGCTCTTCGAACCGTGCTGGATAGTCACCCATCACACGGCTCTCGCTCAAACCCAACCGGTGGTGAATCTCGAGGGACAGAGTAAAAGCGCTTGATCTTTTGCCCCATACTTTTGAGATGCTCCTCCTTATTGATCAAGCAGCGACGTTGCTCGTGATAGTCTTAACTTTAAGCCGCTATCGTTCGCTTCGAATAAGTCAAGTCATTTGGTCGGTTTGTTCAGGTGGTCTTCCCCAACGTTAATCATTCACCAAAAAATCAAGAGACGACAATATATAGTCGTTCATGATAATTTTTTTTAATATACAATAATAAAATCATAGTTATTATTACTTTAAAAAGGTAGGATTCTTTATAAAGGATTTCACATTATTTTTTGTGTATCGTTTTTTAATTAATGGTGTGTGGTGTTCATATAAGTCTCATCATAGTCATATTTTTCCAATACACATGAGTTTTTGGTTGATAAAATTATTTAAGTTTTTAATACTCTTGATTTAGGCGGGTCTCTCCAATTAACCATGTATTTGGTCTAAGGTGTTTCTGACTTTTCTAGGGAAGCGGCCGTCGTACTTTTGCGGTCATAAACTCGCAACCGTTCAATTCAATAATTTAATACAATTAGCATTATGATTTAGATTGATTTTTAAACTTTTCGTAACAATTAGCATTATATTATTTTCCACGACAAAGTACGAGTTATTTCACCCAATAAACTTGTACTGCTGCGAACTCTCCAATCAAAATTAGCCCTTTGAAAACGATATCATTTTGGTCGACTTTTCAAACTCCCAAGTCTTTAAACTTAATTAGTTGTATTAACTACACTTTTCCCCCGTAATAAATGGGAGAATAATAAATGATAATTGCCCTTTCCATTACGGTTCATGTATGTTGTATATATGGTTTTATTTATCTGTATACCTTTCCTAGGCTACCCATCCAAACACACAATTATTAATTGGAATCTGCTTCCTTCCTTACGCTTTATTTTTACAGGTACTAAATCAACGGTTGTAATCACCCCAACCAGCATATCACATATATTAGCTAGGAACATGTACATCCACACCTTTTCAAAAGATCTCTAATTTATACTGTAACAATTAATCTCTGGTTGCATCCTTGAAGAGCAAGATTCCAAACTGATATCATACGCAGCGGCGGAAGAACGAGTCTAATCACATATCTACAAGAAGTTTCGGCTCGCAGGAGTTGAACAGAAATCTACATGCAGAAAGTAAAAGACACGGAAATTTGTTGACGATGTTCGGAGAAATCTCCTACTCAGCGTTGCCTCAGAGAGGGAAGACTCAACCCAGAATCCACTATCAGTAGAGAGCACTCGAGTACAGATTACAGAACAAGAAAATCCCAAAATCTAAATGCTAGAACAGCAATTAATCTAACAACGATATAGAGAATATATTCAAAGGAATTCGACCCCCTTTCAGGTTGAGGAACTTCTCCCAGAAGTTCCATGAGTAGTGATCGGAGCACATACCAGCATTGGAGATCTTCATATCACCTTGAACGCTTCGTCTTCTTGTTATGAAGTTGAGAGGATGAGAGAGAGAGAGAGCTAGGGTTTCAAAGAGAGGATGAATTGAACTTAATGCGCTGAAGAGCACCTCCGTCACTTTATATATTAAGTGACTGAGCACAAACACACTGTTTCATTTAACCTGCTGATCCTCGTAAAAAAACCAAACAAATATCCTGAGGTATAACCTCAGAGTCGATTTCTCACGGGTCTACTTGGCCTTCACTACTCAGTCTCGATTCGCTGGTTAGTCAATCACAAATTGAGAAGTTTCTACTAGACTAGAATGAAACAGAACAACAAACTAAAAGAAACAGGAAATCTAGGATGCAAATAGGTCACTCAGTGGCTACGGATAAAACTAAGGTGAGAACGACTATGGGGAAAGACCTTGTTTTGGTTTTGGATCATCCTAAGAACTATGAGAAATTGTACAGTAGCAGAATAGACAGGACATGAATAATAACACATTTTGGGTCCTAAAGATCGGGTCTATCAACACAACGACCTAGAACCACCTGCAACACTCACAAACATCCGCTCAACAAACAACTCAACAATCAATCTCACAAGAAAACTGTGAATCGAATGGAAACGAGATAATCGAGGCAATGAGATAGAAAAATATATCATCAATCATCATGCATCCACAATCCTATCACTACATACAAGAACAATCTCATAAATCCAAAGGAATCCACAAAACCCAAACAATATGAAAACCTAGCTCTCCATGGAAGCTGCCGAGAATGCAACAAACCGTCAATCCATCGAAGTAGAAGGTAGATCCTCCATTGGGCTTCGATTCCTTGGGTATTTGGCTTCAAATCTTCATTCCCATAGTGTTCCTAGGCTCCCAAGCAGTTCCCCCTTTGTCAATTTGTGTTTTAGTTCATCTCCATGGCTCTCCTCTCCCAAAAATCTCAAATTGGGGATAAAATAGAATTCTGTCTAGAATGTGCATCACAGCTGTGATACCTCAACAACAGAATCTCCCGACTTATTTCGGCCATAACTTCTTCATTCGAACTCCGATTTTGCTCTGGAAAGTAACATTGGCTTCGTATCGAACCCTCTATCCAACAGATATCTACACTCAAGGAAAACACTCCAAGAAACAAGTTACGAAGATGGTCCATTCGAGAAGAAACGAGCACGAAATGCAATTATGATCAAATGAGACGTTTATAAATATCGTCAAAACCGGAGCAAAAACTATTCAAGGTCGGATAAAAACAACTACCAATAATCATGCTATCGCCCGCAAATAAACTAAAAAACAAACACAACAAACTGGGCGAAGAAGGGTTTTAACCGATTCACAAATCTGACTCGATTCGGTTTGATTGCTGATAGAATTATAACACAAACAAAAGAAAGATGAAATAAGTGGATCATGGCTAGCTATAGTGTTTTGGTGGTCCTTGTTAAATGAGGTAAAATTCACACGTATATTTCTTTTTTGAGTAGAATGAAGCCTAAGTAGAAAGGGTATTCGTATTAAGAGACGGGAGGGAAAAGAAAAGGAATAATGCAAGTCATAAAAGAACATTAGTATGATTCTTGTGAGTTAATGTGTACATGTTTCCCTTTCGAAACACAAGATTGCAAAAGGAGAGCACTGCTAACATATGGCCTGGCCTTTGTTTAATTTGAATTTCAGAGTGTTATCGATCTTCATATATTTCATTAAAACTTCAAGACATAAAGAGCATTTGTAAATTTGATTCTCTTATTTCTCGTAATAAAAAAATTACAATTATCGTTATGCATTCTTGATTTATATTTCGAATTCACCCTAGTGTTAAAATATGGATAGCTACTTAAATTCATCAGAATCCTGTGTATATTTGTGAATATATGTAATTAAAGAGGTTTGACTATTGACGGGGGAGGAGAGTTATATTTGGGGGATACATTCGAACCTAAAAAAGCAACAAACAAACACCCTTCTTCCTCCCACAAAATTAAAATAGATGCGCCACGCTCCACTCCCCAACGCCTTCCCCTCTGCTTCTCTTCTCTTCTCTGCTATTTATATTTACTATACATCTCTCTCCCATTAATTAAACTTCTTCCCAAACATAAAAAATCCCTAGCTACACTGATCAACCGACGTAATCTATGCCGATTGCCGATCCAGCTCCACCAGTCCAGATGATGATGACTACGTCCGATGCCGCCTTCGCCAAGGACGCAATCCTCTCGTGGTTCCGGGGAGAATTCGCCGCTGCAAATGCGATCATCGACGCATTGTGCCAACACCTAGCGGAACTCAGCAACAAGGGAGGTTGCAGATCGGATTACGAGCCCGTTTTCTCTGCTATTCATAGGAGGCGGCTCAACTGGATCCCCGTCCTCCGGATGCAGAAGTACCACTCCGTCGCTGACGTGGCAGCAGAGGTCAGGCGAGTCACCGAGAGGAAAGCGCAGGAGAGTAAAGAAGACAATACTAATGCCAATAATAATAATCATCATCAGCCACATCAGGTGGTTGTAAAACAGGAGGAGAATTGTCAAGTGGTGGCGGACTATTGGCCGGACGGCAGTGATCATGGTACCGATTCAGGTAAGTCCTCTTTTTGACTTTCCAAATTACTTTTGCTGATAATTAGAGAAAAAAGTAGTTCTTGCTTCATCCTCATCACTTCGACTTTTTCCCCCCTGCTTGCTTCCCGTGCTTGTTGGAAATAGCCGGGGGGAGGGGGAATTGACTCCCGCCTCTCTGCCATAATTAACCGTACTAATTGAATTGTCTATATATATTTTCTTTTTCACCGGAAAAAATGGGCAGCTTTTAGACTATTTGTCATTAATCTTTTTTTTTAAAATTGTTGGTTGCCATTAACAAAACAAAACTAATTTTCGAACGGCTCAATTTTTGGTCAATTTTTGGTAATCGATCGGGCCGGGAAAGTATATCATTATGGATTTGGTATCGAGATTTTCATACGGAACACATGATATATCATTATACCTATCGAAACAAACCGTTATGTATGATGATTAAACAGATCGGGAACACAGCAATTTAAAACGCTACACATTTTATAGTAAAAGCGCTACACCGCAAAGGTGAAGTATTTTTTATAAAGAATTTATTAAAGTGTCTAAATCAAAGCAGGTGTACGCATGAGGCATGTTGTTCGTGGAAATATAAATTAACATTATAATCAACAAATTAATATATATTAAGGGCAAATATTTGGCAAGGTAATATATCCATCCTGGTTTCGCCGAGACTGGTCGGGTGGACAGACGGGTCTCGGCCACTGAATTAGGGTAACGAGTTGGTTTGGTTTGTGGTTATGGGTTCGAGGAGGAAGTTAGGATGGGTCGTGGTGGAGAGTTTGGAGAAAAGGTTGGCTGACCTTACTACTACAAGAGGGGCATCTGCTTGGAGATGTGTGGGATGTCGTATTTTGATTTTCCGCCGTTGGATCTCAAAGTTGATGTCGCTTTTAATTAATTTAACATGTTGGGAACAGTGGGCGGGCGCTGCATGCTATGCTACTATGCCAATCCCAAAGCGAGAGTTAGTTGCAGATATTGTAAATGAAGCTGGGTCGGAGTGCTGGGTGGGTCTTAGTCAGACCGAGCTGCCCCGTGGTCCATCCGATCATAATGGGGATTAGGAATTGTTAGTGGGAGTGGGGAATCCGGACCTTGTACAGCGTTGTCCCTTTCCCTGGTGCTACTGGCTCATTTAGCTCGTTTTAAAAACAGTAATTTTGTTGCAAAATGCAGGAGCATCTCAGTCACAGGAAGTGCAGCCAAGTAGTAGTGATGACACCACCACCGTTGATATATGTTCCAACCACCAAGACTGCAATCACCGGCCTACTCTATTCAACCTCACTAAAGGTTTCTCTGCCAAGGAACATGTGAAAGGCCATATGGCGAGTTTCCTCTAACTTCCCTTTTTGTCAATACAAACATAAAGCATTCTTTGTTATCTTCCTTTTTTTCTATACTCCTTCCATTCAATATTCATGTGAATGTGTCCCCCACCCATACAGTGTTTCCCACTTCAGAAAGTAAAAAGTACAGCAGTATCCCACATTTCCCCTTATTCAGGACTCTGTGTTGCAGGTGAATGTTGTCAAAGGGTTGAAGTTATTCGAACAAGTGTTCACTGATTCCGAGCTGTCCAAGTTGACTCAATTCGTCAATGAGCTCAGACTTGCAGGGCAGAAAGGGGAACTCTCAGGTTGCCTTTTCATTCCCCCATTTATGTCCACCTCAAATTGACAATGTTGGTGTAAGTCTGAATATCATTTCATTTCGTTGATACAGGCGACACTTTCATCCTGTTCAACAAGCAGATGAAAGGGAACAAGAGAGAGCTGATTCAGTTTGGCGTCCCGATTTTCGAGCATATTAAAGAAGATGCTAGTAACCAAACTTGTAAGTCCCCCCACCCCCTCTATTGAATCCGCTACATTCACAGGTCGAACTAGTGCAAAACCTCTGTCTGGCCTTTGGAGCTTTGGTGCAGGTAACATAGAACCAATTCCAGCTCTTCTTGAAGGAGTCATCAATCACCTCGTCCAGTGGCGTCTCGTACCAGAATACAGAAGGCCAAATGGTTGCATCATCCATTTCTTTGATGAGGTATAGTTCATTGCACTATCCTGTACACTTTTGTCCCCAACATCTTACCGAGAAAACGAATCTATGAAATGAAGAAAATATTTCTACGCGCAGGAGGAATTTTCGCAACCATTTCAGAAGCCACCCCATGTGGAGCAACCAGTAGCTACCCTTCTCCTTTCCGAATCAACTATGGCATTCGGACGTAATCTTTCTGGCGACAGCGAAGGCAATTACAGAGGCTCGCTGATGCTCTCATTGAAACAAGGGTAATCAATCTTTCATGCTCAATCGACAGCGAACACAATAATTCTCCATTATGCTAATAGTGAACTGAATAATCTTGTAGGTCGCTTCTGGTAATGAGGGGCAACAGCACAGATATGGCAAGGCACGTAATGTGTCCTTCCGAAAACAAGAGGGTAAGCATCACATTTTTCCGAGTTCGTGAAGAACCTATCCAAACCCAGTCGCCACCAACCAGTCCAATGAACAGTGGTGCCCTGACTGTTTGGCAGCCAGCGAACCTTCCAAACCTGATCAACAATGGCTATGGTGGAGTGGGAACAATGGCGAACTGGGGCCATTTAATTCGCAGCCCATTCATCATGGTGGCTGCACCTCCAATGGCTCAGCCTCATTTGATGGTTACTCCGAAAAGAATAATGCCTCCTCTGGTCCAGAGCGGAGGTACAGGAGTTTTTTTGCCCTGGACTCGAATGGGCAGCAGGAAAACTCCAAAGCACCTTCCACCCCGCGCCCAAAGGGGGCGATACTTGGCATTGCCTTCTGGTCGCCGCACCGTGGATCCTACCTCATCTGAGACGGCCATCACCGTAGGGGCGAAATCGACATGAAAGTCTAATACATTTGGGAATGGTGTGCTAGCTACTTCGCTGTTACGAAAAAAATGTACAAACTGAGTAGGTCCAAATAGTGTCTATGATTCAAGTGGGTTTTTTTTCGCCTTGGTCCTTTTTCAAAGCATCAAAGTTTCCATCTTGTTGTAGTAAGTAGTTGGTGAGCAATATAAGCACAAGAGTTAATCAGAGCTAGGGGAATGGTGATAGCATGGTTTAGGTTTTCCTATTCTTGTTTCTCATCTTCTCTAATTAAATGAGTTAGCAGTCTTTTTCATATATTAATCTTTGTCTCTTACAGAAAAACCTAACTATTGATTGCATTGTTAACCTACTTCCTCCTACTTACTTAAAAACAATCACTTTGCAGTGTCCATTTACCGTTTTCTAACCTTCAGAGATCAAATAACTTCCAGAAAGCAAAATGAACCAGAAGATGAAATTGACTGAAGCTACTAGTATAAACTATAAACAGCTTAGCTTAACTCCAATTTCCAAGGTAAATAACATACAATAATCGGAGTGAACAATCACTGTCTGTTCGTTTCTTAAAAGTACAAGAAAGCATAAAAAACAGATTCATGTAACCAGCTTTAGCAACTTCCACACCTTCACTTCAGCACTAACCATATATGATCAAAGAGGTAGCTGAGAGCAAATAAACGAAAAATACCCGTGAACTAATGTAGTCTAACTGATTACCGATGGCCGCTCGTTCAAGGTTTAACCGAGTCGTCGTCATCTTCAATATCCCAACTCAAATCCTCCTCCTCTTCCTCTGCAACACTCAGTCTCCTCCTCAATTCCTCCTTGTTTGCAGCAGCACTCCCACTCTGGCTCACTCTCATCTCCTCTTTCTTACTATCGTCGATGCTGCTTAGATCTTCAATCTCGTCCCACCCTAGATCTTCCTCCTCTCCTGTCGTCTGATGGCTCGACACTACTGAGTAATCACTGTCTTTACATGATCCCCCATTGCCACCATTCCCTTCTGAGCCAGAATTCTCAGCGGATTTTGCTGCTGCAGTTGCTTCTTTGATGCTTTCATCTACTTTCTCCTTAGATTCACTACCACTAGCAGTAGCATCATTTGCCTTCTCCTTAACTGTTGCAGTAGCAGCAGCAGGTTCCTCCTTGACATTCACAGTTTCCTCAGACTTCCCTTCTGCCATTTTCTTATCCTCAACAGGATTCTTCTCCACCTCACTAGTTCCATCCAATTTCCCAACTTCCATTAAATCTCTGCTCTTCACCACCATATTCTCCTCCACATTAACCTTCACCTCCTCTTTCACTTCATTCTCTTTACCCTTCCTTTCTTCCTCTTCTTCCTCATCTTCCTCATCTTCATCATCAACATCCCAACTCAAATCTTCCTCCTCAGCAGAGATAGCTCGCTTCACGAGATTAGCTCTCAAAGCCTCAGCTTGCTTGAGCTTATAAATCCTATAGTAATATCTAGACCAGAACGTTTCTTCATCGACAATTCCTGGAACCACTTTTCTATATATGGCATCCATAATACCATTCCCTTCCAGCAAACTCGTGATCTCATCCCTACACTCTTCAATCACAAACTGAGACGATTTCCACTTACCAAAATCCTCCAAATCATCTGGCTCCTCGCAGTAAGTGCTGGTGTCCCCCTGGATAACCCTAACCTGAGCGTCGAATCGGCTGTACCTCAAGCTATTGGTGCTGCCTCCTACTCTCTCGATGTTGCTGTCGGAGGAATCAGATTCTTCTTGCTCGAGAGCCAACAACGCTTCCTTGCCGTGCGAAATGATCTCCGTGGTGTTCTTAATTACGGAACTACCGATCTCGTCGATGGCCTGGCCGACGTGCTCCAACGATCCCTGAGCGACCTCGATCTCCTTGCGCAAGCCAGTGCTGAATTCTTTCAGATCGCGGCGGTAGGTCTCGATCACGGATTCGGATTTGGTGGTAAGTGTTTTGATCAGGCCGCCGAAGCTACTCCAACCACCGCCTCCGCCGATGGCGCTGACCTCGGAGCTAGGCTTTGGGGATTGTTGCTTTGGTGGAGAATCGGAGTCCGGATCGGAGATTGATTGCTCTTGATGTTCTTGATCTGGAGAGGATGGGGAGTCGGGCGTGGACTTGGGAGGGGGGTCTGGTTCGTCGGCAAAGACTGATCTGAAGAAATCCATAGGAGGTTAGAAGAGGTCGCCAGCGATGGGAGAGTACAAGGAAGGAAATGGAATCAGTGGCAATTGGAGTCAGCACAATACCAAATGAGGATGGTGACTACAGATCAGGCAGGACTTTGTTCGGTTGTATGGTTTCGGGTGGGCAGTCGGTTTCATTGTTGAACCGGTTTTATGACAGACCGGCGACTGATTCCCTTTCGCATTTCACATGAAGGATTTAGCCTTGGCAACGGGTAGGGTAAGTCACGGGTACCACTACTTCATTAACCACCTTATTACGAATCGAGTTTTTTTCAGACCTGGCCCACCAGTCTAAACGGGATGATTTTGTAAACCATCACCGTTTAGCAATGGATGTCGGGTTACCCATTAGTTTCGAGTACTCATTTACATACTACAATATCACAATTCAGAATCAAACAGAACCTGAAAATCAAATTGTTCTATGTTCATTGTTTAACAATCTTCCCAGAAATCTCAAAACATGTTCAACAATAACAAATCCAACCAACTTAAAACCAAATAATAAAACCTGCAATTCCAGCAAAAGTTTAATCAATATAATCTGCAATTTCGGCCAACTGGTCCAACACTCTCCACTTCCAGCAATAAACCAACAGTCCAGACTCTTCAATAATCCATATCTGCAACTTCAATCGACTCAACCTAGCAACAACTCAACTGCAAAAACTAATAGACAAAACCTATTTTATTTTATAACAATACAAGCAAACACATACCAGCAACAACATTCAATGTTCATAGTCCTTACCTAATATCAAGAAACCCAGACTGATTCAATTAATTTCTTCAAAGACGTGAACCATCTCCTTGCTCTGCATCAGTTTTGATGTTTTCTATATATATTAAGATCAAAAAATGTAAGGGGCGGCAATGTTATTTACTGTTCACGTGAACAGTAGCCTTACCCCACCCAATTTGGTTGGAATACAATCAAATTAACATTTTAATCCCCTTTTAGTTGGTTTGTAGTCTCCTTTAATTTTTTTTTCTTTTGAGTTATATTTGCATATTTTTATTATTTTTATTTAGACTTAGCAATGTTGAGATTCGAGAATTGTTATGATATAATCATTATTCATTTATTTTATGACAGTTATGAATCATAATCATCCCCGTTTTATTTCGATGATAACATTAAAATCATCCTCATACCCACATGATTAACTATTACAACCATTCTCATTATTCATTCGCTTTCATGACGGTATTGACCATAACCATCCCTGTTTCTATTTCGGTGATAAAATTAGAATCATCCTCATTCCCACACGATTAACAGTTACAACTTACAGCAGTTTCCCGTTATAAAAAAAATCCATTCCCACACGATTAACGATTACAACTTACAATAATTTCCCGTTATAAAAAAATAATACAAAATGAAAATTAAAAGTCCAAAATGAAAATAACAATGCATGTACTTTAATTCATACAAAAAATGGTGGATGTGATATTTTCAATGAAATAATAATGGTTAAGATGGATGAATATTGTCAAAGCCAAAGAGCGGCATATGAGATATTTTCAAGGAATGATGAATAAATAGATTATATTTAGTTATCATAGATTTCATTGTTATGGTGATGGTGGCGGTTATTATAAAACCCATAACCTAATTACCTTACGCATTCCTGTCGGTTACCGATTATCACCGCAACCTCTGTCAACGCGGCTAATAACCATCAAAACTTGGTGAGGTTATGGTCGGATATGCGGTTACGTAGTTGGAATTCCCAATGAAAGTTTCATTGTTGATTTTGTGTGGGTTGCAGAAGAAGAGTTTTTCATTTTCATCTTCGTCCTTGAAAAATCATGGTAAAGGAAAGCAACAAGTGATTGGAATCAAAAGGAAATATTTTCGCCGGTTTTGGCCTCCAGATTGATTTAGGTTTATCTATACGAATCTGTCTACTCAAATTGAGTCTCCTAATCTTAACACTTATTTGTTAGCTTTGATTTACAAGAATTTTTAAAATATATGTAACGTGTCCCTATATACATTACAACGAGTGAGTAATATGTAAACAAAATCAACTTAATATTTCGCGACAAGGCGCGGTCACCAAAACTAGTTCAATATAACAATAACAGATCATTAAATCCAGAATTAAACATGTAAGTATAAAAAGCATAGTGGTGATATCTGAAACATTAAGACTAAAAAAGCACAGCGTCGTTTACTGTAGCTTACTGTAACTGCGCCCATTTCCCTGCCAACACCCATTTTCTTTTGAGTAATTCAATTTCAACCAGTTCAATTCAATTTGAACCAAACATCTCCTTCCTATTTCTCGCACAATTCCTATCCTGAGTTTCTTTTCTCTTTTGCAAGTCTTTTCGCCGCTCCCGATTCCCTATGACACTATGCCGTAACATCCTCATATCATCTAAGCCTTACATCCTCTCTACAGTTATCTCTCTCCTCTCCATCTGCAACTTTTTCTTTTTCAAGCAGGGGATTTCCTCTTTCTTTCTAACCCATCTGCTCCAGATCCCATTCACCGATGACCCCCATTCTCATAAAATCGCTCACCCCGGATAATCTAGCCGATGAATTGCACTTGCGCTTGCTTCAGGCATGGAAGATCGGAAACCCTATGACGCCATATACATTTTTCGGCTTCGGGACGCACTAGACTGATTTTGAGGTTATCCTCTCTTTTGCACTTTTATTCTTTTGTCTTTATTTTAAGCTCTTATATGATTTGCAGTATAGTTTTTACTTTTTCTTGGTTTAAATCTCGACAATAAAAAAGGGAGTATCGCCCAGTCCTTCCAAATCGTGTTTGGGGGTTTTTCTTCTGTTTAAATTTTTAATTACTCATGGTTGGCCTTTCTAACTGGTTTGGGGTTCTTCTCTTTTGTCGTCACCCTCATGCCTGCATCTTTGTTTCTTGGCGCCTTTCTCTTTAAAATTGATGTTGATTTTTGTCTTCCTTCATACTACCACAGGGAATCACAATTCAGGGGGAGTCTCACAAAAACTACGCTGCCCTCCTTCAGTCTCGAATCAGTGTTGGTTCCGTTTACAAAATAACAGGTTTTTGGCCTCCGCCCTCAAAGGAAGGACTATCGAACAAGTCCATTTCCTCATTGTTTGGACTTGACACTGACTACCCAATTCCATCTTCAGCCGCCGACCACGCCTCCATTCCCTACTGAATCGTTGCACTATATTGAATTTGAGGCTCTGTCTGGTCGGCTTCACCCCCCTTATCCATACCTCACAGGTTAGGTTCCTCAACTAATTCCTTCCTACTTTATGCACCAATTCGCTCTTACTTTGTGTACTAATTCCCTATTATTTGTGTAGACCCTGTAGGGAAGGTTGTCGTTGCTGGCGAGCCATATCATTTTCAACGTGGTCATGCAATGGGTCGCCTTCAAGAACTGATGGTGGTTAATGAGAGGTTTGTTTGGTTCAGATTCCTCCTTCATTATATTTCTCTCCATATGCCTATTTGCTTTCATCTAAGACCCAAAAAATTCCAAACTGGCATTTATGTTGAACTTTTTTTCGCTTGCACTTATATTTCCTTTGTTGTATCACAGTGTTCATGTCCTTCCATGTTGCTTCCTTTCCCTAATTATCATTAAATGGTTGGTTAATATCACTTATGAATGATATGGTCCAACGTTTTAGTTCTACCATTACATTGGTTTGGTGTTTTCTCGGATGTCAACTCTCTCAAAAAAAACATAAATCTCATATCTTTTATATTACCCAAAGTGAGCCGGTTTGGTATTCCATTGGTTGCTGGTCACTTTCATAATTTTCTACCTACAGCCTAATCCTTCTACATATGTGTTCGGTTCCTTCGTTGTCTACGATTTCTACTTCATATTTTCTGTTAGTCATATTGCTCTTCTTTGTTTGTTTCTTTTTTCATTTATCTTCGTGCTTGATCTTGATAGTTACTTTTTCGCAGAGGATTTGAAGTTATCGTTTCCCTCTTTGGTGACCTCACAAAAATTGTTGATGCACAAATGGTGTTGAGGCTGCCGATTCAAATCCGACCATTGTGACATTTTCTGCTTTCCGCATCTCACAGTTTAAAAGTTCTACACCTTCAATTTGTCCATGTGTACTTCCTTTTTTTTTCTTATACTTACTCATGCATTGTTTCCTATTGCTCTTTGTCTAGGTAAAATGCAGGCCTCAAGTTGCTCAGCAAGTCGGGACTTTCTCCAACCATCTGACCATCGGTCGGCTAAACTACACACATTGTATGCTCTTCTAACCCTCCATCTTTAGTTGTTCATGCATGCTTTTACTACTTCTCCCAACTACGACCAATGGTTGCCCTCCAAACTTTCCAGTTACGTGGTACCTCCGGTTCCAGTTTCCTATGTTCCGCCAAAGTTCGCCACTCCGGAAAAGTTACATAGCCATATTCGTGATTCATGTCAGACAATTCGTGAACTTGTGGACCTTTACTCCGCTGGTGGAGATTCGGTAACCACTTTTTCTAATTAATTTTTGTGTTTATTGTATCACGCTTGCCACGTTATTTACAGTAGCCTTTCATGCAGGATCCACACTATCGGTGTGATGCAATGATCAAGGGGTTTGATACTAACACACCATGGTCATACGTCGCATGCCCTCATTGCTTCAAGGCCGTTGCTCCTACCATACCAATTTCTGGTGCTCAGTCCATGAAACGATTCTTGCTGCAGATGTTCAGTACAAGTAAGTGTGTGCGCTTCTGAAATTTACGTGTGTTTTGCCTGCTTTGTTATTTAGTTCCCATGCATTAGTTTTCAATCCCCTGTTATTATACGTTGGGAGGAATGCTAGAGGATTCAACTATACACTTGATGTGTGTGCCCATCACTTTTGTATTGTTCATGATGGTGTTTTGCTTCCTTTCATTGCAATACATTATTGTTGAAATGGCCACATTTTATGTACCTACCCCCATATTGGCACTCCTTTTATTTTCAGAAATTTGATTGTTGTCCAGTTTATACTCTGCATTTCTCAGGTATCGCCTAAAGCTTATGGTTTCAGATTCAACTGATGAGGCATTGTTCGTTTTGCTTGGTATGTATGCTAAAAGAATTCTCCCCATCCCCACTGCTGAGTTGATCCGTGCATATCCTAATGATCTCGACCAATTCCCACAAGCAATTGCATTCTTAGTAGGATAAAATGTTGAGTTTGAAGTCCAACTGCCAAAGTTTAGCCACTCAAACCCTTTTGGAGATTTTAAAATTTGCAATATCTCGGGTTTGGTAACTCCTTGTCGTCAGTTAGTTGCTCCACCTCCCCCTCTGACCCTAATCAGCCCGTTGAGATTTGTATACAGTTAGCCTTTTGCTCTTTCTTCATTGTGATATCTTTCCTGCTTTTTCATTACCTTTATATTTTTTGCAGTTCCCCAAGTACTCACAACACACCTATGCCCGGTGATCCTGAGTATGTTGCCCTAGTGCCAACTTATGTCTCGCCTTCAACATCTCCAACCACTGTTTCTGAAGACCAAGTGTTAGTTTACTATCGCCTGTTCTCATATCACTCTCTACACTCTTACTTGAGTTTGCACTCTTTTCCTATTCAGCTCTTTGGTTAGTGCTGCTCACAAAGATGAGGAAATTTCATCATCGTCCAAAATGAAAAAAACAAGAGTCAAGAACAAACTCTCGAGCAGATTGGCATCTACTTACCAAAATCTGTTTTTTCTCATGGTCAACTCTATGTTGCATTATCTTGGACGAGATCCGTTGAAGGTGTTCATATTATCCTTCAAAATGATCACAACGTACCCGAAACAAGCATGCGCAACATTGTATATCAGGAAATTTTTGAAGATTTACAAGCGCCGATCCATGTTTAACTACTTTTCACCAACATTGGACTGTTTGTAATTCCAAATGCTCGAATCTTTTTATCATGTATTAATTTTGCATATATTAATTATCATCCTTTTTATCCTGTAAATAGTTTATATAGTATTAATAATAACTCTATTAATATCTGGTCACTATAATCTTATATTGTCTTTCTCATTTACAATCAACTTTTGAACAACGGGTGTGCAATGTTTTCATTACTATCAATTTAAATTTCCGTGGCATCACGCGGCCAACCATACTAGTAGTATAAATACCTGAATCTTCAACTGTTGTGTCCTGCATTGCTAGAGCAGAGAAAACACCTTCCAACTCGTTTATTACTGCTTCAGAATCTGTTACAAATAAAAACAATTGATTACTTGCAATTCTAAATTCAGAAACAGTTAAACAGAAACAGATAATTAATTACACTACCTCCTTTGACATCAGAGTGGATCCTGCTATGCGTGCACATCATCGCCTCGACTGTCACATGATGAAGTCGACTACGGTGAGGATCCAGCAACACCCTCCAGCACTAAATGCATATTCGGAAGCAACTGAGGTAATAGGTACCGCTAGGAAATCCCTAGCAATTCCTTACAAGGTTGGGTACTTGGCACCATTTACCTTCCACCACTCTAGAAGATCAAAATATTTTATCCTAGGATGAAGTTCTTCAGCTAGGTAATGGTCAAGTTCAGTTGTGATCGGTGTTGTCTTCATTTTTTCCTTTGACTTACGAAATTATTGAAGTCGAGGTCAGCAACAGAGGATTTGTCAATAGGTATCTCAACAGAATTACTAGAACCGTTTACACACCTGGTTTTGCATTCAAGAACCAATTCACTAACTACCGACTTTATTCTATCAGCGACTACATCAGTATCCAAACTTCCAAATTTGACAGCATAGAACTCAATACCAGCGAGTTTATATCGTGGATCCAACGCGGCAGAGACAGCCAAGATTTGGTGGATATCATCCCAAAACTTTGCAAACTTATTCCACATTTTTTCAGCCATTCCGACAATCAATACATTCGGATCAGAACAGCACTCCATCAATTTCAGCCTAAGCTTACACGCCCTAGGGAAAAACTCATTTGCAGTTTGGTAATTGATATTGTTGAAACCATCCGGGCCGGAGGCGTTGTCGTGACCCAGCTGGAAAACCACCGCCTTTATCTCCGCAACAGACACCGGTTTACAGAGGCACGTGTTCATCTCCGAGGAAACCATCGATGGAAGACCCAGTAAAACAGCAAAATCTGTGACAGCTTGTGTTCCGGAGAACAATCCCTTATAAAAAGAAGTTGCATGTTCCGTCAATTCCCGTGGCTCATCAATCCATCTCCTATCTTCATATTTCAGGAAGGTGATTAAATTTCGCTTTCTCCTTTGAATCGTAGAGGCATGAAAGGAACACGTATTCTGGTCCCCTAGCCGGAGCCACCCTAGCTGCGCTCTCTGCGCCCAGTAAGCTTCCTCAATTCTATGATACTCTTCCAACATTCGCTTCAGCTTCCTTTCCTCCCTTCTGTATCCGAGTTGGCCGTCATATTGCTGACATACTCCAGTCTCGCCATCAGCTTATCAATCTTCTCCCTATTAACCCCGATAGTGACATTCTTCCAGGCAGTCAATTGACTTGCACACTCCTTCAGGTTAGAAGTGGTTGATTTCCCCTTAATCCATCCCTGTTATACAACTAAATCATACCCCTCTGCTTCCTTCCACCCACACTCATACATGCACCTCCTTTTTCCTCTCGTAAGAGTAGGTTCTTCATTCAACACAATTGGAGAATGGTCCGATTGGACGATAGGAAAGTTTTGGGCCCCTGGTTTTGTAATGCTGTATTACTGATGGCATGGTCCAGCTTCTGACGTATCAAACCAGGACCTTGGTGATTATTCGACCAGGTGAACAAAGGGCCGTCCATTGAGATATCCTCCATTCCAGTTGCAAAAAAGAAGTCATTAAATTGCCTCATCGATGAAGCTAATGGGGGGAGTGTTCCTTGCTTTTCCTCACTTATCCGAACTGCATTGAAATCACTAATCATACACCATGGAATTGAAACATCCTGATTAAGATATGGTATCTCATCCCAGACCTGTTCTCGGTCCGCCGCTCTGGGTGCTCCACAAACAAAAGTAAACAAGGAGGACTCCGGTGCTGGCCACCACACGTGCAAGAAGTTCTTTGTCCTCTTTAGTATGGTAAGAACCCCCCCTGACAGCCCCTCCGGACTCACATACTCACCAAAAGGAAATTTAAGAGTTCTACGAATACATTTTATTGTCTCTTGAGACTGTTTAGTTTCCATTAGGAACACAACCGAAGGGCCAGTTCTACGGATAATATCACGTAGATACAGAACTGTAGAGTCGTTACCCATCCCTCTACAGTTTCAGCTAAGAATCATTGATCATTGGGTGGTTGTTGGCCAGCCACCGGAGCCTCAAACATTTGCACATCCCCCCCCCCCCCCCCCCCCCCCCCCCCTTACTTCCTATTGGTTTGCAATCGGAGGTAGGAGTAAGCGCCTTCTTTGTACTTGACGTGGCCTCACATCCTGCCCACCAGGCCTCATCCTTCCACTATTCAATGTACTTGCCCCCACCAGGAATGATTGGCCTGAGCGCCAACCCCGCCCTGATCTCTAACCTGCAAACTAACAGTCACATTTCTCTGATCTTGTCTCTGATGTAGTTGGATAATAGGCTCTTCACATGTGAATTCGGGCGGGCGAAAATGTCAATTAGACAGTCCAGATTTCATTTAGGACAAATTCTTACTTTTTATTTGATATTTCGATAATGGTTATAAACGACTAATACCCCTTGGACCGTCCAGATCCGTTTTTTGACTGATCCAAGGGGTGGAAAGCTATCCGTACACACGGAAAGAATGCGCTTTCCGCCCAATAGAAAATTTGGGCTTCACCACTCCATGTAAACGCAAGTTCTGGTTAAGTTAGTCAGCCACGCCCGTTGCTTGATCTCATTATAACCTCCTGACTCTTCCTTCAATTGATTTTGCCTTCCACTAACATGCCCCAGTGAACAAACTAATAACATTTCAATCATTTCCAGTGATAACCAGTGCTTCCAATTTGGTACTCAATCCATTGGTTGAACTTTTTTTTATTCAGGGGTACCACTTCGTGATACACAATGATAGAAATTACAGAGTGGGTGGAATACAATGAGAAAGTGAAAAGGAATGTCGAACTGTTGGATAACGTAAAGCCTCACGTGCAACTAAATGGGGGACATAACTAATATAAAACGAGGAAGCAGACTGTAAAAGGGTTCGACATTCTTGAAGGAGTTGACCAACACGAATATCCGCAATTGATGAATTGATAAGTCTGACCACCTCTGGGAGTCTGAAGCGATGGAAATTGAGTCACCAAGCCGTTCACTAGCAGCAAGTAGTGCCTGTCGGATGGCCATGAACTCCAAGGTAAGGGGTTTAGAATGGACGGGGATCACTCGACCTATTGCCGAGACAATAGAGCCACAAGATCTTCTCAACACAATTCCTAGAGCACCATATCCCTTGCTGTCAGTGCTGCCAACCCCTGGAAGATGGTGAACTGCTGCATCTACCAAAAACCTCCAAGTTGTGCTCATTAGACGTGTTGTAAGTTGGACCACCTGTTGATAGCTGACCAGAAATTTATGGAAGAGACGAAATTCGGGCACCCTCCTACCAATGATGGAAGGACTGACGTCGCAGAGAAGAAATAGAATGTTGAAAGCCTTCAAAGACAACAACGTTTATGGACTTTCAAAGTCGACGCCAAAAGTAAATCAATTTAACTGCCATTGATTGATTTTGAGTGCTCACAACTCGACAAACAGCCGTCGGGAGTCTGTTGAAGTTGGTAAAAGAATCAAATTAATTGAATGAGCCAGCATTGAACCGATGGGGCAAGTGAATAATAAGTGTGGTAGGTTCTCTTTAGCAAGGCCACACACATGACATGTCGGAGAGATCACGACATTACAGGATTGTAAGCCGTCGGCAAGCGGTAGGATGCCATGAAGAACCTTCCAGACAAAAAACTTAAGCTTCTGCTGAATTGGTAGCGCCCATGTTCGAGCCCAAACAACAGTATCAACCAGATCGCAACCTGTCTTAATCTTACGCGGTTGATAAAGGAGGGATACCGGGTTTATATTGGGTGACCGGCGGGTACCTACCCGAGAATCCGGTCAATATAGGTAATTGACGGGTACATGCAAATCTGGTATCCGTTTATATTGGGTGACGGGTGGAAATGAGTTTGGTGGTATCCATTCCCCACCTGGCGGGTACTCGCTATCGATGCATATAATATGAATGAAACCTGAATAGCCCAATAACTCAATGATTTACTCTAATTGTTTTATCCGAATTGAACTTTGGTTTGTTTAGTTGTTGTATTATTGTTAGGACGTAGTTGAATATGGGCCGACTATTCAAATTTAGTATGAATTTTGTGCGGATTGTAAAATATAACCCAAATTATTTCGATGACCATTAATTAGCTAATAATTTCGGTCTTTCATCATTTTTAGCCTATTGACTAAATTTTCTGTCAAATTTTTAACACCGTCAATAACGATGCAAACGAAGTTGACCTCGCACTCATCAAAGGATCAACATTGTTCTATCATACTAATTAATATCACTATAATGAACTTATATACATAATATATCATTTATATTCTGTTTCAAAGCTACACATAATTTAAATATGATCAATTTTATATTTAGCGAAATCACAGAATTACAAATTAATAAAAAATAAAAGAAGACCAACATACCCCAATTGTATAACTCGGAATCTAACATTAATTCGTGGCGGATGAGGCACAGAACGTATATAAAAGTATATATTTATTTAGTTCTTCAAGTGGAGAGCACGTTGGTAAGCGGCGTCGTAAATATCCTCGGCGACGTTCTCGGGTCTGTAGAAACCGGTTCGGGGGTCAGGAACCCAGGAAACTCTTTGAATCGGTTTGAACACCTTCTTGTTCAAGACGTCTTCCCCAGTTTTCTTCACCATCCCGCCTTTCCCAGCAGCAGCGGCGGCGGAGAATCCTCTGCGGCCGTTGATTGTCTTGGTCAGAGCAGCAGAAAGAATCTTAGCGTTGGAGAAAGAGAGAGCCATTGTTAATTAGAGTCTGAAAGAAGGGGAGAAATGTTCAGATGTGTGGAATGTCGGAAAAGGAATGAAAGGCTATATACTCTGTTTCTGCAAGCGACTTTCTTGAAGAAGAAGAAGAAGTGTTTTCTGATTGTGCTTTGTAAAATCTGGGAGGTGTGCTGGATTTTATAGAGAAGTTGAAGCTATGGGGCCAGTTGGAACGCGTGAGGGAGGGCAGGCTGTTTCCAGTGGAGACTGTGTCTGTCAATTAGCGAGGCTTTGCCTAATTTTGACCACAAACGAAGATATATAACTTTAACGAAGTGGAAGTTGAAAATGAGATTTTGTTCGGTTATGATGATCAGTTGGCGTACGTGGTATGATAGTATTGGGTGGTGGAAAGTGTAACAGAGACTAAGGTAGCAGACTAGCAGCTGCAGTTTCAAGTCTTCAACTCCTGGAAAAAGCTGTGACGATGACAGATTACGCATAATAATATGATATTCCACCCCACCTTCCTCTGACTTCTCTCTCTACTACGCTACTCTACTTGGCCCAATAACAGGGCTGGATCCACCGCTCCATTGTTAGTTATTAACATATATACACGACGACGACACCTTCCTCTCTGCGACTCTGTCTCCATTTTCTTTCCACAATCATCCACCTTCCACTGATTGACGATATATATTGAAATTCTTTCAACATTGGTGTCCAAGTATTTTGAGTATCAATTATTTATAAGTTAAATATCTTACAACATTCGTAGATATTCTTTTCTCTCTTTCTTCAAGGACAGAACAAAAGAAAGCAAAAGATACCAGACCACACCACACCACACCTAATAGCTTGCTCGTTCATTTTCAATTTCTTGAGAGCTAATATCTTCCTTCACAACTCCAAACCGATGGGGCCCTTGCGCACTGGGATTGACCGAGAAAACAGCCAACCAATCATGTGAACCGGTGCAACTCGCCCAAATCCAAGGTCTGGGTTATCCCAGACCGTTATCGTTGTCTACGACCAACATTAGGCGCACTTCAACACGGCGCCCAATCCAAAAGGCCCTCGTGAGTAGTATAACGCTAGGCCAAGAGGCACTTTAACATCAATATTGATGTCCTCACGTTATCAGATCGGGATATTGAATTCAATGCTTTGTCCTTCTACAGCCATTATTCAACTCTACAAAGTATTAAGGATGAAAGCATTACTCCATTTGTTCCTTTTCCTTTTAAAGTCAAAACATTAAAAGGATCACGAATCCTAATCCTATGACCCATTTACCCTTTAATTGGGATTCCAAACCCCAAACGAGAAAACCTAATAAAACGAAGGTATGAACATTTGTATATACCTTCGTTGTGTCTTTCCATTTGATGAGTTTCGGCCTCATCTTCCGGTTCTAGGTTAAGATCAAATCCTCTTACTACGATTTTATTCAGTGACCCAACATCGGTTCCTAGTTCGTCTTCATCACAGTCAATGGCCACTATCTCCCCATCATCTTCTTCGTAAAGAGACCCAACAGGAAGATTGCAATACACTAGTTCCGCGTCATCCGCTTCTACAGTCATTTGATCATCGTCATTTAGATCTTCACAAACCCTTCGCAAGATCCGGCCATTCCAACATTCACACTTCAACAAACACCACAATCACCCTAATCGATCTGAATTTACAGTATCTCTATAAGGATTTGGTGAAGTTTATGACGACGATATTACACCCAGAACCAATTTCTATACCGTGGCCAATAAGAGGATTAATTAATTACGAATTTTTTTTTATTACAGGTCCTCTTTTTTACTGTCGCATTATTATCTTTCGATTCACGCCAAAAAATTTCTTCTAACATCCCGCCCAAACTAGGCATATGAATCCCGCCAAGATTAATTAGTCACAAATGCTGAATCACGTTTGTACTACTTTCATACCAGTTCAGTATTAACTTTCTTTTCCCGCCCATTAATTATGCACAGTACGTGCATCATCCCGCCAAATCGATTCCACCCAAATATTATTAATATTTTTAGTAATTTTGTAATTATTGAATAATATTGGATAATAGGGATATTCATGGGGGTGGTAGCATGAAATAACCTCGTGTCAGATATCCCACCCCACTGCAATTCTGTGGCCGTCCAATGATGAGATTCATTTGCAGTCATGGATCTTACGTGTCCACCGGAACGGACGAATCACCTATCCAGACTAAAGTAATTTTGGGCCGACTCAGTGGTTATGATATTTTGTGTTGTTGGCTACACTAATTGAATAATTAGTCATTTTTCTGGAACAGGGCTCTTTCCAAGATTATATTCCCTACACTAGCTAAAATAAAATAAAAACCAACTCTGTTCCTTCCTGGATATTCCATTCTATTTGTTTGAACTGTTGAAAAACTAAACTCATTAGAGCACTGAGAACAATGTTCTGAAAAAAAGATTATAAGTAAGGAAACGAATTAGCTAAACGTTGTTTCTGGGGTCTCTGTTTCCAGTATCCCATCCTTCTGTTAACATATAGCTAGTCCAGGCATACGTGACAGTGGAATGTACAAAAGTTGCGTTGCTCGGACTTGACAGAGTTGCAACTACAGCTCATCTTTTGCTGGTGTTTCCAGGCATTCTTCGTCCCAATAGTACGGGAACTTCAGCTTTGCTGCTGTGTGTGGCATCGACCAGTCTTCGTATATGAACCTGGTAACAAACCCAGCATGCCAAGGTGAGAAGGAAGAACAAACATACACAAAACAGCAGCTAAAGACATTATTATCTCACTTTGATCGTCCGTCTTTCAACTACTCCGTTAACAGTAGAGTTTTAGCTGCGGCATTGCATTACTCTATGCAAATTGTGATATCACATAAGGGAATCAAAGCAAATTATAAGATTTCAGATGAAGAAAACATAAAGCTGCATTAGGTTCTGAAATTAGAACAGAAATTTTTGGAGCATGTTTCTAGTGATAATCTAGGTGTGAAAAAGACTTCTACAGAGTAAAAGAAAGGAATTATCTTCAAAGTTTTGTGGGATTTGACATGTGCCCGTGCAAGAGAGGAGAAGTATGGTTACATACACTTTCACTGGTGGTCGAGATATAATGGCAAGTACTTGCAAATCCTCGTGTTCGTCTGTATTCCACACCTACAGTGAAATCATCACATGATCCATGTCGAAGGGTGAAATTAATGAATGTAGTAACACAGAAAAAGTATAGACAGGACAAATTTTATATCCTAAAACACATTGGGGGTTAAATGGGAAGCCATACGTATGACATCAACACCCTTAATTCTCTACACATCTAGTTAGCTCTCTCAAAAATGTATATATGTTTCGAGAAGCACATGGAAAATTACTGAGATACTGGATTGATTCGATTCATCTGCAGCAATAACACATAGACAGTGAACCTTAAAAATATACAAACCCACTATCTAACTTGTCAAAGGTTATAAGAAGATCACACCAAGCATCCAACTAAAATCTGCAGTACCAGAACAAAAAGCCCAACACCATTATTTTATTTAAAACACTTTGTATTATAAATAGGTTTCTACCTGGTGTGCATCATTCACTGGGATGTGGAATGTGCTATTGGGAAAGATGAAATGTTCTTCCCGTTTGCCTGGATGCTTGTGGTGCGAGTCAGAAGCCATATAGAGTTTCCCACTTCCTTTAAGCACAACAAATACTTCTTCACACGAGTGTCTGTGGATTGGAGTCTTTGAGCCTGGAGAAAATGTTTGAAGCCATACTTCAACCTACGAAATCCACAAACATTATGTAAGTGCGTTGAGCAGACAGATGCAACCTTGGCTTAGAGATAAAAACTAGATGTCAAGAAGGAAGGCAATGCATATAACTCATTATTTGGTGCCATCATATTGGAACAGCCCAAGATAAGTGATAAGAAAAGCAAGAAATTGGGGACGCATTTGGGAGTTTATATACCTCTTTCATCCCATGCAGGACAGAACCTGCTACTGTTGTATGGGAGAAACCAGCCCTTCCATAGTTATCTTGCGGGAGCTCACTGATATTTCGTACAAGTGGAAACCCTGTACCAGAAAATAAACAGTATGTATTACACTAATAGGTAGAGAATTACAACGGAAACGCTACCACAATAGTAATATAGTATACATACAAAGGTTTAGGAAGGAAAGTATTCGTTTTGGTTGTTGGGAAAATTTATTTTCCTATCCTAGTGATTCATGGAAACACAATGTCTTGGAAACAAGAACAACCATACTTTACTTCACAACAAAGCAAATGCTCAACCACATAGAAAATGGAGAAAGCAGGGACTAGAAGTATGAAGTTGGATCATAGAGGTTTGTCAGAGCCAGAATCCAACCAAGCGGATCAAATGTATCGTATTCTCTGCTAGACCTAGTTACAAGGATGAAAAGGGAAGCCTAGGGCGTTTTGGAGGGGAAGCGAGCTACTCGATTAGACAAACAATGGAGAAGTGGTAATTACCCTTGATGGAGCATTGTGAAGCCGTTGCTGCAGCAGCCAGTGCTAGAAAACTGGAAAAGCAGAACACGAGCTGAATCAACATCATCTACCTTGTTTACTCGCCAATTTCTAGTTTCTTCCTCCTTCCTTCCTTCCTTCCTTCCTCCCTTCCTTTCTCGACGCCTTGCCTGAAAATGGGCGAATTCCAAATCAACCTTATTGCTCCTGCCGTCGCCTGCGGCCACTTGGCTGATCTGTTAGGATGCAGAAGAAACTGATAGTATCTGGGACGTTCTCGAGTGGAACAGGAGTTTAGGCCGTGCAACATGGATCTTGAGGATGTCTGAGCCCAATATCCTAAATCGAGATTATCTTTTTTGTCAAACTAAATCAAGATCAATGCGTTTTCTTGAACCAACGAGCTGTCGGTAGCCGGTGACTGCATTTGGAAAGGCGTACTAAAGTTTAATTTTTCGCAATAATGTTTAGGAGAGGAGTAAAACTTTTAACCTTAAAACTATCCTTGATTGAATTAGTCGGCTAGTGGGTCGGATACCAAAATTTACACACAAAAAATACACTTCCTTGAGCCCAAGAGATATGATTCTTCAAATGCACCTTTCCGTATCTTATTTATACCTTCAAAAATCAATGAGTTGATGCAGTGGTGTCAGAGACTGCATTTGGAAGGACGAACCAAAGTTTGATCCCCAATAACAACGTTGGAAAAGAGTAAAATTATAATCTCTGAACCATTCTCGACTGAATTAATCAGCCCGTAAATTGGATATCAAACTTCACATAAAAAAAGTATACCTTCAAAACGAATTTCTGCTCAAATATCTCTGCATGGCGCTTTGCGATTATTGCTTCGTTGTCGTATTTTTATTGGCATTTGAACTTTGAGAGTAGAATAAAATTTTTTTGAATACAAATCGAGTATTTGGTTAGTTCGGATATTGGTTTCTAGTTCATCCATTTGATCTTTCTTACTGCTTTTCATGTTCATATTCTTGATTATATTCTGACCGTGTACATGATGAAGTATACGATGCTCTGGTTGGTTCCCTATTAAACTGTCGAGGAAAACCCATAGAGGCAAAGTGTGGCTCTATATATTCACCATACATTCCTACTTGGGATGAATGCATGCGATTTCTTGTTACCTAAACTTGATACAAAACCATGTACAGTGCGGCTTGTCTATGCAATCTAGGAAACTATATTTAGAATTGGAGGCAGCCGGCGACGCCATGCGCCAGGAGGCTTCTGAGTGTAAACATAGACATGATTCTACCATTTCCAGCCCTCAATCCGCAAGCATATTGCTGATGATAGTATTGCATTTGCTGGTTCTTGTTTCTTCTGAGCTCATCATAAAAAGCATTGTGCTTTTCCTTATTCTTCTCTTTGAAGCCATTCGAGCTGTGACGATGCATCACAGAACAGAGGTTTTATAATGATTCTCACTGCACATTCCAATTCAAAAACTGAAGAATGTTTACAGGAATAAAAAAAAATTAATTATACCCACCTTCCAGGCGTACATGGCGAAGAAAGCCACTGTATCAGCAGACCAAACAACTGCAAACGACTTCCAGAAGAAGGGAATAAGAACGTTGATCAAAGGGACCAGGATGAACAGGTAATTCAGCGCCTCTTTCTCCTTCTTCGAGCAGTCTCGCGCTCTCAGCGACGGAATCGCTGCGCAAAAATCAACAATCAGACTTCACATTTTATAGTCCCAGAATGAACCAAACAACAGTAATTTGTTGTAATAAGAAAATTGACTTACTGAACATCCAGATTGACCACATCCCCATCAATCTCCAAAGATCAGGCCCATCGGAAGGGAATATCAGATTGAAAGAAAGAGCTCCACCAATCAGCATCGACGCATACGCTTGAATCTCGAACACGCTGTACAGCGTCGTCCCTGGAACCGCCGGATTCTTACTCGCGGTCGACGCCCTTGGCGCAAATGTTGCCGCCGTCTTCTGTACGGCCTTTTTCAGCTCTTTACCGTCGATAGCTACCGGGGATTGTACGGATGTTGAAGTCACTGCTCCCACTGCTTCGTCTGCTTTCATTCCAACTTCTTTCTTCTTATTCTCCAGCTCAATCGGCGGCGGCGGCTGCTGCTGCGTGTTAATTTCGTCGGTTGCGTTGGGGCGTATCCGAAGAGCTCTTCTGCTTATGCCTAATTGGAAATGGAGTTGTGGACGGAATTTTCTGATTCCCGACGACGTCCATGTCAAAGGGTGGTGGATAGGGTGGCAGAGAGAGGTGGAGATCGGCGACTGCATGTCCTCCGGTGGGAGGCGGAGCGGCGGGTGATCTGTTACGGATTTCGGATTTTTCAGTTTCAGTTGTTCATGACAAAGTGAGGTGGGCGGAAGGATAAGGGTAGGTATATTTTAAATGAAATTTACAAACTAGTCCTTCTACTATGTTATTGTACCTTTTTGAGCATCGACAGCTCTATTACTAATATGTAGGAACATGAGAAAGTAGGAATTGTATCAAAGTATGTATAAAAAGAGAAGATGCCTTCAAAGATAGTACCGCACGAAGCATCACATGGAATACACATCTGAAGTTGAGACATGACCCTATAAAATCGCCTTAAAACATAGCTGCATGCAAACATCGATCAAATCACTTCTCTTCTAAACCAAGCAACTCAAGAGTAGCAACATTCGAAATGTTATCCCCCATGCATCCTAACAGGGATCATGGTGATTGTTAACTATCCGGCTGATTGCCCCCTTCCTTATCAAATCCAGTGATGCCTTAAGGACGCACAAAAGTTTAGGCATACTTTTTGAATTGGTAATGAATATCCTTCGAGAGTGTTGTTGTTAGTCTTCATTTTTTAAATTGATTGTGACTAATGTGCGCTTGCTATCTCTTTGCCTCCATAAAAATATATCTCAGGATAAAAAAAATATCTAAAAAAACTCAGATTAATTATATAGAAAGAAACCCAGTTTGTGATTTTTTACAGATATGAGATCACTACATCTAGTCTTCTTCGATTAACTTGCAGAGCTTCTCTTTCAAAAATTTGTTCTGAACTCTTGTACGCTCTTGTGAGGTTTCACGTTCTTCAGAGACATGTAGACGTCATAAGCACTATCGCCGCCACTAGCTATGGTTGGATCCATCGGTGAGGCGGTCGAGGGGAAAAGAAAGACAAGAAAAGGATGGAGTAATCGATACAATACAGAAGAAGAGAAGAGAGGAAAATTATTTTATTTATCATCAATTTAATTTTAAAATTAGTATATTTTCAATTTCAATTATGATATTGTCATGAGGAAAATTACAACACCATTAAATATATTGTCACGTACGCAGTCAAATGTCCAGGTTAGAAGCGTAAAATAAATTTGACTAAAGGAACACGGAACAAACTAACAACGAGACATTTTTTTGTCATAGATAGCTCCCAACGGGAGAGATCAAGATAGCAAGCAAGCAAATCCAATCTAAGAATCGGCCTACGTTGTGAGTTCACAATTTGAGAGATATTATAGAGCCTTTCACACACCACTAAGTGGGCAGCTCCATTAGCAGACCGTTGGACAACCAACACATGGAGCAGAAGACAAGTAGCTAGTCAGGGAGGCCAAGACCTCTAAATTGATGCATCACTATCCTCCATAGCGCCTGCACCGATGAGTGAATCGAGAGAGAATGACCTTAGCATTTCCCTTGATGTCCACCTATCAAATACCTGTAGGAAACACCAAGCACAAACATACGAACATCCACGAGCTTTAAGACAAAGAGGTCAAGGAGGCATCGGTATGTTCGTCTCATTGCCTGCAAGGGCATGGACAACCAATGACCTGTAATGGGCCATGTTGGTGGGGATGAGTCCATACGGGAGAGCCCGAAGTGGCACAGGGGTCGATAGATTCACTCAAGAAGAGAGAATGCATATAGTGGCACAGGGGCGATAGATTTACTCAAGAAGAGAGAATGCATATGAGTGTCCATTGTGATGTGTAATTAGATTTAAACTCATGACCTCTATGTTATCAATCACATAGCTCCTAGGTTATCAATCACATAGCTCTGCCAACTAAGGTAACCCACATGGACAACGACAAGACATTTTTTTGCGAAAAACTTCATACATTGTGACAAAAAATCTATATTGAAACTGTGATGACAATTCTCGATATATACCAAAACTTTGTAACATTCTAGGATATTTTGCCAATTAATAATAACTAATGATGTTCTAATAACAATAATACTACAAAACAGTAGAATACTATGAGCAACAGCACCAAGACGTTGTCCGCTTCCACCACTCTTGTCTCGTCGAAGCTTCCTCCTACAATTGAAGGTTATGTGTCAAACAAGTATTCTCTCATTTGCAGAGTTAGGGTTTTCTCTCATTTGGAGAGTCCCGACAACTAGGGTTCCTTCACTTTTTCCGTCTACAACAACACCGCATTGTGTTGATTACTATGATGACTATGAACACCATGAAGAAGTAGGAGGCTAACCTGCCTCTTGAAGAGACCGTGGAGGAGAATTGTCCCTTGTGGTACTGGTCGAGGTGTCGCCGCTATGAGAATACGAGTCTCGATGAAGGGTAGGCTGGGACAGCTAAGGTCCTAACCTTCTTTAGCAGTTCGAAAAAGAACGATGCATCAACACCCAAGTTAGCTAAAATTGTTCTTTTTAACTTTGTTTCTATTTTAGTTCTCGAATTTTTCGATAGTTTCAAATTATTTTTTGGCCTGATTTTGTGGTTTGCATTTTAGCCTCGATTTTCTTTTAGTATGCTTTTTGATGTTTTGAGTCGAGTCTTCTGTTGAATGGTTATCCTTAAATAAAAGGAGTAGAGTTATATTTGTTTTTGCAAGAAATCTCTAGTCTATTTTGTCCTGCTTGTAGGGTCTGTATCTCTGAGTAGGCACATTCTACGTAAGACTTTGGTAAGGGATTAATAAGAGAAATGATGATAGTTTTGTTGTAAAAAAAAGTAACAATAATACTACCTAATTATCTTAAAGTTCCATACAAGTAGGCACATAACATATTGCCAAATGCACTAGGCTTTTGCCTGCTTCACTTCGCTTTTGCAAAAAGTACTCGCCCCATAAGGTAGATACCCAGTCACCCTGACGTAAAATTGAGGAATTGCAACTAATAGTTCCTAACTTGCATTTCATATTGATGTTTGCATCTGAAATTAAGATTTAATGTCAACCATTAAAAAACATTTCCCTTACTCAGAAACTCGTAGCTGAACCACTACTTGGAGTAGCAGGATACTAATATATACAAATTACATGCCACAAATAAAAAGGATTCTTGAATTTCACTGGAAAACAGTATGAAGCTATTTACTGTAGCATTTCACAGCAACCAAACCCTGTAGGAAAGGCTTATAAGAAACTTGATTACACAACACAAACATGAAAGGTTCAGGAGGTCCAACAAACAAAACCTTTCCCTAAGTCCCACATTACTAAACCGAAGAAAGTTTGCATTTCCATCAAGATGGAGCATAGTACAACTCGGCACGACAGAGTGTGCCGCAACCCTATCAAAACTACACATCAAGCTTCTTGCTTACCCACCTTGCTTCTCTTGCTGCTGTTGCCACCGGGAGCAGACTTTTCCAAGACTTCCTCCGGGATGGTGTCTTCCATGACCTTGGGAGTTGTGAAGTTGAAGTCGTCGACTTTGACATGTTTGTACTCCGGTTTGGACGCTATGAAAGATGAGATTTCGTTTCTCGTCCGGAGTTTCTTCCCAGTTGGAGTTATATAGTAAGCATCCATTTTGGAGAAGTCTCGTCTGAGAACCAGGTGCCTTTTGAAACCCTTGGGGGTTTTCGGAACTCCGGGTTTGTCTATGACCCAGGTCCGAGATGCATTGTACTCTATATCAGCAGGATCGTCGCAGGACTGGCCTTTGGACTTGCAGGTAAATTTGTCAGCGATACTCTTGCTTCTGATTTCCTCGTACTCTTCTTCAGTTGGAATCACTCTCCATTTCAGGCAAGTATGGCATTGTGCTGTATATGTATCGATTACACGAACCATACCGCCTCCGCGCGACTTTGATTGTCCCAATAGCAAATGCAAGCAAAGTTGGAAAGGATCAAATCCATCAGTCGGAACAAAATGCAACAAGATGGTTTCCAAAAGCATACATACATTTCAAAAACTTTGTAGTTGGTTCAATGACATGCATGTCCAATAACTGAATGGTAACCGGAAGATCTCTATTTTCCGGATAACACGCTAAACTATGATATTAAAGGTCAGAGCATGAAATGAAACAAGGTATACTTGTTGCAAGTATGGCATTGTGCTGTATGCATAGATTGACCGAACCATGCCAATGCCACGAAACTTTGATCATCTCAATAACGAATGCAAGCAGAGTTGGAAAGATCCAAATTCATCAGTTGGAACAGATGAAAATCTTTAGCAGTTGGTTCAATGACATGGATGTGCAATAACTGAATGGTAAACAAAAGATCCTGTGTTTTCCGGATAACACGATAAATAACGACATTAAAGGCCAAAGCATTGAAATAGAACAGGGTATACTTGTTGCACAACTTACAATCTAACAATAGAATTCGCATCAAGAACAACCTTCACCCTTTTTACAAGCAATGTGTACTTAGCCTTAAACCTCCCACATAAACAAAGTAATGGCGTCTAACATGCATGAATAGAATACATGTGCTTTCAAATTCATCAAGACTGCTATTGGAAAACCTAACCAACCAAGGTGGACAAACATGAAACTAATAGTAAAATGGATATCCCTGCATGTTGCTAGACTAGTCAACAGATAAAAAGAGTACACTAGCCAAACACAATTAACCTTGAGAAGCTCGATCCAATGAGCAGATGCAGCAATAGTAGTCAATTAGACTTGTCGGTAGTACCCATGACCCCAAAGGGGCAAAAACCCAAAATCAGTAAATCAATTAGGATCAATCAGGGTTAAGGAGCCCCAAAAAATGCGAAAACAAACCAGAAAGACTACAATCCAAAACATCAAATTCGACCGTAACGTAACAAACATTTGGAGCTGTTACAGAAATCAGATGGCAAACGAAGAACCTAGGTTTTCAAAATCTTTTTAATAAACCCACAAAACCACCGAGAATTGCAGTTGGGGAGTAGCAATACACAAGTTGAAAACAAGGATCGGGTGAAAAAGAAAAGGAGCTGAACATCGAAGACCAAAGTTGAGGTGAAGTTGGAGGAGAGTTACCTTTGCATTGGAGTTGGTATTAGGAGTATCAGCGTTGTTCTCTTTCATGGCGCTTGAATTTTGTCTTCTCCGTTTCTTTTTCTGATGAGTAGATTCCCCAATTATTCAAGAGCTTTTCCTCTCTAATCTAGATCAGGATCCTCTCTGGGACTGGGTTTCGGGGTTCTACGCTCCTGCTCACTTCGTCATTCCCGTTTGACAAGAAGACGAACAGGTGTTATGATTTATCAACGGGGATACTGAATAAAGAATAAAAGAGTCCTTGGAACTGCGTGCATGAGTGGGTTCCAGTAGAGAATGAGTGGGGTTACAGTGTCCGCGTATTGTATGGATCTTCACTGGACTACTGGACTTGGGCCTATTGGGGTCACTGGACTACTGGACTTGGGCCTATTGGGGTCACTGGACTACTGGACTTGGGCCTACTGGACTAGCTAGGAGGATTATTATCTTTGACATGTTTTTTTGATAAATTATTGTCTTTGATATGTTGACATCTAAAATTGGTAACATGGTATTCTTTCTATGTGTTATGTTGTTCACACAATAGTAATCAACATTTTATGGACACATCATTTGGTTGTGGTGACACTTTTAAAGGTAATTTAACTAGTATGTCAAGTTTTTTTTTAATTTTTTGTGTTGACGATGATTATTTTGTGTACAATATGTCTTGACGTGTTTATTTATCATATGCGCAATCTTGATGTAAATTTCTTTATATGCTATAGATGATTTGTGTTCGTGTCCTAATATGACAACATATACCGGTATAATATGATGTCTTAACAATAAATCGATTCAGTCATGGAAAAAAATGTGTTACTAACTCAAAATTGAGTAATCATGATCCTATATAAGAATGGATATGATATATAAATAAATCACTTGAAAATCATTGTAAACACACAAAAAAGAACACCATACAAGACATGTTTTTATTATATAGGTTATTATTGACACTTGTGCAAAGTAAGGCAAATGGTCGATATGTCCGAGTGGTTAAGGAGACAGACTTGAAATCTGTTGGGCTACGCCCGCGCAGGTTCGAACCCTGCTGTCGACGTTTATTTTGTCATTTTTCCTTCATTTTGTCACAACTTCACGTTATGTGTGTCTTTTTGACTTCTTCCAAGTACAGTCAACTATGTATTTTCAATGAATTTAGAAAATTGGTCTGTTAAGTGTTTAACTCTTTTCACTGGAAAAAAAACCTAATGAGTCCCCATTTTATCAGTTTATGTGATAAAGATTTACTAGAATTTAAGGTTGGGGATTTAAGAATTTTCAAACTCGATTTGATTTTTTTGGGTGTAAATATATATTTCATGATAAAGATTTTTTGAAATTTTCTGATGAGTGGGTATAAAAAAATGATTGTTTTGAACTGGATAAAATAAATGATCAGATTGAATGAGTGGGATACATCAACACAACTAGCAAAGATTGCCACAATAAGAGCAAGGAAGAAGAAGTCTCAACTGAAGCATCTAGGAGATGTAACGAACCCTAATGTAACTAGTCGTTAAGTGTGTTCACAAGAGTTCACTACTTCTTTAATGACCAATGTGTGGGTGAACTAGCTGGAATGTTGGACCGACTTGTTGACATTCAAGCGATACTCGGAACAAACAAAGGCGGCTTCTTGGTCGTCATCTCCACAACGAAAGAAGCAAGAAAGGGTGATGAGATGAACAAAGGGCAATGGAATACCGGTAGTCCTTGAAATAGATTCACGACATAGCTTGATTCCGAAGAGAGCTTGAGCCTGCATATCTGACCTTGGTTCTCTTCGGTGCTTTAGAGGAGGATCTACAGATTGTGGCTTTGACGGCGCCGTTGGTGGCGGAAAGAATTGTATTGATCTGGATTTGAGGAATAGAGATGGAGATCAGCTGATCGAGAAGCGATGATGGGAGAAGAGGTGGAGAAGAGATGATGCGATGATGGGAGAAGCGATGGAGAAGAGATGGAGGTCAAGTGATCAAGAGTGGAGTGGCCGGCGGTTGAGAACTGGACATTCCGATTCGCGATAAATGTTGGGGAAGGGTGGGATTTTAATTTTGTGACCTAAAAATTGGCTAGATACCGGCTAATGTCGGTTAATTCGAATGAACCGACAATTTTAATCAATTCGTCGTTTAACTGAAAATACTCATGACCTTCAACCGTTCCCCAACCGATTTTTGATTTGATTAAACCGACCTCTAACCAACTCGGTCGATTAATCAGTTTTAACCCATTAACGGAGACCGATTTTCCACCCTTACAGGTAAATGTGGAAATGAGATGATGATAACTTTGGATTCCTTACGGTATTTTATAGAGTGATAGAAAAGAAGCTAGGGAGCCAAACGTTTTGAGTAATAATTACGTTCGTTCCAAATAACCAAATAAGAATAGCGCTTCACATACTTACAGTGAAATCCTTATCCTGATAGGAAATGTCAAATGAGCAAAACTAATACGTAATTATTTAGTAGGTGAAGAACAATACTACAGAATTCTCCCTAGCGAGTAGTTTCTTTCTTAAATATCTACATAAATCCCCACTGGCAGATCACAAATGGCATTTAGCTTCTTGGCCTTTCCACCCTCCTCTGTTTTCCTCTCTGCAACTTTTTGTTTTTTATTTCAGTTTCTCTTCTCTCATTAGCTTAGCTGCCAGGTGTAACCAACCCATTTCCGGGAAGACTCCTTCTTTCTCCTCCTCCTCCTCCTCCTCCTCCTCTGTCTCTCTGACGCCATAATCATCACCCAACAAGCAAACATTATCTGCCGAAAAATACCTTCTCCCAATTTGCTTTTTAGTGAGAAATGTTCAGAGTACTGAACAAGAGGCTCCGCCTCCTCTGTTCCCGTCTCCGGTGGCGCCACAACCTCCTACGGTCCTCCGACATTCAGATTCATAAGAAGCTAGGGAAACCCGGTTCCAAGTTAGGGAACGAATCTTCCACGGTTCACCCGAACAACCATCTGGGTAAACCGGAAACAGAGGAGGAACGAGTCAAACCGGTGAAGGTCGCGACTTTCAATGCTGCTCTGTTTTCCATGGCTCCGGCAGTTCCTCCTCAGCCGGGAAATTCTTCCATTTCCAGCCTTGACTTGGGTTTCGGAAGGAGCAAGAGTTCGATCGACTACGTAACGAGAACTAACTCAGCTAACGACCGCCCGATTAAGGGCATACTGAAGCCGTCGCCGTCGCTGCTGCATCCCAACTCCGTTATTAGCGGCGGCGAGGAGGATGATTATTCAGTTCAGCAGCAGAAATTTGCTAGGTCGAGGTTGAGGGTTTCGATCAACCTTCCCGACAACGAGATTTCGATCAGGCAGCAGAGTTTCCGAGAAGGCGGCGAGGAAAACTGCAGCGGCGGCGGAGGAGTTGCAAGGGCTTGGAAAGCGGCGGCGAGCAGGTCGAAGAGTTTGGTTTATTCGGAAATGGGGAAAAGGTCGGTGGTGGAGGTGCTAAAGGAGCTGGATGCTGATATTTTGGCACTGCAGGAAGTGAAAGCAGAGGAAGCGAAGGAGATGAAGCCATTGTCGGATTTAGCTGCTGCTCTAGGGATGTATTACGTTTTTGCAGAGAGCTGGGCGCCTGAATACGGCAACGCTATACTCTCCAAATGGCCCATCAAGCAATGGAATGTTCAGAAGATCTTCGATGATTCTGATTTCAGGTCAACTTCCCTTTCCCACTTCCCCTGTACTTCATTCACATGGTATCGAATCGGCCAGTTCAATCACGACCGGCTCATTAGCGATTTAAACAAACTGAACCAAGTCGTGTTAGTTTCTTACTGTTATAGTAGTTTAATAACAGGCGGGCAGGTTGCTGTTTGTTAATACAATCATTCCGAATCCCTAAAAGAGGCTATATATTACTGGTCAGAGATTTGAGAAGGGGTCTCCCAATTGAAGGAAGTCAAATCTTGGGATTTGTTTCACTTAGCTTTGTAATGAGATGATGTGTTGTTATAAGTTAGTGAGTAGGTGAAATTTAGGTGTCCACTTGTGGGGTTAAATTGGTCAGCTTTGACTGAGAGATATCACTGAAATCATTGAGTATATCATAATTCATTATCATATCAATAACAATGGTATTCATTCAAAAGACAAAGGAGGTTGCTTTTTTACACTTATTACGAATTTTTTAAAATTCTGCTCAGGACTTTTGCCATCCCAGATTTCTCTGTTGCCCACTGTAGGATTCTTAAATGAAAGCTACATATACCTTGGATCCATATATTTACGATGCAACTTGGCATGGATTCTGAAATGTATAAATGAGGGTGTTCTTTTCTTGTTTGGGGATCGGTGCAGGAATGTGTTGAAGGCAACTATCAACGTGCCTAACGTTGGGGAGGTAAACTTCCACTGCACCCACTTGGATCACCTTGACGAGAAGTGGAGAATGAAGCAAGTGAATGCGATCATGCAGTCGAGCGAAGGTCCCCATCTCTTAGCTGGAGAGCTCAATTCGCTCGACGAAACTGACTACTCTGAAGAGAGGTGGATCGACATTGTCAAGGTATAATAAGATAGGAAAGTCTGATATCTGCAGCAGTTTGTTTCTATGTAGTGATTTCTGATTCGTGTTTGTATTTTTGGTGATCTAGTACTATGAGGAGATGGGAAAGCCAACGCCAAAGGCGGAAGTAATGAGGTTTCTGAAGAGCAAGCATTATACAGATGCCAAGGATTTTGCTGGGGAATGTGAGTCTGTGGTCATGATAGCCAAAGGACAAAGTAAGAGCATATATATAGGAATTGTTCTTGTTAAATTCTTTAATTTGTAGTTGTAGATTGGACTAATGAATGGTTTATTTTTCATTTGGCCTGCAGATGTTCAAGGGACTTGTAAATACGGGACTCGGGTGGACTACATCATTTCATCCTCAAATTCTCCCTACAAGTTTGTTCCGGGATCGTATTCAGTTCTGTCTTCGAAAGGGACATCCGATCATCACATTGTGAAGGTTGATATTGTCAGAATAGATAGCAGTAGTAAAGATAGTCATAGTTACAGTGAATCAGCAGCAAAGAAAAGTCTAAAACATCCATATAGATAATTTAAAACCCTAATCCCTTATTGAAAGATATGTAAGTAAATGCAAACAAACAGGTCCTATTGCGACGAGGGTTTTTCCGGAACTTGGGGTTTGACAGTTTCTCTCGAGTAGAGGTGGTTGGCTTCTCAGGTGGGATTTGGGTGCTTTGGCACTCCTCCCAAATCTCCCTCAATAGGCTGGAAGCATCTGAGCAGTTAATACATTTTGAGGGTATCTTGAATTCGATGGGAGAGTTCTTCCTGTCTGCTGTTTACGACAAACCGAGTATTGCTGACCGTGTCCATCTCCGGGATGATATTTCGAGGATTTCCTTGGGTATTGATAAACCCTGGCTACTTGCCGGTGATTTCAATGCCATGATGATATCAGAAGACAAACGATGTGGTGCGGGTCTAAATTTGAGCCAGTGTAACCCTTTCGCGGATTGCTGTCATGTGAGTAGAGTTAGTGCAATGCGGTTCGTCGCATGGTGGCTGAGCGGATTGATTGGGCCGTGACTAATACTGAGTGGGATGTGTAGTTTCCCTTTGCCAAAGTCCACCATCTCGCCAAGCTGTATTCCGATCATCGGCCGATTTTAGTTCAATTGGTGTTTTCGGTGTGACATCGCTTGACCCGTCCTTTTCGTTTCTTTGCGGGTTGGCTCCAACATGACAATTTCGACCAGGTTTTAAAAGACTTTTGGCGGATCAGGAGTGAGCTTCCACCAAAGCTCTCGACTCTGGCATAGAGGTTGAAAAGTTGGAACAAAACAATGTATGGTAATATTTTCACGCGGAAGAAACAGGCTTTGGCCAAGATTGTTGAGCTAGAGGCATTCCAGAAAACCAGCCCGTCCCCATCTCTGGATCAGGAACTCGAGAATACTCGTACTATATTGGAACAAACTTTATGGCAAGAGGAACTCTTGTGGATTCATAAATCTACCAGTAAATGGATGTTGGAAGGAGATCGAAATACCAAGTTTTTTCACAACGCGCACTGTTCGTAGACATGAATTTAATCTTATCACCAGACTTATGTCTTCTCCTGGTGTTTGGGTGGAAAATGATGAGACTCTCATGACGATGGTGGTGGATTTTTTCTCAACTCTGTATCAGGCTAGCGCCACAGGGACGGATGCTTCTTCCCTACCACCGTCTTCCGCCTTGATCGATCACAAAAGGTCTCTTTGACCAGTGTTCTTCGACATGATGAGGTACGAGCGGCTATTATGGATATGGGTAGCTTTAAGGCCCCCGACCCGGATCGATTTCACCCCATATTTTCCCAAAAATGTTGGTCGATTGTTGGTGGGGACCTCGTGGAGTTTGTGTTGGATGTTTTTCGAAGACCTTGGCGGATTAAGGAGGTAAATGACACACTGTTAGTTCTTGTTCCCAAAATCCCGAGGTCGAGGTATGTCTATGATTTTAGGCCTATTGGCTTGTGTAATGTTTATTATAAGACTGTCACCAACGGCTTGGCGAAGAGGATGAAGCCTTTGATGTCCGAATTGGTTCATCCTTCCCAAACCAATTTTGTCCCATGTAGACATATTATCGATAATATCATTGTGGTTCTGGAGGTTGTCCATTCTATGCATAATCGGCGGAGCGGGAAGGGACTTGTGCTTTGAAAGATCGACTTGGCTAAAGCCTATGACAAGGTTAGCGGGGGCTTTGTTAAGGAGACACTTACCTATCGGGTAATTTCCTTTTCCCTTGTTAAGTTTTTGCATTCAGGTTTTGGGACGAAACCTTAGTAGGAGGGGAGAGTTGGAACACCCCGATTTCGAGGCAATAATTGATTCTGAGTTTTAATCTGGATTATGTGGATTCTGGAAATCGGCTGATGAACGGACCTTTACGGGCGTGAGCGTCAGTCTGACACGGATGTGGTTGTCAGATAGACAACGATTGTGGTCAGCATTAGTCACGATCGTGGCTAGCAGGAGATCATGGACGTGGTGGCAAGTCGGCCACAGACGTGGCAGACTTATTATAAAAGCAGAGTCGCTACATACAACTCATATTACAAAAAACCCAAAACTCACAATTGTTCTCTTACGACAACGATCAATTTCAGGAAGGAGAGGCTCATGGAGCTTAATTGTGAAGTCACAGTTCATGTTTAGGACAGGATTCAGGTTTAGCTAGTTTAGCTCCCGATATGGGATGGTCACCCACCCATGGATTGCGCAATCCCCCAGGATGTTTCTACGACTACGACAGACGTGTCATGTATGTCAGGGACGGATCCATGATCGAAAGTAGCATGTGTCAAATTTGAAATATTACTAAGCCAAAATAAAAAATACGTTAATTTATAACTGGATTTTTCACTTTGAACACCAAAAAGAGGAGGGCACGTGCCTAGGGGATTCACCCCCTAGGTCCGTCGTTGGAGTATTCCTACAGATGCTACTCACACGATGTCTACGGCTACGAGAAGGTTTCACGGAACTAATCAACTATGAGGCTATCAACTATTAGATAGGGGTGACTAATGATAGGATGGTGCCTACAGGACGTCAGGGTCACTTTATTAGAAGTCTAGCTTAGTTCTACATGAGTGTAGTTTAGCCACTCAAAGCATATCATTGACCCCATCTCTGCTTTCTATGCATGACCAATTGTGGAACCTCAAGAGCCAATGCCTCCTAAGAGAGCTAGACTAGCAGGAAAACCTTGACCGAGTGGCTCTGGGAGTAATGGAGAGAGGTACCTTGGAGGACATCGAATTATCTCTTTTCATATTTTCTGACATTTCTATATTTTCAGTTGTTTTGATAGACTTATCCCTGGATGTTGAGTTCCCCCTGTTTTGGGATGATTTTCATTGTCGTTTAGTACTGGATTTCGAGCCATAGGTGCTCTGTTTTCTTTCCGCTGTCGTTCTGCTTATGTGTATGTTATATGTATTCATGTGATGATGAACCCGAGAGTAATGCATGGGTTGAACCGCGTGATTTGACCAAGTCGTCTAGAGGTGGGTATCACACACATCGTATCGATATCCGGAAAATTGTATAAAGAGATGAAGAACAAATAAATGTGAGGTAGGCTTGACAACGGTCGGGTTTGTCTTTGTATAGTTGATATCCGTTACCCACATGTTGAAATTTTGGGTTTGGGTAATACCCGTTATATATAACCTCTCGGGTAGCAAATGTAACACCATATCAATAACCGTTAGTTTTCGGGCGATTTTCAATTATACTCTACCCGTTAGTTTTCAAGCGATTTCCAATTATACCCACACCCGAACCGTTTTAAACATATCCAAACCCTTTAAAAAAGTAAAACTAAAAGTAAAAAAATCAAAAATAAAAATAAAAATAATGGGTAGAGTAATAAATAGTAATGTTGCCCCAACTTTTAATGTATTAGAAATTAACAGAAAAAATTAAAATAAAATAAAATAATGGGGTATTATTTATTACTGTTTATAAGCGCAATAATGTTGCCCTAGCTTTTAATGTATTAAATGGTTTATTATAACCTTGAGTGAACTAGTTCATTGTGAAATTTAACTTTTTGAAACATAAATTATCAAAACACATACAAACAGATTAGTTCAGGTTAGAAGAAGATGGAAGATGAAGTTTAATAGAAAAATATAAACTCTTTCTTACAGATGTCGATAATTTGAAAGGCAACGTAGAGAAAAAAATACTTTCAATAATAACATAGTAATATATAAAAAAGAAGTTAAGAGGATAAACATAAATTAAAAAAAAATTATATAATAAATAATTATTTACTCACCTAAATAAATTAAAATCAATGATTAACATTGATCATTTAAATTAGAGATGATTTTCATCATTTCCTTCTGAAAAATTCTTTGCAGAACACATTTATTATCCAAACTAGTACACAAATCAAATTTAGTATATGACGAATAACAAAACAACTAATTTAATCCATTCCTTAATTTCGAAATGCAACAAAATTACTATCCAAAACACTAAACCAAACAATTTAGTTAAAGAATGAAATCTACTTATTAGTAATTACCTTGTTTGGTTTAATCTGAAATTTTATCACTTGAATAAGATTTAATTTTAGGTTCAGCTGTATTGCAGTATAGATGGTAAGAGTGAGGCTGGAAATGTAATAAGATTTTGGTTCAAATCATATCAGGAAAAAATTTATAGTCAGAAAAATTAATGTGTGGAGATGATCAACATGATGATTCTGTTGAAGGCTGAAGCAGGAACAACCTCCTGAGGTTTCTTTTGTTATTTTTCTTTATGTTTCCTGAATATGTCTCGTGATTTCTGAACACAGAAGAAATTGCAGGGGAAATCCTGACCATCCGAGTGTACTGTAAATTGCCACAAAAAGAGGATGGAAACCAGGAACACAAAAACACACATCAAATTACAAGTTTGACGACCTGACCCCCGGAGAAGAAGAAGAAGAATAATAATGATCAACATCGTATCTTGAATAATAATAATAAACAAAATGAGGGAGCCGCTCATTCGAAACAACTTAGCATCATCGGACCAGGGCGATCATGGCTCGAGGCCGGAGGAGCACAAGGAGGATGATCACAGCCTCTGGATGGTTTACCTCAGCACTTTTGTTGCTGTTTGTGGCTCTTACGAATTCGGATGCTGCGTATGTTTAATCCTCGGAATGTTGTTTCTTGTTACCATTTTTGTAACCATGTCAGGAAAATGATGTTCCTATTTGTCTTATGATAATGTCAGGTGGGATTTTCGTCGCCTACACAAGATGCTATCAGGGAAGATCTGTCACTGTCTCTCTCCCAGGTTTTGAAATTTATGTGGCATGTTCATCAAGAAAGATTCGAAATTGGCATGGCTGATCACAGTGTCACATTTTTTTTCTTGCAGTATTCGGTATTTGGTTCGATTTTGACGTTCGGGGCGATGTTCGGTGCAGTACTTAGCGGAAAGTTAGCTGATCTCTTTGGCCGTAAAGGGGTAATTTTTTTTAATATGAAGGATGGATGTTCTAATCTGTAAATTTTTCACAGTCAAATGAATGTTCTTAAAATCTTTCACACATTGCAGGCTATGAGATTGTCCAGTGCCTTCTGTGTTGTTGGTTGGCTTGCCATATATTTTGCTCAGGTCGGTTTTATTATGCGCCGATTTTTACAACCACTTTTAAAATTATAGACAGAATTAAAGTAAGGTTTGATATCTGGAATTGTGTTTTTTAGAAAAGTTGAATTGAGATTAGTCGTAAAAAAAGTTGTAGGAGGAAAGTTGAATTGAGTGATATACGAGATTCCAAGTGGAATTATATTTCCAAAGCTATTCAGGTGAAAATTAATATCTTTTAGTTCAACTTTTTTTTCACGAGTTTTTTTCAACATCAAGTACTCAATTTTCATCCACTAATCTCGATTTGACTTTCTTAGAAATCATAATTCTAGATGACAAACCTTACCTACGTTTCACACGATTTATACAAAAGCTTTGTGTTGTTCTGCTTCTGAAATCATAAATTGTTCTGTAGGGGGCAATGGCATTGGACATTGGTAGATGGGCAACTGGCTTTGGAATGGGAGTGTTCTCCTACGTGGTACAGTTTTACTTTGTCTAGTTATACAGCATTCATTCAAATGAGATATGCTAAATCAAACCTAAACCAAAATCCCCATTTGCATTGATGAAGGTTCCTGTTTTCATATCCGAAATTGCTCCCAAGAATCTTCGAGGAGCTCTGGCTACCTTGAACCAGGTTATGATCTGTGCTGGAGTGTCTGCATCGTTCATCGTAGGCACATTCATAACGTGGAGGACTCTTGCCTTATCCGGTAAACAAAGAGGATCAGCTGCGAAATAAGTTCCCATTTTCGACAAAGAGATCGAGGATAATTTTCTATCTTTACTGATGATTAATGTGGTGTGACATTTTGCAGGGCTGGTTCCTTGTGCGGTCCTGCTTTTCGGGTTAACTCTCATCCCGGAATCTCCCAGATGGCTGGTATAATTTAAGAATCACAAACAGCTGATCATGTTTGAATTTTGTTCAGGGGGAGAGGTAATAAAGACTGTAACATGTTGTGTGTGGTTTTTGCACATGCAGGCTAAGGCAGGACACGAGAAGGAATTCGAGGTAGCCTTGCAGAAGCTGCGAGGCAAGGATGCAAACATAGCAAGGGAGGCAGCTGAAATCCAGGTTTGTTGTTCATAAGAAAACTGTGAGAAAAAGGAATGATTTCTTTTTACAGGACTCGTGGAGTTGTTATTTATACAGATCTCATTTCGACACAGGAATACATCGAGACACTCGACCGGCTTCCCAAACTGAAGCTATTGGACTTGTTCCACGCTAGATACATATGATCAGTCATTGTGAGTGTCTCTATTGTCCTTTGAAGAAGCTCTATTGATTGTTTCCTACTGGAAAGATGTGATATTTACTGACAGGTAGGAGTTGGGTTGATGGTGGTTCAACAATTTGGAGGAATAAATGCAGTGTGCTTTTACGCCAGCAACATTTTGAAGTCAGCAGGTACCGATATAGATAAATAGGCTTCTAACATATGAGTTTTTCGAGATTAAGAATCTAAATATCATAAAAGAATAGATAGATCGATTTGAACAACAAACTAATTTCATAGAGATGTTAATCTATCGTTTTAATTAAAAGTGCAGCTCTAGAAAGAACCTTGAAGAATATCAAGCGTAATCTTATACGATGACTGAAATTTCAACTGAGCTTACTTTATACTTAATAAGAGTTAAATCTATTGATTTCAAACGTTTAAATAAGCAAAAACACCGAACCACACTAGATAGCATTGAGCATATGTTGGATTCTTAGATAGCCGATGGAGGTTTGATCCTGATGAAGTTGGTTTGGAATGTTCATTTGTCTCAGGATTCTCCTCCAGTCTTGGAACGATTATCTATGCCATTGTTCAGGTATTTTCAGCAAAATAAAGCAGACAGAACTAGGAATCTATAGACCATATTATGATGGAAATTATGCTGAACTTGTTTGGATGTTTCATTCTGAATTTGCAGATGATAGTGACAGTCCTAATTACACAAGTGGTAGACAGAGCTGGAAGGAAGCCTCTTTTACTGGTAAAGCCAAGAAAGAACTTTTACTTCCCATTTACCCAATTAGGTACTGAAATCATCATCATCATCATCATCTTCTGATTGCAGGTTTCGGCATTCGGGTTGGTGGTTTCCTGCTTGCTAATAAGCGTTTCATTCTATCTCAAGACCCATCAGTTGGCCATTGACTCTGTTTCACTGCTGGCTGTATCTGGCATACTGGTACAAACAAATACCATTCTGAAAAATCTCCTCCCTTTTGGTACTCAGGAATGTTAATTACGAACAGTACGTGTCCTTTGTTGTTTTGGGTGTTGCAGTTGTATGTTGCATCGTTTTCGGCTGGGATGGGTGCAGTCCCGTGGGTCATCATGTCAGAGGTATATATATTACTATTATTGTCGATGAACTATCGAGCGTTGTCGATTTTCCGATGGGCTTTCGTACGAGGGAGCGATGTCGAGAAATGTTATATTATGATACATAACGTTTTCTGGGTTTTTTTTTTCTGGATTATTAGATATTCCCAATAAACATAAAGGGGGTAGCTGGAGGTTTGGCAACACTGGTGAACTGGTTTGGCGCTTGGGCAGTTTCATACACATTCAACTTCCTCTATTCCTGGAGTTCCTACGGTAATTAACCTGACTCAAATTTGATACATTTAAAATCGAGGGAAATCGTAAATTACTTTTATTTTTGAGCAGAATGCCGATTTGTTCGGAAGGTTGGAGTTGGCCTAGCCGAACCTATATATATCAATTGCGTATTTAAGTTCACGGCTATAATATATAGCCCTTTTAATTAGAGAGTAGATTTTGATGTGGATTATTTGTGTTGGTGGTGGCAGGTACGTTTCTTGTGTATGCTGCAGTGAACGTAGTAGGAATAGTGTTTGTGGTGAAGGTGGTACCAGAAACCAAAGGCAGAACCTTAGAACAGATTCAAGCAGCCATTAATTAATTAATGGATAAAAATTATATTATTAACATTGTGTTAGCTACTCTACGGACAGAAGAGACGATCGTCTTATTAATATCTAAATAATATTATTTATTTTATTGTCAATGGCATAACCTAATTAAATGATTTGATAGTAATGATTGGGTCTTTATATTGTAACCTAATATATGGGGCTTTAGCGAAAATGTAGCGAAATTTAAGATCGAATGAGATAGTATTTTGAGAACTCATTCAATTAATTACTCAACTTTTGAGATATTATAATTTGATCACTTGACCAATTCACTCCCTTACAATTTGCTCATAGACACCTCTTTGCTCACTTTTGTTTTGCTTATAATTTGTTTTCTCTGCTTCTCCAACTCAATCCACAACATCTATTTATACTCATAATTTTACATTAGAATAATAAGATATTATTGTTATCTTCACCTGCACCGCTTCAATTGAGTGGACTTCATTTTGTTCCATTATTTTATAACTTCGTATCAAATTAATAAGACTAGTTGGGAGATTGAGATATTTGTGTGGAATGATCTAGAGAAAAAATACTCTAGATTGTTTATTACTTACTTTCAACCATACATTTGCGCAATCTATTCTAAAATAGGAAACTGTTTCATAATATAATAAATGAGCACATTTAACCTAGCTCAAGCCATGGCACAATCTAAGTTGAAATCACCATAATCCAAGCATTCTCATACCATAATCTATATCCAAATGTATTCAATCCCTCATCATGAAGGGATCATCCTAGCACATCACAACACCCTAATCTAACAACTAAAGAGTCTAGCCTAACATGATTGAGCTAGCTAAAAGAAGAGAAGATACAAACAACATATTCTAAATGGTGTAAAGAAGGTGATGAATGCTCCAATCTTCACTCCAATGCTCTTCCAAGTGCTCGAAGATGGTCTTCTAGATCTCCAATTAGACTTCTAGGGTTGAGAGAGGAGGAGAGGAATTTCGTGTATGAATAAATGTTATGAAGAATATGTCCCCTCTCTCCTCCAAACAAACCTTTTATACCTATGCATGTAGCATCCATATGGCGTGTGGATTCATATGGGCTCGACATGTTGTGACCTCTTTTCCAGCTCGAACTTTTGTTCTTCAATTGTGCGTTTCTCCCTCGTCCAACCTCCGTTTGAGCTTTGGTTGGTCTCATCGGTATCGTCTCTTTGTCATCTATCCAACAGTACCTGCAAGCTCAAATACACAATGAGAAACTGGGTCGAACAGACTGAAATGATCCGTTTAAAAAATAAAACAAGAAACTCTTGTTTCTTCCAACCAATCATAAAGGAGGGTCAAAACTAGATCAAACAAGGTCAACAATAGTCAAGATGAGGTCAAATCGACAACAAATAATCGTGCTATCAGATATCCCCAAATAAAAGGGATATAGATTGTAAAACTTAGATTCTCATGATTGATTCTCGTGATGTTGTTTTTAGAGAACACATCTTTCCATTCACCTCTCAGTCGTCTACTTCGAAAGATTGTCAAATTACATTTTCCATTATTGATTCGGTTCCTAGCTCAGAGGGTTGTTCTACTATGCTCTAATGCCCCCTGATGCTCATGATTCTGTTTCACCAATCCATAAAGAAGTTCATGTTGGAATTTCTTGTTTCGCCACTGTTCCTTCCTCTAATCCAGTCACAACCTCTGCTAATCCTATAGTTGAGGATGTCATTCCAAGTTCTGATCATGTTGTTCCAACAGATCCTCCTTTTACTTCTATTAGTCAGATGGCTCCCAGTTCTTCTCTTGTTGATAGTGATCTTCCTTGTCCCAAACGTTCTTCTAGGATGCGTAAGCAACCAAATTATCTCACCGATTTTGCTTGTCATGCGGTGCAGTCTAATCATCCCAATTGTATTAGCAGGCACATATCAACCAATTCGTTAACCTCTTCTCATGTGCAATTTACTTTTGCCATTGACTCTATTAAAGAGCCTAGCTCTTATAAAGAGGCTTCCAAAGATCCTAACTGGAATGTTGCTGTCAATAGTGAACTTCAGTCTCTTGATCATACAAAAACCTGGTCTTTTGTTCCCCTTGTAGAGGTACCAAAAGAGGTTACTTTAATCATCTGGTAATCTTGAAACAAAAGGCTGACATTGATTAGATTGATACTTTTGCATCTGTTGCAAAGATGACTACCCTTCGTGCTTTATTAGCTTTAGCGGTTCTTAAGAATTGACATTTACATCAACTAGATGTCAACACAGCCTTCTTACATGGTGATTTAACAGAGGATGTTTACATGAAACCCCCCTCTGGTTCTGGAACTTTCTTGTTCTGATCTTGTTTGCAAACTCAATATATCCCTATATGGGCTCAAGCAAGCAAGTAGACAATGGAATTGTAAATTGACATAATTCTTGGTGAAATGTGGATTTGTTCAATCGAAAGCAGATTACACTCTCTTTACCAAAGATTGTTCTCCATATTTTCTTGCTGTACTTGTTTATGTCGATGACATTGTAGTTACTGGTGATGATCTTGTTGGCATTGAATTGTTGAAAAAGTAGCTTCATGCAACATTCACTATCAAATATATTGGCCCACTTAAGTATTCCTTAGGGCGTCAAATTGCTAGGTCTGTCAAAGGCATTACAGTTTGCCAAGGGAAATATGCTCTAGAAATCCTTACTGATTCTATACTCTTTGGCTGCAAGCCTGTTACAACACCCTCTGATCCAGGGGTTCGTTTAACTACTCAGTCTGGCACTCTTTTGGCAGATCCTAGTTCCTATCGTCGTCTCATTGGGCGGCCTATCTACTTATGCACTAGTCGTCCTGATATCTGTTTTGCAGTACATCAGTTAAGTCAATTTGTGTCTAGACCAACTGATTTGCATCAGCTTGCTGCACAACTTGTGGTTCGTGACATAAAAATAATCCTGGTAAAGGTATTTTCTTTCCAGCTGATTCAGATGTTCAGTTACGAGCTTATTCAGACAGTGATTGGGTAGGCTGCCCAGAAACTAGGCGTTCTATTACTGGTTTCTGCGTTTTCTTATGTCAGTCTCTTATTTCGTGGAAATAAAGAAAAAGTAACAGACTATTTCTCGTTCATCAGCTGAGGCTGAATATCGAGCGTTGGCTATGACGGCATGTGAATTACTATGGCTTAGTTATTCGTTTCATGATCTAAATCTCTCCTTTCATTCAGATATTCCCATTTTTTGTGACAGCACATCTGCTATTCGAATGGCAGAGAAACCTGTTGCACACGAACGTACTAAGCATATCGAAATCGATTGCCACGTTGCTCGTGACAAGGTTTCTTCAGGATTCATTAAAGTTGTTCACGTTTCCACAACTGCTCAGCTTGCTGATTTATTAACCAAGTCTTTGGGTATTGCTGTTTATCAGAATCTGATTTCCAAGCTCAACTTGTTGGACATCCACGGTTCAGCTTAAGGTAGTGGTTGTTAGGATCTAGCTGTTATCTCTAGATATTTAGATTCTAATAATAGAAGTAGACACTTTTCCGCGTCAGTCTTTCGTATCAACTCACTAACAGCAACATGTTGATATAGTGACCACAATCTTTTAGGTGTAAATATACGTACGGAATTACTTCCATTTCGCTCTCAAATACGATTCAGCGTATTGTTTATGATATGAAAGTAAAGTCGTTCAAGATATTCGGTATAATTCTTCTTTGCTTCTTCTTTCCTTACTTCATGATCGAATAAAGGAAAGACAAAGAGAAGATCCCAAACTCCAAAAGATCATGAACGAGGTAAAAGAAGGAAATAAAAATCAGTTTGAGATATCCAATGGCTTGCTGAAGATGAAAGGACGAGTGTGTGTCCCGATGTGGATAACTTACGGAAAGAGATATTGGACGAGTGTTAAATTGTTGTTCTTTATTTTCTCTTGTGTAGATGTTGGGTAAACAAATCGAGCTCGAACTAGATCGGATTCTAGTGACTTGAACTCGAGCCGGACTGGGCAGGTTTCGAGTCGAGCTGGAGCTTGTGTTATGACCTAATGAGCCTAAACCCTAAACCTTAAACCCTAAACTCTAAACCCTAAACCCTAAACCCTAAAACCCTAAACCCTAAACCCTAAATTGAATTCGAGCCGCGTAAAAGCACATTAAGGTTCGTGAACGAACTAAGTTCGAGTCGAGCCGAGCCGACCTCGAGGCCAATAAATTTTTTTCGAGCCAAGCTTGAGTTGGACAAAGCTCGGCTCGACTCGGCTGGTCTGCAACTCTAGTGTCACCGGTGCCATTTCCAATCCCCATTAATCTCCACCAGGTCCTTCTCTAGTTGCGTAGCCAACGCCATCTCAGACATGGAGCGTGGAATCTGCTCATTCGTGGAACCTCTCAATAGTTTGTCCTCGTGTTCCTCCATTAGCCAACGCGGGCCTCTTGGTTGTGTGGACAATTGAGGTGGAGCTAGCAAGTATTTTGACATCCCATAGTCTCGAAACTTCACCATCTAAATGCTCAAATCGTATATCGCAAGTGCAATCCACATGTCCCATCACACCACAGATGAAACATTAGTTTGGAAGCTTGTCATATTTGAAACGAGCAGTAACCACCTGGCCTCCTGGCCGTTTAATCTTCTTTTCCCTCCTCAACCGATTGTGTGCATCCATTCGTACTGGAAAACGCATCACTGGATTCTCTCCATCATAGTACTGGATCGTGTCATATGACACTAAGCTGTCTATGAAGTTCCCTAGCATGTGAGCCACTGGGGGATATATCATATGATAATACCCAGAAATCGGCTTGTCGAGATTGACATTGGGGACTCTCCCTGTCGCATCTCATGCGTGATGAGCAAACAACCATCGTGAGTCCAGGGGCCATTGTCGATGACCCAACGCACATCGAGGTTGTGATCAAACTTGAGCATGAAAGGCTTCTCACCCAGATCGTGAATAGCTACCCTTTTTCGGGCTCCAGATTTCTGGCAACCTATCTTTCACATTGTCATACTTGAAGATGCGATCGGTGAGGAACTCACCTACCACACACATCAAATAATCTTCGATGATCGATTTCGGTTGGTCTAGTCCCTCTACTTCCCCAGCCTGGTCATCAATCGCCCTAGCTTCAACCCTCGCATCTAGGCTTCCATAGCGCGGAGCTTAGCAGAAGAGCGACGAGCAAGGAGGGTGTTTGGCGGCGGATTCCGAGCTGACGGAGAAGGATCTGTAAAAGGGAGTGATGGATGCGGCGAGTGAAATTGGATGATAAGCGGCGGTGGAAACCCTTAAAGATTAGGGCGATATAAACCCTTGAAAGGTTAGGGAGAAATCTTAATGTATTGACTTATTTCACAAAATAAATTTAAACGAGAGAATCGCTTGTTTTGTGGAAAATATATATCTTCTTTGATTGCACGATCAAATCAAGTGAAGACGAGATTAAATCTCCAACGAGTGAAGTTTGACTGAAATTGTAAGACTTGTCTAGTGTGTTGCTAGTATAGCTGCAAAGCTGGTGTTCGAGCTTCGGATTCCTTTATTTAGCGTCAGTATTATCAACCGACGCGAAATACATATCAACCGACGCGGAATAAGGAATTTTAGATAGTGAACACGGGTGTGATTGCTTTTGTATCTTGGATTTAGATTTGAGAAATCTCTGAAATTAACACTTGGGATGGAGACTAAGGAATTTTACCGAGCCTCGTTAACAAAGTGTTGTGTCGTGCTCATCTAACCTTATTCTCATTCCACCAAGCTAACACATCAAAACCAATGCGCGATTCAAGAAGAAGACAGATCCAACATGTATCTGGGATCTGATAGTGCTTATTACATCATCTTTATCAATAAAATATTTCAATTGTCTGCGATTATAACTAGTTATTCAACTAATATCTGTTCTCTATTTGCCCGTAACTACTAACAAAAATCATAGCAAACACAGAAAGTGGTACTGATGCACGCCCCGATAGCAGTTGGGCCAAACTTTCGGTTGCAAGCCTCCGTACAGTCAGATTGTTTCAAGCAGAAGTCGTATAATGTAGCTGGTCCTCTGTAGCAACGCTCCTGCTCCCCCTCTACCTCCATAACCACCTCCTTATTTCCTACACAATATAAATATTCATCAACACATCAAATTATAATCAGCAGCAGTGCTTTTGAATTGTTTGTTTCTTACCAAGGACAAGGAGGAAGGCCAGTAGAAGAGAGACGAGCAGTGATGATGTCGACCCCTTCTTCGTCGTCATTCGGAACAGATCAATCACTATTGATTTTGGTCGATGCTACTTGATTCCATGAAACTCCAGATAATTTATATACGATCGATGCTACTTGATTTCATCTTTTCTGGGTAACTTGTTTTAATTTTACTGATTCTGGTTCAAAGGGAAAGTATATTGTGAATTATTATTGTCTACTACGTACTGTGATAAACATCTTGCCAGCTCATCGTTATTTTCTTCATTTTTAGTAAGAATCTCTACCTAGTTATGTGCTTTATATTTTTCTTCTCCCTGCATTTTATTTCCTTCAATAGATGTGTTTTCTGATCCGTGTACATGAATAAGTCCATTTACACAGGATTGGATGGAAGATTTGGTTATGTTACAACTAGATCTGAGCTATTAGAAAGTAGTCCTGGCATATATATTAGGTTTGAGGGTAGTATTCGTATTGAATATTGGGTTATAGGCCGGGTACGGGAATACTCGTAAGAAAAAAATAGCGCGGATAGAAGATGTGTTTAAATACTCCGTCTCATACGCATACCCATATATGGTGAACGCTATAGTGCGACTGACAGTTATGATCGGTATTGGTCAAAACAAACTTATATAAGAAAAATCACCATGACGAGAGTCGACTAAAAAAAAAACCTAAAATTCATAGCGATTAACTGGGGAATTACTCTTCACGTAAAAAAATTTTTTGGGGAAATTAATTTGCCTTAAAGTTTGTTGGTTAATTATCTTTTAATAATTAACCGTAACCGGTACTCCAAGAATCTGCATGATTTAAACTTGGAGGGATGCACAAAGTTGATTAAAGTTACAGGTTTCGGGAGATTGGAAAAGTTATGAAAGTTGAACATGTCTGGTTGCAAGTCTATTAAGGAGTTGTCAGTTATGTTTGGTTTGAAGAATCTGCATGATTTAAACTTGGAGGGATGCTCAGAGTTGATCAAGGTTACATGTTTCGGGAAATTGGAAAAGTTAGGAAATGTTAAACTTGTCTGGTTGTGAGTCTATTAAGAAGTTGACAGATATGTTTGGTCTCTTGAGCATGGATTGATTTAAATTTCGAGGGATGCATGGAGTTGGTTAAAGTCCCATGTTTTGAAAAATTGGAGATGTTACGAAATTTAAACATGTCTGGTTGCAAGTCTATTAAGGAATTGCTAGATATACGGTCTCAAAAACCTACATGTTTTAAACTTGGAAGGATGCACAGAGTTGATTAAGGTTACAGGTTTTGGGAGATTGGAAATGTTACAGGATTTGAACATGTCTGGCTGTCAGTCTATTAAGGAGTTGTCATATATATTTGGTCTAAAAAATCTAGAGAATTTCAACTTGCAGGGATCCACTCAATTGAAGAAAGTGAAAGGACTCGAGAAATTAGAGCGTTTATTGGCTGTGGACATGTAGAAAAAGATTACATGTGAAGAACAAAAAGGAATTGAAGGTCTACCTAAGGATTCTGATTTCTGAATGCCTGATTTATGGACATGAAGTTGACTTCCATCACCAGGTTCAATATAGATGATGGATTTTGTTGTATTTTGATGACCTTTTTTTTCAAGCAGCTCGGTCTAACGAATCTCCTCGATTAGGTGCAATTCCTACGAAGGTTGCAAGATTAATGTTGTGCTCTAGTGATAAGCGTCTGATGCAGTTTGTATTAGGAAGTGGCAATATTTTGCTTTCGATTATGGCCCGCGTGTAGTACTGTGTTGTTGGTAGAGAATGATCTGCAAATCTCAGCTGGAGTTGCTGGTTCTTGTTTGTTTCATTAATAAGTTTGCTATTTGGGTAGCTGCTATTGTGGGTGTTGTGTTTGCTGCTACACTTGATGTTCCTTTGCATACTGCGGAGATGAGTTCCGTTTGCATCTACTCAGCTGATGTCGCACTTTTGTTGCTACAACCGTGTAACACAGGTTAATCATAATAACAACAACGTTACAATACAAACAAAAACAACAACTCAGCTACGATGAAACGAACAGGAAACAACATTTCTATTGTTATAATACAATACAATATATACATTGCTCTGTAGTTCTTCCCTCATCCATGATTGATTTCTCAAAATTCCCAGACGATCATCTTTGACTTCTTCCATCCATTTTACGATAAGAGACGACAAATGGACCACCAACTTCCCAAAATGAATGTAAAGAATCAGGTTGTTTGTTTCAGCAAGTACACACCTACTAGTTTCTCTTTTCTCAACATACAATACAGTGTTATCCAGTTCATAACCTAGAGGCAAATAAGACGCAGGAAAGTTACCCGTTTTTCCGGGAGTTCAAACACATTTCCTCCACTTGCAATTACGATGTCCTGGATCCCGGACCCTCCTCTTCCTTGGTTCCAGAAGGACCAAACCCAAATGAGTGATACCCGGAAGGCGAAAACAGCTGCCCCGATCCAGAAGTGCTGCTCACCGATCTCTCGATATCATCCATTTCTGATACCAAAGGTATCGACCGATGCGGGATGGATGGAACTACCAACTCGGTTTCCAACATCTTCACCACCTGGTCCATCGTCGGCCTAGCATACAGCTGAGGGTGTGAGCAAAGAACCGCAACTAGAACATATCTCTCCAACACGTCAGGAGCACCTAGCTCCGGCATCCCGTCTTCAACCACATCCAGCCCTCTTCCTTCCTTCACCAGCGACCATGCCCAATCCGTAAGAAGACATGGCTGGGCTGCATCATCTTCACCACCATCAAGTTTAAACAGTGCTTTCTTCCCGCTTAAGAGCTCTAGCAACACCACCCCGTAGCTATAAACGTCACTTCTCTCCGTCAGCTGCCCGTACAGAGCATACTCCGGAGCCACATACCCCATCGTCCCAGCCACCCTGGTGCTTAAATGCGTCATTCCTTCCGGGTTGAACTTCGCCAGCCCAAAGTCTGCGACTTTAGCTTCGAAATTGTCGTCCAGCAGGATATTGTTCGCCTTGATGTCTCGGTGAATGATTCCCGGTTGTGCCCCGTAGTGCAAGTAAGCCAATCCTTTCGCCGTCCCCAATGCAATCTTCTGCCGAGCCGGCCAGGTGAGTTTCCCATTTTCGTTACCGGCCAGCAGGTGATCGTGCAGGCTACCGTTCTTCATCAATTCGCAAACGATTATCCTCTGATGACCTTCCATGGAAGTAGTGGCGATGCAGTAGCCTCTCAACGCCACGAGATTTACGTGCCTTACGCTGGCAATCACCTCGACTTCGTGTGCAAAGCTTGCATCTCCGGCAGCTGAACAGTTCTTAAACCTCTTCACCGCAACCTCGGATCCGTCCATTAACCTGCCTTTGTATACATTTCCATACCCTCCTCTACCGATGATGTGATCCCTGGCGAAATTCCTGGTTGCTTTCTTGATCTCGTCGAATTTAAACTTCACCAGAGTCGTGCTCTCGGTAATGCTCTCCAAACTGGTGGATTTCCCCAAAGGATTATTATTATCAATCCCTAATCTGTTCAACTTCCTTCTCTTCCTCTTCGTCATCCCATACTTTCCCCTCCAGAACCATAATCCGCCACTTACAATAAAGAATGCAACAATCAATCCAACACAAACACCCACAACCACTAACGTCTTCTTCTTGTTCTTGTTCTTACTAGTGGTTTTACTAGAACCGAAATCAAGCAGAAACAAGCACTTAGCAGTACCTTTATCAGTGGGGCCTAAGGGATTGACGAACGCAGCAGCGTAGATCGACGGATAGGCTTGGCAATCGGAAACATTTCCGACGGAGTTCCCCGTGAGGTGCAAGGCCTGGACTCTGGACAAGCTGGCGGTACAAGCGGCGCAAGGAGAATTGTTCTCGAGAGGCTGGTCGCAGCTGGATACGACGTCGGAGAGGGAAGAATTTGTAACTAAGGTTTCGAATTGCTGTCTGGTGGTGATGTTCATACATCCCTGAGAGATCCAAGAGGTTTGGAAGCCGCAAGAGGATCGGATGTCGAAGTTAGGGAGGGAGTCGTTGACCAGTCGCTGGTAGGCTCGCCAGCAGGAGTCGGCGGTGGCGAGGGGCGGGAGGAAGTTGTTGGTGCGGAGGAGATATTCGGACTGAACGAGGCGGAGACCTTGGCGGATGTACTGGCAGTTCTGAGAGGGGTCGATTTCGGGAGGGTTGGTGCCGTCGTAGAGGCGTTGGAGGACTGTGAAGTCGAGCGGGCAGGTGGAGTTTTGGGCGGCGGAGGTGGTTAGGAAGGCGGCGAGGAGGAGGAGGAGGAGGAGGAGGAGGACGGACATGGAGGCGGCTGCGGCGGTGGAGATGATAGAAGGATTGAGGACATCGGGAAATGGGAGGAGGAGGAGGAGGAGTAGTTGTTGCCGAGACGGCTGCGGAATCTTGACTTGGGGGGAGATTTCATTTCATTTGAGCATCCTTTTTCTTCTATTAACGGCCTCCTATCCTTTTTTGTCATTTTGTGGATTTGGTGTTAACGAAATGAAACATGTGATTGACCCAGCGATACTCGGAACCAGGCTGGTGGGTTTCCTGATCGGGAGGGAGGAATCCAGATTCTAGATGCTTAGACCGTCAACAAAATATTCATCCCCGACCCCGGAGTCCGACATTTTAATATAAAAATGATCTAGTTTAACTGAATTTAAAATAATATTAAATATGATATTTGAGGAATAAAAATATTTATTATTATGTTATCATCAAAAGTTTAATTTCTAATAAAAATAATGGTTGTGTTGGTGAAATTATTTCGTTATGTGTTTTATCGTAAAATGATGTTTTATGTCTTATTATATTTTGAAGTTGGATTATGTGATAGTCGTATATTTAAATTTTTAATTAATAAGTTATGTGGGGATAGGGATATCCATTGGTATTCGAAACCCACGAGTATTGGGGACGGGGATGTGGATGAATTTTACGAATAGTTATGGAGATGAGTATAGGTACCTCGTTCGAAACCCGCCTCATTGCCATGTCCAATTGTGAAAAAGAAAGAACAAATAAACGGTAGTTTGGGGTATCTTGATTGATATTAATCACAATTTTGAGTAAGATACTAAAAGATACCCTATGGATATTTGACTTTAGTTAATTTATTAGCCGAATTGTTTTGATAACGTCTAAAAATGTTCATGAGACTCTGCCAACGTCCGACAAGGGATCAAGAAGCACGATTTGGGATCGGTCACTGTTAAAGCTATCAGACTCCCGTCAAGGAAGCCCAATATGTTCTTCCCATTGAAAACTAGCATCATCAAACATTTCGATTCCGTTAACACTGAGGACACACGACATTGTCCCCAGTTTTCCAATGGGTGGATGTAATATGGATGGGAGGCGCCCGGATCCCCAGAACAGCGGCAAACTGAGTGGAGTCAGTGACAAGACGTCGGCGAAACGGAGCCAAACTGAGGAACGCCGAGAGGAATAACGCCGGAGGAGGCTGGGGCGGCGGTTGGAGGAATATCATCATTGATATCCATGGAATCGCTTCAAGAATTGAGAAAAAATAATAACGGACGAGAGGAGAAAAGAAACGTCACATACTCAAATTGTGACCTTTGATACCATGTTGAAACTTTGATGAAGAGAATGTAATTGTATTCAGTAAAGGCGAGAGATGAAAGATGAGTTTGACATGCCCAAACTCAATGCTTTATACAAGGAGGAGATTCAAACGGTTCTGATAACAGACTTAATAATCCGGACTAACAACTAACAGATATGGACTAACAACTAACAGACTTTGGTCAACAATAATCTAATGACAGTGAGTGGGCTTGGAGCAAGCCTAATCGGGAAGCTAACATTTCTCCTTGTATCTGCTTAACCTCCTTGCTTCACTCGATTGTGTTAGTGTTTCAGAGATGCATGACGATATCTCGTCAGGATTCAGTTCCTTGAGATTTCAAGGCAGAGATGCATTCATCGGTCATCTTCAAGATTCTCTTGCATTCAACGGTTGATTGTGGCGGTCTGTTCATGGTGCATCTTTTCAGCTTGGAGGAGCTCTTTATTCTTCATTGTGTTCCAGGTCTCACTTTGCTGCTGCAATTTTCTCCTCTTGCAAGGAGTCGATGGCTGCTGAGTGTAGAATGTTAATCTAGGGTTTGGCAGCTTATTTTGCTGGATTTTTTACCGACATAAGACAACTCTGATGCATAAAGTCACTCTAATTGGCATAACGTCGCATCATCTGTTGGACAAGTCGATAAGCAAGTCAAGTTCATAATGACCGTCGGACCTGAAACACACCTCGCTCTCCAAATGACTAATCGTGACAAGACAACTCCGTATCATCTTCAACCTCCACACTCCAACAATCCTTAAACCAAACTTTTTATTTCCATTGAATTTGCTCTCCCAATTAGGGCTGCAACCAGCCAAACGGTTCGTGATTCGCTTGGCGTTTGGTTCGGAAAATTTGGGCTCGTAACTCGAATCGGTTCGAAACGAATCTGTTCGCGAGCCGGCTCGAAAGCTTAACGAATCGAGCCCGAGCCGCAAGGTATTCGGCTTGAATGATTCGCGAGCCGGCTCGGCTCGTTGACTCGTCAAACCCGGTTCGCAAACATGTTCGTTTATGGTTAATGAGCCGGCTCAGCTCGTTGGCTCGTCGAACCAGGTTCACCAACATGTTCGTTTATGGTTAACGATGACTACACTAGTTATTATATACAGCTTAACACGCTTGTTTGATCAGTCCAACATATTTGTTATATAGTTATATGTTATATCACTTGTGTATCATACAATCATGACAATCATAAAATGTAGAGCTTTCAGTTTCATATGATTTACGTTAAGACTTACGGTTTGTTGAAACATATATATAGAGGATGAAACACACAATATACACTGTAAATTCTATACGTAATTCTTAAATCTCAAATCATAACATAAACTCTATCAACAAATCATTACTCAAACATACATTTTCTTAATAAACCGTTACCCCTAATCTGTAAACTAAACTCTATAACAATTTAAATATGGTTTAGAAGTTGTTGTGATATCATAAAATATGATATATATATATATTAGAATTTAAGTTTATTGATAATATATATTAAGTTTCATGTTCTTTTTCCATAATTTGATGTAAGAAAATGAACTCAATTGATTAACATCTGAGCTCCAACTAACATGCTTGTAATCGAACAAAGGTTCTAGTTCATTGATATATTTAAACGAATCGAGCTCGAGCTCAATTATAAGCTCGTTAATATATGTAAACTAATCGAGCTCGAGCTCAGGATTTCTTAACGAGCCAAGCTCGAGCTCGATTTCTAAAGTTTGAGTCGAACTCGAACCAAGCTCGAATCGGAAAAAATTTATATTGTCATAGTTATGGAAAGAAAATCAAAGTGAGGGTCTGGACTCTGGACTGTGGACTCAGGTAACGAATCTTTCCCCTCCGCTACCGCAAACTGATCAGCTAGTTTATCTATAGCCAAACTACTACTGTGTTTCATAGTGGTTTCATCATTAAGTGACTAAAAAACCAGACAAGTTAAAATACCGTATCAAACTAATCTCCATAAATTATATACTCTACCCACACTCATTTACTCACCGCTTACGTTACTACTGTACATTCAACACAACAAATTCCACTCGACAAAATCGCCAACCGTACTAGAAAAACTTATTCACGGAGATCCGGATGTCCCAGAGTCCGACTCTCCATCTTTGCGTCCTCCACCAGCATCAGTCTTAAACCCATAAGGTTGATGATACCCAGAAGACGAGAATCCTGTGCTGTCCATCGACATCTCAACATCATCACCACCACCACCCATCACAAACATCGGCCGGTTCGGAATGGAAGGAATCGACATCTCCTCCGACTCCAACATCTTCACAACCTGCTCCATCGTCGGTCTCGCCTGCATTTCCGGGTGCGAACATAGCACTCCTACCATAATGTACCGCTCCAACACATCACCCTCGCCTCTCTCCGGCATCCCTTCTTCCACCAGATCAATCGTTCTTCCTTCTTTAGCCAACGACCACGCCATATCCGCAAGAAGATAAGGTTGACTCCCATCACCACCACCACCATCGTGTCTCAATAGAGCCTTCCTCCCGCTCAAAAGCTCGAGCAGAACTACACCGTAGCTATAAACATCGCTCCTCTCCGTCAGCTGACCATACAAAGCATACTCGGGAGCCAAATACCCCCACGTACCGGCCACTCTCGTGCTGAGATGTGTCATTCCTTCCGGGTTCGATTTCGCCAGCCCGAAATCGGCAAGTTTGGCTTCGAACTCGTCGTCCAACAAAATGTTGGACGCCTTGATGTCTCTGTGGATGATAGTAGGTTGTGCCCCGGTGTGCAAGTAAGCTAAACCTCTCGCTGTGCCCAATGCGATCTTCTGACGAATCGGCCAGCTGAGTTTCGACTTCAAAGCATCTCCGAACAAGTGATCGTGGAGGCTCCCATTGTTCATCAATTCACAAATGATCATCCTCTGGTGACCATCTACAGCTGGAGTAGTGGCGATGCAGTATCCTCTCAATGCTACCAAATTCACATGCCTAATGCTGCCAATCACGCCAACTTCATGAGCGAAACTCTCATCTCCGGAAGCTGAACAGTTCTTGAATCTCTTCACAGCTACTTCAGTACCGTCTGTCATTCTTCCTCTGTACACGTTTCCAAACCCTCCTCTTCCTATGATGTTATCTACGGAGAAATCGTTGGTTGCTTTCTTGATCTCTTCGTAATCGAATTTCACCAATCCAGCATCCAATCCCATCTCTAATTTGTCCTCCTTTTCTTTCTTCTTCTTCTTCTTATTCCATTTCCTCTTCCTAACCAAACAGAATCCTCCAATTACGACAATGAGCAACAATACGACGCCGAATGCGGCGGAAACAGCCGGAATCAGGGCTTTCGATTTCTTGCTTCGACGGTTATTAGAAGTGAAATCAAGCAAGAACAAGCACTTATCGGTTCCGGTATTGGTAGGCCCTAGGAAATTGACAAACGCGGCGGCGTAAATCGAAGGATAAGCGGAACAGGTGGAGACGTTACCGACGGAAGGACCGGTGAAGTACAAGCCCTGGACGCGAGAGAGCGAGGAGACGCAGCCGGCGCAAGGGGCGCGGTTCTCGAGGGACTGGTTGCAGTTGGAAACAACGTCGTCGAGAGAGGATCGAACTATCCTGGACTCGAAATCTGCTCTGGTGGTGAGGTTGACGCATCCCTGGGAGATCCAGCTGGTGCGGAAGCCGCAGGAGGAGCGGATGTCGAAGTTTGGGAGGAAATCGTCGGCGAAGCGCTGGTAAGAGCGCCAGCAGGCGTCGGCGTCAGCGAGTGGCGGGAGGAAGTTGTTGGTGCGACGGAGGTAGTCAGACTGGACGAGGCGGAGGCCCTGGCGGATGTACTGACAGTTTTGGGAAGGGTCGACGGGAGAAGGGAGGTCGGAGCTGGCTACGAGCTGTCGGAGGATGGAGAAGTTGAGTGGGCAAGGGTCGGTGGTGTTGTTGTTTTGGGCTAGGACGAGGGATGGGGTGAGAGCTGATGCGGTGAGGAAGTGGAAGAGGAGGAGACGTCGGTGGACGGCGGACATGGCGGAGGTAATGTGGGGAGGAAGGAATTTGGTGCGGTGGTGGGATTATGGTCGGTAACTGGAGAATGGTATTGGTAAGGTATGGCCATGTTTTATTCGTTTGAAAAGTAAAGTGGTGGTTTCTACTTTCTTTGTTGGACGCTTTTCCGAATTTCTTTTTTTGTTGGTTTGTATTTTATTTGAAAAAACTGGGCAAGCAACTCCATTCCTTATATAGCTAGTGCGGGCGTGGGCTCATGTTAAGATATTGGGCTTTACAGTTGGGCCCAGCAGTCGTAACCTCTTCCCACAGAGAAACCAGTAAATCGAAAGAAAAAAAAAGATAATGACGCCATTAGTCTTGTTAGCAAACCGATAAATACTAAAAACAAAGAGCATAACTAACAAAGAGAGAACATCTCTCTCCCCGCCTCTCCGGAATTTCACTTTTCCTTCTAAAAAAAGTTGTTATAAACCCTCTCTTCCCGCTCTCTCTGATACTCTCGTCGTGCTACTTGCTGCAACTCTTCTCTGATGTCGAATTTCAATACCCCAAACCAGCAGCAGCAGTCCCCATCTCCCATCATTCCACCGGCTGTCATCAACGCTCACGCTCTGTCCCAAATGCGGAAGGAGATTGCCGATATCACCAACTATCTACATCGCCAAGTCAGTATTACTTCTTAGTTTTTAGTCTTCCGACGCTTTTCTTTTCTCTCTTGATCGATTGCTCGCATAAGAATAGCTGAATTTCAATAATGGTTTCTCCAGAGGCGGAGCTGTTTGGTTAAACAGAGTAGAAAATGTTATAATCCTCCATTGATTTAACGTAGAGCCAATTGATTTGAGGGATTCAAGACTGTGTTTTATTATGTACGGAAGGGTTTTTGCTGATCTTTCCTTTTGTTGTGAAGGGATTTCTGGACGGGGAGTTCACTAGGCTTCAGGAACTTCAAGATAGGAGTTGTCCTGATTTTGTAATTAAGGTTGCGAAAGTCTTCTTCAAGGACTGTCAGCAGATTATTAACGACTTGGATATTGCTCTGTGAGTTTCTCGATTGCAGTGTTGCATAAATGGAAATTAGGGATAATTATTTTCCCATCTTCCTTTCTTTGAGAGTTGGTGATTATGTAGGATAACTAATTCTTTATTGTGATATCCAGCCAACTACAAGTTGTAGATTTCAAAAAGGTACTTGCTAGGGTTCATCAACTGAAAGGTAGTAGTTCCAGGTAATTAAGATTGACATGGAGAAATCAAATTAAGATAAAAGTTTTTGTTCCTCTGTGTTGATTCATTGACTTTCTTGGTCAACAGCTTTGGTGCAGCAAGGATCCATGAGATATGCATCAAACTAAGACCTCTTTGCGAGTCACAAAATCGTGACGGGTGAGTTAGTAGCATCATCAGTTTGTTGTATGTTTGATTACTTTACAAAGGGTTTGCTTAACTCAAAAGATATGTTGATTCAGGTGCATCAAATACTTTCATGAATTGCACAATGAAGCTGTTGCGTTGTATAACAAGCTTCAAATTCTTTTCTGGGTAAGTTGTTAAAAGTATATAATATACCATTATATCAACAAGTAATTAGTGCGAACTGAGGTCAATAGCGTTGAATATCTAGCTCCCTCAGAATTCTCATATGTCCGTATCCCTATCTACATACATGCTTTCTGAAGTCTCCCTGGTTTCTGTTGTTGTGTAGTACGAGCTGCAGTTGATAAACGCTGGTGGAACATTACCTGAAGTTCAATGATGAGAAGTTGTCTAATCTTATTAGAGTGACAGGATGAAATGAAGAACCATGTTTTTGTACAGCAGAAAGTGGGTGAGGAACACAGGGGAAAGACCTGTCTATTGTCAGTAGCTGTAACTGTTTCTTCATGTGTGTCCATGCCTATTTATTAGAAGTTGGAGATTGATCAGGAACTGGATAGAGAAAGGGTTCTTAATCTGGGTAGAGGGAAAAGAAGGAAGTGGTCCAATTGAGATTGGATCGAAGGCCTAGTTCTGTCCTGTTATGTGTCCCCTGCATCTCTTTCAGTTAGGGTTTTCGATATGGAAATATTTGTAGGGACTAACTAGCAATTGCAATTCTGGATAATCTCATGTTGACCAGTCCGATAATCATTTTTTTTCCGATGAACATTTTATGTTATTCATTAAAATTGCAGAAATGCGATTTTGCAAATTCGCCATTAGGTTCTACAAGTTATGAACTATAAGAGAAACAACAAACTCGAAAACAACTCAAACAACTACTTCACTACATAAGCTATATCACGACACATAATTGCAGCAGCATTTTTAGGACAACTTGCTAATTCTCCAACCCTCCTTCGACATCTCTCATACCATATTGCACTTGTAATGGATCTCCAATACATTCGGCCCGATCTATTTGCATCATTATCAACTCTAAAATGTTCAGCATAGTTCTTAATTGCATCTCCCCAATCACATGTAGTCAACTGGTGGCTTCCAAAGCAGTGATTCCTCAATTCCTGTCCAAAATTGCAGTCATGAAAAAGATGATTCAGCTCATCCACCCCACTGCAATAAAGGAAACATGAGATATTGAGACTCAGACCTCATCTATCCATATCAGAGTTGGTAGTCAATCTTCGATTAACAGCTAGCCATGAAATGAAGCGCCGTTTCAAGATTACTAGCCTTTTCCAAACCAGTTGATGCCAGTCAACCTTCACTCCCATGTTTCTTATAGCTTCCCAAACAAGACTTACAGAATACTTATTCAAATAATGCCCATTCCACAAGATTCTTTCTTTTACATCCCAAAAGACAAGATGACCAATTCTATCCCTCACATTCATCAGTCAGCGCCAGGTCCAAGACTATTGATTGGAGAGTATACATTCCCAAACAGTTCTATTTCTCAAGTGATATTCTTTCAACCAAGCTATCCACAGACTTCGTGCCTCCACAAGTACATTCCAAACATGCCTGAATACACATGCAACATTCCAAGGAGAAAGTTGACGGAGGCTCAAACCACCTTCACATTTTGGAAGAGCAATTGATTTCCAAGCAACTCTGGCTTTTTTCCTCTCCCCATCTGTAACCTTCCATAAGAAATCACTGCACAGCTTTTCCACTACTCGAATAATAGATTTTGGAAGCAGGAATACAGACATCCAATATTGACTCATAGTTGATAAAACTACAATAACAAGTTGGAGTCTACCAGCATAACTTAGAGTGCGCACCCTCCATCCCGAGATTCTTGCAGTGATTTTAGCTATTAAAACTTCACAATCCCGAGCAGAAAGTCTACTCGAGATCAAAGGCACTCCTAAATAACTAACAGGGAGTGTCCCTTCCTTGAATCCCAACTCAGCACAGCCTTCATCCCTTGTTGCCTGAAGCACAGAAGATGAGTAAAATACTTCTGTTTTATCAGGGTTCAGCTGTAATCCTAGGACAGAATAAAACAACTGCAAAACATTTCAGACTCCTCTAATTCCCTCAATCGTTCTATTTGTAAAAATCAAGAGATTGTCCGCGAAACACAAATGGATGATTTTTGCTCTCTTGCACTTAGGATAAAAAGGAATCAAAAGAGAATTTGCAGTTCTGAAAAAGAGACAATGTAAGACCTCCATAACCATCACAAACAAGGCTGGCGAGAGGGGATCACCCTGCCTCAATCCCTTCTTGCCTTCAAAATACCCTATCATCCCACCATTCAAACCAACGCTGAACATTACTGAGTTCAAACAAGCCTTAATCCAACAGATAAATTGATCCGGGAAATTCATAGCTTGAAGTACAGTGTGCAAGAAAGAAATATCAACTGAGTCAAACGCCTTGCGAATATCAATCTTCAAGGTACAACGGGAAGTGCAATTCTTAAGATTGTAAGAATTAACGAGTTCATGCGCTAACAAGATATTGTCCCCTATCTACCGACCTTTGACAAACACTGACTGACTTCCACTGATCATCTCAGGTAAACAATCAACTAACCTCCTCGTTATCACTTTTGCAATGCACTTATACATGATATTGCAACAAACAATCGGTTGGAAGTCTCTAATATTAGTGGCACACGACTTCTTCGACATAAGAGCAATCAAAGTGGAATTAAGCACTTTCAGAAGAATACCTGATTCAAAGAAATGAATAATGGCTTCTGTAATATCTCCAACAACATTCCATCCAGCTTTGAAAAAAGAGGATGTGAAACCGTCCGAACTAGGACTCTTTTCATCAGGTATGGAGAAGAAGGCTTTCTTAACTTCCTCCCTCGTCACTGAAACACAAATATCTTCAGCTTTCTGATTAGGTAACTTTTTAATAATCAGATCTTTTAACACTTCAACTGGAGTTTGCTGATGAACCAACCACAGATGCCCAAGAAGTTCATGTCCCGCCCGCTTTCTCTGAACTCGCTCTAGGATTAGCAGATCCAGCTATCAATCGGGGAGACACCACCTGCTGCTCTTTCCCTTTTTCCGCTCCAGATCCTGGACCCTTTGCGTTGATGGGTACAACAATAACTGGCGTAGGAGCAATAGGGGGACAAGATGAAAAAGAAGAAATTGAAACGCCTGTCATCAAGAAGAATCGGGGGCGCAGCGACGCCACCGACTGAAAATGACGCTCAAACCTTCAGGTATTTTCAGAGAAAAAACATGCGCTACCAACTGATAAAGTTTTTTACAAGTCCGATAATCATTTCCTGTTGTGTGGATAATAGCAACAACAAAAAGTTATTCACATTTTTGGGTCTATCGAGATGTTGAAATGCAGGAGATTAACACAAAAGCATCGTCTGGATGAAAAAGAAGCAATCGGAAGTCGGAGGGAAATCGGGAAAAGTAAAACAGAGACTGGATTTTTATTTTTTGTACCGTTGCTGTCCCCCGGTAAAACAGTGGACTACCTGCAAGTATCATGTACCTGGAAAATGTCACGTGATCCCTCATCCGAACCTGCTGACATGTCTTCCCACCTAAGCTCGGACAGCCGTTTAACCCCACCAAAAGGTTGTGCCATGCCATGGAAGAAGATACTAAAGAGAAGCCAACCACTCCACAAAGTGAAAAGATTGAGAAGAGAAACTGAGAAAGAGAGACTTCCGTCCCACCCTTCCCTTTTTGTTTCTCGTCTTCTCCGGCAAGCCACATTACAGTACTCATCGGAATAAGATTCCAACTCCAAAACCTCTCTTTTCTTCCTCCACTATATTGTATAGGCAAACGAAACCATTCTTTTCTTTCCTTCAACACAAACAAACTCCTCTGTCCGCTCAATGGATTCTTCCTCCTCCTCCTACATTCTTCTGCTTTTACTGTTACTACTCACACCCACAGATGCAATTCTCAACCCTGTCGACTTCCTGGCTCTCCAATCCCTCCGCAACTCTCTCGACGACATGCGCGGATCCAACTTCTTCTCCTCCTGGGACTTCACCGCCGACCCCTGCAACTTCGCCGGCGTTTACTGCCAATCCCACCGGGTCGTCGCTCTCAATTTGGGCGACCCGAGTGCCGGCTCTCCGGGTCTCATCGGAAACCTCGACGCAGGCATCGGCAAGCTCACTGCTCTCGCCGAGCTCACCATCGTCCCCGGCCGGGTCATGGGCTCCATACCCGACTCCATCTCCCAGCTCACGGAGCTCCGATTCCTTGCGATCAACCGCAACTTCCTCACCGGAGCTATTCCCGATTCCATCTCCCGCCTCACGAATCTCAGAACCCTCGATCTCAGCTACAACCAGCTCACGGGAACCGTCCCGCCGTCGATCGGGTCTATACCCGGACTATCCAATCTCATCCTCTGCCACAACCGCCTCTCGGGTACCATCCCTACATTCGGGTCGCTGAGCCTGACCCGAGTCGAGCTGTCTCACAACCAGCTCAGCGGCTCTATTCATCCGTATTCCTTCCCTTCCTCCCTACAGTACCTCTCTCTTTCCCGGAACCGGCTGGTCGGGCTGGTAGATGGCGTCCTGAACCGGTTGGATCAGCTCAACTTTCTGGACTTGAGCGTGAACCAGTTCTCCGGTTCCATCCCTGGTCGAATCTTTACTTTCCCGATAACCAACCTCCACCTGCAGAGGAATTTGTTCACCGGTCCGGTTCAACCGGGTGGACATAAGGTTTTGATCCCGATCGTTGATCTCAGCTATAACAGACTTTCCGGTCGGATACCTTCAATGTTTTCCACGGTGCAGAATCTGTACCTGAATAATAACCGGTTTATCGGGGAGGTTCCTAGTAGCCTGGTGGAGAGATTGCTTGCGGGGAAAATGGAGACGTTGTATTTGCAGCATAATTATTTGACGGGGATCAAGATTAATCCGGCGGCGGGGATTCCGGCGAGGAGCTCGATGTGCTTGCAGTACAATTGTATGGTGCCGCCGGTGCAGAGTCCTTGTCCTTTGAAGGCTGGGAGGCAGAAGGTGAGGCCGTTTGATCAGTGCAAGGAGTGGAAGGGGTAATTTGGGGAATGTTTGAGGGCATGGGGTAAGGGTAAGATGGTAAATGTGAATATTTTATCTTGGATGTTGGAGTGGAATTCTTTTGACATGTTCTTAGATCAATGGTGGGTTGGAGTATTTTGTTTCTAACACAAATTTTGTAAATGGAGGGAGGTTGCTGGTTGCCTGATTGGTCCAACCGTCCAATCCTTTGCTAAAAACAAATTCTTCCTAATGAAGTATAAGGGAATGATGTGAGAAGCAGTTCACGAGCTATGTTCAACCTTATTTCGTTGTTTTTTAGACGAGTTTGAGTTTGTTGATGTGAACTTTAGTATGTTCAAGCTTTGTTTATTATCTTTTAGGCGAGTTTGAGCTCGAATTCTTATAAACTTTGTGTTTAGGCCTACTCATGCTTAACTCGTTAACTATCTTTAATGTGGCAACTTCCCTGCTCAGTACGATTTGAGGGAAAGTTAAAATTTATACACTAAAAAATATCGATGAGTCAACCTTGAAAACAAACTCTCTTAGAATTCATAAATATTTACTTTTTTCATTTAAAATAGTTACACTTTACTAATGTGTCACTTGTGTCTTCATTAACTCAATCACAAATTCCATAAGATATTATTGTATATGATATTCAAGAAAAAATACATATTGCATTATTACAACTAATAACCAACTATACAATCCGAGCGAGTTTGATTCTCAAAATTGAGCATAGCCCGACTCACTCTACATCCTTGGGGAGGGTAGGACTATGCATGGTAGCAGTAGTTGTCATCATCTTTCAGTCTTTGTAAAGGGCACGCTACAGGTTGGTTTTGGCTTTTCTTTATGGATGATGCTGTGGCCAGCTATAGTAGCTAATACAAGCCAAAAAGAAGCAACCAACAATTTGTACAGAGCCCCACATTTTCCAGTTTGCAGTCTGCACTAGTAGTAGCACTCTTCATTCTCATCGCCTGCTCCACCCACTAAGTCACTTCCCATGTTCCCCTTCTCATCTCTAGTAATCCATCTGTTGTCATCTCTCAAATGGCCATACCACACATATGTACCTTGTGAATTTGGTTGCTAAACAAGACACATTCAAATCCCACAACATCCCATGTTTCCACAAAGTATACTTGTGCTAAATCCTTTATTAACATAGTGAGACAAAAGAAGCAAGTCAGTTTGCTAATTTGCTTAGGGACCAAAAAGCTCATTAACGTACGGTTTTCCATTGCCTTTGATGCTTCCTTTCTGTCTTCACCTTTTGACCATTTGCCAACACTTACTGGTTTTAAACGCTTCCTTTAGAGCTCTGCAAGTAGGGGACCTCTCTCATGCATCTTTATCTATTCTTTCTCCATTGTTTCTGTCCTTAAGCCTCTTATCTTTTAACAAAGCTTATGTTGACCAACTGATAATCAAATAAACTACTCCTCTTTTATTCTTTCATTCATAAAGTAATAATAGCTCTTTATTTTGATTAATCAATCATAAGCCACCTGATAGCTTGTCCCTCACCCTTCCTCCACTCAATCATCATGCAAAAATTAAATACCTTCTAAACTTTCTGAAACTTCACAAGCACTTTGTATTATTCATCAATGGTGAATAATCCTCTATGTATTGATACAATGTCTTTAAGAAAAGAATCATTCTTTTGCTTTCAACAGCGTACACATGCATATTACTTTACACCTTTCTATTCGTCTCTTTTCTTTTATGTTCTTTGTTATTTGGACAAAGCAGGAATAATTACAGTAACTAGCAATCCACGTCGTATAAACTTACTGCTTTCGACAGATTTTGAGCCGTGTTTCAGACTTCGTAGTATTGCCTTCTGCGTAGTCGTTTCTTGGTCATAGGCATCGGAGCTTCTCCATTGCCGACGAACTCCCACCTCACTATATCCCCATCCCATGAAGAGCTCACCAGCATAGGATAGTGCGGGTGCCAACTGCAATCTCTTACCGGTGAGTTATGATGTTTCAGCACTCCAGCTACCTCCCCAGTCGCCTGTTAAATGTGCATTCAGCAGATAATCATTCAGCATCCCTATTCTAATCCTCCGAATTTGAAAACAGTAGATTCACTTACCACATCATAAATGTAAACAGAAGAGTCGTGAGATCCGGTGTAAATGTATTTCTGGCCGGTGCTGCAAAGAGCAAGAAGAAATCCCATCAAGATTACTACCTTACTAGACATGAAGGAAAAGGGTTAGGCATCAAGACTCACTCACCTATAAGTTGGTGAGAAATAGCAGCGAATAAGCGTTCGGAGAACTGAGTGACCTTTATAAGTAGCCACGGACAAATCGCATGGATGCTTCAAGTCTCTAGCTGGTGGTGGGTAGTCCATCCATCTGTAATCCCATTCATAATTCCTGATCCCTAAAGAGCTGCAAACCATGACAATGAGACTGGAAATCCAGAATACAAGGCCAGACATCTAAATGTAAGTACCTCGTAGCATTGGGGGCCATTTTCCTGATATCCCAAAGTTTGATTGTCTGATCTTTCCCGTTTGATATTAAATATCGGTCATCTCCACGGCTGTCTATATCTGTAATTCCTTCGATATGTCCCGTTAGGACTCCTGCAGGCTTCCCTTTTGCTATGAAGCAACGTCTATCCCACACCTAACAAGATTAACCATTTGGATTTAGCAGCAACTATTTAACATCCCAAATCATTCATGATACTTGTTGCACAATTATCAGACTAAGGTCCACTCAAATTATATGAAGTCCAAGAAGCTTGCAGGAGCCATGAACATCGGAAGATAATTCCAAGCCATTTACTGATTCAGAATGCGAGCGGTTAAAGGAAAAGGACTGACCTTGCAGAGATTATCATCACTCCCGGAGTAGATCAGATGCCCACTCTCATCAGCAAAACAGACGGTGTTCACATCAGACTGCATTCAAGGCAAGAAAACCTTTAGCTACTTTCGAAGTGATATGGCCGGGAAGCTAGTTTTGATTTCAGTAGACATCTTCCTTCCCCAATGTAATGCTCCGAACATCTGGAATTGTATGATAACCTCAAGCTAATTTGACCATTGCGTTATGAACATAAACCAAAAGTTTTTATCTTTACTTGCTTACTCGGTTCAAAATTTTGTTTATGGTGTAACTAAAGCTCAACACAATTGATTTGTGGTGTTGGGAATTTCAAGAAAACATATGAAAAAAATAAGGATGTTTGTTAACTTACTGTGTGTGCTAGGATTCTGAGAGAGCGCTTATTAGTTTCGAGATCATAGACATATATAGCATCATCACTACTTCCAGCAACTAGTTCACGACCATCAGTAGAAAATTTTACTGAGAAGATCCCGAAAGCATAGCCCCCATCGTCTTCATCAGAAAAGTCTAAACCATCATGAATCTCCTACAGCAACAAAAATACATCTGGTATCAATTCGACGTTAGAAAAGACCGTCACAGTTTATTAGTTGTATTCCTAATCCATGACACATGCCTTGATTGATTAACTTGTAAAAAAAGTGGCATACCGTAACATTTGCAACTGATTCCATTGTTGATGATCCGATGTTAACAATGTGCACAATAGGGCACATACTAGCATAGACCTGAAACAACAGTATAACTAGTTATTGGGCAGTTGTTTCGCCATAATGGAGCACTTGAATGCTATTTGAGATGCTAATAGAACAAGGGGAACCAATAGAGAATTTCTGGTACGTTGTAACATTCTACGACATAATATAGGGTTCCAATTCCATCTTACGATTCTGACTATCGACGCATTCTCATAGTGAGATACTGTAACTGAAACGATTCAAATGCCATGAGACTACCTTTGCTATATGCTGTTTTTTCTAGATACTCAATAACAATTCAAGCTCCTCAACATTCGACAAACTTCGTTTTGCATTTCGTATATTCACTACGCGATGCCAGAAGCTCCAACTCTCAGAACATTACAAACGGGAAATCATTTTCTACGCACAAAATCTAATTGACAAGATTAACAACTTACAAGAAACCGTTGATCCGGAGACAGAGAGGTATCTGTAACTGTCCAACGTAAACTTCTGGCACGAATATCCTTCTGAACTTTCCACCCTTTCTCAACATTGTATACTTTAATATGGCTTCCCTGGGATAAACAAAAAGGAAAGCAAACTGAGGAAAGTTTTCAACTTGAGCATTACCACCATTAGTGCTAATCAGAATCAGGCAACCATAATATACCTGAAAGCCAGCAACAAACAAGGTACCATCAGCAGAAAACTGTGAGACATAAGCTCGGCTATTCATTCGATCGACAAGCCAAGGGCCATCAGCAGGCAAATATCTGCTGAGCATATGACACTGATCAGCTCGCGAGAACCTCCCTCTTCTGGAAAAATTACCTTCTCGACCGGCCAACATCTTTACAGGAGAGACTGGGAACTGTCTCTCCCCAGGTATCTCCTGTTTGAGCCGTCTATGGGGCTGAGATTTTAGGCTAGTATCCTGAGCAACTTCATGGTCCAATTTCTCTACCGATTTGTTAGGAGACTTATGCTGGTGGCTTCCACCACCAACTTCATTGACAGTCTCTTCCTCATCACACAGCTGAGATTCTATCTCCAATCTACTCATGGCATAACCCATCCCGTCAGTTGAAGAATTGACAGCAACGAAGATCATCTAACAAAGGTTTGCCTGCAAAGGCAAGTGATTGTTTACATTTCCCGAAAATCCACCAAGTGGCATTTTCTCAAATTCAGTTGCTTGATCGGCGGTACAAAAGAAACAATGAAAGCTAATCAGCAAGCTTGAATCTTTAACGCATACAGCCAATATGAAGATGAATTTAAGAAAATTTGTAACCTTATACATAATTCAAGAGTCAAGACACAAGTCATTTTTCAGAGCTTGACTACTTTGTGAAGGCATAAACTTCAGAAAGATACAATCTTTCGAGTTTCGGGAATCCCAAAGCAATCATCAAACAGGTCAACACCCAGATGGTTGAAATTAAAAGAACACCCAAAAGAAAGGGAACATAGCAGGCATGCAGAGAAGAGAATTTCCTCTACTAAACTGAACAAAGAAGGGAATTTTCAGAAAAGGATCGAAATAGAGGAAACGCAGGAGTGAGATCAGACAGCAGGAAAATGAGAAAAAGGTTTACTCACCTCGCTTACTGCTTAGTTACTCCTGGTTTGGGAGTTTGGTGTGTATCTATCCGCGAACGGATGACGATTGGATTCCCAAATGATGGATAGGAAAAAAGAATCCTTCATCTCCTTTTTGTTTTGTTTCGTTTTGTTTCTGGTTAATAATAATGCGGCGAGAGCTGATGAAATTCAGTTTCCACGTGTGAGAAGATACTCTTCCATTAGAGTAGTTTTGTGAAGCAAACCACGACTGACAATCGCTAGCCATTGAAATTACAAATTTGAAGGGTTTCCAAATGCAAAACTATTATCTAAAATTCTAAAGAATGTCCCACGCCCTAGTTTTCGAATTAAACGACGCCTTATATTCAAATATGACTTAAACGTCCATTTCGTAAAAATGAAAAAAGTACTATTTCGATCCAAAAACTCTTACGTATTATGTTTTAATATGTTTTGTTCGTCGAAAACACTCTCTACGAACAACGATTAAAAATTCGGAAGGTACGAAATTAAATTTTGAATCTGAAAAAAAAAAAAAACCAAACGGACGAACCAGACGGAGCGGCGGTCCGTCTGGCTGGTCTGACCGGACGGATCCGTCCGGTTCGTCCGTTTGGTTTTTTTAAAAAAAAAAAAATTTAAAATTTAATAATTTAATAGGGTTTGTTGTTAATTGTATTAGGGTTTAGGGTTTAGGGTTTAAATTTTTGTTTAGGGTTTAGGTTTTAGGGTTTAAATTTTAGTGTTTAGTTTTTAAGGTTTAGAGTTTAGGGTTTAGGGGTTAAATTTTATAATTTTTGTTTAGAGTTTAGGGTTTAGGGTTTAAATTATATAATTTTAGGATTTAGAGTTTAGTGTTTAGGTTTTAGAGTTTAAATTTTAGTGTTTAGTGTTTAAGGTTCGGTGGTTTAGGGTTTAGGGGTAAAATTTTATAATTTTTGTTTAGAGTTTAGGGTTTAGGGTTTAAATTATATAATTTTAGGATTTAGAGTTTAGTGTTTAGGTTTTAGGGTTTAAATTTTAGTGTTTAGTGTTTAAGGTTTAGGGTTTACATTTTAGTGTTTAGTGTTTAAAGTTTAGGGTTTAGGGTTTAGGGTTTAAGTTTTATAATTTTGTGTTTAAGATTTTAGGGTTTAGGTTTTATTGGTTAGGGTTTATGTTTTAGTGGTTTAGGGTTTTGGCTCAACAGTGCATAATATCGTAAGTGCGTTATATCGAAAGTGCATAATATCATAACCGCATAAAATCGAAAGTGCATAATGTCTCAAATCTGGACTACATAGGTCAAAAAACATAAGTACATAAGTCTCATTACACAACATGGAAAGAAATGATAACATATGCCATAAACGAAGTCTATCGGTACGGTCTCTCGGTGTCGGAAGTCCACGTACATGCCAAAGAACACCGCATCTCAAATGCTCGACCGCCTCTAGGTACTCGGCATCGACTCGTACTCCTGTCTCATCTGCCCAGTATAGAATGGATGCATATGATCCAACACCCTGTAAGCTAGCTGCAAAGGGGAAAATTATACAAGTTAGCTATCGGTATCCGACTCTGACCCTAAACCCTAAATGAAAAGAATGTAGACACATACCATATCTGTCGGGGCCGTGACACCAGTAGGGATGGGTCTGAGGATGCGCGGGTGGGTGTGGCGCCGATACCAGTACATGTATCGGGGGTCGACCTCGGTCACATCCTCTGCACGCCTAAACAAAGACTGAAACGGTATCAGCCTGAACCAGTCCTCGTCCCTCCACGCTCTATCTGTGGTGTCAGCCCACTCAACTGTGTACCCGTTGGGCTCAGCAGCCCTGTAAGCCCTGAAAGGCAACGGGATGAGGCCCGAATCATCTGCGCGTAGCCGTACTGTCTCACGACGCGCGTCGGGTCATAGTACTCTGCCGTCGGACCGAAACGAATGACCCCACGGAACGTCGAATCGGGAACCTCCACCTCGGGGCGTGGCCCAAATGGCATCCAAATCACATCCTCTCGCGGTCATATCATCCAGCGGACGACGGTAGTACTCAAGACGACGATGCAAGAAGTCGTATGATCTATCCGGCCGCTCGATACCGCTCCACCGCCCAACCAACGCCTCGGTATCACCCCGCCGTCGAGCCGCTACTCTAGCCGCACGAGTACTAGGGAAGTACTCGTGAATCCGGATCGAAGTAGGGACACGGACCCCGCCATCCCCTTACACTTAGCCCCGGTGGCCTTACCCAACTCGTGGTACAACCACGCCGCAGCCCCCCGTCCCCCAAGCATATCTCGAAACCGTGGACACGCCCCCCATAAAATACTCCCAAAGCACCAGACGTGTACGATCGGCGGTCTTATCAGTGAAGAGAGTCGACCCTAGCAGACAAAACATGAAGACCCTGTATGCATCCTCATCCACTAAACCGCTCGCCAGTGCCAACATCGACTTCTCATGCATGGCAGCACCCTTCGCCCAAGGGTATCGTGCATCACCACCGTAGCGGCCCCAACCGGCGGCCTTCAAGTCCTCGGGTCGGATACCGAGGGCTCGAGCTACATCCAAGCTGCATCATGATCGGATCGAGGAACGTGAAGTGGACGTCCATGTACCGGTATACGAAGAATATGCCACACATCATGAAGTGTGATGGTCATCTCTCCGAAGGGCATGCGGAACGTGTTAGTATCCGGCCGCCACCTCTCTATAAAAGCGTGGATCGCGTGCCTCGTCCAACTGATCACTCATCCCGAGACGACCCAAATGGAGACGTCCCGAGGTGGACATCATCATCTCCAGATCCGGTGTCTGTGGCTGGAATCTCATCACATGCCTCAGATGATCCCGTCGTGGGTAGAACCTGAAGTCTCGGATATTACGGTAATCCGCACCGACCTCCCACAGATAATGCGCAATGTGACCCCCGAAACTAGGAATCACACTGGTCGCAATCGGCCCTCCATCCTCAATCCCCGACTCCAGCTGCCAAGTGCGGGAAAGGTTTTCCGCAACCCCAGTAGTGTGGACCTCCTCATCCTCCGGGCACCGTGTGTACTAGTGGCGGGAGCAAAAGTACCATCTCTCCCACCGCAGCCCAACGCTCGGCCGAAGCGTGAGACGAACCAAGTGGACGCCCCTAAATGGTGGAGGCCGAAAGGTATCGGACTCGTACCCACCAAATAACTCCTCCTCGTCGTCATCCGGTATAAACCTCCGTCGTGAAGTCGAAAGGGGGGAACTCTAATGTGCCTAGCGGGGGATGGAGGTCTATCCCGGCATACAGGAATCCTAATCGGGGTAAAAGACTCGGGGTCTCGTAAATCTTTTGCTTTTTCTTCTTCTTATCTGCTTCTCTCCTATTAGAAGCAGTAATCGCACGCTCGGCAAGTCGGTTCATAGTTTCCAACGACTTGCCCTTCCCTCGCATTTTCTGAATTCCATCAGTATCTTCTTCGACCGGGTCGGTGTTATGCTGCTTACCTCCGCCTTTTGTCTTCGCCATTTTATTCAAACACTATAATAAACGGAATTATCTAATTAATCACATACTTATAAAAATTTGTATCAATTACATTAAGACTAATTATGAAAGTTAATCTAAACCCTAAAAACCCTAAATTCACGTAAACCCTAAACTATATTCATCTAAACCCTAAAAAATATAAATTCATCTAAACCCTAAACCCTAAATTCACCTAAACCCTAAATTCTAAATTAAATTTATCTAAACCCTAATCTAAACCCTACAACCCTAAATTCACGTAAACCCTAAACTATATTCATCTAAACCCTAAAAATCTAAATTCACCTAAACCCTAAACCCTAAACTAAATTCATCTAAACCCTAAACTAAGTTCATCTAAACCCTAAACTAAATTCATCTAAACCCTAAACTAAGTTCATCTAAACCCTAAACTAAATTCACATAAACCCTAAATCCTAAATTAAATTCATCTAAACCCTAACCCTAAACCGAATTCAACTAAACCCTAAATTATGACAAAGTGAATATAAATTAATTATAATAAAATAATTTTTTATTTTTTTTTTAAAAAAGAGCCATACGGACGGCGGGTCCGTCCGCCGCCGCTGGCCAGACGGAGCACCCGCCGTCCGTCTGGTTCTACATATATATATAAAAAAAAAAATTAAATAGGGCCAGACGGACGGCTGGCCCGTCCGCCGCCGCTGGCCAGACCCGCTCCGTCTGGCCCTAATTAACTTTTTTTTTTTCAAAATTCATTAAAACAAGCTGAAATTAGGGTTACCTTTTCCGAAAGTCGTCGATCTTCGTTCGGAACTTCGATTTCTCGTTGAATCTTCGAGTTAGGATCTTCAACTTCTTCAACTCGTTGTGTTTTAGATTGAATGTGTTTGTTCAAGATTGAACTTCTTATAAATTTACGAAAGGTCAATTTAGTAATTTTATCGTTTTAGGGCGTCGTCTAATTCGAAAACTAGGGCGTCGTTTAGGGATTCAGATTCTAAATCTCTAAATCGCGAGGCACCACCCCTGTGGGCTGTGGTGCCCATCCCCATCAGTTTCCAATCCCAGTTTGATTCCGGCTCGCCGCCCGCGTACATAATATTTTCAGTAAACTAAAGATTGAACCACCATTTGAATCATCTTATTAATGATTTGTATTTGTCTCCATATTTGCAAAGAGGATGGGTTGATGGTATGATGAATGAATGGATGGATGTTGTTAAGAGAATGGCGAAATAGATGAGTGTGGATGGGCAATAATGGCATTGGATATGTATGGTGTTGCAGAAGCCTTGTGGACGTGTGACTGTGAATGGAAGTTCGAGTGTGGGACTCGTTGCGTTGCGTTTCGACAAACGTCAATATAGTCAGAAGTCAAACTATATGAAACTGAACTGGACCGGTTGATGGGATGGGCCAGATATATATTGGGCCTAAGCCCTAGCCTCATTCCCAGCCGAATCCAGTCAATTGTATGGATGGGCTTGGAGCCCAGAAAGTCAAGAGCCTTTGCAGGGTTTCCCTCACGACGGACTAAACTCTACACCCTCCTCCTAAACCTCAAGGGCTAGTCCGGTCACTTCTTCTTCTTCTTCTTCTTATTCTCCTCCTCTGTTCCGCAAGCCATCTGCTGCTTTGCCGCCGACTATCTAATCCCCCCCCTTTAGAATAGGATCTACCGCCTTCTCGATAAACCTCGCCTCTAAAACCCTCATACCACTGGGAGGGGCAATAAATCCAAAACAATGCTCATTCCAACTTCTGACTAATGAAGCGAGTTCGCAAAATCTCCGACGCCGCCGCCGCAGCAGGGCAACCTGAGCAGCTGTTCTGCCTCCGCCATAGATCACCTTCCAATCCCAGAATAGCCCTAACTTCTCCTTACTCCCTCGTCCTTGCCAAATCCTCAGGTTGCGGCTTCTCCAGGGAACTCGGCATAGGCTCTTCCTCCTCCTCCTCTTCCGTAGGTATTTGCCGTAGTAGTAGCAGTGTGTATGATCTTTTCATCAATAAGTTTTCCCCTGCCGTTGTTGACACTCGTGGGAAGGAGCTTCTTGAGGAGAAAGTCTCCCGCTTGGCGTACACTCTGATCCAGCATGCTGAGGATTTCGATAAAGTTGCTGAGATTTTGGAGGATAAAGGCAGCTACTTGTTCAGGAGGTATAACGATGGATCCGCTTTCCTTGAGTTGTTGACCATTTTGGGTCATTCCTCGCCGCAATTCGCTCTTGAGGTAGGGAATCTTTTTTGTTGTGAATTAGGTTGCTGAAGAACTAGTTATTGGTGAATAGAATCATCATATAAGTAGTTTTCCATGTCTTGTGAATCTGCAGGTTTTTTACTGGAGGAGGACACAAACGGAGTTGAACGTTCCTTTAACATCAGAGGAGTACGCCAAGGCGATTGCCCTTGCCGGTAGGGTGAAGGATGTGGTACTCGCGGCAGAGATTTTCTATGAGGCTTGCGGTAATCGTATCAAAACGACTGCGACTTATAATGCGCTGATGAGTGCTTATATGATCAATAGTCTCTCTGATAAATGCACATTATTGTTTAATGAGTTGAAGAGGGAAGCAAATTGCTACCCTTCGATGATTTCGTATAACATATTGATCTCGGTCTATGGTCGGCTGTTGCTAGTCAATAAGATGGAGGCTTGTTTCCGGGAGGCGAAGAATTCGAACCTCACCCCGACTTTGTGCACATACAACTATCTAATTGCTGGTTATTTAACTGCTTGGAATTGGGACGGCATGGAGAGAACTTTACAGACGATGAAGTCTGCTTATATTGAGCCTGATATTCAGACTCGGTTACTTCTGCTTCGAGGCTATGCGCATTCCGGTAATTTGGTGAAGATGGAAGAGGTATATGAATTGGTTAAAGATCATGTTAATGTAAAGGCACGTCCTTTGATTCGTGCTATGATCTGTGCTTATTGCAAGAGTTCTGTTCCAGATAAGCTGAGTAAGATTGAGGCACTGCTTCAGCATATTCCACCGGAGGAGTATATGCCTTGGTTGAATGTGTTGCTAATTAGGGTGTATGCTCAAGAAGGTTGCTTTGAGAAGATGGAAAAGTCGATTTACGAGGCATTTGAGCATCAAACCACTGTAACAGCTCACACTGTGATGAAAGCTATATCGTCGGGTTATTTCAAAAGCAATGCTGTCGATAAACTCGCTGTGTTTGTAAAAAGGGCTGAAGCTGCTGGATGGAGGATATGTCGTAGTTTGTATCATTGCAAAATGGTGATGTATGGATCGGAAAAGCGATTGAAGGAGATGGAGAGTGTTCTCCCCGAGATGGATAATTTCAACCTGGATTGCACAAAGAAAACATTTTACATACTGTACAGGTCTTATTTAATGTGGGATCAAAGACATAAGGCCAAACAAGTAATAGGATTGCTTTACAAGCGTGGACATGGGGTTCCTGTTGATGCTTCTTTGTCATAATAACCCAACAATGGATTTCATCTGTTTATATGCACGTTAAGTTGTGAAAGACATCCAACTGGTTCTAGACCATGCCCCCCCCCCCCCCCCACCACCACCACCACCACCACCACCACCACCACACACACACACAACAAGACAGACTCTGCATTCTCACTTAAAGGTACCTTCACTTGCTTGTTGATCAACTATAATCTCTTGCATAACATGTTCGGCTGTTGCAAATCTTGCTTCCTGTATATAATGCTGCTTGTATGGTAATTATGCCTCTCCTGTCAGAACTTTAGTCATTTTTCCTACTGATGTCCAGTATGCATGTTGTTGTAAATTTACTTGTGAAAAAATACTTGTGAAAAGTGTGCAACTCCTAGCCACGGAGATCTACTGCAGCTGATTCAGAATAGAGGTAGAAAGTTTATTTAAGTTCTTGACTTTGTTTCAAAGTGAATCTTCAAATCCTTCTTGAGGATGCTCATGAACCTAGTATGCAATGTCTTCGTGAAACGGGAAGAACTCATATCCTGCCTTTTAGCTATTTGGTGGTGATTAGAACAAGTGCTTTCAATGCTGCTCTTACTAACTGCAATCTCTGGTCATGGTATTCTCTGGTTGAGAATTTAGGTGCTTGGGGCTGTTGAGTACCTGAATGTACATACTGGTTTCCACATGTTCTGAAGGATGTTTTTTATTCAAAGTTTAGACGAACATGCATGGCCTGATAAGGTCTTATATTCATCCAGTTTGCTGGTCTTATGGTTGACTCCCTCCTTCCTGAATGCAGAAAATGTGTAATCTTTATGGGGCTGTAGTTTCCTGGAACAAGGCAAGCCAAAATTTTCCAAAACTCGAGAAGACGCCGGGGTTGTTACTTGTTCTGCATGAAATGAAGCTTAGCATTCTGTAGTTGATTCCGTGCACCCCTAATCCCGACCTCCTTCACAGTATGACCGAGGATCAATTCAATTGCTCCTCGATCCTCCGGATGTATCGAGTTTGAAGACTAGCGAAAAAGCTGCAGTTGCTTGCCTTGTTGGGTTACATACATCAAGGTTTTTGTGATGTACTTATAAATTTTTCTTAATTTCCATGCTAGAGAGTTGATAAGACTTGCGGGTGGATATTGGCTAGGTAGGTAGGTATTCACCAAATCCTATTCTTGTGACAACTTATCTGCTCAACTGTTGTGTACGACGATGCAAGAACTGTTCCAGCAGAGAGGAGAAAGATGTTTGCTTTGGTCGAAGTTTTGTTTTGATCAAAGATGTCAATATAATTGGTGACAGGAATAAGCCAAAGCCTTGGAAAGAACATTCTTAAGAACTGGTAGTTAAGTGCAGTCATTGATTTTGACGTACAAATTCTTTGTAATTGTAAGAACCGTGTCCAAGTCTCATCAGGAAACATAGAATTATTTCTGGATCAGATTCAAGGGTATTTTCATACTGTATGTGTTAACCATTAATTCATTAATCAAAGAGAATATCAGTACATGACAAATTCATTCATTTGCGGTTTCGCACCAAAACACAGCAATAATCAATGTTGAAAGAAACCATAGTGAAATAATGAAATAGCATAACAGTACATAGGTAGACGTATAGTCTTATAAGTGTGAAAAATCAAGGGACGATCTTCCTAAACCAGAGGGAGCAGTCAGCGAGTGTAATGCTAGCCTCAAAGGTACGATCGCAACGGGACTTGATTTTGTCTCTCGCAGAGCCAAGGCAACTGCCGCATCCCCATTTCGTCAGGTGCCCATCGCAATAGCCCCCACCAAGGACGGAACCCAAGTCCGTATTGGGGTAGCTGTGATAGTACCTGTATTCCTCATGATCCATCGTCCTGTATTTGTTCTTTGTTTCGCCCACAAGGATATCCATAAGACGGGCTGCATTCTTGTCGTAATCTTTATCAAAAGATTTCTTAACGCAGTATGGTCCGTTGATGACGCTCTTGTCTGCACAGTCGACGACACTCAAAATACCCAGAAGTAGAAGTACTGCTGCAGCTACTGCCATTTTCGACCCGTAAACCATTTTTTCAGCTTTTGATTTTAGGCTCCAGTAACTGATTTCTGTTGTGTTTGTAACTTTTGTAACTAACTCGAGCTACTTATACAGCAATTGGAATATGCTCAAGGGTGTTTGTTGATGTGGATCGGCCAAGTAAGTCAGGAAGGCGCATCAGGGTGAGGGAATGGGATGGTGAAAGGGATCGGTGTCTCAAGTACTCCACATACCAATTTTTTAGACTATCGAAACCAATTAATTTTCAGATAGTCGACCTCAAAAACTTATAATATTAAGCATGTTATGCTTTACGTAACAGACAAAATTAAACATGTTATGTAAAAGTAAATATCGTTATGTAAGGCTTACGAAACAACAGTTATTTCTTATGAATTAATAAATATATAATTTTTTAACTTATGAATTCAAATTATGATCTATTCAACCGACCCATAATTATATATGCAATAATAAGAAGATGATGACCATTTTAATTCAATACTTTTTATATGAACTCTTTTATTATTGGCTTAAAACTCCAGATTGGCACGGACTTTGGCGTAATTACACATCTGTATACAAACTTTTTTTATTTTCAGGAATAACACGAACTATCCAAACTTTCAAACCGCTTGAAACGCTGTTACGTTCCGTCCACATTCGTGGGCGGAACTTGATTCTTTTTTCAGCGTGGATGCCAACTCAGCATAGTTGACCAATTAAAAAAAAAAGTGGAAGCCGAGTTAAATAATAGGAAATGTTTTACTATCGATTTAATAGTGTTGCCTAATATTAATGAGCTTCCTACAATCATTTTTATGTGAGATCTCATTTCCACCCCTATGAGTCCTAGATCTCCAATTTAAATTTTGGGAGTTCAAAAATTTGGGATTAGGCAATTTGGGATTTTAGAAATTCGGGAACCGGGTCCTCGTTTTTTACCCTTATCCATGCAATAACTGAGCTGCTAAGTGAGCGACTTTAGTGATTTATTTGGTTACTCGACTCTAAATGAAATTTTTTTCAATTTCTTAATTAATTTATCGTTAAAAGTGTCTAATCAACATATTAACAATACTACTAACACCATTTTGTCACATATATAATTTTAAATAGCCCGTGCTTTGCCGCGAAAAATGACACGATTGTAAGTGATACGAAAAATATAATTATATATATGACAAAATGATGTTAGTATTATTGATGCTATGTTGATTAGACACTTTCTAACAACAAACTAATTAAGAAACTGAAAGAAAGTTCCATATACTACGTATGTTTTTAGACTTTTTTATATGAAGTCTTTTATTATTAGCTTAAAACTATAGGTCGGCACGAACTTTTGTATAATTACACCTTTGTATACAAACTTTTTTATTTTTAGGAATAACACAAACTATCCAAACTTTCAAATCGCTTGGCACATGTTTTGCCGTGGAAAATGACATGGCGGCAAGCTATAGGAAAATTATAATGATATATGTGACATAATGATGTTATTAATATTTCCGATATGTTGATTATACACTTTCTAATAACAAATTAATTAAAAAAATTGAAAGAAATTTTTATTTAGGGTCGAGTAAATAAATAAATCATTAGGGTCGCTCACTTAGCACCTTGGCCATTGCATGGACAGGGGTAGAAAATAGGCCCATTCCCGTATTTTGAAATCCCGAATCTCAAATTTTCAAACTCCCGAATTCCCAAAATTTAATTCGAGATTTTTAATTCTGGACTAGGAATTCAAATTTGGAACTTTGGGCCCCAAATTAGATGAGTAAAAGAGAATGGAGCTGGCTCTAGAGATGAGTTTACAATTTTAACCTCATCTAAATTGAAGATTTAGGGCTCATAAGAGTGGAAATAAAAGCTAAAAAAAAATGATTGTAAGAAAACTCACTCTTATTATACAACACACTATTGGATCAATAGTAAAACATTTATTACTATTATATTCTTAATTCTTGATTTACAATTTTAACCTCATCTTGGAAATCTAAGACTCATAAAAATAAAAATAAAAACTCACGTAAAAATGGCTGTAGGAAAACTTACTCTTATTATACTACACTTAGGTAGAAAGAATACTGTGGAGAAACACAGTTAGTTGTTATTTAAAATCGGGAGAAACAGAGGAAGAAACGGATAATATTTATTTACTAGTACTTTAGTTTACCATATAACTGTGTAAAGAAATACTAATTTTTCTGTAAGGTTTGTGCATGCATGTTCTTAATATGACCAAACATTGCATGTTCTGTAACTAGTGTATTCTTAATCCAACCTCTCCAAACATGTAATTATATACTAATTGAGGACTTTATAAACTGCTGATTTCATGAGAATGATCATTGGGACACTCTTGCATGGCGTCGAAGGCATTGAGAAGTGGAGAACGGGACGAGATATAGCCAACAGCCGAGCTTGGGAATGTGAAGTTTTTCCGGTGATGGAATTGTGCGCGGGCGATCCGGAAGTATTTGTTCGAATCCCTGATGACAAAATTTGCTTACTTTTGACAATATAATGAATATTATGATAGTTATGCGTCCGAAAAAATGTTATTATCAAACATTCTAGTTCAACATAATCCCAATCATGCCAATATCATGCATACTTAATAAACAAACATTTCAAAGTGAACCAGAACTGAACGATTCTGAAATAACACTCTTACCTCCAACAGCAAATGGACAAACGTAAGTACAAAGAATTTCACTCTGGATCCCACAATTTAATTTACAGTAGAGGCGCTAATTGCTTATAGGGAGGAAAGCTTATGAATAAGTACAAGATGAGTTTCGTGTGGGAGTCTATTAGACCAAAACCTGTTAATGTCAAATGGTCCACTTTATTGTGGTCTAGCTGCAGAATTCCTAAACATAGCTTAATTGCTTAGCTGGTTATTAAAGGGAAGATTGCTACCAAAATTAAAGTTGCCAAGTAGGATCCTTTTGTTGACCCTTTTTGTTTGTTGTGTGGTGATGTTGAAGAAGATAGACAACAGCCACCAAAATGGACTAACATGAAATTAAGCTACCGTCTACAGGACTATCTGCAATTCCAGTTTCCACCTGCAACTGAACATGGCTTCCTCATAAGTACATTTTTCGTTCACGCAACTCTTAGAACAGCAACCGCGAGCAATGTTGCAGCTCTGAAGTACACATCCTTCAAACTTTTGTCAACCGTGATAATCATCACTGCTTCATTGTCGAGGCTCTTGCTTGCATTCTTGCTCACATTAGCTATGGTGTCTCGTAGTTTATTCACTGACCAAGATAGCCAGACCATTATAACACCTAACCCTGTGCTTAGGAGTTTGGACGTGCACAAGGGTACCGTACCAGAAGCGACCTTGCATGCAACGGTGAATAGAATGGCAATGCCGGTGCCAGCAATGCCAGCAGAGAACTGGGTCAGCAACTCCGGAAGTTCGGGGCCTGATTTCTTCAGTGACAGTATAGCAGCTCTGCTATTGTGTTTCTTGTTCATCATCAAGGAAAGAAGGCTCTCACATGCATGGAAGTAGTTCCGCTTGTGAAGATCGCGAACTGTGCTCCCTCTCCTGCTGCTACTTTTCCTCTTGCCTGATTGCTTCACCTTTACTTTCTCGGGACTGCCAAAAGCAAGGACAAAATAATCAATAAGAAAGGAGAAACTCCACTTACTTACGAGCAAATCACACGGGTCCACAAAATTATTCACTAAATATTCTCCGAATCTAAAAAACAAACGACTCCTAAGTTTTCAGAATGATGTTCCTTGAACATAAATGCATTAGCCATAAAATAGATTAGAACCTCATACCTATCCAAAGGCGTAACAGTCATATTTTGGATATTCAATGAAGCAAATTCTGATCCATACGTATCAAACCTGTTCGATCAAATATCCAAAGTGAGATTACAGAAAACAGCATACAGAATTACTTCCAGAAAGATATCAACAATGTAAACTATACGAAGGCGGATTCATCTGCTTTTGCCAATGAAATAATCATCACAAAAGATTGAACTAATGTTTTAGTTAAATTTGACCTGTTCCAGTGTCATACCAGGTAAAATGGGGGATGACCGCTGAATGTTTTCTCCAAGTTCTGGAACTATTTGCCAGGTAGAACTCAGCAACAATGGGGACGATGTCCTTAATCTCTGCACCAGTGGCAGTCAACACAATTCGACCATCGGGATGAATTCTGATTATCGAACTGCGAACCATATCTCCAACAAAGTCCATTAAAGGGTTCATGTAGTCGTCAAATTCGCCGTTCGTTGTAGTTTCCGGGCTGTATGCTTCCAGGTCCGCTGGGAATTGCAACGTGTGAAGTCCCGTCAGATCAGATGCTTCGGAAGAAAATAATCCTCCTGTTTCGAACTCGCTCCAACGAGATTTGAGGAACTCCATTGTACTATCGTGGCTAGTGTATTGTTCATCTACATGCAGGAAATCGACAGTATCAAACATCTTTTCATAATTTTACACAACCAAAAGACAAAAACAATAACAAAGGGTTGGTAGGATACATCAGTATGCTGAAAGATGTCATGCCAACATTAATATCATCCAACATCAAAGCTAAATCTTTCTTATATCAAAGTTAACATTAATATACTATACTCCATTGATTCACAAACCTGTCAAATTGACAAGCAAAGGCTCTCCAAAGGTTGAAGAATCCATCTTGGCAAAGCGGTTGGCCAGTTCAACTCCAATCATAGGATTCCTTATTTCCTCACGCTGATGAGGAAGATTCAGATGAATAGAGTTCGTCCACATCATCTCTTGTCCTGACACCATGTTAGGTAGAAAAGGTTGACAATCCTGTTCCAAGCAAGGGGCTGATATTATCAGTTACTTCTCAAACAACTGGTTACCAGTAAGAATGAGAAGTCAACGCAACAGTCAATCTAAACAAGCAAACATGATAAGATGTTCAATTTGATTACCTTGACAACCTTGGTTTGCTCTTGATGAAGGAAGAGCCCAGGACCAGGAGGGTAGCCATGAGAAGCCATCAAACAAAGCTTTTCCATAATTAAGCAGATGGAAGGAAGGAAGGAAGGAAGGAAGAAATTTGTCTGAGCTGAGCACCAAAAAGTTTCTTTCTTTCTCAGTCTCGGGCCTCGCCTTTATAAACCCTTCAACTTACCCATCTCCAGACCACAACAGTCAACAAAGAGGTTAGTTTACAAATTTGTAATCGCCTCTCTTTTCTCTGTGGCATCCACAGAGAGCAGAGACGCTATAATTTGATTGTAAACACACAAAGAAGGGATTTGGAGAAATGGAGCATTCTTAGATTAATGAGATAATGAAAATGTGGTTTTGGTGATGAAGAGAATCTGGGATTGCGGAGAGGCCGAGATGGCAAAGTGGAATCTGTGGCGGAGACGGCTCCGTTCAGATTCCGGTATGAGAAGCTGACAAAACTGAGAGAAAACCTGTCCGTTTGTGGTTTATCAAACCAGGTTGGGTCGGGTCTCAAATCAACCGATTCGAATAACCAAGACCTGAGAATGAGTGTGGGCATATATGTAATTTCCAGGCTCCCAATATTAAGCTTTTTCAATTCAAAACAGACAACCGCGAGAAGTGGAAGAAAGAGGGATCGGAAGAAGACACTCAAGGGCGGAAGCGAGCAGTCAGAGCGAGTCTCTCTTCTCTTCTCTTCTTGCACAACCAGCAAACATGGTGATGATTCTTTTATTGTATCCTTCTTGTTTTCTCTATTTGTTATTTTTTTTGCTCCGTATGGTGTAATTTCTTGCGGCGGCGGGGGCGGGTACGAATACTCCCGTCCGCCGTGGATTTGTGGCTTAAAAATAAATTTCACCTAAACGATACCCTAATGTTGGGGTTGGGCAACGGGTGTGTGGATTGTGCAGTTGTTCTTCTCTTACTTCAAAGACCTGGTGGGCAGAGAAGTGACGGTGGAGCTCAAGAACGATTTGGCCATAAGAGGGACGCTTCACTCTGTGGATCAGTACCTCAACATCAAGCTCGAGAACACTCGTGTTGTTGACCAGGACAAGTATCCCCACATGGTAACTAGTCCATCTTTGCTCTCTGTTATGTAGTTTGACATGTTGGTCTGATTTCCCATGCCCTGCTTTGTAATCTAGGGTTTTGCAGCATTGAGAGTATGGTTAGGGGTTTTGAGGTTTTTCCTTGTGGAATTTTAAGTTAACTGCAGTGGATTTGAAATTAAGATATATGCTATTGTGTAAGTGACAACTGGTTGGCTATTCAGGTCTAGTCTTTGTCTACTCCTTGCCGTTAGGTTGCATTTGCTATCAGGATTGTAGATGCCTGTATGTTCGATGTCGGATAGGGAAGTTTCGATATAAGTTTGTTTTTTCTTCTGAGGCAATTGAGAGTGTGATCCTAGAATCAGAGTAGAATGTTTGTTGGTTCATAGAACTGAATCGAAACTTCATCTATCAATATGACATCCCATTTTACCGTTTCATGTCCTTCTTAAAATCTCACATTGGAGATTGGACCCTAAGCAATGAACTGAAGATATTTGATATGCAAAACGGAAATTCTGAATTAAGTATGAACTGACCGCAGCTGATAGGTTTAACGTTATGTTGCATTCAGCTTAAATGAGGAGGATTTCAGGGAGAAGTTGTGGTTAAGAATGCTGTGTTTAACTTAAGAGGAAGTAAAGGACATATTAGTAGTTTGTTTAAACACCTTTGGTATGTTTGCAAGGTAGAATGTGAGATGAAATTTTGAGCATGTTCTCATTCGAGCAGGAAACTTAGATCTCAATGAAGTACATTTTTGGAGCTAACTTTTCCATTCTCTTCCAAAATCCATTCCACATTCCACCTGTCAAAATGACTACTTTTGTTCTTCTTCTAGGTTCTCCGTTTCAGTAATTTGTTTAAAAGGACCACTATTTGTTTGCGCGGAAGCCCTTGGATGTTCTTACCTTCTATGAATGTGACCCTTTAACTGTTATGCACAATGCAGCATGATTTTCAAAGCTAGTAAATGAATGAGAGTCTATCTGTTTTGTTGTCTCCATTTGTTGCACGAGAAAATATGATGTTTTACTCTCACTCCATCATAGCATCCCACGATTTTTCCGAGTCCTTCAAACCAATCAATGGAAAGTTCTGCAGTGAAAATCAAAGTGTTTAACCTTTAAAACATATAAATGGTGAAGTAATAACTTATAAGCCACATCCTTATTATGTTTGCAGCTTTCAGTGAGGAACTGTTTCATAAGGGGATCGGTGGTAAGATACGTCCAACTGCCAGCAGATGGTGTTGATGTCGATCTGCTTCATGACGCAACTAGGAGAGAAGCTCGTGGTGGTTGAATCTTTTTTTCTTTCTCTTCTTCTGCTGGTAGTATGCACCAAAAATTTACATGTACTATTATTGTCTTCGAACCATTGACATTCGATGGCATGTCAAATGTAACAGAAGAAGGCTTATGTAAACTATGGTTGCTGCTGACGTTTCTTCCAAATGTACCAATACGATGTGCTATAAAAGTTGTGTGGTGCTTTGTTTGCCCTGAAATCTATGCTGCATGTTTGTGGACAAGTCCAGCATGTACACCAGTGGGACTATGAGAAAGTATGTGACAGTGAATGTAGCACAACATTATCAACTTAAAAAACTAGGTTAACTCGGAAACTAACTAATTGACATGGCGATGATTGAATTAAATTATTAATCGATGGATTGAAGTTGGTTGAACACGGTTGATTTTGATCAAAATAGGTACAAATATGAAGAGATTTGGTTTAATAGTGTTTATGTTGGAAAAAAAAGTTCAAATCCACAACTGATTAATCAATCTAATAATCACTTTTATTACTGCAAACTAACATATGTGTTTTTATATTATCATAGAAACAATTAAAAACACATACAATATGAATGGTTCCTGGGAGGTACAACCTACAAACATGCCACATTAGGAAAAGACGTTTAACCATAGGTTAAGATACATCACATACTACAAACACTCCTTGTAACCATATCAAAATACGCTATAAACCTCAACACACTAGACTCTAGACTATCCCTATTAAAGCGAAAGAAAAAACATTGTCGCCATCCCTAATTTGCCAACTTGAAACAAAATTTGAGCAAAATAGTACGAAGACCAAAGAACATTAAATAGAAGAACATTAAAATTTGAGAAAAGAGTACTAGGCCTGCAGTAGAAACCAAACTTGGGTGTTGTGTTGTCGAAGCTGGTCCATACTCTTGCAACCCCGGGAGCCACCTATGTAATTGGGCGGATCGCACCGAGCTTATCCGCCTGAACCACTTGAACTTGGATGTGGTTGTTCTTTTTCGTTGGCTTTGAGGGTTTCTTTCCAAACGCAACATTGTTGACCCCGTCTTTGTGATGCTCCTCCTCCCCTACGATCTTCGCGATTAGGATTCCCCAACCATAGGTTGATCGGCGGTCAAGCAAGGTGCCATTGTAGAATCGGGAGAGTTGGGGATGATCTTATCGACGGCTCGACGAGTAGCTAGAGTTGCGACGAAAGCGTTGGGGGCATCGATGGTGAGATGGTTGGTGCGTGGTTGAGTAGTCTTCAGATGCATGATAGTGTGTTGGTGGTGTGGGGTTGCGGTGACGGAGATTGGAAAGAGCGGCAATATGCGTTGGAAAAACCCTAAGGTGCTAAGGAGAAAGAAACCTTAAAACGCTAGGGAGAAAGAAACGAGAAAATCTAAAAAATCTCTATTTGTTGTGTTTCTAAAATGGATATAAATTCAATTTTCTATCTAATAACCATTTTTTGGTTAAATTATTAGATTAACAAATTTTAATTATTAACTGTAATAGAATGTCAACTATTGTCCATTGTCGGAACTCTAGATGTTTAAGAAAGCTCTCAATTGAGAGGAGACCTTGATGCAACTATCAATGGCTTTCCTTCCCAATTGTAATTGCCATACCACATCACAACTGACAGCCGCCTCCATCACCACTCCTTTGACATCAAAACCACCACCGCCGTCGCAGCTAGAAAACACCAACGGCAGTGTCCTCAGCCCGCGTGGGCCGCATCCATGGTGCTTTCCATCGCCTCCGGCAACTACCCAACCCTTACAACGGAGGAGGAGGACGACGTTTCCGAGCTACCGCCATCAGCAGCCAATCAAAGGGAACCGGCCGTCCTCATCCCATAACTAGCTGCAATCTCCCTCTCAACCCTAGTCGAACCCGCCGAGATCAGTGTACGAGGACCTGGAATTAAAACGCAAGGAAGGGAGAGTTGCATCTGCAACTTCCAATGAAGCGCTCAAAGCGCTTGGTCTGCCTCTCTGATTCACAGTTGGAACACCGGAGATCCTAGCCTCTCTCAAGGTATCAATGAGGTTGCGTGCGAGGTGCTTGCTAGGTCCTTTCAGTAGTCTTTACTTATTCTGTTACTTTTTAGACTGTCTCGTTGTTTCCTTTGGTTATTTTTGTTTCTCGTTGGTTGATCTCAATGTTGGAGAGAAATGAGTGAGGTCACTTATTCGTAAGGACCCGCAGTCCATGTAACCATGTTAATACGGTCTGTACCTTCAATAGAACAACTTGATCGCAATATAATTTACTATTCGTGAAAGTTTCCCAGCTTGTTATCAAAAACTACTATCCACTGCCGTGTCACCTCCATAATTCTCATCACTAATCATATTAGATATTTAATAGTTAATTCTGTCTTCTAGATATGTCTGTTGATAGTAAATACGCACAAAATCCTGCATATACATCAAGAACTTAAACTTTTCCAATTCTATAATCTTTTACAAAACATAATCCCTCAAAATCTCTCCAACAAACAAGGCCTTAGTTTTTAGTTTTTACTACCCTTTTCTACCGCCTGTTTTTTACAGTTTATACTCCTACTTCTCCCGGAACCCATAAACCAGTTTTTCGGCGACTGCCATTTCCACTCTCAACGCTTGAAAGGTTGGTGCTTTCTTTTTCTCCTCTCCGCAGCAAGTTCTCCCTTCACAGCAAAATTTCTCGACAAGTCGCAACCATTTTGCAGGAGGATTCCATGGATTATGAGCACGACCCACCTTCAAAAACCCCAACCAAGAGGTTTCTTTCTCTTCTTCATCAAACTTTTTACTCTCATTTTTCACTAGCTTCTGCCGTCTTACTTGTTCGATTCTGGATACTCTTTTAGTCACATTTTATTAGGGTTTTGTGTTCTTTCCTCTTCCATGCTCTGGTATTTTCTCCTCAATCATTTTAAATAAAATGCATGCACCTAGATACATCAAAGGTCGTTCATTTTGCACAGCCCTTTTTGATTAAGTTGTTTCTTGTTTTCTGTTTCTGTAAATGATTTATTGCTTTTTAATTAACAGACACAGATGCTCTGCATGCTTCAAGCAATTTAAGAGAAAGGACCATCTCGTTCAACACATGAAGATATCATACCACTCTCACCATCAGCCGAAATGTGGCATTTGTCTAAAGCATTGCAAATCCTTTCAGTCCTTGAGAGAGCATCTTGCAGGTAAATCAACCATACCCTGACATGTACAAAATTTCAAAACTGAAGCTATCGACCCTCTGTGATTTTCCTAATTTCTCCCATTGTGCTTTCAAACTAACCTCAAACTTAAAATTCCGACCATCCTGGTCCCGCTATTGATGCCAGTTATGTATACAAGCCTTGTTTTTAAACTTGGAACTAACTCCGCTTCCTCCTATTTCTAGGTTCATTGCCAAGATCATCTTGCTCCAAGATTTTCACAGACCGAGGTTGTGATCTTTGCTTGAATGTTTTTGATGATGCCAATGATCTTAGCAACCATAGAGAAAAATGCCGCTTATCTGCACCTTCTCCCTTGGTGAGTTTTAACTAGTCATCTTAAGGTGCTTACTGATTTGGCATTTGGATTTGCGAATAGTTTAACTGATGAACCTTGATATGGCCTGTGATTGGACTTTTTCAGGCAACTAAGATTTCGTCAACAGATGCTTTAATGTATGGCCGTGGATCGGCTGGGGGAAAATGTGTGGGTGGAAATAAGAAAGCCATCGCGATCGATTGTGAAATGGTCGGTGGTGGTGATGATGGGACGATTGACTTATGTGGCCAGGTATGCCTGGTTGATGAAGATGAAAATATTGTTTTCCACTCATATGTTAAGCCTCAAGCTCCCGTCACTGACTATAGGTATTTCTTGCATTTGCATTTGCTTTTGTTTTATGTAAGAAGGTGAAATCCATCAAAAGTCTGTTAAAGGTTAGACCTAATGTAATCACTACTACTGGTTGATGTCATTCCAGATTTGAAGTGACTGGACTGACTGAAGAACACCTTAAAGATGGGATGCCGCTCCAGGAAGTCAAAGATAGAATTTTGGACATTTTGTGCAATGGAGAGTCAGTTGGAAAAGCAAGATCAGATGGTGGAAAAGCTAGGCTGCTTGTGGGTCACAGCTTGGAGTATGATCTGGATTGCCTCAGAATTAGATATCCTCCTAACTTGTTGAGGTATTGCTCTTACTCTGGGAAATGAGGCTTAGTGTCCATAACTTAGGCTTCTTCTTTTGTTGCACGCCAGTAGCTGCTAGATTTGTTGTGATTCTTGACATGGACTTCCATTAGAACTTTTATTGGTCAGCTTTGGTTTGTGCAGGGACACTGCGAAATACCGTCCACTGTTGAAAACCAACCTGGTTAGCTACTCACTCAAGTATCTCACCAAGACTTACTTAGGGTTAGTCGCTCTCTTGCTTGAACTGGTCGAGTTGATGTTGAAGACTCGTATGAAAGATTAAATCGCTTCCGCTCGTGTAAATTAAGCTGTCTGATCCAAGTGATTGCCTAGTAAGAGATTTAATGCCTCAAAATCAAATTTTGAGGGGGGGGGGGGGGGGGGGGGGCACGAAGTATAAATGGTTTGAAAAGCTATTATCCCGTGGGTGTATTCAACTAAGAGTATACAGATAAAGTATGAAGTGATGTAGTTCCGCTCTGAGAAAAATGTCTGCTTTGGCTATGTACAGGTACGAGATTCAGAAAGAGAAGCACGACTCTTACGAAGACTGCCTCTCCAACATGCGACTGTACAAAAGAATACGTAGCTTAGATCATCATCATCATCATCATAATAGTGAGGTAGAACAACAATGCAAGGGTATTCTGAAAAAGAGAGATGGATATGAGTCTTGGAAGCTGAGGGAACTGGAGGCTATGTCACCAGATGAGCTGTACCAAATATCAACCTCAAACTACATGTGTTGGTGTCTGGATTTGGGGCAACACCAGCAGTAGCTGATGTTAGTGAGTAAATAAGACGGTTTGATTGGTAGTAAAGAGGAGTTAGGATGGAAGGTATAGATAAGACAGTAACAAAGCATTTGTTGGCTGGGTCATGTGGAGACTGACTTTGATCAGTGGCGGCTTACTGTTACTTTTGATATGGTTGTTTGTTTCCTCAAGTTTGAAGATATTTGAACTTTGCAGGTGTAGTTAACTTGTTATGCGCCTCTACTCTGCTAGAGTCCATTCAAAGATTTCAAGGGTTAGAAAACATGAGTGGTTCTTGAGCGGACTTAAATGTATCAAATACCACTAAATTATTTAAAATTCGCCATATTAACTATAATTTTGTATTTGTTTACTGGATGCCATTAATTTCGTTTTAGTATTCACCCAATACTACTCGGTTCAAATTTGGTCGGAAAAATAATATAGACGGATCAGAGATATTCTAATCACCATCGATGGTTGATGTAGGACTACAAAGTCATCTGAATGAATTATTTCGTAAATGAGGTATTTTAAAGCTAAATAATACATTATTTGAAAATATGATATTTTAGATGTGAAAAATATGTGAGGAGTAAGAATTACCTCGTTTGACTAACATAAAAATAATAAATTATGAGCATTGAATTAAATTATTTCAAATTTAACAATTACAAAATACTATAATATTTATTTCAAAAAAAATATAAACTATTTTAATCCAAACAAATCATTTAAAGAAAAAAAAAGAAATTTGCGCACAATTGCATTGCATCGTAGGTTCACGGTGGGACTTGATGTACTTTAGCGGACAGGATCATCTCCGTTGAGTCCACGTCATTATAATTATTCCGTCGAATATATAGAATAAAGTGGGGCAATCGGTGAATGTAAATGTTAGTTCGACGCCATTCGGCGTAAAAAATAAAATGAAGTGGTAAGATCCTGAAAATTCCAAGTTCCAACTGCTGCAACAATGGCGGCAGAAAAAACGGCCCCTGGGAATTGGTCACTGATGATACTGTTGGGCGCATGAATGTACAACTCCCAAGATATTTGGCCTGTGAAAGTTTCCTTTATCCTTTTTCTTCGGTTGGTTCAAGCTTCATGTGATATAATTGAACACATTACTTACTCTCTTTTCCCCAGTTCAGCTAGGCCTTGGTGGCGGTTCGGTTCTCACTCGATCAGTGGCTAATACCAAACGCCTTCCATTTTCACTGCTGGATCAGGAACGAAAATGGTGATGACGACGGCGACTGCTACATCTTCAGCGCCTCATCCGATTTCAGTTTTTAAATTGATCGATTTCGGTTCAGCGAGTGCCAGTTCGAAGTCGAGATCGAAGTTTTTCTTCACTCGCGCCTTTAACTCTCGCCCATTCCGCAGGTCCTTCTTCGTCAGCAACGTCTCGAGCGAGCATTCTCGGCGCTTCAATCTTTCAGCTGCCGTCCAACAAGGTGATACGCTTCATAACAGCTCTTTTCCCCCTTCACGCATTTCGTAGAAGTTATAAATTTTGATTAGCAGATTATGCGAGTCGAAATGTAGCCTTGAAATATGTACTCTCTGGAATGATACGGATTCCGAGCAGTCTCGAGAATGATACGTTTTCCGACGCTGAGATGATCAAATGTGATCAAGTTGATTTGAAAGCTGGCCACATCCGTGGCTCCCAGTTCCCCGAAACCTGCAGTATGACTCCTGCATACTTAAAGACTTACTTTAATCATCTGTTACATTTTTTTGTCTGATTGCAGAATCCTCGGAGAATCGGCTTCCTCTCTCAGAAGATGCTTCATGTATCGCATTTAGTATCAAATACAATGCAGAATTCTTACCATCATTTTCCCCTGGGCAGTTGGAACTTCCAAAAGCTTATTTGGCAACAGCACAAATTGTTCGGGAATCTCTTATAAAAAACTGGAATGCGACATACGACCTCTATGAGAGGCTGGATGTAAAGCAGGCTTACTATTTGTCGATGGAATTTTTGCAGGTTTGTTGTGTGTTCTTCAAATTTTAACCCTTTCTTTTAAGACTTTATTTGCACTTGCTATTATTTTATTCCCCAAATGTAATTTTTAGGAGCATTTTTCCTAACTCGAACTTATAATCCTACCAACATCTGAATACCTAGCAGCATCTTTAAAAATTTATGCCATTTTCTTTGTTTGTAGGGTAGAGCGCTGTCGAATGCCATTGGTAATTTAGAGCTGACCGGTCCTTATGCAGAGGCTTTGTCAAAGCTCGGACACAACTTAGAAAATGTGGCTTCCCAGGTATGGTTCTTTTAACTGTCTTCTAAGGCTAGTCATAATATTTTTGCAACTGAACTATAAATCTTTCATGGGAAGTAGTAGCATTGCATAGACGGATGCAATTAAAAAAGGCTATTCATTAGTTTGACAGTAGTGAGCTTGGAGGGTTGTTAGTTGAACTGAAAGTTATAGGCTCTATTGGTTTAGTCTTACACCTTCTCCTTACAGGCTAATCTGCAGACTTAGTGAAACGCCATAGTCTAGTTATGAATTAGAAATCGCATTTTGTTAAACAGTCGGGTGCAATGTGCCTTGGCAACTGAGCATGGGATCAGCAAACCCCTGGGGGTACTTATCTACTACCTATTGTTCTACCATGTGCGTTTTTGATAAAGTTCAGTGGCCAAACTATAGGAGCCGGATGCTGCACTTGGAAATGGAGGTCTTGGGCGACTGGCTTCTTGCTTTTTGGATTCTCTAGCAACTTTAGACTATCCAGCATGGGGCTATGGACTAAGGTACAAGTATGGATTGTTCAAACAACTGATTACAAAAGATGGTCAAGAAGAAGTGGCTGAAAATTGGCTTGAGGTGTGTTCACTTCCGGTCACTACCTATCGATTCATTTTGATTACATAAAACTTTGAGTGAACATTTAGATGGTAATCTACGTTCTCTTTTCAGATGGGAAATCCTTGGGAAATAGTGAGGAACGATGTCATATATCCTGTGAAGTTTTATGGCAAGGTGGTTTCCGATGCAGATGGTAAAAGACACTGGATTGGTGGAGAAGACATAAATGCTGTTGCCCATGATGTCCCAATACCAGGATATAAGACAAGAACCACGATTAACCTACGACTTTGGTCAACTAAAGCCTCATCAAATGATTTTGATTTGGATGCTTTTAATGATGGAGACCACACAAAAGCATACAAAGCCCTAGCAGATGCTGAGAAGGTTTTAGCTGTTCACAATTGTTGTGGCATAATGCTTTTGATATTAATTATAATTTGTGTCCTCGTATTCTATTATGTCCCATCATTGTGCTGCCGTCTTATTAAGTTCAGTCAGATTTTTTCTTCTGGCAGTTGGCTGTTACATTTGAGCTTTCTAGTCAGATTGTCTTCCAACAACTTTCAGAAATCTCAGTTTTTCCTATGTGCATTGCTTGTATAATTTGATGATGCTATTATTTGATATGTGCACAAGTTTAGGAAATTTGTAAACATTCATGTCATTTTGTGCTTTCTTTCTATTGCAGATTTGCCATGTTCTTTACCCTGGAGATGCCTCGGAGGAGGGGAAGATTCTCCGATTAAAGCAACAATATTCATTGTGTTCTGCTTCTCTCCAAGATATTATTGCACGGTTTGAGAGTAGATCAGGCTCTAATATTAACTGGGGAAATTTTCCTGAGAAAGTAGCAGTTCAGATGAACGATACTCATCCAACGCTCTGCATCCCCGAGCTGATGCGAGTTTTGATGGACTTGAAAGGTTTAAACTGGAATAATGCCTGGAACATCACCAAGAGGTAATCCGTTTGAGGCTCTAATATTAACTGGGGAAACCTTCTTAATTGTTTCACGTTGTGCCTTTTGGTACATTCCAGATATGTACTACCTTGTTTCAGTTGCTTTAGTGATTAAGTAATAATAACATGCTTAAACTGGCTAAAACTTTATTCTAGAGGATTTGTTTTTTTATATAAATTCTTAACTTATTATTATTTTGCAAAACACACATTGGATGACCTTTGGTTTAATGATGTGCCCCCAAGATATTTTGATTTTGTTTTCTTCTTATGCCAGTGATATATCCATTTTTTTTGCATCCTCTTGAACTACTATTTCGAACAACCATATTATGGTTTTGCAAGTTATGTTGATTTTGCTTCCTTTTCAGAATAACTCCAGTTGCGTTCGACTTGTAATTGCAAAAAAGTAGTATTCCGCTTTTCCCATCAATAAGAGCAGACAACATTCTTATTGCTTTGACCACAACTTGTGAATCATTAGTTATATCTTATTTGAGTTTTTGTGGTCATGGACACATAACTATCATTTTTTATTCCGGAAATTCTATGATCATTGTTGAAGTGAAATTGCTGATTAAATCAGCACATGGAATTATAAGGACAACAATTCTATGAAGATAAAAAAGAATCATGTGTTTTTCTGCTGCTTTCATGGTTCCTGTTCTAGTATTTGCTCCATGGAGTTGAGCACTGTTAACTCCAATAAATTTCAATTTTTATATTATATTACGCTTAATTGGCGACGGGGAACAATGATGCAACAGATTTGAAAGTTTTTCTTCTGACTGACTTTGTAATTTTAATTTGGCATACCTTCTTGTCTCTGATTTGTTGTGGTGTGAATGTCTCTTTACCACATCCACCACTTTTATATACTAGAACTGTGGCGTATACAAACCATACAGTTCTACCAGAAGCCTTGGAGAAGTGGAGTTTAGAGCTTATGCAGAAACTGCTACCTCGACACGTTGAGATCATAAAAACTATTGATGAACAGGTAACACTAAGTACATCTGTGATTAAATGCTGTTTCTTGTGAAACATGTACACTATTTACTATCTTAGTATTCATCTTCTACAGCTTATAAGCGAGATTGTTTCGGAGTATGGTAAAGAAGACACAGAAATGCTGGAGAAGAAACTAAAAGAAATGAGAGTGTTGGAAAATGTTGATCTGCCCGAGATCTTTGCTGATTTAATTGTAAAACCTCAGGAAACCTCTGTTGATGTTTCCATTATAAAACTAAAAAAACCTCCTGCAGAAACTGAATCAGTTTATGTAAGGGATGAATCAGAGGATGGTTGCCCTGAGGAGGAAGAGGAGGAGGAGGAGAAGGTTGTGAAACCACCACCTCCAAAAATGGTTCGCATGGCTAATCTTTGTGTTGTCGGTGGTCATGCTGTAAATGGAGTTGCTGAAATACACAGTGAAATCGTGAAGGACGAAGTCTTTAACTCTTTTTACAAGGTGTTGTCCACCTTTCTGATTATGATATTCAGTGAATTGATGTCTACTGGCAAAATATTTTCTAAACCATTTTGTAACCGTGTTCAGTTTATTGCAAAATACTTTTATTTATCTTTGAACTTGGTGCACGAATTTGTGGCAGTTGTGGCCTAAGAAATTCCAAAACAAGACGAATGGGGTTACACCAAGAAGGTGGATCCGTTTCTGCAATCCTGCGTTGAGCAAAATTATTACTGAGTGGACTGGCTCTGAAGATTGGGTGTTGAACACTGAAAGACTAGCAGAATTAAGGAAGGTAAGTTATCTTCCCACGTATCGAATCTTACTGGATCCTACATACTTCGTATAGCATATTTGGCAGTTTTTTGTAAGTTGGCTTACTATCCTGTCGTGGACTCATGGGAAGGAAGCATCTGACCATGGTGGAAGCATTCTAGCTTAGTACCTAAAATGTGGCTGAAAGATCTTCTTGATCTTTACTTGCACATGCTTTCAGTTTTCTCGTTTTTTTTAAAGATAATTTTGAGTGTTTGGAAGTCCATAAGAAGCTTACGCCCATATGTGTTTGTACATCTGACATGAGCATTTCTTTTATTTACGTATAACTTGAGTGGAATTTGCTAGGTCCTATTCTTCTACATTCAAGTAAGTCGTCTATCTGAACTAAATGTGTTATTTTCATGCATGTAGTTTGCAGATAACAAGGATCTCCAAAATCAGTGGAGGTCAGCAAAAAGGGAAAACAAAATGAAGGTTGTCTCATTCATCAAAGAAAAGACTGGGTATACTGTGAGCCCTGACTCAATGTTTGATATCCAGGTAAATAATTTCAGTCGAACAACATAGGTGTTATGATTTAACAACTGTGGCAAGTTGTCTGGACTTGTCATCTTAAGCGGAAGACCATCATCTACAGAATTTAACGAGAACTAAAGTAGCCGCCATAAATTAGGTCATCTAAATGGAACAAACGCTAGGAGAAACTTAGGAATGGGAAGATCAGAGATGGGAGGAGTGAAAAAGAATGAAAGAATTAAAGGAGAGACATGAGGGATGTATGTAATTAACAGCACTAGAACCTAGGAAATTGAAATGATTGTTCTGACTGATGAAACTTCCTCATAAATCATAGATACAGGATTCTTCTTCACTACTAGCTGGGATTGCTCTAACTGATCTTTGTTTGTTTTACTATGCTAAGGTGAAGCGCATTCATGAGTACAAGCGACAGTTGCTGAATATTTTAGGCATTGTTTACCGCTACAAGAAGATGAAAGAAAGTACTGTGGAAGAAAGGAAAAACATGTATGCTCCTCGAGTATGTATATTCGGGGGGAAAGCGTTTGCTACATATGTTCAAGCAAAGAGAATTGTGAAGTTCATAACAGATGTTGGTGCTACCATTAATCACGACCCTGAGATTGGTGACTTGTTGAAGGTACATAGACATCAGTCCAACTTTCATGTCTAAGCAAATAAATCAATTAGAAGTCATCAGTCAATTTAAGTAGAGTTCGTTTTTGATGTTTTGTCAAAACACCAGGTGATATTCATCCCTGATTACAATGTCAGTGTTGCTGAATTGCTTATTCCAGCGAGTGAGCTGTCACAACATATTAGGTAAGTCTCATATATGCATCTCCCTTCCTTACTTTGAATCCAGTTGGTCGGATATGTGACTATAAGAGCATTCTGAATTGGCAGAGGAGTTTATATTTTACACGGATGTTTGAATTGATATTAGAGTATCGTATAGGTTTACAACTAGTTAATCCCACTTATATATATCATGTGACAAAGTGATCCTCTGGAAAGTGCACCATATATATTATATGGAATCTAGACTCCACACCAAGAGTACACTTGGTTTGGAAATTGACATGGAGCGGAACGGTTCTGTTTTGCTCCCACAATTTTCTCCTTATTCTGTAGATTCATAACCACGCTAACAAACATAGGTTTGGTTGTGATTCCCCCATGTAAGCTGCTTCTAATTCGGTTTCATTGCTTGTATTGCTGCAGCACTGCGGGTATGGAAGCAAGTGGAACCAGCAATATGAAGTTCGCAATGAATGGATGTGTTTTAATAGGGACTTTAGATGGGGCTAATGTCGAAATAAGACAAGAGGTTGGAGAAGACAATTTCTTCCTCTTTGGTGCTCGAGCAAACGAGATTGCAGGATTGAGGAAGGAAAGAACCGATGGCAAGGTATTTTGTTTCTTCGTTGATTTTGGTTGATGGATGATGATGGCATTTGGCTAACCATAGTTTTATCGTCGAATCTGATAACGTTGTATAGTTCATTGCGGACCCACGATTCGAAGAAGTGAAGGATTATGTGAGGAGTGGTATATTTGGTGGTAACAATTACGACGAACTGCTTGGATCGTTGGAAGGGAATGAAGGGTTTGGTAGGGGTGATTATTTCCTTGTAGGCAAGGATTTTCCTAGCTACATTGAATGCCAGGATGAGGTGGACTTGGCATATCGAGATAAAAAGGTGCGTTTTCTTCTTCATGCCCAGCGTAAGATTCCAAATCCAAGCACATAAACTTGTAATGAACATAAATTGTGGGCGTGTGATGTTTAATTGTTGCAGAGATGGACGAGAATGTCGATCCTGAATACGGCAGGCTCGTACAAGTTCAGCAGCGACAGAACGATCCACGAGTATGCCAAAGATATTTGGAACATCAAAGCTGTTAATGTCGAGTAAGCTTAGGTAGCTAGCTAGCTGTGGTAGGGAAACTGGCCACATTTTGGTTGAGAACTTTGAGCCAATTTTCAGACAATTCTTTTCAAATAATGCTTCTCTCTTGTTACGAGACGAGAGGAAATCAAAATGGCCGTTGCATGCGGCCAAACTTTCCACAAATGTGTCAATTCTTCTAGCCACTTTCTATGGTTATGGCTATTAGTATTAGATGAATCATATACAATACCAAAATAAAAAGGTCTGATCGGTAGGATTACAAATCAGCTCTCTTTAAAGTTGAGTCAAAGTTGAGCATATTCATTAGGAATGAAAAATTGGGCCGTAGACATTACATAAAACAAAACAAAGTTTTAGAGGTTAGAGCTATTTTTTTATAAAACCGAGGAGCATTAACTCTTACCTTTTATTAATAACCGAACGAGGTTGGAAAACACCAAGTAAATCATATAAAATATGCAAAAATAAAGTAGGATCACAAGTGGAAATTGAATGAACCTCAATAAGTAATTTGTGACCAAGGCTGATTAATTAAGAAATCTGTTGCCCAGTTGTATTTGCCGATAAATATACTCAACTGTCACCGTCTAGTCACGATCAACTGATTAAGTTTTTTTCTCCGAAAATTTATTGGTTAAGTTTACTTTGTGAATACGTGCCTCGGTTATCAATTTCCGCAGTAGATGCAGTTTGTAAGTTGGTTATGAACTATGTGCTCTTTGTTATTAGATTAACCAACGTAACACACACAGAAAAGATAGTTAACGAACAAGCTAAGGAACAATGACTTGTTTCCATTTCTTCAGTTTTGCTCGGTTATACCAAATTAACCCAACTTCTTCTTATGATAAAAGTCTGTCCATCTTGAGTTGCATGCATGCAAATACCTCCATATATACTTTCCTTCTTCAATCAATCTTCTTTCTTCCTCTTCATACCTTCGTAAGAACTATTTACTCAATCAACGACGGCTCTTCGAACCAAAGAAGAAAGACACAAAATACACCATGGACAGCAATCATAGCAACGATGATGCACAACGAGGAGATCAAAGCTTAGACAATGACGGCAAGATCGAGGAGGGTTCAATCAAGAGCGATAGTAGCAGCGTAAAATCTTCCCCACCGCGACCATCAACACCCTCATCTTGTTCCGAAGAACCCACCACCACAGCCAGTACCACGCCCGATGGGTACGATTCCGAGAGGATTCCATCGAGCGTGTTCGCGTCGAAATCTGGCAATGGAATCGACTGGAGCAACGCGTCCAACGAGTCGTTGTTCAGCATCTACATGGGCAACAACAGCTTTTCCAGGGACCAAATCGCCATGTTGTACAAATCCGGAGAACTCCCCATGCTTGACCAACCTCCGTCGTCCCCATCCACGTGGCAGCCTCCGCTTCCCCCTTCCAGCCCTCTCCGAAGGAATGCACCAATCAACATCGTGCATGTTCATGTTCATGTTCCTGCCAATAACAACAACAACAACGACGACGATAACAACATTAATAATGACAATAATAATTTTATAACCACAACTGTCCCACCGCAAGTAGTATTGCCTCCGTCGCCTCCCGCCGTCAACAGCACGCCGCCCGTTACCCGGAATTCCACCACGAGCAGTACCCGTTCTTTCCAGTTCCCGATGTAAGTACTCTGAACTAATTGATCCTCTTTTTTGGTCCTTCTAAACAGGATTTAATATGATATTCGAAGTTCTTCTCCTCTAACTAGCTACGTTTTTTTAAACAATCGTCCCTCCTATTTACTTCCTATTCAGACTTCGGACTAAATAATCTATTAAATTTAATTCAGTTTCTACTCACATACCATATTTAGAAAAAATAAATAAAACTAAATGGATTTGTCGGCCTTTAAAAAAATCAAAATTCGATATAAATTCGATATAATAACTAATGACTGTGTGGATGTATTATTTTCAGATTTCCACAAGAACAAATGGAAAGAAATAGCACTCAGAAAGTGGGAGCTGTAGATCAAAATTCAGATAAGAAATCAGAGGATGAAGATCAGAGGACAGGTGATGAGGATGAGAAACAAGCTGCTGTAGCAGCAGGGGAACAACAACAGCAAAATCAACCAGAAAAAGGAGGAGCAGCATGGAAAAGTTGCTTCGGGTTGATTTCTTGCTTCTCATGCTTACCCTGCTGCTTTCCCAAACCTAATGATAATAACAATAATAATCCACCATCATCTTCCTGACAACAACAACAACAACAAAACAATAATAATTCATGATCATCACAAGACTGGATTCTTGCTACTGACGTACATTACTGCCATCTGCTGCAATATATCTTTGCTTGCTTGTACTCCTCGGATCTATTATGAAATGAATTTCTGTTATTGTGTTGAATTATTGAAGTTTAACATTGTTTTATGAAGATGGTGGATGCAGAGGAATTTTAAGGCCTTATCTGCCAATTAAAATAATTAATTAGGATGGCTGAATTAAAAAGTAAATAAAATCAGAATCATAAAACAATGACGGTTTGCAACTGCCAATTAAGTTAATTAATACTTCCAACAAAGTGGGATCAGAGAATTGAACTTTTCATTTCTATAAAAAAACTTACCAAGATGGCTAACAATTCACATGCCATTTTTCAAGTCCCTCTCCTTAGCAAGACCAACTATATGAGTTGGTGTCTCCGCGTGAAAGTGTTGCTAGGATCGCAAGATGTATGGGATATCGTAGAAAAAGGTTACGATATTCTAGTTGAAGATTTCGAGATATATTCTGCTGAAAAGGAGGTTCTACAGAAAGGCCGTAAAAGTGATCAGAAGGCGCTGGCCATTATTCATCAAAGTCTTGATGATTTCTTGTTCGAAAAAAGTGGCGGAAGCAACAACCTCTAAGCAAGCGTGAGATATTTTTCAGGTATCCCTCCAAGGTGAAGATAAAGTGAAGAAGGTTCGACTTCAGACGTTGCGAGGAGATTTCGAGTCATTGAAGATGAAGGAGGGTAAATCGGTGCTGGACTACACATCACATGTGAAGTCTGTCGTCAACCAAATGAAGCAATATGAAGAAACCCGAGTGGTGGAAAATTCTACGAACGTTGTTGCCGAAGTTCGACTACTTGGTGGTAGCTATTGAAGAAGCGTAGGACGTCTAAAAAATGTATGTTGAAGAACTTATTGGATCGTTGCAAGCGCGAGAAGAAAGACTAGAGAAACGGAAGGAGAAACCAATTGAACAAGTCATGGCGGCACAGACAGAAACCAAGGTGAAAAAAAATTCATGAGGAGGAAGCTACTACAGAGGCCAGGGAATATGTCAAGGTTCAAGTAGCAGAGGCAGAGGAAAAGGTCGAGGAGCATACAACAAAAGAGACGGAGCAGTCGATGTCGGAAATGGATCTTCCACCCAGTCCACTAAAGAACGAGGTCGTGGACGTGGAAGAGGAAGCTGAAAACCAAATAAAGGCCGAGATAAATCCAGTGTGCAATGCTACTACTGCTCAATATAAGGACATTATGCCTCAGACTATTGGAGCTCGCCTAAGAAAGTAGAAGAAACAATAAACAAGACCGGAGAAGAAATTGTTAGTGACAACGCGTTGCTATCCTACCAGGGTGGAAAAAAGGCGAAATAAGAACACGTGGTACCTCGACAATGCAGCAAACAACCACATGTGCTAGAAGAAGGACATGATCGTGGAGATAGACGATCGGGTGAAAGGACACGTAGTGTTTGGAGGCTCGTCAAAAGTTCAAATCAAAGGAAGAGGCACAATTCTAATCCAATAAAAAGATGGTCTCACCAGTTTATTCATGATGTCTACTATGTTCCAAAAGTGACATGCAATATATTGAGTCTCGGGAAAATTATTGGAGAAGAAGTATGAAGTTCAGATGGTGGATCGATAATTGGAGCTGCGGAATGATAAGAAGGAGTTGATTGTCAAAGTCCCGATGTTCGTGAACAGAATGTTGCCCGTGAACATCCAAACAGACACGACGAAATGCTTGAAGACTTGTGTGAAGGAAGATAACTAGATCTGACATCTAAGATTTGGGCATCTAAATTTTGGAGGACTGAAATTACTAGACCAGAAGAAGATGGTGCATGGTTTACCGATCATCAATCACCCATATCAACTTTGTGAAGGATGCATCGTTGGGAAGCAGTTTCGAACAAGTTTCCTTGGGGAATCGCTATCAAGAGCGAAAGCGCCATTTGATCTAGTGCATACATACCTTTTTGGATCAATCACCCCTACGTCGTTGGGTAAGAACAAATATTTCCTATTTATTGTGACTATAACCAGAAGATGTGGGTGTATTTTTTGAAGGAAAAATTTGAAAAATTTGGAGTGTCCAAAAAGTTCAAGGCGCTTGTAGAAAATGAGAGTGGCGGCTACATCAAAACCCTGAGATCAGATAGAGGGGAGAATACATGTTTGGATATTTCAGAAGGTTTTGTGAAGAACATGGAATCCGACTCTTCCTATCTGTTCCAAGATCCCCTAAAAATGGTGTTGTAGAAAGAAAGAACAGTACTGTACTTAACATGGTGCGGAGCATGCTAAAGAGCAAAAATCTACCGAAGGAGCTATGGGTTGAAGTTGTTGACTGTGCAATCTACCTGCTGAACAGATCACCAATAAGGAGCATCTGGAATCAAACACCTCAAGAAGTATGGAGCGGACGGAAGTCGACAGTCTCTCACTTATGAGTTTTCGAAAGTGTGAGACATTTGCATGTACCAGATGAGAGAAGGACGAAGCTGGACGACAAAAGCAAAAAGTATTTGTTTGTGAGCTACTCGGAGCACTCGAAATTATACAAAATGTTCGACCCCTAACGGAGCAAGTGATCATCGAATTATTTTTTTTTGGGATTACTTGTTAAGAGAGTGAACTAATTCAAACTACAACCTCTCAGACCTTCACATTGGAAAAGCTTCACTCAAGGACTGCATATACTTTTAGCACATTCAGCAACTTTGAGAAATTCGAAACTTCTCTTACCGGAGGACCTTGAGCAGCTTCTATCCAAAATAACTATCCCTTTCCATCGAGTTTTCGAGACAAAAATACAGCTGGATCATCATGCACTTATATCTTCCGCCTCTATCAAATCCTCTGCTGGCCAATGGCATGGGACAAGTGAGTCGGAACTCTGGCTTCCTATCGATATGTTTCTCAAAGATTGCATGGACGGGTCACCATTGGTTGTAGTTTGTGCTATACAGAATCTACTTGGTATGAGTTGATTCACGAGTATTATGATGCCTGATTGCTAAAGCTATTATGGGTTTGAAAATGAATTACTGAAACCATGAAATTACTTTCAGGGCTGGTTACAGCTTTGCCGGCCTTGAATGGTTGTACATGGCATGACACCATTTTGGGACTATGCTGCTTTACGGCTTGTTCAAAGGGTACACACTCATGCTAACTGACATAATAACTAATTGCTGGCTCCATACATATTATTTATTATCTTCATTCATAAATAATACAAAGACTTGGGTTGTTCCTCACACAACTTAGTCGTTTCAGGGTTAGCTTTTTTCTGATGGAATCAGAACATTCTTTCTCATACCATGTTAGTTCCTTGTCTTTCTTATTGAGCTTTGTGCTTGTTCCTGTATTCATTTGCTTTTCGCTGACGTCATTTTCACTTTGATCCTCACAGTCGTAGGATAGTCCTTCCGTTCATTATATATTTGAGGGAGAGTGATTTAATATCCAGTAAAATTTGGTATGGTTTCTAAGAATTTTGTGATGATCCATTTCGAATAAGGCATTAGCTATTGGATACCTTCTCGATTTGTATCTATTTCTGAATTTGTATCTATTTGTTGGTTTTTAAGGGAAGAGATTCCTGTTAGGGTCCTGTTCCTCGTCTTCATACCTGCCTCTGCTTGTTACTCTCTATCACAACACATGTGGTGACTGAAATTATTGAGATGAAGGGAGTGAACCGGTTGATGACACTGCATGCCACCCCACTGCTCAAATCAAAGAGAAACAGGGCCAAGGCACATGCCGTCAAGGTCTCATTACCGCGTTACAGTCACTGGGTGATTATGAAGCCTTGCTCACTCCACCTCATTCTATTATTTCCATGGCAAATCAGGCTGCTGCCAATGCGGTAGTATCTGTTTCCGGCCTTGCTGCTAATAATGGCTATTATGAAAACTTGAGCATGAATGACATGCCGCTTGATTGTTGTAAGTAATCATCTAATTCATTTGTTTGAATCTTGTTGTTCCAACTGAAAAGGTGGAGTTTGTTGCCTTATAATTTACCTTGTCATTTAACACAAATGAATAAGAAAATGGAGGTAAGATAAAAAGGTGGCAGCTCTTTGAAAAACGTCTCCCTTTTTCTTCTTGGCGTTGTCTCTTCGTAGCTCTGCTAGTTTCTGGTTTACAATAGTGGAGCTCTTGATCTTATTTCTCTTTGTATGGTGTAGTTTACTCTGTTCTTTTTTCTTGTGTGTGCTGCTTAATGAAGCGGGTAACCTGAGGCATCTAATAGTTGAAGCTTGTATTGCAAGAAATGTGTTGGACACATCCGCATACTTGTGGCCAGGCTATGTTGGAGTGTGCACTAGTCACGTTCCTAGCCAAATGCATGGCTGGTCATCATTGATGAAATGATCGCCAATGACACCTGCAATGATAAGCATCTTGGTGGCAACTCCAGCTTCCTGGTACGTTGATTTATCAGTTCCTATTGCATACCCTCTTATCTATATGAAACATTTTGGGTGCTTTCTAAGCATTTGTTTGGTACTAGCTGGAATTCTTGGGCTGAAAAAGGACCATGTCGGCATGTGGGTTCTTTCTTCAGATGTTTACTGTTGGTTTCTTTTCATGAGAAAAGTCAGTTACCGCATCTTGAATGAGTTTCAATGCCAATTCTATTATATCCCAATACTACTTGTAATTTTGTTTTTTCCTTTTCGTTTATTCATATGCTTTTTCATTCTTAAGTGGAAACATTTCGCTCCTGCCTTTTGGTAAATTGGTTAGCATAACATTTTTTCAGTTTGGGATGTGATAATAGCGACCAATGCTTGATGCAAAGGTCTTAAAATTCTTAGTTTTTTTTTAAATTATCTTGTATTTGTTTTAATTTACAAGTGATATGGAGACTGAATTTAAGCTCCTGGGTTTAATGGAAGCTTACTAGAGAAAATATTTGAGATTGCTGTCAATGTCTCCGATGATGAGAAGATATCAGCTGCTACCTTATTGTGTGGGGCATCTCTTGTTCGTGGTTTGAATGTGCAGGCATTGCAGGAAACTCAATTTGATTCACCACTAACAAAACACATAACAGATGTGTGTGTTCCGGAGGTTCTTATTCAGCCTATACTGTTATGCTGACCACTATCTGCAATAGGCAGGAGCACACTATACCATTTATCATTAAATTCATGCTATGTTGTTTTATGTTCTTCTTCTTCGAATGTCATCGGCAGACTGTTCATAGATATTATCCTTACATGGCATGGTGGGTTGATATTCTTCCGTTGTCCGAACTGTATCTTTGTCAAACTTGTCAGCCAGTGTACCTTTATAACGATGTGTTAATGATGGATACAAAATTAATTGAACGCATAAACTACTGCACAGTCTGAGAAATCTATAAGGATACTATCCTGATGAACTACATTTTATCGGCAGGCTCCTTTGCTTGCAGGTGCACTGATGCCCATCTGTGAGGTCTTTGGATCAGCTGCTCCTGAAACCTCCTGGACTCTTCCAACAGGGGAAGAAGTCAGCTGTCATGATGTCTTTTCATGTGCATTCTCGCTTTTAGTGAGATTGTGGAGATTCCAATTTCCTCCTTTGGAGCAAGTAACGGGGGGTTTTACTGTGGGCAGTCTGGAAACGTGCAGATTATCCTGCAAAATTTGGTTGCTATTTCTGATTTATGTCTGAAGGTGACTCAGTTTTTTGTTTCTCGCAGGTCTTAGAGTTCTTGCTGATTTTCTACCAGCAACTTTGGCCACAATAACAAGCTTCTTTTCTGCTGAAGTTACAAGGGGCGTATGGAAGCCTGCTTGTATGAATAGAAGTGATTGGCGAAGCCCGTCTGCAAATCTGGCCTCTGTAGAGCAGCAAATAAAGAATATACTAGCAGCCACTGGAGTTGACGTGCCAAGCCTTGCCATAGGTAATTCGCTGGTGTTGTGACAGAATTGTTATTGCTTCTCTATTATGGTTTGGGTTCTGGTTCAAAGCAAATGACTAAGGATTTGTACACGCTAGGCATGGCTCCAACCGACATTTCCAGCACTAGCGGCGTCGGTGCCCTCCTAGGCCACGGTTTCGGCTCTCGCCGTTCCGGCGGTACTATATCCCCGGTCGCCCCCGGGATACTCTACCTAAAAGTGCACCGAGCAATCAGGGATGTCATGTTGATGACAGAACAAATCCTGTCTCTTCTTATGGATTCCGTCAGAGAGATTGCAAGCAGTGGCTTACCCAAAGACCCTGCATCAAAATTGAGAAACACCAAGCACGGAATAATGAGGTATGGCCAGCTCTCCATAGCCGGCGCGATGAGACGTCTCAAACTCGCAGCATCACTCGGAGCTTCGTTGGTGTGGATTACAGGCGGGCCGAATTTAGTTCAGTCCCTGATGAAAGAAACCTTACCTTCTTGGTTCATATCAGAACACAGTGAGGAGGAGTCCGGAAGAACTAGTGAGATGGTTGCCACGCTGGGAGGGTACGGCCTGGCATATTTTGCATTGATGTGCGGGACATTTGCGTGGGGGGTTTTTTCTACGTCTGCAGCATCGACAAGACGGCCAAAAGTTTTGTCGGCACACTTGGAGTTTCTGGCGAGTGCATTGGACGGGAAAGTATCACGGGGTTGTGACTGGAAGACGGCGCAGGCATACGTAACCGTGCTTGTGGGGCTAATGGTGGCTTGCACGCCGAAATGGGTGAAAGAAGTGGACGCGGGTACACTTAAGAGGCCTAGCAAAGGGTTGAGCCAGCTGAACGAGACGGAACTCGCGCTGTCCTTGTTGGGATGTGGTGGGGTTGGCGCCATGGGTAGAGGACTTGCCGGCGAGATATTGTTGGAGGGCAGATCATGTGGCTCTTGCGAATTCCATTATTTTGATTGAAGGACTTGCCGGCGAGGGGATGGACATGATCATAAGAATAATGAAAATTGAGGCATGGATGAGGATGAATGATTGAACTCCACAGATGCCTTAACTTAACATATTTGTATAAAAACCTTTAATCTGCAAACCATTTTCTAATTTCGGATATGCAGACCGCGATAGAAGATTCGAGTTACTTAGTTACCTTATTTATAACTCATTCCTTATTGCAATCCAAATTCGATATTCCTAATTTGATAATACCCCAAATATACTCTTCTCCAACGAAAAATGGGTTAACAAAGTGTCCGTGCTTCTACTTCTCAACAATAACCCTCATGAAACATTAAGCTTTTACAAGGAACCGTTCCTAATTATCAAAAGGAACTTCTTTCACCATCTTCAGTCAATAAGAACTTGGATTACCAAATGGTTAAATTTACAAGCTTTGGTGATATTACTGTCAGTATACTTATTTGGGTGATCGGTTATGTAACTATCCCCAGTTTAGACGACAGAAGATAAGTTCCTGAAGCGTTGTTTTTTTTTTTTCAGTTTCTGACCTCTCTCTGGACTTGAGTTCGTCACTGGCTCACTCCCCGTGCCTCTGGATTTTCAGGTATGGCCCTCAGGACTTTGCTATAAATTTCATCCGTTTAGATCGCTCATGAACCCTAGATTGACTTCCCGAATTTTATCACATTTCCAGCCTCAAGTTTAGGACGAAGCTAAAATCTCAGAAAAATAGTAGAAAGGACACACAGGTGCGAAGATGATCAAACCCCAAAATTGAAGCCCGATCAGTAGTTTTCTTCAAAACTGTGCAAAAAGTCCGTAATGATTTGATTGTACGCAGTCCTCCAAATGTAAAGATGGGATTCGGTTTTCCTAACGATTTGTATGGTTAGGTTTGGGTGCCCTAATGCCCTAATGTCACAATTGCTCTCCTCTGATTTTGGGTGGGGGGGGGGGGGTTTCCCTGGTGGGAACACTGAATTTGTAAGATATGTCGTTGAGCAGGGAGCAGACGAGGAGGTATACAATGTGATCGACCTAATTTTCCAACTCCAAGCTTCCACCAGGTTATTTCTCTGCGGAAGGTGATTTGATTAATAGTCTGCTGTTCGGTTGAAGATGAGAGAATCATGCACTGCATGGCCGAGTCTTCATGGCAGCATGTCCAGGTATGGCAAAAATAGTAGTTGACTTCAATTCATCATAATGTTCATGGTAGACTCCTAAATTTTCTGATTTCAAGTCTGGTAATTTATCTACTTGGAGCATATTAGAGATCAGGAGTTATTTTCTAATTTGTTTATGCCTTTGTTTAAAGAGTATGTTCACGGTTGTCGCGTAATTGGAGATGAATGGGCAGATGAGATGTCGACTACTAAAATGGCAACACACTCTTTGGTTTCTGCACTTGCCGGTTCTTGCTGCCAAATTGTTGCCATGCAATAAATAATATCCATATATATATAATCAGGAGTTAATACAAAAATATAATCCCCATGCCAATTCCCAGTTGTATTTATCTTATGCATCTATCTCACTCTTGTACGTGTGGGGGATAGTAACCACTATACCAAATGGGAAGTTTGAAAACTTTTGCGTTATTCTATTTTGCAGGCCTTCTTCTGGTTGTTGTTCATGTCTCCAAGACAGATGCTCAGAGACATCGCCCCCCACTCTGCTCACAACAGTTTTCCCTTGCAAACTACGCTTGCGCAAATCTCCCATTCATGCCGTTATTTTCAGCCGCTCATTCCCCACCGTCAGATGCTCCCCCCTCATCTTCGAAAGTCACAACGACTGCTTCTCCTCCTCCTCCATCAACAACTGAAACGACCAGTCCGCCCTCTCCTCCCGCCCTTCCTGGGAGGAGAGGCGGCAGGCACAGGCATAGTGGGCACCGCCGGCATCCCCGTGTTGGTGATGACGGCAGTGGTGATGGTGATGACGTTCCTGCTGCTGGACCTCCAGCTTCGCCTGCAGAAGAGAATTGTTGCAGGTGGCTGAAAGAGATGGATTCGGAATGTGTGTGTGATGTTTTGGTTCGTTTGCCCCCTTTCCTCGCGAAACCTTCTCATGTGTACTCTGTCCATGTCTATGACGGCTGCATTGTCACTTTCTCTTGCTCTGGCCGAATAGTGCCTTGAAACTAAGAGGAGGATTACGCCTTGTAGCAGCAGAATCCAGTAGCGAACCTCTGTCTCGAATAATATCTGATGTAATACTGATAAAATCACCAGAGTACTCTCCTGTAACGGTTCACAGGGGTCTTTTCCTTGGTTATATGGTGAATATATAAACTTTGTGACAATTTTGCGGATTGTTTATGGGAGGGGGAACATATTGGTCATACATGGAGACAGCGAAAAGTCTACTGCTTTTACTCGTTCTACAGTCTGTATCCACGCAAGCTCTGATTGTAGCTTACCAGATAACTGATCGACTGGATTTGTCGAAAACTCGTTTTAAATTCGAACAGCTAATGTATACGGTATATAGCTTGATCAGTTAGATTATGCTAAGCTTTTATTGTATATATTGTATGTTCGTTAGTATTATAAGACTCTGAGATGGAAATGTTCAGAGCCTCCTCAACTGACCAGAAGCTTGATTTCTACTTATTCAAGAACAGCAAGCAGCTTGTGAAACTAACCCCTTAAGGTAACTCTCTTATACATTAAAATAATCCTTGTTCATTTCTTTCATCACTTATCTTCAGGCTCACCTAACCACCTTTGAGTTTCAATTTTTGAATGCAGTTCATTGACAAACTTTGCATTGTTTCCTTTTTCCATTAAGCATGCAAAGATTTTGTCTGATTTAAGTCTAACAAAACATATATACATATAGGTAAGAGACATATTTATGAATGAATGCATATGGAGATGAAGAGATTATGTTTATCATTGTCCAATTCCAAATGAGGGCTGTGATGTTATTGCTGCTATCTTGTGAAGCATTGCTAACCACTACTCTTTCTTTCCCAACTAATCCTCCCCCTCCTGCTCCTCCTATCCCGCCTCGCCGTTTGGGACCCGTGTGCCTCTCCCAGCTCGCGCTCGCCAACTATGCTTGTGCATCCGTCATTCCTGGTCTTCCGGCCTTCTCCAATGCCCCACCAACTCAACCTGGCACTTGCACCACTCCTCCTTGTACAATATCAGGCATTGTTCACTTGTCACAACGCGATGATGACTATGACGATAATGAAGAAGAAGCACGAGCAAAAAGTTGGAGACATCATCATAACCAGCATCATCCCCACCATTACAGTCGTAATGTACATGAAAGTGGACACCACAATGACGAGAATGATGTTGACCACAATGTCGATGATGATTATGGGGACGACAGGGTGGGAAGGGAGTTGGGGCTCTCACCGGCAGAGAGCAACTGTTGCAAGTGGGTTTCACATGTTGATGACCAATGCGTTTACAACTTGTTGTCTTGGTTTCCCGCTTCGGGGGGAAACCCGATCCGTGAGTACACTCTCATTGCTAGAGAGTGGCTCAAAGTTACTTGCGTTGGAAGGCGTAGAAGACCATGATCATCGTCGTCGACTCGTCGTCATGGGTCTACTTTGAATCAATAGTAGTAGCCAGTGAAGATGAATGTTGGAAAAAAACCAAGATGGAATAACCCCGAGATCAATCGCTGAGTGATATTCTTGTCCACGTAGTCCTAACCCACAAACCAATACTTAATGATTTATTGTGGTAATGCTTATAATTTTATAATTTGGATTCAAAGTTTGAAATATCACTGAAACCTTTTTGAAATGAAAAAAATATTATATTATTAGTATTCATGTGTGAGATGTATTGAATTCAAACCTCATGATCTTCATATTATCAGAATATAACGTGTAATTAATTACGCTATTCAACAACGCATTAAACATGCACAACGCGAAAACCAATACCCATTAAGCCCATAGATTTGACAATAACCAACCATCCAAACTAGCCGAACGAACCAACTCATTCTCGGATTCAACTTCCTATATAAAAGAGATCACTCACTCTCATAACTTCCCAAACTTCCTTCAAACTTCTATCTTGTCAAATATGCTAATAAGTAATGGTTCTGTTCCATTAGAGTAGTTTTAGTGATTTTGAGGTTAATTTGATCTTGGATTATTTTGATGACATGACATAGGCATTAGATAGAGAATTGACGGAATGACCAAAATGCAACAAATTGAATAGGTAAATGATGTCTAGGCTACATTGGATAGGGTAAGTTACCAAATATCACACGACGAATAGTTAAATGACCAAAGTTGCTAATTATCCCATCTGTGGGAGTTATCTACGTCAAAAAGAAAAAGAAGAAGAAAATTAAACTACAGCCCCCGAAGTGCACAGTAGCCTTCCCCTCCCTGAGAAGAAAAGAAAAGAAGAAGAAGCTGTCGCTTCATCTTCCTTCCCCCCCCCCCCCCCCCCCCCCCCAAACTTTCCCCAATTGGACTCTTCACAGTTCACGCTGCATCCCCTCCCCTCCCCTTTCTCTCTATTTCTATCTCTGCCCGTTCCATCAGAGCTTTTAGGGTTTCTTTAAAGCACACTGGACAACTCATTCCTCCACCACCAGGCTCCTCCTGCTCTTCAATGCCTGATAATAGCTTCATCTCTTCACGATTTCGAAACCCTAGACACTGCCCGGCTTGCTTCGTTCGTCGGCCGATTTTCTCAACTTTTCAGACTGACCACTTTTGATCAAGCCTTTAATCCCGAAATTTGATCCACTCCACGCCCTGAGTGGATTCTGGATGGCGCCTAGCCGGAGAAGAGGCGCCGGCAGAGGCTCGGCAGCTGCCGCCCGTCGCCAATGGAAAGTCGGTGACCTTGTCCTTGCTAAACTCAAAGGTTTTCCTGCCTGGCCTGCCACGGTATGCCCCTTGCTTTGTCCATTCTTCTATTATCATGTAATTATTTGTGGATGAGATTGTGTTTCTTTGCTTTCGTGGTGCTCGGTAGGTTGTGTTTGACTGTTCTTCAGCTTTAGTGTCTTCGGCTCGATTGTCCACAGGAACTGTTTAGGTGTATACTACGTGGGGACTTTAATTTGTAGCTATTGTAGATGACTTGAGGATTATGTTATTCTTTAGAACTTCGTTCTGAGGATGTGCGATTGCTTACTGCTAGTTGTGTACTTGAGTGTTGTTTGTTAGGCTTTAGTTATCGATTTCACGATTTTGTTATTATTCAGTTTAACCGGTTTCTTTACCAGTCTGTCTTGGGTTAGGATTATACATCTATATCCTCTTATGAGGTATTTTGTGGATATGTAAGGCTTGTTTCACTAACGCATCCATCACATTCTAATTCTTGCTACGTTCCATATAGACTTTCATTTTGCTTGCTGTGTTTCTCTTGCTGTGGTGCCAGGTGAGCGAGCCACAGAAATGGGGTTATAAATCGGATTTGAAGAGAATACTTGTACAATTTTTTGGGACTCAGCAAATGTGAGTATTAATCTGTTAGCTCTCTGAATCTAAGCTCGATTTTTCCACATTTGGGTTTTCCTGATTCTCTGATTAACTAAAAGCAATATCTACTTGTGTGAATATTAGGTCTTGTTAGGTTACCCTTTCTTAGGGCTGTTCTCGCTGTACTATTTGCGTGCGTAGCATATCACAATACTTTCATTGTCCTAGGGGCATAACTTGTTTGCTTCATTTGACATCCACTTGTTTACATGTTGCATTATGGCCAATGTACTATTCGGCTATCCACCAGGGAAACATGTATCTAATAGTTGAATCAGCTAGTTCTGTAATTATGGACATATATTGCATTTCTAATATTTTCATATGCTGATTCTTGTGCACTTAGTTGTTTGTTGTGTTAGGTATATCTATACCCGAGTTTGAAATAGGTGAGTTACTTAGTCTGGTAGCCTGAGTTGCATAGTCTGTAGCCTTTAGCTTGAAGCAAGCATCAACCTTTATTTGGTCTAACAGCTACCCTTCCTTCGAAAATGCAACACAGTGCTGTACTTTTTGGCTCGCACTGCTCAACGACACTCCTCATGATGGCCATTCTTTGCTTGCTACATTTGTCACCCACTTAACAATGGTGTCCCCATGTGACCTTTAGATAGTTTCTAGATAGCCTCTATGGTAAAGTTTTATTCTCCTTGTTGCTCCCTTGGAAAGATGTGTACCCAGGTTGCTTCAACTAATGTTTTGGTAATAAGGTATAACGCCAATGTCAATTGTTTTCTCAAGTAAAAACTTAGAACGCATATAGAATTTTAAATTTTTATAAGCTCAGTCTTGTCGACCTAGTTGTCTGTGGTGTTAGCCTGTTTATAATAGTGTTTAACGCCATGCTGGTTTATATATGCCGTAAAAGAGCAGGGTATCCATGTATTCGCTATCTCACCCCCAGATTGGTGGGACTGTTGCTGGATAAGTTTTTGACATTCGTGTTATCTAAAAGTGTTCTGCTTTATGTGTGCTATGAACTCCGAGTTGTGTCCCCACGTATTTCTTTCTACCATTCCTTGAATCTGCTTTCTGAACATGCAAATACGTTGTGTTTTTCGCTAATGTAGAGCTCTCTGCTATGCTGCTGACATTGAACCATTTACGGAAGAGAAAAAGCGGTCGCTGTTGACAAAACGGCAAGGGAAGAGTGCAGATTTTGTTCGTGCTTTGGAAGAGATAATTGATAGCTTTGACAAGGCAAAGAAACAAGATCATGTTGATTTCAGTTCTGGTGAAGCACTTGTCCAGAATGAGACGACTGGGGCGGCAGTTATGCAGGTAGAAACTTTAACTTTCAGAAAAGATCCTACTGTTTCACACCATAATAGCACAGATTTTCCACCCGGTTTTTCTTCCGATGACAAAGAATCTTCGCATGAGAAGCCTGTTAGTAATTTAGAAAAGCCTATTATGGAAACTTATACGTCAAGAAAAAGGACTGGAGGTTCACGATCTAGGAAATGTGCCCCTCAACAGAAAGTACCATCACCAGAAACTTCCAAAAGCTTGCCTCAGTTGGCTTCTGTAAGTGTCCAAAACTCTGCATCATTGTCGCAGAGTTCTACAGAAAGTGTAGGGAATTTATTGAGTGATAGAACTAGAGAAGGGTCAGTTTGGAGTACCAAATGTATCAGAAAGACGCCTGATGCTGCAGAAGGTGAAAACTGGGATACTTCTGCTTTTGTTTCAAATGACAGCATTGAGTATGATGTGTCTGAAATAATAACAGCTGATTCTGATTCCTGTGGCTTAAATGATGTTGGCACTGTCGATAGTGGCTACAAACAATATTCTGTACCAGATAATGGTATAATTGTGGAAGTTGGAGCAAATATTACTGGCCTGAATTTGCAACTTATGTCTGAAAATGGAAAGGAAAGTAAGGGAGATGGAGATGAGCATCTACCACTTCTTAAAAGAGCCAGAGTTAGAATGGGGGGAGTATCATCATCGAGAGATGTGACTGTAGAGTTATCTGTTAATAAAGTGGAGCAGGTTACTTCATCTGTGAACTCTAATGTTCATTGTCCAGGAAGTATAGATTTGGCATTAAATGAGACGTCAAATACAATCCCTGGAGGTAAGATACTGCTCTCAAAGGTGAGTGATAACCAATGCTTTGGTCATCTTGCTGATGGTGAATCTGCATTGCCTCCGAGTAAACGTCTTCATCGTGCACTTGAGGCAATGTCTGCAAATGTTGCTGAAGAGACATCAACCAGGAAACAATGTACCAATGATGTTGCACCTGGGGATCTTGAAAAAATAAAGATAGTGGAGCAAAGCCAGGATTCTCTCTGCTATAGAGTTCCTGTTTTACGTTTGAGTTGTAATAAGGCTTTAGAGGTAGGTATGGGATCTTCACCTAGTGCAGATAGTTCCACTAAGACGATTGACATTTCTTATGGTAATGAAGCGTCCAAAAACGAGTTGGCAGAGAATATGGAGCATGGAAATGATATGGACATTCTGGCTCTTGAACAAAATGCTGACCGTGCTGCTCCTGTTGAAGAACAAATTTCGGGAAGTGTCATGCTTGTTGCTGAGAAGCAACCTGCTAGTCTGGAATCATATCAGATACCTTTAGAACAGCAGCAGCTGTTTATAGCTAAAGATGGAGAACCTGAAAACCAACAATCAAATGATGAGAGGACTGCTACTGGTGCTCTCCATGTCGTTGAAGTTGTTGAAGGTAATATGAAAAAATTGTGTCAGGGTACTGCAGATGACACTGAGTGTGATAATGCTGAGCCACAGATGTCCATACTTGACGATAATCATCCAGTGGATGGAGAGTAAGTACTAATTTTGCATTAGCTTCGTCGTATATCCTGTCTTTTTTATGTATTATGTTAATAGTTTTTCGATATCAGTAAATCATAATACGTTATATTGTTTTGAGTTCACATTAAATTTTGGTTATTCTCATATTTCAACTTCCTTCCTTCCAGTAAAATGAATGTGCACTTCGTCCATTTCAATCTTACCATGAGATGGCGTTAACTGTGAAGATATATTCGGAAAACATCTGCATATAAACTAGATTACCGTCGGCTGATTGACCGATCTGTTTATTTCAACAAAGATTAATGGTAACTCACCATTATATCTTTCATAAAAATAAATTTAAATCAATTTGAGTTTCTGAAATAAATTTTAGAATGGTCATGAGGATGATTAAGCATAAAACTAATTACTGTAAAAGCAGTATAGTACTTTTTTATTTACATATTAATAATTGCTCTGTTATTTCTTGAAATAAATTAACCACTACTCTGTTTCATTTACGGTGTACCCACATTTAAAAGGAATGAGCTACTTAATTAATTAAAGATTCAATAAAAATATCTAAAAGAAATTTTATCTGTCAATTCTCTACAATTATAGAGACGAAAATAAGTCTGAAAATTGCTGATTTGTCAACTCTGTAATCCCGTTTGTGCATGTATATATTATAGATTTGAAATTGGTGATTCTCTGTGATGTTAATGGGTGGTTATTTTTTGATCTGCTTATGAGTTATGTTAAATCACCAAACTATGTGTAAGATCAGATTGACGTTTTCTGCTCAGGCACAAACCAGAAAGGGATGATCAGATGCAGAAGGAAGCAAGTGGCATTACTTTTTCAGATGACTACTGTTCTTACAAGGATGCTTTGCCCATGCAACCAGCTATAGGCCAAGCTGTTGAAAAATCTCCTGAAGGGATGTCCCCGGCTACTACCTCTGTGTGTCATATGTCTACTTCAGAAAGTGTTAATTTTAATCAGAACAGTGGTAGTTCAAGTCCAAAGAATGATTTAAATGAGAGGAGATTCATTGGCAGTACGCCTACTGATGAGGAGAAGATTGACTCTGCAGCACCTCAGAGACCAAAATCCGTGGGAATATATAGCAATGCAGAAGTACGTGCTGCTTTGTCATCTTTCGAAAGAATGCTTGAATTGTTAACAAGGACGAGGGAGAGCATAAGTCATGCAACTCACATGGCAATGGACTGTTCTAAGTTGGGTGCCTCTAGGAAGGTGAGTTCGCTTGCTGCATTCTACTGTTCATGTTACCTAGTTTAACGCTCAATAACATGGAAGTTTACTTGTACAAGGTACCTTTCAAGCTTGTTCAAAATCCATGTGCTTGAATGCTTGCTTGCTTTCCGCCACTTCCCAACCGTTCTTGTATGGAAGTTATCATCCTAGAATGAGGGTGTCTACAGGCAATGTACGTGAGAGTCCTGTAGTAGGATTGTAGGAAAGGTGGTGGAGAAAATAAAAAGTTGTCATTAGTAAATACATCACCGGAAATTGGTCGAGCAACTCGCATGGGACTGGAATTATTACATTTGGTGCCTCGAAAAGGTGGTGTCTGTTTGGTATAGTTCACTGGTTTGAGACAACCAAAATTGAGTTGGCCAATACAATTTTATTACATATACCTTAAGACTTGCCCCTGATCCGTTCACCTTTTGGTCTTCCGAGTAGCTATTACCAAGTAGTATTGAGTGGGAGTTTCTATAATTTTCTTGTTATGATATCTTCCTTCCTGATGTTTTCTTAGACTTTTGCTGATCTGGAAAAAAATCGATAATTTTCTTTTTATTGTGTGAATTGGTATAACAACTAGTGAATGTAAATGTGGTTTTCTTGGGGTTTATGACTCCTATCCTTATTTGTTTCGCATTAATTTTGATCTGCAAGGGAAGTTAACTGTAAAACTTGCCTGTGAAAATGAATATTTGTTCATTAAATGACACTGTTCATAGTTAAACTAAATTCAGAGCACTAATACATTACTATTTGATCCTTTCATTTTTGGGAACTAGATTATGGATATTCTGGCTTGTAATTTGGAACATGAATCGAGTCTGCACAGAAGGGTGGACCTATTCTTCCTTGTGGATTCCATTGCTCAATCCTCTCGAGGCTTTAAAGGTAAAGGGTCTGGCCTTTTCAAATGATGGTTTTGTTCTTAGTCTGTTGAATTATCTTGATGATGGTTTGGACTTCAGGTGTTGTTGGTGCATTCCCTTCTGCTGTTCAAGCAGTGTTGCCACGGCTTTTATTGGCTGCTGCCCCTCCTGGAATTTTGGCTAAAGAGAAGAGAAGGCAGTGTTTAAAGGCAAGCCAGGAGGCCTTCAACATGTTTTTAGATTACTTTCTGACATTCCGTCCTTTTTTACTAATTTGAATATCTTCTTTTGTGATATAGGTTCTGAGGGTTTGGTTAGATAGACGAATTCTTCCTGGATCCATTTTAAGGCAGCATATCCGGGATTTAGAGTCACTTTGCACATCATCTTCTGCTGTATACTCTCGCCGGTCAGCAAGAACAGAAAGGTCTCTGGATGATCCTATTAGAGAGATGGAGGGTATGCACGTGGATGAATATGGAAGGTTTGGCTAAGTTAATCCTATAATTCTTGCATGATAGCTGAAAGTTTTCTTCGATAGCTTCTCTGATATGTTATTTTTGTTCTATAGCAATTCAAGTTTTCCGCTTCCTGGACTGTGTATGCCGCTCATGCTCAAGGATGAAGAAGAAGAAGGAAGTGATTCAGATGGAGGCAGTTTTGAGGCAGTCACTCCGGAACATCATTGTGAATCTTTACCTGCCACTGAAAAACACACACATATATTGCAGGATGTAGATGGAGAACTTGAAATGGAGGATGTGGCTCCCTTTTGTCAAGAGGAAATGAGCAAGGATGATCTGGCAGTTAATCGTATACAGACTTCACATGGCCAGTTCGAACAACATTTTCCATCACGATATGCTCCTCCCTTGGCACAGGTGGTGCCACCATCATCTCCTCCCTTGCCCTCATCTCCACCTCCGTCAATGCCACCTCCTCTCCCAACTATTGCCCAACCATCCTGTGCAACCCGTGATGCCTATGTTGATAGTCTTGATGCAAGGCCTTCTAGGAATGCACATGTGGGTCTTTTATCTGTTTACCTTATTATTATTATGATGTTAGTTCCTTTCACGTTGTTTCTAATGTTAATCTTATTCTAATTTTTTTTATCAAAGGTTCAGAATTTTCAAGGTGGCCCTCGAATGAACCCGTCAGCATCCAACGGAGTGCATTGCCGGCCTGAATGTAGAGATCCAGTGGACATGCAGCTGTATGATACATGTAAAACTGGGCGTGCAATGAACAATGGCCATCACATAGATGGATCAAGCTATCGTCACAGGTCGCATCCTCCGAGACCACAACACCACCACCTTCCACCACCTAACCATTTGTCTTGCACACACGGAGGCCAGCATGTCAAATCCAGGAGGGAAACACCACCACCGCCATCATCATCATACACGCATAGGTACCACTCATCACACGATCCTGATAACGGGAGATTTTACAACAACCACGACAGAATGATACCCGATCCATATGAGTATGGTGAGAACTGGAGATATTATGAACATCCTTATTCGGGTATGGTTGTGTTTTTCCTCTTCCTTTTTCTTTCTTTCCGTTCGCTTGAAAACTTTTGAAATTTCTGATTTTGGCTGGTACATTTTGTTTCTTGCAGGTCGTCGATATCCTCAAAAATCCAAGTCGCCATATGGTCCACCTTTGCCTTACGGGAGGCCCTCACGAGAACCAACTAGGTTGCCACATCATCGGGGATGGGAACATCATCCTCCCAGGGGAATGCATCACAGGGAATTCATGCATTCTCAAGGTCCAGTTCCAGTGTCAAATAGAGGTATGTCTAAACTAACTGCCCCCAACTTCGACTATAAAGCAGCAGATTCTCATGTCGGTTAATTTGCTGTAACCAGTATATTAATGAATTTGATAATGCCACTCAAATCACTGTATCTTCTTACTGAATGTTTCAGGTCCAAAAATGTGCCGGCACAGATAAGAGCAATATGTTTCGGCATTTACCCGGCAATGAAGTTTTGTGCTTGGTTTGCAACATCGTAAACCAGATTGCATTAATGCAAAGCGACAGCAGCATCCATTAATATTGGTGTTATATTGTACAACACATCTGAGTAATCGCTATAAGGCGGGCTGGTTGTTTAGAATAGGGGTAGATAAAGAGACGGTAGAGATAGAAAGAGAATTATTGATTTTTGTTATTAGATAGGTTAATAGACTTCTTCCATAAGTAAGAGTTTTATATAAGAAAGTTTTTTACTATATAAGTAACTAAATATATCTCCTATTTGGTCTGTCTAATTAAGAATAATTAGAGTTATTCTTACACTCCCCTCAAGTTGTGTGGTGTAAATATTGAACATCCCCAGCTTGTGTATTAATTTTTCAAATGTAGACCTTGACAAATGACTTGGTGAAAACATCAGCGAGTTGTTGACTTGTTGGAATATAATCAAGATTTATAACTTCATTTGTAACCTTCTCTGAAATGAATTGACGATCCAGTTCAACATGTATAGTTCTGTCATGATGAACTAGATTTCAGACGATGTTAATCGTGGACTTATTATCACAAAGAACATGTATAAGTGGCTGAGTAGGCATCTGTAATTCGCCAAGAACCCGATGCAACCACATATCCTCCTTAATTCCGGAAGTCAATGCATGATACTCGGCTTCTGCATTGCTGAGGTACACTACGTCCTGTTTATTGCTTCTCCATGTCACAAGATTCCCCCATACATAAGTCCCATACCCGGTAGTTGATCTTCGTTCGGTTAATTCACTTGCCCAACTAAAATCAGTGTATATAGTGACGCCTCTATGATCATGCTTTTTGAAGAATAGGCCAGTCCAGGGGTAAACTTTAGATACTTAAGAATTCGGTAAACCATCTCTAAGTGTTCCTCGCTGGGATTATGCATATGCTGACTTGCAATCCCAACTGAGTATGATATATCTGGACAAGTATGAGCCAGATAAATGAGCTTACCTACTAAACGTTGATAAACCTCTTTGTCAACTGCATCAATTCCTTCATTTCGGCTGAATTTCTTATTCGGTTCCATCTGAGTGCTCATAGGTTTGCAATTCAGAATTCCTGTTTCCTTCAACAAATCAAGAACATATTTCCTCTTAGAGAGAACAATACCCTTTTCAGAGCGAGTAACCTCCAAACCCAAGAAGTACCTTAGATTTCCCAAGTCTTTGAGCTCAAATTCGGATGCAAGTCTCCGCTTCAACTCATTTATCTCGTGCGTGTTATTCCCAGTGGTGATGATATCGTCCACATACACTATAAGGACAGCAATCTTCCTTGTATCTGAGCGCCTTACGAACATTGTATGGTCCGATTGGCATTAGGTGTATCCTCCCGACTGGACAGCTTTAGCAAATCGATCAAACTAGGCACGCGGTGTTTGTTTCAGTCCGTATAAGGCTTTGTTCAATTTACACACTCTTCCATCCGAAGGAAACCCAGGAGGAGGATTCATGTAAACTTCTTCAAGTCTCCATTGAGAAAAGCATTATTTATGTCAAGCTGATGAAGAGCCCAATCTAGGTTGGCAATTAGACTAAGAAGAACTCGAATAGTATTAAGCTTTGCCACTGGTGCAAAGGTTTCTTCATAATAAAATCCCTGAGTCTCTGTGAACCCCTTGGCCACTAAACGAGCTTTGAATCGTTCAATCGATCCATCCGCTTTATATTTGATGGTAAACACCCATCGACAATCAACTATGCGTCTGTTGGGAGGAAGATGAACTAAGTCCCAAGTGTGATTTTCCTTGAGGGCACTTAATTTTCTGTAACACCCTTCTCGCATCTTGGATCGAGTAAGGCTTCTTTGATATTTTTAGGGACATCAACCTTATCGAGAGAAGTGATAAACGCTCTATACTCAGGACTCAACTCCTTACAAGAAATGTGGTTTCCAATTGGATGTCGAGTACAACTTCGGACACCTTTGCGAATAGCAACAGGTATATCTAGATTAGTATCAAATCTAGGGATTGAAAATTCTGGTATAACATCATCGGGTTCTCCAGTTTCCTTTGGTTCAGAAGCAAGATTATTAGTCCTTAGCCTACGAGTGTAAACAAGTAATTCAAGTTGCTGATTTTCAGAATGGTGTTCAGATGCAACCTTAATGGATTTGGCACAGTCAGAGGTAACTGATTCAGAAATATTAGGAGTATCAATTGGTTCAGGAGCAACAGTAGTACCAGACTCCGGAGCTGCATTGATGGTGTTTTTCAGTAGAATGAACAGTAGTATTATCCTCTAATGGTATCAAATCCCACAAAGGAGTTTCAGAGTCATTAGTAGTCTCCCCATCGAACTCAGTGTGGTGAAAGAAATATTGGGTTTCAAATAAGGTAACATCACGAGTATTGTATGTTTGTCGAGTAGTGGGAGATTAGCACTTGTAGCCTTTTGGTGAGGAGAATACCCAATAAAGACACACTTGTGAGTTCTCAGATCATGCTTCTTTGCGATGGGTCAGGTAAATGTGAACAAAGGCAGTGTAGCCAAATACGCGGGCTGGAAGATTTGAAGATAAACCGGCCATTTGAGGATAACGATCAAGAAGAATTTGCCGAGGAGGGGTGAAATCCAAAACTTTACTAGGCATCCTATTGATCAAGTAAGTGGCCGTCAAGACTGCTTGTCCCCATAAATATTTTGGAACCTGCCTAGCAAACATGTAGGCACGAGCAACATCCAGAAGGTGTCTATTCTTACATTCGGCAATCCCATTTGGCTGAGGAGTTTCAACACACGAGTTTAGATGCACCACCCCATGTTTGGTAAGGAACTGACCAAGAACGGTGTTGAAGTAGTCCTTAGCATTGTCAGTTGTCAATATTTGAATCTTGGCATTGAACTGCGTTCGCACCATGTAATAGAAGTATTGAAATATGGAACTAGTCTCTTATTTGGCCTTCATTAAGTAAGTCCAAGTCTACCGAGAATGATCATCAATACGTGACAAACCATCGAGCTCCATTTAGAGTCTTGACCTTCATTGGGCCCCATATATCACTGTGAATCATTGTGAAGGGTTGAGAGGGTTGATAACCTATTGCAAGATATGTGATGCGAGTATGCTTAGCCAATTCACACACTTCACACTTGTAAAATTGAGCCCGGTTGTTATGAAATAATGTAGGAAACAAGTGTGAAAGGTCCATAAAACTGGGATGTCAAAGTCTATAGTGCCAAAGATAAACATGATCCCACTTCTTGCAAGTGACAACCAGAAGGGAAGAATCTAGCCTAACAATTCAAATCCAAGGTCAACTACCGGACAGAGATAAGATTGCAGCTTAATTAAGGGACATATAGTGCTGGAGAGATGATAAGGTTGCCAAGCAGCCAAATATAACATATGCATGTGACTGGGACAATTCCCATATTGGCTACACGAACCCCTCCTTTCCGAGGATAAGGTTGAAGATCATGGATTAATTCTCGACAACCAATCATTGTGTCTGAAGCATCAAAGTCTAGAATCCAAGTATATTGATGAGGAGATTTAGAGTGAGTGGTAAGAGAGTTACCTTGAGCAAAGTTGCTCCTGAAGAAATCAGCTGGCTCTTTAGTACTTTTTTCCAGAATTGTAGTAGTCATTCACACCCATGCTTCTCTGTTTGAGATCATACCATTTGGTTTCGATCTCTAACAGTGCAGAGGAGTGGTCCATCGTCAAATAAGTCTTCTTTGCATGGTCCCAGATAGACTTGGCCGACGAATAATGAAGATAAATTTCGCCTATCTTCGGTATCATGGTGGAAATAAGCTAGCCGCGAACAAGGTGATCTTCATTGTCCCACTGTTCCGAGAAGATAACCAGCTTTACCACAGCCGCTGATGTAGATGCGGATGGAAGAAGACCAGTGGAGGTAATTTTTACCATCAAGAGGATAAATCACAACTCGTCTAGGATAGGAATTATCGGATGAACTTGGTGGGATCGACATGACTCCAGAATTGTTGGATCTGCTATCGTCATCAGAAGTTACGGTGCTATCAACCATGTTCTTAGTAATGGTGAATGATAAGAGTTTAGAGTAAGTAGAAGAGAATACCAGAGAGAGGCTCTAATACCATGTTTAGAATAGAGGTAGATAAAGAGACATAAGAGATAGAAAGAGAATTATTGATTCTTGTTATTAGATAGGCTAACGTACCGATGGGTATATATATCCTAGAAGCAAAGGACTCCTACCTTAAGTAGAAAAAGGACTCTTACCATAAGTAGTAATCTTACATTAGGAAGTCTTTTCTTACACAAGTAACTAAATATATCTCCTATTCGGTCTACCTAATTAGGAATAATTAGGGTTATTCCTACACTTATATATATATATATATATATATATATATATATATATATGCCTTTTTCTATAAGAAAGCAAGCTAAAACCAAAGTTACTAAATTGTTTTCAAGTTTATACCGTTTTCCTTTAAAATAGTTAAGTCTAAATAATGTATTATGAGTTTTTATCAGCATAATATATCTAAATCTAAATAATATAAGGCTGACATTCTGATGGAAACATGGACTAGATGCAAACACCATGTGGTAGTATATCATTGGGTGGTTTTCATTTTTTATCAAATAATGTTGTGTTAACCCTTAAAAATATAAAAACATACAAGTCAACCATTCAAAATTTGTTGTTATTTAAAATCATGCCACCATTAACCTCCATGGTTCGTCTATGATATTGTTTACTCAAAATATAACTTATCATTCACAAACATGGTTTGTTATAATTTTTCAAATCCAATAATATCAATCTTAATATATTTTAAATGATATAATTATTATATTAACTTTTTTATATATAATGTTATCGGGTATAAATACTACACCAATTGAATGTTTTATGTTTTAGGATAGATATGATAGTGGTTGCAAAACAAAAAATCATAGAAAAATAAAAAGGTGGTCGGATTAACAACTATGTTAAATAATTTTCTCGGCAAAATCTTAATTTTTTCACATCTACAATATTAATTTGAAGTATTACATCAATTTAACGTTTACTTTTGTATTCCAGATACAACATAGTTGTTGGAGATTTAAAAATTATAGATCGAAATAAGAATTATAATGTAATCAAAATGAAGAACTAACTATATATGACAACCAAATTTATTCATTGTATTAGATATTTTTCATATATAAGTTTATCGGGTTTAAATTCTATATCAACTAAATGGTTAACAATTAACAGTTAATAATGATATCAATCTTGTATTAGATATTTTCATATACACGTTAGTTGTTTTAGAGTTAACAATTATAGGTTGCATAAGAATAACAACGTTATTACAGGTTAAAACTGAATTAAGTTTATTGATTATATAATTTTTTTATATATAAGTTTATAGAGTGGGTCTAAGTACTATATCGACTGAACATTTAATATTTTAATTTTAGATACTAAAGGTTTAGTAATTTCATAAATTTATTTTTATATAGGAAAATATGTCAATTTATCTTTTTATAATTTATTGATAGGAGTGACATGTCGAGAATTATAACTTATCGAGATTAGTCTTGGAATTCGAGACAAGTTTTGGTACCCAAACCCGAACTCCACGGATACCCTTCATATAAGATTGAAAATTTCGTTCTTAAATCCCAAACTCATTGAGAATAGTGTGTATCTATAACCTAGACGGTACCACAAATACACAGTTGGGTAACCATCTATCCCAATATCCAAATTTCATTTGAAACATTTCTAAGCATTAAAACACATTAAAGTAAGGATGCTATAGATTTTAAAATAAAAATGGTTTCACACATCCTATAAAACAATAAAAACCATTAAACCAAGCCACTACAACTTTGTTAGTACCGCAGTAGTGTATGAGGTTTTGTTATATGTGAAATCATGAATACAAAATGTCATAATATATGTAATGTTTTGGTTTTGCCTTATTATTGCATGGTTGTGGGTAATTGCTAATTAGGATAAATGGGTAGAACATGACTACATGTTTACCTAAATGGATAAATGTGTCATGGGTATTTAAACCATCCAACTCATATTCCATGTCTCGAACATTTGCGAGAAAGTTGTAACGAATACTCAAATAATCCATGAGGATTTGGGATTCTCCAAAACACACAATCCCAATTTTCACCCCTAATCGAGATACATTTACAAACAAGGAATATTGTCAACGGTATAAAATACATAAAAAAATATAGGAAAAATAACAAATAATAAACCGGCCAACGGGCCGGAAATGAATCTAGTATCTAATATATATATAGTCTATGGTATTTGAGATAAAATACATGTTGTATCGGCATGACTTATTACCGCTGTATTGTAAATATAGTCAATATAACAACAGTATTCTTCATCTCCAAATCATTAGTCTCTAATTTTGTCACCTCTAATATGAATAATTGAATGCTAGGATGATTAACTAGAATAAAAACATAGTTTAACCAGCCCAGCCACATAAAAAACTGCCAGCTTTTTTCACAGCATCCATTTCCTTGGAGGGCTGCACCATTTCCAGAAATGATGCTGCAATTTGGAACCGCATACACACCCACCAAACTAGAAATACTATAAATTCTCACGAGCACACCAAGCTCATAATTCATCCAAACCACATTCCACAAATCACTAACTAGATCAAGAACACAATTAAAGCACAATGGCTTCTTCTTCCTCCTCAGTTATTCCGAACAATCTGATGTTAGTGTTGGTGTTGTTGATGGGGATCTCTGCATATGGAGCCTTCTCTGCATCAGTGCCTCGTGCTAGCATGAACGAAAGGTTTGAAGCATGGATCGCGAAGAATGGACGTGTGTACGAAGATGCAGGAGAGAAGTCCAGACGATTCATGATCTTTAAGAAGAATGTCGGGTTCATTAACCACTTGAATAAGTTTGGAAACAGAACTTACAAGTTAGCTGTGAATCAATACGCAGACTTGACCAACAAGGAATTCATGGCTGCCAAAACTGGATACAAGAAGACGGTCTCCGATCTCGGATCTTCGTTGTCATTCAAGTACCAGAATGTGAGCTCAGTGCCAGACACCATGGATTGGAGAAATAAAGGAGCTGTTAATCCCATTAAAGATCAAGGCCAATGCGGTAAGTAATTAATTAGCCTGCTCTATAGAAACTGTAGTTTTAGGAACCATAGGAAACGGTCTTCAAAACGCATAATGGTCACTAATATCTCAAAACAGTCATAAGTGATCTTTAGTAACAAGTAAGTTAGTGATTACTTTATGAAACGGTCACATGATTACGGTCCATAATACTGTGTTTTCTTATAATATATATAACCACCAGTGTTTTAGTTCTTTTATCACGCAATTAAATTAATGATGAAATAATGCAGGATCCTGTTGGGCATTCTCTGCTGTGGCAGCAGTGGAAGGACTAATGAAGATCTCAACAGGGAAGTTGGTATCGCTTTCGGAGCAAGAACTGATCGACTGCGACAGAACGAGTAACGACCAAGGATGCAACGGAGGATTCATGGACGACGCTTTTCAATACGTGAAGAGCAAAGGTCTCACAACCGAATCCAACTACCCTTACACGGCAGCAGATGGAACTTGCAACGCGGTCAAGACAAACCCTTCTTCGGCCAAGATCAACGGTTACGAGGATGTACCTGCCAACGATGAGAAATCGTTGCTTAAAGCTGCGGCTAACCAGCCCATCTCTGTGGCCATTGATGCCAGTGGCTCTGCTTTCCAGTTCTACTCGAGTGGAGTGTTCACCGGAGACTGTGGCACGGATTTGGATCATGGCGTGGCTGTCGTAGGGTATGGAACGAGTGGCGATGGTTCGAAGTACTGGCTGGTGAGGAACTCGTGGGGGACGAGCTGGGGAGATGGAGGGTACATCAAGATGCAGAGGGACGTTGGTGCTAAAGCAGGGCTCTGTGGCATTGCTATGTCTGCTTCGTATCCCACTGCCTAACTGCTGATTGATGATGAAGAAATCTTGTGTGATATTTACCAAGTAGTAATTACTGTTTGTAATCCTTGAAAACATGTCACATTTCCTTCCACAAATCAAAATCATTCAAGTATTGACCTTGTCTTAAATTGGGCAAACCTTGGTGGATAATGTTATGGAGAAAATCGATGTTCAATTTGCAACATCTACTCAGATAGGGGATTAGGAAACTTATTCACCAAAATGATCCTTGAATCTGAGATAATTGACATTCAAATAATATTACATCGGAAACTAGTTATATTTTTTCTAAAAAATAACTAATTATATGCAAGGTTTAAAAAGGCGTTAGATGGTAGGCGGGCGATGGGTACTGCCTAGCGCCTAGCTTGATTAATTATTGCCTAAGCACGCCTAGGCGAAAAACCCGCTAGTGATTAATTTGCACTACACGATAAATATAAGTGGTTAGCATAGCTTTAAACACAAGTGGTATATTTGATACTTACAGAAATGCTAGTGATTAGTTTGCATCAAATGCAAATATAAATGGTATCTCTTATATTTTGCTCTACTAATTTTATTTTTATGTTTGTCAAGAATCTTACTTTGAATTTTAGCAATTGACCTTTAAAATTGGTTATTTTTAAAAAAATTATGATTTTTTAATTTTAGTACGTATGTTTTTGAAATTGATTAGACAACTCAAAATCTTGCTATCTGTCATTCAAACAGAAAGATCTACACTTAATATCTTACATCTTTACTAAGATTTTCAAATATTACATATCGATCATGAAATTGATGTTATGAAACCATTCTAATCCGACGTACTTTTATATCTAAAAAATTCGCATGCAAACATTTAAAAGTTAGTGGACTAATTTGTAACCATGTTTAGAAATGATTGTCCCGTCAGTTTAAGAACTGCCCTCTTTCTTTCTTTCCCATTTGCAGCTGGGGCGTCAATTCGTTTTTTTTATGATTAATTAATTTTATAAAAAATCTCCTCCGACGCCCTTTGCCCCGCCGATTGCCACCGACGGACGGCCAACCAAAACCAGAGTCCTTCCCAACTAACACGGCAACCTTATCTATCATATTAATTGGCTATACGACAGACAGACTGTTCTTTCTGAATCCCCACCCAACTAAACCTATCTCTTTTCTTTCTTTTTCCGGATAAAAGCTTCGACAACTGGATAATAGAAATCCCCAATCGCTTCGGATCCCCCCCAACACTTGCAACACCGTTTTGGCGGGATGGGGGTTTCTGGGTCAGTACCGGAGAAATCAATCCACGAATTCGCCGTCAAGGTTTGAGCTTTTTACTCATCGCAAGTCGGACCCATTTAAATTCTCTGTTTTCATCTTTTTGATTTTTCTGTTTCTAATAATTCTCTGATTCGCAGGATAGCAGAGGTAAGGATGTGGAGCTCAGCATCTACCAGGGGAAGGTTCTTCTCGTTGTTAACGTCGCTTCCAAATGGTAATTGAGAGTTGCAAAACTTCTTTCTTTGAGGATGTTGTTATGGTTTGTTTAATTTCTTGCCTTCTGTGGACAACGAAGATCTTCTTTGTTTTCTCATTTCTTCATCCCCTTTCTCTTCTTTTTTTGTTCATTGGAGCAGCGGTTTCACTGATACAAATTACACCCAGTTGACTGATCTCTATCGCAAATACAAGGACCAAGGTTCGCTATACACTTAACTCAGCACTTCCATTTCACTTTGTTCTAAGTTAAAGTGTCAACTCAGCATCTCTTATTCTCTTTGCATCTATCTGGAAATAGATGTCAGCAGATTTGGACTCTTTTAATAACAGTGTAGTTCTATGCTTTGATGGCAGGTTTTGAAATTCTGGCATTCCCTTGCAACCAATTCTTGAACCAGGAGCCTGGCACTAGTGAGGAGGCACAAGAGTTTGCTTGTACAAGATACAAGGCTGAGTATCCCATTTTCCAAAAGGTGATTGATTAATTAATAGATCAAACCTTTTGACAACATTTCTTTCTGTTTGAAACAATCTGGAATTTGATTTTGATTGGTGGTGTTACAATAATCCAATTCTCCCAAACTTGGTACTTCATCTGGGGTCTTGGTCACTTCGACCATTCGCATTACCCTCACGAGCTTGCTGCATCATATAGGATTGGTTAAGAGAGAAATACAGCAAAGAGATGGCCTCTGAAATGATTTCAGTACATGTTTTCAGTGTAGTGAGTCGCAATTTTGATTGTAAAATCTTATGGTCTTACAATTTTGATTTTGATTCCCCGCAAGGTTCATGTAATAAGTGGAAATTATCCATTGGTCACCTGTGCGTCGTTCATTTTCGCTAATAAAAAGGAAACTTAAATCATATTAGCTATTTACTGATAGATATTAATTATCTTAATAATAAAGAATTAAAATAATAATGAAATCTAGTTATTTTCTTCTTCAAAAAGGCTGGACAAGACTCAACCTTCATTCTTATTTTCTTATCTTGTCTATTCACTATTGTATATAAGAACAGCTCATTGTTTACATATTTAACATAGTATATTGTTGTCTTAAAGGTCTTACGATTTGAATCTACGATCACGATTCCACCTTAGTTTTTGATTTCAGGTAGAATCACGATTTCAACTACCTTGCGTATTTTCTCTCAAGTTCAGCCGTTATTTATTTGTTTCTGTGCCTCATAGTTTGTTCCTCTAGGTCTAATTCTCATAACATGAGATGAGATTGTCCAGCTAACTCTACTTTGTATCAGTATCTCAATCGCTTGGTACATCTGTTTCTGTCCGTTTATGATGTTGTCTAGATTGCTTGTCAATATACGAACCTTTAGCTGTGGCTCCATTACTTTTCAGGTACGTGTGAATGGGAAACAGGCTGCACCACTGTACAAATTCCTGAAGACTTACAAAAACGGTTGCATGGGCTCAAGGATAAAGTGGAATTTCACCAAGTTCCTCATCAGCAAAGAAGGACAAGTTGTCGGTCGGTTTGGCCCGACCGTCTCCCCTATGTCGATTGAGGTATAATTCTTTCATGTTCTTTTTTCACTGCAAGATTCTGTCTCTGATTTCATCATATTAACATTGTGCATTGACGTAGACACACATCCAGAAAGAACTGGGAGACCAAGAATGAGAAGAAGTGGATGCAGAAAAGGGAAAGAACTACAAGATGGGGTTTGTTTGTTTGTTTGTATGCGCAGTCAGCAGTGATAATATATATAATGGTTTTGATGGTGGTGTTTCCAGGTTGTATATTCTGCTTATGTCTTTACGTTATAAGACTGCGTTGGCCAGACAAAAGGGGCAGTGATTCTTGTTATATCAGGTGGTGATTGTGATAATGATAAAAGGCTGGTTTTCATTTGATTTGTAGAGAGAGCTGAGCTGAGTGTTGAAACTAGTCATTTGCGCTCTTTTTGCCGAGTTAGGGCCTGCGACAATGGGAACCCTAATACTTGTTGCTCTTTTCAAATTTTAATGCGGATTTATCGCCTTGATTACGAATTCTGTAGATTTAAATCGACTTCATGGGATCCAATTGAATAGACATTGCCCTGTAGTGTCAAATTTGTTATTTGCTGACGACGTCTTCTGTTTCTATAGGCATCACCGTCGGATTGCGATTATTTGCTGCACCTTCTGTCTTGCTATGAAGCAGCAAGCGTGCAGAAGTTGAATTTAGCAAAATCAGCTCTCTTTTTTAGCTCCAATACTCCGGCTCACTTACGGACTATCATGGGTTAGCAACTGTGACGAATATTGGCATGTGTGATTAATACCTGGGATTACCGACCCATATTCAACGTTCAAGAGCTCTTATGTTCCAATATATTGAGGATCGGGTTGCAGAGAAATTACAAGAATGGAAGGCGAAATGTCTTTCGGCTGCCGGAATGGAAGTTTTGATCAAATCCATTATTTCAGCCTCTCTTGCGTATGCAATGTGCACATTTAAGATTCCAAAGGGGCTCTGTACTCGTTTGAACAAATTGATAGCCCGTTTCTGGTGGGGTTCTATAAAAACCCGTCGTGTACATTGGAAATCGTGGTTATCTCTTTGTAAATTCAGGATGGAAGGCGGATTGGGGTTTCATGATTTTCATTCAATGAACCAATCTTTACTCGTAGGCCTTTGTGGTCGAATACAAAAATCACCGATTTGTTACTTGTTAGGGTGTTAAAGGGGTGATATTACCATGCCTCTAATTGAAATGCTAACGTGGCAGCTGATATGACATTCATTTAACTAAAGAAGCGAATGTCAAGTTAATAAACACAGGGAAAGTTAATTTCTAAAATACGAGTGTAATAAATTTCACGTTTAAGTGAAAAAATGCTCATAATTCCTATCATATATATATGGTATATCTCACCGACACCATACCTGCTAAACCAAGCCATTTGGTGCCGTAACCTGCAGAGTGGCATCTGAATTCTATGGCTAAAACTTACAAGGAAGGCATGCGTGGGAGACAAATGACTAATTAGCTCCTTGTCTAACCAGCTATGGCAGCCAGCTATGCCTTGATGACTAGACTAAGGTGGACGTCGGTTTGCAGGTGAACACAACCTGCTGCTTGCTTGCATGGCCCTTCTTGACCCACCTGCCACCACCACCACCAGCCATGTCATTGCCTACCAATTCTCTAAACCTTCATTTCTCCCACCACCACCACCACCACCACCACAGGCACAAACCAATCGTGCACCACCCACCTTTCCTAACCTTTGGATGTACATGAGTCACTACGATATAACTGAGTTTTAATATGGTTGCTCGTTAGAACTAATTTTCTATTTTGTAACTAAAATATTTTATTGTAAAAAAAAACTAAATGTTTTTAATTGAGTTTTATGATTATTATTCATCAATTATAAATTATCCCGTGCGAACTCAAACCGACTAATCGTTTGGGTATGGATGAACCCGCATATTGTTGTGTATGGTGTGTGTCCTAACTCATCCGACCAACGAGCCGGCAATTATCTAATTTTAGGACAATATCAATACTTTAAATGATTCTCATTCAAGGAGGGCAACGTAACAAGTTTTCGAGCATGAAAGTTTCATAATTCAAACCATGTACACAAATATAATTCAGACAATGCGAATAGTAGACAGAATAGTAAAATATCACACAAATGTTTCTTCACCAACACCATGGATTAGTACACCGAATCAATCTGCAGTAATTAAGAAGTAGGATATGAAGCAGACATAGCAATGCCACAAAGCCCTTCTTTAGCACCAACATCTCTCTGCATCTTGATGTACCCTCCATCTCCCCAGCTCGTCCCCCACGAGTTCCTCACCAGCCAGTACTTCAAACCATCGACACTCGTTCCATACCCTACGACAGCCACACCATGATCCAAATCCGTGCCACAGTCTCCGGTGAACACTCCACTCGAGTAGAACTGGAAAGCAGAGCCACTGGCATCAATGGCCACAGAGATGGGCTGGTTAGCCGCAGCTTTAAGCAACGATTTCTCATCGTTGGCAGGTACATCCTCGTAACCGTTGATCTTGGCCGAAGAAGGGTTTGTCTTGACCGCGTTGCAAGTTCCATCTGCTGCCGTGTAAGGGTAGTTGGATTCGGTTGTGAGACCTTTGCTCTTCACGTATTGAAAAGCGTCGTCCATGAATCCTCCGTTGCATCCTTGGTCGTTACTCGTTCTGTCGCAGTCGATCAGTTCTTGCTCCGAAAGCGATACCAACATCCCTGTTGAGATCTTCATTAGTCCTTCCACTGCCGCCACAGCAGAGAATGCCCAACACCCTCCTGCATTATTTCATCATTAATTGCGTGGTAAAAGAACGAAAACACATGCAGTTATACAGACTATAAGAAAATACAGATTTATGGACCGTAATAATGTGACCGTTCCATAAAGCAGTCACTAACCTGCTGGCACAAAAGATCACTTGTGACTGTTTTACACTATTATTGACCGTTATGGGTATTGGAGACCGTTCTCTATGGTCCCTAAAACCATACTTTCTATGAAGCAATTGGCTTTTTCAGTAGGCTAATTACTTACTTACCACATTGGCCTTGATCTTTAATGGTATTGACAGCTCCTTTAGTTCTCCAATCCATGGTGTCTGGCACTGAAGTCGCATTCTGGTACTTAAACGACAACGAAGATCCGAGATCGGAAACCGTCTTCTTGTATCCAGTTTTGGCAGCCATGAATTCCTTGTTGGTCAAGTCTGCGTATTGATTCACAGTTAACTTGTAAGTTTTGTTCCCAAACTTGTTGAAGTGGTTAACGAACCCAACATTCTTCTTAAAGATCGTGAATCGCCTGGTCTTCTCTCCAGCATCTTCGTAGATACGTCCATTCTTCACGATCCATGCTTCAAACCTTTCGTTCATGGTGGGACGAGTCGCTGATGCAGAGAAGGCTCCATATGCATAGATCCCCATCAGCAACACCAACACTAACATCAGATTGTGCGGAATACCTGAGGAAGAAGAAGAAGCCATTGTGCTTTAATTGTGTTCTTGATCTAGTTAGTGATTTGTGGAATGTGGTTTGGATGAATTATGAGCTTGGTGTGCTCGTGAGAATTTATAGTATTTCTAGTTTGGTGGGTGTGTATGCGGTTCCAAATTGCAGCATCATTTTTGGAAATGGTCCAGCCTTCCAAGGAAATGGATGCTGTGAAAAAAGCTGACAGTTTTCTATCGCTGGGCTGGTTATACTATGTTTTGATTCTAGTTATTAGTTAATCATGCTAGCATTCAATTATTCATATTAGAGGTGACAAAATTGGAGACTAATGATTTGGGGATGAAGAATACTGTTATCTTGACTATATTTACGATACATCTGTCACAAGTTGAGCTAATACAACATGTGTTTTACCTCAAATATCATAGACTAGACTAAAATATATATGTAAGTTGGAATTATGCTAATATAAACTCAGATAATATATAGTTTTGGCTTAATTATTTTAAAAGAAAAAGGTATAAACTTGAAAAATTTAGAGTAACTTAGTTTTTAGCTTGAATTCTTATAAGAAATTGTTTGTGAGCTTGACTTTTCGAATTTTTTTAGTGTATAAGTCAAGTTAAACTCATATTAGAATCGTGAAGAGGTTTTTAATAAGTGGAATTCGAATTGAGCTCTACTTTGACTAATTAAGTATAATTAATAAGTTAGATTCTAGTTAGCTCGATCATGACAGGTGCATCAATTTTCTTCAAGCTTGTTTAAAATAATGTATGGTGCCAAATTTGAGGTTGATGAAGTTCGGTTTGGCTCATGAAAGGCCCCTACTTAAAGTATTTAAAGGACATTAAAGAGGGATGTAAGGCAAGGAATTGCTCCAAAATATTATCGAACGTATTAACTTGACTATTATTTTACATATTAATTAATTTGACTATTATTATTGTATATCATAACAAATATTAGTAAACTGGACTACTTTAGTAAAAATGGAAGCTTTAGCAAAAAAGGAATGTGTGAAGTAAACTGAATTACACAAAATAAAAGAGGATCATGAGAAGTAAACACGAATCACATAAATTAAAAACATACTAATTTAAAGTAAAAACAGATCGTGCTAGTAATTATTTTTATGCAATAATAATATCTTTGCCGCCTTTACTTTACCAAGTTAACAACAAGGCCCCTCTACTATTAAATATTATTTTTACCCCTTTCTACTTTACCAGCTTGCTAAATGTCTCCTTCTATTACTCCATTAGTTATCATCCCGTTATTTTTCGCCTAATTAGTCATCCAGGATGACAGGTGGCTTTTTAGTATGATAATTATGCCTTATTTAATTTTATTTCTTACAAGAATTTTCAATGGGCAAGATTTACCCGAATAAGCATCTTTCTCCTTCATATCCAGGCAATTCATCTTTCTGGTTAAATTGCAGCCGCAACCGCAACCCCTCAGCCCAAGACCAGGGAGGCGGCGACATTTCATCCAGTTGAATCATATTCCTCGTCCACTAGTTTCTTCTTCATCTAGTTGAATATAAACATCTTCCTCCTTCAAGTTGAATATAATTATCTTCCTCCTTCATACCAGTAGAATTAGTTCTGTCGTCAATCATCAACTAGTTCAATTCCACCCACCTTCAACATTAATGCACTCGTCGGCCTCCACAAAAGCCATGCTTTGTTTCGAAAATCGACTCAAAATAGATTTGTTGACTCCAATCATTGGAGCTACCCAATTAATCAAATGGCGAACCCTTTGTACAGCTTTCCCTCCATGAACGATTGTTACGATAGGGGTTAAATATTACCGTCATTAGGCATGTGTCATCAATATGATGTGTGGCAATGTTGATTAGGCGAGAAATAACGGCAAGACAAGGGATGGAGTAACGAAAGGAGACGTTTAGCAAGTTGGTAAAGTAGGAGGGGGCAAAACAATTTTTAATAATAGAGGGGCCTCTTTGTTAAGTTGGTAAAGTAAAAGGGGTAAAAGTACTATAATCCCTATTTTTATTAAGGGTTTCCATATTATTGATATGTTCATGTTGAAATATGGACTACATAAAGTAAAGACGGACGACATATAATAACATCCAAATTTTCTTTTTTGGTTAGAAAGGCGGATTAGCATCCAATATTATTAATCAGGGATAAAATGGGAAAAAGACACCCCAATAAAGTCTATTTGAATACAATTAAATTACTCAGACGACATGAATGAAATTAGATGAAAACCTAAATCAAAAGAATGCCCAAAATGAAAGTTATCAGACAAAATGAAAGAATTCGGCCGACATATAACATCATCCAATTTTTTTCTTCCTCTATAGCATCTATTCCATTTCCTTATCATCAAAGAAATATTCTCGTCGGTATCGAAAAGGAAAGATTTTATCACCAAAGAAACGATTTTTATTAATAATCCGAATTGATACATCAAGATCATTGATGATCGGAAAAGTTTGAGTGTAATGTCCCATCGTTATCGAACAAAAATTAAACTGAAAATTATCGAATTTACCACTTTGTTAAAAAGCCAATATTACTAAAAGAGTTTAGGTACATCGTGGATAGCTTCATCTGTAGCTAGGAATTAGGATGTTCTTAGCAAGGAACAAATTGATAATCAACCGTTAGGTAATGGTCAATAGTTTTCTTCTCTTCTTCGTGATCAGGATCCAAATCACCGAAAATTCGCCGAGCAATATCGTCAAGATCCTCGTCATTACAATCACGATTAGAAAGTCTCATCGTCGTCTGACTTCCACCTTTATTATTGGTCACCTACAAGAAAAATATATACACTATGATTTAATCATTGAAAACAATCGTCATGTCCTTGATATATGAACGGTAGATTAATCCGTTACTTGTGACGACTAATGAACTTTTAATCTAAATTGTAACGCTATAAATCATTAATTAATGTATGAAGTCTCTGCAGATGTGGAACCGTCAATCCCAGTAGGATTGAACGTCAAATGGTGGGTCCGGATCGAAATTGAAGATCCAAACCAAACAGTAGGCATTTTCTCATAGCTTACCTTCAAGCACTCGCCGCAACTCACGCGAGTCAAGTTGCAGAAAAGCCTCCGACCATGTTGTTGAATCCAACTCGTCGTAACATTAGCACGAGCCGGCTCACATCTAGCTGTTGCCGATCCATTGTAGGCAGCATCATTCTCCTCAAACCTAGAGGTGATATTCACTCTAGGTTCACAAGGAAGAGTATCGAACCCACATTGATACGCACAAGCGTAAAAATCACAATAATCATCACCTCCTCCACAATAACTGGAGACACTACAACATCGGCCTTTGTTGCACGGCGTGCAATTGAAGTCAGGGCCACATCGGTGGTCGCGCCTTTCGTGACGGGTGTGATTACCCATCGCTAATTGTGGTGCCACTATAGCAAGTGCCGTCAGTACCGTCAGTACCGTCAGTAGCAGTACTTTCCTCATTGTTCTGTTTTTAGGAATGAATGCCGGTATTGGGTGTGTATATGCAATGTACAGTTAGTTTCTTATATAGGATAGTGAATTACTGGAGGCTGGTAAACATGAAGCTCCGCCCTTTGGGAAATTGGAACATTGTGTTGTGCTTAGTGATTGTTTTGGCATCTTTCATTTAGAATTTGTGTACAATCTAGTGGCAGAGTATGTTCCATACATCGTTTTTTACGTTTGGAAGCAAAGGGTAGCTGTTTCTGTAATGGAATATCGTCGAGTTCTCGGAAGCGTATCTAAATCATGATGGTTTTATGGCGCATACATCACAACTCATTCATTCGGCTCATGAGATTATTAATTGATTCCAACGATCGAGAAGTATATGCTCATCTTTGTGTCATATATATGTCACTATTGGTATTTGTTTTTTTTTTTCGAAATAGGCTACTTATATATTATTAAATTTGTTGGCCAAATGTGTTCATCGTATCAATCGAACCCTTAGGAGGACTACCACCCGAAATGGGTACGACATGGTGGCACAAAGAGTTAGCAAGAGCTAGCACATTCGTGTTACCAATCGACCTAAATAAGAAAACTTTGAACAGAGGCTCACAACCCGAGCGCGAAAAGCAAGCCGACGGCGAAAGCAGAAAAAGAGAAATTGTTCAAACATCCAACAGAAAATGAAACTAGGAAAAACATAAGCGACCGGTGGAGCCCAAATTGGGGTCACCCAAAATGTTAAATACTCGAACATGCCGAATTTTCGAGTGAGTAGCTGCCAATGATTTACTTTGATTGGCAGGACCCCAGGAGGCCTGCCGTTGCCAGATTTTGTGTGTGTTCCTGGATACCCTTGATATGTTTGGATGGACTTTCAAAATTCTGTTCCACTCCTTCCATTGCGCTAGTGTTTCCATCAAGAAGCTCTTGACGTCTGCGCTTCCTTTCCTCCTATAAAGCCAACTCAGCTGCTTCTAATGCCTTAGTTACTGCAGCAGTGTCGACCGGTTTGTTTGTTGAGAAGGAATGTGCTACGAAGTTGTGTTGAAAGACGTACAAGTTTGGAGCCAATGTCGGCCGAGGGCGAGGCTGACCCGGTTTCGCGATCGAGTTCGGCACTACTTCCTCCTCTAGGGCTTCCACTATCCACTGCTTGCCGCCCAGATGGTTGAGACTTCCTTTGACTGCGGCGCGCATTGAGTCGCTCCACAAACGCTCAGGCTTCACTCCGGGATTCAAGAAACATATACTGCACAAGCGGTCGATATGGCCCATGCTGCCGCATATAGAGCAGAAGGTCGGCAGTTTCTCATACTAGAATTTGCAGAATTGTCTTGATTTTCCTGGATGACAAATCATCTTTTCCTTTTCAACGGTGTCATAACATCAAGGGAGACTCGGATTCGCATGTATGATGTGCTTGATTTGTAGATGTTCCTCTATCATACTTAAAATTTTGCACACGAATTCCGCAAGACCATGACCGACTGTTTCTGTGAAGAAACTTTTTGGCAGGTCATGGATCTACACCCAAAAATTCACAAACTGCATCGAGACGGTGGTTGATTTTTCCTTGTCGCTTAACTCATGTAGAACAATGAGTTTCCTATCCAATAGCCACGATCCATTGTCAATCACCCACTGGAGGTCAATAGAGTGATAAAACCGAAACAAAATCAGGCTATTCTCGAGGTTTTCCGCTGTCATGCCTTCGCCCGGTTGTCAGACGGCTGCCATCTTGTGCTTCACAACATTGATATTGAAGGGACGCTTTCATAGAATAGAACCAACAACACTGATATTGTAGTTAGATGTACGAATCGATTATGTCAGAAGATCTAACTGCACTAGGGCATTCTCCGCTACAGCTAGTTGGAGTGCATCCATCTTCCTTTGCATATCAGTTGCTTCAAGTGTCGGGGATGGTACTGTTATGGTGGACGATAACAAAGGGGAGGCAGTTTGGGAGAGGCAAAGAACAAAGGGGGAAAAAAGAAGGAAGAAGGAAATCGAAGAATTAAATTGGATTTACGGGTTATTATGATGCACGGCTAATATCTTCGTAGATCAAGGGTATGCAAATTTATAACACATATTCCTCTCTTGATTTTAATTTTATAATTGATCTTTTTTTGTGTGTTTAAATGATAGGATAGCTAGCTATCTTCAACATTTCAAAGCACAACGCTGTTAAATTTCCACCGTTAAATTAGTGGTTTCTTGTAGTTAACACGGTGGCGGAGCATTACTTCGCGTGATGATACATGTCGTTCGTGACCCGGATGACGAGTCTTCTCAAACTACCTCATGTTGATATCATATGGCACTGCATGCAGTCCATTCTCGTCAACGAGGGGGAAATTAAATCATATTTGTCGGTGGTCGACATATTATAGCGGAGGCTACACTTGGTGAGAAAATTCCATGTAAAGAAGAAGAAGATGAGCAGAATTGATATTCTATATTGGGTGTTCATTCCCGTCATTGATGTTAAAAGTACAACCTCAATTCCCAAGCAGTATTTTACGGAACCTAAATCCTTGATACTAAACTCTCCGTCTAGTCGTCGTTTGACAACATCAATGAATTCACCATCATTTCCGGTCAACACGACGTCGTTGACATAAATTAGAGCAACTACGTATGATGCACCATGGTGATAAATGAATAGAGAATGATCAGCTTGGGACTGTCGGAAACCAAGCACCGTAAGTGAGCCAGTGAATTTAGCATGCCAATTATGCGATGCTTGCCAAAGCCCGTAGATGGATTAAGTATCACCTGGTTTGGAGAAGCCCTCCGGGATTTTCATGTATACTTCTTCCGTCAAATCACCATGTAAAAATGCACTGTTCGGGTAGCCGCAACGGCAAGTAAGCGACGAACAGTGACGAGTTTTTCCACTGGCGCAAAGGTCTCATGGAAGTCAACACCCGATACCTATGTGAAACCCTTAGCAATCAGTCTTGCTTTGTAACGCTCAATAGTTCCATCGGGACGATATTTGATTTTGTACATCCATTTAGAGGCAACAACATTTTTTCCTGGTGGTAGCTCCACCAAAATCAAGGTTCCATTAGACTCGAGGGCCTTAATTTCCTTTCGCATAGCTTCCTGCCAATGGCTATGGGTGGCATCTTGCTTGTAGCTAATGGGTTCATCTTCGGTCATGATTGCAGCCAAGAAGGCTGCATGGCTAGACGAACATTTATCATAACTTGCAAAGTTGGTGATAGGATATACCTCACAGGAGCTTGTTGGAAGAGTGGATTCCGAGATGAGCAATGAATCTGGAAGCAATGTGTCATAAGCGTGTAAAGCGTCTGGGAGTTGTCGCAAACGAATACTCCTCCTTAACTCTACTATTGGCGTGGGATGAGGAATGGTGACTTCATTCAAATTGGGTTGTACCTCTTGCTCCTCAACTAATACTTGAGTAGCTTGATCTTCAAATGGGATTGTAGTAGTATGAATTGGATGACTAGAGATGTTGTCATCTTCAATAATTGTTGGACGTACAGGTGACTGTGAAATTGGAGAATGTGGGATTGGCAAAAATTGCTCCTTATAAGGAAAGCGGTGCTCGACAAATATCACGTCTCGAGAAGTGATAGTTTGTTTAGTGTCCAAATCATATACTCGGTAGCCCTTTCGAGCGTAGGGAAAGCCAACACAAATTTATGCTCTTCCTCGTTCGTCAAATTTTTCGTTTCCCTTCCGATTGTCCCTGAGTGTAAGCAAGGCACCCGGAGGTGCGCATGTGGTGGTAGGCTGGTAGTTTGCCAAGGAGTAATTGACATGGAACCTTGTTATTAAGTAGCTTGGTCAGTAGTCGATTAATGATATAAGCCTCTGTCAAGACAGGCTCACCCCAAAAGCAGATAGGTAGGCTGGATTGGAAACATAGTGCTTGAGCAACCTCCAAAACGTGTCTATGTTTGCGTTCAACCACACCATTTTGTTAGGGTGTGTAGTACAAGAAGTCTCAAGTAGTATGTCGTGCTCGTCGTAGTAGCGGCAAACAGTATGTTTTCGAAACTCGAGACCATTGTCTGCTCGAATACGCTTAACATGTTTGTCAAATTGCTCGAAGTCTGATTTTTTTTGCCCGAATGCAGACGTCACAAGAATCAAAATTGGCTTCCGGATGCAAGCTTCTAAGTTTTCCAAAAGAGGCATGACCCAACCTTCTATGCCAGGTTTCCGAACTGACTATAGTTTTCTGCGCTGCTATCGCCATTCGCTGTTGTGACACGTCGCTTTGCCAGCAGTAAAGCCCATCTCGTAATCTACCCTGTCCAATCAAGTTCTTCGTGGGTAAATCCCGCACCACATAGAAGTCAGAAAAGAACGTCACTGCACAATTTCACATGAGTGTCTACGAGAATTGCAACCAGTTTCGCAAATTGGACATCGGTCAAACCCGCGACCAAGTTCCCCATGACAGTTGTTGCTTGTGCATCTCGCGGTTCTGAACGAGATAGGTTGTCATTTTGGTCTGCCATCACATTTCTTCCTTGACACCATTCTGGATATCCAATCACACTGAAGGACTCTTCTCTCACGTGTCCTGTACGACGACAAACTAGACATCAAACTTTTGAATTTTCTGTTCTGGACCGACGATCGTCATGGGGAGAGGAGTCTTGATCCCTGCCTTGGAATATCGCACCTTCCTCCGCTACAAACTCCATGGCGACACTGGTTTTAAGTATCTTACTCAAAGTTGCAACAAGTATAAATCGATGTAAGAAGAAGTGTGGTTTAGGGGCCACGAAAACCAATCGAACAATCAAAATAAAAAATGAAAATTTCTTTCGAAATAAAGTTTGTAAGACTGCACGAATATGGTTTTGACAATTAGAGATGAAGCTGCTTAGATTTTGAATCACCCTAGGCAATTCAAATTCACCAATGATAGACAAATTTCACGATTTAAAACGACAAGATAAAATTTAATAAACTGTCGCAATTCTTCTCTAATCAAATCACGCCCTTTCGGAACCGCTAATTTACTACTTATCTAGTATCACAGACCGCTCTTTGGAGACAAATATATGAAACCCTCTAGGCGATTAATCGAATAAGAATTGCTCACACATCGCTATTCTCACCTTGTCATTCTTAATCTTAATCCCCACTTTTCTCGTCGTCTTCTCAATTTCTCCCCCAAGTCTCCTTTTATTCAAACTCTTCTTCCCCTTCCTTTCCAATCCTTGCTCAATTCATTGGCGAGTCAGATTCGTCAATCTCCGTCAAGATTCGGATCAAGAAGAAAGTCATCAGGGAAGGAGTCGAGTTCTACAACAATGGCGATTACTATGAGGGTGAATGCGATAAGGGCAAGTACAATAGCCCTGGGTTTAGAACTTCTTCATGAATGGCAGATATGAAGGTAATTGGATCGACGGGAGGTACGACGGTAGGAGATCGAGAGCTGGGCTAGGAGCAGGTACAGAGGGCAATACAGACAAGGTCTGAGGCATAGCTATGGAGTATACAGGTTCTTAAATCGTGATTCTTATGCCGGAGCGTGGTATAACGGACAGAGCCATAGATTTGGAGTTCAGACATATGCATATGGTAGTTGCTATGTTGGTGAATTCAAGTGTCGTATTAAGCATGGCCTTGGAGTCTGTCATTTCAGATGTTATTGGAGTATGCCAATGACGGCCGGTTCCAGGGTTTATGAACTAGAATAGGAAAATCAAGAGGCTTGTGCCACCGGCGGTCGGGATGTTGTTAAGTTCGTTTGTGAAGGAAATCGATGATTGTGCCAGTTTAGATCTTGGTCATTGTGCCTCGTAATTGGACCTCAGTCTCTTAGATCTTGGCCATTGTGCCTCATAATTGGACCTCGGTCTCTTAGATCTTGGCCATTGTGCTTCGTAATTGGTGTTCAATCTCCTCAATCTTGGCCATTGTGCCTCGTGGTCTCCTACGTTGTCGCCGTCAAACTGTTCCTCGACAATAATGGTATATCGGTAATCAAAATACTCTGACAACCATCAGACTCTTCTCTGACAACCATCAGACTCTTCTCTGACAATAACAATGGTGGCGACATTTTCAAACGATCAGTTACCTAGCTCTATTAACTCTAATTCATTACACATTAATTTTATTAATGTCTATTTTCAATTCCTATCCTCTAAATCAATTTCGTTCTTGATAATTTAATTTATTTTTCTTCAATTCTGCCCCAAATTGTTGGCTCCCCATAATTAAGGCTCCACTTTCAATATATTATTCATTTTTTCCATTAATCTTAATTAATTATTTATTGAATTTTTAAATTATTTACTTTCTTCTTTAATTATCTTTTCATATGATTGACATTTATTGTTCAAGGATTTATGAGTAATTTGGTTTGAACTTGAGAAGACAATTTCTAAATTTTTATACTCTTATGTTTGGACATTCTGCTAATTGATAAAAACAACTCATTTTTAAAATTTTATCTACCCTTAATAATTGGACTTCTTATTTTTTTTAATTAGACTCTTATATTCGTTATGAACACTTATATTTTTATGTTATTGTAAATTATTTAACATGTTGTTGGACAAAATTTTCTATCTACAGTCCTCCTCCCTCAAACCTCCCTCCCCCACCCCACCCCTATCATATTCTGAGACAATTAAATTACTTGGCCAAAAATATCCTGTTTTGTTTTGTAATTACTTCCCGCCTATTCTAATTTTAAAAACTTATCATTTTTAGACTCTCATACGCTTTAATTTGTTGTTGGGCAAATTACCCTGTTAAGGCCAACCCTCACCCCCCTCCCCCACCCAACTCTCCCAAACCCCTCTCCCCCCGCCCCCTCTGCCCCTCCCCCAAGTTTAGATTAGGTTAGTTTAGATTTCTTAGCTTAGGTAGCTATCATGATACCTCCTGCGTTTCCCTGCGAGGTATCTTGACAAAAAAAAGAAAAATAAGAATTGCTCACACGACATACTAGTTCATTTGCTCTCGGATGAGGGTTAACGTCTGACCTACAAGAACTTAATTCGTCGTCTTGATTTCTTCACCAATTCCGAACTCCTTGAAGTTACCTTTAAGATGCTCTCAAATCTCTGAATATTATCTCTCAATTTCATCTAGGAAAGTCCGTCTAATTATGAGGAAGAACTGGGATTTTATAGAGACGAGATCCTTCAATCAATCGGATGACCAATAGTACGTCATAGGATGACCAAAAGTGTGCTGCACTTTTGGCCATACCTATAGCGCACTTATGGTCATATTTACATAGACATCTGACTTAGAAGAACCAAAAGTGCGCTGTAATTGAACCAAAAGTGTGGCTCACTTTTGGTCCATCTCCTGTACTTGGTGATTTCTCCATTCTTCAATGCATCCAGCTCCTTCTTCCACATCATATAGCTCCGAATAATGACCCGATCTCATCGTGTACCTGAAATCGATCAAAACACTACAACACAACATCAAATGGACCCCGAACGAGTCCGGGACACTAAATCGAAATAGAAGATAGAAATAGCTATAAATAGTTATTGGACTTAAATAATTACTCATTTGTTGTGTAACTAGTTATAAATAATATCAAATCTTATAACTAGTTATTATAACTTGTTTGTATCATATAACTACTTAATAATACTCTAGTTGATCATATTATAACTAGTTATATATCATATATAACCAGTTATATAATCAATTATATATAACTAATTATTTAAGAATATATTTAATTTTTTTAATAATTAGTTATAAATTTCCGCTAGAAATCACCGGAGGCTAGCCAAAAAAAATTGATTGTAACACTAACTATTTAGTATTTTAATGAGTTATACATATTATAACGAGCTATGCTGTAAAGCATATAACCTCTATTCAAGAAGGCGTGATTGCGCGCCCGCCTAGGCGTGATTAGGCGCTGGGCGGTAAGAAAACGCCGCGCCTTGGGACTAGGCGCTGATTGGCCGTTTTCAACGTATAATCGGCCATAGAAATTGGCTAGGCGGTGTTTAATCGCCTCAAGGATTGATTAATCGCAATTCAGCGGTGCCTAGACATTTCTAATTATAAAAAATGGTTGCTTCTATGACTAGAATGAATGATTTTCATGCTATGTTATGAGGCTACTTCTTGTAACTAATCTCTCTTTATCATATGACTTATTATATTTGTTTGTTTCTTTGTGAGAACTTGAACCTTTTTTATTTTGAATTTTGAAACTTAAATTTATAATTCTGTGAACTATTTTTATTGATATTAAGTGTTAAGCACAAGATGTTATGGATATTTACAACAATTCTTTTTTTGCCTAGACGTGCCTAGGCAACGATTAATCGAATTAGGCGCTAGGCAGTACCCCAACGTCCACTTACCGCCTTTTTGAACCTTTCATATAACTACTTATTTTTTTAGAAAAAATATAACTAGTTTCCGATGTAATATTATTTGAATGTCAATTATCTCAGATTCAAGGATCATTTTGGTGAATAAGTTCCCTAATCCCCTATCTGAGTAGATGTTGCAAATTGAACCTCTATTTTCTCCATAACATTATCCACCAAGGTTTGCCCAATTTAAGACAAGGTCAATACTTGAATGATTTTGATTTGTGGAAGGAAATGTTACATGCTTTCAAGGATTACAAACAGTAATTACTACTTGGTAAATATCACACAAGATTTCTTCATCATCAATCAGCAGTTAAGCAGTAGGATACGAAGCAGACATAGCAATGCCACAAAGCCCTTCTTTAGCACCAACGTCCCTCTGCATCTTGATGTACCCTCCATCTCCCCAGCTCGTCCCCCACGAGTTCCTCACCAGCCAGTACTTCGAACCATCGCCACTCGTTCCATACCCTACGACAGCCACACCATGATCCAAATCCGTGCCACAATCTCCGGTGAACACTCCACTCGAGTAGAACTGGAAAGCAGAGCCACTGGCAGCAATGGCCACAGAGATGGGCTGGTTAGCCGCAGCTTTAAGCAACGATTTCTCATCGTTGGCAGGTACATCCTCGTAACCGTTGATCTTGGCCGAAGAAGGGTTTGTCTTGACCGCGTTGCAAGTTCCATCTGCTGCCGTGTAAGGGTAGTTGGATTCGGTTGTGAGACCTTTGCTCTTCACGTATTGAAAAGCGTCGTCCATGAATCCTCCGTTGCATCCTTGGTCGTTACTCGTTCTGTCGCAGTCGATCAGTTCTTGCTCCGAAAGCGATACCAACTTCCCTGTTGAGATCTTCATTAGTCCTTCCACTGCTGCCACAGCAGAGAATGCCCAACAGGATCCTGCATTATTTCATCATTAATTTAATTGCGTGATAAAAGAACTAAAACACTGGTGGTTATATGTATTATAAGAAAACACAGTCTTATGGACCGTAATCATGTGACCGTTTCATAAAGTAATCACCAACTTACTTGTCACTAAAGATCACTTATGACTGTTTTGAGATATTAGTGACCATTATGCGTTTTGAAGACCGTTTCCTATGGTTCCTAAAACTACAGTTTCTATAGAGCAGGCTAATTAATTACTTACCGCATTGGCCTTGATCTTTAATGGGATTGACAGCTCCTTTAGTTCTCCAATCCATGGTGTCTGGCACTGAGCTCACATTCTGGTACTTGAATGACAACGAAGATCCGAGATCGGAAACCGTCTTCTTGTATCCAGTTTTGGCAGCCATGAATTCCTTGTTGGTCAAGTCTGCGTATTGATTCACAGCTAACTTGTAAGTTCTGTTTCCAAACTTATTCAAGTGGTTAATGAACCCGACATTCTTCTTAAAGATCATGAATCGTCTGGACTTCTCTCCAGCATCTTCGTACACACGTCCATTCTTCGCGATCCATGCTTCAAACCTTTCGTTCATGCTAGCACGAGGCACTGATGCAGAGAAGGCTCCATATGCATAGATCCCCATCAGCAACACCAACACTAACATCAGATTGCTCGGAATACCTGAGGAGGAAGAAGAAGCCATTGTGCTTTAATTGTGTTCTTGATCTAGGTAGTGATTTGTGGAATGTGGTTTGGATGAATTATGAGCTTGGTGTGCTCGTGAGAATTTATAGTATTTCTAGTTTGGTGGGTGTGTATGCGGTTCCAAATTGCAGCATCATTTCTGGAAATGGTGCAGCCCTCCAAGGAAATGGATGCTGTGAAAAAAGCTGGCAGTTTTTTATTTGGCTGGGCTGGTTAAACTATGTTTTTATTCTGGTTAATCATCCTAGCATTCAATCATTCATATTAGAGGTGACAAAATTAGAGACTAATGATTTGGAGATGAAGAATACTGTTATCTTGACTGCATTTAACAATACGTTTGTCTCAAAGTAAGGGTTCGTAACCAAGCAGCTCGCGAGTTGTTCAGAATTCGGTTCGAAAAAAAAATTTCGGGAGTCAGACCGACTTGAGGAGTCAAGTTTAAATCATCATTCGTGAGTTAGTCCGACTTGAGAAGTCAAGTTTAAATCATAGTCCGTGATTCAGTTCGACTTGAGAAGTCAAGTTTGAATCAAAGTATATTCGACGCGATCGACACTATCTCAAGAGCCAATCTGAACACTAGCTAGACTATATAGCTAGTAGTTCGTAGGCTCAATAATGCAAATATGTTTTTGAGTTCGACTCATCGATGTTTTTTAATGTACAAGTTTTCAAGTTAAGCTCCAATTGGACTTATTATGGTTTTTTCTAAAGTGGAGTTATCTTGAGTTTTACTAGTCAAGCATAGTTAATGAGTCAGGTCCGATTTGGTTCAAACTCAACGACAGCTAGTTTCTGGCTTAAATGTAACGTGCCAAGCTTGAGCTTGGTGACGATTTTATGGAATGGAAGGGCAGAAATTGTGCTAAATTTTGGAAGTAAACCAACATTCTGAGGGGGAAAACAATGTCGAAGAAGCTATGCTACGATACATATTGAGTGTTCAAAATAAACTGTTGATCGAATAATACCATCCTCTTTTAAGTAACACACCAAATACAAAACTCAGACAATGGCGTTTGCTGCACTGGCGATTCTTGGCCAGAGATCAGCACACTCCTTGCCAATAGGGCCAGTAATAGCAGATCCTGCAGAAACATCAAAAAGTATTTAAATGTCAAACCAGAAGCTTCAATCCAAGAAATGGCGGAGACAGTCAAAACCTTAAGAACACAAACAACTTTGCAAAGGAAACCATCACTTCTCCAATAAAGCTTTTTGACACAACGTAAAAACGCCTACATCTATTCGGGTACTTGGCATCTAAGGGCATCAATCGAGATTCAAGAATAGCATCCGCGTCCAATCAAGTTCATTAGGTAATCTATTGTGAAGATGATTTCATAACACTACAAGTGTGACCCAAACAACTAACAAGATCTGCTATACTGTAAAAATGATTCAATTGCAGTAGGCTGTATAGATTTACCAGAAAGAGAGCAAGAAATGCAAATCTCAAGAAAAATAAATAGTAACTTGGTAGCTGTCTTACCCTTCATTTCTCCTTTGGGGTTAACAATCACACCAGCATTATCTGCAACAGAGTGCACAGGCAAGATATCAGGAGCCATTAACATCTAAACATGGGATAAATGGAGATGAAAACAAAAACCAATGTACCACACGAAATTCATCATGTATGTATGTTGGTTGTCCTGAATCATCATTTCTATGCTGTGGGAAAGAACAGCTGACGTTCGGTTCAAATAATGTCGAAAGCTTATTTACAAACTGGAAATTTCTAATCAAATCTATGATTCGTACTAATTAGAGACAAACCCCTAGAACTATCATTAGGCTGCAGATATCAAATTGGACATTAAAAAGAACATAATAATAGTCGTAGAAATACGGGTCTGAAATAACAAACCTTCGAAGTACATGAAGACACCATCCTTTCGGCGCCATGGCTTGCGCTGCCTGACGATGACTGCAGGCATCACCTTCTTCCTCAGATCGGGCTTCCCTTTCTTCACCGTCGCCATCACCATGTCTCCAACGCAAGCAGAGGGCAATCGATTGAGGCGACCCTTGATTCCTTTCACCGAGATGATGTAGAGGTTCTTGGCTCCGGTGTTGTCGGCACAGTTCACTGTCGCCGCCACCGGAAGTCCGAGGGACATCCTGAACTTGTTACCCGCACTTCCTCCTCTCCCTGAAAACACACAAATACAAACAAAGTTAATCGTAACCGAAAATAGGAAATGGAGGATTGAAGAAATCGTACTAAGGAGAAAGGAGATAACGAACTCTACCGCGCTTCGACATTCTTCACCGACTCGTGCCTTTCCCACTCTGCAACTGGTGTGAGCAGATTTAGGGTTTAACATGTTTGATGGCCTGAATTTATATTCGTCCCCTAAAATTTAATCTTTTCGTCCTAAGTCTCAGAAAATCATTATTTTATCTTTTGCTCCTTAAAATTTACCTTAATACGGGAAGAGGCGCTTATCAGGTGGAAAGCTGCGCCGAATGATTTCGTTTCAGTCAACATCGACCCGAGGGTGTTGTTATCTATGATTATAATGGTACGGTGCTGCTAATTTGGGTAGATATCACTAGAGCTGAACTTCAGGGAGCCATATATGGGTTACGACTTTGCATGGGATCAAGGGTTTCGGAAGGTGAACCTTCAACTTGACTCTCAATGTGCAATCACATGAATGATTAAGGAACCCCAGACGATTTCCGACATTTATCTTGTATCCTTGAGCTAAACAGCTTTTTGATAGAGATTGGGATGTGCGGGTTTCGCATACCTTTCGTGAAGGCAACCACATGGCGGATGCCCTGGCTCACCTTGGGCATTCTCTTCCTTTAGGATGTAGTTTTGATTTTCCTCTTCCTAGTTCGATTGTTGATTGTATTCGTGCAGATTTGATTGGGGTCTCGTTTCCTCGAATTATTATGTTAATTGATTAGGACCTAACATCCAACTGTTTCTACCAAAAAGGAGAAAGCAGAAAAGGATTAAAAATGAATTCATGAAGAAAAACAGTAAATAATGAAAGAAGAAGATAATGATAAATCTATAAACCTTAATTTTTTGTCAAAATTTCATACCAAACAATAATTTTAACTCAATATCAATATCACTTAATATCATAATATCTCGAATAGCTAATTATTCAAAATATCACATTATCAAATTACGCCCAATTTTTTCAGTTTTTCTAGTCCATAAAGAAAACTGAGCCTTACACAGGAAAAAAAAATTACGTGTAGAGCAGAAACTGCTGTGTCCATGCGTTAGATATTCACATATAAATTAGTTCCGAGCTCGCTCAATCTCTTGATACCTCACTCTCCTTCACTGGAACCTTGTCTTCTTCGTTAAGCCAGGGAAGTAGCAGAGCAGGCTCTGTTTGATTCTGCTAGCTAAGCTAGCTGCGCCCTTCTTATCTATTCCCCTAACCTAACATTCTTGCTTCTTTCAATGGCGATGCCTCTCTCCAATCCCACACTCATCTCCTCTCATCCTCCTCCTAGCCTCTCTGCACACAATACCCTAAACTCTACCTCCTCACCCACCACTCCTTTATTCCTCCTCTCCTTCCTCCCACACAAACCTTTCCATGGATTGAAGTTGACTTCCGTTCCTGCTCTACCACCGTTACGCAGCAGCAACAAGTACATCCATGGCTCCCGTTGTTTCCTTCCTCGTTGCGCACCCCACCAAGCTGCCTCAGCCGATTCCGCTACTCTTGTAAGTCTTCCGCTTTCCCTTCTTAATGAATTATTCATTGCAATTCATAGGTGGAACTTTTTATCATGCTTCTTGTGGACCTTTTGTCGAATCCGTGTGCTACATTGTAGCCTACGTCTCCAGTTTCTAGCAAAAATTGGCTTGGATTTCGAACAAATAGTTCATAATAGGATTTCCAAGTCCAAGCATATCCATGTAGTTCAATAAACCTGAATCCCCCAGCTCTACTGCTTTCAACCTTTTCCAATATGTTCCAGTTACTGATACAAAAACGATCTATAAATTCCATCATCTTTTCAATGCTATGTATCTTAATTCCCTCATGGGGAAGTTCGTATTGTTGAATTGGAATGTAAGCAAATATGTAGGCTTGGTTTGGCAAAAAGAATCACGATTCCTTGTAAAGCTAAGTTGAGATTAGTCATTAGCGTAAAAAACTTGAGTTGGTGTTAGGAGGAATTGTGGAAGGAAACTTGGGTCAAGTGAGATAAGTATTCCGAGTGAAATTGTGTTTTCTAATCTACTTAAAGAGAAAATAAAATTTTTTATATTTTCGTTGATTTAACATTGTTTTTACAATCCTTCCAACCTTAATTCGACTATTTTTCACTATTTTAACTCAATTTTTTTGTTGTCAAACTAAGCCATAAAGCCTGCAAAAACCTTGTGTTCTTTTAAAACTTGGTTTTACAGGTGGAAAGTTAGATGGAATTTCCTAATTGAATAGGAAAGCTAAGTCCCAACGAGGTGATTTTGAAGAGCGAGATTTTCCATTATCATCTAAATTTCATCCAACTATTTCACCAGTCTAACCAAGTCAAAGACAGTCAGGTTGTTATGCTAGAATCCACAACTTAAGTTAAAAGAGGATCATCAGCTCTCAGGGATTTCTTTCCTCTCACGTTTTTCTTTTCTTTTTCTCTGTGTATTCTTATAGATAAATGAAGAAGAGGGTAATCCGCAGAATGATGAAGTAAACGATACAGAAAAGGAAGAAGAAGAAGACAATGCGGCAAGTGAAACCAAGGAGCAAGGAGAACCTGAACAATCAACTTCACAGAACGACTCAGACTTGAAGAGTCTTATCGCCAGTTTTCGAGAAGCTATACTATCTGGTGATCAGGATGCTGCTTCCAAGATCGAGGCTAAGATCAACGACATAGAAGTAAATGTCGACAGCGAACTCATACAGAAGGTTTCAGCTTTATCAGCGGAGGTAACATCGGGAAGAGACCGGTACGTTCGCCTTCAAGCAGATTTTGAAAATTTTAGGAGAAGGTCCGAAACCGAGAGGCTGAACATCAGGAGCGATGCACAAGGAGCAGTGATTGAGAGCCTACTGCCCATGGTCGACAGTTTCGAGAGGGCCAAGCAGCAATTGAAACCAGAAACCGACAAGGAGAAGCAAATAGACGCAAGTTACCAGGGTATATACAAGCAGTTTTTGGAGATCATGAAAGGTTTGCAGGTGACTGCCGTACCAACGGTTGGGCATCCTTTTGATCCTTCGGTAAGGCAGAGGTCCCTTCCTGGAATAGTCGGTTATTGGTTATCGAGTCTTCTGCTTCTATACAAAGGGATTGGTAAGCGACTACGAATTTGATTTGTCATGATAGGTGCATGAAGCAATTGCGAGGGAGCAATCTGAAGAGTATGAGGAAGGAATTGTAGTACAGGAGTTCAGGCCCGGGTTCTGCATTGGAGACCGGCTAATAAGACCAGCTATGGTTAAAGTCTCGGAAGGGCCTGGTCATAAAGTAAGTGAGGAAGCTGCTACTGCTGCTGGTCCTGAAAAGGAGCAAGAAGCTGCTACAGAAGAGTAAGTATGTGCTGGCTTGGTTTAGTTACTTGATTATGAGAATGTCCATCAAGCACTGTAGTCGGAGTCTCCAGAGTGGCTTGGAATTGTTTCGAAAGAGGTAGATTTTGCATTTTGGATGTCCCACTTTTTGGCCCAGTGGCGTTGAAGACATTAATTAATGCAAAGAGCTCCTCTTTTAACATTGTGTCACATTTCATTTCTTTTTCGAGATAAAAAGACAACAAAATAAAAGTGATAAAAGTAAATAAATAATATTTATGTTTATTTGTAAGGTGTACCTGAATCTAAATTCAATATTAGGGGTAAGAGTTGGACAAGACCAACATAGTGATGATTTGACTAACTGTCAATTAACCAACCAGAATGGATGAGTTAAGGTTAGTTTTGATGTTAAGATTTTATTTTAACTGATTGACTGATCTATTTAATTTAGGTTAACTGATTAACCAACCAAAATTGATTGGCAATCGACCTTAACCTTTTAACCATAACCAAACGTCCAGCCATACTCAATAACTCTAAATTATCGGCACACAACTCTCGAACCAAAACGTCATTTGAAGTGCCTCGTAAAGGCTCTTTGTAAACAACCAAACGACTTTATACTGTAAAAGTGGAAGTTGAAATGAGTATTATTTTCCTATCTGTAAAGACGTGACAGGAAAGAAGCATTTTCTTTGTGTAGAATGGAACCCTCTTCTCTACAGAAAGGAAATAAAAATAAAAATGATGTAAAAAGAGAGAGAGATGGGACCAACAAAATATAAACCCAAAAGTGATCATCACTATTCCCTTCTTTCTTTTTTCCCTACAAAATCCAAACCCATGTTTGTTGCCCCTTGCCCAAGAAACCCACCAGCAGCAGCAGCAGCAGCAGCAGCAGCAGCAGCAGAACCAAAAGCTTCTCTTCCTCTTATTGCACTATTTGCAGAATGCCAACCTTCCCATCTTGTTGTAGTAGTCCTAGTAGTAGTAGTAGTAGTAACTCATCAGCTTTACTCCAAACCCAAAAAACCCAAAATCAAATGGACAACCAAGAAAAGAACTACCCACCCATTCTACCATCAAAAATTGCCACTCCCTGGATCTCTATCTCCCAACCCCGCAAAAAATAGAAACAAAAATCTTCAATCTTCAGACCCTCCAGTTTCTTGAGATTTTAGAGCAACTAATGCTGCACTTGGCCGTTGACTTTAGAAGTTGGCTTCAGTTTCATGTACTGTCAAACAAAACAAAGCAAACCCAACTCAGTCAGTCACTCTGCAATGGCCCCCTCAAACACTAATTACGGTCGCATGCTCTCTCCAGACCTCTACTGATACAGAGGCAGAATGGCAAACTAGTACAAATCAAACTAAAATTTAGAGGACCACTTGAACGTGTCATTTCAAAACCTAGCTAAGCAAGTGTCTTTTTTACCTCCTGATAGAAAGCATTGATCTCCTCTTGGGTAAGGCCTTCATCCTCTCCGGAAGTTTCTTCCCAACCAAGGGAACGAAGGAATGCAGCCTCCTCCTCCGAAAATCTCTGAACTTGCTCGCAGGGATCAGCAATACCGTTGCTAGTTAACTGAGCACCATCAATTGAAGCTTGAAGTCTTTCCTGATCACCGACCAACTCTTTACTCTCAACATTTAATATTTCACCAGTATCGGGTGAAACACCAGATGCTGAATCGGATATGACAGCAGATGCATTTCCAGAAGTTTTCCTCTTCAGAAGATTAAAGAAATCATTCCTACTCCGGGTCTGAGACAAGGAGGGTTTCTTTTCGACACTAAACCCAGGGATCAATCCAGCTGGCTTTCGGTCCCCAGATAAACTCTTTGGTTTATTTGGGCTCCTTGGAGGTGCGGCGGAGACAGCAGAAGTAACCGCTGGTTGGGTATTTGTTACTCTGACGCTACTATTTGTAGCAACATCTTTTAGAGAAGGGGATACACCATTTTCTCTCCCTTGTTTGAGGATAAAAAGTTTCCCATGAGATGCCTTCGGTGCCTCGGATTTCCCAAGAAGAGATTGATTGGTAATAGGAAACGAAGGCTGCTGCTGCAAATTTTTGGCAGCATTCATCTCCCCAGATCTAACTACAGCTTTTGGCTTTAATTTGTCAGATGCACTTACAACCTGAAAAAGTAAATAACACTCAGCAAAGGACAATCTGAAACGTAACTACTAGGAAAACACAACTCCGTACTTCATTCAAGCGCATTAAGCAAAAATGTATGAATGCTAGATCATTAACACCATTCGGACTTCAGAATGATCAGGTGTCAAACAAACAGCTGAGCAAATGTCCATCGAAGGAGCATAGAAGGGGTCACAAAATCGCAGAAAGTTACTAATAGAGTTGTGCCTCACAAAATATTGTAACAGTGCGCTGAAAATAAGAGCCTCATCTAACAATTGTGCTCTAAATCTGGTGAAATCGAATGGGCAAAACATATATTTTATTTTATTGAAATAATGGCCTCTCCCTTCTCCCTTTCTGTTTAAGGAATGGAACTATAACCAAACCTTTGTGAGTTTAAAGAGCAAAGGCTCACAAAAGTTTGAAACTCCTAAATTCATGTCCGAGACGTATCATCTGATACATTCCTCTGGACAAACTTTCCTCGTATACTTGCAGTCTCATAAAGCAGGGGCTTCATGCATAAAAACATAAACACTAGGCGCTTCATGAACAAGGTAATCAACTACAGCAGTAAGACCAGCAAAAAGATTCCATACCGTCAATGAAACCAGCAACAAGAATTCTTCACCAATGTCCATGTCAGTAATAACAATGATTTTGATTCAATGATCATGAATCGTGATACAACATAGTACTTTCAATCGAAGCATACAAACATGTAAGAACAAAAAGAGCCCTAACACATCAGAAACATGATCACTTTGACATAATTTCCCACAGAAACTGCAGTACTGAGTTGAACAATTAACTACCGTCAACATAAATACAATTTCATGTGGATCCAACAGATCAATAGTATAGATCTAAATTAAGCAGGCATGGGAACATCAATGCTGCAGAAAGGAGGAACCTAGGATCAAACGATCTCAGTCTGCTATCAGGATCACTTGGGAAAGCCACAATTTTTCCGAACCATTACTAGGAGATGAAGAAAGCAAGGCAGGGAAAGAGGAGAGAGAATGATATTACTTGGATCTCAACGTGAAAAAACTTAAAACATAATGTTGTCTTTGATGAACAACAATGGCTGTCACTGTATTCATCTGGCCAGAACAGTAGATGTCTTACAATGTGGAAGAGAATATAAACGAGAAGGATCAGCCATTCTGCAGATTAAGGAACACAAAGGCAACCTACAGATCACAGTGGGCCTCATATTATCCATAATCTATTTCAAAGAATAACATTGCAATGAGGGTTAACAATAAGTCCTTTCTGATGACGGATCCATACTGACAATTGGTACACACTATGCAAGATGGCACCAAAGTGAAAATCAAAATAGAATCAGCCGATTATGCATATTAAAATGGCTAAGATTATCTTTTTTGCACATAAGTTAGTTCCACCTGGCACATTTATAGATATAGGTCCCTCCCAAATAAAGCTGACTGACTTACAACTCCAAATATTTTAAAAGAAGTTCTCCAGCAAAATAAACCAAGAATTGTTTGTAATCTATCTCAATAAAGCATTTTCAAACCAACTCCGTACAGTAATAACAGGATTTTAAATTTTAAGAATAGCACTCACCGAACTCTTAGGCAAAGCATGTGTCACTGGTATTAGTTGCCTTGACTGCTTAATAGCTAACTCCTCAAGCCTTTGTGTCTGGACTGATGACTGGATGTTTATGATAAAGCTCTCATTAGTGGCATGAAAACAAATGTATGAACACCACATTGAGCACCAAAGTTTTTCATTTACCTGTGGCATTGTACGAGCTTTAGCGGGAGCCTGAGTCAATGCTTCAGCCATGTTAAGACCCGCCATTGCACTTGACGCAGCAGATGCAGATAAGGCGACAATTTGCACACTAGGTGCCGGACCTGCGCTATAGGTTCCAACAGCAGGAGGCACTTCTGCTAGAGCAGATGTCCATCCTTCCCCATTAATTAATGCAGAACTCCCAAGAGACAAACTCTGTACAACATTGCTCAAACCAGGAGATGAGACCCTCACTACATCATGCATGACTGCTCTCTCCTCAGTTCCAAGTGAGGGAAAGTCCTTCTCAAAGGTAGCCTTTTGAGCAATATTACCCATAACACCACCAGATATCAAGCCATTTCCATTTACATGACTGCCGCTACTTCCATTTCTCAGGTCTGATGCAACCCTACGGGGTAACATCTCGCTCTGTTTCCTGGATATCATTGAGTGAGAACGTCTTAATGTATCCTTATCAGTTCTACCCATTAACATGCTTCCCAAAGGATCAGAAGAGTCACGATCCCAATGGTCCGTAAAGCTTGGCTTATCTTTGTCCCTATCTCTATCTTTGTCGCGATGATTTCTACTAAAACTACTGTATGCATGCTTCCCAGACCCATTACTGGAACTCCTGCGAGAGTTAGATGAAGATGTTCGGTCCAAAAAGGGCAGGCGTGGAGAATCAAAGTCACTAATACTCTTAAAGTTCCGGCTCCTCGAGGGATTTGAAGATGAAGAAAGATCTATTGAAAAATGGAAGCACCCATGAAATTACTAAAGTTAGAGAAAACACGATACTCAAATGCATGCAATGAAATGGGAACTAGAAATCCAAAAAAAATAAAAGTGGATTACCTGAGTGGGAAGAAGACGAAGCAAAGGGATGGACAGAATTTCCACCTCCTGAAACACTTCCAGTAGTTCTCAACCATTCTGGAATTAATGTGGGTTCACTTCTTTCCATCAGGAGCAGCACTTAACATCATCAATCAGATAGAATAATAAAAGTAAGTGTTCTACTACTTCACCCTCTCGACCAAAAGGCTTATCCTGCTGTACAGAACCAAGGTTTACCACTCTTCACCAATGTCGCTGTTCCAAACAATCCTTTCCCTCAGTCGGTTCAAACCTCTACCAACTACAACCCAATCAGACCTCGGTAAGTAAACCAGAACAGATCAACAAACAATACTATTACGTGCTTTCCTGATGCTTTGTTCTTATCTGAAAAAATTGCTTGAATTGATCAGAAACCCAAGGCGCAAGACTAAAGGCAGTGGCAAAATCAAGCTGCACACCGATGAATTGAAGGGAAAACGCTATCTAGTCTCTTCAGACCACCGTCTTCCCTACTACGCCTCCATCCCCAATTGAGATGGATTTGCACACAACATCAGAACCACTCAACAGGCCCTCATGTCCAAACACAATTCCCCAAAACCAGAAGCAGAAACAATACCCACGATTCCCGGACGATGGTTCAAAACCATGAAACAATAGTATCCCAAAGAGAACCCTAACACCGAGGGGATAGCCGGATGAGCACTGAAAGAAATCAGTGTGAAGAAGAAAGAAGAACACCCCCCAGAAACAAAAACCCTAACAGTCCGCCACACTCTCCCCTTTGTAGCTGCAATGTTCTAGGGTTTTCAGATAGATAAAATTGAATGCGATACACCAAAATAGGGGGGAGGAGTTTTATAGCAAAAGCGGTAACAAGAGAAGAGAAGGGAAGCGAACTAACCCTAGCAAAGGATAGAGAGCTCAAACAACGGTATATGGAGTCTATGAGTATTCTCAATCCTTGGTCTATCACTGATATTCTCAATCCTTCCCCTCAAAGCAAAACAATGGCATGCGAGTCTGAGGGTGAAAGAGGAAGGAAATTGGCAGGGGGTGGAGGAGGAAGTGGGAAAATCGGGAAGAAAGCGCAAGGAAGAATGGGTTGTAAAAAATGATGAGATGGTTCAATGGCTCTTGTCTCAGGCGTTTTGGCTTCCTAACAAATTTTCTTTCTTTCTTTCTACTCCCAGAAAATATGATGATTATTGCGGAAGAGGTGTGAAATTAGGGTTTTGCCTGTGGAGAGATGGAGGAGGAGGAGGAAGATGGGAAGGGAGAGAGAAGCACACACACACACGAAAGGAGGCGTAATTCCTGTTGGTTTCTGATACCGGAAAAATAAATAATAAAATAATAAAAATTTGGATGAATTATAAACGGCAAACAACAAAAAATGTGAAACGTTAGCCCAAAGTAGTTATATTTATTTCTCACGGTTTTTACTTTTCTAAAAGGAAAAACAATACCTTGCCGGTTTAATCACAAAACTTTAAATGGCCCGGTTCACTGATTCGACGAAAGACGACCTTCTTCGGAAATAATGTGCAGCATCATCCCAATGCCCCCTCTGCGACCAAGCTGAGACTATTCATAATCGCTTGTTCTCTTGTCCACACTCTCTGCTCACATGGATTCTTTCCCCTCCATCCAAACCCCTATAGTTAATTGATGTTTGATTGGTTTTTCAGATTCAGGGGCTCAGGGGAGAAGGACAAAGTGATCCTGGCAGCGGCGGTGTGCTGAATTTATGGAAGGCTCGCAACGCTGCGGCCTTCAACAATGGCAGACCTTGCTCAGCCCAGTCAGCGGCCCGTAGCTCCAATGACGCTATCAAATGGAGAATTTCTTGGGCTACCTGTTCCAGGAGTGTGGGGACTCCACTCGCCTCCAACCTTCATATTCCAAATACACCGCCTAGTGATATCCACTGAGTGATTCACTTTGATGGATCATTCCATAATGATTCTCAGGTGGTGGTATATGGCTTCACGATTACGAATGCCCATGGTGCGGTATATGACAGTAAAGTGGGTCCGGCTTATGTTTCTTCTTCGGTTGGTGCTGAGGCGAAGGCTATCCAGACTGCAATAGAGTATGCTTCTCAACACACTGGGTCGTGTTAGTTAATATACTCAATGGTGGAATGGAACATTGGCCATGGGATTGTGTCTTCACGATCACTTGCAGTCAGAGGACTTTGCTCATGCATATGAGGATTGACATTCGATTTACACCCCGCAAGAGGAATAGGCGGGCAAATTGGGTTGTCAGGAAACTTCTCCTAGGGAACCCTGCCTACTGATTAGCTCCTTAGGATTAATTATGTTCCTAATGTCTGGTAACGTTTGTCTCTGTTTGTATATGGGACTTCTGGTGGAGTTATATAATACCACAAGTTTCTCTCTAAAAAAAATTATTGTTTTTTGGTAAAAAAATTTGAAATATTGTTAAGTCACTAAATGGTAATTAAATCTTCTTCGGTTCAATCTCAATTTCATTTGAGGTAATTTCAATTTTATTTCGAACTTTCAAATTATGCAGTAAAAGGTATGATCGGAACCTATTATCGTCTTGTGGTAAAGAGTAGTTTTGTGGAAGTGTTGTGTCCAAGAAGACATGCATAGTGCTCTATCCAGCCTTTGTTTCGCCAATTTGGATACCACCTGCTTCGTGCGGCAGGACATCGGAAGGCAATGGATCTGGGCCCAGATCTCTCCCTTTGAGAAATCAGTTGTCTCTGGCTTATCTCTTCTGTTCCATTTTTTCAGCATCAACATCGCATCACAGAGCTCCCATGGGCGCCCATTCCACATCAGGTTGCGATCCTCCTCACTGGCAATGCTAATGACATAGATGTTAGATGTTGTGACCAGCGTCACTGGCGCTTAGGATATTGCTCTCAGCACAAGCCCCTTTCAGTTGCTTAGGTCAGTTGACACAAAAGTACTTAATTTTTCAATCAAACTAACTAAAATGATTTGTTTGAACACCGGGTTGAAATCATTTTTGGGGGATCATTCCTTTGCTGTATGACTTATAAATCAACCCAAATTTGGTTAATTGAGTATAAGAAATATCGTCAACTCTTCAAAACTTAATCGATCAAGTTTCTATTGACGGATTAAGTTATACTTGTTTTACAATAAAAGGGACTATATAAATCAATGCTCAATCGAGCGGCAGTAACTGTCAAGTATATCAATGATTCAAGGATCATAACAACAATTTCTGTACAACACATGCGCTGGTAATTTGGGAGGTGTTACCCTAATTAATCCTATTAGTTATTTTACTTCGCATCCTGCAATCTCCTAACTACCCTTTCAAAGCCACAATCACAAAAACTAACATTAGACTCGACGAGAAATTAAACGACACTAAAGTTGGAACGGATAAAGAAAAAGAAGCGAAAAAAGACACTAACAAACAAAACAGAGAACCGATTCGAACAAACCAAGAATTGAGAAAAACATAAAGTGCAGGAAGGAGGTCCGACCAGAGGGGGCGAGCGTTGCTGGAGCCGATCCGGAGCTCCACAGCCCTCTAGAGACGATTATGCAGTTGGGCAGGTCGCCCGTGGCTGACCTACATGTACCATGTTTGCTGGAACATGACCTCTCTTCTTCGGTAACTTCAACGACTTTTGTGTGTAGAGTTTCTTGTGTTCCATTGGCTGGATCGTAGAGAGTCGTTGGAAAATCAAAGTCGCTGTTGTGAAAGAAACAATTGAAAAACCGTACCTGGCATGAGAGACAAACCCCTACTCGAGGGAAGAACAAAACCCTAATATAAGCTATCGAAGTTGAGGAGAGACAAGGATAAAAAGGTAAACGTCTACGACAGAAATATAGTGATTAAAACTTTTCATCGATTAAGATTTTTCAACTCTCATTAAAATAATTTTTTTCTCTCTTAATTGTATCGATTAAATTATACTTGATAATTAATCATCATCTATTAAAACAAACAAACAAAATCATAACAAAAACACAAAAAAGCAAAGAATACCAAAACAAAAGGCAACTAAAATAACCAAGTCAAATAACAAAAGTTGGAGACAATTAAACAATCTACACGGTGACATAATTATTACTAAAACAAGTATAAGAAAATATGGCAGAAGTGTATATAACAACAACAAACCCACATTAACTAGATAATTAATAATTATTGTAGAAGCTAGTTTACCTGTAATTAATTAATAATCTCTTCCGGTTTTTGGGCCAACAATGTGTTTGGACTTATCTTTGCCCTTGTGTTTGTGATTGTTGTGCAGGTCGCCGCCTCTACTCTACGCCGGTGGTGGGTATCTGCGGACATGGACTGAACGTAAAGTCTATAAATTTATAATTTAATTTATAATTCGATTCATAATTTAATTAATTATAAATTTATAATTTTCTTAACTCATGAATCCAAACTATATATGACCTATTCAATCCACCTATAATTATGTGCAATTAAGTATATGTAAGAGTAAGAAGACGATGACTGTATTAATTCGATTCTAGATATTTGTATATATTTATAGACTTTGTATATAATTTTTATTATTATTTGATTGATATAATATTTAATTTTTTTAATAACAATTGTCGATCGCTCCATACCATTTTCGGTGACATGGTAATTCTAGTTTCATTTCATTTACTTTAAAAGTGTACACGGTGCACCCAACCCGACTACGGTTCCAAAAGACGGTTCCTAGAGATCGTCCCGATAGATCTTGGGCCGTTGGATCATATTAGTTTTGGGCCAGCTGTCATCCAGCGGTTGAAAATGAATCAAACGAATTGACTTGAATGAGGTAGTTTCGGAACAAAAATATTGGAAAATATCACATTAATGTTGTCATTGTACGAGTATGTTATGTCGCTAATACAATCATTTTACAGGCTCATTATCTCATTGTTACATCCAACTTACGAGGAGTTGAATACATCATCGTTATGTCCAGTTTACAGCTCTTTTATGTCGATGATATATACACATTATGAGTCGGTTATGCGTTTATTATTATGTCCTTTTAATAGACTCATTATGTTGAATTTATATGTAAATTATTATATCCACGTTACTTCATTATTACATCATTGTTATATCCAGTTTGCGTGAGAAGAGTAGAGAGAGGAGCGAGAAAGAAAAGTTGAAATAGAGAGAGTATTGTTTTAATTCCTATTATATGTAGGTAAAATTCCAGCCGTCAGATTAAAAGTGGCGATATGAATCTTGACCGTTGGATCAGCTGTAGGATGCTCCCTAGAGATTTGACTCTCAGAGCCATAGCAATTTCGGGGTGTACCAGTGCACCTCGTATGTGGCGCTTATGTATCGTATTGTGAGGTGACAACTAAGCGTCTTATGTGGACTTATAAGTAATAATTTTTATTTGGTCCTCGAATTTGTTTACATCTTTTGTTTAGTGTTTGGCTTATTATATACTTTATTATTCAATCACTAATTTAATTTCCACATATACTTTTACAAACCAGATTGAATCAATTCTTTCAAGTTTAATTCATCTGATGGATTAGTAATTCAGAGGTATTGAATTATGGGTTAGGATAAAGATTGGTTTTTGATAGTAGATTATCTCACCACTTCCAATTTCAAATGCACCACGTTAAAAATGTATCGATACACTTTAATGGACTCAACACCTTAAATTTATTTTCATTTTATTTCATATAAAAGGAGAACAATTTTGTAGTATAAAATGACAAGAGCGTATAGATGATGGGATGAAACTGTACATACAGACGATACGATCTAACGTTGGAATATTACTTCGAAATAATTACCCTGAAATATTACTTCAAATCATGCATTAACTGTGGTTACTCTATTTCCTCTCTGTTTTTTTGGCGGTTCTTACTCCATTGTTATAGATTTGCAGTAATAAATGTTCAAGCTTTTGTTCTTGGCATTGTGAACTATTGTTTAAATGGGTTTTATTTTCTGTTTAATTTTCTTAATTAGGATTCTGAAAAGGACAAACTGTGAGAAATTTGTTCCTGATTTTTGTATGGACAGAGTTCAAATATATGTTTCTGATGAAACTGAGATGGGTTTTAATTGATTTGTGTGATCACGTCAAAATAAGTTTGAATTCAAAAACTGGAGGCAAACATAAAACTAGATCAGAGATAACAAAGAAGATAAGGAAGTGATTGAATCAAATGGAGAAGAAGGTTCTCCTACTCCGGACTCTGGTCAGCTCATGATGACGCCGGTAGAAGAAAAATCGAGGGAAGTCGATGATGAAGAGAAAGAAGAGAAAGGGTAGAGGATGACGGGATTAAAAATATTAATTTAATAACTCTCGTCTTTCCAGTCGTAGATCATCTTTCCAGCATGTACAGACGATTTCCTCTATCTGTACCCGGCGCATTCTGATACGGTGGAGGTGTACGGATGGTTAAAAGTTAAAGCCAACCACAAGGGGGCCAGGACACCTCGTTCCCTTGCCCGCCACGTGGCATCGTTTGTTAGCTCTATATTACCTCAACGGCGTTTACCAGTCAGACCTCTCGTCTCTTTCGCAAACTCACCATTAACAACGACTCCCCCATCTTCTTCTTTAGGCAGCCAACCTTGATTCATTTTTCAATCTTCCTTTCTACAGAGATTTTCCATCGGAAAGTGACGGCAACGAAAGGATAAAAGGAATCGCCGCCGCTGCCAGGTTGTGTTCAGTCTCTCTTTGGGTGGCAGCACTTCTTCACGAAGCTTCTAAGTTCTCACTTTTGTGTTTATGCTTGACAGATGGTCATAATTTAGTGTTTAGATGGATTGGGTTCTCGATGCATCGATTGCCTCGATTAATCTTATCTCATAGCAAGCCCCCATGGATCCTAAGAAGCGGAGGAGGCCGAAGCTGGATCGCCGTAATGCGGCAAAGCATATTGACTACGACGCGACTTCCTTCTCTTCTCACCTGGATGACGACTCCTCGCCGTCTCTACTCACGCGATCGCTTGATTTACACGATCGGACCAGTTTCCGGATTGAAGGAACGGAAGGCGAGTTCGACCTAATTTTTAGGAGCCTTGGACTGAATGGTCCCGAGGATTTCGCGATCCCGACCGATGCTTGGGAAGCCATGAACAGGTCCGCCTCGGATCTTCTTCCGCTATCCAGAGTCCACGAGAACGACGGAGCTGTGGCCGATGAGAGGGGTAACGGTCAGGAGCAGCAGTACGATAGCGCACACTCTGCTGCAGGTGTTGTGGATAGGATAAGAATTAGGGATGATACGGTGTTTGTCCGGGAGAGCAACGCCGAAACAGCCGAGTTGAACCAGTATTCCGGCGGTAGCAATGGAGAAGTGAGAGGAATCAAGGGTGTTCGTCCGCCTCTCCTGAAGCCGCCGCCGTCAATAAGCTTACCATCTATTGCTGATGCAAGGTCAACGTGGGATCTACTGAGGGATTTCGGCCCAGAAAGTGGGAGCCCCTCACTTGACAGAGATTTGAGTTCCGATGCTGAGGAAAGGGAGGAAGGAGAGGAAGGCATGGACGGGTCCAGGGAACCACTGGGAGAAGAAGACGAGAATTTGTTAAGAAATAGGGAAATGGAATCTGGGATGTTATCAGACTCTGGCTCATTTGTCATCTCAAATGATGACGATTCTTCTAGCGTTGCGACGGAACCAATGTCAAATATCTCTCCCAATGGTACTTTCAGGAGAACTATCACCGAATGGGAGAAAGGGGATCTTCTGGGGCGTGGGTCGTTTGGCTCGGTGTATGAGGGAATATCTCAGTAAGACCCAGCTGTTCCTTCTCTTTAGTGTTTCCACCATTGTTATGACTATCTCTAGATCACTTTCTTATAGTGTGAGAGAATTGACACTTGCTTATAGTGTGAGAGAGTTCACTCTGAAATACTATCATTTGAGATTACCCCAAGTCTTGTTGCACTTGTGCACAGCGTGATTTGCCTTTTTCTGGTGTCTGTTAAGTTAAGTCCCACCATTGGTTAAGGTGAAGATGGTTGGTGTGTGCTAATTTCATGTATGGTGGTTTTTTCTTGCAGTGATGGATTCTTCTTTGCTATCAAAGAGGTTTCGTTGCTTGATCAAGGAAGCCAGGCAAAGCAAAGTATAATTCAACTTGAGCAGGTGATGGGATATGACTTTGTAATGCTTTGGCTTCTTCATGCATGTAGACTAAATCGTGTAATTTTTATCTTCTTGTTTCCCCAACGTACAGGAAATTGCACTATTAAGTCAGTTTGAGCATGAGAACATTGTCCAGTATTATGGCACAGACAAGGTACCTATTTTTATTTATGCACCCGCTGCTACAAGTGCATGTGAAACAATGCATATTTTAGTTTGTAGACATCTTGTGGAAGCATTTTATTTTTGCTGCTACAAGTGTATGTGAAACAATGCATAGTTTACTCAGAATTTTGTATTTAACAATCGCTTATAAATTGTGCAAAGAATGAACGTTTGGAATGACAATCTACTATTTGTTTTGCATTTTCCGTTTTGTTTGGATAATTTATCCCTGGTGGTATTATGTATCATACAGAAAAGGGTTTCTGGAAATTATTAATTTAATAATCTGCTGATATTGAAGCATTTATCTGGATTTAGCTTAGTAATTTGGTTACTGATAGGTTTCGATTCTTGTGTTTTCAGGATGAATCAAACTTGTACATTTTCTTGGAGCTTGTGACTAAAGGTTCGCTTCTGAGTCTTTATCAGAGATATCATCTGCGAGATTCTCAAGTTTCAGCATACACGAGGCAAATTCTTCATGGTTTGAAGTACCTTCATGATCGCAATGTGGTTCATAGGTAATATCAGTGAACTGTCTTCTGTTGGTGTTCACCTGCTGTATTGTATGAAATTACTTGTTCGATATGTCTACTCTCCTCTTTTTTAACTGATGAAACTCTTGAACAACATGTCTTCAATGCAAACTTGGGTATTTTCCCTCACCGCTCCATTCTAAACACAGTGAATGCATGTACCTAAAGCTGCCTGCGATAATTATCAGTTTTGGTTTTATTTATTTAGAACTCCTGAGAGACGTGGAGGAATTTTGTTTTGGCTGCATGTGTTTGTTGGTGTTTTAGCATTTCTCCTGAAGAGTAGGTGAACGTCATACGCCTTTGTGTTTCCTCATCTCATTCATATTTCCTTTTGAATGTTAAAGGGATATCAAGTGCGCAAACATACTCGTAGATGCAAATGGGTCAGTGAAACTTGCAGATTTTGGACTGGCGAAGGTTTTAAATTCCCTTGATTTGTTATTTTCTCTTGCATACAAGGCTCTGGAAATTCATGAAATTGGCTTATCTAATGCTGTTTGCTATTTCTTTATCCAGGCAACCAAACTGAACGATGTGAAATCAATGAAGGGGACTGCTTCTTGGATGGCTCCTGAGGTTTGCTTCTAAATTAATAAATTGAGAATATATTTAAAGCTTAGACAGGTTTTTCTCCAAGTGAATTTTTAATCTGGAAGGTGGAGTAGCTTGTTAGATTTATGATGGCTCTTGTTCTAAGAAAAGATTTTGTGTGATGTTTTCAGATTGAGTTTGTTGCTTCTACTCTATTTTACTTCTGATTTGTTTCTGTATGCCTATATTAGTGCAGCGATGGTTTTCCTTGCTTAGCAGTTAGCATTGCTATACAGCTATACTTGCGCACTTCATCTACGTGTTGAAGTTTCTCAGTCATCTCAAGCAGTCGTTGTGCGATGATGTATGCTCATAATAATACTTCGTTTCATATGGATATTGAAGGTTGTCAACCGAAAGAATCAAGGATATGGGCTTCCAGCTGATATTTGGAGCCTCGGATGCACGGTGTTGGAGATGTTAACTCATCGGATTCCATATTCGGATTTAGAACCTGTACGTGCTCAACTAAAGTTACGTTTGAGGTTTAGTAGTGGGTGCCGTTATTCTGAGCTTTGAGATGCCAGTGATTTCAGTGGTTATAACTTATTTTGTGCAGATGCAAGCGTTATTTAGGATCGGAAGAGGTGTGCCTCCGACAGTTCCCGATTCCCTATCAGAGGATGCACGAGATTTCATCCTGCAATGCCTCCAAGTTAATCCAGATGGGCGTCCAGCTGCTGCTCGTCTGCTGGACCATCCATTTGTGCAGCGGCCACTGCAGACGTGGTCCTCGGGTTCTGCATCTCCTCATCTTCCTCGGAGACGCCATTAGAGAAGTGGACGATAAAGCTGCTTCAGTTATGCTTTAATTTTGTGGGATTAGTTTGATTGATTTCTTTTGTATATAAAGACAGACAGACACATCAAATGTAACATTATTCTTCAGTGGAAAGCAAGTGGGTAGGCTTGGTAGGCTTGGCAGCAGGCCCGTGGATTTCGGGTATTCGCTGGAGTCTGCCCGAATTGAGCCGATTTGTGTCTATCAACCGTGGGTTTTTGTCGGTTTTGGGCACACCCGCGACCGGCTAAATTCGGGCCACGGGCGGTCATGGTTATGGTGTTGCAAGATGGTGAAGGATTCTTTTAATTTTCGTGTTAAATAACGAGGTAATATTACACACTCAACGTTTCCAATCGTCACTGATCTTCTTGTACCAATTTGGATTGTTAATAAATAATCACTTCTTTGCTGATAAAATCTTTGATTTTAAATATCTAGGTTCTGTTTGGGAGGTCTAATAGATGTTAATAAAAACAATTAATAATGTAATCCAATTTACTTTATGCAGTTTAGACTTTTTTGCCAACACAATCCATTTTTACCATGGTAGTCCATTTTACTAATTAATTACTATTTTTATGACATACAGTAATAAGAAATTAAGTAAAAACTTATTTTTAAATTTTTACTAAAACTCGTATAATGGTTGCTAGTCATCTTTTGAATCTCTGCGGTTGGTTCATTATTATTCTAAATTCGTAAAAGTATGACTAGAGTAAGATTGTAAAATTAGATTGTGTAGTGGATATGGACGGTACAAAGTACTGCACAAAGTAAAAGTGTTTTTTTTTATGGTAAGTAAATATGTGTTAGTAAAAAGTGATTGTACGAAGTAAAAACAAAATGTATTAGTAAGAACAGACCCCGAATTAAAAACGGAATGTACAAGGTAAATTAAATTGTGCCGGTAACATTTTTTTTTAATTAAGGCTATATTAGCGTTTATTTGTTAAAATACAGAATGCCACATTAAGCAAATCTAATATTATTAAAACATCCCTTTAATATCTTAATGGTTAAAATATTTTTAATATCTGGGTGAGCGATCATCGTACCAATATTTTTAATTGTTGAAGCTTTCCGTCAACCAATATAATCGTCGTCAGGAGCAACCCAAACTTCATCACTGATTACCGCCACCGGCCACGCGTTTTTTCATAACTACAACCCAACAGGTTAGCCGTCGGCGCCCTCGTTTTTTTGCTGCTTGTTTCGCCGATGATTGCCCATCCAACACCACCATCCTTTGCTTCTTCTCAGCGGATTCGTCGTCGTGAGGAACCAGCGATGCGATTTGACGCAGTTCATTTATCCAGGCGAGCGATCATCGTACCAAAGGAACAGGTTAGTCGCCGACGCAATTCCTTTTATTTCTTTTTTAATTGTTTTGGCGCTGCTTGCCGATTCATCCAAATCAGCATTCAACGCCGAAGAAATCGGAGGCTGCAAATGCTTCTCGCCGGAAAACTATACCAGATTCAGTTGACAAAAAACGACATGCACGAGTCCTTCTATATAAGAGGTTAGTGTAATAAGCTCGTAATTGTCAATTGCATTATTCGAATTGCATATGTTAGAGTTGTTCATTTTGTTAGGGTTGATTTTGCTTGGTTATTGATACATGTTGTACCTATTTCTAAATTTGAAACATTTTGTTCATAGCAAATTCAAGCCATTTATGATTCTGCACAAAATTTAAGGTTTGAACACTTTGATTGAAAATGTACTGTTTTGCTATAAATAATTGTTTCGGGTTCTACAATTAGGGTGGTATGAGAGGATTTTCTTAACTAGAGATGGTAACTAAGCAGAAAAGATGGACGTGGAATAAAGAAAGAGATGAAGTACCTGAAATCGAATTATAAATCAAACACAATAAATATAATTTTAGGAGGTTGAGAAGTAGGTGATCGAATGGGGTGGTCGAAGAAAGTCTCGTATTCGGGAGAACGCATGCATTAGGCGTTAAACAGGTTGTTCCTAGGATGTATTCAAGTTAGTAGTTGGCCATGATTTGTCATAAATTAGAGTGATATGGAGTTTTGGAAACATTTTTTACTTAAAAAAATGGTGTTATGAATTGTTTTTACCATTTCCAATTCTAGATTGTGGATCTAAAAAATGGTGTTGGGCTGTCGTTGGAAAGATGAATGGCTTCCAATTATTATATTAACTTTTCAAGTATTTCGTACCATAACATTCCGAATACGCACAATGAGTCTCAGGTACGATAGGTTAAATTTGGCGAAATTTTCGAACAGGCCCCCAAAATGACGAAGAATGAGCCGTGGTCGCAGAAAATTGCAACAGAAAACCGTTGCCGGAGAAAAAATAGAATCCCAAAGGAATTAATGATTTTAAAAAAAGGAATTGAAAAATTGAAAATTACCTTAAACTTTTAGATGTGTCCATAAAAGAGTAAAAGAGATAATAAGAAATTAAAAAAATTAATTAAACAAACTAATACCTTAAACATGAACTAAAAATGTGGAAAGAGATAATTACAAATCATAAATAATTAGGAAAATTGTAATTAAATACTAAAAAAAATCAAAATCATACTGAAATCACGAAAACAAATTATTTTGTAAGAGGTGACTGTTTTTAAAAATAATTAATAAAATAAGTTATGGTTTCTCATTTGTTTAATTTAAGTATTTATTTATTGATTATTCTAAATTTTTAGATGATCAACAATAATATCTAACAACCATAAAATATTCTAATGGTTAGGATAAAATAGAAGTATCCTAATATGAAAAAAATTACATATTAAGCATACCTTTACTCAAACATAACTTTTCAAATATGATCAACTTATGAACGAGTTTTTCTCGAGCCAATAACCAACCGAGCTTGCCTCCTCCCATAACCTTTTGACAACCGTATTGAGAATGAAGTTAAGATAACAGCATTCTACACCCAACCAAAACTTAGTATAACCAATTTTTTCATGTCATTGCTACCATAAGTTTTCATTTTTTCATCTAGTACTCCCAAGGACTAATAATATACACTTAATAAAAATAAGACATAGATTGATTTTTATCTCCACGAGAAGCTATCTCAAGACAAAATAAAAAAGTAAAATCTCCTCCATTTAGATTCATGCGTATGCTAATTTTTAAAATTTTAAATGAAATTGACGATTAATCAACCCGCTACAAACTTCCTAATCAACCAACCAAATATGACAAATTATTAACCGCTTCGACTAATTCCCACCCTTGCATTAAAAAATTGGTTGAAAACAGTTAATAACTGACCACATTCACCAATATCAAGGCAATGGTCATGTCAATATTCAATATTCAGTTCACAAAAGTATATCCGATTTCCAAGGTTTAAATCGAAAGTGTAAAAGTAACAAGTAAGCATGCCCTCCTTTGTTTGCACGGGCTTGGGACCGTCTGCGCATGGCACAGGCCAAGTTACATGCATTATCCTAACTATCACACGCAGCAACAGTAAGCCATCTCATCACAAGCAAAGTCCAAAAAACCAGGCAGATCACCAGCAATCTAGAGAAGCACCATGTAAAGACTCGGAACATTTCTTTGCCATTAAACACAACAGCCATTGATAGAGCAAACAATCTTCAGTCAACTACAACTTCTCAGGCCACCAACAAGTGTTAAAGCAACAAAGTATGGATGCTAGCACAACTCCAACCCGTATCACATATTCACATGTACTGAGAAACACCATGCTACCGACGAGACAGAATACCTCCAACAAATCCAACTGCTATTCGTTATTTTCTAAGAGAATAATACGACGTCCACTCTTGCCGATCTCACACCACGTTCACTTTCTTTCACCAACAAACAAGTCTTCACTATTGGCTAGACAAAACCATAAGAACGCTGATGATTGAAGACGAATAAAGAAGTTCCAAGCAATAAGAACAATGTACCGAGATGGACCAGAAGCAAGCAACAAGAGGAGTTCTAACCAAATCCTCACAAGTTCAGAATATGGACAACAGTTCAACCCTGCAGAGACCCCAGCCGTAATTTTTTACGGCATCATTATTCCAATATAGAACCAGGAGTAAAACCAGCGGTACACATCATTCTACCATGACCCCCTGACATATCAAAGCCTTGAATTTACAACAATGACGAATCCATGGGCTATAATCATAGTGGAGCTCACTTCTGCAGTAGGTTATATCAAGATAGCCAGAGAGGAACTTATATCTGCCAATTAAACTCCAATGCGGTGATGCTAACCCAGAGGATGGAGTACACCTAGCCATTTCACGCCGTAGAAGCAAACAACCAAACAATTAAAAGAGCAAATAACAACGGGAGACATTTATAAACAATCAGGAAGTAGCTGAATATCACAAACAAATACTGCAAATGAATTTTTTTGTCAACACCGCAATAGAGCAGAATCCTGAAAATTCAGATCCACACAAGTACGAGTAAGAAAATAAGGTGTAATTCGAACAATTGCACAGAAGAACAGAATAATTAAAAGGAATCCATCGATCATTTTAAAGGCGGATGCGACACAATATGGCATGCAGGGCCCAACTACAGAAAGATGACCAATCTGCAGAAAGAAAAAGAAAAACAACGATAGATAACCCAAAAGTGGGTAGTACCAGTCCAAGCGTTCAAGGCCGTGCACCAAAAGTGTTATCTGAAAAGTGAACAGATGGAAACTAAGTCGTTGCAAATAACCCAAACACATCAGACAAAGAAACATGTGGGAGAAAAGGAGAGGATCTCATCGCAAGGTTTGTGAAAACTTGTAGAACCATGGTAATGTTAGCCCTAACAATACAAGAACACATCATTAGAGAACAACCTTAGAAAGGAATAATCTAAATATTAGGTAAGGGTGGAATGAAAAGATAAGGTTCAATATCCCCGTAGTTCTCTGCCAAAAACAACATAACACCATATAACCTAACAAAAAAGAGCAAAACTAATAAATCCACTATAAGAGATGTTGATGTCAAATAGATACAAATCTACAAAAAAAACAGAACATCGATTTAACCAGCTCCCTATAAGAGATGTTGATGTCAGTTCCTAATTTTGAAGGAGCCGGAGTAAAATCCTGAAAAGTAAAAGCCACATACAGGAAATCCACAAGGTTCATTGTGAAGTAATATATAGTTATATGGAACAACAAAGGAACTTAATGTATGGAAAATCTAAGCCTTACCCTACCAATTTTAGGCAAAAGAAGACGGGAGAGAAGATTATAAACCCGTTTAGTGAACAAATTGAGATCAATGGCAAGATGCGGCTAAACCTCGACAAATATTGAACCAATCCTGAAAAACAAAAAAAAAAGATATGTACATGTGACGGGAACTAGAAACCAACAAACCAAACATACTCTAATGGGAAGAGTATAAAGACACAAGAGATATCTCCCCGACTACGACGCACGCCAAAAGAAGAAACAGAAACAGGTCGCCGTAGCCCCCAAAATCATCAATTAGAGGACTACCTGCACAACCCAAAGAAAGAAAATGAAAGTGCAAGAAAGATTTAAACTACGTCAAACAAAATGAACACGTAGGAAGAGAAAGCTTCGTATGGTTAACACTCCACTCGTGGAATATTGTAACAGACGCGAGTATAATCCTCAGGCTGCACAGACACCTACATTACAAACATCGAGCAAAGTAAGTGCGCAATTAAAATCCAAAAGATAAAAGACTGCAAGAAAACAGCACTGGAAGGACGACGAAAAACTCATGCTGAGACACCCTGCTCTGCGAAGCATGTCATCAAACCAATACCCTTTCACCAATACACCAGTGTTGGCCTAGCCTTGAGAGCGCAGAACTTAACATCAGCAAAAACCCCAAACAGAAAACAATTGGAAAGAAAGGAAGAACGGTACAGCGATCATTAAATTAAACAACTCCTCTGATCAGATACTGGATACTAGACCTCAACTGACCAATCCGGAACCTGGAACTCAAAGCAAAATGAATAGAGAAGAAATTCAGCTCAACCTTGAGCAATCCTAAAGTATAATTGAACTGGACAATTAACAGAACAAAAAACCAACTCCAAATAATCATCACCGATGTTCTTCGTTGCAGCAAATTTATGCAGAGAAAGCGTCTGTCAAGAACAAGAGATAGTCAAGGCCACAGTATCAATTCCCAAGGGAAGATAATAACAAAAAAGTAAGACGAGGTTCAATCTCCCATAATGATTCTGTGAAAACAATATAGCTACGTTCGAGCCTCACACGTCGAAGAAACAAGGATCAGTCCGTAGAAAAAAGTTAATAACCAGATGCCATATCTGGCATCCGTGATCATCGCCTCTCCACATCGAAGAAATCGATCAAGCGTCCATGTCCTAAAATAGGGCACAAGATGGAACAAGAGATTTATACTGAGCCGAAGGAATAAATCCAATCCACTGATCAATACCAAATCTCCTATCGGAGAGGAATCCGATCCAGTCCGACGGACTAATAAAATATAAAATCACCGAGCAGATCGATAACTTATGAGAAGAAATCAAACGGGATCATCAGAGAAAACTATTGAGATCCATTACGCCCGGCTTATAACATTAGATCCAATACGCATAACCAGTTAACCATAGTTTGAAAAGCCATGGCAGCACAATCATCAATCAGATAAATCCAACACGGTAACTCTTCTGTCGTTATACTGTTAGACTGGGTCATGCGTCCCACCTATGGAATATTCTCGGCAACTTAATACCCTTATAGTATGAGCACAGCCTACCCATTAAAAGAGAAACCAGTGAACCGAACGAAAGAGACCAATAGAATCAATTCAGAAATAACCAAAAACCACAGACTTATCGATTTAACCAACTCCCAGTTCACAGATACTGAAAAGTGTTCCTAGCTTTAAAGTCGCCAGAATGAGAGCCTGAAAGAATATATAATGATGTGAAAAAGCATATCCATTTAGACCCATATTGCAAGAAAGAACCCCTATAGTAACATGTCGAAAACAAACTCCTGCGAGTCGAGATCCAAAATCAGTCCCTAGTTTTGAAGATGCCAGAGTCGATGCCTGAAAAGTCGAAGCCGAAGGCATAAAGGAAACCCATAATGTCTTACTTCGGGGTTCGGGTTGACCAAAACTAAATATATAATGATGTGGAAGAACAAAAGAACTTAAATTGAAAGAAAGCCCAAACCCTACTCCAGATCAATACAACGCATAATAAGATGAGAAGTACAAACTAAAAGAGGCACTATTGATCCAATTTAGTGAATCAGTTAAGACCGGTAAAGCAGATGATATCAATGTTGAACCACAGCTTATCCTGAAAACTCGGAAAGATATGTACAGGTTCCAGAAAATACAAATTAACATAACAGCATACTACAAAACGCAACAATAAAAGGACATTATGAAGAATATCTTCCCCAACTTTGATATACAAAACCAAAAGAAACCTGCACACCAAACAGACAAAATTAACACGCAACAAAGATTTGAAGCACAAATCGAACAAAATGGAATACGTAGGAAGGAAAAGATTCTGATAGTGAAGCGATTTGTTCCATTGAAAATTGTAGAACTTTCTGGAAATAAACCAACACACGAATAAGTCTTTCCCTGAGGATGCACATACGCATTACCAAACATCAAAAGCCAAGATGAAGATAATGTGTATATATTAACAACAGAACCCTGCCACGTGATATTGCAACAGCACAGAAGACAGAAGGGAAGTTTGACCACGGTTCCAGGCAGAAAACAGCACAAATCAAACTGAAAGATGGGGTACCGAAGAGACGGAACACCAGAGAGTTCCATTAACCCTAACATCACTGCCAACCATTAACCCTATAACATCACTGCCAAGATACTCCAGAAAAACTAATAATAGGCTTCCATACGCCAGACAAAACAAGGTCAGAATTACCGATAACTCCAAGGGGAATGACCTAGAAGGAAAGCAGGCAAGAGAAGACCTTAACTCTGACAATAAACACCTGCCAGCGCAGCACAACCCTGATTGTCAAATTCATGAAGAATGAGAGCAAAGACGCAGGAGGCAAGCATATGAAAGGATGATAAGAAGGAAAATAGCAAGCAATGGGTGGGAGGAAGGAAAAACTTATGATACGGGGCTTTGATCTGTGATGCATGCCGTCTACAACATACTCTTCATTTTTTACACCGTATGTCTCCCTGAGAGCTCACAACTAAACCCTGACATTAAAAGAGGAACCAGTAAATCCAACAAAAGAAACCAATAGAAACAAGTCAGAAATAACCAAACACCACACACTATCAATTTAATCAACTCCCCCTTGACAGCTACTGAGAACTGTTCCTAGCTTTGAAGTCGGCAGAATGAGAGCCTGAAATTTCAAAGGCGGGAGAATAGAGCAAACCAAATAAGAAGTGCTTCCGACGACCCGAGAAAGCAGACCCAGAATCCAACAAAAGAACCCATAAATAAACATGTAGCAAACACAACCAGAACCATCAAATCAACCAAGTCCATCCTGAGAGATGCCATAATCAGTTCCTAGTTTTGAAGATGCCAGAGTCAATGCCTGAATCAAAGTCATGGACATAAAAGCCAAATGAAGATAATGCGTACATTAACAATAGGAACCTGCCATGGGATATTGAAACACCAGAGGAAAGAAGTTTGACCACGTTTCCAGGTGTAAAACAGCACAAATTGAACTGAGAGATGGATCCCAAAAAGACGGGACACCATAGAGATTCATTAACCCTATAACATCACTGAAAAGATACTAGAGAAGAACTAGTAACAGGCTCGGCACGCCAGAGGAAACATATTCAGAATTACCAATAACTCCAAGGGGAACGATCTAGACGGCAGGCAAGAGAAGACCTTCACTCTGACAACAAACGTCTACCAACGCAGAATGATCCCTGCTCGTCAAATTAAGGAAGAATGAGAGCAAAGACGAGAAAGAGCCAAATATGTGCAGGGAGGATAAGAAGAGGAAAAGAAAGCACTATTGAAATCCCAAAGAAGACGGGCAATATTGAAATCCCAAAGCAAAGGGTGGAAGAAGGAAGAAAAACTAATGATACGAGGCTTTTGATATGAGAAACATGTCGTCTATAGTATACTCTTCACCATTCGACACTGTATGTCTTCCTGAGAGCGCACAACTTAGCATCAGAAGAATACCCAAAGAGATAAGAATTGAAAACATGGAGAGGGGCACAATCCATAAAATCATCAATTAACAATTACTCCCTTGTCATATAAGGATACCAGCCCCCAATTACCAAGCCAGACCCTGAAACTGAAAGCAAGACAAATAGAGAAACCATTTAGCTCAACCTTTTTTCCCGCAACTCAACCGTAAGTAAGACAAAATTAAAACTGAACGGTGACCAACAGAACAAAAGGGCGAATCAAACTTATCATCACCGATGTCCCTCGTTGCAGTAAATTATTCAGAGAACGAATCTGACAAGAACAAGAGATAGTCACGGCCTTCCCAAGGAATCATCAAAATGAAGATAAGGAAAGGAAGGAGGAAAAAGATAAGGTTTCAATCTCCCAATGTTTTGTGAAATTAAGTTAATATTCAGATGACATCCCAAATCATCTCTTCCTTTGTCATATTAGTGATCGCGCTTCCAGCCAGGTCCTATGATAGGGCAAAAGATGAAACAACAGATTTATGCTGAACCGATCGACTATGTTCAAGTTATCAAATAGAAAAGAATAGAAAACAAGGAGAGGGGCCGAATCCACAAAATCAACAACTACTCCCTCAACATATACGGATACCAGCCCCCAGTTACCGATCCACACCCTGAAAATCAAAGCAAGATCAATAGAGAAGCCATTCAGCTCAACCTTAAGTAACACTGAACTAAAATTGAACGGGCACCAACGGAACAAAAGAACGACTCAAACTTATCATCACCGATCTCCCTCATTCCAGTAAATTATTCAGAGAATGCATCTGTCAAGAACAAGAGATAGTCACGGCCTTCCCGATGAATCATCAAATAAAGATAAGGAAGAAAAGATAAGGTTTCAATCTCCCAATAGTTGTGCTGCAAAACGAAGTTGATATTCAGATGCCATCCCAAATCATCTCTTCCTTTGTGCTATTAGCAATCACGTTTCCAGCCAGGTCCTATAATAGGGCAAAAGATGAAATAACGGATTTATGCTGAACCGAAGGAATTAATCCGATCGACTGTGTTCAAGAAATCAAGTCTTTAACCAAGGGCGAGAATATATCAGCAGAAACCAGTCCAATCCAATCCAGCCAATCAATAATATATCCGATCACCGAGCAGATCCACATATACTTTGTGAAAAGAAATCGAGCAGAATCATCAAACAAACTAATCCATCACCCCAACCAGTATAATCAAGTATAATACGTAGATAGTTTCGGCGATCGGAACCAATGATCAATCAGATCCAAGAAAACTCAAAAAGGCCAACCAAGATCACAAGATGGACGAGCAGATCAATAGAGTTAAGAAGAAATCACGAATTGAATGATCAAATCGAAGAATCCAGAGCCACGGAAAGAGAAGCAGTTGCAGAGGACGAAATTTATAATCGAAGGCATCTCAAGGTAATTGTGAATCGAATTATCAAATCGAAGATTCCAGATCCATGGAAAGAGAAGCAATTGCAGAGGATGAAACTTATATAACCAAGGCATCTCGGAGAATATCAATCAGGAAACTAAGACGGAAAGAAAACGCTGCAAAGAGAGGAGAGAGAGCTTGAAACTCCTGACCGACACCAGAAGAAGGGCGACATTTAAGACCGTCTCCGAATGATGGTCTCTCGCATAATTTAATAAGGAACAAGGGGGTTGTATTTATAGGCTAGAAGATAGAAACGAAGGGTCAGGATTTAACGAAGATGAACGGATGTGATTATGTAATCAAATTCGTTCAACTTGATAGAGTCGGTAGACTTGCGTAATGCGTACACGTTTGTTATCCATCCTCCTGCCCTGCTGTTTCCTTTTCCTATTAGAAAAAGGAAAGATAATTGCAAACGTGGAAAATGCATAAGAAGGAGTTTCTTAGCCTTATCCTTGACCCAACCCGCGTTTTCTAAGGCCTTATCCTACAATAATGTGATCATGCGGCCCATTATCCAACCCGTTATAAGCCCATAAAATTTGTAAGCCCGTCTGTCCATGAAGCCGGCCCAACCAGTATACTTTTTTCCTAAATCGGCTCCTTACGAAAACAAAAAAAATAGTATAGAAAGACCAAAAATCCATAATCAACCCACAAAGTGGGCAGCAACACTCCGGAGAGATATCTAAGGCCTCGTTTGGTATGGAGTAATGGAGAGTGGGAGAAAAATAGAAAAAGGGAATTGAGGAATTAGAGATTGTGTAATTTCAATTACATTGTTTGGTGACAAGGTTTGCAATTGAAATACAATTTTCAGTTTGTTAAGGATTTATTGTGCAATGACCATGATGCCCTTATTTGAAATCCAATTTCAAAACCCATCATCTTCTAGTTAGCAAAAATTCGTTTAATACTCGTATAATACACATATACATACTACATGCATTTAAAACTTTCGTTCTCGTACTATTGTAGAGCCGTTTAATTTTAAATTTTAATATTTTCTAATTGTTGCCGAAATTTAAACGTATTGCTATGTTGAAACAATGTTTGAAACTCTGTCCTTATTAATATTGTACCATACTCGTTCCGTATTTTACTAACTATAAATGAGAACAAATCCAATACCCACCACTATTTGTATTTGTCAGGGAAGAAGAACTAATATTTGTATATATCTACAATCATATATTATAATATGTCATGGCTAATTATATAGTTTTTCCAAGTATGCATTACATAATTGCAATAACATATTACATGCTTTGGCTAATCAAACCAATATCTCACTTTTATTCCCCACCTCGGTTGTTATAATCGTTATAGCCGTAAAGGAAGTTGGGGGTAATAATGACAATATCTATCCATTGTTTACGAAAACTCGGAGTTTTGAAGAAAACATCATCAACACCATGTATTTGAAAATGCACATTTGAGAGGAAATGTGGGTTCAGAGGAATAGTGTTTTCGTAAAACACTGGCCAGTTAAAACTAAACAAACAAATGTTTTTTTGTTACTCTGAGTTTTCACAACTCTTCTAATTTCCTCTATATCAAACGAGGCATAAGGTTCATGCGAGCCACGGAATGGGCGACCACGTTACCTGCCCGTCGGGCTAACTGTAGGGTTTTTTTGGAAGAAGGTACGGAACTCGTGGATAAATGCTCCTCCTATGGCCAATTGGGTATGCCCGGCATTGATGAGCCACTGATTTCCAATCTTGAGTTGCCACCTTTGATGTGGGCTGCCACAGTCTTTGTGTAATGAGACGATCCCTTGAATGGTTGAAAATTGCAATTGCTCACTAAACATCGCGAGTCGAGAATATCCAACGGATACCATACGACAACATCTTGCATGAAGCCGCTTGAAGGAGCAACTCTCCGCATACCTCTGTCATCCCCTTCATCAAGAAGAATCACTATTTTTCTTTGAAGTTGAACATGCAAAACAATGAGAGAGGTAAGGAATGGAGTACGCCATAACGCGACTAATTAATAAAAAACTATAATAAAGGAATAAATATAAATGGGAAGAAAGAACAAAGCCAGAAGAAGAAGAGGGAGATAGCGATGCGGATGTGATGAGGAAGAAGCCGATGCCGTATCCGAACAAACTGGTAGGTGTCACCACTCTATTGCTGTTGCAGAACGTCATCACCACTAGAGTGTGCAATGGTTGTCCTTGCCTGAGAAAAAAACGGAGAAGCGAAGATCGTCATCAAGAAGGAAAGAGACATGCGAAAAAATAACTGCCGCATAGCAGTTTACGACCCAGAGCCATTATTAATACTGGGGGATTCAGCCCAGCCCGTCTGTCGACGAAGTAACTCTCGATGCCTCCTACAGATTCAAGTCTGAGACCATATCAGAGTTCAGAGATACTTGGAAAATGGTAAAATTTGAAATGCTGGTGAATCCGGAATGATGGTGGTCTAATGGAATAATTAGCCCAGAGAGATAGGCGTGGCTGCTTTGTGATTCTCTTTTCGAAATCAATCACTTAATTAGCTCATTCTCTACAACTACATATAGAAAAATAAGAAATTGAATTTGTCACGTACATCTTTAAAAACTTTCACGTAATTTTAAGAAGAGCTATTTTTTAAAACAACTTTGTTTACTTACAAATCACTTTTATTGCTACAAAAAAATTATTAATTGTTGAACCTCTATTTTTTTTCATTTTAATTAATTTTTTCTTGAATAACAGTTTTATATGTTAACTCAAAATAAATTTAAATTGTGACCTTCACAAATATTGTTCGCTGCATTTTTTTTAGTCCAATGACATTAATTTTATTATGTTTAACTGGATTTTTTAGGAAAACAATCCATTTAATATTGAAGGTTATGCCGTTATGAGAAAGAAAACAAACATGCACATCACACTCAACATTTTCAAGTATATTCAATCATATTGTTCACTGGTGTCACACTAAACGAGACTAATATATTGTTCATTGATAAACTATTTAAAATCAACCTGAATCGATCTTCTTTCAAAATTATTTTAACACTACAACTTGGCTTACATTTTCTTAATTTGACGAAGGAGATGAAACCCTAGTGACAAGGAGAACTTTTAACTCAAAATATCTTCATACTCGTTTCGATGTTTTTGCCGTTTGACTGGAGAATCAAAATTATAATTAAAAGGCTTATCTACAAAAGGAGACATTTTCATTTATTTTGATAAATTAACCCTTAAGCCAATTTTCGGGTGCTTCGGGCTTATAAACAAAAGGAGATATTTTTCCAGACATCTGAAGTTAGCCAACGAGTCGAATCACTATCTAGTATTTCAATAGACGAGAATTGGGAACGGTGCTACTTTAATCGATCCTTTTATTGTTTATTTATTATTCAGTGGTAGACTGCTATAATCCGGTATATAGGTAATAGTACTCCACAACAGATTGAAGCCATAGACATAGTGTCCCTCCATATTCTAAGCAAACTTCACTTTTTTTTCGTAAATCGGATGGAAATCCTTCCTAACCTTCATTCAAAATCAAGTGAGATTCAGAGTAATCAAACAAGTTGTAAAATTACTAATGTACAATAGTATTGGATTAGAGAGCTCAAATACATACAATGGAAACCAAAAAAAATGAAATGACCCTTGTATGTAGCTAAATAATCAACCGCATGATTAGTACTCTTTCGAAAGATGTGTAGAATCTAAACTCCCCCTTAGCGGTGAAAAAGCGCTCGAGCATGGCGGATAAAGGTGGCATCCGTCTATAATTAAGGCCCCGAAGAAGTTGCGTTGAACAACACATCTACCAATGGTCATCCCTCTGAAGGAATAGTTTAAATGTTCAAATCAGTGAAACAAAGTTGTCGGACCGAAGAGGCTTAAACAGAAGATTTAAGGAGACATTATTAATTTGAATCGTTCAAGGAGAAATGAGACAAAACATCCACGTTTCAGCCAGCATCTTCTTCACCCGGAATGAACTGAACAAAGGCAACCAATTGGGTAACTTTACCAAAAACAACTACAAAGAAACTCCTTGTTAGTTGCGTTGGTGTTAGGGCAACTGACACTAAAGCAAACGGATTAAGGAGATAACTGATAAGATATTTTGATGGACATAACAGATTGATTAATCACAGGCAGTTTAGTTTTATATGAATGAATCATTGCAGACTAATTATCTGCGATATGAATTGATTGTGTACATATTACAAGCTCACTATAAGTTAATACAGTAAACAACCACATACAAACAAACAAACAAACAAGCTGGTGTGCAATGGCCCTTCAAGAACCCAAACGCTTGAAAACTTTTGCCCCCCGGATGCCGATGAAGAAGATACACAAGCTAGCTTTGGGAAGGAAAGTTTATAAACAGCATATCATTTCTGATTCACGCACATCTCTATGAAGTGAATCACAATCCATGCTGCAGAAGATGAGATGACTGTCACCAGAAAAACTCAAGTTAGGTCATATGATACAGTTATACTATCCTGTTTGTTCTAAACCATTTTCAGAACTGTATTGATGGTGTCTTTAAGTTAGGTTCAAAGGTTAAACCTACTCTACATGCAGTACACCTGTTACGGCTTCCTAACCTGATACAGAACCTTAACCCTCTAAACTCTTGAGAAAATCCCCTGATTTTAAACAATGATGAGGTTTCTTATGAATGAGCTTCTGTTTGCCAGGACTCATCCAGCCGTTCTAACAACTTATACTGTCAAATATTTTCGAGCTCCTCCAGAGAGATCACAATGTAACAGCTCAATTTGATTCAAGCAAAACTACTTCTTAGTTCAGGTAACATACCTGGGTTCCAGTACATCAGTCAACTTCAGACACCTCTTCAGACTCTGACAATGGTAAGAGAGTGCAGATTCCTAGCATATGTCCATTGAGGCACACGTAATACTCGATACAATCCTCATAAGAACCCAATCTGCAGCTGGCACTTTGTGGAATCATCTTTGCTTGCAGCATGTCCCAAAGCTTTGCCTTGCAATATGGACATACATGTGTAGGGTGCAGTGGTGCTGTTCTTTGAATCAGAAGCTTCCTTACTTTTGACATGGGGAATGACTTGAATATTCCTCGAAAAAATCCTATATCCCCTTCATCCCCTTGGTCTAGATGTTCACATGGGTCAGAGACATATAACACATCCGTTCTACATTGAGGCAAGAGAAAGCTTTTGCCCGATGTTCTTGAAAACCGAGTCCTGTAAACGAAATGACCAGGCACATTAATGCTATTGAATAAGCCACCCTTGGGACATCCTGAACAGTATATAAGCAACTTCCCGAGCGCCCTCCAGTTTCCATCAACACTATGACTTCCACTGGATTGTAGATCAACCATCATCTTTGGAGCTCTCGTCTTGCAGAACTCCTTCCACAATACTCGCTTGCAAAGATCATCAAACCACTTGCATGTACATGATAGAGCGGCAATCAACTTTGGGTTCCAGTTCAGCTGTTGAAAGACTAAGAATATCACATCTTCACTTAGATGACCTTTTGTGCATTGACAGCTCGAAGAGTGTATACATCGATATTGCTTTGTTAATATCATTGCATGCACCTAGAAAGAAACAAAGATGAAATCACACGGTTTAATACGAATCTCTCAGGCAAATATCAACTTCACAAAGTATCCTGCACAGTATGCTAGAGCAAAAATTATGTCAATAATGCCACTGTCCGAGAGAACGAAAACAATTGAGCACTTGTATCCTTGTTTTCCATATCCTGACGGATAAGTTCAGAAACCATGCAATATTGAAACGTAAGTAAACTGGCACCATCGGCTATTACCCTTACTTAGCTATGAGAAGGTAACACAGGAAAAATGACACCCTAGTCGACCACCAATAACTGGCGGTGGATAAAAAAAACACAAAAACTCTGAACAATAAAAGCTTACAATATCATTCAGTTAAAGTTGTCAGTTTAAGCACAACTTGCTAACCACTCAGAGCACTTTGAAAAGAGAACCTAACATGGCATTTGAAAGTTTAAAGAATGGTGCTGTAAAAGCTAGCAGCCTTACTCGGAAGGCTAGGGAACACTACTTCAATGGAACAAAACGGACAGAGCTACAACGCAAAGATTGGTGAAGAAGTGTTCACAGCAGCCAGCAAAGGAAGGGGAGACATGCACCCACTGGCTTTTGTTGCAGCCTTCAGCACCAACGATATCACTGAATGATAAAAATACGTATTTTGATGTAACTGTTTGTAGTAACCGTATATACCCACTTCAGATGAATTGTATTTAACCACTCCAAATCAATATATTGCATAATAGGGAAAACAAAAACTATAATGGATGCAGAATAGATGATAAATTTGAAAGAGTCTAGGAAATGACTAATTGGGATTCGATCAGCTAGCCCTCGGTCTCTCAATCATTAATGGACCGGGTTTCGATCAACTAGCCATAATGATGTAACCAAGTGCTAGTTTCCTATGGCAGTAAAAACCAAGTAGCCAATTCCATTCCTCAAGTAAATCAAAGCCCCACACACTGTAAGGCATTCCGGAGGAACAGCATCATTAGAAGGAAGCATCGGAGAATAATGCGACAGCCATTAATTGGGGTTCGCATAAAGAATACAAAGCACAGCGAAAGCAATTTGAAAATGGAAACTGAGGGAATCTAACTGAAGAATGAAATAGCAAACAAACAGCTGAGGAATTTGAAAATAACAAGCAAGCAATTAACCTCCACACAAAGGTAGGGGGACCGTCGACGGTGGCGAAAGATGCTTGAGTTGAAGCTGCTCTGTTTTGGCGTTCTTTGCTCTCCTCTACCATTAGCCCAAGCAATTCCTTTTGACAGTCTCTGTTTGAACTCTTGAGTCCCGATCCGGTCTCCGACCTCGATCAGTTGCCCGTCCTTTTTCCGTTCTTTATCGTTATTTCCTTTGCGCCCCAATTCTTGTCTATTTATTATCTCTTACTGCCAAACGACTGACAGCAGTTCCGAAACGCAGCCAAGTTAGCTTGCCACTTCACCTATCAGACGTTGCCACGTCGGTGGTTTCTTCTTTACAGGTTTGCTCCTTTATCTTTTTTCTCTGTTCGTATCGGTCAGTCATCATTGGGAACCGACAATATCTTCTCTATTGTTTACTCATAAACATGCTGGATGAACACTCCGATGCACCCGGATTGCACTTGTAACACTCCTCATGGCGTCTAAGTGTGCTACTATGGGTTGATGATTATACATCTACAAAATATAATATTGACGGAATAGTTTAGATTGTCTAGATGAAATCATAAAACCAATCACTCAGATGAAGTTACATCACCGTATATTAAAACTATAAATAGTAGTTTGTCATAACCTATTTGCGGGTGCCGACTATGACATGGAAGTGCACCAAGCCTACAAAATGGACATTGTCTGTTGTTGAATGAACTATAATAAGTTAATAAAAAGGGAGGTAAGAAATTCGAGTCGTACATAAGTCTCCATGACCCTTTTACGATGTAATATCCACATCTGAGAAATTTTTTCATATCACTGTATGTACTCATTGTAAAAGTGCCACTGATCTAGATCCATAAGCAACTTACCGCCTGCTACATGCTCATAACGAGCTGCCCAAATGCTAGGTATCGTCGAATCCTCGACAGCTATGGAGCCTTCGATCCCCGTCCTTTGGATCAGCGCCAAGAGTCTGATGACCTCGGCCAATCCATGTTCCACTGCAAGATGAGTTGCATCATTCCAAACTGACAGAGAACATGGTTCAGCTTGTGTATTGTATGTCGTGAAAGCATACTAGTGAGGCAACAACCCTATGGAGGGGTTGCATGCACAAATTTCTTTTGGCGGTAATAATCATTTGAATCAATTTTCTCGTGCAAGGTATATATAAGGTGTATTTTACCCTCCTTTATAATCTTCTATCTAAATTATTATTTTTTAACTTTGATATTCGACCCATTGGTCGACTAATTCAGTCTAAGATATGGTTTCGAGACTGAGGTTTTACTTCTCTTCCAACGTTGTTGTAGGGGATCAAACCTTAATTCTCCCTTTCAATTGCAGTCCCTTACATCCTTGTATCGACAAATCATTGATATAATCTTCTATCTAAATATAACATAATTTGTTACTTTCGAATAAAAAAAAGACATGTATAAAAAATAATAGCCCAAACCCAACTAGTAAAAAGGTCCACTAAAAAAATACATATACACATCGATTAGTAAAGAATTTCTATAGATCAATTAGACTTTTTTTTTCAGATACCTCTCGAAAGAGATGTTTAAAGTAGCGAGCCAATTTAATTATCAAAACAATATAATCTAGAAGAAGAGGGAAAGGACGGTAAAGGGGAAGGTCTGGAGTTGGTGGAGTTGGAATCCGACAAATTATTGTCTTCGATATCCTAAATATGATAGGTTGCGAAGGAGGGAAGAGTCTGGTAGAAATTGTAGTGTAGGGCTAAGCGAGCAGTGTCATGCGCTAACTGATTGGAATGCTTCTGAATGTGAAAGATTTGAAATTGAAGAAAACGCCAAAAAAAATCTGATTTCTTGAATAATTACTCCCCACGAGGATGTAACGAAATCGGATGAGAGATTTTTGCTCGTACAACAGAGGCATCACCTTCAAAATCTATTTTCGCTAAATTCCGTTCGTTACACTAGAGGACGGCTTCTCGTATGGCCAAACCTCTGATGACAAAAGTGTCGATGATATTGAAAAAGCTCCGACCATCACGAAAAAAATTGAGTCCGTACAACAAAGCCAACAACATCACCTATCGGTTCGGCGATTCATAAAATGATTATGGATCCGAGGGTGACTATAAGAGTTCAAAAAGTCCATTGAAATCAACGGCTGAAATGTAAACCATTAGCTGTAACCTTTGTTAGGCGTGAGGTGAGAAAATGGGGACCATGAATCGTACTCCTCACCGCTCCCCGAAACTGGGAACGAACGAACGAACGACTGTCCACCACCTTCTTTACCATTTTCATCATTCCCATTTCTTTATTTATTTTATAATAAGACAACAACACATTTATAAATATTGTTAAAAAAAATACATATATAAATTGAAAACGATGTTATTGTGAAACTTGAATATTCTTCAGATCTAACAGCATAAACATAGAGAGGGGAGATGGTATATTCCAACTCCTACCAACACCTCAAACGTTTCAAAATTGGGAATAGGTTTGAAATTTCAGATAAAAAAGCGTTTGAAAATGTTCAAGATGATTTCCAACTGTTAGATCTCACGGGTTTTGTATTTTCACATATCAAACGGACGGTATAAAAACAGCATAAAAGTCTTTTCAATAAATTTATTTAATTTATTATTTTTATAAAAGGTTATATTTTAAATTAATTAGTTATAAAAATAACTCATTATAATCATAACTAATTATTAAAAAATATATCCAGTTATATATTAAATATAACTCGTAATAAACTATAAGCTATATTTATTTAAAATATATATCGTTATAACCGAATAACTAATTTGTAACTACTTATCTAAAATAACTAGTTCGTAACCATTCAGGTCTTTTTATACTAACTGGAAAAGTATTATGGGTCGTTGATGTTAATATTTGGAAAGTTAAAGACTATGAAGATGGATCTCAGACAGTTTGGGATCCAAAAATTGATTCTATTACATGGGAAGAAAAGGAGATTAACAAAACCGTTTAGTCTTGCTTTTATAATTTTCCTGAGTAATGTAGCATCCGTAACGATTCCGTTGTTTTTCATAAAGTCAACATGTTTCCAAGCTCGGTTTGTTTGGGGTGGTACATAACGTATAGTGGAACGAAGAACACCCATCCAGCCGGATCTGTAGCTCTCAAACTCCTCTCAGTAGAATGAAGAACACCGCTTCAACGGATCGGCCAAATCGTCGATTTCATAGATCCACGCAAATCAGTCGGCGGATTAGGCAAATGGAAAGAGTATGCTAGCCGCAGTTGAGAGGTTGTGAAATTGGCGGGTGCGGAAGCGGATGACAGGAAGAGATCTGGACGACCATCTTTCAAAGGCCGTCGTTGAGCTCGGAATCGGGAAGGAGATATGCAATTCTATAATAAAAATAAATAATTAAATAATTTTTAAATTTTATTTCCAAAATGTCCCTCCATCAAAAATCCTGAAAATCATGGAATAATTTTTCCTAAATTTTAAACCTCTCTCCCAAAATTACAGCATCACCATTCAATAACTAAACACCTACTTTATTAAATAAAAAAGAGTTTTATTTTGGAGCTAGGTACATTATTTTCTGAATCCGATCCAGAAACAATTTGGATCATTTGATCTCCACATGATTTAGTAGTCAAGATTAACTAAGGATAATATAATTATGTTGTTTTAAATATTTTTGGTAAAGCACACTATTGCTATCTGATTATCGTCTCCGGTGACCAGAAAATTTCCCAATAAATTTCCCGGAGATCAACTTATAAAATAAAAAATTCTGGAAATACCGACCTTCGTTGACTTAAACTTTTGCACTCACCTTATCACCATTGTCGACTCCGTTTCATGAAATATTATTTTTTCTGGAAATATTTTTCGACGACCGGCCGTACAATTTTGTATGGATCATACAAATATGTATAAGTTTGTACAAACACATAGATAAGTGTAAACACATTTGTATGACTTTTGTATAAAATGCAATATTACGTAATGTACTAACTATACAATACTTATTATAATATTTAATATTCATATTTATTTGATTATAAAATATCAATTTTACCCTCGTGTTTTCGGCTGTTAGATGAATATGCAATTTTTAAACATAGAGACTTATGTGGGCTTCTAGATCTTGTTCATAAGTCATTTCCCCGGCTTCAGATTCGGGCGGATTAAAAATGTCAAATATTGTATAGTCCATAGTAATACATAGACTATCGAGATTAATAGTTCTCTATGTCCTCTTTGCCACGGAAAAAACATATATACACGCCACATAAGCACATATATTATATGTCAAACCAACCGAATTCATAAAGAGAATCGAAATAATCAAGAAATTCGAGATTGTGGAGCGGTAGTTTCGATCTCTCCACCCTCGCCGCTACACCGCCTCTTCGTCTCACTAACTCTTCTCCCTTCCCACCAATATATACCATTCCACAAAACTCCGAAGAGCTCAGATGACAACCTTCCAAGGACCATCCCTCCCTTCAGATTTCTGTAAATTAATTAGTTGGTTTTCCGACTACCGTCAAAGAAAATTTGTTTTTATCCAATCAAATTCTAAGGAATATAGGCTGGATATCAATAACAAAGCAGTCAAGAAGACCTGAACAATCTCCTCTGACATGGAAACACAACGAGGCAAGGTACGATCTCTAGACAAAACCCTAATTTGGGTCTTTGTTTCCATCCTCATTTGCTCAATGATCTTCCCAACTTTCCCTAACGAACACTCAACATGCATCTTTGAAATCACCAATTTACTAGCCACTTTGGTATTTCCACTGCAGTCGCCGCCCCTCATCTTCCGTCATACTCCTCGTGTCGTTAGCAATGATAACGATGGAGGAAGCAGCGAAAAAACGGATTTCTTCACCTGTTCTGTTTAGCTTTCTTTCCAATGAATGTAGTTGAAGAAAGAGAGATCATGGTGAACTTTGATTGAAAATGTACAATGAGGATTAATTATGAGATAGGGAGCTCCGATTATGGAGATGTGTTTGTATGTAGTGAAAATGGGGAAGAAGATGAAGATTGTCAAGAGGAAGAGGATTGATCGAAGAAGAAGTGAATGAGGATGTTGTTGAAGAAAATGAAAAAGAGACGAAGAGAAGGAGAATCGGGTAAGTATATTTCGGTTTAAGTCGGTTAAAATCAGGTAGTGGTTTGAGAATCATTACTCTGAGTTGTTTGAGTGATGATTGAGAATTTTGCCTACGTAACGTGTATGCGTGGTTGTTCCGCGTGATAAAACGAAAGAAAACGGACCAAAAACATAAACAACGAGTTGATAAAATTTCAACCCAAAATGAAAAAAATACAGTCTTAAACAATTAAAAACAATACGTCAAACTTAAACAACTGTTAGTGTCGATAGCTTAATAATATATGGAAGGCGAATTGTGTTAGTTTGTTGGGATGTGGAGAGAAGGGAACTGGGGAAGGTGAGAGCCATTTCTAGCAGCGTTTTGCTTCCAAAAACAACGAGACATCATTAATAATAAACAACGACAACAAAAATATGGAAAATGAGAAATAACAAAAGGAAAGTTATATTTTCTGATGACTTAGAGAAATTGACGCAGAAAGAAATGCAGCAGCACGCGAGATAGCACAGCACAGACACAAACCAGAAAGACGAAGACGGAAGGAAAGCTTAGAAGAAGAAGTGACAGATAGAGAAAGAGTAGGAGGAAGAAAAGAAGAGCTCTGCTTCATTTCATTTTACACTTACAAACCTCCTCCAATCTTTTATTGTTGTTTTTTTACGTTTCTTCTTCATCTCTCTCACTCTCTCTCCTTTAATTTCACTTCTTAAAGCCGCCCCTTTTTCTTCGATCTGTGCATTGGGAAACTGGGAAACGGGCGGACGATTCAGAGTTCCAAAATCCACCTCCAACTCCTGATCTGGTTTCTCCTCCTCCTCAATTTTCACAAGCCATGGATGACAAGAGTCAGTGGAGCGTCTTCAGATCTTTGCTCGCCATTGTTCAGTGGTGGGGCTTCAACGTTACCGTGATTATCATGAACAAATGGATCTTCCAGGTCACATCTTTATCTTTTCTCCCCCCAAAACCTTTCCCTTTATGCGTTTAATAATTTGTGCACCAATTTTCGTTCCCTCTGATATGCCGTGTTTGATCTTTCGATCACTCTACTGCTGTGTTTTCAATTAGTGATTTTGTTGCAATAATTCCCCAGTTCTAGGATTGTGTTCACACCATGACGAAATTTTATAACTTTTTGTTTGCTCTTTTGCAATCCTGCTGAATCATGGCATATGCAGTAGTTGGAATATTTTTAAACAGATTAAATGCCAGCAATGGTGGTGGTTGTAGTAACTCTTTCAGTTTATTTCCCAAAAAAAATTACCTGTTCTATGCTGTGAAGGACCCAAGGCCCTAATACGACTGCACTCATCAGATCTGAAATCTGGAAATATCGTTCTGCTGGTGATTTCATTCAGGTTTCCAAGTAGCAGCTTTTCGCATTTATTGTAAGCTCATTGCTCAATGAACTTGGTTCAGAAACGTGAGGTGTCCTGGTCCACCTTGCTTTATGATTCACCAACTAAATGCTAATGCTTGGTTATATCTTATAACTGTGCAAGTCACTTGCTCTAGAGTTCTGAAATTTGAGGAATCGGTGCTCTATCCTTACAAGGACACGTTCCTTTGTGATGTTCTCTTATCCGGGAAAGGGGGTTTGCTTAAATTTTTGTTATGAACTTGGAAAGTTGAATCTGGAAATGGTTTTTATGCTGGACAGAAATTGGACTTCAAGTTCCCACTGTCTGTATCCTGTGTCCACTTCATATGCTCGTCGATTGGAGCTTATATAGCAATCAAGGTGCTGAAGATCAAACCCCTCATAGTGGTTGACCCTGAGGATCTATGGCGAAGAATATTCCCAATGTCTTTTGTGTTCTGCATAAACATTGTACTGGGCAATGTGAGCTTGCGCTACATTCCAGTTTCGTTTATGCAAACTATTAAGTCATTTACTCCTGCAACAACAGGTTCGGCCCAATTAATCAACTTATATTAGCTGTTCTACCTTTCATCTGAGTATGTATGTTGCTTTATCTGTCGTGTCATTTGGTGTCTTATGGTGTTTGGCCCGAATCAGTTATTTTGCAGTGGTTGATTTGGAGGAAATACTTCGACTGGCGCATTTGGGCTTCATTAGTACCTATCGTTGGAGGAATACTCCTCACGTCCATAACAGAGCTCAGTTTCAATGTGTTTGGGTTTTCTGCTGCCCTGCTTGGCTGTTTGGCAACTTCCACAAAGACTATCCTTGCAGAATCTTTACTGCACGGCTACAAATTTGACAGGTAGGTGTCACATGAACACTTTTGCTTACATAGTCTGTGTTTTAAACCATTGCCTTGAACGTCGACTTGACTGTGGGAATTCATAACGACATATGCACTTTCAGCATCTATAGTTTGATTAAGGCTAAAAGAAAGTCCAAGGCATGTCCATCACTTGCTAGGTTACCGCAGTATCTGATTAGAACAATTTACACTAGTAACATCAGTATAATCATTTCTGTGTCAAGGATCGTTAACTGCACTGAAGATTGAATTTTACTGTGCTTATTCATTTAGCTCTATTGTCTATCTTACCTCAATTACCTATAACTAGTGAAGTATTCATTCAAACTGACCACAATTGGCAAGTGGTAATTAGTTATATACCGAAAACCATACATGTTAAAGGTTCATAGTGTGGTTTAATGTTTCTTTCTTTTTGCCTTCATGGTATCTTACCTTTCTTGCTTTTTCTTCTTCTTCTCACGTTGGTTTAATGTTTCTTCCCCAGCATAAATACAGTGTACTACATGGCTCCTTTCGCAACCATGATCCTGGGAATCCCAGCAATGCTGCTAGAAGGATATGGGGTTTTGGAATGGTTTCAGACCCACGAGACTGTATACTCTTCACTTGTCATCATTTTACTCTCTGGGGTGCTAGCCTTCTGTCTAAACTTCTCCATATTTTATGTGATTCATTCAACAACGGCTGTCACGTTCAATGTTGCTGGAAACCTTAAGGTAAAAAATCATCCATCTCCTCGTCGATCTTAACAAAACTAGTTTAATGTTCGACCTCTTCCCTGATCCATCATCTGTTGATGCTTTTTGCAGGTTGCAGTAGCTGTGTTAGTTTCATGGATGATATTCAGGAACCCAATCTCAGCTATGAATGCTGTGGGATGTGCCATCACACTTGTAGGGTGTACATTCTACGGATACGTAAGACATCTGCTCTCACAACAGCCGCCACCTCCTGGAACTCCTCGAACTCCCCGGACTCCGAGAAGCATGATGGAGTTGCTGCCACTCGTAAATGAGAAATTTGATGATAAGGTTTGATAATTCTGGGAGAGCTTCTGAAATTATGAATGAGGAGATGCTCTTTTTGCAGTTTGGCAATAGCGGAGTAATTATAGAGGTTGTACAACATCTTGAACAGAGAAAATTTATTTAACCATGTTGTTAAGGTTCTCGCTAGACAGAATTTACACATACAAGTTCTAATATATGTTACTATTTCTTGATCATGGAATAGGATATATCATTTATTAAAAAGACAACATCTTTCATTCGAATCTGAACGACCGTGTTACTCCGAACGCCTCCATTGTTTTTGTTTTCTCTTCTTGTTGGTATCTGATCTGAGTTGGTAGGGGTGCGGTTTTGGGAATTTCAAGAAGGTTAATCAATCCATCAGTGATTCACTGAATTGGGAAAAGTCGTTTTGTATTGTTGTTTAAGAGAAGAAACAAACTACAGGAGTCTCAACTGAAGAAGAAGGATCAGACTGTCTATACTTGTCCTAGACAATGCTCTGTAGGAGTGTATCCCACAATCGCAAGTCATGAGCTTCGAAGGGCACATAACATCTCCATTGCACAGTGAAGTTAACCTTGTCCATATAGTCCTCCAGGGGATCCTTCCCACCGACTGTTTGAGTGCACATCTTAGCTCAAGAAACAAGCATGCTTTCTGTTCTTTATTTCTTTTCTGGTCATCCACTTACATTTTCGATGGTGATTTGTAACAGAGCAAGCAGTAGCAACTAGCAAAGGCTTTGGCAGAGGTCACCTTGCAGCTTTTGACACCAAAAGAAAAGAGAACAGGAAGAACCTTCAAGCCAAATAAAAAAAAGAAAGACAAAATTGAACCCATGAAGCCTAGGATCTAGACTCTTTCACTAGATAATTTGCTTTCTTTGGAGTCTTAACAAGCAATTCCGTCTTAACAATCCAGGCAAGATTCCATCAATTGAAGTAATGATAACAGTGTTTTACACACAAACATGCCTCCCATTTGGACCATCTGAAGACATTTTGAAATTGATTAGTACAGAGAGTGGGAAAGATGGGGTAGAAATCTAGTTAGTACTTGACTGACTTGTAGTAGATACAGAGTGGACGGACTCATTCATCTTATGTATAAATAAAGGATAGATTAGTAAATAAAATGTAGTCCTCCTCCTCCTAAGCTAAGAGCCAGAAGTTCTTCTGCCATTTTGTGCTGATGAGATAACCACTCATCCCTTTGCTCTGCCTCCTCACCCCTACTGTCATGCACTCCAAACTTTTGATGCACTTCTCTGCAAACTCTTCGCTGCTGCTTCTCCCACACAGGCTGCATTGCATCATCATCATCCATTTACCACCAGATTAGCAAACTCAAACCCACAAAAACAAGATTCAAAGAATAGAATAGAATATAAATATCAAAGAGAAGCCAGCCCACCAGCTGAAAAGGGAAGAAGACTTCTTCTGACCAAGTACTAACACGCCCACATCCAGCTTCTTCACTTGACTCATCACTGTTGCAAACTTTGGCCCTTGCACCACCAACGCCTCCACTTCCACCTAAAAACCCGCACAATCAACCAGCCGACATTTTTCTCAAAACCCACCAAGGAAGTTCAAATCTTTTTCCAATTGAGAAACCAAAAAAGAGAAGAAGCTTGGGAGAAAGATTAGTTGAAGTAACATAAACCACATCAACCGACATTTTACTCAAAACCCACCAAGAAAGTTAAAATCCTTTTTAAGTTGGGAACTTAAAATTAGTTGAAGTAATTAACTTTTTACCTCCGGTTTGCAGGCCTTGCAGAGGGAACCGAGAGAGTTGGCCAAAAGGGAAGGAGAAGAATGAGAAGAAGAGGAGGAAGGAGGGATGATGTGAAGCAAGGTCAACAAATCAGACTTGTTGACTACATGAGTAAGTGCCCAAATCATGGCATGCTTTGTGTGAGAGCTCTGATCTACAACCACCATCACTCGCTTCCTCATCACCGATCCCCCTCCCCCACCATTGAAGCCGCCATTGAAGTGATCTTCCATTTGGGTATTGTAGTAGGAGTTGTTGTAACCTTCCATCCCTCCACCAACACTCAGCTGCCTGAGAAACGAAGCTCCTCCTGGACTCTGCATTTTCTCTGCCTACTTCCAAAATGTGATGCTATAATGGCAATGAAATGAATGTGCGAGAGAGGATGGAGAAAGGGGGGTACAGCAAAGCTAAGCTATTAACTGCAGAGTGATGATGATTCCTATATAAAAATGACTTACGTTGGTTGGTTGGTTGGCTGGAAATTAAGGGATTGCAGGTGAAGATGCAAGTTTTTACAAGCGTGGGATGAAATGTGACGATTCAAGAGGAATAGGATAAAAAAGAAAAGTTCACGGGAATCATTACTGCTAAGCTAGCTCTTGCTTTGGCTTGGGCTTGGACATGGTACCCATTCATTCATTGCAGGTTTTGAAAAGAGAAGCAAAGCAAACGCAGTGAAGAAAGAGAAAGAGTGAGGAATCTGGTGTTGGACCAGATGTCCTTTTTGTACTCATAATTATTATTGTAAAATATAGCAAATAATAATAATATGGATAGTTGCTGTCCTCTTGTGTGTAATATCGTCATAATTTTCTGTGTTGATTGTATATGCAGACTGATTACCGACTCGTCAACTGCCTGCTTCTCTGCATATTATTAGATATTTGCAGTGACGTACCGTAATAATGCACTTAGTAAGAATCATTTCTTCATCCCATGGCTACGATGCAAGGCTAGATTTGGATGCTACTAGCTACTTTATTGCTTTACACTTCAAATTTATTTAAAAGAGCATGATTTATATAGAAAAAGTAAGTACTCCCGCCAAGCGTTTATACATTATTTAACAAATCATATGATATATAAGTATAGTGGAATACACTAATCCATCTATATTACGATTATTATACAAAGAAATGTTGAAACAGCCGGAAATATTGAAACAAACGGATCTATATTGTTCTGCCTCTGAGGGATCGAGTAAAGTAATAGAGTGGTTCAAGTCGAGAGTCGAAATAAGTTACATGTTCGGACAAGCCTGGACTCAAAGAGTGGGTGAATCGGTTTGGAGAAACTTTGAAGTAACTAATATATAAATAGGGTACCCAAGGGTAGTGTGGAAGATTAAGCACTGTGAAATGTAGCCATGTAGGGAGATACAAAACTACAGAAGGTATGAACTATTATTCTTGTTGTTGTATTTATTATTATTTTTAATAATCAGGATTTTAATTTTTATGCGGCGCGCTCTGAATGACTGATGACCATTATGAGCGATTTAGATCGTTCTAGACGTTCAACAATGGTGATGACATGTAAGGAAAAAACCTAGCAGAAAGGAGACCTTTGTCGCAGCTCGGACCTTCAGGGCCCAACTACTACTACTCCACATGGGCGTTCTACGGTTAGGCTTCTTCAATGATGCGATAATCCTAGCTCATAACGATGATGATGATCCGAGAGTACTATAACCCTTGATTAGGGCAAGCTTTATTGATTTACTTAGACAGCCGGCGAATTTATCTCGATCCTAATGAACACAACCGAAAAAATCGTTCCAATGGACTAGGGTCCATGACCGAAAACTGTAGTAGAAAATGTAGTGTTGAGTAAATGATCCACCCATCCTAAACGGGATTGCTTGGGTTGAGGAGTTGGGGAGTGGAGGACAGGGAGTGAACAGTAGTGTTTAGTTGTCGTTTAGTGAGAGGAAGATGGATGATGACAAAAGCAGCCATTAATGTCTGGTTTAATTACTGTAACCTGAACGCATATCAATTATGAAAAACCTTTTGATTAATCAATTTTCTTAGCATTGAAGTTTGTAAAATAGTAGCGTAAAATGGTTTAATGGTACTAACAGTTAATGAAATCTGCGTAAACAGCGGAAGATTAACCTTTTTGGAATGCAATTATTCATCCAACTTTGCAGGTGTGTTTGCAGGCAGTGTGGCATGGGAGCTGGTGTGGTGGTGCGAGACTCGGAGGACAAGTTTTTACTTTTGAGGAGATTCATAAATTTTAGATGAGAATCATGATGCAACGTTTAATTTTAATTAATAATAGTTTTTTGAGTTAGGCACGAGATGACATTATCTAAATAGTTTTTAGTTAATCTCTAATCCATTATTATTACTAAACTTGAGTATTAGAGTAAATACGGTATATTCTGGATGAGTTATTTATAAATGTTGTATTTTGGTGTAAAATGATGTATTATTTGTGTGGTGCAAATAACTCGTGATATAAAAATTATATTGTTTGGCTAACTCAAAGCAATGAGTTTGTTGTAAGGAGGATACTTATATTATTAATGCTATTGGCTAAAGATACTCATCTTGTCAAACGAACCCTTAGGAAGACTACCACTCATAACGGGTAAAGCACGGCATGGTACCAATCATCCCAAATAAAGAAAACCTTGAACGGAGGCTTACAACCCAGGCACTAAGAACTACCCGACTAGAGAACCAAGAAATAAATAAATGTTCAAACAGAAAGGAACATCTGAAGCTAATAAAGCAGCGAACGACCGTGGAGCCCGAATTGGGGACGCCCAAAATATCGAAGAGGTTGATACCTCGAGTGAGTTCTTGCTCACGAATCACTTCTCGTGGTAGGACCAGTTGTCCAGACAAAATTTGTACCCTCATAACCCTAAATCCCTAAGGAAGACAAATTTTTGGTAGAATACGGCGCCAAGGTGCACTAAAATATTATTAGAAACTATCAGCAAAAATCGTGGAAGAGAAACACCAATTATATCATAATTTAACCAATGGGACATACCCCGATCAGGCAAATCAAAAGCATGTAAACCATAAGGGTAAGACTGGCCCGGGTTGGCTAAGTGATCTGCGACACAATTGGATTATTTTATTATGTTTTACTGTAAAATTATATATTATGTTCTAAATTCTTTGAATTTGGATTATGTGATAGTCTTATATTTAAATTTATAATTAATAAGTTATATAGGGACGGGAAAAACTCATGAGTATTCAAAATTCATGAGTTATGAATAGGTATGGAGATGGGTATAGGTACCATGTCCGAACCCCGTCCTTGCCAAACCCAGTTGTGAAAAAGAAGAACAAATTAAGGGTTAGTTTGGAGTTAAAAAAATGGAGTGTTATAAAACCCATTAATTCAAATACTATCGAGAGATGAAGCCAAGATTTTTACACTATAGGGGCCGAATAATTAAAATAACATTATTATTTTAATCATACACCACCTTCTTTAATATTATTAAAATCGCTTAAAATTATGTCTGGACTAAAAAATTTAACAAAGTGTATGTATTTTTGCATAAAAATCATTCATAAAAATTAAAATAAATATTCTTTAAAATAGAGAGCGAGAAACTCATATACAACAAATTAATTAGTAAATATCAAAATTGGAGAAGGCGAAACAATGTTCCCAATACTTAACAAAAGACAATCATTTTGAGTATCTGAGATAGTAGAAACAACCATTTTCAAACTATGATGAAGGTCGGAGTATGTAAATTGAATGAATTAGTATTGGCCTACTATTTTTTATATTGTAGGATTTTAGCGGTAGGAAATATATGAATAACTCATGGATATTTATTATCATTTGTTTTAATAAATTAATATTCAATTTTACAAATTAAAATAAATTACAATGTAATATACTTAGCTATAAAAATTTAAAATAACATGACATTACTGATTACATATTAATTATAAGATTTAGAAGGTATAAAAAACTAAGTAAAAAAATAATTTAAAAAGGAGTTGGGTTTTGAACTAGTGACCTAAAACAGAAAAATCAGCAACAATACCACTACACTATAAGGTTTATTTGTAGGCGCATGGCCCCCTAATTTCTTACTCTCTTCCTGATACCACTCCATGCCACCGCAAATATCCCAAATATTTCAAATATCACCAAAATTTATTATTTCAAATATATAATATTAAAATACGATCAAACATAAAACCTATTATGAGTTATTTGGATTAAAATACCACACCTAAATACCTATCTACATAATTGATTAATAGTTAATACGTTATATACCAAAATAAATCGTTAGCTTCTGTTGAACAATTTTTCCTGGGTGCAGAATCGTGGTTCGTCAGCAGGCAGGTGTTGACGCGTCGATCCAACGGATGATATTAGCCCTGGAGATTTACGGCTGGAGTGAAAACAGGTAAAATATCCAAGTGCTCCTTTCCTCTTCCTCTTTCTTTCCTTTCTGAAAACCCAGAACTGAATGCTGCTCATACTCTTCCGCCCGGCCGCCGCCTTGGTGTAGATGGCAGACACATTGCCTTTTTGAGTTACGGTATAGTTTACTATTCGATCTAAAACTTGAATAATATGTACTTTTTTCTGTATTAATATGTATATTTTTTACCTGTCAACCCAACATATTTGAACTTGCCTAAAATTCGATCTAATGCATTGAACTAGTCCACTCCGTGTGGTTAATAATTTGTTTACTCACTGAGAGAAGAAAGAGACAGATCCCAACAAAAACAACAGAGGTTTGGTTTGGCAAGATTGATTCATTCATTCATTGGGAATTGATACATTTTTGTACTTTACTTTTTACTTTTGCTTGCTGCTGTAAAAAACAGAGAAATAGGACTGACTGTGTATGTCAGTGTCAGAAGGTCAGACTTCTGCTCCTTTTTTTTAACTCTTCTTCCCCTTTCCTTCCTTCCTCCAAATGAAAATGATTGGAAATTAAGAACAGTAAATACCACCGAAATCGGATTAGACCAGCAGCAGCTCCCCCAACTCTTAACTTCTGCAGCGGGTCACAAGAACTTACGAAGAATAGAAAGAACAAAATTGTTGGTGCGTAGCAGAAGGCATTGATCCATATTTCTTTTTCTCTCACAGCCTAATCGTATCCAACATCTTCACTAAAAAATGTTGGAGAGATTGAAGGTTTCAATGTTCTCTAAATTTCCAGTACCAGCGTATGAACAAAGCACGACGATAACGTTTATAACAAAAATAACCTTTAAGTGCAACAGCATGAATAAGTCGCTGTGGTGTAGTGGTTATCACGTTTGCTTTACACGCAAAAGGTCTCCAGTTCGATCCTGGGCAGCGACATCAAATTATTTATTTTTTATTGTGATCACCGTCCTGGAAAGCTGCTGGTCCAGCAACAAAATTTCCTGCAGCACATCAAAGGCATCGATGGCTTTTTCATCTACTGACCTGCATAATTTCAAAGCTTCCAGCTTTTACTGTTATCACCATCCTGGAAAGCTTGTAGAGCAAAGGCAGACATCAATGGCTTTTTCGCCTACATAATCTGAAACCTTGCAGCTTGCATTATATACTATAAACCAATGAGTGACTCCATTTCCGACTGTCGAGGTTGGACTCAGCTTTTGGACAGAAGACTTCCTTTTTCATACATGACTAACTTATTAAAAACTCCTCATCAACATAAATCACCCTGGATACGATATTACTGGAGAGACCTGTGGGCAGCATTAAAGAATCATTGTCACTCCAACGGTTCCAGTTCCCTTCAACTCCATGGGAGAGAACTCCAACCCCTGAACTCTTTGAATGCGTATCGTTTCTGTCGTTACATCTGGTCTCGAACTAAAAACTCGAACAGGCTGCAGAATTTGAGGATAGTTTTAGATGGTCTTCACTTGTGTCGTTGCAGAACAACTGAAGCCAGGCCGAATGGAACCCTTTTTCACAGGTCATGGACAAGAAAAATAGAAAGATGAGAAGCCAATTACAGATTCGATAGTATCAGAAATTACAGTTCAATTCACATGCCTTTATGTTGGCAAGAATCCATCCAAACTTCGCTTTACACATATCTTTCCATAAATATGTACTGAACACAAATTCGTAAGTAAAGATCAAACATTTTGCTACGCCATTATAATGATTTCACACGTTCCCGGAAAACCTTGATCATAGCTGCGTACGTCACTATACCGACCAAACCTCCGTCGTCTTCCACCACCCAAATGTATCCCGTCCGATGCGACAGCATCTGGATCATCACCGCCACCAACGAGCTCCACCGATGGCACACTATATCCTCCGTGTTCCTCCCCACTTTCGGCCGATGCCCACTCGTTCTGCGTCCCAACAACTCCTCCTCGTCCGACGAGACCCCCAAATACTCCTCCTCCACTACCAATTCCACTGCCGCCTCAAAGTTCTTCGCTTCCAGCCTTTCCTTCACCATCCGCACAAGCTCCAACTGCAGATCACCGAAGCAGTCGACGTACGTCATCAGATCGCCTGCCGAAAGTGTGGCGACCGCGGCCGCTGCGGACTCGTCGCAGCAATTCAACGCCGCGGGAGAGATCTCGCCGACTAATCTACCTTCCTCGTCCAGGATCGCCACGGAGGTCTGATTCACCAGAGATTTAGAGATCAGCGGCAGAGCTGAAGAGGCAGGGTCGTCGTAACGGACGGCTACGATCGATTCACTGTCGATGATGTTCAGAGCATCGATGGATTGACTAGGTAAAGGAGAGAAGAATCCGATGCAATTGAGGAGGTAACGGATAATGTCCTCCTGCGTCAGCCAGCAATACTCCCGATTGTAGCTGTGCAGCGTCGTCGAGCTCTGGATCTGAGACAGCTTCTTCCTCGACGAGAAAGGATTGTGAATCGGAATCACCAGATTCTGCGCTCCTTCCGCAATCAGATCTACCGCTTCCAACAGACTGAAGACACCAATTCAAATTCAAATTCAATCAGCAAACAAACAACCGTCAGATCTAATCATTTTAGGTATTCAAAAATGATTAAAAATCGAGAAATGAATGAATCCAATTACTTGGCGTGAGGCTCTAAGTGGCGGACGATGCCGGATGGGAAATCGACGAGGAGGAACGAGAGGGATCTGTGAAGCGCGATTGCAATGTTCTTGAAATTGTCTTCTCTAGCGAGGAAACAGATGACGTCAACCATACAGATCTTACCGATGCAACGGCATCCGGTGTGGCCGCCTACATTGAGGGGTTTGGATCGGGGAGGGCGGTGATCGCAGCTCCAGACGCTGAGGTAGGGAGAGGAGTCAGCGGAGCGACGGAGGACGGACAAGGCGTCGGCGACGGTGGCGGAGACGGGGAGGGAAGTGAGAGCGGGCTTGCCTAGACATAAGTCGGATACCTCCCGAGCTAACAAACGATCTGCCATGCACAAAGAAGATGAGAGGTGGCGATGACTGGTAGCAGAGAAAAAATTGTTCGTTAGGTTTGGTGAAAGAATAGAGATGGATGTACAGTGTTTACTCGCTCAGAGAAGAAAGAGACAGATCCCAGCAAAAACAACAGAGGTTTGGTTTGGCAAGATTGATTCATTTATCCATTGGGAATTGAGACATTTTTTAACTAGTGAGAGCAGTTTTAAATCCGAGCAAAAATATTTAACTGTTTTGCAGTCAGTTGAACAACATATATATGAACCTCATATTTGGAATTGGAGGTTTTCAAAGGCCTTTCTTGCTTTCCATGCCACACCACCTACAAAACATGGCAAAATGGATTCAACCATATTCTTTTTTCTCTTAGAGCCTAATCGTATTTGATATCAGACGCAGCGGCAGAAGAACTAATCTAAATAATAATTTGAGATTCCATCAAAAGGCCTCAATCTTATGTCGTCTATCATTGAGAGATCCCTTGCAAAATAAAGAACGAGATTATAGATCTATAAATGGAAATAAAAACAGCCAAGAAGCACACCAAGATTTAGATCATCGGGAAACTCGAACAGTAAACCCTAGATCTAATCAGAGAAACTCAGAATATCGAGATCTGAAGCAAACAAGGCAAGAACAGCGAAAGAAGCAACAAGCTACTCGAACCCTAATAACATGCGAACTAAAATGGTTGAAATATACTTGAATAACATTGCCGAAAATTGAAGTAAAACCCTAAAATTTGTAAACAAACAAAGAGCTCATTCAAATAGAACCCAGATTGAAACCAATGAAGAAGGAATACGTACAACCGAGTTATTTTATCCCCAACAGTCAATCACTCTCCAACCAGTACAAATCTTAATCGATGAAATTAGAGTGAAGGCAGCGAGAAAGATTAGGTTATAAACAAATCAGACAGAATCTTTAAGATAGAAGAAAAGTTGTAGTCGATTTCTTCGATTAGTAAGGGACGACGGATGAACGATTTTTAAGCGTTATCAAAATAATCCGACTCATGAATTAACCGGGTCAAATCTCCTTAGGGTCTCTTTGTCGTGACTACTCAAAGTTATGAAAAGTGTCAAACGATTAAACATATTTTATGGTGTATGTGCCACGAGAATCAATCAAACAATCAAAAGAAAATAAAAATTGCTTTAAAGTAAATGGCTGTAAGACTACATGATATAAGATTATAAATGATAAAGGATGAAACTGTTTAGACTTCGAATCCCCTAGGTAATTCAAACTCACAAATGACAAACAAATTCTATTATTTACACGAAGCAAGATAATTTCAATTCACCGTCGCAGTTCTTCTCTGATCAAATCACGACCTTTCGGGTATGCTAATCTGCTACCTATCTACTGTCCTAGTCCGCTCTTTCGAGACAAAGATCTGAAATCTGCTAGCCGACAAAGCAAACGAGAACTGCTCACACGACATGCTAGTTTATTGGCTCCCATATGATGGTTAACGCCTAATCTAGTTGGTTAATTTTGATGTTCTAGATATGCAAACTCTTTCGAGATAAAGAAAAATCTAACAAAGTTCTATTCAAGATAGCCAAGCAAGAATAGAAACGAAATCGAAATCAAACATAATCTGAAATTTTTGCAACTCGCATAAATCGTCAAATGTAATCAAATCATTCGTTCATAAGGATATACCTAGGTTTTGTCTAATCTAAGTACGAGGAGTTTAACTACTCATAACCTCGAAGAAAAAATCAGATTTAGAAAAGGAAGACATTGGAATTAGGTTTACAAGAAGAAATCTGACAAACCTGATTTCGCCGATTCCCGCTGAAGAACTTGATTCGTCGATCTTGATTATGTCAACCGATCTGAGCTCCTTGAAGTCGACGCCTTCTTGTCGCTCCGAATTCTCTAATATATCCTTCGATTCTCGTCCTCCAAGGTCTGTCTTCGAATGAGGGAGATCCAATTGGAGAAGGAAAATTGCTGAGAAAATCCGTATGGAGGAGGAACACGACGTGTCCACGGGCGTGGTCTTTAAAAATAGCTTATCGGTCGTAACTTCTAGTGAAAAGGACACAACCGTATCCTTGAGGAACACACTGTGTCCTAAGGGATATATTGTGTTCTTTAGGGACACACCGTGTTCCCCTTAAATTTCAGCAACCATTCCCTCCAAGCTACTTAAATCATCCGCCTTAGTTCCCGCTAGTCCCCAAACACTGTATATCGTATGAACTTTGTGATTTGTTAGCTTCTTTTTGCTAATCATACAGTTCCGAATAGTGCCCTGATGCCGTTGTTTCCTGAAATCAATAAAAACACTCCAAAACGACATCAAAATGACCTTGAAGGGGTCTAAGACACTAAATTGAGATAGATGTTAGAAATGCACCAAACATCCTAAACTTCCACCCAAAACTATACGAATATACGTGAAATGTCGCTTAAATGAGGATAATAAACACGAAAAATCGAGTGTCATCAACGATTGAAAAACATACCGCCGTCGTCGATTGATCTAGGCAGAGTGGAAGATGTCTCGGATCTGCTCTGGTTGCCAGATTTATTGCTCTCATCGTTTTTCTCGTCTCCAATTTATATGTGACAAAGGATACATTCGAAGAGAGAGGAAAGGATGTGTAGTTGTAGATGTAATAATGACGGACACCCACACGCTGATGTGGCGCGTAAGTTTTATGGGTATTTTGGTCCACGCGAAATGATATTGGGTGTGGTGTTCGAAACTCTTCATTTTAGAGAGTTTATAATATCATGGTTTTGTGATATTGATATCTCGGAATACCATCGTATTCGCGTTCGAAAATACGGAGATATCTTAAATACTATTGTATTGGGTGATATCAAATCAGATACCACCCATACCAAACTACCCCTTAGTTGTGTTTCAGTGATGTTTTGCTAAGGTCAAGGTTGACCTTTGTAAGAGACAAAATAGTTTAGATGAAAACATTAAGATCACAAAGAAAACAAACTATAATAATTTAACATCCAATAACAATGTCAATGCATAAATATAAAAAAGTTTTTGCGGTTTAGCTCTTGAAGCATGATCATTAGCTTGACAACTTGTATTTCACATCTTCTTCGATTGTGAAAGCTCCATGTGTAACTCCTCTATTTAGTCTAGGATAGCCGAGTTTCGAATCTTTTCTATTTTTGGGATAAATTATAAAAAAGCTAATACTTGACTAAAATCCAAGCCACGCCACTAAACATGACTACATAGGCAACAACGATTCATGGTAAGACCTCAGTGCCCTATATTTTTTGCTTCCTCTTCCATCCCCACAATAAGCTCGGTTATTTCTTCATATTTCTTTTGGACTTCATCTGCAATTTTTGTGAACATTGATTTGTGAATTCCTCATTTAAGCGTAACCTGACAACGTCTTGCTTAAAAGTTTGGAATAAGTTTATAGAGACCATCAATGAGTCTAACCATCATTTCGTTACATCGCTTCGCAACATGCCTTAAAATGGATATCCGTTTGTTGCACCACCTCAATTATTAAGCAGTCTTGCTAGAGATCTATCACCTTCATCATTGGATTTACATGTCTTGTTCTTCCGTTACCAACATCACCTAGTTGATAGTATTGTATAGTTTGCGGGTACAATTTTGTTTTTAGAATGCGACATCAAAGCGTCATTAGTTATTATTAGAAACCACTGGAACAAGCCGTGGGAGAGAAACACCAATAACATCATAGTTCAGCCAGTGGGACAAACCCTGATATGGTGAATCAAGAGTATGTAAACCAAAAGTATAAGAATGGCCGAAATTAGCCAAGTAATTCGCTGCACAATTGACTTCACGGTATATGTGGGATACATCAATCTCCCAGTTACGATTACAGAGCTCCTGGAACTGAAGGACAAAAATAGCATGTTGATGGTAAGAGAATACGGTTTAGAAAGGATTGCAAGTGCTGTCTTGAAATCCGATTAAACACGGAGTCGTCAAATTCCTAAAGACCTCGCCAGCTTAAGGCCCTTAACGATGCCCGTCGTCGGATTCCTAAAGATCCGCGGGTACAATTTTCTCGAGAACTCTTTGTATCTTATTGATGTCATTGTCTTTTTGTTTCATTTGATTAAATTATTGATGTCATTGTGGGTAATGAATTGAAAGCTAACGGCTCCCCTTATTATGAACAAATCATAAATAGTGGCACTTTAAATAAAATAATAATGGTGTGAAAGGAACGGCCACGCGAATCGAAAGAGACAAAGTAGCCTTCCTTTCCCCCACGTGTTTTTTCTCTCGCTATTTCGAGTTTCTCTCTTTTTGGTTCGATCGCAAACCCACAAAGTCAAACCGATCCAAACCCAACCTGACCGACCACCGCAATTCGAATAAAAATCTTTCTCTTCCTTCCCCGTGACATTCTTCGCTTTCTCCCTCATCGTGCTTTACCATCTTTCGCACTGAAGAGGAACACAAACACAGCCTTCCAAAAAGACTCCCTTGTTCTCCGATCCAATCTTCGACTTGGTTTATGAGGTAAAAATCATCCGCCCCCAACCCCCCCCGCGGAGCTTCATTGTCCTCGTCCCCGATTCCTGTGTTCATCTCTCAAGAAGATTACCACTTTTTTCTCTTCAAGAACCCAATTTTCCCCCCACGATTAGGTTTCTGGTTGAGTGGTTTGCCTTTTTAGTCTGTATGGGTTGATTTTGGCCTCCAATTATAAGTTGATGTCGCTATACTTGTCTTTTTCATTAGGGGCTTATAGATATTTGATTTCTATGTTCTTGTTCTGATAGTCTTCTTGATTTGGTGTTTTAGTTTTGTATAATTAGATCCGCCTAACATTGGTATATTCAATTCATTGATTTATTTTACCTGAAACTGATTTCTGCTGTTGTTTATATGATCTTGCAGCTCGAAGGAGAAACCCACTCTCGGGTAAGTTGTACCTTTCTCTTGTCTCTGTTATCTTGAATCGATATGCTCCTAATATATATGTTTGCTCAGAGGAAATAGGAACTGAATTTCTGTTTCCCTATTCGGTATACAAGTTGGTGGGTTGGTTTAAGATAGCAGTTGGTTCAAAATTGGCAAAATTTCCTGTTTTAGTTGTAGACTTGTAGCTAAACAACTGCATTGAAACTAAAATTTAGTTGCCTGCATTGCTTTTACTTGGCTGTTTTTTTGTTGGTAACTTTTCTGCAAGTGTTTCTGTATAACGACTCTTATAGTCTAGTCTTATGTAATGTTCTCAAGCTTATACCTTGGCCTTGTACTGTTTTCTATTCATCTATCAGTGATCATATCTGCTGAACCTTTCTGTGTTTTTCGTTGCAGTGGCACGCGGATTAAGACCCGCAAACGAAATATCACATCGTCGCTGGACCCTGCAGCATTTGCTGATGCAGTGGTCCAGATTTATCTGGATAATGCTGGAGATTTGGTAACTACCTGTGGTTTCAGTTGTTTGATGTGTATAGTATGAACTTGCTTTCAGTTAGACTTGTTGGAATTTGGAACTGATAGTAAGTTTCTCCGTGCCAGGAACTTGTAGCCAAGAGCATTGAATCTTCAGAACTCAACTTCTCAAGATACGGTGACACATTTTTCGAGGCAAGCTGTTCCATCTATAGGATATAACTATATTCTGTAAATAAACGTGGGAGTGCTTTTCTGATTATCTTATTCCATGTTCCCTTTGCAGGTTGTTTTCACGGGAGGTCGTACTCAACCTGGAACAACTAAACCTGACGAGGGGGAGCGACATCCTTATTCTTTCCTAGACTGTGAGCCCAAGCATGAAGCTATATTACCTTCTGTGATTTATGTACAGAAGATCTTACGTCGGAGACCGTTTCTCATAAAGAACCTTGAAAATGTCATGCGGAGATTCCTGCAATCACTGGAACTCTGTGAAGAAAGTGAAAGGAAGAAACTGGCAATTTTCTCAGCACTTGCATTCTCACAGAAACTATCAGGACTCCCACCGGAGTCTGTCTTGCAACCTTTGCTCAAGGATAATCTTGTGGCCAAAGGGATAGTTCTTGCATTTATAACAGACTTCTTTAAGGAGTATCTTGTTGACAACAGTCTTGATGACCTTATTTCCATCCTGAAGAGGGCCAAAATGGAGGATAACCTTCTGGATTATTTCCCTTCTTCCAAACGCACTGCTGAAGCTTTTTCCGAACATTTCACGTATGTTAAAATCCTCTATCTTGCTCTCATATTTTCCCTCTTTCTCCAAGCTTTGCACAACTTGTTGAAAAATAGTTCAAATCTTTATTGCCGTTTGTTCTTGAAATAATTGCTTGGAAGAAATGTCAATGTTTGATATGTCGTGGAAGGAAGTTAAATGTACCTGATATCTTTTCCGATCTTTCTGTTGTCTACTTGGTTGTGAATTTTGTTTGATCATGCTTTCTTTTGGTATCAGCAAGGAAGGACTGCTTCAGTTGGTTGAATACAATGAGAAGAAAATATTTGACGATAAGTTGAGGGAGATGAAGTCTGCTTTAACAACCTTGATTGCTGAGGAAACTGACCAAGAAGAGGTCTTGGATGTTGTCAAGCAACGAGTTGCCGATGCCAAACTGCCTGAAATTGAAGTTGTGCGGATTCTGTGGGATGTGTTGATGGATGCCGTTCAGTGGTCAGGGAAGAACCAGCAGCAGAATGCTAATTCAGCACTGCGTCAGGTATGGGATAGTAGAACTGTGCTGAGTAGTTCATCTACGAAGTGGTTGTAAGGGCCCATGGTCTTTCAAGTTTCAACCTTGTAATGGGGATGATTCTTTGTGTGGCAGGTGAAAACATGGGCGAAGCTGTTGAATACGTACTGCACGAGTGGGAAACTTGAGTTGGAACTGCTGTACAAAGTGCAGATGCAGTGTTATGAGGACACGAAGCTGATGAAACTGTTTCCTGATATAGTTAGGTCTTTGTATGATCAGGATGTGCTTGCCGAAGACACTATTCTTCATTGGTTCCGCAAGGGGACGAATCCAAAGGGCAGGTAAAAAGACAAGAAGCTAAAGAGCGGGTAGAAAGAAAGTCGGTAGCTTGCTTGTTTTTGGTTCCTGTTGTGGATATGTTCTTTAAGCAAGTTTGTTGTTGTTGCAGGCAAACATTTGTGAAGGCAATAGAGCCATTTGTTAACTGGCTGGAAGAGGCAGAGGAAGAGGAGTAATTTTGCGGCTTTAAACAACTAAAGCAGTTGAGCAGCAGTAGCTGTTGCTGTCCGATGAATTAGCGATATAACGTGTTGTTGAATATTGTGATTGTTCTTTTTGCTTTTGGGGTTTCTATTGAGAGTTGCATGAAATTTTGCATTGCAAGCTTAGACATCGGTATGGCTGTGGCTTTTGAACGAGTGTAAGCGCCTAAATGGTGACAATGATGGTCTATCATATTGTATTGCAATTTGTTGATGGTTCTACTACAGTAATCGATGTTGGAGTTTGCGTACTGCAGTTTATGCCTGTCTAAGCCACAATGATCCTGTGAGTGGATTGGCTTGGGTCTTCCTTTGTGGACGTTTGTGAGTCTTGCTCAGCAGTTTTTTCAAAGGAGTCGATAAAGAGTAGCAAGGGGAGAGTGATGTTGGGTATAAGCGTATGAGAACATATGTTAAAGACAAAGAAGTATAGCTATGGTCATTTTATTTAAATCAATCCATGTAACGTCTGGAGATTGCTGGCTAAGCCCTAGACGTTGTTGATGATGAAGGGTTGAGAGGCTGTAGTCCTGCAGCCTGCAGGGTAGGTGGCTGAGGCACCCCTGCCATAATATACGACCTATGAACGGATGTGATGAAGCACCCCATCACCACGTCAATGTAACAGGCATTAGGAGTCAATTGACCGGCTTATCAGCTGTCCGAGTCATTTGGATCGACAGGCAATTCGAGCGTGGGTGCCTAAGGCTTAGGGGCCTGGGGGCCATGGCAGCTGCCGCTCGGCCTAGGGGCTATCAATTTCCAAGTCCTTGATTGTGAAAAAAGTCTGTGTTTGAATTAGAACTGATAATGGTTTATCAAGAAAGTTTGAACTGATCTTAAAATAAGAAAATAGTCAAGTCTGTAACAGGACTAGAAGCTATCAAAATAAATGAAAGCAGAACCTATAGGTCTTATTGGCAAAAGACTTGAACTGTTATAAAGTTCAAGTTCTTTCTCTTTGGTTGCTTTATACCTTCCTCCTCAACAGTCACCAGTCGCACCAAGTGTTGAAAAGTAGCAGGTACCAACTCTTTAGACTATAAATTCTGATCGAGCTGTCTTTGCATCTTTCTTCACTTGAGCTTCTACAACTGCAAATACCATAAGGAGTATCCCCGTCAAAATAAGAATCTGAAATGTTTCTTCTTTTTACTTACCTACAAACTTGAATAGCAGAAACAATCTGCAGCTTCATTGTAAACTCACCAAGTCTCATTGTACATTTCTCGGAGGCCCAGGACTATCGTTTTCATAACTAAACTAAGTTACAGTACAGTACTACCTTAACATAACTGGAAAATGTGCAAACAACCAAGAATTGACTTGATAAATCTTCCAATTACACACTTGCACTAAAATGCAAGCAATTTAGCGTATAGAGTACTGAGTTCATGTTTAGATGAGTGAAGCTTAGCACAGAATCACTATCCATTTTGTTGACCGTCATACTGGTAAGAAGTTCTCCTGCCGGTTACTTCCCTTGTTCCTATAAGCTATGCTAAAGAATCGAAATATGCTGCTTGCACAAACTTATCCTAGATCCTGCTGGAGAAATTGCCCCCTAAATCACAATGCAAAATCCAAAACTTACTAAGGAATCGAATCTATACTTGATTGCAGAAAATACTCTTCCTTCTTCAGTAATTCGCACATATTTTCCCAATCCAAAATTCCAACGCCTGCAGTTACAAGAAAACCCTAGCAATTTGGGGCTGGAGAGAAAGAGAGAGCGTACCAGTTTGCTGAGGCGCCGGGGAATAGCCGTAGATGGCTTGGAGTCTGGCGAGAGGGATCGCGGAAGTGCCGGCAGAGGCTTCAGCGAAGAGTTGCTGCTTCCAGTCCCACATCGATTTCTTCATGGATTTGTTGGAATTGACCAATGACTCTTTCTCCGCCTCCATAGCTTCGATGTTCTTCTGCTGGCTCATTGACCGCACGCCGAGTGCCGCGAAGGCTCCAACCAGGAAGACGTTTATCACCGTATTATTGTCGGTGGCTTTCATCGCCGCCGATAGCAGTCTGTTCACCGATTCCATTTTCTTCCGTTTAGGGGTTACCGGCAGACAGGTTCGGTAATAGCTATTTTCTTCACTCCTCAGTTCTCAGGCTAAGCTTACGGGTATTGAGTAATGTCGTGTTGACCGAAGCAGTACATCACGCAATGTCGTATTGACCGAAACAATACATTACGTAGTCATGTTATTTTAGTTCAAGTGAAGAGCAATATTGTGTTCGAATTTAGTTGTATTTTTTATAAAAGAATTAGTTGCGTAACGGATATCTATATGATGATCATTTTTTCGTTTTGTTATTTTGTATTGGTCGAAAAGTATAGTTAGGTAGCAAGGTTAATGAACGATATTGCTTGATTTTAGGTCATATACTAGGAACTGCTGTAACGACTTACAAACAATTGTTAGCATGTCTGCTAAACCGACTTGTCAGATATCCTAATAGGAGAATTTGAAGTCTAAACGGGTTTACATGAATCGAGTATAAGGATTGATACTCTATTCATGAAATGAAGATTAAAATTCACTCAAGTACCTCTATATTTTTAACGCGGGCCGAGAACCCATTTACATTACATTAGGAAATTTAGTTCAAATAATAACAATCAATCATGGTTTATGATGAATCATGACGCCTGCTCTACTGGCATTGTGGTGTCGTAAAGTAATTTGACAGTATGATGGAGGTGTGTGTGTATATATATCGATACCTGAAAGAACACACTGGAGGCCGTCCAAAAAGCCGGCAATAGGGAGCATTTGAGCTACGTAGTTGATCACCGCTTTGTCGTTGCTAGAAACAGTGCCCCAAATTCTGGGTATTGAGAACAACATTCCACCCACCAAAATCCCTTCACAGTCAACCATACCAACTACTATGCGTACACCCTTGTGCTGATGACTCCACTTACAGTTTAGGAGATACTGCTAGTAGCATATATAACTTTCACTAGAGACATTTCATATGTATGTTTGAACAGTTGGTATGAATAGACTAACTTTGCGGCAGCACCGAGTCCATAGGGAATCATCCACAGAGTTAAAGCGGTATTGAGGCTGCAGGAGAATGTATGTACAGGAGGAATTTAGTGTAGATAATGAGACATTACGTAGTAATTGACAAAACAGATGTCTCCAATTTCGGGTTAGGGAGAAGGCCAGCACCAAGAACCAACATCTCAAAGCACCACAATTCCAAGCTACTATTAAAAAACATACAAGTATAAGAATTTAAGTGAACGTTTAGGAAATTAAATAAGAAATTCGTGTTAAGAACTAGTTCTGATTACCAGACCATGAAAGCAGAAGGAATAGCAAGCTTGAGGAAAGTCCAAATATCGCAGAACGCTTCTCTAGAAAACCCAGTCCAAGTCTCTGGCACACGACGGCAAGAACTTGACATACAGGGACAAGAGCATGACGTTGACCCAATTGGACACAGAGATCGAAATTGCAGCGCCTTGGGGACCTGTGCCGAGCTTGAGCACGATGGCGCAGCAAAGGAGGATGTGGAGCAGAGTGACGGTGGCAGAGCAGAGCACCATGGGGAGGACGATGCTTTGAGTCTGGAGGAACTTGACGAGGCACTGTAGGATACCGTAGGCGAAAATGCTGGGGATCATGAACCGGAGGTAGGCTCCGGCGGCTGTTGAGACGTCGTTTTGTTGTCCTGATGCGATCAGGATTGGGGCTGTGTTGAACCATATGATGGACAAGGGAATGCTGAGGAGTAGTACGACTAGCATGGCTCGTTGAGTGTGCATGGTCATGGTGTGGTACTGTTTTGCACCGTATGCTTGCCCGCAAAATGTGCCCAGTGCGCTTGCCGTTCCTAACTGATTCACCATGCTAACTGGCCAGTTAAATTGTGGGAAGTAATAATAATAAAGAAAAGACTTTATATATATATGCACGATATACTCTATCACATTTTTGCTATATATTATACTTAAGAGTTTTGAGATTTTTGTTTACCCCTTGATTGGTATAAATGAATTTCTCAAAAATTTATGGAATTCATTTCGAAATGAATATTTTTGTGTTTGGTTTGTAAAAAAATTCATTTCCAATTCTAAATTTTGAAATCTGCGAAATTGGGGATAGTGTTAGCAATTTCGTGAAATTAAGTAGGTATTTCAAAATAAATTCCACAAAAAATTAACAATTACAGTAAAATGACTTATCTACCCTTAACTAATAATTAAATTAATTCCATAACCATCAAATATAATATATAATTAGAGTTAACCGACTCTCTATTTGCTCAAATCTTCTCATTTTTATTGCCTGCAACAAAGCACCAATTTAAAAGAGGTAAGGTACCTCCTTTCTTCTTCTTCATTCAATAACTATCATATTTCTAAATTATTAATTGTTATGTTTATCATCAAATGCATTCGTTCTTTGTTAATTGTTATTGTTTTTTAAAACATGTCGGTTAACGTGATATAATTGCTAATTAAAGAAGTTTTTCCACTCAATGAGTAATAGTAATGTTTTGTCTGTTGAAAGGGTATACGTGGAAATTTTTCATTAATTCAATTATGGATCGAATACCAAACATGATTTGGGAATTCAATTCAATTTATTTTTAAGAATTGATATGACATTCAAAACATGAGAATTCATTTCAAAATGAATTCTACAAGTAATTCATTTTGAAATCAAATTCTGATTCATTTGATACCAAACGATGCGTTAGTGTTTATGGTTTAAGGCATAGTCGTAAGCGTTCATAGTCTAATTAAGGGTTTTATAGAGTTATGGTCAAAAGTTAGAGTTTGGAGTACGATTAAGAATCTGGGTTTATGATCCAATATATAAGGGTTAGAATTTAATGTTTAGGAGGTTTAACATTATCCTTTTAAGTGTTTAAGGTTGCATATGAGGTCTTTATGATTTATTATTTTGATTTTAAATTTTTGAAATGAATGTTTTTAGTATTGAATGTACTGTATACACATATGTATTTATGATTTATTATTTTGATTTTAAATTTTGAAATGAATGTCTTTAGTATTGAATGTACTTTATACACATATGTACTAGAGTCTTCGTCCTAATAATAATAATAATATAGTAAAAGGTTAAGGATCGGTTTAACCGAAATCGACTGACTCCCAGCCCTAGAATTCAGATTGGATGGGAATAAGTCCAGACTGGTCAATAAAGATGGCAACGAGAGGGTATGGGTATGTGTTTGGTATATCCATCACCCGCCCGTCTACTCGTCTGGTTTTACCCATACCCGCCTATTTTGTCTAAATGGGCATAATATGAAAACCATCCTTGACCATTTACAGGTTTCGGGTATACCCGTTGAATCGGGTAATACCGGGATACTAATACTAATACTAAAATTTCTATTATAAAAAAATTAAATTTTTTTTCTTAGGATTGAGCTATTAGCTTTCATTGATTTTATATATGTATTAATAGTTATACGAAGTCGTTTCAAGTGGTGGGTACCCGTTGGGTGGATTAAGGGATGGATACAATCGAACCCATCCCCGTCCGTTATCGATATAAACGGATACCCGGTCTACCCGTACCATCGATTACCCGCATTGATCGGGTTTTACCAAGTCCAAGCCGGATGAATTTTGGGTGGGTCTCCGGTTTTCGGACTATATTACCAAGCTTGAAAGTCCGATGTCCAGTCTTATCCGACCCGGGGATGTAACCGGGATATAGCCCTATAAGCCCATTCCAACTAGGACATTGGCCCAAGCTAGCCCACTCGATTCCCCAACATGACCCAAACCATTAACCAACCAAAGTCTAACCTATCCCTAATTTGCTCTGCTCCAAAAATGGCAGGCTCCCGATCCCTGGCTAATCCCATCATCTCCGACGATCTTCAACCCCTAGACGCGCCCAAAGCCGCTGCTGTCACTCCTCTCGTCCGCCGCTCTCTCCTAGTCTTTATCCCACTCCGAGTCTCTGACTACGGCTTCCCCTTTCCGCTAACGATAAAAAAAATTAATTATTTTATATAATTAACGAGACATCAGACGGAGATGAATTTGTCCTTTAGTCAGCTCGTTGTTTCGCGACGCACTCTCTCTATTCTTTTTCAAAATTAACAGGCAAAAAAACGAAAAGATTGGAAAAGCAAAAGGAGGTAGAATTAGAAAAGGGAAGAAGAGTAACAACAGGGTGAATCCGGTGGCAGAGGCGAAGGAAGTGGCGATGGAAGCAGAGGACAAGGTGAGCTCTCCAAGATGCCCAACAAACATCACCGATATTAGGTTTAGACTGTATTGCAGCAAACTCACTCCTATCATCGGACACGCCTGCCATGACATCCGTTTCATTTCTTCCATTACCTCGCTACTCCCCATCGCTGACGACGATGTTCCGATTTCGATCAAAGGCGTCGAGTCTCCTCCTCCCACCTTTGCCTTTCTGTCGACTGACTCGTCAGATTCCTCTACGAACCTGCTTCAGTCTTCAGCCCTGCATATCAAGGCACCAATACGAGTAATTAAATTGAGATTGTCATCCGGTGGTGGTTGTTACTTTGTTAGGCAGAGATACGCAAGTCGCGAGGATATAGTTGTTGCGACCATTGTTGGAAAATTGCTCTTAAACTTATTTTGTAATTTTTTTCTTCGACTTGGACTATAATGACATTGTTCTTCGAGATGGCAGGTAGGTAACCACAGTGCCTTTCTCCCTCCCTTTCGCCCTTAAGCATGTGCCTCTCATCCTCTCATCCCACAGTGATCAAAGGGTCGACAGTAATTTTGCTCCTTCAAGGAGCTACTCATCCTTGCCCTTGACCCGGGTAATGACTCTTTCTTTTGTGTAAGATCAATCTTGGGCTGGATCTTTGCTCTCTCTCTCTCTCTCTGTGTTGGCGGGCTCTGCTTTATCAGAAGGCCTCTTACAGCCGTTTGTACGAGATTCTTCTTGGTACCAACCAAGACAAATTGCATGCCTTGTTCATGCATATATCACTGAATAATCCTTTTACGGAACAACAGAACAAGCAAACGCTGTACAAGATCCTTTCCGGTTCTGAATGAAAGCTGTAAAAGATTCTACATTTGGAGTCAAATGGACACGATGATGATGATGATGATTCCCCAGTTAAGAGGATAGGGGGTGCTAGCCTTCTTCTTGCCTTCTCCGTCCATTGTCATTGGTCCGCTCCACGAATCAAGCATATATCATCTTTTTTCGAAAATGAAACCCACAAACCTACACAAACGGAATCTAGAAATTCAATTAGCTGCTTTCATCTCATCCGTTCAAAACTATTCCCAATCCAACGGCTGTGTCCTGTCTGTGGCTCCACACTTGTACAACCTCAAGAAATGCCAGTTGGTCCACATGCACACCTCTCACAATCAGCCAAAATATTCATGTTGTGAGTTGTGTATGGATGAGAACCCGCCAATTGTAAATTCTTAGAAAATAAAATAAAAATAATATGCATAACATAATAAGAAAAATAAGAACAACGGACCAGTCACATGATGATGGTGTGAAAGGCAAAACAAAAATGGAAAATGAAAAACTTTAACCCCTCACTGGACCAACTATGGCCCTATGAGTCATGAAAACCCTGTAAGCTGAGACTCCAACCTTGCCTCCCTTCGATCTCTCCGCCCGCTTGCTTTCATACGCTCCCCATTTTCCTTCTATATATCACCAACACTTATAACTCTCCACCGTCATCCTGCCAATGCCGGTTCCTTGAATCTGCTTCTTCTACCATCTCCTCCCCTCTTCAAAGGTGAATTCATCTCTCTTTTCTTCCGTTTAATTTAAGTATGAGCGTGTACGTGATCGGGGCAATTGTCCCCGTGGTGGTGACCCTTCTCCTCCGGAAGGACGGCGGCGGCAAGAAGCGCGGCGTCCCGATCGACGTCGGCGGGGAGCCAGGGTACGCGATTAGGAACTCCAAGTTCCCTACGCCGCTGGAGACGGCTTGGGAAGGGGTGTTCACGCTGGCAGAGCTGTTCGAGTACGCCTGCAAGAGGCATGGGGATAAGTGTTTGCTCGGTACCAGGAAGCTTATTTCCAGGGAGGTTGAAGTGAGTCCTGACGGGAGGTCGTTCGAGAAGCTTCACTTGGGGGAATACGAGTGGCTCACTTACGCTGCTGTCTTTGCTAGGGTCTGCAATTTCGGTTCTGGCTTGGCTCATCTTGGGCACCAAAGGGATGAGCGAGTTGCCATTTTTGCTGATACTCGAGCTGAGTGGTTCATTGCATTGCAGGTGATTTGAAATGCTTATTTAATTTGACTTTAAATCGTCTAGATTTGATTTGGTGGATTATTGTTGTAACGTTTGAATTTGATTACCTAATTTTTGAATTGTGCTTGTACAGGGTTGCTTTAGGCGTAATATTACGGTGGTTACCATCTATTCTTCTTTGGGGGAGGAAGCTCTTTGCCACTCATTGAATGAGGTCCTTTTCTCTGTTAATGTCTTCATCATATTTTTTACTATGCCTTGTGGGTTTCTGTCAGAAATGTTTGGCTTCATTTGGGCAAAATTGTGTCTACCTACTATCTAATGATCTACATGTTTTCACGGGGGCAGATGCTTATGGTGTTGTTTTCCTCACGATAGAGAAGAAGCTTTTAGTAAGAATTTTCCTTTTTGTTTTACTAGCTTTTAGTGGAAAGAAGAAATCCCCAGTTTCTGATACTATTGTTTTAGCTTAGGATTAAACGGAAAGTTGAATCATACACTGTTCATCTCGTTTGTCATATGGGCAAAACTTTATATTTTTAAAGATTCTATTTTGCTATTAAAAGTTAAATTCTCTTCTGATGTGCTGGGTCGTTGGTTCCGCTTGCACAGTTTAGAGAAAGTTAGAAATCAGACTAAAGTGCAATCCGTATAATTTAGTGGAAGGTTACCTTGCTATTACCCTTTTGTATGAAGTTATTCTCACGAGATCTTTTTGCACTTGTATCTTTCAGACTGAAGTTACGACTGTGATTTGCGGGAGCAAGGAACTGAAGAAACTTGTTGACATAAATGGGCAACTCGACACTGTGAAACGGTTGATATGTATGGATGATGATATCCCTTCTGTTGCAATTCCACTGGAGCAGAGTGGGCGATGGACGATTAATTCGCTTGCCAGTGTGGAGAAACTCGGCCATGAAAATCCAACCGCTGCTACTTTGCCTCTGTCGTCTGATGTTGCTGTTATAATGTACACAAGTGGGAGTACTGGGTTGCCAAAGGTTGGGAATGTCTATCTCTGTGTTCTTTTTGTCCTTTACCATACTTTTGTCTTCTTCTCTACATGCTTATCTTTTCTTCAACGTACAGTATGACTACGAACTGCTGGCCAGGCTATGTTGCTTCAACATACATAAACCCTTCCGATTAGTTGAACAACTCATGTATTAGTAAAATAATTACAGTAATTTAAGCTATTCAAATTTTCTCATTCTGTAACTCTTCTTACTATGAAAATTCACCATATTATCTTTTCTATACTAATTTATGCAATCGATAATGTTTAGAGTGCATGATTTCTTTAGCTTATCGCTTGAATTAGCTGCAGATGTACTTAACTGTGATACAACTTTTGACTTTTATCTTGTAATTGTTTTGTTTATGCAGGGAGTAATGATGACACATGCTAATGTCCTGGCTGTAGTTTCTGCAGTCCGGACCATCGTTCCTCGCCTTGAGAACAAGGATGTTTATCTCGCATACCTTCCATTAGCTCATATACTTGAAATAGCAGCTGAAGTACGTATTTTTATGTGACTATCGACTTAATAACTAAATAGACTTTATATCTGATGGACTGTGTTGGCTATTTAAATGACAGAATATAATTGCCGGTGTGGGGAGTGCTATAGGGTATGGAAGTCCACTTACCCTTACCGACACTTCAAGCAAGATTAAAAGGGGGACTAAGGGAGACGCCACTGCGTTGAGTCCAACTGTGATGGCAGCTGTGCCAGCAATTCTTGATCGTGTTCGAGATGGCGTGCGAAAGAAGGTACTAGGACGTTGAATTCAAATTTCACGAGTGCATACACTTGCGTAATTGCTTATGTCCTGGCAAAAGTGGCGAAATCTATTTGAGCATGACTATTTTTTATTTGATGTTAACTGTCTTTACTTTCAGGTAGATGCAAAAGGTGGACTGTCCAAGTTTCTCTTTGACTTGGCATACAATCGTCGCTTGTCGGCAGTGAATGGGAGTTGGTTTGGTGCCTGGGGTCTAGAACTACTTCTGTGGAACCTTCTTGTTTTTAAGAAGGTGCGAGCAGTTTTGGGAGGTAGAGTGCGCTTTTTACTTTCTGGAGGTGCTCCTCTTTCGGGTGATACTCAAAGATTTATCAACATTTGCCTTGGGTTAGTATGCGTTTATTGAACATCAGCTGATCTTTATATATCAATTAGTTATTTGTACTAGACATTATAGTTGTTTGCTTTTGCTTTGAAGAGTACTGTTATTCAAACTCTTCATGCAAAACATGAAAAGAAGGATCTAATAATTCCACTAAACACTTTTAGCAGGCATGATTGAAAAATGTTTTCTTCTTTGTTCCTGGATTCATCACATGCTTGTTGCGTGGATGTGCGGTTTGAGCACAGTTTAAGAAAATTTGAACTCTGGTCACCATAATCTTTGATTCTTAGTTATTAGGGGTTTTTCTTTTCCTGTTACCATCTCTGATGACGAGAAATGAATGCACAGGGCTCCAATTGGCCAAGGTTATGGTCTTACTGAGACTTGTGCTGGTGGGACGTTTTCTGAGTTTGATGATACATCTGTTGCTCGAGTCGGTAATCCAGTTCCCTCCTCGTACATCAAGGTTAGAGACTCTTAATAATCTTCGCATTCAAGAAGTTTCTTATTCTCTTCTTGCTAAACTTTTGACACTATGTTTCTCTTCCAGTAACATGAGAAACATAGCGTCAACCTAACCATAATTTGGAACTTTATATGAGTTGATGCATTCGTGAAATCTCCTTCATGCACACGGCAATTCCTTTGTCATCTGACTTTTGCTAATGATCACAATTGTTCTGATTAGTTTAGCTGCCATAACTTCTCCTCGTTAGTTATCAACGTGATTTGGGGATATCCTGAAATTCAATTTACATTGAAACCCGTTCCTGCAATTTGTGAGTGTCCTCGCTTGTTCTTCATCTTCTGAAGTATGCACGCTATCATTCTGGATTTGCAGTTAGTTGATTGGCCAGAAGGTGGATACTTGATTAGTGATTCACCCAAGCCTCGTGGGGAAATAGTCATTGGTGGTCCTAACGTCACTCTTGGATACTTCAAAAATGAAGAAAAATCAAGAGAAGTCTATAAGGTGAACATTCTGAATCAACCTTTTTCAATACTGCTTCTGAAACCATCAATGACTATTAACTATGTCAATTCTTTCTTGCTCGAAAGGTTGACGAGAGGGGGATGAGGTGGTTCTACACAGGTGACATTGGCCAGTTCCATGCCGACGGATGCCTTGAGATAATTGACCGCAAAAAGGATATAGTGAAGCTCCAACATGGGGAGTACGTCTCTTTAGGAAAGGTATATGCATGAAAGCTCAAACCTTTGTGTTAATGTTACGTTGCAAACCTAACCTTGCAACTAATACTTGGGGTTTTTCGCTATTTCAGGTCGAGGCTGTTCTGAACGTTAGCCCATACGTGGATAACCTGATGTTACATGCTGATCCGTTCCACAGTTACTGCGTGGCTATAATGGTGCCTTCACAGGCTTCCTTGGAAGAATGGGCGGCAAAGCAAGGAATAAGCTACTCAGATTTCTCGGATCTGTGTGACAAAATGGAAACCCTAAAGGAAGTGCAAGCTTCTCTTGTGAAGGTAACATATAATATATGGTTATGTTAACTTGATTATCTTAGTCTGACTTGTTTGGTGTGTGATCCTATCGTATAGGAAGCGAAGAAGGCGAAGCTGGAGAAGTTTGAGATCCCGGCGAAGATAAAACTGCTTTCGAATCCATGGACTCCAGAGTCTGGACTGGTAACTGCAGCTTTAAAGATCAAGAGGGAAGCTATCAGGAAGACATTCTCTGAAGAGCTAGCTGAGCTATATGAATGAATGAATGATGATGAATTTTGGATGTGGGGTGAATTTTGTCAAGAGTACATCATGAACTTGTTCGGTTTGTAGGATAGTAGTACATGGGTTGTTGTTATCCCACAGTATGTGTTTTGTGTGAAAAGGGTGCTAGTTAAGTTCTCCCATAATTGGCAACTGCTACTTGTTCCCGTTGGCCAAAACATTGGAACATATCAACATAAAAGTTTAGGTAGCATTGGGACCTAGCAAAGTAGGCTTCGCAATGGGGCGGGTTTGAGGGTGGGTACCGATACCCCTTCCCATACCCGTTTTTAAAATTTCCTCGAATATTAATATTCATATCCATTCTCAAATTTGTGGGTTTCGAATATTCATAGGTATTTCCATCCCGTACAACTTAATTAAAGAATTAAAAAAATATGTCAATAATCTAAATTCAAATTAAAGAATTCAAAAAAAAAAAAGACTACCAATAATCTAAATCCAAGAGATTGTAAGACATAAATCATATTTCGATTATATAATAGGGTTTAGGGTTATGTTTCATAACTATTAAATACGGGTATTACATATTGAGTAGGGTATGGGTATGTGGTGGGGTATCTAAACCCATCCCCGATTTATTCCTATTCATTTTATGAGTATTCCTCATACTCGTCTCATAATCCGTTCAATACGGATATTCCCCACTCCAATCGAATCGAATAAAATCAAATACCCACGAGTATTAATAATATTGTCAAGCCTACAACAAAGGTCATACTTCAGATAAAAACATATCCAATGTTTGGAAATCTCAAATAAAAAAATATTGAGCATTTTTTTCACAATGACTAGTTACAAAAATTAGTTGTTCAAATATGTAACTAGTTATTCCATATATTATCGTGTGTAACTAGTTATCAATGATTATAACACTTCATTGTCGTTTGATCTATGTTTGGTTAGAGACTCATTAAGACCTCGTCAAAGTCTTGGTAGAAACCGAATTTACTGTCGTGAGGACACCCTTAATGTCCTTACAGTGAGGACATTTTTAATAACCATTAGATAAAAAGAATACGATCTAATAATTATAAATTTAAATATATTTGTGGGATTTAATTGTACCTCATCTAATTAATTTGTAAATAATGACAAAAAAAATTGAAAATCAAAAAGAAAATCGTAGCACAGGATTAGCAAAAAATCCCATAAATCCACCACCCCTCTTTTTGAGTTTTTTAAGCGGTGAGCTTTGGAAGTTTATGGTGCTCGAAACAAATTTTTTTACTTCATCAAGGACGGCGCTCTTATAATAACTACAGATGATGTTGAAAGAGGGTATCATGAGGGTAGGGATCTATCGTACCTAATCAGATTAACATGTACAATTTGTTTATTCGAATACAAATTGACTGGTACATTTTGAACCATTTTAATAAAATTTGTCTGGGTAAATAGGATTGAAGGAACATCTTTGTTTTCCAATTTCAATTAAAGGATTAATAGTTCTTCTTATATTATATGTCTAATTTCAATTAATATTATGAATTATTTATTCTCTTATTGCAGGTACTGGAAATGAAAGAATAATTACCAAGAATAATCATCGATTATTATAATAATCGTCATCAACGCTTGTTTTTTTCTCTTTGCAATAATGTGTTAATCGTCATGAATTTCACAATTAAGTTATTTATATATGGATTAGGGTTTCGTTGTGATGTTTTCATTTTTGTAACTTGGGCCTCTTTGTACTATATAAGATAATGAAATTGAATACCAATGGTGTGTTTTTCTCTTTGTCTTGCTTCCCCCAAAATCAAGTTTTTTTTTTTACGAAATTCATCCGATCCAAGAAGAAAAAAGTTATAGTTTCCTCTGTAAAGAAAGTCCAAATCCGAGTCAACCGACCATTTAAAACCTATTATTACTCAGAACATGACTTTATTTAACCCCCAAAGGCTACGATACCTTCCGCAAAGTGGGTAAGCATTACCTCGCAGACGTTTATGCTATCTAGAGTGATTTTTATTTATTAATTAATCAAACCTTGAAATCACTATATTTAATCTTAATTACTAGATTTATATATATATCTACATCTTTATAAAAAAAATCTTTATTACTATATTAAAAACTCACTTAATTCTTAAATGTTGTCAACATGTTTAAGTTGGAGGAAGGTTAAAAATATAATGAGGACTTCAGTGCTCCTGAAGTACCAAGTACTTTCATTTTTTGGACTTATATGGATCGTTGATTATATCAAGTAAATCTCATCCATCGATAATTATTATATTTTCAAATTTTATATAATTAAAAATAAATCATACAATAATCTCTTTACTTAATTCCAACTAACATCAAATTATTAATTTTTTCTATCTCGTCATATCAAGGTTTGAAGAAATTATTTTTCGATCATTCTAACGATACGCTGTACACAGGGAAGCTACTTTGTGATGTACAACCTGACCTAATGGATACCTTAATTCACTCAACGAAAGACGATAGGGACCATTGGAGTCGGGTGAAGTATATTTTGGCTTGGAAGTACAGATTGGCCAAGATGGTGCCAAAGAGATCGAAGAAAAATTTGAAGAGGGGAGGTACGATGTTACAGTTTACTGTGAAATTTGGCGATGGTAATGGAGAGAAGAAGAGTCATCGGCTATTTTGCATCCAACGACAGCAACAGAGAGAGAAGAAGAAACAAAATCAAAAAAGAAATAAAATCAAATTTCGATGTTGATTGGAATTAAGTATAGTACCTTTCTATTATTTATTTGAAATTGATTATAAAAAAATTAGAAAACAATAATTGTGGACGGCTGAGATTTGATTATATTTGAAAGCACCTATAGTTATGTACGCATGTATCATGAATTTTTTGGTAGACGCAATTTAATCCGAAATAACTTAGGAAGACAATGTGAAACTAAAATGATGTGAAATGACCATTGTGGCGCTACGTAGATAGTGCGGCGCTATGCAGGCTGTGCCTTAATGACTAATTTGTAACGGCCAAAGTAACACCAAACGGGACAAACACACAAACAGGGGAAGCAATAAGTAAAATGGATTAGGTAGAATGCGAGAATCGGTTTTCTAAACTAATCTTTCAAAGGTGTGAGCTAGTCCCCGACAACAACGCAAAAAACTTAATCGCTTGAGAAAGGGATTACTCCCAATTTCTGACTAACAAGTGTCATATCCACGAGGGTTGCTCACTAGCCTCTACTCAACTACTAAACCACAGTTCAAACTAACAATTTGATCAAAAGAGTAGTTCTCTAGACTATCAACTAAAGCACTTCACATTTATTAATGAAATTCAAATCTATTCAAACAAGCTAACTAAGTAATCAAGAGAGTAAAAAGGAGGAACACAAGGAGAAAAGGGTTGCTAGACTTTGGGTGTTGTTTTGCACTAAAATTCGGTTCACTAGATAGATTGGATACAATGGATACGAATTATGGGTTGGTTATCCTCCAGACATTCGTAGGAGTCGAAGACAAGGTCTTGTAATGGACTACCACTACCAATTGGCAAGTGATCCAGCCAAATTGGTAGTGAACACCAAGTGTTCAACAAAATGCCTAGGTGTTAACAAACACTTAATGGCATCACAAACACCAAGCAAGAGGTGCTAGTCATGACACCCCAAACATCTCAATCACTCAAATTGTCACTACCTAAGTGATTATCGGAATGAGCTTAGGGTATTCGATAAAATCCCAATAAGGGAATCCTCAAACTAAAGGTTAAATTGGGGTGTGTGCTTGATCCACACACACCTTACTTCAATCTTGGACTACACACTTACTTAGTTCAAGCACAATTAAGTAAATGAAAGGGTACATTTGACCAAAAACAAGCCATAACACATTCTAAGTTGTAAAAAACATAATCCAAGCATTATCATACCATAATCAGTATCCAACATATATCCAACCCCTCATCATGAGGGGACCATCCTATCATATAGCAACATCGTAATCTAACAACTAGGAATCTAACCTATCATGATTAATCTAGCTAAGGGAAGAGAGGAAACAACTATCATCTTCAAACGAATGCAAAGAGGGCGATGCTTGCTCGAATATTCACTCCAAGCTCTCCAAAAGTGCTCCAATTTGATATTCATGGCTCAAATTGATGATGGATGAGGTGGAATTTTCGGACTACGGTTTTCTGTTGGGAGAGAAATGGGGTGATGAATCAATAGGAAGCCAAAGAATACCCCATCTATCCTAAAAATCCAACGTATATATGTCTGCCTTCATGGTCCACACGACGTGATATCTGCAAGCTCATATGCAAGAGAAATGGGGTCTTTTGTTCTTCATTCGCACTTTTCTCCCTCATCCGATCTCCGTTTGAGCTCTGATCAGTCTCATCGGAATCGTCTCATCGTCATCTATCCAGCGGATACCTGCAAGCTCATATGCAACATGAGAAACGGGTTGAACGGACCAAAATGGTCCGTTCTAGATAACACTACACGAAACCCTTGTTTCTTTAAACCAATCACATTGGATGGTCAAAACAAATTCAAACGAGGTCAACAAGGTGTCAAGATGGGGTCAAATTGACAACAAATAATCGTGCTATCCCACACACTTGAACATTGCTTGTCCTCAAGCAATTCTACTAATCACACTAAAAAAGAACTCAAATTATGGTGAAAGGAAAGACATAGCCTAACATTTCAAGCCTACTTCATGATGCCAGGATTGTAAGTCGATCACTGAACCACACAACTAAGCACAAGGCACTGAATCCCTTAGAAAATTTCACACTAAACTCAAACATATAGAGATTATGATTAGACACCTAAACAAGCGAATGTATAAAAGTTTCTCCAAATGCACTTATGTCTTAAGGTACAAGCGAAAACAATGGACGGACAGACGGTCTTGGCCGGATATTTTTCCCATCCTGAGGGAGGGGATACCTAATCATAACATAAACGAAACTATCGCCAAGTATACTAGCATTTCCCTCTTCTTTTATTCTGCTTTTCTTTCTCTTTTATTTGGTTTTCAACTAACTTTTCTTCCTCTCTTTCTTATTCTTTTCGCATGACTGCTTTTTTCAAATGAGGAGATTGTGATTCTTACCGGGTTCAGATCTGGCTAAAACCGGGCACCAATACTCCAATCTACGCCTCGAAGCGCTGAGAAGAAGAGCTTGATGTGGCGAGCATACATGCGACAGATCAAAATCCGCTCGTGTGATTAAATCACAACCTCCCTCACGATCATTTTTGGGCACATTGGCCTCTTTTGACACCTTATTCGGATCCGTCCCGTCCATTTTGATTTCATAATACCATAGAAAAGTTCGAAAAGAAGAATTAATCATACATATCAAACAAGTAAAGATGAAAACTCGTAATGTCCACATGTGCAAGTTCGAAGCAAACCAATTTTAGGAAAATGGGAGGTAGTCCACAAATGATCTACTAAACAACCTATTCATCCTCAATTAGTATGAAAATACTAGGAATGTATCCAAAGACAACCACATATTCAAATTCGAGAGGGAATTTCAAAATGCAAGAACAAGTCACAAAAAGCGCTACTAAGATATGCAACAAAAGATCTCAAACCTGACAAAGTAAAACACAATTCCCCACCCCACACTTGCACAATACATTATCCTAAATGTGAAAAGAGATAGAGGGGAAGGGGTACCAAGTGGGAAGTGGAGCAAAGTCGGACCAAGAGAAGATGAAGGACCAGGATCAAGAACCTGAAATCATCAAGGAAGACCAAAATAGAGAAAAAACACATAAAATAGTACACAATAAAAGGTAAGGAGTCCACAATCTCAAAACATGCATCCGAAAAACAAACAATTCCAAACTACAACACAACACAAGTCTGAGAAAACAAAAACAAAGGAAACACAAACACATGAACAAGTCTGAGAGAAAGAGAGGCAAAGGAACATCACTGAAACGGTGATGGAGGTGGTGGTGGTTGGTGAGGCGGGAAGTGGGGATAATACCCAAAGTAGCTAACCTCTTCTCTCCGGTGGAGGTAGTATCCTGGATATACAGTTGAGGCATCCTGGAAATGGTGCTGAGGGGGCGGGTAGTCGGGAGTCATGTTAGTGAATCCAAAGTATGCATCCTGATAATATGCCATATGCCAATCTGCCAGTCCTGGGACTGCTGAATCCAATGGGTCTGTGAAGACACCATATGTACCTACTCTCCGACGTCTTTGGAAGGCACTGACAGTCTCTCCTCTGAAGGTGCTGAAGTCGTCCACCGACACAAACAGCCATCGCCATTCAACGGCGACGGCCGCTCCACACCGGCCCCATTTGATTTATTAATTTTAAAATATTATTAAAAGAAATTTCACGGTCAATTAGATTGATTGTACAGTTAGCTAATTCCGTGATTGCCACGTACGCAGACTAACGATGAAAATGGAGGTCATGTATAAATTCGTAAACGGCTTCAATAACTCGTGACATACACTAAATTATGTATAGTGTATATTCCGGTAATATTGCAATACTTCGTAACATTTCGCATCATTTTCTCTAATATTAAAGCCCTAAATTAAAAAATGGACTGAATAGTAGCCTGGAAGAGACTTTCTAAATCCGCCACTGCAACCGAACCAAATTATTCTATCTGGCTTGAATTAAACTGTTACCGCCAAGATTACTCTACGGAAGTAAAGGCTCAAAATTGCTTGCTTATGCATGACAGTGAACGTTTCTAGGTTCTACTGAAAAGGATATTTGGTTTCTTGTGAGACATTTCTAGCAGGCACTTGGAGCCACAAATTAAGAACACTAAAATCACCGTATTTCATTTTGTCTGTATTCCCTGCGGAAATTTTCAGGTCGATGATGGCTATGTAACTTGTTATATTCCTTTTCTGTTTTCTTACTATATAATCATCTCAATTCCATTCCTTTCATGCTGTGAAATTCGTGGATTCAGACAACAAACCATTTTGTGGTTCCAGTATCAAGAAAAATGGGGAGTGCCTTGTCTATGTTAACTCAATATGACATAGAAGAAGTTGAGGAGCACTGTCACCATTTATGTAAGTTACTCATATTCAAGCATATCTTTAGTCTCCTTGGCATCCAGCTGACCGTTAAATCACTTCGTTTCGGTTCAGTCTCCCAGCAGGAAATAGTGTCCTTGTATAAGAGATTCTGTCAGCTAGATCGGAATGCTAAAGGATACATCTCCGCAGACGAATTCTTATCGGTGCCCGAGTTTGCTATGAATCCCCTTTCTCAGGTGATCAATCTTCTTTCATCATGACTCTTGTATTTTCATTTTCCTAGCTTCCTGCAGAGTTTATTAAGATGGGGAGGGTTTTTTGGACTGATATAGCGGCTCGTTAATATAGTGGATGGCTTCAACTTCAAGGATTTTGTAGCATTCTTATCTTCATTCAGTTCTAAAGCAACCAACGAGCAGAAAATTGCGTGTAAGCCCTTACTTAACCTTCTCTTCTGGTATTGTATTCTGTCTTATTATGGCTTCTGATGAACTTTCTGTTATCTGGTTTTCCTCAGTGATATTCAAAGTATATAACCCAGATGGAAATGGGAAAGTGCCTTTCAAGGACATTTTAAGGGTGCTTGCTGATTTGTCTGGTTCATTCATGTCAGCTGAGGAAAGAGAGGTGTGTTTACTGTTTACTATCTTAATCAAGTAGTATGACGATTAGTGTCAGCCATAGTTGAACTTGCTGGGTTGTTTTCTGCAGAAAATACTAACCGAGGTTATTAAGGAAGCAGGTTACTCAAAGGAAGGTTACCTATTGCTAGATGACTTCATCAAGGTAAAGTTTTTATCTTCTTTATAGTTTTCATCCAATTTTGTCCAAGGTTTGTGATTCCATTGATTTGGGAGCTGGTGCAGGTGTTTGGGCGTTCAGGCTTAAAAATGGAAGTTGAAATTCCAGTTGATTAAAGCTAATCACTTCTCGTCATACTTAGACACAAATTATTTGTATTTGTAGATTAAAGCTAATCTCTTGCTCCTGTGATTTATATAGCAAAGCAAGTATAGAACTGCTCAACATCTCTGTATACAGTTCTCTACTCATTCCATTACCTGTAAAGCACAACTCCTTAAGAGCGTGTACACAAATGTGATATACAGGTTCCTGGATGTTGATCCAGAGTAAACATCTTTACATAAGATCCGAGATCAGCTCCATAAGATTACATGCACGCATGATTGCCTCCAAAATTGAGTTCAAGATCCTTATTCTAAAATATACATGATCGAGAAATGAACGATCAGGCACTAAATGATTACAGACCTCCACGAGACACCAAAAAGAGTTCTTTGGTTGAACCTATTCATTCGTAATCATCGTCAGAGTAATTCTCATCGTCTTGCTCGAGTATTTGATATTCGCCATCGCTGCTGTCAGCATCATGTATTTTGCCAGCTCCAGGTTCAGTTGTTGGGAAGCTATTGAAGAGCTCTTGTAGATAGTTTCTTGAATTGCTATCTGTTTCCATATCTATTAAAGTATAGGATTTATACAACAACAACAACAAAAGAGCAAGAAGCAAAAGATCTGTAAACTAAACACTTTCAGAACAGTGCTACAAAGGATACATGAATCTGAATGCAGTGAGAACTCGTCATCTTCCTCAGCCTAAAGAACATAATAGAAAATTAATATATCATATGATAGAAGAAGACAAAATTGCTATCAGAAGATCCATAAGAAGAATTAGTTACCAAATCTAGAGCATCATATACATCAATTTCCTCTTCTTGATCATCATCAGCTGCAAGTTCATCTATAGCAATGTCCGCTGTGTCTTGTTGATTACCACCCAAATTATCATCTGCAACAACCAAATAGCAAATTTTGATTGCTGTTGGATGACACCATAATGTAAGAGAAATAAAATGTGACAAAGAAGAAGCTTGCAATGATATTTAACACACTGTCAAAACAACCAGTTATCTAAGAAAACATCAGTAACTCATGTTCACGGAACAACAAGGATCTGGCCGTAACATGACAAGAACTTCTGCAAATGAGCCGGAATTTGAGAATCAAGATCCTACGGGTGACATTATTTACCTGTGTCACTCGGGTGGGCTTCCTTTTGAAAAACTTCTAAGGCACTCTGCTTCTTTGACTTTTCAAAATACTGTAAAGCAGCCTTGTGCAGTTTTTCTGCACCTGGCTGTGGATATACTGACAGAAATCTCGCCATTACACGAAACTTAAGGCTGTCGTGCACATGGTGAGAAAACCACCCTGTTCCATACTGGTAAGTGAACGCTGTATGAGTGATACAACACCCAATTGCAGCTAGATATTCATAAGTACTATGCCACAAATCTCAAGGATAGAGAACTCAAACCAACATATGAAGGATGTCTAATCTGCAATCAAGAACTTCCATTTTAAATGGTCGAATGTGAAACTATTTGCAACAACAAGTGAGCCAGTTATTAAACTCTATAGAAATCAATCAAGCACATTGACTATTGTACTTAAACCAGAAATCCACAATATCACATTTTTGTTTGTGGACCACAATTCTGATGTGAGCTTCTCATAGAAGAAAATTAATAATTGTGAAATTTAGAATTGAGATTTACAAATTTAATGAAAAAATCATACCACTAGCAAACTATTCAATGTGTTTTTACAGAAGTCTACAAAAAATTACCAAAGAACGACTACATTGCCTGAAGCAATACCAATCAAACACCAAGCGTAGTGAGTCAGTTTCACAAGATCAATTGTTGTCACAAAAGAGACGTTTTTTATAGTACCTTACTGATAGAAGGACCATCAACAACTAAGTTTAGTTGAAACAACATAAACTTTTAAGCTCAGATGTATGCTTCTACTCTGACAAGTATATGATAGACAGACATAGGCCGAAAACTAACTCACAGTGCAAGTAGTCTGCTTGGATGGTTTCTTTATCTCTTCTTGAATATAATCATCAACAAGTTCAAAGAGTTGCAACGATATATGACATTTGTAAGGAAAAGCTTCAAACTTGCATAAATCCTCCCATTTGTGTTTTAAGCTGCAGGCAACCGATATACAAGCAATGCCAGTGAGAATAACTAATTAATTGAGAATTCACAGAAGCAAATGGCATTACTCAAGCTCGTGGTAGATTATAGAAGACCATTGTCTTACTGTAAAGGTATGAAAGTGGAAAAGAATTTACCCTTTAGCAGCATTAGAATCACAATAACTCCTTAATGCAGGCGGAACTCGTAAATCCATTCTTTGGTAGCTGACAAGGAAACAAAAGGATTTTGAGACATTAGGTTCCAGTTTATATGAAAAAATGAAAGACGTGCAAAACGCCTCATCCTTTCCCATTATGGCAACTAGGGTTCCAGTGCGATAACAAGAGCCGATAATACCCAAGAAAATTAATTACTGGATCTCAAGATTCTTTCCTTTTTATGAGACTACTCAAAAGATCCCAATGGGTGCATTTTCTTATACATGATGAGATATAACTAAAGAATAATCGTGTTGGCCTGCATTAACTAGATCTACATAACAAAAAATTCAGTCCGTTTCAATCCCTGCCTATAGGGACACAAGGGAAAGAACAACAAAAGACAAAGATGGACAACTGCACTGCCCTATCTCATAAAAGTTGCGCATCAGAAATCAAGCAATGAGAAACTCTGAACTTCACATCTTATCACTGAAAAATAAACCATAATCAACATGAGTGACGTAACAGTCATACTCGTTTATCTCTATCGTTCTCAATGAAAGTTTACAAATTATACCTCAAGAGAAACTCAAAGCAGTAAGATAAAAAAACACTGCATGTCAAGCAGTAAATAACTAGTGCTCTTACATTCGAGATTCAGGATCTTGGCGAGGATCATAACCTTTTTGGATCCAAAACATTCGGTACGGCCCACCTAAAAAGTAGTAAGCGACCAGTACTAATAGCCTGCAAATCAAACAATGATCAACTAACTACACATGAGGAAGTTGTCTACTAGTACTAAACTTCAAAAGGTTGAGAAACTTATTGTTTTAGGCCTTGCAAAAACAACAATCCAGTTAATTCCGTAGGAAAGTCGAAGACCTCTTAAGTGTTTGATGATTAAAATGTAGATCCTTTTCATGTAAGCGCTGGACCAGAGACTCCTTAGGCCATATAGGTCGCTCCTCAAACAACTCAGATAAAGCCATCAGCCAGTCATGCATCACCGATTTTGGAGGTGCAAATTCTTTCCAGTTTAATTTCTTAGGTATCTGTAAGGCTGCTAAGTAGAACTGGAATGAAAAGGCCACAAGCTAATATAAGAGTTCGCATTTATTCCTCACGCATGAAGAGTCGTTATTTGTCAATTAAAAACATACATTTTAAGAAAAGAAAATATCGAATTTAGAAGCGCAATGAAATAATCAGGATATCTTTGATGCTGAAATCAATGGCAAGGGAAGGCTCCATATTCATCTGCATAACAGAGAAGCACAGCAACAAGATTTAAAGACAAACAACATATGATAGCATGCAATAACATCAATGAGGTTCATTCAAGTAAATTGGATTTCTAGCCAATGTTATCATAGGTCATTGTTGGGTTAAGGTTAGCTAGAGACAAGTTTTCCATCTGATCATGCATTGGACTCAATTAATTCAACTATTCCAAGACAGCATTAGGTTCTGCAGCATAGATGAGGTACAAAAAACACTAAGATAACTCAATTACCTCCATAGAGTTTTCAACTGCTTCTTCAGGTTTCTTCTTTGAGCTTGTAGTGCTTGTTGGTCTCAACCTGAGCAAATGCAGAAGCTACCGAAATTGAATACAACCAAGAATTTGAGAAAAAAAAAATTCAAACAAAAAATATTACTAATAGCTGGACGACCAAGCCTTATCATCTTCCATATAACTTCTCTTCTCTGCAGGGGTTTACCCACATCTCTTGCCATATAGTAAAGTTAGGACTTAAGAAAAATGAGCAAAATGGAAGCTCCTGATTCTATAAAGAAAAAAAACCTAGAAAGAGAACACTATAAGCTAATTCCATGCAGGAAGCACTAGGTCACTTTTAACACTGGCCATCGATAGCTAGGGTCCTCCCTCGTTACGTTTCTGAACAATATTTAGTCGTCACATCGCATGCGACAATCAGTTCCGATACTTGGTTCTCGGGTTCTTACGACTGAGTAAAGCAACTGAGGAATCTCACTGCAACTTCATACACTGGGGATCGGACCCTGTAGCTAACCCAGTGTATTGTCCATGGAAACATCGCACTATGACTCAAATACTTGCCATATTGAGAATGATAGAAGACATTGTACAACAAAGAAGAAGACATGCTTCTTACACTATATAACTGGGGGTATCTTTGGCTGAAAAAGAAGGTGGCGGCAAAATCATGACATCCTCTTGATCTAAATCCATGAGACCAGCCGTTTCTAGACAACATAATAACCAATGATCATCAAATTACAACCGCCAACAAAGCAAAGGAAGAAAGACCATCTATGGGACAAAAACCGTATCTTACCAAAATGTGGCTTATCCATTTCAGTCCAGTTCCTCTTTTTCCTGCGAGCCACATCAGCATGTACAGCAACTACATGTTGGTAATCCGCCATTCCTGAATAAGACACGGAGAGCTCAAAAGTTTTGAAGACAGCTAGACAGACAAATGGGATAGATATCATGGGGTCTCCTAATTTTGATTCTAACCTTCAAAGCGATAAGCTTCTGTGACCCGGCCAACAATCTCAGCAGAAACTTTTGCATCATCTTCAACTTGACTCCTACCCTTATCAGTACTAGTAGTAGGAGAATTATTTGCATTCTGGGAGGAAGGTTGGTTTTTGACAATTTTGAGCAGCAAGCCTTTACAGGGACAGAGCTGCCCTGAAATAGGACGAGAGTATGGATCTTCTGGGCGAAACTGGAGCTCCAAATTGTTTGATTTCGAAGCTCGAGCCTGTAGGAAGTAACATTGACGAGACAATAAAAAAATAAATCAATCAATTGAATATTTCAAATGGGATGAAAGCTTGTACCTTGGCAATTGCTTTAGTTCCACCAAGAGTTTGGATAGCGCGAGGAATTGAGGAAGGATAGCCAGGGTATTGTACAGCAAAGACCTCACTACTGGGTAGTGTTCCCTCTACTCTTCCATCTTCGATCACCCCCATAGTTTACAATCTCAGCTCTTGCAATGACACACTTAAACAAGGTTTTGCGGCAGAACTAGACGCATGGAAAAGGGCGCATTGCCTTCTTAATATCGGCAAGGTGCTGACTTTTGTACAAGGGAGGTTTTTGCAGATTAGTGGGGGGTTAGAATAAAACAGGGTCAAGTGAAAAAGAAGGAAAGGAAGTTCAAAGAGTAAGCAAATTGAAAATTGGGTTAGGGCATGGGAAGAAGGAATAGAAAAGGTGAATAATCAATTTAAGGCTTGGGATGAAAAGAGTGAGTCTGTGGTTGGCTTTCTTTCTGGTGATTTTTAGGAACAGCGGCAGCGACGACCGACGGTAACGAGAACGGCGACTGAGAGGAGGAGGACGGGCGACACATAAACTGGGGAACGTGTCAGGTGAGTTTTAACTTATTTAATTTTGAGGGTTACGCCAAGTTCTCGAAACTATGTAGTTTTACATTATATAAAAATTTAAACGTTTATTTTGAAAAAACGAAAAGTCTATAATTTCAATCCAAAAATTTTTTTTTTAGTATGTTTTAGTTGCTCGAAATCGCTCTCAACGAACCACGGTCTAAAATTTTAAGGTACGAAATTAAATTTCTTAGCGGTAAATTTTTTTATGGAAACGGATCAAACCGGACGGATCGGTTTTTCATCCGGTCAGTCAGCCCCGACAGAACTTATTTCCGTCCGGGTAGTCTGACCGAACGGAACATCGGGCTGTCCGGTTAGTTTAGCACAGCCAGCCATCCGCTTGCACTTCGCGCGGCTCGCCTTACCGAGCTCGTGGTACAATCATGCTAGCGCGCCCGTCCCCAAAGCAAACCGTGACACAGTGGAAACGCCCCCATCAAGTACTTCCACAATACGAGACGAGTCCGATCGGCTGACTTATCAATAAACAACGTCGAACCAAGCAGACAGAAAATGAAGACCATGTACGCATCCGCATCCACTAAACCGTTCCCACGGCTAACATCGACTTCTCATGCATCGCAGCACCCTTCAGCCAAGGGTATCAGGCATCCCCTACCTGCTGGGCCTCCAACTGAAAACTTCAAATCCCCAGGATGGATACGGAGGACCCTAACTATATCGGCCAGCAACTCCTCGCTGGACCGTAGAATGTGAAGTGGACGTCCGTGTACCGGGATACGAAGAGTATGCCAAACATCATGAAGTGTGATGATCATCTCTCCAAATGGCATGGGAAACGTGTTAGTGTCTGGCTGCCACCTCTCAACAAAAGCGTGGATCAGAGCCTCGTCCAACGTATCGATTATACCAAAACGACCCAACTGGAGAAGTCCCGAGGTATACATCATCATCTTAATTGTCAATTGTCTGAGGCTGAAATCTCATCACATGCCTGAGATGATCCGAACGAGTGTAGAATTTGAAATTGCGGATGTTACGGTACTTAGGACCGACCTCCCACGGATAATGTGCAATGTGACCCCCGAAAATGGGAATCACACTCGTCGCGATCGGGCCACCATCCTTCCCCGCATCAAGCTGCCAAGTGCGCGAAAAGTTTTCCCCGACCCAGTAGTCCCGAAAAGTTTCTATCGGGACGTCCCGTTTACTGATGGTAGGAGCAAAACGAGTATCTCTCCCAACTGTAACCCCAACGCTTGCTGATGCATGGGACGACCCTGTAGAGACTCTAAACGGTGGAGGCGGAAAAGTATCATACTCATAGCCAGTGAGCAACTCCTCTTCGCCTATCATTTGGCATAAATTTGCAGTTTGAATTTAGAAAGGGGGTCTAACGAGCCTATGGGGGGATGGATGTCTGTCATGCTCATCGTGGCGTACCAGAGTCCTAATAGGGGGGAAGGCTCGGGGGTCTCGTAGATTTTCTGTTTCTTCTTTTTCTTCTTCTCTGTTTCTCTCCTATTCGAAGCAGTAATCTTGCGCTCTGCAAGCCTATTAATAATTTTCATTGAGTGTTCCCTCGCATTTTTTGAGTTCCATCAGTCTCTTCTTCTATAGGGTTAGTCTTATATGCTGCTTACCACCACTTTTTGTCTTCGCCATTTTATTCACAAACTATATTTAACGAAATTATTTAATTAATTACATGTCTATAAAATTTAAACTTAATTAATTAACACTAATTATTAAATTAATTTTTATTTATATTATAGTAAACTGTTCAAATATAAACTTAACTAATTAGGAGATAATTAATTTAATTACACCTACAGAATTCTACTAATTATCATTTTAATTACATCTATTAATTATCATTTTAATTACATCTACTAATTACTATTTAAATCTATCAATTTATGTACTTCTTTCATCCCAAACACCTATATTTGTCTGAAAATGTGGTCAAACCGTCATGTTGAGAACATTATGCTAAAGTTTCTCATGCTAGCAAAAATGGTGTTGACGCCCATGCTGACGCTTATCTCAGCCGTCCATTTTTTTCTGACAAAATCCAATGGCTCATATTTGTGAGGTAAGGAAAAAGTGAATTTAATAAAATAGGTGTATTTCATACTTGATACGTTCGTTTGTCTGCAAGTAGTAAAATGACTGACATATATTAGTTTATCTCTCTTGTTTTTCATCGACAACAACACTTAAAATTACATAACTTTTGAATCTTTAATCTATTTTCAATAAATTGTATGTCAAAATCTTAGTTATTCAATTACGAATCGAACGAGTTTAGTCTTGATAGTGTTTCTAGTGAAAACAAATTATGACAAATACGTTATCGTACTATTTTGAATACGTAATACGTTCGTATTGGCTCGTTATTTATTTCATAGAAAACACAAACGTTCGTATTGATACATCTGTATTAACACGTAATATGTTCATAGTGACTCGTGGTACGTTTGTATTGACACAAAATATGTTTGTAGTGACTCTTCATACGTTCGTATTGACTCTTAGTATGATGTCTATTTCATAGAGAACACGAATGTTTGTTTTGACTCTTAATACGTTCGTATTGACACGTAATACATTCGTCGTGACTCGTAATATGGTGTCTATTTCATAGAGAACACGGACGTTCGTAGTGACTCGTAATGTCTGTATTGTCTCATAATATGTTGTTATTTATATGTTCATATTGTAATATTGAAACATTCGTATTGTTTTGAAGTGATACTCTTGCTATATCAACTCGTAATACGTTCATATCGTCTATAATACATTATTTTTTATATGTTCGTATTGTCTCATAATCCATTATTATATCAACTCGTAATACTGCAGTAAATAAACAACATAATAACTCGTAAATATATTACAAAAAATGTTAAAAAGCACGTAAAATCATACGAACGTAATACGTTTGTATTGACACGAATGTACTTTCCATTGATACGTTCATATTAATACGTAATACATTTTGTATTGACTCGTAATAATATATTCCCGTAATATGTTCGTTGTCATTACATTTGTTATTTCGTCTTAATACGTTCGTTGTCATTACCTTTATATTCCGCTAATACGAACGTAATGACAACAAAAATAACATACATTTTTATGGCATGATAATATATTTCCTTTAATACATACATTATCATTACGTTTGTTATTTCGTCTTAATATATTCGTTATCATTAACTTTTTTATAATCTTATAAAATTTCCGACCAAATCTCCATTAAATATGTTGACCGACCTGACACGCCAATTTAACTTTCATGCATGAACTGTTGACCGTGTTTTCCACTAAATTATTGAACTACTATCGGCGGATATCAACGACACCGGAGATGGCCGGCTTGCACGAGAGTGTAAAATACCATTGTATCCCTAAAATCTGGGCCGTTAAACTTGTGTGATCAGACTGACGATCAGAATTTATCTGCTGGCATCAACGAAGTCCTTTCCTTGTTGCCAATCCGCAGTCCATTAAACCCAACGCCGGAAGCATTGAACCGAACGCCCGAACGAGGGCAAGTCATTCATTTGTAACCATGGATATAAAGCAGAGGGCATGAGTCATGAAAAGCATCTATTATGTCTAAAAATGTCAAGATTCTTTTAAAAGATCTACCAAAGAAGAAATGCAGTGCAAAGGCAACCTGTATTCATTCCATTACATACAGGCACAGCCTTTGGCTTTGGGGCATAGAGATTCCCCAAACAAAAGGTTATCCATCATACTTTGCTGCATCTCTCCAACAACAACATTACTTAACTGCTAAGTCTGCGCTTGCCTTCTGCAATCTGCCTACCACTATATACATACAGACACACCTCGCCTGCTCAAACAATTCAACAGATAACCGAGGGAAAGAAAACTGATATAGACTCGAGAGAAATGGAAGAACTCCCAGAGAATTGCATAATGAAAATATTAACCTTCGCAGGTCCTCAGGAGTCATGCAGGCTTGCTATCCTCTCCACCATTTTCAAATCAGCTTCCCGATTCGACGGTCTCTGGGAATCCTTCCTCCCACCGGACTACCGAACCCTCATCTCCCAATCCTCCAATCCCTCTCTTCTCTCCGATTCCACTTCCACGAGACACCTCGTCATCACCCTCTGCCACCACCCTATCCTCATCCGCAACGCCACAATGGTATATTACTATCACTCCAGTTCCAATTCAACACTTTCAAGTTCTCCATCATTTCACTCTGTTTATTATTGTGGCAGAGTCTGATGCTGGACAAACGTACCGGGAAGAATATAGTGATCACAGGGGCCACGGAGCTTTCAATTGCATGGGGTAACAATCCGGAGTACTGGCAATTGAGGAGCGACGATCCGGATTCCATGTTCCCTCAAGTCGCGGAGCTTTTGAAAGTTTGCTGGTTCGAGATTTCAGCTAGACTGGACATGATGAGCAGCCGTACGTCGACCTTGTTGTCCCCGGAGAGCTTCTACGCGGCCTACTTTGTATTCAAGATGACGAGGGGTGCGGCGTCAGGGTTCGAGAATCGACCGGTGGAGGCTGAGGTGAGAGTTTCCGGAAGTGTTGTCAGCCATGGAGTGGTGTTTCTGGAAGGCGAAGGCGGCGACGGGCGGCCGACGAAGAGAGGTGACGGTTGGTGCGAGGTGAAGATTGGAGAGTTCTGGACGCCACCGCCGGCGGAAGAGGAGGAGGAGCGATGGTTGGATTTGAAGCTGCTGAATCGTACCGGTAACTGGAAGAAGGGTGTCATTGTTCAGGGAATTGAATTCAGGCCTTGTTAATCTAATCACTAATCTGGATTCTCCATGCTTGTGACTTGTTGTGTGATGTGTGTGTGAGTGAGTCCGGATCGAGATAAATGAAAACACTTATTTAATCCGAACCTTTATGCCATTTCAACCGTCCAAAACAAATTAACCTAGATCTAACCATTGAAATAAAAGGGTCAAAACAGCCAACAAAATAAGGACGGCAACCTTAGCCGCCAGAGTGATGATTCTGGTCACCTGACCACTTTGTTCAATCCCTAAAAAGTTTTCCGATTAATTTTTCAACGATTTCAATTTTTGCAAAAAATTGATTCACCCATGTAATTATCGTTAATATTAATACATTAAAGATGTTTGTATAATAAAGTTTATGATGTCACTACAAGATCCTAATATTTGAATGATAATTATGTGCGATAAAGTTCTGAATATCTTGACTGCAACACCATAGACTTCATCCCCACAATACAAAAATTTCTATTACATGCTATCGGGATCTCTAATTCTTCTACATATTAAATAATGACGATGGTCGTTTTTACTTCATTCTGAAGATATTTGAGATGTAATTTGGATTATCACGGATTGCAACTAAATTGCTACACAAATAATTTCAGAATTATAAATAATTTCATCTAACATAATTTATTGGACATTTTATTTGGGGCATAAATTTAGTTTGATGACAGTCATGCTAGACGGTTGACATTAAGTTAGATGTTGGTTTCTATTTGAATTATTTTTGTGGTTGTTTATTGTTTATAAATGATTATATCATAAGCGTATTTTTAATAGTTTTTTTCATTTTTATTTTATTTTATTTTTTAATAATAATTACATTTAAAATCACCCACAAATCACTCATTAAGACGAGCAATCTCAAAAATAGCATGTTTCAATACCAACTCAAACAACCATTAAAGTTATAATTTATCTATTTTTTTACATTTCCAAATACTACCATTATCTTTATAGGATTTACTATTGATTTTTTAAGAAATAAATGACGTTCTAATCATTGAACCAAAATGTATACGTTACCACTTAAAATCTAACCGTAAATAAACAACTTTTAAATAAAAAGCCCACGAAATGTAAATATTCACTACTTTGTAATACTACATTCAAGTCAGATAAATTTCGAGACAGTAAAATTATCAACCTTAAACTCGAATACTTATTTAAACAAACCAAAGATACTAAAAAGATATAACTTGAAACTTGAATCTCTAAATTAATAACTGCTCAAAATGATAATATTAAATAAAACCACGTCAAATCACACAATAGCTAAAAATTAAAAAGTCTCCTTTACTTTCGGAAAAAAAAAATTAAAAAGTCGAATCAGATAATTGATATTGGCGCAAAAAGGACAAAAATAACACTTTAGAGGGACACAGTCATTTGTGTGACAGATGCGTAGGTAGGACTAGGAGTTGCCCTGACTGCTTTATCCCTTCCACCTCCACACCCTTAACCGCTAAGCTTCCCTCTCCGCCGATTCACCCACCTCCTTCCACTCCTTTATAATATATATATATATATATATATACCCATCTCCGAAATTTCAAAGCTTTACAATCACAACCTTAAACCATCCTGTTTCAAGTCCCAAATATTTCCTGAAAGAATGGACACAATCAAATCCTCGACGCCGCCACCGCCGCCCAGTATGAACGACCTCCCGGAAGACCTGATCGCCAACGTCCTCTCCTTCACCAGCCCTCAGGAATCTTGCCGATTGGCCCTGGTTTCCTCCAGTTTTTGGTCTGCTTCTATCTCCGACGCCGTCTGGGAGCGATTCCTGCCTCCCGATTACCTCTACCTCCTTTCCTCCTCTGTTTCTAATCCTAGCTGGAGTTCCAAGAAGGATCTATTCCGCCGCCTCTGTCATACCCCTCTTCTCATCGATGGCGGCAAAAGGGTAAATCAAGATTATCTATAACGTTTCCCAATTTTGAGGATCTGGATCTCATTTCTCGGTGTGATTTTTTTGTTGGAAATAGAGCTTTTCGTTGGAGAAGCGGAGCGGGAAGAAATGCTACATGATCTCATCAAGGGATCTAGACATTGTATGGGGCGATACTCCTAGATATTGGAAATGGATCCCCGATCCTGATACAAGGTTTGTTCTTTTGTGTAGAGTGTAGACATTGTTGAGGGTGGTTGTATTGACTATTATGAACCTCCCCAATTAACTCGAGTTAATGAACCTCTATCGGGTTGATTGGGGTGCAACAATGGTTCTCTCTATGGTATCATAGTATAGTCCAATTTGACTGAGAGGTCCCGATAATGAATCATGTCAGCTCTCAAACTTACGATTTCATATGCACTAGGCTTGGTGGACCTGTGGAAACTTCAATCGCCTTAGGTCTTTTGTTTAAGTGGCGTGGTAATGATTGCTATATAAACTAATTATGAGACTCCCCAAACCGCTCGAGTTATTAGGGCGTAACTGTTCTTCGTAGACATACTTGATTTTCAATTGTTCTGTTCAAGTAGGGTTTGTAACGGTTATTTTGTATATGATTGGGACAGATTTGGGGAAGTTGCTGAGCTTGTGGGCGTATGTTGGTTGGAGGTGAAGGGAACAATTGCAACAACAATGTTGTCCCCTGCTACATTGTACACAGCTTACCTTGTGTTCAAGTCTCCACTTGGAGTCTACGGATTCGACCACCAGCCTGTCGAAGTTTCGGTGGGGCTGGCCGGGTGCGAGAAGAACTTTGTTCCTGCTTACCTTGATGCAGGAATTGAGAGGAGGAGGAGGCTCCAGCTGGTGACCATTCCCAGGAGGGTAGGTGGGTCTGCACGTAGAGTCATGACCGGATTTAACAACCCTCCAGAAGAAATTATCAGTGGAGGTACTAGTGAGGATGGAGGGCTGTATCCAAAGGAGAGAAGAGACGGGTGGTTTGAGGTCGAGCTGGGGGAGTTCTTCACAAAGGAAGGTGAAGCTGGGGAGTTGGAGATTTGTATTTATGAGGTGAAAGGTGGGAATTGGAAAGGTGGCCTTCTGGTTCAAGGCATTGAGATCAGGCCAAAACAGAGTGAATAGAGTGTATTGCGCAGGAAGGAAAGAAAGAAAGAAAGAAACCCTACTGTTCTCTGGGTTTCAGTTCATAGAAAAAAAGATGTTGGCTTTTTGGCTGCTTTAGTGTGTTTCTTCTAGTTTAAGTATAGCATTTCATAAAAGCATGTTTGAATATGGACCTGTGAGTCTGTAACGCCATTATTAAAAGCCAGAAGAAAGAAAGTAGGCATCTTGGAAAAGTTACCTTTTTTATTCTGAAGAAAAGGAGCCAATATTGTGTTCCTTTTTGGCTTCCCATGTATGTATGTATGTATGTAACTGTATCGGAACTCGGTTTTGTGAATGGCAAAGAACCTTATCTTTGTGTGTAAGTTTCTGTGATTTTGGGATGGCAAGTTGGCAAGTCGAGATCAGTTACCTGCATCTAACTCTACCATCTAAACAACGTTTTACTTGTATTGTTTAGGGTATTCATAATTCCTTGTCTTTCTTTGGTACTGAAACTATACCAGAACAAAAACCACTGTCAATTTCATAATCTGACATCCGGCCTTGGGTTGAAGTTGTTAGAAAACCGAATCAAAGATAGAAAAGGAATTTACAAATAACAAGTTACGGAGTTCAAACAACTCTTAGAACATCCACAATGGATAGATCTAAAATGCTAAATATAAGCTTCAAAATTGCTATAATGTTAGAAGTGCTAAACTTTTTAATTTTGGGCACTCCAGAAAAACTGAAGTGTTAAATATGGCACCATACGTTACATGCAGTACGTACAAACTTGTTTAGAAAAGAAAGATAGTGAATTAAATGATTCACAAGAAAGAGGAAACCTGGCAGAGGAAGAGCACAAGGAATTGTGGAACAGTTGAAGGGAGTCGAGAATTTGACCAAGGTGTCAAAAAAGAACTAAGAAAAAACTTTTGGCAGTTAGACAAAAAAGTGATGGCCCATACAGGTCTCGAACCTGTGACCTTCGCATTATTAGCACGACGCTCTAACCAGCTGAGCTAATAGGCCATTGATGTTTGAAATCACCTATATATATCAATTGTTGTTACTCATCGCAACTAAAGCTCTATGACAACACCTACAGTAGCGGCAAAACAACAAACCAGAACCAGCACAAAACCAACGCCTACAGAGTAGTACCAATTCAACAAACAAGAAGCAGCAACACCAGCTGAGATTTGCAGATCATCCCATACCAACAACACAATACTACAACCGGGCGAGGAAATCGACAACTCGAAAGCAGCAGATTGCCAGTTCCTGATACAAACTGCATCCTACGCTTACCAATAGAGCAGAACAGCAATTAGACCGAGCTGCTTGAACAAAAAGGGTCTTTAAAATACAACAAAATCCGACATCCAAAGTGCAGCAAAGATGACCGTTTGGTACCCTTCTGCCTCTCCTTCCTTGACCGATCCCCTGACACGGCCACCTGACCTTTGTGGTTTGACCCAAGCGTCGAACTCTTCCTTATGAATCAAAGTAGAGATATAACCAAGTTTGTTATTTTGAAGATGAAGATGCAATATAGTATAAGAGGCCATTCCATTTCCAACACTTCAAACGTGAAAAGAGAATGACAAATGCTGAACCCACATACCTTAAATCACTTTCAAATCCTTCCAGCCAATGGATTGACCCACATACTACCAACGTACAAAGATAGCAACTTCAATTCTTCAGACGATCGTGAACAGATCGTGCCAATTGCTTACCATACAACCTAGCCGATTTCAAGTAATGCTTTACTTTTAGCCTTTTCTCCATTTCCACATACCCTAAGTCCTTCAATTTCTCAAGTCCTTTCACATCCTTTAATTGAATGCATCCCTTCAAATTTAAATACAACAGGTTCTTGAGACCTGACAAATCTGGCAACTTCTTAATCGACTGACAATTACCCATATTCAACCCTCGTAACTCCTCCAGTTTATCTAAACCGACGACCTTAGTTAACAGGCTGCAACCCCTAACATCTAACTGCTTCAAATTCTTCAGCCCAGATATATCAGGCAACTCCACAATTGGTGAACCAGAAATGTCCAGCTTTATCAACGATTCCAATCCTCGGATGCCCGAGACATCAACCAATTGTCTGCAGTTACTAACATTCAACCTCTCCAAGTCCTTGAGACCTGACAGATCGGGCAACCTCCTAAGCGACGTGCAAAGTCCCATTACCAGGGATTTTAACGATGTCAATCTTTCGAGACCTTTGACTTCGGTGAACTCCACCCAACCTTTAAAGCACAATTCTTTTAGCTCCCGGAGAAGCGAAAGATCCGGTAACTGTTTCTGTGGACCCGAACCTAGAATATCAGGGGCCGGCGCTTGAAATTGATCTGACTCCCATGTCAGACTTTCCAGTGCTTCCAGATATTCAGCGCCTTCAATATTTACTAGCTTGTCACATTCACTAACTTTCAGATTTAACAATGATCTCCTCAGTCCACTCAAACCTTGAATCTTAGAGAGAACCCTACACTTAGTGATCTCTAGACTGTGTAACTTGACCAAGGTCGATAGACTCGGTAGATTCTCAAGTCTACGACAATTTTGCAGGGTCAGCTCTTTCAGGCGCACGAGATTTTCAAGGCCACGGAGATTGTATAAAACTGAGGATAATATTACAAGGACTTCCAGCATTCTTAGCTCTCCCAGACCTCGAATTTCAGTTATCCCGAGATTTGTCAATCGTAGCTCAGTCAAACTATTCAAATTTCCAAGATTTGGTAGTCTATACGAAAAGAAACGACCATGAATGGTAAGTGAGATTAGAGACGATGGGAGGGTACCTTCTTCATCCATCAGCAGACTACCATTTCTTCTGCACTTGTAAAGCCTTAAAGTCTTCAACTTTGTCAGCTGCCATATACCCCCAGGAATTTCGGGAGCAGCATCACATTCAATAAAGCATAGCTCCTCCAAGTCTTTAAGCTCGAGAAGATTGGAAACTTTAGGAGATGAGATGCTCAGCCGTTTTATGCCTGTGGGGAGTACTATTTCTTGGGCCCTCCAGACCGACCTACACGTTTCTATCTCTTGGAGTTTTTCAAGCTTTCCCATGTCACCTGTTAAGTCAGTGATTTCTGTCCCTGGGAACCTTACTACTTTTAAATCCCTGAAACCACCGATATTGAGTTCCCCTCTCATTCCTGAGCAGTCGGTGAGATCTATCGAGTCTAGGCTCTCACATTGAGCCAAGTTCGGAACTCTTTTTAGACCGATGCAGCGACTTAGATTTATAACTTTCAGGTTGTGAGCCACCTGCATCAAACAGGCACACGGGTAAAAAAACCAAAGTTCAAATATGTCTTAAGCAAGTAATGTTTTGTAATTGCTGGATAGGAAAAAGAAGGGAATCCAATAACCTACCTGGACTCCGAGCCATCCTCTCCAATCATCTGTCACACCGCAACTTTGTAAAACAAGAATTACCACTTTCTTAAGGTTGATATCAGTAGGGAGTGATAGACATCTATGCAGCCTAAGCCAACGTATATCTGGAAGAATTCCACTGAAGTCCCCCGTGAGAGAATATTCCAGATGTGCCATGTCAAGATACCTTAACCCTGGCAGTTTTTCAAATGTTTTCGCTGTGAGCATAAGGCTGCTATCATCTCTCAAATCAATCCTGAGCATTTCCACTTTATCAGTTCCCTGCAAAAAGAAGCTTTCAACTTGAATTCGAGGGCAACAACATCAAATACCATCTATGGAAAAGATCATTCAGATGTATATTGATACCTTTACATTTATAAACATGTTCATGGCATCTTCATAAGACCAAATCCTGCTTCGCTTGCTTGGATTTTCAACATCTTCCTCAATAACAATTGCTCTCCCAAGGTCTCTAAGAAGATCATGCATCCAGAATTGATTTCTCTCATTGATTTTAATTAAGGACCTAAGAACAAGAGTCCTTAACCCACTTTCTGGATAAAATTTACAATCACTCCACATATGGACGGGTGATTCTCTATCCTCTCCAACAAAAAAGCAGGCAATGTCAAGAAATATCTGTTTTTCATTATGGGTCAACTCATTATAGCTAATCTTCAGTCTTTGCTGCACCTTATTGCTAGTGGCAGGTACATTTTTCAATTCCCTCAACTTTTCTTTCCAAAACTGTTTATCTCTACGAAACAGGAGCGACCCTATGACTTTAAGAGCCAAAGGAAGCCTTCCTGCAACTTTTACGAATTCATCACATAGAGTCGTATAATCTTCTGGAGGGTGATGCACACGAAAAGCATGTTGGCTAAAGAGTTGAAGAGAATGATCAGAACTCATTTCCTCAGGTTCATACAACTTATATTTTTGAAGGAGCTCTAGTACTCTCTTGTCTCTTGTTGTTATGATGAATCTACTTTCTGAGGAGAAGTGATCTAATGTTCCTAGTATTTGGTCAAAGTCAAATGTATCATCTACATCATCCAGAACAACCAAGACCTTATATTTGCAGATTCTCTCTCTAATCGTTTTAACCCCTTCACTAGGATCTTTAACCTGAAAATCAACCCTCAAAATGCTAGAGATGAGCTTATTCTGTAAAGACACAATGCCATCATTCTTCGACATTAGCTCCCGTATATTTTCTAAGAAACAGCAACGATTGAAGCTTGTGCAGATATTGTCGTAGACTGCTTTAGCTATGGTAGTTTTACCCATGCCACCAATGCCTTGAATCCCAACAATTTTCTCATCTCTAGAGTCTAAATTCAACAGTTTCATCACTTCTTGCACATGAGAACCAATGCCAACCAACTCCTGAGTTACTAAAGTGTAGTTACTCCTTAGATGCAACTCAACCTTAGAAAAAACTTCATCTATAACAGCTCCCTGTCTGAAATAAAATAATAGCACGACACCATTAAAAATAATTTTTTACACACATCTTACAGCTAAATAATAAATACAAAGTTTATTAACATCATTTCAGTCACAGCTCAGATGTATTTGAACCGTTAGTATCAGATCTTGCTTCTAAGTTAGGCAGGTTCCATAAACATTAAAATAATATGATGAAATATATGAAGAAGTAGAAGAGGGAGAAGGAATCTCGATTCTTCACAACTACATATAATATCGAATAGCCTAACTTACGAGACCTACTAACTGTTAACTTACAAACTAGGATAACTTATACGTAGAAAGTCTATCCTAATACGGAAATAAATACATAAACATAATACGATGATAATATAATGGAGTACTTTTCATGTTTGAGTATTTAAACCAAGCAATACCGGATCACAAGTGAGGAATTCTTAACTAAATCTTGCGTTGAAACTCTGAAATTTAACAATGGAAATATGGAAGCATTACTTACCCGTCTATTTCGGTAACATGCCATCCTTTCATTTGCCCGACTTCTTGAAGACCTGTCCTCCATTCTTGTACAGTTACAGGGTCATGTTTCTTACTATGCTGTTCAAATGCATCCTCATAAGGACCTGCCTGATGTCGGACATCTCTAGGGTCCATGAAATAGAAAATGGGCAATATGATGTGCCCCTTCCCTTTCCTGCAACACTCAACCATCTTAGCTAGTTCTTGGAGGCACCATTTGCTAGAAGCATAGCTCTTTGATAAAATTGGGATGTAAATCTTCGACTCCATGATAGCCTGGATAAGAGAAGGTGCAATAGTGTCCCCCTTCCGAAGCTCTTCTTCATCCCTAAAGGTGCGGATTTTGGAACGGACCAAATAGTTGTAGAGAAAGTCCGCAAAGCTTTTTCGGACATCAGGCCCTCTAAAGCTCAGGAAAACCTCGTACTCCAAAGCAATATTGACGACAGATTCCGGTTCTGCGGCTGATGTTTGTGATTCTGAAGAAGCATTGGAGACTGTTGTTCCTTCACCGGACCACATGCTCATTGCTAAATTCTTCTACTCCAACAGCTGAAATTTCGTCTCTACAAAAGCCATATATAAAGTCAGACTAGACACAAAACAAAATCACAACCGTCTGGAAACTCAAGACAGATCTACGGACTTACCTTGAAATTGAGAGGAACCGATTCTGTTTCTGCGGTGATAACTCAATCTTTTGTGTCTGCAATACAACTGAATGGAAGAGGGAAACAAAATTGCAGGAAGATGTTGATAACTTTGAGTTGAATGTGACTAATTGTTCACAGAAGCAGACATACTGAGTGATAAAAGAGCCCTCCATGACTTTTCCTTTAATAATTAACAATGAGCTGCCTGCGGTTTGTATCCCACTGTAAACAAACAGTACATGGCCACTTGCCCACTTGCCCACTTGGCAGAGGAAGCAAATTCTTAGAAGGTTTGATCAAAACTTGAATTTTACACACAGTTCAAATCAGGTGGCTCTATATCGTGCCAAAATGAGAAGCCACCATGGGAATCTGAAGTAACTTCTGCGAAAGTGATAAGAGAATAGTAGCTTGTTCGATCAATCAAGTTATCCCAAACTCAGTGAATATAATGCAATGATTTGGCAGCTTGTCAAAGTTTCTACCTTCCAAGAAGGGATCCGGCTACTTCAATTTGCTTCAACACATTCAAACCAAGCTAGTCAATCAGTAAATGAACTAACGAGCAAAAAATTGGCAGAAGAACTAAACCATAATCATGTACACCAATCTTTTGCTGTTCTGCAGATGACCAAGAAAAAAGGGAAAGTCTCGTCATCATTGAAGCCCTAATTACGAAACTCATCCAAGCAGTACCAAAGACACAGAAATCCGAATCAACAACGAATCGAAGCATTCTCATCGTTATCTTCACCTAATAGGCGACAGCAGAGAATCGGAAGACCATAGTCGTTTTTTTTATCGATCACCCTAGATTATTCGTTAACTCGAGAGAGGAGCGAATCGTTTAGACTTTTTCATCGAGCACTCTTAATGCGTTTGGTTTAGGTTAGATTAGCTCGAGAGAGGAGTCTACGGTTAGACGAAATAGATCCTTAGAGGCGCGAGAGTGATCTAAGACTAAATTAGGAAATTGTCAAGACATTATAACCTGAATAATCGAGATAACTTATCGTTCATCCATGCATTGCTAGTTTTAGTGGATTCGAATCCGAACAACCTTCATTCCCTATTTGAAACTCAATCTCTTGAATTTGTTTTCCTTTGATTTGCATTCTTAGTTATAAATTGGTTAATTAAAATAATCTTCAAAATAATCACAAACTGTTACTTGGTCTAGTTAGTAAATCAATTTGAGTAATAGAAGTAGAAAGACCCTAGAGAAATTTACGATCCCACTAGAGCAATCTAGTGGGTATTTGAAAGCGGGGTAACATCCGCGCTTCATGAATCAAAATGCAAGGTCCATCTGATTATTATTAGTGGTTTTTAGGGACCGGGCAGGGTTTGGATCGGGTCGGGTTTAGCCGGGTTTTTACATTCAACTTAGTAATGTTTCAAATTTGACCGCGTGCTACTTTCAATCCTCGAACCGTCACTGATATCATGAATGGACACTGTTGTAATGTTTAATCGCTTCTGTTATTTAACTTAGTAATATTTTATATGTGACCACATGCTACTTTCAATCTTGGAACCGTCTCTGATCCCATAAATATACACTGTTTATTGCGGTTACTATCTTGTATTGGCTGAAAGATCTATTTTGATAAAATATATTAAGATTGATGTCATTTAATTTAAAAATTTAAAATAATAAAAGGGAATATATGTTTCAAAGTTTTTATAAATTATTATTAACAAAAAATGCAAATAAAAGGAATTTAAAAAATAAAAAGAAAAATGTGGAGAAAATCATAATTACTTTAATTTTGATATATATGTTGAACTCAATAAAAAATTATATGGGTTGAACTTTATTTGACCGGATCAGATTCGATAGAATACCCATATAGGCATATTAGAGTCGAATCGTAAAAAAATATATCAAAATTGATGTCGTTGTATTTAAAAAATCAAAAAAAAAATATTAGTGAAGGAAAATATTTAAACTCTTTATAAATAATTAAAAACAAATAACTAAAATCATAAGATTCAAAAAAAAATTATAAAAAATAAAACTCCCATCTTTCTTTTTTGTCATGGCCCATTGACACTTTAATTATTATGTATTATTCCACTACTTTACACAAACTAAAACATAAACAATGGTTAGAAATCAACTAAAATTAAAGAAAGGATGGTTACATTGGAAGGGGACTTACTGTTCACGTGAACAGTAAGCAACAGTAACTCCCCTTTACTTTTTTAATCTTAATGTTTTTCTTGACTCTCTCTCTTGTCTTTGAAAAGTCTTCCTTTCTTCTCTTGTATGTTGGTTCGATATTAGGTTAGTGAAGTTCTCAAAGGCAATGAAATTCCATACAAAGTCTAAAGTTTTGGTTGAATCAAACCTGTACCAGATTAGCCATCTTTTCTGTTATTATTTGGGTTATCTGTTCATATTTTTTAGGGATTGAGATTGGGATTTTCCAACAACTCGATTCAGAAATTACGATTGTCTTTTTTTGTTTTTATTTTTGCTAATATTAATATACCGCACACAATTTATGAAATAAACAATAGCTTCTATTTAAAATAATTATGTTGTTCCTTCCACATTTCATGTGTTATTTGGCGTGTTTAGGTTGAATGGTATTTGATGAAATATTTATCATTTTATTTATTATTTTCAAGAGATACCGCGATTGTCAACATTGCATCCGATGAGTAGGCGGCAAGTGGTTGCAACAATTAGCTCTTTTATGAACCTTATTTCAATTTATGTTAGTTTAGGCATGGAATTAGCTGAGCTACTGGAAAATCGTTACTTGAATCCAAGACTTGGTCGACAGCCAATAGACACATACAGTGTGAGACACTATGATAGACAAAGGCACTTGAAAAATGCAACCAAAATTAGCGACATATATACCTTTGACCAGATTAGGATGAACTGTTATCTATTCAGAAGGTTGTGTGAGGTTCTGGTTATTGATGGAGGGCTAAAAAAACTAGGAATGGTAACATAGACGAGATGATTTATACCTTTTCTCGTAATATTTCACACAACGAGAAAAATAAGACATTGCAGCTTAATTCGCGACGTTCGGGCCAGACCATTTTTCGATCAATTCACCGTGTCTTGAAAGCTGTGATTAGATTAAACAATCGGTACATGAAGAAGCCCATACCTATTCCACAAAACTCTACGGACAGTAGGTGGAAACACTTTGAGGTCAGTTTTCAACTTTTGATTCATTTATTCCTTCATTCATTCCTTGCATTTTTTTACTTTTGGTCTTACCGTGCCAGGAGGTAAACAATGCCTCTGGTAATCATTAACATTGCTGGAAACATCAAACTTCCTACTTTGCATGATAACCTAACAACAATGTCTTTTCAATGAAGGGTGTTTTTATCTTTGTGATGTTGGCTATGCAAACAATCTTGGTTTTTTAACCCCTTTTCATGGTCAAAGATACCACCTTAAAGAGTGGGGTTCAAATCCGCCTCTAACAGGTGAGGAGTACTACAACATGAAGCATGCATCGTCTAGGAATGTCATAGAACGTATTTTCAGTATTCTAAACATAAGATGTAGCCCGAATTGTCGTTGCATGTTGCATCCTACACAACTTCATAAAGAGTAAACAAGGGGTAGACTCTATTGAGAGAACTTATCGAGACCAAGAACCTGAACATCACGAATCAGATGAAGTGGAGACAGATCGTGGCAACTGCAATGTGGGAAAACAGGACAAACATCTAGAATATGTGTAGATTGAGAAGCATTTGCAATGCGGTAATGTTAGCTGTCTTCTTAACTTTTGTATTGATAAGTGCTAGTACTCTGTTCAGAAATTGTACTTAACATTAAGCAACTTTCAAAGTTAATTTAATTGTACTGGTCATGATGGATTTATGTTATGATTGGATGGGGAGGAGAAAGAAAACTGGAGTTAATGTTGGTGATGGCAATACAATTCCTCGGGTTTACAATCAGTGGAATTCGAGACATGATGGTCCATTTTCGGAGTGCCTACTAGGGTTGACGGAGAAAGGACAAATCGAGGCGGGAGCTTGCAAGAATGGTGTATACCTTGAGATAGAGGGTATGATGAACAACAAGGTGCATGGTTGTGGTCTGAAAGCGAAGCCTGCAATTCAAAATAGATACAACAAACTGAAATATTGGTACCAAGCAACTGTCTTGATGCGCAGTCAGAGCGGCTTCGGTTGGGATGAAGAGAAGGTCTGCGTAGATGCATCCAAGGATGTTTGGTATCCGTGTGTTGAGGTTAGTATGTTCAGCCCACTTTGACCTTTAATTTAATGCACATATGAGACATAGGTAGGTAGCTAAAATCAATGCTAACATTAATCTTTGCCTTTAGTAGGGCTGCTATTTTTCTGTCGGTATATTTAGGGAGCTCTTTTTTGTTATTTGGTGATGGTGTTTTCTGGTTTTGTTTTGCAGCCATGCTTTATGAAAAGCAATGACTGCATAACTACTTTTCTTGTCGTGTAACTCTGAAATTTCAACACAGTAAGAGCTGCAAAGGATACAACCGAGTTCCCTTCCCATAATTCTTTGACCTTGCACCTATTTTCGCAAATGGTCGTGCTACTAGGGAGGGAGGGTTTTCAGGTCATGACCCAGAAATCGTATCCGATGGTGGAGATGGCAGCTCGGACGGTGAAGAGAGTCCACCTATCCCTCTTGATCAAATGGACAGCCACGTGGTGGATGAAGAGATGCTGAACATAATAAATGATGGAGTGGAAGTCCAGACTGGAGAATCCAAAAAGCGAGCAGCAACACCTGCTGGAGCTGACGCCTAGAGAAGAAAAAGAAAAGGCAGGTTGCAGCAGCTGATGATAGCATTGTGGAAGTGACGACCGAGATGAAAGAATCGAGGCCACTAATTAAGCAATCAGTGGATACCGTAGCTAGAGAGTTGGGGGATAGCGAGGAGCATAATATCATGCGAAGAGACTTGATGATGAATTTGGAAAAGGTGGAGGGCCTTAGTAGGGTTCAGAGGTTGCTCGTATTTAGGAGGTTGAACAATAATCCATCAGATTTAAAGAGTTGCTACGACCTAAATAATTATAGATTCATGTGGTTTGTCTAGTTTGCAAAGAGTTCATTTTTGTCTATCTGTCTTCGTGAGAATCACTCCTGATGACAGTCTTTACAAATAGAAGATAACCCATTCTTTTGTAAAGCTGTTGCTCCAGCTTATTAGGAGCTTCACGATCCCATCAGTGACCATATTTTGTATGGTGCAAATACTTATGCATGTATATTGAATATATGAATGTTCTGTGTTGAGTGGTTTATATGTGGTTATTTTGTTTTGTATATAGGTCATGGTTGTTTTTGTAATTTTTTGTTGGTACTGGTTTATTTTGAGTTCAATTTTTCTGAGCATTTGTTTTGGTTTTTTTTTTTATTGTGGTGCTACGTTTTACTGGCTTTTTAATTTCTTGGGTATTTAAATAACATTTTTTTCTTTGCAAAAAATATATATATATATATATATATAAAGTAATAATTAGGTGAAGATTATTTATGAGGTCAATATGGTACATAGATATGTTATTTATTAAATACCACATGTAAATTAACTCATTATTCATTATTATAAGTTAGCCAAATAAAATAGTTTTTATATCACAAACTTTGCACTATATAAATATTATATTTTTTAATAATACATTATTTTGCTTCAAAATATCATATTTATAAATATCCCAGCGGTTAGAGTGGTTGTTGGAAGTTCTAGAGGATGAGATTATTCCTCCCGCCATTTTAATTGACCTTGTAGTGAAAGCATCTGTTTCCCGCCGGTATACCGTCTAGTGTCCTTCCGATCACCGATTAATTCGTTTAACTTTAGCCATGTATTAAGGTGATGGGTCCAATTGACTACTGACCTAGTAAGTCTGGCCTACATACTAATGTACTATTGACAATAAGGACTAAGGAGATAATGAGTAAAATACCGCTCCATGTCATTATAATTTTGAGTTATTGTATTATATGTTACTATATTTAAGATGTTACATTGGATGTCATTATAATAGCGTTTTATATGCGCTTATTTATTCTTGTAGGTTTTTTAAGATTTGGTAGGTCATCAAGTTACAATGACGTAAGCTGGTGAATCCAAAAAAAAGTAAAAATAAAAATAGTGAATTCCCATTTTCTTATCCCCTATTCATCGGGGGCGTATTATTCGCTGCCCTACATTATTTTTTAAATCGTCTTAATTATTAAAATGTCGTAATTTCCCCCACTGAACACACAAACCCTAAATTCTATTCTCGTTACAAATTCCGATAAAACTTTGACGAGCTCCCGACGATCATCCGCTTATCTCTATTTTCATCACTAATCTATTTGAACAAAAAAACTACTCGCAGGTACCATGATTGGATGAAGAATCCATAATGGAGAGTGTTTAATGAAATGTCGCCTTTGATGTATAGTGTGAGCAAAAGGTGAAAAATTACTTCCGCCATGAATGGATTCAAACTTTCCTGACAGAGAGTTTAATTAAGTTCAAACTTTCTTGATGGATTCAAACTACTTATATGTACCATGAATTGAATTATTTGTAACTCGGAGACTCTTACAAAATCGAGTCAAGTCACAGACGAAGTTTTTCAGATCCGAACGCGAGCAGCTTTGGGTCCCCTAAATTAGTGGATCCGAAAAAAATTTAAAAAACCTACAATAATATGACATCATTTTAACTTGGTGACCTGTTAGATCTTTAAAAGCCTACAATAGTAAGTAAGTGCTAAACACTATTATAATGGCATCAGGTGCAGAATCTTAAGTATAGTGGTATCCGGTGCAGTAACTCAAGACTATAGTGGCATGAGCCATATTTTACTCCAATAAGAACTAAGGAGTAGGGAATACAGCCGATGGAATTGACATTCGGGTATGGTTAAGTGTTAATCAGCTAATGATTATGATAAAATTAATTTGGCATATTGAGACCGGACATATCTAACATCCGCTTAATAGACTTGCAACCATATATGTTCAACTTCTGTAACATTTCTAGTTTTTTGGAACTTGTGACCTTAACCAACTCCATGCATCTCTCAAAATTTAAATCATCTATGCTAATGTACATATTTGACAACTCCTTGATAAACTTGCAAGTGGCCATGTTCACATTTTGTAACTATTTCAATTTCCTAAAACATGTAACCTTAATCAATTTTATGCATTTCTCCAAATTCAAATCATACAAGTTTTTCTTGAGACCATACATATCCAAAAACTCTTTAATAGACTTATAACAAGACACATGTTCAACTTGTTTCCAAATTTTAAAAGCTCGAGACCTTAACAAACTCTGTGCATCCCTCCATGCTTAAATCCAACTGATTTGGTTTTTGAAATCAAGCGACTAACTTTTTTTGGTAACTTGTGATCTTATCCAACTATGTGGATCCCTCCGTATCGAAATCATTTAAGCTCGCGAATAACGAGGCCCGGCAAATGTTACAACTAACTCTTTAATAGACTTGCAACCAAACAAGTTCAGCTTCTATAACTTTTTTAATTTCCCAAAACATGTAACCTTCCAAGTTTAAATGATGCAGGTTCTTGAGACAGGACATAGCTGGCAACTCCTTTGTAGACTTGCAACCAAGCAGCATGTTCAATTTTCATATCATCTCCACATTCTCGAGACTTGTGACCTTAAACCAACTCCTACATCACTCCAAATTTAGTTCATTCGTTGGCACAAACCAAAAAGCTTGACAAACAGTGAAACCAGACACTCGCAATTCGCTAACAGTCATATCTTGACCTCTCTAAGCATTTTCTAAATCTCAAATATCAAACTGATGATGATCTTATGACAAGTTCCAAGACTCTCAGTTAGCAAGTTCTCAACTTTGCTTCATATTTTTACCTCTTTTCACCACACATATATCTAGCAGCTTGCAGAGCATCATAGGTGAGGATGATATCCGCACCTGCCCTTCTCAGACACAACAGTGTTTCCATCATTACCTTATCTTCACATTTCCCAGATTCCTTTATCCATAAGTGCTCTAATGAAACCTGGACACCAAATTTTTACAACACAACCTATCTACACGAAATCAATAGAATTCCTCTCTAGAAGCGAACCACAAGGTACCTGAAAAGCGGCAATCGGCAAGGGAGAATTGTCTCTGAGTAGCCTGATGACATCCAAGTATGGAAAGCCAGGTATTTCCTGTTATTAACAACCATGCAGCTCAAGTTAGCAATGAGGTGCAAATTTATAATTCGTTAATGTTCAGTAACAGGATATCAATCCATGGATAGAACTTCTAGGAAATGGCAAGAAACCTTGCTAAGAAAAAACTTGAAAATAACAACTTGAGCTAAAATCAGAGGTATGCTGCTTCAAAAACAGTACATAACCTATTATTTTGATTGTTGATCAAAAAGCTTTATTGAACCATTTGATAAGCCAATGGTGTTAATCTAATAAAACAAGTGACCTGAACAATGGAATGATTGAGGCGGACTTTGCTATGTGCATTACCTGAGCAACGGCTTGCTTGCATAGTTGGTGCACTGTTTCATCATTCATTATGACTCCTGATGGTTTACAAGGAGAGAAATCAGACAGTACTGAAAGCATTTGTTGTAAAAAACAACACTCTTGCATATGGTATAAACAAACTTCAGGGACAAAGAAAATGGATTTCGTTCCATCAATTCTGTACAAAGCAAACACTTTTTTTCCCATGATCCTTCCAACATTTTCAATCTAGAACGAGACTCAAATGAAGCTAACTGGAGCAAAGTGATTATCTTTTCTACGAGCAATGCTTAAGCAATAGTAGATTATTGATCTCTTCGAAGAGGAGTCAGTTTCAGCTAAAGTAAGGAAGCATAAAAAATTCATATGCAGGCATTGCTCACTGAGAGATTTCAAACATAAGACCAAGAAGTTGGGTTGACAGACTTTTCCCACTTACCGTCTTCGCTAACGATACCATCATGCCCATCAGAGGAATATGGATCCAGAGCAACATCAGTGTATATAACCTGAGGAAGGATGGCTGTCAAAATTGAAGAGACTGAACCGTTTCACGAGTTATGATGCCAACTAGAAGATTCCGTCTCAATTCAGTAACACATCCATGTCAGATTTAAGGCAGGAATTTATTCTTTACAAGATCAGGGAATCTGTCCTTTAGCAGCCGTATGGTTCTTGGAACTAGGCCATCCTCATTGTAAGCTTCATCTCCCGTTATCTTCAATGTCTTTCCCTTCCCCGAACTTTGTTACCATTTTGTGAAGATTAGCAATTGGGATTTTTGAGAAAATAAAATATAAGCTTTTGACAACCCTCAAGATGAGCAAGTCGGAATATTTGGAGGATGTGTACACATTATTGATTACCGATTTACTCACTGTCCCCGTAGCCAGTAATTTCAGGGTTCTCGACAACCCAAACATTAAAAAAATTATTCACCGTATACAACAGGGTTTTCATTTTATTTATAGAACTTGATTTACCTCCATTTCTCCATTTTGTTCGTTCGTTGGCACAAACCAAAAAGCTAGAGAACAGTGAAACCAGACACTCGCAATTCGCAAACAGTCATAATCCTGACCTCTCTAAGCATTTTCTGAATCTCAAATATCGAACTGATGATCTTATTACAAGTTACAAAAACTCCACTCAGTAAGCAAGCTCTGAACTTGGCTTCATATTTACCTCTTTTCACCACACATAGATCTAGCAGCTTGCAGAGCAAAATAGGTGAGGATGATATCCGCACCTGCCCTTCTCAGACACAACAGTGACTCCATCATCACCTTTTCTTCATCTATCATTTTCAATATCCCACCTGCCTTTATCATTGAGTACTCTCCTGAAACCTGGATTTTCCATTCATGAAACCCCAATTCTTACAACGCAACCTATCCACTAAATGATTAGAAATTCGTTCCAAGAAGCAACCATGAAGTACCTGATATGCGGCAATCGGCAAAGGAGAATTGTCCCTCAGTTGCCTGATGATATCCAAGTATGGAAGACCAGGTTTTACCTGTTAAACAACCATGCAGCTAAACTTAGAAATGGGATACTGATTATTTTTTTCATCTATCGGATCTGGAAGTAACTCACCAGGAGGATGTCAGCTCCTTCAGATTCATCTTCGTGGACCTCGATCAAAGCCTCTCTATAATTTGCAGGATTCATCTGATAACTTCCGTTTTCCAAAATAAAAGTCAATCGGTTGGTAAGGACAGGCATTTATTTAGGCATTGATCTAGAAAAGACAGAACACCCTCAAGTAAGGGACCTACGTCTTTTTATCCCCGAAACGTGGATTTGAGTCCAGTGCTTCCCTGAATGGCCCATAGAACGAACTCGCATACCTGGTTGTAGTACATCAGCAGTTGACCATACATAAGGTTTAGCTGAAAGAAACTAACAATATGATCAACCATCTAGTTATGTATCCAACTCTTATACATCCTAGCCTCAGAGTCTCTCCTTCGTGTTTGTGGTATATCATGCCCAAGAATATAAATTTTGCAGGAGTCTGGAGACTTGACCATGCCTAGTTTCCTTAGTAGCATACAACACGGTATGCTCAGGGTTCAGGTTATTACATTTGCTTCAGCTAGACCATCGGAAAAGTCAGGATTTGGTGGCCAATTGAATAACTGGGATGTCCTAATGATTGCATATGACGTATAAATTTACCTCAAAGATAACAGCAGTCCCGATCTATTAGCTTAATTCAACAACAAATTATGGATAGTACTAAGACTCACTTTGCTGTGTAGGACATGATAAGAACATGCTGAAACCCTGCCTCATCAAGAGCATCACGAATAGCTCCTACGCGACCATCCATCATGTCACTAGGACTAACAACATCAGCTCCAGCCCGAGCCTATTTGTCACAAGCAACATCCAGGATAAGGGGGTGCAAATTTATAATTCATTAATGTTCAGTAACAGGATATCAATGCATAGATAGAACTTCTAGGAAACGGCAAGAAACTTTGCTAAGAAAAAACTTGAAAATAAGGGCTTGAGCTCAAATCAGAGATATTCTGCTAAAAAAACAGTGCATACCCGTTATGTTTATTGATGATAAGCTAATGGTGTTAATGTACTGCCAAAAAAGACATGAACAATGAATGATTGAAGTGGATTTTGCTATGTGCATTACCTGAGCAACGGCTTGCTTGCATAGTTGGTGCACTGTCTCATCATTCATTATGACTCCTGATGGTTTACAAGGAGAAATCAAATAGTGCTAAAAGCATTTGTTGCCATATAACACCAGACTCTTGCATACGGTATAACAAATTTGAGGGACAAAGAAAATGAATATTGTTCCATCAATTTTTGTACTACTATTTTTTTCATATGATCCTTCCACCATTTCTAAACTAGAACGAGACTCGAATGATATTAACTGGAACAAAGTCAATTATCTATTATACCAACACTGCTTAAGCAAAACTGTCGGTTATTGGATCACTCCGAAGATTTATCAGCTCCAGCTCAAGTAAGGAAGCATAAAAATGAGCTGAATACTATGGCATGGTTCGGTTTTCCATCCAAGATTCTGATAGCTTTAAAATGTTAACATCTGAACTTCTTTGACATTCTTATCAACCAAAAAGCAGACATTTTTCACTGACATATTTCAAACATAAGACCAAGAAGTTGGGTTGACAGACGTTTCCCACTTACCGTCTTCTCTAACGATACCATCATGCCCATCAGAGGAATATGGATCCAGAGCAACATCAGTGTATATAACCTGAGGAATGATGGCTGTCAAAATTGAAGAGACTGAACCATTTCACGAGTTCTGATGCAACTAGCAGATTCGGTCTCAATTGAGTTACACCATCCATGTCAAGATTCAAGGCAGGTGTTGATTCTTACAAGATCAGGGAATCTGTCCTTTAGCAGCCGTATGGTCCTCGGAACTAGGCCATCCTCATTGTAAGCTTCATCTCCAGTAGGGGACTACAACATTAAGGGAAAAAAGATTACATTCCACTTTAAGCACAACTGGAAAGGTAATCTAGAAGACGTGCCATCCAGGAGAGAAACCTTCACAGCATCGGGAACTTTGGGGAAGAGTACAATACTGTTTACACCAACATCCCGGGCCTTTGCGACCTGCATCACATAAAAATTCAGCACATAGACTCTAGTATGCACTACAATGGAAAAGTCTATGTGAAAGCAATAAAGCATTTCGTAGTCCTCAAAGGGAATTCAAGCAAGAGGCTGATCAAATATATAATCTATCATTATCAAGGAAATGGTACTGCCCAGAGAAGTGAAAGCAATGAACAACCTCTTCCAAGAGTCCATGTCTCCATCCAAGCCTATAACATCCAGGCATTGCCCCAATAGGAGTATCCTCCTCACCTGTACATTTTAAAGAATTGAACCCCACAAAACAATACATAAAAAGAAACAGCCTACTAAAATTGCAGATATCCATTACCAACCTTCGTGAATGAAAAGCGGATACACCAAATTCGCCGGTGATATAGTGGTTTCCTGAAATGCTGCTCTCAAAGCAGGTGATCGTCGATTACGACGAGGGCGTCGAGAAAGTGGCTGCCAGGGAAAATAGTCAAAAGAGCAGTAAAATTAGCTAATGAATTCAATTGAAGTTCGCTCAAGGATATCTGAAGTCCCGAAATGGAAAAGGGACACTAACGAGCGTAGTAACGACGGGAGTTCCGGCGGGAGCAGCGGGGGTCGGCGGGACAGGAGGCGCCTCGGGTACTTTCCCTGCCGCAACAGCAGCTTCACACTCCGCATCGCTCAACCCAGTCTTGACCGGGATACCGCTGGTTGCATAGGCCGTAAATTGTAGCTTCGGAGGATGAGAAACGGCGATCGACTTCTTATTAGCGATGCCGAACCTCAAACTGCCGAGGGTAGGTTTGTAGCAGTTGCAATCGAAGCCTTTCACGACAGGTATAACAGAAGGAGCGTGGAATATCGTGGAGGCCATGGCTAGATAGTCTCGAGGTAAATGGAAAGCTGACGCAGAATAAGCAGGAATTGGAGAAGGAGGAGGATCTGTAGAAAGAGATGGGAAGAAGAAGAAGAAGGGCTTATCTTTTCCTGTTCAAGAATCCCATTTGGGGATAGAGAGATGAGCTAGTAGGATGGCAGCGACCAGCTACGCGGTGGAACTTCCCCGGATGTTGACAAACGGTAAATTAGTTACCTGTTAATCTAGCTATACGCTATAAACGAAGTTAAGGTTTGATTAGCCCAACTTATTGTCTTTTTTTCAGTAAACACTAGTGACAAGGAACAACGCAAACATTGACATCAACCTGCCTGGAAAATAGAAGACGAAGCGGAGACCAGAAAACGACAAAAATTACAGTGGCCGACGTTCACAGGAATAACATATTGTTACAAGTTATTAATACAGCACCCTTACTGCTGCTTCCAACAAAACCAATCCGCAGCCTCACCACAGTCACAAGCAACCATAAGGAAAACATCCCATACTACTTAAATACTGTTCTCACATAGTAAACCTATATATACATACTTGAAAGTAGACAATATTTACAAATGGAACAAGGAAGGATGCGGATTCATCTCTACCCAGGAACGTAATAATCCATCTTTTCCACTGGTAGATTCAGTACATGCGCATCCACCTGCATTCAACACCACCGGTTGTCAGTACCAAGGGTGCTGTACAATCTTGGCCATATGAGTGAATTAAGGTCGAAAATTATCGGTGCCAAACCAAGTTTCAGTCTTTCAACAATTTACAGCAAGGACGAATGAATCAATAAGATTATAACAGTGCAGCATACCTCTTCAAAAGGGACGAACACAAACGGAGCGAGACCTCTCTTGTGAGATGTACGTGAGATCTCATCCTCCAAGCCATCAATCACCCCAAGGACCTCTTCCTCTGGCCCATTGATGCCCTCACTGTTCACTTTGCTAGTCACCAGAGAAAGCAAATCCATACGATTGTTTGCACCTTGTGTTGTCCCTCGTAACCTACACGTACATAACGGTAAAGGATCCAGCAGATCAGTATTAACCAAGAATCGAGAAAAGTGTCCATCACCTTTCCGTCTAGCATAAAAATTTGAAAACAGCTTAACTTTTCCATCTTTGAAGTTTTCTTTCAAAATAAAAATACCTTAAGCGGATCTTCCACAAAGTAGGACGCAATCCAGAATACAGAAAAGCAGCTTCAACCTGGACAAGTGCGAATAATATTATTTTAATGAATACAAACAGATGGAATTAGCTGTGCCAAACCTTCAACGAACAATACCCGGTCATCATTCAGTGTGTAACGACCGTTGAACACACCATCAGCTTTCGGTGCACGGGGGTTCATAATCTTCACAACTTCTTTCACCACTTGAGAAGAATTCTATAACGCAACGGAATACAAAATTGTGTAAGTCAACTAGCTGGATCTGCAAGAATTTGCCAAACATTATATCAGAAGCTTACTTTGTAAAGGAACCTCCCGGAAGGAAAAAGTCTCATGTAACGGAAATAGCAAACCAGGTGAACTGGATTGGTTACACTCCACTCTCGCACTCCAGTACGGATATATGTGTTTCTGCTCACATAGAGACCTAAAATGCAATGCCAGAAGTTGTACAGGTTTGTTATGGAGAATCCATAAGTAAACAAACACGGATTGATACGAAAGGGGCAGAGTATCGTTACCATCAGTTCGGATCCTGGGTCTTAAAAACCACATTTTTCTCCATGAGCTTTCATATTTTGACTGCAAAAGCTTGTAGTTTTCCACCACACCAAATAACTGCACGAGCAGTTTAATAGGGCAATATTATGCACAAGTAGTTGAAAAGGGAAAAATTAGATTTCCCAGACCAGGAAAGACAGTCACCACAAAATTACTGCTGAACCTACTTGCCAAGCCTTTAAGCAGGCATTGCGCCAAAGAACAGGGCTACGGATAGCATATCTCCACTTTCTGCAAGCACAAGCTGCCCTCCCAAGATCATATGCATTCATTCGTGAAAATACCTGTGCAAGAAAAATGATTGTAACCTATGTAATAGGCTTACAAACCAAAAGCCAGTTTGATTCCAAAATTCTGGACAATTTTACAAGGGAACTCTAGGTCGGCTTTCCATTCCCCATATATGATTTTCAATCCCTAATTACCAATTGGGGATTCTATATTTTGAAATTAGTCCGAGGAAAGATCCATACTTTGTTCACAGAACTATACCTCAAAGAGCAGCTCATCAGGCAAGGAACGGTGGATTAAGGCGGGATCAGCATCTAGTCTTCTGCTCGTGCTCCAAAACGGTGCAACAGGGCGTACATGAACTCCATAAAGATCTAAAATACAAACCTTATAAACAATCATTTCCAGAAAAAAAAACAAGAACGAAGAGAAAAATTCTATGAATTCCGGTGTGCTCCACCATTACCGAGCCATGGCCTCTGAGTGACAAAATAGCGCACAGTCTTCAACTGCAAAGCCGATTCCAGCTCTGCGGGAACTTGTACGGCGAAATCTGAAAAAAAAACAAAGCATCTTCTTCAATTAATTATCAACGCTTAATTCATCCTCCATTTCTTTCATTTTGATTTGGGGGTAGAAAAGCTTGGAAATTTCTCCCGCGAAATTCCATTTCAATCATCCCAGCTCGAAACAATTTAACGAACGGTGAGGCGATTATGATTAATGATTACCTGAAGACATAAGTGGATGAAGAATTCGTCCGCTTGAATGATCAGCTGTGAAATTAGAAGCGAGGTTATTTTCCGGTGTTCGCCTTTTGTTTGCTCAGAAGGTAGAGAAGAAACGAGAGGCGGAGAAGAAAGGGAGGAAAGAAGAAGACTATTGGCGGTACCTCATTAACGAGGGAAACGAAGACGACCAGACCACCGATGGATAGGTTTCATCCACCTCTGTTGTTGCTCTGAATTCTGATTGATGACGTGGTCCCATGACTACCGACATTGGTTCAGCGTGAGTTGGTTCGGCTAGTTTAAGAATGTTTATCAAAACCGGATCGGACAGGTCCGATCGAGCTGACAGTAAGCCAGTGGTCACTGGTAATGGTTTAACCGTGTTTGACCCGAATGGTTTTACTGCGGTACAACCAATAAGGTTGATTAGAGTGGATTCTTTAAGAAACCAATTGTAAGAAATCAAAGAAAGAAGATCATTGCTGGTTGGTTGGTTCACTGAATCTGAATGAATCAGAAGAAGAGAAATATCAAAATAAGGAGAAATGTTGGAATGTTTTATTCAATATAAATAGTCATTTGTGGTAGTGATTAAGTTAGTAAGAAACGCTAGTTATAAATTATTTTGATACTCTTGTCATGGTACATCTAAAACTAGTTTTACTAGCAACAACCCACGTTGCCGCCGCCGTTGCCGACGTGTTCTCTCCTACAAAACCCCGACCAGTACTGGTTTTCTTATTCACAATACTGAAGCTATAGATGGAAACTCAGAACGAGTCACGCTGACGTTACCGTCATCGTTTGATGGCGTTTGCTCGTAAACTACGTAGTTACCGACATCGACATTACCGTCGCTGCTGCCGAGCTCTGCTCGTGGGTTTCAGCTATCCATTTTCCATATTCTTGGTCCTTTTCATACCAGGCAGAGGCAGCACTCATTATGACCGTTAACAGATGCGACGAAAAGAATAAATTTTAAGAAAGTAATTTAATTTCACAACTCTACTTATAAATATAGACGTAGTTTGATTTAAAATTGATAAGTTCACACACCAAAAAGTGACATTTAAGAGGTAACATTTTCCCAACATCTTAATTAGTTATGGCGCTCTTAAATTCCATAAGACAGTAAATCAGAAAATGGAAATTTGATTACATTCTTTTTTTTAATGGAATATAAACAGGGTAAAACTATTTTTATAAAACAGAAAAATATATATAATATAAATGTTCATAAATAAGGTGTAGCTGGAATTGAACACTCTACTTCTACATTATTAACCACACAGCGCAACCAACTATACTATATACCTTAATATAGTCATTGCAATATGCGATCTACATTACATATACCTTAATCACCACCCCTAAAGTTGAGCTGGTGTACAAATGTTCATCAGTGGCAACTTGGAAACCAAATGACTGAAAGCTACCATGAAGAGCCTTCTTCGGCTCATTGGGCTCTGGCTCTTCGAAACTTGTACAAATGTTCGTCGAGGAGTTCCGATAAGGTTAACGCAGGGATTTTTGTCTCAGATAGGTTGAGTTGTGCAAAATGATTGGCAACCAGCGGTGTGGAAGCGGATAAGGAACGTGTTTTGGTAGCGGTTTGGGAAGAGCGGACTGTTATGGCGGTGGAAGGTATGGCCGGTGGTGCACTGTTAGCACCGATGGGTGGAGTAGCGGCGATGGAGGGGTGGCAGTGGTTAGGGCGATGCTTGAAGGTTTTGGTGAAGAGTTGGTGGGAGAAGTCGCCGGCAATTTTTCAGTCAGGACCATGACGAGTGGTGATTGGTTGTCTTATGCAGCAGGATACAAAGGACGGAGAAAAACAGAGCTGCCGTCAATATTCTACTTTGTTTCGAAAAAAGTATTTAAAGGGAGAATCCGCAATATTAGAAAGATGGATGACTGTTGTTTTCTTTGTATAACTATAATTATTCCGCCAAAGAGACGTGGAGAGATAAAAATATATTAACAAATAAGCACAGAAAGAAACAAAACACCGTAAAATAAAAAGAATCCGTTCTGACTTTATAGTTAAGCGGAAGGAGAAGAACGGACGAACAAATGTCGTCCCACTGCAGACTTACGACTCTTACCTCAACACACTAAAGAAACCAACCAACGGAAGAGCCGCTTTCCCCTCCAGCCAGCTGCATCACAGCTTTCACTTCTTCCGTCTCTCAATCAACTCTCTGTTCCAATTCTCCACTGTCAGCCACTCCAGCTCGGAGTGGAAAAAAGAAATCACCATTGATCCATCCAAATTAAAACAAAGCATGGTGGATTCTAAGGTGGAGACCATCTCCAGACTAGCCCAGTGGAAGATCGAGAATTTCGGTCCTTGTTCTTACAAAAAGTCCGATCCTTTCAAAGTCGGCATCTGGAATTGGTCAGCTCCCCCTCCTCCTCAATTTCCCACAGCTTCGATTTTGTTGGGTTTTTTTTTACTGATTTCGATTGTGGAGTCAATTGACTGTTTGTTGAATTTTCCTCAGGCACTTGTCTGTGGAGAAGAATCGGTACCTGTATGTTCGTTTGTTTCCTGAGCCGTCTAGGGGATCCAAGGAGCAGCCTCCGATCGCCAGATTCATTCTCAGGGTGTCGTCCAATACCGGCCACAATCGGAGGCCTTACATTTCTCCAAGTATGAGTGCTGAGCTTCTGTCAATTGAATGGTGGCCGCTGCTTTTTTTTCACTTCATCTTTTTGTCTATTAACTACAAGAATAAACACTAGTTACTTTTCTTTGAGTGATTGGATATAGTGTTATACATGGATCATGAATTATTAGTTACCAGGGAGGGTTGGATTGTGGTAGGGTTCATGGCGAATATTCCCTGCTCTTTAAAGGATTCTCAGGTGATGTCAATTGTCAAATCCTGAAATGAGCGTTTATGGATGGGTAATTGAAATCCTTAGATAGACCAGTAAATATAGATCTTGGCTTGCTTTTGCTTGGGCCAGGGGCTTGATCAAGTGTGATAAGCTTTCATATGTTGAATCAGTTCTGGTGTTTCCTATCCAATCCTTCATTTATGAGTTTCATATCATTATTGAAGTATTTGTATGCTGGATATTGCATATATAGCAGCAGAAGGACTGTTTGATTTGTGTTGACCAGTGCTGGAAAAAACTTTGTACTGTTTTTAAATGGACCATAGATATCAATTCAATCTTTAGCTTTTAGCTCTTTACCACTAAGAAATGTAGTTTTGCTATTTCTGTATGAACTACAATACACACAATGCTCCTCTTTTGGTGAATATCTTCCATGAACATTTAGCTGCTTTAGTGTACTGTAGTATGTCTTGCTCTAACCTGCATCTTGATGAAAAGTTCAGCATACCATAGCTATACACGTATAACATCAGTTCCTTTTTTGATGTAGTTCACGAGAGACTGCTTCGGACATGTGATGATTTCGTGTGGCCAGTTGATAGCTCCTTTCATGGTCGATTCATCATTGACGTTGAGTTCCTGGATCTCAAAATCTGCCCTTTGAATGTAAGAGTTTCCTTACAGAGGTTACAGCAGCTCATCTTACTTCATAATTATTTAGGTCATGTTTGTTGTTTTTGCTGCTTTTGCATTTCTATTCGATCATGCAGTCCGTGGTGCATGGAACTGTTTCATCCCCAGCGTCTTATACCACTCATAATTTTCGAGTTTCTAAGAGTCTTATACCGCAATTATGATTGTGAAGTTTAGTCAGGGAAGGGAAAGAAAACCATTGTTCTAAACACATATAATCTCTGTTTTCTGCTTCTTCTTGTTATTCTTATCTGCCGAGTCGCATAGCCAGCCTATTTCCAATGAATGCATTTGTATCTTAAACTCAGGGGGGAGAAGCATGTTCCATATGGCCTGGTGGTGATGGTGCAATGCAATCTGTATCCACTCAAAGCACTCTTAGATGTCTGTCACGGATGCTGGACGAGGGGATACACGCTGATGTCACCATCAACACCGCTGAAGGCACCCTGAAAGCTCACAAGGCCATCCTTTCGGCAAGTTCGCCGGTATTTCGGAGTATGTTCCATCACGACCTCAAGGAGAAAGAGTCTTCCACCATCTACATAGACGACATGTCGACTGAATCATGTGTTGCTCTTCTGAGTTACTTGTACGGAACTATTAAGCAAGAGGATTTCTGGAGGCACCGTCTCTCGTTATTGGGTGCTGCAAACAAGTACGATATCGAATCGCTCAAAGACGCTTGCGAGGAAAGCCTCTTGGAAGATATAAACTCGGCAAACGTGTTGGAGAGGCTGCAAGAGGCCTGGCTTTACCAGCTGGAGAAGCTGAAGAAAGGATGCTTGACCTACTTGTTTGATTTTGGCAAAATATACGATGTTAGAGAAGAGATCAACAACTTTTTCAGGCAGGCTGATAGGGAACTGATGCTGCAAATGTTCCAGGAGGTGCTTACCGTCTGGAAGCCCGTGTGAACTAACTCTGGAAATGCTTAAACTACATGTATATCATTGTTCCAAACTTTGTATAGTGATTAGGAAGTGCTTGCCATGATCATGATAATGTATGTGAATAGTTTCTACGTGAGTGTAATGTGAGTTTGAAACTTTGAACTTGAGCTTCTATATATATATGATTCATCTGCTTGCGAGATTATAGCAGCAATTTTCACATGTTTTTATGTATTTATTATTTTTTCTATATCATTGATCTCCTCCTTTCCAAGGTTCGTTTCAACCGTTGTAGAAATTATAATCTCCGGCACCGGTGCCACCGCCGCATGTTTCCTCTCCGGCGCTGTCCCTGAAGTCTCCTTGATTTCTCTGGAATTGGTTACGCATCCTTGCAATGCACGTAACAGGGTGGCGATCGACTTTGCTAATTTCTTGGAGCAAACCTCAGGCAGCCGATATTTGTTGGTATAAGATTTATCGAGCCTATTGAGCTTGTCGACTCGAATCAACAACTCTAGTTTTGATAGAAGCCCCAAGCTCAAGATTACTTTCGGCAATGTTTATAGTATCTTGGTAGGGTTAGTGTGGCTTTATCCGGGCCAATTGGTACTATCACTATAATCTGGACCATTAAACTAAGGCAGATAGTTAGAATGACGCCACATATATATGGGTAAAATACGGTCCATAATTTTATAGGCTGAAGTTTTTTATAAACGACATGAAATATATATCTTTATAGTCTGAAATTACTGCATCGAGTATTATAATATTTAAAATTTTGCATCAGATATCTTTATTTTACGATTTTTGGTCGGTCCCACTTTTTTACTTCAGATGAAAGTTTAAGAAAAAACAAAAAGTTAACCGGTGTGAGACTTGGGATTAGGAATATATATATATATATATATATATATATATATATATATATATATGTAGTCTTCCTATTTTGTCTTCACAGAGAGGTAACCTAGTTATGATGTTTAATATCATTAGAATACCTAATTATTATCCTAATGATTAGGACAACAGTTGTACTCTTTAAATTTGAAGAGTTTAAATCAATGGCCCAGATAAAAAAAAGATATGTGGAATTTTTTCTTCTGAAATTTTAATTTAAAATAAAAGGTAGGATATAATTATTTCCGGAAATCACAGATTTTTATTTTCTAAACCGTCGACCTTTGGAGCCACTTTTTCTCTCTTGGATGCGAAAATTGGGATTTTGAAAAAACATGGGTATTTGCAAAGCCGTCTTTGAGAAGAACGTGGAGCACGACGCCAATAAACAACACCGCTGCTCTTCCATCCGCTATTTAAAATAGATAAGAACGCCCCTCCATTTTGTTGCTATGATTCCGGCGTAAGGATTCCAACAACTAACATCTTATTCATTTTGGAGAGGTTTATTGGCCGAGAAGAATCAAAACTCAGTCCAGAGAAAACAGGTGAGACTCGGGAAGCCGTGAGATTTTGTTCCTCGAATCGATTCTTGGTAATTTCACTTCCTAAACCGTAGTCATTTGCATGCTCGACAGCCGATTCGAAGACTTGCAGACCTAGTTTTACAAGCAGAGAATCAAAGAAAGCGGAACAAGTTAGTCGTCGGAGTTCCTTGTCAATTTTGTACCATGATTTTTTTGCTTTCCGATTTAGGATTCTAAACCTTACCCGATTAAATTCTCGGCAGCGGAATCAGAGACTTGAAGACTTGGATTTACTTGCCGAGCATCCGAGTAAAAGGGAAAGGTTAGTCGTCGGAGATTGTTCTCTGTTTTTCATCTTTTTGGGTAAAGCTTCTGTTTGAATCTTGTTCCTGATCCGTAGTAGCCGTTGAAAATGCCGCCCAAACCTTCCCCAATTCCGCGAATGACTTGGAGTTGAACCGCAAAACAACAACCTCCGGCGAGGATATCGGAGGATGAGACCCCTCCTCGCCGCAATCTCGTTCCCAAAAGGATTCGAGAGCCCGATTAGTCGTCCATCTTTTAAGTTGTCGAGAAAGGGATGAATGTGATTTTCTTCTCAAAATTTCGATTACTCGCCATCGATGGAACATGCACATTGTTCCTGTTTTGGATAATTTGTGCTAATATGATTTTGTCCCGAATTGGTAACAAATGATTTGATTTGTAATTTTTTGTTCCGCTTTTGTGCATTTGGACACTTTGGTACTAAAATTGCTAACCAAGTCGATATAATATATAACCAGGTGTTGTTGATTATCAAAATTCCTTTTATGTCTTTTTATATGATTCAACGCTAACACACACTAGGGACGTACTTGCCTTGGGGATACTTGGGCCACGCGACCTCCTCGGGCGACGGAGAACTGTTGATGTTTTCGGGCGTTTTGGATGACGTGCTGCGTGCGTGGAAGCAACAAGGTTCGAGATTTGTGTTAGCGGATGATCTGGTTGGAGATACGGCAGCGTTTATAGGATACCAGAGTTCGACTACATTGGTAGGACGAGGTTTCAAAGGCGTCGAGACAGATTGCGTGTATTATTATCGCCACGGTTCCTACGATGTCCGGAAGTTCCATCTCAAAGATGGAAGATTTGATCATCAATACTTAGCAGATGGTTGTAAAGGCGGTTCATTCCCAGTTTGGATTTTGCCTAGCGTAAATCTATAAATCATTCAGCCTCTCCACAGTTGTCTTTGGTCTTGCTGGTGTCTGCGATTACCCCTTACGACGATTGTGACGTGATGATCGTGCTTTGATAGAGATCTAGAACGATCTACTTCTCTAGTATTAGACAATTAATCAATTTATGAATAAAATTCTCTTTGTTTTTCATTTTCCTTTCTACTTTCTCTTCTCATCCAATCCGTTCAGTCACCGAAGAGAAGGAATCGGTTGTGACAGCTCCTAGCTGTACGGTTTGTTTGGATGAGTTGTTAATCGGTGATTCAGTTCTGTGTTTGCCCTGCCGCCATGAGATTGCGCGGTCAAGTGGCTGGAGACGAGTCACTTGTGTCCATTGTGCAGATTCGCAATGCCTTTGTGATCAGAAGTAGCAATGTGAGATAGTCTTGTGGATCCTACATTGTTGGTATAACGGTGCGTACAAGTGTTTGATGAATTGACCAGAGGCCAAAACGGGATTTCACTACACCTATTCTGTTATCAACTTTGCACTGGAAAATCAATGTTAGTATAATTGTATGATACAAATGGGATGTGGGATGTCCATCTTCAGACAAGGACGGATCCAGGATAAATATATTTTCAAAATATTACTGGGCCAAAATTAAAAGTTCATTAAAATTATAAAAAAAATTTAACTATTAATAAAAAACTGGACACAAACGATGGGTGGCCGTGGCCTAGAACAGTCACCCCTAGGTCCGTCCCTGTCTCCAGATAGCAAGGTTATGAACAGCAGCTGGTTTATCTCTTCAGCTTGATGTGCATTCAATACCCAGCCATACAGAGGAATATGAAACAGGGAGCAAAATGGGCAAATGGATTTCACTGTACACAAAATCAAGTAATCGTAGTGTACAGTTAGATGCTCAGACTACACTGGAAGCTCCACGTCTCTCAGTCGCAAGTCTTTGGTTCTCTGCTAATGTGATGAATCGACACTTTCCACTCGACTTCTGTCAAAATGCATCGACATGCCGAAAAGTTTCAGAGCTTCGGGTTTAACTGGTCCAGACATTTGGTTATTTTGCAAGCCTAACAATTCCAGAGAGGCTGAGAATCCATAGCAGGTTCCATCTTCCCAGGGTAATTAGGTGACTCTTTTATGTGCTGTAGGGTAATTGCTTTTCTCCTCTGTTCACGGCATCTCTCCATAACCTGTATCTGACTCCTAGCTTATCATATGATACCGGCACATTCCAAACATTTTCCCCATTGTTCATCCGTTCCTGCTGCCCAACCACTAACCGCAAATCCTCGTTCAGAACCTGTAGTTAGTCAGACATGTTTAAGGAGAAATTAGAGACCAATATGGTGATGCGAATTTAAAGTAAAGGGAAGCATGCTTTGTTCTTGTTTTTTTTGTCTCGAACCTGCTCTGCGAAATGTCTCCATAGATGTTGCATGAAAGGGACATGCTTTAGAAGAGGAGCGAAATCCAGGGACATTCTGTATAATAGTCTGGTCTTGTTTCTTGTTGAAGGTAAGCAGACGTGAAGCTGATGAAGGTGAGTTGCACATTCTCTCGTACTTTGCCCTTCGAGCTTTCCAGGCTTTGAGATACCAATGGTTGACAATACCATGCAAGGTGGTCGAAATTCCATGTCGATCGGATAAGGGTCCCAGTATCCTTGAAGGCCAGACGCAGGCGTCAGAAACTTGACGAAGCTGCAAGTTTAGACACCACAGGAGAACCAGAGGTAAGATACTAAAGTTAATCACTTTACAATGACAGAGATGAGATTAACTATGTTCGATATTCAGGTTATAGGAGGAACTAACTTGGGGACACTCCAGCCTTTGGCGAAAGTAGAAGTGTGAGTAAAAGGGGCATGTGCAAGATCCAAGAGGTTATCGAGAAGTAAGCCATGTTCGACCGGAAGTTCCATGACGATCTGTTTTAATAGATGGCAGGACATCAGAAAACTGGCAAGGTATGTTCCTTGCAATGTCCAGTTTACAGGCATTATCTGAAACATTACCTCAGCATGTATTTGAAAACCTGCTGGAGGTTTCAACGAAGGGAGATTTGGTGCAGGTGGGTCATTACCAGGCCAAACCCAGATCATTCCTTCTTGCTCGAAACACGGCAGTGATTTTAATTTCACATCAAGGAGTCTTGTAGATGGCATTTTCTCGCACTTGCCGTCTGTTGAGTACTCCCATCCTGACATGCACAATCATTTCCCTTGTCAGGAAACTGTCATCAAATATGGAAAGAGGATGGTTTCGCAATTTCGAAAGTTGTACTGTACTGACCATGGTAAGGACACTGAATTCGTCCCTCGTTCACTGAACCAAGATCAAGAGGGCATGCTCGATGTGCACAAGTGTTCTGGACACATCCTGGCTGTCCATCTTTCCCGCGAAAGATTACCCAAGGTTTCTCGAAGCAATCAAATGGAATCTGAAAATCACAAACATAAGCTATTGGAAATGAGACACGCTTCAATAGCCGAAATAGCAACCACCTTGACAAGCCACTTACCATGGTGCCATCCTTCAAGTCCGCCGAGAATGCAACTGGGTACCAAAAATTCTTTAGATGAGGAGGGTATGGCTGGACGGGACCCGACACATTCAAGCTTTTTCTGGGGGGTTTTCCTCTGGCGATTTTGGCGGATGGAGCGGTGGCAATAGGACCAGAAGGTGATGCTTGGTCGATCTCTGTTGTGCTTCTATCTTGTAACAGCTTATCGTTAACCAACTCTTCCATGTAAGCTAGTTTATCTAATGCAGTAGACACTCTTGCTTCAGATATATGAACCTGTAATGGGAACACATTTGATAAGCAACGAAACCTCAATGGCATGCTACAGTTAAACAGTTATTTGTTTTATCAACCTGTGTGTGAGCTTGGGTTAGTTCTTCTTGTAACTCAGCCAGCTCCTTCTTCATTGTGCCGATTGATTTATACTCGCGTGCTAATGGATTCAAAACTTCCACAACCTGGTAAGATATCAGGGGCGGTATCTAATTCGCTTTAGCAAATGCACAAATTCCATTTTCAGCAAAGCACAATGAGAAGCAATTGGAACAAGTGAATGAATTGGGATTACCTTCTCATGAAGAAGCATGATTGTTAGCAGGTCCTGACGAGCACGCCAGTCGCAGTATTGAATGTCGAATCTAGCAACTTCAAGAGCCTGGTTGGCATCCAAGAACTTGCCTTTACATTGTGGCATTTTTGACCTAGGATCTTCCACTTCGAATAGAGGCCCCCATTGACTTTTCTTTTCCACCAACCCTCCTCCTTCTCCAAACACTGCAAACACCTTAAATCCTGCTTTGCAACTCTGCATATCGAACACCATCCAGATCAACACATACAACTTGCAAAGACTTCAACAAAGCAATAACCTTAAGACATATTGAAGCTTAACCTAGATAATAAGCTTCCACAATCTCATCCACCTCCATTTCAAAACTTACTAAGACTATTAGAAGCTTTGCAAGTTGAAAACAGGCTCATGATCCCTTTTTGGCCATTGTTACAGCTTCATAATCAATAGCGGAATCAGAAGAGGGCGAACCTAGGCCATAGCTCAGGATCCTTTGGCGTGTAAAGTGACGAAATCTCATGTAAAGTTTGGAAAATTAAAGTTTTTGCTCATTATGTTTTCGGATTTCGCCTAGTGTGCTTCCAAACTCAAACTAAAATCTTTCCCAGGATCTCCGACCATTCTGGTTCGGCTATAGTTTATAATGCTATTTCCTCTGCTTACTCATGGAACTCTCTCCCTGTAAGCTAGAAATTCAAACCCAGTACACATAATTGATTTTATAGCACAACCCACCAAAAAAGACTTCAACTTTTGAACTCTAAGTAAGTAGCATGATCAAAAAACCCTATAGACAAGCAGCACTAGGAACTAAAACCAAGTCTCAGCAAGCTTGAGGCAGAACCTGAAGAGACAAAAAGAGTAATCTGTGATAGTACTACGTACCTTTCTGACGTCGAGTTTGGATGATCTATACAGAGAAATAGGTACGGAGAGAGCTGCGATGGTTGCAAGAGCGGTCATGGCGTCCCGGTAACCTCCAGTTTAGTGCAGATTACGAAGCTGAAAAACCAAAGTAATTGCAGGAAGAAGAAGCAAAGGAAAATGATGACAAATCAACAGAAGGAAAGAGGAAGAAGAGAAAACGAAGTAGAAATTTGGAAGGTATAAGGGGGGAGGTGATAAGAGGTGGGAGTTTCACGATATCTGAGATGGCCTGCCAGTGAATGCCACTTGGAAGAGCGTGGACGAGTCAGACCGCCCCGTGGCGGCGCGCTCCTCCACAAGTATCTGTGAGGGATGTGGGGCCGGCTCATATCTTTGCCAGCTTGGACGCTCTGGATATCTTACGCTATCCCTTCCGTCTAATATCGTTTGTCCTTTTCCTTCTTCTTTTGCCTCTTCATTTGCTGCCCACATAATTTCATGGCTTTGATTTTCAGCCCATGGTATTTGGTAATTGGTATTATAGCATTCAATTCCAAGCTATTCCAATGTGGTAGACCTTACACAATTACCGAGTGTTAGAGAAATGTTGGTAATTAGGGATGGCGACCGGTCCGGATTCCTCTCCCTCGATTCCCGCCCGGTTATCATTCCGAGTTTTTGAAAGTCCGGTCCCGGAGCCCATACGGCGCAAGTTAGTACCCAGGCCCGGCCCGGCCGGATTCACGGGTGAGCAGGTAAAGCCTGATGAATTAAATAAATAGACAACATGACTGAAAAATACAGAAACAGAAACATGAATCAAATTGCAGAAACAAAAACAAAGTGCTAATTTATGCAGCCACAAGTGCATAAACTGGAACAAATATGAACTGTCACTGACATCAGACAACCAAGTTCATAAAACTTAAAACAAACTGTATAAAAACTTCAAAACGAGGCAACAACATCAACTTCCAGCATTCCAAACTTCCAACATCAGCACCAGCATCAACCTCCATGCTTCCACATCAACATTCAATCAATGTCATTCATTACAGAGCCTTCAATCCATTGGTTGCTCGTGTTCTGATGCATGGATAAAATCATTCATTAACCAATCATTTTGTTTGCAAACAGAACCTTTAAATTCAAAACGAATTAAGCAAGTTCATGAAGTTCTTACCATCAATTTATGCTTCTTCTTCTGCTGCAACATCATTAACCTCTAGCAAGCGGAATAACCCCTCCAACTGACTAGCTTGAGCCTTAGTGAACGACTTATCTGTGAAATACAGCAAGAATCCAGTAACTAAGAATCCAGTAAGTTAGAAGTGAAAATTCAGAATGAGATGAAAATATACCCGTGTTGAAGTCATCTTACAGCCAAGATCGAGTGCACATCAATGCCTCCACATTTTTGTGATGCAATCTACTACGATGAGGATCGAGCAATCGACCCCCCGAAATGAAGGCAGATTCTGAGGCCACAAAGGTAATTGGGACAACAAGAAAATCCCTTGTCATATCGGCTAAGGTAGGGTACTTATCAGCATTAGTTTTCCACCATCCTAATAGATCAAAGTCCTTAGTATATGGGGCTACATCATCGGCTAGATAATGATCTAACTTGGACTGAACCACAGTCATTCTCGATTTCTTTCTTTCTCTAACAAAATACTTGAAATCAGAAGATGCATCACAAGAACTTGAACCAGAATCAGGATTGGGAGTTGCAGTAGAGGAATGATTAACAACTATCCTAGTAGTATTATGGTATTCATAAACCAGTTGAGAGAAGAGATGTCTAATACCACAAGAATGCAAGTATGATTCATAATCATCCCTAGCAAACTTTGCAGCATAGAATTCAACGATTTCAAATTTGCACCTTGGATCAAGTACTAAAGCTACACTCAACAGATCATGAATGTTATTCCAGTACTTTTGGAATTTCATATCCACTGATATAGCCATTCTACGAATGACAAGATTAGAATCATCCATCCACTCCATCAGTTTCAGTTTCAGATCACAGACCCTTGAGAAGAAAAAGGTTGGCCGTAGGATAGTTATTCCCCGCGAACAATTTGGTAATCAGAGTAAAAAAACCAAGCTTTTCATAGACAATTGCAGAAAAGTCCCATTGAGAGTCATCGGGCAAACTAGTATGCCACCAAACATACTAGGAACGTAAATAAACCTAGGAAAACCAGCAAACATAGACAAGGTACATTAGAATGTTTACATTCTGAATTCTGAAACCAATTAAAACCCTAAACCAAATTGAAAACGATTACAAACCTGAGCAAATGGCTACAAAGAGCCCAGATGTTATTGATGTAATGACCGGTATCAACCATGTAGCCCTTTTTTGGTTAGAAGCTGTCCAAAGGTCTGTAGTCACAACCACCTTTCCCAAATTACGATCAATTATACGCTGAATCTTCGTCCTTTCATGCTCATACAATTTCAGTATTTTCTTCTTTATGATATTCTGACAGGGTACATGAAACAAAGGTTGTAGGCTCATCACAAACGTATTGAATTATAGGTGTTCCACCATGCTCAGGGGATATTCATGCTTCACAATCGCCACTGCCAGCTGCTGCCTTGAGACTTCACTATTGAAATTTATAAAAGACATCTCTTTTTTTCCTTTCACATTCTAGTTAGGCCCGAGTATCTTCTATGTTCCATCTTGAATCTTCTTCTCGATGCAGGTGGATGAATGTTTCTTAAGGTGCGACGTACCATTGTTGGAATGATCAACTAGATACTTCTTGCAGTGCTTGCACTGAGCTTTCACCTCTTCTTTGTACCAGACTTTGACGAAATCAACCCACACGTCGCTTGTTTGTCTACCAGGATTCAACTCACCATCAGCTCCAGGAACAACAGCTAGTCCATTAACAGCAACTCCATTTTCAGCCGCTTCAACTTCTTGTTGGGGTACAACTTGAACAGGAACTCCTTCTTCCGGTACAACATTCACAACTTCCCCTTCCATTCTACAACAACAATCATGAATCAACGAATAAGAAAACATAAACAATGAATAAGAAAACAGAAACAACAACAATCAATGAACACATATGCTACAGAAGTTCACCTCGTCAATCGAATAAGAGTCGAGGATCTTCTGGAACACAACGATCAAGCTGCATGTGCGAATCACAGAATCAGATGTTAGAAATAGAAACCCTAGACGAACAGATGATTATTGAGAAGATTAATTAGAAACCCTACTTCGATACTTACCAAGAGGATAGATAAAAAGATGCAGATAGATTGCTCTTATAGCCTGATTTGAATCCACATGCTTGTTCGTCTTTGTCGCCCATTTTAAAGACTACAAGTCGATCTAGAAAGTTGCAATAGCAAATTGAAAGCAGGAGTAGGTTGGAAGAGTGGAATCGTCGGATTTTGGGAAGTGGAAGCAATTACTGTGAGAAGCAAGAAGTGAGAAGCAAGAAGTGGAAGCAAGTAACTTTTCGAATCTCGATCGATTTCCCGAATTTCTACACCCTACAGTACTACGGCCGGGTGTCCAGGGCGGTCATGGGCTTCCCGAAACCTTACGGTCGGTTCCATCCGAACCTGAAGACCAATCCGGTCAAACCGGGCCGGGTCCGGGAGGGTACCCGGATTTCCGGTTCCAAATGCCAACCCTATTGGTAATTCGGATATTCATTAGATCCATCATGGGTCAAACCAAACCGGTTACCAACACATTTGGTTAGTTGAGCATCGTATATTACCAAAACATAATTAGCTAGCTAGTCTACATGACCAATTATAACAAAATTTGAGATTAACTTGTAACGAGATGTATATTTTAGTAAACAATTGGTAGAAAAACTCAATTGATCACTTCAGGAGGTTATTTAATTTTTGTTCCAAGTATAATTTAACTGGTTCAATTGATTATTTAGAGGTTATTTAATTTTTCATTCATTTTGAAGTCATTTTCATTGCAAAATTCATTTAGTAATTTCTAATTATATCCACTTATCATATAAATAACTTAAACAATTCATTTAATGAATAATTTCAAATCACCTTCATCCCTAACAATTTGTATTCATCATTATATTTTTTTTAACAATATTTTTCTACCAATAAAAATACATCATTCAGGTGGTATGATAAAAGTATTCGTATAGGGAGAACCAAGATGTAATAATTATTTTTAGTTATGTATCGTGTTAACGCGAGTCCCTGTAGTCAATATTCTGTTATGACAGCCATGACACCTCCTCTAATGTTGTGACTTGTGAGTCATTGAGTTAACCTTAACCAGTCCTATGTGTTAAATAAAGTCAGTGATACGGTTATAAGTGAGATGAGAATCTCACTGTTGGCGTCGAGTGCATAGATGATAGCTGTTAACGAGAACCAGTTATGCTAAATCAACATACGAAAGATTGGGGTCATGCTACCTAAAAGAAATAGCAACTGTGGTATACCCTCTCCACTCTACAACCAATCGTACAATCTCATAAACTAAAGTTCCAGCTGAATACCGTTCTTGCTCCTTGAGAAAAAACTGGCAAACCCATTTCTGTTCTTATCAGAACTTGCACTATGCACCACAGAAGACGAAGTCGATGAAACTGGTGGCGAGCTGCGATGATCATGCTTACTCTGTGAAGGACCAGGACTCCCTACAGCGACTCTAGAAGAAGAAGAAGAAGTTGAACCTATCTTGGGAGAGAATGTTCCATTACAATGCAGCTTCCACAGTTCTCCACTACCTCCAGGAGACGGACAACAATTTGTTACTGAGATTTCAGGTATGCTGCTGTCAATCAAGAAGTCCTCAATCGATGCTAGAGACTTGAGTTGATTTCCAAGGGACAGTATTGTGTTCTGGCACTCAGCAAGCTTCCCAGCTGCCAACGCTAAGTCCTCCTGCCCATATACAAGCACAAAAATGTTACACGTTGACCAAAAACATAACCAACATTGAAACATACACTGAACCGGATTTGAATCGAACGCATTTCTGTAAACCTAATACAAAGGCTATAACATACAAAACAACAATTCGTTGTACTTCTTTTAGTTGGAACATAACTGACGATTTTTTCTTTCAAAAAGTTGGTTTATTTGATTTCAATTTATCATTATTACTCACTAATAGGTTGATTGTAAGTTTTTAATCACTTAGCGGACCAGAATTTCAAATACCACTAACCGGATTACGACATATAATTTAGTACCCAGAGCCAGGTAAATGGAGAGCCGGGACTCTCCCCAAACAAATCACAAGCATATACACAATTTTAATGCTCGAGAACGAAAGTGGAGTCAGCCGGAACTCACTCCGGCTCCCCTGTCTCCGCCCCTGAAGTTGACCTTTGTACACAACTACAACACATCAATGATTAACTAAGTAGAGAGGACAAAATGTAATTTTTACCTGCTTTATCTTTGGAGCACTGTTCAAGCTAATGGATTGCTGGTACTCAAATTGGTCCTGCATTCTACCAAGTTCTTCCTCCATGTACTGAAACTTGATACTCAACTCGACCGACATAGCCCTTTCCTTCTCAAGCTCGGATTCCAAGCTGACAACCTCTACTGACAACGTACGACATTCTGCTTCCAAGCCAATCAACTGAAACTCAATCTCCTGCTTCGATTCTTTCGTTGATAATAGGAGGGTTTGGACTTCATCCAGCTTCAGTTCGACTTCCATTACCCGAGTTTCAGATACTATTTTCTCATCTTCAGCTTTGGTTAGGGAAGTTTCGAGTTGGGTTTTCTCTGCTTCCATTTCTACTAAACTTCTTTCCACTTGTCCCTTCTCTGCTACGATTTTCTCCAGACATAGTTCCACTTCACCCTTTTCTGCTTCCATTTCTTCTAAGTTTCTTTCGACTTGTGCTTTCTCTGCTATCATTTTCTCTAGACATAATTCCACTTTAGCCTTTTGAGCAACCATTTCTTCTAAATTTCTTTCCACTTGTGCTTTCTCTGCTATCGTTCTCTCTAAACACAATTCCAGTTCACCTTTTTCTGCTTCCATTTCTTCTAACCATCTTTCAACTTGTGCTTTCTCTGCCATCGTTTTCTCTAGACAAAATTCCACTTCAGATTTCTCCTCTTTCATGTTCTCCGAACTTTGTTTTAGTCCATCATTCACTTCTTGCAGCTCATTCAGCTTGCATTCCAACTCTTCTCTCTGAAGAATAGCCATCTCAAGCTCAACTTCCGATTTGAGACGAGTACTTCTTCCACTTTTGGTCTCGGGCATTGCAGCTAGTCTTTCCATTTCAAGAAAATCATCCATGAGATCAATTTCAACAGCTGATGAATTGCTATCCGTGAGAGGCTCGACATAAATCGAGGAAGCAGCCGAGTTTTTATGATCAGTATTAAGTGAGGATGGTGATGATGATCTACAAGCTACAGCTTTTAGTCTTCGGCAGTCGGCTTCAAGCTTTGCCAACTTCTTTATGCTCTCTAAATGTTGCTTGCTGGCCGTTTCAGCTGCTTGAGTACTCAAGTCCCTTTCAATTGTTCTAACTTCTAATTCTTCAGATTGAGACAAAAGCTCCAGCCTCATTGATTCATTCTCTTCTTGCAGATATTCAAACCTGCGATAGAGATCCAGATCAACTCGAGCAAGTGACTCCTCAGGCTTTGCAGCAACTTCTGTCTTGAGCTCGAAAATCTGTTGTTCTAGTTCAGATTTAATGGATTCCCATCCTTTGCTTTTATTTTCCACTGCCTGGCGTATCTTTACTTCCTGCTCCTCCTGAGCTTGTCGTAGTTGCCTAACGCACTCCTTGAGGGCTCCATCGACATGGCTAACACGGTCTTCGAGTATAGATTTCTGTTTCGTTGCAGCTTCAAGCTGTTTCTTAAGAACCTCTACTTCATTTTCAGCCTTTTCCCAGCCTGCAATATCAGGCAAAAGAAAATAGGCTCTTCTAACTCTAGCATGTCAAGATTCCAACCCGGAAATCAAGAACTTGGAGAAATTATTCGAGGCAAGCGAGTACCTGCAACAGCTTCTTCAGCAACCTTGGAGTGTTGCTTTACCAAATCATCTTTTTCACTCATGTTCACAAGTGCAACTGCCAGCTTCTCTTTTAAACATTTGGTGGTGCTGTCATTAGCTTCTTCATCTACAGCTGAAGTTTTCGACGTGACTTCAGGTGACTGACTGTCGTGGCAAGGAGATGCTTTCAGTGCTTCCTGCTTCATGGTTCAACCAGTCAAGTGTGAGGGACATCATAGAATACATTGAAAGTAGCTACAGCATTAGCTCCAGTATAATCAAATGGAAACTCTCAAAACAAAACCACCGTGTTTACCAAACAAGTGCATCTCCAAATTCTACCTACCTCTAAGCATAAATTTTATGCTTCAGCACTTCAATGCAACAGAAAAAATCGTTTCCTCTGGAAATCATATATACACATCTCTGTGCAGACTGTGCTAAGTACATTGGAGTCTTGGAAATCGTAAAAAAAAAACCTATTCCGTCAAGTTTATATATGTTACTCTTGAATTTAACAATGGCTAATGGATGATTGATTATAAACAGTTTTTCCACGATAAGAAAAGCTTCATATTCATTCACTTTACACGAACAAAATACAGCTCACATTTTGGCTTGGTTTGGCAACAAGATTCATGATTCCTAAGAAAGTTGAGTTGAGTTAGAGTTGGGAGAAATTGTAGAAGGAAACTTGGATAGAGGGATATAAAAATCCGAAGTGAAATTGTATTTCCCAATCTACTAAAAGGGAAACTAAACTTTCCTGGAATCATTAGTATCCCTTCATTTAACATTCTTTTCACAACTCTCCCAACTTCAACTCAACTTTTTTAGACTAGTCTTAACTCAACCTTCCTAGACATCGTGATTCTTGTTGCCAAACCAAACCTCTATATTTCGAACCCATACTAATAACAGAAAGAACTTCAAAATAAAAGGGTACCTACCTGATCATCTGAGAATCTCTCTGAATGGGAGGATGCAGAAGCACCTCCTGAACTGTCACTTTCTCCAGTGCCCTTCTCTGAGGGTTTCTTCTTCCACAGCCAATTCCTCTTTTCCATTTGCTAAATCTTGAAGCACAGCAACCAGTCTCTCATCTAATAGCTTTATCCCCCATCGTCGGAAATCACATGGAGCAGAAAACACAAACCAGCTTTTTATCTGCAAAACTGAAAAAGGGAAGAATGATACATTAAACAAGACCGTTGCTTTGCTTATCATTTTATCAACTTCACCTCCAATCCAACCAACCCCAACACCAGAAACAGCACTAAGCAGAGTCGATAAAGAAACAGAAAAAAGGTGGAAAAAGAAACAAAGTTGGATGAACATCACGTGTTAAGAAACCCACCAAATGAAGTAAAGAAACAGTCTTTTTCTTTCATACACAAACCAAATAAGATTGAGTAGAACAAAACCCAGCTAATACATCCTCATTCCAAGTTGTGATAATGAAACAGTAGCAACTAATTAATCCTCAAAGGAATGCCAGCCATTTTCAGTTCAAGGGCACCACAAATTGTTGATGAATGAATCGCAGAAGAGGTGCTTTTTGCACACAGGGAATCCAACACAGCTGAGAGAGGGAAAAGGAAGGTGATGAAAAGAAATGAAAGCCAAATGTGGCAAAAAAAGCGAGTACCTTTGCCTGTTGGACAGACTCAATGCTCACAGGTATCAGATGGAGAGAACTAGCCAAGTTTTTTGTGTATTTACTGTATTTACAGCAGACGGTGGAGAGAGAGAGAGAGAATATTTGAAGAGTGAGGGTTCGGTAAATAAGGGTATAAGGAGAAGTCAACAGGGAGACTGTAATGTTGCTAAAAATCTGCAGAATGTCAGAAGATGTCTCCCTTTACTTGCAGTGTATATTAATAATATAATTAAGTTAACACAAAGTAAGTTTGCAGCTTGATTTGGCTAATTGTGCTACGTTAAACACAAGTTAAACAGACAATTTCAGTTGCTGCTGCTGCTGCTGCTGCCTGCTTCTTCTATTTCTTGGTTTGTAGCCCAACTTTGTTTGTTTATCTATCTCTTCTGGTAAAAATATAAAGAAAAAGGGGAAAAGAGCATGCATGTGAGGCTGAAGAATATGAAGATGTGCCAAGGAACCCGCCTACAGAAAAACCCAAAAAAGCGGCAAGATTTCAGCTTTCCTTTCTGCAATTTGTTTTTGAGCCAGATTAGTAACTATTTTAGAGCAGAAATGAAAATTTGTTTGATTGATGAGCGGCATTGAAATGTGGGTATGGAAGTTAATGGCGAATGTGGGTGGCTGTGCTCTGTCTGGATGCATGCGCCCCATTGCAGCTTTTTATGTATTCCATTTCCATCCTCATCATCATCATCCTCTGCCTCGCTATACTCAACGACGACCACTACACTGACTGACTGGTTTTGGTTTCAAGACATTTTTGAACTGTTTGCTTCTTTTGGGGGCATCCTATTCTCTACTCCATTGCCTCCTATTTGCTCAAAATAATAACATTGTTGTTCCCCTCTCTTATTGTATTGCTTTGAGGCTTTGCCAAGCCACAAGGAAAGGGCCTAGGTCTTGGGTGAATCAGCTCGGATTTTTATCAATATTTGGAAGTTTTGGATAATTTTGAGGAGTCGTTTAAGTTTATTAGCCATGGTTAAACGAATGTTGGTTTTTTGCCTGCGACCAACCGGAAAGTTTCCCGATCAAACTAATGGCTACAGAAAATGATCGATTAATCGATTTTAATAGATTTTGGGCAACCCAAGTATTGAATTTTTTAGCCAAATTCCAATCTCAAATAACGGATTTAGACAAACCTCCAACTCAAAAAACCAAAAAGGACAATAACGAGTCAAGTAATGCGGCGCAGCCTACATTTCGAGGCACAATAGATAGTTTGAAAAAAAAAATCCAACAGTTGCTAACGTCCGTTGTGAAGTAGCTATTGTAGGAGATCCTATACCGTATCACGCAATGCAGGTTGCGTCGAGTACTGCATGTCCTCCTACTCATAGCTATCTAAACTGTGGTCATTAGGGACTAATATCACCCCCAACAAACCAATTTATGTCTACCTCCCGTCACTCCTCCTGCTGAAAATGTCATCAAGTCAGACTGATTGATAAGATAATGCACAAGTTACACAGTGATCATCCCGCCGATAACTTCTTCACCTTTAATTTTCCAAAGAGGGCATGGGCTATCTATCTATCTGGTTCATTGAATAACCCAAAAGGAAGTCCAGAAAGCCCGGGAAGAGCCTGATACATCAGTAGATTATAAGGCCCATTCTTCTCCCATCAGCCCAGGCCCAGGCCTAATTCTGCCCTTTTGTTTTCATCCAATCATTGTCGTGGAATAATTAATACAACTGAACTCCTATGTTTAATGTTTACGATACTGAAAAAGATTCCATTCTTTCTGCATCTTCCTTCCAATAAATTGGACGACGACGAACGACTTGCAGCGGGACACGCGTCCTACGTCTTCGAGTGAAATGCCACCCAGGGATGAACTACGTACGCCAAAGTTTAGAAATTTTACAATCATTTATAAAAAAATACAGTGATTTTGCAATGGGACATAATAATAATAATAATAATAATAATACGATTGGATCCACTCCACAGAAGAAATGTGTTGTTGTGGTAGGAAATTGGGGAAGTAGAGAAGAAAAACCCAAATAGACTTTAGAGGGAGACGTGGTCACCCTATTTGCCTTCCATTAGATTACACCTCCTACCACCATATCCACACCTTGAAATCCACACTCATCCCCCTCCTTTGATTTGAAGACCAACAAAAATCAACAAGAAGAAGCAGAAGATTCACTCTGTTTTCTGCTCACTCCTGCTACTTCATCACCAAACCAAGGGTTGGGAGAGGGAGAAGATTAGGAAGCGATTAGATTACAATGGCTCAAACAATGCTCTTCAGTTCAGGTGTTAACACAAGGCCAGTTGTCGACTTCAAGATACGCTCTTCTTCACTACTACTTCAGCCCAACTCCTCTGCCTCTCGCCTTCTCTACAACCCACTTCCTTCTTCTTCTTCTTCTTCTTCTTCTACTTCCAGATCGTTAAGAGTATTTGCTCTGTTCAAACCCAAAACCAAGGCTGCTCCTAAGAAGGTAAACCAAACACCATAACAATAATGTATATGCTCTGCATGTTTATTTACTCTGTTTTCTCGTCCATATATAGTGACTGAAACTTATCTTGTGCTAATTAGGCGACTCCTCCACCCAAGCCTAAAGTTGAAGATGGCATCTTTGGAACATCCGGAGGAATTGGTTTCACCAAGCAGAATGAGCTCTTCGTCGGCCGAGTTGCCATGATTGGCTTTGCTGTAAACTTCTCTTTCCTCCATATATTCCCACTCTTCACATTACACACACACATATATATATATACATATGCTCTGTTTTTATTTAGTACGAACCAGGGTTTTATTTTAACTAGTTGTCTGAAAATATTAGGTTGGCATCTGAGATCATGTTTACCTAGTAAACTTGAATTTGAGGTTGGTTGAAGAGAATTGAGTAAAAAACGGGAGAGGTTTAGTTGAATTAGAGTAATATCAAGATATTTCAGAGCAAATTGTGCTTTTTGGAATTTAACCTTCCTTCAACAAGCCCTCTCATCCTCAAATTCAACTTCATTCCACTACTCCCAATTCAACATTCCTAGGAAACATGATTGTAGATGCCAAACATTACCTTAAACTATTATTAATCGAAGTCGACTTGTCTCATTGCAAATGCTAGCTCAAACTGTGTGGGAAAATGTATACGTACAGTATGTACTTTACCTAAGCAGTTTGCTCGAAATTGGTCTACCAACTAGCTTGACTATTCGAACCACACTTATCAACAACTGCAAATGGTTGGTGCAGGCATCACTACTGGGAGAAGGGATAACAGGGAAGGGAATACTGTCGCAGTTGAACTTGGAGACTGGAATCCCAATTTACGAAGCAGAGCCACTCCTCCTCTTCTTCATCCTCTTCACTCTCTTGGGAGCAATTGGAGCATTGGGAGACAGAGGCCGCTTCGTCGATGAAGACACCACTGGCCTTGACAAGGCCGTCATCGCCCCTGGCAAAGGCTTAAGGGCCACTTTGGGTCTCGGCGAAGGAGGTTAACTAAAATCCCTCACTCACTTGTTACCCTATGCACTTCTTTGTTGTATACTCTACATCCTGACATTTCCTTTCCTTGTCAAAAGGTCCCCTGTTCGGATTCACCAAGGCGAACGAGCTGTTTGTCGGAAGACTGGCACAGCTCGGGATCGCGTTCTCACTCATCGGAGAAGTGATCACAGGTAAGGGAGCTCTGGCACAGCTCAACATCGAGACTGGGATCCCGATTAACGAGATCGAGCCGCTTGTGTTGTTCAATGTCTTGTTTTTCTTCATTGCTGCTTTGAATCCCGGCACCGGCAAGTTCGTCACCGATGAAGCTGAAGATTAGTGTCCTCCCATCCAATTCTACTGCCTCTTGATTCTTAACTTCTTTCTCAGACCATGTAATCTAAGGTTTTTGATACTTGCATTATCTCAGGATAACAGGTTTTGGTAAATTCTTCCCCAGATTCTAACTCATTTCTATTGCAATAGTTCACTCTGCAGCCATTTACATGGACCAACAATCGATTTTCTGATCATTTCACCGGGTGGAACTCAATTAGGCAACATTGAAACAGAACCTAGAGGCTAAGATTTATTCATTTAAATAAGACAGGAAGGAGGGGTTAGGAAAGCTACAAACTATTCTTTAGCTTGTCCAAAATTTGATACAGACAGTAAGAAAAAGAGAAGATTGTTTAGAGCTCATCTTTAGTGGGTTCCTCCTCCTTCTCCTTCTCCTTCTTCTCCTGCTGTTGGTCTTTGGAAGCTGCTGGTTTATCTCTATTCTTCTCAATGAAGTCGATGATGTCTTCTTTAGTTCGATCCCCTTCGTATGACTCCAAGGTCCCGCTCGCCGAACGGAAGTACAGTGTCGGGTATCCTTGCACGTCGAATTTATCACTGGGGATATCGTTCGCAGTAGCATCCTGTAAAAAGGTCAAGGTCATAGATTTTCAAAATGACTTTCAGTATTTTAATAGTTGACCAAATACGCAAAGGTGAGTAAGTGAGAAATTGATAGCTTACTAGTTTTGCAATGAGCACACTAGCATCATTCTCATAGGAAACAGCAACTTCGTCCAGAATTGGTGCCAGTTTCTTGCAGTGTCCACACCATGGAGCGTAGAACTCGACAAGGACTGTCAAAGAGTAGGACATTGGTTAATAACCGGTTATTCAGAAGCAAAATCTCAGGTCCAGGATTGTGCCCTACCATTTTTCCCAGAGTTGAAAACTACTTCATCAAGTGTATCAGCAACAACTACTTTCACAGGCTCGTTGTTTGTCTCGGGAATGGGTTCGGATTTTTTGTATGCTGGAACTTTGCCTTCCTGCATAGATTATTAACACCGGTTATGAGAATGTATAGAGCAGAAACGGGCCTTTTCTTATGTTTACTTTGAACAAGGATGGGCAAAGATTTACCTTGTAATCCTTGAGCCAAGGAGCGATATCCTCGGGATTCAAGTTTGCCTTCAAATACTTCTGTCCGTCAACTGTTTGTACGATAAGGAGGGGCACTTGCTCTTCTTTAAGTCCGAAGAACTGTTCAACGAGTATAACAATGAATCTGAAGTGTTCTTGAAAGATTTTAAAAAGAGAAAGTAAGATGACCGAAGAAAGGGAAGCAAACGAACCTGGAAGGCACCTTGACTAGAGTCAGCATCTCCAAGCAGAAAGATCAGACCTTGACCCTTGTATTGCTCGGCAACTTCCCGGAACTTGGACTTGAAAGAATCACTAACATCATTGGTGAAGTTCGCAAACAACATAGCCTGCAAAATGAAAATGGGTTTTACTAGCTATAGCCTATACCCAAAAGGCAGTTATATAAAAGGACTCACGCAAGCTTATGGTACAAGGACGCTCTGCAAATAAAACGAAAACCAAAATGTTTGCCTGCTAAATGATAAATACCTTGACATCATTACTGTCGAAGTACTTGATGACATATGGGTGATTTTTCGGGTCGCTATTGAATATAGTCACAATGGGTATGCTAGAGTCCTTAACAAACTTCTCCAGAGTATCCACATCAAAATCCTGCAATCAAAGAGGATACATCAGGTACAATTGTAGGAAAGTAAACACCTTGCACTGTCTCCACAATCTTCATTTGCCATTAACCGCGACCAGATTCAACGAAAGCTACCTTATTTGAACCAAAAACAGGATTGTAGCGACAAACTGATATGCAAGAATTCAGATACTTCTGTTCCAATTACAATTTACAACAACATCGATGAATAGATGTGAATTACCTTAGAATCAACGAAGAGTTCATCAAATGGCTTGAACAACCTAACCAGTGGTCCAGTCACCGAGGATTCACCACGAGGAAGGAATTTGGCATCTGAGGTATGACCAAAGTCATAGTCTGATCGCAACTTCTCAGCCAAAGCTAAGTAGTTTTCGAACTCTGGGCCAGAGAACTTAGGGAACACACCAACCTGGGGCAAAATCAAAGAATAAGAAATTCATACAGCCATAACCAAAACAAGGAGAAAATTAAATTGAAATACCTGCACTTACGATAAATATCTTAGTTTCATCAAAAACGCTGGCATCTTCTGCTGATTTGATTTCAACTGAAGCAGGACCAGTCAGTTTATGCAAATACTCAACGATACCGTCTGCTTCACGAGGACCTTTAAACTCCTGAACCAACTTCCCCCCATTTCTGAAAATTTTCAGGGATGGGAATCCCTTAATATCATGCTCTGCGGCAAGATCTTTGTTGACAGCGTCGCTGGCATCTACTTTGGCCAACACGATCGGAGGATCATGACTGCTCAACGCTGACGCAGCTTTCTCATACTGCATGTAACAAAATTATCAGGATCATCAGTTATCCATGGTTAAAATATTTGCCTCCAGATAGTCTCGAAAAGAAAGAGGTTTGAATTACCTCTGGAGCTAGGTTCTTACAGTGGCCACACCTGCAACAATTCAATGATGTCATCAAATCCTTCAATAAGACCGGAAGAATTAAATCCCGATCGCAGGAAACCAACAAAATTGAACACCTAACCCCAAAGGAAGATACAGCCTTATAGAATGGTTTGACCCTCTCGTTAAGATGGGTTTATAAGCACATTTCAAAAAAACAATCTTAATTCAACTGCTGCATGCAATTCGGGTAAACAGGTCCAGCTAAATTTTAATTCACAAAAGAAGATCGAATTGCAGTGACTGCAGCAAATGCTCATCGAGTCCATTGACTAATCAAGTCAACGCTACCGACATAAGAACAGAGTAATCGGGATACAGACAAATTGAATTAGAACAGAATCCACAAAATCCAGAAATTCTGAGCAGAACAGAATCATCGGACAAATAATAGCAAAATTGAAAATAAAGAAACAGAATAAGAAGCAGAAGTCAAATGAAATTCTCGTACCAAGGAGCGTAAAACTCGACGACGATGAATTCGTGCTTGCTGACAGTATCAGTGAAATTGGAGTGGTCAAGGGTGAGCACGAACTCCTTGGACTCGGCAGCCGCCTCTTCAGCTGCCGAAACAACGCTGATCACACAGAGCGCAAAGAAGAGGAAGAAGGAAATTGGAACCCTAGACGCCATATCCGGAGACAGAGAGAGATAGAGAGGGTAAAGGGTGTAGTGAGTGTGGATGTGATAGAAATGAAAGAGAAGAGGGGGGGGGGGGGGGGGGGGGGGTTTATTGAGTTGGTGAGTAGGAAGAGGAGAACGCAGACAAACATGGCAATCAAAACGTAACGCTTGTGACTTTAGCGTCCCAGATTTCCTTCACTGATGTCAGGAAGCCACTGCTTGCGCCACGGCTGTCAAAAATGTCGACGTGGACTGATTTAATTGGATACGTCTTGTCACATGTCAGCTATTATGGTGATCTAAGATGGTTAATGGTGTTCAGACTTAATGGGACAAATTACCATTCATATTTTCTCATTAATTTCCTACTAATCGTTTATGTTTTGTCTTTGCATTTGAATTTGATTGATACTTCGTAATACGATTCTTTGTCCCAATCACCAATCAAATAATATTTTTTTTAATTCAATTGGCCACATCGTACTACACCTTGGACGATAATCACACGCCGGTCGGCGAGCCTCTGAAACCGTTGACCTTAGATGGGCCTATGTTTCATCTGCGGGTTAATGGTCAAATAAAAGCACCCGTAGATCCAGCCCGTCAAATAAAAGCACCGTGTCAATTTAACATCGCATAAACACAAACCGTTGTTAAACAATACACGAGCCACAACCCTAGTGGTAAGGCAACTTTCTGAACTTTTGTTCTATTCTAACGTCACAGGTTTGATTCACAGCTGAGGTGTTCAAGGCTAAAATAATAAGAGGGATCTACATTATTTTACTGAAAGTATTTGAACAACGGCGATACACAACACTGCTGTTAAATTGAACATCATTTAACATCGACCTAGCAAACCATTGTTAAATTTAATAATGGTCGTTCTAAATCTGTTGTTAAACTTGATTTGTTTAAGGGCAGAAGGTCTTACGGCTGTTATAATATTTAGCATTGGACATTTAAATATCGGTTTCGAAACCGTTGTTAAAAAATTTAACATCGAAAAAAATCCGCTTTTAAAATGACAAAAATCGTTGTTAAAATGGTAGTTTTCTGTAGTGAGGGACGTGAAGACCAAGGAGATGGCGAGAGCGAGTGGGTGACCGGCGAAGAGTTGAAGCGACAAGGAGTCGAACCGGCGAGAGAGAGGAACCCTAATGACGAGGGAGACGAAACCCTAGCAGCAAGAAGAACTTTTAATTCAAAATTTTTTCATACTCATTCCAATGTCTTTGTAGTTTGACTGGAGAATCGAAATTATAATTAAAAGGCTTATATATAAAAGAAGACATTTTCATTTATTTTGATAAATCAACCCTGCGCTCATTTTTGGGTGCTTAAGGCTTATAAAGAAAAGGAGACATTTTTCATTTATTAGATAAATCAACCCTTGGCTAAAAAGAGACATTTTTCATTTATTTGACAAATGAACCCTTGCGCTAAAAAGAGACATTTTCATTTATTTTGATAAATCAACCCTTGCGCCAAATTTCGGGTGTTTAGCAAGATAGAGCTTTTTCTTTTGCTTGTGTTAAAATATCTTGATTCGCAAATTGTGAAAGGTGATCATCCATTGAAAATTGTAGTTGACCACGGCCTTATCGTGCGCAACCGACCTCCAGCGGCATGGTAAGGCCTCTGAAGATTGCCATTGTCTTTAAATTGTGGCCGTTATGGAGGAAATAGCATGGCAACTCCATCTCGTCTGGTTCGAACAACACACTAGTAGTGGCATGACCTCAATTCCCTCAAGGTTCACCATTAGCTTCTCAACCAGGAAATGGTTAATATAGGAAATCGCCCTGTAAAACATCACGAAGAGAATAAATAATAGTATGGAATAAAGAATATTTATCGATGATTTGTCAAAAAAATACCCATCTCGTGGACTTAAAGTCGAGCAAGAAATCGACGAAACTCACACAACTTCCAATATTAAACACAATGAGTTGGCCAGGGTGGTGCACGGTGATAAGGGAAGGCGCGTTGAGGGTGATCTCTCGAGGACCAAGCAGCTGGCGTGTAAAAAACATTCGAACTTATACAGACTTTTGGCTGAAAGTCTAACCTGAATGGGAGTGTACCACTTGATGATCTCGAGAGTCTCGAATTCCGTGCAGCTTTTCAGCAGGACATCGAGCATGACCACTTCGATATTCGCCTTCTTCATCGAGCAGATCTTGAGGAATCTACGCCCGGTGACCACAAAATCATTGTTTGGTGACCCTATATCGATGTACACCACATGGAGGGCCTCTAGGGTCTTGATTTGGAATATGAGGTCGGATGTCACCCTGAAAACACATGAATAAATAGTTTTAGTGTTGTTAGAATGAACGGTTTGTGAAATCAGTATGATCTAAATCCAACGTAGTTTAATTGTAATAGACCAAACTCACATCCCAAATTAAACACCATATATTATTTCCAAATAATTTTGACACACGTACCTGAACAGCTCTAAGTCATGTCGAAATTGAGCTCCAGCTCTTCGACATCCTTTTGGGACGCCTTGTTTATCCAGACTTTTGGCCGAAAATCTTACCTCAATGGGAGTGTAACACTTGATGATATCGAGAGTCTCGAGCTCCGTGCAGCTTTTCAGCAGGAGATTGAGCATGACCACTTGGATACTCGCCTTCTTCATCGAGCAGATCTTGAGGAATCTACGCCCGGTGACCACAAAATCATTGTTTGGTGACCCTATATCTATGTACACCACATTGAGGGCCTCAAGGGTCTTGATTTGTAACATGAGGTCGGATGTCACCCTGAAAACGCATGAATAAATAGTTTTAGTGTTGTTAGAATTGAAGATTTGTGAAATCAGTATGATCTAAATCCAACGTGGTTTAATTGTAATGGATCAAACTCACATCCCTAATTAAACACCATATATTATATACAAATAATTTTGACACGCGTACCTGAACTGCTCTAAGTCATGATCGAAATTCAGCTCCAACTCTTCGACGTCCTTTTGGTATGCCTTGTTTATCCAATGGGCCACCATGGCCTGATTATGTAGAGTTGTTTGTGTTGAAGATCTATACAACCTATTGAAATGGAACGCATTAAGGGTGCGGCGCAATATGAAGAGGAAATATAAAATCTGAAGGGAGCGACGCTTGGTATAAATACTGGAGAATCATCAAGTCTCATGAGCAGAGTGGTGGTGTGGTAGGTAGGATTTCGTCATGTCTCATCAATTTTCCGTCATGTTACTACATGGGAAGAGTCTTTATATCATTATTTAACGGAGACTTAACGATATGGGACATTACAGCTGGCCAGCCTAAATTGGGACATTATAGCTAGTCAACTTAAAATGGAACATTACAGCTAGTCAGCCTAAAATGGTACATTACAGCGGGTCAGCCTCTTAAGGGAATAATTATGGGCAATTAAGTTTCGCGATATCAATACAAACGAAACGGCTTCAGTGCGGATGGGGTAAAAAATTCGCATTGCGGATTGCCACGGTTCATAATTGATTCAAGTAAATCTACGGTTCCTTTTATTTAGTTATTTTCCATCTTTACCGGATTGTGAATTACTGTTCTATTATTCTGGTGTTAGTTTTATTTTAGTTCATTGTCACTTGTATGTTACTCCCATGTTAATTATATGATGACAGTGAACAGTATTTTACATGTTACTATGTTGTTAGTTTGATGCTAGTTAATGTTATTCCGGTGTTGTTCTTGTTTTAGTCCAGTGTGACTCGCATGTTACTTCGACGTTATTATATGATGGTAGTGAACAATATTTCACATGTTAATATGTTGTTAGTCTCATGTTACTCTGACATTAATATCAACCATTAAATTTACTCCATCCGCACGAAAGCCATGCCGCGATACAAACCAAGTATTAACGCGATAAGATAACCAGAGAGCAAGACAATACTATGGAGTGGTAGAGACTCGAGAGATCCTGGATCCTAGTCTAGAAATCCAGGTGTGCTCTCCCCCTTCACCTCGCCCTTTAGGGCCTAAGTACTCTGCACAGAGAAGTTAAATTATGAGAGACATTGTGATACTCGAAAGATTCCAAAATCACAATTCACAAACTGAGCGAAAGTATACACCACTTATGAGACAAAAATAAGAATAGAAACCACGAAAGACTGAACTGAGAAGTTCGACAGCAATTTCACAATCTACATCGTGATTCAGGCTTGTTCAATGGCCGTACAAAATTTGGGTTCTAACGAGTTTGAACAATCAACTCTTCTAGATCTAAATGAGATAAATAACAAGATTTGATCTTAAAAAATTCAGTGTTTGATTACACCATAAAATGGCAACCAACCCCTACCAGTCTCACCAATAAATGAATTTCTGTACAGCAAAAATCCCTACTTCAACATCTAGACTGATCTAACACTAGAGGCTGGAGCTAGCTAACCTAGTCTAACACTACAGTTTCTCAACAAAACTTCTCCCTTTTGACAGGTAACTGCATTATTCCAATGCTTTAATTTAACTTTGCACAGCTGCTCTTCCACTCCACTTGAGTTTTGTCTGCAAATGCTAATTGTTCAAGTTAGGAATCTGATTTTCGGATCACCTGCAAACTCTGTACACAGTAAGCAGACCTAAACTGCAAAAAGGGCCCTAAGAGGTTCCCTCCACAAGTCTAACATCCTCATGAACTTTCAAAATTTCTGAGGTGAAACTGCCCAGAGCCTCAAAAATCGGAAGCAAACCAGCTTGCAGGCTACTAGAAGCTGCATCATGAACCAGCTTAGCCGTCTCCTTGTGCCTAGCTCTCTCTTCATCTAACTTCTTTCTCATCGAATCCAAGTCCACTTTCAGGTCATCTAATGGCGAAACACCGCTGTCAGAAGGAACCTTAGACACTGCTTTATCCGATGATCCAGCATCTTGCTCGAGCTTCTCATCACTTCTCTTCCCCCTCTCCATTCTCAACGTTTTGAGCTGTTTCTCGAGATCCTTTTTCAGGTACTCGGTTTTGATTCGCTGCCGCTGTTCCTGATCTTGCCGTTCCCATAGCTGCTGCAAGTTGGATGCGAAGTCGAGCATTGCGTTTTCCACCCCTTTCTCGGAAACCCTAAGAATTCCTTCGTACCAATCATTGCATATCACGAAAATGGACGGAGCTCCGATCCTACTTGGGGAGAATGGTGCAACTCCATCAGCAGTTTCTTCAGGTTCTTGGTTGATGCACTTCAAAAGCCATTTATTTAAGGACTCGACATAAGATTTCTGGGTCTTGATCCAATTGCTGAAGCGAGAACACCAATCCACAAGCTCCATTTCAAGCTCTAGAGTAGCTTTTAAGCCTAAATCTCTCTGCAGTGTGTTTGCCTTGAGAGACCGGACTTTGCTCTCCATTATAGCTTGGAACTGTTTCTGATGACATCTCAGCATCGACCTCCACATCCGTATCAACCTGTAGAAAGCAAAATAAGAAGACGAATGATTACATGGACTATACCGATACTGAAAATGAAGACAAAGAGGTCATCGGCACATAGATCTCAAAGTCTGAGCCCAAATGAACTCTCATTATGGAATCAACGACATCAGCCGTTGTTAATTCTGATATAACTTTTGATAGATAACTCTGATATAGGTCACAAATATGGAAAATTCTATTTTAAAGAAGCAATCATATTAAAAGTTCAATCCGAAAGATCAGTGAGTTCGGAGCATCTTTACATTTTTTTTAATCCACACCTCTGACTTGAAGGGGGCGAAAGCAATGTAGTATGGTGTTCAAATTTCCTCAATTCATAGCCAAAAGTTACCCTTTCAGTTGAGAAAGGTTTCATTTGACTTCCTTGGAGGTGGCAATATTTGTCATTGAAATTTTGCTTTGGGCACAAGTTTCAAACATAAGTCCGTATCATTGAAATGTTAGCTCATGTTTAGCTGGATTTTTCAACAACAGGCAACACTTAACATACTTGCCATCTTTTCTATCTATTGATCATGCATACAACGCTGAATAAAGTTCAAATCATGGAAATCTTATTCTCATTGCATCCTAGCTTAGTTGCAATCCATCGTTCTCCAAAGATGCTTGCTAAGAGTATCCATTAATGAAGAACCTAATAATGAAGCAGCAAAAAACGAACAATAACTCAACCGAGAGGGAGCAATGACTAACCCATGAATCAACGCTGTAATTTGGGGTTGCAACTCCTCATCCCGTAGCTGGTGTATCTTGACAGATATTGAATCAACAGCTCTGACACAAACATTGAGTTTTGTCATTAACTTCCGTATCGAATCCTGTGTGGCCTCAATTTTACTAGACTCTTCACCACGCTCATCTAAAAGTTTTAGTCTCTTGCACTCCTTTTCATATATAACCCGCAGCCTCTCTTCTTCCTAAAATGGCAAGGTGCTTAGAAATTGTGAGAACTGATAACTAACACCATGTAACAACTGCAGGCATCATACACAATGCTATCCGTACAAGCTAGCCTTCCAAGATATTCCTTACATACTTAAGTTAGCATTCTAATGTAAAAAAACGGCAGAATGTGTCTCAGATATAATCAGCCCAGCAAACCCGTAATGTAGCAACAGAATTCAGCAAACAAACAGCATATGCACATCAAACTAAATATCAAACAATGTAACTTACAGATCACAAAGTATATATCAAAGGAGAAAAGAACTCCTCCATAGCAAGCAGAAGGTAAATTCTAGGAAGGTTCATAACTTGTCCATATTAAGGAACAAATCTAATCATAATGAACAACTAAAGAATTAGGAACTCGGCATACCTTAACCTCCTTGTAAAGTTTCTTTTCCCACGCATAAAGCTTTGCAAGAGTGGATGAAAGATTTACGGGATGAATATCAAACTCATTTACAGTCTGTTCAGAGTACATCTTTGCAATCTTCATAACTCTGGAAGAAATTTGAACTGATGACTTGGCTTGAGCTTTCATAGATAGAATTCTCAAGAGTAACACTGCAAGAAAGCACACAACAGAGTTATTTCATTTCATAATTCTTAACCACAATTAGTTAGCTAATGGAAGAAGCTGGTACCTTTAAGTGGTGTAGTTTGCCTTTGGTAAGGCAGTTTGTTGACTTCGAGCATAAATGCAATCTCCTTCCCATAATTGGTGGCCGTCTCAAACTCATCCCTGATTTCTTTCACCACTTCTTGAATGTCTCTAGTTCCATGAGCCGACAATGCATTATTCATACTGATATTTGGTTTCTCGGATTCAACATCCATGGCGACACTAGATGCCGCCTCCTCCACCACCTCAAAGCTCACGCCTTTCTTCCTCTTCACAAGTTCCTCTTCCTGGGGGGGACTGATGGAGACAATGCTATCCGGACTAGGAATCGTATCAGGGCTCATACTTGTCTTGATTCCTTTACCTTTACTCGAATTCCTTCTGCCTCTCATAGATAATTCAATACTCTCAATGCTGCTACTGCTGGTATCAACCGCCACAGGCTTGGAGGTCCCTTCCCCATAATTATTGTGCAAGAACTCCTCATTGAATCTGGATTTCCCATTGTTATTATTCACTCCTGATCGCTCTTCATTCATTCTCTTCTTCTCTCTGGGAACTTCCTTGATCACCTCATGCTCCGTCTCATCCTCCAAATCAGGAATCCCTTCCCTTTCTCTGACTTCTCTAGAATCAGGACTACTCGTGATTGATCCGTACACATACCTATCCGACGTGTGATAGCCATGAAATCCGCCGCCGCCGGCACCACCATTGTCAACTGATTCAAACACGTTAAGAAAATCCCAAGTGGACGCCCTCGGCGGAGACGGTGGTGCCGGCGGAGGCTTCTGTGGACTCGGCTCCCTCATCGGCGGCGGCGGATACCCGCCAAAGTATCCAGCTCCGTTACCGTAATAACTTCCTGAACCCCAATACCCATTGGATGCCGATGGATCCTCGACGACGACGGTTTTCGCCGGCGTGGTCGACCTTTTCATGTAATACATGTTCTGATTTGCGTAAGGGTTTATGGTAGGGTTATACGGGTTCACATCCGGGTAGGGGTTTGAATAAGGAGCAGGGTACGGGTAGGGATTTGCATACGGTTCCGCGTACGGGTAGGGATTAGTCGGAGGAATGGGTTCCCCTGTGTAGCCACCGTAACCCCAATTTCCCTGAGCAGGATAATTGTTGAAATCGCCGTAGGAAGTCGACGGCATCTCCATTTCGCGTCCCATCGGACCTCTGAACTCCTCTTCGCGTTCTGGATTCTCATGATGATGGTGGAAATTGCCGTGACTGGAGTCGGAATCCAAGTCCGAATCGGAAGAGGATAAATGCAAGTGGGAATCTCCATCGTCGTCGTCGTCGTCGTGGTAGTGATGGTGGTGGTGATCCTGATGTTGATGGTGGTTGTTCTTCTTCTTGTTACTGTTCTTAACCTTGACGGATCGGTTGTTATTGTGATCGCGGTAGCTGTCGCCATCGACGGAGTGAGAGATGGAGGTGGAGGAAGAGGTGGATTTGGATTTGGATTTCAGTTTCGATTTTCCGCCGTCGCGGGGAGGAAGAGTGAGGACAGGGGATCCGGGGGAGGAAGAGGATGTATTAGTGGCGGCGGAGGCGAGGACAAGCTCCTCGTCGACGAATTTGCGGATGGCGTCGCCGACGTCGTGGAGGGAGTGGAAGTAGGAGAGATGTGCGGCGGCGAGGGCTAAGCGGTGGTCGGAGGCAGCTTTGATGAGTTGCTTCCGCTCTCTGCAGAGGATTACTAGAGGGAGGTCGTCAACCTTGGAACCTCCGCAGCCCATTGACGCAACTGAAAAAAGGGAGAAGAAAGGGATGTGGGAATGTTGAAAATCATGGCGAATAAGGATGATGAATTAGCAAAAGAGGAAACATTGTTTGTCAGAGAGAAGAAGAAGAAGAAGAAGAAGAAGAAACCCCCCTAAATTGGAAGAAAATAAGAGAGGAAAGTGCACAGAAACTCATGAGAGATCGGAGGAAGAGGAGGTTGTAATTACTAATCCGCCATTAGTGCAATTTCTTTTTTAATTAAAAACTCTGATGAATAAAACAGTAGGATAGGGAGGATGGGAAGAACAAAATCTGGCCGGTGAGGAAGGAGGGAAAGGAAGAGAAGAACCGTCGATGGAGAATCCGAGAGTGGGTTGTTTATATCCTGATTGGGTTTTCTGGGTTTGTTTGATTATTCTAATATATCAGCTGCACGCAGGCAGCAGGAGCAGGGAGGGAGCAGCTGCAGCAGGCAGTGATTATGAAGAGAGAGGTTAATATTTATAAAGAAGAAAGCTTTACCAATTTTTATATATATATATATATTTATAAAGGAGAAAGTAAGAATGAATCTGAATTTTTGAATTTGATGATGTGATGTAATGGTTGGCGGGGTCTCTAGCTCTGCACCAATTTATGCCTCTGGTTTTGTTTAGGTCATGCTTGGTTCTGACCAAGTGCAGCAGTGTACTTTTTCCATTGGTTTGGTTACTTCAATGGATGATGGATGAAAAAACCAAAAATTATTTAGATCAATGAATCAGCCGGTCCAACCAATTTGAGACTTGAGTAGACACTTTTTATGTAACTGGTTAGTCTGTGTGTAATCTCAATTTTCATATACTAGTTTATCAGATTCTCTGTGGTATTCCTACCAAAAAAGAAGTCTCTGTGGTCTAATCACTACTTAATGGCCAATTTGAGAATAATGAATATTATCTAAGGTGTCCCTGATCCTATTCTAAGTAGTAAATTTTATTATAAAGAGTGAAATATTAAGTTTATTTCAAATAGTATTAGTATTCCTAAATAGTATAGATAAGCATATGTTACCACGCAAAGAAAATAAAAGAGCCTACGAAAAGTAATAAAAGCTAAACAACAATTCTTATTTGACGTCCTATTTTTTTAATAAAACGACGTCCTAAACTTCGTAATGACAATATAGTCCTTGGTCTTCCATTCGTTTCGGTCGGCATTAGGGTCCGGCCTTTCACTCGTTTCGGTCGGCACATGCGCCGGACGGCTTTTTGTGCGGCCCCTAGTTTTTTTTAATTGTTGCGAGGTTAATTATGATATTAATTAAATGATAATAGACCATAATCCAATAACATAACATCAACTTTCATACAAATCCTAAGCTCTAAACTCTAAAATTCTAAACCGTAAACACTAAAAACGACAATCGTACAAAGAAAGGGTACCCCAACCCCAAACCCTAAATCCTAAACCTCAAACCCTAAAAACGACAATCGTACAACGAAAGGGTACCCAAACCCACACACTAAACCTTAGAACCCTAAACCCTATAACCTTAGAACCCTAAACCATAAAACTCTAAACTCTAAATTCTAAAGCTCTCAACCCTTAACCCTAAAGCCTAACCTCTAAACCCTTAACCCTAAAAATGACAATCGTACAACGAAAGGGTACCCCAAACCCAACTCTAAACACTATAACCCTAAACCAAAAAACCCTACACCCTAAAAAACTAAAATCGTATAACAAAAGGGTACCCCAAACCCAAACCCTAAACCTTAAAACCCTAAACCCTATAACTTTAGAACCCTAAACCATAAAACCCTAAACCCTTAACCCTTAACTCTAAACCCTTAACTCTTAACCTAAACCTCTAAAACTCCAAACTAAACAAAAACGACAACTCTTAAACCCTAAACCCTAATCTCTAAACCCCAAACCCAAACCCGAACCCTAAACGCTATAACCCTAGAACCTTAAATCATAAAACCCTAAACCTTAAATTCTAAAACCCTAAATCCGTTAACTCTTTAACCTAAAACTCTAAACTAAGCAAAAATGACAACTCTTAAACCCTAAACTCTAAACTCTAACCCCTAGAATGTTGAAGTCCTAAACCCTAAAACCTTAACTTTAAACCTGGTATTATAGAGAGTTCAATATCATAATCTATATTATACAAATATAGTTACTGATCATTTTGTAAGAAGTTTCAAATTATATAAATGATTTAAAGTTTTTATTGATCAAATAATTGAGATTTAATGTATAATTTACTTAATTTATGATAAGATGTTATTTTTTAGTGTTAATTAGCTGTCATAATGTGTATTATTATCAATTAAATGTATGTTTTAATCAAATTATGATATTGGTAGAGATGGTAATCACTTAGCATTTCTACTTAAAAGATCATGGTTTGAATCTCACTCCCACTTTTTTAAAAAAATAAAAAGTGTAATTACAAAAATCGAGTCCAACTGTCTAAATAATTTCTGTGAACCGGCCGGTTTTCCGGTCTAAACTTAATAATCAAACTTAAAAAAAAATTGGGCCGGCCGATGCAAAAAAAAAATTCTCGATTTCGTACCTAAATGGAGGCTTGACGGATCGTCGATTTTTTTCTTCAGATCTTCATTTGAGGGTGTTTGAGAGTGTTTGACGGTGTTTAGTTCGTCGATATACACAATTTCTTACATAAATTTCGATTTTATGAAAAGATAATAACATAATTTACTCAATTTAGAGCGTTATTTAATTCAAATATTAGGGTCAAATAAAAATTCATTTGTAAATTAGATTAATTGGACCGAAGCACATAAATCTCATGTCTCGTCTCCTCTAATGGGCTCGGTTGCATTAAATAATAAATATTGAGATAAGTTTACTCGTTTGACTTCGTTTTGTATAATTAAAGTCGCAATATAACCATGTATAATTCATTAAATACATATGTTTTGTTATCTTAATTTTTCTTCAACTTCTCTCTTTATCTCCTCGTAATTTTCATTAGGATTTTGTGTTGAGGTAAGTTAAAATTCCTTATAATTCGGCTATTAAATCATTTTGTGTACCAACAATTGGCTCATAGTTGAAACTAAAAGATATAACCGTTGCCTAGACATTTATAGTAGGAGAGCCCTAACCCTAATCGCCGCCAACATGATGTACCCGCCAAACTCCGCCAAACTCCGCTTCCATCAAGACCGTCGCCTCCGCCAACACCGCAACCACCTCCCCACCGCAACAAGCCGGTTCACAGCACCCGCAATACCCACCTAACCCTAGTTATGTCGTCATCATCAACAATCAAGCCAACCGCTCCAGCCCCGTCGCAATGACCATCTCTCGACCCCTCCATGGTAGCTGTCTATCTGTTACCTCACTCGTCGTTGATGGAACGACACCAAAAGCAACAACGATATCGGTTTTAGCTCCGCCGACCGGCCGAGTCGACACCGGACCCGCGGTCACTGTCCTAGGGATGGCAGGTCTCTCGCTAACAGACTTGATTAAAAGAAAGGATCGAGGTCTTCCTACTTGCACTAACCTGCAACTCATATAGCTTCGATTTAAGTGACTGAATCCGCCCCTGCACACGGTGGTTAGTTTCCGGCCACTCCTCTCGTTCTGGGAGGATAAAGATCCCATTGCATGCACTACGGTGATAGGGAGGAAGAAAAATGGAGAAGAAGGCACTGTGGAAAAGGAGAAGCATTAGGATTTAAGGCTTTAAGGTCTTTGATGAACATTTTTAAGCGTTATCAAAATAATCCGATTAATAAATTAACTGGAGTTGAATCTCCCTAGGGTCTCTTTTAGTATCTTACTCAAAGGTGTAATTAATATCAATCGAGGTGTCAATGCATGTGGTTTAGGTTCCACGAGGATCAATCAAACAGTCAAAAAGAAAGATGAAAATTGCTTTAAAGTAACTAGGTTGCAAGACTGCACGATATAAATTTAGATAATCAAAGATGAAACTGCTTAGATGTCGAATCCCCCTAGGAAATACTAATTCACAAATGACAGACAAATTTCATGATTTAAACGAAACAGGATAGATGCATTACACTGTCGCAATTCTTCTCTAATCAAATCACGCCCTTTCAGGTCTGCTTATTTGCTACATATCTAGTATTCTAGTTCGCTCTTTCGAGACAAAGATCTAAAACATCCTAATTCATTCGCTTCCGGATGAGGATTAATGTCTAATCTAATTATTTAATTTCGACATTCTAGATATGCAAGCTCTCGCGAGTCTAAGATAAATCTAACAGAGATTTAATTCAAGTTGATCAGTCAAGAACAAATCGAAAACGAAATCAAATATGTAATGAAATCCATCCAACTCGCACAAATCATCAAACGTATCAAATCATTCGTTCATAAGAATTAACCTAGATTTCATCTAATCTAAGCAAGATAAGTTTAGTTGATCATAATCTCGATAGACAAATCAAAATCAGAAGAGGAAGACATTGAATCTAGGTTTACACTGAGAATTGTGAAAAACCTAATTTCGCCGATCTTCCCGAAGAACTTGATTTGCCGTCTTGATTACTTTGCCGATTCCGAGCTCCTTGAAGTTTCATTTAGTTGCTCTCAAATCTCTCTCTAAAACTCTCAATTTCATCCAGGGAAGTCTGTCTTCGAATGAGGGAGGATCGGGCTTTAAATAGAAGTTCCCAAAAATTCTTCAATTTCTGTAATGTCAACTTTGCCGCTATGGTTCAATGTTAATATTTCCGCCATGTGCATAGCGGCAAGATTGAAAAATCCATAGCGGCAATCTTGACTTGTTTCCAGAGAGAGTTGTCAAATTTGCCGCGATGGATGTGTCAATCTTTTCGCTATGCTCACAGCGGCAAGTTTGACAGATCCATAGCGGCAATCTTGACATAACTCCCTGATCAAAATTGTAGGAAATTGACCGAGCTTTCCAATGCCGCCAGACTTGCATCAATCGGACTTTTGAGCTAGGAGATATGTCCGAAGTACGAAACCGCAACATTTTCCGACCAAGTCGAGATCTAAGCTCCTTGAAGATGTCAAAATGCTTCTCATTGCCTGACCTAGACCTTCCACACACACCGTATCGCCCGATTAATGCCTCGATGTCGTTATGTACCTGAAATCTATAAAAAACGACATCAAATGGACCCTGATCGTGTTCGAAACACTAAATCGAGATAAAAGTTTAAAATGCATAAAACATCCTAAACTTCTACCTAAAGCAATACAATTGTGCATGAAATGTTGCTTAAATGAGGATGATGAACACAACAAATCGAGTGTCATCGGTGTTTAAATATGGAGGGGGGCCATTTAAATCCATGAATTTTAATTTGTTTCGAAATTAAAATCTACGTGTAAATAAAATCGAGACTATATGTTGAATCAGTCAACGACGTCAAGCCCATGTGGCTGGGAAATCAGCACAAATGAGACATTTTTTACATGAAACTTCATACTTTGTGATAAAAAAATCTATATTAAAACCGTGATGACATTTCTTGACATATGCCCAAATTTCTTGACATTCTAGGGTATTTTGCCTTTATAAAATGCTAGAGAGGCTATAACTCCTCCCAATTATGAGTTTTTTTTACTCCGCCCCTGAAAACAAATGCATTTGAACTCTCACACAATTCGACACAGTATATTAAACCATCATGAATTCGCCGCTACCTTCGACACGGGCTTGTAAACACAACAACGAAATTAATGTGTTTGTTACCAGCATCTATGCGCTTAACAAAACCAAATTTCCAATCTTGTTCGATCGGTCAACAAAACAAGTTCCCATTGTTTTAGAATTTCTCACCTTTTTTGTCTTCCTTCAACAAGTCCAATGACCAATCCCAAATGACATATATAAATATGTGTGTACATTAATTAGTTTGGTGATCTCAATGTTGAAACTTGTTAGAACTTCCGAGTCCTTGTAGTCTTGTAGGAGACAAAAGTCCAATCTACATAAATTCTACACACGTTAAGATAGACTTTGAATGAAACAAAATATAAGAATTCGCCGGCTAGCTTATCTCGCACCATGTCAAGTTCCCACGATCCTCAAACTTCCACTAACCCTGTGTTCTCATACATTTATATATATCGACATTTTCCTTCAAACTTACTACTTCATACTTTTCTATGCAGCCTGCATTCCCAGGATACTATATATTATAAACAGTGGCCGCCAGTCTCCTAGCCTTCATACAGTGTGTTGATAACGGTAAAGATGTTAATCTGCAATTAGCCGTCAAAGCAAAAGCCATAACCAGTGGTCTTAAATACTCTCTTGCTACTGGAAATCGGGGGCAAGCAAATGCAGCTGGCACTAGAGCTGGAGTGTCCCAAGTATGTCTTCCGAGTTTGCATAGTTTTCTGTTATTTTGCTGACAAAATAATGAGTATATGAAGGTGATCCCGAGGCATCTTTGTAGGTGTTAAATAGGTTGACCTTTGCCTCTACTCTTATCACATATCCAGAAACTGACAGCCATGTCACTTAGTATTAATTGGAATCAGTTTTGGTCTCAAGGATTTCCGAAGTTGTTTATTTCACTTAAGGATAGAGCTAACGTGACGAGTCTCAAATCTTCTTTTGCATGGTTTATTGCAACACTGTATGTTAAGTGTAATATCTCATTTCTTACTAGGAAAATTGGCGAAACCAAGGCATCTTCATAACTCCCAGTGGGGAATGATGTGTCCAGCCGAGACACCGGAAGGACAGGTGACAGCACGCACTTCCATCATAGTTTTCCGTAGTTGCGGCTAAGCTTGGATATTTCTATATCAAAGCCCTTTGTCTAGTTTTTTTTTATGGTTCCCCGTCTGATCTTTGAGTTCCTGTATTATGTTGATCTTTGAGTTGTCTCGCTTGTGACATTTCCTTGTCGTTTTGGTTTTTATCACAGTGTTCCTCCAGCACTGATGACACTGTTATGGATTGTTATTCGTCATCTTGTGGAGATCGAGGCGATGGTATATGTTAATTCACGGGTTCATTGTTCTCGTCTTTAGGGGTTTTGAATTGCTGAGTTTTTTCACTATCTCTACAGAGTTTCTGGGTTTCCTGCCATTTGTTTAATTGTTTTCCTCCTTATCGGATGTTCATCGAATTTGATTGATTAGATAACACCAGTAGTAGTAACTACTGCTTGCTGCTGGATTTTTGGAACAAATGAGGATTTCTGTGTCAGAGCTAATCTGTTTGTAAGTGTTTAATTATCCCATTATTTTGACATTGTAAGATCAGAAACTTGCATGCAAGAGGGGTTGCTTGAACATATGGCTCCTGAACTTGCCCATGTCATATACTGATTGCTCATATGTCTAAATAATAACTTTGATTATCACCCTGATAGGTTGACTGAGCAGCTAACTAGCCAAACATCCACAGATAGCCAAGAGACTGCTCTGGGTTGGATAAGCTAGTGAATGTCTGTATTATTGTGTAAGGTGTAGGCGATTTAAGAAGGGAAAATCGTTGACTCATCGAGACAACTATCCTTGCTCTGCATTTCTAGCCGTTGTTAGATATATTTATCAAATGTTGATTTAGCAAGGAGAACTTAGTTGTTATTTCCATGGTCTAAATCCAACTTCACTTTAGTTGTTATTTCCATGGGAGAAGAACAGCTTGGACTCAACCTTCTCATGTAAACTTCTGTGGTGAACTTCTGCTTCAGCCGACTGATAATGACACTGTATCGAGGTATGCAACGGCAGATACTTGGCAAAACTGTTTTATCAGGATTTGGTGACCTTCACGTTCTATATTGTGATGGTTTCATGGATCATACACTGACAGGACAATATCTATCTTTATTTGATTTGTCTCCTCCAATCTTGACTATAAAACGAGAGTGAAGGCTCTCATTTCAATCATCCCACTCACCAATTACCTTTATTTATTTTCTTCTGTACGTCTCTATTTGTGTAGTGTAATGTTACATTTTCTTCATTTGTAACGATTGAAAGACATTCTTCCAATTGTTGGATAGATTGGTGAGCGGTAGAAAGTCCCGATAAATGCTTTATTGTAGTAGGAATACTTTCTTATGAGCGATAAAAATAGTGAGATAGTTGCTTCAGGATTGGGAAACACTTGAGATGCTATTTTTGGATCGGCTCGAATCGCTTTGTAGCTACCTTGTTTTAGTGAAGAAGTGCTCGTAGCTGTCGTTCTTTGTCGAAGATGTACTCTCCGCATTGGAGGGGAACTACGTAAATCCCTTTGTTATTTACTTACCGTTTTGTGTTTGGCGATTTCGAGAGTACTAGTTGTATATTCCATTATTAATATTATCACGGTAAATTGTTCTAAGGAGGTCGACTTAATTAGCATCATTATGACTGCGGTGGTAATCACCCATCCATAGTGATTTTAAGTGTGACGGACTACCGTCACCTCCAACTTGCCTGGGAAATATTTATGGTGTATGATTTATTAGTACAATATATTTACTCTATTCTCGTCTGCTGCGCCCCAACAGTGGTATAAGAGTCCGGTTCAATATGGAGGCAACGTCGAGTTTGAATGGTACAAACTTTCATATCTGGAGAAGCAAGATCAAGGATCTCCTGTTGATGAAAGATTTGGATCAACCGTTGTCATCATCAACTAAGCCAGCTGCTAAGAGTGACGGGGATTGGAAGCACGAACATGAGAAGGCGTGTAGTTATATTCGACACCATGTCGATGATAACGTACGCAACCACATCGCTGGAGAGACGGGTGCGTTGAAACTTTGAAAAAAGTTAGAGGGGCTTTATGCGTCAAAGACTGGCAACAACAAAATATTTTATCTCACGAAGATGGTGCATATGAGATACAAAGAGGGCACTTCCGTTGCAGATCACTTGAACAACGTTCAAGGGATCATTGACCAGTTGTCGGGAATGAACTTAAAGTTAGAACATGAGGTGGCGGCTCTTTTGGTTCTGGCTTCCTTACCAGAATTTTGGAAACCTTGAAGATCACAATCACAATCTCTGCCGGAAATGCTGCCGTCACCATGGAGGATGTTAAGAGCGGAATTCTCAATGAGAAAATGAGGAGAAGATCTCAAGATGCCTCTTCCTCGTCATCACAGTCATACGTTCTACCTGTGGATGGGAGAGGAAGGAGTGAGTCGAGAGGCTCAAAGAAGTAAGGAAAGAGTCGAGGGAAGTCCAACAAGCATGCAAACATCACTTGTCACAACTGCAAGCAGAAGGGACACATCTGAAGGTTTTGCCCAGAACTTAGGCAAAACAGAGGTGGCGACAGTGATCGCTCAAACGCTGTTGAGGAGCTCATGCTTGTCTACGATGAAGATTTTATCAACCTAACAACCAGGATACCACTTGGTTGGTTGATAGCGGCGCCACCATTCATGTGATGTCCATACGTGAATTTTTCTCATCTTACTCACCGGGAAACTATGGTGTGGTAAGGATGGGAAATGACAACCTCTCCAAGGTCGTCGGTAAAGGAGATACCAAACTGGAGACGATGGATGGTGCGAGGCTAGTGCGGCGAGATGTTAGACATGTTTTGGACATGTGTATGAATCTGATTTCTATGGACAAGTTGGACGGGGAAGGTTATTGTCATACCTTCAACAACGGTCAATGGAAACTCACCAAAAGCGCATTGGTGGTGGAGAGAGGCAAAAAGCAGTCTAAACTGTACGTGACAGAAGTCAAGATCTCGCTAGAAGCTACAAACTCAATGGAGATTGTCAACACCGTCGCGTTGTGGCATAAACGCCCTGGTCACATGAGCGAGAAGTCCATGGTAAAGCTGGCTAGGAAGAAGGCTATACCTAGAATGGATCATGTTCAACTGGAGAGATGCGTCGACTATCTGGCGAGAAAGCAAAATCGAGTTGCTTTCAGAAGTTCTCTCCTTTTTAGAGTGAAGAATGTGCTAGATCTGGTTTACTCAGATCATTGTGAAGCGGATTCCAAATCCCTTGGTGACGCACGTTGCTTTGCGTCTTTCATTGATAATCACCCGCGGAAGACATGGGTATATGTCTTGAAAACAAAAGAGCAGGTGCTGAACGTTTTCAAACGTCTTGTTGCATTGGTGGAGAGGGAGACTGGCTAGAAGTTGAAGTGTCTGCGTACAAAAAATAGTAACAGACACAACAGATCCTTTAGCTCTGTAAGTATCCTGATCATTTTCCTTTGCCGCAACATGCCGAATTAATTACTCAGCACTCGGGTTTTCTTGTGGATGCAGCCTGTCACTCCTAAGGAGATTGAGTTGCGAATTCCGGAGATTCCATTCGGTTCTCAACTTGAATAGACTGTTCTCGGTAACTTCATCTCCCTACTGATTCTCAAGAGAATTAGATTTCTGCTCCTACTCCTTATTACCTCGATATTGTTGTTCGTTTCTTAGCTGGCATTAAATATGGCGTAGGTAACTTATTCAATGAATTACTTCAGGTGCATCTCAATCTATCTAATCAGAGAGAGAGCATTAGGGACATTTGAAGTATGGCTTTCGCAGAGTAGCCCATTGGGCGAGAAAGCAGTCCTGATCAGCCTACAGACAATGGTTCGTTTCTATTTTCAATATATGCATGTTTACGTTCGTCGATATACACTTTAGACTGCGTGCTTTATCGGTGTAGTTAATTATCGCAAAATACCCAATCAACGCGGAAAAACCACAAACTCGACGAGAGTACGGTCAGTTTAACAGTTTAACATCAAAATTGTCAACCCTAAACTCCAACCAAAACAATTCCCCCCCCCCCCCTCCCACGCGCTTCAAGCTCTCAAGTGTAATCGACGCACTCGTGATGATTATGATTAAAAACAGTTTTTGACAAGACATGCCGCGCCAAATCCACACTGCGATCACATCAACCCTCTAAAGAAAGAAATCCCCTCACTCAATCCTCCCCAATCCCAAATTTCTGTCTTCATCCTCTACCGTTACTGTAATAAAACACCATTACCAAGCTGTGCCGATTCCTTCCAACTCAAGCCACTTCCATATCCTACCTCTTTTCTTCAACTACATAACATCCAGCCAACTTCCTAGTTGTTCACAGCAAGCTTTTTCCAAACTGATCAGCCACTTGAAATTTCTTCGGGGGCGGCACCAATGGCGGCGACGACCGACGAGAAGGTGAACAAGACGGTTTTCGACGGGGATGAAGCAAAGCAATTGGTCAACGAGCTCAGAGCCGGTTTTTATTCCGGCAGGACTCGGAGCTACGACTGGAGAGTGACTCAGTTGAAGAATATCTTAAGGATGTGCAACGAGAGCGAGAAAGAGGTCATCGAGGCTCTTCGTCAGGATCTCGACAAGCCTGAACTGGAATCAACTCTCTATGAGGTTACTTTCATGAATTATTACCGATTCTTTTTACGGCCGGCCACGGCCTGTTACTTTCAAGAATATGCCCGGCCTCTCCATCTGTCTGAACATTGCGTTGACCTCGTTTTGATTGATTCTCGACTGTCCTCGTTAACTCAGAATTGGTTTGGCGCTTTGTTGTTGAAGAAGTTAGGGTATTACGTATATAGGGAATAGAAAGTTCTCCTGGTGATTGTTCTATCTTGTGGATTGATTCTTTGTTAGAGGACGAATAGAGATAATACATGCTTCATCACACTTGGACGTTATGTATTTAATGAAGTAGGGCTTGGTAGGTTGATGCTAATGGCTTGGCTGCGATTCGTGGTACTTGTACTAATGGTTGCTTCACTCGTGTCCGTTTCCCTCTTCTTAAATGCAAATTGATTTCCCAGGAGGCCAAGTTGGAGTTCATAGAATTGATTAATTGAACAAAAGAGACCTTTTCACTCATTTATGTGTCAATTTTTTTCCCCATTGTCTCCTGCTGTTTTTATCTCTATGCATATTAATGTTCTTCTCAACTACCAACGCTATTGATGATTTTTAACATGTTCCAGCACCCCCCCCCCCCCCCCCTCTCTCCTCTCGCCCTAAACATTTTAGTCATCCCTTGGTTACTTAGCTTCTAAATGTTTTATCTGCAATCTTTACCGGTTTACTTCCTTAATTCGATTCTAAGGTTCAGAGGACAAATTCCTGGATTGCATGAACTGGGTTTCTTTGTTTTGGGGAGTTTGTAATTGTGATAGCTTGCCACATTGTTTTCCGTGACTATATTGGGTCTCCATCGCATTAATGTTAGTGACTATTGATGTGGAGAATTGGAGGACTTCCTAGTGTCTAGGTCATTGACCTTTGAGTTAGACAAGCTAGTTTCTAATGGGGATATGGTTAGGCTACTATTAAGGCTAGTGCACGTTGAATTATACGGCTTCTAGTTGCCTATTCTATGTGCACATGCTAATAGATAAGCCCATGCATATCCTATGAGGGGATGTAATATTGAGTTTTGCGAATCAAAGCCGGTGGATTGCTACGCCTCATGAATTTTATGAGCTAGGTGATTACCAAAACTTGAATATAATGTTTGGTTCACATTGATCTTTTTAGTTTCACTGCAACTTCAAGACTATTATGAAGCTGAGACTTTTGATATTTGAAGTTGGACTACTTAACTCTGCATAAACAGAGGACTAGAATATGTGGAAGGAATTCTTCAGCTTTCTTAAAATTACCTTTTCCATTTTGACTTCTCACGTTTGTTGAAAGTGTTGTTGAATTATATCATTTGTCTCACAACGATCAGTACTGCTCTTTTCAAAATTGATTAACGGATTGATTTGCAGCTGGGTATGATAAAGAACGCATGTAAAGTGGCAATTAAGGAACTGAAGAACTGGATGAGACCAGAGAAGGTAGAACACCTTTTAAAATGGATTTGTCAGCTGTTTTTCCTAATCATCTTATACTCATATTTGTTGTTGATTTACTACAGGCAAAAACCTCAGTGACGACTTTTCCTTCATCAGCTGAAATTGTGTCTGAGCCCTTTGGAATTGTATTGATAATTTCTGCATGGAACTATCCTTTTCGTACGTACTGGTCCTTGTTTGCTGTATCCAATCTCTTATTCCCACCAATCAGGATTCTGAGTAATCTATGTGGAGAACTGTTCTGCAGTGCTGTCCATTGATCCAGTAGTTGGAGCTATAGCAGCTGGGAATGCTGTCGTCTTGAAACCATCAGAGTTAGCTCCAGCTTCATCATCATTGCTTGCAAAACTGTTTGCAAAGTATTTGGATAATTCTTCAATAAGGGTTGTTGAGGGCGCTGTAGCTGAAACAACAGCTTTACTAGAGCAAAAATGGGACAAAATAATGTATACAGGTTCGTACATGCAGCTTTTCCCAAATTGATTCCGGAGCTAGTTTTGATTTCCCAAATTGATTCCGGAGCTAGTTTTGATGTTTTGAATTCCTGCTTTCAATGCTCTCAGTCACACCCTATAATAATAATAATTGCAGGAAACAGCAGAGTTGGGCGTATTGTGATGACTGCTGCTGCAAAGCACTTAACTCCTGTCATTATGGAGCTTGGGGGAAAATGTCCAGTGGTTGTTGATTCAGACATTGATTTACAGGTACGTCAGTTAAGTCTTTCTGGTTAAGTGTTATCTCTGCTTGTTCTATTGAACGTGTAATTTGTTTCCTAATGAATGTTGATAATATGTTGAGATAAATCTGTTTACTGCATGAAGGTTGCAATTAGACGAATTATCGTAGGCAAGTGGGGCTGTAACAATGGACAAGCATGCATATCCCCAGATTACATTTTAACAACCAAAGATTATGCACCAAAGCTGGTAACTCCCCATGCTTTGTTAGAATTCCCATCCCCTTCAGGATGGTTCTGTTATTCTTCCTTTCAGGCTTCAGTTTTAAAACGAATTATATGCAGGTTAATGCTTTAAAAACAGAACTCGAGGGATTTTATGGGAAGAATCAACTGGATTCGAAGGATTTGTCTCGTATCGTGAACAGTAACCATTTCTCTAGGCTATCAAAGCTACTGGATGATGAGAAGGTTTCTGGTAAAATTGTCTATGGCGGCGAAAGAGACGATGTCAATCTGTCAGTTCTTCGGAAGAATGGCTCCTTGTTTTTGTAGCTGTTACTTCGCAACATCATGAATGCTATTTGAATCGTAAATCGTATCTAAATTCTTACCGTGTGCGTGACTACAGGAGAATCGCTCCAACCATTCTGCTAGATGTTCCGAGGGATTCCTTGATCATGAATGAAGAGATATTTGGCCCCTTGCTTCCCATCCTCACGGTAAAAATCAATTATCTCGACCTGGCTATATTCCTCAACATCCTGTTATACTGCATTTGATTCATTATATAGCAGTGAAATCTCTAAAGTTAAAAAGTGACACTATGAATCTTGGAAATTTGCATCACTGGTATCCAAAATATGTCTTTCGATTGCTGAAAAACATTTGTTTACGAACAGTTGAACAATATCGACGAGAGCTTCGATGTGATAAACTCGGGAACAAAGCCGCTAGCAGCCTATATATTCACCAACAACAAGAAGCTCAAGGAAAAGTTTGTAATGTCGGTCTCTTCAGGGGGGATTGTCGTTAACGACACTACAATTCATGTACAATTTCTCTCTTTTCCCTTGTTATTTGTGGGAATCCTTCAACCTGAATTATAAACAGTATGCACTCTTTCTGATCACTATGCTTCCTCCTTCGCCCCTTTAACAGCTAGCTGTTCATACCGTGCCGTTTGGAGGTGTTGGCGAGAGTGGGATGGGGTCATACCATGGGAAGTTCTCATTTGATGCCTTCAGCCACAAGAAAGCGGTTGTCTACCGGAGTTTCACAGCTGATGCTTCCTTGAGGTACCCACCATACACAAGCTTCAAACTAAGATTGATGAAAGCTCTAATGAACGGCAGTTTCCCTGAAATTCTACGTGCACTCTTTCAAGGGTCTAAGAGTTGAAGTGGTATATGAATAAAGATCATTGTGGATAGGTTTGTTGAATGCAAGTTATAGGCAACCTCAGTACCTACAGAACCTTTTTCTAAGAATCACTGCAGATTGGTTTTACTGTTACTGTACACGTGTTCGTCTAGTAATTAAATTAAGCAAACTCGTTTCTGAGTGAGTCTGGTTTGATGCTGTTCTTCTTTAGTTTCTTCCCTCCTAGGCCTGGGAAGTACTACAAAGAGTTGTGAACCAAATGAGAAAAATTCTTCTACATCCCTACATACTCCTTAGGAATCCTTCAAAATCTACAGTTATCATAGGATACAACCAAACAGAAAATGAAATGAAATGACCAAACAGATAAGAAAGTGGAAGAAGCAAGAATTTGAATTATATATATACATTAGGATGATTTAAGTAAACATCATATCTGATTCAAGAAGAACCCTCTAAAATGCTAACAACCTGTGATCTCTGTTCTTCGGTCAATTCGGCTGGAAACTCGACCAAGAAGGTAACTTTTAGGTTCCCTCTCATGTTTACCTGTTGGGATTTAGGCATCCCCTGACCAGGGATGACCTTCTTGTAGCCAGGGGAAATGACGTCCTGGATCAGTAGGTTCATGGTCTCCCCTGTTTCGCTCATGAGAGGGATGGAGATGTCACATCCGGTGATAGCCTGCACCAGAGGGATCTCTACTGCTATCTCCAAGTCGTCCCCTTCTCGTTGAAACAGCGAGTGTCGCTTCTCGGCGATCACGAATGTCACGTCTGCCGGTTCAGCTCCCGGTCTCTCGTTCCCCATACCTTCGAATGTTATCTTGGTCCCCTTCCTCCAACCTGGCTTCACCTCGATTGATAGTATCTCCTCTTCCTTAACTATCTGCCTGCAGAACAAAAAGGCTGCAACGGTCAAATCGCGTAGCTGCTAGGGCTGCTGATGAGTCGAGCCGAGTTTTGCCCATCTTGAGCTTGGTTCGTTCGTTTGTAGTGGTAGCTCGAGCTCGGTTTGAAAAAATAATTGTTAGCTCGAGCTCGGCTCGTTTAAAAGACTTGGCTCGTTTGCGCCGCTGAACAAACCGAGTTAAATCTCGATCTGAACTCTGATAAACTTATAAAAGATTTACGATATTCTAAACTGGACTCGACTCATATAGTCTAATTAGCTATGTAATTAGTTACTAAAACGACATCATTCATCATCATATTCTTATTTTTAGATAAAATAAGAACTTTTGAACCATAACAACTCTTTAAAATCAACTAGCGAGCTACACTAATCAAGCCAACTATCGAGCCTTAGTTGAGTTGGTAATCGAAGCTGGGTCGCTAGCCAAACTCATCAAGCTCACGAGCCAGCTGAGCCGAGTCAGGGTGGGCTCGAGCTTGGCTTGTTTATTATCGAGCCGGCTAGTTTAAAATCAAGCCGAGTTTCGATCGAACTTTTTTCCGAGCTGTTCGCAAGCGGCTTGGTTCTTCAACAACCATCGTAGTAAATGAAAGTTTAAGCAAAGGAAGGGGAGCATATACCCTCTATCAGTGAGGACATCTCTAGTAACCGTGACCTTCTTGGTGCAACCATAGAACAACTCCTCGAGTGTGCACTCGAGGTTCTTCTGCACCGGCGGAGGCTTCACCTTCCGGCCAGTGGAGTTGGAGAACATGATCGGCGTAGTGCTTCGCTCACTAGGGTTCCTGGAGAACACAGGGCTTGGAGCAGTACTAGTAGCACTGGAGGCATTGCTTTTCCGGCTGACGTCTCTAGTAAGTGATGAAGCTGCTGATGCCTTGTTGGTACTAGTAGTATTAGTACTAGTGGTATTGTTCCTGGACAATGTGGATGGAGCCGTAGCAGGGGAGGAGTGATCATGATCTACGCTGCTGCTTTTTCGACCGGTGATGCATTTGTGGACGAAGGTCGACAATGGAGATATGCTACGTCTGGTGGCGCTTTTCGAAAGGGAGGAAGAAGAGGAGGAGGAGGATGTTCTTGAGGAAGGAGAAGGGCTTCTTCTGCTAGTGATTCTGGAGAGAGGGGATGTTATGGTTCGGAGGATGTCGTCTTTGGTTTTCTGCTTGAAGAAGCTGTTTGGAGTTGTTGCTGATGTGGTGCTCGGATTGTCTGGTGGGTTATACCTTAGGCTGTGGATTCCATTCATTGTGTTGATATCTACTTCTTCAACAGGTTGCTGCAACCCCTCAAAACAAACACACACCAAACAGAGATGGAAGGACACAGAAAGCATGTACGTTAGTAAACAACTAAACATTGTTCTTCATTGCAATGCATGCATGAATGGGAACTTATAACATTGACGGCCTGGCTCAGGCCAGCAGTTCGATACCAATAGAATCAAAATATAACGTAAAACGAGTTAAGAATGAGAAATGTTGCAATGCACAGTGCAGCCCAGATGATCATCGATCGTTCAACCTCGTATAGTTCTCTTCCTTACTATCACATAATAATAATATTAAAAACATGTTCGACGTTAAAAACAAATACAAATGCATGAATGACGAACTTACCCTTTGGAATTCAACTCTACTATCCTGTAGATCACATTTAGACGTAGAAGAAGGAGATGATGATTTGGGGGGAGAAAAGGAAAAACTCGTAATACGATTTAATCTCGCAATAACATGACCGTAAATCCTTAAGAAATCCTTAATTTTCAAAGGCCTCGTCTTGGCCGGAATATTTGTCTTCTTCTTGTTAACCTTATGATAATAATGTTCATTGCAATCAACATTAGACGTGGAACCAATGCGATGATGCTGAGAATGACGATGATTGTGATCTTCTTCTACCATGAGAAAAAAATGGGGGAAAAGACGAGAGAGGGACAATGGAAATTAAGTCACAAAGGCAAGAAAGACAGAAAGCAAACAAATAATTAAACAAGGGAGAGCCTCACATTAACCAAATCACAATTGAAACCCATCCTAAATACGAAGATTTTGTGAGTTTGTTCCCTTCTGTTTTGTTTTGTTTTTGTCAGGGTGGTTTGTATGTGGTTATCTTTCTTTTTATTAGTCAATTTAGTTATTTGGGTTCGTGAACAACAATTATATCGTAATTTGACATGTTGGATTGAGATTTAACTGTAAAAGTTGAACATATTTATTGGGAAGGTAATCGGACAGTAAACTTCTTAATTAGCTTTGGTCATAAATTATTTAATAGGGTTCATTCAATTTCTACTTGTGATCTTAGTCATCTATATATTTTGTATGATTTGTTTATATTTTCTAATCTCGTTCGATTATTAATGAAAAATAGGAGTTAATACTCCTGAGTTTTACAACAACAAAAAAACAATTATATAACGTAGGGATACTTTCGTTTTGCAAATAGATCCATATGGTGTAATTATTCGACCTTTTAGGATTGGTGGGATTCGGGCCGGGTCGAGCTAATCAAACTGAGTTTTCGGACCTAACTTGAGGTTAGTGCTCTGGTAACTATTTGTAATCTACGTTACATTAATTTATGTCCAGTGTTAAATTTTGTAATTCTGCCAAATCTCCACAAAAAATTAAACAAATCACTATGTCAACGATCAACACACCATTTTATGGTCATGCCACTCTCTACCATATTACCTTTCGTATCTTAATCGATTAAACTCACTCAACCAACCTGACTTCACCCAACCAATTTATGTCACACTGAAACCATCTAACTTAACATATTTGGGTTTGGGTTGGGTCAATCGAGTTAGGTTAAGTTAGACTAGTTGGATGTGTTAGATCTAAGATAGAACATGTGACATAAATGTGGGTGGTGATGTATCCAAAATAGTGGGTTGGCATGGTGATTTGCTAAGTTTTTGGAGGTAGGTTTGACATAATAACTGCATTATTATAATTGAAATAGATTAGTAGTACGTAGGGACAAGGGCTGCTTATGAATCGAGTCGAGTCAAATTTTATTGTGCTCAAGCTTGGCTTGTTACATTTTAGACGAGCTCGTATTTGAGTTGGCTTATTGAGTCGACTAATGAGCTATATACTCGAGTTAGTATTTGAGTTGGCTCTCGAGCTCGAGCTCGAGCCAGCTGGCAAGCCTATCGAGTCGAACATACCCTGTCTCAAATTTGGCTTGTTTAAAATCGAGCCGAGTCACGAATGAATTTTTAGCAAACCGAACGCCAAACTGCTCACGAGCGACTTGGTTCGTGAACAGCTCTCCATAGGGTTACATTTTAAAGGGTGACGACCATGTTGTTACGAACCCAATAGGTTGATGACCACAACGCATATTAAGACATTCAATATGATGCGTTTGAAATTTTGAATTCAATGTGAATCTAACGAAAATAAGAATCTACGGGGAAACAGTAAAAAGTTAAAAAAAAACGAGAAAGTAATAAATTGTATAGAACACGTGGATGGCCCAAAACGGCTTACAACCCAAAAAGACCAGCTCGTACTCAATACCCTGACCGGCTGACCCTGATCATAACGCAATTGACCAACGTTTATAAAAGAATAATTTGATCTTAAGTGCAGCTAGAATATAAATACGGTCGATATGTATTGATTGACTTCCGATTGTATTACAAGTTTCTTATTTGTACAAATCACATTGATTATTGTTTAAAGACTCGAATCAAGCATTCAATGCTTCCGCACGTGTTTTTGTCAATATTTAGTGTAACTTCCTATATTTGATGAGATTTTACTATTCATCGCCAATTGATTGGATCTGAGGCTGAACCTCCTTACTTTAGGGCTCATCATTTTTAGTGATATCGTGTCGAACATTGCTTTTACTAAGGTTGTTTTAAGTTGTAACAATCGAAATTTAAGATTTGAGACGAGCTCGATGACAAACTGCATTTATGATCATCGTATGAAACCAACCAATTCGATCCGGTTACGAAAACAGTACCCAAAATCCAAAAGGCGTCCGGACGCTCCTCTGATTCCAACTCCCTCCATTTTCTTCTTCCGCTCCTCCGTTTCCCTCCCTCTCCTCTATGACCCTACGACTTCCTCCTTCAACCTTCGCTTTCTTTCTCTCACTACTTTCTCTCCTGTAATCCCGATAAACAACTACACTCCGACGCAGGATTTCCAGCTGCCTCCCCCGCTCCACGATATCTGTTGGAATCTTGGTAACTTGTTGATCGAACCTCTTTAACTTTTTTTTACAATCGCCAAAAATCCAGTGTTCTGGATACCGAAACACTGCTGTTTATCATTTTCCCCCTGTTTCCCAATCAGTTAGGTCTTAGTTAGTTTTTCTCATTTCTCTGCCTCTTCTCGTCTTCCACAGGCAGCAAGTCTTCTTCTCTCTTTTGTCGGATTCAGGTGTGGTTCTTCTTCTGCTTTCCAACTTTTTTTTTAATAGCTTGTGGTTTGATTTTGGATTGCTGCAATTGTTTTCTTAGATGGAGTGTTGGAACTGTGATTCTCAAGTTCTATTACCTTTTGTTCGCTGGTAATGTCGGTTTTCCTCCTCGCTGTGCACTTGCCTTGTTTGTATCAGCAGCAGATGATCAAGCTTTTCCCGGAAAATCCGGTTTGTGCGAATGCTTGGAGTTAGAATACATTCTGTAGATGGATTAGAGTGTTTGTATCAATGCTTGGAGTTTGTCTAGCTTCTTTAATTGGATTTAGTGGTTTACAAACGGGTAGTGAGTTTCTATTATATTATCGAGCTGGTGATAGGTTGGGTCATGCACATTCTGGAATTCTCATGTCCCGTCTCCTTGACGACGTCTGAAGTACTCTTTTTGTTTTCTGTGCTTCTGTAGGTGGCCTAATGGTTTCTGTTTGCTTTGACCTACGTTCTTCTTGTTAGCTACTTGCTGTATCTATGTTCAGCACGGAATCTGTCAGCTTAAGTTACATTTTGGCTTGAGTGAAAATCTATTTCTCTTTGTTATGGTTATGTACATTGTCGAACAAGTCTTGAATATTTCGTTGTCCAATGCATTTGAAGTTTTTCCCTGAGGTTGCTGTGCTCTCCTTGATTTGTAGTGGATATGGGTTTTTATTTGGGGGCAGATTTGTTGTTTTTGTGCTTTTCAGGCAAGGAAAATAGTAGGATGAGCAGGCCAACTACACGCAGCAAAAATAAAAGGCACAGATCGGGTGAAAATGTTAATATCACCAGTGAAATATTGAGGTACAAAGGCACATTTGCTCCTTTTCTACTGTTTAAAATGATGAATAAAACTGTTGATGTATCTTTTCTGTATTACTTTTGTGTGTGTGGCTTGTGTAGGAAAATTCATGCAACTGGAGAATTAACCACTGAAAATGTAAATCAGCTCTATATGATCTTGAAACCTGTCTGCCAAGGCTGCCGTGTGAATACCAAGGATAACCCCAATTGCTTCTGTGGGTTGATTCCAGCTCAAAGCGGGAGTCGGAAGTCCGGGTTATGGCAGAAAACGACAGATATCCTTGAAGCACTTGGATCTGATCCATCTGATGATCTTCGTGCTGATGACTCTCCAGCCGGTCTCACAAACTTGGGTGCAACATGCTATGCTAATAGCATACTTCAATTTCTGTATATGAATACTGCATTTAGAGATGGTCTTTTCTCAGTTGAGCCGGAGGTCTTGAAGCAACAACCAGTACTCAATGAAATTGCTCGGCTTTTTGCACGTTTGCATGCCAGTAAAATGGCTTTTATTGATTCTGCTCCATTCGTAAAGACTCTGGAGTTGGACAATGGGGTGCAGCAGGATAGCCACGAGTTTCTTACATTACTTCTTTCCTTGCTTGAACGTTGTCTTAGCCATTCTAGCATCTCCAAGACAAAATCAATCGTACAAGATCTTTTCCGTGGAAGTGTGTCCCATGAAACAAAGTAAGAATATGTTATTTATGATTGTGTTCTGTCCTTTTCAATTGTGGTTTATGGGCTTCCCTTCGGTTCATTATCTTGTTCTGGCAACAATCGGTTATACCCAATGATTTGTTGTGGGATCTTTTAAGAGGCACAACTGAACTTGGCAACTGCTTACACTTACCTTCAGCTCGTTGTTAAGTTCACTGTCGTAACGTACACTACTCATGTTCATGCTAGTCCTGAAGTAGCATTCCTATGGGGCCTCTAATCTCCCCCTTATGTGTAAATTCTTAATTCTGTGGTTGAATAATTAAATCCTGTTATTTATCAGTTTCCTGATTTTTTTCCTTGCTATTTAGTACAAGTCCAATTCTGCAGAACTTCTAATGTCTTGTCCAGAGGGGTAGACAGTTGTCTGAGAGGTATTTGCATAGTTAGGTTCTTTTGAGACATTTGCAGAAGATAGCAAGTACTTTAGTTCTTGGATAGGTATGCTAAGTGTCTTCTTTTAGCAGTGTACTATCCATGAGCTTACCTCCTACATCGACATGGTGTCTACATACTCATTTAATATCTTCATTTGGTGCATCTAGTTTGTGTCTTCTTCTTTTGAAGAAAACTTAAGTGTCTTCTTTTTGGCAAGGGGCATCAAAATAGGCCTCCGTATGTATCAAAAGATACATGTAGTTTAAGATTTTGCTGTATTGCCCTCTGGTTTGGGCTTCATGTTTGAGAAATTCCATTATTTGCGTTGAACGCAGGTGCTCAAAGTGTAGTAATGTTTCTGAAGCTTCTTCAAAAATGGAAGACTTTTATGAGCTGGAGTTGAATGTTAAAGGCATGAAAAGCTTGAAGGATAGTTTGGATGACTACCTTAGTGTGGAGGACCTTGACGGTGATAACCAGTATTTCTGCAGTTCGTGTAACATGAGAGTTGATGCTACACGTAGCATCAAGTTGAGAACACTACCTGCTGTCTTGAATTTTCAGCTTAAGCGTTGCATCTTCCTCCCGAAGGTAATGCTCCATGTGCTTATATCATTTATGTTAGCTGATCGGTAGAGATTTGAATGATGACCTCAAATATGGAGATGTAGTTACATGACCAATACACACAATGACACAAGGCTTTCCCAATCTTGTCCCCCCTTTTCCCCCTTGATGAAGTGAAGATATTATGTGTTTGTGACAGAATGTTAGGTTCTATGTTACTATGCTACCATTTCTTCTTTTATTCATCAAATCTCATCCTAATATCTTTTGAGAGTACTGCCTTACCCTGTAGTGTCATGTGTATTTATAATTAGAATTATGCTCGGGGGAGTATGTTCCCTTAACCATGTTTTTGTTTCCTTGTGTTACTGGATAAAAATTTATTGTTTACCGAGTTTAAAAGTTCTATATATTTTCTGCTTTTGAATCTTTGTAAATGAATATGGATAAAATTTAATGCAATTTGCTCTTATGACAAAAGAGCTTCTTGTATATAATGGATTTGAGCATTCTCTATCTGTTGGTTTTCTGTCTATAGACCACCACAAAAAAGAAAATTACATCTGCATTTGGGTTCCCTGAAGAACTTGATATGGGACAGAGGCTTTGTGAACCGTCTCAGAATGATTGGATCTATAACTTGTCGGCTGTGTTGATCCACAAAGGGTCTGCTGTGAACAGTGGCCATTACATTGCACATATCAAGGATGAAAATACTGGACAGTGGTGGGAGTTTGATGATGAAAGTGTCTCAAATTTGGGTCATCATCCCTTTGGAGAAAGCTCTTCACGTTCCACTGCTGAAATTCTTCCTAGTAAAGTGAATGGAGGACTTGAATTGGGTTCAAATGGAAGTCACTTAGACGCTCAATTGCCTCAACCTTCAGACTCTGATTCTTCCAGTAATGCCAAGACGTTTTCATCAAGTGATGCATATATGCTGATGTATACTCTTAGGTCTCTACGTAATGCTGATGATAAAACATGTAGGATTAGGGGTGTCAGTAGTGTGGAACTGAAAGGTCAAGGTAGCTCTTCGCATGATGACTTCTTGCCATCTCATCTTTCTGAAGATATTCAGGAACAGAATGCATCATATGTTAATGCTTGCCAAACGTTCAAAGAAAAAAAGGAAGCTGAGATGCTTCATGTTACTGAGCGAAGACAAGAGGTGAGATCAATTCTTTCTGAAGCTCCTGTTCAATCATTGGGAGAACCTTTTTGCTGGATTTCTACAGACTGGCTTCACCATTGGGCTGATGACTTCACTGCACCGTAAGGACAAGCTTTCTTCTATTTTTCCCGTGTTCGCTATTTCTCCACTCATATGTTTGATGTGCTGGTTGTATCCATAGCTGTCTCTTTTCCTCCAATGGTGGGGATCAGCTTGGTATCCTTTTTGCTGTTTTCTCCTTTTGGTGCTAGTTTCTCTAAGGAGGTTTGTTCAATAATGCAGTCCCTTGGATAACACATCCATTCTTTGCTTGCATGGAAAGGTCCCTGTTTCAAAGGTTAGCTCAATGAAACGGTTGTCTTGTGAAGCTTGGGCCAAGTTGTTGTCTAAGGTATGTGAAAATCTGTTATTGCTTATTTTATCGAAATCCTGAATTTGTGAAAACGACACATTGAAATTCATGGAACTGCATGTCTGCATGTTTGAAGTGACAGCTTTTTCTTGCAAGTTTGAGTGTTTATTCTCGTCTCCATTTATTCATACAGTATATCTCATTATTTTTCTATGGCGTTCTTCTCTTTTGGCTTCTGTTACCATTTAACATATTGATTTCACATTTTCACTAATGATCTGTATAATTCTTGTCACGTTACAGTATGGTGGAGGGCCAACACTTACGAATGAGGACTACTGCAAAGCATGCCTTCTTGATGGTGCCAAAACTTTGGTGTCTGTTGATAGCTACCGGGATAGGAGAAAACTAATGAAGGAGCTTGCAGCTGATGTTCTAGCTGGCAAGATATTGGATGATGAAACATATTATTATGTATCAAAATCATGGTATGAAATCTATATTTATCTTCGGGTGGAACATCCCTGCTTTGGGACAAAATGTAAAATGAACACATGCATAAAAACTTCTAGGCTTTCAGAACTCTGGTTTGTTTTGATTCTGTTATTTCTGTAGCATCTTTTATTAATTATTGTTAATTCATATTTTGCTGTATATTTTGTGCTAGACTGCCATGATTTGAATCAGCTTGATACTTGTAGGCTGCATCAGTGGATTAAAAGGAAAAACCTCGATGCCCCTAGTGAAGCTGATGCAGGACCAACTGGTTCGATTACATGTCCTCATGGCCACCTACTTCCTGACCAAGCTCCTGGTGCCAAACGATTGCTGGTTCCAAGGAATCTGTGGGACTTCTTCTGTGAAGATGCCTTGCACGTTAAACCTGATGATCCAAGTGGTTGTATCTGTTTCCCCTTTGGTTCGGATCAGTGTCCTGAATGTGGTGATGAGCTTTCTGAAGTTGCCTGCCTGGAAGATTCACTTAGGTGAATTAAATGATTTCAGAGCTGGATTAGTAGATATTGCTATAATTTTCTGACCATCAAGGCTGTGATGCAGGGCTGTTAAACATAAACAGAGACAAAATCACGAGAAGTTGGTTAATGGAAAAAATATTCCCCTTTCTTTAGGCAGCAAGTACTATTTGGTGCCTTCTTCATGGTTAATGACATGGAGACATTACATATCTGCAAGTGGCAAGAATATTTCTTCATCTCCACAGCCTGAAGCTCTTAATGTCGTGATTGATTCACTGAGGTGTGAAAAGGTGATTTCAATTCCTCCTTCAATTTCTTTTGTATTTCCCATGATTAATAATGATTGCTATACAGTTTACTCAATTGCAATGATAATTTCTGGATGTCAAAATCTGGAGTTGCGTGCAGTGAACCTTTTTATTCCGAGTATGAACATAACACACATATTTTTAGGCTACGTTAGATATTCTAGAAATCTGTAGAATTACCTTTTTACCTATCCATGCGAGGAATTTATGCAACTTCTTTTCTAACTATGATTTCACTTCCCCCCTACACCTAAATTGTCCATTTTATCAATTGGCTCTTCTTCTGACGACCAATGCTCCTCTACCCTTTTCATTCTTGTTTCTAGCTCATATGTAATAAGATGTCCGCTCATATTCAAAGTTAGCAAGAGTTGCTTGCTAGCATAAAACTGGCTCTAAACAACATTTATGGATGATAAATTATATGATGGATGGTGTTAGTATGTTGAATTCCGTTTTTATTTGTTTCTCATCCAGTTCAGTAGTTGGTTCTAAGTAAGTTGTTATTTTTCTTTTTGTTACAGCATTCTCTACTTCTAGAGAGACCTCCTGTCCTGGTTTCTAAACGTGGCGCACTTGTCCAGAGATGTTCAAATGTAAGCATTGTCACCGCACTTAAGTAAAGCATATATTTGGTTGACCATTTATGATTTCATTCTTGACTTAGTGATTAATTAAATCTGTCGAAGATTTGTAAATGTAGTAGTAAGAACGGCAGTGGGTATTTTAGTTACTTGGCCTTTTTGGATTTTTCATTATTGTAGCATTCTTCACATGGTAATTCTTACAGCAGAAAGGATACTGATCTTTTATCCATTTATCACCTTTTTATCAATCTTATCAGCTGTCTTAGTCAAGAATAAATTGACTTTAGGAGTTCACTGTTTTCATGCTCTAATCTGCTGTGTTCTTCCTCAATTTCCTTCGTTTGGTTCTAGACAGAACAGTTGACGATAATTCCTGAGAGTGATTGGTCCGCCTTTTGTCAAGAGTGGGGTGGTGACATGGATAAAGGCATATCTGCAATAATTGAGCCCAACAATTCTGCAGAACAGAATGTTCCTGGAAGAAGCGACGATATGCTGATATCTGACGAGCACTTGAATTCTCAAGATGAGGCGAATACTGGGGCTGTGACAAAACCACCTGTTATTAAAACATTTCCCGAGGTATTTGGAATCTTTTCTCCTTTGATTTTGGATTTCCAGAACAGAGTATTCCCAATGTTACAGTATGAAATGTTCTGTGCTGTCCGTTTCTGATAAGTTGCTAGTTGGTCTATTAGGTTTGTGAGGTCTGCATAGGTGAAAAAGAAAGTTGCGAGTTGATGGAAAAACTGAACTACCTGAATGCGGAGATATATGTGTCTCTTGTACGTGGCAAGCAAGCTCCAAAATCAATTATGGAAGCGTCTGATGCTCCTTTTGAGCCAGATCGGAGGGCATCAAAACGCACTAGAAAGGGCAGCAATGGGAATACTGTAAATTTCAAAGTTTCTGGTTCCATGTCAGTGTACCAGTTGAAGATGATGATATGGGAGTCTCTAGGGGTAAGGAAAATGGATGTTGCCTCTAGTAACCGAAGTTATACTTTGTTTTCCTATTTGACATATTCTGACACTCCATTCATAAAAAAGACTTCCCTTTGATTTTTTTATTATGACTTATAACTCCTCCAACTCCAATGCTAATACCTTGCAACTGTTAGTATATTTTTTTTCAATCGTAAGCATCACATTTTGGATTGAAATACGCAGGTTGTTAAGGAGAACCAAATTCTCCATAAAGGCTCCAAGATACTTGATGAAGAGACTGCTACTTTAGCAGACCTCAACATATTTCCCGGCGATCGGCTTTGGGTGCAGGACTCTGAAATCCACGAGCATAGGGATATTGCCGGTAACTCTTTCATGTTTGCTTAACCACACTAAAAGAATTCCCTAGTGCAGTCTAAATAACGTCATAAGTTAACTTGTGTTAGGATTCTCTATAGTCGTTATTCTCCTATAGAGGTTTCTAGCTAACAAGTAACATCAGCCAGCGCTCTAGCAATTTCTTTATTTCATCTTTTGACAAAGCTCGACTCCTGTGGTAGATTTATGGTTTGCTAAGTTGTTGAAAGAAACAGAGGGGTGGAGGGTCTTGTTTTTTTTTATTAGAACAAGCTCACACCTTTCTAGCATACCATTTTTTCTGTTATCAAATTAAATATGTGCTGCGGTGCAAATGTTTAGAGTTAGATTTATTGCTTCGAACTTTGATAATCATGATGCATTCAACAAAACCGATCATTTTTGCATGTTGCTGGAAGAAAACAAGAGTTAGTTTAAAGCAGCATTTCCAATTGCTCAGTCGTGGTGTAGGTAACTGTTTTTTAAGCAAGTGCAAAAATTTAAAAATACTAAAGAAATGATGTCGTGCTACCACAGATGAGCTCGTTGACGAGAAAATGGAGGCAATGAATGGGGAGAGGGGGTTTCGGGGAACACTCTTGACGTCTGGTATTTCATCACAAGTAGTTTAGGGGAATGAGAGTTGTTTGTCTCCTATCTCACCAAACTGTTGTGGATATGCACCTGAACCTTGAGCCCAGATGTCAGAGGTGAGAACTTTGCGTCTTCTAAGTTAAGCTTCTAATCGCTTGTTTCCCTGTTTACTGAATAAATCCTACATCACGGTAGAGAATCGGCCAGCGATTGCTTGTCTAATAATAGCACGCTGAAAATGCCTCTTTGCATCTCATAATTGAACCATAATTGTCTACTGCTGTTTGACTTTGGCAGAAATGGTGGTGGCTGTTTTTGGGGGGGTTGGTGAATTTTGAGGAGGCGGCTCTTTCCATTGCTAAAAAAGACGACAGAAAAAAGGTGTAGAGTTTTGCGGTGTGTAGCTTACTATTTTCCCTCTCGTTTTCCTTGGTGGCGGGCGTTGTAAGCATGAAAATGCTTATTGGTATGTATGTGACATCCAGGAACTTGAATGAAAAATGTTAGGACGGTGTTGTGTTCCCTGAGCTCAGAATCCTTTCTCAATCATAAGTTTCTTTAATCTGGTTCAATTCAAAATCGAGGATGGCTCACGAATCGAGTTGAACTTCACTCTGCTCAAACTCGGCTTGTTAATTCTTAGCATAGTTTGAGTTGGAACTAAAATAATAAAATTTTATCTTGGAGTGTGCTCGAGCTTGACTCGTTAGCTACCATATATGAGCCAAACGTGAGCTCAACTTATATTCGCTCGGTACAACCACCATGAGAGTCTAATTTGGAATTTAAAAATTGTACGCTAAAAACATAAGTTTCCACTTGTGATTTATGATATATGGTATTTGAGGCAAACACATATTGCATTATAGAGTCTACTAACGAACCATATTATTGAGTTAGTATTGGAGTCGGCTCTCGAGTTCGAGCTCCAACAAGCTCGCGAGCCTATCGAGTTGAACATACCGAGACTACCGTTTGACTCGTTTAAAATGGAACCGAATCACGAATGAATTTGGTCCGAGCCGTTGAATTGTGAGCGGCTTGTAAAAAGCAAATGGAAGCAGCGATTGAAGTAACAGCGGTTGTACGGTTAAACAGCGAGAAACAATAAGAATTGGCTCCCACAGTAAAATTCCGTTTGTCAGTTTGTGTACTGCAACATGGTTTACTATTGAAGTTGACCGACTTGCTATTGTTTCATTTTTCATCAGTGGGATGATGCTATAGGGACGGGTACAGGAAAATCCTAATTTCAGCAAAGCTCAAACGGGTGGGGGTTGGTGAGTCAGATCCACCTGCGACGCGTGTTGTGGTGGGCTCCTCGAAACCAGCGATCCCAGTTTTCATTTGTTGGTCCTCTGCTCCTGTTTGTTCCATTCATTTCAATAGAGATTTATTAACAACAATGGCAGGGGGATGAGAATTGAGAGATTAGGGTTGTTAGTTCTTACGAAGGGAGGAGAGGGTCAGGGATGGATTCCACACTCGTCACCAATCTGCACAGTTTGTTATTATTCATGATTCAATATTGTGAAGCAAGCAAGAAAGACGAGAACTAATAATAGTAACAATGCCGGCTTACTCTGGGCAGACAGCAGAGCAGCCGCCCATGCTTTCCAGCTGATCCAGTTCTTCCTGTCAATCAAACCCAGAAAATAAGATTGGAAATATGAACAGATCAGATCTTCAAGTTTTGAGAGAGACCTGGGTGGATTGGATTTGAAGTTGAAGAATGGAGAGGGAAGCAGCCATCCGATGCTTGCCGAAGTAGCCATTGTTGGTCGTTGGAGTAGTAGGAGTTGTAGGGTGAGGAGAAGAAGAAATTGAATTGGTGCTCCTCCTTGACATCACTGTACGAGTAGTAATTGTTGACTCTTCTTCTTCTTCTTCTTCTTCCTCTTGCTGTTGTTGTTGTTGAACTTGATCTTCTTCATATGAAGATCTGGTTTCTAAGAGCTGGTCATCACCAACCACGCTGCTATTTCCATCCTCCATTCTCATCCAGGAGTGCTGCCTTCTTCTTCTTCTTCTTCTTCTTCTTGCTTGATTGATATGGATGAGGAGGAAATAGAGAATGGCCGCGGTTTGGTTATATGGATGTGTCAGAAACAGCGAGATCAATTATTATCTAATGTTTGGTTTGGTTTGACTGCATATAGAATAGGCGAATGGATAGAGGTGAAGGTTACTTAAAGTATGAAAAAGTAATGAGACGGTGGAGAGGCCATATTGGGGTGGTTTGGTGTGGCTGGTATTTAATATATTTTTGTATTTTGGAGTTTGAATATTATGATATTTGGAAATACGAATATTATAATTTTTGAAGAGTATTGAATATCACCTCTAACCATTGACGAGATTATTTTTTTTTATGATCTCCTGTAAAGGCAATATAATTATTTTGAGATTGTCATTATTACATCTTTAATCTATATTTTTTTTTCATCCGATGTATTTTTTTTATATAGGGAGAACAAAATTGATGGGATTGCCTTTTCTTTTATTTTACTTAATTTTTATATTCTATAAAGTTTTTGAATCTCATAAATTTATATTTTATAGTTTTTTATTTGGCCACATATTTTAGAGGGTTGTTGTAGGTTGTTAGATTTCAATCCTCGTATAATATTGATCTCGTCAGCGACTGCATTTGAAGCCTTGACGGTGTAGAAGATGATCGATAAAGAAAGCAAACTGCGATAGAGGTTGAACATACTAAATGAGAGACCACGATGATTTATAAATTTTTTTGTCAGCTCTCTTTTTTAATTTCGATCAAACAATAATTTTTTTATTTTCTCTCCTCAATATCGATATCATTTAATAACATGATATTCGAGATATCGACCTATATCATATTTAAACTACAGTACAATACAAAATAAATATAAAAAAACCCAGAAATCCAACCCAAAAAGGCAAGTCAAACCAAAACTTGGTCAAAACTCCAAATAACAAAAGGGGATGTAGTCTGTCAGTCAGTCTCAGTCCCTGCCTCCTCTAAACTCCAGTGGACGGTAACAACAGACTGAAATCTTTGTGAGGAAATACAATTTTATTAGCATTTTTAATGGTAAGCTGGTAAGTGATAAAGTATTAAATTTAAATATTAGACTTAGTATTTTAGCATTTTGAATAGTATTTCTGTTTTAATGGTGGGTAATAAAACATTAAATTAAAGTATCAAATTTTAAAGTTTTGAAATGTTATTAAAATTGATTTTGTTTTCATTATTTTTATATTTAAGTATAATTATGTTAATTTTGTAGGGCTTACATTCTCATGAGCTTATAAATAGTATTTTTTATATTATAAAATGTACATCTTAATAAGAAACTTTCTTTCTTTTTACTTAATTTTAGAGCACATTATCGTTGTCTGTTTCATAGCCTATTATTTTTCATCGAATTAGTATTTGGATTTGAAAAACCTAGGTTATACTGCATCTCATTAAATATACAGTGGTTATTTTATCAAGTATTGGTTTTGATATGAAATTATTTTCTCTGTGTTTGTGATTGATCAAGGTTGGTGTTTTTTTGGGTGTGACATGGAGAATAACAAAACAAGTAAAGAGTAGAGGGCTTTAGCCTTCTGATAAGTCTGGAGGGCCTTTTGTGTTTGTAAAACTCTGAACGAGCATCGATGTGTTTTTGTGATGATATTTCTTGTCAGTTCGGTCCGCTTCCAACAACAATCTTACTTCTCCAGGAGAGTGAGGGAGCCATATCTCTCCATCTCCTTCGTGTGACCTGACTTTGCTAAAAAACCGGTCACAAAGTTTTCTTCTTGTTTAACGTGGTTAACATGACAATGTCGCATGGTTCCCACAAGGTGTCTAATGTCACCAAGCAAAGCCTCAAGCGGATGATCTGCAATACTTTTATCCTTAATCAGTTGGATTGCTAATAATGAGTCTGACTCCACCACCACTTGATTATACCCGAGCATTTTCACCCATGATATTCCTTCATGTATTGCTTGTAATTCCACGTGAAGAATCGATTGTGATCCAATACGGTTTATCAAGCCAATAATCAACCGTCCATCCTCATCTCGCAAAACTCCGCCCATTGCGCTGCTAGATTCCGATTCAATCACGCTGCCATCGACATTAAGCTTAACCCACCCAATCTGCAAGGGGGACCAGCCAATCATTTAGACCTCCCTAGTCATCGGAGCGTTGCTTTTGAGCGAGAGGAGCTCTCCCGCAAAGGATGCCGCAACAATCCAAAAAACTCAGTCCGGCCATTCCTCCAGGTCGTGACAAACTTGATTTCTGAACTTCCATATATTCCAAACAAGAGATATAAACCAGTCACACCACCTCAACTCTCGAACGGCGGAATTACGCTGAGTCACAATGTTCTGAACTAGCCGCTGACGAATATCCTGAGTAAAGAAATCTCGCACTTCACTGGGCACTATACTTTCCCATCTTCCGCGAACTTGAGGGCAATCTCGAAGCGCGTGTAAAATATCTTCGAACCCTTCACCACATCTAGGACAGTTATTGGTGACTGGCACATGGCGGTATGCTAGAAAGGCCCGAGTCGGCAGGCTTTCTTTCAAGATCAACCACAAAAGAAAGCTCGTTCGTCTGGGTATTCGGAGCTTTCAAATCCAGCTCCGTAAGTTCTCTCCACCATGTATCTCGTTAATGGTATTAAACATTGTCCAGTAAGCAGAGCTAGGAGTGTAGCAACCTCTCACATTTGGCTGCCAAATCAGTCTGTCCTCCATCGGAGTATGAATTGAAAGCGGAATATTGAGAATGAGAGCCTGTAAAGTTGATTAACTAATTAAACCAGTAATAGTGTATGATTGTTTTGGGAATGTTTTTAGTAATCAATTATTAACTAAAAATGTAAATTAAAGGAAAAAATGTAAAAGAATGAGTTTTAAATATGGAATGAAGGTTGCTCGGATTCGAATTCACTAAAACTAGCAATGAATGGATGAACAACAAATTATCTCAATTATTCAGGTTATAATGGTTTGGCAATTTCCTATAGTAGTTTTAGATCACTCTCGCGCCTCTAAACATCTATTCAGTTTAACCATAGACTCCTCTCTCGAGCTAATCTACACCTAAGCAAAACACACTAAAGGTGTTCGATGAAATGTCACAACAATAAATGATGCAAACAACCTAAACGATTCGTTCCTCTCTCGAGCTAACGAATAATCTAGAGTTCTTCCTAAGCGACCTATCAATCTATGTTCCTCTCGTACACACAAATCAATGCCGAAGATTCAATCAAGATGACCATACGAAATTGAATCATAAATTAGGTTTAGCAAGAACACATCATAAGTCTGAATAACCTCGATAACAAATCAAAGGGTTAAAACCCCATCATCCATACAAAAGTTAGACTAAAACTTCATCTCATCCGAACAACACGAAAGGTTTAGCTACTCATGGTTCGGGAAACAATAAGGGAAGAAGAAAGGAGAATAACCCGGAAAGAAAACATGTTTCTTCAAGAAATCTCCGTCTTGTCGCCGATCTTCGATCCTTCTCCAATCGTTGATGTTCTCTCGCTTCAATCGATCTCTGGAACTCTTTATCTCTATAAGAACTCGAAAATATGTCTGAAATAAAGTTCGTCTCGTCAAAAGGGCTGCTTGAGCTATTTATATCCTCTCTTCCAAATCGGAGAAGCAAAGCAATTTGAAAACCCGTCTCAAGGTGGAACACACCGTGTCCTTTAAGGACACGCCTTGTTCCTTAAAGAACACGGGCGTGTTCTTACCAACATAAGCTTTTGGGTCACTTTCCAGAGAAAAGGACACGGCCGTGTTCTTACGGATACGTCGTGTTCCTCTTCAGCCTCAACAAATTTTCGTCCCAAACAACTTAAATTGTTCGACTTAATTTCCGTTTGTCCACAAACGCCGTACAACACTTGAAAATGCATAAAAACATATTAAATAACGTAATACGGCCTCGAGGGGCAGGAGAACTAAGCATGTGCTCAAAATCCTAAATTTGAGTACATTTCGACACACAAAAATATAGTTTATAACGAAAAAAGTGTGTTAAAAATACAACACATCGAAGTTCAAAAAGGTCTTAAGCGAAGAGTAAGAACTTTAGTAAGAATTTTAATAACACATTACAAAGAGAGATTGGTCGAAATTGAAAAAGAGTTTCCGGGTGAGCAACCTTGGGAATAACGACAAGTGAAACACGCGCCACCCGAACATCAAAGGAACCGACAGTCATGGCATCCCTATATAAGTTTGAGTCCTTCAATTCGATTACGTTTCCGGCGAACTCGAGTCGTGGTATGAAAGAATGATGTGCATCTATCCCCATCGACAAGCCAGTCCAACCGGGCTTTTTGACGCCAGAGCATTTCATCCATGTAAGAACATTATTAAATTCATCGCTCAACTCTCGATGCAAGCACCAAGTAGCTTCGGTGGGTCTACCAGAGAGCTCTCTCTCAACTCCGTTGAGACGACCAAGTACGTGAGCTTTGTGTTGAAAGATATAGCCAATTCTAGTCCTATTCCAAGTAGTCGAGGCTGCTTGTACCTCTCCCAACAGATCTGGCCTATCAAGTTGATGCCCTACACATGTAGTTTGTATTAATTCAGTGAATTCAGTTTCCTCATACCACATTGCTTCAAATCGAAATGGGCGTCTTTTCGGTGCCCTCCTGAGTCCCCTAGTGAGAAGTAAGATGGGGTGATGGTCCAAGTGTGTTCGTGGAAGATGAATTAGCCCGGCCTCCGGGTAAGAATTCCTCCATTGATAGTTGGCCACTCCTCGATCGAGTCTCTGTTATAGTATGCCAAACCGTGGATCCTTTCGGAACCAAGTAAATCGCGGTCCCTTAAACTCCAGATCAATTAGGCCGCAATTGTTCAAATGGTTCTGGAGAGAAAAATTTCGTTTGATTCCAATCACTCGAACCCCCTTGTCTTTCTGATGGTCCCAAGATCTCATTAAGGTCCCCAAGTGCCAAGGAAGGGAGTTTCTCTCGGCAAATTCACATAGCTGGTCCTAAAGTATCTGACGTCTACTCTGCATCGGACTGGCATAGATGGCCGAAAGCACCCAAGGATCCTTTCCATCAACCTCCACCAGCACATGAATAACTTGAGCCGTTGACGCAAGCACCGTCAGCTTAAAGGTGTTATCTTCCCACATGATCCAATTCCTCCCATTCTGCCTTCAACTTCAGCAGTAACGTAATTAGTGTATCCCAGGCTTCGAATCACTTCTTCCGCTCTTCCCACATCAACTTTCGTTTCCAACACAATTGCAATATCCACTTTATGCATGCGCCTCAGTTCCTTCAAGTTACGGTGGCACCGCCTACTACCGGCGCCTCTAATATTCCAGCAAAGTATTTTAAGGTCCATTAAAACAGAAATAAAGAAATTTTAAATGGCAATCTCATTCGAGGGAAAAACCCTAACTCTTATTCAAAAGAAAATCAAACTCTTATTCGAAAGAGAAATTCAACGATTTAAAGGAAAAATTCCTAACTCTCATTAAAAAAAAAACTAAACTCTAGAGAAAAATTCAACAACCCATAACTGATCAGTTGGTGTTTATTTTAGTTGTCGTTTTTCTACTACAATCAGTTTCATTTGAAAATTTATTTTTTATATATATTATACTCAATTTCAAGGACTTTGGAGCTTTAGCTCAAAATAAAGTTGGAGATATTTGCATAATGCTATTTGGTCTCATTTGTTATATTATTGATTTATTGTTTTGTCATTTTAATCATTTCTTTATACCTTGATTATATCTCTTTATTAATTATTATCCTCTCATAAGAATTTATTATTTTATCAGTGCATTATTGCACAAATATGTTCTAGCTTCATAAAATTATTTGATTCACATGAATTTCAAGAAAATGTTGAAAAGTGATGATTATGTATTTTTTCCCTTTATTAGGTTTTTATTCCATCAGGTTTTTCTAATAAGATTTTGGTGAAACATATTTTTATTTAATGGTCATCCAAAAGGAATGTTATATAAATATTGATTATCAATGACTATTGATTATATTGATGTATACATTATATGCATAAATTCGAAGAGTTGAAATGATCGTCAAACAAGGCTCTATTTATATAAACTTTTGGGGAAGTCCATATGAAGATTCTCAATCGATATCATCATCAGGAGGAGTCGATACGCGATGTACTCTTTTTCCCTTAATCATGTCTTTCCCCCACTGGATTTTCTTGATAAGGTTTTTAATGAGGCGGCCTCAAAAGTATATTTGATGAATGATGTATAGTTTTAACTAATGATCATTCAAGGGGGACTGTTATAAATATTAATATTATGGATTATGAATGTCCATTGTGTACTTCTATATAAATGCTCATCATTGTTTCTCATTTCTCCATTTAAGTGTAATTACATAGTCATGTAAGATTTGTATCTTAAACCTATAAATAATGCTCTAAACATTATAAGAGAGGCACCTCAATAAAAAAACATTCTCCTCCTCATACTCTTGTCTTCTTGTCTTCTTCGTTCTTAATTTTATAACAATATTTGAAAAATAAAATTTTTTATATAAAAATTATCTAAATTGAAATTAAATTAAAAAGTTACAACGAAAAAAAATGATGGGAAAAACGAAAAAATCATAAATCCCAAAACCCTTTTTGTGAATATATATCATTAAATCAGTGAGCTAAAATTTATACTTTACCTACTTACTAAATTTGATACTCAATTTTAAATTTTATATCACTTTAGCGTCAAATTTGATGGTCTTATGCTTCATGGATACAAAACTCGTCGTCAACATGTTAAATGGGCTAATCTCAACCCACAACGGTTGCTCCCAGCCAACCTACCCAACACAATTCCGCGAAGAGGCTGGTAGCCCAGCCCAAAGTATATGATATTATCGTCGCCGAAATCAGCCTTCACTCACCGCCGGCAAAGTTCCAAAACTTACCTGCGTGCGTCGCTTCTCTATCACCACACTCAAAACTTCCATAGTCAAGTCTTTCAAAGTCGAAGCAGAACCCAGGTCAAAACGTAGAAAGGATTCTCAGTAGTTGCTGCACTACCCGAAAGTGGTAAGAGGACAGTAATTCAAAGCTAAATCTTCCTCGTCTGCTTCATCTTCAGTCGGAAAGAGAGTCGAGCATGGAGAACCAGCTACCCTCGTCCGTCCATGCCACCGTGTTCAAAGAATCGGAGTCACTGGAAGGAAAATCCCATAAGATCCAAGGTTACGACTTCAACCTAGGAGTCGATTACCCTCAGCTTCTCAAATCAATGCTCTCAACTGGCTTCCAAGCTTCCAATCTCGGCGACGCTATTTCAGTCGTTAATCAGATGGTCTGGTTTTCACCCTCTTCTTCTCTCAACTTTAATCGCTCTTCCGATTCCTTTCTTCTTTCGCTTAATTTTATTGTGTTTGAAATTGAAGTTAGACTGGAGTCTTGCTGATGAGGCCGTTGCTGACGATTGCAACGACGGGGAGAAAGACCCTGCTTACAGAGGGTCTGTGAGGTGCAAAATCTTCTTGGGTTTCACTTCTAATCTAATTTCGTCCGGTGTTAGAGATACAGTTCGCTACCTCGTCCAGCATCACATGGTGAGTGCTTATGAATAATTTAAAAACCAATTTGATCTCGTTCATGACATGATATGATACGTTTAAGAGCCTATGATCCTGGTAACTTCCAATCCATGCACTTGACTTACTGAACCCGTGCAAACCTCAGGTCTTCTGAGAGCTTCTGTTTGCGGGTGTGGGTCGATGAATAATATAACAGTCGATTGGAACCTTCTCCCAACATAAAGAGTTATTGGGATGCAACCCATTCATGACAGTATGCACTAGTCATGTTTGCGCTTGGGGGCATAGGATGAACCAACTGGCTTTCTATAGCTGTTATTTCCGATTTGAGGGAAAAAAAGTAAGTATGATTTTGAACTATTTGTTGCAGGTTGATGTGGTGGTAACTACTGCAGGTGGGATAGAGGAAGATCTGATCAAATGTCTGGCCCCAACTTACAGGGGAGACTTCTCTCTGCCTGGATCCCAGCTACGAGCAAAGGGGTTGAATCGCATTGGCAACTTGTTAGTTCCTAATGATAACTACTGCAAATTTGAGGACTGGATTATTCCCATTTTCGACCAGATGTTGCAAGAACAAACTGAAAATGTATGCCTTCCTTGTTGTTGTTTAATTTGGCTTTTCTCCATTAGCTTAACTCTTAATGTGATATATCGCCGCTCTTTTCTTTCTTGTTGTTTCTCTAGAATACTCTATGGACACCATCAAAGCTAATTGCAAGACTGGGGAAAGAGATTGACTGTGAAAGTTCGTATCTTTACTGGGCCTACAAGGTTAGTTTTCACCACACTGTATTTTAAGCATGAAGCATTACAAGCTTGTGATGTAGAAGTACGAGAGAACTTATCCATAGGTTTGAACTTTGTTCTTTTGTTTCCTTGTTTCGTTTTTCTACTCTGCAGAATGACATTCCAGTGTTCTGTCCTGGATTAACTGATGGTTCTCTTGGGGACATGCTGTACTTTCATTCCTTCCGTAATCCAGGCTTGATTGTAGACATAGTTCAAGGCGAGTGAATGATTCCTGATTCCACTTTTGTTGCTTTTGTAGTGATTATTTTGTGGTTGTGAAGATTAATAATGCAATTTGTTGAACAGATATCAGAGCCACGAATGGTGAGGCTGTTCATGCCACTCCTAGAAAAACCGGGATTATTATTCTTGGAGGGGGGCTCCCTAAGCATCACATATGCAATGCAAATATGATGCGTAACGGTGCAGATTATGCGGTTTTCATCAATACAGCGCAAGAATTCGACGGGAGCGATTCTGGAGCTCAGCCTGATGAAGCTGTTTCGTGGGGGAAAATACGAGGCTCCGCTAAAACTGTGAAGGTATTTTCTTTATATCTTGGTTTTGTTCTTCTGATGAGATTCGCTACAAGTCCAGTGATCTGATAATTCTGGGGCTTTCTCTATTACTAGACGATTTTGAGTTTGTTTCCACTTTCTTGATTTTGAATTAAGGTACATTGTGATGCAACAATCGCATTCCCCCTGCTGGTTGCTGAGACATTTGCGACGAGGCAAAATAAAGCATCAAGGTGAAGACTTTAATGAAGAAGATGAATTTGGATTGAAACCCAATCTTGCTAGCAGTACTATTATTGAGCTGTGAGTCGGGGAATGCTGAAGTTTCTGATTCTGCTTGTCTGCTGGATGTGTAACTTGAAGAATATTACATTAGAATAGAAGCTGGGATCCAAAGAGTGACTAGATTATTCAAGGCGTAACATACAAATTTTCTGGCTGGAAACCATGATTCTTTGAGTTTTGCAATTGAGTTTATTGGTGTTGAGTGATGTGATGGTTGCAATTAGGCGTCTTGCCGATCAAGATTTTCTTGTTCCTGTGATGATTTTATCGTTCTTAGACAATAGAAGAAGTGGAAATTTTTGTTTGTTTTGGACTCCGTTGGCCAAGTGATAATCTTAGCCAATGTTTGGAGGAGGGATGAGTGTTTTGTCTGGATAGAATACAAGAATGAATGCAAGGGAGTTATGTGGAGGTGGGATCGGTTATGTGTGCGGAAGGAACAACCGAGGTATGAGTTCCGAAACCCCTATTGGTTCAACTGGTAATGCTTGATAGACAAGGTTGAAAGTTTCTTTCCAATCAAGAATCTTCAAAGCTGAATACGGCCTTCAAGGAGATTTCTTGTCGGTTGAGTAAGGACACAATTCGAGCTATATTTAGAAGAGCATCTCGTCATCACTGAACATTGTTAGGAACGAGTGTAGGTGGAGAGTAGGAGTTTGCCAAAACATGTGTATAGAAAATATGCAAAATGTGTAAAATCTTTGTGCACAATTCATGAAGTCTGTTGATCTTCCATTTCATTTTAGGAACTCTAGTGAGCATTATGTTCTTTTCTGAAAGGTATGTGACCATCTTAAACGTTTACCACATTTTACGCAGTCATGGAAATTTGACTCGACTGGACGGGGAGACAGTCATAGAAGCTGGAACAGATAACGGCGGATGGCGGCCGGACATATGCTGTGCCGGTGGTTTCCCGTTCCGTCGCCGTTTATTGCCGCGACCCGTCTTAATATCGCCACTAAATTGTTGGCAACTACTCCTCCTCCTATTACGCCGTCCTCTTCCATCCGCCGAATAGATACTAGAGGCTTGGCTACGTCCGCCGCCACTGTTACTACTTCCAGTACCAGCAGCGACGACGCCAAGAAAAGGAGGAGAAAGGAGAAGGAAAGGAAGAAAGCGGCGGCGGAAGCAGCTGCGAAGAACAAAAAGGAGAAGAGAAGGACTCGTTCCGATAAAGAGCACGTTTCTTCACTCGATTTCTACAGCAATTACCAAGACCATGTCCCGGTCATGCTTCGTGAAGTTATCGACGTCTTCTCCTCTTTGCCTCTTCGATCCTTCGTCGATTGTACACTTGGCGCCGCCGGCCATTCCTCCGCCGTCCGTACTCTTCTTATCCTATACTTCGTCCGATTTGATTTCCGTTCTGTTATTATACATTTCGATTGGAATTAACAGATAATTAAAGCGCATCCTGGATTGGAGCATTACATAGGAATGGATGTTGATCCTGAAGCTCACGCCAAAGCTCGATCTCACATTGATTCTCTATTGCTTTCTGATTCTCATTCTAAACTGAAAGCACACACGTTGATTACGAACTTCAAACGTATTAAATCAGCCATCGGGGAGGCTGATGGAAACCTAATAGAGTCCGGAGTCGATGCAATCTTGATGGACCTTGGAATGTCGTCAATGCAGGTAGGTAGTCAAGCAACTCCGGACTATCCAACTACTAATCTGTACCAGGAGCTGACTTACTCTTGTTTGCAGGTGAACAATCCTGAAAGAGGGTTCAGTGTTATGGCTGATGGACCTCTTGATATGCGGATGGATCCTCGGGTACTTGTTTCGGCAGGCCTTTACTAGGAGTTAATAGTTCACATATCAATGATTTGTTGTGCTTGTTCTTCCTACCACTGTTAACAAAGCGTTCATTCCTTCAAAAAGTTGTTCTTTGCTGTAACGCCTTTCAATCTGTATACTTATTTCCAGTCCTCTTCTTCTCAGTTCAATATGTTAGTGTCATTCTTTCTTTCTCAGCATTCTTTGATGGCCTTGTTCGTTTCGAGAAATCCTTTACAGTTCACAACGCTTGGGTTTTAGGTTGAGTTTTGACGTCTGTATCTTACTTTATTTAAATGACCAGGTGGAGTGTTCATGATCCTAGACATGGCTGGTTTCTACTGTCATACAAGTCAATCGTCTATCGGTTTTAACTTGCTGGTTTTCACTGTCTTATAATTTAATCTTCTATATGGCAGGCAAGTCTGAAAGCAGAAGACATTCTAAATTACTGGCCTGATGCAGAAGTTGGCCGGGTTCTGCGTGACTATGGAGAAGAAAGCAACTGGCGAACTCTTCAGAATAAGATTGTTCTAGCTCGTGTAAGTGGTGGCATACATTCCACTGCTGAACTGATTGATCTCATTCGTGGTGTGACTCGTGGGACAAGGGGTAATTCTTCTCGACCATGTTTTTTTTTCCACTTCAATTACCTTAATGTTAGAAAGAAGTAAAACTAGTTGGCACCCGTCATTTTTCGCCCTAAAAAATCACTTGATTATCGGCACAGATTCGAGTTGTGGAAAATCCTGCATCGGTGTTTGCACTGATCAAATAAGTTTGTTTCCAAAAATGATGCAGGCGGAAGGCCAGGTTGGATAAAGACAGCTACGCGTGTGTTCCAAGCTCTGAGAATTGCTGTTAATGATGAGCTTAATACACTGGAAAAGTCCCTTAAGGACTGCTTTGGGTGCCTTTCCCCTGGGGGAAGACTTGCTGTCATATCTTTTCATAGTTTGGAGGACAGGATTGTGAAACAAACGTTTCTCAGCATCATAGAAACTGCTGGTGGGAGTGATTGGGGGGATACTGACAGAGACGATGATGGTACCAGAAGGGATTTTAGAAAGACAAGTGATGATTGTGAAGCAAGAGAAACATGGATTAGACAAATAGTACGAGGCCAAAACGGATCGATTCTTACGAAGAGGCCTATAACACCTTCAGAAGAAGAAGAAAGATTGAATCGACGATGCAGGAGTGCCAAACTTCGGGTGATTGAGAAAGCCCGGTGACATTAAAATTTGCTGCAAGCAATGATGGTAGATTACTAATTTATTAGAGCCTTGGGCAATCCACATGTTTTCTAAGATGATAGCGGACTTAACTTCGCTTTGCAAGTTCACTTCAAACAGCGTCGGAGTTTACAATCTGGACTACAAATCTGCAGTTCACAACTGAAGCGGTGAATATGGAGTCTGGAAGCAGAAACGTCGCCTTTGGTGATAAAGATAAAGTGGGTGGAAGAAGAGTTGGAAGAGTACATATGCTTAATTGATTGCATGCTTCTAGTTTTCCAGCCTTCTTGTTCTTGTAAACTCTTACCAAACACTTCCTGGTGTATTTTTTTAATAATATGAGTGGCGAACTATCCTAGTTGCTCGGTATTCAAGATACCATCAGACTCCCATTTTCGTTCACATTCACTGTCAAACTAACAGAGATCATAGGTTTCTTTTTGTTCTAGATACCTACACATGCAAGAAGAGACGTGGAACACCTAGAACCCGGTGGAATAGTTCGTGTTCTTAAGATTGGTAGGAGAGTTGCATGGAGGGAGGTTAACAAGTTCCTTCCTTCCAAAAGCCATTTTCAAGGATCAAAATGAAACCCAATAAAGCTTGAAGTACTTCACAACAACCTCTCACACAGGATGACATAACCACCATATTTCACAACACTGTTCAACTTTATTTAAACAAAACATTAACAGGAAACTGTCTTAAACCCAAAGTAACATCTCTCAAAAAACAAATCAACAGTCTCAAACACAAATCCAAGAAATCAAAAGCCACCACGGAGAGGGAGAACAAGGTGCAGAGTGGACTCTTTCTGAATGTTATAATCTGCCAGAGTCCGACCGTCTTCCAGCTGCTTGCCCGCAAAAGATCAGCCTCTGCTGGTCCGGAGGAATCCCTTCCTTGCCCTGTATCTTCGCCGTCACATTATCAATGGTGTCCGAGCTCTCCACTTCAAGAGTGATGGCCTTCCATGTAAGCGTCTTCACAAAAATCTGCACTCCACCTCGCAGACAGAGAACCAAATGGAGAGTTGACTCCTTTTGGATATTGTAGTCGGCAAAGAGTCCGACCATCTTCCAGCTGCTTCCCTGCAAATATCAGCCTCTGCTCATCAGGCGGAATCCTTGTCTTGTATTTTCGCCTTCACATTATCAATGCTGTCAGAACTCTCCACTTCCAAAGTAATTGTCTTGCCCGTAAGGTCTTCACGAAAATCTGCATTCCACCTCGCAGACGGAGAACCAAATGGAGAGTCGACTCCTTTTGGTTATTGTAATCAGCAAGGGTCCTTGTAATCAGCAAGGGTCCTGCCATCTTCAAGCTGCTTCCCTGCAAATATCAGCCTTTGCCGATCAGGAGGAATCCCTTCCTTATCTTGATTTTGGCTTTCACATTGTCGATTGTGTCAGAACTCTCCACCTCCAAAGGGATTGTCTTGCCCATAAGGGTCTTCACGAAGATCTGCATACCACCACGCAGACGAAGGACCAAATGAAGAGTGGATTCCTTCTGTATGTTGTAATCAACAAGAGTCCTGCCATCTTCAAGCTGCTTCCCTGCAAATATCAGCCTTTGCTGGTCCGGAGGGACCCCCTCCTTGTCCTGAATTTTTTCCTTCACATTATCAAGGGTGTCGGAGCTTTCCACTTCCAGAGTGATAGTCTTTCCAGTGAAAGTCTTTACAAAGATTTGCATTCCACCACGAAGACGAAGCACCAGATGCAAGGTGGACTCCTTTTAGATGTTGCAATCGGCAAGGGTACGGCCGTCTTCTAATTGTTTGCCCGCAAAGATGAGCCTTTGCTGGTCAGGCGGGATGCCCTCCTTGTCCTGAATCTTGGGTTTGACATTATCAATAGTGTCGGAACTTTCAACCTCCAAGGTGATTGTCTTGCCGGTTAGAGTCTTGACGAAGATTTGCATCCCACCCCTGAGACGAAGGACCAGATGCAAGGTGGATTCCTTCTGGATGTTATAGTCGGCCAGGGTTCGACCATCTTCAAGCTGCTTCCCAGCAAAGATCAGCCTCTGGTGATCAGGTGGGATGCCTTCCTTGTCCTGAATTTTGGCTTTAACGTTGTCAATGGTGTCCTAGCTTTCAACCTCCAAGGTGATTGTCTTTCCAGTGAGGGTCTTGACAAAGATTTGCATCCCACCGCAAAGACGAAGCACTAAATGCAAGGTGGACTCGTTTTGGATGTTGTAATCCGCAAGGGTACGGCCGTCTTCTATTTGTATCGATAAAAATTATACCTGGTGATGAAGGTGCAGTATTCAGTAGAATGTCTATAATGGATTAATAATGGAGATCTGTTCTTCCATGGCCCATGCATGCAGGCAGACAACGTTGTAGATACAATATTCCCGTTACAGCCATTGATATAATTTTTAGATCTTTACGAAATCATATTTAGAGTCGTGGAAGATTTGTAAAACCGGTTACAGAATAATTCAATGATTTAATTTTCCTCGTGTTATGTCGTTATTATATCAGTATATCGCAAATTTAATATCCGTAGTCGTTCAATTTAAAATCTGTTACGGTTAACCCAAGTTCATCCCATATATGGATTGAGCTTAAATTTTAACTGATATAGTGCATTTTAACCAATTTCATAACCGATTGACGTTAACCTAACTCAACAAAAATCGAGTTTCAAATAATCACACTTCATAAACTAGTTGAATAATTAAATTGCAATTAAGTAAAAGTTTGGGAGTTAAGAAAAAAGTAGTTTGGTGAAAGAAATGGCCATTGTTGAAATGAACAGTGGGCACTGTAGGGTGCGCGGCGCGACACACTGTAAATCTCGATAATTGTTATTTTTTGTGATTTAAGTTTTAACTTGACTGTTTATTCGTAATTTTCAATTTAATCATATTTATACAAAATTCCCAAACAATTAATAACGTCACATAAACTACATGGCTTTCTATTTGAGATAAGTTATTTTTTAATAAAAATAAATCGATCCAAATTTGTTTAATTTTACATTACGTTGTATGCAAACAAATGCCACGTACTCGATGAATATGCACTCTTTAGAGCGATCTATTCATCAATAAATATACTCAAACATTCAACATCGCATACTCGAGTCAATCTCGCTCCCTCAAGGACCGAGACATCAATTATTTGCTAAGAAACATAGGCGGCTAGGAAAGATGTGGAGTGAGCATTTGGAGTGCTCCTAATGGCGGAATCAGGACCCTTGAGATCCTGAGCGAATATCAAGTTTAAAAGTTAACTAATATAAAAAGTCAATTATGGTAATATTTTTTATTAATAATAATAAAATCAAAAGCATAATCACAATTGAATATATGTATTGAGTTGGATTTTGATTCAATATTTGTATATTAAGTAATCTATTGTCGAATTCATTACTTTTTACCTAATACAAAGGTACAATAATATACGAGAAATACATTTGTTATACTTTTTAGTTGAACCAAATTTGAATGTGCCACCGGCAAAAAAATTTCTTCTAAATTTGATTAATTTGAATTAGATTTATGATTATTACTAACTAATAGATTGCTATAAGTTTAAATTTGATACGTTATTATCTATTAAAGAGTTTGAGCTCAAATTAAAATGTTCTTATCTAATGAGTGAGTTTTAAATAATGGTTCAACAGTGCGCAAGTTTAGAAATAAATTTTGAAGTACAATGGGCGAAACACATAAATTTTACATAGGAATTCTGCGCTTTGGGACGAGGGACCTTGGGCGATGGCTTGGGTTTGCCCAACCCCGGTTCCGCCATTGAGTGCTCCAATCACAATTCGCCATAGTTAGTAATCTGTTACGAATATGGTGTAAGAAGACAATCAAAGAAATAATGAGAGCATGTGTAATCATACATAACATGATTGTAGAAGATGAGCAAGATTCATGTATTTGTTAGTTTGATTACACTAACGATGGAGTGAATTTTACCGTATCCATGCCTACAATTTCTCAAACCCCGTCTTCCAAAGTATGAAGGGTATCTTTGATATCATTTGAGAAGCCGTGATAGGTTCAAAAACAATCAACTTCAAACAGATTTAGTTGAAGAGATTTGAAGTCGGTTTGGAGGGGAGGAAGATGACCAATCATCTAGTTTATTTCTTATTTTCTATTTTTTTTGTATTTTTATGTAATTTTAATTATTTTTAATAATTATGTGGTCATATTTTATATTAACATTGCCTAATTTTTATTTTTATATTCATTCGATAAGTGTGATTTCAATTATTATTGATTTTAGAAGTATTGTGAGTGGAAGCCAAAATAGGTTGAAATTCAGCTGAAGCCAATCATTGCAAGCCACATCATTTAATGAAAAAACCGGAGCCGTAAAGTATACTTTCGTATGCTTTAGGCTCGCAGGGGTAGTTTGGGTATGATGGTGGAAATGCTAAGGAGAGAGATAAATGATGTCATATTTAATTAATAAACAAATTTAATATACAAACGTAATTTTGGAAACTATGAACGTATATATGAAATAGTTAGTGTTAATTATATGAAATCCGTTGCCTGAAGACATTGAGAAAATATGCCACTGGCTGCTCAATTAATCATTTTCAGCTAGTTTCAAACGTATTGACTGCTGTTCTCCTAGAGTGCTGCTCAATTAATCATTTCTTTGTAAAATGGTTCGTAACTAAATGTTGATGAAATTCGTTTTGCTGTTGATGCTGTACAGGTATTGCTGAAATGAAGAACCGAAAAGGATTGGCTTTAGTGGATATAGTAAGACAAGTAACAATGTTAGCCATAATGCATTATATGAACTAGCTGTTTCTTTTCACAGAAAAATGTATGTTTTCAGGATTAAGATGCCATCAGATGTACGGGTGAAATTGATACACGATATGGCTGGCATAGAGTATGTGTTCTGCTCATCGGTTCGGCCTTTATGCTGTTGTGTAGAATGTGCGCTTCTTAAACAAGTTCATTTAATGCCGAACTCATTCAGATTAGGCATGACATACCTTCAATCTGGAAGGAATCCTAAATTCTTTAGTTCAGGATGTATTCGAGTAAGAGTAGGCAGTCTGGTGTCATTTTGCTATACGCAACTCGTTGCTCGTAGGTTTTGATCCATCTGGGGGAAACTGTGCAGGTACAGTTTGAGTTTTGGGTGCAATGACAAATTGCAGCTTGGCACAGTTTCTGCTTCTTTCACCGGAGCTCGTCTTGCTGCCGCTGCAAAGTAAAATAACAATCTTCTGACTGAAAATCTCAGCTCGTTTAGGTAATGTAAGAATGTTGAGCAGCTGAATTTGCCCGCTTGTTGTTAACTAATGAGTATGTCTTAGTTATTCATGGCAAAAGAGTGGCCATGTTTTCTTGTGACACTGAATCTCTTCAGTATGCCATATAGCCATAACTCAGAGTAAGCCAATTCATAGCTGCACTTCAACTTCCCTCTTCGTTAACTCTTTCAGCTCCTTCACATGTTTCCTAGTGTTAAGTTTTGAAGTTTATGTTGAGTGAACAAGGTTCCACTTCAGTGTTTACCTTATGTGTGATTAGCACATATGTTACTTATAAGTTATAACAAACAACGTCAAAGAGAACCCATCAACAATGGAGATGCAAACGGACAACAAGTTTGGTACAAGTAACTGTCAGTACACATCAACAATGCAGTGGTTTTGTGGTGTAGTTGGTTATCACGTCAGTCTAACACACTGAAGGTCTCCGGTTCGAACCCGGGCGAAGCCAAAAAAAAGTTCCATTTTGGGTGGTAGTGTATGAATTTTGTATGAGGACCGATTGGTAGGATGTTTGTTTTGGTCTGTAAATTTCACCACCTCTCGTGATTTTTTCTTATTCACAAAAGAAAAATACATAAGAGACCATTTATGTTTTTAATTGGTTTCACATAGACCATTTAAGTTTTATTTTTCATTAGATATCATCTACTTTGTACGAAACAATTCTATCCTAATCAGCGACCACATCACATTTTTTTATTAATTTAATAAAACACAAGTTGTCATGTAAGAAAAATACTCGAACCGTTTAATTTTATTGATTTAACCAGCTCTTTAACTGATTAATTGGTTAGCTGATTTAAATATTGAAATTAAAGAAGAAAGTTATTTAACAAATAAAATTTTGCTGCAAATCTTTTTTGAGAATCCATCAAGCAATTTCAATTCTTCTTTTACCATTTTTCATGAACACCAATCTATTTTGTCATTATGAATGAAGCTAACGAAGAGGAAGGTCTTATGCGTATGGTTCCGAAATACCGTATATCTAATCATTAATTTGAATTTCCAACTTGATTTCCCTGTCAATTGCCAAAAAATTCTTTAAAATTGTTTGATTTCTTAATCTGTAGGGGCCACTGATACATTTACAATGACCATGCATTATAAGGGTCAAGTAGGATTCATACCAAACAAAGGGTTGTGTTACTCAAACGGCAAAGTAGGATTTTGGGATTGGATAGATTCTGATTGCTATGAGTTCCTTGCTTCCTTGAATTTCTTAGAGAAACGAGTTTTCGTAAATGTCGAAAATTTCCGAGTTGCTTGTGGATCGGAGAGTTGATGGAAAGGGATTAAATGAGTTGGTTGAGTTGACATTTGATCTTGAAGTTTTCAACATGGCTGTAGATGTGATGAAGAAGAAAAACTATTGTGAGGTGTATTTCATTAACAAGGAAGAGTTGAGGATGGCTAAACTACATGTTGAATCACAGCAGTTGGGAAGTAATGCTCAGATTGATGATGGTGATGCTGCCAAAAATGTAAGAATCAGAAACAGAAACTAACCAGGAGTTACATGACTCGGAGAATGAAGCTTCTGGATATGATAATGTGGAAGATGATGGTCAAGTTCAAAGACAACCATTCCGAATAGATACTGAGTACATGAGAGGTATAGAAAGCGATTGTATGGATTCTGATGGTGATTTGAAGTCTATATACTCTACTGATGAAGAAAGATAAAGGAACGTCCAAAATTTAAACAGTTTGATGTTATTACGGAGATGAATAATCGTAAATTTTGCATAGGACAATTATTCCCCGTCTTCAAGACATTCAAGGAGGCAGTTCAGAACTATTCAATTTTGAACATGCATTCTGTCAAGTTCGGCCATAGTGATACCACGCGAGTCCAAGTTGTTTGCAGACCTCCTTGCAAGCTCAATATCTAGGCTGCAAAGTCCAATGATGGCAAGGCAATCCAAATTCGGACTTGCGTAATGAAGCATGAGGGTTGTATCCTGACATTTGAAAATAAGTTTGGTGACTATCACTATATTGCAAAGCAATATCAATAAATATTACTGTCTGGTCCAAAATTGAGCATCGGTGTAATTCAACAACTTGTGAAAAGAGATTTTCATTGGAATATCTCAAAAGCCAAGGCTTGGCATGTGAAGAATGTAGAGGTAGTGCAGAGGAGCAGTACACGAAACTGCGTAAATATTGTGGTGAATTACGGAGGTCGAACATTGGTTCGCCAGTTTTTGTTGAGACTAATGATGATGGAGTGTTTAAGAGGGTTTATTGTTGCCTAGCAGCTTGTAGAGATGGCTTCGTAGCTGGTTGTCGTAAGGTTGTTTTTCTAGATGGTCGCTTTCTGAAAACCTTGCATGGTGGGCAACTACTTTCAGCAGTCGGAATTGACAGTAATGATGGTATCTTTCCAATTGCATACGCTGTAGTTGGAGTTGAGAATGAGGACAACTGGACTTGGTTTTTACAGTATCTTTGTAGGGATCTTGGCGTTGAGGAGAGTACCGACGGATGGAAGTTCATGTCTGATAAGCAAAAGGTAAGCTAGAGACTTCAGACTTGATTTGTTTTGGTGCATTTTCTATTTTCAGAAGTTTTTTACATCTTCTTTTTCTTCCTTGACACCAATAAGATGGCACACGTTTCATCTAAGCTATTACATTTTTTCTTGTAGGGTTGCTTAATGCATTAAGTATGGTGGTACCATATTGATAGCACGATATTTCGTTGACGAATTAACCCCATCTTGACCTCTTTGTTAACCTAGTTTGACCTTGTTTTGGCCCTCCAATGTGATTGGTCGGGAGAAACAAGAGTTTTTTGTAGCGTTGTCTTAAACGGATCTAATTGGTTCGTTCAACCCGCTTTCTCATGATTTATATGAGCTTGCGGGTATTCGTTGGATAGATGACGACGAGACGTTTTCTGCGAGATCGATCAGAGCTCAAACAAAGGTCGGGCGAGGGAGAAAAGTGCAATTGAAGAACGAAAGGCCCGGATGGAAAAGAGGCAACACGGCGTGTGGATCCACACACCGTGTGTGTGCTGCAGGCAGGAGTATATAACTTCATTTTTGAAGATAGATGGGATATTCTTGGCCTTCTAATTGACCAAACCTCCATTTTCTCCCAACTCAAATCTAGTCTGAAATTTCATATCATCCATCATCAATTGGAGGATTTGAAGACCAAATTGAAGCACTTTGAGAAATTTGGAGATAAGATTGGAGCATCCTCACCTTCTTGCATCACTTGCAAGATGGAGTTTGTTCCTTCTTTTTCCTTAGCTAGTATAACCATTATGAGTGGCTAGACTCTTAGTTGTTTGATTAAGGTATTGCTATGTACTAGGATGATTCCCTCACTTTAAGGGGTTGGATACATGTTGGACATGAATTATGATACATGAGAATGTTTGGATTGTGGTTTTTACAACTTAGAATGTGCTATGGCTTGTTCTAGGTCAAATGTACTCTTTCAGTTACTTAGTTGTGCTTGAATTGAGTAGGAGTATAATCCAAGATTGAAGTAAGGTGTGTATGGATCAAGCACACACCTCAATTCAACCTTTAGTGTGAGAATTCTCTTAGTGGCATTTTATCGAACACCTTGAGTGCATTCTGGTAATCACTTAGGTAATAACAACTTAGGTGATTGAAATGTTAGGGGGTGTCAAATAGTGACTTAGCACCCTTTTCAAGTGTTTGTGATGCCATTAAGAGTCTTTTAGCACCTAAGCATTTTGTCGAACACTTGGTGTTCACTACCAATTGGCTTGATCTCTTAACCAATTGGTAGTGGTATTCCAATTCGAGACCTTGAATTGGACTCCTACGAATGTTTAGAGGGTGATCAAACTATATACCTTGCCCAATGTGTCCAATCTTCTTGTGAATCGGATTTGAGTGCAAAAACAACATCGGAAGACTAGCGACCCTCCTCTCCTTGTGTTCCACATCTTTACTCTCTTGTTTGCTTAGTTCGTTAGCTTAAACTAGTTCGAGTTATTTTTGTGAATGATAGGTACTTAGTGGATAACCTAGAGAACTAGCATTTTGAATCTTTATGAGTTTAAACCGTGTCTTAAATAGTTGAGTATAGGTTTGTGATCCGTTCCTTGTAAAAAATTAACACTTGAGACCTTGCATTTGGGATTAGTTCCCTCTTCCTTGTCGATCAAATTTGTTCGGTTCTTTTTCTAAAGGATCACATATGCCGAACATCGATGTTGTGTTTGACATTTGTGGACAAATTTGCAAAGAGCGCTTGGAGGTAACCAAAAAACTAAAGATCCTTCTTGGAATGCAGCCAGATCTACTTATCAAGCTGAGTTTAAGCCATTTACTTGGTTGGACGATAAGCCATTGTCCCAGTGGACTAGTTGCGAGTTCCAGAGTTTCTGTAAGTCGGATGTACTTCTAAACAACCACTGTGAATCATGGAATAAATGCATATTAGAGGTCAGGTGCAAACATGCACTACCAAGCAATTCCGAATGGAGCGATGAGCTCTGAGGTTAGATTTGCTGACAAACAAATGGTTGTTGATTTAGTTAATCGTACATGTACTCGTCGGAGATGGGACTTAACCGGAATCCCATGTTGTCATGCCGTGAGCTGTATCTACTTCTTACATCAATATCCTGAAAGCTATGTGGACAGTTGTTATGAGGTGGCTACGTACATTGTTGCTTATGGATTCAATGTGAGCCCCATGGTAGGACATGAATCGTTGTTGGTTTGCTCTGTATTAGATAGTTTAATCTAATATTTTATGAACGACTAATGATAGGGAAGCAATCAGATTCAGCATTCTCAGCCAGATAGTGCACATTGAGGACGAACTGAATAAAATGCTGCATTCAACAGAGGAACGAGTTGAATCATTTGCTTGAAAGCTATGAACATTCTTCATTTATAGTCGAACATTATGTTTGAAACAATGAAACAAAAAACTTCCCATCTTTTGGATTTACCATCAATGCAAAAAGTTAAAGGTTGGCTGTGGGAGGTTTTCCTTTCATGTTTCTGGGCTCTAATTTTTGTTCTACTGTTTGGTTATGTCAGTGACCAAAGATCTTCTGCAGTAACACATAACCAAATGGGTATTGCTTATTTATCCAAAAGTAACACAAATTTGTGTGCAGTAAAAAATGTTGGATTCCTGTACATATATAAATACTTATTTACATATTTTCCTAAAAACACAGCAAAATTAAGCTGCGTTTCCTGCACTGTCAAAGCCAAAAACAATTTGTGTAGATTAGTAAAAAAAGGTGTTTACTTTTACAAGATGTGGTGGATTTCTAAACATTCACCTTTCAAGAAAGTTTACCTCGCTTCGTTAGTTTTGTGAATCTGAAAACCTGTTGGCCCAAAGAATCTCAATTTCAAGAGTTCTGCAAGTCTCGTCCTTGGCACCTTCGTTCATAAGGGCCACCGTCCCACTGTACATTCCTTCTGAAACTACTTTATCGATTTGGAAACTCACCCTTCCCTGAGTTGTCTGAATACATCGTATGGATAACTTGTTATTCAAGTAACAAATACAGCAGCCTTTCAACACTACGATTGAACGCATGATAAAACCAATTTATGAAACAAGATCTTACCTTCCCAAATGTACTTTTGCTTTTGCATACAATATTGAGTTGCTGTCCCCTAGGCGCTATATCGAATGCCCACGTAAACGATTCATTCCACTCCGGAGAGTTAGTATTGCTTATCACCTGCAAAACCCATCACATTTCACTTTCCCTTAAACACACACCAGACAGAATGCAACCATAAGGTTAAGTTTCAAACCACTTACCTTAGTGTGTCGTTGTGGACTATTGCCGATTGTCAATTGACATAAGGCATTAGCCTGCTTCAGGTTGTTTCCACGCTTAATGGTGACGGTTAAACATCCAGGTAAACAACGCAACAGGGCGTCTGCTCTGTCAGGGGTGCCAGGTGGACATGCTTTCGACAGATTTTGCAGAACAGAAACTGCTTCAGCAGCAATCATTGCCTGAGACTTCGCTATGTCAACAGGCATTGCTATCCACGACTCCTTTAATACACACAGAGTGTCCAACGCGCATTTGCGAGCTACCTCATTGTCGGATTTGAGAGCAGTTACTAGGTGGGGAATGCATAACGTAGCTGCCTCTGAGACGTGAAGCTTAGCAAAGTTGGTGAAGACTACATTTATTGCTTTCAGAATCTGGACATTCAGAGTTCCGGCTGAGAGGAACTCTCTCTCGAGTGCAGCTGGGAAAGAAGAAAAAGTGAAGTCCTTTCTTATGCCATGTTGGTACGACCATCTCCAATAGTAAAGTGCCAAAGAAATAAAATTTGACACCAAAATTCCTCCAATGGTGAAAATCAAAGGGTCAAAGTGTTAAAAGTTTTAAATTTTTGTGTTAAATTTGACTTATTGATCTAACGATTTGTATTAGTAGAAAGGGTTTGTGTGGATTTGTGATTCTTTTTTGTTCGTTCTTTTTTGTTATAATTTTTTTATTTTAGTTTCGATTTGGAGAATTTTTATATCAAAATTCTCATCTTTCAAAAGAAAATATAACAAGATCAATTGTAATAATATATCAACTTTAAAAACTAAGTACAATGATATTTTAACAAAATTGTAAATGATCAGAGCCAAATTTAGCACTGACATCATAGGAGCGGAAACAGTTTTCGAGATATTAAAAAGTCAAATTTAACTCTTTGATTTGACACTTTAGCCCTTATTGGAAATGATGTTATATAATATGGAAATAACATGTGACCAACTAGTATCCGGAACTTTTACCTGTCAAAGATCGTACAAGCTCGGTGGAAACGTACTCCTGAAGAGTGTGATTCGAGAAGAGAAGTTTGATCAACATGGCTGCCTGAGCCGCAACATGAGCACTAGGAGATATCAGCAATTCCTGAATGACTAATATGCCCCCAGCTTCCGCAACAGCACGTCGATTCGTCCTGCTGTGCATCACAAAGTTCTGCAACGCACAAACAGACACCATTGTCATCTCTTCAGACGGTTGATCTTCGAGCAAGCTGACAAGAGCGCGGCAAGCTGAGACTGAATCACTGGATCTAGCGTGTCCTTCCTGCTGCGAAAGATCTCCAAGAGCCAGCGCGGTAAGGAGCTTGCAAGTCTCTGACGTGGTTTGCGGGTCCAATAGATATTGTGCCAACGGTGCAATTGCATACCTCATGATCTTCATCTCGCGGACTCTAACCTTGTTGAACAGAGCTTCAAGTAACCTCCCAGACATCTCTTCACAGTGATGAGACCTTAGCAGATCCAGCAAAGCATCTACAACGCCAGCCTCTGTCATTTGCTCCGCATTTGATTTATCAGCTCGTTCATGGATGAGCAAAGCATTAAGTGAAACCTGGATTGTGCTCTCAACAGTAGACTGCAACATCCGAACAAGAACCGGAAGAGAAACTTTGAAGCAATACTCGGTATTGAAACGTAGAAGATTCGACAGGATCAGAGCTGCAGCTTCCCAGAGCTCAAGAGATGGTTCGGGATCATCTTGGACGATGATCTTTGAAAGCTCGAAGATTCCTCCAGCATCAGCGACTTCCTTTGGCCAGGTGCTTGTGATTTTCTCCAACGCGCCTACTGCAGTCTCCTGAAGAGTTAAAATTCCAATTCCTGCAAGCCTGACGAGTGGGACCACTGCATCCTTTGTCATGATATCTTGCTGGAAGTGTTCCTGTGCTAGAAGATGAGAAAGCAACTCAGTTCCAACATGTTGTAGCTCTCGCGTTGGTGATTCCAGGAACGAAATCAAAGGTTCAATGGTTTGGCTTGGCGTGAGTCTTAGTGTGCTAAGGCACTGAGGCTTTTCCAAGATGTTCACAAGTGCATGCAGAGCGCTGTGCTGTCCCCATAAGGTGAAATCAGGCTGAAGCAAGAGATCAAAGAGGGGCTCTACTATCTTTGCTGCTTCCGAACTCCTCGCAATAGCACCGCTGTTTGTTAATATGCGGAACAGCTCCGAAATTGCGGAGCACAGTGGCATTGATGCATGAGGAAGTAGTTCAAGACATTTATCTAAAATACCAGCTCCCACCATATCCTGTTTGCGGTGTGCTCGATCTTTCAGCAATTTAATCAAAATAGATACACTGCCTTCGATTAGTCGATAGTCTGTTCCAGAAACTAAGCCGATGAGAAGATAAAATATTGTGTCATTTGCTGAAACGTGTTCAACAAGTTGTTCATCATCCATCAACCTCTCCAAAGCCCAAACAGCAGATTCTGCTGCTGGTATAGAAGGAGACTGCATAAGTGACACCAAGGGCTCTATGCAGTCGGGAGCAATTGGAGTTTCCCTGAACTTTTTGTTGCTAAACAGCACAAAGCAAACCTGTGCAGCACTTCCCTTTAACTCCAAGGATGAAGAAGTAGTAGACAGTATCTTGTACATAGTCTCTAGTGCATTACCATCTACGTCTAAATATAAAGCAGCTTTTGAACTATTATTATTCCCGGAAGTAAGCTTGATCAAGGTGGCAAGAGCAGATTGCTGCTCACTCTCGGATTCCGCAACATTAACCATGTCAATCAAAGGCTGAACAGCCTGGCCAGCCAGTTCACAATTCCTAATCTTCTCGGCATTGAAAAGCTCGTGAAGAGCTCTGGCAGCGCTGAATCTGGCGCCTCTATTACTCGTGTGTAATACAGCTATGAGATGGCTCAAACACCTGAGTGCCACTTCATGTCGTATGAGATCCGAGTTCTTGAACAAGACCCTCAGCAGTTCAGATATGGAAGCCTCATTTGCGTCTCTTGGGCTTGACGAGAGATACTTTGTTAATGCCTCTAGAGCACCAGCTTCAGCCATAAGCAACTTGTTTGTATCACTTCCCTCGGCAATGCGGTACAATAGGTCTACAGCAATTGAAAAAGCATGAGGCCTGTTAGAGATTGGTCGTAAGAGATCCACTAGCAAGGGTATGGCATCATGAGCAGATGCCACGCCTTGTACATCCTCTACCTCAAAGAGGCGTTGTAGTGTGCGCTGAGCTGGACTTTTCTCCAGAGAAAACTCTTCTGATAAAGTAGAAAGATTTGAACATTCAGATTCGGTGTAACCAGTAAGTGGGATCAACCCCGTCACGGCACCTGAGTTGGTAACGGAGACACATACTCCTTCACTCCCATTGCAAACAAGACTAGCAAGAGCTTGGGATGCGAAAAATCTTTCAATCATTTTGTCAGACCTTAGCAGGCAAGCAAGATAAGGCACAATCGACGTTGATGCAGGGGAGAGTGCAACTTTGGCATCCTGAAACAACACTGCCAGGAGCAAGGCACTAATCCATATTCCCTCTCTGTCCTCAGTTTCAGTCTGAGAATTCAAAGATGTATTTTGTTAGGTTCACAAACAGAATAAATAAATAAATATGTAAAACAGTTGAAAAGAAGAAATAGAAACGATTTCATCATAGTTGCAGAAGTTTCCATTTATCAATTTGTCCAGTTGAAAAATACTAGGGACATTTTCACCTAATGTCTTACGCATTTTTTCAACCTTAACATTTAACTGCAACAATTTCTGATTTATCAACAGAGAGAGTCGTCAAAATAATAATATGCTACAAACATAGAGAAATAAAACTGCACAAAGTACTAGAAAAGTATAGGACTGACCTGTGGACGGGAAGTATAATATGCAAGCTTATTGGAGAGGACCTCGAGGCCACCAGCTTCCATAGTAATGAGTTTGTTCTTGGCACGAAAGGAATTTATTATTGCTAGCAACCACAAGGCAGCAGTACCTCCCAAAAGAGTTGCTGGATCGACCATATCAATCTCTTCCCGTCTTTTACGAATCGATCTCTCATAAAATCCTATAGGACTTTGCACTTCGATTTCCAAAGACGAAAATCGAGAGTTGTGCTTTACCATATTAACTAAGTTAAATATCAGAGGTTTCAAGTATCCTGATGCATCAATTTCTTCAAGTGACTTCTGTCTGTGTTCTTTTGAAACACAAATAAGTAATGCCGTCCCACTAACTCTTACTTCTGGACTTGGTGAGGTTGTTATTCTGTTAACCAAAGAACCAACAGAGCTGGACCTTGAAATCAACATATCGCCAATCATAACAGGTTGTTCCCCACAAAGCCTGGATAATATTTCGATTGTCTTATCCTGCACCATAGGTGACCCCTTCGCCAAACAATAAACTAGAGGCTCTAATCTAGAGGGAACTTCTACAAGAGCCGCACATGGCTGATATTCTGAGTTTGCACCTTGCTTTGTCCTGGTCAACAGTGAGACAACTTCTAAACAGTCAGTGACATCAATCCCTTTCTTCTCCATGGAACTCAGGGACTCAAGTACGGAAAGAATAACAAAACGACATTGATCGCTTCCTCTAAGCACCTCACTTACTGGGAAATGCCTCAGTAAATGATTCAGGGCCTGGGATGCACTCTTTTTACCCTGTAAATTACCCTCTCCAAGGACTTTTGTCAAAGCTGAAACAACATCTTCTGCCAAGGCTTCAGCAGCAACATGAGGATCAGAGAGAATATTGGCTAGAGCAGCTACAGCAGATGTAGCACTATCAATAGGAGAAGTCTTGGCCAAATTAATGAGAGGCTTGACATCCTTGTCCACTATGTTTGTCACTTTCTTGCTAGACTTTGTCTTCTTTGGGCGGGACAAAGCGCTTAATGCTTGAGCTAGTTGTTTTACAACAGATTCGGTGTTGTTTCCGTTTAAAATCTTCTTGCAAGGATCCACAATCTCATTAGATGACAGACTGTGACATATATCTTGTCTTGTGGTAAGTAGGTCAGCAAGGATATAAGCAGCGTATTCTTGTGTTTCCCTATTTGGAGAAGTAAGAACCTGGACAAGGGATGTAATTGCTTTATTAGCTGCAGATTCAGTATGCGTTAGATCCTTCTCTGATGTTAACGTGAGGATATGACCTAGAACCTTGATGATATGAGACTTTGAGTCTATAGACTCATCTTGTAGCAAAGGTAACAACTGATTGATTGCAGCAGGATCAGCAGTTCTAACAAGCTTCAAGAGAGCCTTAACAGAGATTTCCTGGCCTTTGGGTCCACCACTTTTAAGGAGCCATATGAACGCTGACACAGCTCCAGCACTCTCAACACAGGCATAGATATCCTCACTGTGGCAACACAAGTTCCAAAGGAGAAGAGATGCATCATCCCTGGCCTTCTGAGATCCCGTCTCTAATAACTGTACCAAGGGAGGAATCCCACCAGCGGAAGTGATAGCCCACTTGCTCTCATCAACTTGATCAGTCAAGATTAACAAAAGTTGGACAGCACACTCTTGATGCTGCTCACTAGATAAGCCAAGTAATGAGATGAGCATTTGAATTCCTTCTCTCTTACCAATGGCCTCCCAAACGCTCACCTTATTCCGACATAATTTGATTAGAGATAATATTAGAGATTCATGTCCATCCCCTGTAGCCATGGTCACAAGTGTGGTGAGGTGTCTCTTCGCATCTGCATCGTCCAGCCATTTTTGTAAGTGGTCATTTCCATATAGGCTAGCCATTGCCTCAACAACGCGCTCTTGAAATAACTTAGTGTCACGAGGCTTAAGCAGTTTTATCAATATATCCTCTATCTTAGTTGCATCAAAAGGTTCTTCATCCGTAGCAGAGTCGTGCTCATAGATCGTTAAAGCAGAAGCAAGGGATCCAAGTATATCAGCAACTGGTGCAGATAGTCGAGGAGACTGTGAAAGTTGTGCGAGATGTAGTATTAAAGCAGGCATCCCTCCGTATATATTTGCCAGAGCTCGTGTAGCATGGGTCTTTAGAGCCCAACCAGATACTTCTTGTAGACCCTCTTTAGAGGGAGCAACTGCAGCACCAATGAGAAGATACACACCATTTGCATTGAGGATATCCTTTCTAGCATCTTCCGACTTACAGGTTAGAGCCTCCAAAGCCTCGGCAGCACTAGCACGGACAGAAATATCATTGTTCTGTTCCAAAAGCTCAAGCAAAGACTTAATGGTTCCAGAATCAATTACTTCGGCTACAATGTCGCTGAAGGTTAACATTAAGCTTCCCAAGAGAGAAGCAGCGTTGGACTGTGCAACACTATTATCAGAAGACAGAAGCTTGATTATTGTTTTCGCTCCTCCAGCCTCGAGTATTGTTTGCCAGTATGAATCTTTGATAACGCAAAGATTTCTCAGTGCCCCGGTCACAAAGCCCTGGACCACTTTATCCTGTTTATTCGTTCCATCAAGCTCTTCCCATAAAGTTTGTATTACACTTTCTGTCAAAAAAATCTTCATACCGATGTGATCATCTGAACGCCAGTCTGAAGAAACTTCATATATAGCTTCTGCTGCTGCCTTCCTAGCTTCAGGTGATTCTGATTTCAAAAGTGAGAGTAAAGGTGGGATACACCCACCGAGAAGTACCTTAACTCTTAAGTCACCATCTTTGCACATAACACACAGGGTTGCAGCTACATTCAGTTTGGCCCCAAGAGTACCATCCCGGAGAATTGATACGAACAATGGCATTGCATGGGCATGAGAACCGATGACAGTTCTCGCCTCCTTTTGTGCTTTGGCAATTCCTAGGACACGTGCAGTAATAAGCTCTTTTTCATGGTGAGAGGATACTTTTGCGTGCAGCTTTTCAATAAAGGTAGAAACTGTAGCCATAGCATTTTCCGGGCTTTCTTCTGCATTTGTTCCATCTGATTCTCTGTATATAAGTTTAGTTTGTAAGCAATTAAGACTAAGTAGATAAAAGCATAATCACGGGTGCTAATTAAGTTTCTTTCCTAGAGGTTGACATTCAAGATCTATGTTACTTCTGTGAGATAGATGATAACCTAGTCCGAGAAGCATCTGGAATTATTGACTGTTGCAACTTAGAGAAGAGTCTTGACATCTGAACAGAATGATGGATTCAGTACTGCCCTTAGTCACCTGATTTCAACAATCTATTGGTGTTAGTTCAAGGATTTGACAAAAATGTTGATCAATGAACCAAAATCAAATGCAACCACTGCAACAGAAAAAAAAAATGAAAACCAAGTTGTTGACGTAGTAAATTCAGATCATATATCAGCATCATTTAAGAAGAACTTCTAGCAACAGTTTGAAAGCCAGATGAATAATGTTTCCTTATTCCAGAAGTCATCGCAATCAGGGACACCAAAACATCAAGGTAAATAAGCTCTACTGTTATCAAATTTACCAATGTTCACCTACTTCCTCAATTACGAGCTTGGATTCAAAGCACGGACAATGAACGGAAGTAAGAGCTCCAAAAGCAGGCTCATAAGTGCACAAGTAATGAGATAACTGGCCTAAAGTTTTTTGAACACAATCATGAAAATGAAGAAGAAGAATCTCCATCAGAGAAAACCAAATCAACGTCACGGAGAAGAGCATCTCACCGACAATGCAAAATTGCCAGAGCAATCTTCTATTTTTCCTCCCTAAATTATGTAGTAGGAATCCAATCCATCATACGGAACCGATTCGCGTTTCTTGATTCCCGTTTCTTCTTGTTGAAAGTCTAGTTTCGTTTGCTTTTGTGTATCTAAATGAAATCAAACGTTAAAAAAAATTATCAGATCGCACACAAAGCAAATTGCAAGCTTCCCGGATGGGGGTTTCGACATTGCTAGCGACATTAAAATCAATTGGAAGGAGAAAGAAGGGCTAGTTGAGGAAAATTAGAGAGAAATTGCTATCGGTAAGAACATATTAGAGAATGCGGGATTGAAAAACTTAGAGAAAGGAGGAAGAGGAACACAATATTACACAATCCTCGTTTCGTATGGAGTATAATACACATATATATACTATATTACATATAAAATTTCCATTCTCGTACTATTGTAAAGCCGTTTAATTTTAAAATTTTCTAATTGTTGCCTAAATTTAAATGTATTACTATATTGAAACAATGCATGAAACTCTGAACATATTAATATTGTACCATACTCGTCCTGTATTTTACTAACTATAAATGAGAACAAATCCGATTGCCACCACTACTTATATTTGCCAGGGAAGAAGAACTAATATTTGTATATATCTACAACCATATATTATAATATGTCTTGGCTAATGATATAATTTTTCTAAATATACATTACATAATTAAAATAATATATTACATGATTTGGTTAATCAAACAAATATCCCACTTTTATTTCCTACCTCGGTTGTTATCGTCGTTATAGCCGTAAAGGAAATATTTACGAAAACTCAAAAACTTTTGAAGAAAACATCCTCAACACCATGTATTTGAAAAATGCACATTTGAGAGGAAATGTGGGCTCAGAAGAAAAGTGTTTCCGTAAAACACTAACCAATTAAAACTAAACAAACAGTGTTTTTCCGAAGCTAAAAACTAAAATAGGAATGAGCATTAAGAACAATACCTACTGTAGGAAAATATCTGCATGAGTTGTTGCATGTAGCCTGTGAGAATAGAGGAAGGGGAAGAAGAAGAAGAAGGCACCTGAAAGATAAAAAAAAAGGAAGAGCTTCCGATCGTCGGAAGAGAAAGCAACGGCAGTTGACGAAGGAAATGAGTCGGACTCAGTCTTTTTATTCTCCCCTTTGTTTGCTCGTTTTTCCCTCCGTTATTTATTCTTTTTTATTTTCTACTTTTTTACTTTTTACTAATTTTCTCTGTTTTCCTAAATTATTTTGGAGAAACTTTTTACTTTTTCTCTAATTTTGGTTTATCTGGATAAAAGGAAGAAAACTCCTATTTTAATTGACGAGCGGGAAACATTAATTATCACCACGGGCAGATGTTGATTTCATTAAATATCAACCATCAAATCTGAAATTTATTTTGGACGGCGGAGATTTTGTTGGATATAATCAGATATTGACTTCCTTGATCCTGAATCCCATTAGTCATGAATTTTGTCAATATTCCGTTCAGAGTAAAACGGTAGCAGAAAGTCAGAATCGCAAAGGAAACTTTTGAATTATATGTAATTTCCAATAATACCCTAGATGGCATCCTCCTCTCTGTTATTGTTTCTTTCTTGTTTTTAGCAAATCTCTGTAAATCTCATTGCCATATGTACCCAACAGGAGAAATGCTATACACCCCTGCCGTTTTCTGTACATCCATTTCCCAAAATGAACGGTCGATATGATCAAAACTTCAAACTACCGACTGATCAACTTATACCCTCTCTTCAGTCGCATACAACGTACACTCATCGACTTGGCCAGCCTCGTGTAACCGTGCGATTTCCCCTGCTGCTTTCCGAACCGACGTTGAAAATCAAAATGGTTGCTGCAGGTACATGAACATATCCTGCAACGGCGACATCTGATTACTACTACCGGGGAACTGGAATTGCGAACCGAACTCCTTCTCCATGGTGGCATCCATGTAATTAAACCCAAAGTCAAGGTCATTCATCCCCGCCCCCAACTCCTTCCATTTTGGCTCGCTCTGCACCTCGCTCGTGGTGAACTCCGGCGAGAAAACCTGCTCCGAGCAGCTCGAGTCCGTAAGAAGCCTCGGCACCGATTCTGACGTCTCCAAGTACGTATGTCCGCTGTTGGCCGGGTTAGTCTGATGACCTCCGGTCGGCAATTGAGGAGGCGGAGGTGCCATCACCGACGGTTTAATGTCCTCCATCGTCTCCGGCGAAACAGCTCTTCGGATCCCTGCAGTCCGCCTATCAACAGCGGCGCCCTTCTTGTTGTAAATCCGACACAGCACCCAATCGTCAAGCTGCAACCGAAATTGAAGATTTACAAAACAAAGTCAGCATATGAAAACAGAAACAGAAATCTGGAGTGTTAAAATGTAGAGAAAGGGAAATTGGGGAAAGTAGTACCCTTAAGCTGTTCTTCTTCCTCGCGGCAGATCGATCCACATCAGCGAGCCGGTATTCGTGCATAATCCAGTTGGTTTTCTCACCCTTGGGAGCTTTCCCAGTGTAAAACACCAACGCTTTCTTGATTGCGATTGGTCTCGGAGATCCAATTGACTTGTCAGCTCCGGTAGCCTTCCAATAACCGGTAGCTGCGGATCGATTAGGCCGGGATCCGTTCGGATACTTCCGGTCTCTCGGTGAAAAGAAGTACCACTCCTTTTCTCCATACAAAGCCAAACCTGCAACAAACAAAAATTGAGTCAATCCAGCAATGAATTGTAAAATCACGGAATGATAAAATTGGAGCTGAGGAAGTAAAATATTACCTGGGAGATCCCACGGATCGTGCTTATACAAATCGATTTCGGCAATAATCGGGACGGAAATCGGTTGGGAGGCGCACTTCCGGCAGAGGTAGTGCTTGACGAGCTCGTCGTCGGTGGGATGGAACCTGAATCCCGGAGGCAACTCCAACACCATTTTAGTTAATAATTCTTTCTTGCTGTTTCGGAGAGGTTTGATTTGACTGTGGTTTTTGTGGTGGTTTAAGATGTTAGTAGTAGGAGAGGAGGAAGGAGCTTGAAACTTAGAACCAGAGGGAGAAGAGGGGATTTATAGTACAAGAGGGGGGGTGGGGGAGGAAGGAGGATGACGTGGCACGTGTAAGTTTCTAGAAGACACGTGGTTGATAACGTTTTCTGTGGCTTTCAGCATCATGGTTTGGGTGGCTATTTTTTTCTTTCTTTTTCATTTAATACCAACTTTTACATATTTGAAAAGGGGGACACGTGTCGAGTGGAGAAGTGTGGGTGAGTGCGTGGCTGCAGCCCACGAACCACGTGAGGGGTGTGATTTTGTCACTGCTTACGCCACCCATTTTGGACTATGGCGTCCTAACCTTGCAATACATACTCAAGGCTTAGTCAAGAAGGCCCAAACCACAACTAAACAAAACCCAAATGTCGCCAAAAGAAAACTAAATAAAAAACTTTTAATAAATTGACCAATCGTTATACATGTGCAAAATTTTTACTACCTATTTAATAATGTATGAGTATATATCATCTTCAACTAAATTGACTAATATGTTGGTTATAAGTTTAAATTTGATAGGTAATTTAATTTAAACAAATAAGTAGAAGAGTAAATCTTTAAATACATTAACTCTGATTATAAAATTATATAAACTTTACGTATAATTAAGTACTCGAGATAAAAAAAAAAGATAGGCGGGGACTCTTCCTGGCTCCCTCCGGTTCTGATACAATCAAGCACTGAGCGAAATTTGAAATTGCCATGAGTTGAATTCCAAAAAATACCCTTAAAAATAATAGTCTGGATCGAAACTGGGTTGAGCTGGGACTCACCCCAAACACCCCCAATTTTGCTAATGGACACGTTAAGTTGTGCAAATAATTTTACTATTGCATCAATAGTGCATCAAGGATGTAAGAATTTCCTCCAATTGGATTCATTTGCATCTCTTTTCTACTCTATTATGAGGCCTAGATCTCCAATTGAGGTATGGAAAAATTGTAAAACTTTTAGCCTTTCATGAGCTCGTTTGTCATAGATTGACACAATGAGTTGTGAGTTAGAAAGATTTTTTTATGTCTAAGGCTCTTCAATTATATGACCTTCGCTATATCTCAAGTCCCATCCCCTATTACTCTAGTGTGCAAAGCAATTATTTTCTACAGCTCAATTTCTTATCATAAGCAAGAACTCCTCATTTTAATCTTCTCCCTACAATGTACTGGATCAAATTATATACCAATTAAAATATACCAAATTACATAAACACGATATACTAATAACAAAAATTAAATCTGAAAATGAACTGGATGGTGGCCTTGAAACACCCTAAACATCTAGCAATTATTAAATGACTAAATTACCCTGCAGAAACTCTTTTCAAATATGAATTTAAAGGAATAAAGACATAACATAGAATAATCTTAAATACTTGATTAAATATTAGAAACTGCTATAACATAAGGACATCATCAAAATGAATCAAGTCTCGTCTAAAACTTTGCAACCACTACTAAGGTTGTCTAACGTCTATTAACATCATCCATATAGTATATCATAACTATATAGCCTCTCTTGAATTCATCTAACTAGACCTACCATCCCTTTGTCGGACTTAAGATAACACAGTGGGTCTCTGGTGGCCAGTACTATATGTGGGACTCTAGTGGCCCAATAGCTAAAAACGGGACTCTAGTGGTGCAATAGCTAATAACGGGACTCTAATGGCCCAATAGCTAATAACAGATCTCTGGTGGTCCGAAATGTTAACATTGGATCTCTAGTGGTCCAATTGATAACAGTGGGTCTCTAGTGGTCCAATTAGCTAATTAAGCCATAGATCTCTAGTGGTTCAATGTCGTACGCCGACATTCTGGATCGGGGGTCTAGGTAGAGAGCTACGTTCTGCTATATCACTAGACTACTAGGTCGTCTACTAAAGGTCTAGGCTTAGGATAGTGCTTTCTTGTTTACTAACTAGCTAATCATATCATCTTCTAACTAATTGAAACATATAAGCATCATAAGAACAAAGTAAATGACATAAACATAAATGAATCAAACTACATAATTTAAACATAACATAAAACATGGATAACCTAACTACATCAATACTTCAGCGGAAAAAAGAAGGTGAATATGTGGTCTCCACGTCAGCACCAACACCACATGTCACTTACTGATAGGTGGACGGTAGACTCGCTGCCCAGTCAACAGCACTAATCCAAACTACATCGCTTCATGAGGAGGAAGCAGAATGAAAATAAAATAAATCAAGGCTGAAGCTAGGAGTCAAACTATTGACTTCCAAGTTATGAGACTAATGCCTTATCCACTAGGACAGAAATAAGTTCGAACACATTAAGTACTCATTCTGAATTGCTTAATTGATCCCAACAATTTCTAATCAACTATAGTTATTATTTAAACAAGCTTCTAAATACTAACTAATCATGAAATAATAATAATTTTAATAACAATGATAATAGTAATACACTATTATTTAACATAAAATTATTTCTACTTGACTTTCTTATGAATATTTTAAGAATTTTTTAAATCAAATTGTGTCATTAAAATCGGAGTATAACAAGCCTATTCATAAAATAATAGAAACAAATGGAGATTTTATATGTATATTTTAATTTGAAAATGACACGTATTTCTTTTTTGTCACAAATTTGAAAGATTTTCGAAAATCCATGATTTTTCATACTATATATAAATTAAGTGATCCGCTTAACAACAGAGCTCTAATCATATCTTCAGTGATTGGTGCATGCATATGTGTAGTGAGACTTGTAACTAACTTGCGACAAAAGCAACGTGGGGTTCATTTGCATAATATAAGTAGACTAAGACTATATATAGTAATTAGTCCATTGAACTGTCAAATATATATATATATATATAGCACTACAAAAAAATTTTAATAATAAACATAATAGTGGCTTAAAATTATTTAAAGATATAAGCCAAACCGCAGTCACTATATTCGTTATTAAATTAATAAATTTAATAACGGCTAAGTAACCATTGTTAAGATTTTAATTCCAATCAACGATCAAAATACTATAAAAAATAATTGATGATCCAAATCTAAAATAATCAGCTCTTCCCTTTATATATTCATTTTCATCTCTCTCTTAACTCTAAATTCCTTCTTTTTTTCTCAAAATCGTCGATCTTCTCCTCTCCTCTTCAAAAACCATCCTTCTTCTCCTTAAAAATCATTCTCTTCCTTTTCCTCAAAATTATTTACCCCTCTTTCTTTTCAAAATTCGCCGTCCTCCTCCTCCTTTTCTCTAAAAAAATCGTTATTCTCCTCTTAAAAAACCGTCCTCCTCCTTTATTTTAAAAATTATCCCCTTTTTTCTCCTTAAAAAGTCATCTTCCTTTAACAAAACAAAGTTAGAAGGAAAAAAAAAATCATTCCCCTCCTTAAAATTATCCTCCAAAAAAAAGAAAATGAAAAAGAAAAAAAAATCATCTTTCACAAAGTAAAAGAAATAGATGTTTATCCATCGTTCTCCTCCTTAAAATCGCTTTTGACGAATTTAAAGGAAGAAGAAGAAGAAGAAGAAGAAATCAAATATGGAGGATGTTCAATTTTTATTTTGGATATTAGATATGATTTTTATACATTTTTAAGGTGATTTAGTTTTGCTCGTTTGTCTATAATTTTTTTGTGTTGTACATATACTCAATCTATTTTAGGATGTTGTGATTAATGAATATTAGTTCGTTTAGTACTTTTTGTAGCAACCCATACAAACTCATTTTTTATTTCTATCAATTCGATGAATAACCAAGTTCACAAACTCAGATATGCATTTAGATCTGATTTCAAATAAATTAGATCTAATTTGAAAGAACCTAGATTTAATTTGACAAAACCCTAACTTATATCTTACAATGGATAAGTGGCCGATATTAGACAAGCACATTTAACCGCTGGCCTTAGGCCACTGTTAGGCGGATCTAGCATTAGGCAACCTAACAATAAATTAGTGATCGCGATTAAACTTTCTCAACAGCGACCCTTAACCAATGTTAGGTTTTTAATTTTGTCATTGTTAGGCAAGCAGTTTCTTGTAGTATAGACCGAAAATTAATTAGTAGTCGATGCACTGAACCCATCGCGGAAATATTTGTGAGTTAGCTTTATTATTATTTGCGAGTTAGCATTTATCATCGGTTAATAATTAGCTGCAGCTGGAGTTAACATATTATTGGTCCCATATTGCTGCATACGATAGCGATCACGTAAGTATGGAAACCATGCATGCATGTCGTCTGAGGTGCCTATCAAATCAAAAATATCAACAGCTAACCCCACACGTAACCAAAACATTATCATTGGTGCCGATAAGAAACCCGAAAGAGCGTTGAATACAAGCATGCTTGGCCTCGCAGCAGGATAACACGTGTGCTAAATAAGACAGCCACCTTTTTTTTCTAATGATTTGTATACGTGTACATGAGACAAAATGGCTGACAAGAAAACGCGACGAACATACAAATTAATAATAAAAGAAAAAAGATATATTATTTTTCAGTTGACACGTATGCAGTGCTGCCGAATTTCACACAGAAGTCGGGTGGAGGACATATATAGCCACCAGAAAACGTGCACGCTGGCACCGCCATTACAAATGTGAATAGTTTATAAATAATATTATATTATAACGCAAAGTGAGTTTATAAATAAAAATTGACCATTAGATTTTAGTTAGTTGGGTTTGAAGTTCGTAATGTGTAATTAAAGACAAAGTCATCATGACATAGCTCGAGAATTTTCAAAATGTATTAGACATATATTGGAATTTAGAGAAATGAATACATAACCAATGTTTGCATCAGTGGTTGAGCTGTTTGCTTGGTGTTGGTAGGTCCTAATTTCAATACTCAGAAGCAAAAATGTTGATTTCCCTAAAAATGGTGTATTGTTTTATATTTTCTATGGTATATGAATTCAAATAATAATTAATTTTCATTATTTTAGATAACTTTTACTAAACAATAATAATGAAGTTAGTGAAAAAGTATACTAAATCATAATATTTAAGATGAATTTTTCCTAATATTTTACTGATATGAAAAAAATGCTACAAATTTTTGGGGTGATTTTAAGAATATATAAAGAGCTTCAAAAAATAAATTTAATATGTTATGAAATATATAATTAAAAATTACGTTATTAATTATTGGCGTCTCAAAGAGTAAATTCTTGGCTTCGTCACTGTGCTCAATTACTATGACGCACTTGTTATGATATCACCGATCTCACCTAGGCTAGCAGCCGGCTGTCCTGGAATTTACCATCACCAAATATAGTGTCCATCGAACATATATATATATATATATAAAGCATTACAATATTAGTCACATCAGTTAATTAGTATGCAGTTAAATATAATTGAATCCTATATATAATTTAATTTATTGTATTGAACCATCTCATATCCGACGCTAAAAAATTAAACGAATATATATACCGTACCTCGTTATAAGAAATCAGAATTTTTGTAACGGAAAACAAATCCGTAGCATAAAATACAACTGTAGAAATAACACAAACAAAAAAATGATTCAATTTCCATAATCAAACTATATGAATTAATTACAAACCATGAAATCAGTCATGATCACAACTAACAAATGACTACAGGAATAAAGTGTAAAGAAGCACAAGTACTAGACTAAAATGCAAGAATAAACAAATTTAAACCCACAAACTAAACGACGGAGTTTCATACTGTCGGTACAACATAATTAGTACTCTAGCCACGTAGTTTGGCCGTAAGTGGGAAAATGAGTGCATGCATGGAAGTGGGACCTAGTTGACTTATACACACGTCATCATACATCTACAAAAATAATTAATATATATGGACTTCTGAGTTCTGACTCGAATAGCCGACAGCAGCGACCAGGTGGTGAGTGTACATGACCTATGCTCGCAATGGATGATGGCCCGATCGCAGTCATACTGTCGCCCACGTGTCCAGAGACTGGTCCAAGTAATTTGTTTTAATTGGTTGGTTGAAAAGTAATAGTAGGTTTAACTGATTAAACAAAATGGTTCGTTTTAAAAAAATAACTACTTCTTAAGCATATCTCTTCCCGTACAATTCTCTCTTGTAAGGTACGTTCGCCTCATTTATCTCCGACGACTTAAAAAAAGTTTCACTGTTAGTTTGGAGTCCAGTGGCGAAACTGGGGCCGGGCATACACGGGAAGACGAAGGAAAAAGATTCTAAGTTTTTAAGAAGTATGGATATATTAATTTTGTTTGTTGGGTGTTATTGGCTCTTTTCATCTCAAAAGTTAGCTCGAAAGGTGATGCTTTTCTTCACATATATAAAGAGCATTTAACCTTTTTCATTTTTTAATATGAGATGACCCAACAACCTCCCCCTTACACATCGATCTCTCGATAGGCATTATCCATCTACCAGCTCTGACCGGATCCCAAGAGGTGTTGCCAACCTGGGCTCTGATACCACTGTTGGGTGCTATTGACCCTTCTCACTCCAAAAGTTAGCTCGAAGGATGAGGCTTTTTCTCACACTTATAAACAACATCCAACCCCTTTTACTTTTCGATGTGAGATAACCCAACATTGTCCACCATTTAGCTAATGCCTAAGAAAGGCTAAAGCTAAAGCTATGGGATCTAGGTTGGTTGATTAATTGGTATTCCTACAAACCACTTTATTGTACGTAGAAAACAAGCTAACCATCTGTAAATGTCGTATAGGGGCTGGGTCGGGTTTAGCCTAACCCTGATCAAACAATCATTTGAATCATGTAAGATATTTATTCATACTTTGTTTGGAAAGCTAAAAAAATTGAAATATTAAATTTTTTAAGCTATTGAAAAAATTACAATTGCCACATAAGCATTTCTTTAAAATCCATATATCCACATCAGATGCTATAATACGACAACGTTTCATGTGAAAAAATAAAGTTTTGGACATTCAGACGGTCCCTTGTATTTCCAAATCCTTTATAATTAACTAATTTCAATTGCACTCCTTCAATTTTGTTATTATCCTGGCAAGGCACTCTTACTACAACCATTTCTAAATTCCACAATTCATTTTTACTCCACATGAAGAATTTTATTGTTTCTCCTTGTTAATTCATTTCTAAATGTTCGTTAGGTATCAAGTTTGTCTGTGTCCGTTAATGGCCCATATTGACCGGGTTTTATCCATTCAAATTGAATGGGTTTTGGATGGGTATCAATTTTTGAATTACAATTACCAAACCTAACATAGTTAGCACTTCGACAAATCTCTATTTTTGCTACTAACCACAACCAAATATATCATAGTTAACTAACCAAAAATTACCTAGACTGACCAAATATACTTTGACAATGAGTCAATCGTGAGTGAGTTGGATTAGAATTATTAGCCAATCAAAAAATTCCCAAACTCTAACATATTATCTTCGACAGAATCTGACATGGATTAGTCATGAATGGATTTGATTAAAAATTAACCGTACAAAAAGTATCATAACCGTAAAATCAACTACTACGATTAAAAAGGCCGAGTATACATTTCGTGCTTCAATCCATTACATAATTGCTGAGAAAATGAAGACAAAAAGCACTATTAAATTATTGAAACATTAGCAGAACTATAAAAATTAATTTTGAATGATATATATGAGACCGGTCTTTTATTATTGGTGTAAAAATATTGTTTAAAAAAAATAAATAATCAATTCGAATAAATTAATTGTTGAAGTTTCTTATATGATAATATGAACATAATTAGAAATTGCTAAATGAATTTTGTAATAGAAATTATTTAAAACACAAATTTCCGTTTATGGTTTGTTTTATGTTTTTACAGGTTTTAACAGAGTATAATTATTTTTTTTTTTTTGAAAATAACAGAGTATAATTATTAGAGTGTGAAAATGTGTTCCAATTAAATGGCTATATGATATACAACTATTGTTTTTATTAACTGTGCAAATTGCAATCAACGTATTTGCTTGCCATAATATATATATATACAGTAAATTAGGGTGGAATTTAATTTACTATTTTGGTTAGAAATCCCTCCCTTTAATTTGGCGGGGATACAAGTAAATTACCCAGTAATTAGTTATTATATGGGATTGAAGTTGAAGGTCGCCTTCCCTTTCCCGTTGACCAAATGCGTCTCTCTTTCTTTAATTATGACTGTTTTTTTGTTTTGTGGCTCTGGGCCGCTTGCTTTCCTCTCCACCAACATTTCCCGCCTTTCAATTTAAAGCCATCTATTTTTTAATTCTGATTTCTGATTGTTTTACGTTGCTTTCGGCCAAACAGTACCAAAATCTTCCACGGCTGTTGCGACCAACGACAACGAAGACTCCTCTCCTCTCCTCTCGCACTGATCAACTCTACGTGTACTTGAGCAATCAGCATTGTGATGGGCTCCCTTAACGATAATGCAATGGACCAGAGACTGCTTTCTCCGCCCCCGCAATCACGATCCCACGGCGCCGGCGTCGAGTTGACGTGGAGGGTATTCATCGACGAGGTCAAGCGACTTGGCTACATAGCCGGACCTATGGTCGCCATCAATCTGTCTCAGTACCTCCTCCAAGTCATATCGTTGATGATGGTCGGACATTTAGGAGAGCTTCAACTCTCCAGCACCGCCATTGCCGTTTCTCTCGCAAGCGTCACTGGTTTCAGCGTCATCGTAAGTTCCTATCATCTTCAATGCCTGATTTAATCGAATTGTGGTAATAATTAAGTTGCTTCGTTAGGGATTTGAATGACCGATTATGTGATTTAATATTATTATTATTATGTGGGAACGTACGTACAGTTAGGGATGTCGAGCGCACTGGAAACTCTGTGTGGGCAAGCATTTGGAGCTGGTCAATATCGGATACTTGGAACCCTAACTTACACCGCTATCTTCTGCTTACTGCTGGTGTGTATTCCCCTGTCAATCCTCTGGATCTACATGGAGAAGATACTCGTTTTAGTCGGCCAAGATCCTACCATCTCCCACGAAGCAGGAATTTTCCAGATGTGGCTCATTCCTTGTCTCTTCGCTTACGCAATGGCTCAGCCGCTCGTTCGATATCTCCAAGCACAGAGTCTGATCGTACCGATGCTCGTAACTGCTGTTATTACGCTTTGCTTTCACGTCCCGGTCTGCTGGGCTCTAGTGTTCAGGACCAGACTGCAGAACGTGGGAGCAGCATTGGCAATGTGCTTGTCGAATTGGTTGAGCTTCGCTACTCTGGCACTGTATGTGAAGTACTCCCCTTCCTGTGCCAGAACTATGGTCCCCATTTCCACCGACTTGTTCCGTGGCATTGGCGAGTTCTTCCGCTATGCCATCCCTTCAGCAGTCATGATCTGGTAAAAGTCTTTAAAACTTACTATCACAATCAGTTTTTCTGTGTAAACATCCATTAACCTGTTTTTGTTTGCCTGTAGCCTGGAATGGTGGTCATTTGAGCTTCTCGTTCTGCTTTCGGGTCTGTTGCCAAATCCTGCTCTTGAAACATCTGTCCTGTCAGTCTGGTATAGATGCATCTTATTGTAAAGAAACCTGTGATTTTTGTAGCTTTTTTTAATGTGAAAGAATACTTTCCTCTGATGCAAAAGTTTCTCTGATCCCTTGCAGCCTAACAACCATCGCAACTTTTTACTCGATACCATATGGACTGGGTGCTGCAGCCAGCACTAGAGTCTCGAACGAACTAGGCAGGGGTAAACCAGAGATGGCACGCATATCGGTGCTTTCAGTGATGTCGATTGGAGTAGCTGAGGCTCTCCTGGTAAGCATATCACTATATGCAGCACGGCATGCATTTGGTTACAGCTTCAGCAATGAAAAGGAAGTTATAGAGTATGTGACAAGGATGGCTCCTCTGATTTGCTTGTCAGTTATAATGGACAGTTTGCAAGGGGTTCTCTCAGGTTTATTTAAAAAGCATATCTTCTTTTCTTCATCCTAAGATGAAAGTCTCAATCTATTGACTTGAATGCTCTTTTGTGGGGGGTGTTTCAGGAATTGCAAGGGGATGTGGATGGCAGCATATAGGAGCCTATATCAACCTTGGAGCCTTCTATTTATGTGGTATTCCAGTTGGAGTTGCATTGGGTTTCTGGACAGACTTAAGAGGAAAGGGTCTTTGGATTGGTGTCCAAGTTGGTGCATTTACACAGACGTTGCTTCTGTTCCTTGTTACACTATGCACTAACTGGGAAAAACAGGTACACTTTTAATTTGGAGTCTATTGATTTTATTAACAGTACAACTTTATATATATGATCTACTGCTACGTTGACAGGCGAGTGATGCTAGGCAGAGGATATTAAAAGGAGAATCAAGCGTTACGAATGTGTTGATTTGAGGCGCACAGAGTTATCCGAAAACCGCGAGTGTCTCCGTAGCCTTTCTTAGGCGGGGGAGATTACTGGAATGCAAAAAGTGATGTTGGGGATTTGAAGCATAGATATATTGGACATCTTGAATTGTTTGTAAATATTTCAAACCTATTAACATTTTATTTTAGATTTTGAAATTTGCATGGAGGTCGTTTACTTGTGATTTCCTCAATGATTGTGTTTAGTGTTCCACTGCCTTCGCTATTCTTTTCATGCCCATGTCCTCTCTCCCACCAATGATGGATCACTCCATGAGTATTGGTCCTACGACACATCAACCAACTGCTTTCACTATGATACATCTAGGGTTTCATTCCGAGTCATGTTGCTGAGTGATGACAATTCGAAGGGCTTATTAGTGTCTCGAGAAAGGGGTGATCATACGTCCATAGACGCTGCCCGGTTGATCGATTGCTCTTCCTAGTACCTCAAAGATGGACTAATGTTCGATGAATCTCGCACCGTGCCTCGCTCAACTCTTACTATCAACATTATTCATTTGTCCTACAGGATAATAATTGCTCCGCGCGTTTAGTGGCCAGAAAGGCTCTTTATTGTATTGACGTTCACATACCATGTTTAGATTTTAGGTCTTATTTTGTTTTTTCATATGCAATTTTTTTGTACTTTTTTTTTCTCTGTGTATCAAGGATTGATACCTCCGATTATAAAAAAAATGTATCGAATAACATACCGTTTCTAACCTTTTAACGTATAATTTTAAAATTTGAAACTTTCATAGATGAAATGAGTGGGTATTGAATAACATAATGAAATATAAAGTATATATTTATAAGGCCAAATATTCAAATTTAGTCCGAACTTTGAACGGATTGTCAAGCACAATGAATGAGTTTTGGGTTATGAGGTGAACCTAATATTGATTACAGCTTGTTGGAAGACGAAGGATTCTATCATTGACAAGTTCAAAGTCTGAACCAAGCTATGTACGTGTACGTAGAGTTATGTTGATCGGAGGAGTTGAAAGTGGCATCTCCTAATTCACTAGAGGATTAAATTTAGGAATAATGATCTCAGGAGACCCAACCTATTTAGTTTCCCCAGAATAGCACAACTTATTAAAAATATCTATTGTGATACAAATTTCAAATTTTCATTAACTCTGTCGAATTCCGTTTGTTGACATGGACACTAAGAATTATAAACCAGCTGTCATGGCGTTAAAATAATCCAAAATATATAAAAAATATTTTCTTCAAAAAAATAAACCTGTACATTTTCCCCTTCGCGATAAACCCTTTTTCTCCGACGCCTTTTTCTCTCACCTCCCTTCTCCACCACCAATCGATTCCTTCCCAAAACCCTGAGCTCCCTTCTCCATCACCAACCGATTCCGTCCCAAAACCCTGGTCGGGGAGATTGCCACCGAACTTCTCAAAACCATGTTCACAATCTCCAGGCGAGCCTGCCTCTGTAAATCAGCGGACGACTCCCTGATTTCAAACATCAACGAGCACTTACCAATCATCGGTTGGAATCGTAATCAATGAAGATTGGTATTGGCGCAGCGGCAAGAGGAGGATGGGTGCACGAGGCAGTGAAGAGAGTGAATATGGAGGAGCAGCAGTGGGAGGGTAATTTACTGAATGCGTTGGGGGTTGGGATGGCGGAAGGGAAGAAGATAGTGAAGGAGATGGTGATTGAGAGGGATGCATTAGGGATTGTTGGAATTTTCGGGATTGGAGGCTCTGGGAAGACTACTCTTGCTACTGATGTTCTGTAGAGAGGATCAGGTTAAATGTAAGTTCTCCATCTCACATCTCTCATTAGAGACAGATCTGTTCGGAGAATGGATTGCTGCTATGCCGGTGAATATATGGTGAATTTCAAAATCAATTTTGGCTAGAATTGAATGGATTTATTTATATCTCTTTCCAAGGAAAGTAATTGGAAATCCCTAGCTTGTTGAACTTAACGTCATACAGAATTTCGCAATCTATGTATTTCAGAAATAGGCCAGAAGATGGATTGGAAGATGAAGGTCGAGTTTTGATTGTTCTAGACGATGTCTGGTTTCTCTCGGTTCTTGAGCAGTTGGTTTTTAGGGTTCATGGAGTGGAGCAGTTGAAGGGAGATGAAGCAATTTTTTTGTTTTGCCAATATGGTTTTGAACAGTATTGGCATCAAGACGGAAGTAGGAGAAGAACCGGATGAGGTAGAGGCTGAGGCCTCTTCTTTGTTATCCAGGCAGAGTATGATCAGATTGGAGAGAAGTTTCTATTTTGAGATACTTTTATGAATTTTAGAGGATTATTATGAAATTGAAACTATAATATTATTATTATTTATTTATGATATGGAGCCTATGTGGAAGCGACGTTCGATGACACGTTATCAATGTTAAGTTTGATCGTTAAGTTAATAGTTTAATATTAAATATGTATTATAATAGGCATTTTTAATAAGTTATGTTATTCTAGATCAAGACTCAATAGGTTCGACTTCTTGAGATCATTATTTCTTAAATCTAAGATGTGGGTGATGTAATGTTTATTGAGCTCCTTATATATGTAGGGAGATGGAATAATCTTGAGTTTGACGGTCAACTATATCGAATAACTAAAGAAGCTCGTCAAACAAAACTCAAATATTTTATTCAGCAATGTCGAAATTTAGCTTATCCTACTTGTGGTATATGGTGGATCATACTTAAAGAATAAAAAATACAGAGCTTATGTGTTAGCTAAATTCACGTTCAAATTTTTGTATTTCACTTTACTATAGATTGTAATGGGATGATTTTCGAGGATTAATGATATGAGAGATAATTAACGATAATTATATATAAAAAAACATATATTACAAAAATACAAAACCTGGAGAGAAAACGACACTGTATAAGGCCATCCGTTCCAAGGAAGCGAAGGAAAACAAATTCCCAACAGCAGCAGAAGAAACTTCCCCAAATCTCAGACTAGAGGGGAGCCGGAAGGTAAGCGCCGATAGATTTAGCAGCTGAGAGAGATGCAAGGCGACTGATTACTTTCCTTTTCCTTTTCCCTTCACTCTCTCTCATAGTTTCTCCGGCGGCTACTGCTGCTGCCTGGTCCGTCAAGGTCCGCTGTCAATGAGTTTGAACTGAGGAAAAAAGAATCAAACTCAATTCAACCCCTAAAATCAATCTCTATCCCCTCTCCGCAAATCGTTCCTCAGAAATGCCGGCTTCTCCTTCTTTCCCTTCCTCTGGTAATCCCCACTCTCTCACTTACTCTTTCCATTATTTATGTTTCTTCAATTTACTGTTTTTTTTTCTCATTCCCCTAATTTCACGCAGACGGTAGAGGAAAATGGAAGAGGCGGAAGCGCGAATCCCAGATTTCCCGCAGAATCAAGCACGAGGATTCCGACGACGACAACAACGACGACGACGACGAAGGCTCCGAGGACCAACCTAACAGCGCTGCTGCAGCTGGTGGCAACTCTTCTCAGTACGCTGCCTTTCCCGATCCCGTCGAGGTGCTCGCCGACGGAGGGGTCCGCATCTGTGACTTCCCTCCTGTCACTAGGCGCTCTGTGAACCGCCCCCATGCTTCGGTTATGGCGATTGTGGCTGCCGAGAGGGCGAATTTATATGGGGATGGGATTGGTAGTAGTAGAGGAGGGGTGTTGCCAAGTTTGGAGAATTTGTCGTGTGGGCAGATGGCGGCGTTGTCTGCTGTCCCTGCCGAGGGGGATCAGGAAAGGAACGACGGTGGGAATTCGGCGGCGTCGTTTGTGGTGACGCCTCCTCAGATCATGGAAGGGAGAGGGGTCGTTAAGCGGTTTGGGGATGAAGTTCTCGTGGTTCCTATGCATTCAGGTACAGCTGTTCCTTCCTGTTTTCCTTAAACTTGGTTGTATTTGTCACTATCTGCTGATAAAGAACGGATCTTGTGGAGCTTTGGTCAGAGTTAGTGGCCAATTGGTTGTATGCATGCTCGTAGCAGATCTTGCTAACTGGTTGTGGATTCCTTATGTGAATGATGGGGCTATTTATGTAGTTATATGACTTTCCGAAAACTGCTATTATTCTAGGTGTAATTATAAACTACCATTTCTCTTAATCAAGGTTCTTTATTTGCTTTCCTACTTACTAACTTAGATGCATTTCACATGGTTTTGTTTGTTCCAAGAATAGACTGATACTTGGTTAACTTAACTGTTTGTGAACCCATGCAAACGTTCTTTTATTCTCAGTTACCTTGATCGGCTTCAGTGCCAAGTACATGATAATTGTGCGTGCATACGTTGCTGGATATGCATTCTTTCTTGTTTTTCCTACCTGATATTTAGTTACATATGCATAAGTCTGTAGTGGTCTTATCACTTTGTTCTTTTGGAACTCTTTGAGTAGATTGGTTTGCACCTGCGACTGTGCATCGACTGGAGAGGCAAGTGGTTCCCCATTTTTTCTCAGGGAAATCAACTGATCATACACCGGAGAAGTATATGGACTGTAGGAATCACATTGTTGCAAAATACATGGAGAATCCCGATAAGCGGGTAACAGTTTCAGATTGTCAAGGATTGGTACCTGGCATTGGCGACGAAGAATTGTCTCGGATTGTTAGGTTTCTGGATCATTGGGGGATTGTTAATTATTGTGCGACTGCACCCAATCGTGAATCTTGGAATAGTAGTTCCTATTTGAGGGATGACGTTAATGGTGAGGTTCAAGTGCCGTCAGCTGCTTTAAAGTCTATTGACAGTTTAATCAAATTTGACAAGCCTAAGTGTGGGCTTAAGGCGGATGAGATTTATTCATCAATTTCATGTCACCATAATCTCTCCGACCTGGACAACAGAATTCGTGAGCGATTGTCTGAAAATTGTTGCAATTACTGTGGTCATCCGCTTCTCAACCTCTACTATCAGTCACAAAAAGATGTGAGTTGGATACTTATTATACCTTCAATTGTCTTTTCTTGTTGTTGATGATTTTTGCTCATTTTGTATTCTCTTACAGCAGATTTGTAGGGGAGTTTTTGCTGAGACCTTAGTTCAAATGTTTTGGTATACGTTAGTTTTGTGCCATTGGATTATCGTAAACTTAACTCCCACTGTTAATCTCAATGCCTAGTGCTCAATAACTGTTAAGAAACCTTTGGCTTTCAAACCGTTCTGTACAAAATCTGAGTCAGGTTATATAGATGAGGGAGGCTTGTTGTTTAAGTAGATGCAAAGAGTTTTGAGGAAGGGGTGATAGTGGTGAAGAACTCTCAAAACCATGTGGAAATAACCATAGAGTATAAATGTCTGGTGACTCAAAGCTTAATACTTGCTTGTAAGGCAACATGTTGACCTTGTCACTTTTACAATTTACATTGAGCTCTCTTTGACTTTGCAAATTTAAGCTGCAGAAGGAAATGTTGGTTGGAGTTCCATTGCAAAAACCATATGTAGTTTTTTGCTTACGAGTGTTTTATGTTTGATTTTGTCATTATCATATTGTGTTCTTTCATTCTGTCAGGTTGACATCCTACTATGCTGTGAATGCTTCCATGATGGGAGATTTGTCATTGGTCATTCAAGCTTAGATTTTGTCAAGCTGGATTCAACAAAACATTATGGAGATGGAGATGCAGAAAGCTGGACTGATCAAGAAACATTCCGCCTGCTTGAGGCAATGGAAATCTATAATGAGAACTGGACTGAAATTGCGGAGCATGTTAACAGCAAGTCAAAAGCACAATGCATCCTACATTTTTTGCGTTTACCGATGGAGGATGGCCGGTTGGAAAATATTGAAGTTCCAATGGTTCCCAACTCAACGAGTGTATCAAATGGAGATGGTGCCAGCGGGCTTCATTCAAGTTCAAATGGTGAGAAAGCTTCAGCTCTGCTCATCTGCCTGGGATTTGAGTACTGTTTCCTAATACTCTTTATCTATGATGTGGGTTTGACCTATGCAGGTTCCTGCTCCCAAGATAATGATTTAGAAATCAGGCTCCCTTTTGAGAACTCTGAGAATCCTGTAATGTCATTGGTAGGTTTTTAGTGTTCGCTGAACTTTTATTGACTACATTTTTTAATAAGTTATGCCATGAACGTAGGGGTGTTGGTCGTTAATCCACAGATAAAAATGAAAGGGCAAGTCTTGCCTTGGTTGAGGAGTTGTATTCATGATCTAACGCGTAAATAGTGTGTTGTAGGTTGCATTTCTTGCCTCTGCTATTGGTCCCAGGGTTGCTGCTGCATGTGCACATGCATCTTTGACAGCATTATCTGAAGATAGTAGGTAAAATTCACTCCCCTCGGATAATCTGGGTTCACTTTATTCTGTTCCTTTTCCAAACATCGTATCTTCAGTTTCTCCATCAGTCTTACTAGTAACTTTTGTAGATGACTGCGGACCATAAATCACTTTCATATGCTTGAAGCACACGGGGATTACTTCTGGTTCATTATTTTTCAAGTTAAGCTGACATCTTATCTCTAAATGTGTAAACGATGAATGCTGACAGATTGGAAAGTGGACAAGGCAATGCTCACGGAGAAGCTGCAAATTCAGTTAATCAAAATGAAACAGAGGTCGCGTCATTATCCGCTGAGAAGGTCAAAGCTGCAGCCAGAACCGGGCTTGCTGCTGCTGCAACAAAGGGTAAGCTCTTTGCAGATCATGAAGAGCGTGAAATTCAGAGACTTTCTGCCATCATCATAAACCATCAGGTAAACCAAGTTCAAATACTGGCCATCTTTAACTGTTTTAAGCCGCCTACCGTTCTTTCTTCTCGCAAATGCTTTGCTTGATCAACGTCCAAAGATCTGTGGTTGTGATTAATTCATTGCCTTATTTGAGTTGTGGCAGCTGAAAAGGTTAGAGCTAAAGCTGAAGCAGTTTGCAGAAGTCGAAACTCTTCTAATGAGAGAATGTGAACAAGTGGAGAAGATGAGGCAGAGGTTTGCAGCAGAGCGAGCTCGGATTCAGTCTATCAACATGGGATCTGCTATGCCCACTTTGCAAACAACCCAAACTGGTGTCGACCCGTCCATGTCTGCACCTAGCAGTGTCAACAACAGACCCCAAATGATGCACGCCCCTTCATCACAACCGGGCATCTCTGGGTACGGTACCAGTCAGCAAATGCATCCGCACATGCAGTTCATGCAGCGAGGGATGTCTCCCTCGATGTTCCCTATGGGTCCAAGACTGCCCCTTTCGGCTATACAGCCATCATCTTCTGGGCAGTCGAGTGTCATGTTTAATTCATCTGGTAATTAACAGGCAAATCCTAATCAAATTCTTAGGCCGCCGGTTTGGAAAATGCTTTGGTTGAATGCCAACTGGTTTCCCTGGGCTGGGATTGAGGTTCGAAAGGATGGTATTAATTATGAAAGCTGCAGAAGATTCATATTTGGTTTAGGTTGCCCGCCATTTGTATACATCGCTTAGGGTTTAGTTTGTAGGGGCTTGTAACGAAATACAACAATGTTTAGATGAGATGATGATGGGCTATTGTTGAAAATGATTGTGGGAATATGATGATCTGTAGATCCTAAATTTTGTTTCCTCCTGGTGTCTTGTTCAAAGTTGCATTCTTTGTCAGACTTTATACAGGGCTGTCGGAAACTATCTCGATTAGTTTTCATTACTTCGTCCTCGTATTTTATGCTATAAACGCCTGGAATCATCAATATGACGAAGAAAACCCAACTTCCTAAGTCTCAATATTAACCCCCGTGTGCAAATCCAGTTACCTCCACAAATGGACACCATTCAATTTTTAATTGTTTCATTCTTGTTGTTGTGTAGATATATGAGTCTTGTGCCACCTCGAGTTCTTTCTTGTCCCGATTAAAATAGCCCTTGGCAGGCCATATTAGCTAGCTATTCAGAGAATTGCTTAGGTTTCGTAGGTGGATATTGATGGATTGTGGCACGACAGAGTTTGAGCTGTGTGGCAGGAGGGATAGTTGTCGTTAAAATCTTAGTTTTCTTGGCAGTTTCTCCTCATTTGTATTTGTAAGTGATTTCGCATGGGGCTAATTGAGCTGGACATATAGTTGTAAGACAGACTCTTTCATATCTTCAACGCTGTATGAAAACTGATCTCATAGAGCTGGAATAGATTTCAGGTTCTAAGTTGGTATCAACGTTATTTCTGTTCCAAAACATTGCGTAATATTCATCAACTGGTTCTTTACGAGTAAAAATGAACATCCCTACCTTTCAGAATAAATGATTTTTCAGAATAAAAAACATTCATAAAAGCAAATCCACCATCAAAAGTACCGCGGAAGGTGCAGTAGCCATTGTTACTCGTATGAAACTTCCAATGCTAGTAGAATAAGAAAGCAAACCGAACTTTTTCCCATCGAATGAACTTTCACTTGTTTGGAATTTTACAATCAACAACAAAAACTTCAAGCCGCCTGTATACAAAAGATGGGAACTCATGGTAACCCCAAGTGAAAAGACCAGGCCTTTGTTTGTTAGTGTCATCAAGAAATGAGAAACTGTTTAGCAACTCTGTGAGTAGACACCATCTGTTCAGCAACATGTGGTTAACGACACCTCTGCTCCACAAGGCAGAACTTCCTCTTCTTGCAGCAGTGTTGACATGGGACTAATTCATCAATAAATAGTTGTAAAAAAACTGCAACAATATAGAAATTCAACATTATAGCTTTGAAGAGAGGTACTCTGTTATATTAGCCTCTCGAGTTATTTAGTTCCAAAACCAGAAAAGAGGCTTCCTTTATCTTCAACTTAAGCATACAAAGGACAAAGAAACTCGAATCTGTCTAGAATGAGTTATTCATATGAAGAAGGGAATGCAGTAGGACGATCATTTGAACACAACAACGAGCAGGATTCATAAGAATCCATGAGGTAGAAAAGCTACTACTAGAATCAAAATACCACAAGTCAAGCACCTTCCCATAAGATGCAGTAATGATACAAGGGAGCAAAATCCGATTACAGATTAGTTGCGAACTTTCCTACTCGGTCAAGGAAAGGTAAGAAGGAAGAGGTGAGAGAGGGAAGTAATACCGATCAAGAATGCTGAGGAGGAGGGGAGGCGGAATCTCCGCCGCGGCGAAGATCGTCGATCAAGGTGCCGAGTTCTTTGCGAGCTGATTCTCTTCCGAACATGAAACCGTACCTGGTGAAACCGATTCGATAAGTAACGGAAGAGGAAGATAGCAATGGGATTGGAAAGGAAAGGAGAACTGAGAGCTTTACCAGCCGGAAACAGCAGAGAAGATTCCTGCTGTGGCTACAGTTTGAAACAAAGTGAAGGATTTCCCCATTATTTCTTCTTCCCTGTGAAGGATTCCTCCTGCTGTCTCTCCCCGAGGGTTCAAGGTTTTACGCAAATTGGATTTTCCCTGAGCTTTACGGCCGAGAGACCGGTTTTGGGTTTCTGGGTTCCAATCGAACCGATTATTTGGATGATTTGAAGTTTGTTTCTTTTTAACTCCGGGTGCGCGGCAAATTTAAGAGATCTAGCGGCAAGGAGTAATCTCAGCGGTTCATCTTGAAATTTAGATCTAATGGATGAGAGTATGAATTTAAATCAGGGGTAAAATTGTCTTTTTATTTCTTTTTTTCTTGTTCAGTTTTTTAATTCGATTCGATTCGATCTCAGGTTGTTGACTCGGTTCTAGTTCATCATAGTCCGATAATTGCGTGCACTCTAGTCCACCTCTCCGTCATCGCCAATGATCTCTGGAATTTCATGCATGAACAAAGATTGTGCTTCTAGCATTATAAGTTTGGTCAATCTTTCCAAATACTCACAGAGTGTAAACAAAAATTGGTGAAGGATAATTTCGAAAGCAAATGACATGGCTTGGTCGGGGTCGAGGGTGTAATTAACTAAACTTTTCGCCATTCGAAAGGATATGTAAGGATTTTGTTCCCCGATTGGTTCGTATATTTTTCAATTTGTACTTGTTTTACGGGTTTTGATTTCGTTTTTGGTAGTGTATACTAGGGTTTATAGTACTTGATTTTTCTTGTCGGTAACTGGAGAGAGTTGAGAAAACTCTAGTACATCAAACAAAAACTAGTACAACACAACATAAGCAAATAGAAAAAAATCTAGTTCGTACATTAAAAAGCTAGTACATAAAAACAAAAAGAGAAAAATCTTGTATGTACACTGAAAGAGCTAGTACACTAAAAAAGCTGCTACGCTGAAACAAGTACATCAAATAAAATTAAGTATAACACTACAAAACACAAGTATAAACGAATCTAAAAAAGTGAGTACACTCAAACAAGTACATCAAATAAAATTGAGTACAACACTACAAACACAAGTATAAAAAAATCTAGTACGTACACTAAAAAGCTAGTACACAGAAACAAGAAGAAAATAATCTAGTACGTATACTAAAAGAGCTAGTATACTAAAACAAGTATATCAAATAAAATTCAGTACAACACTACAAAAACAAGTAAAAAAAATCTAGTACGTACACTAAAAAAGCTAGTACAACACTACAAAAATAAGAAGAGAAAATCTAGTACGTATACTGAAAAAACTAATACACTAAAATACATATATTGTTATGAAGAATATATGTGATGAATGTCCATTACTCAATGTAATTCAATACTATTCATAGCACCATTTATATACTCATTCATGTACCTATTCATGTATGTAATAATGCTAGAATCCTATGAAATTGTTCATCACCTATAAATAGATGTTCATCTTGTACCAATAATGAATGAATAAGAAAGTTCTCTTTCCCTCTCTTTTGTGTCTCTTCCTTTCCATTGTTCTTTATAGTTATATTTCCAATCAATTAGTTTCTTAACACGTTATCAGCACGAAGCTCTGCCTCCTAATACTTCCTCGAAGATTCACGAAAATCGCTATATCCTTTTATTATTATTACAATCATTATCATTTTTACGTCATTTGAATTTCTATCCATAATACATTTTCTTATGTTTGTTGCTATTTACATATTTGAAGGATTTGCTACAAATAATCAAAATACTAATGTTAGTTGGATTTGTTACTTTGCTGGATTGGATTCATTATCTTTAACATTCGCTACTATTATCATTGTTTAATTTCTTATTTTTTTAGATGTTGTTAATCTTAAATGGTTTGTGAATACTAACCGAGGTTGGCTACTCGCTTACTTGTAGCAATCAGCTTGAACATCCGGTTTGCGGTGGTTTTTGAAAACTTATTCCTAGTTAAACGCTTATGTTTCTTTTTAAAACATAAATTGAGTTAAATTTCTCGATCATACTATTATATTGAGTCATAATTGATTTATCGGTTGTTTATTGGTTATAATTGATATGTATTTATCCATTTGATATTATATTTTAATTTTCTCGATCATTATTTATTTCTTATATAATATATGAAATTATTGTGTTATCATCCACAAAAATATTCTGTTAAATTTTCTACCTTTATACATTTGCTACTGTTTTGATATTATTGTTTAATTTCATAAATTATGGATACTAGTCATACATTTCCTATTCATGATTTTATGGGTTAAGTCAATTTATATTATTGGTAAATTCTTTTGCCATTGTATTGATGCTACCGTTACAAATGGATTAGTTAATTATTACCATTTATCTTCACCATTCTGATTTTTTTTTCATTGATAACATTATGTTGATTTTGTATTCTTCATATGTTTATTGTTGGACTCATTATTTATTTATTACTAAAATATTTATCTAGTATGTTAATTATAAAATTCGTATTTGTGATATTTGATGTTTCGGAAAAAAATTTATCTTTATGGGCCGGCACGAGAAGTTAAAACCCGCTTATAGTGGTATTATGAAATCATCAAAGATGATACCGTAACATGTTATCATGACAAAGTCATAACTTTGTTCTTATTCGCCATCACCTCCATGAATGGTTGAAAAATGAGCAACGACTCATATGTGCTTTGTGGCATAATGTCAAAGTCATGTATGACCACCACAAGTGGAAACTTTTATTAAAGTAGGATACGATTGAAGTACCGGGAGATACATATTTTGAGGAAAAGATCGAATATCTTATGAGTCTCAAATGTTTGGTGGTCCAATGAGATACCATATCATTCCATGAAATGAATTCTCATATTCATATGTCCATACACTGACAAATACATATACATTCCCACACGTGTAAACACCAATATATGATTGTGGAGGAAAAGACCTATTATTTCATATGGTCATGAATTTTGAGACATACATCTTTTTCATATGAAAGAGAGTTGTGAATTGATGTTGAAAAATTCCAATCACATCAAGGGTCATACAACCATCAACTTTATTTTGATGATCATAGTTCATATGATATTTTAACCCTTTAAGTGAAGTGTAAAACCCCATATGTCACATTATCTTAAAGCGAATTGTCCCTATAAGGAACCCTTTTATTCGGATGGACATAACAATTGTGGTTATACGAGAATTATTGTTCCATTAATTTGTGACATAGATGATTGAAAATATCTCTATTTATCATTTAAACTATTTATCATTCTCATGACAAAAATGAGTATTTTATGATAAGAATCACCATAATTAATTGTGATATATATCACATTGATAGTGCACCAAGATATATGGTGTAGTACAACATTTCTCTCAAGCTCTAAATCGAGCTATTATATTGTTCATGAAGAAACAAAATCTTTATTCCAATTTGTTTAGGATCAAGAGAGGAATAATAATATGGTCTATGGCTATAGAATTATTGAATCAATAATATTATCCTCAAATTTGTACTACACATGTTATTGTGATTGAGATACATATATATAAATGTAAACTATAAGTTTACTCGTCCTCACAACTATTATTTGGCATAACCGGTGAGACCATCCCGGTTCAATCATGATGCGAATCAATAAGTACCTTTATGGTCAATTTTGATGATTCCATAATCTAAAGAGTATGTTCTCTTGAACATTGTTGTGCATAATGGTCTCAACTTGGGTATTCTAAAGAAATGATTCCTAAGGTTATAGGGATTTAAGTAGTCCTTGTGACTCCCCTACTTCCTGGGAACACAAATAATTTTGTGTTCTGTCAACAAGCTTTCGTTTCTAGGGGAGTCTCATCGCCTCTCCATTACCCATTGTTGAGTGAAATCTCCAACAAACCTTAACTAATATTTGGGTTGCTTGTTCTTAAGCGAGTAGATTGTTGGATAATCATCAACTAAAGTAAGATCATTTTGTCCTCCATACAACAAAACAAAGGTGATATTTGTGGATCCATACACCCAACATGTGAGCCAATTATTTTAATTGATGCATCAATTAGATAGTCACATGTGTATATCATGACAAACTTTAATTTGGGAGATTACTAGCTCAACCATTTGGTTATGAGCATATTTTCATGATTATCCAATAACGAAAATGTGTCATTGACACGAACATTTTCCATTTATATTATTGTGAACATGTCATTTACATGAACAACACAAATTCACATTACGCCCAAAAAAAATTGTTATGAATTCCTCCATTATATGTGGTTTTTGGGTCAAAACCTTATACTTCCCATCTATGGATATATGGATGTGATATACACATCTGAATTGCTCCACCACCATTTATTAGGATGAGTTCTCAATGCATATTGAGAAATTATTGTGATTACGAGTTTATCGATGGTAAAATATCAAATTATTGTCGGAAGTATTTTGATGATCGGTTTGGAGGTTTATATTTAAACTTCCCAACATTAGGGGGACAAAACAAAAGTTGGCCAAGAGATTAGATGAATGATCATATTATTTTGATCCTCGCACTAAGCAATATGAGCTTGAAGTTTAAAAGTATATAATTCATCATTTGCCATACACTTTATCGACCCAAACGAGAGTAAAACTCTCATGTGCCAACTCGCAATGCTCCAAAGTGATAATGATGTTGACTTGGGCAATCTGACATCACAACCGAGTCTAAAACCTGTATAAAACATGGTAGACCACACGGTTTCAAAGAAAAAATCCCTCAAAAGTGAAATGGAGCTACATACAAAGATGGTCAAATTGAGGTTAAGATTATTTAAACAAAGCCACCAAGAGAACCAAATAAAGTGCTCAAGAAGAGTCTCGTGTAATTCGAAAGATATGAATATATATCTCAATTATCTATATCTTGGATGGAAAATATTGGAACCCCAATGAAGTCAACATCGACGAAATTTTTGTGTATAGTGCAACACTAAATATGATAGTTGAAAATGAGGATCATTAGCCAAAATGCATGCAAAGATAGAAATGATTGGCTGAAAAATTTCAATTTGAGGCAAATTCAAATTCCAAAGAGAAATGAAAATTTTTAAGACATTAAGTCTTTATACATTAAGATGTAAAGTATGAGTATGAGAAGTTATGAAACATCTCATTTTTGAAAGGTTTTTGTACAACAAACCTATAATATATTGATTATGAGAAAATATACTCTCATATGGTGGATGCAACTATTTTTCATTATTTGATTAGTCGGCAATATGTGACGAGACCGAGTTTGCCTCTAATACATTTTATTGCAACCTATATGTACGGTTTACATGAAAAAATACACGGGTGTATATGAAATTCCCTCGAGAATTCATTTTGCTATAAGCAAACAATTTAAGTTCACGTGAATAATATTCAATTACATCCAATTGATGTCATATGGATTGAAAGATTGAGAGAGGTGATACATTTAGCATATCAAATATTTATCTACGCATATAATTTGTTTTTTTTCTCCTTTTTAAGTTGAAGTTTGGAAACTCATCTTTAACATATTTTATGATTTTGAGATTGTTTTCGTACCAAAAAAATTCTCACTTTTATTTTATATTTATAATGTATTTATTTTATTTGTTAGACTTTAAATGTCTTCATCATTTTTTTTGTTTCATAGATGACAAATATTTTATTTGAGACTCCTTAAGAGTTTCTGAAAGCAATCAAGTATTTGATTAGCTAGAGAGTTTGAGATGTGGAAAGATTAATCTTACCACTAACTTGCAAATTGTGCATCCCTCAAACATGACTTGTGTATATCATCAATGATATACTAATAATACCCATCAAACATTTATATGGATATATTATGGCTATAAGAGTCTTGATGGTGGTAAGATCACTATATGTGCTTATATGTCGATTTTAATCGATCTTTATAACGAAATGAAAACTACTACGTGGTTTTGGAATATAAATACATGTTGGCGGTGAACAATAAATTGATTGTATATAATGCCACTATATGTGGTTTGTGAAATAGGCTTATAACACCATATCGCCATTCACATATGTGATCCTATAGATGATACATGAAATATATAATGCAAATATCCTCGAGTTGGTAGAAGATTGCGTTAGCAAAACTATGCTTAACCAATTTATTTGTTTAGCGTTAAACGCAAGACAATGGTGAAATAAGTGTGCAAACCAACAATCAAGTGAAAAATCGGATGTCGTCACGAGGAGGAGTATATATATACCGCACCGATTTCGTCATGACGGGGAGTACATACACACACTGCACTCTTTTTCCCTTAATCATGGTTTTTCCCACTGGGTTTTCCTGATAAGGTCTTTAACGAGGCAGACTTAAACAGCGTCATATGATGGTTATGTACTCTTTTCTTTAACTGAGTACATTAAACAAACACGAGTATATAAACGAGTGCATCCCAAAAGGCGAAAGAGAATAACCAAGTAATTTTCTACACATATACATATTTCGGTACAATACATAGTTAGCTTTTATATTGTATGTACTTGTCTTTGTACATATTTTTTATATCGTACACATTTGTACATTTGTTTTTTTTTAATACCTTGTATCAAAATCAGTTAATTAAAATATGGTACAAAAAATTTAACTATAAAAGCCGTCCTTTAATTTGTTATCACCCAGATCTCTAAAGTACTGGAGCAGTACTTGGCAAAAACCAATTACAAAATAGTGGAAGGATATGCTAATTATAGTCTAGTTCTAATCATAGCCATTTGTGTAGTGAAATGCAAGTTTATCAGAATTTTGGATGGTGAAGAAGAATTGGAAGAAGAGTTTGTCGAGTGAAAAGACAGAGACAAAACAAATATAAACTACTTAATTAATCTAAATGACAAAACTATCCTTTATGAAATTTATTTGCCGGCGACAAATAAACATTTTCTTTGCCGCCTATCCGGACTTTTTGTTTTTTACTTTTTTTTTTCGCTTGAAGATTAGGTGATTTTAAGTTATGCAAACAATGCTTGTCTTCTTAATCCAAATCGTTATAAATAAAAATTATTACTGAAGAAGGCTCAATATGTGATCTCTTCACAAAAAATGACACTACTTTTTTGAAACGGAGAAAACATAATTATGTCATTAAATATTGTTAAATGGTCGCTTTTTCTGTCCAAAAGTATACAATAATCTGTATTTCATAAAAAGTAATGTCATTTTTGTGAAGAGGTCATAAGTTGGACATTTTGTTATTATAATTTTTAAAAATAAAAAAATTAAGATTTCAAAAATATAATTGTTAGCTCGGTCTCGGTTCGTTTAGAAGCTTAACAACCTCAACTTAAATTTGGCTTGTTTACAATTTTTAATGACTGATGATTTTCAAGTTGAACTCAAATGAATTTATAAAAAAAATTAAAATATTCTAAATTGGACTCTTTCTTTCTCACCATTATATTCTTTCTTTCTCATGTGTCTTGGATTGTTGGAACTCTATCTCCAAGCTAGATGATTAATTTGTTGGAAGATGTTTGTTTTGGCATTCATTAAAAAATATTCAAATCATTAAAAAATCTCTAAAATTAACTCACGAGTCACATTAATCGAGCTAATTAATAAGTTTCAAATGAGTCAACTCTCGAGCCTTAGTTGAGTTAATAGTCAACTTCAGACGAGCTGGCTTAAACTCAATTATTTGAATGATATTTGAGATTAGAGATGTACACACAAGTCGATAGAGAAACAAATGAATCAACAATTTACTTTGAAGATTTCTCAATCCCTAACGATAAATACACAGTTCATGATGATGAGGTAGAGGAGTTAGAAAGGGAAGAAGTCTTCACTTGAAAATCACCTACTTCAATTGTTTTCAGAACTGAAGGTGTACGATAGATGGTGTGAAAAAGAAGTGGAGGCGTCACCTTTCTTTAAAGACAAACTCCCTCTTTTCGATGTGGGGGTAGAAGCGTCTAAAAGGGAGGATGATGAAGAGTTGAAGGTGGAAGCATGTGAAGATACGGTGTCTCCCAAATTCGATGTTATCACTCTCATTAAGCAGCATATCGTTTGGCGCTTTCTTTAAGTTGAAGTTCTAAGAAGACCAAACGAGGCCCTTGAAAACTCGTTTTTAGTTTTGAAGTACTTATGTGAGGAAACTCATAATGAGTACTCTCCAAATCAATCTAAAACGAATTTCTCCATCTCGGGATCTCAGGACCACCCTTAGACGATCTCACCGAGCATCCGACTACCACCATTAGCTTGGGGAGTATCATAAATCTTGATGTTCACTCATCATCCTACATCTACTCCCCTCAAGCGTATACACATGAAAGACGTTATCACAAGGAAGAATTTGACTCTTAAAACCGCTTCGACTTCTCCATACCTCTTTAAGGCTGCTATTTGGCATTCAACTTCAATCCTTAAAGGCGACTCGTGGGCGATTTTGTTCAAAGTTAAACCAAATTTCGATGGAACTTTTTTTTCTAGCTGAAGTTACGAGTGGCTTGGTTCAGTCACTAGCCCTGGAAATAAAAATAAATGATGGTTACGACCTCATCAACATATGGCATGAAAGTCGAATCTCACAGTACATACAGTACACATGTTACACGTACTAGCCAACTCTTGCAATGGTGAACACGTAGACTAGGAAATAACCCATCTTTGCTCACCAACACCATTGCTTGGTTTTCTCTAGTCATATATATGGCTGATTCAGCCACTCTCCATATCTTCGCTGCACACTGCTCTTCAAAATCATGCTTCAATCCTCGTCAGTCTGACCATGATCTGTTTATTCTTCGCCAGCTTTATTCTTTCCTAGGAATTCCCAATCATCTCAGCCAGAAGCTGAGTTGAAACAGCACGTCCACGCATGGCCACAAGGAAGATGGCTGTTCGCAGCAACTTTAACCATTTGCAGCAGAGTTGGAATATACCTGCTAGTTCTCCGAGGCACCAAAACGACAGATTGTTTGCACCTGCTGCGACACCAACTTGCGAGCCATAACTGGTTTCACCTTCTTCACATCCCTAAATCTGTTATCTATACCTTCTTTAATCTTATCATGCAACTCATCATTCGGCAATCCGTCTACTCCCGCCGACCTTAATGCATCACAAACCAGCTTATAAGTATACTCCCTAGGTATTGATCCCCCATTAACCAGATCAACAAGAAACTCCCAAGCTTCCAAAGCCCTCCCACTTTCACAAAGCGCATGTATAATCGGCGTATACGAACTCGAACTCGGCACCCCATGATTCATCTTCTGCATCATCCTCAACATCTCGACGGCTTTCTCAACCTCATTTACCACGCTGTAGTATCTAATGAAAGAATCATAAGTAACCCGGTTCGGGACACATCCTCTCTTACTCATATCTTGAAAAAGCTCCGTGGCCCTCTCGATTCTGTTCGTCTTGCAGCATCCATCAATCAAACAATTGTAAGTAACGAGATCGGGTTCGAACCCGTTGAAAAGCATCAGCCTAAACAAGTGGTTGGCTTCCCATAACCTCCTCCTTATCGCCTTTCTACACCCGGTTTGCAAACTATACTTGCAGTAAGAACTAATCAATATAGTGTAAGTAAACGTATCCGGTGGACATCTGAACCCAGGAAGCTCCATCTGCTGTAACAAATCTCTAGCCTTTTTAAAATCCCCAACTCTGCATAGAGCGTAAATGATCGTGTTATAAGCATAAACGTCGGGCTTGCAGTGATACTTCTTCATCCGATAAAATAACGCCAATGATTGTTTCACCAACCCTTCTTCTCCTAGGACTTTCATCAAACAGGTTACGGTCATTGTTGTAACAAGACTTAAACCACCACCGTTTCCTTTACCTGACATTTCTCTAAGAAATTCCCATAGCAGATTCAATTTATTCCCTCTGACCAACACAACGGCCATGTCTCGGCATGTGGATTCGGTGTGCTGGAACCCTAAATCCGTCTCCAGCCATGTGAAGAAATCCAACGCCTTGTTGACGCCCAAACTCACTCTCCTCGGATCCCTGTAAGCCCCGGGGCCGAGAACGAGGGATCCGTCCCGACGCTTGCAATGTTCCACCTCGAGATTACGCTGTTTGATCGGAGAGCGGTGGCGGGTTGTGTTCTGGCGGCCGATGGAGCGGGGGGAAAGGAAGAAGAATCTTGGTATTGAGCGGAGGACATCGGAAACCAAATCAGCGGTGACGAGAGCGGCGGAGGTGGTGGATGAGGTGAGATTGGCGTCGAATGGGCGAGCTTGGAGCATGACAGAGAAAATCTGATTCATTACAGTGGAAGTGCGACTGCGGGTCGGAGGAGGTTGGGGTATCGTCATGTTTGGAGACCAGAGCGGAGAAACGAATGCAGAGTTTCATGTGGAAGTGTTTTATTCGTATTGCTGGAGGAGAAGGATGGGTAATTTTTGCTTTCCAGAGTTTCAAATGATTCAAATCAAAGATATCGTTGAGACACCATGGCAGGAGATTGAGGAAGCAGAATGAAAGAAACAGCACAGAAAGGGAAGTTGCCGCCTAAACAGGGAATTTATTGGTAGCAAAATGTTTGTTCTATGTCTGTACTGGGCCTGACGGTGGAAAATAACCTAGGCCCAGCTTCTCAGATGATTGAAGCTTAGTCTTTATAGTAAGCCCAAAGCTACAATTAGGACCCATGATACACTTTTGAGTTTTGACCATGGATCTACTCTATTTGTTTTTAAATCGAGAAGTCTTCTTTATCGAATTTTCATTCACAATCAAATGTAACTACAAACAAGTTATAGAGTTTATGTAAAATAAAACAAAATAGTGAGCGCGGTAAAGTCAGGGGCGAGGTGGTAGGAGGAGAGAAAGGGGGAAGAATGACATGTTTTATGTCAATTTTGTAATCAAATTTTAAAAAACCTACAAAATTAATAAATATACGTAATTTAAGTTACCGAATGAAAATTAGTATATAACAAAACATCTTATATAATATTTATTTTATTTATCTTATACCGACCGAAAAGTTTAATCTAAAAAAAGAAAAAGCATTACTCACTATCTGCTAATTTATCTTTCTCCCATATCCACAGGTCGAATTTAGATTTTAGACAACACATGTGGAAATAGGTGTAACACAAAACGATGCCGTTCAGCAGCTGCAACCCCATCAAAAAAGTAACAGAATTAAAAAAGTGCAAAGCCAGCCCACTGAGCATCTCCCATAGGCGGAGGAGGAGGACGCGGAGATGGCTGCTGATCATAAGACGAAGAAGAATACGAGTAAGGCGACGCCGGCGAGTCCATATACATAGGAGACTGCAGCGACCTCCTGCTCGAAACAGACCACCTCGACAACGTCTCGGAGCCATCCGAGCCATAATCCTCTTCAGGGACGGCCGCCACAGTGGCAGAGGAAGCAGTAGTATTCCTCTTCTTCTTGGTACTTTTCTTCCTCAACAGCAACAGCTTAGGCAGAGAAGGCAGATTGACGAAGCAGCCGGCAGGAGCCACCACCTCCGGTTGTTGCCTCCGCTCCGTCCTCCAGCGTTCCGAGTGAGAACGCGGATCCGATCGGAAGGATGAGCCACGAGTTTGGAGGTCAGGATGGAGGAAGACGGAGGAGGAGATTGGAGAAGAATGGCGGGAGCGGGAGCGAGAGGTGGTTATCAAAGACGGCGGAGATGGGGAAAGAAGTGGGGGCGGGGAGAGGTGTTTTTTGGGTTGTAAAGGGGAACTGTGTTGGTGTTGGAGCTTGGGGACGCCGGGCCGGATCTCCCATTTGAACGGAACTGCTCCTGGTTTCTTGAATGAATCGTCTATCTCCACCGTCATTTCTTATATGTGTTGTTTGTTAAAAGGTAAGGAGATAGTCGGAAATGTGGAGGAAACAGAGAGAGCTATGTATATAGTATACGTATGATAGGTGGAGATTTGGCGGTGAAGACAAATTGGCGGCCGTGTTCATGGCGAGATTGAAGGGGCTAAATGTCCGCAATTCAGTCTTTATGTTTGACTATTATTAGCTTCACTCTCCATCAAATTCTTCAATCACAACTGTGTGCAGGACAATATAGACTATAATTAGGACACTAAATTACATTTTTGGCAGAAAGAAGTGTAATTGGATTACTGAACACGTTATTTTCTGTAATTAAAATTGTAAATAACATTGAAAAAATAAAGTTTCATTTGGAATCTTTGTATTTTTTCATTCGAGTTTTCTTTCACAATTCCTTCCAACTCTAATTTAACTTTTTATATTAATTCAATTCAACTTTTTACGAATATAATTCTTGTTGCCAAACCAAAACCTATATAATATTACGACACAGTTGACACAATGAAAGAAAGTGGATTTTGGAGAAAGGGCTACCAAGCTTTTCATTACTCTACTATAATAGATGATCCCAGAATTCCCAACACACAAAATCCAACAAACAACCAGGCCGATTTTTGTTTCAGAAATCAAAGGAGACATTCATGCAGGGGCGAGGAGACTCAAGGGCAAACATAGCTGTTATGTATGTGTGCTTAATTCCCCATTAAGCTGACGACGAACATTGAATATATATATGATGGGATCGATAATTCGGACCTTGAACCAGAACCAGAATCTAAGCTGCTGTTGTTGTCCAAGAACCAAGGCTGTTCACATGAGGCAGCAACCAACCAGTATAATGGAACTTTTTATCCATCTGAACCATAGTCATCGTCTGCGATTCAAAGTCGTACGAGTAAACAGAACCGTCTTCGTGCCTTTTAAAGACGACATCTCCTTTGATTCTCAAACAAAACAGAGCCACCATGTCAATCAAGCTCCCTCTTGTGATCTTATGATGCTTTGTCCATTCTCCATGTAAACTCTTCATTTTCCATATATCAATGTCCAGATCCTCGTGCGTAACGAAACATAGCAGGTCACCCATTACAAGGATTCCGTCATGAGCCCCGGCGACCTTGGGAAGTGGTATGACATGGAACACTTCTGTATCCAGTTCCAATGACACTATGGAATTGTTTTCGTCAATTTGTGGAAGCCAGTGCAGAGCTCCGATGGCCGAAACAGGATGATGGCAAAACCCCGGAAACAGCCAAGAAGGAGGTCCATTCACTGGTTTCCAGGATCTAGAGCCAAGGTTCAGTATCTCACAACCAACATATTTCATGTTGTCCATGAACAAGTGCACCAGTTTATAGCCACCACCATTCATCATCGATGCGAATCCATAAGATTCTTCGCGAGGTCCAGACAATGTTCCCACGGGAAGAGCTAGTAGTTTCCTCGTCACAGGGTTCATGACCAAGAGCCCTCCATTCTTCAGAATGTTGTCTAGCAAAATGAAACCGTTACATGCTGCTCTAATATTCCCCAGGCAGCTGATGCCATAATCTCCAGTCATCACACCTTCCCCCTCGATAAACTTGACAAAGTTCATGCTGAACTGTGTCAACCTCTTGGCAGATTGTAGTGCAAACAAGTTGATAGGTTGAGATTCAAGCAATTTTCCTTCAACTGAAAAACAATTGTTGGTTTCTTGCTTGGTTGAGGGAGCATATGAGGAGCTCCCCACCACAGGATAAATCGGTTTCAGATAAATCAAAACAGATTCAGACTGAAGAAAACGCTTGTCGATGAAAGTAAGGCTGTTGATGATACCATACCACGCCTTGCAAACAAACCGTAAAGAAGGTAAGAATTCAAGTGGTAGCATCATGAGAATACTTGAGATGCAAGCTTCGTCGAGATATGAGACCGGCCGATTCTTGTCTCCGTCATCATCCTCCATCTTCTTTGACGACATAGATCGCTCTTTTACAGACTCCAGTAATTTGGACCCCTTTCCCACTCCTTTCTTCATGTTTCCCTCCCCACTACACACTCAAAAACCGGATACATCATCTCAAAACTAGTAATTACCAGAATCAAGACTGCATATAGCAACAGAAACAATAATTATGAAACAATCACTTTTGCCTTACTGATTTCGTGAACAGAACACTATGTTTGAGAATCAGGTTAGGGTATATCTTACAACCTAGAATCTAGAAACTCAGAATTGAGTCCCTAATTAATTCGAAACAGTTGGTGTATGGTAGATATCGATTTCACCTGGAATCCAATTTCTTGTTGATTACATCATATTTGGAAAAAACAAGGCTGGTAAGAAGCCAATTCCACTACCAAGGCAGGATCACCATTGACAGAGTAAAAGAAGATTTTCCCAAATGGTATAGAGAAATCAGTTACTGAAGAAAAAAAAGGATTTGAGTCGCCATACCTGAGAATTGAGAAAAAAGGGAGTGGTATTTTTCTGAGGGGGAGAAGATCGATATTTGGTGACTGGTGACTGAAGTTTTAGACTTTTAGTAGCACACAGCCAAGACGGTCGTCGTCGTAAATAGTAAATAGCCGTGGCGTACAAGATGGATTGCTTTGTCGTCTTCTCCGCCATTGCTACTTCTCTGGCTGCCAGGTCTGCAGAATTGTCTGGGCTATCTATCTTTCTCGTTGTTCCCGCTTTGTCGAAATGGGCTTGAGATGGGCCTAACTAGAAAGAAATGGAGCCTTGAAGACCAGTCATGCACAATAGTAAGATAAAAAGCATTGTATGTCATTTGTGGCTTTTGTACCAACTACTTCCAAGTTCCAACTATTAAAGATGACGTCTTTTTCTTATTTAATGCCATAACTACCGAAAAAATGTTATTAAAATTAGCTGCTATAGAGCAGGATTGGCATCCCAGTTATCCGGGTACGGATTGTCGACCCCCGATATCCGTCTGATTTGTATATCAAATAATCAATTGAGGAATACAGTTTTTAAATTTGATAGAATCATAAATGTATTTTAATAAAGAAAAAGTAATTCTAAAAAACATCATACAAGGAATGTTCAGCGAGCGAAATATAGTTCAAATGGCTGGTTCCTTTAGGTAGTCATATTGAACTGCTAAACATCGTCTTAAATTTTAAAATAAATTACCTTAAATTTAAAATTGTACATATTAAATTACGCAAATATCCTCGACCAATTAGTTTTCGATTCATCCAAAAAAAACTCTTCAACGACGAGGTGGTGCGGCGGAGGTGGGAGATTGTAGATTAACGACAGAGGAGGTGGTGATGGGGTGTGTCGGCGGGCTTGATAACTCGATCAAGAGCAATCGCGTAATTACACGTACACAATTTAAATTTTAGACAAATTTTTTTTGAAAACTATAACGACGTTTAGCGGCCCCATAGTTATATGAAGAGTTTATAGTTGTAAGATCAACGGCAATATTATCAACTAAAAATGAAGGATATAAAGATAAGAATATATATCGCTTAGATATGTGTGATTTAAAATGAGAAAAAATTTAAAATAATTAGAGATTGGAATTTGAAGAGAATTAGATGAAGCTTATCATTTTCAAAATATATTGTTTGGATTGATAATTTGCTAATGTTTTTAGTGCAATTAGTACAAAGGAAAAAAAAAGTTAAATGTTCGAGTTTATGTATGATCTTATTAACAATGAAAAGAAAAATAATTTAATTTTGGTTAAAATTTTCAAATCACTCACTTCTCTTATAAAATTTCTACTGTCTTTGGGTGATTTCAAAAAATCTTTTTCGATGTAAATATCCAAATAGATAATTTAGAATCATATCTCTATCGATGTCCAAACCACCCGAAAAATTTCGAACGCTAATCGGCGAAGATGAAATTCAAAACTACAGATACACTGATAGCTCGAGACAAATAGCCACCATTCTTGTCTTACTTGTTTGAATTTCGTATTTGATAATGCTTCAACTTTGGAGCCATAAAAGACACCCTCTCTCTCCTCCATATACCATATATGTTAGCGTGCTGACTGAACAACCAAAAAAAAAACATAAAATTAAAAAATATAAATAGCTCAAGAATCCACACACTTGCCCTTCGTTTACCAGCTAACACCAAAAGATGACCGTTTAAATTCAAATTCAAAAACAACCCCCTCACAGACTGCTGATCACACAAAAAATAGACAGGTGTCACGCTTTCATTCGTCCTTCACGTACAGTCACCAGAAACAAAAAAGCCCACGGCCAGAAAAAGGACGGGTGATGCATGCGGGCCCCACTCGGCATCCTCGTCGGACGCTCCATCCGGCCCCAACCCAACGAATAGTCTCTCCAATTCAAAATCCAAACCTGAAAACCGAAAAATTAATTAATTCGGACAAACGAACAATTTCTCATAAATAGCGGACAAAAGGCGCATTCTCTTCTTCCTCCCTTCTTTTTCTCAGTCACTCTGTTCTTTCCTTTCTTTTCCTTTCCTTTCCTTTCCTTTCCTGAATTAGTGGGAACTGATTTCGAATTCTCACTTTGATCGGTGGAATCAAACAATGTCGACGACGACCCAGACTCGCCGCTCTTCCTTTTCTTCCTCCACCACCTCGTCTCTCGCCAAGAAGCGTCATGCTTCCGCTTCCTCCTCACTCAAGTCGACAGCGCCAGCGCCGGCGGCGGTTGCTGCTCCTCCTCCATTGACCAATTCCGCCAGAAAAAGAGCGCCTCTCGGAGATATTACTAACAGCCATAGAAATGCCGCTCAGAAAGGGTCCAAACCCGCCCTCCCTTCCTGCACTCTGGTTCGTTTCTTGACTTCTTGGTTTTTACCCCTTCTTTCCCCTTCCTATCCTTTTCGTTTTCTGTCTGTTTGGTGAAGTTTCTTGTTCGGTACGGTAATATGGGGTGAATAATTCATTTCGAGTTTAAAGATTGGGTTCCGTTTTTATTTTCCATCCTGTTAAGAGTTTTATCAAGTAGGGTTTAGACTTCTTGGTAGTAATGGATCAATCGATTGCTTGGAGTTGAGGACATGTGTAGATTGAATTAATCGGAAACACGCTTATGAGTTGGGGAATGTTTGATTCTGAATCTTGTTACGTGCTCTGTTTATCACTCTGTTTTTACTGTTCAACAATGTCAATTTGAAGGGTTTCTGATGAACGTTTGATTCCAGGGCTCGACTAAAATCGCCAAGTTGAAGAAAGGACCGACTTCTACTGCTTCAGAAATCAATAAAGTTGGCTTTTCTGCAAATGTTGTACCTGCAGTCGTCATATCCAGTGAGGCTGCTGCTTGCAAGGCCACAAGGGAAGTTGTCCCAACCACTGTTACTGCTGTTCTTGCATCGCGTGATTTCAATGTGTCCCCAAGCAAATCGGACCAAGGTTCAATGTCCATGGATGAAACCATGTCGACCTGTGATTCCTTCAAGAGCCCTGATGTTGAGTACATCGACAACAATGACTTGCTGCCTGGGATTGATTCCATCAACAAGAAGACTTTGAACAATCTCTTCATTTCAGATCATCATGATGGTATACTATTTAAAACCTGTTCATCTTCTGCCATTCTGTGTCTTTTCCCATGTATGCAGAAATGATTGGATGATGTGCATGTTTGCAGAAAATACAGTAGATGGAATCATTAACATGGATACTGATGACAAGATTGTTGATCTTGATACCGAGTTCGATGACCCTCAACTTTGTGCAACCATTGCCTGCGACATTTACAACCACTTGCGAGCATCTGAGGTTGGTCCCTAGTTTCACAGTTTCAATGATAAATAAAGCTTTTCCATCTCATAATTAAGGTACATTGTTATTTTGCAGACAAAGAAACGACCTGCAACAGATTTCATGGAGAAAGTTCAGAAAGATGTCAATGCCAGTATGCGTGCTATACTCGTAGATTGGCTTGTAGAGGTACACGTTTGTCTTGTATTTTTGATACTGTACTGAATTAGCATTAAATTTAATTTGAGATTGAATTGGAGCTTGTTGGATAATGGATCCAAAATTTTGCAGGTTGCAGAAGAGTACAGACTTGTGCCTGATACATTGTATCTGACAGTGAACTACATTGATCGATATCTCTCTGGGAATGTGATTAACAGGCAAAAACTGCAATTGCTTGGTATTGCTTGCATGATGATTGCTTCGTAAGAAATGCCCCTTCTGCCTGCATCCTTTGTTTGATTAATCTTGAGACGTTGAAATAGCATACTGATTAAAACTAACCATCATCCAATTGACAGAAAATACGAGGAAATATGTGCTCCACAGGTGGAGGAGTTTTGCTACATTACTGATAACACATATTTCAAAGATGAGGTAAAATGATCAGAAACAATGATGCTAGGCCTAGCTAGTAATTTACAGTTTCTGAAAGTTTGGTTAGATGGCATGTCTAATGTCCATCCTTTTCTGTGTAGGTTCTGGAAATGGAATCTTCTGTTTTGAATTACTTGAAATTTGAGATGACAGCTCCAACATCAAAATGTTTCTTAAGACGGTTTGCTAGAGCTGCTCAAGGAATCAACGAGGTTCCATCAATGCAATTGGAGTGCTTAGCGAATTACATCAGTGAACTATCTCTCCTGGAGTACAATATGCTATGCTACCCTCCATCAGTTGTCGCAGCTTCTTCTATTTTCTTAGCCAAGTTCATACTTTCACCGTCACAGAGACCATGGGTAAGTAAATGAGATGATGATGATGACAAAGCTGTGATCATCCGCTGGTACTTGTAATATATTGATCCTCATTGCTATTTTTGGGACAGAATTCTACCTTGCAACATTACACACGGTATCAGCCAAGTGATCTACAAGACTGTGTTAAGGATCTCCATCGAATGTGTTGCGGGAGTTATGACTCTAATTTGCCTGCAATCAGGGATAAGTACAGTCAGCACAAGGTGAGGAAGTCCTTTTCCTTCTCTATTCTGTTCTCTCCACTCTCTTTTCTTTCTTTCATCTGTGATAATCTAACTTCAAAATTTTGTGACACCAGTATAAATTTGTAGCAAAGAAGTTCTGCCCTGCAGCAATACCTGAGGAGTACTTGCAAAAGCAAAGCTTGTAAGAAGAAGAGGATATACTGTTTGCTTACTCAGCCTCTTCCAATGGTCAGTTGGACGATGAAGCTCTGTACGGTTGTTCCGTCTCCTAGCCGATAATGTAAGAATGTGTAGAAGTAGAAGTAGCAGTTAGCAGCTCTTGCTTTCGTAACTTTGTAGATTAGTTTTTTTTTGGTTTCCAGTTTTGAGACAAGTAACGAGTTTTACGAAATATCAGTACTCATTGCTCAACCCCAATGAAACTTGTTCTTAACCACAAGCCACCACATGATGAAACAGTGGCCAACATCAAAATGACGAATTGTATCCCAAAGAATTAAGGGGTCATTTGGAATAACTAATGATTTGAAATAACTGAGATTTCAAATATGCAAGGTAGATCTGTTTACATAATAATGACTTGAATGCGCTCACATTCTTATTAATAAAATGAAAAATCACTGTGCAGCAAAGTAGATCTTCCAGTTTGAGTCGATGTGTCAACTGCCTTTAAGTATCCAAAATCTCAGTCTGCAGTAAAGTCATCTGAGCACAAAATCTCCTGAGAATTTCCAGAATCCAATGAATCCAAACGGGCTCTGGTGCTCTCGACAGCTGGTATGGTAGATACGAAAATAAAAGAAAGAAAGCCACCTGACCTGAGCTTTTGTTTAGAATAGGACAGAAAAACCTTGTACTCCAAAGTCCAAACTACTACAGAAGACCCACTAGGGAGATTGATTGATAGACAGATAGAGTTGGATAGATAGAATTCGATTATTGACATTTCATTGAATGATTAGCCATTCAATTACTAGCAGCCAAGAACAGAGACGAAGTGGGGTGTGCGTGTACAATAACTCAGTGTATAATCATAAAGTTACGCTGGTGTTGGTGAACGTCTGTGGGCCGCTGGTTTCCGGGTGGGTGATGTCGCTGGCGGTGTTCGCCATCCAGCGTAACTTCATGCTCCGTGAAAAAGTGCTCTACTTCGTGTTGGGGCTACGGAAAAGCATACAGAACTGCGTGTGGTTGGGGCTCATCTTGCTCTCATGGACCTGCGTCTTTACCCCGCACCGACACAAACTCCTGGACCGTGTCTACAAAGGGCTGGTGCCGCTGGTTATCGCCGCCGTCATCTGGGTCGTCAAAATCGACCTCTTCAAAACTCTCGCATCCTCCTTCCACGTCGCCAGGTAGTGTTCGCGCGTAAACAGAGAGATTTATAAACACCGATGGTTTTATATACTTTTTTGTCCCCTAAAAAAATCATGTAGTCTGAAGCATGATCCGGCCCACTAGTTCGACTGACCGTAGTATGTGTGGTTTGGGGTCATACAGTAAACATCAGTTTAACACCTGTACAGTACACATATTAAATATATTTAAAACTTTCGTTTTTGTATTATTATAGAGCTATTTAATTATTTTTTTTAGTTTTTTATATCCATACATACTAAACACATATAAAACACGTAATAATCGTATTTTAAAGAGTGAATTTGTATTTTAATAATTTTTACACTGTATTAACTTTTAAGTTATAAATTTTTAATATTTTATAGGTCATGTCAAACGTATTGTTTTGTTAAAATGACGTATAAAATTTCAAACATATTCATACAGTAAAATACCTATACTGTTTTTATTGATTATACTCCCTTAGCTTTCATAAAAGTGGGTAACCCTAAGTGTTACAATCTTAAAGCGGAAAAATCTTTTTGAAAAAAAGTGTTCATTGGAATTTTTTATTTCAGATATGATACTTGAGATTTTTTAGATTTTACAAATTATTCACACTTTTTTCAATAGGTATGTTGACCGAATGAAGGAGAGCGTCTTTCACCAATACGTTCTGGATGTCCTTTCCGACCCTTCCATTACGGCCGAGGAGGAGAGGGAAGAAGTCAAACGGAACAGTGGAAGAGGAGAATAAGAAAATTAGAGGACTCGTTGTCAAAATCGAAGTCGTCGACGGCGGTGGCCGACCGTGGTTGAGGAGTTGAGGAGGCTGAGCTTGGAAAGTACGAGGTCGGCTTGGAGTATGAGGCGACTCGTTAACTATATCATGTCGTCAGGGTTGTCGACAATTTGGAAGACGGTAGATGATTTTGCGAAGGCGGAATCTGAGATTGGAAACGAGTGGGAAGCAAGGAATGCTGCCAAGAGGATCTTTAAAAACGTCTGCAAGCCTGGTGCCAAGTAAGGTCGAGTATTGCATCCCTTTCATTTTATTTTTTACTTGTTTGATGAAGCAAGGCTTAGGTTCCTGGATCATTCATTTGAAAGGTGCATAGATGAAGCCGATCTTGCGAAATTCTTGAAGAGGATTGAGATTCACACAATGCTACCATCTTTCGAAGGTGCCCTTGAGACTGGGAAAATCTCCAAATCCTCCTTCAGAATGCTTGTGTTATTTATGCTTCTTTGTTTCTTTGAATTACATGAATATTGTTTAGATTGTAAATATTTTAAATGCATTATATGTGACAACGTGACATGTTAATTATATGTGATCCACATACTGTTCTGATATATCCTAGGTGATATATTTCTGATATGATGTGTTACATGTAATTGTTCAGCTGAACAGGTTGTATTGCAAGAGTAATATTGGTATTGATTGATCACCTAGTTAGAACTCATATGTTGACGATCGTGCTTAATGCACTATAGCTACGCGGTGGGCTTCCCACACTAACTGTCGTCGTGGGCCTTGGTAGGCGCCACTATATGCGGCCCGATTTGGTGCCACTAACATGTATATGGGTCGTCAGCATATGTGAGCCGGGATCCCAATTAAAATATGGAAAGTAGAGTCAGAGTTGTACAACGTGTTTTACATGCTATATGGTTGTCTTTTCCAATGATTTCTAATATTGATATCTATATGATAACTTCGGAAGACTGGCCCCGAGCCACCCACCAGTTTTTGACAGGTTATATGGTATTAGAAGAATTAACAGAGGATCTGTTCATCTGCCGCGCAGACTGAAGTTGGGATGTTGTTGAGACTGTATATATATGAGATTTGTTTTAAAAGATGGGTTCATTCACTATTTGACACCAGCTTCCGAAAATAAGTTGTTTGGCTTAATATTCCAATTTTTTCTGAAAAGGTTACCAGTATAATTTATGTATAATTTAAATTATATTTTGTACTATTTCTAAACTGTGTCAGGTGTCCGTCCCGAGACAATTGTTCGTTTACTTTATTGTGTAAATCTATAACTAAATATGCTCAAAATTTTAGGATTTATGCATATTTTAGTTTTTTGGCTCATTATTATAAAATATTTTAAAATTAAATATAATTTATTTAGCATTTTAACTCATCATTATAAATAGTCTCCAAATTCTGCTCTGGAAAGAGGGTCAGAGGAGAATCAAATCCAAAATTGGTTTTAAGTCCAAACTCTAACATTGCCAGGAAACAATTATCCAAGCACTAGAAAGCAAAAAAGCATGAGTCTTATCGGCAGTCACGAGTCATTTTCAAACACTTTCAGCCTTCCGCTTCTAGCTACTTCACCAATCCGCCACTGTTCTTTTCAATATTGGTTTCCTGCCCTACTTGAACAATTGCTTCACTGCTGGATCGACAGTGAAATCTCTCCGTTGTCAGCCAAGTTCACCCTGAGGTTTGAGGCTAGCAAAAACCTATTTCCTTTTTCTGATAAGTATAGTGACTTCTTCTTTAGTATCTGTTAACTCTCTGGATATGCATGCATGCAGGGAAAGTTGTTAGAAGGAGCTTATGCCAGTATAGTTGATGAAGCTACTTTCTGGTAACTTCATTTCACTGCTGAAACCTTTTCTTTCCGGTTTGTTTTTCTGCTTATTAGCTTTCATATTGAATGCCAATAGTGCTGGTACAAGGTATTTATTCGTGTGTGCATGCAGCCACCGAATTTATGCGTCGTCTACGATTTTATTTCATTCTGTTATGTTTGAAATCTATATATCAAAGTTGCAGAATTTGTACGTTGATAGTTTGGAGTTTGGATCATCAAAGATCGAATGATTAAATCTGCTTTAGAATCGTCAAACTCTTCTTCAGCTTTTTCAGTTTTGACTGCTTTCCTAACTGTATTACCGATCATTCTGTCCTAAACTTATGAAGCCGAAGGCGCCCTCACCGGCCTATATTTAAAGAATTTTAGTCATCAAATCATTTTTTATTCAATCCTTTTCAATTTAATAGCTCAAATTTCAGTGGACTGTTGAAAGTGTTATAAAAATATATATTTTTATTTTGTTAAACTGACACTTCTTTCAATCTAAATCCAATTTTTATGTTTTTTATACAATAAAAATCGTTTTTTAAAGTTGAATTTAACGAGATCATCAATATTGATCTTATTCTGAAAATTTTAAAAAATATTTCTTTTTATTTTATTTCAAGTATATCTTTTTCATTTTCATATATTCTTGACATTTTGAGATAGAGCAATCGTGAGAAAAAAAAGAGAGAAAGTGAACGGAATAAATAATCAAAAATTGTATCTGACATAATGAGATTTCAATTTCAAATAAAAAATGAAATGGTTGAAAGTTTGCTCAAATATCATTGGTCAACCTTTAGCCGTTGGATTGAAACATTACCTGACACGGACTCTTGACCGTTGGATCCATCCTATCCGTTGGCGCGGATAGTAAATCCTATCAGCTAAATAGAAAAATTCAGTTTTAGTGACGTGTAAAGTGCCATGTCGACAGAATTCGGCTGACAAAACATGCTGATTAGGCTGAACTAACAGACATTAAACGGAAACTCTAATCCATACTCAATTTTTATTTACGAAAACAAAAGGACTTTCATATGACAATCAATTCGTAAAGAATTAAAATGAAACTGTCCATTACATAACGGACCACCAATACTAATAACTCACATATAGTGTAGAATAACAAACGAGTTTGGCCGAATCCTATCTTCTCGATACGTATTCTTTATCGATTTTCTCTATCTCTTACTCATACTCTCACATATAGGGTGGAAGTTTGGGTATAAAGTATTCCCGATCCCGCCGAACGCTGAACTTACTACGGTGGTTTTGTAAAAAAGAAAAAGATGTTCTATGGTGAGGCAATTACATTAGTGCAGAATTAGATACGAGTCGTATTCATTTTTTCCCCACTTAATTAATCAAAGTTAGGGAGTTAGTGTGAACAATCGGTTCTTAATTTTGTAAGTTGCATAGATGACAAAAATAATTACGAAATCAACAACTGTGCCGATGGGGATGGGGTGATTAATAAATTATTTGAAGTCCAAATTAAAAAAAAAAATCAACAACATTTGTCTGTTAGTTTGTTTCCAAGTTGTCTCAATTAATCTTTTCGTCGGAAGTTGGCCTACGTACTTTAGCTCCGGTGGTCGCCGTTTGACCAGATTTCTCACCATTTTGGCCTTTTCCGGCCCACCCTCCCCTCTTCTCTATATAACAAACGTTTATCCTCTGCTTTCATTTCATCCTTCATTTACTTACTTACTCTCTTCACTCTGCCTTCTCTTCATTTTCAAAGATGGTCGACAACGGCGTCAACAACGGCGACGGGGAACTCCCTTACCCCGGCCAGCACCACGCCCTCGACGTTTCCATGGACGCCCCTTCCTACGTCGTCAACAAGTGCTTCGACGAGGATGGCCGCCCCAAACGAACTGGTACTTACACAACAGTCCTCACTTCTTGTCACAGATCGACCACCAAAACGTCCCTCCAGTACTTGCTAACTAATTTTCTTTGTCGTCAATTCCCAGGAACCGTATGGACAGCAAGTGCCCACATCATTACCGCCGTCATCGGTTCCGGTGTCCTGTCCCTAGCTTGGTCTACCGCTCAGCTTGGTTGGATTGCTGGCCCCACCGTTCTCTTCTTGTTCTCCTTCGTCACTTACTATACCTCCGTCCTCCTCGCTGCTTGTTATCGCTCTGGCGACCCCGATACCGGCAAGCGTAACTACACTTACATGGACGCCGTCAAATCCCTTCTCGGTATGTATAAACCATAAACATCCAACGAATTCCAACTCCTTTGACTGATATTGCTTCATTTTCATTTTTTTATGTACAAACTTTTGAGTTTTTTTGGGGGCTGATCAGGTGATTTCCAGGAGAAGATATGCGGCTATGTCCAGTACGCCAATCTCTTCGGAACCGCCGTCGGCTACACAATTGCTTCATCCATCAGCATGATGTGAGTAATTATATTCCATTAATTTAAATTCCAACATAATTTAGAAACTCTGGCGATCATCTGGTTAGCTAATTGTACTCTACTGAACGCTTTGCAGGGCAGTGAAGAGGGCGAATTGTTACCATAGGAGCGGAGGGACGGATCCTTGCCGCATGAACGCAAACCCATACATGATTGCCTTCGGAGTGGTTCAGATCCTTTTCTCCCAAATCCCCGATTTCACCCAGCTTTCTTGGCTCTCCATCGTCGCCTCCGTCATGTCTTTCACTTACTCCTCCATCGGATTGGGTCTTGGCGTTGCTAAAGTCATCGAGAACAAGACCGTTAAAGGAACCCTCACCGGAGTCAGCATCAGCGCCGCCGTTTCCCCTACCGACAAGGTCTGGCGTAGTTTCCAGGCCCTCGGCGGCATTGCTTTCGCCTACTCCTTCTCCAACATCCTCATCGAAATTCAGGTACTTGGTCAAATTGCGGAATCACCCTTCATACAAATATAATGAAGGGCAGTCTACCGTCCCCTGTACGAAACAGCTGCTTACTCTGTTTTTCTACCGTCTACTGTTTATTTCTCACCATCAAATGATAACGTCACAGGACACGGTGAAATCCCCGCCGTCAGAATCAAAGACAATGAAGAGAGCATCACTAATCAGCATCTTCGTAACCACCGTCTTCTACATGCTGTGTGGCTGCTTCGGATACGCCGCCTTTGGAGACGATTCCCCTGGCAACCTCCTAACTGGATTCGGCTTCTACAACCCTTACTGGCTTCTCGACATAGCCAACGTCGCAATCGTCGTCCACCTGGTCGGGGCGTACCAAGTGTACGTCCAGCCCATCTACGCATTCGTCGAGAAGATCGCCTTGACCAAGTACCCGGAGAGCTACTTCATCACCAAGGAAATCAGAATCCCGCTTCCCGCCGGCGGAGGCGGGAACCGATACTACGATTTGAATCTGTTTAGGTTTGTGTGGAGGACGGCATTCGTGATCGTTACGACTTTGATTTCGATGCTATTGCCTTTCTTCAACGACATTGTTGGTTTGCTCGGCGCGTTGGGGTTCTGGCCGTTGACTGTTTATTTCCCGGTCGAGATGTACATTGCACAGAAGAAGATTCCGAAGTGGAGCATCAGATGGCTTTCGCTACAGATTCTTAGCGTAGCTTGTTTGATTATTTCGGTGGCCGCCGCCGCCGGGTCGATAGCCGGGATAATTGTGGATCTCAAGTCGGTGAAGCCATTTGAGACTACTTACTAGACCACCTTGACTTATTGACTTGTTGTTCATATATTGTATTTTAATTTTATTTGGGCTGAGAAAATTGAAAATGGAGAGCACGTGTTGTTTCTTTTGTAAGTGCTAAACAACAATCACTTTTGACCATGTTATTTTCGTCAACGGTTTCATTCTCGACCACTAAGAACTTTTGCAGAATTTCAAAGTTCTTGTCACAAGTAATCTGACAAGTAGTAAACTATCTCGCCAAAGCTTGTTCCTGCATTACATTGTTTATCAATAATTGTAATTGTGCCTACTTAAACTAAATTGGATTACTCACTACATTTGTAATAGGTCTGCATATATGCTTAACAGAGTAACAATTACACACCAACTCCACTAATAAATCTTTTCAATCCAAAAACAAACCAAGTAAAACCACATAACTATATAAATACAATTACCTCATCATCGTCAATCTTTCCCAAATCAACCAGAAGCCCTGGACGCAGCAATGGCTTCGACCTTTTCACTTTCTGAACATGTTCATCCAATTCTTTCTTCACTTCAGCATTTTCCCACAATCCACAAAGTGGTATTCCAGCTACAGAGGGTTTTCTAGCAGAAGCATACCTTGTTCATGAACCAAAAAACGAAACTAGATTACATCAATAAAATTATAACATAATAAAGCTCGTTATTAAAAAAAAGTTTACTTACCATTGCGAGGTTGACGTCCGCAGTCAGATCTTTCCCAGTCTTTAATCTCACCATTCAAGCCATCCCGTTCTCGAAGTGGTCTAGTACATGTTTGCATCAGTTGTAGCTTGTGAATTCTTTAAGCTTATCCTTACCCATAATGCCTAAATATATTTCAGAGGTGACATCGCACGTGTACTAGGACATAACAAGGCTCTTAGTGCATGCAAAACAAACAACTTATTCCACATCATTGATGACGTCTCCACCTTCATCCGAGATGCTAATATTTTAAAATCTACAGTTTGTGACTCACCCACCCTTCCCATCTACCATCGAAAGCTTTGCACCTTCTGAATTCATTTCTGAAACTGTACATCCATCCACATTGGCTAGTTTGTCCCCACGTGGTAGACCATACACAACATGTACATCTTCTTCCGTTATTTTTTAATGTCTTTCCCTTTTCGACCACGAATTGTTTAGTTTCTGTATTATAGATATTCAAAATTCACTAAATGAAATCACCGCTTATTTGTTTCATCTTCACAGTTGTAATTTCATGAAAGCCAAGATTCTTCACGGTTTGCATATGTTCGTTGCTTGAATTATTCCCCATCACTGTAATAATTCTGTCCGGGTTGCATCTTGTGGTTGATTGCTCTCCAACGTCAACCATTATTCACCATCAACCATGTATATAAATCGTACGTAATTTTTTGTATTGCATATTTGTTTCGTATATACATGTATTTGAATGGAGTAATAATATTTCTCGGTGAGCTATTTTTAAGATATTTTCAAACTTAACTCGAGTATATTTTTGTTGTAACTTTTCTTTTAAATTTGGTACTAGAATTATCAATCTTGTGGATAAGAAAACTCTTTTTTCGCCCTTTCCAAAACCATTGATTATTATATCTTTGGTAAAATTAAGAACAAACGGTGCAACTATGGAAAAGTAGACTAAGAGGGTCATTAATAAGTAACTGATAAAAAACCAGAGGACTACGTATCTGGAATTCAATTGAACATGCAAACACCTTAAAATGAATTGCTAGCTTCCAAACATACAGAGAGAGCTGGGAAAGGAAGGCAAATTTTGAAGAGGCAACATAATAATTGTGAGGATTTACTGATTCAGGCCAAAATCCAAATACAACTTAAACAGAATTCATATTCCCAGGAAACAAACAGAGTTCCTTTCCTCTCCTCCTTCATCTTATTATAATTCTCAGACTCACAATATTTCTGCATCACTCACTCAATCACTCTGCCTCTAACGTTCAAAGTTTTCAATTTTTTCGTTCGTTTGTTTCTGTAAGTTCCTCTGCCTCTCTGCCACTCTTTTTTCTGTTTGACTCTGCCCCTTGGACATTAAATTGCAGTAAATGTTCGTCTGAAGTCTGAACCCATCCGTCCATCCATCTGGGTGGTTCACGAATCTCGGGATCTGAAAGCTCCATTGAATCTTTAGAGGATTCTCAGACCAAGCATTTTTTTGCTCTGTTACACTTTCAGGAATCCAAGAGAAAAAACAGAGGAAAACGATGATGGCTGCTGCAGAAGAATACGGCTACCCGGATGTCCATTCCCTCGACCTGGCCAAGGAATCACTCGACGACGATGGTCGTCCAAGGCGGACTGGTATACCCAATTCTGAAAAAAAACTCATCTTGATTTCGATGTTTGATCTGTAGCTTGAGGCCACCCATGATTGATTCGTTTCGGTTCTTTTCTGGTTTGTTTTTCGGAACGGTGTCGTATCATTGGCTTAGGGAGTGTGTGGACGGCGAGCGCACACATAATAACGGCGGTGATCGGGTCGGGAGTGCTGTCGTTGGCATGGGCGATGGCTCAACTCGGGTGGATAGCTGGTCCGGTGGCTATGATTCTGTTTTCGTTTGTGACTTATTATACTTCGACTCTGTTGGCTTCCTGTTACCGTACTGGAGATCCTGTCTCTGGAAAGAGGAATTACACTTACATGGATGCTGTCAAATCAAACCTTGGTATATTCCTATGATGCTTCAGTTTTGTTTTTTCTCTGCTTTGTCTTTGTTTTGACCGAAATTTGGAATGTGTGTTGATTCAGGTGGGTCTACGGTGAAAATTTGCGGATATGTTCAGTATGTCAATCTGTTTGGAATTGCGATTGGGTACACTATAGCATCAACCATTAGCATGATGTGAGTTGGGTCATTTTTTTATGGGTTCACTATATATGCGGTTGCTTCATGTGTGTCTATCATCTAACCTAGCTAGTTTACTACTCTCATCGCCTGGCCCGCGAGCCAGCTCGAGAGTTTGTTTGAGTTCCGCGCAATTGAGACTTGTTAGGTGGTTCAATTAGTGTAATTTACGAGTCGTTTTTAGAGATTCTAATGGTTCAAATGTTATTGAGATTCTCATTGGGTTTTCTAATTAAATCAAGATGTTGGTTTCTGTTTTGTGTGAGGTGGGAAATAATGAAACAGGGCAGTGAAGAGGTCGAACTGTCACCACAAAAATGGAGATACAGAATCAAGGTGCGAGGTGAATGCCAATCCATTCATGATCGGATTCGGAATCGTGGAGATCTTTCTCTCTCAAATCCCCGACTTCGATCAGCTATGGTGGCTCTCCATCGTGGCCGCGGTCATGTCCTTCACTTACTCCGGCATCGGACTAGGCCTCGCCATCGCCAAAGTTGCCGAAAACAGAGAAATCAAGGGAACTTCGACCGGAGTCACCGTCGGAGCCATGACGGAGATGCAGAAACTGTGGAGGTCGTTCCAGGCACTCGGTAACATTGCTTTTGCATATGCTTACTCCATCATCCTCATCGAAATCCAGGTTCCTCCTTAATCCCCTAAATCTGACTTAATTTTTCCATACAATGATTGTTAACACATTATATTTAGAGCTAGCCAAGTCGTTATTTGGGCGTTTGGTTTGAAAAACTAGTCCGTGCCTCATCACCATCTTAAATGAGTCAAATTTTATCAAAGGTATGTTCGATTCGATAGGCTCGCGAGCTGGTTCGAGTTTGAAAACAAATTCGAATATACTCGAGTATATGGCTCTTTAGTACAGTCAACATACCATCGACAATAAATCATATGTAATTTCATTAATTTGTGATTGTGCTAAAGAAAATGCAAGTGGTATATTATTTAGATTTAACTATTTTAATCGAGAAAAGTAAAAATTTGTAAATTTTCAAATAATTTGTTTTTCATCTGTACTCGTCGATATTTTTTAATGTATAATCATTCCACTCAAATTGAATTTATAGGGATTTTAATCAGCTAAATTCGAGTGGAGAGTTCGAGTTTGATTCATAAAATATAATTAACAAATCAGACTCAAATAGATTCGAACTTAATACGAATTAATATTCTCCAATTCAAATTCATCTAAAAAAAGTAATGAGTCAACCTTGAATATAGTAAAATTCGGCTTAGCAAAGAAATCTGTTTAGTTGAAACAGGACACGGTGAAATGTCCCCCTTCAGAGGTCAAGACAATGAAGAAAGCAACAGCCATGAGCGTAACAATCACAAGCATTTTCTACATTCTCTGCGGCAGCTTCGGCTACGCAGCGTTCGGAGACTTAGCTCCAGGAAACCTCCTGACCGGAAAGGGCTTCTACGAGCCGTACTGGCTAGTAGACATCGCCAACGTAGCCGTCCTAGTCCATCTGGTAGGTGCATACCAGGTATTCGCCCAGCCGATTTTCGCCTTCGTGGAGAAACACGCCTCCGCAAGGTACCCGCACAGCCAGTTCATCACCAAGGAGATCAGAGTCTCCTCCAAGTACAGCCTGAACCTCTTCAGGCTGACCTGGAGGACTTCGTTCGTGATCCTGACGACTCTGATATCGATGATCCTGCCGTTCTTTAACGACATTGTTGGGTTGCTGGGGGCCGTGGGGTACTGGCCGCTGACCGTTTACTTCCCGATTGAGATGTACATTGCGGCGAACAGGATTCCGATGTGGAGCACGAGGTGGGTTGGATTGGAGATTCTGAGTATGGTTTGCTTGGTTGTTGCGATTGCTGCTGCTGTTGGGTCTATTGTTGGGGTGATTGGTGATTTGAAGTCTGTGAAACCGTTCCATGCCGATTTCTGAGTTGGGGGTAAAATGGGGAATGGATACACAAGTTAGTGTCACTTACGCTTATGACTTAATATTCATTATGGTCGTCAACTTATTATAACAACCTAGTTATCAACTTTTAAAACACAACCTATATATTACTAACTTATTGCATTTGTAACGTAGTCACTTAATCAACCTCAACGAAATGACTGTTGCTCCAAGAGCCAAATCTTTTTGATCGTCTCATGAGCAAAGGCAGAGTCAGAAATTTATCAAGGGGTGCTTTTCTTTGTATAAAAGTAGATGAAATTAAAGATTTGATTTTGAAACGAAACTCTTTAGTAATTTTAGAATAGATTGATTATTTAAATATTGTGTTTGTGTATAGGTACAAAAAATTATCTGTTGAGATGGTTAGACTAAGTTGTCAATGATCAATAAATTTTTGGTTTGATTTCTGGTTATTTATCAAGTTTTAGGATGAACTAGTGTGCATAAATAAAGTTAAATACGTGTATATAAAAAAGATAAATAAAGTTAGATAATCTTCATGGCCTCTTCCTCAATTTGCTTTCAAGACATATATCTATAACCTTTGCAACCCAGACCTGCTTCCCACCGAAACGCAGCCGAGAAAATTAGGTCATCCGAAATCAAAAGAAGAAGAGGCTAACAGAGAGGCGGAGTAGCTACTCACCTGAGTAAATCATAACTGGAGCAAATCTGCTAAAGAAGTTGTCGGATGCAATTCTCCAGAAACCGACGCTCCAACGACTAGAAGCGGAAGCTTGCACCAGTCTAAAAGTCGGATGCATTGGGAGGAGTACTACAACGAGTCTCCTAAAATAGTGCTTGGTCAAGAAGTATGGCACAGCATCCCTCACATCTCCACCATCAGTTCGAACACAGAGCAGCACTCACTAATACCGGTAAATCATTCAGTGTTTTTTCTTCTCTTAACTCTGCTGCAATGTAATATTTGCTACAATGTGGTCATAAGTATGAATGTATATCAGATTCCATATGATTTGGTTGTCATTGTAGAGTTGATGTGAGCATGACTGAAACAAGAGAAGAAACATTGTACAATGACCAATGGATATATCAATTAACAGAACGATCCAGGAAGAAGAAACAGACAACCAGCAGATTTCTCTACTGTTTTATTTCCTTACAACGAGATTAAGTAAATTCCCAACCCAAAAAGCAAAAAAAGGAAAAACAAACAAGTGAATGATGCCGATAGATATGGTGAATGTCAACCTTCAAGAACAAGCAATTCATAAAATTGGCTAACATTCTACTGTTTATTCTACTAGACTGCTATATTTGTATAAATTACTATCGCAACCTCAACTTTAAGATATGTATTAACAACTTTGAAGGTAGATAGTTTTTCTTATGTCAACCCTGATATTCGACTCACTGGCTAATTAATTTAGGGGTTAATGTTTTACTCATCTCTCAACATTGTTTTTAAATCTTGGTTCGCCCTTTCAAATGCAGCTCTTAACATCACTATACCAACAATTCATTGATTTTGATAGTAGACCGTTATTAGCAATATAAATACATTCATTAACAACTTAGTCGTATTTTAAAAAGTCTTACCATACTAAAAGTATGTTGAAATGAAAAAGATACTTTCGATTTCGAAATAAGGTGAAAAAATTTATTAACAAAAAATGTATCAAATATAGTCAATTATGGTCTCCTTAGATTTATCTTTATAACAACGAAACAGTCCACTTAAATCTGAGCCGTTAAATTGGAATGAGCTTAAAACAGAGATCTAATGGCACAGAAAAATTCAGAAATCATACTGAAGTCTTCAATTCAAGTTTCCGAGTCGCCTGTTCAACCTACATTGTATAGAATATATATGCTTAGAAATAATTACAACAAGCAGAGTAAATGATAATACCACACAGGGTTTAAAGTAACTGATTTTGAGATAACAATGAAAACCAAAGCAACATGTTCATGCAATATGCCATGGTCCTAGGCACAATATGCTTCATGCTCAACCCAACGGAGCTATCCTCCTCCTAACTCGCTTCGCTGCCTGATTCAACCGTCTCCACAACCGGCGGAATGCAATCCACCTTAAACCGTACAACCTGTTGTTGACATAGATTGCACCAATCAATCTTTTGGCTTTCATCTATGGAATTCAATTTTTATTTACTAACATCAGCCCCAATCTACCCTCCAATTCTCAGCTATACGCCCCTTACCTTCTTGAAAAAGCTCGAATATGAATTATCCCAAACTAACTTGTAGTTTCCAGACATCACTGTGCAGAAGTTCCCCTGCAGCAATGTATGTGAACGGTCATTTGTAAGCTCTACAGACACTTCAGAAAGTAAGTAACTATTCATCAGTTTATGGAAGGAAACTCACCTGGTCAGACTCGCAACGACGGTACGGTAAAATCAGCTGAACAGAAGACAACCATGTAAAAGTAGTTCACACGATATCAGGAAATACACCAACATAACTCCTAGTACTACCAAAGATAGCAAACAGAAGGCCACTAATCGTATTAGATCTCTACTCACGGTCTTTTGGCTGGATGAATCTATGTACTCCACACTAAACCCAATGTCCTGATCAAGCAAACAGTGTAACAAATTAGTAATACTGTATGCCCACAGAATCAGCTCTTGCAGATATTGCATGTTCAAGAAAACTACATAAATATTATCTCTGAGATCCCAATGAAAATTATACCATGCTGATTTTTCCTTGTGTCAATGAGAAATCCCAAGCAATGTACGAGTTAACTGAGTCCACCGACAACAAAACCTGGGGAGGGAACAGCATTTAGCATTATCCGACGGACACAAATTGTGCATGCAAATAACAGATGCTGAACATATATGCCCGAAATACAGACATCTTTATCAAACAAATAATTGAACAAGCCTCGCTGCCATATGAAAGAATTTGTAATTCGAATTTTCCATCCCAGATGTTAACAAACACATTCACAGTAAAAACAATTATTTTTCAACTGTAGTTTTAAGATTCTAGTCCAACACAATACATACAGATTGCTAATGATTTAGGGACTTGATGATTCCCGTTATGATTATTATTGTTGAGCTCTTAGGGTAGAATATATATAGCAGTACAAGAACGAGCCTGCCATATGTAGAACACGGAACTACCTAAACTGCAAAACTAAATATGCTAAGAAATAATCTTAGTTATATAGCAAGCATGATTACGGGGATATAGTTGTATTGACCATATCTCTCCACAGATCATTACTGCTTTCCAGTTACCCTTTTCTTATCAATAGAGGTTATGTAATAAGCATCATATCTGTTCAAACCACATGCCACAACCACAGAGCAATAGGAATTCTACACCAGACTTCATTAAAATATCCTTCTTTAGGCACGAAAAACCAACCTCATGAGTCTTCCCCGCAGGAATGCTGATTTCTTTGTAATCATCACTGTTCCTGGAATGGAAATAATTGTGCAGGGACATAACAAATGTTGATATCTCCAACCCCCAAGGTAAAGGATGATTATTGACTGTATAGCAGCACTTGCATGAGAGTTACCTTCCTTCTATTGCACCAGCAGATTCAGCTGAAATAAAGAATGGGGAGTTTGCAAAGACCTCACTGTGATAAATCAAGATATGAATCAGTATAGAAACACTGGAAACAGTTTCATTTGCATAGGAAGAGCACCACCATGCAAATTGCAGACCCTAACTGATACAAATTGGATAGTAGCAAGTTAAAGCTACATATCAATACTATATACAGAAAAAAGACTACAATAAGGAACCATCACCACAAAATGTCACAAAGTGACAAGGCTAAGTTGGTGAGAGCTACTGTGAACTCAGCTCTTGTAGTAAAGATGCAATGGCATCTTCCACAATGGGGCACAACAACCACGTTAAACAGGTAGCAAAATAACAACAACAATAAACAGCAGTACCTGATGAAGGAAATAAACCTTATAAACTCGTTGGAGTAGACATAAACAGCTTGTTCCAGTACATCAACGTGATGTTTCTTTCTGCTCACACAAACACAGCAAAGACTAAATAGAAGGATTTTGAACATCAATTATCTTGGGTCTGGCATACATGAGAATCAACCTCCAAGAAATCATTAGAACGGTTAGACATACATTTTACCAGCATCGTATCTACTCCATGAAAGTGAAATAAAAACCCGAACAAAGAGAATCATTGTTGTCAGTCTGTATAAAGGTGGTCCATATCGGTGTCTCTGCTCTTCCATGGGCCTACAGAAAGGATAAGTCTAATACTATAACAGGGGAACTTTTGCATGGCTATTTACTAATTTTGTAAGGTAAAATGATTACTTTAATTGGAAAAAGTGTACTACAAATGAAGAGGCAATACCCTTCATCGTCATTGATCTGCTGAATGAAATCCAGTAAAACCTGCAACCAATACAAAGAAGTCCAAGGAATAGGTAAAAAGCATCGAATCTACCACAACAACAAATGATACTAAAAGCACATGCAACAATAAAAGAGTGAAAAAAGGGTTCTGGAGCATACAATAACGCAACAAAGGCAATCAGCAAGTTCTGTAAGACTTAAATCTCCTAATTGTAAAGGAGGATTTTTTGGATAACACATATGATGACCCACATGAAAACACTATATTGGATATATGGAAGGAACAAGAGTTGATACCTCTGGAACTCCTACCAAATACTTCACCAAAGTTTTGTATACACCTGTTGCTGAACCAAGCTGAGCCAATTGTCGTCTCCTAAAAGATTATCCAGCAAATACACCGTCATACAGTAGAAGGGACATGCATCACCTTTGATGGTGAAAAAACAGGTCGCTATTTTTTTTTAATAAATGAAGATTTTTATTAACAAGATGAAAAACAGGTTACTTACCTATCCATTTGTTGCTTCCAAAGTAGAGCATATTTATCGTGTATACTTCCTCCAGAACTAATCAATGCAGTAACATCTGCTTGCTTATTCTTCTCTGATCTCTCCCTTTGCAATCGGATAATTGTTCCTCGAAAATCCTGAGGCATGTATGTCATCACTGTAACAACATTGATAATGTTTTAGTAAAACATGAAGAAAACAACTAATAAGGGGAACATAACGGGCATGCTCTTCAAAAATTGGCACTGACAGCTATGTTTACAGATCCCAATACTGGCATGTAAAAATAAAAGCTTACCAATATTGAACACACGCTCAGAATTCTTCGATTGAAAAGATTCCAGTGTCTTCAAAGTCTTCTGAACCTTATCCTGAATGCTCATAAGAGTAGTAGAAAGTTCGCTGTCATGGGACGTTGATGGCTGCTGAAGCTACAATCAATCAAGAACAAAACATGAAAAGATTCATACTACCTCGTGAAAGCATATTACAAGTTTTTGTAGGTATATCTCTAATTAGAAGTCTACAAACTATTAGGAAGTGATAGGGACGAAGCAGAAGGAAGATATACAGCATGAGGCCAGCGTGGTTTCTCAAGCAAGAACAGAATTTCTTCCATCTGTTCACGATTCTTCCACATATTCTCGTCAACTTTATGAGGAGGCTGGCACTCTGTTTGCTGTACCAACAAACTCTCGTCTGCACCAAACTGACAATTAGAAAATGGGAAATAAAGAAAGAAAAACAAGGAAAAATAAAAGATGGATACTGAAGATATGATATCTCATATTAGCTACATCCATGTAAGAGCATGGGAGAACTAGATTACAAGGCAGATGTAAAACCTGAAGAAGGAGGAGAATCCTTGAGTAAATCAAGGATCATAGAGCGTATCTCAGAAGAAAGACGCGAGACATCATCAGATAATGGAGGAAAAGGGTACTTGTCATAGTAAGAAGCTAAGAATTTTCTGGTTATGGGCATAAGGCCCTCTGTGGATGCCATTTCTGCTTGCTTCAACTGAACTAATCAACCGCACTTTGCAACACGAGTAAAGTTGTGGTAAAGAAAAGCAGCAGTAGTATGTCGCAAACAATTGACAAGCATCTGCATCAACAAAAAATGCTTATCCATTATTGAGATAATATATGATGTAAGTGCAACAATAGCTGTAAGGAAACTAATACAAGAGATGATATCTAAAAAGTGTGAGCCAAAACGGAAGCATGATAAGAATTGTTTTTCCTTCTACAGATTGAATGGCAACTAACGCTAAGTTTTATAAGCTGTAGTAGAAGTAAGGGAGTTCCCTTCCAATTTTCAACATCATTTACTAAGCTCGGCAAGTTCGTAGATAATAGCTGGCAATTTCTCCAGCTATCAGCAAAGAGTGCATTTGAATTTTAGACTATTGAATAATACAAACAATTGTAAGCAGAAAAATAGAACACAGAAATAAAAAAATTGTCCATGTGAAAACGTAGAAATTCTGGACTTCTAGCCTACGTTTAAGCCTTACAAGCAGAAGAATCTAGCAGAACCATAAATAGGCAGTTGGGAATCGCATAAAGCATCAGAGAAAGTTAGAGCTAAACATTCGAACGGCGAAAATCCAGAATAATGATCAATCGCGAGAAAACATCACAAGAAAAAAAATGGGAAGGCAGAGCTCACTGATGGCAATAGGTCTGTTGGTTGGTCGTCTTTTTCGCCTGCAGATAGAAGCCTACAAGAAGGAGAGAAAAAGAAATGGGCAACTGCCAGCCATTTTTGGGAATTAGGGAGGTAAGAACAACAGATCTCACCTTAGAAAGGTAGAATCAACAATCTACCAGACCCACTATGTTAACCATTATAAAGTCCAACAACTTTCTTACAAGTTCCAAGTTCAGTAGCAACTCCATTCGACAGCTTCCAACTACTTCCAAACTATTTCTTTTTACAGTATTTCGCTCCCAAACTAGCTTACCAAAAGAATGAAGTCAAGATAATCCAATCAGTTGGGAATATAACTCACTACAACAGCACTACTATTGAAGTTAAGTAATACCAATATTAAAGTAGTTGTTTTCTGTCCAAAAGAAAAAGAATCAGCAGAAATGAAAGTTAGCACAACAGTCAACAGCTAGTGCTTAAGCTACTGGAATGCCACTTTAACCTTACATAAATAAAACACAAAGATAGCTGATGTTATGCCCATGAAAAGTGAACAATTTTGAATTTTATCAAGGAACTTGAAACTCAACACACACTGCACTGAGAAATAGGAAAGTGAATTGTGCTAATTACCTAGATCCGGAGTAAAGATCAATGGAAAAAAAATACATAAGAAAACGATCAGAGAAAGCAGAACTCACTGAAGGCAGTGGGTCAGCCGATCGGTAAGAGCAGTAGATCTGCAATCTGACCTTGACTTGGAAGCCAGCCGGCGTTTAGGGAACGGGAAGTTAGGGATTGTAACGATCTCCTACCGATTCGCAAGGGTAGATGGAGACAACGATGGAGGTAGGAAGATGGTATAAGCTTTGGCGTCCAGTTGACGGTTTCCCTGCGCCTGAGTGACTCGTGTTTTACGGGATGCGGAACTGGGAGGGAATATTCTTTCTGCGTTCAACCCGGCTCGTTTGACAGGGCTGTAGCTAGACTTGGGCTTTGCATCGCCGAATTTGAGCTAAGCCCATAATAGTATCAATCCTAACTCAGCCCATCACAGTATCAATCCTAATCCACTTTTCAATTGTAAAGCAGGTCATGACCCGCGATGGCTCAAACCTCTCTTAACGAGTTGGTGACAACATCGATCGATCTTGAAAACGCACATGACATGATTAGTTGGCCGTTTGCTTTGAAATTTTAATCACTTAACCGATTATAATCTCATCATTAAATTAAACAATCATCACTTAACCGATTAACCACGTTGGTTGGGTATTTTGAGATTATGATAATAATCGTTAACCGTTAACCTTTAAGAATATGTATGGTTAGGTTATGAGTTTTGTAGTAGCCGCACCATCACCATAATCATCCCCTACTCATTGTATAACCAACATTCATCCGTTAATACATGAGCACAATAAACCCACTGCCTAACCAAATGTACATGAAATCTATCTTGAAAACTAAACCTAATTTATTTACTACGGAAGCTTCCCTTAGCAAAAGGTATCAACACCGTATACAACGGAACCTCTCTGTCTAAACGCAATGGAAAGTGACTACGGATTCTTCCGTTGTCCGTTGCATAAGGTGTCGATATCTTTTGCTATGGAAACTTCCCTCAGGAAAAGGTGTCAACACTGTATGCAACGGAATCTCTCCGTCTAAGCGCAACGGAAAGTGACGACGAATTTTTTCTGTTGTCCATCGCATCGATGTCTTTGGCTACGGAAGCTTCCCTTAACAAAAAGTATCCACACCATATGCAACGGAACGTTTTCGTCTAAGCACAACGGAAAGTGACAACGGATTCTTCCGTTGTCCGTCGCATCGATATCTTTTGCTACGGAAGCTTCCCTTAACAAAAAGTATCCACAGCATATGCAACGGAACGTTTTCGTCTAAGCACAACGGAAGGTGACGATGGATTTTTTTGATCGCAGAAACGTTTCTACCACGGATATAAGACGTTTTCTACGGAAAAGAAAGTAAGATATTTTTGGTAGTGATTGTCCATCAGCTCTGTCAAATGTTGAAGTGGCGGATGTCGATGTCCCATGCTTGAAACAGAGAAGATGATCCGATCCCTCTTTGGGTTTTCATTTCAACCATGTGCGCTCCACGAACAAACAATCTCTGTTCATATTCCCAATTACAGTAGCAGCCAGCCACTGAGTTGAGTATTATATATGATTCAACAATAAAACATTCACACATGCATACTGGAATTTCCTTTCCTACTAATTAACAGAACCGTACGTGTTGGAGTGGAATGGACTGTGTGAATGTTGTTAGCAGACCAGAAGAGAGCAGCTTCACGTGGGGAGAGTACGTACGTCGTATTATTCGACAGAGACATGATGAGTCGTCGTAGATCGACCCCAGCCAACAGATTCCCAGCTGAGACATGTACAGGAAAAAAGATTTGCCCAAAATAATAAGATTACAAGTCACTGGCTAATTAAGGATGGCAAGAAAAAGTTTGAAGTCGAAGGCTCTGACGTTAGTGGCCATCAATGGAGAATGGGGGCCAGCAGTCCATGCCGATGGCTTAGAGTACTCTGTTTGTCACTGTCATTGAATAAACAATTAGGTACATACATCATGGACACAACATGTTCATTGTTGGTGTTAGACCACACACACACACACAAAAGAGTCAACCCTTGATATTGCTTCACTGACTTTTTCATATAAAATTCTGGAGATTGATTAAAAAAAATTGAGATTTTACTCGGAAGATTTTATACATCCCTTTAAATTATCTTGAGTTGTTGGGAGATATTTAGTTACATATACATCAACAGTATTTCTCTCAATAGATTTGAAAGTTTAAATCTTAACATACATTGTAAGAGTATAATACTACAAGAAATAGCTCCATTTATCGTACCTTTTGTTTTACATAGTTTGTGAGAATGAGACATGATCTTCATCCATCGTAGATGTAAAATTCTCAATCATATAAACTAATTTGGGTAACTACGCGATACCGCAGAATTTTAAATAAGAATCGTTACGATATTGTTCACTCTTAAATATAGTCGTAAATAGCCATTTAATTATTAATATATATTATGAACAAAAAATTGAATGAATTTGAAATGGTAATAAATATATTCAAACAAAGATATAATATTATTAGTTTTTAGGTAAATACATCAATAGAAAAGTGAAGAGATGTCTAGAGTTTGAGGTCCCCAATGTAGTGTAGTAACAATTATTTTAAATTTAATGTGTCCGTTAGATTGGAGTAAAATATTTAATCGGTCTCGTCAATTTGGGTAAGGTTATTAGTGGTTTCACACAATGGTATATTTAAGATTGAAATATAAATTGAGCCGGATTGAATCGGAAACATGTACTTAATACTAAGCTAAAATATAATTATAAAAAATATTAAGTTCAAATATATATAAAGTATTCATGGTAGTATTTTTTGTTAAAACAAAACTAAACGTGCCACAAACAACATTTTCTTATATTTGAATTATTTAAATTAAATTTATGATTATTGCTTACTATTAGGTTGGTTATAATTATAAGTTAACATTTAATAGATTATTTAGGGCATTTTCATAGTAAAATTTTAGCAATAGTTAAAGTGAGGTGGTGGACGAGGTGATACTCATTTAACAATTGTTAGGGATATATGTGTAATTGCTAACTTATAATTTTTTTTTAGAAATTGCTAAATTTGAAATTTGGTTAGGAATGCTACATAAGAATATGAATCAATTTGTTTTAAAAAATATTTAAATAAAGTTAATTTTATATGGATAAATTAATTATAGTGTAGGTTTTATGAATAGAAATTATGAAAGAATTATAGAGATGGAGATGTTTAAAAGTTATTGAATGAGTTAATTGCCAAAGTTGGTGATGTGGCAATAAAGTTTCTATTAAAAATTGCTAAGCCATTTCTTGATGGAGATGACATTAGCCTAAACAAAAAAGTAAAAGATCAGAACTTCAAATATCATTAGCCCAATTACGAAATCAACAAAAATTTACCTATAATTTAGTACTCGAAACCAGGGAATAAAACAATGGGGGACTCTCCCTGGTTCCAACACGATCAAGCACTGAATTAAACTTAAAATTTCTCTCAGCTGAATTGCCGAAAATCATAAATACATACCCGAATTTAATGCTCTGGGTCAAAAGATGTAGTGTGATGATCCACATTTCACCCCAACTACCCCTTGGATTCACGAATAGTATCTTAAATTCGAGTCATTATTTTGTCGGTAAAATGAGATTATATCATTGCTTATATAATAAATGTAAAAACATATTATTTTTATTTGCTCTTTTTATTTTTTGCATTTAGATCATTCTTATTGGTTCAAAATTCAATGATCACTAAAGAAACTAAAAAATGATAATTTATTATCCTAATTTCCTTCAACTCGAACTAAATCAATACTTAAGTTTATAAAAAATAAAAAAAAATATTCAACTTCAACTAAATCAATTACAATTCAACGGGGACATAGCATACTATTCACATAAATAGTATGCTATAATAGATGCCCCTAGCCTTTTTTATTATAATAATAATAATAATATAACACATAATAATTATCGGAAATAGCTTCCGCCTTAATGTTGTTTCAGGTGCCTTAATGTACCTACCTACCTAGATGCACAAAGTTCACGAATTAAACGGGGACAATATCAAATTTGTTAGTGCTCAAATAAATAACTGGACATGGAGGAAGATACACTGTACAGATACATGCTCCGTCCGTTGACAACTAGGACTTTGCTAATTGTAAGAATCGGAGGAGGTGATCGACGGAGAGGGAAGGAAGGAAAAAGAGAGGAAAGGAAATGAAGAAGATTTCTGGAAAAGCTTACTTCATTTCATCCTCATCCCTTTTGTTCTTATAGTACAAGCCTTTTCCGTTTTTACTGTTTAACATCTAACGGTAATAAACGAAATTAAAACACGTGTCAACTTATTACAGATTCAGTAATAATGAAAACGACGCAGTTCCATTAAACTAAAGCCAGCTCAGTTGCACGCTCAATCATCGAACTTTCATTCCATTGCAATCTAGTCACTCTGCGCATCTTCCTGCAATAATGTTGAATGTTCTTCATTTCCAGCCTTGGATGCTGCATAACCTGAATCCTTCTTCTCCTCTTCTGATACTAATTAATCCCACGTGCCCACTCACTCACACTCTTTCACTCTGTTTTTCACTGTCAACACTGTTTGTTTTCCTACACACACACCTTGCTCTCTTCTCTATAAATATCCACTCCCCCTCCCTCGTTTCTCTCCATCCCATTCTCATTCCCATTCCGTAGCTGCAGCACAACAACTACAACAAAAATGGCTGCGGAGAGTGGGTATGTGAAGACCGGTTTCCCTCACCACCACCAGGTCCTCAATGTCTCCATGGACCCACCTCCTGCTTCCTCCAAGTGGTCCGACGATGACGGCCGTCCCAAGCGGACCGGAACTGTCTGGACGGCCAGTGCTCACATAATAACGGCGGTTATTGGGTCTGGAGTTCTGTCCTTGGCTTGGGCAACTGCTCAACTCGGTTGGATCGCGGGTCCTTCCGTCATGTTCCTCTTCTCCTTCGTCACTTACTACACTTCCACTCTCCTCGCTTCCTGCTACCGCTCCGGTGACCCTCTCTCCGGCAAGAGGAACTATACTTACATGGACGCCGTCAAATCCAATCTCGGTACCTACTTTAATTCCGTTTCTCCCTGTCATGCACCCACTTGGTGATTTCCGTTCTTTCTTCCGAAAGTTCGTTCCTTCAATAATTAATAAGAATAATTCCTCTGCTTTCAGGTGGTTCCATGGTCAAGTTTTGCGGGACTGTCCAGTACGTGAATCTCTTCGGCGTCGCCATCGGCTACACTATCGCTTCTTCCATCAGCATGATGTGAGCACTTAATTTCTTCTTATCCCAAATGTCTGAAATTCTTTGGGTACAACTAATTAAGGTCACGTTTCCCGGCTCAGGAATTGGAGTCGGAATTTGAGTATTTTAAGTTCAACTAATTCCGGCTCGCCGCTTCCATTATGATCTGGACGAAATTATCAATTCCGGTTGGAACTCGAATTCCAGCTGAATTGGTAATTTCCAGACAGAATTGAGCCAAAAAGAACACTTCTTTCTATAAAAGCTTACCTACGTACTATTTTGCCAGGGCGGTGAAGAGATCAAACTGTTTCCATGCGAGCGGAGGGAAAGACCCGTGCCACATGAATGCAAACCCATACATGATCGCTTTCGGAATAGTAGAAGTTATCTTCTCCCAAATCCCGGATTTCGATCAGCTCTGGTGGCTATCTATCCTCGCCGCAGTCATGTCCTTCACGTACTCAACCATTGGACTTGGACTCGGTATTGCACAAGTAGTCGCAAATGGACATGTTATGGGCAGCCTAACCGGCATCAGCATTGGTCCACAAGTCACCCAGACTCAAAAGATATGGAAGAGTTTCCAGGCACTAGGCGACATCGCTTTCGCCTATTCTTACTCCCTAATCCTCATCGAAATCCAGGACACGTTAAAATCCCCACCGTCGGAATCCAAGACGATGAAGAAGGCAAGCCTAGTGAGTGTCTCGGTAACGACACTTTTCTACATGCTATGCGGATGCTTTGGCTACGCAGCCTTCGGAGACCAATCCCCCGGAAACCTCCTGACAGGATTCGGATTCTACAACCCTTATTGGCTGCTCGACATAGCCAACGTAGCCATCGTTATCCACCTCGTGGGCGCGTACCAAGTGTACTGCCAGCCTCTCTTTGCGTTCGTCGAAAAGCAAGCTGTCAGGAGATTCCCCGACAGCTACTTTATCAACCATGATATCCGAATCACTTTGCTCCCAGGCCGCTACTACAACCTGAATTTGTTCAGGATGGTGTGGAGGACGATTTTCGTGATGCTGACCACCCTCATTTCGATGCTCCTCCCGTTCTTCAACGGCATCGTGGGTCTCCTTGGGGCATTAGGATTCTGGCCGCTGACGGTTTATTTGCCGATTGAGATGTACGTTGTCCAGAAGAAGATTCCGAAATGGAGCACCAGATGGCTCTGCCTTCAGATACTGAGCGCTGCGTGCCTGATTATCACCGTGGCTGCTGCGACCGGTTCGATCGCTGGAGTTCTTCATGATCTGAAATCTGCCAAGCCTTTTCATACTACTTATTGAAGATCCGGTCGCAACAAGTCGAATGAGGCGGGGAATGATTGGTGCACAAAAAAATAAAGTGTTAGGGTGTTATCAATTATGATGTAGTTGATGTTCATTGTTCATACCAATTAAGTTCCAAGATTAAGTTGTTGTCCGAATTAAATCAGCTGTGATCAATGTTGTCCGTACTGTAGTCTCCTTTTAAACAAGTGTTTCAATTATGGATGTTACGCAAATCAACCTGGTTCTCAATGTTTGAGCTACGCATCAAGTCTTTTCTGTAAATACAACTTTTATATTAATATATAAAACTGTTTTCTGTAGTTATAAAAGAGAGTTTTAACTCGCCTCACTTTCATTTTGAAAGGTAAATTAGGGTATATATTTAAGAATTTTACGATTCCGGTTCAATGTATTTTCTAAATTTGATTTAGTGCTATATTAGTTTGGCTTAGTTAGCTCAGTCATCGATACAATTGACATATCAATCACAAAAAAAATCGGTTGAATATTTCAATTTCAATTTGATAAAGAGTGTTACTAACATGTTTATGAACAAACAAATATTTTCTTAGTGATTTTATAACAAATAAGCAAGTAATATATCTAACACAATACAAGCTTAGATGTATTTATGATCGATGAATAAGTAATGTAGGTATAAGGGAGGAAACTAGTTATTACCGAGTTAGACGTGGTTATTGAGAGAATTTATACGTAGTTATTATCAACTTAGAGGTAGTTATTAATAACTTAAATGTAGTTATTAGTCATATTAAGAGTATGAAAATCGGACTTGTATGAAGAAGTTATGTTGGAAGAAGATGGAAAAAAATGATATTTTCTAAAATTGTCGAAAATAAAATCAATATTCATCATGTTAGTTTCGTTTTTGAAGCATGATTATTTCTATATAAAGAATATAAAAATCGGAAGTAAATTAAAGGAGTTATGTTAGTTTTTTAAACAAAGTAAAAAAAGCACTTTTTAAATACCAAAGTTAATCATAACAGATATAGGTCTTCGAATCAAAAAGGCTGAAAAGCTGACGATCTAATGGCCCGTGATGAATTCAGCACCATACTGAAAGTCACTTTCAGCACAACACGCGATCTTTGTATACTCTAGTTAAAATTAAACCGCTTTTTTGTTTGCTATAAAATTTTTTATTTTATATTCAACTCGGTTCATATTCAAATTTTAATTTCGCTTTGAGTTACTCATACTACTCAATTTGCATATAAAAATCAGACATATGTAAAGATTAAGAAGCCTCCCCACTGATTGGAAATTGGTAGTAGCAGCCAGCCCACCGAGATGGGATTGGGGAATCTTTTGGTCTTAAGTAGTTGTGTTGGAATTATGTTTAACCAGTGGTGGAGGTTTGAATGAGCTGGTTGGAAACGTATAGCTAGTCAGCATCTTTGTTACTTGTTAGGACCATTGGAAGTGCAAGATTGACCCTACTAGGCTACTACTAATACAGAGATTCTTTCTTCTAGTTTGGCCTGGGTGCTGATTGCCAAATCACCTGCACTATAGATGACTTTGATCCGACGGTTGATATTAGCAGTGGGAAATCTGACGGTTGAGGCGAAAAAACCCATAAACTTCAAGCGAAGAGAGAAATTTATGAATTAATATTAGGTGAAGAAATGTCATGAAAGCAGGAGAAGTAGTTGATATATGTGGGTCTAAAAGTGATGATCATCATTATATTGATGGCAATTTTAAAATATCCATCCCTTCCTTTTTGGTGTTTCAAGGTTGAAATGACCACAGAATCTGGTGATCATCCACCTTTTTCTTTTATAAAATAATTTCACCTGATTTATCATTAAATAAAAGAAAATTAATATCTTCTTTCATATGAACTAGTCGATCATTTTAATAAAATAAATTACGTAAATTTATCTTGTTTTTTTCTTCTTCATTGATTATCATGATACGAGGATATGAAAAGATAGAGAAGTCTTTTCATGATAGACCCCATTTCATAAATATGACTTAGCATGTAAAATTAGACAAATTTTAGTTCATCTAAATTGTTTGAGAAGACTTGTTAATAGATGCTATAAAACCGATATACAACTTCTAAATAACAAATTTATTGAAATGCAACGGTGCATACCACTAAACAATGTCGGATACACTACTTTCGCTTGCTAAGCCTAATCCTAGTCCCTAGGTTCACCATATATCTAATTATCATAAAGGGCAATGAATCAAACTTTTAGGAGACGATGGGCTGATGGGAAAGGTAGGAAGGTGGGCGGGGACAGAAAATCTCTCCACCATCAACAAAAAGAGTGGACGCCATTTCCCCACTCTGCCGCCATTGTTAATACTTAAAAGCAATTCCTGATTGAAGGCCTCTGTCGTTCATGAAAGTAAATTATATGTTAGATTTGTCTCAAATCAATAATAGAAAACTAATTGCTAGATTAATGTCATTGATTATTTTCTTTGCCTGGATCGAATTTAAAACTCTGTCCAAACATTAATTAGAAACAGAGTATGAAGAAACAGAGTATAAAATAAAAATGTCAAACCAGAAGTCACTTGAAAGAGTAGGGAGGAAGAAAGAAAACGATGGGGGGATTGATTTGGGATCTTTGAAGGACGTCCATCGAAGTTGATACGATAGTGGGGACTGCACAATCCACCAACCAAAAACTTAGATTCTCAACGTTTTCTTATTCTCGATTCGTACACCTTAGCCTAACCCCTTAGTGTTGGTAGAGGAATTAAGGAAGCATCGGTTTTGAAGGGAAAAAGGAAAACATACACTTTGTACTAGTACACCCACAAACATGCCAGAGACCGTCGAAGCTTGTACTAGTACCAGCACATCAAGATCTACGTACCTCTTCTCAACCTCGATGACTTGGAACTTGTACTAGTGCGCTGTCATGAACGTGCACTGGTACGTACACCACTTCAGGTCTAGATTCGTGGGCAGAAAACAATTACAAAAGATGAAACTAACGAAGAAAGATGGAAAAGTTCTATTTTGGCCATGGGATTAGTAACTCAGTTATATTTGGTCACTATAATAGCAAATGTGTTCAGATTGGAGCCTAATTAATTCCCCAACAAACTTGTATAAAATTAGTTTTAATTTGTAAGGTGTTATTAACATTTTTAATACTTACTCATTAAAACTAGTTATTATTATAAATTATAATTAGTTATTTTGTCGAATAATTAGTTATAGACAATTATAACTAGTTATAAAATAGTTATGTAACTAGTTATAAATGACTCTTGTATCTAGTTATAAGTGATTAGTGTAACTAGGTCGTAGTTACAGACGATTCGTGTTATAAGAGGTGGCTAGTCTCTTGCATGGAGTCTTTTGGGCGACCCCTTGCCGAAGTTGGTGGTGGTGATGGATGAAATATTTTTTTAAGTTTCTTGATGAAATTGGTTTATTAAATGTTCTAAATAATCACGCTAAAACTATATTAATAAATAAGATAATGAATTAGAAAGCCGAATGACAATTTGGAGTTCGGTGATATCATTAGGTGCATGGCGGTATTGGTGACTAAACCGTTATACATGGTACATTTTATTAAGAAAAAAAGGAAATAAAATTGCTCATATGTTAGTTAAGCCATTTTATTCTTAAAGTCATCGGCCTATTACTGAGTTGACACCTCCTCGATGAATAAGATTTTGTTTAATAAAAATTATAAACTTAAATCTAATGGCTGGTGTGGATACAGCCGCCGCGCAACGTAACGCATTGAGCTAGGAAGATCGTGCAACATGTGCATGAATTTGTTCATTTGGGGGTTGAAAACGAGGAACGAAGTTACGTGAGACGTCTCTCTTTATACTTGTCATAAGCCTTGACTTTACGTCCACAGACATACCACTAATAATAATAATAATAATTTCAGTACATGGAAATTGGGTTGAAAAAGTTACTAATGAGCCTGTATATCATAGAAGCTAGAGAGTGGATCTTTCTTATCCTAGAGTTGCCTACACTTGAATCACAACTTGTTCTTGGCAAACAAAACCAAAAGGTCAACCCCCGAACCTGTCCGGCTGGAAAAGGGGGATGTCAGTTACGTTGAGCTCCGAACATCCATTTGATTTCCCGGTTGAAATGTACGTGTAATCACTAAGCTAGTTGGATGGAAATGGGGGTGCGTATCCACATCAAGACCTTTTTTCTTCTGGCTACTTCAAATTCAATTACCCAACTACATACAAAGTTTCTACTTTCGAAAATTTGTTTTCGATATATATTATTATCGGCGTGGAAATTTGAAATTGAGAACTACACAATACCAGCTTTATATTGTGGAACGCTACGGTGCATCCATCCACTGATAGTTTGTGATATGTAGAATGATTTTACTTAAAATGATCATATTTAATTTTTTTAAATCTAAATTAAATTCCTTCAAAATTTTAGCCATCATAATATGAGATAACATCAAATTTTATATTAAGATTTTAAATTATTTTATTAATGTCAAAACAAGTGTTTTGATTAACCTGATATTAAGTGGGTCATTATTTGTTTTTTTGGGCCTGATTAAGAGGACTAATAATAGTCGTCAAACCGTCATCAAGGCACTCTCATTCACTTACCGTACCCACAGTCATCATCTCAACTTACTGTGGACATCAACTCAAGTCACCTTATTGGCGTCATCGTCCCAACCTACTAACAGACATCAATCAAGGTCACCCTCATGGCGATCATCATCTCAACCTACTAGCGGATACCAACCCATATCATCCTACTGGTGTTCATCATCTCAACCTACTAGCGAACATCAACCCAGATCATCCTACTGGTGGACATCAACCCAGGTCACCCTGCTGTCAGTCATCATCTCAACCAACTGGCTGACATCAACCCAAGTCACTCTCCACGTCTTAAGTCACTAACGGCCATCAAAATTCTCCAGGCCTCCCCCTCATCAAGTCCCCTTGTCAAGGCCAGTACTATGAATACGTCACCAAGTTAGTTAAAAAGAAAACCACTATGTTGCCCACATTGCAAGAAAGGAGAGAGTAGTTTCTTCAAAAAATTATCTTGAATGGCCTTAAATATAAAATTATGTAGACAGAAGCAATGGTTTACAAAACCACACGTCTGGTACCATTTGTCAATTTATCTTTTTCTTTGCAATTTTACTTCATTAGCAATTGTTAGTTATAGTTGTAGATTTTGGAGCTCTCATAGAACCTCCATAAGAGTAGGAATAATGTAATGTAGTTTGTTCTTTCAGAAATCAAACATCCTTGTTTGAACGGTGTTTAATGAAGTTTGAACCGTGTTTAAAAATCTTTGTGACGCAGTCGGAAAACAAGAAGAACTCGCAAGCGTCGAGTCCTTAAATATATTCAAGTTTGCCAGCAACAAACTCAAAATACAAAGCTTTGGAATCTATTGGAAAGGAAAAATCTTTGGGTTTATTATTTAATGAAAGATAAGATAAATGACAAAAATTAAGGATGTTTTTAATATAAATTTTCTAACTAAAATCTATTAGATCAGGAAAAGGAAAAAAAAGTCTAAACCTATTAAGATAAAGAAAAACAAATAATATCTTAAATATTAATTGATTAACTAAGACGGGATAAGGAAAAGGACCCAAAACCTACTAGCAATAGGATTAGTACTCAAAGCAAACTCTTTCTCAATTCGGACCGCTTCTCAATTTAAACAACGAATTACACTATATTACTTTGTCTAAAAAGGTCAAAAACACATTCAATTCAAATCGATGTAGGTTTTCCTCGCCGAAAAGTAGAGAAGAAGAACACTGATATGAATAAACAATTTCCATTTGTCTTGTGGTCAAATGCATTCAAAGGAAGTTAGCACTTAGCAGCCCAGAAGTTTGAGCTACATAAAGTAAAACTGAGTGGGGTTTGTTGTATAAGTACCTATGGTCTCTATTATATTAAATTAAACTGAGTGGATGAATTAACTTAATATATTGATTGGGAGCGGCGGCGGCGGCTAATATACAAATGATAATTAAAACCGGTGGCCGCTGCCGCCGGAATTAGCGCCACAAACTCACCACTTAGCGGTAGCAGCACCCCAGATATTGGGAGATTAATCATTAACTCGATGCTGCCGCCTGCCGCTATGAAATCAACATTTGTCCTCTCTCCTTTTTAAACAAAATATATAAATAAATTTCATGCTTGCAGTTTGGTTAATAGCTTTTCCTGGTTGATGGCTATGCAGTGGCGTGGCGAGAATCATTTTAACTCTCAGTGGGTTGTTAGGTCTGACTCATGAAAAAACCCACCCAAAAACTCAATATTGCTTTTGAGTGCTTATGTTTGTTTTTTTTATTGACGCAGAGAGATAATTGCCTTATCATCTCATTAATGTTGAAAATTTCAAATTTTAAAAGTAGTTTTACATTGTTGAAGCATTAATAAGGTTAATAGGAGTTGTATTTCCGACATGGGTATACAAAAGGCAGCGATCTTCATTAAAAGAATGAATAATCCATTCACGAACTTTCCCGACCAATTAATTCTAACCAAACATGCAAACTAGACTCAAAACGACAGACTGGAGTATTAGAAAGAAACAAACTACGACCAATCAAAGATTAAAAGACAAGGATCGACTCGACTACAAGACCGAAAGTAGGCAGCCTTTGGGTGGCTTGTAGGAGTCCAGCATCGATGGGGAGGTGTTGTCGGAGATGGTCCCTTGCTCCGCAACCGCCGGTGGGATGTTATGCAGCTGGGCGGGTTGCTCTCAGCTGACCCGCATGTACCATGTTTGTAGGAGCGTGGTCTCCCTTGTGCACAATCCTAGAGATCGTATGCGTTTTCACCCGGGGATGTATCAGTTCCTCGTCGCTGTCGTACAAGGTCAGATTACATACTTGATTTTCCACCAGCTCGCTGTCGTCCAAAGGGTATAATGATCGTCATGGTTGCATCGTGACCAGGGCGTTGTTCGTCACTGTTACGGTTGCCATCGTTCGTGCTCGGAAAACCCTACCACGAGGGAAAAAACAAACCCCTACTGCGAGAGGAAAAACAAACCGCTACTGATGGGGAGATTTCTACTAAAAACTATTCTAAACGCAAAATAACCTATTACAGACTAAAAACAGGAGGAGAAACCGATCGAATGCTGGAGTTCAAATCCGACGAAATCGCCGCCACTATTATGCTACTCTCAAAACCCTAGCGGCTGCAATCAATATTGAACTAGTACTTATGTTTATTTATTCTCGTTTTCCAAATAAGAATACCTACGGAACGCAACGTTTTAGGATTAGATTTGGTATGCTATTTGAACTATAACTCATATTTTGTTTGATGATTTTATTTTTGTTTATTGAAAAAACATTGTTTATATTTGAAATAAAAATTAAAATAACATAACTGTGTCTATAGGTAAAAAAGAAAAAGAAATAGTGTGATATTAATTGTGATTTTCGGAATGAGACAAATAGAAAAACCATGCTATGCCAGTGCCATTTCTAACCACGTTTGAAATAGATTCTTCTCCCCATGCCCAATACCAACCCAGAGATTTAATATCATGTTACATGTGTACAACATTATTAAGTGTTACAAGATTAGCGTGTGAGCATATAACTTCGCAATGCAATGCAGCTCCGCAACTGGAGCCACCAACCAATCGGCATTACTCTCACAAAGTTTGATAACCACTGCCCGCTCGTGAGGTTAAGTATATGTGCTCTTAACGATCTAGTAGTTCTCTGTCGTCATCGGTATTCCTTTGTCAAAGAAGTATTTCGATAATACTGTACTTGTTCCTGCTGATCAGATATCCACGAGGTATAATGATATCGACTCTCAAAACTGTTTACTGGTGGACACACGTTTTGTTGTTACTGGAGATGTTTACTGCAGAGGTTCTATTGATTCAACTCATTGTTCCTTCTGAATTCTTCTATTTCTGTGGAAAATTTTGTTGACCATTCGTTCATTCTTCTGTTGAAATGTAGATGGAAGGTGCTCATGTGTTCTCTCCAAAGGATTGGGAGAGATCAGGTTCAGATGCCACATCTTACACTGCTGAGGATCTAAGTAAATGCCTCGAGGGGCTAGCAAAGACGTGCACTTATTTGGTAATGTATTTGTTATCTAGTTTCATCATGGATGAACTGAATGGATACAAAACCAACTGCTATAAAATATTGATACATATGGTACTCTGCCAGTTGAGCCTAGGCAGCTGTTAATCATCGATAAGCCAAGACCACTTATTTGGTAATGCATATGTTACTTATTAGTCATGTATAGTGGGTTACATAGTAGCTATAAGTACTGCCGATCGAACCTAATCGGTAGGTAAATAGCATATAAAATTAGCTAGGGGACACCTTGACGATTAATAGTATCGGTTGAGCTTGTAATTCCGGCGGCAGTAGTGGCCCCTGAAGGAGTAGGAGCATCGGTTGAGCCTGCCCCACGCCCAGGTTTGGGCTGGAGATGTCCTTCAGCTCCGTAAGCTTTGAGCTTATAGTTCTCCAGGTTCCCGTAGTTAACGTATGGACTGCTCTCCATCGGCAGACCCTCCTCCTCCACTTTCTTTTTATCCTGATCACCTTCAGATTTCTTCACCTCCGCCTCCTCCTTCTCCATTTCTTCCTCTCTGTGTAGCTAATATGTGTTCAACAGTTGACAGTACTCTATATCTATTGATTCAATTGGGACATAAATGGGCCACGCGTGAATATATAAAGGCTGTAAGAACTTGTCATCAAGGGATATCGGATACGTGTCCATCTTGGAGGGCTTCGCTTGTCAAACGTGTCAAGCTGACGGGACACGTGTACAGCTTCTAACTCTCAAGTTTTGAGGTTAGCTAAGAATATACAAGCACCTTTCCAAGTATAACTCCCTACCATGATGATGAGATTTTACCTAGTTATTGTGCCAATTAAGATGGTCTGTAATTGAATTCAGGAACTATGAAATTCTGACATTGGAGGTAGCACAATTCACGAGCATGATAGATGTCTATATTTGGAAGGGGGGATTTGATTTGACGTTCCAGTATGTGTGCTCAGGAAACATAATATACCTCTCTGCAACTTCTGCAGCAGATTGAATAGCAAAGGTGTTACATAATTATGTATCATGTACCAATTAGAAGTAAAGATGTGTTGGAGATGGAGTAAGTTTTCATTTTAGATCCCAGCAACTAGCTTGCCAGCCATGTTTCTCGACAACCAGATTGAACAAAAATTTGAGGCGAATGCAAAAGTTAACACAGGAGAAGAGGAAAATAGATTGGAATTGCTAGAAAAAAGACCTCTTATTATCATTGAAAGGCTAGCTCTACAATATTGTCAAGTGTATACACAATCCAAACCTCTGGATTGGTTTCACATATGACATCAAAAATTCTTTACATGCTATATACAACAATCAGTACTGACCCATTCTGGAAGGGGTATGCAGGGGAAGAAGAAGACATCGACGAGGAGGACGAGGATAAGGATGATAACGACGACGATAGCATGGAATGGGCAGTGGCAGCAGCGGCTGGCACAACCATCGGTGCGAGTAGCGAACCTGAATGGTAGGGCTTCTTCCAATCCTTTCAGTGATTCCATAGATATAATCACTATATACATGATGTTGATCAGCTTGGAATCTTCTTCTCATGTTGGAAAACACCATTGCAGTGAGTAAACTGTCAGAACCAGCTTCATGTAAATCTGCCAGTTTCTGCAACCCAACCTCCTCCATATCAGAAATTCCATCGCAAAACTTGGCCATCACCTTGAGATCGACAATCTCCTCAAAAGAATATCCCAACAAGTCTCTAAAGCCAGAAGGCGTGCCAGGCATGGGTGTGTTGTTGGTAAGAACCTTCAGGATGTGAGCAAAATCATACAACCCATGGAATGTGACCCATGTCAGAGGAGTGGTTTTGCTCGCCATCAAGTTGCAGAATTGGGCACCAAATCGAGTCCTTTTGATGCCATCCGCTCTATGCTTTTGGAAATCAATTCCCTGACCCTTCAGAAATGCGACCATGTCTTTGGTGTGAACATCTTCGTCAACATCAAACTCAAAATTGAACTTCCAGGTGCAGAAGACGGTTCCTCCGTGGTCGGAAAGAGTGACGCTGAGTTGGGTGATGTGGGTTTGGTCGACTTTGTGTTTGAGATCGCTATACCAAAGATCGCCAGTAGGGTTTCTTGGTGTTTTGAGCAGGAATCCATCGCAATCCACACCGAGTACTGGGTACTTTGGAAACGCCTGTTCCAGAACTGCAAGCTCTTTCCGGAGATCCGAATCCCACACTTGTCGAACGTATGTAATCATGGCAGTAGCGGATCAATTGTTGAATTTGGAGTCTGCGTGAGAAACACAAACGGCAAGAAACAACAGTAGAAAAGAAACAGCAGTACAAACGATAGAGTAGTAAAAGAAAAACAATAACAAAATCAAAGGGTTAAGGAAGAGAAGAAACCAGTGGTCGGAGAAAGCAGCAGTTCAGACGGCGAAGGAAGAAACCAGAGCTTAGAATTGAGGAGAGAGAGAGTCGGGGAAAGCAAGGAAGTCGGAGTCGATTATTGAGGAGCGGAGGAAAATGAGATCTGATGAAAGTGGACAGAGATATGGGATGAATTGACAACGGCTATAATAATGTTGGGATATTATATAATCTGCGTCGCCGGGGGTCGGGCGGGCGCACGCGGTGGAAATTCAAATTAGAACTACGGGGCCAACGGTAACGGGCAACGGTAACATCGAAGCCCTTGCGGTGGAAGACGCCATGTTGTCATATCGCCATGTTAAACCAACGGTCATATCGAAGCCCCTAAACGACAGCCGGTCGAAACTTCCACCGCTATGTTTAACCAACGGTAATATACCGAATCGGTGTGGCCGGTCGGCGGCTGTCTGCAATTTTGGGTTTTTCATTATTATCTTTTTTCCTTCCAAACCATAAGCTAATAAGCCATGAAGGTGAAGATGGTGGGTGGGCCAAAATTAAATCTCTTAAAGTGAGTTTGGGCTGATCTGATTATTCGAGTATTTGGGCTGACTTGAAAATTTAGTTCGCAATAAAGGCATCTTGGTAATCGGGTTGGAGCGGGACGGTTCCATTGACCGACCAGGGCGAACTTCTTGTACTTTCTCGGCAGAGCCGAACTGAAGCGATCAATGGAACTGAAGAGATGAATGGCCATCAGCTGATCAAGTTGGGAGCAAAACAACCGAAAGGAGTTATTTTGAAGTGGAGGGATTGAACAAGCATTCCTGGTGGTCGGATGGAGGCTTTGGAAATTACGCTTCGAAATCGTGGCTTGCTAGTATCTAATCCGCCGGAGAAAGGTCGATACCTTTTGGCTAGGAAGGCTTTAATCCAGGTTTTTCGTTTTTTCTTCTACCCATTTTGTCGAGTGTTTGATAACTGAAACTGGACGACTCTGCTTCCTTGTGGCATTTCGTCGAATGGTTTCTAGTCTAACTAAACCTCAATGCTTTGCTGCAGGGGAAGTAATAGTACGCCAGGAGCCATACGCGTGTGTTCCGAAGAACAGTGCCACTGAATCCAGGTGTGATGGATGTTTCAAGACCGGGAAGCTCAAGAAATGTTCTGGTTGTCAAGTTGTGTGGTATTGTGGAAGCACTTGCCAGGTTAGAATTTGCTGCAGGGTTTCCCATATTCTCTTGCTGTTTGATCCTGATGAAATCCTTCAGTAGTTGCAAAGTTTGAGACGATTCTGTGATGTTGGTTATCCATGATGTTTTTCATCGCTGTGAAAATTGGAGACTTGCTAGTTTTTGTAGATCAATCGTTGACATGGTATGTTGTGTGTATGTATGTTTTCAGAAATCGCTGTGGCAGTTGCATCGTCTAGAGTGTAATGTGCTTTCCAGGCTTCAAAAGGGCAGGCGGAAATCTGTGACTCCTACCATTCGTCTGATACTGAAACTTTACCTTCGCAGGAAGTTGCAAAGCAACAAGGTAACAACAGCCTTTCATGATTCCGCTTAGTTGATCAATTCATAATTATACGAATGGTTATAGCCATAATGCTTTCTAACATTATATAATTAGTTGGAAGCACTGAAAGCTGATACACGTATAGCATCTGGTTTGAATGTACTCTATTTTCTTAATTTCCAGGTCATCCCAACCACCCCTACTGACAACTATAATCTGGTGGAAGCACGCTCGTATCCTTTTGGAGTTGTTTGGCTTGTTTAATCAAAATGTTTTGTTTGGTGCAGTTGAGATTCAGTCACTAGATTTGTTTTTTCTTAACCTTCTGTTTGGTGAAGACATGGAAGACACTGATGAGAAGCAACTACTGTTGTATGCTCAGATGGCCAACCTTGTCAACCTGATCCTTCAATTGCCCGAGTCTGAGACCGACATCAAAGAAATCGCCCGGAACTTCTCGAGGGTTAGAATCTACCCAATACTTTTCTCTCGTGTGATTTCAACAATGATCTGTAGTTCTTTGCGAAAACCATGAGATTCCTTCTAGGTTTTTATCATCATGGTATGATTTGAGTGGATCATTAAGACTCATCATTCGTTAACTACAAGTCGTGTTAAGAAGGAGTAGATGCTTGATACACATTGTTGTTTGTTAACAACTTAACATCATGCAGCTTGCTTGCAACGCTCATACCATCTGTGACAGTGAATTGAGACCCATTGGAACTGGACTATATCCAGTTGTATCCATCATTAACCATAGGCACTTGTCATGTGATGAATATATCCTTCTGGTTTCCATTTTTCTTCTGCGTTAACTAGAATGTTTTGTTACTATAGCTGCATGCCGAATGCCGTCCTGGTTTTTGAAGGAAATTCTGCTGTGGTTAGAGCCATGCAACATGTACCAGAAGGCCATGAGGTAAACATTGGTTACATCCCTTCTTGTGCATTTCTCGTATCTACCTGTTCAAGTGGGGACTTTAATCGACATATCATTTCAACATTCTAACGCAATTATTGTTGCTCCTCCTTCTAGGTATTGATATCATATATCGAAACTGCCGGAAGTACTGACTCGGCAGAAGGCTCTCAAAGAACAATACTTTTTGCTGCAGCAAATTGGTACATACTAAATCTGATTCTTAAATCCATTGTTCATTAATTGGCATGTTAGATATATAATGACATCTCACCGGGCAAAATTGTTCATCTGATTCTTGGATGGTCAACCGCAGCTGTTACTAATTTCTGTTTATTGCAGGGTCAACTAGATGATATTCTTGAAAGCGCGATTTTGGAAGGTTACCAGTGTACCGGAAAAAAATGCAATGGTTTCTTACTCCGAGACTCCGGCATTAAGACATATATTAGTGTACAGAGACCACGCATATGTATTTTTGCTAAACGCAGCTCTTAATTAAGTTCTGCCTACTTTGCAGCTAACAGAGGATTTGTCTGCCAATCCTGCAGCCTGCTAAGAACCAAGCTAGAGGTGAAAAAATTGGCTGCAGAAGTAAAGGAACTGTCCGAAGAAGCTCAGAAATCTGTCTCACGGATATTGAGAAGACGCAAAGGAAAGTGTTCCACTCCTTTTCAGTTACATTAGTGCAAACTCGTGAAAAGCTTATAAAGGTGGCATCTTCATTTCCTCTATTTGTACTGGTAGTCAAGTACATATGATGAGATGTGATGGTCTTTCTTCAGAAGCTGATGGATGAAGAAGACTGGCAAGGAGCTCTGGAATATTGCAAATTGACCATTCCTGTTTATGAAAGTACGTTATTATCACCTTTAGTTCTCCATAACAACGGTTTTGGTATCTCCTGCTGGAATTCATGCGTTTGCTATTCGTTGGTTGCAGAAGTATATCCAGAATTCTATCCGTTGCTTGGATTGCTGTACTACACATGTGGGAAGCTGGAGTGGTGAGTTGTTGGGAATTCGCTGTATCAGTGTTCTTCATCGAGCATTTGATACTGTACTTGAGATTTGATGCCATGGTGTGGTTTGCGATGCAGGTTGCTTGGAGACACTGAGAATTTTATCTAGTCATCGACTAACGCAGCAAGAATACTTGGGATTACTCATGGCACAGATACACCCTTTGTGAAGGAGCTCCTACTGAAGCTGGAAGAAGCACGTGCCGAAGCTGCGTACAAACTTCAATATCATGACGACTAGCAAAATTTTAGAGATTGGCAGGGACTCTGAAATTTTCTGAAATAGTCAATTTGTATAATATCCCGACTAACCAAAATTTCATATCAAGATGCTCAGATAGAGTTTGCTGATCTTTGACTCACCAACCAAAATCCGGAACTTTGGCCGATTGCCTAAACGAGTCATGACCTAGTGGCAATGGCCGGTCAGGTAAGTTCGGTATATCTATGTCCGCCTCTAGCATTTTCAAAGCATCGGCAATTGTGGGTCTGGCACCCACCGTAACATGAGCGCATAGCATTCCAACAAGAACAAATCTTTCCATCACCCCTTTAGGACCCTGCTCCCTTATCGACTCGTCGAAGATATCCTCCATCCTCCCCGATTTCAACACCGTCCATGCCCAGTCTGCAATAAGAAGATATGAAGAGCTTGACGTCGTATCAATAACCTTCCTTCCACTCATGACTTCAAGAACCACTATCCCAAAGCTGTAAACATCGCTCTTCTCCGTCAACTGCCCATACAGAGCGTACTCGGGGGCTAGATAACCGTGTGTTCCAGCGACCCTCGTTGTAAGATGAGGCTGACCTTCCGAGCTCTGCCTCGCCAGCCCGAAATCAGCCACCTTAGCTTTCATTTTGTTGTCGAGAAGTATGTTGTTGGCCTTGATGTCGCGGTGATAGACCGGAGGCTTGATCCCGTGGTGGAGATAGGCGAGTGCTTTCGCCACATCAAGGATTATGTTCTTCCTTTGAGGCCAAGTCAACCGATTCCTCGACTGATCACTTCCTAGATAATCCCCGAGACTCCCATTTGACATGTAATCACACACCAGAAACCTCCTTCGACCTCTGAGCTCATCGCTAGTGACGCAGCATCCTTGCAGGGAGAGCAGATTCCTGTGCCTGATCTTGCTTATTATCTCAACCTCGTTGAAGAAATCCTCATCCCTCAGTGAATCGTGATCCTGCATTTCCTTCACAGCAACCAAACTACCATCGGAAAGAACACCTTTGTACACAACGCCGTAAGCTCCCTTGCCAAGGAAGTTCCCCTTGGAGAATTTGTTAGTGGCCTTTTCCAATTCAGACGGCTGAAACCACTTGATTCCGGAAATTGCAGATTTGAAATCGTTGACAAATTGGTCATGAGAAGCCTCAACATCTTTCCTCTTCCTCCGTCGCTTCCGGTACAAAATCACAATCAATCCTGCCGCAATCAGAAGAGCAACACCACCACTTACGCATCCCAAAATCAACCCTAGAGCCATGCCATCGTCGTTCCCATTATCAGGGTTTATCAAGGGGAGGGCCAAAATACATTCAGATGTCTTGGCATCCAAAGGACCAAGGTCGTTAACCATAGCAACAGCGTACAAGCAAGTGAAGGCAAGACACTTGGAAGACGAATTACGGCGGATATTAGTGAGCTGGGCACTAACCTTCAACCCGGCTTCAAAACAAGAGCTGCAGCTGGTGCCGCTGGAGACATCGCCTCTGCAAGAGGCGTGGAGCGGGGTGAGAATCCCGACGCGCTGGATCCAGTCGGAGACAGTGATGATTCCGCTGCAGCTGGAAGCGTTGGAGACGAATTGATTGGGTTTGAGGCAGCGAGGGACGAAGGAAGCGTGGATTGAGATGGCGGTTAGTTGGGAGTTGAAGTCGGAGAGGCAGGCGGAGGAGACTTCGGTGTCTGGGAGCTGGAAGAGGGAGGTCTCGCGGAGGTGTAGGGCGATCCCGATGCCGAAGAGGTTGCGGAGGGTTTCGCAGCAGTGCGGGGAGTTTGGGAGCTGGCAGTTGGATGTGTCCCATGGAATTGTGCGTACGTAGCTTAGATCGAAAGGGCATCGCGGAGGAAGCACGGGAGCAGATGAAGTTGGAAGGGGAGGGATAATAGTGGCGAAGAAGAGTGAGTAGTAGAGAATGAAGGAAGGGAAGAAGGGAAAGGTGATCGCCATTGCCATGCCGTGCTAGTTCTGCGTGAGCCTGTGAATCTCCTGGGAAACAATGATAACTGATAAGCCGAGACCCCATTTGTTGACTTTTGACCGTGAAATCGGGCTGGCAAGTGGCAATGGCATTTTTTTATTGGAAATCAGGAGTTAAACTGCTGATCTGTATCATAGGAAATAAACACATCCTCATCTGTATCATAGGAAATAAACTGCTGGATATGGTGACAGATCTTCATCAGTCTTCTCATATGCCATGAACCTGCTTTCTGTGCATAACTCCAAATATCACCATGCTTAATTTTATAAGCATAAATCCACGCAACCCAAAGTGATCCCCCACGAGTGATCAGATTCCAGAGATGACGAATTACATCCGTTGTATTCCAACTGCTCAAGCTTTTAAATCCAAGCCCCCCTTCGTGAGATAAGGCCAATTGGGTCCAAAGTACCCAGTACTCAGTGTGGATTGCGATGGATTCCTGCTCAAAACACCAAGAAACCCTACTGGCGATCTTTGGTATAGCGATCTCAAACACAACGTCGACCAAACCCACATCACCCAACTCAGCGTCGCTCTTTCCGACCACGGCGGAACCGTCTTCTGCACCTGGAAGTTCAATTTTGAGTTTGATGTTGACGAAGATGTTCACACCAAAGTCACGGTCGCATTTCTGAAGGGTCAGGGAATTGATTTCCAAAAGCATACAGCGGATGGCATCAAAAGGACTCGATTTGGTGCCCAATTCTGCAACTTGATGGCGAGCAAAACCACTCCTCTGACATGGGTCACCTTCCATGGGTTGTATGATTTTGCTCACATCCTGAAGGTTCTTACCAACAACACACCCATGCCTGGCACGCCTTCTGGCTTTAGAGACTTGTTGGGATATTCTTTTGAGGAGATTGTCGATCACAAGGTGATGGCCAAGTTTTGCGATGGAATTTCTGATATGGAGGAGGTTGGGTTGCAGAAACTGGCAGATTTGCTGAGCATCGAGAGGGAGGATGGTGAAGCTTTACATGAAGCTGGTTCTGACAGTTTACTTACTGCAATGGTGTTTTCCAACATGAGAAGAAGATTCCAAGCTGATCAACATCATGCACATAGTGATTATATCTATGGAATCACTGAAAGGATTGGAAGAAGCCCTACCATTCAGGTTCGCTACTCGCACCGATGGTTGTGCCAGCCGCTGCTGCCACTGCCCATTCCATGCTATCGTCGTCGTTATCATCCTTATCCTCGTCCTCCTCGTCGATGTCTTCTTCTTCCCTTGCATACCCCTTCCAGAATGGGTCAGTACTGATTGTTGTATATAGCATGTAAAGAATTTTTGATGTCATACGTGAAACCAATCCAGAGGTTTGGATTGTGTATACACTTGACAATATTGTAGAGCTAGCCTTTCAATGATAATAAGAGAGGTCTTTTTTCTAGCAATTTCAATCTATTTTCCATTTTTCCTCTTCTCCAGTATTAACTTTTGCATTTGCCCCAACTTTATGTTCAATCTGGCTGTCGAGAAACATGGCTGGCAAGCTAGCTGCTGGGATCTAAAATGAAAACTTACTCCATCTCCAACACATCTTTACTTCCAATTGGTACGTGATACATAATTATGTAACACGTTTGCTATTCAATCTGCTGCAAATGTTGCAGAGGTACATTAAGGTTCCTATGCACATATACTAGAACCTGAAATCAAATGCCCCCTTCCAAATAGTAGGAGGTATGCTTGACAATCTAAATGATATCTCCGATTTGTTCAATGCTTGAGTTGCCCGACATACCAGGCAGTACTCTTAACGATCAAACCCACTACAAATTTCGAAGCAGAGCTGAGAAGTAAACCGCTTATCATTTGGCCAGAACAGCCCAGATATCAGCTATATGAATCAAACCCATCGCCAGTCGGTACAATCCAAGTCCAAATGCCCAAGCAACATTACCATCATGACCATTCTCCCTTAAAATTTCTTGTTCAGTAACGCCAGAGCCTAATACTTCCATCCATTTTACCTGACAAAAGCATTGATCAATTTGGCAGTTAGTTAGACAAATATGAATCTACTCTGGAAACTTGATTCAACAAAATTCACAGAACAATTTGACTGAGATATAGTTGTTGTTCACCAAACAATTTGACTGAGAATGTGGGGCTGATCCAATCAAGGAACTAACCCTCCAAAAATAGACGTATGCCTCTGTATTGCAGCGCGTACACGGTATTCTTTAGTAAAAGGCGAAAGAATAGTTCGCTATGTACTCACTGCGAGGCTGCGTGAGGAACACTAATCATGTTTGGGTTTATTTATTTGGTCTAGCCTGTCCACGGGACGAGTGCCCTTAGCAAAATAGGCAATGTGGTACGCTGAGGGGCTCCTTTAGGCTTTAACCCTCCAGTCTTTTATGCTTTAGTGCTGGGATGTCAATACACCAAGAGACCAGGTGCCTTCTCCCTTCGTAAGAACCAGGTAAACAAGCGAATATTATCCGTGAAAGTAGAAATTCTCTCTCTAAATCCTTTGTGCAATTTCTGTAGTCTGGTATTTCATAGGGTATCAAGTTATAAAAGAAAACTGCATGTTGTTACTTATAGTTTTGTGAGCAGGCAAACCATTAAGAGGATTTGCAGAGCTGTTAACACAAGTTTAAACTGTGGGATTGTAGAGCTTTACCCCGAAGGGAGCCCTTCCAGAAATTCTCGAAGGCCACAGACAAGCTGCGGCCTAGGAGGGGGTTTGGAAATAGTTTTCAACCAGCAATAGACGCGCCTCGGTTATTACCTCATTAGCTGCGTCATTGCCCCAAGCGCAAAGATACCTTACACGAGCTGCTGAGCCTGGATTTTATATTCTTGCGTCGTTACTCTCACAAGGATTTCCGCGTTGTGGTATATCTGGTGCCCAATAAATTATGCCCCATATTGCCCTTGACCCCATGATATAATTAGTCTGACTCACGAATTTGTCGGGTTACGTGTTAATCGAACAATCATTAGGCCACAGATGAAGCTAAAAAATGATTCAAATTGCTTTAATGTGTTAATGTGGACCTGCAGGTTCTGGAAATTTCCAAGATTACTCAGACTTGCTCTATATAATCATCTCTAAACAACAGCAGAAGACAAAGACTTCCCGAACGCAGCAGAAGACACTCTTTCTGATATTGTGGGGACTTCAATTCACCTTCCAACATCCTCAGACCATGAAGCAGCATTTCAAGGAGTATGGGTCTCGGGTACAGATGGATGAACTCCATGGAAAATTTTCTGTGTATTTGAAATTTAGGGGACAGGATGAAGAATTATTGGAAAATATTTTTCCTGAAGCTGCTGTGAAGAAGATGAAGAAAAGCAGGGGAAGAGAAATGAACACATGAGAATTTTTAGTGTTCGCCAACATTATATGTGGAATATTTTGCTGTTAACAGTACCGAAGCTTGCTTTGCTACAATGGCGGACCGATTACAGTAATTTTTTGCAAGTTTTCCCTCTTTTATCTTCATTTGGTCGGTAAAGGTGTTGGACGACGGGTGGAATAGAAAACAAAAGAAGATAGCTGGCAAATTTGTCATCTTGGTGTGATCAGATATTAAACAATTATAAATTGGGCACTCAAATGGAAAAAGGCCATTTCCCACCTGTTTATTAAAAATTTAAAATCATGACAAATAAATAAATTAATAAGGATTGTCAAAAGAAAAAAAAAATGCGCGACTCAGATCTGCAAGGCCCGTCAAAGTTCAACCACGTGAGGCCCAAGCCCGGCAGTTATTCAAAACAAAAAACGCCGTTGCCGGGGATCGAACCCGGGTCACCCGCGTGACAGGCGGGAATACTTACCACTATACTACAACGACCAGATGCCTTTCAAGCTTGAAAACTTTATTTGGATTGTTCTTCGAATTTTATGTTTTTCCCTTCTGGCCGCAGCAGTGGCTGCATCTCTCTCCTCATTCGATCGATACTCACACCCTCCTGCCCATACCGCACTAGAAATGGTATCCAAATCAGCAAATGTTCATCCCATTGTGAGTACATTTTTCATTCTGATGTCATGTACTTTAAAATTGTATTGAATGGTTTGCTTTTCTTATAAACAATTTGTCTTAATTTCAAGCTATTGGAATCAAAAGTTCTTGAAAGCATGTGGGCTACTAACTCATTAGCCAGATGGTTAGATGTAAGTTGTATTATAGTAACAAGATCAGATATGTAGTCCCTTGTATACTTGCCAAAGAGAAAAGGCTTTATGCAACTTGCATAGCCACACATTTGTTTTGATAATCAAAAGCATGGTCCACACACACTACTCTTACATGATTTTTCGCATCTCGAACCGTTATGTTTTTTTGCATTGGCTGCCGACTCCTCCTCCTACGGCACAAACTGCTTTACCGGGAATTTCATTGACCGCTAATGTTCCAGCATCGGCTGCTGGTCTTATTGTTAATGGTCATTGGAATCAGCATCTATTTCAACTATTATTCACGTTTCAATTTATTGTTTCCATCCAATCCATCCCTTTACCGTTAGCTAGTTGTTCTGATAAGTTTGTTTGGCATCACACCAATTCTGATAAGTACACTGCACAGTCGGGCTACAGATTGGCTCAAGCTCAGCGCTACGAGCGGAGGACGATCTATTACGGTCCCTCTCTTACTGATGAGACTTTGTGGGCTCGTTCATGGGCACTCCCGGTTCAACCTAAGCTGAAATTTTTCATGTGGAAGCTATTCAATATTATCTTACCTTTGTCTGACGCGTTGACTGCATGTAGCATTGACATTGATCCCATTTGTCAAGTTTGTGGTTCTGTTTCAGAAAACCAGTTTCACCTCTTCTTTCAATGTCCAGTGGCGGTCCAATTGGCAACAGTCTGCAATTTGCCAATGTTCTTAACAAATTCACAACACCCGATTGCCTTTTGGAGGCGATGGAATATATCGGACCCTCAAAAGTAAGTCCAGCTGATCTATTTCTGGTGGAGGTTATGGAAGTCAAGGAACACGGCTGTGTTTGAGCATTACCAACCTTCGAAAGACTCGCTAGCAAGGCAATTCCATCATCACTACAACGAGAGTCTGGAATTCCGCAACTGCTGTTCCTGAGCAAGATCTTCCAGCACCTACTACAAGACATTTCGTAAGGCTGGAGATTGTTGTTTATGTAGATTCTGCCGTAAGGTTTATTATTTCAGGACGGGCGGGTGATGAAGCGACTTGAGTTGTCCGAAAGACTGGTTTGGGTGATTTGATCAGTGCTCAAGGTCAAGTTTTGCTGCAGTTTACAGATCCTCTTACTCTTGAAGTGCTAGGAATTCGACAGTTTTTGCTTGAGGCTTCTCGATCGCCGATACTATCTACGATCATTCATATAGACTCGGTTGAGGGAGCCCGCCTTGTAGGAGGTTGCTTGCTGTGGCACCTCATGTTGGTATCAAACACATTCCACAGCAAGATAATTGCGCCGCTCATTCTGTGGCCCGTGAGGCTCTTACCTATCCTGCTTCTTCGAATCGTGTTCTAGATCTTCGCTATTGTTTGTAAGCACTCTATTTTTATCTTTTGCTTATCTATCCAAGTTGCATTCGACAAAAATAAATGACCCTACAAATTGGTCCTCGTACTATCTAAGTACTATATTTAGGTCACTATTACTATCCGGGTAATTACAGCCTCTACTAGTTAAAACTCAAAATGACTCCCTGATGCATCCCGAGTTGCTTACAATGACAAACCCAAAGATGATGGAACTCTCATTCTTATATCTATTCATTAACAGGCTGTGAAGCACGCATATCAGGTCAATGCCTCCTTGTTTTGGATTCAACAACTTTAGACTGTACGACTCCTGAAAGCTTGTTCACCTCGTATAGTAACCCAGCCGAGAACAAGAAACTGCAGCAAACGTAGCCAAAAATAACAATTAGAGTTGAAGTTCGTCTGCAATAAAAAATGCTATTTACATTGCTTTTCCATAAGAAACATTGACAGGTGATGGTTTAGAATATTATGCATTTACGCCAAGATTCAGACTTATCATCCAGGCAAAGCAGTTAAAAACGATGGCTAAACAATCGGGTTAAAATTCACTTGCAGAAGAAGCTTTCCCCGAACCGAAACCATGGTGGCTGGACAAAAACAGACAAAAAGCATAATTGAATGTATGTTCTTAATGTCAATATTACCAAGTTGTTATGCAAACCCGATGGACAGTCCCAGCAGCAATCAGCGCAATAGCTTCCGCCAATACAACTGCAAGAAACACTGTTGGTAAACTTCTGCCTCTCTGAAGCAACATATGCACACCATGATAATGTACTAGTTTTTTTTTTTTAAATCTATCTTAAATGCAGGATGTACTAATACTGAAAATTTAATTCACAATGGCAAATAATTATGTAGAAATGACAATAGAAAACCATAAACGGTGGAGGTAAATTTTGTAAGGATGTAGGTAGGCATTGTTTCTAGCAAGCATTATGGAAAGAGCAACCCTGCTTGTCCTTCAACAATCTACAGCTAGATTCACACGAATGACTACCAGATAGGACGAAGCCTCCATGGATACTGAACTTACTGCACCGCACGAAAGAGAAGTGAAACATAGAACTTAAAATGAAATCACAACATTTTCTGGGAAATCAGACCGACAATGAAATCACCAGGACAGACAAGACGATGTAGATAGTACCTCTCCGATCTGCGAAGCTTTCTCACTTCTCAAGGTCGACTGACTGACTCAGCTCTTCCACTGAACTCAAGAGAGTGACCAGTAAAACTAACAACTAGCATGACAAAATTGTACGATTATATAACTGTGAGGATCCTCCCGTATAAATAGAAAGTAGGATGTCATTTTGGAGATAAACCCGTGACCACTGACAGGCAGCTGCCTGAATCCTGAAAACTCAAGTCCCGCCTTCATTCTTCATCATTTGGGTCATCGTTGTAAACCAAAATCCAAATTGAGGCTGGAAAACCTCCCTCCGACACTCTGCCTGCCCAAGTGAAGAACTAATTGATAGGGAACGAACGGATTACTCATGGAAACTACTTCTCTTCCTTTATTCAACCCTTCCTTTCTTACCCGAAAATCGCCAAATGAATCCCCATCTCCACTCTTCTTCAGACCCATCTCTGTTACACCCTTTTCAAAAACCTACTGCTATCCTTGTATTCATTTGCTCCATCCAAGTCGTCCCAGCTCAAGTACCCAAGTAAAAGCTTCACTCAAGGTTGAGTTTCCCTCATACCTACCAGGTATTTGATAATATGCTTGACAGTGGCAGGCAGTTACTGTATTCATTCTCTTTTACTTTTGTAGGAGAAATTGGGTGAACTGAGAGACAGGGTAGCTGATCTGACGAGCTTAAACCAGTGGGTTGTTAAGGATTACTATCGTCTAGTTGAGTCTGTTAATGCATTTGAGCCGCAAATGCAGAAACTTTCTGATGAGCAGGTTCGTCTGGGGTTATTAAATCATGCATCTTCATTTTTTCAATTTGGATGAATTGGTTGGTTTATTTATTTTCAGTTGATGGCCAAAACTGGGGAGTTTCGGACGCGGCTGAAAGTAGGGGAAACGCTGGCAGACATTCAAGCTGGTTTGCTTCTTTTGACTTTTCCTTCTCTTCTTATTTCAACGTCAGGATTAGAGGATCTTGAGAACGTATTATAAGATTGTTTTGCAGAGGCTTTCGCTGTTGTTCGGGAAGCTGCAAGACGGAAACTTGGGATGCGCCATTTTGACGTGCAGGTCTGTAATATATTATATATATTATTTATTGTTTTTGCACCAGTGGAAGTATTATTTCTATGATTAGCTGCTCGTGATATGTGTTGAATCTTATGCCACTAAATTTGTAATACTTACTTCAAATTGTGATGCCAGATTATTGGTGGTGCTGTGCTTCATGATGGATCAATTGCTGAGATGAAAACAGGAGAGGGGAAAACATTAGTTTCAACGTTAGCTGCATATCTTAATGCACTGACTGGTGAGGGTGTCCATAGTAAGTATCTATCTTGAAGTTTTGATGTCGATTTCGTGTCCTTGCCTCCTTGGAATCCTCCTGGTGATAATATAAGTATTGTGGGGAACGACTAAGCAGTTATTTCCTGAAAAGAATTGCCACCTCAAAAGAATATCATCTTCATAGCACATCTGACCGAACTAACTCTATTTGTCCGTTACATGCATAGACAAAAGTGCCAAAAAATTTCCTACATATACATAATAGTACATGATTCATACATGACTTGCACTTGTGGTTATGCAGCCAACTGGTCTGAAAGGCTGTTTTTGTAGTTTGACATTGGGTACATGAAAGGATATAAGCTTGTGTTAGCTGGATGTTGCCCAAAAGTTTGAACTTGGAGCTTAGGTAGTGTAGGATGTCTTGATCGACCTTTTTGGCTAGGGTTACCCCTTGGAGTGGATGGAACTGTACATTGTGTACTTGATGCTGATTGAGACATTCTCCTGTGAACTCGGATGTGAAGTAAATGAATGGTTAAAATTAGATGCCTTGATCCCTTCACTCAAGTTTACAGAACTATAGCTAGCATTGTATGATTTCTCTTGCAGCTGCAGTAAATCCATTTTGGCTATCGTCACTGTATTTCGGATAGCCCGGATAGCGCATGCGATTCTGTAAGAATTGATGGTGCTGCTGCTCCTTGACAGTTGTTACTGTGAATGATTACTTGGCTCAACGTGATGCTGAGTGGATGGGCCGTGTTCATCGCTTCTTGGGTCTTTCTGTTGGTCTCATACAGGTATTAGCCTGGACTTAAATGATTATAACGTAAAGATTAGCATGCCTGGTTGCTTTTATATGGACGCGGAAGGCTTTAGTGCAAAATGCTCATATCCGCCAACTGGAACACGCTTGATCATTTCTTTTTTGCTGTTGGTCGACGCAGAAGGATATGACCTCTAAAGAGTGAAGGTCTAATTACAGATGTGACATAACATATACTAATAATTCAGTAAGTCAATTCTCAGCTGTTGTCATGTTTTTTACTAGTGATTGTTTTTTCTAGTTTCCTTCAAAAGCAACCGCTTCTTGTGTACCCCATACCTGTATTTAAAAGTAATGTTGCCATTGATTGGAGACTCTTGCTTGAGGCCTTGCCTTGTATTGATGTATTCTATATTCTAAATTCTTTCAGGAGCTTGGTTTTGATTATCTACGAGATAATCTTTCTGGAAACAGTGTGCAACTTGTAATGAGATGGTAGGTTTCATGGTATTTTTAAATTAGTTGTTCTGTTAATTAAGGAAATTATTGTGCTGCTAATATTGGACTAGAAACGAACAGGCCAAAGCCCTTTCATTTTGCGATAGTTGATGAAGTGGATTCAGTTCTCATCGATGAAGGAAGAAACCCCTTGTTAATCAGTGGTGAGGTATTAAGCTTAGTTCTGGGATATACTGCATGTAGTGGGTATAAGTATAAAGCTATGCATCTGTCATTATCTTCGAACATAACTTTAAATATGATGGAGATATAAATTGTATTGCTTTTCAATTATATTTGTTTCTGTGGCAGGCTGATAAAGATGCTGCAAGATATCCGGTTGCTGCTAAAGTAGCTGAGCTTCTTTTAAAGGAAATTGTAAGCATTTGTTTGCATTACGTGAGTTTCTGTTCTATAGGCATATATATGTCTAAGCAAAATGGTTATCTCTGGTAACAGCACTACAAAGTGGAGCTTAAAGATAATTCAGTGGAGTTGACGGAGGAGGGCATAGGTCTAGCTGAGATGGCTCTCGAAACAAATGATCTTTGGGATGAAAATGATCCCTGGGCTAGGTGATTCATCTTGTCGTGTTATACAGCCTTTGTTGTCCCTTTTGAGAGTAGAGGAAGTAGGAATGTAATACAGTCTTGTTATTCCCCCTACTTTTTTTGTTTAATCATTTGACATTTTCTCAGTCTACGTTTCCAGAATTTCCTGAATTAAATTCCTATGAACACCTGCAATGTTTGATTTCATATTCTTTTGTCTATAGAATTGACATGTCTGCCAGTGCTTTTTAATGCAAGGTTTCACTTTCATATACATTTTTCAGATTTGTATTAAATGCTCTGAAAGCTAAAGAATTCTATAGACGTGATGTACAATATATGGTTAGATGGGAAGGCTCTGATCATTAATGAGGTACCTAACCCCAGAACATCTTCTAGTATTTGTTAATGCATAAGAATTGAAGTTTCATACGGATATAAAGTCATTATTTTTCTGGTTGAGGCATTTAACATACAACTAAGTAGATGCGGAAATCTAATGTAGTTGACAGGAAGAGCGGAGGATAAAAAGAGATGGTCTGATGGAATCCACCAGGCAGTAGAGGCAAAGGAAGGTTTGGAAATTGAGGTATTGGTTTGCGATTGGAGTACTGGTTTCTGGTGTATATTGCACTGTTGCTACTAAGTTTTATCGAATTTGAGATGTAGATTACTATCTTGTAGGCTGATACTGTAGTGGTTGCACAAATAACATACCAATCACTGTTTAAACTCTACCCGAAGCTGTCAGGAATGACTGGAACTGCAAAAACTGAAGTAAGGGCATCGGTGGTCATTCTCATGTTCTTTAGTAGTAATTGCGGTACTGAAACAGCTTTTGTACCCCTCTTCTAATCTCAGGAAAAGGAGTTCCTAAAAATGTTCCACGTTCCAGTTATCGTGGTGCCAACAAATCTGCATAACATTCGCAAAGATTTGCCTATACAAGCTTTTGCAGTAAGGCACCTAACTTTTTATGTTCCCTTGGTTTCTATACTTTTCTTTAAGTTTCAGTTGGTAGGTACTGTTTGGTTAATGGTTACTATAAGAGTAAGTTCTAGTCTTCCTTGTCTTAGTTTTTCTTTCCTACTAACACATCTGTGAGTTCCATTAGACTGCACGTGGGAAATGGGAGCATGCACGCCAAGAAGTTAAATACATGTTTCAGCAAGGCCGGCCTGTTTTAGTAGGGACAACAAGGTAACTGTTGAAATCATTTTTTGCTGGACATGTGTGAAACGAAGAGGATTTGGTTCATTTCTCCTCTCCCACATTGCACAAAGCAAAACAAAAGCTGATTGTTGTTTTTTTGTACTTCTCGAGTTTATGAGTTGCTTAACCTTATTACCTACTTTTAGGTACAGTTAATGCACTTCCTTTTACAATTGTAAAATAAGTAGTGACTCGAGAATTGAACATAGTTTTTAGAAGGAACGCAGTGTTGCTAAATTTTGTATATATGGATTTTTTCCCCGTTTAAGTGCTGATATTTTTAATAAATATTTAAGTGTCATCTCTGGTGTCTCGTAACCAAGCATATAGATTGCAATGTTTTTCCATTTCTTAATGCAGCGTTGAGAACTCTGAGTACCTGTCTGGTCTACTTAAAGAGTGGAAGATCCCCCACAATGTATTAAATGCAAGACCTAAGGTGTGTGGTAACTTTTCACCCTGATTTTTTCTATGAGTGGATTTCTGGTCATGATATTCGTGAAAGTTTTTTCAATTTTATGTATTTATGATCCTTGTTTTGGTTATTTTTTTCCTTTCAGTATGTTGCAAGGGAAGCTGAGATTGTTGCTCAGGCAGGGAGAAAAAATGCTATCACTATTTCCACAAATATGGCGGGTAGAGGCACTGATATTATTTTGGGTGGGAACCCAAAGGTATGTGCTCTTTTGATGTATTTTCTTTTATCGGTTGTTCTGTATGCAAACATGTGCAACCCCTTCCATGAGGAACTTTGGCACACTACCATGATAAGTTTATTTTTTGCTTTAAATATGTAGATGCTTGCAAAAGAAGTCATAGAAGACAGCTTGCTTTCTTATCTAACCCATGACTTACCAACTACTGATATCGATGGAGAGGCACTATCTGACAAGGTGAGTAGGTGACTGATTGTAGCTTTTGTTAATTGCTGAATTGAGTTCACAGTTTGATTGATCTCTTGGTCTAGGTATTATCAAAGATACGTGTTGGTACAAAATCATTAGCTTTACTAGCAAAGACGTCATTAATGGGTAAATGAATCCAAGGGCTTGTTCCTACCTCTTCTCGTGTGTGGCCTTTTTGCATGGAAAATTTGCCCATGAAATCTGCTAATGTTTTTGGCTCCAATATGAATTTTCCAGCCAAATATGTGGGTAAAAGTGAAGGCAAGGACTGGACATATCAAGAAGCAAAGTCAATGATATCAAAATCTGTGGAAATGAGCGAGTCATTGGGCATGGAAGAGCTACAAAAGCTTGCTGATGAGGAGTCTGAGATGTATCCCCTTGGACCAAATATAGCACTCTCTTATCTATCAGTGCTTAAGGACTGTGAAGTGCATTGCTCAAATGAGGGATGTGAGGTGAAACAACTAGGCGGCCTTCATGTTATCGGAACATCTTTGCATGAGTCACGGAGAATAGATAACCAGGTTAGTCACTAATTGCACTAACATTCTGCGTGAAAAGGGCGGTTATTTAAAGAGATGCAGCTCACAATGTTTTGGGTTTCGATGATTTATGGAGATACTTGGTTTTCGTACTGTTTTCTTCAGATAATATATATCGTTTGTCCATCACACATTTTGTTCAAACTATTATGGTTTTCTGCTGTGAATCTCTTAGTTATTGGAACTTGTACCTACTTTTTTGTATCGATAACTTGTGTTCGCTTCTGAAGTTTCCATGCATGCAAACCTAGGTCTCAATATTTATCTAGTTCTTTGTCTATCAGATGGTTGCCTTTGCTCCATTCAAAACGATTGTAATTTCCTCTGCTAAACTGTTCAACGCATAACCTTCAGTTATTTCCAATCTTTTTGTTGCCAAAATTTAGCTTCGTGGAAGAGCAGGAAGGCAAGGAGATCCTGGATCCACACGATTCATGGTGAGGTAATAAATGATCACTCTTTAATTTGATGATGCTTTTGGTGAATGGAGATACCTTTTTAAGAAACCTTCTTACCAAATTACTCTTTCTCTAAAGTTCAATAGTAGGTATTTTTATGGGTAAAAAATGTGTACATTTTCTATATATGTAGTGGATGCAAGCTTTTGGAAATTCGATATTATTGTGCTTAGACTTGGCAATATTATTCGTATCCACGGGTATTCGGCCCTATTCGATTCGATCGGAACGGGGAATACCCGCATTGAATTGGTTACGGGACGGGTACGGGGAATACCCGCTAAAAATGAACAGGGACGGGTCGGGGATGGCTTTAGGTATCCCCACCCCATACCCATACCCTACCCAATATGTAAAACTATCTTACAACTCTTACCTAATAATTATCAAACATAACTCTAAACCTAAAATCCCTAATTTTATTTCCAATTCAGAGCGACTCTCTACTCTCCACGACCACGATTCCACAAATCTACTTCTGACGTTACTGTCACGATTATGTGGTAGTCATATTTTTGAAAATTTTAATTAAGTTGTGCCGGGATGGGGATACCCACGGGTATTCGAAACCCACGAGCTTGGGGATGGGTATGAGTATTGAGATTCGAATGGGGATGGGGACGGGGATGGGGATGAATTTTATGGACGGGTACGGGGATGGGTATAAGTACCCCTGCCCCAAACCCGCCCCATTGCCAAGCCTAATTGTGCTTTTCAATTGCTCATTATTTGGTTGAATTATGTTGCCGTAGAAAGCCAAAAGCATGTGTGAGCTTAGCAAGAAATGACATTCTGTGGGAAAAATTGTGATTCAAGTGCTATTTAACAGCTTGCAGGATGAAATGTTTCAAAAGTTCAATTTTGATACCCAGTGGGCTGTGAGCCTCATCTCAAAGATCACTGATGATGAAGACTTACCCATTGAGGGTGATTTTATCGTCAGACAGGTAGGCTTCCTTCATCAGTTTCACTCACGACAGTTTTTCGATTTGTTCATTAACCAAGTAAGATAGATTTTCCAGCTCTTAGGGCTGCAAATCAACGTGGAGAAGTACTTCTTTGGCATCAGAAAGAGCCTGGTTGATTTTGATGAAGTTTTAGAGGTATACATCTTTGAAGGATATTATCCTTCCACGCTTGTTTTACCCTAAGGTGGTCTTATATAAGCTTATTATCCTTACACGCTTGTTTTACCCTAAGGTGGTCTTATATAAGCTGTCCTTTGTATATCAGGTGCAAAGGAAACACGTTTATGACCTTCGTCAAGTCATTTTAACAGGCGACAGTGAAAGTTGTAGCCAGCACATTTTCCAGTAAGTGCATCTTGGCTCTGTTTTCTATTTGTCAGTTGTGGTTGCCCATTAACTTAACCTCTTGCAACATATAATAGGAGTAGTGTAGTTGTGCTGCATTCTTCGAAATTTCACATAAATCAATCAACAATCTGGGCCACTCAAGTTCTACACCCTTGGTCATATTCTGGCAAAGGAGTTATATGGATCTAAAGTTAATGCCTGTATAGACCTTAGGATTCTAGATAATTTTGATTCAATGAGGTTGCTCGTCAGGTATATGCAGGCAATTGTTGACAACATCGTATTCCACAATGCTGATCCCACAAAGGTATTTGTAAATTTACTAGTACTGGTTTGTAAGGAATACAATTTTCGTATACTGAGCCGTATAATTCTCGTGGACAGCATCCACAATACTGGAATACGGGCATGATCTTAAAGGAGTATATCTACGTTGGAGGAAGTCTGTTGGATGGTTAGTTTCTTTCTTCTCTTGCGGCTTATCTATCTGTGGGATATCTTGTATTGGTTAATTTCAAACTGAGTACAAACTCATCAGGTGCATTTCTTATCAGATACATTTACAGGGATCACTGAAGAAACCTTGCTGCAATCCCTCATACAATCACAGGAACCCAGTTCTATAGACATCAACAATTTTTGCCTTCCAAACATGCCGAGGGCACCAAATACATTAAGAGGAATTCGGAAGAAGTGTTCTTTACTGAAGCGTTGGCTTTGCATTTGTTCCGATGATTCAACCAAGTGAGTAAAATGATTTGTTTGTTCTTTCCCTGATTAGAATTATTTTTAGCCCTATGCACACTTTAAATCCTTAATAATACAGGATTGGGAGATACAGGATGACAACCAATCTTCTCCGGAAGTACCTGGGAGACTTTCTTATCGCTTCATATTGTGGTGTCATAGAAGAGTCGGGATATGATGATACATATATCAAAGAGATCGAGGTCAGGTTTATGTTTTAGCTGTTGAATTAAATCTAGGGGACCCTTCTAGTTGCTTATATCCTGCAGCATTTGATGTTCCAGTAGAGATTAATATTTAAGTTTTTTTGGAATTTCTGCAATTTATTTCGAGTACAGAGAGCAGTTCTCCTGAAGACCCTGTATTGTTTCTGGAGGGATCATCTTGTAAACATGAACCAACTCAGTTCCGCGGTACTGTAGTTCAATCGAGACTCGGTTGTCGTTTTTTTTTTGTGTTTTTCATTTGTGGGTGGCCTAAACTTGGGTGGAATTGAATGTATGGCAGGTGAACGTGAGAAGCTTCGGTCATAGAAATCCTCTTGAAGAATACAAAATCGATGGGTGCAGATTCTTCATTTCAATGCTGAGTGCAACTAGAAGAATGAGCATTGACGCACTGTTTCAGTACTGGTCATCTCCCATGGAATCTCAAGAACTCTTTGTATAATCCGTGATGATTCGAACACTGTAGTAAAATGTAATATTGTGGTGTTTGTATATGGATGTTATTTGGTCTCCTATGACCTAACTGATTTATTTTGGGAGCAGCAGCAGTTTGATTAAGTCAAGTGTAGCTAGCATATGTCAGAGTCTGATTTTCTAGCTGTTTGATTACTCTCTCCATTTCTTTCATTAATTTATGTTGTTTTGTTTTCATATAAACACGGCAAGAAATACAGGCTGTTAGCTACTTTAACGCTGAGTGCAGAATGGTGTTCGAGCTTCAGCAGTATGGAGAAAAGAAATCTGGGTTTGAGTTGCAAACTTATGTTCTATGGTGTGTTTGAATTACAAAGAGTAATCAGTAAAAAATAATAATAATTACAAAGATTACTTCAGTTCGATTCCCAACTAAACTTTATTACAGAAATTTGAATTGCAGAACAGAATCACAAGCATTCTTTGAACGAATTGTTCCATCTGTGATTTGAGCATGTACAATGATCACCAGAATCCTACTCATCAGATCATAACTACCAATCGATGCGATTCACCGGATGGTGCACCGGCTGCGATTCACCCAAGAGTCCGGATTCGCTTTCTTCTTCTTTGCAGCAGCAGCTTTAGGATCCCCAAACATGTACCAGACCCTCAGAGTTTGATCCCCTGCAGCGGATGCCACCGTGCATCCATCTGGACTCTGAGCCATGAACAGGACACTGGAAGTATGGCCAGTACGCTCTGCGATCTTCAACATGGATGGATACTTCCACAAGGTAAGCTGATTCCCGGGGAACCCATGAGAGCTTAAGAGTTCCCTCTCGTTCGTGTTCCACAGCAATGCACAAACTGGGGAGCCCGTGTTCACCGAGTTCAAGCACGCACCCGTAGTGGTGTTCCAGAACTTGATCGTCTTGTCTTCTTCGCCGCCTCCTGTAGCGAGCAAGTTTCGTTGGAATGGACACCAAGCTAGAGCCTTTACTGCTGAGGTATGGTTCTCAAGCCTGTGGAGATACGGAGTCCGTTGGGGGTTGGAAGAAGAAGTAGCAGCAGCCATGGATATGTCCCAGATGTGGATGAGATTGTCGTTGCCTCCACTGGCTAATTGTTGACCGGAATCCGACCATTTCAGTCCGCAGACTTCTTGTGTGTGGCCCCGGAATTCCATTACAACGTGTTCCGTGGTTCTGATATCGGTGTTTAGGATCCTTCCGTCCATTCCTCCAGTGGTCAGGATGTGTCTGTTCCAATCCATTGAACCAACTAGGCTTCTGTGGCCGCCTTTCAATGTTTGTACCAGTTTGTTACAAATAGAATCCCACAATTGGACTTGGGAGTTGCTCAAACCGAGGGCGATATGGCAGCCATCAGGAGCCCATTTAACGCTCCTAACAGGGCCAAGCTCTTCATCAACGGTGACAAGCTCGTAAGTAGAGCCGTTTGAAGCATCCCACAGATAAACTGTACAGCCTAGTGCAATCGCCAGAACATTATTGATGCTCCAGTCCAGTACGTTGAAGTAAAAATCATCCACAATGTCTGGAGCGTCCAATTTGCTCTCTGGAGTCTGAGGAATGTGTCTGCGAGGCTTGGCTGGTTTTGCCTGGTGAGGAAGAGAAGAATCTGAACAGGTATGCTGATGCGGAATCAACTCAACAGGAGTGGGAGGCTTGTTCTTGAACGTGAAAATCCTCGTACGACTCAAGCCCATAGTCTCCGCCAACAGTCTCTTGTACGCCTCGCTTGAAGCAAAGCTTGGGACTGGATTCTCCTCCTCTTTCCAACCTCCTGTTATCATGGAGAGGGCGTAATCCATGTCCGTGGCCGACCGGTTCGGAATAAACCTATCCAACTGTTGACCAAACATATTATTTGTCGTAAGAATTCCGGAAACCCTAATTATCAAAACAAATGAAGAATTGGGTGATTTGAAATTCACTTACGTTGTCCTTGGAAGAACTTCTCTTCGTGCGAATCTGGCTAAAAGGACCTGTGAACATAATTCAAAAACACACAAAGAAAACACAAACAGAGAGAAAACGTAACAGAAAACGCAAAGTAATCGCAAATTAGTGGAAATGGAAATCAATTAAGCAGCAACCAGAGAAACAAAAACGAAACCAGTGGAGCAAGCGAGATGAGAGGGAGAGAGCCGATCGAGAAGATCTGGAGAGTTTGTTCGCCAAATTAGTGAACAGCAGCGAAGAACAAAGGTGCGTGAATGGGATTGCAGAGGCGAGGTCTACATAGCAACGAGAAGTCGGAGATTAGGGCGGTTTAGAGATAGCCGTTGGATTCCGGCGTCGGAACCACGTGGTTCCAACGGCTATTTCTAAGCTGCACTATTTCCGCGTTAAACCGGCGAAGGATGAGAGAAATATTCCGGGCAAAAAATGAACGTTTGAGAAAAAACGCGTCAGAGGGTCTTTATAAGCTGCTGGGCGCGTGATTAAGGAGCCGTTGATGCAGCCATGTTTATGGTGAAAACAAAACGTCTTTCAGCTCATCGTCTAGCTATTACATGCAAAAGGGATGTGATCCAGGTACGTAGTTGAAAATCTGTTGCAGAATTTCCTTTGAATGTATGTTACTTCATGGTGTCTAGGGCCATCTTCAAAGAACGCACTTCATGTCAACAACCAACCCATAACACAGGAGTCTATCATCAATGGAGAGACGACTTCGAGTTGAGTTGCCAGCCAGGTAATGAATGAGTGTCGGAGAATCGAAGGTGATAGTACAGCTTCATCCGGAAAAAAATCACCATAAGCAAACGAGATGTGCTTAGCAAGTTCATCACAATCCTCAAATAACTTCTTCCATATCCTGGAGTCATCAATTATTAGGATTCATAACCCACAATGTCCTGCTTTTGATATAATATTTTTTTCCATCCAAGCAACCTAGAATGGATCTTACTTTATATAAACCGTATTAGTGAAGTTTATACAAATACTGGCATGTAAGGTCTGGTCTCTAAAAGCTAGCCATGGTCATACCATCACTCTTGATTTGATCTGAGTTATGAAGCTTCTTTTCATGTTGAACCCTTGCCAAGGAATGAAATCCATATCCAAGTGGCAAGTAGACTGATCTAGAACACTCAAAATTTCATTTGGACTTTCATTAATGAAGTCAAAATATTATCTAACATCCTCCAAGGAACTCTTAGCGAAGGATCAATGGAGCTGAACCCAAACAAACTCTTCTTTGTATGCAACAGAGGCATCACATGAAGATTCGCAAGTGTATACCACCACAGTAGCCCAGTCAAGAGAGTTCACTTCATTATCCACTTTGAAGTAGTATAGCAAAGTAGACAATATCTGACAACACACAATAAACAAGAAGCAACATTTTAGCAGCGATTAGTCATTGTGTAGTAGTGTGTGAAGAACAATGAATTATATGGGTTGATGGTAAAGGTCCATTGCGCACCTGAAATTCGAAGATCATACGACCGCCACAGTACTTGCAACTGGGAACATCAGCCTTTGGTAGACGGCCACTGAAAATTGGCCAGAGGGGTTTCGCAGTCGGACTGCGGCAATACCTGTGGGTTCCTCAACCACGTCAAATGCAGACCATCTATGTTGAGCAATATTATATAGACCAATTATAAACTTCTCTCACCACTCGAGTTTGGGATGTAGTTACTTTCACATGGTATCAAAGGTTTTAATTAAAAGGTCATGACATCGAATTCGGAACAAATTTACTTGCACGAGGCTCGGGGACAAGTGCAAACTTCAATCCCCTTTTACGACTTGGTGGTCAAGTGCAAATTTCAATTCCTAGGAAGCATGTTAGGGAATATTAAACAAACCAATTATTAGGAACCTCACCCAAAAACTCTATAGTTATTGGAATGCAAGGAATCAAGAACAAGTATGGATCTTGAGTTATAATCCAAGGTCTGTTCAAATATTTGATATCTTTAGACATGAAATGGGACGTTAGCATCACAAGTTCAAATAAACGTCTGACCTTCTACTTCAGCTAGTTATGTTCTGTGTAAAGCATAGCTCCACAAGCCATGCTATTCACATGAAGGTTCGGACCTTGTTTCTAGAACTTAGTTTACAAAATTCGAAATCAGATATACAGATATTCTGAATTGCATTGCATTACCTCAGAACTTGGTCAGGAGCTCTGGCTCTGCGTTGTTCAAAATTTGCAAATGTCCTTTTGTCAATATCTGCCTGTTTGTTACAGATGTAGTCAGCACTCGAGATAAAACAATGATTTACAAATGCAGAAATAGAGAAATTATCAACCTTAAACCCGTCAATGACGGACTTCATTGAGTCCTTTTTTTCATTCATGGATACAAGAGCCATGGCGTTCTCAGTATCATCAGACAATTTTTCACCGAATTCAGCTTCATCTTCATCCACTATCTCATATTCTGGCCACAACTTTTTGGTAAGAACTGTGAAATGGGAACCATTTGCTGTGAGCACAAGATTAAGCTTCATGTAAAAATCACAGTAGTATATAGAATAATGGTCAAAGTGAGCCCCAAAGTTAAGAAATCTTCAAAACAAATGTAAGTCAGCATAACATTCAAGACTCAAGTCATAAAAACTAGCCTTTAGGAGCATTGGTTCTGCCATTACTAGAGCCACAGTTGGATAGCTCCAAAGAATTTTCCACTAGGCGACACTGATATTTATGATCTGATTCCCAATGCTTGCGCTGTAAAGGTATGGATAAAGATAGAGTTAACCATTAAACAGGGATCGAGTAAGAAAAAAATGAAATTAAAAACCACGTTACCTGATGCCTTTCTGAGCAGTAGTGTACTTTCTTGCATCTACCGCAAAGTTTATCTCCTTTCCAAGTACCACAACGGTCACAGAGAACAGCTGAAACAATGAAAAGAGCATACAACTAGATTCAGCATTGTGGTCCATAAAACACTCAACTCAAGACTAAAAGATGCAAACGATTGAACTGCTAAGTAACCGGATAAACTACCTCCAGGTTGAGATGGCTTGTCCCTGCCATCATGTCGCGGGGTCTCACTTGAGTAAAAGGGATTGACAAGAGGCAATTGGCAACGAAAAACCTTTACACTTGAGAAAACACCCAGTCATCACTAAGAGAAATCAACAACGGATTACATTAAAAAGGGACAAAGCGTTGTCGCTGTTGAGATAAATGATAAAATTTACCTCCTAGAAGGCTGTTCAGGTTTACGTTTCCACTGCTCATGTTGATCACGAAGAAGACAAGACATTTTGGGGCACATAAATACAAATAACGTCCGGTGGTATGTTGATTCCTTTTCTGTAATTGGAGCATATACCTACATGATCAATAGCAAAGTCTATCAAAGAAAGCATTTGAAAATTATGCTTCCAACTCTTGTCGTATGTCTCTAATCAAGACTGGTATAGTAAACTCAAAGCAAGGAAGTAAATTTTGGCTGAGTATTGGGAACCAACCTGAAGCACGAATCTAAGAGGCTTCCCACATGTATCACAAAGAGAATGATTTCCAGAGGGCAAATTAACAGCGTCCAGCCACGCCTGCCAGTACAACGATCATTACTTTACTGCTAAGTAATTAAACATGAGAGAAAAATGCGTCGGATTAATGGAGACAAGTAGTCAAGTACCGGGGCACCACCAGCCTTGCTGGGGAATGACTGGCGAAGAATAGACCAAGGATGCTCAGGCTTCTCCAGAAACCCTAGCATTACTGGTTCTAGCTCTTCATCTTCCTCTTCATCGTCGTCCTCATCTTCGACATTCAGTTTCTTACTTCCTTCTTCCAAAGCATCGTCGTCTTCGTCACTGTCAAGGGAAGAAATCCGAAGTCCCTTGAGGTCTTCCATGGTATCCGCCCCGGAACTACTAGTGGCTTCCATCCCTGTCAAATTGGGACAGGTTGGAAGTTTACAGTAACCGCAGTGAGCCTCGATACAAAAGAAGTGGTGAGGCAGCTGAAGCTAAATTACAAGCCGAAAGTGGAAGAAGAACCTGCGGCGGCCGGCGGCGGTGTAAAGCTTTCATAAACCAAAGAGGGAAGAAGAAGTAAGGCGTCTGTGGATCAGTTGGAGATGGGCGGGCCGAGTTAGTTAATCGTGGACTCTTTGATTTTGGTCTTTGTGTGATAAACTTGGATGGGCTCCAGTTTCTTTTTCTCATTGAATAGTCAACCCTTATGGCTACTGTCACCAAGACGTGGTCCAGCTTCGCATGTACACCATGAACAATAGGCTGCATCCTCTGCAACACATCACATCTTTCTCTTCTAATATGACTTCCCCATGCATTTCACTGTTTACCTTCTCCACGCGCACTACTAAATAATTAGTCGAAAAAGTGGATTCTGATATATTAATTTACAATTTTTTAGTTTAAACTTGATTTCGAGCGATTCTGCTTATACATTCCATGTTCAACTCGCAAAAAAGTAAATTCAGTGTTGTAATCTCGGGCAATTAACAAGTTCGAGTTGGCCACGAACCGTTTCAGTTCATGGGTGTTTCAATTTTTGGTTTGACGGAGATTTTCGACGTCGAGGATGGAGGAGTTTTGTAAAACCCTCATCTTTTGGGATTTATTAAATGACTAAAATACTCTTAAAATAGCGGACAACTTAAGATCACGTGAAGGTTTTACGGTCTTTAATAACATTTTAACTATTTACCAAAATATCCTGGTTAGAGTATTTTAAAATAAAATTAAATAAAAAAGAGGATTAATAAAATAAAAGCTTGAATATTAATAACTACATGTAAATATGTATAATCAATTAAACCAAGTCTCATTTAGATACTTAAAAACTTTCAACCTTCTTAAACAAAAGTCCACATTGCCATACCCCTGAATCAGCTTCACTATGCTCCTGCAACAACTTTCAAACACTCTAATGGGTGGTTCGGGATTTATCTTTCGTGCTCATATCATAAAATAATTTTAAGTGAATATGGGATTGTAAGTATTATGGTTCTTGTAACTTGTTGTATCATAACTATCATGTTCGTGAAAGTCAAACATATGACTCTTATTCTTATACTTTTTAAACCCTATCTAAGGTAACTTATTTCTTGTGGGGCGTTCTCCAACTCTATTCATAATCATAAATAGCAAATCAGAATTAATACTAATATTTGGAGACTTGACGCATCTTGATTTGAAGATCCATCCAGTGATTATCGAGGTTTCACTCTTGTGGCTAACCAATTCTCTTAACTCTTTGTGGTTAATTATAGTGCACTATTTGGGTCGAACCTTTCCTCCTCGAAGCTTTACGGAGTAGCTTATTTTTTAATTCGGAATTAGTTTTTGTTTTTTGCATAAAATCTAAGTAGAAGAATGGTTATCAAGCTAAATGGTTTGTATACTTTGGTTGCTATATATCTCTGCAGTATCATTCCATTAAAAATTAGAAGTATATGATCCATTATTTGAATAATTGATTTTGCGAGGTCTTACTAAGAAATATTGACCTAGCTACCAACCAACCAACCAAGTACGTAGGTACCGTACTATTAATTAATTAATTAACTTCAGTGTCCATCTCTATCCGGCCTTCCTCATCAAGGATTCAAATTTAGTCTCAATCGCGTCATGGTTGACATGTGACGACGAATTCACAAAATATTATAAAAGTAAAGAGATCATCGTTTATTAAGCACTATTAACCTACCCAAAACGCTCAAGGTGCGGACGCTCTAGCAAGCTTTGCCTTATTAGGTCATACACACCTTCAGGCCACCCTAATCCATATCTGTTTTTCCAATTTTACGTTCATACAATCATACGTTTACCCCCTTCTATATAACCCCTCAGAACTGACCCTCTTGTACACCTTGCAGGAAATGTCTTAGAGAATTGGGGGCACATATAAGGAGTCGCTCAATTATATATCTACCTACTCGATTCTCCATTCCCGAACCACTCATTCATCTACGAGATCTATCAACTTTTACGTCGAGGCTTTACGGCTTAAAGTGAGACCAACATTTTCGACAATTTTGTTTGTTTGCCATATATAGCTCCTAGAGGAACAAGATAACAGAACTAAAAAATTTAAGGATTTACCTAAGCCGTGAGATCGGTCCACATTATAGGTTGCTCCATTGGCACAACACCGACCAACTTGCACATGTAGATGAGGGCAAGCAGACAAGAATTCTGCAACAATCGCACCGACACACATTTGGGACCTCCGGTTCGCCAATTGAATTGAATGGGGGACCAACTCTGCATCACCTTCAATGTCCACCTGTCACACTCCCTAACAAAAGCACCACGAGCATGGGGTCATCAACGACAAGGAGTTCCAGGATATATACTTATCAAGGACTCGTTCGGCCAAACCCTTGCAAAACTCAACCCACTGAATTACAAACCACCATCTCCATTGCATCACCCAACGAATCAACCACCGCACTGTCAATAATGATCTTGAGGCATACAATCCGGGAGGGGGCATGAGTACTTGGGACAACCATACTCCGATAGGAGAGAGAAAAAAGAAGAGAGAGTTCAGAAATCTATCAAAAGAACCGACGATGAAGAACATGAAAAAATTAAATCATTGTCGATGTTAAAAAACAACTGTATAACGAGATTTCCAAATCCTCCACCAAAAGAGGGTAAAGGAAGGTCCTTGATATGGGGTTGGAGTTAATTATTTTGAACTGCCCTGGTCAAGAAATGAATTTGCTTCATCGGGATTTTTACTCGATGAAACTGAAGTAGTGAAATAAAATTTGTTATTGTTTTTTTTCTTTGTAAAATAAAAGAATCAATTAGAAAACCAGTAGAAGAGCATTCTAGAGAGAGTTATTAATCATTCTAGGTTTTTCATATATACATTCGTTTGCTTATAAAATGTTGGATGGAATGGAAACCCTATCTAGTTATGGAAGAAGTTGAGAAGTTCCTGGATAATAAAAAGCCTCATGTGTCATTGAACGGGTGACGATGTAATCTTGACGCGGAATAAAAAGAAGATTGACAAGGGAAGCGATCAGATGATGTGAAGACATTATGAAAGTACGTATCTGGCCTGCCCGAATATCATCAATATCGGAATTGATTAATTGTACCGCCTCAACTGAATCCGAATGGATGAGGAAAGACTCTAGGTACCGAACATTTTCCATATATAATGCTTGACGGACAGCCATGAGCTTAAGGACCAGGGGGTCTACGATGCGGGGAATCACCAAGTCGGTGCCGAAGACCACTAGACATATGCATTTATAAGACTTATAATCAGAACATGTCATAAACCCGAAATACTAAATAAAAATGCTAATTAAACCCCTAAACACTAAATTATAACTCTTAAAAAGCTTTAAATAATATATTGAATTCTAGTAATAAAAATATGAGAGAAGATACTCACTACCGGTCTTTACAAAAGTGTTATATACCCACATATATGTTTGTAAATATATATATTGTTATAATTAATTAATGAAATAAGTTAGTGGTTGGCGTAGAAATAATGTGGAGAAAGGAGTTGGCAATGTCAAGAGCACAGAAACAAGCCCTTCTCCACTGTCCCACTACGAAAGTATCACAACCTCTTGACCCTTTTTAGAATCCCCCCTTAGCTACCTCTTCTTTCCCATTCTTCTTCTTCTTTATAACATGTTCCTATTCTCCTCTTCTTCTTCTTCTTCTTCTTCTTCACTGAAAGCAAGTAATTAAGCAATCAAAAAGGTGAAAATGGGTAGGGGGAAGATTGAGATAAAGAGGATAGAGAACGTGAGCAACAGGCAAGTAACTTATTCCAAGAGGAGGAATGGTTTGATCAAGAAGGCCAAAGAGATCACAGTTCTATGCGATGCTCACGTCTCCCTCATCATCTTCGCCAGCTCCGGCAAGATGCACGACTTCTGCAGCCTCCCCACCACGTATGTATTAAAACCATTTTGTTCTAAAGTTAATTAACCCTAGCTACTTAATTATAACTGGTTAATTTCCTTTTGTTCCAATTTGTTTGCATAGACTGTCTGAAATACTGGAGAAGTACCACAAGCAGTCTGGGAAAAGGCTCTGGGATGCTAAACATGAGGTATATGTTTTGCTATTAGACTAGATCTACTCATAAATTTCGCTTCTTTCTCTTGATAAGTTTCCATAGTCGTCTTCTTTTCTTCTTCTTTCTTCTTCTTCTTCTTCTTCTTCTTCTTCTTCTTCTTCTTCTTCTTCTTCTTCTTCTTCTTCTTAATTGGTATTGATATGACCTTATTCTTCTCTGTGATCTCTACAAGTCAAACAAAAAGTGGGTTGTCTTCTTGGGGGCCAAATTAAAGGAAGGAAGGAAGGATCTACAACTAGTTCATATGAGGGGGGGGACTTGTTATTTTGCCATAAATGTGATAAGGAACATGAGTTTTGAGTTCCTCTGAACAGATCTACAAATGGGATCTTACTCTACCTTCCCCTACATCTCTAGCTTGTTTGTATACCATGACAGAAAATAAAAAATTAGTGGGTTTAGCCGTCCCATCCCATCTCTCAAGCTTGAAGGAGAAGAAGAGATTATAAATAAAGGAGAATGGCCAAATATGGTATTAAATGTAACATCAAAACATCAACAGATCTAGTAATATAATTAATCAACCACCTCCACTCCATGTTTTCTGCAAATTCCCCAAAGTATATTATGATGAAGCCCTTCCCTTTTCTTTGCTAACACAAACCTTGAGGAGGAGACTTAGCTTGTTTCAGATCTCTAGACATCACTCTCTTTCTCTGTGTCATCTCTTTGTTCCCTTTTGTCTGTTGGGTACACTACAAGCTCCCAGCAGCCTAACCTAGCTAATCTAGCTAGGGTTTTGCTACTACACTTAATTAGTTTCCCACTTACTTTCTGCTGGGTATTTAGTATTTACCAGTCATCTTTTCAAATAGTAAGTGATAAAAGTTTTGTTCTTTATACATATTTAACATAACCCACCGGATCTGTTAATTGCTAACTGTGACAGAACCTGAGCAATGAGATTGATAGGATGAAGAAGGAGAATGACAACATGCAGATTGAACTCAGGTAATTAATTAGCTAACATTGATTAGTTATAGTTGGATTATTAATTGGTATATGATCAGTTAAATTAAGGGATAATTATGTATATGTAAATTAAATAGGCACCTAAGAGGAGAGGACATAACATCATTAAACTACAAAGAGCTGATGATTTTGGAGGAAGGGCTTCAGAATGGGATCTCCAGGGTCACTGATCTCCAGAGCGAGTACCGTGACCTCATGAAGAGGAAAGTATGTATATATATATGTTCTACCTACTGCATCTATATATTCATGTAATATACATTATATGCTTGTGTTAATTAATTACTGACTAGTGTAATTAACAGGGGAAGATGGCTGAAGATGAGAACCAGCGCCTTCACTTCATCCTGGTATACCTACTTCACTTACTTTAAATCCTAACAATATATAGGGCAAAGCTTCGGTAGCTACTGGTATTGAGTACCAGGACTCTACCACATTCTTATCGTATTTTATCGTACTTCAAAATTATCGGGTTGTTTGATTTTACGATTTGTTTGAAAGTGATTTCAAATAGCAAAAGATTTCAAATAGGAGGGGATTTTGAATTAAATATGCAAGTGATTTCGTAAATAGAAGCTTTTAAAAGAGAAATTTTAATTTTATAAATAATTAATACACCCCTAATTTATCTCATTTGACCTAAATTCAACAAAGCAATTTGGTTATTTCTTACTTAAATCACTTAATATTTGATAAATCTACCCTTGTCCATGAAGTATTGACTTGAAATCACTCTCCAAATCCAAAAAACAAACCACCCCTAAGTGTTTTCAGGTCTAGAATATAGTGTTTGGGTTGTATGTGTTTAGCATTAGGGTTGATTATAATGTGGTAAGCAATAAAGTGTTGTTTGGATTTTCAATTTTCGAAATTCTATCTTCTAGCGTTGATAAGTAACTACATAGGTACCGAAGCGCTCGCCAATATATATAATAATATAATGCTTATATAATATTGGTCATGTGTTTTTCCTTGAAAATATTATGTATAGATGCAGCAACAGCAGCAGGAGGAAGAAATGAAGAGGCTGCAGGAGATGACAGTAATGGAAGGATATCACCACCATTCTCATCCTAATCATCATCAACACAGATCTTCTGCTGCTGCTATGAATATGAGGGACAACAATAATAACAACAATAACAGTGATCATCAGATGCCTTTCTCCTTAATTCCATTGCAGCCTAATCTTCATTAGAGAGGATATATGCAGGGATCCTTGTTTTAGCTAGCTGCTTTAATTTGATCTGTGTGTGTTACGTACGTTAATTAATTATGTTTCTGGATGTTTAGCAAGCTTAAGCTACGTACGTAAAGATCGAGACTTGGTCCATCAGCTATATATCTAAGCTAGCATTAATGCCTGGGTTTGTATCCTAATTGACTCCATATGTATTTAGAGTTACATCTGATATATATGCTTCTGTTTCTGGGTGTGTGCTTAAGTTTGACTTGACCCTCATGTCCTTTTCAAGTCTAGTTTGTTCAGTTGTGTGCTTAATTAAGTTGTTGACGTTCAGGTACTTTATAAATTGTTAAGACTTAAAACACTTCAGCCTATAAACTCCTAAAAAACTTATAAAATTCATTTTGAAATGGAATTGTTTTATATTTGGTATACGAGGAATTCATTTCGAATTCCAAATTTTTAATTCCGCAGAATTAAAGCTAGTTATAGCAATTTCGAGAAATTGATAAGGTATTTCGAAATGAATTTCATAAAATTTTTACTAATTATAGTAAAATGATATATTTATCCTCACTTATTAACTAAATTACACAATTTACGAATCTGACCAATGCCTACTGAGATATACCCTCATACACCGAGCCAAACGACCCACCACGACCCAGAAGATCCCCTTTCCCCGATTCGGTGATAATGGGAGAGATGTTGGACATTGGTTCCGTCGTGATGCTAGATCGCCATCGTTTGAGATGATGACAGATGAGCCAGAGTCAGATTCCATGCCTTCCTCTCCTTCCTCCCTTTTCTTAGCAGCACCGGAACTCAAATCTCTGTCAAGCTCTACCAACGAGAGGCTCCCACTTTCTGAACCCAAATTACTCAATATATCGCACGTTGACATTGAAACCAGCCAATGAATCGCACTCCGGAGGATTCTCCAGTCCCGCCGCCAGGGAAAACCGAGTTCCTTGGGGTCATCGCCGGTTTCAACTTGTTTATTTTCTTTCAAAAGAAGTGGGAGTTGCTATTCCGGATAAGGAATTGCTGTACCAATAGCTCATTGAATAGTCGTTGGAAGTATAGTCCGTGGTTCTGCTTGAGGATGCAGTTGTAGTCCGGTAGCTGTAGCCGCCGCTTGCTGTCGTTTCGGAGCCTACAAAAGGGTCCACACTGCTAAAAGAGTTGACGATATTGAAGGCAATTGGCGCCCTGGGCGTAGCCGGAATTATTTGGAGCCTGCCAGGACGAATCCGGCGAGCATAACTCGGGAAAGATCGGAAACTGGCATACTCCGATAATTCATCGAACTCCATTGGATATGGTGAATCACACGTTTGTTGATAAGAGAGCGATGAGTATATATTCAACTCTGTTGGACTTTGAAGCTCGTCAAATGCCAATGATAAAAATCAAATAATCATGCAAATCAAGCGAAGATTATGACAATTGAGCAAATCAAACACAAACAATAGAAAATTATGATAATAAAACAAGTCAAACGCAAATAAATAAAAAAATCATGATACTAAGCAAATCAAATATGAAAATCAAGAAAGATCATGAAGATATGAAAAATGAAACTTTATGGTGAAAATGTAATTAGCCAATATTATATAAAGAATTTAAAAAGAGCCGAATCAATATCATTGAAGATACGAAGAATGAGTTAGTATGAAGTAAATAAAGAAAGAAGTGATTGAAGATCAATTTAATTGAAGAAGGAAAAGTAGCCAACCGTTAAGAGCAAGTTTAGGTTGAAGCAAATCAAACTTTTTGTCTAGAACTCTCTTTGTTTTCTGTCATTCAAAAAATCTTTGTAATCGTGCGGTGTGCATAAGGTAATTTGATAGTTTGGATAGAAAGTATCGAGAAATCAATGTACCGGAATGTGTTACGAGTTTTCTCCGGAAATTGGAGGTTATGCTTAGAGTGAGAGATTCTAAGCGGGTCTAGACACGTCTGTCTAGAAAGGTTCACAAAGATTGGAGTTGATTTTTGTATTTTCAATCATGCTCTTTTATAGCTCGGTTGGTTGTTGTGAAAGCAAAATAACATTATCTCCCAAGCGATATTTTGGGACGGAAAGTAAATCACATACTGTGATCGAATTTTGTTAACAAACGTCTTATATTATCTCTACTTTACTGTGTGTTCTTAAGTTTTATTTTACTTAAGTTATCTATCTAACCACATGATAATCTTAGTTTAGATAAAATTGTTCTAATCTTTGTGGTTGTAGTCGAAAAAGGTACCCACCCCGACTATCATACTCTTCTTGCTGATGGTGGGGCAAGAAAACAATGTGTCAAAGGTGTGGACAGATAGATAACTTAATTAGAGTTTATGGTAGAAATGGCTTTAGGGAATCAAATCTTAATTATTGCAACAGTAACTCTTATTGTACTTTTACGTATGGAACTAATAATATAACAGGCCCAAGAGCAGCTACCGTCCTTCTAAATATAATGCAGTGCAGTAGCAGCATTACCCACCCTTTCATGTGTTTTCAGCAAAGCGTTAAATGCTAGACATTCTAACTAACTCAAGCTTGATTGTGTACTTCTAATGGCGTCTCCGGGGAAGATGCAGAACCCGATGACGATGTTTGCAGTGGTCGCTGCACAAATGGATGGTCCAAGAGGCGAGCAGCAGTGGGACGGCCTTCTGGATTAACTTGGAGGCACTGCAGGATGAAATCTCGTGCATCCTTTGATAGGGAATCAGGAACCGTGGGAGGCACACCCCGTGCGATCTTAAATAACACATTCATCTGCACGCAATAAGTCGTCCATGAACTGAAGAACAGCTATCATATTTAATCAAATGCACAAGTTTAACAAATAAACGTAGTAGTGAGCACATACGAGTTCGAAATCTGAATATGGAATCCGACGAGTTAACATCTCCAGCACGGTGCATCCGAGGCTCCAAATATCAGCTGGAAGCCCATATCCTTGGTTCTTTCGGTTGACAACCTACAATTTCAATATGAAAACAAGTAATTATAAACAAAGAAACCAGCACTGGTCTAATATAGGCATTAGCTCAAACCCGAAAACATCACACAACATCTTGATTTAGTACTCGAACCATCATAAATCTAACAAGCTAGTCCACTTCCCATCTCTAAACTTTTAATATATTCTCCAGTTTATTAATTTATAAGCAAACCTCAGGAGCCATCCAAGAAGCAGTCCCCTTTATTGATTCGAAACAGTCCAGCTGGGTTGACTGGAAAGAACAAACAACATTAGATAAAGCAATTTCATGAATTTCCAGAGCCCTGTATGCATGCAAAGAGGAAATAACAAAATCAAGGGAATTTCAAACCTTCCCCAGTCCAAAATCTGCAAGTTTCGCTGACCCATTTGCATCTACTAGTATGTTTGCGCACTTGATATCCCTTTATTAACATTCAAAAGGAAATATATATGACGAGAGGAAACACAAATTAAAGGCGTATGACGTCTCTCAGGTATTCAAAATAAATAAAACCAGAACTATAGTCATCACAGTTTGCATTGACGACATGCACACGTTGACCAGGTAATTTAAATACAATACAACAGCCAAAAATTAAAGAAGAACCGTTCACTCACTGACATTACCTATGAACCACATTGCGGTCATGAAGGTACTTCAAACCATGAAGAATTTGCCTTGTGTAAGCTGATACTTGAGGATCTCGCAGATGATATCTCTGATAAAGACTCAGAATGGAACCTTTAGTCACAAGCTCCAAAAAAATATACAAGTTTGATTCATCCTGAAAAAAAGCAAGAATTGAAACCTATCAGTAACCAGAATACTAAAGCTAAATCAGATCGATATCATTTTCAGCAGATGATTAAATTACACATAATACTACCAGGGATAAATTATTTTGAAGGATCCCGAGAGAGATAGGTACCTTGTCTGTGCCATAATACTGGACAATGTTCTCATGTTCAAACTGACTTAAGAGTGCAATCTCCTGTGCGTTGAGGAAACAGGAAGATTAAAAAGAGTAGACAATTTAGTAGTCTACATTACAATACATGCATAAATGAAGAAGCCAAAGCATTACAAAATCACATCCTAGCTATCACCTGCTCAATTTGCATTGCCTGGCTTCCTTGATCAAGCAACGAAACCTCTTTGATAGCAAAGAAGAATCCGTCACTGCAAAAAAAACAAAACAAAAATCCTCTTTGATAGCTAGATATGCATAATCATGGTGGAAACACTAAAGAGAAGCAACAGTTGGGGCCTCACTGAGATACTCCCTCATACACCAAGCCATGCGACCCACGCCCGAGAAGAACCCCTTTCTCCCATTGGGTGATAATCCTCCTCCTATTGGGAGAGATGTTGAACCCTAATTCCATGCCTTGTTGCTCTCGTTGCTCCCTTTCCTCATGCATTGGAAATCAAATCTCTGGTGAATCACACACTTGGAACTTGTTGATAAGAGAGTGATGGATATAAATTCCACAGAATGACAGACTACTTCTTCTCTTGGTGCCGGTGATGGTGGGGTTAGGAGGACAGAATGTTCAACTTTCAAGGTGTGGTGTGGACAGAATGATAAACAAAAGGTTTTGACTTTTATGAAGAGAAGAAGCTGCAAGGCAAGTCTGTCCGTTGCTTTCTCGATGATCGGGGTTGGGTGGTGGGCCGATCGAGCTGAGCTGACACATTTTAATTTAGTAATTTCTGGTACTATTTATTTCGGTTCTTCATTGATTTGTCTCTGTTCTGTGTCCATAGTTCTTCGACATTAATTCTAGGATGCCACTTTCGACTAGTAAAGGCGTATTTGGTGTTTGAGGGCGGGATAAGGTATGATAAAAATCCATTTTGGAATGTTATCATGTAACTGAAGTGAAAATTTGGGGTTTGGGGTTGAACTTAAAACTCCATTAGCAAGCTGTTTATTCTTCAGGTACGTACGCTCTTTTCTCTGTCTTACCATGCCTTCAATTGTTAGCGTAAACCAGCACTACTAGTAACCCAAAGTTTCCACATTTTGGGAACCTCAGGAAAGCTGTTGTGAATTGCAGCATAGATGTCAATTGCCTTGGAGGAAGTTGCAGATGAAGTGCAAACGCCTAGTTGCCCATTTTGCTTCCTTCCTGCACCGTTCTGTATATCCGACCTTTTGGCACAGTTGTCCACCCAAGGTAATTTCTTGATTTATTCCGAAATCCCCTCATTCGCACCAAGTGAGAGGGTAGGAGGAACCTTCTTTTATGAGACACGAGGTTATGACAACGTGAATATGATACTTTCCACTCTTTTGATAATTTTCCAAGGACTTGACTGACTGAAGGAGGAAGTTCTGCGTCAGGGGCACTGCAAATTGAACTTTCTCTGGCAGCTTCCTAGCAAGGTCAGTACACTTGACTTGATGGTTTAACAAGTCTTCTACTCTTTCGGTTCCCATAAATTTGACTAGTATTCTCTTTTTTTAAATGTAATATAAGCTCTGCTCAAAAGGGTGCTTGAAAAATCTGATGGCAGAGCAAAAACATGATCTTGAGGATGATGATGATTCCAAGGACGTCTCACTATTCCCGCATCACACTTTTCCGCCATACCATCCAAAACCCCGCCAAATCCAACCCAAATACGTCCCGGCAACTCCTAGAAATAACTTGTTATATCATGTCGCCACAACAACTTCTTCCTCTTCCAGATCAGCTTCCTCCTCCTCCAAATCAGCTTCTTCATCATCAGTTTCCAGCTTCTTCTTCACCTTCTCTTCTTCTTCATCCTCTTCTTCTTCCTCCAACCCTGCAGGCTCTACCCTCCAACCACAATCCTACCGTGGAAATTTCCGCGGAAAAGAAGCCATCGGCTTCCGCTGTACCTTACCTCCGGACGTTGACCGCGACAGACTTACGAACCTTCTATCTCTCATTGGCACCATACGTCATATCAATGTGGTCCAGCTAATAGGAGCTTCAATTGCCGAAAACGAACCCTCCCTATGTTAACCTCGTTTATGCCTTCGTTGAAGGACCTACCCTCTCTGATTGTTTGGCCGCCACCCCCGAGACAACCATCTCATCATCATCCTCATCGTCGTCGTCCAATGGTATTACCAATAATATATTAAGGAACATCGTCTCTACATGGATGTCGAGAATGGAGATCGCACTGGGGGTGGCTCGTGGACTACACTACATCCACCACTGCACAGGATTCGATGTCGTCTTCGTCCACTCCCATATCAAAAGCTCCAACATCATCCTCACCCGTACTTCTCAACAAACCAAAGCAATGATATGCAATTTTGGCCTTGCGCATGCTACTGGGCAGGCGGCTAATGGCTTACAAGACAACACGCAATACGATGGGTACTTGGCACCTGAGACTCGTCAGCAAGGGATAGCGACACAGGATCGGATGTGTACGCATTCGGGGTGTTGCTGTTACAGCTGCTTTCGGGTAAGGATCCTTCGAAAGACAACATTGTAGCGATGACAAAGGAAATATTCAAAGGCGTGGACGAGGTGCTCAAAATAAATGAGGAGGTAAGGAATTGGATGGATAAGAGGCTTGGTAACTTCATCCCTCTCATGGTTGCAAGAAATGCAATACGGGTAGCGTTGCTTTGCGTAAGTGAGGATCACAGTTCGCGCCCAAACATGAGCTTTGTGGAAGGCTTCATTTTTGACTGTATTAGAATGTCCAACGACATTAATTACTACGGTTGGCCCAATTGAATTCACAAAGTTGGGAGAGTGGCCATTTTTGGCTCATGAAAAAGGCTCGGCATCAGTTGGAAAATGGTGGAGGTGGTGAATCCTTGGTGCCGGCATCATGACCACGGTGCGGCATCCAAAATTGGAATCAAAGGGGCAGTCGGAAAAAGTCGTTACAAAGAAAGAGCGCGACTAAAACGAGTTCACAGTTTACTACTGCTTAATTTTTGTTTACTTTAATGGTTTACGTAATGAGACTAGGACATAGAGTAGTAGCGTAAGATTTTACTTCATGAGATTTGGATGTCATTATGTATCATAGCTGTGTGATATTATTATTTTCATGACTAACCACAAATTTGTTGAATAACTGTCTTTGGTGACAGACAGACTAGTGAGTACCTGCAACAGGAAACCTAAATATAGAACTCTTAACACACCCGCATAGCAGTATATGGAAATAACAACGAAACTGCAGAGAAGCAACTTGCTCTGTATATGACTTTGATTTTGGGGAGTCAACCCGAAGCTTCATGGAAATCTGCTAACTGGGCATCATAAGTCGCTGCCAGAAGAGTCACTTCTAAAGCAGAAAAGAAACTGATAAACACATGTGAATCATCAACTTCCATCCAAGTTGTTCTGCTTCTCCTTTCATGATTCTGTGAACTTTTCCACCGCACAAATTCATATACCTTTGGTTACACATCATGTCTTCTTCTTCTTTGGTTTCCGTTTCTCCTGGATTCAAGTACGATGTGTTCCTCGGTTTCTGTGGTAAGGACACCCGCGACAGCTTCACGAGCCATCTCCACGCTGCTCTGCTTCAGAAACAGATCAACACTTTCATCGATGACCAACTCACCAGAGGCCAGGAAATTTCCCCTGCCATCTTGAAAGCGATCGAAAAATCCATGATTTCCATCGTCATCTTCTCCCCACACTATGCAGCTTCCAGTTGGTGCTTGGAGGAGTTGGTAAAGATTCTGGAATGCAAGAAAGCAATGGGCTCCATGGTTCTGCCTGTTTTCTACTCCGTCGATCCTTCCCACGTAACTGAACAATCAGGAAGCTTCGGGGAGGAGTTTCGACTCTCGGTGGAGAAGGAGAGTACGAACAAGGTCAAGGTCCATAGATGGAAAGCTGCTTTGTCTGAAGCTGCCAATTTGTCCGGCTCGTTGACCTGACAATGGAAAATTGCAAAACGTTGAGGATTATGCCAAGTTGCATTGATTTGCAGACACTGGAAAGGCTAAATCTCTCTGGATGTTAAAACTTAAGATACTTGCAAGACATTCCAGGGAGCTTAGAGCATCTGAGTTTAAACAGGACCCCTATAGGCAAACTACCAGGATCAATGGAAGCTCTTTCCAGACTCAACTTCTGGGGCATGAACCACTGCAAAAGGCTCAAGTACCTTCCTAGCAACATTGGAAAGATGAAATCTCTCAAGACCTTTTCGGTCTCAGGCTGCTCGAGGCTTGAGGCTTTACCTTCCAGCATCAAATTACTGACTCAGCTTCAAAAGCTTGTCCTGAGCAACTGCAAACGCCTTAGGAGTTTAACGGAACTTCCTCAGGGTATTAGTATGTTGAATGCCAATGACTGCATTTCACTGGAGAGGCTGCCTTCTCCATCTATAGTTTCGATGGGGAATGTCGTGGTACCGAAAAACTGTCATATCCAAATGTTTTCGTTCGCCAACTGTTCGAAGTTGTATCGGAATGCTGACAGCAACGTGGAGGCTGACTCATTCTTCAGGATTCATCATGCAGCGATATCAGCTGTGAGAAAACTATCACCAGATCTTGTTTCTCTGCCGCATTGATAACCAGGCATCTGTTGTGATGAATAATATAAAAGCCAAGCTGAATCCCTTTCTAACAACTTGAGTTAATGGGATGCAATGTTTCTTAACAGCATCTCATTTTCTTACTATCTGTATGGCCTTGGGATTCAAATTCAATTTGTTTGTGACTGCAGGGGATTCATTCATTACCTTCCAATAGCATCTGTTACCCTGCAAGAAGCATCCCAAGGTGGTTTAGATATCAAAGCAATGGTTCCTCTATAACCATCAAACTAGCTCCAAACTGGCTGAATAACGATTTCTTGAGATTCGCACTGAGCGCTGTCATCGCAACCAAAGACCGAAAGACATTTGGTTCAACTGAGGTAGGGTGTCAATGCAGTCTTAGAACAGCCAGCGGAGATCGACATGATGTGCTGCGTTGTAGGTTGGGGTTTTCCGCAATGCATGGAAAGAGGGATTTCACGTGTGCTGATCATGTGGTGATCAGATACGACTCCAGTCTCTGTCAAAGACTCTTCCATAAGCAGAAGAATTCACAGATTTACCGGAGTGCAACGTTCAAGTTCTACCCGGAGCAGACGGATTCGAGGTACTTCCCGGCATGGTTTCCGGTTCGGAAGTGTGGGGTTCATCCACTGTATGGGCAGTATGAGGTAGAAAGCAGCAGTAGCAGGTTTTCACCCTTGGTTCAGCCCGGCTCTCCTACGGAATCGACTTCGTTGCGACTTTACGGTGGAAGGTAAGACTAGGAAGATGAGTCGGAAGTAATCCGGGTTAGTGAATAATATAAAAACCAATTTGAACCTTCTCTCAGTTGGAATGCATTTATATGTATGAGAGCCTTTGATAACCAAAAAGTCTCTGTTTCAAATCTTAGTAACCTACCAATCGGTGAACATGACTTTGAAAACTGTGTAAACCCCAACTCATATGAGAACTTCTGTTTGAGAGACGTGTTAGTCAATAATATGAAAACCAATCTGAACCATTTTCCCAACACTCAGTCTGAGTAGGGGATTGTGGGGATCAACTACTAAGCATGAGGTCAGTCTACTAGTTTGTGTGTGGTGGGGGTGTAAGATGGTTGCTGCATTTGCATTACCTACTGCTTGATCAATTGCGAGTTCACTTTCGACAAAAAAACCATTTTGCTCAGAGGACAACTACAATACAATAGTGAATTTGATGTTGAGGAATCGGGTGATAAAACTGTATCAGGCCAGTCTAAAATAAATACTAGGGTGTCTCTGCAATAGTTTCAGATGCTGCTAGTTTGGGAGTATTTGTACATAGCAAAATTGCGAACGCTTAGGCAAGTACTACACGCTCTGCTGAAGCGCCCTTGGTCCCAGTTGCAAGACTAACTCGGATTGCCCCTACCTCCGTTTGTATCTGCAAAACAGGAGAACCATTTTCAGACGGAGCATATACATCACAAGCGAGGAAACAAATTGCTAGATCAACAGGGCATACCGTGATTTGCTCTTGAATGAACTCTTTGGCTTCTTTGACAGTCCAATGCTGCTGCCCTTTTTCACCTTTCTATCACTTATGTCTGTCTGAAACAGATCCTTCATCTCTTCTGTCCTTGATTGATTCCTCTGTCCGGAACGTTTTCCTTTGTTCGGGGCCTTCTTCTCGACAAACTTCCCCGCATCTTTCGCCCTCTTTGCAGCTTTAACTGCTTTTGCGCGCATATATCCTAGGTCCACCAGTGACAGTCCAGCCTTTTCCTCTTCTTTCTTGCCTTTTTTATTACGCTGCAGCATTTTGTTTCACGCAAAAAGTAAACAGTTACCTTTCTGAATTTGCAAGCTATAAGAGAAGGTTGCTGGTAATGAACCAAGGGAGAAACATCATCATCATCATCATACAGGACAAAGGATTCTATACCTCTGGTTTCGTTTCCTCTTCGTCCTCCAGCATTTCTCTAGCTGCTTGTAGTTTGCGACGCTGCCTTCGAGGCATGTTTTTCTGGTACACAACGATTGGATTGTATATCAATACTTGCAACTTGCAAGTCTGATATATATAAAACATGAAAATCCAACTTTGCTTAAAGAACAACAGTTCTTACCTCACGCTCTCTCTTCCTCTTTTCCTTCATTTTCAGGTCTTCAGCTTGTTGGGCGCTCATCACGTCATTGCCAGTCCTATTTCCATTTCCAGCCGATGTCTGAACATGAAAACAAGGCAAACTAAGTCCATAAATCATAAACAAAGCAACAACTGATTTGCTTGGTTCCTTTCTTCAAAAGTAAAAGCAATTATACAGAGCATCCTTTTCAGTCAGAACAAACATTCCTATTTCCAATCAATAATCATCATGCAAGCTTCTCTGTAAGCACAAACGAACATAGTGAGCGACCAAGTAGCGGAGGAAATCACCTTCGCTTCTTTTGCCAAAAGGTTCTTCTGTTTTTCTGATTCAAACCACGTTCTTTTGGGGCGAGAGAAAATTTCTTCCCTGTGGTTAATCATATTCTCAGCCTGGCAAAGATTTCAAAGCTTCTTTAACATTAAGAAAGATGACATACATTGAACATTTATCAAAACACACAAACAAATGGATGTAAAAGTGCGACAACATTTAGACAAGTGAACAAACGGTAAGATCTCCAACTACCAAGTCCAACACTGACATGGTACATATCAAAGAGGAGAATGGACTTACCTTTGTGACTTGCATTTCAGCTTTTCTTATGGCCATTTCTTCCCTGCAGTTATTTTACACATGTCAAAGCAGAAAATTTTACAACTCCCACTAAAACTCATGAAGAATCTTGGTCAATACCTCTCTTCTTGAAGAACCTCAGCTACCTGATCTTCCATTTGGTCGATTATCTGAGCCCATTTAGTAATAGATTGCTCTGCGACAATACGACTCTTCAACTTTGAACCGACTCTTTTTGCCTGTTCATGAAAAGACACGTGTGAGTCTGAAATACAAATCTATGAAAATTTAGATGATTGCATAAAGAAAGACATAAAAATATGTAAGCATTCCTTGTGGCTTAGGTGAAAACATATCCAGGTCAATTCAAAATCGCTAATTGGCAGTCAGTAACAGACTCAATTTCCATACAAAATACTGACTTGTACCAACGTATGTTCTATACCTTTTCCTAAAAAAGAAACCCGAAGCGAAAATAGAATTCGGAGAAACTAAATTTTCCCAATCAAGAATAAAAACCGAGATTACCAAGGAAATTAGTGAAACGATAATATAGGATCAAAGGTAAACAGTAACTCACAATGGCTTTCAAAAGAGAGCGATCATTATCAGTCAGAAAAGTGACAGCATAACCCACTCTACCAGCTCTGGCAGTACGACCCACCCTATGAACATAACTGCATTGGAAGTAATCAAAATAATGTGTCAATACGCATAATAGACAAGATCAACAAAAATCCCCATGCTAGATAGCAGTAAAAAAGATCACCTAGTAAGATCACGAGGACAAGCGAAGTTAATAACTGTTTCGACACCAACAATGTCAAGTCCCTATAAAATGCAAGCAGTTCAAGTCAAAGGAGCAGTTGGTCATCCAAATTATGACGCAATGACATCAAATAATGATCTACTCAAGCGTTTTATTGGCATTACCAATCTTACCAGACACAAGCATTAACATAATCAGAGAAATTAGTATAGATGATTGCATGTATCAAGTCACCCAATTGTACACTGAAATTGATTTCAGCTGATAACAAGCGACTAGGAAACAATAAAAGATTTGGAAATTTCAACTTACACGAGCAGCTACATCTGTTGCAATCAGAAAATCAACTTCCTGTTTTCTGAATAGCTCCAAAGCCTGATTTAGTAGTAACATATAGGATTTCATGTCAGTTAAAGGCTGAGTAATAAATAAAATAAACTAATTTGATGTTCCACTAGTGATGACTGATGCCACAACCCCGCTAAATCTTAATTCAGAAAAGACACATTATGCTAGTGTACTCACATCTAGACGCTGGACTTGAGTGAGGTTTCCATGAAGCTCAGCTGCTTTAAAGCCTGCTAGTCCAAACAGAATCTTCAGCCTATGTGCAGCTTGCTTAGTCCCACTACAAAAAAAAAACAAGTCCAAGTTAGCAACCAATACCCATATTTCCCTGGGTTTAGGGATTTAAGGTTTAAAAATATTGAACCCACATCTTTCTATTAACTGTTCAAGAACGGTAAAAATTCTAGAAATACTAAATGACACAGACTTTTACTTGGTCATCAAACTACTTAACACAATTCTATAGCTCATAATAAAGGCACTGGAATTAATGGATCCATAGGTTGTCAATATACAACAATAAGGCACATAAAAAAATGAGAAACCCGACTACTTGGTTAAGCAAATAAGAAGTAAAACTTGAACATACATAGCCCCCATTCCAAGTATGAGTAAGACGCACACACTGCATGTACACATCTAAATAGCTACCGACTGGGATCATCAGCCTGTAACTACCACAAAGTCCATGTAAATGAACAACCTGAAAATAATCACTTTTGATGTAAAAGTTTTTGAGCATAACGCCAGAAGAACAGATTCCTGATTTCCCTCACTAATCCTGCGTATCCTGACCACCCTGCAAAATAGAAAATATTCACCTGGTGAGTCAGATGACATTTGATGTATCTCCGAGGAAAATGAAAGATGAATTGATTGCAATGCACAATGGTTTTCACAAGCATCAGAGGAGAAGAGAAACAAAAGAACCAAAAATCATACATGAAAGACTTACTCTTCGGTCAAAGTAGATGGTCGTTTTGCAGTTGGATCAGCTGAGAGACGCAATGGTTTAGATAGAGAGAGTTTTATAAGCTCATTAACTTCTTCAGTCATTGTGGCCGAGAACAGCATGGTTTGCCTCCTTTTGGGGCATAGCCGAACCTGCCAATAATCTGTATTGTCATCTAAAAGAAATGGAATGGAAGTAGTAACAATGCTATTTGAGACGATAAAATTCAATTTAGATTATGGAGACAGAGGAAGGTAATGGTGTGAATATTTCATGCATGCTCCAACCAGCACCTGGGATCAGGTTTCATTAGTAAAGATCTGAAGTTTAAACAAAGAACTGATAGCTAGGACTGTCTCTAACAAATGAGGGATTTAATTTACAGATATTCGCTACATATTAACTGCTCAATTTATAAAGATACAGCACAGAGCACACACAAAAACAAAACAGCTTTCTAGTACCAGTTCTTGAATTTCAGTACTGAAACCAAGCTCCAGAAGGCGATCTGCTTCATCAAGGATCATAACTGCAAGATCATCCAAATCCACTGACATAGAATTCCTTAAATGATCAATCATACGCCCTGGGGTAGCAACAACGATGTCAGGCATTGTTCTCAATGCAGCTTCTTGAACCTAATATGAAAATGTTATCAGTTGTTTGTTCTTAAAGGAACAAACAGACATTTAGTGTAAACAAGATGAGCTAATATAAGACAAATCTACCTTCACCAAAGATTACATCCACAACACATGAAAGCTTAAAAACAGGAGCAATGATATTTCCATAACATCCGCTAACATCAATAAAGTTTTATGGACATTAAAAAAACAATACTGACATCAATAGCCTTTCCAATATAGAAGAGACTCGAGAGGAACTAGAGCATAGGTTCTACATCAGAATATTATTGCAGCATCAGCATTCAGCAAATCAAAACCATACTACACGAATGTAAGAGACTTGATCTTCTAACCTTCGTTGATAACCCACCAACAATCAAGCAACATCTGATATCAGTAAACTGAGCAAGTTTTTCAGTCATGCTATGAACCCTGCAATGGATATGTAAGACATTCTGATGAGGAAATGCAATAAACATAATGGCGTAAACTATTTAAAAGAAGACAAGTATTGCAAATATGAAAGAGAAATTGAACATCAAGATGCAATATTACAAAGAAAGATCCCATTTGAAAATTTCAACATGCATAAATGCAAAGAGTAAAACGGGGAAACTAGTAGCGAAAATCAATCCTCTGAAGAAAGGTTGAAAATAGCACTTACTGAACAGCAAGCTCCCTGGTCGGAGTTAGTATAAGGACTCGTATTGCTTGGACACGTTTTGGACGGAAAAGCAACCTTTCCAGCGTAGGCAGTGCAAAGGCAGCTGTCTAAAAGTGAGAAAAAAAACAAGGAAAATCCCGCATCATTACCACATGCGAAGTGAAGTATCATCCCTGCTAAGCCATAGTAATTGAATCATTAAAATGGATGAGACTAAAAAGGAGGAAACCAGTTCTACCTTTCCGGAACCAGTGATGGCACTACCACATATATCACGCCCACCAAGTGCCAAAGGTATGCAAGCAGCCTAGAGGGGAATATTTTTTAAAACCAATCAATAGAAAGAAGACATATAGGAACCTAAAAAGCAGATTAAGATGTGTCGACAAAAACCTGGATTGGAGTAGGCTTAGTATAACCTAAAACCTCACAGGCACGAAGCAACGGCCGTGACAAATTCAGATCCATGAATGAATTTGCATGAAATGAAGTTCCTTCAGATGATGCAAAGAAGGGCTTGGGCTCATCCACAGTAGTAGCATCATCATCATCGTCCTCGTGTCTATAGTCTTCCTACAAAAAGAATGCAAACGGATGATTAACAAGCATAAACATACATGTCATAAGCAAGGAAAGAAGCGAAAACTTTAGGAGCTGACTGTCAACTTTTCAGCTGAAAGAAAACTTGAGACTACAAGACTTCTTCAGCCGCACAGTGAATAAGCTAAGACGCTCCTAACAGACTAAACTGTTAGCATAGATAGGCTGTAGAATTAAGTATTAAGTGTGTAGTTCGAAAAGAAATTGGTTAGCTCATAAAAAAGATACTAGGTTTAAGTACTTGTTTATCAGATTCGGCATCTGAGCCACCAGCGTCTTCCTCGTCACTGGAGTAGGTGAGGGGAACGGAGAGCTGCTGGCGAGCTTTGGAGATTTTTTCGTCAATGGAGGTGGTTCTCCGGCGAGCGTGCTCCTCCGCCACGGATTCTGAGAAAGTGGCGAAGTCCCAAGGCGACTGCGTACCCTTAATGGAAGGTTTATCGTCTCCATCCTCTCCTTCGTCTTCTTCTTCTTCTTCCTCCTCCTGTAATTCATCATCCTCATCTTTTTCATCGGCGCTGCCGCTGCTATCATCGTTCTCTTCCTCCTCCTGCTTCTCTTGCTCTAGTCTTCTTCTTCGTAGTTTATGCTGCGGCTCTTCTTCAACTTCTCCATCTTCTTCATCATGCGAGTATTCAACCTCTTCATCGCTAGGAGGTTGGAAAAAGGCCCAGCGAGCCATGGAAGAGACGGTGGTGGCGGTGGTGGTGGCTGCCGGATTCTTCTACTGTGAATTGAAGACTACGAAGACAGGGCAAATATTAGGGGAGAAGGGTTTAGGCAGGGTTATTGACATAGATAGTACCGTATTTTTCTTTTAAACATCCCTAAAATTTTAATTTTATTAATTTGGTCCGATTTTATTGTTTCGTCCGTGGACATTGAGTTTTTTGTCTCCTATGCCACGCGGCAACGCACGCCACGCAGGCAACAGTTTTAGTCATCACTCAACAATTCAGAGTAGTGATTTCCCAAATTATAAATCGATTCGGCCCCAAAGCATTTTGGCGAAAACCCATTTCCCAATGCACCATGTGCGAGAAATTAATATATGACTGTAAAAAAAATAGGTATTTTTTGAGAAAAGAAATTTACTATTTGGGATAAGAAAAAGATAAAAGATTGTGTACGTCCCATCTCTCCATCCCTCCTCACCCATTCTTCAGTTTGTATTCTCCTCTTTCCTTCCCCTTAATCTGCCACTAATGAAGTTTTGAAGAATAAAAGGACTATTTTGCGATGTCCAACCGACCATAGCTAAGTCAGTCAAGTAAGCAACTCGCAGCCCGTCCATTTCTCCCAAGCTTGGAAATTGAAAGTTTAGGGTTTTATTAAAGTTGGGGTTCTTCGGTTGTACCGAAATTGAAGAAATAATGTTAAGGTTGAAGCGTCCCCCTTCAAAAGACGAGTTTAGTTATGACGATGAGGAAGTCGTATGTCATTGCGGCTTGTGATCAATATCTGTTAATACACAGACTTTTATTATATTCCCAAAGTACATGGACCAAATTAATAATATATTGTACTATAAATATCTTCTTCCCATTCAAATATCTAAATCCAATTCATAAATTGATACAATAGGTAGAAGTTGTCATTGTCGATCTTATCTTCATGGGCAAGGACTTCCCAGACCAGGATTATTACTGATACTGCAATCGCATCAAACAAACGAGAGAAAATTAATTAATAGTAAAAATAAATACTTAAAACTAATAAATAAGGTTTCAATTTTTCAAAAGTACTCACTCGAGAAATTCGATACGTAAAAGTTCAATAGGAACAATTCCGCATAAGTTATTGTTCGAAATGTTCCTGTTAACAATTAATTAACATGAAACGATCATTAGTAAATTGAAGATGTTTATTCAGTATGGAAGTTAAAATTTGGAGATGGGAGGAAAGAGTGAGTAGTCACGCACAAGATCCTGAGATTAGGAATGCTCGCAAGTTCAATTGGAACTTTGCCACTTAGTTTATTGTTCTGCAGTCGTCTGCAAATGCAATATGTATAAATTATAACCAGTTACAGTCAGTATTGCAAGTGGATGGATGATGATGAATTGATGACGTTGAATAACCAGCTTACAGGAATCGAAGAGACTGTAAGTTGCTGCTGAAAGATGAGGGAATAGAGCCTGTAAGTGAGTTCTCGTACAGATCCATAACCACAAGGTTCTTCAAGTTGCCAAGCTCTGCTGGAATGCTGCCGTTTAAGCTGTTTCCTGCCAGCACCCTACAACCAAACTTAATTACCATCTTAATATTCCATCCTATAACCTATAATATAATTGAATAATTATGAATTATGCATGATGTTATTAAGTATTATTCATACAAATATTCAAGTTGATCCAGTGAACCAACTCCAGGTACTAATTGTCCCGACAAACCGTCCTGCCGCAAGTCCCTGCAAATTCAAATCAACAAACAGCCAGTTGGAATTATAGGGTTAACCTTACTTATTCGATTCAATCTCGATGCAAGCAAGGTATATACGTACAGTCGTGTGACGCGATCATCGGAGTTGCAAGTGACGTGAAACCAAGTGCAAGGATCGGCTAAGGTTGGATCCCAGCTGTCAAGAACCTGCTGTGGATCCGACAGACTGCTTCTCAGAGTTGTCAAAACGTCTGATTCTGCGTTGCTCCGCGCTCCATCGACCAGGAACATCAATGCTACTGCTGAAACTAACAGTACCCCAAGTACTGATCTTGACCCTGCTGCTTCCATGGTTTGAAGTTTCGGGGTTTGGATCGATACAGAGGGAAATTGCAGGTGTGACTCTCAAGGAATCTTATATTATGGTAAGTATATATATATATATAAAAGTGGTGTTGCTAACATGGTATATATAGTGGTTATGTATTTCCATAAAGTGATGGTACCATGCACCGTATCATTTGCCTCCGCGGTATCTTCTCTGAATTTACTATTTAGGATATCATTTTACGTTATGATTTTCTGTAAGACATGTATGTTGGTGAATTTATTTAGAAATTTACTCTGCAAAATTAGGTAAATTATTTACTACGAGGATATCAGAGCAAAAAGATGGCTATAATTGGCTGATTAGCCCGTAATTTATTGTCTGATTTTTCGTTTTTTGAATCCTTTTTCTATAAGCAATTTTTTTTTTCAAATTATGAGTAAATGTCTAAATTATCGAGTTGATAATATTTTTAATACCTTACCTATTAAAAAGGTATATTTTGGTAGTTTAGTTTTAGTTTATAATCGAATGGTACCTTACCTATTAAATTGAAACTCCATGGTACTTCAGTCAGATTTTCATCTATTGTTTTCGTTAAGTGTCGACGTGAAAGCCCAATCACCCATCCTAATCTGCAAACATAATATAAAATATATCTTACTTATATAATAATAAGAGTTAGGTCTCGTAACACGAGTTCCGCCTCCAACGTCGTCACCTAATACGAACTCCGCCTCTACCGCCGTCACTTGATACAAGTTATGTCGCCACCGAAATTCCAAATCACTTTTCCTTCCCTTTATTCTCGAACCCAAACAACAGGAAAACACTAAAATTGAAGCTTCGTCAGTAGAGAATGGAAGAAATGGAAAATGACTACAATCAAATACCGAGTAGCTTAAATATGGATATATCATTACAAAAATTAATATTGATTTATTTTTTTACGTAAAATTAATATTTATTTAAATAATAAGGAATACTCCGGTAGATATATTGGCTGATTTTGTATTTTTATTAAAAAATGTTGGCTTAACCTTTAAAAATGAAATAACCTTTAAATTAATGATCGATATTTTTTAGTTGATTAAAATCTGCCAACAATAATTTTTTTTATCTTTTTCTTATTTTAATATTTCTTTCCTTATCTTTTTCTTCTTCAAAAACCGTAGAAGTTATTCTTAAATTATTAAAATCACAAAAACCTTTTAACTTTTTTTTAAAAAAATACACCTCTCCCATTATAACTCTGGAGATTTATTTCGTAGGAGTGGTGTTGTTAAATCATTCTCGTTTTTCAATCTTCCATACACCAAATACAGTCATTACTATGACTATCATTGAGGTAACTGTTTTTGAGTTATTGATCACTCTTCCATATTTATGTTGTGTTTGAATGACATAAAATTAGATGTAGTATTAATCACACTTCGTGATATATGAATGGTTGATGCAAACATAATAATGATATATCTCGATTATATCTTAATGTAGAAATGATACCTCATAAGGTACTAATCACTTGATAAAATATTGGACTAGCAATGAAATTAAGCAATAACATGGCAAGACGTTTTTGTACATCAACAAACGTTCAAGTTGATCTAGTGAACCGAGCTCAGGTACTAATTGTCCCGACAAACCAGAATATCTCAGTTTCCTGCAAAATTCAAATTAACAGTTTGTTAATGATATGATTATATATTAACCTTACTACTGATTCAGATTCAATGATATCCAATTAACTCAACATCAACAACATACGGTCGTGTGACGCGATGATCACGGTAGGAGTTGCAAGTGACATGAAACCAAGTGCAAGCATCGACCAAGGTTGGATCCCAGCTATCAAGAACATGGTTTGTCAAAACCTCTACATCTGCTCGCTCCATGCTCCCTCCACTACCAACATCAATAATATTGCTACTGCTAAAACTACTGATCTTGACCAGCTTATTGCTTCCATGGTTCTAAGTTTTTAGTTTTTTTTTTCAGTTTAGATTTGCCTTTTCAATTTTCTAATATGTGGAGGATTTTTATAGGGATTATGGCCAAAATGGCCCCTATACTATTACAAATTAACAATTGAGCTCCTTTATTAATTTTCTTTTTAATCAAGTCCCTACATTTTTTTCAGGTAATCAAGTAAGTCCCTTTTTTCCGACAGTTTTGATGAATCAACACATCCAGTTAGACGTTTTGCTGACGTGTCACTTGTTGACTGAGATTTCTCTATTAATTACTAATTAGGTAGGTTTTAAAATCAAACAAAAAAAGATATTATAAAAAGAAAATAGGTAGGTGAAAAAAGGGTTGTAGGCCGATTAAAATTAAACAATCCATCTCCTAAAAAGGAATAAAATCAGATTTTTTAGAAGATGGATTGTTTAATTTTAATCGGCCTACAATTTTTTTTTCTCCCACCCTATTTTTTCTCTATAATATCTTTTTTTTGTTAATTTTAAAACCTACCTAATTAGTAATTAATAGAGAAATTCCAGTCAACAAGTATCACGTCAGCAAAACGTCCAACTGGAAGTGTTGATTCATAACAACTGTCGGAAAAAAAAATGGGCTTACTTGATGGTCTAAAAAAAGTGTAGGGGCTTGATTAGAAAGAAAATTAGTAGAGGGGTTTAATTGTTAACCTATAATAATATAGAGTCATTTTGACCATAATCCCATTTTTATATTATAGCAAATATATATCCGTGGTATGTAATTTATTTCCATATTATGGTGGATATCTTTTTTGCTTTTAGGATATTTCCTTTTATCTAATGAATTTGATTAAGAGTTACCATATCTAACATTATTATACGTATTTATATTTTTTTATGTTCCACGTCAGCTTTTTTACTAATTTCCATCATCCCCTTTAATTCTAATTAGGAAAAAATAATTTATTAAGAGTAGTTACCATATCTAACATTATAATATGCATTTTTATTGTATGTTGTCATATCAACTTTTTTACTAATTTCCATCACCCTCCTTTAGGAAAAAGTAATTACTCATCTATCCACAACAACAAACTCAATTTTCATATAACGTACGAACTAGTAACCTAGCTGTGAGGTGCGACGAATAAGCGGGTTGCAACAAGAGAAGTAAATAACTATATATGTAATGTTAAATTTCATCTTTAAAAGATGACTCTTTTTTAGGTTAAGGGAGTGAATATCGTCGAATATAAAATGAAGGAGTTACACTTAAAATAAAAAGGCGATGTTATATATATATGTTAACTAATACTTAAAAATAGAATTAAAAGTTATCATAATATCCGTTGGAGATCTGATCTCTAGTGCACACACAATAACCTGCAAATTCAAAATCAACAAACAGTAGAAGTTGGTTAATTATAAACCTTGAATCGGTTCCATCTCCGATGACTTCAACATCAACCTACGTACAGTCGTACGAGGTGAGGTGATTCCAATCGCAAAAATTGACTTTGGGATCCCAACTGTCAAGAGCTTGGTATTGACCCGACTGTTTCTCCAAGTCGTCAAAATGTCTCCATCTGTTCTGGCTCCATGCTCCATCCACTAGCAACATCAACGCTAGTACTGCTGAAACCAGCAGTACCTCAACTGATGATCTAAACCTCCTCCTTGCTTCCATGGTTTCAGTTTTCTATTTGTCTTTCAATTTCTGATTTTAATTAGGATATTTCCTTTTATATATGTTTATGATTTTGAAGAAGGGTTTACCGTATATATGTATCTGATTTTCTCTGCAAAATTAGGTAGAAAAGTTACAATCAAGATGCTGAGAGTATAATACTGTTTTTTAATTTATATCTCTTACCTACGAATTGGATTTAAATAGTTTTTTTAAGACGAGTCGAACAAGACCAGATTTAATTGTGTTTCACGTACTTTTATAAACGTAATTTTTCAATGTTCACGTCAATCTGGAACAATAGTGATGCATACGTCGAAGACAGTCATTACAACGTTAATTAGTTGCAGGCGTAGTAATCATTGTTTTTGAGGTAGTTATGGCTGTTTTTTAGGTGGTAATGACTATTTTTGAGTTATCGATTGCTATCTGGTTCAACGCGTTCTCAATATGCGGCTCAATTACCCTTTGGGTTATTAATTGTCCCGATCGCCCTCCAAATTGTCAGAGCACAACTTTACTACCGAACGCTGGAACTTAGGTTAAGAAAATGTCAATTTGTTCGTATATCTCCGTTAAGGGTCCGAATTCCATTTGTATGGTGCAACGGACTGGAATTTTGACGCTATCTTGCTCCTTCGACATGAACCCAAAAAGCACATTGCTGGGATATGAAAGATGGAATTTGGAAAGGTAAATCATATGCCAGTGAGATGAATCCAATTCCAGTTCGTAGTTAAGACAACCTTTTTCCAGATACATCACTAGGGAATTCCCACAGATCCACCAGAATCTTCCCTGGGAATTTGATTCTTTCAGAAAAAGGCCTGAACTGAAAATGAAAGATGACTGTTCCATCCATACACAAAAGAGTCTCTCAACCCTCAAACTTAGAAGGATACCTATTATCTGCCCAAAACAAGGCCATCCCTCCATATATGAAAAGACAAAACTTCAGAGTAATTACTTACATTACGTTTGAAGTGCTTATTTCCTTCCTCTCCTTTTGTACAACCTTCTTCCCTATATATACAGCTTGTGCACTCAGTATATCTTGAACTGACTTCTGAAACGGACCAAACACCAAGTTTTCATCAACGTCTTGTATTTCCTCCATCCATTGAAGTACTTCCCAATCACGTTTCTATAACTCGGTCTTTGCTTCACCACTTCCCAGTACTCAGCTACGTTCGGCCTCGTTCGTATATACTCGTCTTCCAAATTCAACAGTACCAACCTCGCAAGCACCGGGATCAGCATTACATCTGCCAATGAAAAGTCTTCGCCAGCTAAGTACGCTGTTTCCCCTAGCTTTGTCTCTACTTCATCAAGAAGTCTAACTAGGTGCTCAGTGCTTCGTTTTACAACTTCCGGAGTTTTCAGCTTCTCTTCTGTTTCGTACGTCTCTTTCAGCTTCCGGTGGTAAGCACTGGCTAGATCGGAAGATTCGGCCATCCGAGCTATCAGCACTCGTCTTGTGAACTTGGAGACATGGAGGCGGTATTTTTCCGGGACGTGGGAAAGAGTAAAGAACTTGGGGTTCCATTTCTGTATCTTCTTCATCCATTCAACAACTTCTCTGTTGCTGAATAGCATGTCGTTGGCGCCTGTGGAGACGAATGCGATCCTTTCTATGTACCTAACAAAACCACGATAGCAAATCCGCAATATCTTAACATAATAGTTCACAAAATTTTGAACAGAATTGAAAGAATAGTCAACAACAAACAAATAGTCAAAGGGAAAGACCACTTACTGGATTATCTCGATTGTTTCGAAGATGATATGGGAACCATTTTGGAAGACGGGGAGCCTTGCACTAGGGTTCATCCTGAAAAACGAAGCATCCAGATTCTTGGCTGTTATAGGATTCACATGGTTTGAAGTATAGTCAATCCCCTTCTCTTCCAAAGCTAGCCTCACTTTCTGGCTATCTATGGAGAAAGCATGGTGGTATAGCTGCATTATAGTCTCAAAGGTTCTGTCTTTCTACGATGCCGTCTTCAACAAATTCAATCAAAGTGGAATACACGATACCTGAGATATTGAAAAAATTCATAAGTGAGAGCCATTACACACACATGGATTTATAAACCAGGTTGTGAAAGAAAAACGTGTAGAAAACCCCAGAAAACTCATGAATGGCTTCCAGCAGTAGATGACCTGTAGGGTGCAAGAATAGGCTGTCCTAAGAGCATATTCTCGGAGCACTAACATATAAATAAAAATAAATAAGAGAGACGACGAGTATAAGATGTTCTACCTACACCTTCCTTTAACCACCAACCATTGCTAATTAAAAACTCCATAAGAAAAGTAAAGGGAATGCTTACTATCCGTAAGGGTTTAGAATTAGGCTTCCTCTATCAAAAGTCGCCTCTATTTTCCATGGAAACTATATTCCATTCCATACTGATTGTTGCTCAGTTCATACATCTATGAGGGGGAGAAATCCGCAGATGCCAAGGATAAAAATTCTAAGCCAGTCACAGCCATACAAAGGAAATATCATTTTCCACTTCTTCCAGCACAAGACTCTGATACATCATCATCTCTTTTGCTTATATAAGCAAAGCCACGGTAATCGCAAGTAATTACGAGCAGAAGGAAAACTAAGATAAAGGGCAAACAAATTAGAGGATTGCAATTCTAGTCCAATCATAGCATTGCAAGGAAGATAGTTTCTGGGAAACAACAAGTGTGGGAAACAGATTCCAAATGCGTAATCTCGACGCAGAAAGAATCATCAAAACCCAATTATACAAAACAGCAATAGCTTTTCACACAATGGAAACTGAAGTCAAGTTAACCCAATGAAACGATCACTTAACTAGTCGGCGAAGTCAGAGTCTTTTCCCCCCAAACCAAGCAATTAGACAATGAAATAAGAACAAGGAGATTGGTCGATGATAGTTACACAGAAAGAAGGAAATAGGAGAGGAGTGTGAGAGGAAGAAGGAGATGATAGTTACCCAGAAGAGAGCGGGACAAGGGCTGGAAAGTTCAGCAGAGACAAAGAAGCGCCGACTGGGATGGGTTAGGGTGGCCACTTTCGATTGGTAATGGTAATGGGAGGTGTTTTGAGAAATGGGTAATGGTTTTTGGACGGTGCCATTGGCCCCAATTTAATTTAATTTAATAAATTTCTCTATTCACCATTATGAAAAAAAATATATATATAACAAGGAATCTAAAATACAATTAAAATACATTGAAGAGCGGTGAGTGCGATAATTTTAAGGAAGGATTGGGTAATTAGATTAGGTTTAGTATAACGATTAAAGGGTATTATTATAACCTCTAAATATCTAATTAACATGGTTAATAATCATCAAATTCTGTATGGTTATGATCAGTTAAATAGTTAAGCGATCTAATAAGTCTAAATTTTTGTAATTGCCTATCGATTTTGAAAGGTATTTGAGGTTTCAGTATTAAAATGTTAGAAATTACAAAAACAAAGGATGAAATAGCACAAAAGACAAAGTAAAGGGGATCCCATAGGTTTTTTCACATTCGGCCGTTGTCACGGTTGATTTCTGAAGTTTTTCCCACTCAGATCAAATTGACAGTTAGGTCGGCAGAAGATTTTTAGTCACTCACTCTCATCCCCTCCTGCTTCCCTCTTTTCTTCTTCCCACTCCCACTCTTCGATTCCTTCTTCTTCCCGCCGCCATTGTTTCGCTCCTCCTCTTTTGACAGTAGTAGCGGAGAGGACTTCAGTAAATCTAAAATAAATGAAGGCCCCCCTTCACACGGGCATGAACGGCCGAGAAAGACCTACACAAAAACCACTGAGTTGAAGCATCAAATCACCGGATCAAAGGCGAAACTGAGTTTCATGTCTTTGTATCAGTTCCAGGTTAACCATCGCTACTCTTATTGCTTCGTGTCTTTGTATCCAGGTTACTTCCGTATCAAATTACATTACTCTAACTTGCCAGTATTGCCCTTATTTCCTGTATCTCAAGTCCTAGTCGTTCTCCCTTTTACAGCAATGGGAATTTAACAGCTGCTTTGATCAAGCGCTTCATCCATGTTTAAATTCCCCATAATACTGATATGAGAATGAGCTAATTTTGTCAATCCAATGTCTATAAATTGCATAATCTTCATAGCAGAGGAGTAGTAGCTATTGTTGGCACTGGTGGTAGGATTATTTGGTAGTACTTGAGACAGGTATCGTCGAAGAAATTGCTCAAATTGAAAAGAGATGGCATAATATGGCTGCACAGTCAGTTTTTTAAATATTGTCTTCAAAAGATTATTCATCTCCTTGCCTCAGATTCATATTTTTCCTTTGTATCATTTACTTCCCCTTCAATATTCGTTGGATGTTAACCTTCACCTTTCTTTCATGCTTAACAGGTGAATTCTCAAGGCACGATCTTGAGAAAACAATTAACATTGTTATCTTTCAAAACTACCAACTCCAAGCTCCAGCTCTCTGTTTTGCTTTCATTTCGAACTTGAGAGTAAACATGCGTGTGTTGGCTCTATTGGGTCAGCGTATGTTCTTTCAAGCAGTTGATCGAACAATTTCCATCGCCCGCATTCCCCTCTGCAGTGTTCCTTACTGTATCGCATCTCTCGACAGTGAGGCAACAACTAATGCTTCCTTGGAAAAGATCTCAGGAGCACAGGTTCAGGCTGATCAACCTAATTGTCTATCCTTTAGAATCGAGAAGCTTCCCAAGGGAGTTCCTGTTGTATCTGCCTTCCAAAGCTGGATGGGCGAGGGATTATCGGTTCACAGAGGAGATATCTTCCATGCTATTAACCGACTTAGGAAGCTCAAAATGAACAAACGTGCCCTTGAGGTGATCTCCCTCTCTCTTCTTTGAAATTTGTTGATCGAGTTGTTCTTTGCTTAATATTGTACTGTTGGACGTGGAAGGTGATGGAGTGGATAATAAGGGAGAGACCATACAGTCCAAAGGAACTTGACTACTCATATCTGTTGGAATTTACTTGCAAGCTACATGGGATACCCCATGCTGAGAAGCTGTTCCCTCGTGTGCCGCCTGAGTTCCAGAACGAGTTGCTTTACAACAATCTCGTGATTGCATGCTTGGACAAAGGTGTCTTGAGGCTCTCACTCGAATACATGAAAAAGATGAGGGAACTGGGACATCACATTTCATACTTGGTCTTCAATCGCCTTATTATCCACCTTGCTACCCCTGGCCGCAGAAAATCGATCCCGAAACTCCTTTCTCAAATGAGGGCAGATAAAGTTCCCCCTCACGCCTCAACTTACAACATCCTGATGAAAATGGAAGCCAGCGAGCATAACATAGAAGGGTTGCTCAAGGTATTTACAGATATGAAACGATCAGAGGTAGAACCAAATGAAATATCATTCTGCATATTGGCCACCGCTCATGCTGTGGCAAGATTGTATACCGCTGCTCAAGAATATGTTGAAGCTGTGGAGAAGACCCGTACGGGGAAGAATTGGTCGACACTTGATGTTTTGATCATGTTATATGGGTATTTAGGGAAGGAGAAAGAGCTGGAGAGAACTTGGGGCATTGTGCAACAGCTTGAAAATATTAGGTCCAAGAGTTACATACTTGCAATTGAAGCCTTTGGTAGAATTGGTCGGATCGATCGCTCCACGGAGCTGTGGTCAGAGATGAAGTCACTGAAAGAGCTAAATTTGACTGAGCAGTTCAATTCCATCTTATCCGTTTACTGCAGGCACGGGCTCATAAAAAAAGCGACCGCGATTTTCAGGGAAATGGAGGCTAGGGGGTGCAAGGCGAATGCCATAACTTTTCGACATCTTGCTTTGGGTTGTTTGAAAGCCGACTTGGTGGAAGAATCATTGAAGACACTGGAGATGGGATCGAAGCTCACAGCAACTCGGAAGGTTAAGAACTCCACGCCGTGGCTGGAGACTAGTCTTTCTCTCGTTGAAATTTTTGCAGAGAAGGGTGATGTGGTGAATGCTGAAAAGTTGTTTGAAGAACTGAGCAAAGCTAAGTATATAAGATATACGTTTGTGTACAATACTCTAATTAAAGCTTATGTGAAGGCTAGAATTCACAATCCTAATCTATTGAGGAGAATGATTTTAGGGGGTGCAAGGCCAGATGCTGAGACCTATAGCCTGTTGAAACTTGCTGAGCAGTTCAGTAACTGAATTCTTCTGTTGTGCATGTATACTTGTATACATATCCTTTGTGAATCAGCAGTAGGACATGAGCCTTGCAATTTTTATGAGTGTGTCGGGAATTTTATATGTGATTGTGCAATGAGGATGCTGTAGTTCTACATTTACTACACTCATGTAATCACCTAATTATGCGGCTCTCGCATTTTGAATGATATTATTATCGTTTCAAATTCGCTTGATCAACTATTCATCATTGATTTATCGGTTGTCATAGCAACTTCGATTTACGCCCCTGCGGGATCGCTCGGCCACAATGTCTAGTATACAAGAAAGTTATAAATACGAGAGAATGTTACTCACTGACGCAGTAGCGTGGATTTAACAAGCGATTTGAATGCTCAGAATAATTAAGAGCCTTTCGAGCCGGTGTTATTCGTAAATATGAAAATTACAACTCAAGTGCTACTGGAACTGAGGTTGTCAAGTCTGATAGGATTAACAAGTGCTACTGGTTTTGCTCGGGTTTGACATGGTCGATTAATGAATTTGACATGAGCGAGGAAGTTTTCAAGAAGGTTGCGCTGCTGCCGGAGCCTGAACATGCTGATTTAAATCAGTCGCCTATGTACATGGTCAAGAACTCGTTGATGGCTATCTCTGGAGGCAGTATATGGAGGGTGCTGAACTACGATAAGCTTGAATGTGGATGGGAGAAATTGTTTAGCATTGGGGATGCTAGTTTTGTGAAGGAAGTCAAGGATGTTCGTGCACTAACATGGGAAGAGGGGAGATGGATTGCAGGTTTTTTATATAAAGTGATACAGCGGATGAAGAGCTGTACTTTCTTTGCTTTTCCAAAGAACTTTTTCTTTCAGGTGGATTCCAGAATTTTATCTTTTGAATTTGTTGTTGGCAAACTTGAATATCTTTCGTAATTGCACTTAGTTTCCTTGTTCATTCTACTCCAATATCACATCCCAAACAACAATTTTACATTTATCTCCACCAAATATCAATAGCATTCAATACAGCAAACAATGGTATATCATTAGGAGGAATATGATGGGCTCACACGAGAATCAAAATAAAATGAAACAAAATTATCATCTGAAAGTACTATTCTGCAAATAAATAAAAACGTTATTCATTCAACCAAACCAAAGTATTAGCCTTTCTAGCCTCAATTATAGCTGAACCTTCAATGTCTCTTTTGATTATTTTTAAATTAACTATCTCGAATGTTTCAAGTTCATTCATTAATCCCTCAAAATGAAATATACCAACTTAAAACATCAAGCATACTAGTGAAATTTACGCTCAGATGATCGGGCGCCGACTTGACAATGAAGGGTGTGTTACACTTAACTCTGATTGACAGCTCTGTTATCCATAACACTGGCTCTTCTACGTCATGAGATTTTATTCGTGGTAACTTTGTCCGAGCTTTTAGCACGAATTCGGGGTTCTGCTCTATTACCAGAGTCGAGCTTAGAGCTATCGTCCTTGGTATGAAAATGGCTTGGGGATATTTCGGTTAGGAAACTTAGAATTCAGACGGATTCTAAAGCTCCAGTTGACCTCTTGTGACAGAGCAGCTGAAGCTTAACCACCAGCATGCGGGGATCGCTTCGGAGTATCGTAACCTCCACAATTTTGATTGGGACGTGCCCCTCCACATTTACCGCAAGGTGAATTATGCCGCGGATTATCTCGCAAATCTTGGTCATAACCTTGATGTCATCTTTCATGTTTGTAACACTTCGGTGTTTCTCCCGTTTCTGCCAAAAAATATTAGTGAAATTTGAAGTCGTCGAGAAGCAAAAGAAAAATAATTTCCAGCTAAACATATAACCAAAAGAGAAAACCTATAGGCTCTTTCTGACCTCAACCTCCCACCAAACCAAAGTATTATCTTATCCACACAAAAAATTGACTAAAACTCCTCGACACTACTTACCAAAATTCCAACCAAACTGCTTACTCAAGTGAAGGTAGGAGCAGAGTTTCAGGAATCAAAGGCAAAGCATCGAATCCATTCAACCTTACAGCAATGGCAGCTTCTTCATCTTACATTGCCTTTTCCACAGTGAGTATGCTCGGAAATCGCGGCGCAAGACAGCTCAGAAATAGGAGTGTAGTTTCAGTTTCAGCACAACCGCAAGAAGCTCAGGTCCAGGAAACACAGGAGGAGGAGAAGGACGACCAAAAACAAGAGATCACCACTCCAGCAAAGCAGTCCACGAGACCGAGACCGGTGGAGAAACAAATAAATGTGCAAAACAAGAACTTGACCAGAGAGTATGGAGGGCAGTGGCTCAGCAGCACCACCCGCCACGTAAGGATCTATGCTGCCTACATTGATATCGAGACTGAAACCATGGATCAAACCCAGATGGATAAGCTCACTATCATCCTTGATCCTACTGATGAGTTTCTCTGGAACGACGAGACCACCACCAAGATCTACTCTTACTTCCAGGAACTTGTCGATAACTACGAGGTAAACACTTATTATACTGTTCATATATCCTATTTCCAGAAACTATGAGCTAAAATACTGTTGATGCAGGGAGCTCCATTGACAGAATACACGCTGTAGTAACCAAATTTTGTCCGGGTTGTAGAGTTCGTATTAACCTCTTGCTACCAAACGACGCTTACCGCTTCTATCCGATGACTTAATACTCGAGTCAGTCTTGTCTAGCAACCCTAACTCGCGTTCATCTAAATTGATCAAAAGCCCCAATTATTTGTTCAAACTGGCTACACCCCATGTTATGGGAATGCGGGTAATTTAATAATATATTTTTCAAGTTTTGCCTCTAACGTTTAATGCGGAATAATCTAATCGAACTAGGCCCACGTCTACTATCTCGAAGTCAAACGAGTGAAACTAGCCAAGGGGCTTTCGCAACGGATGTTTTGGCCGAGTTTGATATCAGGCCCGTTTATCAAGCCCGTTCCTCAGGCCCACTTCTCAAGCCCAACACTGTTAATTACCTAGGAGCAGCCACCTCCCATTTTCTGGCAATTTCGCTGTCAACCTTTAATTGGACAGAGAAGGAGGCGGCAGCCCTCTTTTCTCTATAAAAACATCAAATTCGTACAAAGGAGAAGGGGGGTGGAGTTTGAAGCAGAAGAAATCCTAACATCTTCCCCCAAATCCCCAAATAGCAGTAGCAATACGAAATCCCAAACTAGTGTTTTCCAAAAAAAAAAATGAAATACCAACAGAAAAAAATATCGCTAAATAGCCTATACAGCCAAACTTTCTACTCCTAAACTCCTGGAACTGACTTCTAACCCTAACAAAAATCCAAGATATACCCACAAGAAGGCCTTGAAGCTATCGTCGTCCGTCTAGGAGTCGCAAGGGGGAAGAACACGTGAATCCGAGAAGCAAAAGCCACCACAACCTAAAAGCAAAAGGAGATCTCATAAGAAAAGGTAAGGTACTCCAAAACCTGCATTTATTCAGACATTCATGACACTATTACGATTATCACCCTTGATTTCGTGTTTATATACTTTTTTTTCCTTACTATCCTTTGTCAATGCTACTTACCGATATACTTCATAGCATGCAATTCAGCAATGAAAGGATCAAAGAATAAAATGACTAAATTACACCAAGTGAAATACCCACACCCCAAGTAGGTTGAAGCCTCTTCCAAATGACCAACTATTGCCTACCTTAGCACCATTAGCATCAAAGATCCAAGTATCATACAAATACTCGGAATTTGGATTCGGTTTCACAAACAAACTATGAGTTATTCTAACAACTTTATGGATGGAATTTCACAAAAATCAGCTTAATCAAATCTGTCAAAGGAAGTCAATCGTCATGGTGTCAAAATAATTGGTTTTGCTTCAATTTTGAGTGGGTCAAGTTTTCACCCATCAATATGCATATTTATTTATGCCTAAAGGAAGGGATGATAAGCCCCTATTTTAATCGAGTCATTTAGCTAGCAAAAGTTTAAATAAGAATCTCGTACTTAGCTTTTTGGTCTTTACGAATCGGATCAAGTCATTCCCCCTTTCCGACTCCCTCGAACAAGTCAATCCGCAAGCTTCGTTCTATACCTGAAGTAACGTCAAAAACAAAATCACATCCTATCTTCGCAAACAGAGGGTTTATTAAAGATAATAAAAAAGAGGTCTTTTTACCTATTCGGCCGCTCCCGTGGACGTCCGGTTCACCGGCGACGAATCCAGGACCGGTGGTCCTGTTTTCATCGTTGGATCCATTCATCCCCCGCCGACACCCAATAAAAAAAACGCATTGAGTTACAAAAATCATAAGAAGAAAATATAAACGTAAGATAAAATCATGGATTTGTAGATCGGGGTTTGCATGTCGGAGGAGGAGTTGTCGGATGCGTCCCCCGGTCACATGCAAGGCCGGACTTTGCTAAAATCGAAAATAAGAGAGGATTAGGGTTGGAGGCGATGTTTACCTCCGTTTTTTTACCGCCGTCGCCGACTCTACGAGGCAGGGATGACGAGGCGGAGATGACGAGAAAGAGAGGGACGGGGCTGGATGCTTACTTCGATCATTTTCTCGTCGTCGTCGTCACCTCCACTGATGGATGGAGGACGAAATCGCGAGTGATAGTTCTGTTCTTTTGTGAAAGATGATAATGAGAGAGTGGAGTTGAGAGGCGGGAGGAGGATTTTAGGGTTGGAGAGTGGGGATTTCGGTGTCTATTAAGTATTTGTACCTAGGATATTAAGGCTCCAGGCCATAATTTATTATTAAGTAATGGGCTCTTGTTAATTTAAGCAAAATTCAGTGTTGGTCTTTGGGCTGCACTAAGGCCTACCGTGATAAACATAATTCTGCCAATTTAGATCCTTCTAAACCCAAGATAAGCCTGCATTCAATTAGATTATGATGGTCTTTAGCTAAATTAGTTAATTAAAAAGAAGAGGGGAAGGCGTATGGGGTAATTTTGTATAATTAATGAATTGTGTTCTCTGATTGCTCCCGTTACTATGAATTTAAAATATAATATAAAGGACCAACAATCCTTAAATCACTAATTGAGTCAAAGTTTCGATATCCATTCTAATCCCGCTCGTGATCGTTCGATAATAATATATTAACATTTAAAACCTTTAAATCATCAATGGTTAAAATCTCATTAGTAAAATCACAATTTTGGTTTAAAATACTTGTGACGAATCTACTTGAATTTCGGGTTCGTTTCCTCTCACCCGATGACCTACGTCTAAACTTGGCAAAAATTTACTAATAAGTATCTAGCTAAATTATGTCGTATATGTGATAACCTAGTAAAAATGTTATGATAAATACGCAAGTATTCGGTATTCGGAGCAGGAGTTTCGGGTCCTAAAATATTTCAATGGAGCCCCCAACAAATATTAATCCCTAACCATTACTTAGCCGGCAAGTAACCATTATTAATTCTCCTAACGCTATAACTAATACTCCAATTACGAATGAAAGATCCGTGAACGGACCCCTTACTTCCTCAATAATGTGTTCTCAAATTAATACCGCTAGCTTCGGAATATCGAAACGCGGAAAAACTCTTTACTAACAAAAATCATATCATCGAAACTATCAATAAACGCTTTTCAAAACATTGTGAAAAATGAACATGGTAACGTAGATTTTTATAATCCCTCGAAATCCTCATCAGCGCCATCCGAATTACGCGGACTTTGATCCCAAAATATTGGGTACGTAGGCAGCCGAGAAAGGCTCGAGTCCACTTATAAAAATCACTATCATAAAAGTAATTGGTCCAGTAACGTATTTTTCGCAAGAGCGAAAATCCGCGAAAAAACCTCGAATAGTGACCTAAACCTTTTCAAGAGGGAAAGTATTTGGTTCTAATATTTTCAAACAAACCCTTCAAACAAATCATAAAATTATAAAACATAAAAAGTCTTTCTCAAATAAATCTAAAATGAGAATAGTAACGCCGGACTTTATGCTATTAAAGTCACATGAAATTCTCGAAAATATAAACTCATAAAAATTTTCAAAATTACCAAGCAACCGCAACTATTCAATTGCACCTCAAATCAACTTTTTTCAAATCGAACTACGTGGACTTTGATCCCAAAGAATTTGGGTACGTAGGCGATCGTAAGACTCGAGTCCAAATAATAAAATAAAATGAAAATATAAAATAATTAAATAAAAATAATTGATTAAAAATAATTATGAACAAAAAGCGAGATTCTCACAATAGTGGGAATTCGTAAATCCAAAATAATTAATTAAAAGTAATTAAATAAAAATAAATTAATTAAGAATATTTAACAAGACTTCCACAATAGTGGAAATTTGTAAATCCAAATAATTAAATAAAAATAATTAATTATGAAACGAGATTCCCATAATAGTGGGAATCCGTAAAATCCAAATAATTAAGTAAGAATAGCTAATAAAAAATATCTATGAATATGAAATGAGATTTCCGCAATTGTGGAAATTCGTAAATCCAAATAATTAAATGCAAATATACTTAATTGAAAATATTTATGCATATGGAGCGAAATTTCCGCAATAGTGGGGATTTCAAAATCCAAATACTAAAAAAATATACTTAATTAAAAATATTTTATGAACATAAAGTGGAATTTCCACAAAAGTGGGAATTAGCCAATACTTACAACTAAAGGGAATTATCCACTAAAATTACATTACCATCTACATTCAAACAAAAAATATAGTTTAGCCACTAAAACAAAGAAGACAAGCATAACTTATCGAATTTCGTAGTACCGGTTTACCGGGCGTTGCGGGGGTGCTAATCCTTCCTCGCACGTAACCGTCTCCCGAACCCTACATCCTCGTTTCGCAAACCAGATCATAACCCGCGCCTAAAAGGGCCTGGGTTATGTTGAAAGCGTCCAATCCGCTTCTAAACGATTGGTGGCGACTCCGAAACCAATTTCACGCCATCGGCGCGACGCGGACGGGAACGTTCACGACACACGCTACGACTAATCGGTTCAGACATCGAACACTACATAAGGAAGCTGCTGTATGCTGGAGAAATCAAATACAACATGAGGGCAAAGACGCTCAATTTCAGCATGGGGAAACCGAGGATCCTATTTAATGATGAGGAGAGTCCTGATGTACAATGAAACAAACTAACATATAGCAGCAATATCATATATAATATATTGCACAGTGCGGCAACATGATCTTAAATTAGTTAATATTCCAGTTGCTACCGTTGGTTGTTAACTTCTACAGGATAATGCATGGTTAATAACTATACAAAGGGGTCACCTTACAGATCCTGAAATGTCTGGATAATTAGTTTCAGGCGTTTTCATCTCCTACTTTGCAGGATGGCAGCACTTTCAAACATGTTTCGTCCAACCAAGGCTTGAAAACTCCTCTGGGCAAGCATGAGTTCTGTGTGAAAGAAAAGAAATGCAGATATCAGATGCTTATTTTGAAGTATTAATACTAGAGAAAAAGCAATAATGTAATCCTCAAAAACTAACAGCATACAAGTGAAGGCGTAGAAACGATGCAAGAGTAACACCACTAAAACATCAGAAGTCAAATAAGCAAGCAAGTCCAGCAAACCAAATTGCACCACATTACTACTAAGATTAAGTAATTAGCTTTGGCAAGCATAAGACAGAAGTAGAGAGCAAGAAAAGACACACTGACCCCCAACCAATAGCAAAATCCACGCAATAGATTCAGCCTCACAGGGTGATTGCTTTCGAGTTTAGTCTTCAGGCCTTCGAACACGGTGGCAAAATCTAAAACACAGTAAAATCAGATAAGTTAGGCAGGATGAGTCGAATAAATGCATGTAAAAGGAAACAATCATATATGCAGTGTAAGTGCATAATGAGCAAAGAAGAAAGAACGGACAGTACGTACCCTCATGCTGCTCAATATAAGATTTGTCAAAAACACCTTTCACTTTGACCATCTTTGACCTTCCCCGGAGCAACTGTTCTTTAGTCTTCTGCTTCTTCGCATATACTTCTTCCATCAGATCATCATACTCCTTCTTGTTGAACGGCTTTCTAAGAAGTGCAATGAGCTTTACACTGAACTCGGAATCAAAATCCCGAATAGGGCGTTCAGGTTCAGCATCAAGATCCTTTCAAAGGGTAAAAACACAGCAGCAACATGTAAGATACTCACCAGCGCATGGGATAACGAAACTAATAAAAGGATACAGTAAAAGCCAGAGGAAAGGGTGCATACAATGACCTCAGGGAACTTTGACGTCACGAACAGAGTACCAGTGTTGGTCGCAAACGTGGCAGCATCAATCTCCTCCACATCTGAATCAGATGAAATGCTGGTATAATCATCATACACCACAATTTCACCAGCTGCAGCTTTGAATTCCAGATGCGCCTGATTTATAGTCAAATCGCTGAGAAATGTTTCATAGCATTTATCAGCTTTAGGCTGCCCTATTGGACCTATAACCGGAGGAGCTCTTCTGCAATCCTGAGTCTGCTTTGCATCTTTGCGGGTTTTCAGTGTCTGCCTAGCATCTTTGCTGCAAGCTTTAAGAAAGAGTCCATTTGAGCAAGTCTGAGTTTCCCTTCTTCTTTTCTTCACCAAACTGGATTCCATAACCTCTTTGGTCCTTTCGTCTGCTATATCCTGCTTCACTGACATCAAAATCGGAACTTTCTCTGTGCGACGTTGATTTTCTGTTCTAACTTCTGTTTCCTTTCCGACATATTTGTCCCTTGTCGCTCGAGCTTGTGAGTTTTCAGCAGCAACTGCTGTCTCTTTTCGCTTCCCCTTCCTAGAAGTCATCTCACTTACTCCAACACCTTGCATTTTATCCCTTTTATCAACGACTTTCCTAGCAACGAATGAAGCCTCCATATTTTCATCATGGACTCTTGGATGGCATCTAACATCAACTTCATCAGCTCCGCAATCACCTGGATTTCCACCGCATGCTAAGTCAGGAGGTCTCTCAGACTCTCCATTGTTCATCCGCAAAGAAAGGCATCTCGTCTCCTGATTCTCAGTGTCATCTTTCTCATACAAACAAGTTATAGGCGGCTGACCATTGTCGAAAGAGAGTTTCAGCATGAAAGAACCCCCATGTGGAGTCACATTCTCTAAGAACATTCTGTAATCAGCATCAACAGCGGACTGATTTTTGTTCAATGGAACATCATTAAAATCATTGCAACCATCTGTAGCTTCTTCAGAAACAGCTGCATTGTCCAAAGTCATATCAATAATATCATCATCAGTACCGTCACTCACACCATGCGGAGTCACATTCTCTAAGAACATTCTGTAATCAGCATCAACAGCGGTCTGATTTTTGTTCAAGGGAACATCATTAAAATCATTACAACCATCTGTAGCTTCTTCAGAAACAGCTGCATTGTCCAAAGTCATATCAATAATATCATCATCAGCACCATCCCTCACACCAGCCTCCTTGTAAAGAGCAAGAGAAGTATCGACATTGATGGCTTCCTCTTCAAACTCGGAATCAACAAGCATTCCTTCTACAGATTGGCCATCCGCAACATTGTCTTCGGTCATATAGTTGTCAGCAGCATCATTCGGTAGACAATCAACGACAGCATCATCAGTGTGGAGGTCAACAAAAGCAGAATCCCCCTCCAGAATCCCTTTAAGATCCTCGTCTATAGACTCGTGATCATCATCCTCCTCCAAAATAGTAAGCTCCTTAGCTTTATCACCGGCATGGATTACCTTAGTGGACAGAGGGAGGCCTAGACCTAACCCAGCCAAGAATGTTATGTAATCTGGATCAGGGGCGAATTCAGCCTCTTCATCGTCGTCAGTGGTCCGGTTGATCTTCTTTCTCTGCACCCTCTTCGTTGTCCTTGCGTCCAGCGTTGCAATTAACATCTTCAGTGGTGGAGCTTGAAAGCTTGCATTAGAGCTAGGGTTTCTTCTCTTTAGCCTTGGACTACACCTAGTCTTTCTCCACATTTTCCCCTCCGGAGTTGGGTGGTACAGCATTTCATCGATCAGAAAATCGAGCTCCTTAGCTTTTCTTTTCAGATGCATCCTTGTACGCCCCACAACCATTTTCTTCCCGGAGCTTCAACAAGAGAGAAAATAGAACACAGGAAAAGACTCAGCTTTATAGATTAAACACAATGCCAAAGGAATGAGAGAAGTAAAACAAAAAAAAAACCACCAAACAACAATGAAGTAAAATCACAGAAAAATCCAGGTAAGATCATAACAGGGGAGAGAGAGAGAGGGAATGCTACTTACTTGGGAACCAGATGGACAACTCTAGAATTTCCGTAGAGAGTGCGGAGAGGGGGAGAAGAAAGACTGGTATTTGCTTTTCTGGGTTTGGGAAGCTGAAAGAGTGAGTGAGAAGAGTATTGTTTGTTGTCTTTCTCCTTCTGGGTTTACTGTGGAGGAGAAGAAACCCCAGAGAAAAATACAGAAAAAGAAAGGAAAACGAGGAAGGACAGGAGAAGAGGCAGCAGAATTGAGACGGGTCGGGTCGGTTTTCGACGTGGTTTCAGAGTCAGTTCATTGATTTTTTGTCAGTCACCCTTTAAAGGCTGTGGAGTGAAACGCTTATCTACCCCACAAAATCACAGTTAAGTATACGGCAATTCGGTAGATATTGATTATTTGATTTTAGTTTTGATTTCAAATTTAATTTTGATCGAATTGGAATGATAACGTCGATTTTGATTTGCAATTCAATTTGGTTTATCAAATTCGAATTGAACTCGAAATCGGTCATTTGTTTTAGTCAAACTCAAATCGATTTGGTCGATCACGATCTTAAAATCGTCGATCTTCTTGAACCTTCATCCGGCTCCGATCTAGAGCGGCAACCTCCTATCTGGCTCAAGCGACGTTGCCAGTCCATCAGTCGTCATCCCCTCTGGCCCACACAGTCTAACTCGAAACAAACTCATGACCAAACTAGCGCAGTCCGGTCATTATCGCCGTCGCCGCCACCGCTAATTTTGGAAAAAAGGCGGCGCCATTTAGTTCCGCCAATATTACTACCGCCGACGTCATTCATTGGCGACCGTACAGTGGCGGCGAGAAATCCTATGGGTTGAGTGAGTTTATAAATACAAGTATTTGAGGCATTCGCATTATTTTAAATCCCAATTTCAAATGTTAAGGCTCTTTATAATAAAAATTAGGATGTTGTATAGCCTTTCTTTTTTCACAAACTTTGGTAGATGAAGGTTATTTTATGAGGATAATAGAGTATGTAGATATTTTTATTTATCAAATATCACATGCGAAATAACTTATTATTTTGAGTTAACCAAACAAAATAATTTTCATATTACAAATTTTTTTGCATCACACGAATTCAACATTCTCAAATAATAAATTATTTTACATCAAAATACATTTGTTGATTTACAAATAACTACTCTAAACAACCCGCTAATTAGTGTATTTTAGGTTATATTATAGCTTTGATAATAATATATAAAATGAACAAAGAACCAGCAATTTTAAAATAAAAATTATTATATTTGAAAGAATAGTATAATGGGATGAATTATTATAATAAAAATGAGACCAACAAATGGAAATTAATACCCCGTCCAAGTACGGCACCTGCGTACTACTAGACTACTAGTACTACTAATTGAACAAATCAAAGGATGGGTAATCAGCGCCTTTAATCACTCTCACAATTCCGAAATTAATATTATTCATTACAGTACTCCTCATCACTTCACCACTAATAATTCCCTTCCACCCAATCATGTCCTCCGTCCACGGCGGACTCCACGCCAACGACTTGCGGCGGATCTTCCACCAGCTGGACCGGAACGGGGACGGCATTCTCAGCGTCGACGAGCTGAGCTGGCTTCTCGAGCGAATCGGAGCAAGCAGCAGCCACTTCACGATCGACGAGCTGGAGGCTTCCGTAGGGAAATCCACGCTCGATTTCGACGAGTTCTTGGAATTCTACCGCTCAATTTCCGGTGGCGGCGGAGGAGAAAAGGATTTGGAAGAGGCGTTCAGGGTGTTCGACTTGAACGGCGACGGATTCATAACGAGCGAGGAGCTCCAGAAGGTGCTGTCGAGGCTGGGGCTGTGGGACGACAGGAAGGACAGCCGGAGGATGATTCGTTTCTACGACACGAATATGGACGGTGTTCTTGATTTCGACGAGTTCAAGAACATGATGATGCTCCAGACGAAGATTACCACCTAGCCGAAATCGGTATGACATTACAAAATTAGAAAAGGAAAATCATTTTTTTTTTGGCCGGGTTCTGATCGGACGGTGGTGATTGGCGGAGGGATGATGAAGAAGAGATTTTCTTAAAAATTAAATGTTTTTTATTTTTTTCCTTTGGGTTATTAACTTATTATTTATTAAGAGTACATTATTGTCGAACGGGAAGGTTTCAGGGGTTAGTTGGTCCATCTGGTTAATTTGGTAGTAATTAGCTGACTATTCTGATTTAATTTCATTCTTAATTTTTTTTTATACTCGAGTGTTCTTTTCGAGAGCCATTTTAAATTCAGCGGAAGACGCTTTCAGGATTTCCGACCACAGGGGCATTTTTTATATTTCTGAAATATATATTGTTTTTATAGGTTTCGATAGTTTTAGTATTTCTAAATGTGAAGCTCAAAATTAAAAATTAAAAATTAAAAAACTCAATAATATTCTAGACCCTAAATCTAAAAGTCCAAAACCTAAAATTCAAATTTAAAATTTAAAATTGAAATCTAATACTCTAAACCCTAAACCTCAAAATCCAAAATCCTAATACTAAATCCAAAATCCAAACTCAAACAAAAATAAATTGAAATTGTTGGCCGATCAACGACGACAATGAGGTGGCATTGTTTTTATGAAAATAATTAATTAAAATAAGTTTCGTCGAAAGAGTATAATGTCTTTTCTGCACTCGTTTCCGACTCCTCAAAAAGACTAGTATGCAACTAAAAAAAGATTTTGAATATTAGTGCTTAAGGCTTAAATTGTTGTGAAATGGATTTTATACCAAAAAAAACAAGTGAAAATTATATTTTTTCAGGAATAATGATCATTGGAGACCTAACCTTCAAAATCAACAAAATATTGCTCTATAGCTCTACTTCTCTCTTTTATCTTTGTAACACTCTGTTTTTTCATCAACAAAGGATGCAAAAGTACAGATTCAGCATTCACTCACCCACATACCTTGAAGCGAACCGTTTTGTCGGGAAACGTAACCTGTAACGGCTGCGTCTTTGAAAGTTCATCATGAAACGACTGTTACATCTGTAATACCTGCAATTCATTCTCTTTACATAAGCTCTGTTTCTACTTGTCCAGAATCACTGTCCATCCTTTCACGATTTCCCACAAAAAATTTTAGTTACAAACGATTATAATCAATTATACGAGGCGCTGAAAAAATTGGCTGACAACAAAACATGCTGGAAAAACCACTAAGCGACAAGTTGCCGGTACAACAATACAGGAAATGAGAATGATTTGAGGCACTTGCAGGTTGAAGTTAAAATTGGGTTTCATATCATTTAATATTTTGATATAATTAAGAAATTGGTGAATTGTATAAAAGTTAAAAGAGTGGGGACAATGTAGGGAAATTACAAACGGAAAACGTTTGTAATTAATTATCTTCCAATACCTTGCTCACAATAAACGCGTCACATTTTTTAATATTTTTTTTAATGTATACAAACAAATAATTAGTGGAATAATTTCTTCTGTAAATCGATTCCTCCGCGCTCCTTTGTTTCTGTTCCATTTGTTGGACTGCCTTTCATCTCCCCCTTTATATTCCAAGAAGGAAAAATTAAGAAGAAAAAAATATATTTTGCGAATGATAGGTATCACTTTTGCTTCAAATAACTCATTTGACTCCAATCGTTTAACCAATTGATGCCTCCTCGCGGCTCAAACGAGTTAACCGAAACGTTTCGCGGGCTAGATCGGGATGGGGACGGGTTGGTGAGCCTGGAGTGCCTCCGGAGCCAGCTACTACAAAGCAGCGGAGCGTCCATCACCAAAGATGAGCTTGCTTCCTTGATTGGGAAGTCGTCTCTCGACGTTCAGGAGTTCACTTTGTTGTACAACTCCATTGAGATCCAGAACGACGTCGAATTTGTTGATGTCGCCTGTGACGAAGACGAGGAAGGTTGTGTGATGAAGGCGTTTAAGGTGTTTGATGTCGACGGCGATGGGTTCATCTCCGTGGAGGAGCTGGAGATTGTGTTGAAGAGGCTTGGGATATGGAAGGATGACCGAAATATAAGTGGTGGGAAGGAGAAGGACCCGACTGCAATGATTTGTAAGTTCGATAAGAATTTTGATGGGTTGCTCGATTTCGAGGAGTTTAAGACTATGGTTATGTCTCGATAATTATTTATAAAGATCAACTATACTTATTTATTAATATTACATAATAACAATAAAAATCCAAACTTCTCGTCTTATCCATTCAAAGATTAAAAGAAAAAAGGGTTAAGCTGTCTGACACTGAGGAAGATCCTAGGATCCCGAAATGCGGGCCCCACCTGCTGCGCATTCCACGTCGGACGCTCTCTTCTTTAGTTCTTTGATTCTTTCCAAATTTTTCAACCTCGGCTAGCACTATTCTGTCACTGTATCACCACACTCTCCCCCTACCGCCGCCGCTATGAAACCCACCACGTCCGCTGCTGCCGCCGTTGGCACAGCTGTAGACATCGTCAAAACCCCCAATTTCGTTAAAATTGCCGTCATCTCTCTCCTCTCCCTCTCTATCCTCCTCCTCTTCTACCACCACAACCCTTCCTTCCCCTCCGCTTTCTCCACCTTCTCCTCCTCCCCTTCCACCGCCGCCAAATCCACTTCAACCGCCGTCAATTCCTCCTCAGCCCCCTCCAACTCCTCCTCAACTATAACCAAGGTGAAGAAACTGCCTCCTCCTTCTCCTCCTCCGCCGCCACCTCAACCTGTCGCGAAGCGGACGGGCATCGTGGACGATAACGGCGTTATGACGGACGATTTCGAAGTCGGAGAGTTTGATCCAAGCGAGATGGAGGATGCTGATAGTCCCAGGGCAGGAGCAGAGGAACCAGAGGAACCGAGACGCAAGTACGCCAAATTCCAAACGTGTGAGGAGAGCAAGATCGATTACATTCCTTGTTTGGACAAGTCTGAAAGAAAATGCCCTAATTCAAGGTTGGATTGCGTCGTCCCTATGCCTAGCGGCTACCAGAAATCCATCCCTTGGCCCAGGAGCCGCGACGAGGTAACTCTGTTGTGTTGGTGTCTCCATTAGTGCTCATGTGTCAGTCGTTCAAAATTATAGTTTAGAATTAATAACTAATTTTTGCTACATGTTGGACTGAACAGGTTTTGCTTCATAACATACCTGATACACGTCTGGTTCAAGATCAAGGTAGCTGGTATTCAATGTATGTTAAAGATGATAAGCTAGCTTTCCATGATGGTGGCGCAAATTCGGATTTCGTCAATGGAGTTGATCAATATCTAAACTGGATTTCACAGGTTTGGTTTTGGTAAATGCACTAGTTTTTCTGCTTACAGCACTTCACCGTTCAATTGTTTATTGGCTGTACTGAATTTGAATGAATCAGATGGTTCCTGACATTGATTTTGGTCGTGGAACACGAGTTGCCTTAGACTTTGGTTCTGGGATTGGGAGCTTTGCTGCGTCTTTGTTTCGGCGCAATGTTACAACTCTTTCAATTGGACCAAATGATGTTCATAAGAACCACATTCAGTTTGTATTAGAGCGAGGCCTTCCAGCTATGGTAGCGATATTTGGTACTCGCAGGTTGCCATATTCAAGCCAAGCTTTTGACTTGATACATTGTTCCGGATCCGGAATCGATTGGACTGTTGATAGTACGTTTCTCGAAACTAGTTCGTTGACCTTTGTTTTACAGGGTTTGAACATGTTAATGAATTTTTTTTCCCTTCCTTTGGCTGTTTGATGAAGATGGTGTTTTGCTTCTCGAGGCGAACAGACTGTTGAGAGCAGGGCGATACTTTGTGTTGCGAGCACCAAAAGATAATAACCAATGGAAAGGTATGTACTCATATTGGATACCAGTTAAAACGAAGATCTATCTGTCCAGTTTCGTTAATGGTTTGTTGGCATGCAATTGTTTGCAGAAATTGAGGATCTTACTAGGCGCATATGTTGGAAACTTGTCAAGAAGGAAGGTGATGTTACAATCTGGCGTAAGCCATTGAACAACAGCTGCTATCTTAGTAGGGAGATCGGAGCACAACCACCACTTTGTAGTTCCTACGAGGATCCAGATAATGTTTGGTAATGCTGTGGTCTCCAGAGTTCACTTTGAGATTTTCCTTTTGTTCACTAACCTCAAACTAAAGGGTTCTGATTTGAAGGAAGCTCCTTTGCTTCCTATTATCCCCTTTTCCTTCCGTTTTTTCAAGCTTGTTTAAAAACATGGAGAAAAGATGTAAACCAAGGGCCTCTCCTTTGTGAACATTCATTCTAGGGTACTCGATTATTGTCCTCATCTCGTCGTGGTGATGTTTTTCAGGTATTTCAATGTGACCGAATGCATTACTCCTTTACCAGAGGAAGGATACGGCTCAAATGTTACCTTGTGGCCGGCGCGACTTCACTATCCTCCAGACCGACTCCAGAGTATCAGACTAGAAGCATCTATATCTAGAAAGGAGCTGCTGAGAGCAGAATCAAAATACTGGTATGAAATAATAAGCAGTTATGTTAGAGCTTTCCATTGGAAAGAACAGAACTTCCGGAATGTCATAGATATGAAGGCTGGATTTGGAGGGTAACGTTCTTTCTTTTTTCACTTTGCTGCTTGCAATTTTCATATCATACAATAATCAACATGGTAAGCTCGAAATCTTCTCTAAAACGTTACCTTCATCTGGGTTATGGCAGGTTTGCAGCCGCATTGCATGACTTAGAACTTGCTTCTTGGGTCATGAATGTTGTTCCAGTCAGCGGCTTCAACACCTTACCTGTTATTTATGACCGCGGACTGATCGGAGTTATGCATGACTGGTATTGTATTTTCCAACAGTTTCTTCAACATGACCTTGTCTTGTGCACAAATTTGAGGCTAGTAGTAAAGATGTGAAAGTTTTGCTCCCATCAGTGTGATGCTTGCTTTTGACCTCTGTTTCCAGTCTGCATAGCATACTGGATTCAATTCCAGACTTCTCTTTGTGCTTTCTATTTACAATGTCCTGACTTCTAAGTCATAAATCGACCCAATAATCCGTCATTATGCAGGTGCGAGCCATTTGACACTTACCCCAGATCGTATGACCTCGTGCATGCAGCAGGCTTGCTCTCCGATGAGAAGAGAAGGTCCCGTGAATTATATCATTAAATGTTCCATGTTTCACACTTCTTTTTTATTTGTCCCTATGAAGCATATCTGATTCTGAACGATTTGGTTCTTTCCTTCATTGTGCTGCAGGAAAAAGTGTGAGTTGTCAACGATCTTGTTGGAGATGGACAGGATGCTAAGACCCGGTGGAACCGCTTATATTCGAGACAGCTTAGCAGTTGTCCTCGAAATCCATGAGATAGCTAATGCATTGGGATGGGTGGTCAGGGTTCACGACACTGGCGAAGGACCTCATTCGAGCTGGAGATTTCTAGTGTGCGAGAAACGTATGCCCTGACTTCTTTGCCACTGCAAATATTAAACTTAGAAGGCCCTTCCATACAACAAATTAACTGTTCAGTTCATAGTCATTGCATCTTCTTTATGTCTGGATATCGAAAAGTCTGTTTCCCAGTTTGCTGTGTACTGTATCCTATCAAAAGTAACATGTTCAATGCTGGAACAGAGAAAAGCTAAGTTTGGTTTTCTTGGTTTGCATAGATAAAGAGTTCATCAAAAGACCACAAAAGGAAAGAAAGCGAGCGAAGAACAAGCGATCCCGCAAAGTAAAGAAGGCCAAAACCGGAGACCCCAGCTGAACCCTATCAAAGAGAAGCAAGTGATGACTAATTATCAGCACAATTGCAGAAGCTATAGCTTTCCAGAGGATCCAAACTGGTAGGAAATGTAGTTTATGAAGATGGGTTGGATAGTGCATTTTCAACTGTACAAAATCCATGAACTTAGCTGCTACTTCTTCACACACAAGAACATACTAATTATTATTATTCCTACAACTTCTTGCTCTTGGAGCAATCCCTATGCGATGCTGCTGCTGCAGTATTCACTTGCTTGGATAGATACGCTTCGTAGATATCAACCACCAGCCTCGGATCTTTCTCGACGAGCTCCAGGTACTCCTCCCGTTTCGTAAGCTTGTCCATGTTCTCCGTGATTAACGACAACGAAGCTTCGAGCATGTGACTTGCATTGTGCTGATGAGCAAAGGCGTAGCTCATCAACGAGCTGTCCCAGTTCAATTTCGAAACTAAGAACTTCTCGCAGTAGCCTTTCAGATGCTTAATCTGATACTTCTCAGCCAACACCAAAAGGTCGCAAGCCATCTGTTCGTCGAGACGTGCTTCGGCAGTGTACATGTAGCTTACGAAGGCTCGCAGGGCATCGTACGACACGTCGGAGATCTTTATGGTGCCGCTTCTACTCTCCTCCATCTCATTCTCAAGCATTGCTCTGAACACCGGGGAGCGAGCCGCCTGATTTGATTCCAATCCGAGTGAAAAATAATATCAAGGTCAAATGAATACAAAACGAGAAGGCCAAGCTAGAATTCGAACAGTTTGATTCAGCTCAACACAATTGATTACACAATCCGAAAAATGAATTTGAATACTGCAGAATTAGGGGCGAAAGGGAGGAGTAAATGTAAGTGACTGACCAGAACAGCCTTGTGAGCAGGCACGGGCAAAGAAGGGGAGCCATCATCGCCTTCGTCGGAGGAGGCGACCAATACGACGTCGGAGAATTTCCCGCCGTGAGCGACGGGGAAGGAGAATTTCAAGAAGGCGATCTTAGCCTTGAGATCTTCGATTTCCTTGTTGAGCTCTTGCTCGGTCTCGGTTGCCTCCTCGTAGCACACCTTGCAGGTTCCGGCGTCAACCGAGTCATATTCGTCCTTGCAGGAGAGGCATCGCATAGTGTCAGAGTCGGAATCGGTGTCCGTCTCGTCCGCCCGCCGGGAGTTCATCGGAGAAAATGCGGTTGTGGTTTCTTTTTCTCTCCTGGACGAAAGAAGGAACAGAAAGACGACATATTTATAATGTGGGGTCAATTACAAAAAGATCACTTACCTATTGGGTTTCTTCTAAACAATCACTTAACTTTAGAGATTATCTGAGTGGTAATTAACAGTTTAGGTGTGTGTTTTTTCTTCATAGGTAACTCATATAATAACAAACTTTGAGAATGATCGAGTAATGTGTACATGCCAATTCAATTCAAGTGGGTCTAAAATTTGTTTCATATATTGGAGCGTTGATTATATAAATAATATTTAGTATTTTTTTTCGTCAAATAGAATATGAAATCCCCAATTTAAACCATTATATTTTTAAATTTACGATAAATAAATTACTATTAAATTATTAATTTAATTATATTCTTATATATTTTTGAATTACTAAAGTGAAATGGCTCCTAACATAATTTGTTTTGAATCTCAAACTCAAATTGATTGCATTCTTAAAGAAATGAAGTTAAAACTCTTTTTTAAGATGAGTTTCAATTTAATTTTCTCCTTATACTTAGGGTTTGTTCTTCTTAAATATTAAGATCTCTAGATTCCGTCGCTTCCATCATTATTAACATACAAGCTTCCCACACTCAAACATTATCATGCCGTCTAAAACACCCAATGCTCGCAGAGCCTCTCAACTTCCTATAACCATATGCCCTCCGCACCCGCTGATTTGGCTCCGTCCCAATCATCAGTAATCCGTAAGGCACGAGCTCCCCAATCACACATGACAATGATAAAACGATGATGGTTAGAGATGGAATTTCAAGTCTACTAATATGAAACTTAAGAGTCTAAAACTTTGGGTTAGAAAATAAACCTTGAAAATTCGGTGGGAAGATGAATTGGACTTTGGAACCAAACGAAATGTGACGTCGGAGAAAGGGAGGAAGGGAAAATGGGAAACAGTCGAATTCGAAACTAATAAAAAAATAAAGCAAAAATAAATACACAGAAAACCCACGGGATAAGAACTTTACTGCGCTCTGCAGCAAATACCCAAATATATATATGAAAAATAAAAACTTTAATCTGCCTTTCTGAGTTCTTCAACAGATTTTCTTCAAGGCTCTCTCAATTCTCTTGGCGCTCAAGGAATCCCTCTTTTTCTCTCAGGTAAATGCTCTTCTCCTTTCCTTCAACTATGCGGCAGACCTTTAGATTCTTGTTTAGCCTGTTTCGCTGTCTTTCATATTTGCTAACTGAGGAAAAAAGGTACAAGAAGGAAACAAGGTTTATAGAAAACGGCCAGGGAGCGAAATGCTGTTTGATTCTCGCTTTTCTGGGTGAAACCTTATAGAATTGATTGCCTTGAAGCTTTTTCCAAGTTGTTTGGCTTGAATTTGGTCTTGTTTGATACCCAGTAAGTTCTTGACGTTCAATTCGAAGTTTTTGTGTCGGGGTTTGTTATTTCTTGATTTATCTCTCACCTTGCTAGACTGATACAATTTGGAGGTTTCCTCACTGATCATTGTCATTTTGTGATTGCTTATTGAGTTGTGACTGCTACGAAGTTCTGTTGGTTTATTATAGTCTTCTCGGTGTAACCCTAATCTGGTGAGAAGAAGGTTTGTATTAGTTCTGGCCTCTCTTCTAATTTCTCTTGTTATTTTTCCTTTTCTTTTGGTTTTCTTCTTATGCTAAAAGGGATGGGTGCCGAAGAGGGAATGAGCTCTGGGCCTGGCATGGATGGTAGAGGGAAATGCTTGAAGGGTGAAGTGATTAATGGGTTTGGGAATAACAATCGTGATGGGGTTTTGGTGTCTGGTGATGGACTTCGTACTTACAAGAGAAGGAAGCAGACAACATCTAGTTCTGACAGCAAAGATGTAGGGAATGGTAGTGTTTCAGGAGAACCTGCTGGCAAATTAGCAGACCAGGAGGAGGTATGACCATGATTTCTGTTATTTCGTGCTTACTTGATTGTCACCCCACTTGTTAGCAGGTTTTTATTTGCTTAGAACTATTGGAAGTTGTTACTCATTGCAGGAAGTAAGTTCCTTGGTAGTAGTAGTATTAACAATTTTTTTCTGGGAGAATATTATGTTTCATAAAAAATATAGGGGTGCGAGTGAAAATGCCTCCAATCTATGAATCAAGTTGTTGAATCTTGTATTTTCCAATACGCTGATGAGTAATTGCTTCAAGCAATGCGTTTGCTGCTACATGTAAACTTATAACTATGAAGGCATGTAAAGAAAATTGATTAGATTGACTTCATTTGTAAGAGGGATATAAATGAGTGTATGTCATTGATGCCTTTCATTACACGGATTTTGTGCTAGAGAACTGGTTAGTTGTTACCAGGGTTGAAATGATGTTATTGGATGAAGTTAGCTAATTTGAAGGTTCAGTATGTTTCAGTTTTTCTTCTAATTGGAACATGATGTATCTTATATAACCTCTTTTTCTTGAGATCACTGTAATCTATTGTGCTCATGAAATAATGGTAGTAGTCATATGACTTATATATTAGAGTGAATTGAGACTTTGAACAAGATGAAGCTTTTGAAGATTGTATGAAATGACTGTCAGATGCCTCTGATTCTTCACTTGCTTTCCACAACCTTGAACCCCTTCAATTCTTTAGAACGTCATTTTATGGAACAATGTGGATACACATGGATAAGGATTTCTTGAAATTTTGCTACTATTGTCCTTGTGCAATTGATGGCAAAAGACTGTGTCCACCTGTACGGAATTATACTTCTATGCACCCTCCCTTCCTCGATAACAAAAAATGACTAAGATCTGCTTCTCACGTATCTGACCTGTGGGGTAGAACCATGACTTGCTATTTGTAAAATCACATAGATACGCTGTGTAAATCCATTGAAACGTTACTGAAAGCTTTTCCTTTTTCCTGCATACATCGTCCGGAAGTTTCTGTATGCTGCATTATCATATTTACGATAGAGGTTAGAGCTAAGGTTTTGTTTTCCCTACAGTTTAAAACAGATATATGTTGGATTAGTAAATTGATGAATTTCCTCTTGATATGTCCATCTGATTGCAAATGAAAGCTATGCACCATTTCTTAAATTGTTCACTAATCCTACAAAGTCGGTTAAACATGTTTGAATGTCATAATTTTTTCTTGTTTTGATTTCTTTTATTCTGTATTGTTTTGTGTCTCTTAGAATTTTTGTGAAGCTTGCTACTGGAGAAATGTGTAGCATGCAAATACTCATGCTCGTGTTTTATTTTTTTTGGTCAATCAAGCTGATGGATGTGCATGCCAAAATAATGTCAGTTGAGAACTGTATTAGACATGTTTGTGACATTTTCTAGTGATGCAAGTTTTATATCCCATTTGAGCCTTTAAGAGGTAGACATTCTATCATTACCTATAGGTTGTAGACAAGACAATAAATTCGGCAATGTGCACTGCTGTTTCTGTATAGGTCTCATGAATCTTAAGGTGGAAAGTGCTCCTGCCTCTATGGCAGGATTGTGGACTGGAATATAGTTGATAACGTTTTTGTCAAGGAGTTCTCAGGAGTCTGATTATGAGCAGAAACAGGAAAGTAGACTTGGTAAACAGGTGACGAGAAGAAACCGGTATCATTGTTTTCAATTGTCAGGGATCTAGGTATTAAAACATGGTAAGGGTAGACAACTGAGGATGCGACCTTTGTGGTCTCATAGGAAGATGATACATATCTTGCTTCACCAAGGAAGAACTGCATCTTAAATTGTCTTATGAGCAAGTGATAAGTGATTACATACGGGTGTAAATAAGGTATGAATGTGGTTGGAACTTCTCAGAAACCTTGCCAGCATGGAGCAAAAAATATAATAGCCAAAAAAGAAAAACTAAGGTGTTGGTATTTGCATAACTTTCATCTAAACAAAGAGAATCTTCTTATGTTTCATACTTCATTTTGTATGTCTGACGAAGCCTGGTGATATAGCTCTTCAATGAGCAAGAACCTGTTAGTTAGTTTTGTTGGAGTAGCTACATGTCCAGCCAGAACATGCATGGGTTTGATTAAGGGAGCATGTTATATGTGCGGTATTCCAGACTCTAAGGGGGAATTATGCAGTTGGCTAATCAATTGATTGGTCCTTATTTAGCTCTATTAATTAACGGTCTTTAGTTGTGATGCTCCACTTGTTTATTCAAGTTTAGTGTCATTAGCTCGTCTACTTTTCTATTTTTCTCTTGACATATAAGTATTCAGGACAAAGCCCTGGAAAACCTAAAAAGATAAAAAGGAAGATAATTTGGACTTGCTGGCTCCTCAGTTTGTTTGCTTGCCATATGGAGTCGTTGTTATTTTTATCTTTTTGACTTGTTAGTGAAACTGAATTCTTCCCCTAGTTCTGCATAATCCACCTTTCTGTTCTTTGAATACTTGCAGACTCTGCGTAGACCCCAGGACTATCCTACTAGTGGTGAAGCTGGTTTAACTGATTCCAATGATGTTTCACAAGGCCATTGGAGAAATTATATCCTTGAGCAAATGCATCGCTCTTTAAGTGATGATGAAGGTGGTATACAGCGGTGCATCCAGGATGTGCTTAGAATGCCCCTGAAGGTTTGTTCTACAATCAGGGATCATCTTTGCTTGCAGTATTAGCTCTTGAAGTCCTCATTGCACACTGTAATTTTCTGTTCTGCATCTCTTTTTTAGGTGTCTGATGCTTGTGACAAAGATATGTGTAAACCTTCAAAGAAAGTGTGGTTGTCTAATGGAACTCCTCATTTGGCTAAACAGAATGATGTTAGATCCAAAGGGGCATCTGGTGAACCAAATCACCATACCATGACTGATACGTGTCGGCTTGCATTCCATGGCATCATATCATCTGAGAAGTTCACCTCGCTATGCAAACTACTATTTGAAAATTTCCATGAAAGTAGGGCTGATAACCTTTTCAGCCTAAGTCTTATCAATCAAAGGATGAAAGATGGAGATTATGAGCAATCACCCGGGCTTTTCTTTCAGGATATTCAAAAGGTTTGTGTAATAACCCTTCTTGATGAAGTTCCCATGTGGTCCAAGTTTCTCTTTTGTTACTCGATTTGTGGTATATAGTTAGTTGCCTGTTTCGGTGCTGTAATATCTTCACTGCCTGCATACAATCTCTTACAGAAAGTTGGTTATAGTTTGAACCCAAATTTAAGTGTTAATTTATGTTAGTTTCTGTTCTAAAATGCTATCCAGTTGAAGACTTTCATTGGCCCCATACCAACAGTCATGTTTATTGAAACTTCTATAAATTCACTTGCACAGAGTAATCTCTGTTCGTAGATTGAAGTTTATGCTTGTGTTGTCAACTTCCTCTGTGCAGCATGCACATATTCTAGCCCTTGATTGGCTAATGTCAGTTTTTGGATATAGTTTGCTTGTCCTTCAACTCCTAAACTCCTAGGTGATCTAGCTGATCTTAGTTGGACTCTCCTCTTAATACACTAATTTTTCAGCTTTACTATCTAGTATAAGCAGTCCACATTTACCTAATTTTATTCATTGTTCACGATAAATCATCATTCCATTTAGTGGTCATAACTTGATACGTATTTGGTGTGGTCGTTAATCTCCATGAATTTCAGTTTTGGGAAAAACTTGAAGGCATTGGAAGTGAACTGATTTTCCTTGCTAAGAGCCTCGCTGATGTATCAAAGAGCTATAAGAAGAAGGTAAGCCTCGCCTACATTGAGCCTTTGAATTTTACGTCTTTAAAGTATCTTGGGATTCTGATTTTGATATGTTCATATCTCCTTTCAATTTATCTGGGAACAAAACGTTTGATTTTAATTGCGTGGTTCTTAATCAAAGCTTTATTAAGCAGTATGGTCAGTGAATTGCATGTCCAATGGTTTTTATTCTCATAAGGGATGTTTGATGACGTAGTTGGTTCTTGTAACATCCTGGTTTTTTCTTATCTAAAAGCAGCTAGCTAAACAGGAATCTGATTCCTCTGGTAAAGCTGATCAAGCAGCAGCAGCATCGGTATGCACGTGCAAGCACTGCAGGAGGGAAGCAGATGGAAGGAATTGTTTAGTCTGCGATTCTTGTGAAGATATGTACCATGTTTCTTGTATAGAACCTTCTATCGAAGACATTCCTCCCAAAAGTTGGTATTGTTCCAGTTGCTCGGCTAATGGAATGGGCTCTCATGAGAACTGTGTTGTATGTGAGAGGCTAAGTGCTCCCAGTACCCTAGAAGATAATGGACCTGATACTCGTACTGCTGTCTGTCAGATGAACGAGGAAAAATTCTTCTCCAGCTCCGAGGGGCCATCAGAAGAGAGCAATAAAGATCCACAACAGCTGTTAGAAGAAGAAACGGGCACCGAAACTTCAAATGATTGTAAAATTTGTGGAAGTGACAGTGGTGGAAAGATGAAGATTTGTGAACACACTTTCTGCCATAATAAGTACCACGAGAGGTGTTTGACGACAAAGCAGCTGAGCTCGCACGGTCCCCGTTGGTACTGCCCTTCGTGTCTTTGCCGGCGTTGCCTAACTGACAAAGACGATGAGAAGATTGTTCTTTGCGACTCCTGTGACAGTGCATACCACATATACTGCATGGACCCGCCTCGTACCTCTATACCGAGAGGGAAATGGTTTTGCAGGCAATGCATGGCCAAACTTCAGAGAGTGCGCAGGGCAAGGAAGGCATATGAGAATCATACGAATGACGGCAAGATAGCATTTGAAGAAATGAACAACAAGAGGCCGAAAAGGAAGATTGAAGATGTGTTCGATGGCAAGGAAGGGATGGAGTTGCTGGTAAATGCTCTTTTTATAGAAGACAATTTGGCAGGCAAGCAGAGTCAGAGTTGAAGAAAAAAGAGTTAGAAGATTTCCGGGTGTAATATACTTGTTGGTAGGTTTATCTGACTTTTCAACACATGAATTTAGTGCTGCAAGCTACCTACTCTCCAAGACACTTGTATTAATTGCTGCTGGCAATGACAGGTGCGTAAAAGTGTAATTAGCATTTACTGGGTGAGGGTATCTTTGTATCAGTTTGACGAGAGATTGTTCTCTTTGCCATTACTTGTTGGAAGGGCTTTCCAGACAGACTCTGAATGTTTCAAGCAGATGTTTTTGCTTTGAAATGAAACTATTTTGAACCTCTTCGGCTAATCTTTCCAAGTTTTGTAAATCCCCTTGCTTTCTTCATTGTATTTTAAGCTCAGTGCATCCCATAGTTGTTAACTGGATCGCAGTCTAACCATGTACAATGCAAAATAGATACATCACTGGCACAGCCAAATCGAAGTTATTACTTTCAGCTACTGCCCTTCCTCTGTGAACTGGCTTCTGGTTAGGTTCGGCAAGTCTCTTACAACAAACGTTCTGCTGTCCATTTACGCGACCAAGGAAACCGAGCCATTTTGGACGTGGAAACTGTGATCGACTGGAACTGACTTAACAACTGCTTTCTCCGGCTGTGGAGCTGCCTGTCTTGTCCTGAACTACGTATCGGTTGGTGTCAACACTCAACCCAGTGGAGTGGAGTTGCTTTCGTTTCCTTACTAGCTGCATGTTTGTCTGTCAACTTCAGCCTCCTTCAAATCAAGCTGTATTTAAGAAGAGATATCATTAGACGATAAACACCACAAATGGTTTCGTGGTGTAGTTGGTTATCACGTCAGTCTAACACACTGAAGGTCTCCGGTTCGAACCCGGGCGAAGCCAAGTTTTTCTTTTTTCTACCAAAAATAAATAAAACGACGTGACATAATCAACATGAGCGCGTGTTCTAAACAACTACACAGCTCTTTTTTAGAGCAGGTACCTATACCGCTTAAGTTTGGATAGTCAATGGCCGGCACAAACTATAAAACAGCAGTGTAACCAAACAGGCCCATTCGCAGGAAGAGTACTTTTGTGATGTGGGATCAAGCCACAAACTGAACTACAATGTTAACAAAGTTCATGTAACATCAGCATACCTGGATAGCTAAAGCCCTGTCGAAGCTCTCAATTGCATCGTCAGGTTCCCCAAAGTTCAACTGTGCTCTACCAAGGGTTACCCATGCCTGAAAAGATGACGAAATATGAGCTTGGATCTTACTTGGAAGCCGGAAGGTACTGCCTGTTTCTCTGTCTCGACAGTCTTTGGTATAGAACATCATGAGAATGACAGCTTTCTAATTTTGGGTTACAAAACTAGCTACAAATGAATCAGTCATGTCCATCTCCACAAGTGTTCTCCATCTGTTGCAGTCTTCTACATGATAGCTAAGAAGAGCTAACATACTAGTTTGTAAGCAAGACTTCTCAGTAGGAGAGCTGCAAATAGACACAAGTTGAAAACGAAAGTAAAGTTTTCTTTTTATCAGTTGCAGCTCCCCTAAGGGGTCTGTCTAAGGGGTAAAACACCATGTATGATTACGAGTTTGAGATGGAAGGGTCATACCTCAGGCCACGGCGGTCTCAACTCGATTGCTCCTGCGAATAGAAACCCATCCAAGGGCAATTTACATCAAAGGAAGTTGAAGAGTGAAGTCCTTAAACAAATTGAAGCGTAGGAAATAAGCAATGCAAATATGCAATAGAGGTAAAGGGCATTACGAGATGCTGCCTTCAAAGCAGTCCATGCATCTCCAAGTACGAGTAGAACTTGCGCCTTCTGCTCATGTACAACTGCATTTTCCGGCATCAAAGTAGTAGCAGCCTCCCACTTCCCAAGTGCTTCTCTGTATTGTGGAAGCTCCCAAGACTTTATTTAATTTAAAAACTTCATGAATATCTTTAATTAATTTGGAAAATAATTTTATTTACAAAATACTTTAATTGAGTATATGTATGTTTTTCCTCAAATTAATTGGCTTTTAATAGTATTTTAAGTATAAATTCAACTTATCCGTTAATAAAATATGATATTGGTTAATTTAATCGAAATATCTAGATATCTCAAATGTTTTTTTTTCTATGAGATATTTATATGAAATAACTCTAATTTATTTGATATATAATACAGTTTAAAATATCAAATGAATGTTTTTGACATTTGACCAAAATAACTAATATATTTAGTATTTCTTATAACAAATATTTTTCGTATATTGCAAGTGAAAATAGGCAAAAACGTCATAAAAATTGAAAAGTGCAAAAATTAGTAAACTTACTAAAATCAGGCGCGTTCATTGCACGCCACACATAATCATGCGCGTTTTACCCATCGGTTTGTTTTGTGGCCGTGAAGAATCACGCGCCCAGCAGCTTATAAAGACCCTCTGATGCGGTTTTTTCTCAAACGTTCATTTCTTGCCCGGAATATTTCTCTCATCCTTCGCCGGTTTAACGCGGAAATAGTGCAGCTTAAAAATAGCCGTTGGAACCACGTGGTTCCGACGCCGGAATCCAACGGCTATCTCTAAACCGCCATAATCTCCGACTTCTCGTTGCTATATGGACCTCGCCTCTGCAATCCCATTCACGCACCTTTGTTCTTCGCTGCTGTTCACTAATTTGGCGAACAAACTCTCCCGTTCATTGCACGCCACAGATAATCATGCGCGTTTTACCCATCAGTCTGTTTTGTGGCCGTGAAGAGTCACGCGCCCAGCAGCTTATAAAGACCCTCTGATACGGTTTCTTCTCAAACGTTCATTTCTTGCCCGGAATATTTCTCTCATCCTTCGCCGGTTTAACGCGGAAATAGTGCAGCTTAGAAATAGCCGTTGGAACCACGTGGTTCCGACGTCGGAATCCAACGGCTATCTCTAAACCGCCCTAATCTCCGACTTCTCGTTGCTATATGGACCTCGCCTCTGCAATCCCATTCACGCACCTTTGTTCTTCGCTGCTGTTCACTAATTTGGCGAACAAACTCTCCAGATCTTCTCGATCGGCTCTCTCCCTCTCATCTCGCTTGCTCCACTGGTTTCGTTTTTGTTTCTCTGGTTGCTGCTTAATTGATTTCCATTTCCACTAATTTGCGATTACTTTGCGTTTTCTGTTATGTTTTCTCTCTGTTTGTGTTTTCTTTGTGTGTTTTTGAATTATGTTCACAGGTTCTTTTAGCCAGATTCGCACGAAGAAAAGTTCTTCCGAGGACAACGTAAGTGAATTTCAAATCATCCAATTCTTCATCTGTTCTGTTAATTAGGGTTTCCGGAATTCTTACGACAAATAATATGTTTGGTCAACAGTTGGATAGGTTTATTCCGAATCGGTCGGCCACGGACATGGATTACGCCCTCTCCATGATAACAGGAGGTTGGAAATGTTGGTCCCGGATAATTGATGTGCAACAAAAATATGTACCACCAATATTAAAGCACTACAAAATTAGTTGGATCTCTAACCAACTAATTGAATTCTCACCAATATTAACCCCCACCTCCAATTTAGTGCACATGGAAATTGGTTGGGAATTCAACTAATTGGATGCCACAACCAATTGCTTTCAATTGGTCTCCCTACATTTCTAGTATAAAAGGGAAGCTAGTGCATCTCATTTCAATCATCCCTCTCTTCTTCCTTTCTCACTTCTCTAAGTGTTGTAGTGTAGCAATTTTCACTTGTTTAATAATTGAGATAAGTTATCTCAATTGGGTAGATAGGTGAGCGGTAGAAAGTCCCGGTAAATGTTTTACCGTGGTAGGAATACTTTCTTGTGAGCGATAAAATAGTGAGTAGTTGTTTTCGGGGTTGGGAAACACTTGAGAGACACTATTTTGGATCGGCTCGGATCACCTTGTAGCTACCTTGTTATAGTGAAGAAGTGCTCGTAGTCATTTCGCCGTGCCGTAGATGTACTCTCCGCATTGGAGGGGAACTACGTAAATCCCGTGTTATTTACTTACCGTTTTGTGCTTGGCAATTTCGAGAATATTCGTTGTATATTGCATTATTAATATTACCACAATAAATTGGTCTAAGGAGGTTGGCTTAATTATCGTCATTATGGTATTGCGGTGGTAATCACCCATCCATAGTGATTTTAAGTGTGGCGGACTACCGCCACTTCCAACTTACCTGGGAAATATTTACGGTGTGTGGTTTATTAGTACAATATATTTACTCTATTCTCGTCCGCTGCGCCCCAACAGGAAAGAGGAGGAGAATCCAGTCCCAAGCTTTGCTTCAAGCGAGGCGTACAAGAGACTGTTGGCGGAGACTATGGGCTTGAATCGTACTAGGATTTTCGCGTTCAAGAACAAGCTTCCCACTCCTGTTGAGTTGATTCCGCATCAGCATACCTGTTCAGATTCTTCTCTTCCTCCCCAGCCAAAACCAGCCAAGCCTCGCAGACACATTCCTCAGACTCCAGAGAGCAAATTGGACGCTCCAGACATAGTGGATGATTTTTACTTCAACGTACTGGACTGGAGCATCAATAATGTTCTGGCGATTGCACTAGGCTGTACAGTTTATCTGTGGGATGCTTCAAACGGCTCTACTTACGAGCTTGTCACCGTTGATGAAGAGCTTGGCCCTGTTAGGAGCGTTAAATGGGCTCCTGATGGCTGCCATCTCGCCCTCGGTTTGAGCAACTCCCAAGTCCAATTGTGGGATTCTATTTGTAACAAACTGGTACAAACATTGAAAGGCGGCCACAGAAGCCTAGTTGGTTCAATGGATTGGAACAGACACATCTTGACCACTGGAGGAATGGACGGAAGGATCCTAAACACCGATATCAGAACCACGGAACACGTTGTAATGGAATTCCGGGGCCACACACAAGAAGTCTGCGGACTGAAATGGTCGGATTCCGGTCAACAATTAGCCAGTGGAGGCAACGACAATCTCATCCACATCTGGGACATATCCATGGCTGCTGCTGCTTCTTCTTCCAACCCCCAACGGACTCCGTATCTCCACAGGCTTGAGAACCATACCTCAGCAGTAAAGGCTCTAGCTTGGTGTCCATTCCAACGAAACTTGCTTGCTACAGGAGGCGGCGAAGAAGACAAGACGATCAAGTTCTGGAACACCACTACGGGTGCGTGCTTGAACTCGGTGAACACGGGCTCTCCGGTTTGTGCATTGCTGTGGAACAAGAACGAGAGGGAACTCTTAACCTCTCATGGGTTCCCCGGGAATCAGCTTACCTTGTGGAAGTATCCATCCATGTTGAAGATCGCAGAGCGTACTGGCCATACTTCCAGTGTCCTGTTCATGGCTCAGAGTCCAGATGGATGCACGGTGGCATCCGCTGCAGGGGATCAAACTCTGAGGGTCTGGTACATGTTTGGGGATCCTAAAGCTGCTGCTGCAAAGAAGAAGAAAGCGAATCCGGACTCTTGGGTGAATCGCAGCCGGTGCACCATCCGGTGAATCGCATACTTCGATAGCTAAAGCCCAGTCGAAGTTCTCAATTGCATCGTCAGGTTCCCCAAAGTTCAACTGTACTCTGCCAAGGGTCACTCATGCCTGGAAACATCACAAAATATTAGCTTGGATCTCAACTGGAACTGCACTGCCTGTTTCTATGTTTCCACACTCATCAGGATTGAACGAAACGAGAATAACAAATTCAAGTGCTTAAATACGGATTAGGCCTAAGGGGAAAAATCCCATGTATGATTATGACTTCAAGATGGAAGGGTCAAGATCTAGTTAGACTACAAAGCATCTCTATGCCGTTCCATTTTCCACCTAAATAGACATGTACCATCCTTCATTAAAGTTTAAACTACATGAAAAGTTGGACTAGTGTAGAATTGACATGGCCTTGAAACCTCAGAATTGCAGATTGCTAGTAAATAGTTCCCAGAAACATTAACTAAAGCACAAAGATCAGCAACAGTTCAAGTATCTAGGAATCATGGAAAAATTGAGTAGTGCAAATCAAGTTGAGCAAGAAATACCTCGGCTAGCTTGCCTCCCTGAGCTTGAAACGACTGACTGAGCTTCCTATTGCATCAGTTTGATTTGCACCAACGCCGTTTGCAGAATCATCATCGTGGCAGTCCTTGCTGTTACTGCTGGTGTGATTGGGGTCTACGTCTTCATCTTGGTCAAAGGGTAGATTACGGTGCTTGGAAATGGTGGCCAAAGGGCGTTTCTTGTTGACCTTCATCTTTTGCTTCTACCGCGCTCTTGATTCTCCGTTTCTCCACCGCTTTCCGTCCGCCGGAATAAGGTCTAAGGTGAGAATTTTCCTCTATCATACAGCTTATCCTAAACGATCACCCAACTATAGTGACTTCACAATATCATCAAGAAATTATAATTACTTTAATATCTAGGCTCAAAACCAACTTGGTACTATTGGAAACAATTTATAAACTTAGTAGTGAAATAATTTATTTATTTTTTCGAAAACGCTACTTTTATATTATTAGGAATTTTTAAGAGGATTATACCATTTTTAACGGATAAAACCCAGCGACATAAAAATTTAGTGAAATCTAACACATTTATGTTAGCAGTCATTCCAAATAAAAAACGTTGAACAGAGGTTTATAACCCATGTATTAAAAATTACCCAACTAAATAACAAAATAACAAAAAAAGTACGATCGAAATAAAGAAAAAAATAAACGGCCGATGAAGCTCAAATTGGAATCATCCAAAACATTAAACACTCGGAGGGGCCAATTTCTTGAGCAAGTCCTTGTTTCATTGTGAATTATTTCTCGTGCCAAAACTTGGTGCTCAGGCCTGCCAGTACCAAGTTTTTTTTGGGTGTTCCTGAATGTTCACAAACATCGTCAGCTTTTCTTCGTCCAGTCGTAACGTTGTCTGTCCACTCTTCATTTTTCTGCATCATCTTCTCATACAGGCGTAATCATCTCCATCGCCGATTTGTCACCGGAAGAAGAAAGCAAACCCTTAACTGTCACTGTTGCAAACCCTCACACGGAAAAAAAACCTCTTAAAATTAGGAATTCAAAAACCTGTTGGGGGAGCGGGTGTAGGTTTTTGGCTAGCTGGCTTTTGAATTTATTTTAAGCACGCGTTAAATTAAATTAACTTCTTCCCTGATATTATATTATGATTTGAACCATTGGAATTTGAGTTATAAGGTAATGATAAAGTTGGGATGGAAATAAATATACCATAACTGTACTGTGGATTATGACAACGTGACTGTTTCATCGGCTTCCATTCCATTAATTTTTAACAGAATTGTACAAACAGATCGTCCCATATATCTACATACACAATATATAGCTAGCTTGTTAATCTCCAATTCCAACCTTTACAGTAAAATAAAGAATTACACAGTTCCTCCATCGATCTACATTGATAAACTCTCCAGTCTCCAGTACCCATCCATCTCTGCAAAAATGTGTCTAGCTAGCTAGAGCTACACTTTGCCATCAGAAGAAGGAAGAGATCTGTCTGTAGAAGAAGAAGAAACAGTGATGGAGTTTGTACCCTTGGAAGGTGCTGAATAAGCTGGTCTTGGAAGCTTCTTTGGCAGCATTTGTTCCCAGTTTGGCAATCTGGCTGACTCTGACACCACCACCAAAAGAGCCAACACAAGAACAATGCAGTGCTTTTGCTTCCAAGTACTAACCAACATCATCGATCTTTACATTAATTGGTGTACTTTGATCTTCACAAGGAGCAAAGTCGATTCCTTTTTTTTGCAGAATTGTTCACAGAAGGAGTTGAGATGATCAGTTGGGTTTGCAGGCTTTTTAAGATATAGAAGTTTGCAGGAGACAGAGTTGAGTAAAGTGAGGAAGGGCGACAATACAAGTTGTTTCGTATGAGGAAAGCTGTGTCAAATGGCAGACAATGCTGCATTTCATTACTATTACTTTTTCTTAATTGCTGGATTATTAGTTTAATATTACAGAAGCAGCTCATGCTGTTGGCTCTGTGTTTAAAGGGTTTGTGTAAAAAGAGGACTACTTGCTTTGTCATTTGTTTATTGTTTTGTTTATAAGCTTTTGATACACTTCCATGGTTGGATGAATGAATGGAATATGGAATAATATATTCTCTGTGGTGGGATATTGTGAAAGTGTCTTGGAATGTGGTGGAGATCCAGTTTACTTAACATTGAGATTTGAGATCATCAGGGTCACCTAATAAGATCTGCAATATGTTCTTTGGAACTCACTTTCCATGTGGTTGAACTTCGAAGCCAGGGATACGTACGTTCCGGAACAAAGTTAGTACTCGATCTAGACATGTTTGGTGCGCTCATTGAGTATCAATATTAGACGCGGTATGTCGTGCTCCTTGTTATCACAAACAAGATTGGTTTGGCTGAGCAATGGTTAGATAGAGAAGACGGCCAATTGTTCTCTAAGATTGACCTGAGTCTCATGTAGTTGTGGTAGCTGCTTTATTCCCAAGTTGTGGCGCTGTTCAAGTGGAAATGCACTTGGGTTTGAAACGATCTAAAGCATATATACGTTGGTTGAGCGTGACTTGTGTAATAGTGTGTGCCACTTCGTTATCGAGAAACTACTTTAAAGGATTAAGGTTTTCAATCCTGAATTTGTTATCTATGTTTATCAACGGTAGCAATAACATCATTTCCTATCAACGTGACATTGTTTTAAATATGAGTGTGATATTCCATTAATAAAAAACGAATAGTGCATATAGTTAGCCTCAGAAGACTGAATGGCATGGAAGGCTGGGAAGACGACCGAGACGGTAAGGGAGGAGGGGAGGACAGTCGAGGTAACGACGAAGGCCAAGAAGATAATCGTGACGTCGTGGAAGACCCAGAGGCCGGTATGGTAGGATGAATAGTAAGAGCTTTATATATTTGCAAAGGCTGTTTCTAAAATATATTAATTATTAAAGGTGGACACTCCGGTAAAAACTGCAATTTGATCACTCAATATTTAATATTGGTTTAAAAGAGTAAAAAACGTTAACCGGTATAACTCCATCTTCCATATTTAATTTAATTTTTTAATTTCCCTCTTGGACTCGATTAATTGTATATGATTAACCAAAATTTAATCTGGTTGGTTTGGTTACTTTATTTTCTTAGAAAATTTAATTCTTATCATGAACCTAAAAATCAAACCGGTGATTGATTTCCCAATTATTAAACCGAAACTTTTCGGCAACGGTTTAATCCCACCACGTCGGTTGCTGGAAAAGATAGCACCTCCTCCTCCGTCGGCTACGTCGCGGCAACATGCGGATCACATAGCACATGGCTATTAACAATTACGAAACCGGATGAATCAATTAGCTAAATGAACATCACGCCTCCTCCTCCGCCTGCAACTTCTCGGCAATCGGCAGATCACATAGGGATTTGCGATTATACATGGGAAGAGGCGATTGGGTATAAGCTGATAAGAAATCGGTGGAAGAAATCAAATATTTAACTGTTAAGTAGGGTAAAATAGTGTTTAAAAGGAAGTTTACGAAGTTGAAATAAGGCAATCGGAAAAAGTATAAACTCTAAAACAATGTTTTTTGTTTGAAAATGGTGGAAAGGTTACGGATATTTGTAATGAAAAAGAGACAAGATATTAAAAAAGAAAAGAGAAAATTATAATATTAGAATTATTGGAAGGAAAGTTAACGGGGTTACATTGAAAGAATTTAGGGGATCACGTTGCATTTGTTGACATACGTAGGCGCTGAAATAATATTATGTAGAAAAAACAAAACATTCAATTATACTATGTCATGCGATGTTGGTATCCGGTGCATGTTTCCACCGGAGTGCTGAAATATAATAGGTATATAGAGGTTAAATTAGAACCAATAATCTATTGTATTTATGGATTTGCTAAAAAAGATTTTACCTTATTGAATCCGATTAGTGATTACAGTTACAACTTACAGTGAAATGCGTTGTTATAAGTTTAGAAATGCGGAATTAACATATCTTAAATATGAATACTAATATTATATTTATTTCATTTTCATTTTTTTATAATGGTAACCAAAATGGGGTGTGGTGTTATAAAATATTAATTACAATATGGTCCTTAAAAGCTTATTCAAACATAAAAAGTTGGGCTGTTATTATTCATTACCGTGCTTATGAACAGTAAACCATCCCCACCTTCAATTTTTCTTTATTCAACACTTTTATGGCGTATTTGATTGGCAAAATTATTTACTTATTTTTAATTTATTTAGTTGGATTGGAACGATTTAAAGTTAGATTATTTATTTTTATTTATGAATTTTATAACCGGATTGGATATTAAAGCATTAAGGTTAGTGGTTTAGAGTTTGATGATTTAATCGAGATCATACCATTTTTTAAATCAGATCAAATAATTTTAATTATTAAATAAATATTATTAAGCTGGATCATACGCTATTATGATTCAGCCGGATCAAGCATGGGGTTTATAGTATTAATTACTATTCCTTAGATCATTTGTTTTATTCAAAGTTTTCACAATTAGAATGGAGATTGGATCGATGAGGCTAAGGGTTCAGAGTTAATTTAATGGTTCGATCATGATCAAACTTTTTTTTAAATCAGATTGAACCGTTTTAATGATTAAATAAATAATGCATATTATTTGGCCGAACTCAACAAATTTTTATTTGAGTCGGATCAAGCATAAGGTTTCTACTATTCATTACTATTCCTATTCTTAAGAATAGTGCTCATGCCCCACTACACCAATCGCCACCTTTAACCATTCTTCCCTCATTTTTTATCTTTTAAAACTTTAAATGTTTTTCTCATGTGAGATAGTTTAGTTGGCAGAATTATGTGATTGATAATTTAGAAATTTTGAATTTGTATCTAGTTGTACCTCACAATGGACACTCTTATACATTCTCTTTTCTTTAGTGAATCTTTCGCCCCCTGTGCCGCTTCTGGTTCTTCCCCACCAACATGGCCATTACAGGTCAATGGTTGTCCATACCTTGCAGGCAATGAGACGAACATACCAAGATCTCCTTGACTTCTATGTCTTGGAGCTCGTAGATGTTAGTTATTTTTGTGCTTGGTGTTTCCTACAGATATTTGACAGGTGGACATCAAAGAAATGCTAAAGTCATTCTCTCCGGATCCGCCCACTGGTGCAAGCGTTATGGAGGGTAGCGATGTATCAATTCAAAAGCCTTAGCCTCCCTGACTACTTGTCTTCGGTTCCATGTGCAAGTTGTTCAACGATATGCTAATGGGGTTGCCCACTTAGTGGTGCGTGAAAGACTCTTTAATATCTCTAACATTGTGATCTCACAACCTATATCGATTCTTAGATTATATTTGCTTGATTACTATCTTGATATCTCTCGTTGGGAGCAATATATCACAAAAAAAACTTTAAATGTTTTTTTCAATTATGTGTACCAAAAATCGCCTGAAAACTGACAGGTATGGATAATATATGACATGTACTATCTGACACTAAGGGTGAAAATCAGATCGGGCTTTGGGTTTAACCTGATCCGGTTAATCGGGTTATCCAAAACCCGAACTAACCAGGACTGGTGGGTTTGGGTTTGTTAATTATTGAGATTTGGTTTCTAAGCGATTCAGATAAAGCCCAAATAAGTCTGAACTCGACGAAAGCCCGGTTTGACTCGGGCTAATTCTACTTCAATGATTCATATTACTCATTAAGGATGGAAACCGGTGGGGTTTAGCTCGGCTTGGCTCGGTCAAACCGGTCTTTGGGTAACCGAAATCTTGACTAGTAAAATGGGTTAGATTTGAGTTTGCAAAATACAGAGAATCGGCTTTTTAAACGATTTGGGTAAGAGAAAGAATAAACCCGAACCCGAAAAGGCTCATATCAACGCTCTTAAGGGACCAATTTATCTGTACGGATATATTAAGTTTAAAATAGTTGTTAATGTACTATTATAGTATAACTCAATTTTGAAAAACGTAGATATAACTCTTCACTTTTTTTTGTTTGTTCTATTTATTTAATTATGTTCCATCTTTATATCGACAATTTATTATTGTTTCAATCATTCAATGTTTAATAAAAAACAATACATGAGGGTAGTGGTCCTTTGTTAACAATTGATAATACGGGTATCCTCTCCGGACCTCTGGGCTTGGAGGCCGAACACAGCTTAGCTAGCCACTCGATCAGTTTAAATAAACAAACTTATCTTGAAAAAGCTAGCTAGTTCCTGAAAAGAAGCATATGTTCATGCTTTCTGTACCCTGCTTCCCCATCAATTTCACTTGTACCTAATTATCATCACAACTCTTAATTATATATAATTATTATTAACCTCTTTGTGCCAAAAATAAGGAATCCTACTCAGAAGCCAACCAGCTGGCTAAATCGGTCATTTCCATATATGATCCGACGGTCACCGAGTAATATGTAACAAGCCAAATACATAACAACATATATAGGTTGATGAACAAGATTACGTACACATCAATTCATTTTGTCCGCAACAAACATGAACATGATGATGTTTTTTCATCTCTAACACTCAAACAAAGGGGTCTGGTCTATACATTAAAGTTTCAAGGAAGAAATTAGATAGTCTAATACGATGTTTAACTCGTGATTTCTAAAAAAATTGAGTTGAGAATGCCGGGTCGGATGGACCGGTGATCCATCCCTTCCTTTCCTCAAACTCCCTCTACTCGTAGCTTTTCATTGTTTTTGTTTATGAATTATAGCTCAAGTCAACTCCAACTTATTAATTAGCTTCTCCATTTCCAATCCAACCCTCATTTTCTCAATCCTTTTGCTGTAGATTTTATGCCAAATAATTAAAGATTAAATTATATATGTAAAGAAGAAACGTCCTGGAAGAGATGGAAAGATGCATGGCCGGAAATAGAGGTGAGGCCATTTCATTTAGCTTAAAAACTTCGACAAACTATATAATGCTTTTAGGAAACAGAACCAATTGATGATCCTCACTTGGGGCCAGGCCCAATGTAACATGCAGCACAGCAGCATACTAGAGCACTTGTTCATCGGCTGCAACGAGCTGTTGGTGCCTTGGTGTCGAGGGCGGCACTCCGGAACCATCATCGACTAGATTAATCGGCCAATAGGTCGGATACCAAAGTTTGCACCAAAAAAAGTAACTCATTATCGGAGTTTAGTTCGAATTACTGTCCATTATTTGCAGCACCTCTATTTCCGTTGCCTATGGAGCTCATTAAGCTTAAGCATCTTGAGAAATTGTAATGTTTTTCTTTGGTATAAAGGACATGAGTTCGTCTGTAATGCTAAGGTTGCAAAACGAAGTTGGAAACTTGGAAGCAAGTAAAGACGTAGAATAGAAGCCAGATTTCAGTATCACTTTCAACAAATTTTACAGTTCCTCGTGATCGTGAACCGTGTAACCATTGATTGTCTCGGTAAATACTAATAACAAGGTTCCAAAACAATAATAATATCAACCAAATGATGCTAATAACAGTTATCAAAATATCTCCAACGCCTGCTTGCTGCAAAATCAAAACTACGACCCCCTTACTTTTGAGCTTTAAAATCATACAAAAGCAACATTCATTCAGAGACATTTCCAGCCATGATGCTTCGCAACTACATAACCTTGTACCAGGATCCTGGGCATGGCACCTATTGTGAATCCATCTGATGACTCCGATCGAATCTCAGTACGTACTTATATGATGGCCGATGATATCAACTGGGCCTCAGATGGACGCCACATTGTCTTCTGGACACACAGCAACCCCTCCCCTTCCTTGGAGTATATCATCCGTACGTCCCAGTGCAGAGATCTCGCCATGTTCTCAACCTCGGTTATGGTTTCGACATTGTCCCGCACTATCAGCTTCCCTTCTGGCCTCAAGATCCTGTCAATTTCCGCAAATACTCCCACTACATTACACCTGCAAATTATACAACAATTTGGTGATGATCAAGTTAAGAGCAATTTCAGGGGGTTATCAGGTTAAATGGAGGGGAGAGATTGATCCATATTTCCAAACCTCTTTTTGACAATGGAGAGAAGATGGTCTGCATGGAGAAGATCGAACGTTCTTGGGTAGGTGTTGAATGATTGGCACCAGTCATGGTACATACCGAACAGACCACGCTCATATATAATCGGAAGTGTGTCTGGAGAATCGATCGGCACAACGTTCATAACCCACACCGGCAAATCCTTCAGCGCAGCAGCAAACCTAATGTATACGCCATGTAAAAATGCGTTAGAGAAAAACAGTGATTCAAAATGAAGAAGAAAAAAATTGTTTGAAGCTTACCCTCCATACACAGCTCTCATGTCCATGACATTCCTTACAGAAGCCCAGTTGATGCCCATTCCAGAGAGATATGATTGTGAGACAACGTTCTTCCAGTGCTTCAAGTCAGCAGCAAAGTCTTCCTGGCCAGCTTTACCATAAACTCCAACCTGGGATTTCAACCAGTATGGTGCCTTCTCCAACCTCTTTGGCCATTGCTCCGGCCACTTGGATCCACGTACAGATTCGTCTTCAGGCACCTTATGCATGCATGCTTCGAGAGGCACATTCCTAGGCAAAAAGAGAAAAGAAAAAAATACATGATGGATCAACTGCAGGAATATAGCAAAACTGGAAGTACAATTATCTCCAAGCTTCAAGGAGACAACTTTAGAGTTATGAAAGTACCAAGCTGCATTAGGATCATCGGATTCCTTGCACAACGGGGGCTCATTCTTGGATCTCTGATTATAGCATTCATTGGAAGTAGGCTTCTTGTATATTGCAGCACCAACACCATTCAGCCTGTCCTTTTTTATTGCCACTAGATCCCAGCACATAGCCTTTGTCAACTTTGACATTTCTGCAAACGATAATTTCATCAGGAAATGACGTCCTATTAAGGTCAATTTAAGATACTCAAGAAGGTGATCTACCTTGCCAAATTCCGACATCCTCTTCTAGTTTCTGATAAACTGGAGTGGCAGACCAAACAAAGTAGCCACCAGGTCGCAATACACGATTGAGCTCCAAGAGAAGTTTACCACCTGCATGATGTAACTAAGTAAATATCCGATAGACAAAAAGACAGTGAAAATTTAGAACAATTTTCAGAAATAATGCAACTATCACCTTCAATATGCCAGGGAACCCTGCAACGTGCGCAGTGAACCAGATCAAACACATAACCGGGGAAAGGCAGCCTAGTGGTACCCATAACAGCCAATGTGGCAGGAATTCCCCGCTCTAAGGCAAACTGAACCTGAGCTTCATGCTCATCTTTTGGAGCAAATGACATTGCAAGGACATCACGCTCAAAAAGATAACCACCAAAGCTGGCAACCCCGCACCCAACATCCAATATCACACGGCTCCTTTTGCCCCAAGCAATGTCTGCAAGTGACTGCAGTTTTCATGAAAGCCACATTAGTCAATGAACAACTTAGTTCCCAGCAGAAGAAATCAATGAGTTACTTCCTGAAATGTGATGAAAAGAACTTACTTCTTGAATAAAATCGATGTAATGAAGAGCACCATGCTTAAACTGGGTTCCACCACCCGGAAACGTAAGATATTCACCAGTAACTTTGACCCAGTTCTGATGTCCTTTCACCTCAGCGAGCTTGGTATGGGGAACATTGTAATACCAGATCTGTGTCATGCATGCACAGGGTTGAATATACAAGCACACGACGAAAGACAAAGTGAGTTAATCATGAATAAAAAATTAAAAAAGAAATTTATTTTACCTTGTCCCTGCTTTTAGGCCACTTAATAGACTTCTTATATCCTTCAGGCACAGGAACAACACAGGTAGGTGCTTCGTCAGGGCAATGCCTCTCGCGATGTTCATAATGCTTCGTGCTATGCAGCTTTCTGATAGCTTTCCAGTTATCAAGACAAGGAATGTAGTCAGCCCCAGCTGTGGTATTGCATACTTTCCATGCTTGAGCATCCTGTTTAGCATCTGAAGATTCTAGAGAGTTCTTCTCCTTCTGTGACTCTGCAGCTTGAGTCGCCCAAGCCCCGTTCTGTGTATTAGTCTCATTCAGAAGTTCAGACTGCGCACCAGCTGGGAAAACATCCTCTGTGGGCGTCTCCACCTCATCTGACTTAGATTTCTCCCCGGAAGCATCCTCTGTCTCACTATCATTCTTATTCTCACTCGAGGTTTCATCAGTTGTCTTCTCAGCCTCATTGGACTCAGACTTCTCATTAGAACCATCCTCTGATCCGGTCTCCTCACGTTTCTCGGCATTTCCAGTTTCCTTCTCCCCGGAATCTGAATTGGAAGCTGCCTCTCCTGAGCTCTCATCATCCTTTTTCCCATCATCATCCTCGAAACTTTGCTTCGAAGATGTGGTCGGTTCCTCCTGAGACTCGGTCTTCTCGCTTTGATTAGACTCAGACTCAGTTTCGGTCACCTTGGTTTCTTCCTGGACGTCTGACTGGTTATCACTGACAGTATTGTCAGTGTTTCCATCTTCTTTCTCTGTCAACGAATCACCAGAACTATCTTCAAACCCCTTGGAACCAGCTGACTCAACGATGCTTTGTTTACCTTGACTCGTTGCAACATTCGTATCTTGACCACCAGGGACGACGGATGATGACATGAACATCCAAACACCGATCAAACACAAAGCAACAAATGCAGCCACACTGATTGTCGAACAATAGTTGGAGGTCTTCCTGCCATCGACCCGTGAATACTTCCCCATTGCCATAGCTCCTAAAGTATAAGCCTAAGCAAGTAAACTCCTGGAAATGGAAATCAATAAGGAAGTAAGCGCAAAGTCATGATGTAACCATAGCAGGATCCACACAAGAACTTGAAAAAGGGATCTGGTGGCTGTGGATCCAATGACAATTACGTCAAATCTACTTCTCTCCTCTCATTGGATCGATCTCAACAAAATGATGAGGGGTTTAAATAAAGTTAATAATCGAGTGGTATAACGGAAACAGTAAACAATACATACAGAAGGTGTAACAGCAAGAACTCTCTTACTGGGGTAGACTAAAAAACCACTTAGTTGGACTTTTTCGTTCAATCAAAGATCAAATCTAACAGATCCGTTGAAAGAAGAAGGAAGACCTCAAGAATCACATAACAATGAAGTAAATAAGTAATGAGGCGCCCATTTGCACAACAAATGAGAAGATTAAGAAAAGAAAACAGTCATATGAGACTCCTAGAAATAGCAAGCTGAGAAACATAAATCTAGAGCAGGAGTGAAGGGAGCAGGAAACTTACCCTTTTGGTGAGTTAATACGACATCTGAAGACGACTGAGTGAAAAGGAAGGAAGTGGCAAGAAAGGGCAAGTGAAGGAAGTAGATGGTATGAGTTGGGGAGGAGCAAAATGAAGAAGGTTATTAGAGAGCGACCCAGATGGGAAAGGAGGGAGCTTGTTTTATATAGCAAAGGAAAAAGAGAGAAAGGAGGGGATGAATCATGAACAGCTAAGAGTGAGAGTGAAACTCGGGGCCAGCAAGTGGGAAATGGGGAACAATGGCAATGGAGGAGGAACAGTAAGACGGGAGTGTGTGAATGATTATTAATTTTTCCGTTTTAACAAATGATTGGATTAAAGAGGGAAGAGATGGAGCAGTAGGGAGGGGTCGTTTGGTAATTTGCAAGTCACGAATAGTCGCCACCGACGCTGGGAAATTTGACGAGATTCAATCAAGATCTGGGAGGGAAGTCGGTTCCGTGGTGGATGCCGCTGATTTCCCCTCGTTTAGTTTTCTCTAATAATTCAGCTTCAAGCTATAATTATTTTACTTTTCATTTAATAGTGATAATTAATTAGTAAATTTTTTATTATTATAATTAATAATGAATTAAATGACATCGAAATTTTACAACAATAACAGATGATCATCCTTATTCCTTGACACCATTTTGATAACCATGCTATTAGTATTTTCCATTTCATTCCCACAACCAAATGAAATTAGATTATTAGGGTATCAATGGATAAACAGCCTCCTCACTCACTCATTCCCACTGGATTACTGCAGCACAACAAATGATTCCCAGACTCAATCACAGCTACCGCAGGCTAACAGTAATACATGGTGATCAGGTGAAAGAAGATCCATTTAGAACCCTCTTCTGGCACAACCTTTTTGCGGCGATCATTGTGCATTTTGATAATACCATGGGTTCCCATAAAAATGATGAGAATGACCGGCATTAACCTACACCTGCAAGTTCTTCAATGACAAGGGGGGGACCTGCTATAACAGTAATAATATTAATAATGCATCAAACAGTGACTTCAGGGGAAGAAGAAGACGATTTGGTTAGGAAGTTTATAGAGCTTACCCTCCATACAAAGCTCTAATGTCCATGACGTTTCCCACAGGTGCCCCGACTGATTCCAATTCCATTGTATTCCGTATGATCGTGAGACAACATTCATCTAGTGGTTAAATCTGAGATTTCAACAAGATAGATGGCTGCTCTAATCTCTTTCGCCATTTCTCCAGATTGACAGATCCACATTCAGATATGATATATCTCCGACTGCGTGTCTCCAGGGGCAGATTCCTGAATTCAGAGATATTCCAAATCATAATGAAGAACATAAGCAAACAGTAAAGACGTCCTCAGAAGAAAACAAAACTTCATAATCTTTGGGTTAAGTTTATCATACACCATCTGAAGTGTGCTTCTCAGAAGAAAAGAAAACTCCAAATATTCACAACGTCCTTTCGGTACCTGAATCCAAATGATTATATGGCACAGTAGTGAATTGAAAGATGGATAATCTGACAGAAAAAGGTAAAGATAGATTAACTTATTTAAAGCAAACTAAACGCCAAATGCTGTCCTGAGGAATTAGTAGGTTTATATCGAATCAAAATCACAAATAAATATGAAATACCAGAACCCATTTAGTACAATGTAAGGAAGGGGTCTCATATCATTTTCTAAGCTATCAAGAAACTCTTCCAAAGGCCTCAAACTTTAACAAAAAAAGATCACTATATGGATGTCTAATAACTTCAAGAAAAAAACAGGAAGCATGGTTAACTAGTATCTCCAGGAACTAAAGATCATCCCAACGAACATGGAACAGTAGAACAAATTCATACAACCATGGGATGAAGAAAGAACGTACCAGGAGGTATTCAAATTCCAGTGCAAAATGGAAAATTCATCCTCTCCAAATTTTAACATCCCTTCCAGCATTTTATGAACCGAGTGGCAAACAAGAAAAACTGGCCACCAGTAGCAATGCACAGTGAAGCTTTTACCACCTGCCTGATGCAAAAAAAATTAAATTACCACTGAAACTCTGACAGACAAAAGGACAAAGCAATATTCAGACTACTTTCAGATAGATGTAGGCATCACCTTCAGTATGTCAAGGAGTCATAAATTTGACAGCAAGCCAGATATAAGTAAAACTCGCGGAAAGCACCATTTTAGTGCCATTAACGAATTGAACTTGTATTTCATGTCCATCCCGGGAGCATGTGGCGTACCAAGAACACATTTTTCCGTGGAAAAACCACCAAAGCTGGCTAGAACACCCATTATCCAATATATCACGCTTCTCTCTTCTGAAGAAGTGTCAGGAACAGACTGCAGATTTCATTGGAACACACACTGTACTACTACTGGTCCCTGACCCATTGCCAGTGTTAAATATTCCACTTCAGATAAGATGATTGACTAATCATTAGTCATTACAAGAAGCAAAATAGTAATGGGAAACTGTTACAACCGTTAACTTAGATTTGAAAAACCGTCCTCACCTGATGAAAAATTTAATGAATCGTAAGAAATTGAATTGTTCTCCTCACACCTCTTTGTCATTGCCTCATCAGAACCTAGTATTTTTTTAAGTACCGGATGATCCAGCTGGAGTTTAGGCAACAACTCTATCAACAACATCATTGTTGCCCCGTCCACTGAAAAACCCCTAAACATCATATCCTGGATGAGTTCCACTGCATCTAATGCATCTTTATGTCGAAGAAAACCACGGATAAGGACATTATAAGAGCCACGAGTACGGAGGCAACCACTATCCTCCATTTTTCTGAACAACTCATATGCCTCATCTACCAAACCTAGCTCGCAATGCCCACTAATGACAATGTTATATGTAATAGTGTTAGGTTGTAAGTAGTTATTAACACACAACCTGGAGAATATCTCTTTAGCACTATCAGGCTGACCAGCTTTGTATAGACCATCAATCAACGTATTATATGTAACAACACTAGGCCTCAGCCAACTGCATTCCAACACTTCAAATAGAGTCCGTGCTGCATCCAGCTGGCCTTTCTTTAGCAAGTCATCAAGCAAGACATTGTATGTTCTGATATCAGGCACGTAACCTCGATCACACATGTTCTTCAACAGTTCTTGGGCATCTCTAGTTCTTCCTTCCCGACAGAAGCCATCCATGAGAGCAGTATAAGTAACTTTATTTGGAACCAGACCATTTTGAGGCATTTCATCAAACAACTTTTTTGCCTCGTCTAATCTTTCCTTTCCACAATAACCATTTATCATAATGCTATAACAATAAACATCTTGTTTGTGTCCCATGCTTCTAATACTATCGAATAACTTCTTCGCTTCATCTAGTTGGCCTCGCAAACAATATCCTTCTATCAATGAACTGAACGTAACAATATCGGGGTGCACTCCTTTTCGTATCATCATTCCTAATATAGTTCTAGCCTCAGAAACCTTCCCTTCCTTGCAATACGCATCGACCAATGTGTTGCAGGTAACTACAGTGGGTAAAATATTCAACTCCACCATCTCATTCAACAACATTATGGATCTTTCCCACTGCCTTAAATCACATAAACAACGAATTAAGCAATTATAAGTGACAACATCCGGTGAAACTCCTTTACCTTTCATCTTGGATAAGACAACCAAAGCTTCACTCAACAACATATCCCTACAAAGGCTACCCATGATTGTGTTATAAGTAACCACATCAGGGCAGCAGCCTAAATCCTCCATTTTCTTGAGCAACCTAAGACTCTCACTGGTTTCCCCTAGCTTGCACAGCCCATTAACAATCGTATTGTAAGTGAATGAGTTCATTGCATACCCTTCGGCTGCAATCTTATCCAACAGCTTCACAGCTTGAACTACATTACCATCCTTACACAACCCATCAATCAAGGTAGTGAACATAACCACATTGGGTTCAAACCCAACCTTGAAAACTTTCCCCAAAGTAGAAAACCCGTAATCCACACGACCAATTCGACAGAAGCAATTACTCAACATGCTCAGCGTGTAAAGATCATGTTTGATTCCAGCCGATTCCATTCGGTTAAGCAAAGAAACGGCCGTGTCAGGGCGCTTCATTCTCATAACTGAAGATACCAATTGACCAAACGTGACAATAGAAGGCCTAGGATTCACGGACAGAAACTCGTTGAACGTAGCTAATGCATCGTCAATGTTGTTAAAACAAGGATTGGAATGGAGGAAAGAAGAGAGGGATCTTGTCAAGGGAGGAAATTCAATCGTACCAATTCGCCAATGCCGCAGAAGCATGGAAGTCCGCGTGAGGAGATTGATTTGGAGGATCTTCTTCCGGACAATTGAAAGAAAGATGGAAGGAAGGGTGATGGATGATGATGAGCGAGGTGGCATATAGAGTGGAGTGGGCACATAGAGGGGTGGAAGGGTTAAGAAGAGGAGATTAGTGAAGCGGCGAAGGAAGGCGTAGAAGGGGTTTAGGACCGGGGATAGGTTATACCAGTTGCTTAATGTCTGCGGCGGCGGCGGGGGAGGAGCTCTAATGGGCAGCCGAATGCCGACGAGTGACATAGAGCGGTGACGGAGGTGTAGCTTGTTCTTCTTCAGATTTAGGCATTTAGGGGTTTAGGGGAGAGTTAGACACTGATCAACATTAACTATTAGGCATAATCGACTTTACGCACGAGGTGTTGTTGCGACTTGCGAGTTTGCTACCCCATTAACGTGTTGGGTTTTGGTCCACGCGAGCTGTGACAGGTTAACATCTAATTAACACCACCTCTATAAATGAAAAGATCATCCGGTTAGCCTCCCTACGCGTTAGGGTTACCCTCACACACTCTCTCCTTTTCTACTTTTAACTTAGAGTTAATTTCTTCACCCGCATCACCGCAACTTCACAACGTCCAATCACCATCGCAAATCCCCGTCGACAAAGCAACACTACCATCGATTCATGTCGCCTAAAGTCAACTGTCATCGTCCATCTCTCGCCCGTCAATCTCCTCAATCAACAATGAGCCTGAGTCAACCATCCAAGGATTTCGAGGGAGGCTCGGGCTCCCTTCTCCACCGTCTGGCGAATCTGCTGTCCCAACGGCCACGGTGGTCTTTCCACTCCCTTCAGCGCCGCCCGCATCAGAAGAGATGGATGGAGACAACCAGCTAGTCTCGACAACGCCATGGAAGGAGGGATCAGACTTTACAAAAACAATTCAAGTGGGTCACGCAAAAGTGATCCACTCGTCGGCATAAAGATTTAAGGGGGTTGTAGAGGTGACACCTCTGACAACAGCACCCCGACCGTCGATCCCATCGATGCCACCCGATGGTTAATTGTCTTTGCACTTTTTTACTCAAGTTTTGAACTCTGAATCGGAACTTGGTTGTGTTTTGAGTAGTTTTGGTCTAGAAATAACGGTAGTTGTTAAGTTTCGAGTCTAGTTTAGTTCGGTGAAATGAATGCCTTCGGGCGGTCGTTCTGGTGGGGTAGAGTGTAAGGATGCGATGCAATTAGTTGGAATGTGATTAAGTGCATCTTCCGATGTGACTCACTTGCGAGTTGCAACTCCCAGTAGCCAACATATATGCATGCTATAAGATTATAAAGATGCAATGAAAACATGTGTGCCGATTTCGTAAAAAAACATCACATCTTTAATTCAAAGTACAAAATAGAAAAAAGAAGATATTTGTATATAAAGTATAATTGGATTCGAACTCCCTATTTTTTTATTTTCAAAACCACAATTCCATCACTCTTTATGTTTTCAACTCAGTTATTATATGTCAGTTATTATGTTTACATGTTGAGTGAACCCGCAAGCAGTGAATGGATCAAACCGCATGGTTCGGGGTGGTGCGTGTGAATGACGGGATGTGTAGATTGTGTGGAGAGGAGAGTTTCAGATGCAGATAATGATCGAGTTTTAGCTCCTTTACCGATGAAGAGAGATAAAGCCTCAGGACCTAATGGCTTCAATCTTGGGTTTTACCAAAACATTTGGCACATAGTTGGAGGAGAGGTTTCAATGAAATGTAGGGAATGGTTGGAGAATGGAGTCTTACCAGAGTTTTTTCAACAAACGACTATTGTCCCGTCTCGAAGCGAGATCGACCACAAGCAATTAAAGATCGGAGATCGATATCTTTATGCAATATCTTGTATCGGCTAGTGGCAAAGGTCCTAACTAATAGACTTTGCAGTTTTTTACCAGGAGTGGTGTTAGAGGAACAGTTTGCCTTTGTTCATTGCCGATCAATTCTAGATAATATTTTAATTGCCTTTGAGACTTTGCATGGCATGAAATTGAGGTATCAGACGAAGCATGGTGAAGTTGAAATCAAAATTGATATCTCGAAGGCTTACGATCGAGTTAGCTTGAGATATTTCGAAGAGATGATGAGAAAGTTGGGGTTTGTTGAACGATGGTAGAGTTAATGATGACGTGTGCTCGCTCTGTCCAGTATCATGTGGCGGTAAATGAAGAGATGGTTGGACCGATCATCCCTGGACGAGGGTTGAGTTAGGGATTCCCTTTATCTCCGTTCCTCTTCGTGTTATGTACCGAAGGCTTGTCAGCTTTGATGAGATGGGAAAAAGGTATGGGTCGTATACATGGTAATCGGGAGTGTAAAAGGGCACCAATAGTGACACACCTGTTATTTGCAGATGGCGGTTTCTTTTTTTGCAAAGTAGAGATCGCGGAGGCAAGGCGCATGAAGAAAATTTTTGTAATGTATGAGGAGGTTTCTAGATAATCGATAAACTACTCAAAATCGAGAGTCTTTTTAGTGCGAATATGCACACGATGCTTCGAGAAGGGGTGCGACACATTTTGAAGATTCATGAGCCGTTGGATACAGGGAGATATTTGAGGATGCCATCCTTAGTAGGCCGGAATAAAAAGGCGGTTTTTGAATACTTAAAGGCGCGAGTTTGGAAGCGGATGCAAGGATGGCATGGGAAACCAATATCTAAAGGTGGTAAAGAAATCCTTATTAAAGCAGTTGTGCAATCTTTGCCGGTGTATTGTATGAATGTCTTCTTGTTACCTGCCACTTAGTGGGAAGAGATTGAGAAGATGATGAATATTTTCTAGTGGGGAACGAAGGGTAACGGGGAAGGTGCATAGCGTGGAAGAGACGAGAGAGGTTGTGTGTTCGTAAGGAGTTTGGAGGTATGGGGTTTAATGACCTATATGGATTTAATCTGGCGATGCTTGGTAAACAAGGCTGGAAGCTGTTCACAAATCCTACATCTCTCGTGGAAAGAATTCTCATTGATAAACAAGGCTGGAAGCTTTTCACAAATCTTACGTCTCTCGTGAAAAGAATTCTCAAAGCTAAATACTATCCCGATGGGGATTTTTTATCAGCCAATATTGGCTCAAACCCAAGTCTTACTTAGCGTAGAATTGTGGAAGCAAGAGTGGCCATGTTACAGGATTATCGTTGGAAGGTGGGGAACGGTGTGCATATTAGAATTTGGGAAGGCCTGTGGGTGCGTCAAGATGGTGATATGAAGGTGGAATCTAATTCGCTTATTGATGATTGAGATCTATGAGTGACTGCTTTCATTTTACCGAACGGTGAGGAGTGGGATGAAGGTAGAGTTCGTAGCTTGTTTCATCATAGGGACGCCGAGGAGATATTGGAAATGCCGTTGATGGGAGGAACATAGGATCGGTTGGTGTGGCATTACGGCAAGTACGGTGAGTATAGTGTTCGCTCCGCCTATAAACTGCTCCTTGATCGATGCGTTAGCATGGACGAGCTACAGGTTGGTGGGAACTGGAAAGCGTTATGGAATCTAAAACTTCCACCTAAACTAAAACATTTCGCATGGCGTGCAGTTAGGGAAGTGATACCAACTCGAGATAATATGCAGCGCCGACATGTTGATGTTCCTTAGGAATGTGGTACATCCTCCTTACGTATTGAAAATGCATGGAAATTATTCCTTGAGTGTGAATTTGCATGGGAATGTTGGGAAGTGGCAGGTGTTGCAAATTTTATCAGGGGGCTACGTGATAGATGTGAGGGTTTTGTGGAATGGGTTGGCCTGGTGATTGTGGAGTTAAATGAAAAACAATGTCATACGATCATTGCTGTGTTATGGGCTTTGTGGAGAGAAACGTAATAATCGAGTATGGAAGGGTGCGACGCAAATTACGGATCGGGTGGTGAGTGGGGCGATAGAGGAAGTGCATGCATGGGAGTTGGCTCAGCAAAGAAACGGTGGGGTGGGTCAGGTGAGTCGGAATGTTGAGTGTCGTAGATGGCACCCACCACCCAACCTTAATCTCAAGTATAATGTTGATGTTGCAAATTTCCCTGTGGAAGGCAAGATGGGAGTCGGTTTATGCCTACTGGATGAGATGTTGACACGACATGGTGGAAATAGTAGTAAAGAAAGCGAAGCTTTCGCTTTGCTAGAGGGCTTAACGTCGTGTATCAATCTCGACCTCGAGCGAGTTGCGTTTGATTTGGATGTGCATGTGGTGATGAAGGCGGTCCATGCAATCACGATGGTGGACAGGTTGGAGTTTGGCGATATTATTGGGAGATGCCAGCCGTTTTTTGTTTCAAAACTGAATTATACGGTTCAGTTTGTGTTAAGAAAGTGTAACAAAATTGCTCATGCGTTAGCAAATCAATTAAAGTTATTTCAATATCCTACTGTGGGGGAGACGTCTCCGTTATTTCTTTCAGAGTTCTTGAACGATGTTTGTCACATTTGCTTTAAGTAATAAATAAGTAGATCTTTACTTCAAAAAGATATCAAACTCAAGCATATCAGGCCGGAAAACAAATACAGGTTATTTGAATTTAACGAATTTGAATCGGGTAAACACGGGATTACGAATATCCGCTATGAGCATAATTTGGATAGTAGGTACAAATGCAATTTTGGATTTTGGCTTACAATTGGATATACAGATATCCCCTATCCGCATCGTTTTACCTGAATATTAACGGAAATAACTGTAATCAAGAATTTGTGCAACCTTCCGTAGATTATGATTTGTTTGCAGATATCTGCTATCCGCATCAATTTTTTTATGGAGAATATTTATTGTACTATGATTTTTTTATTGTGAGAATTATTATTTTGGCATTTGAAATTTGTAAGTCCAAAATTTGTGAAATATCCAGTAGACTACATTTTCTGGTCGATATTCTACAGCAATTGTTGCTCCAATTTTCTTTTCCGTGTTCCTTGAGTTGTAGTGTTTTTTCACATGACATATATGCACTATTTCTTAAATGTAATGTGAATGTTTTGAATCTCGATACAAATTGATAGTCTAGACATTCGGTTATAAAAAACGGTCGCTATTTAAAAAATCGGTAAAAAAACGGTGTAGGTTAACCGCTCTTTATATTCAAAGCGCATAAGGTTTAGGTTATTCAGTTTGATTGGTTACGAATAACCGCTATCCGATCCGGTTCCCTACCCCAATATCAGCAAACGAATTAGGCAAGCTGGAGCTTCTATTCCACCAGTTAGCAGCAACGGCGAATTAAGCACGTTTAGCAACATGTGGACGCTTAACCCTCACCGCTGAACGACGAACCCCCCCAGTCCCCCACCCCACTTCTGTTCACCACATACTTCCTTCAAACTCAAATCAACCACTGAATCCTGATTTTCCAAAGCTTTTGTGGACAAGGAAAGCAGAAGAAGCAAGAACAATGGTTGAAAATCTTCTTCTTGTTATTATTACGACAAGGAGTCAGAAATGAAGGCGACGAGGAAAAAGCTTGGTTTGCCAGTCCCAACTCCTCCCATGGCATGCCATTCTGCTTTCCTAGCTCCTCCTTCCCCTTCTTCATTCTTCTTCACTACTCACAACATTAACGCTCCCAACTCCTTCAGATTACGTAAATTGAGGCTCTTCCCTCTCGCCTTCGCCTCCATTAATGCTGCCGATACCACCACTTCTTCCTTCAACGGCCTTGTACCCGAGGTATATATCTCCTGTGCTTCCTTCCCGTGTGTTTGTAGGGATGCAATTTGTGCTAGGGTTCTTCTGATACTCAATTCTATCCAATTGGGGATGCTATTTGTGGTAGGGTTTCTTCTGATATTCCATTCTATCTAATTATTTGAACTGATGGATTTGGGTGGTGTGATCAGGCAGTCAAAATTCTGATTCCTACGGCAACATTCAATGCTTCAAAGCTCAAAGTTGTGGAAACGGAGAATGACTACTCGGGAATCATCCCTAGAACTTACATTCTGTCTCACTGTGACTTCACCGCAAACTTAACCTTGACTATTTCCAGTGTCATCAACGTGGATCAGGTAAATTGAATCCCAAACCCTAAGGTGAATGTCAATCTTAACATAACAATCTCCTAATCTGTTTTCCTTTCTCGAGTGCAGCTAAATGGGTGGTATAGCAAGGATGATGTGGTTGCTGAGTGGAAGAAACTTGAAGGGGATTTGTGTCTGCACATCCATTGCTATGTCAGTGGTCCTAATCTAAAGCTGGATCTTGCTGCTGAGCTTAGATATCACATATTCTCCAAAGAGATGCCTTTGGTATGCCAGTGACTTTCATGCATTCTTAGCGAAAGATGCAACCTTTTGTAGTTTCGAAACATCTTATTGCTACTGCTAGCACAATTGTGCTGTGTTGAATTTTGAGCTAGAACATTTTTGCTTATTTGGGGGGTATATCAGGTACTCCAAGCTGTGCTACACGGTGATGCAGAGCTTTTCGAGGCGAATCCGGAGCTGAAAGATGCTCAAGTTCGGGTTTACTTCCATTCTAGCTCCCCAAAGTACAATCGAATTGAATGTTGGGGACCCCTTAAGGATGCTGCTCAGGTTGGGTGACATCTGCAATTGCTGTTATTTGTCTATATGAGAAGGGGTACATGGTGAGATGTCTTTTTAACTGTTGTTTTTGTGTTGAAAACTTGGTAATCAGGGAAGACGGGCAGTACAATACAGAAACCTTTTACCCGAAAATAAAAGCGGAGGAGGAACTAGGAAACGGGTGCGGCCAAGGTCCATCTTTCAGAATTTGTTTGCATTCTTTCTCTGAGCTGCATATCACCAGAAAGCAACTCGGGGATGCGAAAGAAGAGGCTGAACTTTCATTGCCAGAATTTGGAGTGTTGGAGTCTAATAAATCCGAGATGACACTGTGAACTCACTCTCGATGACTGGAAACAAGGACCGTCCCCTGCATCAGCTAGGAGCTTCTGGAGGATCAAATGATTAGTCTGGTTGTAACTAAAAATGTTCATTTTCTCTAACTCTCCCACAATTGTTGTGAATGTGACGGAAACCAAATTGTGGGAATTTGTTTGTACGCTGGAAATTCGACACATTCAGACTTGTTTGTTTCAAACATTCAACTTGAAATTCCACATCTTTACTAACAACCAAGTGAAACAGAATCCCGTAGTAGGATGAAAACAGGAGTTAGAACTGCAGAACGGGGCGTACACATCCTTATGCTGCCACTGAATGAGCCAACTCTCTTGAATCTTGCTAGAAACCGGCATCAGGAATGTGAACCAGAAGCTCCTCCCCGTTGGAATTACACGAGTCTCACATCGATAAATGGGTGCAGATTTTTCTGGATGAAAAGTTTCCACCCACATCCGTCAATTTCAATTTGAGTATGTGATGACAGGATTGGGATGTTGCCACAATCGACTATCTGAAGTTCTGAAGGGCTGAAAAATAAAGGGTTTTATTATTTTTATTTGTGTGGCTAGAGAGACGGTGTAGAATGGCAGGTCAAACACATCGCAGGCCAGTTTCTGGTAACGCGCTTACGAGTTGGAAATTGGATTACGGATAGTTGAGTCGCATTTCTCCTTCATCATTCAACAAAATTACTTGGGTGCTGACTGATGAATCGTCCGCCCCTGGCGGACACTTTGATTCAACGGCCATCATTGAATCCGGTCGAATTTAATAATCGGATGTTTGCAATTTGTTTTTTTTATTCATTTTTTTCCCTATACTATATTTTTTCAATTCGAGTTGATTTTGAATTGAGTTTTAAGTTATCATTTTATGTTTTTGGGTTTTGAATATTTTATTTAGATAAATAAAGTAGATGAAATTGATTCACTAGTTTAAAAAAACAATCCAAACACTTAAAACCCACTTTTCTTCATAATAATTAAATAATATTAAAAAATTACTTACAGAAATAAATAAATTTAAACACATTTTAGCTTACTCATAATTGATTATAGATAGGAACGAAATAGATACTATTAGACATACAATCATGTTCTAAACGAGCTAAATAATCAGTAAATTGCTTACCTTTCCAATAAGCATGTTCAATTTTAACCATTCACTCCAAATATATCATCTCGCAAAGAATTGACAAACTTAAAACAATGAGGTCATGATCTCACCGTCTCTTAGGAGAAATTTGGTTGCACTGCAGCAATCGAAGTACACAATTGTTCATGTTTAACCGAATTTGCGTCAAATCGGTCTAAATAGAGTAGCTCAATTATAATTTATACAACTTAAACATATTGAATTTGGAATCGCATAGTTTTTACTTGTATTTCGTTCTCTTCTTTAATTCCATAGAAAAAAGAAAAAAATTGGCGTCACATCTTAATAGCTAAGTCTTAGGTGTTCCTTCATTGTAGTAATCTTTCTGTGCTCATCGAGAGCCAGAGATGTTTCCAAACAAACAATGTGAGTACATACATAATAAAGAACACATTCCTCTCAGTCAAAAAATAATTCTCTTTCGACGAATTTTCATATATCCATTGACGTCAACCAAACCAAACATCACTCTCCCTTCAAGTTCTATTCAAATTCTCGAATCCGTTTGTGACTTTCTTCTTTTCCTCCTCTTCCCTTTTAATCTTCCGGTTTTCGACTCCCAGTCGGCGGTAGATCCTCTCCCAAGCAATTAACACTTTCGGTACGCCTCCCTCCCTCCCGTCTCTGTTTCTCTTTGTTTCCATCGCATCTTTCTTGTTCAATTTCGTTTCTATTCGTTGTTTTCAGGAATTGGGTTTTTGGTTATTTCTCTCGTTGCCCACGAGAACTGTCGGTGGGTTCTGCCTGCCTTTGGTGGGTTTTGCGATCCAGTTGGTTTCAGTGATCGCTTCTTTTGAGGTTTTGATTATTGTGCACTGATCGTTTGTTGAACTCTGGTTTACTTTCAGGTTATTTGGAGGATAAAGTTTCTGGCTTTTGATTGAACACACTTGGTGGTGGTCGTTATGGCTAATAATAATGCGGCAGCTTGTGCCGAGAGGGCCACTAGTGATATGCTTATCGGTCCTGATTGGGCTATCAACATTGAGCTATGCGATATCATTAACATGGATCCTAGGTACTTTGATACTTGCTTAGTTAGTCCTGATTGTACTTTGGGTACTTTGATACTTGATTAGATTGAATGCTAAATTGTGTAAATGCACCTGGCGTACATCTATTATTAGGTCTGTTGGGAGTTTTTTTACCATTTCAGTGCATAACTGTTTTAAAGAACTAGTATTTTTAGTTTGAAGTACATATATTTCCATTTGCTTGCAGGCAAGCAAAAGATGCTTTGAAAGTACTGAAAAAGAGGCTGGGCCACAAGAATCATGAAATACAGCTACTAGCTCTTGTCGTGAGTATCCATTCTACCTCCCAGGATATACTTGTATTGACTAATAACGTTTTTATTTTTAGATAAAGCATGAATGTTTGTGATGCTGTGAATGTCTAGTATCTGTAATCAGTACTTGCATTGGGCCTAGTAATTCTAGTGCTGGCGATGATGGAAATCGTTCTTGTGTTTGATTCAGGCACTGGAGGCCCTTAGCAAAAATTGTGGTGAGAATGTGTTTCAGCAGATTGTCGAGCGAGATATCTTGCACGATATGGTTAAAATTGTGAAGAAGAAGGTGTGACTTCCACTCTTACTGTTACGTAGATGCTCCATTGCCTTTTTCTTTCATGTTGCAAGTATAATAGAAATGGATTTGTTGTGATTCCACAGCCAGACTTGAGTGTAAGAGAAAAGATACTTACCCTGATAGACACATGGCAAGAAGCTTTTCGGGGGGCAAGGGGGAGGTACCCTCAGTACTATGCTGCTTACAATGAGCTGAGGGTAATTATTACATTGCATTTTTTTCCCTTTTTTTCATTACAAGAATGTCTGATATGGTTGTTAAAAACACTTCTTGTTAACATGATACTTTAATAAGTGGTGCTCTGAATCACCATACATATTGATTATGCTAAGTTCTCGATATGATTCCTACTTATCCATGTCGTTATTGTCAGGCTGCTGGTATTGAATTTCCACCAAGGATAGAAAACAGTGTGCCGCTATTCACCCCTCCCCAGACACAGCCAATAGCTCACACATCTGCAACATATGAAGATGCTGCCATTCAGGAGTCGCTCCAGGCTGATACTTCTGGCCTGAGGTACTAGTTGTATCTTCATCTAGTTAATTTGCATTTGGTATTTGAAAGTTGTGAATTTGAAATTACTACTTTAAAAGGGAATTTGAAATACAACTAAAAATGTAAGGGTGCATGCAAAATCCAAATGTATCAAGCTACTTTCTACCAAAAGAGGAAATTTGGAATTTTAAACACCAAATACAAATCAACCTATCCAAACACACCCTTAGTTTTTTTTTATGTTCTCTATTGAGTTTAGCGTAAAAGTGGCATTCCATTAGCACTTGCACGACTTTTTGTCAATGTTGTATGAAATAACTTAATTCAAACTGAAACTGTCTGTTTGAATGCTCTGCCACATGAACATTTGGCCTCTCTGAATTCCATTTCAAATACAATTTATCTAGCATTCTGATTATGATTTCCTTCATAAAACTTTTGGTTTCAGCTTACCAGAGATTGAGAACGCGCGAGGTGTAGCTGAAGTATTGATGGAAATGCTTGGTGCCTTGGATCCTAAGAATCGTGAGGTAAGAATGAAGATGCATGATGCCTTGGAAATAGAAAATTGGAGACCCTATTTCTTACTTATCAAGGAAACTGGAATTTTAACTCGACTTGCTTCTGGTTTTCTTCTCGAAATTTTGTTGATCACCATTTTGATTCCTCTTTATGCTACTTATTTCACCTTTGTGACGAACCCGGTACGTTGCGTTGAGAAATATTGGATTATTTAACTGCTGAATATATTGCAGGGTGTGAAGCAAGAACTGATAGTTGACCTAGTAGACCAGTGCCGCTCCTATCTACAGAGAGTAATTCTTCTTGTGAACAACACAACGTAAGAAGCAGATCCTCATTTCTTACGCTGCCTTCTTATGTTCTACATTTTAGTATGCTGACAGTGGTAGTGGCAAAATTGTCTTTTCAGGGATGAAGAACTTTTAGCACAGGGACTGACACTGAATGATAGCTTGCAGCGCGCCATCCGCGTTCATGATGATATTGCCAGCGGAACTGCTGCTCAAGTAGGGACACAAAGTGAAAGTGAACCTTCACTGGTACCACTTGTTAATGTTAACCAAGAGGATGACGACTCTGACGATGACTTCTCCCAGTTGGCTCATAGGTACACTCGAATGTCTGAACTTTTTTTATATATATCTATGGTCCATTTGACGATATAGCTCTTAAAGACCATCTACAATGGTAAGTGCGAGAGTACCAAATCAAAGAGGAGCTATATTTAGTTTTTTAGACCCTCAAAAACACTTTTTGCTCCAATGGTGCTAGAGCTAAATTTGGTTCGGACTATTTACATTTTTGTTATCTTCTCTAACTATATTTGGCCATTTACATCAAAATTGATGTTGTTATATTTGTCTTTGAACGATAGGAAATTTGATATAATAATTATTCAAATTGGAATTAAAATAAAAAAGTTACGACGAAAATGAAAATGATGGGGGAAATGAAAAAGAGTCACAGATCTCCATAAACCCTCGTTGCGAATACAGGTCGTTAGGTCGGTGAGCCAAGTTTGGCATTTTGGTTAAGCCAAATTTAGAATTTTAGCACTCTGACACTTTGATTATCACCATTGAAGGGGCATTGGTGCTAAATTTTAGCCTTTTGGCACTTTAATCCTCCCCATCGGATATGGTCTAACAAGCCTTCTCAATTGGCTTTCGTTACAGATCTTCACAAGGACAAGGCTGTAAACCAACCAGCGTCAGAACGCCAACAAACGTCGTCACACCATTCCTTCCTCCTCCGCCTTCTTCGAAGAAGCCAGTGGTCTCTGATACAGCTTCGGTTGACTACCTCAGCGGTGACTATTACAAATCCGAACCGGTTCCTTTCTCGGTTCCTGCGCAGTCCAACTCACAACCTTCCCCTCCTGAATATTCGCCTACATCGTCTCCTCCTCGCCCTCAACCTCCCATGTTCGATGGAAAGCCCGTGTTCGACGAACCACTTCCACCGAGCAGGTTTTCCGATCAGATGCCTCCGGCTCCTTGGGAAACGCCCTCAGTTGTGGACCTTCCTCCGCCGCCTTCTAAGCATAATCAGAGACAGCAATTCTTTGATCAGGCTAGTGTTCCTCATGGTGGAAGTAGCAGTTCTGGCTCCTCGTATGATGGCTTAGTTGGACAAACTCAGAACATGTCTATTGGTTCGTCCACCCTGAAAAAGGACGCGAAACCGGAGGATGTCCTGTTTAAGGATCTTGTGGATTTCGCGAAAGCCAAGTCAACCAAACCTCCCGGCAGCAGACCGTTGTGAGAAAGCTGAGATGAGGTATGGCTCGATGGTTGATCTTGTGTGTTGCTAGTCGTGTTTGCTAGTGAATGTCTGGTCTCAGGTTTTGGTTTTCATGTATGCCTGTCAGATTATTTGCATTCTTTTCTATAATGAAATTGCCGTTTTCTGGAATCATAACTGAAAAGAAAAATAAAGGAGAATATAGATAGGAGAATATAACACTCGGTATCCATTATGTTAACTACCCTCAACACTAAAATTTTATATCTGCGACCAACTTTAAATTAAACACTACATCATAAACTGAACACTCCAAATTGTTTTCTAAACTCTAGTTTACGTTGTACGTTTCAAAAATTAAATTCTAAGCGCAAAATATTGAAAGAATGTGATTGGAATACCGAAACCATATATATAAAAATAAGGTGTTGGCAGAATTTGGGGTTACCAAGGCACCAAGATTATAACAATAAGATGTTGGATTTTAAGTCCAAACGAAATCTAATCATAAATGATATTGTTTCGACAACGTCAACTTAATGATCTTCGAAGAAAATCCCCTTTTAATTTTAAATTTACTGTCGAAATTCGAATGATGCCTCTCGTCGAGCTATTTTCAAAGACGCCTTCTCACTATGCTCTCACATTCCCCCTAATTTTAGTTTTCTTTTCTTCATCCTCATTGTAATAGAGCTATCAATGGTGCGACTGAAATTTTATTTTGTCACCTCCTCCTTTGAGACTTTTCTGATTTCATGTTGGCAACACGAAGCAGGTACTGTCCAACTCTTTCAGCACCCTACTTGATGAGTGGCAGGCTGTAATGGCGAAGTCAGAAATTTAGTCAAACGTGTCTTTTTTCGTATCATTAAAAAGTTGTCTATATCATCTAAAAGTCAACTGTAAACGAACTCAAACATTGTATACGTAATTTTTTTGAGAATTCTTGACGATTTAGATGTCAAATGTTATTATGATTAATAGTAAGGTATGTGATTTAAATCCCCAATTGCACTTGCTATTGGAAATATTTGAGATGGAACTGGTAAGTTTAGATAAAAGTGTATTTCTATACATGTTAGAAATGAATCCTAGCAGATATGGTAAGCAAAGTACAAACTATAACTGATGTTTTTGGTTCAAGTCTCCTCTCCAATCCATCCATACAATATTTTTACCCCAAGCCAAGGGTTGCCTTGTACCCCCAACCCTTAACGTGGCTCCGCCATTGGGCGGCGGTGCTTTCATCTCGGAGATTCTCGTCCACTCGACGGCTTGTGTCCTCAACTCCAGAGGTAGGTTGTGTGGCGATATGCAAACGGGGCTACCCACTTTATGGCTCGGCGAGCTATTTCATATCAGGTTGTGTGGAGACCGATCTCATAACATGAGTCCATCTCTTCCATCGAAAACTATTATAGTGGATATAGATGATCCCAAAACTATATATTTTGAAAAGGTAACCCTCTCTAGCACAAAATATCCATATATGCCGGATATCTAATTGAAAAAGAATACCCACAAATGTTTCTCATGATCACTTATCGTTTTGCTGGTAATGTCAGAGACTAATTGGACATGCATTTCAATGGAAGATCGGGTGTTCACATGCACCAAGATACTACATTTGTAGCCACCGTACGTACTCTATAACGTAAAGATCATACTATCTATGCAGCTATAGCTAGTTTCGATCTGCATTTGTACCAGAGACGTACTGTACTGTAGGATTAGAACAAAGTACAAAGTGACAAAAAAGGTTTAAGGTCGACGGACGGTAGAAGACAAGGATGATGATGATGATGGATAGAACACACAGAGGATCCCACCACTGCCGCTGCCGTATTCTCTTCCTTCCGTCTAGAAACAACAAACCTTGACTTTTCATTCTCCAGAAACCCTGAATTCCGCTCCCTCCGTTAAAAACCCTTTCCTTTCATGACAACTTTTCACATTAGTTAATTGAGTTGCCATCCATCCCTCCCTCAGTTCGTCATCATCATTCCTTCCCTTCGGTTTTATTCCAACCACCAAGCTCCGCTCCTTAATTAGCTCAGCTAGCTGAAACCCAATCCCACACTCTAAATTAAACCCAAACCCCACAATTTCCTCCCAAATCCTCCACCCCACACTTCAATTTTGCTATCTTTCTCATGAATCCTGCCGACAGACGGATGTACACGGCGGCGCCGGACTTCTTCACTTATCCTTACGGAGAAGAAGCTTGTCTGGTTGACGACGCCGCGGCCGATGATTACTCCTCCGGAGCTTCTACACCTCCTCTGTGGTGGCCCGCCAGCCCCCCTCCTCCTCCTCAGAACAATTACCGGAGCCTCTCGCCGGCGTCCATAGCTCAGGCGATCGCCAGAGGACAGAAGGAACTGATGGAGATGGTGAGCAGGATGCCCGAGGGCTGTTACGAGCTTTCCCTCAAGGATCTCGTGGAGCACCACCACGGAATTGAACCTCCTCTCTCCACCACAGAAAGCAAACTGATCGACGGCAGAGGCGGAGGTAAGGTTCGTTGGGCGATGACTAATAATCCGGTGGCTACCGGAGCTAGAATTAGTAGAAGTGGGAGCCTAGACCACGGTGGGTTCCTCCTGAAAATGGGTCTTCCTGTCTCTTCCCTGAGATCGAGGAATAATAGCAAGAATACGACGATCAAGGCGGAGAAGAAAACAACCGGAAGGGTTGCTCCGACGGGGAAAGCAGGGGCGGCGGCGGAGAAAGAGTGGTGGAAAGACGAGAAGGGGAGTAGTGCGGGGTTTAGCAGCAATAGCGGGAGTGGAGATTCAAAGAGTAGCAGCCATAGCCGTAGCAGCAGCAGTAGAAGCAGTAGCAGAAATAGCAACAGCACCAGGTAATTATAACCTTCAAATTCTAATTTTCCTTTGATTTGATAGTCTGTCTATCCTTTCAAATCACTTTTTATTTTTTGAAAAATATTCAAATCACTTGTAAGCTGTTGTTTGTTTTTACTACTTTTAGCAACATCTTTTGAATTGAATGAATGTCACCAACAAACTAACTGATCACAAATTACATTGAGGACGAAACAGAGCATGAAAGAAAACAGGGGATTTTGCCGTATTACATAATAAAGTGAAATTCTTCCAATCTGGAGGATGAACTTAGTCACAGTAATGGAATTTGGTATTGATAATGCAGGGGGAGGAGTGGGGGATGCTGCCTTTTCTTCTGGTCCACCAAAGCCAAAGTTGCAGAGTGAAATTCAATGAATTTCGATGTTTGTTCATCATAGATGTCTGTCTTGTAAATTGGTTTCCTCATGTTTTGTAATTCTGAGTTTTGACAATGGACATTTGTACAATCAGGTAAGTTAGGGTAAAGTTGAAATGGTATTTGGTTACATCACTTTTAGATTACCAAAACAGCAAGGAAAAGTGACTGTAGTGATTAAAAAGAAGACTTAATTAGCTTGGTTGGAAGTTAGTTTGGAGAGCAAGACAATAAGTTAGGTTGAACTGTAATAGTCTGGTGTGATGCTGGCTTACTTGTTCATCACTCACACTTGTTTTTAATAATCTATTCTGCGTCATGGCTAAGTAACCATACGTGTGGTTTCTTGGAGGCTAATTTTCCACCAGAGTGAAGGCTCATTCTCAGTTGCAACTTGCAACCACAAATAACAGATCTAGGATGTGAGGGTTTAGGGTTGTTTGAATTTGTATTAACTAAGTAAATCAATCCATTGTGAGAGTGAAAATCTTAACCAAACCAACCAATTTTTGTTATGGTAAACTGAAATCTCATTAATTATTGCTCTAACGAGCGGCAACTCGTGCCAAGTACATCATCAAGCGAGATTGGAGGTGCATTCCCCACATGCGGGGATGTATGGAAAATAGATTGTCGTGCTAACATGTGAGCAACAGGATTCCTCTCTCTCCTAACAAAAACAAAAAGAAAAGCATCCAACATTTCGAATTAATGAACGACACGTGCGAGCCATATCACCAAAACTCGGTATCATCATGAGCCGTATCTTGTAGTGCTTGCTCTAGCAGTTGCGAATCCCCCCTCGAAAATCACATTAATTACTATGTCCCCCGTCCATTATCCATCGAATGGCTTTGAGAAGGGCCATGGCCTCCCCCACCTTTACCGGTAGCAAACCCGGCGAAGTGAGCATGCAATACTGTAGTAAATTCCCAGAATGATCTCACAAACAGATGCCGAACCTCGTGCGTCGTTGTGCTGCAAACAACGCCACATCCACATTCTAAAATTACAAGTGGTGAATGCCACTTACCGGAGTAGGCACCCATTGAGGTGCACATCATGCGATCATATGCAATTCAGTTGGCCGACTGCAGAATAACGAACAACAACTAGATATAATCAACGAAATCGCTTAGTAGAAACAACAATTTCTTAGCACCAATAGTTGTTGTGATCTACAAAATGGGCTGAACTTAGAGGCCTGGCCCAAATCCGTGTAGAAAAGCTCCCGAGACAACAAAAAAATGCAAGTCCTCTCTGGCTTATGTTGATTGAACGGTAGCGGCTGAGCGGAGCCGCAGAAGAAATGAGGCCACTAATTCAATTTGTTCACTTCTGATACTCCCCCAAACTCCCCTTCTCTCTTTCCATGGCTTTCACAGCTGCTCCATGTCCGGCACCATTCAGAGCCAGAAACAGTGGCGGCCTCCATACTCATAGACCAATCTCCGGAACCACAACGACAGCGAAAAGATGGACTCGAACAACTCGCGGAAACAGCTATACTCGTGTTGTAGCAACTGCAGCTAAAGAGCCACAGGGACGGCAAAGGGCACCACCAGGAGTTGACACCAGAATTCACTGGGACAACGAAGATGAAGGCTGGGTTGGAGGTACGTCATCCACTTCTTCCGACGACAAGGACATCCCACTCGGTGAATCCTTTGCTGATTTGCTCAAGGATGCTTCTGATTCTCATTACCAGTAAGTCTACCGCCTTCAAAAGCAAACAACTTACCAATTTCATGTCATCATAATTATCAGCAGACAAATGAAAACAACTCTGCAGGTTCCTGGGTGTACAGCCGGAAGCAGACTTGGAAGAGATTAAAGCAGCATTCCGGAGGCTGTCCAAGGAGTACCATCCGGACACAACATCGCTCCCTCTTAAAACCGCTCTCGAAAAGTTTATGAGGTTGAGACAAATCTATGCTGTCCTGACCGATGTGGAGAAACGCAAATTCTACGACTGGACACTTGCTCAGGAGGCCGCTAGCCGGCAAGCAGAGAAGATGAGAATCAAACTGGAGGACCCCAGGGACCAGGATTTCGCTAACTATGTGCCAGTTCCTGACACGGTTGATCGTCTCGGCGGGAAAAACCTGGAACTTAGTGAACAAGCCATGTCTGCTCTTACCTTTGATGCTATAGTCATCTGTTTCGCTATCTGCTGCATAATTTACGTGGTGGTGTTCAAGGAGCCATATTACTAGCTGTCTGTGGGCTCTTCTTAGTATCTGAAATGCAAATCAATTGCATATAATGTAATGTAGCACACTGATACATAATATACAGATTTCTTACCAAAACCACAAGAAGAATTGGGATATTTAGTCTCTGATCAACCACAAAAAGAATCTGATTTCCTATTCAGCAGTTTTGCTGAAACTGTACCAGAGTCATCAGATAAGTACCAGTTATGACTTATGAACTGATGATAGACAATAATAGAAAGGTCTATGATGATAGAGCGTTACTGCTGTTAATAATCATTCAGTAAAAACCAAAGATGTCACCATTAAGATAACCAAAACCTCCCAGTTCTTTCAGCATCCAAAACAAGCTCTGAGATTTCAAATTCGGACTCACCTTCTCCTCATCAGCGGAAGTAAACAGTAGTGTCCCTGAGAAAACAGGTGTACTGAATTTCCTATACGCTGTAAGACTCATTCATACCCAACTGAAGAATGAAAAATACTCAAGAATTGTAACCAAATGAAAGAGGGAGCAGATATCATCATTAATATCACTTAAGGTATACATAAGACAACGTTCAGCAAAGAAACGCAACCCAGAATGAGTATTCGTTTGCAGGTTAACTGCAACTTGCTCTATCGTCTCCACTGAGATTCCTAGATTATGATACTAAAGTCTAAACACAATGGCAGGTTGAAGTTTTTTGTCAAAATCACAGAGGTTAGCTAGCACATCTAGCCTGCCAATTGATTTATTTCACCAGAAAAGACACAGGATTGAGCGGTTCAATGAAACACCATTCACAGCAACGAATCCAAGATACTAAAACAATAGCGAGTTGTGACGAGAAAGGAACTTCCTTCCAGCTCCAACTTTATACATAAACAACAAAAAAGATTCATACTTTGACTAGCAACGTCTAGTTTCTTCGCCATTTATATCAAATAAACCTCAAAAGGGCAGGCATTTAACAAGAACCGACTTCCTAATCCTCCAGCTGTTTAACTTCAGCCTTCAACTGCTCCATCTTGAGACCCATGGACCTCTGCACGACTCCCTTCTTAGTCTCTGGCAACTTCCCAAGAAGCGAATCGTACATGCTCAGAACCTCGTTCGCCGCATCTCTCGCACATTCAGCCTCCTCGTCGAAATAGACGGTCTCTTTGGCGTCCATGGCCATCTCCAGCTCTTCTCTTGCCTCTGCAAACTTGAGGTTTATCATGTCTACTTCCCTGTCCACATCCAACTCCGGTTCCGAGCTAACTCTTCTTCTTCCACCCTGCCCTTGGCGAAATGATTGAGCAGTCTGAAGATGCTCTGCGGCAGCGTTAGGTACCAGGTGAAATTTTCGGAGGATAGTGTGCGGGAGGAGGTTGATGAATCCATGAATCGGTTGGATCGAATCGGGGGAAGACGGAAGAGATGTTTGCCGAGACTTACCGGAGAATCGGAGCAGAGATTTGCAGAGAGAAGGGTGTGCTCGTCTATGCATTTTAGGTGTTTGATAAAATGCCTGATAGAGCTCTGTGCCCGTCTGCGACTGCGACTGCGAAGTGCCGAAGAAGTAGACGATAAATCGTGAAATACGGAAACGGAAGACGAGAGACCGCTCTCTCTGATAGTCTGATGTCGGGGTATGGAGAGCTGAGTCCATCGAGAGCTTCATGGGCCTGTTTTGTGGGTATTTGGGCATTTTTGTGTGGGTATTTGAGCCTATTTTGTGGGTATGGGCCGTCTCTTCTTCTAATGTCCTAAATCCTAATGTACAATACAGTCCACTTTTACTTATGTATGTGGCTGTCATGACATAGGTTGGTAAATAAATTATTTTAATCGATATTATTTAGTTAATTTAGTTTGGTTAGTTTGATTAATTTTACCCAAACAAGTTACTGGTCATGGTAGTTTATAAGGAACAGTATTTGAACACCTTGTAAATGGTTCTTCCACTCATGGATAAGATGTTCATACTTTTTTGACAGGATGTTGATTACAGTTGACCGACAATTCTTGCTGCATATATAGAATCAAAGACTATAAGTCGATGGACTGTTAACTAACCCGACACAGAGTTAGTTAAAGCTACAGAAAAGTGAATTATATATGTATGAGGATTCGTTGACTGACCAAAAGAGACAACACACACTCCACTACTCCATCAACCCCAACCCACTACCAAATCCATCTTTCCATCCACTAGTCCTTATATTATACCCAAATCCCCCTCCTACAGAAACCTCAAATAACCAGAGCTCAAGTTCTGCACTGACTCTGCGACACATCATGATAGCCACCAATCAATTCTCCCTCACAACGTTCCAGGCTGCTATGGCTGCTATGTCCCTCCTCGCTCTGTGTGCATTCACTTTATTCCTCTGCGCTTCCCACGGCCGGAAGCTACGGCGCCACTGGGGATCCTACTGCAGCTATGGGTTCGTCCACGACCCTGTTATTGATCAGCTTGACATGAAGAATAATCCAAACACGATGCTGCAGCTGGTGGATTCTTCTTCTGATCACGAGACGGTGTGGAAGAAGAACATTCTGATGGGTGGTAAGTGCCAGCTCCCTGACTTTTCGGGGGTCATCATCTACGACTCTGATGGCAATCATGTCCTTCCTCCTTCTAAGAAAGATCGTCCCTTGCAGCTCACCTGGAAATGATCACTTCCATAGTTGTTAATTAATTGGACTCCGGGGTTCCTAGTTAAATATGTTTCCTTCTTTTCTTTTCTCTTTATGGTTTTGCGAGTGAGTGCCGGGGACTCTAATGTAATAACACATTTATTTTCTGGGTAATATGAAGAGTAAGAATGAACGATGAACTTGTAAACCTTTAGAGCCGGCCTAGAGCATGTGCTGGTCAGACCTACGCCAAAGGGTTTCAACGTTTTGGGGCTCGAATTTTACGACGTTATGATATTCAATTTTGTAATATGATTAATTTTAAATTGGGTGGATTGAGGACGATTAATTTCACCTTCAACGCCATGAATGGTAAGAACAACCTTACAGAATCAAAAGGGTGAAAAGCTTACTTTTATCTGAGAGGCTGAAGCTTTTCGTAACTCTTTTTACAGTTCAACAATGGAGGAATGAAGGGTGAATCTGCAATGGTGAAAGGGGCGATTTGGATGGCAAATGGATAAACTTATTATACAATTTCTTAATTCATTTTTTTAGCAAATTACTTAGACAAATAATAAAAGTGCTTCCCTTTTTTCACAGCCACACATAAACTCTGACACAAAGGGCTGACATTAGGAAATGAATTTCCGCCAAAAGGGATTTGTCAGGGACCCGGTATTATAATTCGGGTATTGGTCTCGAATTAGATACTTCGCTTTCTTGAGTACTCACCGGGTCGATACGGACGACGTAACGTGAATACGTAAAAGTCCAGTGTGGCGGGTTAGATGGAAAATGCGGACGGCAATGGACGGAAATTCGAGATCAGACCGTCTTGTAAAACGACCTTACGATGTTAAAAAAATGTTAAACCTTCGAAGCTAATAATGTGAATAGCTTTTTGTAAACAGACAATATTGGGTTTCTTTTCAGCACTTAAATCAAACAGACCTTGCAGAGGCAATATTGGATGTTAACAAGCTATTACAGTAGAGAGAAGTTTCTTGGAACGGGATGAACAAGGATCAACAACAGTCTTTTCACAATTGTACATTAACGTTATCAGACGTGTTACTGATCATAGTCATCAACATCTGCTTCTGTATACGATCTCATCATCGTCATGCACATCAAACGCCGGATTGCACAGGCATCTGAAAAGCCTACCAATTCCCTGATAACATATATTCATCAAAACAAAATGCTTATTCGCGGTTCTGTTCCCAAATGGTTTTGCAGCTTAAACAAAGATATTAACAGAAAAACACATGCCTGGGTGAGAAGAGGAGTTCTGTAAGATAGTGATCTGGATGGTTCCTCTTCTTCTTCACTGCTGCTATCAGAACTGCTGTCTTCATCATCATGGTCACGCTTTGGATTCGATGGTCCCTCGATTCTAGCTTGTTTCTCCTCCTGGAAGATCTTTCCAAGAGTTTTCAAAGCTGAGGCTCGAGCTTTTAGTTCTTCCTTCTTAATATAATTCTCCTTCAAAACCTGCATGTCAATAGAAAACTTCACCTTGACTTAATCCTTTAGTGGCCGAGTCTATTAACTAATAATATTGAAAACCAATATGAATCCTCTCTCAACAACTCGAGTTTTTTAATGAAATGGTTCATGACATGGTATCAGAACCTTTAAGGATCAACAAGTCTCTGTTTTGAATCCCGGGAGCCTCCTAATATGTGCACATGACTTATCGAAATTGTGCAGACTTCAGCACTTCTCCCACTTGAATTATTGGGGTGCAATAGTTCATGATAGTTTTGGTTACTATACCATTTGGTAGACATGGAGTTACTGGGATACAAATCAATCTGAATTCTCTCCCAACAACTCGAGTTATTGGGATACAATCGTTGATGACAGAGGCAAGTAACATTTCGTGCTAGCTTTCAGAGTATCTGCTACCATACCATTTGGCAGACATGTATGAGAGTTACTTCAATGTCAACTACATTCAACTTCCACATAGAGCTCATCAGAGTTTCCCTGTTCAATCTAAGGTCTGACTCAACGTCGTTCTCCGGCACAGTTCCATTGGACTTGAACTGCTTCCGGATGTCATCTTGAAGCTGGAGCAGCTGGAATGCCCCTGTTAATGTTGATTGTGTTTGATGTCAGTTTTCCTATTTGTCCCAAATGAAACAAAGTAATGAAAAAAAAAACGAGAAAGGAAAACAAAAGTTGCAACCTTTAGCTGCAGTTATCTGTGACTTCCAGGAATGGCCTTTGTTCCGCACCCATTCTGCCATGAAAGGGACTCCAAGGTAGATGGCTTTCTTCCCCAGCTCTAAAGCTGCTTGTCTTGAATATATGTACCCAATCGTGTGTAATATATCTGCTCCAAAATCTGCAGAATTCCCCCAAAGGAAAGACTGTGATCAAATGTTAAGATTAGAACTAAACTATCTCACAGCTCTAGATAGATCAACAGTAAAAACCTGAGTGAGAAAGGCGTTTGGCTTCAGATTCAGCACGTCTCACGAATCCAGATTTGTCACCACGAACGTACTGATCAAGAAATTCTCTGAGGAATCTTGCTAGCTTTTCCTCTCTTTCCCTTTGGACAGCCTTTCAAGAAAAGGCAGAAAAAACAGTGAGAGGATCGATCACAGACTGACTGTGTTAGCTCATTACAGAGTTACCTTGAGTTTTTCGTGGAGCTTATCAGGATTTTCAGCTTCAGCAGGCAAATCAGAAGAACCTGCCATGGATGCGGTTGATAGATGACCAATGTAGTCCTCAAACAGTTCACTTCCAAAGAGGAGAGCAAACACAGCTGTGGGATCCATCATAGTTTCCCTGTCAACAAATTGAAGAAGAAAATAATCAACATCAATTGATCCTTGAGGGGTAATTAAGCTGAAGTTAATAACAAGAGAGAAAAGATTATTACTTTGATACAGAATGCTTTCCATTCTGATCATATGCATCTCTCTGAACTGGGTCACTAAGAACTTGATATGCTTCCCCCAGTTCCTGCAGGTTCATGGATCAGGCTGCTTCATTTAGCAGATGAAGCTGAAACTTTCACTAGAAGTTTGGGAAAGTGGGACAGAAAGAAGGAAGAAGAAGAAGAATCAAATGAATTGCCTGGAATCTTTGAGCAGCAAGAGGGTCATTGGGATTCTTATCTGGATGGACCTGCCTTGCCTGTGAGAGACAACCAATAAAACAGTTATAATGCAAATTTTAAGCCAAACCACAAAATAATGAAGTTGATCATAGCTTATAATTAACAAGAGCATGATGATATCCCAATTACCTTAAGATAGTAAGCCTTACGAATATCATCGTCAGAAGCAGAATGGTGCAGTCCAAGAACATCATAGTACTCAGTTTCCTTCACCATAGTGCAGAGAAGTGAAGTTGCAAGAGTACTGGTGAATGATGAATGAGTCAGTTTGATGATGGTGAAGTGAAAAAGCAAAGAGAGAGAGAGAGAGAGAGAGAGAGAGAGAGAGAGAGAAGTGGGGAAAAAGTATGCTTTTGGAAGCTTTCATCCCCACATACTGACTGACTGGCTGGTATTGCAATAGTTTGTTGGAGATGCCTTTCCAGTTCTGCACAGAAATAAACAAAGAGAGTACAAGATCAACAAAACGACCTTTAATATTTAGTGGGGTTTGTTTCAAAAAATGGTTGAAGATAGTGGCGCTTATTATTGTTGCAGGTATTGAATTGAATGCCACTGCCCATTTCCAGCACCATTCTTGTGGGTTTGGTTTCCCTTTACCTTTGTTTCTGCAAGTTGTCTCCTTTTTGTAGATTGGATATGCCTGAGGAGCTATTAATACCGCATCTACAGGATGGTCCTGTTTCCCCCATTTTTTGAAAAAAGAAACAGAAGCTGTAGTTCACTTCATCATCTGCGCTGTTGGCTTCTTGTAGTGGGTAAGATCAAATGAGTTCTTGACATAATACAAGTATACGTTTCACTGAAAATCTGAAACACAAATTACATAGCAGCAATCCCATATTGAAAGAAGAATAAACTATAAAGGAGGAGATGGGTTCCATCATTAGTTTGAGTAGCTCAATAAATAGTATAATAATATGTTTATATGTGTGGGGATTGATTGTGTATATGAATGAAATAATTTATGATGGAAGAAGATGATGAGACTGCACGTGGAACTCATTACTAAGCTTTAGCAATTCAAAAAAGGTATGGGGAGTGGAATAAAAAGAGGTCCTACCGGGAGTCGAACCCAGGTCGCTGGATTCAAAGTCCAGAGTGCTAACCACTACACCATAGAACCTTAATGTTTCTTCCTATTTCATTTTTAATTATATATTGAGGTTTTGTCATTTCATTTCACCATGAATCATTATCATTCACAAGACACAAAATAAAAAAGTCTAGTCATCACTCAGCAACTCAGAGTAGTGATTCCACGGGTTAGAAAACCAAATTGTAAACCGATTCGACCCCAAACCCCGTTCCGGTCAAGATCGAGACTTTTCGGGCACCATCGGACAAAGACAACGACAAGGAGAACCATCTTCACCGCCAGGTTCGAACAACTCCGATTATCAGTAAGCTGATCCAGCCGATCATCGATCCGTCGCTGGAGGAGGAGCTGAGTGCGATGCAGAAGAGGATGGAGAGGCTGAGAGTGGACGGAGAGAAAATGGAGAAGATGCTCCAGGAGAGGAAAGGTGTTGGATTTGCAGATGAAGGAGATTGGAGGAGAAGCTCAGATGATGATGGGGCTTGAAGTGGATCGATTGTTCAGATTGAAGGAGCTCCATTCTTTCTCATGGTAAAGGAATAATCTTTTTTTACTTTTTACTGTTTCAGATCATGATCATATATGAGATGAAATTACTAAAGTCTCCTGATTTTCGAACTGTGGGTTTCTCCAATTCGATCTCTGCGAGATAAGGAACACGAGAAAAGAATGAGTCAACTCTACGAGGGAGTAGAAGAAGTTATGCAGCGTGGGAATGAGAGCCCTTGCTGTTCAAGCACAAGCTCCAACTCTGTTTCAACCCCAACGCTACAGTTGCTGTTGTTTAGTTACTGATTTGATCAAGAAAGATACGAGCTTGAATGTGATTCAATTGAGCTATGTTTCTTGCAGATTCTGGGTTTTGTTTCTCACAATCAACATGTATTATGATCCAAGATAGATAAGGAGTTGATACGTATTCCGGGTTTTGTTGCAGATTCTGGAAACTCGCCGACGGGCTAGGGAAAGCTCATAGCCCACTCTTCTTCTCGGATACGAGACATCGCTGACCCTGGGTCCGAATTGTGAATTTGGAGGAAGATGATGAAGCGGAAAAGGTGGGGATTTGGGGTTGAATTGGTTTACGATTTGGTTTTTTAAACCGCAGAATTATTAATTTGAGTTGTTGAGTGATGACTAGGACATTTGTCTCAGTGGCGTGCTTATGTGGCGTTGTCACATGGCATAGGGGACGGAAAAACTGGACGGATGTGGATGGAATAGAAATTCGGATGAAATTGATAAAATTAGAACCCTGTGGATGTTTAAAAAAATAAGTTAAACATACGGGACTATTTTTGTCAATAGCCCGGTATCCAGTTGCTAATGCCTTTGCATGACCGATGGAACAAAATTGAAATGAACCCAACGACTTTATTAGTTTGATGATGCAGTTCTTGTTTCAGAGATCACCAGTAACATCATGGATGATCATCAAGTCTTAAGATTATTCTTACAAGGGCTAACAGATGAAAGACAAAACTAAAACTTCAAAATCCCCTTTTCCTGGTCTTTCAATCTCAACATTTTCCTACTTCAAATCCCACACACACAGAATAAAACTTAAAAGACCATAGCCCCTTTTACTGGGATGCAAAACGGACCACAACACAAGTAATGTTGTCTGAACTTCCTCGAGTGTAAGCTTCTTTTATCAGCTTTCGCGCTGCTGCTTCTGCATCCATTACGTCCTCTATCAAACTTACAGCTTCCTGCGAATCGGACTAAGTCACTAACTTAACATTGCTTTTTTGGTTCTAAGGAAGGGGATCAAGAGCTGACCTGATTTGACAGGGCGTTCCATAGACCATCGCTCGCAACAATTATGAAATCTACTCCTTCAATCTCTTCTTCCTGAATGACAGATTCAGTTTACCAAAATAAAAAACAACCATCATTCGCATACATCAGTAAATCCAAATCTCAAGAAAAATACGGACCAAATACTTGACAATGGCACACCAGTTCGCTCTGGTATATGTTAGGAATGCAGTTTAGCTACAAATGCATATAACCAAACGATACCTGAATTTCTGGCTCTGCAACAACGTATGGCTTCAGCAACTTGTCCCCAAATGCACGAGAGACTGCAAGAACACCAGCTACTCGCCATGTTCCTGGCAGTTGAACAACATTTTAGGACCTCTTGCTCTCAATCAACTGGCCTGAATGAACTAAACTTGCATACATGAGTGCTGGCCCTAAGATTCAAACCATAAGCGGTGTTGGAAGTTTTCAGAACCACGTCAAGTACTGGGAACTAACTGTTTATTCAACTTTATGCTCAAGTTGATATTTATGAAAGAAAGCGAGTGTGAGATGGAAATAATACCCTTACAACAGACAATCCAATCATATATTCTCACCTTTTCGGACAAAAATACAGTAGAAGACCGAATCTCACCTGCCCATAAGACAAAACCCCCAGCTTCCTCAATCCTCTGGCGTTCATCAGTTCTATCAGGTTTGTGATCCATGGACAATGGGATAGCTTGAAAAGAGAATCCAAAGATCCAAGTTAGTTAAATCTCATTTACAAGATATCAAAGAAGAATTTCTGGGGTGGCAAATTGAACTACCAAGCTACACAGAAAATTAACCAAAAAGTTCGGAATCATTTAGCCTGATGAGCCTGTAGTCACAAGTCTGCTTAATAGCGGAATATATGATTAACCTGAACCAGCTCTGCTAGCAACCACTCTTGAGTCTCCAACATTTGCAACAAGCAGTCGGTCTCCTAAAAGCATGGCAGTTGATGCAGTTGATCCAGCCTCTTTTTGGCCTTCTTCTTCTTTCAGATAATTTGCATCCGTCTCTTTGAATGTTTCAACTGCCACAAAATATCATTTCAGCTCAACGATAAATGCATCCAGAATCTAAAAAAAGTCCCCATTTCACGAAGACTATGATGCAGCAACTTCTGTAGTTCATACGAATTGCTGTCTTCGTGTCCTTGGTAAACCCTGGATGGCTACTCAAATTCTTGAATAGGTTGTTTTTAAGGTATTCTGCAGTCCTGGCACCACCATGACCTGCATAAGAAATCCAAAATCATCAACCACACCTAAGTAGACGAATTGAAGCAACCGAAAACCTTCAAAAATCATATGTAACTCAAGTCATAAAGTGAACAGCGTAGATTGCCATTGTGAATTGGAAGTCCCTTCTGTCCCACAACCTCAAGAAGCACTTGAGCTCACAAAGGGCGAACTACTTGGAATTTTATAGATTGGAAACATGAACCCTAAGAAAAGCCTTCTGCGTATACTACCAAGATTATTAGTCACTATGAACTGAAAAGTGGAGCAATATAAAAGATACCACATGTAAGACGAGTCAAATGCAGCACATACCATCAAAAACACCAAAGAAGGCCACAGTCTGACCATCAACTTCTGATATTTTCGTCTCATAGAAATCCTCCATTGAAGGTCTCTTTCCCTTGAAACTTGAGTATCCATAGCTAAATTTGGCAGGTCGGCTTCCAGATACAAAGCTAACGAAAAGAAAAAAAGAGGAAAGGGAAATGGTAAAATGGATTATTATTAGTCACAAGATAACAAGAGCAACCTAATGAGTGACAACAAATAGGAAGAAAGCATAATTCTTTACGCCCAAAATACAACTCCGCTTGAAATTCAGGGATCATAAGTAAAGTGAAAGCTCCAACAAAAACCATGCATGAGATAGTAAGAGCTGCTAGCTGCAACATTGATATATGGCAAACGGAAAATTAATTGCATGCTGATTCACTAAACATGGATGGGCATAATTTTTTTCACACAGCAATGCAGCCAGGCGTATACGACTCTCATATATAAGTGATCCGATCCAACAGGTGAAGGATATGAACCATTTCCGGGGATCTATCTCGGTATCTCTATCCCCCTTATCCTAACAGACTGACAATGAACAATACATCTTTCCGGTACTAGTTCCTTTCAGATAATCACAGCTCAAACGAGGTAAACCGTCACCACAACTTGAAAATTGAACAGCACTTGGATATTCGAACATATATATATAATTGGCATAACTGACACACATTTCTCATCTAAGAGTACACAAAATGGCCAAGCAAGCAACATGAATAGATAAATGAATTAAAAAGGAAAGGAATGAAAGAAGGAAGAGAACCTGAGGCCGCCGCCACTGAAAAGAGCATCAGCATCGGTGTTGGAGATCATGAGGTCGGCATCCTGCTGCAAGGAGGACAGGGACTGCCCAGGAAGAGGAGGCTCCGGAACCGATTCCGGTTGCTTCACCGCCGTAGCGGGTGGCTGTGGCGGTTGGGAGGAGGATGACGTTTTTGGAGCTCCGAGACCGGCATCCCGAGGAGAAGAGGATGCGTCGCCGGAAGCGACAGAGGAGGAAGGAATAGTGTCCGACAGCTTGTTTAATTAGTGAAGACAGAGGGAGAAAGAGAGAGAAATTGGTACGTAGCTGAAGCTCTGAGGAAACCGTGAGACTTCTTCTTCTTCGAACAAATTGTTGTCCGTATGTGCGTTTGACCGTTTGTTTGCTTTGCAGGGGCACCCTGCACCCTTTATTAGCGGATCAACTCTCACTGGCCGGCTAATCTGGTCAATAAATTATTCCGAAATTAAGGTACCTATTTTTCTTATACCGTTGTTATGGAGATCGAATTTTGATTTTCTTTTCGAAATGTAACACCTAATATTACTGTACCAACCAACAGTTTGTTGGTATATTTTTTATTTCTTAATATATAACTATGGCGTTTTAAAAAAAATATACTATCTATATTTTTACATCAAAATAGCGAGAATAATTTTATTAATAATAAAATCGAGTCGTAATAAAAAACGGTGTTTGGAGTGCTTCCTACAAACGGATGATAAGGAAAAACAAATAATCAAAAGATTATTGTATTTCGCGTTTTCGATCTCCTCTATCCCAATTGAGACCTAAAAAACAAAAAAAAACTTCGCATGTTTCTTTGGGCACCACGCCGCTGCGACCTTCTTCAGCCTTTAAGGTATATCAACGAGTTATAGTTTACCTTTTGTTGCCGTCGTTTAAATCTCTAATCATTGCCGGATTTGTGTTTGAGTGTTGAGACATCTCGTGGTCGAAATTCCTATTTGAGGAAAAAACTCTAATCGAAGGATGAAGAAAACGAGGGGGAAAACTGTTTGCACCAAACTACTCTTTTTGTTACCCACGCCGATAAAATTAATATACTATTTGTTTTGCTTAAATGGTTCGTCCAATCTTTTTATATAATTATAAATAAAACGTTTAATTTCTTATATTTTAATTTGAAATTTAGAATGAAAATTTTGATGTTGTTGTTTTACATTCAGACTTATGGTTATCATTAAATTTTATAACCTGAATTCATAAATTAAATTAATTGTGGTGTACCAAATTTTTTAGTAATAAAGCTAATATAAATGAAATTTCATGTTACTGTTTTACTTGGATAAATTTTGTGTACTTTTCACAGCCCATAAGCAGGTAAAAAATTTCTAACTGTCAGGATTTATAGACATATTGTCAAAAATGTCATCAGACTATCAATATAATTTTTATGACCTAACTAATATTTAATCAAAATATCTTGATGTTAATTTTTTCCGTCTTCATGCTAACATGGAGCGCAAGAAGATGCCATAGCCAAAGATGGAGGTCGTCAGTTGAGTCTGCTGCATTTTGTACCTCTGTAGCAATGCCCAGCGACTGTCAGCATTGCATATCAAAGGGACACTCTATGAAAATATGCTAGCCTTCCTCGTAACTATGCGCGCAAACACCACACGACCCTTGCAATGTGGTTCGCTTTCTTTGTAGCCGACCCCTAGTAGGTAAAACATCGTGTCCAATTCTCCATAGCAAATGACGGTGTTTTAACGATAGCCGGAGATCCCACAATCTCCTCCATTCCCCTGGCCTATGGTGATGCAATCTGTCCACCATGGATTCCATATAAACACAGTAAGCAGAGCAAACCGTATGCTGACCATTATTTATGTAGTGCCAAACCTCTGTATCGATCCCTGTCGCCATGCAAACCGGTATAGTGAGTATCTCCCGCCGATCACGAGAGGAGAAGTGTGTAGTGATCAAGTCCACATTCCACTCTTGCGTGTTTCTTAACAGAAGATCACAGACTTTGGCTTCTTCAAAGTTAGGCAACATAAGCATTTCAAGCTTGATATTTCCATCGGACGCAAGGATCCAGGGGTCCGACCAAAGATTTATAGATCGTCCGTCTCCAATTCTCCACCTCAGACCTTGCATGCTGAATCCTAAACCACCCACCTCTTTCATGGTCGCCATTCTCTCCCATTTCATCTAAGGAATGCCACTGCCTGAGAACTTCTTAGATCCCCACCAGAACGACGCAAGCATCGGTTCAAATTCTTTCATAAGATTGTCAGGTAACAGGAAGACATTCATGCAGTACACTGCCAAAGATTGAGCTACAACCTTTAGCAGGATTTCCTTGCCCCTTTAGAGAGTTTCTTATGTTTCCATGATTGGAATTTGTCCCACACCTTCTTATGTATACCTTGAAATGCCACAGATCGGTTGCGTCCAACCACCACTGGCTACTCGAGATACCGATTGTGTCCAGGGCGAGATGAATCCCAAGTGTATCAGAGATGCTTTGTTGTAAAGTATGAGCCACTCCTTTAGTGAAAAAGATGCCAGACTTATCAAATTTGATTAACTGCCCGGAAGCATCAGCATACTTTTGCAGAATAGATTTCAGCCTACTCGCCTCAATTTGAGTAGCCTATAGAAAGAAGACAGAGTCATCAGTAAAAAGCAGGTGTGATACCCGTGCCACCCGATGGCCTACTCTGTAACCGTGGACATCCTTGACCAGAATCGGCTTTTTTATCATGGAAGTGAGACCCTCATTGCATAATGTGAACAAGAACAATAAAAGAGGACATCCTTGACGAAGGCCTCGACTAGGATGAATCTCACCGAATCGGTTATTATTTCGCAGGACTGAGTACCGAACTGATTTGACACATAACATCATCCACCTCACCCAAATATGGTCAAACCCCATCCGATGTAATACAACTTCCAAGAAATTCCATTCCGCTCTATCAAACATTTTTGAGATATCTATCTTTAGTGCCATTCTACCTATTGATGTTGCTGTTTTCATGTACATATTGTGAATTAATTCGAACGCAATCATAATATTATTCACTATCGATCTTCCATGTAAAAAAGCGGATTGTTCCTCTTGCACAAGATTTGGCATCACCTTACGAAACCGGTTGGCCAAGGTCTTTGTTAGGATACGATACCTCACCTCTCATAGAGAGATGGGGCGTAGATCTTTCATATTTCTCGGGTTGGTGACTTTAGGAAGCAATACTATGTTTGTACTTTGCACTCCTCCGGTATCTCCTCTCGTGGCAGCCAGTTTCGACAGTCGTGACAAATATCAGGACCTATAATGTCCCAATAATCTTGGAAGAATGCCGGATTAAACCCATCCGGGCCCGGTGACTTGTTGCAACCCAGTGAGAAGATCGCTCGCTTGATCTCCTCGTCGGAGATGGGTGCTACTAGGCTTGCGTTCTGGAAAATGGTGACACCTTGGTCAATTGACGTCACAACATCGTCCAAAGTCTCTCCCTGGCTGGTGAACATGTTTTCAAAGTAGCTAACTATAATATCTCCCATGGTTTCTAGCTCCTCCTTCCAAATCCCATTTCCATCATTCAACCCTTGCAATTGTTTATGTTTCCGTCGACCATTAGCGACCATATGGAAAAACGCATATTTAAGTCTCCTCCCTTCACCCAATCTTGTTTCGCCCGTTGAGCCCAGAAGGCTTCCTCCTCACGTATCAGCTGCATGAATTCTTGTTGACATCTGACAAAAAATTTTGACGTGGACGTCGCTGCATTCTCTCTTGCTCGTGCGAGTGTCGTTCTTTTCCTATCAATTTTACGCTTCAACTGTGGTTTAGCCTCGTGTGCCCAGCTTTGCAGCTTCCTTGCGCAGTTCTCAAGTCGCTCTGTGGTCGATTCGGATCCTCCCGGATCCCAGGCCTCAAGGACCCACGATCTCAGTGCGGGTCGCTTACGCCAACTATTTTCAAAGCGAAATCTTGCAATAAACGGCGGAGGCTCTCGTTTGTCAATCTCCAGGAGTAAGGGACTATGGTCCGACCTTGGTGCAACCAAGTTCACGAGCTTGAATTGATCGAACTTTGCGGCCATGGGAGGGTTCTTGAACGCCCAATCAATTCTCTCCTCGAACACTCTAGTAAACCCAGCCATTTAGACCATGTGTAAGGATGTCCTTCCATTGGAATCTCCATTAAGAAACAATTGTCGATCGCTTGCTGGAAACCTGCGAGCAAAGGTGTCGGGTGAGCATGTAGTCCACGTTTATCCACCGGATTGAGCATATCGTTGAAATCTCCCACACAACACCAAGGTTCCGCCGTTGTAGGTGCTATACTACGTAAAAGATCCCAGGAAGCCAGATGTCGATTTCGTTTTGGGAATCCATAGAATCTTGTCAGGCGAAAATCCTTATTGCGTTCGTCGGTTGCTTTGATGCAGATAAAATTATGATTGTAATTGATCAGGGTTCCTTGCGCGGCATGTCTCGACAGCAGCGCGAGGACCCCGCCCGCTGTGACCCTGAACCTCCACGGCAAAACAGTCTCCTTGTTCGATAAGGTCTCCGTCGGGAAAACAAAATCAGGCTTGTAGGTACAAACCAAGTCGTCGACTACTTTATCGCAATTGACTGCCCTAGCCCTCTCACATTCCAGCTGAGTATTTGCATCCTCAAGATTCGATCAGCGACAACTGGCGGCAACTACCTCTTCGGAAGAGGGCAATATCGCAGCTAGGGCTTTTTTACGCTATTGTTATTATTTTAAACTTTCACTCATTATCAAAATTCAAAATGACAAATGTGTAATTTTCCTTTAGAAAATGAAATAGTAAAATACAAAAAGAAATATCACTAATTCTATAAAATTCTATAAACTTCATTTGATATTACTTGATTCTACAAACTGGCGATTTTGTGTGGAATCTGGATTATAGACCCAAATAAATAGTAAAACCATAAAATTTTACAAAGTTTTGTGATTCTAAATGCATGAATCTTTTTGAATCTTGAATTCTACTATCGAAACACGAAAAAAAACATGAAATTCTTGAGAAAACTCGATTCTTAATCAAATTCAACCGCTAAACGACCCGCAGATATTAGCTATTAAGCTTTCGGACACAATCGACACTTGCACTTACACTTGCACAAACAAACGAAAGAAGAAAAGTGAACATAGATGACGGAAAATAGTACTAATATCATGAAACATCATCTGTGATTCCGATGTACAACTCCTTCATTTCATTTCATTACAACTTCAAAAAGACGTAAGCTTTAAACATACAACAATATCGTAACACATCAAAGGGATGATGAAGAAGAACAAAAGCATGATCGTTTTTCTCTCCAAAAAGGACGGAGATGATGGGAGGGATGAGAGAAAGAAATCACCATTAGCAACAACCGCTAGCTGACGCATCCTGTGCTGGCTTTTGCTGGAATATATTCTTCCTCTTCACCCCGCTCGACCCCTCCGCTATCAAGCTCGGAGTTTCCAATATCTGTAGTAAACACCCCATTTTCATTGTTTTTATACCAAGTAAGAATAACATACTGTTAACCAAAAAAAAAGAATAACATACTGCCATGGCATAAGACACCATCCCCCACAGATCCCATTTGCTATTCAAATCTTATTGTAACCATGTTATTCTAAAAACTGCAAATCACAGCTCACTCTTTAAGGTCCTACCGTTAAATCACAACGAAAAATGTATCCAACTGCTACTCTAGTGATCTCATAACCAACTACTCATGACACAAACAATCTGCATAGCAAAGTACAGAGGATAATGGACAACACACAAGAACAAAGTGATTTTAATATCTATTTACCTTCAAAACAAGCTCCTCAAAACACTGCTCCACATTCACGCGAGTTTTCGCGCTGCACTCAAGAAATAAGCAGCCATATTCCCTGGCAAAGTCGATGCCCTCTTTTTTTGTCACGACTCTTTCACTTTCCTGTCCATGTATGAGTTTGAAGTATCACACACCCAACTCGACTAAAATAAGCGCTAATTATCCAACATGTCATCCGTGAGGGAATCAATTTTGAAGAAGCAAAACAAAAACAACTCACGGTAATATATAACGAAGTTAAAGTAGACACTAGAAATTTGAAGGAGGAGATATATACCTTATCAACTTTGTTGCCAACAAGCATCTTGATGCAGTCCTGATTTGTTGAGTATAGGTCGATTTCTTTGGCCCATATGTCAGACAGATTTGTGAAAGTTTCTCTACGTGTCACATCATAAACTGTACCAATGGCCGAGGAGAAACAGTCTTACGTTAGATAAAGTGAGCTTGGAGTCATGCATTAAAACAGTACATCACGCCTTGGAAACAATTATTTCATCACAAGTTCCATCACCAAATGAGGAAGTGTTAAAAAGATCACCATTTTCAACTGCTGCTATTATAGACTCTCCGAAAGAGTCGGGAACAAAAATCAATTACAAAGGGCTCTGTAAGAACATAATGTAATCATACAACTATGTGAAAACTTTCAAACTATCGACACATTACAGAGAGTACTACATAACTGTTTCTCAGCAAGAGAAGAATCATACCCAAGGATTCCTAGATGACGTACAACCAAATAATGTCAAATAAGATAAAAGATAACAGAACAAGAAAAGTTTGATGAAACTACATACCCATGATAACCCCTTGAGCTCCTCTATAATAAGAACTAGTGAGAGTCCGGAACCTCTCCTGTCCAGCTGCATTGAGAACAAGCAGAAATATAGAACAACCAAGTCCCAGCCTACCAATCTGACATGTCACCTGATTAAGATTCTTTAACGCTATTCAACTACATTGCGAATTCCATTCATATTAGAACTAAACCCAAGTTTTGCTACAAAAATAAATGAAACAAATTGCTGAAGAAAGACTATAGAAGACCTAAAGTTTCCCTTAGAAAGAAACCTGAAGAAAACAACAAACAGAAACTTCATGTAGCTCACATTCCCCTCACACGCCAGACAACTCTCCATACAGATCATACATTACAATCCACTTCATCTATGATGTCCTTCCCTAAACAAAACTCCAATCAAACAATCCTATCAATTCAAAAACACACTTTAATTGGAAAAGTCGTCACTGAAGCACTTTCTATTTCACTAATCTTCCATCGGAAAAGTCACTAAGGCAGTCTGACAATCCAAGGGAAAAGTGGGATGAACTATGATTCAACAAATGTCATTGAAATAAAAAACCAGAAGAATGTCAATCACCTGTGTCCCATATAGCAAGCTTCAACTTCTTCCCACCAACTGTAACATGCTTTACCTTGAAATCAACACCTGTGAAGTCAAGAATGAGATTCTCCACCAAATTGAAGGCAAGTCACTTCAGTTTAACAGGCCATACTGTGAATTCTCATAGATGATAAACCAGAACATGACAATTTTCCAAATTCACACAATAGTGTTTCCACAGGTCACATCACGCGAGTTGACAAATCCGTACGTAGTGAGATGGATATTAATACAATTTTAGAAAAGGAACAATCTAGCACGAATTCCTCTATGAAGAAAGCCTAAGTTCTAGCAATGCTAAACAAATCACGAATCAAACAATCATCAAACGATGATTCTGCTTCAAGGGTTCCAGATCCAGAGCAAGCAAATTAAGGACATAAGAGAGGCGTGGAGGACGCACCAATGGTTGGAGAGAGCTCTTCGAAAGAAGTGGAAGTGAAACTCAGGAGAAGGGTGCTCTTGCCGACGCCAGAATCACCAATCAACAACAGCTTGAATAAGTAGTCAAACTCCTGCTGGCCCGACGCCGACGAAGACGATTCCATTTACAATTGACTTAAAACCTAAACAAGAAATAGATCACCAATTCATTCCACCGGATACAGAAATCCGATCAGAGGAGGATTGCATAAAAACGAGAGAAAAAAAGAAGAAGCAGAGAAGTGGCGATTGATACAATTGGAATGAGTATATTGGATGGATGAGTACCTTTTGAATTTAGGGTTGAAAGTTAGATCTGAAGGAGCGGTGTTCTAGGGTTGAGCAAGCTTTTGAGAGAGGAATGGGGAGATTGCAGCACAAGGGCTAAGAAAGCTCGAAAGTTTCTTTCCTTCTTCCTTTACGTGTTAGTGTTATGTCGACAAAAGAATAGGATTCCGTTTGGAGTTTTTCTTTTTATTATGAGAGAATTGCTTACGCGGCACCGTCACCGCTCAGTCTAATTCAATCACCGGTCACCTGACGGTACCAGTTCCGACCACGTTCGCGGGTTTTGGGCGGGTTATTGATATGAATAATACCTAACATTTTATCTCACTAACAAATTAATTCCCATTTTATAAAACTTATCATTTTAGTCCTCAAAGATGGATTGTTGATTTTTTTGTCAAATTTTTTCCATCTTCGTCTCGCACGAGTCAAATACATTCGAAATATATTATATTGCAGAAACCTTTTTAGGTAGAAGTTTGTTAGATTAAAACTAAAACACTCTTTTTTACATTGATGGTTGGTCATCAAGCTTTATACGAAGCATTTTGCTTCCAAAAACCTGGCTAAAAGTGGACATATTTGGATGTTATTTATCGAGGATTGAAGAAATGTAGCATACTTAATAATCTCGCTAATTGAAATGGGAGAAGGATGAAAATTAAGTTGAGAAGCTTATTGCGAAAATGATAATTTTTTTTTAATTATTTCAAGATTCCACGTAAAAACAAATCAACCTACAAGCATAAAACTGAATTTCTACGTCTTGATAGAAATATCAACCCAAAATCATCAAAACACATCATTGTTAGTCGATAAAATCTTTTTTTGGCTATACAATGCTTGGCCGACATTAATGTTGCTGTCTACCAGTATTGTCATGCATATATAGTTCTTGATTTAATCAAACTAAATCAAAGATAAGTTAATAATTAGAATAGTATATAACCCCACTTGGACTAACTATAGTTAGTTGTTTACTCTATGAACCCAAAAGTCTCAGCCCACATCGTGATTTTACCCTGTTGGTTGAAAAAGTAAGCAATTTGAAAGAATGGTCACGCGTCTAAGATGGTTCCTTTCTTTGTTGATGAAAGTGGGAGAGTGGCCAATTTTCAGGTACGGGATGACCGTTAGATGATCCACAGACACCAGTTGGTGGAGACATGGAGAAATTTTGCGACGCCCAAAGTTTATTTATAATAGTAGCCCATAGGTTCAAAAGCGACAGAAAGGTTTACCAAAGGCAAATTCCCATTACAGAACCACCCATTAAAATAATAAAGCTTCCATCTTTTCCTCCTATCTCTTGCTTTCTCAACACTTTTTTCTCTTCTTTTCCATTCTACCTACTTCCTGCCACTGCTCGGCATTTTGAGATTATCTTGAAAGCCCCTTTCTTTATTAAGGTAATCGTGTAATCTTCATCGGTTTGTGGTTTGTTGGAGTTTCATTGGATTTTTTCATGGTTGGTTTGAAGTCTTCTGGATTTCGTGTTGTTGCAGTTCTACTACTCATCTAAAAGTCTCAAAATCCGACGTGTCTTTTTGTTTTTAATGCTCCAAGAAACCTACCTCTGTTGCTTCTCCTTGATTGCTGTCAAAACTCAAAAGCCTTCTGTTTCGATACAAAACAGAGCTTATCATCTGCTGCTTCTTTGTTGACTAATCCTTCATCAATAGAGATCAGGGTACTTTGTCTCGTCTCTTTGATTATCTTCATCTGTGTGTTTTCTTTTGTTGGATCATTTCTATGATCAGGGAGGGTATTCTATGTTTGTGGGTTTTAATGGCGTCAGAAGGATTATTAGGGAGGAGATTTCTTTGTCATGGAATTGCTTTATATTCTGCTTGCAATCAGAATCGTCTTTTTTTTTCTTTCTTTCTGACTGGTTTGTAGTTTCTGTTTAAGTAGCAGTCTGGTGCAGATGGGTTAGAACTTAGAAAGGCCTGGGAAATGATTTTCTCAAGTTAGGTTTTGTTGTGAAATATTGAGAAGTCAATCTTTAAGTCTGGGAAATGATTTGGATCGGTGAAAGCCTTGTCAAGGTCTTGTATTGTTTATGTATTCCGTATGAAAGACAAAGAGGAGTGAGTTGGTGTTTGTTAAGTTCCATGATCATCAGTTACCCAACTATTTGAATTCGTTCTTCATTAGGGTTTTGGTGGTATGTGAGTTATGACCTCCATTCATGTTCCTAGGGCAAGAACGCATAAAAGATAAATAATTTTTTGTTTCGGAGCTATACATTTATGTCCAGGCTCATACTGTTATCCAAAAGTTTAAGCAATGTTAACTCGGTGGTTGAAGCTCCTAAATTCTACAAAAATCTGTCATGTTGGGGTCTTTTTCTAAGTCATGGACCACACTGTGGAGATGTTCATCTTTCACTCTCTTGCCATCGAAAATATTTGATTGGGAGCGAATAAATGGTTTCTATTTCGCTTGCTTAACTCCTCTTCATCTGGCATCCTTACTTGGTGGTATGGAATATGGATTACACAGTGTGTGGTTTTGTCCTTTTGACTTAAGTGTACTCCCATTGCTTAATGCAGGCATCTTGTGAACCTTTGAAAACAGACTTGAGATTTTTGTGACGGTTTCAAGTACTTGATCTGCATATTATCAACTTGATTGAGAACCATGTCTCTGGTAAATCCAACTTCAGCTGCTCCTTATGGAAATCATAAGCTGTATCCCCTCAAGGGAAGCACCGAGAAGTCTGGTTTATCGGCGCAAATGTTTGGCCCCGACAGAAATGCAACCATTTACACCTCTGATTCTTGCTCCAGCGAGAGTTACGAGAAGTACTTCTTGGACTCACCTTCAGGAGAAGTTATCCAGCCGTCTGTTTCTGGAAATTCTGGGGATTCTTCTTATCAACTGAGAACTGGTTCTGGTTTCGGTTCTTCGATAGCTGCTGAAGTTCCATACAATGCTTATGTAGTCAATTCTTCTAAACCTGATTTCCTGGATGTTGCTCCAAGTCCTGATACAGAAGCATATGATGAAACCGAGCTTAATATAAAGCTTCAGGAGCTGGAAAGAGCATTGCTTGACGATGATGGACAAGACGATGAAGCTTATATAAACAACCAAAGCATGGAGATTGAAAGTGAATGGTCTGATCAAATGCAGAATCCAATGCTTTATGATTCACCCAAGGAATCGTCATCCATGGATTCTAATCTTAGTAGCATTGGCAGTTGTAAAGAAGTGTGTCAGCTATCTCCAAGGACACCGAAACGACTGCTCTTCGAATGTGCCAATGCAATTTCAGTAGGGAACATTCAGGGAGCTTCAGCTATAATAACCGAGCTCCGACAGATGGGCTCGATCCAAGGAGATCCCGCATCTCGAATCGCAGCATATATGGTCGAAGGTCTTGCAGCCAAAATTGCTTCCTCTGGTAAATACCTTTACAAAGCTCTGAAATGCAAAGAGCCGCCTTCTTCTGATAGGCTTGCTGCCATGCAGATCCTCTTTGAGATTTGCCCTTGTTTTAAGTTCGGGTTTATGGCTGCAAATGGTGCGATGATCGATGCTTTCAAAGGTGAAAAGAAAGTTCATATTATCGACTTCGATATCAACCAAGGCAATCAGTACATTACACTGATACAAACACTTGCAAACCAGGGAGGTAAGCTGCCATATATACGGTTGACAGGTGTTGACGATCCGGAATCTGTTCAACGACCGATCGGTGGCCTTTCCATAATTGGCCTTAGGCTCGAGAAGCTTGCAGAAGCACTTAAGGTGCCGTTTGAATTTCGTGCTGTGGCATCCAAGACAGCACTTGTTAGCCCATCGATGTTGGAATGTAGACCCGGGGAAGCACTCGTTGTAAATTTCGCCTTCCAGCTTCACCATATACCCGATGAGAGCGTGTCTACGGTGAACGAGAGAGACCAGCTTCTCCGTACCGTTAAGAGCATGAATCCAAAGCTTGTGACTCTCGTGGAACAAGATGTGAATACAAACACGACTCCTTTCGTTCAGAGGTTTGTTAACGCTTATGACTACTATTCCGCTGTGTACGAGTCGCTCGATGTGACTTTGCCAAGGGAAAGCCAGGACCGGATCAATGTCGAGAGGCAGTGTCTGGCGAGGGACATAGTTAACATCGTCTCGTGCGAGGGAGAGGAGAGGATCGAGCGGTACGAGGTTGCTGGGAAATGGAGAGCCAGAATGATGATGGCTGGTTTCAAGCCGCGGGGTATGGGTCCAAATGTGGTGGAGATGATAAGGAAAGTCATAAAGGAGTATGGTGTGAGGTTTACCTTGAAAGAGGAGATGGGTGCTCTCCAGTTTGGTTGGGAAGAGAGAAGCTTGATTGTTGCTTCAGCATGGAGGTGATTGATGCTGCTGCAACATAAGTTTTATTTTCACTGCAGAGTTTTTCCCTTTCCCTTGACTTTGTATGTACGCTGCGTAGTTTTTTTTGTTGATGCTTTTGGTGGGTGAACAAAGCAGAATAATTATACTGTTGATACAGTTTCAGTGGATAATGTCTTACTTCCATGAAATTGCTGGTGAATTTACCGATGGTCTGATTAACTAGAGAATCCTTTTGGTCTCTCTGATATTGTTTCATATACCTCTGCTGTTACCTATCTATTTAACTGTTATAAACTACGAGAGTCAACGTTGTTACTGGTTTGGACCATGTAGTGTGGTCCTTATTAGCAATATTTGAGAAAAAGGATCAAACCAGTGACTGGTTATTTTTCCCCTTCGACCCACAATCTGTAACCGATTTTTGATGAAATGAAATTCAATGTTCAGAAAAGACTGATGACTTACTATTAACAATAAAATTAAGCCTTGTCATCCCCGTGATGTCTCTACTTTTGTAATAGAGGTTTAGTATATATATTCTCACCCTTTGTTAAAACTAGTCTATTTTATCGTGCGTCGCTGCTTACCAATTGATTAGTCTGTAGTACATATTTGTTTACCCGTCAATCATAATGTATATAGAGTTGGTAATGCAAGTTAGGCTATATATTTATCTGTATTATTCGAATAGGAAACTACAATTGTGAAGAACGGATGTCAACTATTCATAACTGTTATTAAGCCTACAAAGTCTTATTAACGAAACCTAGACTATAATAGGCGGGGACTGACATTAACTATTCCGACCCGAACCGAACAGTTTTCAAGTCTAAAAAAAGTCTTAAAAGCAAACTAATTAAATAAAAACCCAACCTATTTAGTATTTACTACCGAGGCGAACAGTTTCCACAGCTCCCCGATCCTTTCGTTTTCTTTTATAGCTTCGAGACTGAGGAGCAACAATTGAATACTCCTGCAACAGCTACTATGCATACTCCTTTTGTTGAAGTGGCAGATTCAGCAAGTAGTTGAGTAGCAGCCTCCATCGTTTCCTGCCCATCCACAAACAAACACGAATTTGCAAAACCAAAATCTTCTCTTAAAAATACATCAAGGGAACAGATCTCAAGCTCTAATCAGAACCCAAAAATGGAAAAAGAACTCATAACTCAAAGACAGTATTACCACCAAACATACCTATAAAATGCAAAACTTTCTTCTAGTTTTGATCAGCTCAAAAGTTCTCTTTGTTCTCAGTACTGAAACTGTCAAAGTTAAGAGATGTATAATACTTTCCCACTATACAATCAGAAAACCAAACCTTCTCTTTAGACTTCCACCATCATGAACTCACGTTTCTCGTGTAAATATACTTCACAGGAGATAAGAATGGAAAATCAGTGGTGAATATACCCTGGACATAAGCTTGTAATTCAATGCCTGGCTATGATGGAGATTATAAGCTCATTACTCTTTCCATAAGCAAAAGTTGTTGAGTCTGCAATGAGCCTACACACGTATCACACACAGATTATAAATGGCAACCATCATTCTGATCACTGATCCATCTCGTAACTTATCAATACCCTTTTTAACATACAACATCCATATAGTTTAATGAAGAATTTTGAAACAGAGCCAAAGTTCATGAGCTAAATCAAAAGAAGCAAACGTGGAAAGCAATAAAAGTATGCAGTGTGAAGAACAATACGTACACACTGGGAGATCAGACCAACATAGGTAGATATTTGAAACAAACCAATATCATGAGTAATTTCAGCCAAATAACAACCTCAAAGTAGAAAAGGAAAATGAAACATGTGATACCGAAGATCATACAACATATGATAGACGTAAAGAGGAAGGAATTGAGTCCCTACCTCTGATTTGAGATTCTTAAGCCGGGGAGATGCTCTACCGTTATGATTCAGGGATGGTTCCATTCCACCCATTGATTCTCTACATAACCACACATCTTCTTCAAATGGGTATCTCAAACAAAATAAAATGAATAGAAGAAATATTAACGGTTCAATCAAACTGATGACATAAACAATGAAACAATATCAAATTCATAAGTTTCTAGCAGAGATGGCAGTAATCAAAGTATATATCTCAAAACATGAACATAGGGTCGCTATTAACCATATAGGTTCAAAAGACGGCAAAAGAGCATGCCATATGTGAAGCAGAGAGGTTAAAATCCTACCTATTTACACAAAAGGAAATATAGCATGGAAGGCCACATACCTGATGTTGGTATTTCTTACAACAATCAAGTTGTTCCTGCAATCACCATCAGCAGCAAACACATATACATCCTTAGGATCTAAGCTTGAAAGGATGAACGCAAATTGAATCCAAAAGACTGTGGAGGAACACGAGGACAAAAAGACTGGTTACAAAGGATAGCGACAACTAATTGAGAAATCATTAACAAAGTTAATGAAACAAAGCTACATGGGGAAGGAAGTGAAGAGAAATAGAAGGGGAATCAAACCTGAGAAAGACTGAGAGGGTTCATAAGCAAAGAATTGATAGGCGTATTTGAATTCCTTTCCAAGCACGGAGCCTCTTGCTCATACCTATGAAACAAAATAGACGTGTATGATCAAATAGAAACGAACCCACTTCAAAACAAAAAGAATAAGAACTATTGATGAGAAATGAAATGAATTTACTTGACAACACAATGTGACAAGTTTTGTAGTTGAAAGGCCAGAATCCTTTAGGTGTCTCTGATATGAGTTTTTTCTCATTCAACAAGTCACTTTTATATACAGTAAATCGGCCCCAGATTTATTTATTTTAAAAAGTAATGAACAGTAAATTGGCCCTAGATTTCTATATATTAATAGTAATAATAATTTTAATTTTAATTTTTCATACTGGTTCTGATCTATCTTAAAATAAAGTTGGCTGATTTGATGACTATTGGAGCTGCTGAAATGGGAGTAACAACAATGTAAGTGATGAGTTTTGTTGCCTTGATCTTGATCTAGTTATTCAGTCTCGTACTATCCGCGGACCATGTTAGCTTAAAACCGAGTTTTTTGCGTGTTCATGTTACAGGAAGTGGCTATAAGTACCCCACCTCTCCCACTTGTGTTCTTTCTTTCCTTGTGTTTTTCCTACCCACTGCCTTGAAATAGTGGGAACTATCTAAGGATAAGAAGGCTGGTCAAAGACAAAAGGGGATATAGCCTTAGTAATGGCTGCTTGTTCTTCCTCACCTTCTTCAATATCCTCATTTCCTTCATCTCCTCCATACAGTTCTGTTTATACTGGAAAATGGGAGTACGATGTCTTTTTGTGTTTTCAAGGTGATAACACCCGTCATAGTTTCACAAGCCACCTCATGGCTACTCTTTCTGATAGGAAAATCCGGACCTTCATCGATGACAAGCTTGAAAAAACTCATAGCATTGATGAGTTGATTCCCATCCTTAAAAAATGTGCTCTTTCTGTAGTTGTTTTTTCTGATAAGTTTGCAGATTCCATCTGGTGCTTGGAAGAGGTGGCCACCATAGCTCGAAGGATGAAAGAATCTGGGCACCGTGTTCTACCGGTTTTCTACAAAGTAGAACCATCCGACGTGACAAATGACTCTAAAAGCTATGTGACTACCATCGATCGTGAATATAAAGGCAGAAGTACTTATGTAGAGGATAAGAAGAGATGGATGGATGCTTTGAAACTTGTGGCTCATTCTGCTGGCCTTACCTCACAGGCCATCAAGTAAGTTACCCAGACTCTTTAAATCAATTAAAATTATTGCTTCATTCTTCGTAGTTGCAGCTTTAGTACGACAAGCAAAAATGTATGGTACTATCGTAACTCCAATTTGTGTTTTGTCTTTGATCGTTCTTAGCATTGAATCTGAATTGATTAAGGCCATTGTGGAAGATGTGCATAAACAACTAAATGACATGTCGTCAAGCAAAAAGTCCACTAACTTTGTTGGTATGCGTTCGCAAATTCTTGAGGTTGAGCGATTGTTAGCAATGGATATATTAGATGATACTCGCATCATTGGCCTATAGAGAATGGGCGGTGCGGGGAAAACAACTCTAGCTAAAGCGTGTTATGACAAGATAACTATGTCCTTGAAAGGAATCAAGCATCATTTTACTGGGAGCATTAGTGAGAAATGTGGAGATACAGATGGGGTTGAAGGAGTAGTGAGTCAGCTTTATTCAAAATTGTTGTCCGAGAACAACATCTATCGTCAAGATTTAGGTGCTAAGTTTCGACAGGAACGTCTTTCTCGCTCTAGGGTATTCATTGTTCTTGACGATGTGGAGACAACATCACGGCTGGAAAAAATCTTTCTGGGAGATATGACCATGAGTCTCTTTGCTCCGGGGAGCAAAATTATTGTGACGACAAGAGATAAGAGAGTTCTGGATTATGCAAAGGCGATAGTATATACCGTCGCTGGTTTGACTGATCGTGAATCCATTCAACTATTTAGCCTACGAGCTTTCAGGAACCATCACCCTCCTCGTGATTGGGAGGGTATGTCTCGTCTTGCAGCATCATATTGTAATGGAAACCCCTTGGCAATAAGAGTCCTTGGGGGTACATTGTTTAGTCAGGATAAATATTATTGGCAAAGCTTCTTGAGCGAGCTAAAGCTAATCCAGAATCCTGAAATCGGTGATATTCTTGAACGAAGTTGCAACAAACTAGGAGCTGAAGAAAAGAAAATATTTCTCGATGTCGCATGTTTCCTCTATGGAATATCGAGATCTCGACTGATATCGTATATGTCAACCATGCATCTGTCTGCATATGCTAAAGTGAAGGATCTAATTGATAGAACCCTCTTAATTTGTGAAGGAAAGAATATCAAAGTGCACGGTTTGCTTAAGGAAATGGCTTGGAGTATAGTCAACAAGGAACCGAAGCTTGGAAAACGCAGCAGGTTAGTAGATGTTGATGATATTCACAAATTGCTGACAACTCAAGATGTTAAAGGCTGGACAACATCATTGCTCGACGTCACACACTGCCTAGTGATTATTTCAAGACAGTTGGGGGGATTTGATTTAGATGGGACATCCCTTGAAGAGCTACCGAGTGCAATTTACAATGTCAAGCAAGATGGAGTCTTGCGCCTCAGTGGTGAAAACATTACCAAATTACCTGCAATTACAACAAGCTTGAAGACTTTTTACTTGAGCCATACTTCAATACGAGAGATTGATTTCTATGCTTATAATCATCGTCTGACGTCTTCGAAATTAATATTACCGAGATTTTCCAAGCTGAAGGTTTCTAACAATTCGCAACTCGAGAGCCTGCCGAAGAGTATATGGAACATGGTCTTTCATCAACTCGAGATTCGAGGGAGCCCGTTGATTGAAAGCTTGCCGGAGATCTCGCACCATGTTAACGGGTTAGCTTATCTTTATATAACTGACTGTGGAAACCACTACCTTCTAGTATCCAAGAATTGAAGAAGCTTTATACGATTAATCTGAGCTGAGTCTCGAGTCAATCCCAAGCAGTATTCATAAGCTTTCGAACTTGCGAAAAGTGATTATGTCTGGTTGTGAGAGTATTCGATCTCTATCAGAACTCCCACCAAATCTGATGAAACTGGATGTAAGTGGTTGCAAGTCTTTACAAGCGCTACCAAGCAACACATGTAAGCTGTTGCATCTGAATAAACTCCATTTTGAGGAATGCCCACAACTGGACCAGACTATACCTGTCGAAATTTTGGCAAATTTCCTCGTTCATCCCAGCTTGTCTTCATCACCGCAGGTACGTAGATGTCACCGTTATGGTTGAAGTTGTCTTTTAAACTTAGTAGTGAATATCGGATGCGAGAAGCGAGTTGTATGTTAGAATTAATATTTGATAGACAAAAAAATGAATTTCTGATGAGGCTGGCTCTCTTTGTGGGTGACAGTTGATGCACCGTGAAGTTGTATGTTCAAGAAGCGAGCTTCCGGAATGGTTAACGTACAAAAGCATGAACATGAAGAAGGAAGAGGAGGATTGTACTGTGGAGGTGGACTTGCCTCCTATTCCTGATGACACTGACCAACCAATCACTATTAAGGGAATTGCATTCGCCGTTGTGTTTGCTTCCAACTACTCTTGGGTGGAAATGAAATGCGATTGCAAGGTCGGCAACACCATCGTTGCATCTTGGCCTTCCCATATCAGTAAAGTTGAAGGGGATAACTCATCAGAAATTCTATGGTTGAAATTGGACAAGAGCTCATCAGGGGAGATGACCATGAAAAGTAAAGAAGAAGCGTGGTGTGTAAAGTATGCTAGTCTCACACTTCCATTTCATTTCTATGTTCAAAAAAATAGGAAGATCAAAATAAAAAGATGTGGAGTCTCTTTGCTCTACTAGAAGACCAGTCATTTGTTAATCTACATGACTGAAATTTACTATCATTTGGTCAATTTGTTCTTTTGTATCATGCCATCTTCTGCACCAAGTAGTACTCTGACTTACCTTCTATTATTATCTCTGCATTTGTAATAGGATATAATTTTGGTGTGCCTGTTTTTCCTATGTATGTATCATAAACGAATTAGAGGTTTCGTCGTGATCTGTACTCTAACATTCTAACCAGATAGACGGTGGTTTGACTCTTTATAAAGTTGTGAGAGCTGTCAAGGTTGTTACTGGTTTAGCAAATGTAAATCCTACTACATTTTCTTTCAAGATGCTTGAGAATTCAAGGAAGTTCTCATCTGGAAAGAGAGCTCTACGAGTAGTCCAGTTTCAATCTTTTGGCAGGAGAATGAACAAAGATTGAATGAAGGAGGCAACAGATTCATTCGACTTCCGTATCATGGCGTTTAACTAGGGTAAATGTTACACAATCAGGTTACAACAAACTCTGTCCACCAATGACTGGCAAACTTTACATAGCATCAAAAATTTGAAGCCTAGGAAATAACACAATGCTCTCTGTTCATCCAGATATATGATGAAACTGCTAGTTCTTCAAACCCAGGAAACACAAAGCAACTTCTGCTTGGGCTTGCAGCTCTTCCACTACCTTCAAAATACTCTCCCTACTCATCTTTGTCTCGTTGTTCGCCAGCATCCTCCTCACCCTTTTTTACCAACCACAACAAAGGACAGATGGAAAGAAAGATGATGAATGGATGTGGAGAGATTGAAAAAAGTGACAAGCAGTAAATTTCAAACTGACAAAGCAAAGACTTACTTCTTGACAATTGCTGTGTCTCCATGACCCGTGCAAATGATGAGCATGGTGTGTGCTGGTAACGCTGAATAAAGTGAACAAACCCTTTCATTCAACCGAGCTATAATGTCCTTCAACTCAGTTGTCATCCTGCAACTAATGCCTTTCTTGTTGACAGGTTTCTTTTCACATGTAAGCAGTGATATCATCTCTGCAAGCTTCCCATTTACTATCTCGGCATCGTCTGCTTGCTTTTCGTAATAGGCATTTAACTCCGAAAATTGGGTCCATATGAATTGTGTCCGGTCATTCTTTGCCTACACCCATCAACACTTGATTTAGGTAAAGCACAGAATGGAGGGTTTTGGTTGCAATGATCAATGATAATTTACCTCCTTTTTGGCTTTTGAAAGGGCTTCATCATCTGAAATCACAGGAAATGCATGGGATGATCCGGTAGAATAGCGCTTTATTATGGAGACATCATCAATCATAGAAGAGGTTTTGCCACACTCGTCCAGTACTGAAATGAGCTTTTTCCGCGTAAAGGATTGCCGAGGAGGACCTCCAAAATCAGGTCCTAGCAAAGAGGGGGTCCATAAGGCCAGGAAACAAAACCAATTCAAACCCTGAAGCAAGAATTGTTGGAAAGAGACGCACACCATTTTTTATCTTTAGTAATGCAAGCTCCAAGGTAGCTCGTGCATCCTCAGCACTGTCGTGTCCAACACCAGATTGTTGAATATCCCTGGAGAGAAATCTCTTCGCAAGAATTCGAAGTGCAGTTTTATACGACCGGCCCCGTGGATGTTTGTATAGCACAGCAGTATCAATTACCAATTTGTGAGATATTTTTAGAGCTAATAAATCATTCTCTAGAGAATGACCGACAAGGATAGTTTCTTGGTGAACTAGTTTTAGGAAATCGTCCTGCATTAAACGAAAAATCAGCAAACTTTAATAGTAAACAGCATCTCATAGCAAAGAAGTCCCACGTCATATGACAAACCTGAACATTTTTAAGGCTTGTAGTCACCCCATTCAGCATTTCAAATGTAATTCCACTGAATCTGCATAAGAGTAACGAATATAAACTTCTTAAGGATTTCAAGGTAGTTTCTTATCGAACACACTTAGTATTAAAGAGAAGAACGAAGAACACCAGATCTTCGGACTCGATCACCCAGAACTAATATCCATGACTCTAAGTAAACCCGGTAGATGCAATATGTTGTTTTATTTTTACACCGCCAAACAGAATCAGCAAAAGAACAAGCAGAAAAAACATGTGGTCACAGCATCTCATATGCAAGTAAAGGTAAAATCAAGGCTAGGAAAGCTTACCTGGTATTGTAATCAACAATGTCATTTACTGGTTTGACCAATTTATCCAACAATACCTGCAAAGGGAAAGAAAAACTTAACACATTGTTCTAACCATGAAACATACCACAAAAGATTTATTTCTGTGAAGCGGGAAGTTTAAAAGATCATGATCCGTCAATATTAAAATGCTTAGAGAATGCTTTAAACCATGGTCTGATAGACAAAAGTGCTGCTCAAAACATCACAGCATTGAACAGCGCCAATTACAGCTTTGCCGAGCTTAAAAATTCATGAGTGAATGTTTTTAAAGCCCTTGATTTTTCATATAAGCCAACTTCACAAAATTGCATCTTCAAGGGCAGTCGGCTTTTCATTTTTGAACCATACAAAAGAAAATCCAACTAAAATACGTTTCAATGACTGGAGAAAAATAAGTTTTGGTAGACCATACCTGTCCTGCAATATCCACCAGTGTTATTCTTGTCAGTTCAAAACCATCTTTAGTGATGCACTATTAAAAAGAGAAAAAATGAAGTCAATTGAAGTTCACAATGAGTTGTTTGTCAAGCAAGAATGTCTATATACTTTAACAAAATATGATAGACGATGGCCAACATTTCTCCTAGTTTATTTGTAATAAAAAGGATAAGGATAACGGAAGCTACCAGTTGTTAGTGAATCATAGTTGTTTTAGTTTTCCGTATGCATATTTCCAAACCCATATTACCACTAGGCAATTTAATCACAAGTAATGAGTACCTATAGAAATGTTCCCAAGTGCTGAATTCTAGCAGGAACTGGATACAGATCCAAAACTGTTGACTGACAACTAACACAGAAGTTAATACCAACATCATCCCTCTTTGAATAGTCAAGAACTTTGAGTTAGAGTTATCCCATCCAAACAATGTTTAGGTCAGAGTTTCTCCAATTGCATTGCTAGGTATTTCAAACGAGTGAACATGAGCATAACCTTGCTTCAGGAGGCGAGAATAAGAGTCTAAATAGCCACATGACACTCTAATAGCAGTATCACTATTCAATATTTTATCACTACATTGTTAACTTTTGTGTTAACGGTTCGTCCGACTTGAGTTTCAAACAAACCATGTAAGAAACCCAGGAAAATAAATTCTAACAAGATAGCAGTTTGCCCCTCATGGTTGCACTCTTATTGGTTACCATTTACCAGTCTTTCAGCTAAATGTGGTTCACAAAGCACATTCTTTCTCAGTTGTGGATTCTACATAGTACAAGTTCTTACATTCTCTAATATTTGAGCACAAGTAACACCTTACCATTTCACAATCAAGTGCCAGGATTTCGTGTAGAGGAGAGCCACTATGAACAGGACAGGTACAGAGAAGACCTAGGAAATATCGGTAAGTGTTATAGGAGGTCAATGTTAAGAACAACTAAAACAAAAGAAGGAAACACCCTGAAACTGACCTGGTTTGTCAGGACAATAACCATTTTCTTCTAGTTGTTCAATTGTCAACGTATAATATGAAGGGGGAAAGGGTACTCCTTTCACAAGCTCTGAGAAAGAAATAATTTTCAAGTCTGGAGCACTCTTCTCTGCATCTTAATCGAACATCAATCCTCATGAGAAAAAAATTCACAAGGTTTAGGGAAAATGTTGTATTACACATTTCAAGGATACACCGGACTGAAATTGAATTCACTAGAATCGGTATGCCAAAAGGGACTGGAATTAATTGGTATGTAAAACTTCCTACCCCACCCCTAGGACAATCCCCACTCCAAATAACATATATCCAGATTAGCAATAGTTGAAAGCAGTTGAACTGGCAGCAGAACATCAAAATGACCAAAACTATTTGTATATAGGATTCTAGCCAACTAGATAGCCCATGTTGTCAGGGCGGCTGAAAGCTTTGTATTTTACAGCCAGATGATGAAGTGCTTATGCTATCTAAGAGTCATGTATCAAGCAATTCTTCATTTCTATCGTTTACATTACAGAAATGTAATAAGGGTTAAGCATGCATACTTTGACCTATCTTAAAAGTTAAAACAACATGCCTAAATCAATCTGCGCAAGCCTTAGACTTGCCATATCCAGTCATGATATTGAAAGGTGGTGTCATTAAAAGTAAACAGCAATCACAGAAAGAGAGCATGACATATGCACCTTACAATCATGAATCAAGTCATGACAAACAAAGTCCTAACAATGGAAAATACCACTTCTACTACCTTGTTCGGAAGCTGATTCAGATGTCTTTACGACCGGATCGCCTTCCTCTCTCTTTCTTTTATACTTGCATGTTAGAAGAGCATCTATTGTCTGCATTCGATCTGTTACGCAGCTAAAAGGAGAAACAAAAAGTGAAATTCCATAAGGCTGCACATTACACAATGATAAAACAACATCAACTATAGAGCCAAGAAAGAAAAAGGACAAGTGAAGAAGCACACCAACCTAATAGCTAACTGTCCCTTGGGTTTTCCACAGCATTCTTTAAAACCAGCAAACAACTTGGGTTTCGATAAGTACAAAGCTGCATCTAGCCCAGGTACATAAATCATAACCACTTTCGGAATCAGAGGCTTGTTCTGTAAAATGGAAAATAGATTTGCTCATATAGAACTACAGGCTTTGTACGCCGTGCTTTCTAAAGAATCGAATATACAAGTCATGTTAATTCGTAAACCCTGTGAAGTTGTCTATGAATGGATCTGTAATTGCATTTCAGCAAATGATGAAGACTAAGTTAGTAATTTCGTACAACAGTTTTTTATAGGACATCATTATCAGGCACCATTTTCCATCCACTTAGTTAACCTAATCTTCCCTTTTGCATTTAAGCGTCCCAGCCAAAAAAAATTTTGAGTTATTGACTGTAATTGCTAATCAAAGCACCCTTTCTAATTCATAAATTAGTAATCTAACTTTCTAGGATATTAATAGGGAGGCGACTAGATTGCTTACCTTGATAAACACCCAAGAAGGCATGTCTCCTTCAGCAAGCACCCAAGTTACAAGTCCTTGAATATCCTGTTTAGCATATAACAGCACTTCTAAATAATCTAGCACATCCAAAAACTAAAAACACTCTATTGCCAAGTGATCTGAGGACAGCCTCAAGTATAACCTACCTGCAGATCCAGAGTCAAGCTAGCTTCTGGTGACTTAAAAGCAATTTCAGGTTTTGCCTGCAAGGATATTCAAAATTATTAAATCCTAACAAGAATGGAATACTCAAGCGAAACATGGTAGTGAAAACAGTATAAAGCAACATTATCCAATCCAAGATTCCACAACATTACATCTCTTACTTTCAATGTTATTCAAGCAAACACTTTACCCAGAGCTCAGTAAGAAATCCGAAAAAAACAAACAAACCTTCAAGAGCAACTTAAAGCCTAACACAATTCCATACAATAAAACCTATCATATTCCAAAATTTCAGTACTTACTTCACCACTCACAGCTGTAAACCAGCATCGCAGAAGAACAAAGTCTCAAATAGCAGTTGAATTAGAAGGTAAACTGTTGGAAGTAAAAAAGGATAAAGAAATACTTCAGGTCCATAGATATCGAAGTAAGTTTTGCTGACGGAAGCGCCGTTATTTTCACGGCCGCTTTCGCCGATGCCATCGTCTTTCTCCCCTCCTAAGACTCCGCTTACACGCTCCGGCGACGGCATATTTGTTCTCCTTCCTCTTCTCTCCGGTGACTGTCCTTTCGGGAGAAATTAATTCATTGCTTTAGGCAAACATTTGGGCCGCAATTTTGAACCCAGCCCTAAAGGAAACATTATTGGGCTATCATTCGGCCTAGCCCAGCGACTTCCGAACTGTAAGACACGCCCAAAAGACCCAGTGGGGAGCTATATCGAGAGCGGCGAAGGGCACGGAAGCCGTCGTCAAAATTTGCTGTTTTGGAACACGTCGCCGGGAGAAAAAGAGCGGCGATTGGGATATGTCAAAGCAGCTGGTGCAGCCGATAGGCCAGAAGAGGCTGACGAACGTGGCGGTGGTTCGTCTGAAGAAGCACGGGAATCGTTTCGAGATCGCGTGCTATCCGAACAAGGTCCTTTCATGGCGGTCTGGCGTGTGAGTAATTAGTTGATTGCTTTTCCGACCTTGTATCTGCTCTATTTTCAATTTCTTACAATAATTTGAGTTGCTAAAACAGAGAGAAAGATTTGGATGAAGTATTGCAGTCGCAGACGGTTTATTCTAATGTCTCAAAGGGAGTTCTTGCCAAGTCCAAAGACTTGATCAAGTCGTTTAACACGGATGACCAGTCCCAAATTTGCTTGGAGGTGAGACTATTTCATGCGTCTATTTGATCTTACAGTTCAGTTTGTTGAAGATGTGTTCTCCGTTCAATTGTCCTCCCTTGTTGTTTGGCTTTGGCGGTGACTACAGATTTTGAACAAAGGAGAGCTTCAAGTTGCAGGCAAGGAGAGGGAATCGCAGCTTTCCAGTCAGTTTCGGGATATTGCCACTATTGTGATGCAGAAGACTATTAATCCTGAAACTCAGCGACCATACACTATCAGCATGATTGAGCGGTTGATGCATGAAATCCACTTCGCTGTTGATCCCCATAGCAGCTCCAAAAAGCAGGTGATTTTGGGGTTTGATTGATCATCTGTTTTCTATTGATAAATGCTTTGTCTTCCATGATTTATGTAATAAGAAGTAATGAAGTTTGGCTCTCATTTTTGTGGTTTCCATGTGAAATTAGTGCCTGATTTCATAGAAATGGAATTGCATAATGTTCCCTTTCTTTGTCATTCGGTATATGGTCCTCTTCTTTGATGGAGTTGATTTATCGTATGTCTCTTTGTAGGCGCTAGAAGTTATTCGTGAGCTTCAAAAGCAGTTCCCCATCAAGAGAGCACCAATGAGAGTACGCCTTACTGTTCCTGAACAAGTTTCTTCTTCACTTGTTGAAAAGTTGAACGCCTGGAATGCTACCATCACGGCAAAGGATTCTTCTGGAAATCAGCTATCTTTTGTAAGTGCCTGCATGCCATGTTCACCATTTACATTTTCATTCTCCTACTATATGTTCATACCTATTCCTTTATGTACCGCTCCCATAAGTTTTTGGCTCTGAACCTTATGGTATCTATGCTCTGAATCCTTCCTTGTGCAGATAATATATCCATTGACTCTCATATTTATCTAGTTTTGAGTAGGACTCCCTCTTTTCATACTTAACACACGGTTTGAGGGATCAGTGTTCCGATAGAATCACTAGCAGCATAAGTTCTGGATTCAATCTTCACATTATATATGGTGAGAATTACTTTTTTCTGATATGATGAATGATTTGTGTCAAGTTTTCTCTTTTTGAAATAGTAGGAAAGAGAAGCGGATTAAAAAATTGGTTTGAAATTGGGGTAAGTTATCAGATGAGAGGCGTGTTTTCCAGGTTTGTGACGAAAAGGAAACAGGGAAGGAGAACCTGTAACTTCCCCGAGTTGTCTAGGATAAGTATGAGATTGGTTTTGGGTTCTAAAATTGATTTTCTCTTTCAACATGCTTAAGCATAGGTATTTAAAAAATAACAAAATATGCTTAACCTTAGTTATCCATACAACTCCACATTGAGAGCAAAGAACAAGGTCGTCTCATGCCTTCGTAAGAGGACCGCTCATGCCTTCATAAGAGGACCGCTTTTCCTGATTTTCTATACCCTTTTTTTGTAGCATGTGGTTGTTTATGGTTCTGACTAGTAACTTCGTGATGTAAACTGCACTTAACTTGCTAAATGCACATTCCTCGGTCCCATTTACTATTTTTGTTGGGATTTGATTTTGATTTATTATGACGGACTTTTTTTCTCATGCACATTCCTTGTTCCCATCGAGATGGTTGTTGTCTGGTGTGCTCTATCTTATGATTAAATATTTACCCAGGTTTGCGAAATCGAGCCAGGCTTCTTCCGAGAATGTGATATCTTAGTCAGGAATCTTCAGGGAAGAATGGAAATCCTTGCAGTGTCTGTTCATTTCGAGGGGGACACACATGTCGATGACATTGCCGATCAAGATGACCTGCAACAGTCCCTACCTAGGGTCTCTACCGATGCCATTGCGCAACTCTCCGAGAAAGTTCAGAAACAGACCATCTCCACAGCAGCAAAGAAAGTCGAAGTTGAGGCAAAGCAGAGCCAGTGCAGCACATGCGATGCAGTTGTTGGGGATGCCAAAGCGTACAGGGAGCACTTCAAGAGTGACTGGCATAAACATAATCTGAAGCGGAAGACCCGGAATCAGCCGCCACTTACAGCAGATGAATGCTTGGCTGATATGGACTTGGATGACTCCAAAGCAGATCTGAAAGATTACTCGTTTTGAACCATGGATGAGCAGTGTGTAATTTGTATTAGCATGCAGATTACTACGTAGATTACTTGGCACACAGATGTAACTGGATTAGTATAATCTCTATTTTGACTGCTGCCGTGTGTAAGTTTGAGGCCCTAAAATGCTGTTCTAAGTTTCATTGATTGAATACCAAACTGATGTTCAACAAAAGGAAGCTAACCAAGCTCTGAAGATCGTATTTCAGTTGCATTCCTAATCAGTAATCTTTAGGAATTGGTGGGATGTTCAAAATACAATGTTCTATTGAGCAGCAGTATGTCAACACTCCCACCAAGATGATAACTAGCTTCATCTCCGCTGGAACAATGGAAATTTGGACGAGATTCAGATTCCGCTGCCATGGTTAATATCACTTTGACAACCAAACTCGTGGCTTAAAAATGATTGTACAATATTGGTATCCCCCATGAATAAAATGGTGCTACATCGAAATTTCAAAAATCAAGGAGCAACTGGGGAAGAATTCTTTCAAAGTGAGTAGCTTCAATTTTGGTCTCTCCCTCAGCTTCAGCAATAGCCGCGGCACGCTGCACAGCCTCTGGATCAATTGAAAAGAAAAAGAAATATCAAACCAGGATGATGAATAATGCAAAGAGACTAAAGAAAATCATCTCATTACGTGAGGAAAATTGAACCTGCTATGAAAATCTGAATGAGTTCAGCGCTCAACTTCACTGCATTAGCGTTAGCTGCAAAAGAAGGCCGCTTTTAGAATCCAGGACTGCTAAATAGCTCCAAGCACAGACAAAACGATAAGAGAAAGAGGGACCGGAAGTAGGGCGATTCTTCTTGGACGTTCCAGTTCCTACAGTAGCCGCATCATTGTCCATAGGGACGTCATTGACTTCATTTTTCTCCCGCTCTGCAGAAAGTGAGCAAATCTGAGTCAAGGGAACTAATTTTCAGTAGTGTGTCTGGAAAAGAGAAGTGAAAAACCTTGGGATGGTCTGTTCCAGACGTGCTTGAAAATCTCGTCAATCAAACCCTAAACACAAGAGAGATGATGAGCAAAAGAAAAAGGGAAATAATCACTAGCGAATCAGAATGAAGCGAGCAAGGAAAATCAATTAGTATAGATTAGCAAACTTTACAGGCTCCAACATAGTTTCATCCATCATAATCCTGCTGCTATTGTATTTGTAGGGTTCTTCACAGATGGATGAGTTATAATACTACGCAAGGGTTTGAGAAAAGAAGTATCAAAGTCAAAATCACAGACGGCGTCATTTGGAGAAGGGAAATTAAAGCTGGTTGTCTGGTTGGGCTGGAGCACTAAGCCGGTCCAAAGTTTAAGCCGACCCGCATGGGAAATGGCAATCAGAATTGCCAGATTGATTGCATTCTTTTTTGGTTTCCAGAGCAATAATTGGTTACAAAAGCAATAATTAGTCTTGGCATTCCGGTGGTTCGAAGTCGGATTTATATGAATTCGTTATCCAACTATTGAATTATCGAATTCGATGATTTTCCGTCCGATGATAACAATCTAATTTAAATTTGATATCGTCCCCGGCCATCACCGAATTTCGGGTTGGTCGGGGATCCGAATTTGATCCGAATTCCACTACTTCTTCATAAGGTAGAAATCTGTATATGTTGCACCAGAAACATTCAAATTCTTCTATGCATTCAACTTATTTTGGTATTCTAAAATTATATTGGACAAAATACCCTTAACAGATTCCAAACAAGAACCATCAACTCCAAACTTATCAGCATAAAAATCCACCATTTCCAACTTATACCGTGGATCTAATATGACAGCAACAACAAAAATTTTGTGAATCTCATCCCAATATTTGCTTAACTTTACTAACATCGAAACAGCCATCTTTCTTATCACTTCATTAGCATCGAAAGACCACTCATAAATTTGGAGCCTCAAATCACATATACGAGGAAAAAATAAATTAGTTGTTAGATAGTTTGAACGAGAGAACAGTTCATACACCAACTTAAAGCCTTCAATTTCTCACAGGTAGGTGCAGCAAATTGTCACTTCTCATTTGAAGGCAAGCAATTGTATTGAGCATCACGTTGTTTCAGTCTATAAAAACTTCTTTATAATGAATAACAACATATAGCATTTTAAATGTGGAATTTCACTTTGTAGGACAATCCATAGCAAACCAATTTTCAAAAATTATTCTCAAAAATTATCCTCAATTATAGTACAGTTTCTTCAAAGAATTCTAACCTTTTCGGGGTAGCAGACCAATACAAAACACTATCCCTATTGTTTTCTATTCCCTCCTTAACCATATCCAATCTCTCCTTCATATGCTCAGATTTAAGATATGAGCAGAAAACCTCATATGTATCAAAGCTCCCTCACTAATCAAATACAGTAACAGTAATTTCGACTGTATGAAACGGATCATGGAGTCATTAATGCTACAGTTGTCTAGGGTTATAGTTGATACCTTGATATCGACATCCCAGTCTAGCAAAAAATCAACTAACACTCTCACAAGTCTTTCAACAGTATAAGGTGTTGGGACATACAAAAACCTGCATAATAAAAAGAAAAATAGGAAGCATTAGGAATGATTCAAATGTAAATAATTTTGAATGATTCAAACAATAATGGAATACATTGTACCTAAGCATGTGACTCGTAAGGGCCCAAGAGTTGTCGATATAGTGAGTCGTATCAGCCATGTATCCCTTCTTTTGATTCGTGACAGTCCACATATCGGTCGTTATTGCTATTCTACCTTTGTTGTTATCAATCACACTTTGAATCTTACTATGTCCAGTATCAAAAATCTTAAACACCTCTTTTTGTATAGTGTTTCTACATGGTACAATGAACAATGGTTGGAGAGAGGACACAAATCTCTTGAAATACAGATGATCAACTATTGATAAAAGGTACTCATATATAATAATAGCAATTGCAAGTTTCCTTTTCGAAAAATATGAGTTGAAAGCAATAGCACCAACCACCAAGTCTTGTTTTCCTTTAGCCAAATAGTGAGGTCCAAAAATCTTTTGACTACCATCTCTAATTTTGTTTTGGAACATATATTCTAGTATGATTTTTTAAATGAATAGTACCACTAATTGATTCCCCAATTAAAAACTTCTTACAATAGTTACATTTAGCCTTCACAACAACATTTATCCGAATTTTGGAATAGTGTGACCAAACCGGACTTTTAAGCCCACCAACATCAATAATCTCTTCAACATTACGATTCTCTGCAACATTGACATTATGTTAGTTAACATCAGCCGCATGTACAACCTCTTCATTTTCATTAGCATTCATAATAGCTGCAGCTGTAGGAGCATGTCCATCTCCAACGACATTGTCATTCTCTTGAGCAGCTCCATGAACTTTTTCAGTTGATATGATTGATGATCCTTGAAAATAAAACAAAAATTTAAAAATTTGAAATCATATACAAAAAATTGAAAATATGAAATTAACATAAACAACTAACAATGATAAAGAAAAAAACCTAACCTTTTCACACAAATTTACAGGTTCGTTGTTGTCGTCATCTTGTCGACACCAATATCTCGAATGTACAGACACAACCAAACAAGTAAGAAGGTGAGTAAGATTGAAATCTGAAAGAACATAAAAAAACAAATGCGAACCCGCCTCGTATATATAGGCATCTCGAGAAGTCCATATGAATCGACTTTTACTCGCATGCAAGTATGCAACTCATCGATTGGAGTATTGGAAGGAAGAATTATCATCGGGAAAGGAAAGAAGATAATGAATGGAAAAAGTTGGTTGATTTTGCCAGTGAGATGTTAGGGATTCAAGAACTTTCGGAGAGATAAGGAGTCCAAATTCATATTGGGGATTTGAGGGCTGCGGATTGCGTGTATTAGATGAGGAGTAGGGGATTTTTTTGTGGGGATATATACTTTCGGGCCGGAGTCGGATCGGATACCAGTGAATTCGATCCTCGCCCGTCATTTTCGGATTTTGATTAATTCGAATTCGATTCGCCGTTCAGTCAAACCGAATTTTGTCCGCGTTGACGGAATCGAGTTCGGACGGTTTTTCAGATTTTCAGATCAAAATGCGAAGCTTAACAACAATCCGTATCAATTATGGGCCAAAATTGGTTGTTGGAAACTATAATTGGTTATAGAACTCCTATGATCTGTTCTGTCGATAACCATTTATTGACTTGCCGGGATGTCGGAGTGTCGCTGGAAATTACTGAGCGTTAGCTAGAAAATCGTTGGCTAATCATTAGAGATGGTTGGATGAGATGACAGAATAATAATAATAATAGCTGATTTATTAAAAGACTTAAGTACCACTACAATTTAAACAGCCTATGCTCCAGATCTAAATAATTTATTTAATAATATCTAGGATAATGCTTTCATATTTATTCTAGTTATTATTAAATATACAGAAAATGTTAGAATTTGAATCCAATAACGTACTGTTAATTTATAAAATAAGTTGATTAAATGTGTTTTTCAGAAATTAAAATCTCTATGATTTCATGATTTTCACCAAACAAATAAGCTATTGCCAAATACCTTATGGCACAGTAAATTCATCGAAACTAATATTTATGTTTCTTATTATCAAATATAATCATCCAAAACCTATATGCTAGTTTAAATTTTGTGAATTTTTCTGCATCGAAATTGAAATCAGTTCATCCGTCAGGCGTAGCCGCTCGAGAGGGAGCGCTTTTGAAAGAGGGAGTTGAGTTCTTTCCGCTTTAAAGTTGTAATGTTGTCTAATTACTCTCTTTAAAAGGAAAGTTACATTCTCTCTAAGAGTTCTCCATCTGGAAACCTTGACCACAATTCTCTGAAATCGTCGTCATAATGATTCCGCCACAATAAATCACGTTTGTCAAGAAACAACTCAAATTCGATCGTACAACTTCCGACCCAAGGAAGACGGACGTTGAAAGCAAGTTCTCGAAATCATCCAGGAAACTTGCCAAGACTCCACCTCTTAACCCGCAACCGGTCTATCCCAGGGTTCGACTGTTTTTTTCGTCCACTAGCTAGTTAGAACTATGTGGTGTCAATTTCTATTATAATATACGGTTGGCACTTTTTTCCATTCTTATTGTCATAATTGGTGGGTAAGGATTGAGATTATCGCAATTATGGAGACCCGCGACCTATACAGCTCCCTATAGAATCTGTACCTTCGATAAATACATTTATACGTTCATTTTTCGATCTTCTTTAAAATGAATATAGTCTCCTTTGATAATAAAACAAAATCATCCGCTAGGCGTATTTTTTGTAGTTTTGTTAAGCTGTTACAGAATTGGTAACAAATGATCTCCGCAAAAAAATGGAAATAAAATGTCGGCATTGGGACAGTTGGTAAGAGATCTTTCTCAGGAAACTCCCTTCACAGTCCACACGCAGACGCAGTCCCCACATACCCACTAGCCAGCTTAGCCAATCCCTCACGCACACACAGCAGCTCAGCAGTAAGTTCCTCGTCGTCTTCCTCAATCGACAATTCGATTCTGCCCCAGCTTCTTTTTCAAGAAAAAAAAATTTATCTTCCTTTTTATTATTCTTCAGGTTCATCTTCGCTGCTAAAAGTTCGTCACTCGATTCTCTCTCGCAATAGGTCAAACACGCAGGTACGGTATGCAGATTACGGTAGATTTTTCCTAGCTTTGAGATTTTCATGATTACTTATTCATCTGAAACTTTGCTGTCTTAGATCACAAGTCTTCATGGACTAGCGATCGTTGACTCAGCTTACCTTAAAAGTCATGATACTACTGCTTACCTAGTTTTTCTAGTTCTATTACCCAAACAAATTTCATCTGATTGCAGTGTGTTTTCTGCTAGGGTTTTTTTCCTCTTCTTCTCTGTTTGAACTTGAAGTTGCGAAAAATGGAAACACTCTGCATTCAACTGGCTTGTTCATTTTCTGCATTCACTGTCTATTGTGATAGCAGGAGTTAGGAGCTGATTTTCGTCATAAAAGATATTGAGACTAATACTTCTTCTGTCTAATGGTCTAGAGATCAATATTTTGCATACAGGATTAACTGCCCAAGAAGCAAACTAATTTTGAGGCCTCCCTTCGCCTCATTTCTTATGCCGGCCGGCTGAATTCCCAAATGATTGTAGTAATACTGGAGGGTTGAAGGAAGAATAGAGTAAAGGTAATAAGGTGAAAGGGAGACATAAACAGAAAGGACTATAATGGCAATGCAGTGGAGTTCGACTCTTTGGATAATAAGGATGGTCTGGCTTGCACTTGCTGGATGGATCTCATCATGCTTTACCGTTGCTGATGAGATAGCCCACTCCATCAGAACTGGAGATATAGGACCATTCGTCATTGGCTGATCCAACCTTGTTCATTTCCTAGGTACGTGCAGGTCCAAAACGCAGGTGACATTGCCATATTTAGATAGCAATTTTCTAACTTTAAGTTGGGTAGGTTTCTCTGATGGTCGTACGTATAGCTTTGTGTAGCCAAGTGTTGCTCTGTTGGTATCATGGTTGATGGCCACTTATGTTTCTGATATGTGCTATGTCATTTACCGATATTCTAAGACAATCAAGATCCGGTTAGCCGCCCTTGTTTTCATCTAAAGAATAATTGTGTGAAATGATCGTATCAATAGAAAAGTTATGACAGGAGAGGTAGTAAAGGGAACTTATACATAGTACTAGCTGGGTCACTAGTTTTTGCTGCTTTTGGTTCACTTATCAGAACTGATATCCTGAGAATGCCCCAATAGAGTTGTTGCTCCATTGATTTTTCTGTATTGACATCTTCTGTGGCCAAGCCTTAATAATAGATCATGGATCAGGGGTCTTACTTGCTCTCTGATGGTTACTTTGTTGTTAAATATGCTGGAAGATTGTCAAGTACTGAGGGGACTTAGTGGCTCTTATTTAGGTTCCCTCTCTGGCTTTCTGGCTATGTGATATTAGATGCTTCATATAGTCGTGGTGTATGATAAAACAAATATGTGGTTCTGAAATGCAAAGAATTAGCTTTTGCCTTGTATTCATGACGAATTTCTTCTGCTTACTTACAGATTCCAGATGACGTTGATTACTTCTTGGTTCCGTGGCAATTTTGATGCAATTGTTGTGGACTACAAAGTTAGCATCCAGTTTGTAGGAGGCAGTCTCATGTCATGGTTCTGGTACCAGAATAAGAATAGTGGGATTGTGCAAAGCTGACCTGAAAAACGAGGAACAGCAAGCATCTTGAAAAACTAACTTAATTAGGTTTGAGGAGGAGGACCCATATATCCACATTTAGCATCTCCAATGATATTTGCATATATGCTCTCGGTTTGTGGCTTTCTAGTTGTTGCTTGTTACCCGTCTTGTGTTTCAACGTGCTTGCATTGAGGCTGGAGTCTGCAGATGTTATCTGGGAATCTGTTCTTGTTACTGTCAAAATATGTAAAATGTTAAATTGATTTTGTTACCAGTGCAGTTTGATGTTTGAGGCAGATGATGATGCACCATTATATTCATACCCCACATTTGCTCTTCCACGTATTTGGGAAATTGAGGATCCTAACAAGAAGATGGTTTTGTGATTAGCGTAAGAGCATGACATCAATGTGAAACACACAAGTCCAGTTCTCTTTCGATGCATGCCCACTCTTCCGGAACTCCATTGGAACCGGATGCCGCAAGTTCCTATCGGTGTTTGCCAATTGTTAGGTCGTTTACAATACCTATGCACTACTCGTTCGGACATATGTTACACTGTTAACAACTTAAAGCCAATTTGCGTGTGCTTTAACTACTACTTATGAGTCACGATCAAGTTACTTATATGTTACTTCGCTATCTTAAGGGCACAATGACACATGGATTATTTTTCTCAAGTACTTCTACTCTAAATATATGTGTTTTTTCCGACTCTGATGAGGCTGATTGCCCATATACATGATGCTCGGTCATGACTCACGTGTTTATGTGTCCTGGAGATTTAAAATAGAAATTCATTCTTTCTTTCCTTCATCGAATAGCTTCAATTTTATGATGGAATAAACCCTAATTAGTTATAAAAATACACCATTTTATAGATTAATAAGTTTTGTACATCATTGCAACTTTACGAGAGAACCATATTTGTCCTTGCTAGTATGCGTATGAAGGCTTTAAAATATATAAGGACTAAAATAAGCATGTTCACAAAGTTCAAGTACTAAAAGTTCACAACAACACCCTTGTGTTGTGTGGTGGACCAAACTTGAGCTGCTTTTCAGTCTCTTTTGCGATCTAATTATTAGTACCCACATTCTAGCGTAAGCAGATTGCTCTCTGCTCTGCTTCCAATTTTCCTATTACTTTCCTTCCGCTCCTCAATCGAATCTGTCTTTTCTCAATCTCTCTGTGTTTTCAATTTCATCTTCTGAAACTGCTGTTGACGGATTCTGCTTCTTACTAATGATCTAACCTCCTATCCCCCACCTGCTTGATTTTTAAGCTTTGATTGTATCTGTTCGTGATCATAACTTGGTCTGATCCACTGAAATTACCAGGTTCTGGTGACTGCACATCTGCCGTTGATTGTGCTTCTCGGTTTTCTTTGCATCCCAAGGTTAGGGGCTCTTCCTGATTCTCTTGATGCGAACTTCACCATTTTTCCTTCATGCATGATAACTGCTCGACGAAATGCTAAAGTTCTGCAGCATGAATCTGTGCTTTCTATAATATGTTTCCACTTCGCTATCGATATGGCAAGGCTGAGAAGCTTAAATTGTCTATGGTATGTTGATCATCGAAACTAGGAATTTTCGAGGAAGTCAAAACCCTGAGTTAAACTAATGGATTCCGTTTGGCTTAGTAGGAGTTCTTCTTGTTTGGGCAATCATTTAAAACGAAAAGGAAGAAGAAAAAAGACCTCAGTCTTTTGATCGGTGGGCCGACTTAGAAATTTGTGTTGAATCTTATAGGTGCAATATTTCAAAGCTCGTATCAATTATGTATAAATTACAGACGAAGCACAAAGTTTTCTCCTTTGTCAAAGTTCTAGGAGGCTATTTAATTTCTGTGGTGATCAAATTGAAGCCTTGCTCCATAATTTTCTCGTCAATCTATATACCTGAAACTGTAGGGAAGCTTATCAAAAAGAGATTTCAACTTTCTGCCTGCGTGCGTTTTGCTGATTGCTAAATTTGGTGTGCAGTGCATCTGAGGGCCTACCACTCCCCTTTTGAAAAAGAAAGATGGTTTCTGCGAACAGGGAAATGGCGGTGTATTGCTTTGACACACTCGTTGCTCACTATAACAACGAGGAAGCACCCCCTCCTGCCTTTGAAGAGGGCCAACAGTAATCCCGTTTATCCTATCCTTCCCTGTTTTGTTGCATTGGTTTCTAGTATTTACGGCCATAACCATATGATTGAATAGAATTCTGGTGTAAATAAAGCCTCTTTTTCAGTCTCCTTGTCTTTGGTTTGTTGTCTTCTGAAAACCCTTTTCGATAGGTTTCATAGTTTAAGCTACGATTGTGAACAAGCATCCTCGCTTTTCAATGGAACTTTTTTTTTGTCTCCTAGTTGTATGCATAAATCATAATCGGCCGGCCGTTTATGGTAGATGGTACCATTGTCGATGATCATGATAATCTCTTCCATTCAAGCAATGATTTCGTGTTTTGTTCTTTCAGACTTCAGAGCCTTCTTTCCTGTTTCATATTTGCTTGATACTTTGATTTCTTATGGACTCAGTTTGCTCATCTGGTTTTATTATTTGTAGTGTGGTGAGTAAGCATTAACTTGATCTTCTTTGCAGTGGGATCCTCTTTCAGAATGTAAATTTTAAACATGTTATTCTCGCATCCTGTTCTCACAGGAATACTCTTCTTAATATTTGCTGTGAATTCACTAAGAATGACATGTCTTTTGTTATAAATTTTCTCAGTCCATTGTTTGTCACTTGGAAGAAAGTGGTTAATGGTGGTGAGCCTCGTTTACGTGGATGCATTGGGACTTTGGAAGCTAGATACTTGATTAATGGATTCAAGGACTATGCTTTAACCAGGTATTGATGATGATATACTACTAATGTAAGAAACATGTTTTAATCTGTTGCACTCAATGTGTGACAAACAAATGGACACTTTGACACCTGGAAAACACCAATAGCATGAACTTAGTATGGAAAATGTAGTAAAAACTGTAACAAACGGAGTGAAACTTGGTGCTTTTAAATGTTGGGAGTCAGGCCAAGACTATTCATCGCCAGATGCATCAAAGTTGGCTGAAGATTGTTTTTTTCACTGATTTATTTGTGAAGATTAGATGAATTTCTTGACAATCAATTATTCTGTTGTGGATTGTATTTTGTGCATTTAGAACTTCTCATTATACTTTGTACCTCCTTTTAGATTAAGCTGTTGGAAGAATATGTGAGAAGTGGAACTTAGTTTTCTTGCTCTGGATTATACATTTATAAGATGTACTTGTGCTTCATGCATAGTCTTACTATCTCGTCTGACCCTCTCTTGCTATGAATTATTTCTGAAACTAGTTTTTTTAAATACCTGATTTGATTGTTTCTGGATCTTCTCTGGCCCATTATCTGATGCATGCCTGCCTCTGTATTCTAATTACATTTTTTTGTATTGATACAGTGCTTTGAGGGACCGAAGGTTTCCTCCAATACAGGCAAAAGAGTTGCCTTCCCTAGAATGTACAGTGTCTATTCTAACTGATTATGAAACTGCTAACAACTATCTTGACTGGGAGGTATGCTTTTTTTCTCCCCGCACATTTGGAATACTGAGATTACAATCATCAAATTCGATATGTTCCGAGTTATTACACATAGATGTATTCTACAGGCATAATTATGTATTCCATTTACCACTGTCTGAAATTTCAAGGAGTGAATGAAAGATTTTGGCATGCAAACACAATCATGCATGTACAAGTCTATGCTGTAGCTACTTTGTGCATAATCACTAGAGGCTGGGGTTGGCTTCAATTTCTGCTGTTTAAGACCCCAGCCATTTATATCATAAGGAATGAATGCTGCTAACGAGTCATGTGCAAGCTCCAGGACGGTGTCCTTAGACATATACAGTTGCAGAAATGCCAATATGATAAGAAAAGTTGTTAGCTTTGTTTACATGGTGCACTAGATACAACCTCTGGTGTTTTTCTGAAGGAAAATCAAAGCCAAATGGTCGTCTAGAATTTAGATTATAGACAGACCAAATGCAAACGTACATTCAATGATATTGCTAAATTGCCATTGTAGATGTTGGAAAAAGACAATTCCAAGGCCCTCTGACTATGTGTTGTGAACCCTTATAGTATGATGTGATTTGTCAATCATAAAAAAGCCTGCTTCTCTCTTTTATAAGTTTGGAGTGTCAACTTCCAAGTGGGGATCTGTTTTGTCAATTGTGTGCTAGGCTGATGTATTTTTTTTTTAATTTATTAGTGTTCAAAAGCAGCTTAAGTTGATTAATTTGAGGACAGTTATAATAGCTCTTTCTGGAAATACTCTTCACTCCAGGTTGGGGTACATGGTATAATCATTGAATTTACTGATCCTAACAACAATTCAAGGCGGAGTGCAACATATTTGCCTGAAGTGGCTGCACATGAAGGTAAGAGTTGTTTGTTTCAACATCTGTTGAAGGTAAGAGTTGTTTATTTCAACATCTGGTAATCGGTAACGATATGGCTGCAGGTGCTTTTAGTTTTCCAGGGCTTTTGTAGTAAACATTTTCAAGGAATCTGGTTTCAGGTTGGACGACAATGGAGGCAATCGAGTCGCTGATGCGCAAAGCTGGATACAATGGCCCAATAACCGAGTCACTCCAAAAGTCAATTAAACTAACCCGTTACCAGAGCACGCTTTTTACACTGACATTCAGCGAGTATGTCGCGTACGTGAAAGCTACAAGGGGTACGGCTCCGATTATTAACAGGACAACCAAGCTCGCCATGCATTGATTCTCTTCTTCCGAGCAAAATCATTTTGGATACTTGGGAGAAAAAACTAGGCAATCAAAAGTCCTCGTGGATTATCAGTGGTTTTAGTTGTTGGTGTCATGCCTAGGAACTTGTATCTGTAATAAACTTGAAACTAAGGATGTTGAAGAATTGGCAGCTTGCCTCTGGTTTCCTTTTTAATGTATGCATATGATGGATGTGGTTAACGTTGCTGTTTTTTTTTAACATTGAAATTCATTCAATCAGCTGACAGTTACAGAAGCGAAACAAAGTCATTCATTGCTACAAGCCAGAATCGACACCCAATTAGTTTGTATAGTGTGAGCTCTAGTTGAGGTTGCAACCCAATCGGCAATCTTATTCCGATTTCTTGGGGTGAACATAAACTTGACTCTAGGTGCATTCTCTGTGAGGTGAAAGATCGATCCAAGAGTAGCATAACAATCCCACGGCCATGGCAGCGGTCGATTGTTCAGTATGTTGACTATAATGATGCAGTTGGAGAAAACGGTCACAGGTCATTTATAATCAATCGCCATCTTCGCCGCTTCTAGTGGAGCTCTCTCTTCGGCACTTGTCGCCAATGAACAAAAGAAAGTCTCATTCGTGCCTTCACATATCCGTCATGCGTGTCTTTAATTATGACATCATAAGCCGCCTCCTGGGAATCACATATGAGTGATCCGTCGCAGTAGATACTCCTTGCAAGAGTATGTGGCGGGGGACAATTATGATGAGGCCGTTGCTGGACTGGGTGACTGGGGAAAACGTCGGAACCTGACGGAGGGCACGATCCCAGGCAGCCTCGTCTTTGCTCACATTCAAATCAGTGATGAAGGGACTTGGTCTTTTCGAACGGAAGACAAACTCGTTCCTTGGCTTTCCAAATATTCCGGCAGATTGCCATTTAATTACAGCGCTGCTGAAAAGCCTTTTATTTCATAATAGTGCCATTTGGATTCGAACAACTCTTGCTTGAATGCGGAGTTACGGACCAAGGAAGTTCGAACGAAAATATGTAATCACTGAGCCTGAAGTTGTTTTCCATCAGATCATAACCCCCTTGAGAAGTTTAATAATGTTCTCTGATAGTCACTACATAACAAGAATATATTAATAGGGCTGGAAGTCTACATGGGATGATCCAGCCCGAATCCGAGCGGAGTTTAGGTATCTGATACCCTTGTGGATTCGGATTTGATTGCAACATTAGCATAGTCTTTCTACTTGATGGGCATCCGGTACATGATTAGGTATACCTGACGCTTGACGGGTATATGAAATACCCATTATTATAAAACCTTACTATAGTTCTATATTTATCCTGTCTCCACTTGTCTTGGACCCATTCTGCCACCCAAACTCCCAAAATCCATTTCGCAATTCTCCTCCCATAACCCATTTAGCGAAGCTAGTCAGCTAGCTACCGCCGGAACCCTCATCGGCTTCGTAACTCGCAAGTGTTTTTTCATCAAATACCCGGTCTTTACTAGTGTTGTTGATTTGTTTGTTCGGATGTCGATGAATATCCTAACACAAAACTGTGATGCTCGTACGGATACCTGTAATCCCATGAGTTCAGGGTTTGCCTGGAGTTTAGTAGCATTTTCAGATATTCGCACAATAAGAATATGAGTGCTTGAACCTGTCTCGATTTCCAGCCTTGTAATTTGTTTCCCCTAGCTAAGTGCACTGGGCATATTTTGCCTTGGGTTTGATGGATGTTTTGACAGGCATGAGTTTGAAAATCAAGTATGACGACTTGGCCACCCAGCCAGCCCCCACCAAGGAAAGATATTTTTCCTGAATTTGAAGTTATTAATTAAGTGAGAAAATGGGAAGGAAAACAGTGAGCCACAGCCACAGCCACAGGAAACGGATCTCTGGGAGGACAATATCCACTCGTCCTAATGAGCAGATGGGAACACTAGAGATCAGAAATAAACCCCCAAAGGGATAGAACCAACTAACCTACAAACAAACTCCCCCAAAAAAATAAGTTTGGTTTGCAGAAGAGGAAGAAGAAGATTCAGAAACAACAGTAGGCATACAGAAAAAGTAGAGGATTCATCAATGGCGATGACCAATTGCTTCCAAGTAACAAGCTCCTCCTGCAAGGTTGGAATCACTACCGTTCAGGCCACCCATTCTTTTACTTCTTCTGCAGACAGACTCAACTTCAGAAGAGAATTCAACCCAGTTACCCTTTTCCCAACAACTTCCAACCCAAGGAGATCCAATTTCGTCTGCAAAGCTCAAGAAGCTGTTGAAGGTCTTTTCTTTTCCCCTCTATTTTGTTGGGTTTTCATTCTTTTATGCTCAAAATCGATTTTAAAAAGACAAGTTCACATTTTTCTGTTTGATATATTTATGGCCAGTTAAACCAGTGACGGAGGCAGAATGGGAGAAGTTGGTGGTTGGAAGTGAAATCCCAGTACTGGTGGACTTCTGGGCGCCATGGTGCGGACCATGCCGGATGATAGCTCCCGTGATCGACGAGCTGGCGAAGGAGTACGCCGGGAAGATAGCTTGTTACAAGGTGAACACGGATGAGAGCCCCAACATTGCAAGCCGGTATGGAATCAGGAGCATCCCAACTGTGCTTTTCTTCAACAAGGGTGAGAAGAAAGAGAGCATTATAGGTGCTGTCCCTAAGACCACTTTGTGTAGTACACTAGAGAAGTTCCTTTGAGTTCTATTACTTCTATTGCATTGGGAAGAAGACATAAACCAAGGAGGAACCCCCATTATAACTCGTATGCTTTTTGCAAGTTCCAAACTCTGTTCATCAATAATGTCTTCTCATATCTCTTGTGTATACACACATCTGTTTGCTGTTCTTAAAAGAGTGCTGCTGCTGGTGTTTCAGCCTCCCATTTAGAATATCGAGTATTTATAATGTCGAACCATTTCCGAACAACTTATCTGCTGAAAGTAAACCCCAGAAATAGCAGGAAAAGAAACCACAAAATGCGGGTTGTAGTTTTTCTCAAGCTGATATATGCTTAGTAGGGGGCGTTGATAAGTCGAGCAGCTCACTCGAGAAAACCTTGTTCGTGAGTCGGCTCGATTTTAAATTAGCCAAACTTGAGTTATGATATGTTTGACTCGACCTCGATAGGCTGGTGAGCTGGCTCGAGTTCGAGAGCCAACTCAAGTGCAAACTCAAATATATGACTTGTTAGTAGACTTAATGATGGTGAGCTGGCTCGAGTTCGAGAGCCAACTCAAGTGCAAACTCAAATATATGACTTGTTAGTAGACTTAATGATGGTGAGTTGGCTCGAGTTCGAGAGCCAACTCAAGTGCAAACTCAAATATATGACTTGTTAGTAGACTTAATGATGGTGAGCTGGCTCGAGTTCGAGAGCCAACTCAAGTGCAAACTCAAATATATGACTTGTTAGTAGACTTAATGATGCAACGTGTGTTTCACCTCAACTACCATATACAATTTATCTTGTGTAATTTTCGATTGAATAAGGAAAATGTAAGTTGTAAATTGTTTAGGTTTTAATTGTATTGATTGAGAAAAGTAAAAGTCGTAACAACCTTCAATTTCAACTCAAATTAGACTCATCGGGGGCGGAGAGTTAATGAGCGAAGTTCGAATCGAGCTCAAATTTGGCTCGCCGAGGAGTAATTAACGAGCAAGGACCCAATAAACTCGAACTCATCTAAAAAGTAACAAGCCAAGAGCACAGTAAAGCACAGAATGCAGCAACGGCCAATCAATGCAAATACTCTAGTAGATTGATGCATTATGTGACTTCACTCTTCTTGGATCATAATAACTCTGGTCAGAAAAAGAACAGAAATAGATGAATGGAAAATGGTAGAACAATAATTCGGAGAGGATTTAACATTTCATTGATGATATAAAAATAAGAAAAAACAACTATGCTAAGTGTTTCACACCCTTTTCTCTGGAATTAGTACACTGTGAGTGAAAGCCTCGGAAAAGTATAGGGAAAAATTCCACCCATTCGTCACGTAATGCCTTCACTCTTTCACTCATGGCCACAACATCAACATTCCATCCACACTCAGTTCCGATTGTTGCAGCAGCCACGGCGGCATATGGAATCATTACAACCTGCATGTCATATCATCACTCTGCAACAAATAACAGCTTCAAGGAGATGGTTTCCAATCAAACTGCAGATTATTAAATCCATTCACTGCTCCTAACCCACTAAGTAACTGGTTACTCAAATCCTGTTGTTGGCTGTTCATCGCTTGTTCTCTCACCATTGATGCCATAGCCATCCTTCCATTCATGAAGGAGTTATTCCCCATTGCAGCTCTCATTCCATTAGTCATTGCAGACTGCTGCCCAACTCCACCCATGGAGGAGCCAAACCCGCCGATTCCAGAATTGTTGACTGCACCGTTTCCCACCAGATTATTCCCACCATTCAGCATGACATTGTTGCTCGTAGGCAAATTCCCATTGGCATTCACATTTTTCATGTCATTATTCCCCAGTTGATTCGACATCATCATTTCGTGAAGTATTTTCTGGACAGAGCTCTGGGAATCACCATGGTCAGCATCACTAGAAAGAGCAGGCTGCTGCAACGGAATGTTTGCTGGCGAATTCGTGTTGCTGATCTGGTTGGCCAACTGCGGAGCACTTGACGACGGAGTAGGTGACTGGAAAGGAGAAGGATTATTAGGCTGCGGTACTGCATTGGACGAACTAGGAGAAGGAGCTAGAGCGGAGTTGCCTGGGTATGGGCTGCTGCTTGCATTATTCATAGAATTGTGATGTCTCGAGTTCATGGAATTCTGGTGGAGAAGTCCAGCAATGGTGCTTGCCGAGGTTGTTGTAGAAGCCACATTGATGGCATTATTTACAGTTGCCCCCCCGTTGCTAGTAGCAGCAACTTGCATTGCCCCAACCTGGACAGAGCCCGGGTCACTGCTTGAGGGTAACGGCTGCTGAGGCTGAGGAGGTGGCTGAGGTTGTTGCTGCTGCTGCTCAGATTGTTGGTCCCTACCATTACTCGTTCGTCGAGGAAATTTAGCCAGACTTTCTGTAAACACAAGATCACATTCAATTTCAATAACAAACGATGAGATAGGCAAACACAAAAGTGAATCAGGCTCCAGAAAAGGTAGCAGAACGAGGGTCGTTGATAGATTTACACTATAGTAGGGTGAATGAATTGCAGTATCAGAAATACGTTGCAAAGTAGGATTAAGTGATACAAATTTTCTTGCACCAATGAATGTTATAAAGAAAGTAAGAAACAAAGTATGCTAGTAGGGAATAAAGAACAACTCAGTTTAATTACCCATGGGTCCAGTGCCTGTTTCCCGGCTGTAATCCACCAAATCTTTCATGCTATTAACAACCTCTGATATCTGCAACAAAAAGAAAGCAACATATAATTGAGTCTATGTATCACCCTTTTTCATCAACCAACCGAACTTCGTGAAAAGTGAATATATATAGCAAGTGACAACATGTGGACACTCATTGTAATTATTAGCGTCAAAATGTTTGGCTAAACATCGTATACATCACCTAAACTACAGAATTCACAAATTATAACCTCTCAACTTCACAGAAACAATGAAGTTATTTAAAAAAAAAATAAGTTAAGAGTTACAATAATAAAGGTCTTTATATGGACCTCTAAGTTACATAATCAACCATCAATACAATAGAAAACATTCTTTAAAGAGTAATTGGAGAAGAAAAGATGCATCTTTACGATGGATTAAAGCACTATTCATATTTGATGTTTAAAGAGAATCTGTATCATATAGCACAAATGAGATTCACGAACCATACACCAGCCAACATATGAGAGCAAACACGAAAGGTTGTTAATTGTAAGGTATGGCATCCACATCTTGAACAATGATGACCACAGAAATTTACAAACATTACCTGAAGACACCGAATATATCTCTTCGTATATCCCAAATCATTCACCAGTGGCACTTCAAGAGCTTTTGCAAGCTGGCGAGCCGATTGAACAAACCTGATGAGCAACAACGCATCAATCAACGTCAAACAGCTAGTAACACGTTATAGAATTAGTCTAGATAGATCATCAATCATCCAAAAAGAACATTTATCTGAAGCAGAATGTTTACAGCTCACGTGGAAGGACAGGAAAGTTTGTCATTCATTATCTATACATATACAGAAACAAACAAATAACTTACATATTACAATTATTTTGCAACTCCTGATTGGACAAACTGGATGATGTACTTTGAGTAGCAGCCTGATATTTTTGAGCTGCTGCACCAAGCTGACTGACCTATATATGTAACAGAATTCAATTAACAGACTAACCCTCAAAACACTAGTTTCACACATTTCTAGCACCTTAGTGTATAAATCTTCAAAACATAACAATATACTAAATCAAGGAGTGGTGACCTGGGGTATAAGCAATCTTCTAGGGATAAGCTCTTCATGACGCCGAGCACAAAATTCCCAAGAACATATCTGTAGCATCAAGAAGACAAAAACAACCAGTATTCAGTATGATGCCAAATTATGATGACTGAAGTGCAGATCCATCCATCATCAATATCTCACCTTTAATTCAGATGAGAAGACAATACGCAGTTGACCATCGCGAACAACACGAAGTTGCTCAAAAACACTTTCTTGTATTGCTTTAGCATAATCCAAGACAATTTGACCTGACGAGTTGGGATACTCGTGTGGCATATCAACATATAGTAGCTCTTCCAAAGTACCACTTTCATATTTTATTTTAAAAAGCCTGGGAAGAACCTCAACAGTGGCCTCTGAAAATGCAGTACGCAGAATAAGGATAAGAATTGAACTGTGTGAAAGTAGGTAACTACGTAGAGAAATAAAGCGCATACCAAAACCACGGCCCGGTTTGCGGTTGCAAATCTCACAATGCCATACATCCTGAAAAAGGCAAGCAACGATTGGCATAGTTCAACAAGAAACCAGTGTACTTTTGTACTAGCATGTCTGATAGTAAAACCATAAAAAGAGACAGCATAGCAAGGTTCATTTTAAAATTATTAATGAAGATCAGAATCCTTCATAGTATCATCCTATGATCTCTACTTAAGCTAGTCATAGGCTCGCAGCAAAGTCACAGACGAAGTTTTCTTGGAAAGCAGACCTGAGGGAAAACTCCAGTTGCCTGTCTACCACTTCCATACATGGAAACACACCATTTTTTCCTTGCATTGGGAGCGAAGTACTCGGTGACAAATTTTCTCCAAAATTCAATGTTGTTGTCCTGGATAAAGAGCATTTACAATTACACACCAAAAACAGACCAATACAAGAAGCACTCTAAGACAAAATTTGTCAGTTAGACAGCTTACTTCAGGTCTATGTTGTTGTTGATACATGTAACGTGTAAGACGACGGGCACACATTCCAGGTTCATATACAGGTTTAGCTGGAGAACGCAGAGGCAAATTCTGCGGCTGAAACTGCTGGGGTAACTGAGAACGTTGCTGAGGCATTGCTTTTAACAGTTGCTGTTGCTGATGTTGTTGCAGCTGCAGCAGTCTTTGCTGATGCAGGAGATTAAATTGTGCAGCAGCAGAATGAGAAGACTGCCTCGACATGTTAAGGAACTGCTGCTGCTGCTGCTGCTGGAGGAACATTGACTGCTCTGAGTGCTGCGGTTCTAACTTCATTGGTGCTAAAGATCGCATTCCCTGCATCTGTTGTGGTTCCAATTTCACAGAGCCTAGATTTCGTAGTTGCTGCAACTGCTGTGGCTGCTGCTGCTGCTGCTGTTGTGGTCCATGTTGATCATTTGTCACTTGCGGTTCCATCTTGACCGGTCCAACAGCACCGATTCCTCCTCTCATCGTCTTAAACTGGTGTTGCTGCTGTTGGGTATTATGAGGTGTAGAGAACTGCTGCATTGGTTGCTGACTGTGTTGAAAACTCTGAGCATCGAGTTGTTGAGGCTGCTGCTGCTGCTGTTGATCTGGCAATAACTGGTTACCAGGTGGGTTTGAAAATTGTTGACCCTGAACTTGACCGAAAGGACCAGCATTGACCATATTCGAAGGCACAAAAGACGATCGAGAACTGAAACCCATCCCATTATTAACGCTAGAAAGCGGATCTGACTCAGCCCCTGCGTCGATACCTCCACGTTGACTACTTCCAGGACCAGAAAGCCCAGGATTTTGACCACCACCATTCCCAAACGACTGATTGAGCAAGGAAGACATATTGGGCACGCCTCCAAGCATATTCATATTACCAAACTGAGTGCGAGGAGAAACCAAAGAAGGGAATGCATTTTGACCCCCTTGAGCACCTCCCACCATTCCCGAATTCGATCGCAGAAGTTGAGGAGGAATTGACTGTGAACCACCACCAATAGGAGTGGGCTGCCCCGAGGGAACCATAATAACCAAGAACTACAATCTAGCAAAACTTTCTTGAAGTAATTCACTACCTAAAACAGCATCAATAGAATTAAGCTACAAACGTTTACATAACAAAGGAATGCAAGTCAAACATACAACTGGACTTGGTCAGCGTTTCAACCCCACCTACAAGGCTGGAGGAGACTTGTGAGTCTTTATCGTGTGTCAACAAAGAAGAAGAGTGTGTTGTTTCATCATGTCTGAGGATATACCGTTGCGTTTCACCAAGCACAAACCACAACCCAAAGTAGTACAAAAGAACCAAGGGACAACCTTTACTTCTGTACATTATAGAGCAGGTCTATCCTCTGGGAGCCAGCTGTTTCTGACCGGCTCTCGCATGCAGCCCTGCGTAATATTGGTTTATTTCAGATCTACTCTTTTAACAAACCAGATAATTCAGTGGTAACCCCAAAATATGGAGAATAAAGAAAGAAAGAAAGAAAAAAGAATTACCAAGTGACCATTAAAAACCCAGATAGAAATTTAGCAGAACCCAAGAGAAGTTCACTAGAATTCAACAACAAGAGCCAACAAATAGCTGGAAGAAGAAGTCCGTAATTTGGAATATGGAAAGAGAACAAATTTCAAATCTGGAAATTGTTTCAGCTGGGAAATAAATGGGGAAGGAAAAGTTGAGGAGTGAGAAACAAATTGGAAGCGTTTGAGACGAGAATGATGTTCAAAACCCAGAAAAATAAAAACTTAATTTGACTATCAAAGTCGGAATCAAACGATCCACAACAAAAAAAAGAACAAAGAGTGGATTGTAGAAATGAATGTAACGAATAAAAAAGCAAAACAAGGGTAGAAAAGAAAACACAGAGGATGATACAATACAATACAATACAATACAAACAAACACTTACCGAGATACTTGCAGCAAGCCGGCAAAGGAGCTCTTCTAATCTGATAAAACCTTGAGCAACCCAATAAATCTTTGGGAAGATATTCTTCTGATATTATTTACAAATGGCTCATACAGTGTAACGGTTAAGGAGAAAGCTATCAACTTTCTTCTTGTTGCTATGCCGGTGAATCCTCCTCTAGGGTTTACTTCCTGCTCTCAGAAAATCTATCTTTGGGGGGCTTGCTTCTTCGTTTCCCCTTTTTTTCTGGGTTTCTCTCTCTATATTAGTAAGTAATATTCTTTTTTATTTTATTTTGTTGTTGTTGTTGTTTTTTGAGTAGTGGTTTCGCCCTGTTTTCTTCGCTGTATCTAGGGAGAGAGAAAGAGACGAACAGAACAGGTTTCCAGAGAGAGAAAGTGTGTGTGTATGTGTGTGTGGGTGTCCTTGCGGACGTCAAAGATGGATTCAATCGGATCGAATTTTCTCCCCTTCTTCTCTCATCTCATTCCCCTCTTTTCTTTTTTAATTTATATATTTATTTTTTATTCTTTATTCTACTCCTTTTTTCTTATATATTTATTTATAACTTCTTCTTCTAATCTTCATCTCTTTGAACAAATAAAATGAAGTCAAATGCGTTTCCTTTTCTCCTCTCCTCTTCTTTTTTTTTTACTCGTTCATGGCCATGAGATGTAATTTATTTAAATGAAAGAGATGTGATTTTAGATGGCTTTTACTCGAGTTCAATTTCACTCCTATTTTAAACCGTTATATTGTTTAATTTATACTCACGTGAATATAAATTTTATTTTTTTCGTTGGAAATTCTTGTCCCAATATTTTATTTTTGATTTCATCATATTTATAATTATATATATATAATTATGAAACGCCATATAATCATACCTATATAGTATATCAATCAACTTCGGTTATCTTACGATATGTTAAAGTCTATATAAATATAGTATTGTTAATTAATTATCTTTTGCAACTACTATAAAATATAAACCTTGCTTATTTGTAATGGACCTTTTTAGTTTCCTTACCTATTTTCTCCTAGAGGATCCCTGCTACTAATCTTGATGATCACTCGCACTTGGCAATTCAACCCTCACTCATTCATACCACCCTGGAAACTCTTTCCTCCTCTGCCCTTTTCCTTAGCTTATTGAGGATAGATCGGATCAATGTTCACAACTCTCCCAACTATAGTATCCTATCGAAATCCATTATGTATGACCCCAACAAATGTTTGAGACCGCTGAACACGTTTAATGAAGGATTCCCTTACTAGGTTCATGTCCTTGGTGTAAAATCATCACCACCTCGAAACCCATCACCCCATTGGTCAATAAATTAACTACCACATTAATTACCATATCACAACAAATTTTTCAGTCGAATGAGACAAACATTTATTCTGACAACTTCAGCCTCGAAATATGAAAAAGCAGAGGAAGATCTCGACGATCTTTTCATCAAAGTAACCCCTGTCTCTCTGATAACCCCCATTGGAGAAATGAAATCATTTATTTCACCGCTAACAAGAGTTTTGGAAAAAGAAATTTTTTGCCATAAATCATTACCGCCATTTATGAGAACTTCCGAAATATCCTACAAAATTTATCACTCAACCACTTATCGTTAGGAATAAAACGAATATCTATTAAACTTTGGCCATCTCCACACCCAAACGAAAAGCAACATTATCCAGTTCGGAACCTCTCCTTCTTCTTTCCACCTATACCCGATATATCCCCAAAACCATGAACAACGCCATCTTTAAATATGCCTCTCACCCTTGCAACTACTTTGCAACACTTTTCTTCATATGCTACAATGTCTAGAAATTGGGCAAGGAATACAATTCAGTCAACACATGTAGTATCTTCGGATAATGCAGATAATATTCCTTGAGAGCTTAGGTTAATGCATTAAAAAAGAGGATTGATAATTTGAAGGTTGATAATATCGAGATGATGAAGACCATGCATGCATAATTGACAAATCAAAACATTATGTTGTAAGGTCAACACGCAATGATTCAAAGGATGGAGGCATCCTACAGATCTTTGGCACAGAGGTCGATTAGAGGCCTATTGGACAGCTCCTAGAGAACACTGAACAAAACTCCAACAATAGAAAAAAAGGGCACATGGATGCTAAGTCGATTTCATTGAGGAGCGAAAAGATGATCCAGGAAATTCCAAATCTGTTGAAGAGCTAGAGATGGTGTTAGATGATATTCCTATTGACATTCCAGAGGAGGAATAAGAGACACTAGTGGCGGCAGCCACCCCTTCTCCCAAAGCTCGGAAGCCGGCAAACAAAAATTTTGTGCTCACTCCAAAAGAAATTAAGAAGCATGCTAGGATCACATGTCCATTAACAGTCAAGAAAAAGGGCTATCAAAGGAGTTTGAGAGATTTTTTAAAATCATCAAGAAGCAAGAGGATACACTAACCTTCCTAGAGACTTTCACAAAGATTCCAACATATGCCAAGTTCTTGAAGGATGTGCTAAAGAAGAAGATCAATCTCAACGATGCAACAAAGGTCTCCCTTTATGAAGAAGGCCCAACTATCCAAGTCGGACTGACAAAGCGAAAAGACCCAGGGAGCTTTACTTTACCTTGCACTATTAAGAATATCAAAGTTGGTAGAAGTCTTACTGATCTAGGTGCTATTATAAATGTGATGCCACATAGTTTGTTTGAGAAACTAGACATATGTGAACTTAGACTGACTGAGATGATTCTTCAACTTTCTAATAGATCTATGGTGAAACCTAGGAGAGCCATAGAGGACGTGCCTATTCGGGTAGGGCCGTTTGAATTTCCTGCTGATTTCATTGTGCTAGATACCCATGAAGATGACTACAAGATTTTGTTAGAACATCCTTTCTTAGCTACTGCTAAAGCTGCGATGGATGTTTGAAAAGGGTGTTTAACATTGAAAGTAGGACATGATGAGGTCACATTTAGTTTGAAGGAAGGTATGAAATACTATAAGGCTCAAGATGATCATGATATTTCTGACAACTATCAAGATGTCTCTGAAATGTTTGAATTATCTCATATGCTTGTTAGAGATGTCTATACTATTATAGTGTTTATGGAGACTGGATGAACGACACGGAGTAGAGGGCACATGCAAAAGCCCTTGAATAGCTCGAGACCTACTCTAGTGCGCCACCGGTGATGGAACTTCCAAAGATCCCGAAGATAACTACATCTTATGAAGAGCCACCGGAGTTGGACTTGAAGTTACTACTAGAGCATCTCTCATATCCATTTCTCATAGAGGGTTCAAAATTGCCAGTTATCATCAGCTTAAAGTTTGAACCTCGATAGAAAAAGGAGCTTCTAGCTCTCTTGAAGAAGTATGGACAAGCCATAGCATGAAAGCTTGCTCACATTACGGGAATCAGTCCCCCACTCTACACACATAAAAACTAAACTGTCTACTTTTCCGGATGTAGATCCAACTGAATTGTTCAAGTAGAGTTGTTTTGATAGTAAAGTTGTGTGTATATCGATTGGAGGTTTTGAGTTTGAATCCACCACATCTCAGAAAATGAACAACAATGTTGTGTTTGCTTTCTGTCTTCTATTTTGTAATACCTGAAAGTCTTGGTCAACTCTGACAAATAAAAATCACTGAATTTTCCTATAACTAATATGAAGATTTTGAAATTTACAGAGACCAAAATTGTTATTTTTCATCTTCCCTAACGAACCAAAAATTTTCAGAAGTTTCCGTGTAACAAGAATGAAGCATGGGCCGGATTTTTTTGGCTTTTTGGAGCTAGTGGCTGTGAGAAATTTTTCCACTCTGATCGATGCTCTAGCAAATCGGCTGGAGGAAACTCCCAGCCACCGTTGCTGCTGGAGAAGAAAGGCAGGCGGCGGGAGAGAGAACTGATTGCTTTAAAAAATGTGGAAGGAGGAAGGAATTGTTGGAAGTATGTTGGGATGAATGCCTATTATCTGAATTTTGGTGACTGTTTTGGGTATTTAGAAAAGTTTGGGAGGAGGATGGATAAAATGTTAAGGACTTCAATTCTGTAACCAATGTTGGAAGAGGTAATTTTTAAACGTATGGGAAGAGTTGTAAAACGTAGAAGAGAGAGAGAGAGGAGAACTCTTTCTTTTTATTGGGTAATGCTTCCTTTATTTCTAACACATTTTCATATCACACTCATACATCTATTTATACTATATCAAATCTGATTTTGTATCTTCACATACTTCAGCGTCATTTATTTTTGTTCCACGCATTCTCTTAAGAAATTATATCCTGTATCGATGTGCTTACTGTGATCATGAAATATTGGATTCTTCGCAAGAGCTACGTCAGACTTGTTGTGAATCATAATCTCCGTGGATTTTGCTTGCTCCATCTTTATTTCCTTCATCAATCTTCTTAGCCATATTGCATGGCATGCACAAGATGTTATAGCTTCATATTTAGCTTCACAACTAGACAAGGTCACAATAATTTGCTTCTTCGAACTCCATGTAAAAGTTGTATCACCAAAAAAGAATACAAATCTAATAGTGCTCTTTCCATCATCCATGTCTCCTGCCCAACCACTGTCACAATATCCGACCAATGTGAATTTGTCAGGTTTAGTATAAAATAGACCATAGTCAATTGTACCTTTGATGTAACGCAAAATCCTTTTTGTTGCATTTCAGTGTGACATGGTAGGAGATTCCATGTAACGGCTAATCAATCCAACTGCGTAGAGTATGTTCAGTCTCGTACAAGTGAGATATCTGAGACTTCCAATTAAGCTTCGAAACTCCGTTGGGTCAACGTTCTGTCCTTTGTCATCTTTGGATAATTTGAGTCCAATTTCAGCCGGTGTGTTCACTGGGTTGCAATTCACCATCTTGATCTTCTTCAAAATACCTTTTGCAAAGCCGCCATGTGAGATAAATATGACTTCTTCTTTTTGTGAAACTCCAATTCCAAGATAGTATGACATCAATCCAATGTCTGTTATCTCAAATTCGCGTTCCATTGCCTTCTTGAATTCTTCAAACATTTTGGGATCGTTTCCTGTTAAGATTAGATCATCGACATTTAAAACCACCAATAAAATTGATCCTCCTTGCACCTTTGAGTATAGAGCTTGTTCATGTGGACATTTCGTGAATCCGTTTTGTTGAAAATATCTCGCTTCAGCACTTTATTTTCTTTTTCTCCTCCGTTCTCTCCTACCTACTTCCTCTCTTCTCCGATAAGGCCAACTCGATCTGGGTCGTTACACAGTCATTGGATACGGGAATTCCTTTGAACTGTTTTTTCATGAATTCTAAACTGGTCCCTTTACTTTTATTCCACCGCAACAAAGATAGATCGATCATAAATAGAATACTTGTGATATTCAACATATATGACGAGTTTTTTTATTCATACCCTGAAGGTAACTTATTCGTCTTTTACGGTCAAGTGATCGCTGCATGCAACTGCATACTAAGTTGCATCACCATAGATATGGTCTTCTTCATGTTCACTTCCAATGGACGGTGGATTATTTGTTACTGTATGTTTTTCTCTAGTTTTCCATACGGATGAGACATCGAATGCCTTCCCCTGCCAGCATCAGATCGAACAACCTTGTTGATCTCCGCCAATGGCACTGAGTGCGTCACAAACTTGTCCAGCTCAATTTCCTGCACAACCAAAAGCTTTCTCGTTCAAGCTTCACTCTGCATATGCGTGTATACATAGTGATGTTTCCATACCTTGTTCATGTACTTCTCGACGACGTGAGTAATGTCTGTCCGGGGTTTGAAGTTGCCATAGAATGTCCCTTTCAGGGTTCTCTCGGAAAGGAAGTTAATCGGATGCGTCTTGAACTCATCATCCTTACTCGGAACACCAACAAGTACTGGCAACCCCCCACCCCTGCATTTTTGTTTTCATTTTACAATTAATAAATTCCGGATTTTAGCTTCAATGAACAAGAGAAACATACATCGTGAACAGATTCGAAAGCAGAAATCATGGCTGCTACACTGCCTGCGCACTCTATGCATCGATCTGCTCCTCCATTTGTCATTTCTATGATCACCTCTTCAACTGGCTTGTTATGGTCCTTTGGATTCACTGTTTCAGTCACTCCGAAACTGTTTGCTGTTTGCACATGAAAGAAATATCGACATCAGTAATTACCGAGGGTTCAGGTCAGTTTTTATATTACTTATCAAGAATTACTACTACATATGTAAACCGGCATCAACTGATAAGTCTTTAGGTTGAATTGTAGCATTGCCTTGTTCAAGTCTTGCTGGGTTCAGATCAACACCAATGATCCTGGAAGCTCCAGAAAACCTTGCTCCTTCTACCGCCTGGTGAAGAAGAAAACTTAATATCAGATAAAAAAGGAAAAAAATGTGAGATTTGATTGATCTTTCTCACTCACTGCTAGGCCTATAGCTCCCAGTCCAAAAATTGACACAGTTGATCCCATTGGTGGTTTGGCCACATTTACAGTAGCACCAAACCCTAAAAAAGATAGACCAAATATTGATCAATTTGGACACTTTCAGTTACTATTTCTCAATCTGCCAAGTGACAATTGCATATGGTATTACCAGTGCAAAAGCGACAGATGATGAGGAAAACTTTGTCAAGAGGGGCTGAAGGGTTGATCTTGGCAACACAAATTCCTATCTTCAGACTGACAGTGCCTGCATTCCTTGCATTCGCCGGTGAATATAGGAAGCACATGGTCACCTGGCTTCAGCTCTGTAATTCCTTCGCCAACACTCTCCACAATCCTAATCACCCTCGGATTAATTTCCAAAAGAAATACATACATCAACAACTGAAAAGAGATCACAAAAATTTGTTTCAAGGTTTGACTAGAAGTTAACAAAACTTTTGATCTCACCCTCCAGCCTCATGGACAAGAATCCTCGGGAACAAAGGTGTTTGGCCCTGGAATCATCCAAAGATGAAAAAGAATGAGATTTATACTTGGTTTGTAAGAAAAAAAATACAAAATTGGCATATGCTTATATAATTTGCTTGGAGTAGGATAATAGAATCGGTTCATCTCAATAATTATTCGAGAGATCAGACCTTGGCTTCCAGAAGTAGAGATCAGTGTGGCAGAGAGCAGCGAAATGGATCCTCAAGCGGACCTCCATGGCCTGTGGAGGAGCGACATCTACTTCTTCAATAACAAGTGGCTTCCCTGGCTCCCATGAAACAGCAGCTGCGTAGTAACGCAATACATGATTACTATAACAAGTTATTTCTGGTGAATGGAAATCATAGTGGGTATTCAGTAGTTACGTACCTCTGCAACGGATGGCTTGACCAGATGTGCTTGACATGATTATAGTAATATCTTGTTCTGTTGTTTCTTGTTTATTGTCAAGGTGTGAAACTTCTTCAAGTGCTGGAAACTTATATAGACGGCCAGACAAACCAAACTATCAGAAGAAAATATTATAACTATACCAAACTACAACTATGCTTGAGGGCAACTATGTAGACAATCCATGAGCTTCAGCTTCTCTTATCTTCCATTAACCTTTGCAACAAGAGCTTCTCTAATAACTTGAATAACCTGATCAACCGTGCTTGAACGATCATCGAAAACACGTTGACAACGCTCTTTCCAAATAGTACTCACAACAAGACACTAGATCAACTGTTTAACTCTCACTCTCTTCAAATTCAAATTCCAGAAGTGGTTTGATGCATCAGCATTCAGCTCCCAATTCTGAAATTCGACAACTTCATGAAGCAAAACAGAATGACAGCTTGTGAGAACTCATATTGAAAGAAAATACTGTCTCTCAAATCAATCCCATTGTTGCACAAAACACAATTAATGTCAACTGTGATCATCCAACGCGCCATCTTCTCCTTCACAAAGCGATCATTCATTACCTACCAGGAAATAATACTTGAACTGGAATCTGCCAACCCTGCCAGATAAGTTTACTCCAATCCACTTCAGCGTGCTTGCTCCGAATCGAGTCCCAAACACGTCTCAATTGAAAGAGGCATAGGCACCCCATACCAAAGAGCTTCACCATTCACACAAAAAGAAACGAGTTTCTTGATGAGAGGTCGCATCTTTTATAAAACGACGCCAAATCCAAGATTCGGTAGAAACTGTAACATCCCAGAGATCTTTCCTTTTTATACGATATTTGTATATCCAGGCAATAGACAAGGATCCTCCTCGAACAATAAGCGCCCAAAGATGCCTTATCGTATTCACAGCATTTCAAGAATGAAAATCTTTCAAATCAACACCGCCTTCAATCTTAGGAAGAGCCAAAAACTTCCAATGCACCTTACAACGATCTCCATCAATTTTACCCCACAAGAAACAATTACATAGATTTTCAATATCTTTAAGAAGGGATTTTGGCAAAGAAAGATCGACATCCAATATTGTTGAATACCTCCAATAACATATGAGATTAACTGGATCCCTCCCACACGACATTATGTCCTCGTCGTGAGGACACTAAGGGAGTGTCCTCACGATAGTAGATAGTGGTAAAGTTGCATGTTAATCATTTGAAGGTTTCAATTTCGAATTCAACATACCCTATAAATAGTGATAGTCCCACAAGGGGAAATCAAGGTAGGAGCAACACAATAAAAAGGCTAAATATCGACCCAGGCAGTGAGATCGATCACCGCACTGTCTGGGAGACACAAAAGAGCTTGTCTAGTCACTGAGTGGGCAGCTCCATCAGCAGATCGTCTAACAACCTACATCTGAAGTCGAAGGAGAAGAAGAAGGAAGTTTGCCTAACAAGGACTTTTCGAACCCTTTTTTGTTATTATTTTAATTGTAATTTCGTGACTTCCTTTTCCAATATAAAGAGAGTTTAGCCACCACAATTATTCGGAATACTCCCATGAATTAAATAAAGTAATTTCGGCCTAGAGTTGTTTTTCAGTTCGTTTTATTTTTAGCACGTCGTTGCTAGGATAACGGATTCGGTTTATCATAGTCGGGTTATCACCCCCTCTTCGTGGTACCTTCGACATCGTGAGACTCATACTCTCCCTTCGACCTTGTGATCGATTGGTCGTCTAGATAACTAGTCCATCCGATTTTTAGATTTGTTTCGTTTCTTTGAAAGCCTTATTTCGATAGATTGTCGTCCCGATCGTCGTAATCGTACGTTTCGACTCATATCATGCTTCAAACCCCCTAATATTCTAAATATAGGTTCACCAAGCAATACATAAGCGGAAATAAATGAGTGACCCATATCAAACAATGCATAACGAAGTCGACTAAAGAAGGTGACCACACCAGAAACTGTAACATGATCATGCCTTGGCATATGCAGGCATGATCATCACATACACACTTGCCCATGCACCTCGATCAGTATTTATAACCTCGATGTGGAGAGCGCTCTCCTATGGACTGTGCATTTGCCCCAACCAATGGCCAGCCCCTCACTTTCGTGCCCGGCCGCATACTGACTGACACCCCTGAATCCACCCCTACTCAGACGGAGCCTTGCTCCGCTGAACTGTGGCTGCTTCAAAACTTGCCTGACCAGTAAACCCGACTCATCACACCAATATATATAGCACGCCCCTGTAGGAACCTTGCATGTCCCTAAGTACTGTGGCAGTCCACAGTACCGAACGGAGTTATGAAATTTGATGCAACATTTCGTGAACTTTAGCCATGCGGTTGATATGGATAAATATATATCTTTACTTGTCCGAAATGGGAGTTTGTAGGAAGACCTTGAACGCATGCTGTTACTTTCATATATCAGGTGTAACATACTAACATCTCACTCCAGGAATTTTGGCTGGTTAATTAATTCTAAAATTATTTAAATTATTCAAAATGGAAGAGTGTTTGTTAAATTAATATATATAAATTCAACTAACAATATTACATTTGCAAAATGAACTATTTAAAAAAAAATATTTATGATGTAGAGAAATATATTATGAATATATATTATTAATTAGGCAAAAGTATTGTTGCGAATTACATAAATAATTAAATAAACTTTTTTAAATGATTATTTAAATTGAGATGACTTAAAATTGCTGATTGACATTGAGTTAATTGTAAAAAATTTTGTGACCATAAAACTCTTATTAAAATTATTAATCAATCTTTAAGATGGAGATGATTTTATTGTGCTATGAAGATTAGTGAGGTAACGATTGTGGTTATTTAGTCATGATTATTGTCCCCTCAAGATTATGAACGTGAGATTGAGTCAGGAACGTAATACAACTTAATAATAATTAAGATTTTGAAGTTTACGAAAAGTTAGAGTCTATGATAAATGAAAAAAAAAAAGCTACCGTTGGAAAAAAGAAAAAGAAGGAGAAAACCAGAAGCACTAATGAAGAAATCGTCTACCTGTTCATTTCTGAGAAACCGCCTCACTTTTCCACAAATGGTTTCCGCCCATTTTTCTTCTCCTCCTTCTTCCTCGCACACAGTCTCTGTACGTGGTTGGCTACTCTGCAAGACACTTGTGCTTCCCTGTCTCATCATGTCTTCCCCTTTATTTATACAAAACCATTCGCCTCTCTTCTTCCTCAAAGCAAAAATTCCCAATATCCAATCCATTAAACTGTTTCCATATAAACGAGTTTCATACATATTACAGACGACATGTCTAACACTGCTGGTCAGGTCATCCGCTGCAAAGGTAAAGATATTATTTGGTCAGATCTCGCTTGTTCTTCTTCTGGGTTATGAGAAATTGATCCATCTGAAAACGAAGAATTGATGAACTCTTTCCGTTGTTACAGCTGCAATTGCATGGGAGGCAGGGAAGCCATTAGTGATCCAAGAGGTGGAAGTAGGTCCTCCACAGGAAAACGAAGTCCGTCTCAAAATCCTCTTCACCTCTCTCTGCCACACCGATGTCTACTTCTGGGAAGCTAAGGTAACATTAAAGACTCAATCTTTAATTTCCAAACCCTATAATTGAAAAAACATCAACATAAAGATTCAATCTTTCTATTCCAAATTATTCGCAGGGTCAAACCGCAATGTTCCCTCGCATCTACGGCCACGAAGCTGGAGGGTAAGCAAGTTCAAACTAGTCGACATAAAAAAAAGGATTGATCATTTGATCTCAGCTAGTTGTAACGTAGTGACCTCAATGTATATTCAATTTTTTTTGCAGGATTGTGGAGAGCGTGGGTCCAGGAGTGACTGATCTAGCTCCAGGGGACAAAGTGCTGCCAGTGTTCACAGGGGAATGTAAAGAGTGTCGCCATTGTAAGTCTGAAGAGAGCAATATGTGCGATCTTCTGAGGATCAACACGGACCGTGGTGTGATGTTGACCGATGGCAAGTCAAGGTTCACCGTCGATGGTAAACCGATTTACCATTTCCTTGGGACCTCAACTTTCAGTGAGTACACCGTGTGTCATGTTGGCAGTGTTGCCAAGATCAATCCTGATGCCCCTCTTGACAAAGTTTGTGTCCTCAGCTGCGGCATTTCTACTGGTGAAAATCATTTTCCTTTCACCATTGGATTATTTACTCTTTAAGTAAATGTGTGATTTTGAATGAAATTTTGTATGGTTGAAAAGGTCTTGGTGCCACTCTGAACGTTGCTAAGCCGAAGAAGGGTCAGTCAGTTGCTGTCTTTGGGCTTGGAGCTGTTGGCCTTGCTGTGAGTCCCTTCTTTCCTTCCTAATTACTGATTTTTGTTGCGATTTTAGGTGAAGTTTTTCAGCTGTACGAAAGTTGACTTGAATTTAGCGAAAGAAGTTTAAGTTGCGGTTGAGAGGGCTTGCGGAAGGAAAGTTTAACTAACCTAGAAAATTTTAATTTCCACTGGGAAACACAGTTTCACATGGAATTTCTTATATCACTCTATTCAACCTTCCTCCCACAAGTTCTTCCAATCTAAACTCAACTTTCTCCAACGATTCCTATTTAATTTTCCTAGGAAACATGATTCTAGGTGTCAAACCTTGATATAGTTGCTAAAGATACATAGTAGCAGCACCCTGAAAAATGCATTTTGTCCTCCTATGTTAATTCTCCAGGCTGCTGAAGGTGCAAGGTTGTGTGGGGCATCCAAGATCATTGGAGTTGATTTGAACGCCGCAAGATTCGAGGAAGGTACGTCATAACAGCAGAGAGGACTATAATGAATGAAAACTTGATATCGTGTATTCATTTCCTCTATTATGGTGGTGGATACAGCCAAGAAGTTCGGTTGCACAGACTTTGTCAACCCGAAAGACCATAAAAAGCCAGTACAAGAGGTGATCGCTGACATGACTGATGGTGGAGTGGATCGCAGTATTGAATGCACTGGAAGCGTCCAGGCCATGATCTCTGCATTTGAATGTGTCCATGATGTAATAAATCTAAATTTACAACTGAACACATTTTCTTTTGTGGTCTCTTGTTTGAATTTTATTAATGATTTTTAACCTTATCTGAAATGATTTTTACAGGGATGGGGAGTTGCTGTACTTGTAGGTGTTCCAAACAAGGACGACGCATTCAAATCCCACCCGATGAATTTCCTGAACGAGAGGACACTGAAAGGCACCTTTTTTGGCAACTACAAGCCTCGAAGCGACCTTCCTTCTGTTGTTGAGAAGTACATGTCTAAGGTGATTGATTATTTGATTACTCCTCTCCAAGAATGCAAGATGGTAATGTGTTGGTGTTTCTTAAATTTCGAAAACTTAAATGTGCTGGGCAATACTATCTTTGCAGGAGCTGGAAGTGGAGAAGTTCATTACTCACTCAGTGCCGTTCTCGGAGATCAACAAGGCGTTTGATTACATGCTGAAAGGAGAGGGGTTGAGGACCATCATTCGGATGGGGGAGTAAATGCCTAATTATGAGAGGAGATTTCCCATCAGAAATCAATCAGTCCATTTTTTATCTTCCTGCAGTTCATATGAAAATAAATAATTTTCCATCGGTTGAGTTGGTCTGGTTTGGTCTGAAGGTTCCTTTTCGTATGTAAACAGTGCTGGTTGTCTTTCTACTGAACATATTAATGATTACTAGTTGGATTCTCTGCATTTCCTGACCGAAAAGCCTCGCCTCTCTACGGAAAACTGCATTTTCCTTTCGTTTTCTTAGTGTTGCTTAAACTTGCACCTCTGAGTTGTCAATTTGATTGGGGATGAACCATCCATTAAGTAAGAGAAACTCAATAAAATAAACATTCAATCTTGAGAGATTATGCATACTTCTCCATAACCTCAAGGTTGAGATACGAGTATCTGCAGCGGAAGCACATGTGTCCAACAGTAGTTGGGAAACAGACTTTTACAGAACAATGCTTTCATTTCACTTGTTTACTTGGATAAGTATCCCCACGACATTGGACGAAACTATAACTCCCGAGCCGAACGTTACTATCGATCAACCAAATTCAAACTTGTGCTTTATTTTTAGCAGTAGTAGTACATGCTATTTCATCAGGCATACTCATTACTCAGTATATAGTTTTTTCACTTTCAAGGATTTATACATATGTTACGACAGCTTTATCTTCAAGTATACATTTTGTACAACGAGATAAGAGGAAAAGTAGAGCGACAACAATTACAACGAGAAGGAGAGCAGTAAGTAAGAAGAGATATGGCATATACGTCAGACATGTTTCTTAGAGAGCTGAATGTAATAGCCGTCGCAGAATTGCAGAGTTGGATCTCTGCAGCAAACTTCTCCTCCTCCAACATTCTTCCAGCTATCATGAAAAGAAACAAAATATAGCTATCATGACTTTAAACTAGAGCAACTGTCCATCCTTTCGGAATCATATATCCTGTTCAGTTACTTTGTCGACAAATTAAAATCTTCCTTAACCTACAGGATTACAGGATCACTTTATTTGAAGTTTAGGTTAGTTCGACGTGAGTCTAGTTTAACAACTCAGTGCTTATCACTAACCCCATTTCTATTTTCTATGCATGATTAACTGTGGAACCTCGAGAGAAAATGCCGCCTAAGACAGCTACACGAACAGCGACACCTCGACCGAGTGGTTTCGGGAACCTTGGAGGACCTCGTTTATCTCTTTTCTTGTTTTCAGATGTTTTGATGTTTCTGGATTGATCGGATGTTTTTCAGTTGTTTTGATAGACTTATCTCTGGATGTTGAGATTCCCTATTTGGGATGTTTTTTCATTGTTGTTTAGCACTTAATTCGAGCCTTTGATGCTCCGATTTTCATTCTGTTGTCGTTTATTATGATATGAGGTATTTCAGTTTTCAGTTTCTTGTATATGTTATATGTATTTATGTGTTGAGTGAATATGTGAGTAATGCGTTGATTGAATCATGTGGTTCAACCGAGTTGCCTAATGGCGTGTTTCACAGTAGATATCGGACCGAGGCCTTCAAAGACATCCGAGATAAAAAGTTGAAGGCAGAGAGGTGTCGTTGAAGGCAATAGCACAAGCTCTCTTTATGTATAGCATGAACGTTTTTCTATTGCCTGACACCTTTACCGAGGACTTGGAGATCCTGCTAAATGCCTTTTGGTGGAATTCAAAATGATTGACAACGTGCAGCCCTTTGTTCAAAAATGGCCTTATGTGCATAGCGCCAAATTTGACATTCTGTAGCGCCAATATTGACAATGTGCAGCCCTTTGTGATTTCTTCACTTCTCGACCCGTCTTAACTCCGAATAGTGCCCAGACATCGTCATGTACCTGAAATCTTACAAAAAACACTCCAAAACGACATCAAATGGACCCCAAATGGGTCCGAAACACTAAATCGAGATAGGAGATAGAAATGCACAAAACCCCCTAAAATTCTATCCAAAGCTATACATAAATGATGGAATGTCGTTTAAATGAGGGCGATGAACACGACAAATCGAGTCTCATCAAGAGAGTTGACAAATGTGATGAGAGCTTCGACTCGCAAACTACAGAGTTTGTTGAGTTCCTGTGGGAAGTAATGGAGGCACAACCAAGCTCTACTGGTGTAAAGATTTTGGCGATCTTGTGGAGTCTTTGGAAGGAAAGAACCAACAAGGTGTGGAGCAATCAATTCAAACCGGTGTGAGTGGTGGTACAAGATGGTTCGCAGCACTTGAAAGATTGGCAAGTTGTTCATCCATAATCATGTAGACAGAAGTCGGCACCACCTTACTATTCTAAATGGCATCCATCGCCTCCGGGGAAGTTCAAATGCAACATCGATTTTGCTTCATTTGCCGACAAGAACCAAACGGGTTTGGGAATGGTTCTTAGGGATCACCATGGCACCTTGCTGCATTACCAAATGCAATGGAGAATAGGAATCATTCCGACCAAGGACGGTGAGGCACTTGCACTACTGGAAGCACTTAGGTGGATAATCGGGCTTCAAATTGTAAACGTCATCTTTGAAGGTGATTCATAGGTCCTCTGGTCGACTATCTCACAGCATGAAGATAACGAAACTGAACTTAGGGAGGTTGTGTGAAAGTGTGGCTCCTTATTACGAGCATGGGATTAAGAGTTTTGTATTGTTCGGAGAGAAAGAAATCAGGTTGTTCATACGTTAGATAGACAATTTATTTTCCATAGGTCCCCGTCATAGGGTGTTGTACCTTCGAATTGGTTTGTCGAAAAGATTTCAACCTTATACCTTCGACGAATCATTAATGAAGTTGACTTTTTTTTGTAAAAATATAATGAGTTTTTTTTTTTGCAATGGAAGTGGTTTGTGTGTAAATGAAAAGAGTCATTTGAAAAAAACTCCTCTTGTATTTAAGGAGAAGCCTCCAAAACTTATGTGCAAACCCAATTCTTGATGTTCCTATATATATATATAGTTGTAGAGATGTGTCCAAACACTTTGTACACATGTATGAAAAAAGTTATTATTCCAACTTTGCAAAGTTGAATTAACGATATCTCTGATTTGAGGGAGAAATTTGAATTTCAAACTCTCGATGATGATGTGTTTTTGAATTAGTTTTTTCAGATTTTTGTGAAGAGCTCCGCCAGATCACGTTGGCTATAACATACGTAGTAGTTTTTGAATTTACTCATGTCCTAAATTTATCATGTTTGACCAAATGGAATTTGACAAAATATCCGTAATTAATCATTATGAATAAGAAAAGAGTGATAAACTCTTTGTTCTAATACCCACACATAATGAAGAAGGAAAGTTATTAAAATGTGAAAAAAAACTTAAAGTTGTAAAGTAATAAAAAGAAACCAAAAACCAAACATCCTTATATTCCAACTAAAAATATAGGGCAAAGACACTATTTATATGAATAGCAAGCTACAGTAAAATACCCTTGGTTTGTTTGTTCTTAATCGTGTATTGTTCTTTGGTAGCTATGGAGAAGTGCACTTTCCATAATGCAAGCAGAACAGTGACATGTGCGTAGATATGACGCTAATATCGACCTATAATCTCTGGGCAATTATATGTCTGTTTCTTATTTTTTGGTATAAAGAACAAGACACGTACCGAATTATAATAATATATGTGGTACTGACTCTGGAATTATATATTCCACAGCATATCCATCAACCAAATTCAAACTTGTGCTTTATGATATACAGTAGTGGTACATGCAAATTGATCACAACTTTATCTTCAAGTATATTTCGTATATACGTCAGACATGTTTCTTAGAGAGTTGAATGTAATAGCCATCCCAGAATTGCAGAGTTGGATCTCTGTAAACTTCCCCTCCTCTAATGTTCTTCCAGCTATCATGGAAAAAAAATAATTATCATCACTTTAAACTATACAAACTCAAGCAAAGAGTCGAATAAAACAGAGACACATAGTACTGATCATATACATACCTGTATTTGGTGACCAGGAGATGTAAAAAAACAGCGATGAGGACTTTACTGTACTCAGCTCCAACACAGGTCCTCATCCCTCCTCCAAACGGTACAAACCCTTTCGTACTTCCATTACCACCCTCCTTCCATCTCCATGGATTGAAAGAAAGTGGATCTGGATAAGATTCCGAGTTCATGTAAAGTGCCGTTGGCATCAGAGCAACTGTCCATCCTTTCGGAATCACATATCCTGTTCGGTTTCATATACGTAGTCAACAAACTCTTCCATACCTTTTAGTGCTTTACATAGATAGAATACTTAGTTGAAGAAAACAATACCATTTACGTGAATGTCATCAATTGCACGGCGTATGATTCCCATTGAACCATTGAACCGAAGTGTTTCGTTGATAACCTGCAAAAAATATAACAATTGAACTCCATGCATCAGTAGTACAATTACCAACTTCTAATTAAACAGTTGAAAGTGATTTGGGGTGACGTACGTACATTCATGGTGAAAGTCATGGACTTGTATTCCTTCCATGTCAAGGACCCATTATTGTTGGTCTCTGCAGAGTACTCCCTCCTACGAACAATCTCTTCGTTCTCACTCTGTAAACATAAACACCCCCAACACACAGCATCGTATCATTAATTAAGCACCGAATAATAATAATAATAATAATAATAAAGCATAGGCTGATCACTTTAATAACGAAGTTATATATATACATACGACGAGTTGTTCCATGGCAAGAGGATTCTCGAGCAGCAACTTGACGGCCAATGTGAGAACGGTGGGTATGGTCTCGGCGTTGGCGAAAAGAAGAGCGAACATCACGTAACTTATGGCTTTGTCATTCAGAGAGACATGCATTTGGTCATCGTCGATGAGTCGATCTAGCATGTCGTAGTCTGGCATTCCTGCGGAAGCACGAGGGTTACGCTGTCGTTTTGACCCTAGTGTGCCCGTTATCATCGTTAGGATGCTCTTCTGGTTCTGGAGAACAACGTTAGGTAAGTGTTGTCATGATTAAAGATTTAAGATGTTCGGAAAATAAATTCTACATGGATGACTACGAACTTGCAAGCAGGCGTGAAGTGTAGTGCCAGGCAATTTGAGAGGGAAAGAGAGTAGGCCGCGTCTGAATTTGGTAAACATCTGGGTCATTTTTGGGTCTGACTTTTCTGGGTCGTAGCCCACCATTATACTTAAGCTCAGATCCATCGTCATCTGCATTTAAACCAGATTAGATTGAAGATTAAAGAAAAGTCAATAATAAACAGAGTAGAGATTTTAAGTTCAAATGACCTTGGAGGAGGCCGATTTGACTTCAACAGGTTGGGGGTTGTTACTCCAAGCTTCTAAGGTCCGGCTGACGATATCCTCCATTTGAGGAAGAAGGTTGGATTTCAAGCTCTCGATGCCGATGTGCTCCTGAATGAGCTTCTTCAGATTCTTGTGAAGAGCTCCAGCGGTGGAGACTTCCTTAAGAGGACCACGCTGGCCGACGAGCTCAGCGAAGGAATCCATGTACCAAAGCTCCACCAGCTTACCTTCTTGCTGAAGAATGAAGTGGTTGAACTCCACGTCCGCTGACATCACCACCGCCCTCCCCGCCACGCTCGTCTTGAATATCTTCCCGTATCTATATATGTACGTGGAAATCACAGTAGTTAGCTTTGCGGGAGTAAGTTCAAACTTGTTTACTGGAAAAAAGTAAATGAAACAGTAACATTTACTTATGAATTCTGGTGCGGAGGAAAGCTGGGACGTCGAAAGTGGAGCTGGAGCTGAAGAACTGAAACGTCTCGCCGATGAAGGGAAGACCCATTGAACCAGGTGGCAGCTTTCCTTTATCACTCGTTGGGTTTCTCCATTTGTAAACCCATTTTGCTATTCCTATCATCACCAACGCCACCAAACTAACACAAATATCATTACTACTCCACATTTTGTCAAGCTCCTTGTTGATCAATCTAACATGTCTAACTACTTGTATTTATAGAGAGCCCCCTTCCTGCTTGCTCCTTGGATTTCGCTCCAGATTCCATTTTGGCGCCATTCACCGATCGGAGAATATAAATTTAATGATGGTGGAGATTTGTTTTTAAGTTTTTTCTTACAGCGGCATTTTCTTCATTTCTCTAATGTAAATTAAAAAAAAAGGACGGCTGCGAATGAACATTATATGAAACTGACTAATGAACAGAAACAATTTATTCATTTCATGACACGATGGGTTCATGTCAGAGTCATGTGAAGATGAATCTAACAATTTTGGTAAATTTAGAAAACAAAATTATTTCATGTTAGAAACGCGCACAAATCTAACTTTTAAATCAAGCGAAATTGATAAATTATTATTTTGTCCGGATGCATCGATTTGCACATTTTTGTCACAACGAGTTTCAATAACTATTTTTAAAAGTAGCAACTAAACACATTGTAACGCTCAATTTCGAAATAAACTAAAATTATAACGGAATGACACATAAGCACATGAATACGAAACGATACATAAGCGTTACGTATAGACATACGTGATGTAACATGCAAATGGATGATAATAAATATGAAGTTTCCACGTAGACCCAACGCTCTATAAATATCATCACTAATTGACATTTTAGCCGGCCACCATCCAACATATATTCATTACTCTGATTAATATATATAACCTCTTTTTTAAACCCATATGTAGCCCATTTTTTCGGATACTCTGTTATGATCAGTTAGTTTTCAATATTGTATCGAAGGTCGAACCGGTGAAAGTAATGGTATAGTATTTAATGGTTCAATTGTATTAGTATTGTTGTTATACGTGATAGAACTGTGTTGTAATACCCTGATTTTAATATAAAAAAATTATTATAATAGAGTGTCCAAATCTATTGGTTAGAAATTTGATAGATAAGCATTATATGACATTAACTTTATTTATAATAATGTTTAATTAAAGGCTAAGCATGGTTAAGATTAAAATTATTAGATTTGTGTGTTGGGATTGGATTCTTGGGACATAAATAATTAAAGTAAATTGTAAATATAATCAACTATTTAGTTGTACCCCAACTCGTTTGTGATACTCACAAGCAGTTTCATTTTATTTTGCTCCATTTTCCGTTTACCTCTCATCCTTTCCGTCTTCGTTGAGCGTCCGAAGATGACTCTTGTCTTATTTGGCGAGTTGATAGTCCTTCCAATCAACATTCTGGCGCCTTCCTGACTGAATAAGCTCTGCCAATCGACATTGGACCCTCTCCCCTGTCCCAATCCTTATGAATCGCACCTGAAAATCGTTATTTCTTTCCTTCTCTGATTTAACCTCTTCCGGCGCCAAACTGTAAATGGTGGAGTTGATGCCACGATTTGAGACTAAACCATCCAGTGAATGAAACCGTGTGGCTATTTAAAGCTTCTTCGAGCCAGTATCGAACTCCAGAGGATCTGAGTATCATCATCCTTTATTTCCTTTGTTTTTCTCTGACATCGAGTACCGTCGATGAGTGTCGGACCAACCCATAACCTCTAAATCCCTCAGTTGACTTCGCATCATTAAGCCGAAGCTTACCGTGTCCTCCAATCCGAGTTTGATCGAGTTTGGGTGGTGATTGAAGGCTCGTCGGAACACTTTGTACACGTGAACATTATATGAAACTGACTAATGAACAGAAACAACTTATTCATTTCAAGATGGGTTCATGTCAGAGTCATGTGAAGATGAATCTAACAATTTTGGTAAATTTAGAAAACAAAATTATTTCCTGTTAGAAACGCACAAATCTAATTTTCAAATCAAGCGAAATTGATAAATTATTATTTTGTCCGGATGCATCGATTTGTACATTTTTGTCACGAGTTTCAATAACTATTTTTAAAAGTAGCAACTAAACACATTGTAACGCTCAATTTCGAAATAAACTAAAATTGTAACAAAATGACACATAAGCACATGAATACGAACCGACACATAAGCGTTACATATAGACATAAATGATGTAACATGCAAATGAATGATAGTAAATATGAAGTGCCCACGTAGACCCAACGCTCTATAAATATCATCACTAATTGACATTTTAGTCGGCCATCATCCAACATATATTAATTACTCTGATTAATATATATAACCTCTTTTTTAAACCCATATGGGCCCATTTTTTCGGATACTCTGTTATGATCAGTTAGTTTTCAATATTGTATTGAAGGTCGAACCGGTGAAAGTAATGGTATGATATTTAATGGTTCAATCGTATTAGTATTGTTGTTATACGTGATAGAACTGTGTTATAATACCCCGATTTTAATATAAAAAAATTATTATAATAAAAAGTGTCTAAATCTATTGGTTAGAAATTTGATAAATAAGCATTATATGACATTAACTTTATTTATAATAATGTTTAATTAAAGGCTAAGCATGGTTAAGATTAAAATTATTAGATTTGTGTGTTGGGATTGGATTCTTGGGACACAAATAATTAAAATAAATTGTAAACATAATCAACTACTAGTTTGTCACCCGGCCCATTGGCCGGTTAAATTTTTCCGTCTCACTTCGTTTACTGGGTTAGTTTCCCAATATTATTTTTTACGTAGATATTTTACATATGTGTGTTCTATTATCGGATTCTTTCTAATAACATACAATTTATTATTGTCAATGCATGAAAATTAGCTAAAATAAATCTAAAATTTAGTTAAAAATAATTTGAGTTAAAGGTAGTCTTACAAATAATAAGAGAAAGACATGCCATGTAATTTGAACAAAATAATTCTTAAAATATTTTTAAAATTAAAAGTGTATCTTGTGAATGGTGTAATATATAATTATTTTGTAAATAAACAGAAAAATATCAATGTTGCTAAATTTTAGTTGAAGCACTTTCTACCATGTTTTTGTTTGTAATTGGATGGCGATGAGTTGTATTTTTTATAGGTCACTACTGCCATTAAATTATGAAAATAAATTGTAGTGCTTAAATTAAAAATAATAAAAATATAAATGTATGAAAATACTTAATTTTTAGTTGGTGTATGTAAAATCATAATATTAAATATTAAGTTGGCGTAGGATCTAGACTCTCAGATAAGCTTATATGGGTAACAATTTGTGTACTCGCAGCTTGTTGGTACTAAGTACCCTATATTACATTTTATTGTATGGTGTGAATAAAATTAAGAGTATTTAGGTTTTACTTTATTATGGGTTTAGGATAAAGAGTTAAGGGTTTAAAGTTTAATTTTTGAGGTTTGTGATTTTTTATTTTGAATGTATGGTCAAAAGTTAAAATTGAAAATATAATTTAGGATTGGTTTACAATGCAGTATTTGCAAATTAAGTTTTAATATTTAGGATTTTAGTATTAATCTTTAGTGTTTATGGTGCAATATAATAAAGTTGATTTTACATAATTAATTATTAATCTAAATAGTCTTGTTATTATTATTTAAATCTATAAAAAATATTGAGTTGATGTATCACTTATATTTAATAGTCTTATATATGAAAACTAAATATAATTAATAACTTTAATAGGATATAAATAATGGTTAATTCGATGATCAAGTTATTTTATGTCATTCAATAATTTTCAAGTATGATTGATATAACACTTAGACCCGATAGTCTTATATAAGAAAAGTTTATATAAAGAATTACTCTTGTTTGAATATAATTTGCGGTTAATTCCGATGACTTTATAATTCTTATGTCAAGATATAATTTTAAAATTATGAACCTCAATGCTCAAACTTATAAGCTCAAGAATTATTATTTAAACAATCAATATACATCACCATATATGTACGATGCTTCATTATACCTTTGTTTCATAAATGTTTTAATGAATATATTCATTCATAGCAGAATTAATATGAATCACATCCACTCATTTGATCGAATGAATATTACTCATATTAATAAAAAATACTTTACTTATTTACAAAATAAAAATATTTTACCCATTAACCCATGAATTTATAATAATAAATTGTAGCACAGTATTTCGATGATGAAAGTACGAAACAATAGAATGAAGAGCTGATATGAAAAAATAGAAGAGTTAAAAATGGGAGAAAAGAGAAAAAGTAGTCAGAAAATGAAGAAATTAACGATTCAAGAAAATGATGTGGTAATTTTACAGTTTTAGAGAAATGGGAAAAAGAGAGGTTATTTGTTTTGTCAAAAAAATATATATATGAGGGTAATTATTTACTTTGCGGAAGTGAAGGAGAAGACCGGAAACTCCAAAAATAGTAGAGGTGGCAATGAGAAAAAATATATATACATAATATATATTAGATGTAAGAGGGAAAGATTTGATTGGTGGAATCCCTAAAAATATGGATTGAAGCATAAATGGGTAGTTATGCTTATGTGTCAAATTCTAAAATCTGAAAATACATTATATATATGGTAGGTTTAGTTGTAACCCAACTCGTTTGTGATACTCACAAGCAGTTTCATTTTATTTTGCTCCATTTTCCGTTTAAGGTAAACGACGTCGTTTGGGTTGATGTGAATCTGGTCATCCTCTCCGTCTTCGTTGAGCGTCCGAAGACAACTCTTGTCTTATCTGGCGAGTTGATAGTCCTTCCAATCAACATCCTGACGCCTTCCTGACTGAATAAGCTCTGCCAATCGTCTTAACACGTGCATTGGACCCTCTCCCCTGTCCCAATCCTTGTGAATCGCACCTGAAAATCGTTATTTCTTTCCTTCTCTGATTTAACCTCTTCCGGCGCCGAACTGTAAATGGTGGAGTTGATGCCATGATTCGAGACTAAACCATCCGGTGAATGAAACCGTGTGGCTATTTAAAGCTTCTTCGAGCCAGTATCGAACTCCAGAGGATCTGAGTATCATCATCCTTTATTTCCTTTGTTTTTCTCTGACATCGAGTACTGTCGATGAATGCCGGACCAACCCAGAACCTCTAAATCCCTCAGTTGACTTCACATCATTAAGCTGAAGCTTACCGTGTCCTCCGATCCAAGTTTGATCGAGTTTGGGTGGTGATTGAAGGCTCGTCAAAGCCAAGTGATGTTCATCGGAATCTGAAAACTCAACTGGAGTTCATGATTCAAAGATAAGTGATAAATGTCCAGTTTAGTCCATGGGATTCCATACTTCTAGTTTAATATCTAAACTGTTTTATTTTGTTACCGCAGTTCGTAACTGTTTGAGTTGTCAGTCGTGGACCAATACTTTTCAGCTATTGCAGTTTAGCCCAACAGTGTTGAGTTAAGCCATTATTGATTTGTTTTTGGACATTTGACCATATTTCGAGTCAACTCACTTAATTCCAGGTAGATTGGTTTAAAGGGGTAATATCTTTCATTTTAACTGTTTATGTTTTATTTGTGCTCTTTATGCTTCTTGAAATTACATGAATAATACTTGGATTAAATATTTTGAATGCATAATATGTGACAACGTGACGTATCAATTATATGTGATCCACATACTGTTCTGATATATCCTAAATGATATATTGGTGATCTAAGATGTTACATGTAATTGTTCAGTTGAACAAGTTCCGTTATAAGGGTAATATTGGTATTGACTGATCACCTAGTTAGAGCCAATATGCTAGTGATTGTGCTTACTGCACTACAGTTACACGGTGGGCATTTGTTAGCCCCACACGAAATGTCACGGTGGGCCTTGGTAGGCGCCACACTAACTGTATATGCGGCCCGTTTTGGTGCCACTAACATGTATATGGGTCGTCAACATATGCTAGTCGAGATCCCAATTAAAATATCGAAAGTAGAGTCAGAGTTGTACAACGCGTTTTACATGCTAGATGGTTGTGTTTTCTAATGATTTCCAATATTGGTATTTATATAATAATTTTACAAGACTCAGAGCCACACACCAGTTCTTGACAGGTTATATTTAATTAGAGGAATTAGTAGAGGATCTGTTTATCTGCCGCCAGGCTAAAGTTGGGATGTTGTTAAGAATGTGTATTTCTGGGATTTTCTTTTAAAGATGGGTTCATTCACTTTTTGACACCCACTTCTGCAAATGAGGTGTTTGTCGTAATATTCTTGTGTTTTCTAACAAGGGTACCTGTATCATTTGTGTATAGTTTTAATAATATTTTGTACTATTTTTAAATTATATCCAGTGTCCATTTCGGGATAATTTCTCATTTATTTCATTATGTAAAATTGGGATGTTACGCGGGTGTAGTTTAAATTAAAATTAAAATAATTATTTAATACCATGGTATGGTACCGAAAAAAAATATTTATTGAACCTGGATTATACCAGAATTTAACAGCTTCAATGCCGTCATTAAAAATTTAATTCACAAGCTTCAAAATTCTCAAATTAACCAAAAAGTTTTGTGCATAATAACGTAATTCATGAAAATAATATCCAAAAAGCAACTTGCAACGTGTCAAAATGTACTAGTGAAAAAAGCAACATTCAATAATCAATGTAAGTTCAAGATTTATTTTCGGGATATCCGAGTACTCTGTTATAAAAATAAGTGTTTTTGTTTCACATGACAACACTATTATTTACCATTCATTTATTTAATTATTTGTAACTTTATATTTAATTGTCTAGATTAATCGGACTTTTAAGTTATTTTAAAAACATGTTATTTTACTACTTAAATTATTTAATAAAAATATTATAGTTATTTTTATCTCTCACTTTTCCGAGTCTCTTTCTCCTTAAAACTTCGAGATCTGAAGTATAACTCGATACACAAAATCAAAATTTATACCTGTAAATTCATAATACACATAAAATCAGTACCTCAAATCACTCACAGGGACCACATCAAGAGAAAATTGAAATGTTTATTTGTACCTGTAATTGATAACGGCACCATCATCAATGAAACTCAGTACCTTCAACGAACCCAAGGTACTAAATTATACCAATTTGTATTTGCAATTACTAACAAATACCAAACATGAAAAAATAAGTACATGCGTCGGATCCGAAGTACTAAATTATTCATATACCAAAATTACAAAAACTACCGTAGAAAACAAGTTAGAAAATATTGAAAACAAAAAGTTTTTACCCGCCTAATTATTTCTCGCGGCTAATATAGAATATTCAAGGGTGACGGGTATGAGATCCAATGGGGGGAGATGGAAGTGGGGCAGGATGATTTATGGGAGTCGACGGATCTAGTTGTAGTGGTTAGAGACGAGGAGGTGGTACGTGTGGGAGTCGGAGATTGGAGAAGAAGAAAAGGTGGTAATTAGCAATTGGAAATCGAATATAAAGAGGTGGAAGTGGTGGTAGTGGTTAGAGACGAGGAGGTGGTGGTGGGAGTCGGATATCAGAGAAAAAGAAGAGGTGGTTGTTGATGTCTAATTTTTTGTGGGCAGGTTGTTAAATAGAATAAAAATTCTTAATTAAATAGTAATTTTATGTATTTGTTTTTTTTTATTTTAGCCATGAGATATTAGTACCTAATTTAATGGTGAATAATAAAGTTGTTATGTGACAACAAAAGATAGTTTTGGCATAACAGGTTTTCTACTATCCTTCATTAAGAATCAAATGAGATTGGAAAACTCCAATATTTCATACAATATATGTAAAGATAATGTAAGATCACTAACAAAAATATGATGAACACCAATTGGTAAATTATGACTAAGGCCAGTTGAGAAGTCAACAATCTAGTTACCTTTTTCCGTGAGCTAGTCGATCACTTTTATCGGAAATCATGTAAATCTGTCTTGTGTTCTTCGTTCTTCCTTGTTTAATATGGTATTAGAGCTTGACAAAGATCAAGTTTTCTCCGATTCAATCGGAATCCGTTTCAATGGAAGCAACTGCTCACTCCGAGAATTTTCGTTCCGGATTTGTTAGCGTACCTTGATGGTACAACTCCTATTCCTACAGCTCCTACTTTGACTCAAACTGCAAAATCTATTTCTAACAAGGCCTCAGATAGTGAGGATGCCCCTGCAACAGCCGTTCGACTCGAGAAGGATGCCGCTGCCACCACTCAATTCGAGAAAGAGCTCTCACCTGGAAAGTCAACAATGCTCGAGTTGTGTCCTCCATCATCGGATTGGTTGATCCCAACATCGCTCTAACTCTTCGATCATTCCCTCCGGCTGCCGCAATGTGGCATCATCTTAGCAAAACTTATCGCCAGGTTAATACTTCTCGTTTGTTTGATATTGAATTTTCTCTCAACAATCTCCTTTATCAATGGCCACTACCTTGCTGCTACCCACCTGTGGACCGAGCTTGATCTATTGACTGTGTCTACTTTATCCGTCGAAACTATTATTGAAGTTCAAGCCGAACGTCGACGTGCCCGCACTCTTCAGTTCTTGATGAAACTCTAGCCAGAATATGAATCAATTAGATCTCAAATAATTGCGGAAAATAAAACAAAACATGGCTGATATTATTGGAGATCTCGTCCGTGCCGAAACCCGTCTTCGAACTCAAGCTCATCTCGACGGGGTGACTGCGACGAACACATCATTTGCTGCAAATCGCTCTCGTCCACAGTTTGTCAATCCAGCTCAATGTTAGTCATTTGCTTCTCCACAACCATCCCCTACAGGTGATGTTCGATGTTGGTTCTGTAATGAAATGGACATTATATCGCAATCTGTCGCAAGCGAAACTAGTGCAATTATTGTAAGAAGTCGGGGCATATTATTACTGATTGTCGCAAGCGGATGTGGTCGAAAAATAATCATGCCAAATGGAAAATTCTTCTAGCTTTGCAGTTCAGTCCACCATACCTCACTTAGACTATACAGCTTCGACAACTCAAGGACTAAACACAAATTCTTCTTTAGAGACAAATATGGATTCAATGGTTCAGGCTGCTCTCCAACGTGTTCTTCCATAAGCTCTCAATGCTGCCTTTGCTACAATGGGGTTATCAGGTAATTCTCATCGCTCTTCATGATTTATCGATTCTGCCTCGTTCAATCATATGTCTGGAGGTTCTAATGGTCAATTCAGAATCGATAAATAGAAGTTGCTAATGGTCAAAAGCAATCTATTGCAGGTATTGGTTTGGTCAAAACTCCTGAAGCCACTCTACCCAATACTTTACATGTTTCACACTTGGTGCCTAATCTGGTTTCAGTTGGTCGATTAACGGAGGATGGTTGTGTTGTTTCGTTTGGTACTCATGGTTGTGTTGTGCAGGATCCTCAAACCAAGAAGATAGTGGGACCCGGGAGTAAATCTAGACGGAACTTCCTGCTGCAGCACCTCTTGGTAGTCTCTCCTTCAGTGGAGCCGGATCATATCAGGAGTTCAAACGCATTCCATTTCCACCAGCAACTTGGGCTTTACTTACCTCATATGCATATTCTAAATGCTACATCGGCATTTCAGGAATAAATTTCTAGTACATACAAACTATACAACTCACTGATCATCAGACATTCAATTACAAACAAAAGAATTAAAACCACCAGCAAGATCTCCTGGAAGCCACTGACCGGCCGCTGTATTTGTTAGTTTAAGGTTCCAAATCTTCTCGTTCCTCTTTGTCAGAGCTGCATATTAGCTGGTAAAGAGTCACTGGAAGGAATCCCTATAGCGACTTGGAAGTAATAGTAGCAGCTTGCGGAGAAAAAGTCATAATTATCAGTGATTGTTGGACAAAATGTAGGACAAGAGAAGTTCATTCCACGCATCAGGCACTCCAGGTAGGCACCAGTGACTGCAATCCGGTACAGAAGGGTTGTCGCTCCAAGCACCCACGTGGGCATCGCTACGATACGCACACATCGGGGTCACGTGCAGGGCTGTTACAGGAAGTTGTGCTCTTTTCGCAACCTTCAGTATGATGTCCGACATCGCATTCCTGTCTTTCTCTCCTGCTTCCATCAAAGGGTTCTCGGTTACCATGCAGGAACCAAAGTTTTTGCCACTGACGCCAAGAGATACAAAGAACAGCTATCAGTAAACAGCATAGCAGCGAGTGGAACTGTAGAAGGTAGAAGATATAGAGGGCTTTAACAGACCTCCAGTGTGAAGATTCAAATGTCCGGAAAAATACACTTGTTCTCTTGGTGTTGATATTACTAGCAGCCCAGGTAGCCCAGGTCTCTAATGCCACTTGGAAACCAGTATTTATAGGCATTCCAAGCTTCAACGATCCACCTACTTGAAAATAACAGCCCCTGTCTGAAACATACATGTTAGGCACTAATGACACAAGTCCAGTTCGAAGCATATAATACGGCCAGTGAAGACAAGAAGGAAAACGACGGTATTGTGCAGACATTGATTTCAACGATATGCATCTCATCCTCAAACTAAAATATCAACACGTAATCACCATGGGCACAACATCAAGATTTTTCTATGTTAGGCCTTCGAAGTCACATGAAACAAACAGCCTAGATGGTCCTTAATCGAATATAAAGGCTTGGTTTGGTAGGTGGTAAGTTAGATGGAATTTTGAGCATTTTCCCGGCCGAACAGGAAAGTTAGATCCCGAAGCAGTGATTTAGGGGAGCAAACTTTCCTGTTATCATCTAATTCCCATCCAACTTTCCACCCGCAAACCAAACTACAGTGTAGCTACAACCAACTATAGATCACATTACTCCTTTCAAAATTTCTACAAAGGGGATACTCATCTGACACGTGATTGATTGCAGCTCATGATGACAAAAAATTATATCCGAAAAGCAAGATAATGTTCTCTACAACTCTGCCTACCAACAGCAAGGACTTGAGTGTAATCTATAAGAATGATTGCTGATGTGGCAAAGTTGGGAAACATTAAACTTGTAAGGTCATGTACGCGAACTCACTAATAAGACTGAACCACTTGTCCCTTACAGATCAAGAAACCAAAATTTAAGAATTCATATAATCTTATGCTGTGACGTCTCATCTATGGTAAGCAAATGGTGTGTAAAATCGCAATGTCTACGTTCAGTCATTATAGAAAAACTGAAAAAGCATATGATATTTAACCAGATTACACAACAGAAAGCATATGAATCAATCCACAGTTGCAGAAAAGCAAATATTAGCCAGAGGAGAAGGAAAGAAAACTCACATGTCAAAAAGCTTACTAGGCGTCCACCAATGGCCAGAGTTGAAGATCAGAACGTCTGAATCAATCCACTCATTGCTGATATCATCCATCTTATCAAGCTTCAGGGTAGACTTAACCCTCTTTGGTGCCCGTCTGGGTGCAGAACCAGTCTGAACCAGGAAAACAGACCGGTAGAAGTCAATTCTCAAATTGAACGAGCTGAACCTTATGCCTAAGAATCTAATCCTTTTAGTAATCTGGTTATCATTAACTTCATAAGCATCCCTCTTATCTTCCACACCAGTCATGAGAATGCATATCAAAGACTCCCACTGTGTTCTACTCAGCGAATCCCCAACGAAAACAATCCGCTTGCCACGCAACTTCTCAAGCACCTGGCGGGGATTGAATTTGGGGATGACACAATCATTAGGGTTCCACCTCAATTGGGTATAACCCTGATCTCTCCTCCCATTTGCCAAACAATTAAACCCTCGCTCTGCGAAAGGGCAGAGAGAGGAATTGTACAATGGATAACTCTCATCCCGGATCCAGCTTCCTTCAAACAAATTGCACTCGGTGGTTGAAGAATTGGATATGGGGGGGACGTCGTAGCTAGTAAGATCAACCCTAGGAGAGAGAAACGAGTATGCATACACCATAGCTAAAAGAAAGGATAGCGAGGAGGCAACGGCCAAAACCCCGTTAAATGACTGGAACATTTTGAACCTCTTCACCATGGCCTTCCACCAGTAGAGAACCCTGTAGCAGGAGGAAGTAAGTTGGTGGTCAATTGGACAATGAACCATCTCAATCACCAAGAAAAGACCCAACCTTCTCAGAATAAGCTGCTGCTACTGACTGAACCAACTTGAACCCATAAGAAAAACTGGAGGTAAGCAAAATCCAATAAGCAATCAACAAGAGCAAGAGAGTTTTTGACAGCAGTGGGTGAAGATGGAAGCTCAGTAGCTTACAGATGTTGCAATTTGTGGTAATTTGGAAGATGGTATGAATGTATGTAAGATCCTAGTGAGACTGAAAGTTGGTGTGGAGTTGAGTAGGTATAAGAAGGGGGCAAACAAAAAGAGAAGCAGAGAGGACGTTGGGGGGAGCGAAAGCTGTAAAACAGCAGCAACCAGCGAAAGAAAGAAAGAACACGCGACCGATGTTGGTGATGGTGATGGTGGCAGTTGCGAGGTTGCGGCACTTGGAAGGAATTTGTCCGAGTTTGTTAAACATTTCCGTGCGAGTTAATTTACTTGCACCCACACGTACTTACATTAATTTTGATCGATTGGCCTCTGTTGCATTTTCATTTATGGATCATCATATTCATTATATTCATTTAAGTGGAGATGTATACGAGTAGAGATGTAGATTTAGTGATTTGTAGGTTATAAATTTGAATTCGAAAAATTTATTTTGTATGTAAGATTAAATAGGAAATTATGTAGATAATTAAGTCAAAACATAAATTATACGATTTGAAATTATCAGCACCTACAACACACCACGCCTTCTAGAACACGTCGGGCATTGTAGATAGTCGTTAGAGGCCAGCTACAATGGACGGCGCATCCTAGGTTGCGCAGCTCGTTGTAACTGGCCTCCTCCGGTTGCTATAAATAACCCCTCTCACTTTCTTCATTACTCACACATTTACTAATTCTCTTCTCCTTCCTTCTTTGATTTTTCGATACCGACAACCAAATTTCTGTTCCGCAGTCAACTAGTCGGTAATATTAGTAATTTTTTCTGTAATTTTCTCATTTTGTTGCCTACTATTATTAATCAACACATCTGTGCCTCGACCCCGAGCCGATCAATGGAGAACTACTTTGGGGCGAGCGCAACCGACATCAAGCCGGTGAAATTTTCGACAATGAAGTTGGTACCATTTGAATAATACTTAGAGAATATTAATAACGACCTAGTGTTAATAATATTAATAATTGCCTAGTATTATGTTAGCTAATGTACACAAATTCATATTGTATAAAAATATTAGTACTTCATTATGCCTAATATTAGAAAACATTAATACTTGTTTATATCTAATGTTAGAAAATATTAGTAGTTTTCTAATATTATGTTATATATTAATAAAAAATGCATAATATTTTAGATTCATTATTTATTAGTACATATTATTTACTTACTTAACAATGTTAGATACTAATAATAATTGCCTATAATATCGAATAGGAACCTAATGTTGTCCTACAGTGTCGTAGGACGTCTCACATTCCCCAATACCATCCCCACTTCCGCCCTTTCTTAGAGGTTGTCAGACTCATATCGAGTGTTGATCTTGTGACCCTTTCACCTGATCCGCATCTTGTGACGACGTTGGTGGAGAGGTGGAGGCCAGAGACGAAATTTTTTCACATGTACCGTGGGGAGTGCACGTTGACTTTGGAGGACGTGGCGATGTTGACAGATTTGTCAGTGGATGGTGATGCGGTCTACTACCCTCCCGATCATTCTGGGCCGCAGAAGATAGACTTGGTAGAGGAGGTTTTGGGAGCAAGGCCGATGGCGAAGGATGTCTTATAGGACAAACGACAGAGGATTGTGTGGTTGTACTCAATGTTCAAGAAACCGGAATGCATTCCAGCCGATGACGGTCTTACATTGGGATAGTATGCACAGGCATACGTGCTGGCGTGCGTAGGGCCATTTCAATTCGCAGATAGGTCAACGGCTTACGTCTACCTATCGTACCTGCTAGTGTTGCGAGAGGAGAGGCCGTTCGCTTGGGGGCAGCGGTTCTGTCGTGGCTTTTTCGGGGAGCTCACCGTTCAACATTCAGGCTGGAGTCTTCTGTTACGAAAGGGCTGGTGACATCGGTGGTTGGACCGTGCTGCCTACAGATTGGGCAGTGGAGAGGTTCCCGGCCATAGCATGGAGAGTGCATGAGGACAAGCTCAGAGGTCTTGATGCGTCGGGACTTATTGGCAACACCCGCCTATATCGGTGGAAGAACTGGATGCATGGGAGGATTCGTCATCTCTTGCTCCCAGAGTACCGACAGCTGTTCGATGAGGGCACCCGTTCGTGGTAAGAGCTAGTGCGTCCTTCTATCTCCTTCTAGTAGTCCTTCTGTCTTGTCTTCAAGTGGGTCCCCTACTGCGGCCGTGCAGATTTGACACGCTCTTCGGCGGCACACAGGGTCGTTGCCCCATTGATTTCGCCCCGTCGCATCTCTTGGCATCGGCCAGACCATGTCCTTAGACAGTTTGGAATATCCCAGCCCATCCCCATTGTAGACATGTTGAAGGGCGAGGTCATGTTCTTGCTCAGAGTGTCCCACATATGGCCCCCACTAGACAAATCTACAAGGCTTACGACCCGTTCCCCGTCGAGCCACTGAGTCAGACAGCTGTACCCCTACCAGACGTTCACGACGCCAGAGGACCCACGAGGCACAGTTCGTTTTGGGGCCGTACATCCCCGACTTGTCTGCCTTTGGGACCGACCAGCCGGCGATGCAGTCTCTCAATCGCAGCAGTGGTGCCAACCACTTTTTTTTCAGTAGTGGTCACAACAACGCCCATTAGAAAGTAGCCATTGGAGGATACCTACAACGCGCGACGTGTCCTAGGTGTTAGTAATTATCAAATAATACATCATTTTACTCCAAAGTACTTCACCCGCAAAATAAATCATTCAAAACGACGAGTTAAATATGCACAATTCCACACACAAGAATTCTATTTAATATTTTGATAGCTTATGGCCTGTCCATTTGTGGGAAGTTGGTAAAAAATCAAATGGGCTTGAGTCCAAGGTTAGGAGCATTAAGGCCCGTCACTCCATAGTCGGCCAGAACACCTAAAATTTTGGAGCTCTTAGAGGCCGGAAAGCTGTAGCTGTGCACATTCAGCGGATTAGGGTTTATGTAGATGCGCCTATATATAAACGTACATCTCCGTTGATAAAATCCATTGCAATTCACAATACCTGGCTGCGCTTTCTCTTTCAAAGTTATCTCTTCTTAAAACTTTATCGATGGTTCTGCATCTTTCTCACGTCTTCTTCGTTTACATACCAGTTTTTTTACGATCGTTGAATTGTAAAGGAAGGGGGGCTTTGTTGCAGTGAGGAGTTTATTGAAGTCATGCACCACTCTGATTTATTCGTGCTGATAAACTTCTCTTACCCATATTTATGTCTGAGCTTCATAAGCTTTCCTTCTTCTTTCTTAATTGCTTCCGATCATGTCCGATTTTGTATTCTTTTGCATCAGTTTTGGAAGTTGGGAAACCAAGTGATGCGGGGCGGCTAAAACCGCCCCGAACCATGATGCGGACCGTACAGTAGCCTAGCTGCTGATGGGGAACTTTTTTTAGGTTTCTGATGGTTTATCCCCCCCGAATTTGGGTTTTTTTAGCATGTCATTTGTTTCTATTTATTTAATCAATAAGGGTTTTTTTTGTTTCTGTGATTTCGAAAGGAGACTGGATGTGATGATTATTTCCCCAGATGATCGAATCTGATTATACTGTGCGAACTTATAATTTCTCCTTTGCGGAGGTATTCAAGCCAATATTCTGATCCATTCTCTGCTCTAATGTTTTCAACTTTGTCAGCTGGGTTTTTTTAGCTCCTTTGCAGATTTTCCAACTTGTACATCCATCGAATCTTGGTATTTGCCGAATTACTCTAGTCTTTCACTTTTCCCTAACAAACGACTCTATCTTCAAACATGAAAACACCAAAGAGGCGGACAAATATCGAGTATAACACTATACGAACAGTTGATGTTTCAGCATGGAGTAACGTGTCTATATCAACTATCCGTTTCAGGGGTGTTGATTTGTACTCGAGAATCAGTTTGTGATACACTCCCTCTGGCTGGCTCCCTGCAGGATTCTCTCTAATTGTTTGTTTCTTGTGAAGATCATGCTTGATAAGTTGTAGTTTTACCCCACATTTCTATTGTGTATGCCCATAGGGCCTCTAATTTCCGCGCTAATTGGGTTGCGAAAGGTTCTGCCCTTAGCCATGACAATTCGGGTGCCCATCTGGGCTTGAAAGCACTGTCTGTAACCTTGTTGTTCTGCTCTCTTTGGAATAAAATCAGTAGACGTGTTGCATTGTCAAGAAGAACTATACCAATGTCGATGCCAGACTGAGGTTTTGAATCAAACCGAGGCATATCCGGAGCAATGAATTTATCATGCGTTAAGCTTCGTTACTAAGTTCAGATCAAAGTCTGCACCTTAATTCGTACCCTGGATTCTGCTCCAAAAATTTGAGATCCTTCTATTTATTCGCCTCTCTGGCTACAATGTCAGCAACAACAAATGGTTAAGCTAAATACAATCATTGGAAGTCTTGGAGGAAAACTATGTGCCAGAGCATGAGCAACAAAATATGCTTCGCAGTACGCAAACGACCAGTAACGAATGTCACATTTGGTTCCCAGGCGTAGCAGAAGCTTCCCAGTTTTGTTCATTTGTAGATAATTTATAGTTCGTTAATGATGCAAAAAACAAATCCCAAACATGTCTCGTAGAAAAGTGAAAACCACCAACCTCAGTGGCGGAGACAGGCAGCCCAAGTAGTTGCAGGATCCCGCAATACATTTTTCAAAAACGTAGTAAGTAATTTTACGCAAATTATTAAATTGGACTTAGAACTCTATTTTGATTTAGTTCAAAATTCATATCATTTGTTTATTTATTTTAAATTTAGAATAAAATATTTTAATAACTCACTTTATTAATAAATAATGATTATAAATTTAGTTCCAACAATTCAAAAATGAAGAAATTGGCGGTGATACATTTTATAACAAAAAAATAATATTTTCATATATATTTTAATAGAGTTTGGTTTGTAATATTGTACTGGTTAGTTGATTTTTTGATACACAGATTTTTTATTCAAATTCCTCCCAATGCATTATTGATCTTGGTTTCACAACTCAACCCCATTCTTTATAACTAATTAACTAATGAAGAAAGTTCTTAACAAACGTCATAATATCGAATGCCAAAAATGATGTATCAAAAACATGTCGTTCGAAGTGAACAAAAAATGTATTGTATAATACTTTCATAACATAAAAATATTAATTAAAATAATGACCTCACTTAACTTAGATCCTAATTAGGCAACTGACCAACTTTAATATGGAGTTTAGGAAAATCCCTTGTATTTTAAATCCACAAATACCAAATATCTAGTAATTCCAAAACCATACTGTACAAGGGATTTTTGGTATAAATATTATGTGGTTTGGGTGATTTTTTTCATAGCCTTATATAATATTTTGTAACAATTAATATGGAAAGCATAGTCAATAACTGGAGAGGTTGCAGAATATCTGAACTAGTTGCTGATATTTGCAAACTAAAATTCAACATGTTACAAGTGACACCAAACGAATTATGTACTGAAATGTCTAGATCAAATAAAAAAAAGCTCACAAATATAAAATACAAACAACCCATAAACTGTACGTATAATTTTAATTTTTATCCGACTCAATACAGTGAACCATCTTTAATCGCTACTAATTATAATGATTGAATAGTAACGTGAATCAATAAATACAAAATATTATCCGTGACAGTAGAAAAAATTGTGTATCTGCATAGAGATATCAAATTATGGATTTGTTGCCCACTACATCAAATTATATGCATGCATATGTTAGGTCAATCTAAATACAATGTACTTCAAATTTTACTTTTATTACATTTAATTTTATTTCCATAGTTATTGATGTAATATTAGTAATTTTTTTCTGTAATTTTCCACTATGCATTGTATGTGTTCTAACTGTGTTATAATATCATTATTAGAGTGCAAAATCAATCTCTATAAATTTTGTGCGTGTTATTCCAAAGAAACCAAATCAACAAGACAAATACTCAAGGAAGAGTGATTTGGTAAAGATTAAAGATAGATAGAAAAATGTCGTCGAAGATTGCAATGATCATCGTCCTGTTCTGCATCGTAGTCTTCCAATCCGCTGTTGCATCGAACGAAGGTAAAATTACATTATTAACAATAACAAAATTTCGAATTTTTTTTCAAGTGTATAGCGATTGAAATTCTACTGACTTTATAAATCTCCAATGTGTGCTAGATGATCTTAAGTGGTGTCCAAAGAAGGATGTGTTCACAGGAGGATGTGGAGGGCCACAGCAAAATCAATGTCTTCTGGACTTCTTAGGAAAGTACGGAGCTAGCAGCATGCCCAAAAACTGCATTTGCACTCCTGCCGGCACTGCACATTCTTGCACCTGCCAAGTTGTTTGTGGTTGTTGCTAAAAATCCTTGGGACGATTTACACTCAATTACCATATTTTATTATCTGGTTAGTACTACTAGTGGTTGTAGTGTTCAACACAAAACTCTAAACTACTTTAGAGATACAAAGTTTGTAGCTCGAACAAAGTTAATAACACAACCATAATAATATATTTACTCAATTACACTATGGTTTGCATCTCATATAATCTCCCAGTTAAACTATGAATTGGATTGTTGGTTGCGGGCTTGCGGCGCAGTGATTGAGTAACGTAAGAGGCAGGTTTCGGCCTCGGTTATTCGTCCATTCCCGATCACCATTTCCCGTCGCTAATTTACAGACAGGTAGTCGACAATAAAGAAGGCGAGGAGTGGCAGTGATCTCCTATCAAGATACGGCAAAGGAGTCCGAGAGAGTAACCCTCGCAGAGAATTTGACGTCTAGCCTGAAGAGACTTGTAGAGAAAGTAATCTCTTTTGTTTGTAAAATGCAGAGAAGTAATTATAGATTTTATATATAGACACCCACTTGGCCACTTAGGCTATAAGTCGATAATAACTATTAATGACAAGAGACGTGTGCTCTTCTTACAACCTCACCAACCCCACAAATTTGAAGACTTTGATCCTACCTAGCAAGTAGCAAGAGTTTGTAAAACGAATCTTCCCTCCAAGTTCATTCTGTCGTAATGGATTAAGTCATCAACCGGTCACATTAATTAATCTTTCATTACAGATTCCCCATAAACACACGCGAGTGTCCCCTTTGGTTTGAGATCCACCAGAAGCAAAAGGAGATTCAACAACAGTAGTGGACAAGCTCTTTGAAGATGGCCAAACCAAGGTTAGAAAAGACAAAACAACCCCCATTTCTACTTCTATGACTAATCGTCTGTCATTTATGATATTCAGTCGAAATGTGGGGTGTAAAGGTATGGCCTTCAGATTCCCTAGAAGAAAAAGTGCAGAACTAGGTGAAGACTTATGAGATGGAGATGATGCATAAGCTTAATCCAGCTGATTATAAGTCAATGGACCCCAAAAGGATGAGTTTCAGTGTTCACGGTATTTCATAACCTCAGTTTAGCATTATTAACCTATCAAGTCAGTTTCCAAACCTATGGGGTCAAAACTTTCTCCTTTTTGTCTTTTGGGGTTGCAGGGAGAAAACCAACCAACCTGAAAGAAACGGGAAAGCTAGGAGGGAGCTACAATTTCTTCCTCCAGACATCGTGCCTGTAGAAATGAGGGGTTACAACCCTGCAGAGGAAACAGCAGAGACATCTCATTCAACTTTCACTACTGTTTTCCCTAGCGGGTTTGTGTTGGAGATTCTGCAGGTCTACTCGGGTCCTCCCGTGATTGCGTTCAAGTTCAGGCACTGGGTATTTATGGAGGGTCCGTATAAAGGCCACCCACCCACCGGGAAAATGATTCAGTTCTTTGGAACGGCTGTGTTTGAGGTTGATGAACACATGAAGATTATCAAGGTGGAGTTCTTCATGGACCGTGGTGAACGGGCATCTTGAATGGTGCCGGATTGAGCAGTTCAGAAGTTGCAGCAGAAGGTTTGAAGTGCTCTGTAATGAAAGGCACTGGATAGCTAGCAAAGTCTGTAATGTGCCATTGAAGGATCTTTCCCTTTTTTCTTATTTGCTTCTGTAAGACCTTTACTAGATGTATCGTGTCATGATCAATAAAAGTGCGCAAAGTTTGGCAAGAGTTCTTCCAGCATAACAAGTCAAAATTACGCAGAAGAAGAAGAAACTTCATAGATATGATTAATCTAGCAAAAGCAATGAAGAAATTTGATGTGAGATCGAGCATTCAACTGCGCGAGCTAAAACGGTAAGAGTATAATTTCATTTAGATGAATGATGTCTGTTAAATAATACTCTATCTAATGCTAGCAACATCATGTATTTGATACATGATAATAGAAACCAAGGGGCCAACTCATAATATTCATATTTTGCAACAAGAAAGCAAGAAAGGGTTTGGATGTATATATTTCTCTCTATAGAATTTGGTTATCAACACTAAGCCAGAAGGGTGTATTGTCTATTCAAAAATTGGCTAAGCTTCTATATGAATAAGAGAATCTGTCCTGGTTAATAATGTGGCTTAAGCCCAAGGAAGAGAACCTGGATAAAGAGTTTCCCCACAGTATCTGAATAGTCCTTCGATTTCTGGGCAGCCTTTAGGGTACGGGATTGACCGATGGAAGGGATCACGACCGAGCTTTTTGCGCCAAAGTGAACCCCTACACCCGTATGGATCTTGTTCAAATTGAGACCGCACCAGTGCTTCACCTTTCAAAGCTGCTGCTTTCGATGCTGGCGATGCAGGGGTGCCAGAGTAAAAGAATCTAGACTCCGGGAAGCGAAGTGCTGAACGATGCAGTTGAGCGAATCTTTCCTCCTTGAAATCATAACTCACAATCTGCATCCAAAAGCATGAAAGTTTTTCTTAGTAAGCTATAAATGTTTGTATCATTTAAAGGATGATGAAGATGGTACAAGTTGAATGCAGGTCATTCTGTGATTTGCTCTCTCCATTTCCATCTACGAAATCAGACACATTTAGATAATCATCGGCTTCTCTAAATATTTCACATCACATTTGCTTGTGACTACCAAGGGTATGATTCTTCTACCACAAACTGGGAAAACTATCGGAGCTATAACCTATAAGTGACGGAAACATAAACGTTCAATGCGATACACATACCGTTATGTTTTGGGGATATGTGCCAGTAAGCTCTCTGAACCGGCATACACTGAAGAGAAGATTTTCAAAGCTGTCTCTTGCATGTTCCTCAGTCAATATCCTCAACTTCACATTGTCTCCGTTACCTGGTTATAACCAGACACAAAGATTTAAATGCGTATAACCAGACACAAACTAGAACAGGATGAGTAATCAATATATGTTCCAATAACTACACAGCTACAATAGCTAAAGCCAAAGCAAGGCAATAGAACATTATTCGAACAGGCACCCGATTCTGAACACTGTCCTATGAGCTTTAATCAAAACCTTCTTAGGTACTAACTTTGTAGAAAAGATTAAATATTTGTTCCCCTTTTCATAATGCAGGAATAGAAATGCAAGTAAAGCAGCTTAGAACAAAATTCCTGCTTGAAAAACACAGGAGGGAGTTCATCAGTTGAAAAATCCGTTGACTGATTCTCGTCTGTATCAGACATCCTGAAGATATATGAACAAGGCACAAACATAACAGTTATTTGGCAACAAGAATCATGATCCTTGGAAAATTAAGTCGAGAATAGTGGAAGAAAGTTAAATTGGAGTTGGAAACTTGGATTAAGGGATATAAAGATTCCAAGTGGAAATTGCGTTTCCCAATCTACTCAAAGGGAAATTCAACTTTCTTAGGAATCCTTTATAGCCCTTAATTTAACATTCCTCCCACAACCCCTTCCAACCTCAACTCAACTTTCTTCTACTAGTTTTAACTCAACTTTCCTAGAAATCTTTATTCTTGTTGCCAAACCAAGCCTTTCTAAATACAAACATCACAAAAATGTTGATGGCCAGATTCACTACAACATGATAAATGCAGTTTCCTCAGGCTTTCACATATCTACTTCATTCTTTCAATTTTCAAAATATAGTCCATACAACACAAAGATTCAAGATAATTTCACATATCTACTTCATTCTTTCAATTTTCAAAATATAGTCCATACAACACAAAGATTCAAGATAATGGGGGAGAAGTGGCAACAAACTTACCAAACCATCCTTTTGATTCGGCAACAGCCCAATAACTCTGCGCTTCACTCCTTGGACCTGCATCTTTCCTGGTCTCACCACCACTGAACAAAAGCAAAGCTTCTTTGTCCTTTGCCGCATTCTCAACACCTTCTTGTATGTGAGCCAGAAAAGTAGCAGCTTGACCTGCATGCTTCTGGTAAGGCTCCAAAAACCAGGAATCCTCCTTATCTGCACCGCCACAACTACTGCTCGTGTAAATCGAATGGCCAGCAACCATCACAAGATTCTTAAGATTGGCATACGGATTATCCTTCAGTGCTCCAATCTCAGAACTTTGTTGGTAATAACTCATGGATGATGACCGATAATGGTTCTGATAGACGGAAAAAATGAGGAGCACTGATACACCAAAGGACAAGGAAATGAAGATCACTAGCAGAGGATGGAGTTTGTAATAGTACTGGAGACGATTTCCTAACGACTTGAACATTCTGAGAGGAGAAGGAGGCGATGAATTCTTGGACTTGCGGGGCCTTTTCACGGTTGCTGATTCTAAATCGAAGTCGCTCTTTGCGTATGCATTGAAAGACTTGGAATTGTTTGCATATATGTTCATGATAATGCAAATCCAGCTTTCCAGCTGCGGAAATTGAGCATACCCAGATTGCAAAATATGCACGACGATCTAAAATGCCGGGTCCGATCAAGCCCACCACCAAAGGTTGAAACTTTTTGACAGAGCGAGGCGATATCTATCTGCCCAGATTGAAATCCGGAAACTGGAAGTTTGATGCTTGAAGAAGGAAAAGGGGCAATGGGAAAGAAAGAGCGATCGGAGAAAGGGAGAAGAAGTCAATGAAAGAGGAGTGGGAAAGAAGAACTAACCACAGGGGGGAAAGGGTATTGATCTATGGCGCTAATTCAGTTCCTGAGTGTCGGCATTTGCATTCGATTTACTTTGAGATTTGATTCTCAGTGATATTGGTCATCAGATTTGAGAATTGGGAGAGAGTTATTTGATTATTCACGCATTTCTCTCTCTTTTTAGAACTTTTTTTTCTTCTTACGGTAAATTCCAGTACAAAGCATCATCTTAACTTTTTTTTTCCCCAAAAAATTCTTGATACATAAAAAATAACATATAAAAACTATAAACTAATACAATAACAAAAGTTAATACATTTATCAATAATATTAGAGTAATGCAAAATTTTATGTGTCACTTAATAAATAGCATTATTACCCCGTCATGATACATGACCAATGCAAACCAAATGCAATAAAAGTAATATGAAAATAGCAAGTCAATATGGTTGTCGGGAGATGCATTAAATTTGAAAACTTGTCAAATCGCTACGACTTCTAACCTTCTAGGACAAAAATCGGCTAGATGTATAATTACCGAAATTAATGTACAAAAATCAAAAGCATCTTGAAAATCACCTTAATTGCCTCGTAATCAGAAATTGTTAAAGTAGTTCTGTATCATTGAGTCTATCGCGAAAGGTGTCAAAAAATAAAGTAAAAAATTTGTGTTTAGAGAGAGTTGAGAGAAGAAAAAAGGGATAGAAATGAGACAACTATATAGAAAGAGGGATTAGGGTAGTCTCATTTATGAAGGAAGAAGAGAAAAATGTATAGTTTTGTTGTTAGTTTGTTAATAACGAGGAATAGGTTTGAAATCCAGATAAAAAAAGGTTTTAGGATGTTTAAGATGATTTTGGATCGTTAAAGTTTATGAGTTTTGTATTTTGATAGATTTAATGGTCTGCATAAAAAAGACATGGAAGTCTTTCTAATATATTTATTTAATTTATTATTTATTTTAATTTGAGTTTGAGTTTTGGGCTTAGCATTAGGATTTTGGTTTTGATTTTTAGTTTTAGATTTTAAAGTTTAGAGTCTAGAGTATTGGTTTTCAATTTTCGATTTTAGATTTTGAGTTTTGAATTTACGATTTGGATTTTGAGGTTGAGTATTAGGTTTTCAATTTTCAATTTTAGATTTTGAATTTTTAGTTTTAATGTTTAGAATATTGAATTTTCAGTTTTAGATTTTAAATTTTAAATTTCATATTTAGATTATAAAAATACCAAAAATGTCGAAAACTTAAAAATAAAATAAAATATATTTCAGAAACACCAAAAATGCCACAACCGTTGAAAATTTTAAAAAATTCTGAAATTTTCTTACCTGAATTTAAAATTGCTCTCTACTAGCAGATGACCATCTATAGTAATTGTCTGTTTGGAGATCAATAGGAGCAAGAACACGCTGAAGAAGCCAGCATTGCCATGACGGTGATAGTTGCCGTAGGGAAGCCGACAATATTTGCGATAGGGAAGCCGGCGATAAATGCCGAGAATAATACATGTCATCGTCGCTCTGGCCGGATTGAATTTCCCTGAATCAGAATGCGGCGAAACAGAAGAAGAGAACGAACAAAGGGGAGTAAAAGTGCTGATCGGACTTCAGAGCAACTGCATCTCCCAAGTACCAATCTCCATGAAGTACGAGTATTCCTTCTGTCTCCATGTTCTACGCGCCAAAACCAGAACGAAAGATTGTACTCAAGAGAATTGAGGAGACGGGAAAGCCGACGTCGACTATTGACGGAGAAGTAGACGGTTGGAGTAGGTAACCCCATAATGTAAAGTTGGGGTAGCAAATTAAAGCACTTTCCTATATGTACAGCAGAGTTTCAAAAGCTGAAGTTGCTCATGTTCTTCCTTCTTCTGCTGTTCCAAAGAGTTCTTCTCTCTGCTTTCACAAAGTTTATATATACAACTGGGAATAAAAACACCTTCCTTAAGAAAAAAGAAGAAGGGGTTTTGTACATTGCTTTGATCATTTATCTCTTAATTCCTCAAATAGCCTTCAACATGTCCAGTCCATACAATTTCTGCAGCACATATAGGTGTGTGTCATTTCTCAAACAAAACGATCAGAACAATACTATAAGAACATAAATACATGAGGATATATAAGCTCACCAGAGTAGCATGGATGTCTTGAAGAAGAGGAACAAGTAATGAGATCAATGCCAGCATATCCTCTTTTAACATGTCGATGTTATTGTTCTCCCCGTCTTTCGTCTTCAGAAGGCTGATGAACGTTTTGTTGTCTGGCACAAGTTTGAGAGCCACCTGCACGCGAATTCAAAGGAGATTTTGATTCGTCTTTTTTTGCTGGCTAAAGAAACACTGTTTTATTATCGGTAAGGTGAGTTCTTGTGTTTACTTTGAATGCAGCTGAAGAAATCCATCCATGCCAGGGTTTCAGGCTACTGTGGTAACTTTCTTCCACTGCTTTCTCCATGTCCTGTCCAGGATCTTTTGCTAGCTTTTCTAACAAACTAGTTGTAAAATCCAATGATCTATGGAGGAATTGAAACCGTTCACCATATCAAAATCAACATTGTCATCCTTATATACAACAAATAGGTTCAAACTTAAGATCGAATTGTGATCCGAAAAGACTTTTTTCCCCTTAAATCGGCCACTACCACTAGTAATATGAATAATATATGTACCATGGTTTGAACATTATAACCGACCTGACATGCTGACATGCTGAGAAATATAAAGAATCCATGGATAATAGTACTATGTCGATAAGACTTGGTTGGATAGGTTTTTAAAATTTTGTGTATGACTTGGGAACTTCCCTAGAATGAATAAATGAATGGATTCTGAAGTTACCAGACTGGTTAGAAACAATTAATATAAACTTTGTAATTGAGTATTAGTTTAATCCTTCTTGTCTTCGATTTGTCAGCCATTACACAACCCAACAACTTTGGCAGCATGGAACATGGCTCAGTTCATCATTTTTTATATCTACTAGTGGAGCCATTGACATTGACCTCTTAATTATCTGTGACATATGAAGATTGAAGATAAGAAAGAAATAAAGAAAGAAAACTTTGAGTGACACAAAAATCAAGTAAAAGTAATTAAAAAAAAGTAGTAACCTTGTAAGCCATAGAAAGGCTTTGCTACAACTGTGTCTCTTTCTGGAGTTGCCATCACTTGCTTCCTTCTTCAGAATTTCAACCATGTTTGAGTACAGTAATGGATCACCATCACATTTCCCCTCCAATCTCTACAACAAACCAAACCAAACCAAAGTTTGAAAATTTTAGAACAGCTTGTCCCACAAATGGCCCCATCAATTAATAACCTTATATGAATGAAAATGGAAAATTCATGAATATAGTGAAGTTTTGAAAATTTTAGATGGGAATAAAAAAATTAATTTTTAAAATCATTTCATCCATAAAAATATTTAAAATTTCATCCATAAAAATGTTTAAAATTTCATCGAACTTTCCACCTCAAAACTAAGCATATGAGTTTGATTAACTGAAAACAGCAGCGTTCAATAATTGATGGCTGGTAACGAAGATGCTGAGTGAAAGCGACTCAAACATTATCAGAAATAGGAAAAAGAAAATATGAACAGTGTTTACTGTGTTCCTCTCTCACCTGGATATTCTGATTAATGTCTTGCCTAAGAACAGCCATTGTTGGGCCTATCTTATCTTCACACAATGAAACCAAAGACAAAAATTCAAGTCAGCAAAGCTTAATTACTTGGGAGTATTGTTGCAAAAAGACCAAGAATCAAAAGAAATTAGACTGACCAAGAATCTGGAGAATGAGCAAGCTGCAGACGTTTAGGAAAGGCCTTGTGGGTATTGTTGCAGCAGCAGGATTGCAATCGCTGCAGTTATGGACATCATCGTCATCATTTTCCTTGTGATTTTGATGATGATGATGAGCTTTAATGGTGATGGCCATTAATGAAAGCTCCTCGATTGCAGTTTTTAGCTCTGACTGTTTCTCCGGTACTTCTCTTTTCCTCTTCATGATGTCGACTTCAGTTGTCGGGGAAGAGAGACAGAGGTTAGCTGGGAAAAAGGTTTGGAGTTGCAAATTGACACAGTACTGCTTGTTGGAATTGCTGTTTCCTAGTTGAGGAAACCTGGGAATTTATTTTATGATTGGATTAGTAGCATTGATATTATAAAACCCACAGAGACTGTAATGTAAGCTTCTATCAGTCTTTAGTTTTTCATATTTTATTTTATATATTTTGTTCAAGTGGTGTTGTTTGATGGTAAAACTATGTGTCGTAATCCAAAAATTTATATATTTATAACTAGATATTTTTTGGTTCGTTAAACGATTACTTTTTTCATTAATATTCTTTATTATTGATAATCTAAATAAATTAAATAGAGCGTAAATATTTGTCAATAAGTTCCTTGATTATTCAAACCCATCTAAGTTAGAGGAATATTTAAAATATATAGCAACTCGTGTCATGAATAAAATTATAGTAGGTTATGCATTATTGCATTATTTACTTCATAGACCTGATGTAACTATACACGCACAACCCAACAATAAATATTTTAATAAAAAAATTATATTTAAAAAGAATAATAGATATTTATGCATTAATGTGATATTAACTTCAAAAGCATGATGTATTTTTAAATATTTAATATCATAGATTTGAAAAAGAAAACATTATAATCGAACTTTATATTTAGAAGGTATAATACATATGTATGTATTTATATATTATTTATATCAAAAGTTCGATTTACTTACAAATGTCTAATAATTTGAAAAAGAAAATAATATAACTGATATGGGTTGAATTATCTATTATTTGAAGTACTTTTAAATACTATATATGAGATACCTAAATGCCCATTAATATTCACCTACGTATGAATTTTTAATATTATAAGAATATTAGTTAAACATATCAAAATAGATGTCATCGCGGCTTAACAAAATTTAATGAACAATATTTGTGAAGACAATAATAAATTTTAAATAATACATAAAATGTTATAAAATAATAACTAATAAAAAGAATAAAAATTACAAGAGAGATTCAAGCTTAAATAAAATTCATTTTTTATTTTTTTAAAAACGAGATAGTTACGTTCATTGGAAAGGAAAGTTAATAGAAAAGTCATTGTGAAATCTCACACAAAACCGTACGCTCCGAGTTTTCTGGAGGCGACTATCGGGGCTGCTTCGTCGTCGTGTTGCTGGTCGTCGTTATCTCCTTTGAAATCTCAGATCTCTCACCGCCAGCCGGCTCCAATGACCTGTCAGGTCCAGGTTCCACACAAGCGCGCCCGAGAGAGCTTTTTCTCGACAATGGAGGACTTCTCGACGACTTCTTAGGCAGACCGCGATGATGGCCCTCGGGCTCCGGCTGCTGAGAAGAAGTCCTTTGCGGCAGCGGTCTCCAATCAATCGGCTTGGTTCGTGGCTCCGGAGAATGAGATTGCTAAGCTTATGGTGTGGACAATACCTCTGCAAGAAAGTATCCAAGACCCCAAGTGCCCTACCATAGAGTTCACGAAAGCCGAAATTCGCGAATTCTACAGACCGTGGTCCAAGGCTCTGGTTGTGAAGGTGCTCGAACGCAACTTCTCCTTCCTTATTAAGAACAACTTGAGTTCCGGTGGGAGAGAGAGGACTCGATACAAGTCTCTGATATGACTAATTGGTGCTTTTTGGTACGTTTGGCCACTGAGAACGATTGCTTGTGAGCTGCCCTTGACGGTCCACAGAAGATCCTTGACCATTACATAGCAATTGCTCGATGGTCTCCAGATTTCAACATCCTCTCCTCAGTGAAGAAGATCCTCACATGGGTGCACTTCTCGGACGTTCCGCTACACTACTTCAATAAGAAGGCGATCACACGTATTGTGAGTTATGTGGGAAAAGAATTTCGCGCGGACGTAGCGACGACCTCTGGTGAAAGGGCACGGTACGCCCGTGCGTGTGTAGAGGTCGATCTCTCCAAACCGCTTCTTGGCATTTATCAGCTTGAAGGGCACAAAAACGGAATTGGATATGAGAGCCTCGAGAATCTTTGTGCCTCTTGTGGGTGGTACGGGCATACTAAGACTTCTTGTGTGGAGATCAATTAGATGAGGGAGGCAGAGCCTCTTGTCCCCTCCCTGCCGACGCCTGCTCGTGCCCAACCAGTGACAAATGTGGGCGATTTGATGATTCCGGATCCAAAGAACCGGCAACGGAAGCCGGCAAATTCTACCCCCAATCCCAACAATTCGCAGGTTACATGATCAAGATTCTCAGTCCTTGCTCATCAAGACACTGAGAGTGCGGAGATCCAGCGGACGGCTCCTTCGAAGGACAGCCAACCTCAGCCGAAGCATCAAGCGTCGAAGACTAAATCGATGCCGCAGACCGAGGCTGCCACAAAAGCTGCTAGCAAGGAACGAGCCAGCAAGGACCGTCCACTCAATTCTCTGGTCGTGCCTCCTTTAGCTAGTAAATTTCCCTCGGTCTCCTCTCCGGCATCGAGTTCCCCCTGGCTTTGCACCGTCCCCGAGTGCGGGGGTCAAACTGTCAGGCAGTCCCACAAACTACGGGTCGCAAACCAAGAAGGCCACGTAAGACAGTTTCTGCATCGATCAAGGTCTCGAATTGGACTACCACCACCAATTGGCAAGCAATCAAGCCAATTGGTAGTGAACACCAAGTGTTCGACAAAATGCTTAGGTGCTAAAAGACTCTTAGTGGCATCACAAACACTTGACAAGGGTGCTAAGTCACTATTTGACACCCCCAAACATTCCAATCACCTAAATTCTCACTACCTAAGTGGTTACCGGAATACACTCAAGGTGTTTGATAAAATGCCATTAAGAGAATTCTCACGCTAAATGTTGAATTGGGGTGTGTGTTTGGTCCATACACAGCTTACTTCAATCTTGGACTACACACTTACTCAAATCAAGCATAATTAAGTAATTGAAAGAGTACATTTGACCTAGAACAAGCCATAGCACATTCTAAGTTGCAATAACCATAGTTCAAGCATTCTCATATACCATAATCCATATCCAACATGCATCCAACCCCTCATCATGAGGGGATCATCCTAACACATAACAACACCCTAATCTAACAACTAAAGAGAGTCTAGCCACTCATCATGATACTAAAACTAAAGGAAAGGGATACAATCACCATCAATCAACTAGTATGAGTAAGATGATGAGGGTAGGATCCTTCCTCCAAGCTCTAGCACTCCAATTCCTTCAATCCTTGGTCTTCTCTAGCTCCCAAGCTTCTTCAAGGTCTTCAATTGATCTTCTAGGGCTTTAAATTGGTGGAAAATTGAGAGAGGAGTCGAGTCTCGACTTATGACTGTTGAATTATGCCTCCTCTCTCCTCCAAAAATGCTTTAAATTGGCATATCTGCAGGGACCACACACTGTGTTGCCTCCTTTCCAGCCCGGGACTTCCTTCTTCGATCGCACATATCTCCCTCGTTCGACCTTCGTTTGAAACTTTGGTTGGTCTCTTTGTAATCGTCTCGTCGTCTTCTATCCCTTGGATACCTGAAACCTCACATATAAAATGAGAAAAAAGTCGAACGGGCAAAAATGGTCCGTTCTAGAAAACGAAACAAGAAACCCTTGTTTCTTCCAATTAATCACAAAGGAAGGTCAAAACTAGGTCAAACAAAAGCAACAATCAATCAAGATGTGGTCAAATCAGTAACGGATAATCGTGCTATCAAATTCCCCCACACTTGAACATTGCTTGTCCTCAAGAAAATCTACTAATAACACTTAAAGAGAACTCAAAACATGGTGAAAGGAAAACATTTTCTACCATTTCAAGCCTACTTCCCGATGCCAAGATTGCAATTCAATCACCAAATCACTCAATTATGTACAAGATATCGAATCCCTTAGAAAATTTCACACCAAACTCTAACATATAGATATTATGATTAGACACTTAAACAAGCGAATGTACAAAAGTTTCTTCAATGCATTTATGTCTTGTGGTACTAGCGAAAGAAATGGACAGACGGACGGTCCTAGCCGGGTATTTTCCCGTCCTGAGGGAGGGGATGCCTAATCGTAACATAAACATAACTATCACCAAGTATACTAGCATCCCCCTTGATGACATTATAATATACAGTAATATTTGGCACTAAACTTTCTAAACTTCATGTCATAATATCATTTGCAAACGGAAGTTTCGACGGAAATCGGTTATATTTCACTTAATTCTGTAAATTCAACCCTTGGACCTTCATGGACTAATTTTATGTTGTTTCTAGTTTTTAATGACATTTCAGGTCACATAATTATAAAGGGACCAATTACAAATCCAACGATACAAACCAGAGCTAAATCAGATTTCGAACAAAGAAGATACGACCATTTTACGATCCACCGCTTAACCGATCGCCGGAAGGACAACCGGGATGGGTGAGGACGTCCAGCACATGTAGATCTGTCCATTATCGTTCCAGGGAAAGCTACAGCTTGCATACAGCTGATGGAGTAGGTGCTCCCATGCCGGAGGCTTTAAGCCATTTTTCGAGCCGATATAAGGGCAACACATCTTCACTCCGGAAACACACCATACACACACCATATCAGACCTCCAAGGCTTCCCACTATGTCCCAATGCGTCCTCCTTCAACCCAGGAACGTGCCACTTCAAACCGCACGCAATTCGGAGCCCCGAAGGTGAAGAAATCTATTCCAAAACTTCTGTTAGGCATCGCCAGCATTGCTGAATTTTACGACGACAAAGAGTTCTTGAATCTTGGAGCTCCAGGTTCATGTATTATCTCCATTTCTATGTTGTTAAATTGATTACCATGTGTAACTAAACTCTACCTCTGTCAGGAATTGATGAAACCCGGACTATGTGTTATTACGGCATTGATTCGATTGTATTATGCGGAACTATCGTTAATTTCGTTCTTGTCTTTCTCTTGCATATAGCTACAGCCATATCTTGCAATTGTCGAATTCGGGTTGTAAGATTATTTTTTGGATTTGGTTTAGATACGAAAGTGAGACGAAATCCCCAAACGCCAAGGGTTAGAATCGCCGTCTCCGCTACACTCGAGAGTGCGGAACGTCGATCCGCTTTGGAATTAATTTTCAGATTAATGATTGTTCTATATTAATGCACTTGGTAATTAACTTTAATTAGTCTCGAGAGAGCAGTTAGATTAATATCGAGTATGGAATCTATGATACGAAAGTGCTAAGATTCTAATTCTAGATTAATCGCGATAATTACTTTTTAACGTATAGTTAAGCATAACACTTTCGGAATAATTTACTTAATTATCATTGCTTCTTGGTGAATTTATTTCCGGACAGGTTTCACTGATTCATTAAACTCGATTCCGATTCTCGTGCTTTCATACCCGCTATTCCAACGATTAGACTTTCATCCTCGCACTTTTCGGAGTAATACTCAGAACGAAACCCTGTGAATACAACCTTAGTTTTGCCTAGTTTAACTTTGAACTCGCCTTAATTATCTTGGCAATAATTTTGTACCTGTAACTACAGCAGCTAATAAGGCGAAACTGGCTCATATTAGTAGGGATAGGAACCGTAGGGATGATGGCAATGTGAGTGTCGTTCCAGCCATTCGCCATGACCTTCTCAGAGAAGAAAGACAAGACCTCCTGGCAAATATCTTCACCAATGACTGGCCAGAACTTCCGAAAGAAGTGCCCTGAAAAGCCGTCAGGGCCGGGGGACTTGGTGGCATTAATAAAGAAAGCAGCCCTCTTGAAATCCTCCGGGAGAAAGGGCCGGCAGAGGTCCTCATTGATCTCATCCGTAGCAATACGAGGGAGCGAGTTGATGAGCTCAACATCTACCGGCAAGTCATGTCGATTGAAGAGATCATCATAATAGCCAGTGGCTAGCTGCTTGAGATCCTCTTCATTGGTGATCCAAATTCCTTCATTGTTTTGAAGGCAGGCAATAATGTTACGTTGCTTCCTATGTTTAGCCGTGAGGTAGAAGGAGGTAGTATTCTTGTCCCCGTGGCGGAGCCAATCCACTTTCGCAATCTGCCGCCACAGTTTTTCCTCTTCTCTCCATAAGTGATCGAGTTGGGCCGTAAGACGATTTTCTTCTAGGGAGATAATGGCATCTCTGCCCTCCCTTTTAATGATCTCAAGCCTGTCCCTGATGTCCTTCTCCATTTGATGGTTCACTTGGTGAAATTTCTTGGCCCATCTACTTAGCATGTCTTTGGCAATGTCGAGTTTCCAGGAGCAGAGATCAGAACATTCCCATGCTTTAAGCACAATATCCTCACAGTTGGCTTGTTGCATCCATCGGACATCAAAGCGGAAGGGAGGGTTAATGCGTCTAGGGTCGCCGAACAGCTCCACTCGAATGGGACAATGGTCGGAACCCGTCATGTCCTCATGAAAAACCATGCATTTCTCTCCAAGGGACATTGCACAGGGCTCGATCAAGAAGTTGTTTAACTTCTCTGTGTCTATCTTGCATGTTTGACCACGTATAAGGGTTGCCTGAGAAGCCAAGGTCCATGAGTTTGTGATTGAAGATGAAATCCCGGAAGGGACGGATCGAGTCATAGCGAAGACATCTATATGATTAATACTACTGCTTAATATCCGAATGTCGAGATCTGTCACCCACCAAAGCGCGAGACCACCTCCTAAGCCAATTGGGTCCATATAGAAACTATCGGACAAATTGTTGATCCTTTTCTTCTCCTCCATCGAACTTCTACTCTGCTTTGCCTCCATAAGGGAAACGATCGATGGCCGGTACTTACGGCAAAGTTCCGCAAGAACTTGCCTGTGAGAGGGAGCCCAGCCCCTCTACAGTTTTAGGAGATGGACGTCAATGGACGTCATGGCTCCGGTGGTGGCATTCGGGTGGCCACCAACTCCTCAGCGTTTGCCTTCGACCCTTTCACTTCTCCGGTAGCAGGGCCTCCTTCCATTTTCTTTTTATCCCGGTTTCTCGTGTTTATCACTTTTGCCTCCACATTTTTCAAATTCTGACCATCCCTTCCTAGCTCATAAATAGAACAGCCATTGGTCTTGAAAAATTCATTCTGTTCGACTTTCCTCTTCTTATTGATTTGTGGACTGAGCGTGGAAGGCCTGGACTGAGTGTGGGACTGATGAGCATGCATAATCTGTTCCACATTCCTTTCTGTGGATCCTGCTTGGCCCATGTTAGCAAGATGAAGCCTGTTACTCCCTTTAAAACCCGGAGGAACCAGTGGGCTTGTGGGAGGCAGGCCCATATGAGCTCCGGCCGCCAAGACTACATTATGGTTTTTTCCTCCTTCCTCCGCCTTCTCCAATTCAGTATCTAACCTCCTAGGGACCAACCCTGTTGTGATCGCCTGAAATCCCCTGGTGTCATAATCAGTCCCAACAAAAAGGCAAGCCACCGGAGGAGTCAGCCACCCAGAAGAGTTGTTGTGACTTATCTCTGACCCCCCAGTCTGATGATTTTGCAGCAAGTCGACCGTTGGAGGAGATAGAGTGGGTCCCAAACCACCTTGGGGAGCGTGTTGTTGTGGCTGGGTGGTTGTACCCTCCGCATCTTGGGTAGAGATCCGCTGATACTCTCCGGTGACCCCCGAACGAGAGCACGGCTAGGGAGCACCCTCGGGGCCGACCCGGCCTTGATGGTATGTTCATAGATCCCTAGGAGTTCTCCCATTCCTCCCTGGTTGATCTCTTCCTCTCGAATCTCACATCTTGTCTCTGTATGCCCCATTTTACCGCAGAAAAGGCAGTAATTAATCACCTTCTCGTATTTGAATTCAATGATATCTAGCGCCTCTGTAGGGAGTTCGCATATCGCTTGGAATGTCTCATCCACTCACACTTCCGCAAAGATTCTGATGAACCGCCTCCAGCATCCTTGCTCCAGGCCAGCTCTGTCACAGTTGATGTAGCGGAAGTCGAGGCTTCCGATCGTTTTCATGTTGTCCACCGTTTTATACTTCTGGGGGAGATTGTGAATCCACATGTCCGCTGTGTGAAATGGGATGCTCCTTGGCTCCCCATTTCCATCCCATCTTTTAAGGTTGAGGAAGGTATTGGCAACGACCCAGGGTCTCTTCTTCCACACGGAGTTCCTCTGCTCCTCCTTCGAGAAAGTGAAGATGAAGATATTTCCCCCTTCGCTCCTGATGTCTACCTCCCCCGCGTCACTCCAAGGTATTCTAGTAGCTCCCTTAATAGTGCTAGTTGTCATGTTTCGTGTTGTGAGCATCCGACCCACCAGCATAAAAGAGCCACTATGTCCCCTGTTTTCTATAGGTATCAATGATGAGGAGGCTCCTGGGTGAGGAGACGATCCATGGTGAAAGCGAGACTGGTTAGTTTGAGTTGTTTAGCTGAATCAGAGGAATCGCTATTTGTGTGGGCTTCCAGACGTTCTGTACCATTCCGCTCCAATATAAGTTGAAAAGGCTGAGGGAAGTAGTCTTCAATTTGGTGGTTGGGGACAAGATGGGTCTTGATGTCATAAGTTGAGCCTTCAACCATATTGTTCCTGATTGTGCACTTGCTGCCATTTTGGTTTCCCAGGACATGAATGAAGATAAACTTGATTCTTCCCTTCTTTTTTCTTCTTTTTCCATCTTGGTTCCCATCTAAGCAGTACCAGCCTCTGTATTTGTTCCCTATGGAGTGGTGCTGTAGTTAATGAGAGCCCTTTTTCTGTAAGTAGATGAATGAATGAATGAACCCAGGGATGTTGGTGTTTGGTTTGTCATTACTGCCTGCTGAGAATGCTTCCACGTGGGAAGGGTAAAGCTCCTTAGCTGAGGATATGAAAGTTCCAATAACCGTTTAATTTTATTCTCTTTAATTTAAACGGGTCAATTGAAATTATATTTTTATAAGTTAATTGATAGTTAGTTATTATCTCGAGACCAATTCAAGATGCAAATCAAGTTGAGTTGGTTTGAATTGGATATATCTATCAAACATAACGATTCGCTCCTCTCTCGAGCTAACGAATAATCTATGGTTCTTCCTAAGCGATCTATCAATCTATGTTACTCTCGGACCCACAAATCAATGCCGATAATTCAGTTATGACGGCCAGACAAAACTGAATTAAAAATTAGGTTTTAGAAAGAACGCATCATAAGTCTGAATAACCTCGATAACAAATCAAGGGGTTAAAACCCCATCATCCACACAAAAGTTTGGCTAAAGATTCATCTCATCCGAACAATGCAAAAAGTTTAGTTACTCATGGTTCGGAAAAGCAAGAAGGGAAGAAGAAAGGAAGATAACCCGGAAAGACAACATGTTCTGTAGCGAATTCTCAATCATGTTGTCGATCTTCGCTCCTTCGCCAATCGATGATGGTCTCCCGCTTCAATCGATCTCTGAAACTCTCTCTCTCTTTCTCTCTAAGAGCTAGAAAATATGTCTAGAATGAATGATGATTTCGTCCAAAGGGGTGCTCGGCTATATAAAGACTTTCCGGTCTAAGTTGGAGAAGGAAAAGAACTTAAAATCCGCGCGTTCCTCCCCTGTAACTTTCTCGACCAATTCCAAAGCGGGACACGCTGTGTTCCTCCCCAAACTCTTCAAAACTTTGCCCCGAACAGTTTAAATCGTTCGTCTTAACTCCCGCTTATCCCCAAACACCGTAAATCGCCTGAAAATGCATAACAAATATCCAAAACAACGTAATACGGCCCCGAGGGGTAAGAGAACCAAACATGCGCCAAAAATCATGAGTTTGAATACGTTTCGACACATAAAAATGTAGTTTACAACTCGAAAAAGTGTGTCGAAACTATAGCACATGAACCTACTTTTATATTTAATCACAGATCTAGACTCCTCCGCCAATAGGCTATGGATAATGGTACAAAGACACGTATTGATAAAAATCTATTATTGGGGGAAAGTATATAATGCAAAACTATTTTTAAGTTGATATGTCAAATGTAAAACCATTTTAAATATATTCAACTTCAATCATATTAAAATTTTGAAGGATTTACAAACTAATGTGTCTAGTGCCAATGGCAATGCACAAGCTGCACATTTTTTAGAATTCTACCTAAAAACATATTAATTAAAACTGTACACTACATATGACATAACTATATATTTCTTTTAGATTTTTTCAAACTAACAATGTTTTAATTTATTAGACTTTCAACCAACCGATGACTCACGATCTATATATATTCTGATTTATTATTTATGAGTTTCTTGCAAAACCGAAAGAAACTAAACGGAATTCTTAATATAATATATTCAACCTTCCTTACTTTATTATTTATTTTCCACTTTAATTATAGGGAATTGTAATATCCGTCCTCTCTTCGCGAGGACATAATCGTAATTGGCAACATAAATGCGTTGCAAAAATTTTGCTACTATACTTTGTAAAATGGTAAAAAACACAAAAATTATACGGTATATGTGAATCATTTAGCTAGTGTCCGGGAAAATTGTCGAAACTGCCCTGGAGCTGCAGATCGTAACAACCCCAATTATTCATATCCCCTGAAGCATCAAACCCACTATGCCCCTGCACCTCCCACGCCGCCGACGCCGCCGTCAATCCTGGATCCATCGCCGTCGACGTCGACCATAGAGCCGCCTCCAATTGCGCCATTTCGTCGCTCAACAATGTCTGCAACCCAAGCGCATCAATCATACTCTCCTCCTGGTTTATTTGATCATCCGCCTCCAGAAACCCTTCCTCTCGAAACAGATCCGTGAATTCGTACGGATCAGCAAAATTCCCACCCGAAGGAAAAACAATCCCGTCATGATCTTCTCTGGTCTGCCCGCTCTCAGGGGTGGACGACGCAGAATTCGAATTCGCGAAGCCGTCGGCAGCAGGGTTGAGAAATTTGGCGAAAACGACGGCCATGTCGATATCGGAGGAGGAGGAGGTGGTGGAATCGGCCCCGCCGCCACTGGTTGTGGTGTATAGAGCGTCAGTGGCAGGAGGAGGAGGAAGAGGACCGCGGGAGGAGCGGGAGGATTTGGAACGGCGGGTGCGGCGGCATCCGCCGCCGACGGGGACGTTGCGGAGGGAGCCGCCTTTGGTCCAGTAGCGGCGGCAGGATTTACAGAAGTAGCGGGGCTGGGAGAGGCTGTAGTTGTTGTAGTAGCAGAACTTGGTGTTGGAGGAAGCGCATCGTGGGCAATTGGGGGCGATCTGAAGGTGAGGTTTCCATTGACATTGAGTAGTAGTAGTAGTAGTAGTGTCGATTATGTTTGGGGGTGGGATGAATTGGTCAGAGGCGGAAGCAACATCAGCAGCCATCATTGGGGGGGGGGGGGGGGGGGGGGGGGGGGTAGTGTAGTCAGTGATCAGTAGTAGTAGTGATGAAATTAAAGTAGCTAGTTCGGAAGCTGAGGACTGTGAGAGAGGAAGAGGAGATGATAGTGAATGGCAAGACTGATGGAAGAGACGAAGGTTTATATATATATAAGGAAGGGTGGGAGCCGTAAGAAGTGGGAGATTTGGGGATTTGTTAATCATTTTATTAATATAATAATGACGATGAAGGGCGGGGGATGGTGGCGCAATAGGTGGCAAGGACGGCAGGTGAGGATCATAACTGGCGCATTGAGGGAAGGAGAGTTTACGTTGATGGACGTAGAGAACGTGGTGTTGCTTCCTATCATTGCTTTTACACCCATAGATATATGGAGATTGCTGAGGTTGATTGATTAGTCAAACCCATCTCCCATTATCCCTTACAAAAACCAGCAATTTCTTTCTATAAAATTAATTAGCAATTGTCAAATGAGGTGGAGGATGACCATGTTACTTGAAGTTGACAACTAACTGTTTTGCAGCAGAATCAAGAATACGAAGGATACTCTAACACCCATAACACAAACAAAATATCAGCAAACTACTCCGGTGCTAGGGTTTCTCTCTCCCACGATCAGAGCCGCTACTTTCGTCGTTGGGTTTTTTACCCCTCTTCTTCTCTCCCGTCCCTCGCGGGATCTTCCATCATACAATCCAATCTCGCCTCCCTCAACTCTCTCCAACGTTGGTATCCTCCCTGCCCACCAGTTCGCTCAGGCGTGGCTGTCCTGACAGTGCCAGCAATGCCACCAAAATCAACCAACACCCGAGGACCGGCCAAGCACGATGCCTCTACACTGGCATGGGTCGAATCAACACAGAAGTCTTGGATGAAGCTGAGGACACGGTGGATGTCACTGCGGATAGGAAGCGGTCGTCGGGACGAGGAGTCGCTCAAGACTGGATCGGTGGAGGACCCCCAAGACGGGAAACCTCCAAGTCGCCAAAGAAAGATTGCCTCATCACCACACAGGTGAGTCGTACAGGTCACCCGAGTACTGGGACCCGCCCGTCGGCATAAACCATAGATTGGGTTGCGGAGTCATTCACACCCCGACGGAGATAGCACAAGTGGCTCCAAACATTTCGACTTTGTTTCGCTACTGGCTTTTGTTTCCGAATTTTTTGGTTAATCTTGTTTGCAAGTTTCTTGTATCGGTCTAGAGTCGAGTTCTGCAGGATCGGCATATGATGCTTCACCTTCCGGTAACCAGTTTAGTAAAGTCAGTTAGAGTTTAGAGTTTTTGAGCGGAGTGAATTTGATATTGAAAAAAGTTTGAATGTGGTGTATATAATCCATGTTTATTACAATTCCTTGTAACTCATTTATAGATTATACCTCCCAAATTATCGTCAATATTTATGTGCATGCTTCATTCGATATCTATATAAAAAAACAACAATTTAATTAATAGTGAGCCAGGGCGTATAGGGAGGAGGGGACAGATGGAGTCGGCGATGGATGCATATGACCTCTAAACACATACAGTGTACCTTAATTATCTCCTCGGGATCGTCAAATACCAAATTGGAGTGCAATTGGGGAATTCCATGTTGTTTAAATATAATAATAATAATAATAATGTGGAATGATTAGTGATTGAGTTAGCTGATTAATTATAATAAGAGTATACTGCTAATCATTTAGCGTCGTAGAGGGCATGCATTCATGTTGCACGTGCATGCATGGCTTAATTTACGCGGCAAGCATTCCTTCTAGCTTCAGTTTCGCAGATTTCGATTAATTGTTAGTGAGTTAAATAACTATCTCATTCTGAAGTAGGATTTTATCTCCTCATTGGCTGCCACTAATTTCTTGGTAGTCGTTTATTTAAAATCCCTCAACTAGTGGTGGTCAACGCCACAATCCTCCCTCCCCCTTTTTCCCCCATGGATGGAGGAGTAGAGTAGGAAGTCAAACGCATCATTTCAGTCTACTATTTTAGAAAGAACTATACTATTACGTGCATATATCATCTAACTTCAAATGCAATTCAGTTTTTAACTGGAAAACAGTGTTACCAACTAGCCTAGCTATGATTCCTGGACTTCAGCATCAGGGGCAATCGAACTGGGGGGTTGGGGACTAGGGTGAGCCCGACTCACTTAAGATCCGCAATTCAACACATGCCGATTACGACAAAACACAACGAAAGTCCATATTTTGAAAGCATTCAAGAACATATTATTGGTCGGTCCAAACAAAGTGGAAATAAGATATTTATTAATTGGGTTTTTAATCATTGTGAAAAAAGGCTTTTTTGCTAGATTTGTGTACACCAAAGGCCAAGGCCCAAAATTGAATTCCTCTAAGGCCTTTTACCCCATCTAAAGTAATTGACTTCCAGATCCACAACCGAATCCGACCGGAGCTTCTCCCCTGTTCGTCAAATGATTCACTTCCACGTCTATAATCAGACTTGTTAATCAGTCTACCCTCCATTCTCAACTCCTGCAAACTCCTCTCTCACCTCTAAAACCAACCACTTCTTCCACCATTACGCAGTGAGACAAACTGTTAGTGGATACCTACTTCTGTTTATCTGAGAATTCAGAACCTGTTCCGTAGATACTCGGAATTCATGTTTGACAGACAAAGGAAGAAAGGTTTCCACCTGTGATCAGCAGCTTATCTTCCAGATATATATGGAAAAGCATACTTTTCTGCTGACTATGCGGGAGTTGTTTGATGGCAGTAAATATGTACTGGAAGTCTGAAACTGTGGAATATTCGTAGCTCGTTTCCTTCTGCACTTCCATATCATGCAGGGGAAGGGAGCATAACTTGATAGATTAAACTCTGCTGCCTGATCGACCGAGTAAATAAAGTAAGTCTTTCTCGTTGAAATACTTGCTGAGTTTATCTTCTAAACATGCAAACATATTCTCCAAAAGGATATGTAATTGTTGTGTATAATTTGAACTTGTTGGAATCTGATTCATACTGTTATGCAACAAGGACGTCACGCGGTCAAATCTGATGTAGCCATAAAGAAAATAAAACTGGAGGGAAAATTAATCAAATGTTAATTATGTAATCAATAGGCTAGCTATCTGGGCAGATATATGAATATTTGAGCAGCTTGAAATATTTTGCCGTCAGAAATTAAAATTAAGTGGTAAAGTGGTCATAGTGTACTAAGTGTAGGGGGTAAATGGAATATTGCATAGTACAGGGGGCCAAATGCTAATTGGGTAAAGTACAGGGGCTAAATGACCATAATCCCTAATAATAATAAAGACCAACATTGCAAGTGGACAATTGGCTAGAGTTGCAGGTGTGCGTTTTCTCAGTACTATTTCTTCTCTAGTTCATTATCCAGTTTTTTTAGTTGATATATTAATCAATGGTTGAGAACTATCCAACTTCACACGCTCGGTTTTATTTCGAGTTAAATAGATTGACTATTACTAAATTTGTAATTTACGATCATACTAACCATCGAATTAAGTTAAATTTACCAATACCATCAAATTATAGTTCTATCTTTTTAATTACCATTCCATTATTGTTTATGATGAAATAATGACTGTGTTAGGCCACATCATCATAGACAAGTCAACCGCCATCTCATCATTTTAAAATTCTAATTTGACAAACTATTTTAATTCTTTTGTATTAATATGTTTGAATCGTAGATGTTGATAATTATTGATTGAATATACTTTAATAACCTTTTGATAGCCTTCTTTAAAGTATAAGTATATATAAATATTTAAATGGTGAATTTTGATAAAATGATAAATTGATAGCCGACTCATTTTATAAATGTTGTGTATTGTTTTGGACCAAGCATAATTTAATTTGATAATTATGTAATTATGAAATAAAATTTAATAATATTAAATATATATAACTTTTTTGTTACAAAATAATTATTATAATATTTCTGAAAATAGACAAATTCACCATCAAATTTAAATAAAAATAAGTAAATATATAAATTGCTTCAGTTGAATGAGCCACCCCCCAGAAAAAAAACTCGGTTTCGTTTGGCCATTTCCTATTGACTTACACTCTCCCATTTCATCACATTATCACCAATTTTCATCCTTTATATATTTCACAACAAAACAATTATGCTTTTCACCTCAACTCCTCATCCTCCTCACCACCGTCACCGCCGCCAAATCCTCTTCTTACTCTTCTCTTCAACGGCGGCAACCACTCAGCTGGCGGCTCACTCACTTCCAATCTTCCACCATGGATTCATCATCATCTGACTCCAGATCGCCCAGGAAAGAGCTGCAAGGTCCCCGCCCTCCTGCTCTCAAAGTCCGCAAAGATTCCCACCAAATCAGAAAGCCCCCCGTCGCTCCCAAACCCAACCCCAACCTAACTAACCCCCCTATCCACCATCAATTGAATCAGCAGCCACGCGCTCCGGTCATCATCTACACCGTTTCCCCTAAAGTGATTCACACAAACCCCGACGATTTCATGACCCTAGTTCAACGCCTCACCGGCCCTTCTACTTCTTCTTCTTCTTCTTCCTCAGCCGCCGCTTCCTCCAACCCTTTCAGCGACGACGGCGCGCCGTCCCCGGCGGCCAGGTACGCCGCGATTGAGAAGACCAGATCGCCCAAGGGGAATTCGATGGTTCAGCAGCAGAGTGGGAACTTGGATTTTGGGGATTTCTTCGTCCAAGAGGTGGAGATGGGTCCGTTTACGGGGATTGGGTTTCCGCAGCAGGGGATACTGTCGCCTGGACCGGCGTTGTTGCCGCCGGTGCCGCCGAGCTTCTTCTCTCCTCAGTCGACGACGGATCCGAGCTCGGTCGGGTATTTCCACGATTTCAGCCCAGGAGGGCTCCACAGCAGCAGAAATTTCATGGATGGTACGGGACTATTGCCGAGCCCTGGTAATTTCTTCGCAGGATTCTCGCCTCGGTTGTTGAACTCGCCGTTCCCGTCGGTAGATCTGTTCAACAATTTCAACTCCGGCAACTTTGACTTCTGATTGGCAGATTTGAATATTCTTTTATTTGTTTTTTTATTTATTTTTAATTTTTGGTTTTTCCTGATTCACAATTATTTCGTAGCTCTCTCCTCATGAATGGCGGATTCTGAATCTGACTTCTGACTTCTGAGGGGCAGAGATGAAATTTGATAGGAAGTCGTAGGGGTAGACTGGAAATTTCATAAATTGTTAGTTGGTTGGATGGTGACTTTATTAAATAGCAGCAGCTGGGTAAGAAGATGAATAGTCAAATGCTCAAAAATGATTTGTCCTGTAATCGAATATTTTTTACTACACTGTAGGATAACGAATTTCAAATTTTTACAATTTTACTGTACTCTTAAGACGGTGAATCCTGCACGTCCTTACTCAATCCAAAAATGGCTCATAGGAGTCATCCACGACATGTCATCAGTTCCAGGGCTCTGATCTCCTTCTCGACTCGCAACCACCGCGTTGGCAACAGCAACAGCATCCTCCTCCGCCGCCACACCATACTGAAATCCAACTTTCGGCTTCCTCGCCGGCAAAGCCGGCAGCGGAGCTTCCCCTTTCAGAATCCTCCCAGCCTCTTTAACACTGGGCCTCTTCTCAGGATTCGGATGAACACAAGCAACTCCAACTATCAGCACCCTCTCCATCTCACCAACACTAAACTCTCCATTCAGCTTCGGATCCGCGACCTCAATCAGCTTCCCTCTCTCCCAACAACCCCACACCCAATCCACCAACACCATCCCTCCTCCGCCACCTCCTTCTACCGGCCTACGCCCCGTTGCCACTTCCAGAACCACCACCCCAAAGCTATATACGTCGCTCTTTTGTGTCGGAACGCCACAGTAGACATATTCCGGAGCAAGGTAACCCATCGTTCCGGCAGGTATCGTGGCATCCCTTGTGAGAGAGGAATGCTCGTGCTCGTAAACTTCAGCGAGGCCGAAATCTCCGAGCTTGGCGTTGAAATCCGAGTCGAGCAGGATGTTGCAAGCCTTGACATCCCTGTGAATGATCTGCCTCTCGCATTCTTCGTGCAAGTACGAAAGAGCCGAAGCAACACCGGAGAGTATGTTCAACCTCTGCTTCCATGTCAGGATATTTGAACCTCCATTTTTGTGAAGGATCCTGTCAAGGCTGCCATTAGGGAAGTACTCGTAAACCAGAACCAGCTCAGGTCCCTCACAACACCATCCTTGAAGCTGAACCAAGTTCTTATGCTTCAAACACCCCGCCATTGTAGCAAACTCGGTCACGAACGGGTTGTTTCGAGTGCAGTCGATTCCCGCTCTATCGAATCTCTTGATCGCCACTGCAGCACTAGATCCAGGAAGTGATCCTTTATAGACAGTAGCTGAAGCACCTTCACCAACGATTCTGGCTCTACTAAACCCCATTGTAGCTGATTTTATCTCCCAAATTGACATCTTTGATGGAACTGAATTAACTAATGTTCTTCGTCTAGTACTTAAACTCCATTGCAGCCTTCTCCTAAGCAGACATCTAACACTAACAATGAGAATCAAGATCATGGAAACAACCAATGCAGCTAACCCTCCAATCCCTAGAGCTAAATTATTTCCTCTGTGTCTACCACCATGGCTGCTATTGTTCTGTTCATGATCATGGTCATCATCAGTAGGGAAGCAAACGCCACAGTTACCTTCGTCAATAGCTGCCATGGGAGAATTGAAAGAAGGATAGCCATAAGTATTGAAGCGCCAATGGGTGACGAGATGAATAGCAGATCCTTGTCCATTGGATGCAGTAAACCCTACGAACATGAACTCCTTGAAATGATCGGATAAGTCGACTTTAGCTACAAGGATCGGATTTGTAGGGCGGCTCTGCGAGTAACTCAGCCATACCTGAACCGATTTCGCCGAATCGGAGTAATCAATCCACGCCGTGATTTCCTTGCCGCTTTTGAGATCGACGGTACCGGAGACGGAAGCCACGCTGGAGGAGACGATGGTGTTGACGTCGACTCCTATGTGGTCGCCACCGTGGGCGGGGTCTTGAAGGGAAGAGTCGTAATTGGTGTCGAATTCGACGGCGACGAAGGAGTCTCTAGGGTTTAGGGCGGGACCGGGGAGGGCCATGAAGCCGTCGGAGAGGCTGAAGGAGTCAGGGCTGGAGGTGATCAAGAAGGCGAGGCCATCGGCGGGAGGGCAGAGAGGGGATTGGATGATGGAGAAGATGAAGCGGGAAGAGAAAGAAGCGGTGGAGTTGGTTTTGGGGTCGAGGAAGCGGAAGGGGCGGAAATAGAGTGCTCTGCCGAATGTGGAAGATGAAGGGCAAGGGTGTTCTTGTGTGAGGGAAATGCCGTCGTTTCGGAAATGGGCATCGCCGTAGAAGGTGAGGTTGTGGGGAGGTGGAGGGAGGGAATTTGTGGAGATGCAGAAGAAGAAGAAGAAGAAGAGAAGAAGAAAGATTGAAAAATGCATTTGGCTGTTCTTTTGTTTCAGAGAGTGTTTAGTTAGGTGTCCTTGGGGGTTCTTGAATATAGGCGGTGGCCGGAACTGAGTTCCAGTGGTCGGTCGGAGCAGGCGGAGAGGGAGGTGATTTTGGAGGGAAGAAACGGCGAAGGAAGAAGAAGAAGAAAGGGGCTTTTTTTTTACAGTAAAGGGGCTTTTTCTTCGGAATAAAGTTGGATTATTCATTTCGGTCTCCATTTAGAAAATACGAGTCTAGATAAGCCCAAATAATTATGGCACCGACCCGGTCCGGTTTAACAATTCACTCCGCTCCGGTGACTAAGACGAAAGTATCCCATCTCTTGGCTCCTCCCGGCTTTCAGAGGTTTCGTTTCGATAGCAATGGAGTCCAATCTCTCTGCATTTCTCGGCCTCCCATCTCCCAACCACCGCCAACCTCCGACCGATTTCCCAAACCTCTTCTCCCAATTCTCCACCGGCTTCATCATCCCCCACAAAACCCCAACAGCTCCTAAAACCCTCCAATTCGCATCCACTTCCATCTCCTTAGCCTCCCAATCCCCTCATAAATCCCCCTCCCAAACCAGCAGTCCTACCGAGCTCAAATCCCTTATGAAAAGCCTGTCCGTACTCGAGCGGGCCCTCATCGGAGCAGGCGGAGGCAGCATCGCCGGGGCCTTCACCTACTTCTGCCTCCTCCCACTCGACACAATCAAAACCAAGCTCCAAACGAAAGGCGCCTCCCAGATCTACTCCAGCACCCTCGACGCCGCCGTCAAAACCTTACAGGAGAAGGGGATCCTAGGATTCTACCGCGGCGTCTCGGCCGTAATCGTCGGATCCGCCGCCTCCTCCGCCGTCTACTTCGGCACCTGCGAGTTTGGGAAATCGATCCTCTCCAAGCTCGACGACTTCCCTCCACTCCTCATCCCTCCCACCGCGGGGGCGATGGGGAACATCGTCTCGTCGGCAATCATGGTCCCGAAAGAACTCATCACCCAACGAATGCAGGCGGGAGCGAAAGGAAGGTCGTGGGAGGTGTTGTTGAAGATACTAGAAAATGACGGCGTATTGGGGCTCTACGCTGGATACTCTGCAACCTTGCTGAGGAATTTGCCTGCTGGAGTGTTGAGTTACTCGTCGTTCGAGTATTTGAAAGCTGCCGTGTTGAGTAAAGCGAACAAGGCCCAAATGCAGCCGATTGAGAGCGTGGTGTGTGGGGCATTGGCTGGTGCTATATCAGCATCGTTGACTACTCCGCTGGATGTTGTGAAGACGAGGATGATGACTCAGGTGAGTGGAGAAGCTGCGAGGAAAGTTTCGGATATGGTGAAGCAGATATTGGTGGAGGAAGGATGGGTTGGGTTCACCAGAGGGATGGGGCCGAGAGTGCTTCACAGTGCTTGTTTCTCTGCGATTGGTTATTTTGCGTTTGAGACTGCCAGGTTGGAGCTTCTGAATCGGTATTTGAAGCATAAGGAGCTTCAGGAATTGAATGATGCAGGAGCAGTCACCCTGGGGGAAGAAGCCAGATTGAGGAAGTAAACAAATAATTTTATCCTTTTTCCCTGTGTTGTTCTCTGCTCTACACTCTGTATCGTTAAAATCTTTCTGTCAACAAAATGATCCCACAAATAAGGAACATTCAAAAATCCTATCGAAATCAAAAGAATGATATGTCCAACCAAAAATACTGGCTAATACGGCATGATATGCGTCGTTTTCGTATTGTAGCTCTCCACGCCGCCGCCGTTCCCGTTTCCCCTGCAGACGGCTCTGAAAGCCTTCACCAATTCCCGGCACATAGCTTTTACGTTCCCTTCCACTTCGCTCTGCATCACCAGAAGTACTTTCGTCACTCCCTGATTCTTTACCGCCTTCTCCGCCACCGTCCGCTCCTTGGACAAGCAACAAGTGCTCCACAACACCGCTACCGCGTCCTCCGTCGCCGCCTTTGACACCTTCATTAGCCTCTCCACGATTCCTCCCGCGCAATTCGAGTCCTCGCTTATCGCTGCCCGGCCGTCCGGGCATGTCGACAGGATTGACAGCAGCTTTAGTGACTTCTCCGCCAGAGGAACCTTAGCGTTGCGATCGGAAACCGTCCGGGAGAGAAAACCAACGAGTCCTAGCTGGACGAGTCGGCTCCTGAGAGGCCGAGTCACTGCGATTGAGATGAGGAGGGAGAAAATTGCGTCGTGTAGATTCGGATCGGATTCCGACCCCAGGAGACGGCAGAGGACCGGCACAAGATTCTCCGTTTCGGCCACGTACCGTTTGGATTGGTTATCGATTGAAATCCAGTCCAGAATTCTGATTCCAGCGATCTTTGAGCTGGAATTTGTCGTCCTCTCTGACAGAATCGTAATCAACGATAGCAACTGATTTCGATTGTTACTCTGAAGAATCAACAGTCTATTCAGTTTTTCCCCAACCCCGTTCTCCCCGGAGATAGATCCCAAAATCTTAACAGCCAGCTCCGATTCCTCGATCTTGCCACTCAACGAAACCGCAATCGCCTCCAGAAAACCGTCGATTCCGAGGAGAAACTTCCGGTTGGCCGCAGAACAGCCAGCGAATTCCGCGAGGTGAAGGAGCGGCTCCTTTCTTTCGCTGGAGGAGGTGCGGGTCCGTTGAATCCAAATCCGAGCCTGGTCCTCAGAAGCGGCGGAACCGGAAGAGCGGCAAGAGGAGGATGATTGGTTGTATAGGTTGATGAGTCGGAGAAGGGTGAGGTTGGGGACGAAGTCCTTGTTGGGAAGGACTTGCATGGTGGCCGGACAGGTATCGTGACCGGTTTCCAACCATTTCTGGATACTGGAACGGTCGTAAGTGACGCCGGTGCAGAGACTGACGGGGGATTTCATGACGTCGAGGGAGATGGGACATCGGAGGAGATTTGGGACGGTGATGTACAGGTCTTGCATTTCTCTTCCCATTGATTGAAGTTGAACAGAGGAGGAGAAAGAGAGAGAGAGGTGTGGGGAGTTTGGAAAGAGAAGGAAATTGGGGTTTTGTAGGGGAAGGGGGAAAGAAAGAGTCAAAGGTAGGCGACGTCGTATTGGGGGCGGAGTAGAGTATGCAGTTTGAATCACGTTAGATTACACCTACTCTGGGTCAGTGGTCAACGGATTTTGGTGGGGTTTATTTATTGGGAAATATAAATGAGATACTTAACTAGATTTGAAAAAAAGGGGATGAGAGTTAACTGTTCTTCGTCTTTGAAGTATATAAAGGTTAGTCATTTTAGTCGTAAATGAATACGATTAATTCATTTGATTGATTATGAATAACCGCTATCCGATCTGATTATCAGCTCTAGCTGTGCGTGCACTGGAAATGGAGAGAGAGAAGGAAGTTGGACTTTTGCTTTTGGAAGTATTATTATATTTACGTAATTGGTCAGATTTGTGTGCTAAAATTCAACAGAAAAAAGGTTGGACTATTTGGGGGAGGTGGGGTTGTTGGGTTTGATGAGAGATCCGCGTGAATAGTGGATTGTGGTCCCCTCTCTCAAGTGGAGTTTGCAGGCCACAGCCGAACCAGCAACATTAGATGCTAACTAGTTGGTTCCGCATATCCCAATTATTTGCAAGTCGACATAAGGTATCAAATTCCATCTTTGTTTGTCAGCGACGCGGCAATATATTTTCTGTATTTCATTTACAACATGTACAGAGAATTCGTAACCAAATTTTTATCCGTACCCATGAGCAAGGGTTTGGTAGTCCGCGGCATCAATTTTTTTTGTCGAAAATAGACCTAATTAATATGTTTAATATAAATAGATCGTATCCACGACCTTTCAAATTAATAACACAGCGTTACTCCACGGAGCAGTGTGTCGCATCCTTGTTTCTCTCTTTTAATTACCAAAATGACATCTGTCTATATTATTATTATAATTATTGTTGTTGTTCTCGTTGTTTTGGTCAACGAATAGCAGAGTCCGGGTAAATCCGTAACTAACCTTCTTATTATTTTTATATGTATGGCCATGGGGTTCTATTATATATTATTATTATTACTATTATTATATGCATATGATTGAAAGCTTTGGCAAAGTCGTCGAAATCATTTTAAGTTAATCAACTAATTATTTTGGCCACTCTCCCATTATTATTATTATTATTAGATCATGGAATTATAATCACGGATGGCCCAACTTATGACCTTTTTGCAAAAAATGACATGACTTTTTTTAAATATAAATTATGGCATATTTTTGGACGGAAAATTTAACTGTTAATTTAAACGGAATTCATAACACTGATGATGATGATGATGAGGTGATTTCCATATCAGCCACATGGCACTCCACATCAGATTGGAAATAATAAATTAATGCTTTAAAAATAATAATAATATCATTCTTTATTTCTCCCTTTCTCCCATCTTCTCTGCCTCCCTAAATCGTCATCGGCTGCCCTCCACCGCAGTTCTTCCGGTTCACAGTAATCGCCACCGGATTCAGAAACACCGGAAATATTGCGTACACGGTTGTGGGGACGATTTCCCGTCGGAGGGGAATTAGGTCCAACTGGGGAAAACGACGGCGGAGGAAGAGAGTAGTGGTAATCGTAGATTTCCCCGCCACCCATTTAATCCTGTCGTTACTCGTCGAAGCAGAGTGCCCGGGGATTGAGTCCCAATTGGAAACAGAGCACGGCAAAACCATGTTCATCGCAAGACAATTCAATCTCAGCAACCAAAGGTGAATTTTGGAATCCGACGGACACCGCGATGGCGGAAGCAGAAGATCCAGGCGGCAGAGAGAGTCTGAAATCGGTGGAATGTCTGGCGGAGCCGAGTGTGGGGGGTCGGAGGCAGATGAGAGTGGTTGTGAAGCAGACGCCGATCTATCACATTTTCCAGCCGTCGAAGATAACGAAATATTTTTATTTTTTGTATGCTGACTGTGTATTTAACCTACACTGTTATCCTCGTCAACAATCCGTTAGCCACGTAGGATGTTTCGTCAAATTCAAGTTTAACAGAGGTGACGGAGTTGAAAAATTATGTCATAATTTGTATTTCGAATATTTTTGCAAAGAGACCATAGATTGAACGATAATATTATATCATTTTCTGAGAAGAGTAACAATTTTAAGGGTCTAAATGGGCTAAATTGAGTTGAGTTTTAGATGGTTGGGGTTGGGTTTAGGGATAAATAGATTGTAAGTTTTATTAACTCAGTTCATCCTTTTTATAATCTGACCCAACTCAACTCTAATGGATAAAGTAAGATATGGTTGGTTTTGTTATGAATTAGACCGTCTAAAAAATTTACAACAAATAAATCAAACTCCTTACACTTAATCTGAAAAATTCAAACTCAGAATAACTCTTACAACAAATTACAAACACTTACTCTGAAAAAACTCCATTACTTAATTTGAAAAACTCCATACACTCTGTAAACACAAAACAGACTTAACAAAGCTTTTTCCAAACTTCTCATACTTAGGAGCAAGCTTTTTCCAAACTCTATTACTTAATCTGTCCAACAACAACAATAGCTAACACTTACATTATAAGAACAACAGCAGCATCAACAGTTAAACTTAAAGCTCCATGTGCAACTCCAGCTAGAAAAAATGAACCAAATGGTGAACATCAAGAGGGGAACCAAAACCAATACCTGCAGATATAAGAAGAAAATCAGCTCATACATGAAGTAATAAGATTTAAGAACGCCTTTATGGAAAAGGTATTGAAGAAACTTGAACAAAATAATGAACATTCACAGAGAAGCAGTTACAACTAGTTGGCACATACAATCTTGAATACTCCAAACCGAAATTTTTGGTGAGCTGAAACCAAAGTTAGAGAGCTACCCAGCCTTCCTCCATTTGTTAAAACAGAAACTTTCAGATGCAGGGACTTCATGCTAGCAACATATAACTTGTTAAGCGTTTGATGAAACCATAGAAACTTGTCGATTCATCACCTTTTAAATTCACAAATCATCATCTATCGTGATAGCCGTCTCATCCAAACCCAACTCATTTAACTATGTTAATACAAAAAAATATATACAGATAAGATCAATATGAGTTACAATAAATGAAAAATGCTAAAAGAAAAACAATGCTTACCCTGCTCAACTTCTTCAATCTCTTCAAAGGTTTCTCCCATATTAATTGGAGCGGTACTAGACCGCAACCAATTTCGGGCACATATTAGGCTCTCTACGACCAAATGAGACAACAAACTCTGAAATACATCCAAAATATGTCCTCCGGTAAATGCAGATTCGGATGCCACGATAGATACAGAATTGCCAAAACGTCTTTAGCTCAACGCTAATATCATGTACTTTGAGGAATTCACCTTCCACCATGTTAAAATATTAAAGTTTTTATTATCATCTACCTCATTATCTGATTCTAAGTACCTCTCGAGCTCGGACTTGGATGCTTCTTCCACACTCTCTTCAACTCTCTTTCTTTTATATATTCTTCTCAAGTAAGACTTCGCACTTTCATCAATATCACATTCTTCGTTTTGTTCTTGTGTTTCCCCACTTATCGTAGATCCTTCACTGTCTACCCCATTTGTTTCTTTATAATAATTAAATAAAACCGACATAGTCTTCGACACTTTATGAACCAACTCTTGTAACTTTTCTTTTTCATAAACCAACTCAAGTACGGACAACATATAATCCACCTTAAACCTAGGATCACGAATCACTACAATGAACAATAAGGGGCTAATGTTGTTGACATTGCCCCAATACTTGTCATGCTTCCATCTCCTTTTCTCTATCATCGCAATATTGACCACACTAGTTGTTGATGATGATAATCGATCCTTAAGCTTGCAAGCAATTCCATAAATAACATGAAAGGATTCATCACTAGTAGCATACAAAGTACCTAATACTTTCAAAGTTGCATCATGAAATTGCTTGAGAAATAGTAACAACGATCTCACATAGTCTCAATATGCTTCTATAGGTGTCTCTTTCAATTTTTCCAATTCTCTTTTAAACTTAGGATCTTCTTCCTCTAGTTTGTCAAATGCTTTTTGAAATATTAAAGCACAATCCAACATAAAGTAAGTTGAATTCTATCTAGTCTCAACATCTAAATGAACACGTCTTTTACTCTCTATCTTCTCTTCATAAGCGGCAGTTTGGAATCTTGTTGTTCTAGAGTTGATGATCTCACAGTTGGCCGAACTCGATAAATTGAATCATCTATCACTTTTAATCCTTCTTTCACGATCAAGCTCAATGTATAAGCAAAACTTCACATGTGGGTATGCTCCCCCTCTAACACACTCCCATTCCAGTTATTCAACCTCTTTTTCAAATATGTCATACCCCAATCATTATCACTTATATTATTCGCCATTATTATAAGAATTCTCCCAATACCCCAATCAAGCAAGTGTGCTTCAATGGTTTTCTCAATCGTAAGACCAATATGATTAGGAATAGGAGAGAAATTCAAGATTCTTTTTTGTACTCACCAATCATGATCTATAAAGTGAGCCGTGAGACACATATAATCCAGATGATGGTTACTCGCTCAAATATCAATGGTAAGGCAAACTCTAACTTTAGAATGCTTAAAGTATGATTTCATCTTTTCCTTCTCACTAAAAAACAACTTGAAACAGTCTCTGGCTATTGTGACTCTATAAAGGATATGAAATTCTGGTCGTAGTGAATAAGCATAGTCACAAAAATCTTCACCCTCAACATGTCTAAATGGCAACTCATCAATAATTATCATCTTAGCAAGTTTCGACTTTGACACCGACTGATCAAATTTATAGGGTACAAGTTTTGAGTGAGAATGATTAGATTTACTAATTTGTAGAAGCTAGATACTAATTATTAGTCAAATTATGTCATGTATATGCAATTCTGCATTGCATACTGAACTGGTCAGGTTCCTTATCCCTACAGGAGTACAATTAGTCAATGATAAGTGTACCAATGCAAGAGACAAGAGGTCAAGAGGTCACTGGGTAGTGGGTAGTACATGGGTCATCGTCGTCGTAGCTAGGTCGTCGCCGTAGCTGGGTCGTCGACAGATCGGAGATGAGCTGATCAGAGAATAGATCGCCGACTGATCGGGGGCGAGCTACGGATCAGAGACTGGTTCCTATCTCGACAATTGCAACTCGATCTCGCTGTTGGAGATGGGTCGTCGTTGATACGGAGCTGGATCGTCGTCACCAAATAGAGAACGAATTCAGATCATGTGGCCGCCGCTCGCCAGTCGCCAGTCGGAGGAGAGAACAAATTCGGGCTATTTGGGTGTCTACAGTTTAGGTATGTACTCTGTAGGTCAAATTTAAAACTCAAAATTAAAGATTGGGTTGGGTTGTTTCAGGGTTTAAATTAAATGAGCTCAACTTTGATTGAATCGAAGAAAACCCAGCTCATATTAACTCATATTATTGTAAACCCAATCTGATCTGAACGAATCGGATTAAATTGAGTTAGGTTGATGGGTTGAGGGGTTAAATTTTCTGCCCTAAATAACATGCACATAGTTGAAGGAAAATGAAACGATTAGTAAATTATAAAAGAATATTGAAACGATTAGTAGGTGTGAAAATCAGAAAATGGATGTTATATATCAAATTGGTTTTCAAATTAAAATTGGTACGTAAGCCAATGGGGTCAGGTGAGAAGTCTTAAGGGCAGTTGAGTTCCTAGCATAACAAGAGAAAAACATAATTTAAAGGACAAACTTCTAAAAAGAAGTATTTAGATATTTATTAGTATATTTGTCGTTTTGTGATAGAGTGGTGTGTTTGGTGATTCATAAGGTTTTAGATTCAAATCAAACACATCTTACAAAGTAGACACCTGTTATGTTTATTTTATATTTTATATTTTATATTAACCAAAAATCTCGATCCTTGCCAAAAAAAAAATAGCTATGAGTATCAAAGGGGTTATCAAATGATGGTGTCTAAGTCTCGTGTTTTTTAAAAATTGCATTTCTATATATATATGGTCTATTCAAGTCTTTGATGCATTATAGGGTCTTCTTCCATCACTATTTTCTCAAGGTTTTATCACATCTAAGTCATGCCTTTCTTTGATGTTCTATTTTTAAAATTTCATGAAAGTATCAATTGTTTCTCTGTCAATAAAATGTAGGCAATTTTTGTTCTTTCTCGATGATTTAACCGTTCATTTTCAAGAAATTGTTCACCTTTAGCCTTCGTATTTGAAATATGTATGTTGTAATTTCACGTTAAAAAAGTAGGTATCAAAGGGGACATAAAAATGGTGGTGGCCCACATCAATACCAAACACTGAAGCTTGCTAACAGGAGGCTCTATCATTTAACAGATTTGCCAGCTCCTATCTGTTTGACCCACTGACTGATTAATTCAGTAGAAAATTATTCCTGAGTTAAGGTTTTATTTTTCTTCCAATATTATTACAAAAAATCAAATATTAATTCATTTTTCCAAATATAGCCGTAACACCATCGCCTCAACAATTTATACCGCATTAAACTCAATCGCTTGTCGGTGAAATGTGTTATAGGCTGGCCGAGTGTTGACGACGCTGCTTACTTTGCAGAACTCGCTCGAGCGGGCCTCTCTTAGCAGGCCCATCCCCCAATTAGTTTCAAACGTTTTTTCATTAGGCCAAGGCCTAGAGGCCTGGAACCATGAACCGTTTGAGCCCTATTTTGTATTAATTTGTTTTATTTTGGTTTGGTTTAAAATTTGAAAAATAAATCGAATTTGACACTTGTAATTTGGTTATGAATAGGAAACTTATTTCTTGTGAGAAAAGGATATCCAAAAAATATAAATCCTTTCGCTAATGATATACTACATGATTAAGTATATAATAAGATCACTAGTCATCATTCGACAATCACGTAACAATTTTTTTGGTGACTATGACGAGAAATAATCACCTCCAAAACCAATCAACTTAATAAAAAATAGTCATTACAATTTGAAGGAAATCATGTTAAAAGAAAATATGAAAAGTGGAGCCTTGTGAACTGTGAAGGGAATGAAGCTAATAAACTTTTATAAATAATTCTAAAAGAGCCAATCAAGCATTTATTAAGAACATGAAGAATTAGATCTGCAACAAAAGAAAACGAGTGATGTATGATCATTGCATAATGGAGAAAGAATAGTCAACCCCTATTTATAAATAGAGCAAGTTTGTGTTAGAGCAAACAAAATTTTTATTCATTTTTTTTGCCGTTCGAGATGTGTGTATGGTGTTTTTGTTGGAAATTTGGTAAGTGAATGTTGAAAGAGATGCAGAGTTGGTCCTCTCCTGCCTTTAATAACGAAGTATTCGGTGCGCTTTAGGGATGTCATCATTGTTGAAATTTTGGTATACTTAACGGCATGCCTTCGACTATGGGTAAAAATTGTCCATCGTGGTATGATTGGAGCTGCCCATTTAATGATGGGAAAGACTCTTTACATCTCTCAGGACGTGTTGAGACCGATCTCATATCTTGAGTAGACGTTTAAAAATTTCCGACCGTACTATCTTGATCTCTCACGTTTGGGGCTATCTATGGAAAAAAATGTCGATCGATGAATCAAAGTACCAAAATATAATACGACTTGTATCCGTAATTGAAAGTTACACTTAGAATGGTGTGATTCTAAACTGGTCTAAACACGGTCATCCTAAGAAGGTTTTCGAAAATTAGATTTAATCTTTGAAGTTCCAACCATACTCTCGTCTAGAATTTGATCGATTGCTAGGTATATCAAGACAGAAAGTCAACGGTTTTTCTCCCCAGGCGTCAACGGCTTTTTACCTAACTGAATATTAGATGATGTTTGCAAAATCTATCGCTAAACATACGCCCAGCTTAAAATACAAGCCCATGAGCTCCAACCCCCTCATTATCTTTTCCACATTATTTACAAATAATATGCTATTTAGAGGGTTCATTTTAATTCTTTATAAATTAATATTAGAAATGCATCCATATAACTACTGAATTCATATCTCCATGTTACAAACACAAATAAATTTTCAACATTTTTTAGGTACAAGTAGTGGGGTTTGTTGGGAGGTCCATATAGCGTTACACAATATATGATGCGATATATTATGTGAGAATAAAAAACGTACCACTATATACCATAGAAATAATACTATATATTACTTCCAATCATAACCATATAATTTTAAGTTTGTATTCAGATGTATAATTAAAATTGTTGTATATTATAATGAATCGTGAGAGGATAAGTAATCGAATAAATAATAATAATAATGTAGGGTTCTCCCTCAGTTCTTATATTTAGGCAGCTCTCTCATGTTTCTCAAGGAAGACTGGAGAACAGCAGAGTACGTAGTCATGAAAATGAGCATACGTAGCCTAGCAGCCGTGCTTATCATCTTGATGATCATGCTTCCTTTTCTATTTGCTGCTTCTTCTTCTTCTTCTTCTTCTTCTACTACTACTGCTACATACAGTTCTCATCAGCAGCACTACCGAAGAAGAGACGTTTATAACTCCTTTGGTGAAGAAAATGGATCAGATGAAAGTGCAGTTCAGATGAGGTCAAGGTATCGGCGGCTGCCAATTACGTTGATGGGGTATTTGCCAAAGGGTAAACCAAAGGCTTCAACTCCTTCCAAGAAGCACAACGGCGTTACCAGTCAGGGTCAGATCACTACTACCACCGTAAAAGGCCGCTGATCACTCATCATCATCATCATCATCATCATCATCCCTTGTTGTATGTAGAATGTATTCTCATTACTTTCTTCCACCCTACCAAACTACACAACAGTATCTCGTTTCTGCCTTGTAACCCGATTGATATATATATACGAGTTCCTACATATATTACATATGCAAAATTATTATAGACATAGCATAAACTTTTCTTCTCGTGTTATGTTAGTGTAATTAGAATCGAAATATACACCGAGTCAGATTTTAATCGAAAACTTTCACTCACAGTAATGAAGTCTTGAAAATTTACAAATGGTGGATCATCAAAGTGTACAAACCTTGCTGAATGCTCAAGACATTCATTCTTCAAAACCAAATTCAGAAGAAAATGGAAAGAAGGGTACCAATCCCAATTGGCCTCGCAAATAATGGGATGGTAGCCATGTGAGCTGTGTCGGCCTTTCTGGCATCAGCTAGCTGTACATTCTGGGTCAACCACAAGGCAACAAAATAATTTTCTCATTTGAGGCACAAAATTATAATAATACCTTCCATTTCATATATACACTACAAACAATACAGCAGACATTGCTAAATGAATAGAGCAGCTGACAATAACAATCAAATTTAATTTCAAGCCTGGGGGGAGAATAACATAGCCGATCCAGGCGGGGTGTCATTTCTACTTCCAACCCTTTTCACAATTACCTTTTCAAGATTCAAGCTTGCAAAATTTTGTTTCAGGATCTACTTGCCTTCCTTCTTCCACTAACGGCGGCTAGGCAGCCGATGACACTGACCCTTCCGATCTGCGAGCAGCCTGACCAGATGCCGACGGTTTCTCTGATCCCCGCACGTTGTATCGCTCGTATACCTTCTCCCGATTCTCTGACCACCACGTCTCAGCTTGATGCTCTCCAAATCTTCTCCGACTGTTCCAGTATCAGAGGACGATCATAATCGAGTTTCATTGCATTCTAGAATCAGAAGTTAGTTTGATTTTTGGATTTGAAGGGTGATTTGTACAAAATCCATTGTTTGAACTTTGAAATCACAGCATGTCATGGTGATTTGGAGTCTAATTTGAAAATCCCTTGAGTGATTTGAATTACGAAATGATAGATTGACCTAATTAAAACTCAAAAATTACGAAAAATACCATTAAGAACTAGAGGGAAATCAGGTCTTTTTTCGAAATAAGTTGAATATTTTTAGTATCACTTAATTTTGAAAAACAAACAAAGTATTTATGAAATTACTAGCTATTTTAAATCTATTTCAAATCACCTATTTTCAAATCGCAAATCTAATTAGTAATTGTAGTTAACAAGGAAATCTTATCCAGTGATATACTACACTACGAGCATATCGATCAGATGCCATACCTGAAGCGGACGCGTTTGAGATCTCTAGTCCCGTCATGAAGGGCCACAAGAGTTATGTACACACCGGGCTCATACTGTTCAATCCATTCAGCATTTACCTCGACAGGTAAAGCTGATTCCCGAGGTTTCAAACCATTCTCACCACCTTGAATGGGCTTGGTGGATTCGTTCCCACCAACTGACTCGGACATGCTCCTACTCGAGGGAGCCCCTGAGACATCAGAAAGTCTGGCATCCAATCGGTCTTCTCTGCCACTGAGTCCTGACAGGTCCCCGAATGACTTCATTGAACGATGATTTCCATTTGCTGAACTCGGATCATTTCCAGTGGGAGACGACAAGGAAACTCCACTCATCGAATCCAATCTCAAATGCTGGTTTACCTTGGTGTCGGGATGATGAACACCATTAGACTCCAACCCGTTTGGTAGATGAGCTGGCTTCACGCTCTCGGGGTCGTAGACGCCAGGTGGCAACCTTTCAGCTAAATCCTTAAGCTGTGATTCAGTAAGAGACGTTCAATTAATGTACGATATATTATTTGGTGGCTGACAAATTATGAAATTGAATCATACGAAGTATCAGAAATCACAGCTAGACATACTGGATTAGGGAATAACGTTTTACACCGAGATTCCAAAGGTGCTCTTCAAGAGAAGAGTAATTTGTAGGGGCAGCTTAACCAACCTGTGCAGTGAGGGACTTGATGACATCCTTTGCAGCTCTGGATTTGGCTGATTCCTCGGCAGCCATTGCCATAGCTTCTTGGATTTTTTTGGCTGATCTTTGAAGCTCCAATTCTTGGAATTCAGATCTCTGTTTCAAGCTGTCAACCTAATAAAGAACAATCAACCAGACAGGCAATGAGATCTAAATACCGAAACATAAAAGTTCAGTGATAACTTATATTGTTATATTACTGTAGTAGATAGGTCGGTATATATACATAGAGCTCCTAGAGATGATCCTATAAGTTAGGGATACTACATAACCTAAGTGGCCTATATAGAATCATAATCAAAGCTAATCAGATCATTTATCAGCCTAATAATCTCTCTAACAATCTTCTGTAATCTCCTAGTCAGTAACAGCTCATATACACGGTACAACAATCTAACAGAATAATGAAATATCAGCAAGTTAGCAACTTGTAAACATACCTGTGAGCGCAACTTTAACACTTCCTGATTGAGAAGGTCATTTGTTTTCTTCAAACTATCAGCAATACTTTTAGAGAATGAAAGCCCAGATGTTGTTGGAACAGGTGTCGCTGACCTAGGAGGGCTAGGTCTCCTTGAGAATGGGGATACAGACCTTGAACTCATACCAGATGATATAAGAACTGGTTTTGGAACCTTTGATCGTAAATCAATAGTAGTGGACAAAACAACATCTCTCAGCTGCAACAAAGATGGTGTCTGAGGGGAGCGAACCAAGGAAAATGTTTCAGCTTTCTTTCCTTGTTTTGCTGCTTTGCTATCTAATTGCTTAATCAAATCGACATTAGAAAGCAAACCAGCCTTGGATGACCTAATATCGGACTTGTCTAACCGGTCCTTGCTTTCACCTGAAAGGCGAGGTGCTGAGTTTCTCCTATTGTTACTAGATTCTGAAACTTTGCTAAGCTTTGTGTAACAAGAATCACAAACACGATATGGTTTCCCAGGATTGGGAGCCAGGGCTGCTCTTATTGCTTTTCTTGAACTGCATGAGTGGCAGTGCACAAGTCCACAATTATAGCAGTTATGTCTCTTTCGAGTAAAGCCAAAAGCTTGTCTGCAAGACGAACACTGAGATTGCTCAGCACCAGATACCCATTTATGAAGACATATGACCGCAGTGTAGTTTGCACCACAAGCAATATTTTTTACATGTCTATCCTTCAAACCTTCAACCAGAGTTGGTATTTTACGATCTTCCATATCTCCGTGGCCCAGCCTCCCATTGGCTCCCTTTCCCCATGTATAAACTTCGTTCTTCGAAGTCAAAACTGCTACGTGATATGAACCACAAGCAATCTCTTCAACACATTCACCAGAAAGCTTATCTTCCACCAAGCAAGGCAACTTTCCATCAGCCTGAGGACTGCCTAGTTGACCGTAAACAGTACTTCCCATTGTAAATACTTGTCCAGATGTCGTCAGGCCAACAGTTAGACTATGCGCACAAGCAAGTTTATGGAAATTGTAATCAATTAAGGCTGGCACACATGTTGGCTTCAGCTTAGGTTCCTTGTCTCCATGTCCAAGACGATTTTTATCTCCATCACCCCAAGTGAACAGTTTTCCAGAAGAAACACTCGAACTAGACTGTGTAACAATAACTTCCACGACGGCAGCTGTATGCCACACTCCACATGCAACAGCAACGGTTCTTAGACCAGATAAAGAATCTACCTCTCTAGGATAAGCAACATTTTCTCTGTCACCATGACCTAAGACACCAAAAGTCCCATCTCCAAAAGTAAAAAGCTGCCCTGTCGATGTTATTAATGCTGTATGCCACGGCCCACATGTCACTGAAGCAATTTGCAGTCCCTCGAGCGGCCCTGAGATTCTCTTAGGTATCCAGTGACTGACATCAGTACCATGACCAAGAATGCCAGCATTGTGCGTGCCATCTCCCCATGTATAAAGTTCCCCAGCCATTGTAACTGCGCACGTATGGAACTCTCCACACGCCACAAAGTCAATGCTGGTAACTGCAAGTGATTCAACAAGACGAGGTTGAATAGCATCCTTCCCTACACCATGTCCAAGACGACCACCCGATTCTTCACCCCACGTAAAGATTTCACCTTGTCTTGTGACTAGGGCTGCATGCTTTACTCCGCACGCAATGTGATTTACATCTAAAACCACATTTGACTCTAGAAGCCGGGGAAGAAGAATATCTGCTCTAGAACTTAAATATGTTGCATTTTTATCTGCACCGATCTTGACAATACTATCACTTAGGACCTCTCCCCACAAGTATACATCGCCCAACGCATCATAATCATCTGGCCCAGACCCATGACTCGAAGTGCTAGGTGCACTGGAAACACTGACCCGAAAAGCATCTGAACCAGACCCTTTAACTTGCATGTTTGTGTTGTCTAATCTTACATGTGATCGATCAGATTGTGGAGAATTCTGAGGCTGAAATCTCTTGGGAGAAACAATGGGATTATAACTGATAGATGCCTCCGAGGAACTAATATCTCTTGTGATACTAACAGAACTGTCACTTGTACTATTTGATGTCAAATCCTTGCTGTCCTGAACAAAGTCAGTAAAACGTACATCAAGAATGTATCATAAATAGCAATAATTGACTAAAATTAAAACCTAACATCAATACGTTGTTGTGGACAGAAAAAAAAAGGTTCCAGTTTGGCATCAAGAACAGTCCCAGGACTGCATCACCCCTACACAGAAAACTACATATGCTACCAGTATGATCCATAATCAGCTCATTTCAGGATTTAGTATGAATAAACATGTTCTACTGATCTATATGTTTATAAGAAATCCGGAATAGCTGAAATCTCAAGATAAAAGGAAGACCTACAGAAAAAAGGAGGCTGGGTTAAGAAACTACGTGCAAGTTCAACATAATGTAAGAGATAAGATTACATCAACGTAGAGGCCCCCATCACTCCATCCGTCAATTTTGGAACGCCCACTTTGACCAAAAGCAATTAGAGCCTTCAAGCCTCCAATCCACACCTCTGCCTCAACCCTGTCCTTACAAATCTAGACATAAATAAATAAATAAATAAAAGAGAAATCATAAGTGACAAAACTTACGCAGAAGAATGCTCAACCAAAATGCAAACGATCCCACTAACCAGATCAAGAGACCTCTTTCCGTTATTGTATATAAGAGAAAAGGATAGATAGTCCTTTTGAGGATGCCGGTACCGTTGAAAGACAGCCTGGCAAATACAGATAAGAATAGACAACTAATTCAGTCTTTGCCATGAGCAAATAGATTAAAACTTTGGCTTTCATACAGTCCTTATATAATAGAAGCACAGTGACATAAGAGCATGCAGAAATCTCACAGTTCTTTGTCCAGGAAAAATTTTAGAGACAGAGGACAACTTCAAACTTTTTTCTCCGCTACTTGAGATCCAGGTCAAAGTTTTCTCATCCTGCAATTTTAACAAAAACAATTAACGGAAGCAGGTAGAGTATCACCCACGGTGGAAGATTAAACTATGTAGACAAGGAAAGTCATGCCAAACACTTGGGCATCTTCCATTAGGAATCCAAATACAGAAGACTGCCCATGACAAACACAAAATGTGCCTATTCAAAGTAAACAAGTGCTCTAAGTGACCAAGTTATGACCACAAGACAATAGTAGGTGTTCCAACATCTAAACCACTCCAATAAATTCACATTAACATCTACCCACCTTTACACGCATCAGTGGGGCACCTTACCGAAACATATTCCAAAATTTTCCACCAAACTAAGATCTACGCATAACAATAAAACATATAGACTATATAATTAAACATCAAAGAGCTCTATACAGATCAATTGGAGAGACATAGCTTCAGTAATGGTCCTCATTACAAAAGGTTGAGTAGATCAAAGAAGCAGCATACTAAAGCAACCAGCCGAAAACATACATAAGAAAGTCTGAATGGATATAGCTTAGGCTTTCCCTTGCGACCAAATTTCAACAGATGAGCACCCTTCTTCAAAGCAATTAACGCCTGAGAAAAGGTAGAGCAGTAATTTTTTAGGCAAGGACCAGAGCAGATGACAGATACAGCAAAAAAGCAAGACAAATAACAAAAACAATAGCTCAAATCAACTAGTTGTGCTAAACGTAACAAAAGTAAAGTTAAAGCTCAAATGAACAATTTATAAACTAAAACAGCAAGGTTACTCCGATATCATGGGTTCAGTATCCCCACACTTTCTATGTACACACCAGACTGATTAACAGACTCATTCTACACAATTCCAGCGAGAACAAATGCCTGACCACATCAATAATCACAGGGCACAACCAAGCAAACGGTGCTCTTCTTTTTTCTATTCTTTCATTTTATATACATATGTTCTTCTCCCTCATTACCTCTAAACATCCCAAATTGTCAAGTCAGCACCACATGTAGGTGCAATATACCTTCTTGAAGACAGGAATAGTGAAGTACACAGTGCGGAGTCCACTGCATTACACGTATGATCAGTCATGCTCATTATCATACATAATTATACAAACAAACATTCTGGTTCCACATAAAGAAACCATAGGTCCAGAAGTTAGAATATAGAGCAAGGCAGCTAAATGTCCTTCACTATCGTTATTAAGCACTAACCACAAACCTTTCGATTATAATGCAAATCAGCTGTACATTACTCGCAACAGCTAACTCCACGACAGAAACCAGGAGAGAATCTTTCGGGATTATCTCTGGTATATTGAACGACCCCAAAATAAACCACTAGTCTAGCCGGACGAAATTCTGAATTTTCAGTCGCACAAATCATAACAAACAGTTCCTCAACTAATATTCTGAGTTCTAATTTTATTTGCGTCCTTGAGCCAAACGCAAACCAAACCCCCCCCCCCCCCCCCCCAAGATGATAAATAAATAGGAAACAGTAATCAAAATATTTCCAAATTTGACACGAATCGAATGGCTGCATGTACAGAGAGAAGGAGAAGAAGAGGTACCTGCTCGGTGTCACGCAAGATCTGCCATTCCATGTGTGAAGATACTTACTAAAACGCCACCACCATCTCCGATCGCTCACCGGAGCTCCGTTCATCATATACCATTTACCAATTCCTCATACGAAAACACACGTCCGGCCTCAGTCCTCCTCTTCTCTACTTCTCCAGAACAAAAGGAACAAGCAAGCTCCTTGACAGATCTACTACTTTGAACTTTCCTTGTTAGGTCAAAATAAGACGAAAATTCCTAGTCAAAAGCAGTGATCGCCAGTATTGACTGACTACTGTAGCAGGAAGCCGACCCAGTGGGACAAGAACAGTCGGTTGCAACTCGTGCCTAGGCAGTTTAGTTAGGCAACAGAAATGGAGACGGTTTAGGAGGTCGGATGCAGATCCCGGAGACGGGAAGGAAGTCAGATGCCGCCGGCCACCAGAGACGGATGGCGAGGAAAACTGGGAAAGACGGTATAGGAGAAAGAGCGGAGGTGGCAAGCAAGATGGGTAGCGGCTCCTCCGCTGTAAAATTCAAAGAAGAAAACAGCTCTTACCAGAAAAAAATAAAAAACAGAAAAGGAAGAGGAAAACAAAGGACGACATTAATAATTAGAAAGCGAAAAGGTGAAAAACAGGAGAGAAACATGATTAAACAATAAATAAAGGGGCTGGATTGATGAGAAATGTTGTCCCTTTTTCGACCAGAAGAAATGTTTCAAGGAAGCAAAGTGTTGTTGGACCATGGAAGAAGACATTTCCAACGCAGATAAGAATAAAAGTTAAGAAACGCAGTGAAAGGAAGAAGAAGAAGAAGAAACAAAATGCAAGTCAAATTGGACAAGTTCAAATTCATTTTAAATTGGATTTATTGGGATGTTTTAATGAATAAATTTGAATTCAGTTCGAATTTTGTTTGTCGATAGTAATTAACGAATCAAGTTCGAATAGGTTTAACCTTAACACAAGTTATAATTCTCTAACTCTAACACAAGTTCAAACTCATTTAATTAAAAACCAAACTTCAACATGATAAAATTCGATTCGACTAATATAAATTGTATTAGTATCACCAAACAGTGGAAAGCCATGTTCTTTCTATAAGCGACTAATAATAAAAATGCCTAACAAGAAAACCTACACAAACATCCGCCTGCTTCCCAACAAAACGAATCAAAAGGCAAGAGCCCATAGATCTTCTCATCCCAAGTTAGAGGAGGCCAATCGATAACACGATAGCTTAAACATTAGCTGATGAACGGATTTAATTCGTTATCAAAATAAATCGGTTAATGAATTAATCGAATTGAATCTTTTTAAGTCTCTTTAAGTATTTTATTTAAAGTTATAATTAGAACTAATCTATGTAACAAGTAGTGTAGTTTAGGTATTATGAGGATCAATCGAACAGTCAAAAAGAAAATTAAAATTGCTTAAAAGTAAACGGGTTGCAAGACTGCACAATAAAAGTTTGGACATTCAAAGATGAAACTGCTTAGACTTCAAATCCCCCAGACAATTCTAATTCACAAATGACAGACAAATTCCAAGATTTAAACGAAATATGATAGATGCATTACACTGTCGCAATTATTCTCGAATTAAATCACGCCCTTTCGGGTCTGCTAATTTGCTACCTATCTAGTATTCTAGTCCGCTCTTTCGAGACAAAGATCTAAAACCTGCTAGGCGATTTACCGATTTAGAATTGCTCACACGACAGACTAGTTCATTCGCTCCTGGATGAGGGTTAACGTCTAACCTAGTCATTTGATTTCGGTGTTCTAGATCGATATGCAAACTCTCGCGAGTCTAAGACAAATCTAACAGAGATTTAACTCAAGTTGATCAGGCAACAACAAATCAAAAACGAAATCAAATATGCAATGAAATCCATCCAACTCACATAAATCGTCAAACGTATCAAATCATTTGTTCATAAGAATTAACCTAGGGTTCATCTAATCTAAACAAGATAAGTTTAGCCGCTCATAATCTCGATAGACAAATCAAAATCAGAAGAGGAAGACATTGATTTTAGGTTTACACAAAGAATTGAAAAACCTAATTTCGCCAATCTTTTCGAAGAACTTGATTCGCCGTCTTATTGCATTCCGAGCTCGTTGAAGTTGCCTTTAGTTGCTCTCAGATCTCTCTCTAAATCTCTCAATTTCGTTCAGGGAAGTCTGTCCTCGAATGAGGGAGAACTCTGGTATTTATATCGTCTATTCCCGATTGGAGAAGGAAAATTGCTGAGAAAACCCGTCTGGGGGAGGAACATGCCGCGTGTTCTCTAAAAATCGTTTCTCGGTCCGAAAGTTCCAGAGAAAAGGACGCGGCCGTGTTCTTGACGAACACACCGTGTTCTCTAAGGACACAGCCGTGACTTCTCGGTCGTAGCTTCCAGTGAAAAGGACGCGGGCGTGTTCTTGAGGAACACGTCGTGTTCCCCTTGAATTTCAGCAACCATCCGCTCCGAGCAACTTAAATCATCCGTCTTAGTTCCGGCTTGTCCCCAAACACTGTATATCGTCTGAACTTCGTGATTTATTCATTCTTTGATGCATTTAGCTTCTCTTTGCACGTCATACAGTTTCGAATAGTGCCCCGGCGTCGCTGTGTGCCTGAAATCGATCACTACGAAATGACATCAAATGGACCTCGAACGGGTCCGAGACACTAAATTGAGATAGAAATTAGAAATGCATGAAACACCCTAAACTTCTACCCAAAACTAAACGAATATGCATGTAATGTCTCTAACGAAGGCGATGAACACGACAAATCGAATGTCATCACTTGTCTACCCTTAGGATGGATAAAATCCGACACTTTAGTGACTGAATAAGCAGACATGAAGTCCCTATTCCATAATCATTATTTACTCATCTCTTGACTAATGAATGAGATAAGGTCATGTTTGGTTTTGGTGTTTTGAATTTGTGTTTTCAGTAAAACAGCTGTTTTTTGAGAATTTCTCGTTTGTTTGCGAAAATAAATATGAATTTAGTGTTTTTGAGAGAAAAAGTAAGTCTCAAAAGTCAAAACACAAAACTCAACCAAAAGGAGTTCAAATTGTATTTTGTCCTAGCTATTTAGAATTCCAATACTATCCTTATTTTTATAAAATTTAAAATTGAACTTTTATGAAATAAAGGACACTCTAGTAATTAAACCAAAAGTACTCAAAACTCAACTATAAATATTAAATATATAGTTTCCAAACATAGGTTTTGAGAAACAGGAGTTTCTTTAAATATACCGTTTCAAAAATTACCGTTTCAAAAGAAACTACAGTTTAAAACACAAAAATCAAACGTGGCCAAAATATCCATGACTCTGATCTACATGTTTTACGCCGTAAATGATGAATATATGCCTGATTTTGATCGTTGAAAATGGACGGCCAGAAGGGACCTAGGCTTGCAAGACCTGCCCGCTCATCAGTTGATTGATGAGGTGAATGACCCTGATAGAGCTGACAGAGTGAACACATATGTTCCATTATAGTGACAGGTCCGCATGCCAACTTGCGATTTGGAGGGTTAATCGGACTGCCCGAACAGATCGTGTAGTTCGACAGTTTGACACGATAGCATGGTTAACCCGACCTTGTGGTTGGACTGGCGAACCGCTGGACTATGGCCCATAACTAATCAAACTTGTATCTTTGCAGTTTGAAAAGGAACTATCTTCTAGATAAGCTGACTAGTGACCAGTCTCTCCATTCTAGAATTGGAAAATCATGTACAGTGTTTGTTGGTCAAACACAAACGCAATGAAGCAATTAATAATAATTGAAATGAGGAGTGGCGGCAGCAGGTAAAAGAAAAGAACGTTTCCGCTATTACGCAACTCAGTAGAATGATTTCAAGAAGCCATCATTACACTGATTGATCATCGCCTTCATTTATTTAGCCTTCTGGGGGAGCAACCGGTGATACACTGGCCCAACACAAAGACAAAGCTGTTTCTTACTATCCATCAAACACGAATTGGAAAAAAGGTAACAAAGTACAATCATATTCATGTGTACTATGGAGGAAGATGAAGCCCTTTCTGGAGTTCAGTGTTCCTTAACTCCAGACATGCACTTCTCTTTTCTGTCTCCACAAAAGAACAAACCAATCGAAGTTTTGAAATCATGTCTTTTGATATATGAATTTGAACAAGTCGGGTCTCATTTAATCTTCATCTGTAACACCCACTATAGATAAAATATATGGTTCAAATGTCATCAGACTCAAAAAACCCGGTTGTGATTGTTTGAGGACGGCTCGGCTCGACCACTGATGAGTGGAGAATTAGAGAAAAGAAAGTCGCCAATCGAATGAGTTGAGTTAACTTGGTCAGGAAGAATGTCGCACCTCACTACCTACCACCGATGGGAAACAATTGAAAAGCCGAGCAATGGTCTTACTCGGGAGTGGAGTCTTATCACTCATATTATTTCACACCATCATCATTCATAAGCAACACAATAAATTTCATAGCAAAGAGCCAAAGACTGCCTGCTCAATCTGTAAAAATACTTGTACAATTTTTATGTCATGCAAGCATACACAAATTACAAAGGCAAATATTAGGGTTAAAACATCGCAAATTATCAGATATCATCTCCAGCAAGCATAAGTTACGTCCTAAGACTAAGAACCAGCTAAGCTCCTAAGGAGACACTGAACATAAAATTATAACACTGCAACCTTTTACCCTGACATTATATGTACATACTTGGCATATACAATATACTACTGATCTGTGGATTGAATTAATCTCTCTAAATCTTGTATTCTCATATCCAACCAACTGAAGGGTTTCTGCAGTTCGAACTACACCCTCTGCCCGAAGTTGGGGAAGCCACGGCGGGGTTGCCCATTTGAGTTCTGGCTGTTAGGAGGCGGTGACTGTGGCGGAAGACCCTGCTGCTGGGTTTGCTGCGAAGGTGGCTGTTGCGAAGAATATTGGGGGCGGTGGAATGGGTTTCCATTTGAAACGGGCATTTGACCAGCTGCTATTTTCAGACGCTGCACTTCTTCCCTCAGTGCTTCATTCAGTGCTGCATTTGCCAAACAAGTTCAGAACATAAACAAAAATCAGAAAGTAATCAACTTCCTTGCAGATTGACTCATGACAATTATGATGTGTAGTGTAGGTCTATTGTAGGAATACTGAAGCACTGAATGATACTTCCATACTCAGATTCTTACCATCTCTAAGATGTGCTTGTTGCTCCATAGCTTGCAACCGCAGTTTCAACTCTCTGTTCTCAGTATTTAATCCACTAGTATCCCTCTGCAATTAAAGAACAACTATTATTCTACAGAAACTTATCATCATCATTTTTCATGTATACATAATGCCACTAGTCACGGAGCCGAATGAGATAGAAAAGGAGAGAAACAGACAATTAGATCTTTCAAGGGTTAAGTGCTTTGTAGTTTCTGTAAATTTAAGTGTGCACAGTGCAAACAAGAAGAATAGAAGGATAGAAACAATGAGGGGTAAGTCATAAATCTCACTAAAAACATAAAACCAACAGCTGAAAGGAATTACAAATTAATCACCCCAAACATCAGCAAGAATCTACAACACCCTAATCAACTAACTATGTAAATCAAACGCCAAAAATCTTATGAGTAAAGTGTACGACTGAAATCAGGATGTCTATGCACTCAAATCGCTGCAGCTTTTGATGATTAGCTCAACTAATTTCTAGTGACCCAGTCTAATTACCTTTAGAAAATCTTTCATAGATGATCGTATGCAACATAGCGTTTTGATTGCGTAAACTAGAAATACAAAATTCCACGAAAGACTGTAGTTTAAGGCCTATAGTATTTTAGTTTCATTAAGAAAGATTAATTTCTTGAAGAGCTCTACGTATTTTGAACACGTTCAGTAATGTATGATTCAATGGTAAGAGTATAATTGTCTTCTTTGAGGAAAGAGATGACACAAAGCCTTGATCATTGAGAGAGAAAGAAAGAGATGGATAACATGACGAGATTAAACAAAAGAAGTTCATTTGCTCTTACTTCTGCGCAAAGTTGGACGTTTCTCCAAATTTTAATTGTTTTGCTACTGCATACGGTAATTAATTCAAGACCAACACCTCAACACAACACCCAAACTTTCACAATAGACATTCATAGGCAGAAGAAAAGGAATTTACAAACTTATTATGCCCATAAACCATACTTACTATGGTGCATTAATACTACCATATCAGGTGTCAAGATAAGTATTTCACAATATGAAACATCTGACCATTTACAGAATATGAAACACTGACATGCAAGGTGGATTTTGACAAAATATGCATATATTGGCTGATCATGGAAGCCAACAAACGAAATGAACAAACAAGCAGCAGGTCTTCAACTTCTATAGGGATATATATAATTGATCTTAGAACCCATTCCTATCTTTTGACAGCCAAAGCAGCATCAATGATAGTGGCAACATCATACTGGTTCAGCCTAAAATGGTCGCAGCATCTATTGACAAGAAATGAAAATAACAGAACAGCACTAGAAAATAGCACATTAGACCATATATACAAAGCAGCCCCATACATAGCAACAGTAATTCAACCGGTGAAGTCGAAGGTTCAAGCCCGAAAAAGCTAAAACCATGCACCAACTCTCACATGAAAGCACTTCCACAAAAGGTACCTGGAGAACCGTGACTTGGGCAGAGAGGGTGGTTGCTTCGGTCTGAAGTGTATGAACCTTTCTCTCAAGCTCACCCGTATACCGTATTTTCCTCTCCTTTGATCGTGCTGCAGATTGCCTATTAGCAAGAATCCTACAAAAAAAACACATCAACCGAATCTATGAATGTGCCCCCAATTGTTACTACGGAACAAAATTTTTAATGAAATGAAACCCTATCTTCAAGAAACACAAGCAGACGAAAATGGAATTGAACAATTAAAAAAGGGGGGCATAATACCTTTTAGCTCTCTTGGGATCAATAAGAGAGAGCTCAGCAAGTCTATCAGGAGCCATGGCCTTCTTCATACCATCATCCATAAAAGAATCCGCCTCAAACGAAGCCGAACAGCTAGAACCATCCATGGAGCTGCTGTGCCTGTGATGGACTCTCCTCTCTCCTCCTCCTCCACCTCCAGTTCCTGCAGCAGCAGCAATCCCTTTCTCGCCAGGCTTCTCATCACCATACCCTAGGCCGAACCCGTCGAAGAAGTCGGAGTCCACGGACAAGCTGCGGAGATGATTGATCGGCCTAGCCCTCGGATTAGGTGGAGGGGCGGCACAGCCGTTGGAGGTCGAGTCGTCGGAGATCGACGGAGAGTCGACGGCCATGGGAGCTCCACGTGGAGGAGCGGCGTTGGGGAAGTCAAGTGACGATAGGTCGAGGTCGGAAGGGTCAAAGAGCAGGAGGTCGTCGAAGCGGAAGGAGGTGTCGGAGTGAGCCCGGCGATGGTGCCAACCACGCTGAGGGGCTTCCGGCATCTGGTCTATGTCGTCTGTCAAGGGCCGCTTGCCGCCGTACTTGGCGGAATCCATCGGTGGCGGTGGATTGGCTTCGGGATGTGATAGTTGGTGAAGTTTTTCTGGAGGTGTTTCAGTAAGTGAGTTCTTTTTCTTTTCAAGGCAAGTGGAGGGTTGGCTGTTTTATTTATATATTTATATTTTATTATTAAAACACACTTGATTGAGAGTTGAGAGAGAGAGGGACTTTTTGATTAATTGATTGCGTGTGCAGCGTGCTGTGCTTGCTGTAGTTGGGAAGACGGTTTTGTAAATTGATTCCGACAGCGCGTATTATTTTCTAATGTTTATTCTTTCTTTTTTCTCCTATTAAGAATTTTAGTAGGGGTTGTTTGTTTGGTATTAGTTGGGAAGACGGTGTGCTAGTGATGGCCCATGCCAACCTTGTACAGAATCAGCATTTTTACATGTGGAATAGCTTTATGCCAAACATCTCGCTCCCTCCTGCTGAAGGGAATATCTTTCCTCGTTTGATTCAACTCTAACCAAAATGGCATCATGTCGCATTCGTCAGAATTACAAATCGGATGGTAGAACGAAATCCATGAACATGAACATCACAAGTATACTACCTAACGATCTCAACTCCAATACCAATTCCATTCTAACCTTTGCCTAGCAAATTACACATTCAGTCAAATTGCAACTCTAACTACCGAATTTAATTTAAGTAAAAGAAATTAAAAAGAGCGCAGCTTTGATTCCTTACTCTCTTCCACGTGAAGACACTAGTCTCTGTACAAATGCAAATGCCGCCCAGATGATGATATCTTCTGGGAATCAAACCCAACCCCTGGCACCAATATACTTGATTTAGTTAGTTAAGCCAACACTCCAGTCCACCTCTTCATCACGGCTTCCTGCTCCTCCTCTTGGCCGTTTTAGCAATGGCATCACAGATCTCTCTTTTTCGTCTATTGTTGCTGTTGTTATTGGCGTTGGTTTTCTTTTCATCGTTGTTGTTCCCGCCCGTGCTAGCAGCTGCAGTTTTACCTTGTGCTTCCAGAGCTTCCCTTACAAAGAACTTCAGCCTCCACAAAGTAGATTCACTCTGCCCAGATGCAGAACAGAACACAGCAATTAAAGTAAAATACTACTTCTGGCAGTACTCCCCCTTACTAATACTCCCACAAAAACTCAACACACAACATATAACAACACGGTTAATAATGACCTGTGCATCAATGTCAAGGTCCACTTCCTCTGCTGTTGCTTGGAACCCTGGGTTATTTTGCGCAACAATCTCCAGTGCTTTTGTGAGATCTTCAGGAGACAATCTTGTTAGGGCTGCTCCAAGTTTCCTTTTATCTCCGGTTGACCACTTTCTGCAGCAGAAGATGTTACAAATTAATCAGCATGCCCGGTTAACCCAGATATTGCTGTACAATCTTGTAATGTTGAACCAAAACAAAACACAAACTGTAAGTTACATGTCTTCTTTCCGACTGTACAGATCAAATTCACAAATTTTTTATTATATGAAATAAGTTTGCATCTATCGCCAAGACCATCCTATGAAAGAGCGAACAACACAACTTTACTGATTACCAAGTTTTTTCACGATAAAAGATATAAAATGCTCTGACCAGAGATAGATTTCCTAGCATCTTACGTAAGGTTATATTGAAAAGGGAACCAAACCATTGGAAGTTTCCAAAAGCAAAGCTATATACAATATAACTATGTCAAACGAACGGTGGCTTTACTGACAGTGATCGCAATAGTAGAGCAGTACGACAAACCTGCAGTTTTGAACAACCATTTCTCTGAGGTCCTCAAGATGCATATCGAGTTCATAGAGCTGAAAGTGATAGAAGAGGGCAGTTACGTAATATATACATATCCCAATGCCATAAGGTAGAGAAACTGTTGAGAGATTTATAGATGCAAGGAAGATTCATATGTCTGAATACTTCTACGCTTAAACTTCTGGCACTTCACAGTGCTATGGTTTACCTCATTGCTCAAATCTCTAGCCATTTTAGCATGAGCAGCCTCCTGGGCAAGCTGCATATCCAACTGAGCCTCCGCTTCCTCCTCTTCTCTTCTTCTCTCCTGTAGGAAATGGATCATGTGTTAATAGTAGTGCATAAACTGGAAGCAAGAGCTGATAATTCTAGAAATAGATCATCGTTACACAACCAGAGATCACAGTAGCTTGACAGCACATTACCTCTTCGGTGACTTTTGGAAGGAATTGCAGCCATTTCTCTTCAAACTTGTCCAACAAAGTTTTTGCCATAACATGAGCATCACTCCTTTCTTCGTTATATTTCATTGCGTTCTTAAACACTAATCTCACATCGGCACATATCTCCCTGACATTCTTATAACCAGTTGCGTCCTTGGCTTCCATCAGATTTTTTATCGTACTGAAGTCCATTGGCTTATCAATAACCTATTGAACACAACATAAATGATATAAATCAACACATGGAAATGAAAGAAACGTAAATTGTCAAGATTACTCCGATAATTAGCCTTGTCGTAGTGCTAGGTGAAATATACAACCCTCGTAACCAAAAAGCAAACACTGACTTATCAGATTGGAGTTCCATTCAACTGATGAATACGATTACTAGAATCCATACAGCAGAAATTTAAACTAGTACACAATAAGTTTGGTACCTCATAGTAGTCATGTAAGCCAAGACCTTCAACATCGACGGGTTGCAAAAAAGGCCATGCCCATTTGTGTTGCGTAAGCTGAACGAGACCACCAAGGTAGAAAAGTTTAAACATTTAGACGGGGAAAAAAACCATTCAATATTTAGGCTTCAACGAGAGACCAAGAAAAATTTAAGCCCCAGTGAAGATCACCTGACGAAGAACAGACCCAAATTGACGAATAAGCTCCTGCATTCTCTTAGCAGCGCCAGCTTCCCGCTTCATAGCCTCTTGCTGCTGCTTCCTGATGCTAAGGACCTGCTTCTCCTTCTCTTTCTCTTTCACAACCGAACTTCCTTTTGACACCGTCTGCTGCTGCTTCTTGTTCAGGTTCGAGTAAAACTTTTCAACTTCATTCACCTTGCTCTCAAGCTTGCACAATACAATTCCGCAATTCGCACATAAAGTTACTCTCTTCCAGTCGAGTGTGTGGAGGAAAACGAAATTAAGAAGGAGAATAAATCTAACCTTATCGACGTTCTGGACAACTTCGTCGACCCGGAGCTTGAAACCCTCGACTTCGGCAGGGTTAGGGTTATGCTCAGGTAGGAAATCCAGGAGAGGTGCGGCGACTGATGATTCCATTGTATGCCTGTAGGAAGGGAGGTGAAATTTCGGGAGCTTGAAGAATTGAGGAAGAATAAGGTGAAAAGTTAAGCGGCCAAGGCTAAGAGGCAGCGGTGGCGGGTCTGAGACTGCGACCGAAAAGTCAAGAGTACAAGCAGAACGATTATCCAAACCCATAACAACAAAATCTCAATTACACTAACTCTAACCTTGAACCGAGTACAAAAGTCAAGTACAACAAACCTAACACTACAAATAAAGTACAAGCAATACAAGTATGCAACCCTAAAATGAATACAAAAATCAAGTACAAAAAATTTAACACTAAAAATCAAGTACAAGCAAAACGAGTATACAACCCTACACCGAGTACAAAAATTAAGTACAACAAACTTAACACTAAAAATCAAGTACAAGCAAAACGAGTACACAACCTCAACACTAAGTACATAACTCAAGTACATAACTCTAACCCTAAACCTAGTACAAAAATAAAGTACAACAAACATAAACACTAAAAATAAAGTACAAGCAAACCGAGTATGCAACCCTAAACCGAGTACAGATTGAAAAATATAAGAAGTAAGTGGGTGAATCAACAATCCTTACCTATCGAATGACGAGAAGTTGAGTTAATCCCACAACCTCGACTCCGACCACGGCACACCATTGCGAAATGAAAGTTTCGAGAATGTGAGAGGAGATTGAAATAGAAAATGAATGATGGATGTGGCGGAAATTATATAAGTCTCGATTACCCGATTTACTCCTAAGAAGATATTAACATTGAAAAGAAGTAAATGGATGATGATGTATGTGGCGAAAAATAAAAAATGAAGAGAAAAAGTGAATGACGCTTTGAAAAATACAGTAATTGACTTATAAAAGAAAAAAGGAGAGAAAAATATGTTAGAAAATAACCAAAAACAAATAAAGAGGTGTTATCCGTCATATGAAATGTGTAAATGGACGGACAAGATGTTTCCTTACTATAACAAATGCTTACTTTTTATTTATCGTTGACTTGAAACCAATATAACTATTAAATATTAATTAATATAAAATAATTTTATCAACCATTCATCATTTTAAAAAAAAGCAAAATCCTCTAACTAATATGTCACCAACTATTAATATCATGCTTGATAAAAATTGTTAATGCTCTGTTAATGTAGTTTCCGTTTCATTTGCTCTTTCAAGATCTTCTATGCTCTGCATGAATATTTACTACTAGATAATTATCGACATGTTGGCCGAGATATACATATAATATTAAAATTTAATATTGTGATTAATCTTAACATGTTTTAGGAGTTAAATGAATTATAATTACTTAAATAACATTAAAAGTTATATAAAAAATTTCGTCGAGAAAAAAGTCACATAAAAATATAATTGAAAAGTAAGGACATACGTACGTAGACACCTGTAAAAATTAGTGAAAAAATCGAATAGAAGTTCGCTGAAACTATCAACCAACAGACAAAGTCTAGACTAAAGAAGCAAACAATTGTAGTATAAATTTTTTTTGACGAAAAGTTAAGCATATGAAACATGTAACCTCAATTGATATGTTAAAATAATATTGAAAGGAGATCATGTTATATCAATTATACTTACGCTTGATGGTATGTCCAATTCAAAATGACTCAACCCGATTAGTGTTTTGAATTGGCCTCAATTGGCCTGTTAAAAGTATATTGAATGAAGGATCATACTATATGAGCTTATGTAATTATGTTTGATGGATATATCCAATTTCAAACCCGAACTGAATTGGCATGAGATCATGATAACTTGAACCTGATTAACTTATGAAAGTGTAGCATCAACTCGCCTGTTAATAATTTTTTTGAATGAGAGATCATGTTATATAGCAATGCATATCTTTGATGGATATGTCTAATTCAAATCTACTCAAACTGATTAATGGTCTCAATGAGCCAATATATAATGATTTGTAACTCGATTAACTTACAAACCTCGATTGTCTTGTTAAAAGAATCTAAGAAAAATGATCATGTTATATGAGCTATGTTTAGGTTTGCTTATTTAGATTTGATAAATATGTCCTATATATTCAAAGCGAATTAAAATTTAAACTATAATGAATGTATAAAAAATAAACTTATTCGATTCCGAGACTAATTTGATTATAAATGAATGAAAAGGTGCATTAGCACCCGGGTTAAAGAAAACCGAAGTAAACTATAATTTGCAATTTTGGTGAGTTAGGTAAAAGGAGGTGGATTAACAAACAAAAAAAATCAACTCAACTTCGATTAGCTTTCTAAGTTGGTCAAGAGTTAATGATTTATAACTTGATGAATTTAATAGAATGTAACCTCAACTGGAGGATTATGTTCTATGAAGTATGCTTAGGTTTAATGAATATGTTAAATTGAAAGCGAGTCAATCTGATTAGTGTTTTGACTTAGTCATCAATAAATAATGATTGATAAATCAATTAACTTACGAAAATGTAACCTCAATAAATAAACCGTTCTAAAAAAATCTATGTAACGATTACTAGATTTAAAGGAAAGATTTTATAGGTGAGGTGTCAACAAAAATTCCTTATATTTGTTTATATAATTGTGTAGATTAACCATCCTAAGTCCTAACCAAACTGAGTTCACTTCCATATTCCTTATTGTTCCTGCATTGCGTAAGAAACTACGACAATTATCACCTAGCTAGGACTGCAAGGAACTATCGCATAGATCCTAGTTCTTTTCAAGTGTCATAACTCAAAACAAGTTACGTTGCATTCAGATTTCTGATGCCCTTCGACTGGCATCTGATCCTGTAGAATTTGTCATGGGTGTAGTTAAGAATCCCTCCTCTCTCAACTTGAAGGATGGACTTAGATCATTAAGCCAGATGTGAGGAGAGAAGCCTTGAGCTTTGCCAAGGACTGGAGATCTAAACTTGCTGAGCAGATTAAGGACCATTATCTGAATTATGAAGAGCAGATAAAGGAAAACATTGGAGGCGTTTGTTTTCTACTATTCTTAGCTACCTACAAAATGGAACATTTCGAGCAGGACGAGCTTTTTAGTGTTTTCGGTAGAAGACGTTGGTGCCCATCCGCGGCTGAACTGTTGGTGATTCTTGGCTTGAAATCTTCTATCCCAAGTAATTCACGTCGATCGTATTGTTTCTTCATTTCACGTGAAATAGTTTATGATCAAACTAACCTAACAAGTACGGTGTTATCAACAGTACGACAGTTTATCGGGCTCCTCGTGAGAGACAGTGTGCGAGAACCAAAGCTCGATCGATCTTCAAGCTACTCCAAACCCAGCACCACCAACGTACTAAATCACCACTCTTCATTAAGGTGAGGGAGTGAATTCCTTAGGTAAATGTATAATATACAAGTCCGTGTCGTTGTTCATTAGGGCCAGTTAGTAATTCTGGGTTGTGAAAGTAGTGATGAGCTACTAGCTAGCATTACGGATAGCAAAATTAGGGTCAGTTTTATTTATGCGTCTATTTCAAACCTTAGAAGTCGTCGAGAAGATTAAGTCTGTTTTCTTCTGGAAAGATTCTGACTGGACCTGAATTGTGTTATCAGTGTAGAAAAGACTCAGCCAAAGGAACCATAGAACGTCGAAAGTAAGAGTTTCTTGAATTCTGGTGTAGCAGCTAATGAACGTTCAGACCAACCAAAAAAAAAAAAAGTAACAACTTGAAATGCTAGATGGACTGAATAAAAACACAATCAGTCATGATATGCTCGAAGGCATCCACCCATGAGCACACCACAAACCTGAAATACCGATAGGAAAACCCCATAATGCCAACTGATCCTTTGTAATCAGTCTCCTTTTGATAGCAAGTCAAGTAATAACCGAGTGCTTAGGGATTCTTGGTGCTCCACTGCACGAATGGAGTTACAAACAATAGACACACTGAACTTCTTCATTGAGCTATCATTCCAAACAAAGTCCCCAGCATCAGGACAAGAGATGAGGCGCGGGACTCAAGGCCTTACCGCGAGGATACGTCGCCAAATCCATGAGTGATAAAGGGCACCTTTGCAGTCCCAAAAAGAGCCTCCTTTCACACGATGCTTATGTACCCAAGCAAATCAAAGGGACCCTGACATGAGGAGAACATTCTAGATATGTCGCGCGATACAAGCAACATTTTAGGAACGCAAATCCCTAACTCCCCGCCCTCCATCCTTCTTCGAAAGAGCCAAATACTTCCAATCCACCTACACACTCACTCCACATCTTCAATCACAGATTTAGAAAGAGGGAATACAGATAGCCAAAACTAGCACATAGCACTCAAAACAGAGCGAACCAACTGTAATCTACTAGCATGACCCAAATTCGAGAGATAATCCCTTACTAGTAAACTTACTTTTTAATTAAAGAGAGGGAATATAAAAGAAGGTCTCTTGGTAGTATATACATATATCGGTTTTGACCGGATTCCACGTCGGTCTCTTAGTAAGAATTATCCATCTACTGGCTCTGACCGTATCATCATCGATTTTTCAAAGTAAATCCTGAAAAGTATTGTCAACTTGGGTTTTAATACCACTATTGGATGCTATTTGGCATTCTCACCTAAAAACTAGTCTAAGAGGTGATGTTTTTCTTCACATTTATAAAGTACACCCACCAACAAGTTGTATGTGCAGTGGTGCCACGAGCTGTACTTGAAAGGGCGAATTAAGGTTCGATCCCCCGCAATAATGTTGGAAGAAAAGTAAAACTTTAACCCCGAAATGATTTTTCAACTCAATTAATCGGTCAATAGGTCGGATATCAGAATAATCCATAAAAATTTTATTATAAATTAGTAGTAGGTGAATTTGAAATGAAGAACCCTAAAAATATGGTTGGACATGTGGAAGTTGTGTAAAAGACACTAGAAAGATTACCTATCTTATACTTAAAACTTTTAAATTAAAGGAGATATTAAGAGTGGATATAAAAGAAGGTGGTCCATGAGATGAGTGCCTAATTTAAAATGGAAAATAAGGAGCAGAGTGGGCGACCTAACAAAGTAGAGTGAGTAGAAAAGATTAAAAATGAAAGAGATGGTGGTATTCGTGTGGAAACCACACTCCCTCTCATATTTTTAAGCCTTAATATCGTCTCTTTATTATCACTTTAGCCTCTTGCACCCACTAATAACCAAAGTGATTTCCTATTCACCATTCCATTCCTCCACCTTTCTTTTCTTCATATATTTTTGGAAAAGGTGGAGATATCTCACCATTTGTACCAAACTTTGTATATAAATCATACCAAGTATATTGTAACATGGAATCTGGTAACGGCGATCAAACTTTGTCGATTATGTACAATCTGTATCAGACTTCGTACACAATTCATAAAAAGTGTATTATAATATGTATGGAGTTTGGTTGAGATCCTATAAGCGGCGGCGGTACAGTGCTGATGAGGAGAGAGTAGCTAATTTTTGTTTTTGTTCCTAAAAATTCTGGTTAGATGTAGAATTAAATGATGAACGGCTGAGATTCATTTTGAGACTTTTGGATTGGATAAGTGGATTCAAACTCGTGGGAGGGAGGAGAATTCTTTTCATTATTCAAAAGGCGAAAATGCTAATGGTCTGATAGTTATTTCTTTCAGATCAATCCGACAACCAATTCAACGATTCAAAATCATTTTCGCCAATTTTAATTTGACAGTTGGAATTTTACCAGAGGTATAACGGGAATGTAGAAAATATTTTCTCTCTTTCAACTTTTCTTTTTCGTTCTTCTCTCTACTCTTCTTACGTAAATTTGAATATAATAATGAAGTAACAATGTTGTAATAATGACGTAACGTGGATATAGCAATTTACATATGAAGTCGATATAATGAGCATATTACAATGACATAATAAAAAAACGTATAAGAGACTCGTAAAACGTATATATCACAGACATAAAAGAGTGGTAAACTGAACATAACGATGATGAATTCAACTAATTGTAAGGTGGACGTAACAACAACATAACGAGCCCGTAAAATGGTTGTATTAGCGACATAACATGCTCGTACAACGACCACACTCATGTGAATTTTTTTCTTTTTTTTGTTCGAAACTACCACATTATTTCTAACCGTTGGATAAAAGTTGACCCAAAAGTAACCTGATCAACGACTTCGATCTGTCGGTAGTAATCATGAGTATTACAATAAGAGTTTTTGTTTATAGAGTGAATGAATATGAAAATGTGAAGATAGACTAATAAATATTGTTAAAGTTGGTTCTTCAAATTTGCGAAAAGAAAATCACATAATTCACTCTATCTATCGCGTCGAAAGTTTCAAATCTTACGAGGTTAAATGGGAATTCAGATCAACTGATGCCGTTGGCAAAGCACACCATCAATTAGGAGACATTTGCGTAAGTGTTGGTATATGCTGCTAAAAAAATCTTAGCAATATATGTTGTACGGGCAACTCTATGCAAAATTTTAGTACGGTACTCTATGCCCCCATCTATCTAGATAACTCCTTTTGTTTGTATGTTGTGCAGTGTGTCTTCGTGCATATGTCTGATTACCTCCCAAAGGGATAAAAAGGCCATTCCTTTTTACATAGTAGAACCCCATTATACTTAGGATTTTCCTATGTTGTCAAACTAAAATTCCACGTTTAATTTCTTTCATTTGCAGACATGATTATAACTACACAGAATCTATTGTTCCCATTTGGCTTCCACACAACCCAAAAATTAATTTGTCCTTAATCACATTGGTTTTGTCATATAATATAATTACATTTCTCATCTATAATCTTCACAACTTATAATTTGCTGATCCCTCCCATCCTCTTCTTTCCCATATGATCAGCAGTTCAAAACCTCCTAATCCCACTACCACAAAAATTTCCCAGAGCTAAAATCAACATGTAGTGTTGTTTTGGAAATAATATATACTATACATACGTGAACTTTTCTTATATTCACTAATCCCACTAGCTAGTTCTTCCATTCAAAGCCAGACAGACAGACAGACCCCTCTTCTTCATTTCTTTATAAATACTTCTCTTGCTAGGCGTGTGTCCACCACACTACGCTTACTCGCTACTACCACACTACAACTACTTAATTCCCTTGACTAAAATCTCCTTCAAAGTTTTCTCTATCGTCCCACAAGATCAACATGGCAAGCATCAACCAACTCCCCACCGATGCACATATCCACCCATCAACCATCCAAGACACCAAGGTGGAAGAGCAGTTCGACTATGCCAAGAGGGCGCAGTGGCTACGAGCTGCTGTGCTCGGAGCCAATGATGGTCTGGTCTCCACGGCGTCCCTCATGATGGGAGTTGGAGCCGTGAGGCAGGACATCAAGGCCATGATTCTCACTGGGTTCGCAGGTCTCGTGGCAGGGGCCTGCAGCATGGCCATAGGGGAGTTTGTCTCTGTTTACTCCCAGTATGATATTGAGGTGGCCCAGATGAAGCGAGATAAAGAGAGGGGTTCCGTTGAGGAGGAGGAGAAAGAGAGCTTGCCAAACCCGATGCAGGCTGCAGCTGCTTCGGGTCTGGCCTTCTCGGTGGGGGCAATGGTACCATTATTTTCGGCTTCTTTTATAAAGCCGTACCAGGTGAGGCTTGGAGCGATTATAGCAGCGGTGAGCATGGCATTGGTTGTGTTTGGTTGGGTTGGGGCTTCGTTAGGGAAGGCTCCGGTGGCTAAGTCGTCGTTGAGGGTGTTGGTTGGTGGGTGGGTTGCTATGGCTATCACTTTTGCTTTGACTAAATTACTCGTCTCCAGCCATATCGATTTGATTTGAAGTAGTATCCGGGATGGGTTTGAGTTTGGCGATCTACAGGTTCATTGTTTGTTTCTGTTCTTTTCGGTTTGATTGAATGAATGTATGTGACTGTCCAAGACTCTGATCGTTGATGTTCCTTTAGTTTCTTTGCAAGTTTCAAGGCGTGTAACTCAAGCTGCTGCTTCTTGTTTGTTTTTGTTTTGTTTTGTCTGTAAGATCATGAATGACTAGGAAGACTTTTGAGTATTTCGCTGTGTTTCCAAGGTTGAGGACATAATGATCATGTGATATATTTTGATAATTAACACAAATAACTCGTTTGTTTATAAGATATTTGAAAATAAAAAATAAAATAAAATTTTATTTCCACAAACATAATTATTTAATTGACTTATTTGACAAATTAGATCGTGTTCGACCGGTTAGCCGAAAGTTTAATGAACTAAAATACTATTTATTTGAAAAATTTTAAAAGAAAGACATAGTTAAGTCATAAGTAGTATACTATCCTAATTAATATATTTTTAGGTAAAATGAATAGCCGGTGTATTATCGTGACACCAGATACATTAGCTTGTAAATCTTTCAGGAATATGATTGAAATATGATCGATAGAATGGAGAAAAACATAATGCTGATAAAAAATATTAAATATATTATATAACCAATGGCTGCTCGCTCCATTTATGAGGGAGGAAATCCGATTTCAAATGGCTTTGTTTAGCATGAAATCCAATAAAGCAGCAGATCTGGATAATTTGTAAAGGCTTGAGATTGTTGAGGAATCGGTCAACCGTAACAGTTCGTTAATTTTGTTTTCTGTTTGATTGTCTTTCAGTTTCTTGTTAGTTGTGTTTTTTTAGTATGCTATTGTTGATGTGAAAACGTGTAGGTAAGAAAGGATCATAGTTGTTATATTTTGACTCAACGACTTGTGATTCATGTAGCCCTTCCGATTAGTTTGCTCTTGTTTTGGTAACCTTGCCGAGTTATTTGAATATTTTGTAACAAAAATAAATTAATTTATATAGTTTGTTGGAGAAGGAAGACACTATAATGTAGCACATAAGGAAGTTTAACTAATTCTTTTTATACTAATATTTTCTATATAAATAGAAAAAGAAATTAAATTTTAAAAATATAAGCACTTCAAACTAGATGGACAAGGAAAAGTATTAACAAAATTTTCACTAAAACAAAAAGAAATAAGAAAGTAATAATACGATTGGCCTAAGATCGTGGTCAAGAAACAATAATTTGTTTTTACGGATTTTCTCGAGGAACCACTAGATTTATTGTTGGCACTTTTCTCCCAAAGAAAACCATCAATTTACAAGCGGTCCACCACGCCATGTCCACGATTTAAATCCGACAAGAACAACTCTGTTTTAATAACCGGGGCACATGCAGGTTAGCTGAAGGCGACCTTATTCAGCTGTATAGTCGGATTTCGACTTTGCATGAGGACCTAGCCAACCTCGTGCAGATCATGGGATCTCCCAGGCAAGTATGTTAGTCTTGGCCTTTGTTTGGTGTATGTGCTAGGCGTTTCATATTTCTTTTATTTTTTGCGTCTAGTGTTTGTTACGTTTTATAGTCTTCTTGTTTTCCAGGTTACTGTTTATCTACTTCCCCATCTTTATTGGTCCTTTTGTCTGATGTCTTGTATGAGAGAAATGATTGAGATTGAATTTGTACTCGCAAAGAGTCCGCGATCTATGTAATCTCGTATGTTAGATCTATACCTCTAGGTAGACTTGTGTACACCATTTTAACTAGTTTTGCTATATCTACGAGAATTCATTCACCATTGAGATTTTGTAAAAAACAAAATGGTTGGTCTTTTACAATGGGCTTACATCAGTCGGCCCAAATCAAAATTCGATAGATATTTTCACCCGAGTCCATAAAAATATACATCAAATTTTGACTTGGACACACTCACAAACTCTTCAACTCATTGTTATAAGAATAAGTATGGTCATAAACCATAGTATGTAATAGAATATAGAATATATAACTAAATTCACGTTCTCCTAAAACCTTCTCTTCAAATTCAACCAAATGGATGTTTTTTTCAAAGGTCTCTCCAAGTAATTCATTTCAGAAGGAACCTCAAAGCAGCTATGGTGGCGAGTAGATAATCTCGTTCACTACGGTCATATACTTTTCCGATGTTTAAGTTTAATTTTGTTTTCCTTCTCTCTTCTACTTCAGGTAATTCGTAATCTCATACGCCACAATAATACTATCGGAAATATCACAATTCGGAACGAAACCATTCTGAGTTGGCTTGGCAACGTGAGGCCGCAGGATAGAATTTTATAACACACCGAAACTTGGCCGTCGTAAACTGTCTGTTTCTCAATGTAATAAGTGGCATATTTGGTGGCACCGTTGAAAGGCCATAGAACTTGAGCTCACTCGAGCAGCCATCATTTTGTATTTTACACATTTTCTTTTGTCTCTTTGTGGGAAGCCTTTTGGGTGTGCGAAAAGGAACCTCGGTACATTGGCCCTACCGGATCTTCCCCCCATTCGTTGAACCAGGAAAGGCAATTGCTTTCCGCCCTCTTTTCTTTCCTCTCAACTTGCCAGAGACTGCTCACAAATACTCAAACCCCAGCAGGGAAGATGAAACCATATTCAAATCAATCATTGGACCTCCTTTGATAGCTACAGGTGTTTTCTCTGCTGCTTCTGCGTGTTCCCGTTTCCTCTGAGTAGGTAACATATTTCCGCCGACTCTCTTGAGATCTCAAGTCCTCGCCTTTAGGTTGCATCAGGATCGTTCTGAATTTGGGCTCTCTTATGCTAATTTCAGATGGTAGCGATTGAGGGCTTTCGGTTTTTGTGCTTCCCTGTTCCTGATGGCTTGTTTTGTTTTTGATGGGGTTGGAAGAGTTAGTTTTTTATTGGACATATGGGTTGTAGGGTGAAGTTCTAACCGAGTTCTGAAAATGGGGTTTCTTTTAATTAGTTTTTTCACTTCTTGAATTGACTATCATGGTTGAGGATCTAGATGTTGGAAGCAGTTGGCAACAAATTTAGGCGGCAAAACTGAGAAAAGAGTGCTGCTGTATTCTGTGATAGTTGGCGAATAGGAAGAAAGGGTTTCTCTTTGGGAAGGTTTATGATCTGTCTGCTGATTGAAGTTAGTAATGGAGGGCAATACATCACAAGGTGGGATCTTTTCTGGTGGCCTTCCTTTTGGAGGTCTTGACTTGCAAGGATCACTGAGGATTCATCACCAAGCACAACATCCACATGCTGTAAACCACCACCAAGGATCGTCAGCACATGCCTCGATTCGTGAGGGTTTTCCTCTTACAATGGATCATCACTCTCTTTCTATGGCTGACTACAAGAAGTTAGATACAAGGAAAAACCCACTTAGTGACGACGATGAACCGAGTTATACCGAAGAAGGTGGTGCTGATGGCCATAATGAATCAAACAGAGGGAAGAAGGGTTCACCTTGGCAACGTGTCAAATGGACTGATAAGATGATTAAGCTTTTGATAACTGCCGTGTCTTATATCGGAGAGGATGGGGCGTCAGACTGTGTCGGTGCCATGAGAAGAAAATTTGTGGTCTTACAGAAAAAGGGGAAGTGGAAATCTGTTTCCAAGGTCATGGCTGAAAGGGAGTTTCATGTATCTCCTCAGCAGTGTGAGGACAAGTTCAATGACCTCAACAAGCGATACAAAAAGCTTAACGACATGCTTGGCAGAGGCACTTCGTGCCAAGTTGTTGAAAACCCGGCTCTTCTGGATGTTATAGACTATCTTTCGGAGAAGGAGAAAAACGATGTTAGGAAGATATTAAGCTCAAAGCATCTGTTTTACGAGGAGATGTGTTCGTACCATAATGGAAACCGATTGCATCTTCCTCATGACCCTGCATTGCAGCGTTCCCTGCAGTTGGCTCTTCGGAGTCGAGATGATCATGAGAATGATGGCACAAAGAGGCATGACAACGATGATCTCGATGAAGATGATCCGGATACTGATGGTCATGATGAATATGAGGAGAATTTTGCTCCCAGTGGGAATTTGGGAGGCTCCTCTCTGAAGAGGTTAAGGCAGGATCATGTATGTGTCACTGGATCTTCTCAGGATGTTCATAAGGGTTCTCATTCTCATCCCACCATCGCTCCCATGGTTGATATGAACCAAGCTTCGCCTGAAAGTGCCAGACAAGCTATGGGGCAGAAGCAGTGGATGGAATCTCGTACCCTTCAGTTAGAAGAACAGCGGCTGCAAATCCAAGTTGAGATATTGGAACTAGGAAAGCAGCGTTTCAAGTGGGAAAGATTTAGTCAGAAAAGAGACCACGAACTGGAGAAATTCAGAATGCAAAACGAGAGAATGAAGCTAGAGAATGAGCGCATGGCATTAGAACTGAAGCACAAGGAAATGGGTGCTGATTTCAGTTAGTAATTGGTAAGAGATGGACTAATGGGATTTTTACTTCACCTGCTCATTTTGTGATCTTAGGACTGTGGCACTACCAATCTGTGGATTGCTGTGAATCTCGGTAAGAGGTATTGCCTACTGGCATGAATTTTGTGCATTACATAATTTAATTTTCTTCCTCTTCTCTTTTTTCTGTATCAGGTTGTCTTTTGAGGTCAGCTTTCAGCTTAGGATCCAGTTAGAGCTTTGCTTTATAAATATGGATATTGTAAAATGTGGGTGGTGGCATATTAATCGGTTTCTTCTTTTGCAATGTCCATTATACCATTTTTATACCGTGTCTATAGACTATAATGGATTCGTAGTTGATTTTCATGATATGTCTGAAAGGCTTTCTAGTCTGATGGTGTTTTGTTCTCCTGGGACTGAATCTATAGTGCTGCTAATAAATGAAGTTGGGCACTGCATAAACATTCATTTTTTGTGTACAGTTCCTTTCAAATGTTAGCTTGAGCCTTGAATGTAAGTGTTGCTGAGTAAGGGGAAACCTTGCAAAACTAGGCCAAGATGGAACTTGTTGTTGGTTCGAATGGGTCAAGCTTCCATTGACTTATTTTATTCCAGATGGATAAACATGAGTGCGCCATGACCTTTCATCAGGTTTTTGGAATGTAAACGAGGTATTTTTGTAGAGACACCATAGTTTCCTTCCACTATAATAATCTCAACTTGTAACGAGTTGCGGGCAGTCAACGGTATCTTGATGATTTTTCATGTTGACAAGTTGCATTTGCAGCAATCTCTAAAAGCTCTCCTCTTGAGGGCTATCAGGTAATGTTCTATTCCCCACTCTTTTAGAATTGTCTGCAGAATCATTTTTTCAATTTTCTCATTGTGTTGTATAAATGTTTTGAATGATTCTGATCAGTGAATCTACAGATTGATTACATATGATATGATTTTTTCTAAAAGAAAAGGAACATAGAAGGTTGCACTAGTAGTAGGTTTCATATGGTTTGTGTCGAAACAATAGTGCTCTCTGTAGCAGTTCTTGTATTGCTGCAGCCGTGCAGCGCAGAAGAAGAAAGCTGCTAAGACAAAAAGGTTCTCTCTTTAGATACTTGTTACTAGCAACTATCATTTTCTGAGATTACGTCCCATCGATTCACATAACCAAAGAAGAAGAAAGCTTAATCATGTTCTGGTCTCATAATGACCCAGAAAGAAGCTGTCTTTTTTCTTGGTTGTGACTTGATTTGCGTGGCTTACATTTAACAAAGAAAAGGAAAAAGGTGATACTGGAGTTGCTGAACAAGTATAGTGAGGAGAAAGTAAACATCAGAATTTATTGGTTTTGCTAATTGATAACAAATAAGAACATGCTCTATAGTGTAAATGTGGTTTGATAACAGAAGCTTTCATCTAGTAGTGGTTGTTCTTCTTTCAGAATAGTCACTCATATCCACACAATCCATGTTATGCTTACTGCTTTGCTCTGCCCCCACTGATTCTTTTCCTATACATAGCAACTTGCTTGCTGGTTATGTGGTCTTTTCAGGCTGTAAAGATTTGACAGCAGTATCCACCTACAATTTTATTGGAGAGGCTGTTGATCACTGTCCATTTTATGATATTTGCAAGTGTTTGCCATCCAAGGTTCCGTATTCCCCAGATTCTTCCAAAGTTAAAATGGACTCTTGGCCAGGAATTCCAGGCATCTCTATGCTGGTGGTATCCATTGTTTGTTTGATGCTGTTTATCTGGGTTTTTCTTCTTCTTTCTTCTATCGGACCTATCCCCTCTTCCTTCAAATCGGGCTTCCCAATCTGAAGTCTAAACCATCAGAGTCAGCAGCACTCTTTCGGACAAGGGTCTTTGAGTGTATTAAAAGAGACAAAAGCAACAAGCCATTTCAACTAGAAAAAACTTCGAATGAGATTGACGAAAATTGAGAAGAGGAAGATGATTATGGGGCTCAAGGTGATACAAAAGAAAGAAAATTACTGAAGGTGAGACTGATGACAGTGGTGATTTTTTTTGTGAACTAAAGGAAGAGAAGAGGGGAACGTGGCAACGGCGGTGTTAGGACCTTAGTGAATACATGTTTGACGAATGTGGAAGAAGGAAATGGGAATTCACTGCTTTTGTTTTAAAAAAAATTTGGATTCAATAGTTTACGTGACAGTTATTTTAACTTGATGACATTTTAAATATTTAAAAACCTACAATAATAGGTAAACACATATAAAACATTACTATAATGATATTCGGTATAAAATTTTAAGTATAATAATATATGATGCAGTAACTTAAAACTATAGTGACATGAGTCGCATTTTACTGATGCGGCTATTGGTCTGAGAGCCCTTTCTGTCGGATCGATCCGACAGATCGTCGGTCGTAGGATCAGAGCAGTTTTGGGTCAACTTTCATCCAACGGCTGAAAATGAGTCAAAACGAATTGACTTGAATAATGGGGGTAGTTTCGGAACAAAAAATTGGAAAAAATCACATGAGTGTGGTAATTGTACGAGCATGTTATGTCACTAATATGACTATTTTACAGGCTCGTTCAGTCGTTGTTACGTCCACCTTACAATTAGTTGAATTTATCATCGTTATGTCCACTTCACCACTCTTTTTATGTCGGTGATATATACAATTTATGAGTCCGTTATACGTTTTTATTATGTTCTTTTAATATGATCATTATGTCAACTTCATATGTAAATTGTTATATCCACGTTGCGTCATTATTATATCATTAATTATTATATTCAATTTACGTGAGAATAGTAGAAAGAGGAGAAAAAAAAGAAAAATTAAAAAAGAAAGAATATTTTTAAATTCCCGTTATATCTTGGTAAAATTTTAACCGTCAAATTGAAATGAATAAAAATAATTTTGGACCGTTAAATAAACTGTCAGATTGATGCGAAAAAAAAGATTCTCAAATCAATTCCGCATTTTACTCGATTCCACTCCTTTCCTTTTCTCTTATGCTCCAAAATGTTTAGTGCTAAGAGGGCTCCATTCCCATTTTCAGAGCTAGCTTGCTTTATCTTCATTAAAACAAAAGGCATACTTTGGTCTTATCACTATGAGCACTTCAATTAATAGCTAGTAGAAGCCTTAATTAATAAGTAAATTAAAATAATCCATTGGAAGGAAGATCATGATCATGATCATAATCATCACTAATGAATGTAATGATTGTAGATGTGACTTTCGATATTAAATTAACAATGTTTCATTGGCCGGACCACATTCTCTCTAGCTATCTAGCTATATTATGATTGATATTAAAGTTATTCAAAATTATAAAAGCTTGCTAGGTTAATACAAAATAAATAAATAAATAAAACCTTGCTAGGTCAATACAAGAGTCTTGATTTGTGATAACGATAGCCATTTTTTTACGGGTTGCGACATGAGTTTGGGTATGTGCTTTATCACTCGGGCGGAGTTAAGGGCGACTGTGATTTGAGCTCAAATAGCATGGGAGTGAGGTTATCAGATGGTACAAGTGTAACTTAACTTCCGATATACAATTAACTTGATACGCCAAAAGGATAAACTAGCGAGTCCACTAACATGTTACTGTTTTGCGATATATTCATGAGATGATACCTGTATAACTAATAAAACCGACCATGCAATCAAATTGGGAAAAAGCCTCGCTTCATATGAGCCAGAGCATAGATAATTTTGTAAATGAAGTATTTTGGAGTAAAATGATGTATTATATATATGGAATTGTGTTATTCTTGAAGTGCAAATCATTTGAGGTGTAAGAATTACCTTATTTGGTTAAGACAACACAATGAATTATGTGCTTTGAATTGAGTTATTTCAAATACCACCCTATAACCAAGTATTTGAAATAATTCAATTCGAATTATTTCAAATAGCACATTTTGAAATATCATAATTTTTATTCGAATAAAAAATAAAATATTTTAACTCAAAATACCTCATTCAAATATCTTGTCCAAATAACTCGTAAATTAAAAATGAAAATTCGAAAAAAAGAGTATAAAAAACAACCTCTAAGTTAGTCTGACACCTCTGAATTAGAAATATTAACTTTGCTGACTTGCTGTCACAGTTCCACTGGAGCAAACAGTGTGTGAATCGGAGCTCTAAACGAAAGAGTTATGGCTTGTAATGCGTTCTGCTTCCAAGTTTACAAGCATTGACAGGTCTGGCCGAGATCCTTAATTGCAAGATTACCAAAAGTTAATGACCACACATGGCCAAGCTCAAAAGTACACAACCGATATCCAATATCATAACCCAACTTTTAAAAGCTGCAGATTGATCAGTCTCCAATCCTCTTGGTTGCCATCTTGGTACCGCTACTTCTATCCGACCACCTCCGTACAGCTTCCGGATCCGGGAAAGAGCTCCGGCAGCCCCTAATGTTCCTGGAAGTCGTGAGATTGGCCGCACCTCTGATTCAATGATCCCCGCATCACCTTCCACTACTGAAATCAGTCCCTGCTTCTTGCTTCCCCTTTCCCAAAGAACTCTCCTTCGATATTATAGGCTACAGCCGTCCGATTCAGCACCGCCGCCTCCTCCTCTGTTTACTTCCTACGTTTAGATGATTTCCCAGCCAGGAAAATACCCCCCCCCCCCCCCCCCCCAACACTCAATTCATTGGTCCGGCCCACAAAGTCATTGGCCATCTTCCTCATTAATAAGTGCAGACTATTGCACTAAATTGAGTGGGCTCAGTTGCCACTAGGCCCAGCAAGGGAATAAGCGGGTTTTACTTTGTATTGGTCGGCCGGGTAACGATCGAGTTTGTGAATAAAAATACAGTATGCAATTTTTTGGGATATCAACACTCCTAACCAAAGAGATGCTATGCGACGGTTATGCCTGGCAGTTTTCTGTCCCGCAACTCGCTGGTATCTTGCCGGTTGCCGGCGGTTACCTCCAGCCTTTGCTGCGTGCAACCAGCGACTTGTCCGCCTTACCCTCTTGTTCAAATTAGATGGGTTCATTAATTCAGCACTTCCTAGTCTGTTCTCCCCACTCCATGGGCATCTCAAAGATGACTGACAATTCAGTGTTTAATTTCTCCTCCGATACGGTTGCTGTAGCCGGTGATCGTGCCGCTACCAGTCTGTTGGCTCGATTTTTCTATGCCAAACTGAAATCGGTAAATCTTATTCGTGCATCTTTCTCCAGGAAGTACGGGCTCCAACGAAAGTTGACGATCATTGAGGTGACTCATGGCCTCCATCGGTTGTTTTTTCGCGGACAAAGAATCGATGAACAAGGTTTTGCAGAGACGCCCATTGACTCTCGATGGCCTTCTCATTAATGTGGTCCGTTGGAAGGCCCCCTCGCCGGATATGTTCCGCTCGCTTCGGTAAATAAAGCTTTGGGTTCACCTGGAACGGTTCCTGACAAATTGCGCACCCCGACATTTGCATCAGGCCTGTTAGGACTTATGGGTGAGGTTCTGGAGACGGGGTTGTTCACCTCTGCTGAGGAGCCAGGCTACTTCCTCCGGAGATTTGTCCGATTTAATGCCTTGGGCTCCTTTGACAGCCGGCGTAGGGCTCGATCTGAGGATGGGAACACCTTCTGGGTTCGTCTCTGTTATGAAGGGCTACCAGTGGTGTGTTATTTGTGCGGCCGTCTGGGTCATCTCTTCAATATGTGCGACGCTGTTGATCCGTTGCCTCTCGATTTGTAATCTCGGGGACAGTGGATGACTATCCCAGTAGGGTACCGCCGAGTGCATCCTTTCACCCTCCAGCCAGAGGACCGGCCGATGATGTAGATCCAGGCCATTCCGGTTTCTCACGTGGCGGTATCGGCTCCTCCGACGGTTTCGACTGGGCAGTCTCGCAGGAAGAAACGCAAGGTCGTGGCGATGGCCTCTCCGGCTGCTCTGTTCCTGGTGCTCCCTCCCCGGCTCCAGTGGATCGCCGTCTGGCGAGTCCGGACTCGGTGGGGTCTTCCACAGCGGCAGCAGTTCCTCCAGGGCTAGGTAACTGCTCCTCCTTGTTCTTCATTTCTTTTCTAGCCCTAGCAGTTTGGATGGTTGTGGTTGTTGTTTCATGGGCCAGCAGGCCTTCAATGGGCCGCTCTATGCATTTTGTAGATCACTCCGTTGGGATGGGGCGGACAGCAACTACAATTGGCGTGTCGTCTGGGTCGCCGCTAACGCTGGAAAGGCCTCAACTTGGGCGGCTATCCATGCTCCCTCCTCCAACAGATTCTAGCGCTGGGGTCGGGCTTTGGGTATGGCGAATCTTCGGATTTTGATGTTTTAGTTGGTGATTATGCCCCATTTGGATCTCTCCCGGTGATAGTTGATGTTTTAGTTTCTTTTTTCTTTGAAGGCCTCTGATTGCTCCATCGGGCCGTTGCCATGCGCTCCTTGCATGGGTTACAGGTTAATTCGCGGTGTCCAGTGGTGTCACATCTAATGTTCGCTTATGACACCATCCTTTTCCTTCGTGTTTCGGATTCAGCTATTGCTTCCTTGCTCGCCCTGTTCCAGGCATATTAAATTTTCAGTGGCCTGTGTCAATCTTGGGAAGTCCGCGACGTTGTTCAGTAATAACACTCCGGAATCTGACTGCCAATGATAAATGGCTCGCCTGGGGGTGGCTGCCTTCAGACCCCAGGATCGCTACATTGTCCCCCCCCCCCCCCCCCCCACCGTGTGTGGTGCTCCAATCACGACATGGCACTTTTCAATTTGTTAAGGAACAGGTTGCCGTACGCTTGCGAAGTTGGAAGCGGCCGTGTCTGTCTCCGACTGGGGCTCATACACTACTCAAGTCTGTTATTTCGGGGCTTCCTTTTTATGTGATGTCATGTTATCATCTGCCTACAACTATGTGTGATCGCTTGGACCAGCTCCTTTGCCGATTCTGGAGGGTCAGATAGGGACGGAGGGGAAGATCCATTTGGTCTTTTGGCAACGTTTGTGCCTGGGTCATGAGTTAGGGGGGTTAGGGTTCCGGACCTTTGTCTATTCAATAAGGCGCTTCTGGCCAAACAAGGTTGGCCCTTGCTGGTGAATGATCAGCTTTTGGTTGCTCGTATCCTCAAGGAGCGCTATTATTCCCTTCACCTCCTTCCTCAATGCCTCGGGTGCCTCCCGACCTTCCTACGGCTGGTTAGGTCTGGTCCGGGGGCTTTGATGGCAGGTTGGCTCAGGAGCCTGCATTGACCCAGTCCACGATCCTTGCATCATGGATTCCTCACCAAGGGTACCCAGGCTTCGGCAACCAGGATTATACCAGGGTCCGGCCTCGGTCGTTGGCTTTGGCCGGGCAGGGGTGTGGGATGTACCTCTGTTAAACGCTTGGTTTGATGAACACTCTGTTCCTCTAATCTGTTCGATCCCTCTCCCTTGCTCTGCGGTGGACGACTTGTTGGCTTGGCACTACTCCAATTCTGTGCAGTATACAACTGCTTCGGGCTATGAGCTTATTGCCTCGACCGTGTTCATCTTCAAGACCTGGTTGGCGATTCCAGTCAGCGGTGAGGTATGAAAGTCAGCATGGGCCCTAGACATTCACCCTAAACTCCGGTTTTTCCTGTGGAAATTATTGCACCGAGATCTCCCTACCATGGAGGCGTTGCGGAAGAAGGGTATGACAATACCCCCGGATTGCCCTGTTTGCTGGGGGCATCTGGAGTCTCTCGAACATCTTTGGTTCTGTAGCCCGTTTGCGCTATGATTTTATTCCGTGTGTAGTCTCCAGCCACCTCCGCAACTAGATACAGATTTTGTATACTACGGTAGGCATATAATGGCGGTTCAGCCTCAGATGGCCTCAGTCTGGTTCCTAGCTTGGTGGCGATTATGAAAAAGTCGAAATTGGGTGATTTTTATCATACCCAATGGACTCTAGTTACGTTGTACCGCCAGTTCTGCTAGCAGGTGGTGAACTAGAGCACTTGGTTCGGGACCCTATCCACTTGCAACCAGTTTCTACGATGGGTTCTTGAGCCGTGGTTTCGTGGGTCCTATCCATATTCCCACGGCTGAAAATGAACGTGGATGGTGTTGTTCGACAGGGATCGGGAGGGGCCACATGCTGGTTCTACGTGATGCCAGTGGGGCGGTTCTTCATGCGCAAGGGACTCCGTACCCGGGCATGACAGTACCCTTGGTTTGAGAACTGCTAGCACTCTGGGACGCCTGTTTGTGGTGTCGCAATCATAATCTTTTGCAGATGGAGATTGAAGGAGATGCGGAAGGAGTGGTGGCGGACATTAGAATAGAGCGTGTTCGATTGGCTGCTGGGGGTCCATTGTCAGTGAAATATATCGTCTACTTTTAGCCCTTAATGGGGTCTGAGTACAAACAGTTGAAGGTCAGGTAACAGAGCAGCCCATTATGTAACGCGAGACTCTTAAATATCGCTTGAGAGTGTTGCCAGTAGTACTCACTCTTTGAGTTGATTATCTCTTTGCCTCCATAAAAAGCTATCTCAGAACCAAAAAAAACTCCCCTAACCAAACCGAACGGTTGAACCCCTAAACTCCGCAATACGTAGCTGGCTATTTGCTGTAAGATGTGAAGGCTTCCGCCGTTCCAACAGGCAGCAACCGCCATGGCCAAAATACAAAACCAATAGAAATAAAAACGTAAAAGTAAATAACACTCATCAGTAGCAGCTCAAATTCTGCCCTTGAAGAAAAGAATAAATAAAAAAGAAATAAAATGCACAATGAAAGGGAAAATAAATAAAAAAAGCTGACCTACAAACGGGGCCGGCTTCAAACTAAATATAGCTGGACAGACAAAAAGCCCGCCCTGTAATAATAATAATTAGGCCTCTCTGTAATTGTCTGAATCCTTTATTTTCTTATTTTTATTTTCCCGTTATTAATCTATTCTTTCTTCGGCATCTATATCTTTCTGTGCCCATCCCCTTTAATATTTTATTTATTCACCATGAAATGTATACTCTCAAAGTGAAATAAAAAGCAGTAAAGAGAGACTGGGTTATTATAATATAATAATAATATTCCAATAAAACAAATAAGTACCCAGAAAAGAAAAAGAGGAACACATAAATAAATTAAAATAAAAAGATACACACTTCTTGAGATCGACAAGCAGATCCCACCCAATTAAATTATTATTACGAAAAACGCCCATATAAAAAATAATTCACTCCCATTTCTTTCTGCCTTTCTGCTACCCAATTTCACCCATTTCTTTTTTATATATTTATTTTCATTGCTGGCAGATGATATTATTTTTGTTTTGTTTTCCCTATTTTCTTCGTCTCCTTCCTTCTTCTGAATTTCCTCTTTCATCTTCTCTGCTATTCCAAATCCATCTGTGGGTGGGGTGGGAACGGCCACCGCTCCCTACCGTTTAATTTCCTCCAATGCTAGGAGACACTACCACTAGTGTTTCCTCTTCCGTTAATCCAGGCGGTGATACTACTCAACACCACCACCATAGCCAGTGTCAACCGCATCACAATCCCAATCCTCCACCGACTTCGTCTTCTTCTGCTGCAATTGTCGGCGGATTTGTTCAGGAAGGACTTGGCGAAGCTGGAGCTGCAGGCGCTCGCGGTGGCGGCGCCGGGCATGTCGGCTCGAGTTCCGGCGGCGAGGAAGATAGGTTCGGAGGAAACCGGTGGCCTCGGCAGGAGACTTTGGCGTTGCTGAAAATTAGGACGGATATGGACGCCACGTTTCGCGATGCTAGTCCCAAAGGACCTCTGTGGGACGACGTCTCCAGGTACGATTAACTGCTGTTGTACTCTCCGTCTTCGTGCTGCCAGAGATGAGATCTGTGTTTTCCTCCCCCTTTCCCCTCCATTTCTAAGCTTAATTAGATACTCAGGCCAGGCGCCCCCTCTACTCTTTTTTTTTTTTTTTTGGTTTTCCGTCCTCCAGCGCGTCCGTCCACTCCATTTCCAATTCTGCTGTTTTGGTCCTTTTCATTGATGATATTAATAGATGAAATTATGGATTCTTGATATTTGGGTTGGTTTCAGTAATGGGATGCATTAGATTTCCCCTATTTGGTTATGTTTAGTGATTACTGGCAAGCTTTGATGTGGCCATTAATAATAATTTAAAAGAAGATCTTACTGTTAGATTCTTTTAACTAAGTTCTCTCATCTCGGAAACTCATGCAATTGGGGTGGTTAAAACTTAAAACCATGATCACCGGTGTCATCAAGCTTATAAGTTCATGTAATTCGCATTGACTTGCAATTTTCGGTCCATTGAATTTGTAATTTACACTCTTCAATCATGCGTATTCCATGCCTGGTGGATAGTAGTAGGCAGCAGCGGTACTAGTTTCACGGCTGAATTTATCAGTTTGTGGGGGGCGGTGAATGAATGAAAGGGAAATTAAAATTAGTTTAGTTTATTAATTTAATTATTGTTGCGTAATCAGTAATCAGTAATCGCAAATTTGAATTCAATAACAGGAAGATGGGAGAGCTTGGGTATCATCGAAGTGCCAAAAAATGCAAAGAGAAGTTTGAGAATGTGTACAAGTATCACAAGCGAACCAAAGATGGCCGCGTCGGTAAACACGAAGGCAAAACTTATCGCTACTTCGAACAACTAGAAGCCTTCGACACCCACCCTCCCGGCGGTGCGCCACCACCTCCTCCTCCGCAACAACTTATCCATCCTTCTAATCCGCCACAAACTCACCCCGGCGCCGTTGTTGCTCCTCACATTACTACTGTTCCATCGACAACTGTCGTGCCTTCCATTATAGCTCCTCCTCCGCCGGCAGCAATTAACATCGCTACAATTGCTGCTCCTCCTTTTGTGTCGTCGTCACCGCCTCCTCAACTGACGAGTTTTCCGGTGTATCATCCTCCATCATTCTCCACATTCTCCGCCGCGGATCTGGTGTCGAATTCGACCTCCTCCGCGTCGACGTCGTCGGACGTGGAGATCCACGGCAGACACAAACGGAAGAGGAAGTGGAAGGACTTCTTCGGGCGGCTGATGACGGAGGTTGTTCAGAAGCAAGAGGAGATGCAAAGGAAGTTTCTAGAAGCAATAGAGAAGCGAGAGCAGGAGCGTTTGTCTAGAGAAGAGTCTTGGCGACACCAGGAGATGTCCCGTATAAATAGGGAGCGGGAGATATTAACTCAGGAGAGATCCATCGCCGCCGCTAAGGACGCCGCAGTAATGTCCTTCCTCCAGAAACTCTCCGATCAGCAAGCTCCTGGTGCACCGCCGCTGCAGCTTCCTCAATCCATAGCTCAAACCATTCCCCCTCCGCCGTCACCAATAACACCGCAGCCACCAACAACTACAGCACCGCCGCAAGCTTCAGTATCAGCTCCGCCGCCGCAATCACAATCGGCACCGAATCCAGTACAGGCGGCGCCGTCGCCGGCACCATCGATGATGACGCCCTCACCAGCTCATCAACATCATCATATATTGCAGCAATCGGGGATTCAACTTCAAATGACGACAGGTATGAGTAGAATGGATAGCGAAACGGACCGGAATTTTTTGCCGGCGAGCTCGTCCCGGTGGCCGAAAGTAGAAGTGGAAGCTCTGATATCACTAAGGACGAATCTGGACTTTAAGTACGAAGAGAATGGTCCGAAGGGCCCGTTGTGGGAGGAGACATCAGCAGGGATGAAGAGGTTGGGGTACAATCGGAGCTCAAAGAGATGCAAGGAAAAATGGGAGAATATCAACAAGTACTTCAAGAAAGTGAAGGAGAGCAATCGGAAGCGTCCAGAAGTTTCCAAGACTTGTCCGTATTTTCACCAGCTGGATGTTCTTTACCGGGAGAAGTTGGAAGGAGGAGGAGGAAGTTCGGGTCAGATGAGGCCAGAGATGAATTCGATTCCTCGGATGGTTCAGCCGGAGCAGCAATGGCCGCCGCAGCCTCCACCGCCGGCAGCTTCTTATCCACGGGATCCGGTGACGCAGGATATGGACAGAGAGGATCACGACGATGAGGAAGAAGACTATGAGGATGAGGATGAGGATGAGGATGAGGACGAGGGAGGTGGAGGAGGATACGAACTGGTGTCGAGTAAGCCAACGTAGACGAACATGAGTTGCAGACTAAGGAGTAAGAAGTGGTCCAGGTGGACTGTGCCGCAAATGGCGGAGGAAGAGGAAGGAATGGAATGTGAGGGTTGTGAAGAAATTGGAATCCAGGGTGGGTGATGACTGATGATGGAAGTCGGAGGAGATGATATGTTTAATGAAATATTATATTTTTTAATTTTTTTTCCCCGGGGATGAATAATAAAGGAGTGAGTGAGTGAAGTGAAAGGGAGAGGACAGATATATAAGAAATGATGGAAACAGAGAGAGAGAGAGAGAGATGTGACGTGGGAATATAGTTTTCAGAATTGGGCACTGAATGAGTTAACTGCTACCAGTAGCAGCTCCTCCATCTCTGCATCTTCTGTTTTCCACTCTGTTCTGCTCCATCATTATTTTTCATGTCTATGTGCATTAATTATTGATGACTCAGTACAGCCACTTCATGCTGCCGACACAGGACTGCCGCTGGAGACCTGCTGCAGTAATGCTCTCCCGATTCTTCTGTAGTGGCATAGATATCTCCCACTTTGTAGGGATTGTTGTTGATTATCTTGTATATATTCATCATATCAATAACAGCTCAAGTCCTCTTCCAATCACATATGGTATCTAGAGCCAATTGAAAATAACCTAATTTTTTCCGACTTCTTCTCTTCTCTTTTTCCTCTCAGTATGGCTTCCAATCTTCTCACCATGGCCAATGGCTCTTCTTCTTCCTCCCTTAATCTCCAGATTTCTCCGATCTCTATCAAACTCGATCGTGACAACTACTCTCTCTTGCGTGCGGCAATTTTCCCTGCTCTTGAGACTTTCGATTTGGAGTCTCATGTTCTTACTCCTCAACCTCCCTATGCCACTTGTTTGTCCCCAAACACTGTATATCGCATGAACTTTGTGATTTATTCATTTTTTAATGCATTTAGCTCCTATTTGCACATCATACAGTTCCGAATAGTGCCCTGACGTCGTTGTGTACCTAAAATCAATAAAAAAACACTCTAAAATGACATCAAAAGGACCCCGAACGGGTAAACTTCTACCCAAAACTATACGAATATGCATGAAATGTCGCTTAAATGAGGATGATGAACACGATAAATCGAGTGTCATCACTTACAATGATGTTCGGACGACTCTGCTTGGCTGGCATCAACAGATGGCGCATCCACATCCCGAAGTTCTTCGTCGCATGGTCTCTTCTCTGCAATTGTCGGTTTCCTCGAATAAAGTCTCGGCTGTTTGTGAGCCTTATCAGTTAGGCAGAAGTAGACGTTTACCTTTTCTTTATGTTCATTCCCCTAGTTCAAAACCATTTGATGGTGTATTTGGATGTTTGGGGTCCTTCCCCATGCTTGTCGTTAAATGGTCATTGATACTTCTTGCTTTTTGTTCATGATTGCACTAAATTTTTTATGGATTTATTTTCTAACCCAGAAGTCTGAGGTTCTTGATAATGTGCGAAAATTCCATTCTATGATACACACAATTCAGTGCTAAAATTATATAGTTTCAATCCGACTGGGGCGGTGAGTTTTGTTCGGTTTCTCATTTTCTTGCTACCAACAGAATTCATCACCGTGTTTCTTGTCCTCATACGCTGGAACAAAATGGTGCCGTCGGACGTCGCAATCGAGTAATTGTTGAGTAAGACCTCGCATTGATGGCCCAATCTTCTTTATTACAACTCTTTTGGGAACATGCCTTCAAGACGGCCACATATCTCAACAATCGGACCCCAACAACAACTCTTGCATATGACTCCCCTTTTTAGCGACTTTACTCCGCTCCCCCGGACTATGCATCTCTCAAATCATTAGGTTGTCTTTGCTATCCTTATCTTCATCCATACGATTCCCATAAACTTGATTTCCGAACTTTACCTCGCTTATTTCTCGATTATAATTCATCTCACAAAGGCTATTTATGTTATTATTCTCCTACATCACGTTTATACATTTCATGTCATGTTATTTTTAACGAGACGATTTTCCCTTCCGTGTCATTCTCTATCACCTACGCTGCTCCTGACTCTCATCCATCAATTTGCTAGCACCATCACTTCCCCTACGGTACACAATCGGCCTCTTTCAACCTCTCTTTCCACTCCTCCATCATCTACCACTACTTCACTAAATTCGCCTCCTTCCCCTACACCACCACCCCCACCACTCCCAAGTCCCCCTTCTTATCGCCGGCCTACAAGCAGCTCACTTGCCAAAACACATAAACCCTCCCAAACACACTATCATCCAGCTCCCAATAACACCCACTCTATGGTCACTAGGGCAGTCACCAACTCCCTCAAGCCCAAAAATTTTACTGTCACTTTAGATTCGGATCGCTTAATAGAACCGAAAACTTTTAAACAAGCTATGGAATACGAATATTGGCGATGTGCTATGAGAATAGAATTTAATGCTACTCTTATGCAAAATAATACTTGGGCACTCGTGCCTTGTCCTACTAATGTCAATCTTGTTGGAAGTAAATGGATTTTCAGGATCAAAAGGCACTCGGATGGCACTCTCGACTGTTTCAAGGATCACTTAGTCGCTCAAGGTTTCAGTCAAGAAGCATGTGTTGATTACTATGAAACATTCATCCCGGTTGTGAAGCCATCCATAATTCGAGCTGTGCTTTCCATTGCCATCTCCAAAGGGTGGATGCTTCGACAACTCGGCATTAACAATGCCTTCCTAAATGGAGATTTGAGTGAGGAAGTTTATATGCACCAACCAAAGGGTTTCGAAGATCCACACTTCCCCAACCACGTGTGTCAAATCAACAAGGCATTGTACGGGCTCAAACAAGCACCCCAGACATGGTTTACTAAACTCAAGACATTCTTGACGAGTCAAGGTTCAAAGCTTGTCAATCGGACACTTCTTTATTTCTCCACAATAGCTCACCTGCATGCATTTACATCTTGGTTTATGTAGACAACTTCATCATCACTGGAAGCAACCCTCAACTTGTCCAGCAATTCATCCGGCAACTGGACCGTCAGTTCGCGCTTAAAGAGATGGGAAGCCTCGTTATTTCTTGGGCATCGATATTAAGTACTCACCTGATGGCATTCACTTGACACAACAACACTATTCTGAAGGAATTAATTACAAGAGTACACATGGATGGGGCTGCACTAGCTACTACACCCGCCGATCCTCAGCAACGACTCACTCGTGATGGAGATCCGTTTGACAATCCCACACTATACCGTCAAACAGTCGGCTTTCTACATTGGCAGGCAGTAAAAAGGCTTCTTCGATATCTTAATGACACTTTGGCGCAAGATCTTCTTTTTCGTTCAACCACCGCGGCTCAGCTCCTCACATACTCCGACTCAGGATGGATTCAGACCCTGATGATAGTCGATCACAATACGGTATGCTATATCTATTACCGAAGCGAAATACCGGGCACTAGCATACACATTGGCTGAATAATGCCGGGGCGGCATTCCTCACAAAAATCCAGTCATCTCAACTCGGTCAAAACATGTCGCTTTGGACTTTCATTTCATCCGATTCTTCTATAATGACATATATCTCTCCCGCTTTATAGGAATTATTGTTGATCATCTTGTATATATTCATCATATTAATAGAAACATGATGGATACTAAATGGTAATTTATGACCAAGGCGTTAGATAATTAACAGTCCGATTGTCTTCTCGATAAATATGCTCAATTTTGATAAGTCAGTCTCGATCCAACATTTCACAAAAGCTAGCCACCTCAGAAAAGTGTTGGTGGGTAAGCTCTCCATCCCCAACAAAAGCTGAATTGCAGACTGCGAGTCTAACAACACCCGTATTTTCCAGTACCCTTTCTCCCAAATTACTTGCAACCCTGTCACAACAGTTCTCAACTTGCCCTAGTGATCGAGTAGATCCCCAAGTCCATGCTATAAGCTGCCAAGCATCGACCATCAACATCTCGGAACAAGCCTCTTACAGCTCCTCGTCCGATCTTAAATTTTAATGGATGAAACATGTTTTTTTACTGGACCGAGCAATTCTGGCAAAAGATTCAAGATTTGTGAAGTCAAACCGGATGGTCTGGTTCGATCAGGTCCGGTCTGGTCCTAACAAGACTTGTTTATACCGATTTATCATTTCATAGATACTTTTGAGTCTTCTAAAAACATGAACAACAAACGACCCCTTCAGAGTTAACAACGCAGGCGGCGGCAACAACTTCTAACTTCAAAATTGGAAAAAATTCTTCCCCGTTTCAGTTCTCACTCCCATCCGAGCTTCTCTTTCCCAAGTGATTGCATTATTTCGAGCCCTTATGCACCAACATTCCTCGAGTAGTGAGCTTCCAGGTGGATAATGTTGCACGAGCTTCTACTGGCACTTTTAGGTTACACCGGAGATCTCGTCGTCGACGAAAGAGACCACCAGTCCTCTCTCGGGGTTAACCCTCCCATCTCCGACCACCGTTCCTTCAAGCTCGCTCCAGACCTCTCTTTTCTCCACTCTTCTGACAGGTAATGCTACTTCTAATTTCGAATTACCCCTGCTTAATTCGATATGGTTTTATAACGAGATTGTTTCTTTCATTTGCTATAGGGATCTTGTGGAAAGGATCATTGCATTAGGGTTCTATTACAGAGAGCTTGATCGCTTCGCTTCCAAATCTCGCAACTTGAGTTGCGTTAGGTCTTCGTATGCGTTTCCTCCAGTGGCGGAGTTGTCCAACAGCGGGACAGAAAAACAACAGCAGAGCGTCTACAGGAGGGCTATAGCTAATGGGATCGTGGAGATACTCTCCATTTACAGGTCTGCCGTTCTTCACATTGAACAGAAATTATTGTCCGAGACAGTGCCTATCCTTGCTACACTCACTCAAGGCCTGAACAAGGTAGTAACTGCCCTCACTCCAATTAACTTTATTGTTGTCTTTTCTGTTCTTCATGATACAATCGCTAATGTAATCGTATGCTATTTTCTGCTCCCATTTGTAGTTTTTTGTCCTGTTACCACCTCTGTATGAGCTAGTTTTGGAGATTGAACGTGAAAATGTTCGAGGGGGACAGCTTCTTACCCTCTTACATAAACGGTGCCATTGTGGCGTTCCTGAACTACAGACATGCATTCAAAGGTAGGTTATTTCGTGATCCATTTTGGTTAGTAATTTAATCGCTCTCTTATGTAGCTCTGTAAAATCTTGGAGGGCACTATATGGGTTTATTGAAGTTATGTGGGCCTGGTTGTCTTCTGTTAACGATTTGGCATACAGCGTCATAATCTTCATTTTTCCTTGAACGTTGAAGTGCAGGCTTCTTTGGCATGGGCATCAAGTCATGTATAACCAGCTTGCTTCATGGATGGTCTATGGGATCCTTCAAGACCACCATGATGAATTTTTCATCAGAAGGTATGAGAAGAGTAATCCTTGTTGGGGTAGAGTACGGATTCTAGTCTCTAGATATCAAGTAGGAAGGTAACTCTGCTGGTTCATATTTTGTTTGGCATACAAGTTATGCCTGTCTGTTCAACGTTCTAAGCAGTGGATGATAATCATTGTTATGCTTAATTCCCTTTTTATCGTGTCCGTTTGATCTTTATTGAAGCATTCCATTGTCTTCACTATCTAAATTCACCTGTTAAATTAAGCTTTCTTCTTATAGATGTTTCTTTTTCCAATCATTGATATTCTTACATTCATTTTTGTAGGTTAGAAAGGAAGGATGAAAAGCCCAGTTCCTCTGATCATGAAACATCAGAAAGATACATGCGTTTGTCAACGGATGATGCATCTTTGACTGATTGGCACTCAGGATTTGAGACTTGTCTGGTCTGAAAACTTTCTTCTCCTTTTGTATTGTGTTTCTTTGTATGTCTAGGACACATTTATCTTTTGCCATTTTGGCGTCTGCTGATACTTATACAGAAATGAAGGTTCAACATTGAACAACTGTTCTTTAAAATTCTTTTAGGCCTTTGCCTGTGTTTGAGTACCCAACTAAGTTTTATTCAGTTGTTTGGATTGCCACTCCATCAAGTTTTGTCCACTTACTACAAATCTTAACCCTTTTAATTATATTGGTAGTACATAAGACTTGGGATATCACCAGATAAAGAGCATCAAGTATGGAAATAACACTTTTTTTTTTCTGTTTCCGACTATTTTCTCGTACCTTGCATTTAAGTTATAGCTCAGCTATTTTTGTACTCATCAATTTACTTCACTTCAGCATGGCCCCTGTAATACAAAACATTTTTGTATACTTTTTGGAGTTGTGTCATATTTGTAGATGTTTTGGATTTCTTAGTTCTCTGTTCTTTTAAGCATTAAATTAATATATCTTGCTGTAATCAAATTCATATTGGCTTAAATTTGTACGTTCCATGATATTTGCAGGATATGTTGCCCTCGTATATCCCTACAAATATTGCCGATTCAATTCTTTTTGCTGGTAAAGCCATTCGTATTTTGCGGAATCCAAGTCCAACATTCCTATTGAAGGATCCATCAGATAACCAAGAGGTGATAAAGGGTGGTCAAAAGGTACAGGCATTCATGGGACAGTTTTCCATTCATGAGGAGCCCTTCGTGACAACAACCCATATTGGTGAGGAATTGCTTCCACACTCTGAGGCTGATAAGATTGAAGTTATGCTTAAGGACTTAAAGGTATACTTCTTTAATCTTTTTTATTATTGATAGAAAATGGAGTTTTTTTTTGGTAGAAAGAAAATGGAGCTTATTAAGTGTGTTGGATTCCAGATACTAGATTTATGAATTGTGCTCAATGTACATTCAATGCTCCTAGACAATAGTATGTCATGTATTCTCCTTAATTCCTCAGCAGTTGTTATCTGTTGCTTCAGGCTGCAGTAGATTTTTCGGGGCAGTAATGTGAGCTGTTATAGTGCAGGATTCGTCTGAGTTTCACAAAAGATTGTTTGAAAGTGCTGTTGGATGCATCCGAGCTGTTGCAGCTAGTCATCTTTGGCAGGTGCTGCATGTTGCCACCTCCTTCTGTCATCTTCTAAGGCATCCTTATTGACATGTATTGCTTCTTTGTATAGCTTGTGGTTGTGCGTGCTGACTTGAATGGTCATCTGAAGGCTCTCAAGGATTATTTCCTGCTTGCTAAAGGAGACTTTTTCCAGGTAGAAGACATTCAAAAGTTGTATTTTCTACAGTTCAAGACATGAATCATGCTTGTTTTTTTTCTCACTGGCTTCATTCATTATAGCCATTTTGTAAGTAACCACTTATCATAATAACAGCAAAGCCATGTGTCTCGAAAGTCAACATATAGCTATACTTGGTACTATTATGAATGTTACCCAGCTTTTTATTAAAACAGTGTTTGCTAGGAAGCCGTGGTGACTAAATTGCTTTAACTTTGGCTTTTGTTTGGTGTGTGCATGTTTTAACTTGGCTCTTTGTTTTACCCGAGTAAATGTCTAAGTGAGCAGAAACTTGCTGAATTCTGTTTGTAATGGATTCTTCATGATTATATATTAAATGCTTAATGTAAGACATTGAATTGCAGAGCACACCTTATTATTGCAACCTAGTTCTTAGGACTTCGGCATCTCTTGTGTTATTTATATTTCTATCATCAATTCATCATGTGGTTGGTAGATCAGCTAACGTCATGTTTGTCTCTGGATTCCAAATTTCAGTTTTAAAATTATATATCAAGCTCCAGATAAACAACAGATGTGTATTAATGACAAGAGTTATGTGTATTATAGTGTTTTCTTGAGGAGGGCCGGCATTTGATGCGCTTGCCACCTCGGCAATCCACTGCTGAAGCCGATCTCATGGTTCCGTTCCAGTTGGTAGGCTCTCAGCTGGATCTTTCCTTTGTCAATATTTGGACTGCTGACTGTTTTCTGCAGTCTGATATTATTTTCATCTTACTGGAAGTTACTTTCTAATGAGAATTCTGATTATATGTGATTCAGGCTTCAATGAAGACAATTGGGGAAGAAGACATATATTTCTCTCGAGTATCCTTGCGGTAAAGATCCGCACATTATATTCTATTATGTTATTTGCTGTAAGTCCTTGATTTTAAAATTTCCCATCATTTTCTTTCCATATTCTAGGATGGCTTCGTTTGGAACTTCAACGAAATCCTTCATTGATGCAACCTCAAGCTCTGGACTATCAAGTACTTCGTCTGAGATGTCACTTAGTGGATGGGACGGTATTGCACTTGAATATACTGTTGAATGGCCGTTGCAGTTGTTCTTTACACAAGAAGTACTGTCTGAGTAAGAAGCTGCCAAACTTGTGCAAATTTTTGTCGCCTATCCTTTTCGAACAGTGCATGCCATTAAACTCCTTTTGATGTATTTGAATATAGCTGTTAATTGTTATTTCTTTTTAAATTCCAGTTACCTTAAGATATTCCAGTACTTATTGAGGCTCAAGCGGACGCAAATGGAGTTGGACAAATCATGGGCCTTGGGCATGCATCAGGATCATAAACGCTTTCAAAAGCGTTGCAACAAGAACATGGGGTCTTCACCATCTCAGCAGCGACAACAACAATTTAGGCCTCTATGGCGTGTCAGAGAGCATATGGCGTTTTTAATTAGAAATCTCCAGTTTTATATCCAGGTAGGTATCTACGTATTTTTTGTCAACTTTAATGCACGGGTACAATTCACTCGTTAATTGATTGATTTAGCCAGTCGTCCACTAAATGTCATATCGTTCTGCTTAGGTGGACGTGATAGAATCTCAATGGAATGTTTTGCAAGCCCATCTTCAAGATTCCCAAGACTTTACTGAACTTGTCGGCTTCCACCAAGCGTACGTAATCTCTCTAGTTGCCTTGTTAACTGGTCTGTGCCCATGTGTTACTGGATTATTGTTTTGGAGATACTTTCGTGTTTTTTTTGTGCTGTAGATTTCGCTCACCTTTTCTTCCCTTCTGCGTACAGATATTTGTCAGCTTTGATATCACAGTCGTTTGTAGACATTGGTTCTTTGTCAAGGATACTGGACAGCATAATGAAGCTTTGCATGCAATTCTGTTGGAGCCTTGAGAACCAAGAGAGCAACCCGGATACAAAGGAACTTGAACGTATAACTGAGGTCTGAACTTTCACCTCATCTTCCTTGACCGTACAGTGGTTAAATCTTTCCTGACCGTAACGATATATGTTGGAAATGTTTTACTGAGATTGTTACCTTTTATTCTGAATTTGTGTTGTTGGTATGTGGTGAAGGAGTTCAATAAGAAATCAAATGCGTTGTACACCATACTGCGGAGTAGCAGGATAGCAGGGAGTCAACGGGCACCATTTCTGAGACGTTTTCTCATGCGTCTCAACTTCAATTTATTCTTCGAGGTAATTAATTGAACAGCATTTCCAGACTCCCCTTTTGATTTTGATTTTTTACTTTGGTGTTTATCATAGAGTGATAAAAACCATATTCTTGTTTGATGGCAGACAACTGCAATCGGCGTGCTTAATATTGTTAGGCCGAGCCCTGAGGTTCCTTCATAGTCTCTGCAGCAACGACCAAAGCTATTACTGCGTCTGGTTCGTAAATCATAATATATACTAGAGTCGAGCTGGCTATTAATTTTCTAAGTCATGCTACCTGACGAATGTCTCTGGAATCTGGTTATCCAGCAGTATGATGAGAATGAGTTAACGGCTTGTCTGATCTGGGGTTGTGTTCTCGCATCATGTCTAGGTTTTGTTTTGGTGCTCTGGTTTTCGTAAATTATGTAAAAGTTGTTTGTATAGGGGACATGGATAGATAGAGCCACGAACATGTTGACGGAAGAAGAAATGATGAACGTTCCGATTTCTGGGTTAGTTTTTTTGGGAAGACTCCCTTATTTGTGATATTTTTAATCGAAAATTGGATGAGGTTTTGCTTTCTTCCCCCGGCAAAAAATTGACAATGACTTTATTGTGGTGGAACAAAGAGTGAACGGGCTGTAGTTCAGCGAGGAAGAATAGACGGTGAAGTTCGAGAGTATCCAGGAACACCCAAAAAACCTGACATCGACAGGTCTGAACATGTTCTGTAACGAGGAGTGATTTGTCGGCAAGAACTCACTCGAAGTGTCGGGCTCTTCGAGCATTTGATGTTTTGGGTGTCCCCAGTTCGGTTCCACCGGTCGTTTTCTGTTTTATTAGTTTCGGATTTGTCTTTCATTTTGAACAATTATTTCCTGTTTTCTATTATCGGGTAGAGTTTAGCGCTGGGTTTTTAGCCTCCTTTCAAGGTTATTTAGTATAGGGATGATTGGAAGTACGAATGCGGTAGCTTTTGCTACACATTTGTGGGACTGGGCTTCACTCGTTAATAGTGGTAATCCTCCCTTGGGTTCGTTTGACAGATTGAGAATCTTTTGACCACAAGTTTAATAATATAAGTAGACCATTTTCGAAAAAAAAGAAATGATATACAGCTTTGATGAATTTATGTAGAACGGCAAGTATTCAAAAATTAGTTGATTATCGTTTTTGAGAAATTTCGTTATCGGAGCATTTCCGAAGATAATACACCAATTTAAAGTAGAAGAAAAAAAATGTTACAAGTGATTACAATTGGTAATAAATTTAAAATTTAGAATTTAGAATTTTCGGATCAAATTTTTAAACGGGGATTCCATTCAATTTTTTCTTTAAAATGGACTAATTGAAGCTTTTATGGCACAAAAAGAGTGACATCCAAGTAACCATTTCTTAGAAATCGAGTAAACTCAAAAGACATGTTCACCTTCAGTTAATATAAAGCCAACTAACCAAGCAATGACTTCAAAAATAAAAGAAAATCAAGTTACAAACACAAACACAAACACAATTGGGTTTTGATGATTTTCCTTTAAATTTCTATTTAAATGGTGGATTTAATTAAATAGCATACAGTAGTGGGATTTAAAGCTGGTCCTGATTTCCGCTGTGGTTTCTACTTTCTAGAGCGAGAGAAAGAGAAACAGAAGAAGAGACGGAGAGCTGTAGTAGAGCTAGAGAGAGCGAAAGATATATCATTTCTGAGAGAAAGAAAAAGAGGGGCAAAAGGGCCAGGAAGATCGAGGTGGGTGTTGGCCTCTCTATTGTTCTCTTCTTCCTCTCTGCTTTTGCTTTTCTTCATTTTGGGGGTCAGATCTCATTTCTTTTCGCCCCCCCCCCCCCCCCCCCTCTGGATTTCAGCTTGTCTCTCCTCAATTTCCTCTTTCAGTATTCCCAGTCTTGGATATTCCTTGCTGAAGACTTCAACTCTTCTTCTCTGGTGGCACTTGGTTGGTCATTTCTGACTTGGGGTACCATCTCTTTCTCCTTAAGATTTCTTCGCCGTCCCTGTTTGATTGGAGAGAAAAATTACCTGTTTTGCTTGTTTGATTCTCTGGATGTCGATGGCTGATTCGTGAGCTTTACTTACCTGGTTTAGATTGCCTTTCAAGTCAACTCTTGTCTTGTCTGTCTTTTTCCTCATCAACTTGGCCTCTTTGTTGCCATTTTTTTGAATTATGTTTGGTTCAATGAATGAGCCATTAGTTTCTCGTTTCATATGGCTAACCGATACTTTCAGCCATATAGACTGGGAGTTCTGGTTCTGACTTTAGTGTCTAGCTTGATCTCTAACTAGGGTTAGCAATTGATCTCATTTAGGATAAACCTGTTTAACTTATCATCCGCACGAACTTTTTGAAAAAGAAAGATGACTACTTTCTGCTTTTGAAGTTTGAACTAATGAGCAGGCTGAGTTTTTGAAACTTAAGGGTGGAGTATTGCTACGCAATTCCAACCTAAGTTCGCTTTGGAGAATTAATTGCAAAAATTTGGTCTTCCAGACCTGCCATAAGACATGTCTGATAAAGTTTGGTATTTTAAATGCTTTAGTGTGTATCCATCGAGCCTTTTGTCTCATGAGAATCTTCTTTACTTCCTCTGTGTTTTTTTTCTACTTTCTCACTTTTTCACTTAGTGTTTCTTAGGTGTTAAGCATGATGCCAATACAATCTGATACTGGTTTTAATTGTGTGTGGTGATTTCAGTTCCCATCGGGTACTCCTGGTGTATGATTGCTGAAACAAATTAAGTGTAGTTCAACTTCAACACGTAGAGTTAAAAAGATCGGAGAGTTGGGATTGTCAAGCTAGTGCAACATGTCATTCCGTAGTATAGTTCGTGATGTGAGGGATGGGTTCGGGAGCTTATCCAGAAGCAGTTTCGATGTAAGGCTGCCAGGTCATAACAGAGGAAAATCGCATGGCTGGGTCACTGACTCGCATGACCAGCCGGTGGTTATCCAGAACAGCCGTTGGGCTAGCCTCCCGCCAGAGTTGTTGCATGATGTAATCAAGAGATTAGAAGCAAGCGAGGGAACTTGGCCATCTCGTAAACACGTTGTTGCATGTGCTGCGGTTTGCAAGTCGTGGAGGGAAATCTGCAAAGAAATCGTTAGAAATCCCGAATTCTCTGGGAAGATTACTTTCCCAGTTTCCTTGAAGCAGGTGAGACTTTTGAGATATTAAATTTTCCTCTACATGCCTTGTTGTTGTGGATTTAGTTTACTTGTTGCCTTTACACCCTGCATTACTTAAGCTCATTATGAACATACTTATTCCATCCATCATAAAGATGCTATGAAGGAGGTAACATTTACGCATTCCTGTTATAATTGCAGCCAGGGCACAGGGATGGGCCTATCCAGTGCTTCATTAAGAGAGACAAGTCTAAATTAACTTATCATCTTTTCCTTTGCCTCAGCCCTGGTAAGCTTCGTCGGTTTTAACTTTCTTTCCCTTTTCGATTGTAGCAGCACTTCTCGGTCCCTAGTTCTTTATGGCTTGGCTTTTAATTGTTTACTTTCAAGATCATTGATGCCTTGTTACTGCATTTGAGTCTAAACTTGGAAGCATCATACTTGTATCGGGTACTTCAGATTCCTTCGTTTGGTAAGAGACATAAATCTCAAAATTTGTGTATTTGAGAGTAAAGTTGAGCTCCAAAACACCAAAAACAAAACTCAACAAAAAGATGAGTTTTATGGGTTTTCAAATTGTGTCTCGTCTACCTATTTAGATTTCCATTATGGCCCTAGTCTTTATAAGGTTTACAATTGTTTTTTTACAAAACAAAGGTCAATCTAGTAATTAAATCAAAATCTATATCTTTTCCACTCAAAACTCAACCATAGATAAACAGCTTCCAAACAAAGGTATTGAGAATTGTAAATAAGTCGATTGAAAATCTACCATTTTGAAAGAAACGATAGATTCTCACAAAAACCAAACGTGGCCTTAGTTTATAGCTAATCCAAAGGCTGCATTGTGTTGCTCGCTTCATAGGCAGATGATCGTTCAGTGGTCGTTATTTTAAGTTCATTCTTTGGATAATTGAACTTAGACACCTACATTGCGCTAGCTGCCCTCCACGCAAGAAAGGTTGGAAAAATAATTAGCTTCCAAAGCATTAATGTGGTAGTGATTTCATCACTGTTAGCACTCTACCTCGAATTGTGAAAATAAATCCTTCTGCATCTCTTGTTGGTGTCCCTTCATACAAACACTAACCCGCAGTGGACTTAATGGATGCCAAGTATTGCCAGAAAGTTGGTGGATGTTGATTCTTTTGTCATATTTACTCATAAAGTGCAAATGATCTTTCTTGTCTGCTGCTATTGAGTTTGGGTTTAATGTTTTTTCCCTCAAACATTGTTTTAGTTTTCATCTGATTTCTTCCTATCTTTGCTTGGATATTTGTCTGGATATAGTATAAAATTTTCTTGTTTGTTTTTCAGCTTTGCTTGTTGAAAATGGGAAGTTCCTTCTCTCTGCTAAACGTACCAGAAGAACTACGTGCACGGAGTATATAATCTCCATGGATGCTGATAATATATCAAGATCCAGTGGAACATATATTGGAAAGCTAAGGTAAATTTCATGTCTTTGTGATGACAAAGGAAACTTCACCTGAGTTTGTAAATTTTGTTTGGTTCTTCATGAAATTCTAGATATGTTTAAAACCTGAATTTGTACCTATTTGCCTTGCATCCAGGTCAAATTTCCTAGGTACGAGGTTTATAGTCTACGACACTCAGCCGCCCTACAACAACGCTCAAATATCGCCTCCCGGTCGAAGCAAGAGATTCTACTCCAGAAAAGTTTCCCCAAAGGTCCCCACGGGAAACTACAACATTTCTCAGATTTCATACGAATTGAACGTGCTCGGGACAAGAGGTCCACGGAGGATGCACTGCACCATGCACTCAATTCCCACCTCGGCGCTCGAGTCCGGCGGTGCAGTCCCGGGCCAACCTGAGATGATCCTTCCGAGGTCCCTCGAGGAGTCATTCAGAAGCATGTCTCTCTCAAAATCAATCATCGACAGCTCGAGCGAGTTTAGCAGCTCCCGGTTCTTCGATGTTGCTGGACCCCCTCATGAAGGGGGAGAAGAAGAAGAGGAAGGGAAGGAGAGAGCGCTGATTCTGAGGAACAAAGCACCAAGGTGGCATGAGCAGTTGCAGTGTTGGTGTCTGAACTTTCGTGGCAGAGTCACTGTAGCGTCTGTGAAGAATTTCCAGCTGATAGCTGCGAACCAGCCTGCTGCTGCTGCTGCTGCTGTTGCACCGATGTCATCAGCCCAACCGGCCCAGTCGGATCACGATAAGGTCATATTGCAGTTTGGGAAGGTGGGGAAGGATATGTTCACTATGGATTACCGGTATCCGCTGTCTGCTTTTCAAGCGTTCGCAATCTGCTTGAGCAGCTTTGACACTAAGCTGGCATGTGAATAGAAGGAAGATAGGTTTCATCTGTTGTTGTTGGTAGTAGTGTATTTATAGTAATGGAAATCTGCCTAGGACGAGAAGTGGGTAGGTTGGTCTCTATTGCAGTGAACTGTATAATTTCAATGTTGGATTAAGTAATATTATTCTGCTGCTCCTCTGTTGTCATGTGTATGCCTGATGGGTTTATCTAGTCTGTCCTGTATTACCTTGTTTGTTTAAGTAGTAGTAGTAACATCTCGATTTTTCTCTGTTTTGGGTCTCAATCCTCATTAAGTAAAAATTGAACTTCTAGCTTTGTAGTTAAGGCACATGAACATGGCGAATCATTAACAATGTCACACCTTATTTCGTTAGGCTTGCACGAAATGCTAGATGTTGTACGGGCTGCTACATGAACTCTAGAGAAGACCCAATTGCAGTTCCAAATATGAAACATGGTCCAACACAATCCAATCCCTTGAAATGAACTCTAGAGAAGACCCAATTGCAGTTCCAAATATGAAACATGGTCCAACACAATCCAATCCCTTGAAATGAGTTAGTAGTAACTCACATAAATTGTCAAACGTATCAAATCATTCATTTATATAAATTAACTTAGGGTTCATCTAATCTAATCAAGATAAGTTTAGTTGTTCATAATCTCGAGAGACAAATCAAAATCAAAAGAGGAAGACATTGAATCTAGGTTTACACAGAATTATGAAAAACCTAATTTCGCCGATCTTCTCGAGAACTTGATTCGCCGATCCCATGCTCCTCGAAGTCACCTTTTAGTCCCTCTTGAATCTCTGAATTTCTCTCAAAATTTCGTCCAGAAAAGTTTGTCCTCAAATGAGGGAGAATCGGGCTTTAAATAGAAGTTCTAAAAAATCCTTCAAATTCCGGATTGTCAATATTGGCTCTATGGGCTTATGACAATATTGGCGCTATGGTCCATAACGCCAACTTTGACATTCCATAGCACCAATATTGACACCCGATTTTGACAATCTCGAAATTATTGGTGCTATCAAATGTCAAAGTTGGCGCTTTGACAGGTTCATAGCGCAAATATTGACATAACTCTCTTATGAAAGTTGTAGGAAATTGAACGAGCTCTCTAACGCTGCCGGCCTTGCATCAATCAGACTTATGAGTTAGGAGATATGTCCAAAATACGAAACTGCGACGTTTTCCGACCAAGTAGAGATCCAAGCTCCTTGAATATGTCAAAATGCGTCTCATTGCTTGTTCTAGACCATCCACACATGTCGTATCACTCTGATTAATGAATCGATGTCGTTATGTACCTGAAATCTATAAAAACACTCCAAACCGACATCAAATGGACCCCGATCGGGTCCGAGACACTAAATCGAGATAAAAGCATAAATTGCATAAAACATCCTAAGCTTCTACATAAAACAATACAATTATGCATGAAATATCACTTAAATAAGGACGATGAACACGACAAATCAAATGCCATCAAATGCTCCACACTTACGCTTTGCTTATCCTCAAACAAAAAGCTGATAAAAGCTATAGAATACATCTACAATCAAATCAACTACTAACAAAGCAAGGAAAATTCATAATCCTCAATGCATCCCTAAATTGCTTAATAAACAAACAGTAATAGGAAGTAAAAGCATTATAAGAAGTTCTCCAACTTGTCACAAATCATCATATGTATGCTACACCAACCATCTAGACTTACTCAAGGAAAATTTCAGCTTAAAGATGAAGCCAATAATGAACTCACAGCGTTTTACGGAAAGTGTTTGTACGGTCATCATCAATTTTGAAGTGCGCTTCCAACACTTGCATATCAACCTACTCCTACTCATCACATCAAAGCACTTCAAGCACTAATCCAGAAGAATTTTATTTGGCTTTGTAATGTGGACAGAAAAGAGAAGAGAAGGTGAAATGACTTTTGATGGTGAGCGTACATAGCGAAGAATGACTCGGTCTACTCTAATATGTAGCTAACTTACTAATCATAAATAATGTTGTGCATGAGCTATTCTATCAAGGTTCGATCCCCCGTAATAACGTTGGGAGATGAATAAAACCTTAACCTCGAGGCAATTCCTCGACTGGATTAATCGGTCAGTGGTCGAATACCAAAATTTACACCAAAAAAATAGATCAAGATTAAACAATTCGACCGTTGAGGCCATCGCCAGCGGAATATCGCAGCTTCCAGACAAAATCATCTACCTAATCCTTCAAAGCTTACCCTCTCATAATCAAGCAGCGAGAACAAGCATCTTGTCCAAAAGTTGGCTCCAACTCTGACGCTCGTATCCCGTCGTTGATAATGATGATTGTCGTGAGTTTAACGATTTCAAGAAATTCGCCGTTGCCACTTCCAAGAGGCTGATTCATGATTCATGGTAGATCATTACCATTAGTTTTGGACTCTTCCAAAATCTCACTGCCATATGTAGACGAATGCCGGAGCCGCACCAAATTTCTCCATCTGGAAGGTTGTGACCTAACGGCGACAGCTTTAATTCGATTTTCCGGAACGACGGGGACCGGCTTGAAATAGTAGAATATAATTGGCTGGTACAAATAGTCATTGATTGGTTAAGGCCTTTTATATAGAATTCTAATAAAAGTATTCACGTCATTTCATATACCAATTTCAAATTTTAAGACCTTTGTAAGTGAAAAATAAGGCGTTTTTTAGCAATTTAATAAACAAATTTAGTCCCTTTGAACATGAAGATAGTTAATCGTGTATATTAGTAATCTACTGACTACGGTGTCCGTCCTATAAAAATCAAGGATCAATATGGTAATAAATCCCCATACTCCCACTGAAGCCCTAATTAAACCCACGGATTGGTTTGTTAATTCGTTCAACTTATCTCCATGCTTCCTACGACAGTTCTTGACAATTTGAAAATCCGGTGCTGCAGCTAATGTTCTTACATTGGCGTCAAAGTCTTTAACCTTCTGATTCTCATCACCCAACTGAAATCGTAAAAAAAGATTGTAACTTTACCATGATGCTGGAGGCAAAGAGCCTGAGAAAAGCACTAATTCCTTCTACTCTAATTCCCAATCCTTCCCCAGGAAACATCCAGTCTTCCCGCCTTGCACTCCATGTATGTCATCCTTTTCTCACTGCTCAAGAATCCTTTTTGCATATTTTCTTCAATTTGGTTTGTTGGTTTCAGGTTAACGAAGATGGGTCTTCTTGTTGGGTATATATTGCTTCTGGGTGCCACATTTACAAGCTTCAGGTACTATGGTTTTTTTTCTACTGAAACCAATCCTTTTGATGATTTCAAGTTTGTAAAGTGATTACTATGACTTGGTGTTGATGTAGAAGCTTAATTGCTAATGTAGTACATAACTAGGGTTTATTCAAGTTGGTTTATTAATTTATGATCAGTCACTTGCAAAGAATCTTTTGTGAATGATGGTTATGGTTACTCATGAGCAGAAATGTGCTAAATAAACTTATTTTCACGATTTAGATTCCTTTGGAAGGCGCTGCCATCGACAAAGGAAAAGAAAGCCTTCTTATACCTTTGCAGTCCGAGGTAAGTTTTTCAATTGAGCTCCATTTTACCTTACTCACAATGCTGTGAGTCATACAGATTGATATCTCGATTTTGGAAGGTTGTGGACTGTTCAATAGTTAACCGATGCCCACACAGATCGGAAATTCAGAGTATCGTACTCTCCGAGACCGATAGTAAGTGATATTCTCTGATCATAACCAACTTTCTGTTAAGTATTAGACAATTGTGGTTCTATGTGTTCAAGATCCTGGGTGTTGTTGTTAGAATGTGCACCTTGACGGATTTGCAGTTGACGAAACCATCTTCAGGTCCTGGATATTTTGTGCTGGGAAGTGTGGATTCGTATGGCCATCTCATTGTGTCTAAGCTAGATGATAGTGGTAAAGGTAAGTGATCTTGTCTATGTGAATTTGACCTATGATGGTTTTTGATTCTCTACTCGTGCTAACTCATTTGTTTCCATGTAAGTATGGAGGAAATATGTTTCAAAGATTTTCTTGGAACCTGAGAATCCGAAGTGAAGTAAAACTACGGTTTCCATTTGGTGCGGATGTGAAGTAAAACTAAAGGTGGAAGTAACATCAATCATGTGCTTGTTAATTTTCAGATGTTGACAGACTTACTTATTCGGCACTCCCTCGAGATTCTGGAGTAGGAGAAGGTGGTTGGGCTGGACTTAGTTTCAGTCCTACTCAATTCCTCACGGTACCTTCTCATTGTTTAATATTACCTGTAGATTGGATTCCTGCTACCTACTAGAATTTATGTTCCAACCTAATCAAGCTATGTTGTTTTCTTCCTACTTACATGAATTGGTTATGTTTCTTCTCCATCATGTAAGCAGGTGCTTTTCTGTAAACTGTGTAACTCTGATAAGTAACAAAAAAATTCGTCTCATACTTGGGTCCACAAATTTATAAGAATGCATTCTAGCTATGACTGTCTGATAGCTTTTTATGTCTGCAAATTTATAAGAACGGATTCTAGCTGTGAACGTTGTGCGTAGTCACACGTCTTTTGTGCTGTACAAAGTGGCTTGCAATCTTGAATTTTTCTCTGTGCGAGTGGAGCTTATGACATCTCCATGGTTGCAGTATTTTTTCTTTCATCTTAAAACAAGACCAATCAACTTCTCTGTCTTTGAATTCTCTATTCGATTTGGTAAATATAACTATCTAACTGGACTTTCTGTTTTGAACGGGCTCTTCCCTAGGCAGCTGTAGCACGTGAGTTCTGCAAAACTGTGGACGTGTATGACCAAGACATTCATTTGCAGACATTACATACGTAAGTATTATCTTTCAATTGTTATCTGTTGGTTTCCTTGTTTTGGTGATGTGTCATCACATTATACAAATCTGTTGTGATATTTCAGACTCTGGTATCCGTCCTCTTTAAGCTTTATCCAAGGCTTGAGTAATGGCGAAGGGAGTTCGATATTAGCCGTCACAGAAGGATCCCAGGTAAGCTCTTCTACTCTACTATTGTTTTCTTATTTCTTACTTGAATTTACGCATGACTTCCTCCTGTTGATTTTCGGGACTGCAGTTGTCTATTTGGGACTTGAGAATGAAAGAGAACAATGGTTGCCTGCATCGCATTTGTGGTTCCATCGGAGACATCTTCTATGCAGTATGCAGTTCCTCAACTGGAAATATTGCAGTGGGCGGTGCTGATCGCACAGTCACTGTTTATGATCCTCGCAGGTTGGTCACTATTTTGTTTCTTCTCATCTCTGGTTGTTAGTTGTTATATTGGTAATTGATCGGCTACTAAGAATACTGTTGGTTTTTCATATGTTCACCTTAGATGGAAGGCAGTCTCGAGATGGGTACATTGCTCAAAGTATGAGGTCAGTATTGTTTGTAAACAATATTACATGTTTTCCTGTAAGGATATTGCTGTTTCTCCTCTTGTTCTGACACATTCGAGGGCATGTCATGTTGCAGATAACTGGACTTGCATTCTCATCGATAAACCCCGACTATATATATATCCAAGGAGTGGATTATGAGGTAATTGGCTACTAATTTGCTGTAATGTTAAGTTTTGATTTTTATATTTCAAGTTCGAAACTCCCTCATATTGCAAGATCATTACGCTGTAGTTTCTGTTGATAATTTATTCATATATTTACGCTATGTTTCACTGGAAAAGAAACTGATCTGCTGGTATTTGTAGGTATTATGTGGAAATTGGAAAGAGACTGAGAAGGTCTTCTCTTTTAGGGGAGATTCAAATTGGCTTGGTTTCAGTAAGGTAACCTTTTCGATCAATGTCCATTTTGCTGTATTCAGTTTTTTTTATATTAGAAGAATTGTTCTACAGTTGTAGATTCAAAGTGAATAAGAAAATTCAAACAAGGTGTTGAATCAAAAGAGCTCCACAACGCTACTAATTAAAGGACAACTTGCAATTTTTCATAAGAAAAAGAAGGAATTTAACAATTAACATAGGGCTAATGTGGAACGTTATGCACTGTGCAGGTTAATTTACATTGATCATCATCGTTGAAAGTTAACAACTTTAGCCTCTAATGCTCTGTGTAGTCGATGAAGAACTAAACCCTTAATGTTTCCATCTGACATGTGTTTGTTGTTGTTGCAGTGCTTCAACAGGGATGTGGTAGGTGGATGGTGCGATTCGGGTAGCATATTTGTGGCTGACGTTAGAGGTAACCAGGAATGTGGACTATATCCACCACATGTTTCTGCTGCAAATGGTCACTAGAGTGGTAAGTACAGTGGTTTGATCATCAGTCTCTTCTTGATCTTCTGGGGACCAAATCAAACTTACAATTGAAAAAGGTTGAGACATGAGATTTGATCATTTCCTCAATGAACAACCCATGTGTGTGTACCTCAAGACAAGACATGATATGAGACTAAGACATCTTTCTTAACCAATCAACACCACCAATGTGAGCTTTTTGACATCGTAGATCCAGAGGAAGATAGGCTCTCTTGTCTGTTTTACCTGATTTTCTGTTTAAAATGGTGATTCGAAAGATTTTGAGGTGATGGAAGAATGGATGACAGTTAGTCATAGGGAGCTGATTCCAAAACGGTTATTTTCTTATAATGCTCTGGAGTGTTTCGTTCTAAGATCATTTCTCTCTTCATTAAAAATTATTTAGCAATTTATAATATGATTCACATCGTCACATCGATAACTTTGATAATAAACTTATTGACATATTAACTTTTTTACATGTTAAGTATAAGACGAGAAAACCTACAAAATACAAGAAAACTATTTACATATATAATAAATTTTAAACGTAAAGGCAGTTGCCATAGCCTCATCATCTCCCATCTTTCTGGGGATTGTATGACCCAGTCAGTACAGTCAGTCTCAATCGTCTCTCTCTCTCACCGCCAACTCAGATCCAGCTGTAACCCTGTCCACGTGTACCTACACACCTTAAAAACTAAAAAAGTAAAATGTGACCAACCCATCGTATTACGTGGCTCTCTATCACTTTCTCCACCAGGTCAGCATCCCATGGACCCCACTCAGACAACTAGTCCTCGATTTTCGGACCCACGGGTGGTAGGGAATTCTAATTTAATTTCCCAAAATAATCAGACGTGTCTACGACGTGTAGTGACCGTGTATTAAAACTCATTCCTCGGCTCCCGAGAAAAAAGGATATATAAACCCAGTCATCTAACCAAGCAGACTGCCCACACCCAGTCTTTGTATTTGCAAGTCTGCTAACCGGTTTCCAAAATTAGTTGTTTCATTTTCAACAGATTTCAGCCGTTGATGGATTCCTTTTTACGATATGTTTGGTAATGGTGATATTAATATCTAATAATTAGTTATTTAAAATATTTTTATGTTTTAACATATGAATAGTTAGTAATTATTTATAATATTATGGTATTTCAATATTTATCCAAATGAGGTGATATTAATTTGATATTTTTTCAATGAACATAATTGTCTTTAAAGCAATTTAATAGCTAAATATAATTATAAAATAATAATTTTTTTACATTCATTATTACAAATCAGAACTCACATCACATCTAAACACTTTAAACAAATTGTAGGCAAATTATGTTCGAAAGTTATGATGTTTGGTGTGTTTGATTTCTCGTTTGAGACCGTCCCGTTCCGTTCTCGCTCTTCGCTCTGTTGAACAATAAAACGCGGTCCAAATCTTCCCAATAAATTGTCACTCTCGCTCCAAGACTTCTTCACTATTCGTCTTCTTCCTTGCTCCCCACCCGCAACCCTTTCCATTCCCTCCCTCTCCGTCATCTGAATCCAACATTTTCACTCCGGTCCCGATACCAATTCCGTAGAAATCGTCAATCTCTCTGATTTGACGGCAGACTGGAAGGAAACAACGGACTCTGTTGGTGATTTTTCCAGTTTTCTCTGATTTCAGAATGCCGGCAACGGATTATCAAGGGTCATCCACGGCAGCTTTTGGGAGGGCAATTCTGAGTCTGCGCCGCGATCAGGTCCACTCCATGGATGGACACGGGAAGCACAGCCGTGAGAGCTCCGGCCTCGATGCTGAGCTGGAGACGTTTCAGACACTGGTGGCGGAACGGTTCCACGATCTCTCCTCGGCTAGATCTGAGGATTTACTTTCTCTCTCGTGGATCCAGAAGCTCCTCGATGCTTTCCTCTATTGCCAGGAAGAGTTCAGGCAGCTTCTGTTCAGGAACAAATCGTATGTTGGCAAAGCGCCTTTGGATCGTTTGGTCCATGATTTTTACGAGCGGAGTGTGAAGGCCTTGGATATCTGCAACGCCGTCCGCGACGGGATTGAGCAGATCAGGGAGTGGAAGAAGCTACTGGAGATTGTTCTCTGCGCGTTGGATAATAACCAGCGTTCAGTTGGGGAAGGACATTTCCGTCGGGCGAAGAAGGCGTTGGTGGATTTGTCGATATCCATGCTCGACGAGAAGGAGTTCACCGCTGCTGTGGCGCACAGAAACCGGTCCTTTGGGCGGAATCAAGGTTCATCATCGAGGGAGAACTCTCAGCGGGCGCATGGTCATTTTAGATCGTTGTCCTGGAGCGTTTCAAGGTCTTGGTCTGCTGTCAGGCAGCTCCAAGCGATCGGGAACAACGTCGTGGCGCCCAAAGCTAATGAGGTTATAGCTACTAGTGGTCTTGCCATTGCCGTTTACACGATGAACTCTGTTTTGGTCTTTGTAATGTGGGCGCTAGTAGCGGCGATCCCATGTCAGGATAGGGGTTTGCAAATTCATTTCTCGATTCCCAGGCACTTCTCTTGGGCTGCGCCACTGTCCTCTATGCACGAGAGGATTTTTGACGAGTCGAGGAAGCGGGACAGGAGAAACGCTTGTGGATTGTTGAGGGAGATCTATCAGATGGACAAATGCTCCAGGGTACTGACCGATATGGCAGATTCTGTCCAGTTTCCATTAACAGAGGAGAAGCAGCAAGAAGTTAGGCAGAAAGTTCAGGAATTGGGGCAAATTTGTGAGGAATTTAAAGAGGGGTTAGCCCCTCTAGAGAAGCAAGTGAGGGAGGCGTTCCATAGAATTGTTCATAGCCGGACGGAAGGGATTGATTTCTTAGGAAGAGGCAATCAAAATGATTAAGTGACATTGAAGGATTGAAGCCAGGTGATTTTGTGTGGTGAAGAAATAAAAGGGTAAAGAAATGGTGAAGCAAATCCAAACAGGGAGTGCTTGTATTTAGCATCAGTATATGTGTAAAGAAAGATAATTTTAGGATATGGAAATTGGGGTGGGTCTTTGGATCATGCTTCTGCTGATCTCCTGCTTGTGTTCTTCATTGTATAAACCAAGTTTCTCAGTAAATTACGTATTCCATTTTCATCATGTTTACGCAATCAGTCAATAGTGCCTCTATGTTGTTGTGGTTTTCAGTGATGAACTTCTGTTCCACACTGATTGAAAGACAAACTGAGAATTCATTTTCTGTTCATCATTTGCTTTGTAGAGGAAAGCCACTGCATGCTTGCAAAGAGAGAGTCCGCGGAGTCAGCAGTCGCAGGTACCCATTCTCGTCTATGCACCAGCACATTGGAATCTGGATTGACATATATATATCTGTCAACTGTAATTTGTATTTGTTTAAAGCAACTGTCTTCACAAGAAACCTCTTGTTAACTTTGAAGGCAGTTCCTTTTTCGTAATGGTAAGAATGTAGTCATTGAACAAACATGGAATCCATGCTACCGTGTCCTAACCTCATCCTCTCTGTCTCCTGGATTAAGACATGGTCAGATATTTCACTCCTTAGTGCTTTTATGTAATAGTCATATACATATCCTGACCATTCAAGCTTTATGGATTGCATCAAGGAGACATTGGGTCGTTGGATACCGGGTCAAGGTCCATGGTTATGTATTATGACCAAGTTTCTCCAATGTGAAATTCTGATCAGGTTCAATCTAGATTCTTTCTCTTCTATCTTTGATCAAATCAATATGATCAAGAAGTGGATTCTTCTATAAGGTAGTAGCAGCCATGTTACCTTTGACTTTGACCCAGTCTCATGTTTCGTACTCTCATAAATAAATACGGTGGGGTATGATATAGAGATTGGTATCTGCAACTGTAATATTTTAAGTGCAAGTTGAGTGTTTGTTGACTATCATCAGGGTACCCATTTTTTTTGCCGTCCGGAAGTATTGCTGACAAGGGTCAATTAAGTTTTGCTGCTGTCTGTAAGTAAAAGCCCTGATTTGCTAGCTTGAGATCGTGCAAAATGGTTTGTTTAAACGGATGATCTATAGCATCTTATTAGTTTGTATGCTCTAGGTTTGACGACATTCATAAGACTGACCTGATTGTTATGAACTGGCAATCAGTCACATGACACACCGAGGGTGACAATTCTGACAAGAATTTGGGTTTGAGCTGTGCGGTTTCATCACAAAAATGCTTGGCAACATGTTTATTCATTTCCTGTCATGTGAGAAGGCAGTAACGTGCACTCTGTCTAATAAGTATATATAGTTTACTAATTATTTTTGCAGAACAGAATCAAATCCTTGCTGATTTCTATATAATTCTATAAGATTCAAATGAACTGACTTTGGTATTCTATCTTTATCTATGTATATTTTAGTAGGTCAACTAGTCGTCTACTTTTTTTGTCTCGCTATGTTTTGGTTCTGTCTGCTACAAGTCAAGGTGGTTGCCTTGTCTCTTTTTGTGTGTTCCAGCTGGTGTTACGGGAACCAAGAGCCCTCGACTCTTAAACTCCATCAACTTGATCTACCGCTGGGAAGTTGATTTCAGCAATGCATAGCCCAAATTTATCACCTTTCGGTAGATGGATTCATGACTGTTAATTGACATAAACTAGGATCTTATTTATATGTTACATGTGGTACAGGCTTCAGCTGGTGGAGTGTAAACATCAAGGGAGGCGGTGGGTGCTACTGCTAACAAGAAGATAGCTTAATTTTGGAAACCTACTACCACAACAGACGAGAGATGCTGCTAGAAATTGCAAGGGTGGACTGGGTTGGGTGGTGACCCATTGCTCACGCCAGCAATATGTGATTGTGAGGCGTGTATAGCTTCAATTCCAAAAAGCTAATATTTTCTGCAAGGATTTTTCAACTCTAAGCAACCATCAGATTATTATTATTATTATATATCTAAAGATTCTGCAGTGTCAGCTGCTGTGGTATGTGACAAATGTGAGGTCAATGAAATATGTGCCAGGCCATTCATTAAGAAACCTGAGACAGGAAGGTAGGGTCATCAACCCAAGAGGCAGAAAATGAAGTTTCATAGCCAGAGAAAGAAGGGGACTCAGGCTTAGCAGGTGTCAAGGTGGGGCTTGAGCTCAGTTCAGCCACCAGAACCGGTGTGTATTATTCAGAGGGGTGGCATTCGTGGCAGGTACTGCAACCAATTCGACCTTATAGCATTATAGGGCCGTTTATGAGCCTAACCAAATTTCACCGTGTTGAAGTTTGGATGATTACCGTTCAGACAAGCTCAAGCTCGAGTTCAAATTAGAAAATTGTAGCTCGTGACGAGCTTGAGTTTGGTTCGTTAACTAACCCTGACAAGCCATCCCTGTGATGAGTTCAATTTTAGTCGAACTTAAAGTTTGTACACTAAAAAACACCGATGGTTTAACCTTAATAACAAGTTTTATATCCTAAAATTTACAGATGACTACTTTTCTCAATTAAAATAGTTAAACCTGGACAATGTATTATTTGTATTTTTATTAGTATAATTATAAATTATATATGATTTTATAGCAAGCGCTATACTGCCTCCATCTACTGGAGGTAATCGTTACCTCCGCCTGCATGTCTTCATCTTAGACCATTCATTTTAGGTGCAATCGTAATAATTAGGATAATTTCTGTTAGCAGATAATAACGCATGAATTTAACGGCTATGGATGGATTTACGGGGAAGGAAGAAAGTCTGGTCATGTCAGTTTTGTGTGTAACTAACAGCCTCCACATGCAAACCCAACTGTGTGTTTCGTGGCAGATGAGAAATGGAACGTAGAAGGTGTGGTGGACAACCGTGTGTTTCCATGATTGAGCTTTCTGAATACTCTGTTTCTGGTTACCTTTTGATATATTTTCATGACTTGCTTTGCTTTCCGTTTCTGTTTCTTTTTGGACCATCAACAATAATATTAAGTCCTACTTAAAGGGTAAAAAAAATATAAAGTGCTAAAATTAAAGAATTAAATTGAACTTTTTAACACCTTAAAAAGTGTGTTTTCTTTAATGGTGTTGAGGCTAAATTTGACCTTCATTATTTACAATTTTTTTTATCTTGTTCAGTTATATTTAATTAATTTTATATTAATATTCATCTTGTTATATTCGTTTTTAAAAGATATAATTTTTTATACAACAGAGATGGTACCCGATTTGTCATTCCTTAAAAACGATAAAAAAACGTACAATATGTCCACCGGAAGTACAGACGGAACTGTATGGGCCGCAGGTCTCCGCCAAACAGCGTCAACCTCGATCCTTGCTCACCAGCATACAGACAAACGACAAAAAACACAGTCACCAAAAAACAATAAGCAAAAGTACAAAGATACACAACTAAAACAAAAACTAGCAATGGTCACTTTCGGTCCTTATTGGAACCACAACAAGGCTAGTCTTATGGCTATCCTTCCGCTCTACCTTAGTTGAGAGCCATCGAGACCAAGGGGAGATCCGACGAATAAGAATTTCTGGCCCGTTTCTGGTACCCGTCGTGCCTCTTCTCAACGATTGGCTTCCAGATTCTATCGGTGAGGGTGATGAAGACCACGACATTAAAGCCAGTGGTGGAAACCCCAGAGGCCCTAGCGGCGCCCGGCTGTGCAGCGACGACATGGTAGATCGTGGCTGCCCCGGAGCCGATCCATTTGTCTCGTTGATCGTGGGTGTGGAGGTGACCCCTGGCGTGAGTTGGTGGGGCTGCTCCTGATCTTGCACGGTTGTTCATGGATGGAGTGATTTTGGTATTGGCGGGAGAGGATCAGGTTGGATGGGTGATTTGATGTTGGCGGGGGAGGATCGGGCTGGATGGGTGATTTGGTGTTGACGGGTGAGGATCAGGTTGTATGGGTGAGTTGATGTTGGCGAGAGAGGATCGGGTTTAATTATTCGAAAATCTCGACGACAGCCATCAGCAACAAAACCTCTATGCGAGAGGAGCAGCTAGAAGCAACTAGGGCAACCTTTTCCAAAAATATAAATTTTTTGATACAACAATAATCGAATTAAAACAAAAAGTTATAGCGAAAACAAAAAAAAAAGTAATTATAGATCCCAGGAAACCGTCTATACCAACACAGACCAGTAGATCAAGAAAGCCCAGTAAGGCTGGATTGGGCCAATATGCCTAGATGGATGGGTGGTCGGTCGAGCATTAGCATGATGGGCCACTAAGGCTGAATTGAGGAGGAGGGCTAAATGAGCAATGGGCAGATGAGAATCTGATTTGATTCGGTTTGGGTGAAGCTTGAAAGAAGTAAAGGGCTTGGTTTAACTCAATTGTCGGGTTAGGTTTCACATAACAGGAAATGAACCAACCATAATTATTGGTAAAAAAGAAATCGAAGCACAGATTCTTCACTAAAACCATGTCTTGTGATAAACACAGCAACCAAAATCAGACCACAAACACCAACAACCATGTTGTCTTCTTCCATCTCTTCACCTGCATTATTAATTAGAGACTAATCACTCCATCTGTTATAAATACTACAAATACAAATGTAATCATGTTTCTGACCGGTCCCAACTGGACATACAGACCAAAACAAATGCATGAATCTTAATTCAGTTCAAATAAGAAAATGGTCAGATTTTTATTTAACTTAATTATGATCAATTTGCAGATAATAAGCTCACCGATCTTTTGTCCAAGTTACATTAATGGTTTGTTGGTGGTTCCACAACAGTTACACCGGTTTATTTATTTCTACTATTTTGTACTAATCCAAAGTTTAAAGCTAAAATGGAACACAGTCAACACCTAACTGTTGATCATGGCAAAGATGTTGAACTTACTGATGGAGTCTCCAAGGAAGAGATGAGGGTTGTTCCAAGGAGATACACCACCAACGAGAATGGTACAGGAGGAATGGCAGGGCTGAGTGAGGAGCAGCAATGGAAAGAAGAAGAAAATAAGAGGAACTGTGTGGCGGTTGATCATCATTACTGGCATCATCAATCAATCCTGCTGGCTGTGGTTTCCAGGTTTTTCCTTCGTGAATGAGCTCAAAATGAGAGTGAAATCACCATTAAAAGATGCAGCCTTGAAGACTGTGTGTTATGTTAGTGGTGGTGTCTGTCTCGTGCCTTACGATATGTGTTCTTCAATGCTCCCTTTTCCTTTGCTTGCTTTCTTTACTTTCTTAGTGAAAGTGGGTGACAGAACCCAACCATCAACAGCATCATGGGCTATTGTTAAACCATTCATGTCATGTCATTGAAGATGGAGACCATTTTCTTGTGTTCTGAGTTTTACTCTAGCTAGTCAACCTTCATTTTGAAATACGTGAACAACTAATTAATTTTATCATTTCACCAGTAACAAGTTTATATATTCAAGTAAAAGAACAAGCTTTCTTTTGAAAAAAAGAGCAAGCAACACACATAAATAAACCACTAACACGTTAAGGCGATTTCATCCATGATTTTCTAGAGGTCCAAGGAAAGGAGCTGATGCAACCTTCAAATGCTGCCCGGCCTTCTATCGGAGTCCTTAAAGCTGAATACTGATGCTGTTGTCAATTGTAGAGGGGGTACAGGAATTGGATGCATTCTTAGAGATTGGAATGGTAATCCGATTTTCGCGGCAAGAAAACACAAAGATGAAGCTTGGAACGCTGATATCGCAGAAGGAATAGCCATTTTATTTGGTTTGAAGGTTGCTGCTTCTTGGAGACATGGTCCTTTATGTGTTGAATCAGACTGTAAGAAGCTGGTGGATTCACTCAGGAGCAAAGAGTACTGCAGATCAGAGTTGGTCAGCATCTGCAGAGACATTCTTGAGATAGCTGATCGACTTGATATTCGCAACTGGTCTTTTACCTACAGAGAAACAAACACTACAGCCCACATCCTAGCTCACTTGAATACTGGTGGTTTGAATGAGAAGTGTTGGCTTGATCGCCCCCTGATGAGATTGCTAATGTTATTGCCTTGGAGGCCTCTGATTGATTGATATTCTTGCAGTTTTCTCAACAATATTATCAGCAGTTCAACGACTAATGTCTTCTGTTAGATTTCCAGCGAGATTGGAGCTCGATTCGAGGCATGGTGGGTAAATTACGACAGGGAGAGAATCATGGTTGCTTGATTGCTATTGTAATTGTAAGTACACTCTTCTATCCATTCACTAGCATGAAAGCATCAAGTTTTATAATCCACCAATACATAATAAAATTACAGTGAACTCGTCCATGGATCCAACCAAACTACTGTTCCCATACTTACAGTCCTACTACATATTAATCTAATATATGTTCTCTTCCTTAGTGACATTGCATTCACATTACTTGCCATCGTTCTTCACCGCTGCAGCTGCTGTTGTTGAATTTTTCAGCAACTTTTTCTCACTGGTTCAACTCGAAATCCTCTGGCAACATATCTAAACCCTTCAAAACACTATAGTGATCCCTCGCCAGACTCAATTTCTATGTAGTAGTCTATATAGATTAGAGTCTCCACCCACTCTTTTTGGTTTACTTTAGATCCTTAGTCAAAGGAGGATGGATGTCCTTTTTTTCAAAACAAAAAGACTCCTTCCTACCTAGTTCCAACTTCATCATACCATCTTTTATCAGACTACATGATATCATCTACCACACCGAGGAGCAAACTCTGCGCAGCATTCGTACCGGTCTTCGCTTCTCCGCCACAGGAATCACTTTCTCCATAAGCTGCATGATTCAACAGAAACTACAATAAATTTTCTAACAGAAACCACAACAAGTTCTATAATCCTTGTTCTCGAGTCAAGAGCAACTCAGAGATCCACCTCAAGTAGACAGCCACTATCTGCTGTTTACAGAATACGAGGTCCTAAAACCATTCAGCAGTCACTTCTCCACAAGGATTGTCAAATTGAAAACAAACATGCAATGAGCAGAGATTATAGGTGGCCGCAGTTCATTAACAGCATAAGAAAAAACATTTGACTTGCCAATGAGGAAGTTAATATAGCCTAGACTTTCATTTGTAGTTTGATTGTATAGGAAGCTTTTACTTTTGTTTGGATAGGTTCTAATGGTCTAGTGAGCACACACAAGTCCAACATTCTGATACTATGTCACATTTTAGTTTACATGCCACCCTAAACTAATTGCATTTTCCTATAAGCTAATGATGAAATGACACAACTTTGCATACATCAACTAATTTCCTAGTTTAAACTCGGGATGGAGAAGTTGATGTCAATTGCAACTCCTTCAAACTGCAGATATCAAACAACACAATGATTTCCAGAACTACGTACAGGAGTGAAACCCACACTAGTTCGAGTTGATACATACCAGGTAATCATTGTTTACACTATTTTTAGCCCTTACTATAAGAGACATTAGTAATTTAAACAACAAAATGCAAGTAGCTGACACTGTGATACTCATGACTAACATACCATCTGCACGTCATTATAAAAAAGTTGAAACAGCTGGTTTCATTTCTTCTGTAGACTAGTTAGTAGTTACGCAACTAAACTGAGAGCAATCAGTACACCATACCTGCTTTAGCCTTTCCTTTGTACTTTCTTCCTGCATAGCAAATATCATTAACCCATATCAGAAGAAGGCATCCATCCAAAAATGGAGTCAAAATCACATTAGTTAGAGTTAAAGCCTGAATGCTAAATTTCTGACACAAAACACCAGAGATGCTCTGAGGCTCCAACTAACAAGATTTGAAGAACCTACTGAAACAATTGCCTATCCAAACACAGATCACGTAATAAATACCATTCACCTGGCTGTTTTGTATACGAAAACGTCAAGTGCACAACACGATGGAATAAAACTGATAAAAATGTTCAAGTCAGGACGATGCAACTCACAAAGACAGTGAATTTGCTAGAGGTCACGGTTTCCTACAATTAGGCCCAGATTCGGACATGAATGTTCATATTGTTTGATAAACAATTAACATTTTACTTAGCATTTGATCAGTAGAAGGGAAGGAAACTAGACTGAGTACTACTATAAATCTATGCGAAATGAGAGCTGAAGACGACAGAATCCAGCAAAAATATATAAAGATGGAATAAAATCAGGTACCTTCTCTTTCAGCAGTTGCTCATGCTCCTCCTCCAGCTTTACTGCCAAGGACTCCAGTTCCACTTGATAAGCCTGAAGCCACCATATGAATGGAATCCCCATAATTCATTTGATTCCAAATATCAAACAGACAAAAATCAAGGCCATAATTCGAATTCACCATGATTGCATCAAAAAGGAAAAACATCAGAGTCACCTGCTTCCTCTCCCTGGACCTGGCAGCTGACTCCCGATTCTTGATCATTCTCTTTTGCCTCTGCTGGGCAGCTTTATCGAGCTGCTCCAACACTGGTGCTCTACCTCTCTTCCCTCTCCCAACACGTAATTCTCCGCTGCCATGAGGCAACTCCACACCATTTCCGAACCCGATGATCGAACCTTCTACATTATCCAGCATACTGATAGCATTTGTCAGCATTGGCACAGGATCAAACCCGAAGATTCCCCCACTCAACCTCTCGGGATGGAGCTGCGGCATTTTCACATCATCCTCGTCGTCCACCGCTCCAGCCTTGGCCAGAAAATCCTCCAGCGTCATCATCTCGTCAGGCTCCTCCTTCAATTCCTTCCTACCGGACACAATTTCCCTCCACATTTCGTCAACCGTCTTGCTCCCCTGCGCAGGGACAACATCAGTCGCTATTTCCAGATCATTCGTACCACCGCCGCCGCCGTTGGAATCGGTTGCGGCGGCGAGAGAAGGAGAGGGGGTCGGGGTGTCGATTAGGGTTAACGGAGCGTCGAGGAGCGCCGAGTCGGACGACGGAGCGGAGTAAACGTCATGCAAGATTCCGTCTACAGTCATGTTGGAGGACGAGGAGTTTCCGATATAAGTGTGGTTAGAGGAATGACGGTGTACAGTAGTTGTAGTGGCGGAAGATGATGAGGAAGAGGAAGAAAAGCGACGCGATCGCGTAGCAGAAGTAGACGACGTGGTTGAAGCCAGATCCGAATTCTTCGGTTTGGAGAACGGCATCACTTTCGACGACGCCATTTCCGGCAACCTTCTCTATCACTATTCTCACTTTCCGATATACTCTCCTGAAAATTTCTTGGACAGTTTACCACCCCAAACAATCGGTCCTTTAGTCCTTTCTCCGGAGAGAAAACAATAATTCCGGGACCGGAAAGTTGGGGATTGCAGGCTTTGGGAAGGGTGACTTTTTGTGAATCTTTTGCCTTGTTTTAGGGTTTGGGGATTTGGAAATTTTGGCTACGAAGTTGAACAGTTTGGGGGAGTGGATTTTGATTTTGAGGAATTGGTTGGGGTTTGCAGCGAGTTTCATTATTCTATTGGTTGGGATCAGGGAGGCGAGGTGCGTGTTAAATTTAAAGGCCCATCGCGCGTGTGGTATAGGCTGTCACTTCTAGAACTCGCCGGTTCATGATAAAAATCTGATTAAATTTTTATTTTCGATGGATAATTAATTTTATTATATAAAAAAAATTAGAGTAACAAGACATGATCTACCAACATAGAAAAAGGCCAAGCTCGTCACTTTTAGGAAGTTTTAAATAAAAAATCAAAACATAAACAAAACAAGAAAATTAGAATTCTACACCTTGATATATTCAAAAAGCTTTTTATCATCGAATCTTATTGGAAATAATTTTGATAACGATATCTGTTGAAGAATAGGATCATAAAAATCCTTCTATATCTTTTCTTTCAAATAGAGAAAACCACCAAACTCTAGATTAATCTTTTAATCTTGTGTATCTTAGTTTTTCTATTCCACAAACTACAGGCAGCACTAATTAAACGATCTTATCTCATTAATTAATTATGTATAAATATTAATTTAGATGGCATTATTAATGGACTTGTTAATCTTACTAATTTAGTAAGCACTACACCATCACTTAACAATTGATAAAAAAAATGATGAAAATGCTCTAAGAGGTGACAATCCGGTCTATCATTTGGTTAGGTAGAAAGTTTAGTGACGTAGCAATGTTTGATCTTAGGTTATAGGCTAAGTTTGACAGGTGGAATGTTAGATGAAATTTGGAATTGGAAAGTTTGACCTAAAATACATTTTTTTGTTGGATCTAAATTTTCCATCCAAATTAAAAAAATGCTCAAATTCCATCCAACTTTTCCACTTGCCAAATCTATCTAAAATTCTTCGAATATTACCAACTATTCGATAAATTTAAGAATAGACATCACCTATAGCCATGAGCGGGATAAGTCACGGCTCAAAACAATTTCGGCATTAAAGTCTGTTGACTTAAGTATAAACTCTTTTCATGGTAGTCTAGATATATTTGGCCTCCACGTATGAGGGCTCGTATATGGAATGGAATGGTCTCAAAATATACAAAATTTCAGATCATCCTTCTAATTGCAACCTTTAAAGAACCGATCCATTAGAAGAAAAAAAAACTTAAATACAAAAGATCACACATTTTCCCAACTCCCACTGTAACGTCAAACAACCAGTCTTTCTTTCTTTCTTGCTCCCACAATTCTCATTCTCTTCTCACTGCCTTCTTCTGCTATATATACCATCTCTCCCGTTGCAAAATTCCTCGGAAGGAAACAACACAGTATGTCTCCATTTCCATTAAAGTTTAGAGGTGGAAGGAATCAAGAACGGATTGAAGAGTTTTCCTAGAAGTCTGCCATTGCTTCTCAGTAGCACTTGCCACAAACAACACCACCGTGCTCCCCTTCGCTGTCGCCTTCGCCAGGTTGTGTGCTCCCGTCTGTGCATACGGCGTCTCCAACTCATATTTGTAGTACTGCAATATTCATCAAAAACCCACCTCACTGCTAAACCATATCTAAGACAATTGGCTCCCTGCATCTAACTAGAGTGACACATTATTCTCCATGGCAATTGAGATATGCAACTAACTCTCTGCATCTTTAGGCAAATGGTGATGCTTCAGTCAGAAAAAGAAATAGGCAAATGTAATGGGGATTATGAATTACCGTGAGGCCGCCGTCCTTCTCAACAGAGGTGTAAACCAACTCATCAGGATCGTAAGAATTCCCAGTAACAAAAGGTCCAAGGGAAGCAATCAATTCCTCAGGGGACCCGATGTCTTCAATCGTAGCGTTAAGTTTGTTGGTCAATCGAATCAAAGGGGAAGCCACCACTTGAACTCTACCTTGCTTCTCGTCCTCGAATTTCACCTCCACCCATGGCTCGGCGCATTTGGGCTGGCAGTAGTTCCCGGAGAGAATGTTGGCAACTCTGGTCTGCTTCCAAGACGGCGGGAGCACGAACTGGTAGGGCTCCACGTTTCCCGCGCGGAGGGCAGGAGTGTCTTTTGAAGAGGCCTTGAAGAGGACGAATGATGGGTCGGATTGTGAGGGGGGCAGGTAAGTACCAACCGCGATTTCTTTGGCGAGGGAATCCGGTGGGGGTTTGATGATTGTTGCTGATAGTAGTGCCAGTTTTTGCAGGAGTTGTCTTCTGGTGGGCAGCAGCAACGATTGGGTTTGGCGGGTTGGGGATTTGGCGGAGGACGGTGGCCGGAGGATTGGATTTGGACGGAGTGGGTTTATGGAGGAAGCCATTGGGGAAGCCGAACAAGTGGTGATGTGGCGCTCTTTGTGATTCCAATCTCAAAGTTGTTTGTTTTTGGTTTCGTTTCCTTATCCGTTTTCTGCTGTCAGTATCCTGACCGCACTCTGCAAAAGTGAAGGATAAAATTGGAAGAAAAATACGATATCAATATTATTTCTTTCGAAATGGATGGTTCTCGAGATGTAATTCTTCTAAAACGTTGAAACAAGCTTATAAGGCGCCAATCGGATGTATAGACTCCACAAATAGAGCTCTATGAGACGTGGGCTTCCGCAAAAGCGTTAAACTCGATTCTTACTCACCAGCATGCGGATAATGGAAAAGAAACAAAGTCACCAAAAATCAGCAAATATACGCACACAAAAAACTAAAATAAACGAAAGCACAGCTAAATCTAACTAATGGACGAAATAATCAGTCCTTATTGGAGACGCTAAAGGGATAGTCCTCTAGCAATCCCACCACATCTGATTACTTGGGATGGCCGGCTTTTAGAGGTTGATCGGGGTTGTGTTTCTGTGGTGAGTTCTGAGCCTCCCCGCCAATGATATCTTCAACATCCGTCGGGTTAGAGGTAGTCAGCTCGCAACGGCAGTGCTCATATCCTCAAGAAGGTGGTTTTGACCAAATCTGCCAGGGACAAAGCCTCCCTAATGGATTTTTTTTTATAGATACGATTTAATTCGAAATATCCTAATAAAATAATACGAAACGTAAATAACATGAGATGGTTATTACAGGGTTCTGCACAGCGCAATGCTGGCTGGGGTAGCGCCACGCAGTGTATCTGTTGCCTTAATGACTTTCCGGCCAGTATTTGACGACACTTCGTCGGCGTTAACCCAACAAAAACATATTTATTCATCTTATGATTTTTCGATCGAGGCAGGTTAACAAAGATCAATCGACCACACCTGATTAGTCATTTTATTACTTAGTAACTATTTTTTATAAAAAATCTTGAGGTCTCGCCAACGGGACTCCATATAATAGCTAATATTAGCCGGTGCTCCGTAGACCCCACACTTGAAGAACAAGTCCCCGGGGCCTTCGTCTTTGTGGTCAAACACTCTCTGGCCGTCCAAGAACACACTCACCTTGCCGGCATCAACATCGTGGATCATGTTCAGTCGGAACCACCTGTCGTAGAGGTTGTCAGCTATATGGAGAGAGCTGTAGTACCTCATCTCCCCCGGAGCGTATATTCTCAGAAGCAATGTGGTATTGCCTGTCCTTGCACCGTGAATCTGGGCTATGGTGGCCCCCGATGTTCCGTTCGGGACAAAACCATGGCCTTCAAACTGCCACACTCCGGACGAGTAGTCCAAACCCTACAAAGTACAAACACCATCACACAAATTTTCGATTAATTAAGGTTTTGATGTGTTTGGTCGTTAAGTAGTTTCCATAGAGATTAAAGGAATTATAGAGGCTTGCTCACGGTGAAACGGATCTCAGTGCGAGGCTGGGTGTTGCTGCCTAGAGTCTCTGGCTTGTCGTCGGCGTAGACCCACAAACGATGGGTGCCGTTGATGAAGCTGTAGCGCTGGTCGACGGGGGTGTCGTATGGTTTAAGGATAACCATGTTGGTTTCATTCAATTGGACTTGAGTAAATCCATCTGTAGGGTCTTCTGTAGCTTTACAGACCAAGACCTTCAAGTCAGCCAAATGAAGAATTATCACCACTAGCACAAAAACCACGGTACTCCCATGATGATCATTCATACAAACTTCCATAATATTTCTCCTTTGATTTTCCCCTTTGTTTTTCGTCTTCTATCTGAATGATTCCCTGCCTCCTTCTCTTGCAGTTTATAAACTCGCTTTGTTATTTTTTAGTTTTCATTTTACATTTTGGTTCGTAGTCTTAGAATATTATTCATTATCTTTACTTATAGAAAGGTTATATTGATTCCCTAGGGTCCTCAGCTTTCAATTGTGCTCGTACAGCGTCATAACGTCGTGACACGTGGACTTATTGAAAAAGTTAACATACCAAACGAGGAACGGAACTGTATTAGTTTTGGCATAATTGGAAATAAATAATTATTATTAAATGATTTCTTGTTTATAAAATGGTCAATAATTCAAGTCATATTGTTTATGTCAGGGATATGGTTAATATGAAATATGAAATACAATACTAATACAGTTTAACGACGGTTTTTATTCGTCGTACAATTTAACAGTGGTCATAATCCGTTGTTATATGATTATTTTAACAGTGGGTGTTAGAATAGAAACTGTCCGCCGTTAAATAATTATTTTAACAACGATTACCTGACCGCCATGAAACAAAGACGGATAGCAAGGTAGATTCTTGAAAATCCTCCAACTATTGAAAACCCTTGAATTTAAACAGTCCACCCCTTGCCCAACTTTATTAAATTATTGGTTTCAATTGGTCGCCAGAATGAAAGAATTAGATAGTATCAAAGCATTGGACAAAATCGGTACATACACGATGAGACCATGAGAACAATAAATACGACAAACAATGAAGCTAATGTTGGCGGGAGCTGCGTAAACCCCAAACTTGAAGTACAAGTCCCCCCGGGCCTTGGTCCTTGTACTCGAACTTTTTATCACCGTCGATATATACACTCACCTTGCCGCCGTCGACGTCATGGATCATGTTCAGTCGGAACCAATCGGTCGTACCGGAAATCGGCTACATGGAGGAAGCTATAGTACCTCATTTCACCTGGCTCATATATTCTCAGGAGCAATGTTGTGTTGCCTTTCCTTGCACCATGGATCTGGGCTATGGTGGCTCCCGACGTCCCATTGGGGACGAAACCATGTCCCTCGAACTGCCACACTCCTGACGAGTAGTCTAGTCCCTACAACATAAATTTGTTAGAAAAGAGGAAGCTGTTTTATTCGTGCGACAGATGTTACTTTTTCATGCAGATTTTCAATTACTTTTTCATGCAGATTTTCAATTATTTTTTATTTTTATTCACGCACATAACCTATTTTTTCACATATTTTATAAAAAAGCATAAATTTTTTTTAATTAACTTGTAAGAAAGAAAAAGATAATATTTGTTCATGAAAAAGTAAATTATATACAGGGATAAAAATGAATCAGCGTGAAAATGTACAATTTTTGTATATGAATGGTGAGATAAAATGGTTTTCTCTTATGGTGTGACAAAAAAACTTACTCAAATTTTTTTTGATAAATAAGAAACATTACTCAATTTGTTACTGAATAATACAAAAACAATGTGAACATTTTCTCAACAATTCAAACTATTATTAACTTACAGTGAAGCTGATTTCAGTACGAGATTAGCTGTTGCTGGTGATGTTGTGAGGCTTGCCGTTAGCGAAGACCCACATGCGGTGGGTACCGTTGACGAAACTGTAGCGCTGGTCGAGAGGGATGTCGTATGGAGGACCCGGTTGGATTCATTCAATGGGATCTCAGTGAATCCATCCGTAGGATCACTAGCAACAGCTGCAGCATCATCAGTGCTTGATTCGTAGACTACTGATAATAATGTTGATTTGAAGATTACGACCGTCAGGAGAAGAAGCACACTGACATTGTTGTGACTGAAACGAAGCTTCATTTTCCCGACCGAAACTGACTTGGGAGGGAGGAGGTTTATTAAGCTTTCAGACTCTCTTGCTATGTATATAGGCAAAGCAACTCGTGGATGAGGATTAGTTATTTGCGGTGTAATATAAGATTTATGATTAAATTTTTTTTAACAATTCGAATTATTAGAATGTGACGTTTTTTTACATATAGAATAATTGAACACAAGACCGCTTAGCTTTCTATCCAGAAGGTAGTGGTTTTGCAAACTTCTATGTCTTGTTCACTGGTTTGGATTATTGCACGATGTCAATTACCATATTGATCTATAATAAATATTATGTATTTTCAGATTTTAGATTTTGTCATTTTAATATAACTATCATCTAAACTTTCGATCCATATTTTTTGGATTCTAACCAATCAAATTTTATTTTTATATCCCTCTTATTTTAATTTACTTAATTTTTATATTAATTAATATTCCTCCCTAACTTGTTTATATAATTAATATCTTTTACATACGAATTTAAATTTGAATATGTTTTGTGCCAAAAATTTAGCTTTTCAAAGATGATTAAAACAAACACAATCATGATATGGTTTCGACGAAATTTTGTTTTGATGTCAAAGACATGAGTTCAAACATGTGAGGCGATTAAAATGTATAGATTGACATAAGAATATCAAAGTTATCAAGATTTACTATCATCACCTTTATTTTTTTACATATATATGCTTATCGTGTCTAAGTGTTACATATATATGCTTATCGGATCTAAGTGCTAAATAATTGAGTACTTAATATTATGGTATTGGATATATATCAACTAAAGGTTCAGTATTTTCATAAACTTACTATTTCTATTTTTAATGATAGCAATGCCATATCGAAAATTATAATTTATTGAGATTCATTTACGAACATGAGACCATGAGAACAATAAATACGTCAAACAATGAAGCTCCAGTAATTTATTTAATTTCCTCCCTTGACACGGATGACTAATAATGTCGGTTTCAAAGATCAATCAACAACCCTGAACGATCACGGATCTTGATTTATATCAGTTTTCTTTTGTATTTTTGTAAAAAATCTTGAGGTCTCTCCATCGAGATTCCATGTAATAGCTAATGTTGGCGAGAGCTGCATAAACCCCACACTTGAAGTACATGTCCCCCGGGCCATGGTCATCATGCTCAAACTTCTTCTCACCGTCAACGTAAACGCTCACCTTTCCGTCGTCAACGTCGTGGATGATGTTCAACCTGAACCAACGGTCGTAAAGCCCGCCGCTAGCAATCGGTAGCAAGCTATAGTACCTCATATCTCCCGGTTCATAAATTCTTACGATCAACGAAGTGCTTGCATTTCTTGCGCCGTGAATCTGTGCTATCGTGGCCCCCGACGTCCCGTTGGGCACGAATCCGTGTCCTTGGAACTGCCACACTCCTGACGAGTAGTCTAGCCCCTGCAACATATATATATATATATATATATTTATTCCAACAACTCGAATTACTTGGGATGCAAACAACTCGAGTTATTAATTAATGCAATCTTACAGTGAAGCGGATTTCAGTACGAGGTTGGGTGTTGCTCATAATGTTGTGAGGCATGTCGTCAGCGTAGACCCACATGCGGTGGGTACCGTTGATGAAGCTGTAGCGCTGGTCGAGAGGGATATCGTATGGTTTCTGGAGGACCAAGTTGGATTCATTCAATGGGATCTCAGTGAATCCATCCGTAGGATCACCAGCAACAGCTGCATTATCAGTACCAGTTGATGAGTAGACTGCTAGGAGAAGAAGCAGACTGTTGTAAACGAGACGAAGCTTCATTTTTCCCTATCGAATCTGATTCGTTTTATTCAGTAAGCTCTCTCTTGCTATTTATAGGGTAATCAAGCAGGCTAGTGGATGGATGCATTTAGTTATAGTTAATTTGCAGGCCACTTAACAGGTATTATATATGAATATATTACAGTGTATATGCGGTGGTTGATTGCAAATGAGATTTACAACCATACGGCTTAGCTTTCTATCCGGAAGGCAGTGGCAAGCTTGTCTGTGTTGTTGACTGGATGCGGGACATAGGAATAAGAGCGAGAGATGTAGAATAAGAAGGTGGGTATGAAATTAGAGCGCATGTCAGGTAGTAGGAGATTTCGTCTTTTATGAACTTCTTTGTACTATTATATATTAAATATGGGAAATATTTCGATAAAAGTATGCATTCGGTATAAATGCTATTTGGTAATTTTTAATCGACTCTTTTAATTTTATATCATTAAAATTTTTAATTTTGATTAATTAACAACATCATCACCGGAATATAAAAAATAAGGATAGATAATAAATATGATTCCCAACTGATATCGTCATGTATAGTCTGGGATAGCGAAATACCCCGATTAGTTGCCTGATTACTGTTGGGGCGCATATTTGACCAAATATTCCCATCAATTTTAAGTCATTAGATTGAAAGTGCTGCCAAAATAAATTATTGACCGTTGGATCGTGATATCCTTTGGGACGGATAAAAACTTTTATTCGGAGAATAGAAAAATTGCAATTAATTAAGTAAGAGTGACCTCTAGTGTACCCCACATGGTGCCTATGTATTGTGTTACGAGACAATGACTATACTTCCAAATAAGATTCACACACAAAATAAGAATATTAACGGTGTATGATTGTTTGTTGTAGGTAATGGAGGGAGGGATAGCATACATATTTTTCGGTATACCTGGTATATTGAAATGTTCGGTGCGTTCAGTATATCATCAACGTTCATTTTAAGTTATTAATCTCAACGATGGACAATAAATAAAATTTTAAAATTATATATATCATTAGGATATCAAACTTAATTTAAATTCACCAATTCATCACTCTTTTATTTTGTATAATTCCATTGACACAAAAGTGTTGATATTTTTTAATTTGGTTCAAATGTTAACCATAGATGTAATCTCTTATCTTCTTCTCTTCCCTCAATTTCCGACTACTATTTATTTCATCACCATTTCAAAACTTCCTCTTCCAACCAACTTCATAGCACTTGTATTTTTCATTGTAAACATAAAAATAATTTAGCCCTCTCTGTTTGTCTGTTTTTTCTTATCATCAAAAAAGAGAAGAACCCATTTTCCTGAAACCAAAAACACAGAGAGATGTCTTGAATCTGTCCTCAGTGCGGAAACAACGGTCATAATTCGAGGACATTCGGTTGCGAGATGAGTTGTGTTAATTTCGGCGATGATGCGACAACAGCGAAAAATAGAATTATGCTGTTTGGAGTGAGACTCGCTAGCGTTGCAGGGATGAACAATACTTTAATTCATGGAAGAGCAAGAGTATGAACAACTTGTCGATGTATGCCGATCATTGGAAGCAGAAGTCTGTCGCCATAGTGTCATTGTGGTGGCATAGAAGGCACGAGTCTGACGACGTCGTCCACGCCTTCGACATAGGCCACGAGTGGAAACGAGGTAAGTTCAAAATTATGAACTGGAAACCAATTAAGCCGGTGAATTAAAAAATGTACGGATGTTTAAAAAAATTGAATTGATTGCGGCCGTCGCCGGTGACCTGTGAATTTGGGATTTTTTTTGCACGAGTGCCATGGACGGAGGAGGAGCACAGGCTGTTTCTGGTGGGGCTGGAGAAAGTGCGGAAAGGAAAATGGAGTTATGGAGGGGGATATCAAGGAACTTTGTCAAGATGAAAACGTTGACGCAAGTGGCAAGTCATGCTCATAAGTACTTTTTTCGACGACGGTCAAATCTAGAAAATGAAAAAGACGGCCAAATTTGAAGGTCCATGCTTATCGGAAATTTGGGGGTTTGTCAAGTCATATTATTGATTCATAAACATCCATTGCAAACATTCTTAAACAAAAAAATAGATTGTGGATTTTTGAAATTAGTATTGCTGCTAGGAAGATAATTGTACAAGATTGAAACTCATGTATTTTAAAGATGATGATGATAATAATGATGGATTTAGGAGTGAGGATTTTGTAAAAGTATTTAAAATTTGGGACTATATTAAATATGTGTAATTAGTTTTAAAATTATATTTATTATTTACCGTTGAGATTGATAATTTAAAATGGACGGTAATGATAAATTTATGTTATTTATAAAAATTAAACGTACCAAATATTTTCGTATAACAATTATACTAAAGAATTTATCATATATATTAAGATTCAGGGAATCGATGAGATTGAGAAAAAAATTTGTGCTTATTTCTTAAATGACCTTAACGGTTTCTGTCTTAAATGTTGATTCATTATATTTAAAATAATATCAGCAACTAATAAAAGTATGACACGTGGCCGGGTATTTGATACTTATATATATATATCGAAGTCTTAGTCATAAATATATATTTATAATATTATGTTCTTAACTTTTAACTTTTAAGACATATATTCTGTTCTGACATTTTTTCCTCTCTACAAAACACATATTTAATACTTAACCTACTCGACTTTGTCGTAAGAGCATCATATATATATATAAATAACAAACATTATGTGGCGTTATACGATTGGGTGATTTTTAATTTTTTATTAAATAATATTGTATTAGCCCTTAAAATATAAAATATGCAAATCAATCACTCAAAAATTTAAAATAAAGTGATCTTCCGCTATATCAATTCATCAACTGTGTTAATTTTCAGTTCAAACAGCCATCGTCGCAAGCCAACAAAATGTCAGAACTGCAATTCACAAAATAATATGGTCATGAATGTGGCAGCCAAGAATCAATTAAGAGATTTTTTTATTATAATATATTAAATATAACGCTTCTTGACGATTACTGATCAATGAAACTATGAAAATTGTTCGAGTACTGTTGAAGAAAAATATAATGTTGAAAAGAACCCAAAAACCAATAACCACGAATCAGTTAGGGATTCAAAAAGATTACAATGTCGTAAGGTACATCAAAGTTGATAGGCTACAGCCAAACGGGATGATTAGCTTAGAGCTTGCAAATCTATGGCTGTAAAATTGAGTAAGAAAGGGAAGACAAAGAAGATAAAAAACAATGGACGAACCTAATTAATCGAGGAAGGTGATAAATAGTAACTTTAGGAAAGATGATGTTAAATAACATATTTGACTATAATATAACTAAATTTTCAAGTGATTAGGTTGTTAATTACACAAACTTAAAGATTTTAATGACATAAAATCCTAGGAAAACCACCATTTTTACCTCTGTTATATATGCTCAGTCAATTTAGAGTCATCGAATAGAAGAATTATAGGTTAACATCGGTTAACGGCGATGAACCGTTGTCGGTTTTAACCATTTAAGGTTAATCGAGTCCTTCTATTCTCTTGATCAACTAACTAACCGCCTAAATCTTTGGGTTAACCTATACCATTCCGAATCAACCGGTTAATCGATTACGATTTACTCGGCCAGTGACCTAAATAAAAAACACAAGTGTGACTTATAACGAAAGAGCAAGGATAAATATGCATACATACAAAAGTAGTAGGATCAAGTTGTTAATCAGTGCATATGATCCAACTGAAGCAATAATCACCGGAAGTAATTAATAGCGCCGTAATTAGTTAATCACCAACTAGAAAAGCACTTCCCCACTTTCCAAAATTTTCTTACACAAACACTCCTCCCCGCTTTCAGCTAGCTGCGTCAACCCAAGCAAAGACTGACCAGTCAACAGCCATGAGGCGGTGGCCGGCGGCTTTAGGATCTCCCGGCGGCTTAGGATTCGCTGCTATCTCCTATGTAGCAGTAGACTACCTTCGCCATCTTTCCCCAACCTGGCACGAGAGGCTGCAGCCCATTCTCTGGTCTCTGCTTGCTGTAATCGCAGTCTCTCGGGTCCCCTTCTACAAACACTGGTCCGCTGAGTTTCGCGCTCTCATTCCTTTCCTAGGCTCCTTGCTCTTTCTGCTCGCTTGTCTTCTCCTCGAAGCTATCTCCGTCCGTTCTGTCACCGCCGTTCTCGGCCTCGATTGGCACCGGTAATCAATTTCTTAAGAGTTCGCTACTAGCTAATATTGATCCATATTGTTTTGACTTTTGACTGCCCCGGAGCATAATTAATTTCGGTTTTCTGTTTCTGGTTCTGGTAAATTTCTGCTCGTTTCCGGTAATTTTTTGGGAAATGTGATGTGTGTACTTCAGATCTTGGGCGATTTGAATTGGTTTTGAGTAATAGTTTCCACTTCTGGATCACTTTTCTTATGTTGAGATGATGAAGATTTCTATTCCAGTATCATATACTTGGGTCACTGGCAATCTGGGATTAACCATGCCCACTGTCAGCCTGCAGTTACTTTGACCTCTCTTAGCAAACATTTCCGGATCTGTAGGTTTATGCTAGTACTGAGTTCACCATTTATGGATGCTGTGAAGTCTCAAGTATGTCCAACTTGTCTTGCGTTACTGCAAGATATCACATGTTACAGCCTGCATGTTTCATTAAGTTGAGGATTCTATATATGTAGTAAGTTCCCTTGTCCGTTTATGAATGCCAGTTTGTTGTTCTCTATAATCTTTCTGGATGTAACTTTTTCTGGAGTACACTCGTGAGTTGGGTTCTTACTGCAAGGTTTATCTGTGTTAATCTGTGCTTAACAGTGATACGCCTCCTCTTCCTGATCCTGGTCAGTGGTTCCTTCTCTGGTTGAACGAGAAACTCCCCGTACCAATGGTTGAGATACTGAGGGCCAGAATCGTTGGCCTGCACCATTACCTGATGTTGTTTATAATGCTGGGGTTCTCTGTGCTGTTCGGTTCTGTACAAGCTCCTGGCTTTGGGCTAGGAGCAAGGTACATCTTCACTATGGCGATTGGCCGTATTCTTCGTACTATAACGTTTGTATCCACGATTCTGCCGTCAGCTCGGCCCTGGTGCGCTGGAGGACGGTTTCAAGTCCCCACATACCCGCATCCATGGGCTCAGAAATATTACATTCCTTATGCTTCAGATTCTAATGCTATACGCCAGATACTGCAATCTGACTGGGCTTATGGTAAGTCTACTGGTTTGAATCCCAACTACCCTTGCTCTGTTTATCTTGTTTATAGGTTTCATGATTTAGTACTCCGACTGATTCTTTTTAACCAAGTTTTTCCACGTTTTCTCTTTTGTCGTTGGATTGGTTTCTGCAGCTGAGACGGAGGAATATCCTTCTGACTACCAGCCAGATTGGGGGGTAATGAGCTTCCTAGTAGATTTCTTGCGACCAATTCATGGAGAAAGATCAACATGGTATAATCTACTGACAAAAGCCGGAGGCGGTTGCAATGACCTAATCTACAGTGGTCACATGTTTGTTGCTGTTCTAACAGCGATGGCTTGGACGGTAAGTAGTTCCACTCCATTATTCAACCGTTCTCACCTCAGCGCAGAACCAAATGTTGACTATTTCTCGTTTCGATACACGCCATCTGCAGGACGCTTATGGAGGTTTCACCTCAGCTTTCATATGGCTACTTGTACTACACAGCGCACAACGAGAAGTACGAGAACGTCACCACTACGCGGTGGACTGTGTGGTGGCGATATATGTAGGCATCCTTCTTTGGAAGACGACTGGTTTCATGTGGCCAGGCGCGAAAAATGGCACGAGGAGGCTGAAGAAGCTGGAGAAGTTGGAACGCAAGTTGGTGCAAGCGGCGAAAGACTCGGACATGGAGAAGGTGAGGGAGCTTCTGAAAGAGGTTGAGGAAGAGGATGAAGTGCAGAAGAAGAAAGGGTCCAGCAGGTTGATGATGGTGTTTTCTTGGGTGACTGCTTTCTCAATTCTGACGATTGTGTTTCTGGCCTTCATTTGGACCAGTGATGGTTGATCTCTCTTTTCTTTTCCCTTCCTATCTTTCAATCACGGTGGACTGAATATAGCGTATGCTGTCTTTCAGTTAGAGATTTATCCATGTATTACTACACTACTACACGCAGTTATTAGAACGAGCCGAGCTAAATTTCACTATGATTAAGGTTGGTTCGTTATTGTTTAAGGCAAATTCGAGTTAGAAAATTTAAGCTCGTATCGAGTTCGAGTCAAAAGTCTAACTTCGCTTATTAAATCCCATGACGAGTCCACTAAAAAACATCAACGTATTTAAAAAATAATGTGCTACTTGTAATTTCATTAACATAATCATAAGATATACAATATATATTATATATATTCTGAGGCAAATTATATATCGCGTTCTTAAGTCCACTAGGCAAACTACATATCACATTCTTGAGTCCACAGGAGACTGTAGTAAGTGTTGTTTTTGAGTTTGCAAGTCAGTATTAATGGAACTAGCTTTCCATTTTCGGCAACTATCACCCGACTCTGTCATTCGGAACTTTAGAAACGAAACAAAACAAACAACAAATGGAATTATCGAAAAGTTTGGTGATCATAAGGAAAATAATGCTCTTCTTTCTTGCACTCTTTCACAGTTCACTTCTGGGTGCTAGTTTATTCTATTAAATCATTAATAACTGCAGATCTTACCATTACTTAACGAGAAGTCAATCATCTGCGCCCAAGGAAAAGACCAAAAAACAATGTCGATTTCTTCCATCTCTACAACGGCGATCTCTTCTTTTGGAAACCAGCACTCAAAAAGTTTTGGTTTTTACTCTTCAAAACTATCTTCGTTTACGTCTGTACAACAACCGTTTCCGCTTCAGCTCAAACCTAACAACCATGATTCCAATTTGCCGATTTCATCTTCCTCCGTAACCTCCCGAATCATACCTAAGGTAAATGCTGCTGCATTATCTGATTGTTGTTTCTCTCGCTTTATTTCATCTTCGTTTCAGTACTTTGTACACTGTTTTCTTTTCTTTGTTCAGACTGGAGTGCGAAAACTTTGGTTCTTCTTTTCGAGTCAAAAATACTGAAATTAACATCACTTGGCGTGGTTTCTTTTTATGTGTTTAGGTTTGCAGAAGAAGTTTACCATTCCTCTTCTTGGAGTCTGTTTTTGGATTAACTGTCTCAGCAGGAGCCGTATTCAGGAGCGACGCTTCTTCAGTATGGACTTTTAATTTGTCTTCAACATTGTTGTTGCTGATTTCAAAATTAGCCCCTATGATGAAATGATCCCTTAGTTGGATTATAGGTAGCTGATTAGTATGTGGGGTAATCTCTTGTCTGGCGTAAGCTTTGATACATTGAAGATCAGCAAAGGGAAAATCACATTACTTGTCTAGTTGTTGAATCATCTTTCAGGTTGATCAGGATTCTGGGTTCACGTTGTATGCCTTTTTGGGTTTGGGATCCAATATCTTGTTGCTCTCAACTCAGCCTTGCCTTATCTGAGAGTTTTGCAGCTCCAGATCTTGTACTCGTTAATCAATCTGTCTTGGATAGATAACTCATTTTGATGAACCTAGAATCTTTGATTACTTTCCTCTCTACTACCGACTTGTTTCCATTCTGATGTTTGCTGATAAATCCCACTTCTGAAACTGCACAAGGCATACATATTTTGTCAAGACTATTTGAAGTTTATAATCACGAGTCACCCCTCTTAAAGAAAGCTATCAAATAATTTATGCTTCATTATTTTGTGTTTCCAAAGTTATGTTGCATTTTTTAATCTTGGTGATCCAGATTTGCGTAGCTCACTCAGTTCTTCATCCTACTAATTTTGTTTGCCTGTTCTGATTTCGTTACTGGTTTTTCCTTAGTTAATAGTCAATGCCTCTCCTGCCCCTTATGCCCTTAATCCTATGGAGTTAGAGTCAGACAATCTGTAATCTATTTCTTATCCGACTCATTAACTCATGGTGGTTGATCAAAACTAAATACAGAAAGTTGTTGCAGCTTATGTGTTCAAAGGGAAAGGTTCTAAGATCTAATGAATCTAGTTTATTGGAACACGGATGTTTTGCCTACATATGCTGTAAGGCTTTTCTGTTAGGTGCTGTTAACACGATTTCCTTTGGGGTACACCACGCATTTCAAGGTCCAAATAAATTTTCAGCAACAGTTAGCATTAAATAAGTTTCTCGGCGTTCTTCTACACATTCTGGTCCAATTTCACTATGTTTCAATCTGTAAATGTGATGTTTTTTTTATCGTCTTATACTCTTATCTTGAGTTACTGACTTCATATCATTGGTTTATAAATCACGGTTGTTATGATGTTAAGCTCAAATGCAGCTTTCATAATGCTTGTGGTGGGACTGTGCTTGCAGCCTTGAACTGATGTTTGGGCTCTGCTTTTTTAGGTTTCTGCAAAGGAAAACTTTGGTAGCTTGGATGAGTTGCTGCAAAACTCAGAGAAGCCAATATTGGTTGATTTTTATGCACCCTGGTCAGTCCCATACATAGGACCCTTGATGTTCCTTGTTTCCTTTTGTTGTTGCTCTGAATTGGAACAAAAAGCCGTTCAACTGATGATGCAGGTGTGGACCTTGCCAATTCATGGTTCCAATTCTAGAGGAAGTGAGTGGCATAATGAATGACAGTATTCAAGTAGTGAAAATCGACACAGAGAAGGATCCCAGCTCAGCTAACCAATATGGAATCAATGCATTGCCTACTTTCATCCTGTTTAAAGATGGGAAGCCTGTTGATCGCTTCGTAAGTTGATCCCTCTTTCATCTCGATATATCCCAGCTCATCCACACACTGAGTTTCCATAATGAATTGGACATTGATTTTGTTAACGTTCAGGTAGGTGCATTGCCTAGAGACAAACTCATCCAACGCATTGAAACCTCCTTGAATGTGAAGCAATCGTAAGCAAGAAACTGTAAAGTTATCAGCTCCTTGTTGTGTTCTTCGTTAAATTGCAAGCAATGCTGATTGTTTATCATACTGGCAATCACAGTCCATGGATATGCATATGGAACCATAGAACAAACGTGAAAACGTCACCTAGCATCATCATTATTCAATAAATTATCATTCTCACACAGAGTAACTTGGAAAAAAAGAAAAGAAACAAACACATTAATTAACAGCAGGGGGTGGCGAAGTAGGAAGACGAGAATCTGGGGTGGTGGGCGTAGTAGTGATGTTGCAGTAGGTGTCGAGAATGTCGCCTTCCACGTTGGTGAAGCCGAGGGAGTCGATCATATTGGGCCAGCAATGGTGGGTGATGGTACGAATAGCCAGGCAACAATTTTTCCCAATGTAAGTCTCGCCGTTGACTGATCAGTATTATCTCCCCAGTGCATGCGTGCAGCTGTATCAGCGTCTCCCAGCATGTCATAGTTCTTGTTCCGTCGTCGTCCAGCAGCTTTAGTCGCGCCACTAGTGTTGGTTTGCTGGAGGCCAAGGGTCGTGACGTGGACACGGCCACGTGGCATTACAAGCAGTAGTAGTAGTAATGGCAACGGTGAGTGAAACTGAAAGACGCCATTTTTTGGTTTGTGTGTTTTGGGAGAGGAGAAGAGTTGATGGAAATATGATGGCGATTAGATGGGGAGTTGGTGGTTTATATAATGTGGAAATGACTCCATCTATTATCAGTAAGGTAAGTTAAAGCAGCAGCTAGATGATTGGAATTTGGAAGCGATGAAAAAGAAGAAAGGTTAATACTTGAATTGAATAATTTGTTACTTATCATCGCTTGAGTTCGACATGCGTTATTCGTTTTTATTACATAGTAGTATATGATCGGAAGTCGAACTAATTACGTCTCAACATTCTCTTTCTCTTATTATAATTGCACCGTTCATTTACTGATATATGAGGCTCTTCGTTATTCTCATCATTCTCTTTCCTTTATTGTATTTTTCCTAGTTTATAACCTTACAACATTGTGTATCTATCTCGATATCTGAAAATAAAATAAAATAAGTCTCTGTGATCAATATAGGATAAATTGTAGACAAAAATAGACATAATAATTATATAATATTTTTATGTTATTTTATTGAAGCTAATAGCTGCTTATCATTTCAAAGGGTAACCACACAAAGGTTATTGATTACTTATGAAGCAAAAACAAGTTTACCATAACAAGAACTGAGAAACCAAACATAACAGTCTGTAAGAAGGACAAACAACCAGCCAAAAGAAAATCAGCGCACACTATTGTTGTATGCAACGGGAATCAAGCACAACGGGGTCTTTCTTCGTAATGTGATCCCGAAACGTTCAGACATGTCAAGATCTTCGGCCTTCATTCCACCCGGGAGTTTCCAGTCGAAATGATAAAGTAAGTTGGCCAGCGCGAGTTGAACGATAGCCACCCCGAAAGCCATCCCGGAACACATCCTCCTCCCAGCACCAAACGGAATGAACTCAAAGTCTCTACCTTTGAAGTCCGTCGAGCAATCAAGAAATCTCTCTGGGTAGAAAGCCTCTGGGTCATCCCAGTATTTCGGGTCTCTCCCGATAGCCCAGACATTAATCATGACTTTAGTTCCGGTCGGGACCATATATCCATCGATAACCACGTCTTCAATACTTTCTCTCGGAACGAGCAAAGGACCCGCCGGATGCATCCTTAGGGCCTCTTTGATGACTGCATTCATGTACTTGAGGTCGTCAAGACCTTGCTCATCGATCACTTTCTCTTTCTTCCCGCTCATCATTTTTCGAACTTCTTCTTGTGCCTTTTGCAGTACTCTAGGATTTTTCATCAGTTCGGACATCGTCCACTCCATCGTCACTGACAGAGTTCCGCTGGCAGCAAGGAACAACTCCTAATATACAGTAACAATATTATTAACATGGTACAAAACAAAACAAAAAACAAAAGGATAGATAAATGACAGGATTGTGAGCTTACCAATCATTTTAACTATATATATTATATAGTATGATAGATATTGTCTGTATCGGGTCAAATTTGCACGTATTTGTTTTTTAATTCATTTTCAAATAGTCTTAGTTGGTGGATATTTTTAAGTCACACTGCTTTACTCATTTGGATTATAATTCTAACAAAAATGAGGCTAAATTTGGAAGGGGTAGGAATATAACTTACGGTAATGACTGCTTTAATGTGTTCATCCGTCAATGAAGATTCCCTTTGATCATCGGTACAATTTTCCTGTAGATGAAGAAGAACATCAATAAGATCTTCTGCCTCCCGCTGCCTTTTCTTCCCTGCGGCGATTTTTCTAGCGGCTTTGTGTTCATTGACTATCTCCTGGATCAAAGCGTCCACTTGGGTGTGGAGACGGGTGATTTTGGCTCGGATGCCGGTCAACGCCGGGAGAAATTTGAGGGAAGGGTACAAATCGGAGATGTTGAGACCGCTGAGAAAGTCCGACCCGCTACTCACCGAGTCCATGAAAGACTTGGTGTTCTCTCGTACCACTCCGAAAGCTGACCTGGCAATCACACGGTTCATGGCCGGAAACAGAACCTCGGCGAAATTGATCATGGCCGTTTGTTGTTTGATCGAGGTTGTAATCCGACGGACTAGAGTTTCCGACAGCTCTTCTTCCCTGATCGAGCGGTAAGAGAGGACCCGGCTGTTGCTCAGCAATTCCGACGTGGCTACCTTCCGCATCAGCTTCCAGTACTCGCCGTAGGGGGTGAATGATATGCCCTTTCCGCCGTAGTAAATGATACTGGCCGCCAGAATAAAGGGCCTGAAATATAGTTGGTAAAATACCCACGTAAGTTCAGATGTTCCCAACAATGTTACCGATTGTGCTATTCCATTTCTATAGGTATACTCACAATAGTTAAAATTGTTTGATCATTTTACGATGTTACTTTAGTTTAGCGAACTTCCTTATATTAAAAATTGGAATCGAGTAGAATCGAACAAAAAATAGAATTTTAAATTGGTGGAATTAAACAATTTCATTTTCTGCATGGTATGCATATATTGGGGAGTACTCAGTGTCCAGTATCCTAATGGCTGTTACTACGGTGTTAATAAGGTTTGATGTCAAACAATATTAACGTTTAGATGACAGCCATGTAGGGTACCGTGTCGCTGAGCTATCGAAGTAACTATCGAAAATTAATGGTGCTTTTTCTTAAATGATGGAAGGATTTAAAATAAAACGTGTTATCGACTTATTAATTAATTATTATAAATACCTGGACGCGAGAGGTGCATCATGTGTTTTCAAGACTTCCTTGGCAGCCTCCGCAGAGGAAATCACCACGTGTCCCGATTCCCCAAGCTGGAGGTGCATGACGGGCCCGTACTTCTGGGCCAGTTCGCGAAGTCGAAGATGGGGCTGCTTTGGGCCCATCAGTCGGTGGAGGTTTCCTATAATCGGGAGCTTCCATGGGCCTGGCGGCAGGTTTGATACCTTTTTCGACGATCTCTTCAAAATTAAGGTGGTTACGAGCACGATGACCGTAAACGACACGAAAAGTTGGATGGTCGAGTGAGAAGGGTATAAATTATGTAACTCCATGGCCGCACTGTAAATTTCGAAATACTGCCTGGTGATTTTGTTTGAAATGATCCACTTGGCTAATATACTTTTACCTAAGGCAACAAAATTCAAATAAATAAACATCAATATAATCACAAAATCGATGGAAATCACCCAGAAGAAATAAAATTTCAACAGAAGAAGATGGAGTAGTCACCGAGCTGGCTGAAGAGGTTTGGTTCCCTGTGAACAACTCCATGAAACCATCTCCTTCATTCTCACTCTGCTTCTAAGAGAAATCGGTTCCACTTATATATTTACATGCACAACGTCTCTTTTTCATTTCTTTGGCATGGTTGGCAAATGTCGACGTTCAAAACAAAAACAAAGTGCCACTTGTTAAAATTGGTCTAAGGCAGTTACGTATTTTATTTTAAATTTTCTTTATAATTACTCGTTCTTTTGCATGGTTGGCATTTATTAATTACTTGTTGTTTTGCATGGTTGGGATATGCCTGCATTTAAAATTAAAACAAATTATCTACTTCCTTTATGACTGCTACTTTAAATTTTATCCTTATTCTTTTTGCATGGCTGGCATATGCGTGGATTCAAAAGTAAAATTTTAATACGTGTCCAAAGTTTTTCCTTCTTTCTAAATTATTTAGCTATTTTTAATATGGTACAAATACAGTGGTTAACCAAAGTATGAAACTCGGGTCATCAAGAAATTAATTATAACGATAGCTGGTCTAGTAGAGAAGACATAATTTACTTGATTTCTCGTGAGATAAGAGTGTTCGCAAAAATTCGAGAATTTGTGATGATAATTACGGAGTGTGTGTAAGTTTGGAAAACCAAAATTGTGAGAACTTTTAGATAAATGGATATAAAAAGGTAAAAAATATCACTTTCTGAGCCATCTTCCTAACTTAAATATATCTAGATTGATGTTGTTGACCTTTCATTTGTAGGTTATTACAATTACTCATTCGGTCATTATAATCTAATAAGGTTCATATTTCATTATGAGATAAACATTCTTGCTAAAGATTCAAGAGATAAGATGGCAATTATGTTGTTTCATGACTAGTTGAAGCTTTGTTTCCTTTGTCAATTTCTTGACTACACAGGCGTGGAGCAAGAGTTGAGAAGTAGGAGTTTAGATTCAAGAGTTTTAAAATTAAACTCAGATCATCTAAAAATTATAATGGTAGCTAATCCAGTCCATAAAGTATAGTTCACTTGAGTTAAAAGTTCTTGTGAAAATTCAAGAATTTGTGATAATAATTGTGGAGTTGTTATTATAATTTAACAAATAGATAGATAGATAGATAAATGAGCTAACCGTTAGAACGAACACCTATAACAGCAACGATTCTTATAGTGTATAAAAAGAAAAAGGAAATCTCACCAAACCAAGTTCTCAACCAAATTAAAATTCTGAAATACAAAATTAAAACTAATTTAGGAATACATTCAGTACTTTAGAACAAAATAAGAGTCTTTTCGAATAAGTGTGCTATCAAAAATACTAACAATCAGAACTGTTCAGTCATTAGACTTTGTTATTGATAATATCAACAAATTGTAAAACTTCAAGATAATAACATGGTTTTATGGTGTCTTCCATTCCTTATGTTTTGCAATTCTTTTATCGGAGACACTTGACCTACAAGTCACGTCAACTTCGCGAAGGAATCAGAACCTCAAATCGTGAAGGAACAACATTAGTGGCCTTTCATGTGAAATCAAAAAAAAGATGTTGGTAGTAGCTGATGACAATCAGATTAGTGATAAAATTACTGGTTTGATATTGGGTGATGACAGTGTAAATTTCTATTCCATATGAAAGGATATCTTGTATGTTGAGGCTATAACTGAATATTTTGACGATCAGTGCGGAGAAACCTTTGAAAGATTGAACTGTCAGCATAGGAATCTAGACATTAAATCTAGTTTGGTGGAAATGATTCCTTTACTCCATGATGAGGTGAAATTTGTATTTTAATGGAAGCTCACAAAAACTACAAGTATGAGGCTCTTATTGGAGGAGTTGACGGTGGGAAGCCAAAATTATGGACAATGGATCTTGATGAGTAATCACGACTGAGAAGCTCATTGTATCGTTGCATGTAGGTTACTACTATCTCAAATCAGCTTGTATATAGTTAAAAAGTCATATCAAGATGGATTTGTTCTAATGAAATCTTGATGAGCCAGAGGTTTCGTTTCTAGAAAATGTAGTAGGTGGATATTGTAGTAAGTGGGTGGCTTTATATGCTTTGCTAGTCTGTTGTACGATGATCAATTTGGAAGCATAAGTAAGCATCATGGTTGCTTGTTGTTAGGTTTAAATTACTCTCTGTCATTGGAGGACAAGTCTTAGTCATTGAGAAGGTCTTCTTCAAGTAGCACAAGATCACTGGAAATTGAGAGGGTCTTTTTAAGTCTCAACGGAGATACCAAACTTACATGAGGTAACCTCGCAAAGGGATAGAAGCTTCCGATCTCCATGGGACGACCATATTTGAGATGAAAGTGCTCTCAGAACAAGTGCTCATCATGGCTACTGATGGTGTTACTACCTCTACAGATAATAATGTATTGGTGAGAAAGCAAAGAAAAGCTGATGTCAAAATATTCTCGTTCTGTAATGACATCTTGTATGCTGAGTGTGGGATACAAATTTTGACGAATCATGCTGAGACGAATTCACGAAGCTGGAGCGATGGCTAAAAAGTCATAACCAGAAAACCACTTTGGCGGATAGGGTTGAAATGTTTTCTGAGAAGGTTATACTTGTAGCTAAACGTTTCAAAAAGAATGTTGGCGAAATAGATAATGACGTGTTGATTGGAGGATTCGATAGGGAGGGAACCCGAAGCTATGGCACCTTGTAGATGAATCTATGATAGAGGGGAACTCGTTATGTAGTTCTATTGGATCAGAAGGGGGCTATGCGGATTTTTCGTGAGGCAAAAGTTCTCGCGAAAAGTCGAGAATTTATGATAACACTTAGGAATTTGTGATCAGAGGAGTGTATAAGCATGGAAAATCAAATATATGAGAACGTTGAGATTAATGGAAATTGAGTAAAGGTAGGGTGAATTTAAAAATTTATTAAAAATAACAAACCCAACCAATTCGGACGGCTCTAACGATTACCCAATACCCATGAACGCGTTCATCGTCATCATCTTCTGCATCATACGACCTTCGCTACCACCGTCCCATCATCCCTCTCACGTGATCTTGGTCGTTCACTCAAGCCAGATCATACGAGACCCGCCTATCCAACCTCATGGCTCAGGCGCTTGATGACCAGATCCATCGGCAAATTACTGGCAACCGAGACAACCCCAACAACTGGCACCTCCATTGTTGCAACACCGAAATCGCCACAGAAGCTCAGTCTGCGACAATGACGATGCCTCGTCAGCCTGAGTAGTTGTCAGGCTTGAAATTAGTAGCGGTCTAGGCTGGTAGTGATTTAAATAAGTATAGAATGTTTCATCCATTAACTAGATTTTAGTATGTGGCTGTCGCTGTCCTTACGTTGTGACTTGTTTCCTTTTACCGTTATTCGTTGGCGGTGAAAAAGAAACGAGGTTGCCGCATGTATTGCGATTCGCGTTACATACAGCTTCACTTGTGAAGTCTGTACCTCAAGTGAGCATTTTGTATGTTTCTTTACTATCGTCTTTGAAGAATAAATATTAAAAATTTATTTTAAAAAATATAAATGGTTAAATAAAAAGCGCAAACATCGGGTCTTATACATTTATTTCTTTATTTTAGTCATTTGGGCTGAACCATACACACAAAGCCCAAACTAACCCAGTTTATTTAGTTTTGTCTACATTCGAAGTTAGTCAAAGGGTTTTCCTTGTTCGTTGAGTGACGGCGATCGCCGCTTAGACTGAGAATCATTCACTGATTGATTTGTGTGATCGACGAGAGGAGAGGATTCTCGTCGATCAAGCTCCAATACCTCAAACTTGAAATCAGAATCAAACCCCACCCTCACCCTCACTCTCAAGTGACAACAATAATACTGCAGCTACATCATTCAGCCAGGTTAGTCACCGCCGGTCAGATACTCCGAAGATCTGTTATCTGACTCTCCTCTTGGGTGAAACTCACCTTTTCAAATTGTCTCGGATCCATATATAATGTTTTAACGCTGAATTATATTATATGTGTGACGTGTTCACTTCTTAATATCATTTGTCTTGTTTCTAGCTACAGTCTAAATGCTCTTTGGGTCTGTTAAAACAAGATGACTACCCGCATATAGGATGGAGCTCATCAATTTTGGCAGTTTGGAATCATTCGGAATGGAAAGTATCGGAAAGAAAATATTTTCAGCTATTGATCTGAATATTATAAAAGTATCGAAAGCTTGGGATCATTGCAAATTAAGTCAGGTATTTGGTGGTTCCCACCATCGATGCCTATTCATTATTGATATTCCGAATTCAATATATAGCAATCCGATTGGAGATCGTGAATTCTTATATGAATTCTACACATTCATATTTTAAAATATTGTCCTTTTAGGTGGTTATTTGTATTTATTGAGCATTTTGCTAAGTTCCCTAAATCTAATTTTTTATTTTAGAGATTTTTAAAAAAATATCGAATATGTTTTTTCTTTTGTTTAGAATGATTTTAAGGGAAGTTTTGTGTAAGTATTTATAACGATTTTAAGGGAGGTTTTTCCTTTTGTTTAGAACAATTTCTTAATTTCGCATTTTCTTGTAGTGTATGTTGATGCCACTGCTTCTGCTTTCACGTTCAGGCAAAGGAGAGGAGCAACGAAACTAAAGGTCAAGACAATGAAGCTAAGCGTGAACAGAAAGAAGTAGACAATATTCAAAGATTTGAACAACCTAGAAGGAAGAATCTCTTTGGAAAAAAATGGAGCGACGAGATTATGTTGTTATAAGTCCTCGTCATTTCTATATCGAATCGTTATTTCTTATATGTAAAATTTCTGATCGGTTTGTTTGGCCGTTATAATGTGGGATGAAATTTTGAACAGTTTTCCATTCGAACAAGAAATTTAAATTATAATAAAGTATATTTTGGAAGTAATTTTTTTTTTAATTCTCATTTAAATTATATTTACATTCCACCTTACAAACATACTAAATAGTGCAGTAATTAAGATTCTATGGAGCAAGAAATTATATAATGTCCAAAGCAAATCTAAACCTGATAATGAACCAAGGAACTTAAGAGGTAAACGGGTGGGCTACTAATACTAAACATATCTTGAATTATTCGGAAAATAATTTTTTAAAAACGCCTTTTTTCATTATAAGTTGGTGTCAAATATTATTTAAAATTTTACTTTGATTGTCATAAATGCGTATTCCATCCATCTCAATGTTATATCTGCCTACTGGAGTTGGAATACTCAACATTTTACCGACAAAAAATTTAAATTTTATTAATAATTCTAGAAACCCTAATCCTGCCCGTATACCCACCCTCATCAGTAGTATGAATTTTACCCAACTCCAATTCCTCCCACACTTTCTTCCCTGATACCAATGCCTGTTTCGTCGTCTTGTACAACACCAAGAAATCGCCAAGCGAAGAGATTATATCGAACAACAACTGTGAAGTTCTCTCGTTCGTGTCACGCATTTTCCGCTTTGGGCTCCAGTAACCCGCACCATAATATTCGCCACCTATTTGATTGAGACCTTCGTTTCCGATTTTGTGACTTGGGTTCGACTTTTTCTTGCCACTTGAACAACTGCCTTTTGTCGTGCTCGAAGATCCACGGTCTATTGGGCAAGCCGTTTTCGAGAGACCCGTCGTCCAACCCGTAAACATCCATCGACCCAATATGTTAAAACAAAGAGATCTCGATGCTGACGGAAAAAATAGAGGAAAAGACCGTCATGAGAGTTTGGATCAGCAGAATCCGATTGAGAGGCAATATCGTCAAATCAAACATGACTCTCTTCATTTTTTAAAAAATTTTATTTAAAATTTCACGTCCACTCATTCACTCACCGGCAAAAAAAGTGAGGGCGGTACTGTTAACAGTATAATAACCCCAACTTTGAATCTATTAATAACATATCAAACAATAATTTAACATTAAATATCTCGAGTATTATAAAATTAGGGATAACAATCAAATTTGATTCGTGTGTATATGCTAAGCATGACATGCATAATTGTCACAAAGATTATTCAGCCGACCCCACTAGATCAAACTTGATAAAATTCGAATATCATTATGTATGAGTATGGACAAAACATTAATGTTGAAGTATATGAATACGAACCATTCAATTAAATTTTGATTAAAATGATTTTCTAATGAGATTTATATGAACAACTAATTATTTTACTCTTTGCAATTTGTATAACTATCACGTATGAAATAATAAATATTTAAGTTAAATAATTTAAAAATGGTCTATTTAATACTCTTTAAAGTTTAAATATTTAAAAAATGATACAATAGTTGATCTTTTGCCTTCAATTATGCAGTTTTATTTTAATATGATTACAACAAAAAATCACACTAAGATCGGTAGGCATGTATATGGTAATGCCATTTAGTACCGAAAAGATTAATACTTAATAGCATTATTATTATTCAAATCCGAAATTACAACGGATAGAAAACAGATATCAACTATTCGTTTAAATCGAATTAATTTGTTGTCTAGTATATGCAATTATTGATGATTGAATAAAAAAGAAAAAAGTAATTGTCGAAGTAATACCAAAAAAAAGAAGAGGAAACAAATCCCCAGAATGTACGCCTCTCTCGCCATCCTTCCCTAAGATCTTAATTTCCTCCGCACCTTCCTTGCACAAGTTTCCCCCTTTCCAAAATTAACGTCGATCAAAAAAATCCCATCGCCTTTTTCAAATTACTGAAGCAGAAAAATCCTCCCTTTCTCAGAAACAAGTTCTCCTCCTCCTCATCCTCCCACCGTTGATTTCATGGGCTTTAGCTTCGCATGATGGATCCTCCGTCGCTTTTATTACCTTTCTTCTACACTGCTCCTCCTCCTCCTCCTCCTCCTCCTGTGTTCCGTAATAATCCAATCTCCACCATCGCCACGATTTTGTCTCTTCAATCGCAATCAATTTCCTTCGCTCCTTGATTCCATTACCAGCCGCCCCTTCTTTTTTCTGGGTCTGTTTCTTTCACGCCAACGATCTGCGATTCCGGTCAAGATGAGTGTGGCCAAGTCTCAGGTGTGGCAGCCTTGTAAAAAGAAGAGGTCTTGATCGATCGCCGACTTTCTCTAGGGCTGGCAAAGAGAGAAAGAGACAGAGAGAGAGAGAGAGAGATAGGACTAGAGTTTTGTTCTTTACACGATTAGCCGAGATAGAGAGAGGTCAGGCAAGGCCGATAAAGAAGATATGGCGACTCGAGGGCACGGTGGGAGTGGCAGCAGGACGCGCGTTGGGAGGTACGAGCTTGGAAGGACTCTTGGGGAAGGAACCTTCGCCAAGGTGAAGTTCGCCAGGAATATCGAGACTGGGGAGAACGTTGCTATCAAGATTCTTGATAAAGACAAAGTCCTCAAGCATAAGATGATCTCTCAGGTTCACCCTCCTAGCTAGTGTCATTATGTGGATTTTTTCTTCTCCTGATTGTTTGGTTTCAAGATTTGTTCATTGTTATGCTGAATTCCTTGTTTCTTTTGATCGATTTGAATTGCTTCTGCTGCGATTATGGTTTGATGAAACGCCTTGTTTGGTCAAAGAGAATGCAGGGAATCGCTGATTGCCTTTCTGTTTGCTCTTTTCTTATGAAGTAAAAGTCAACTTTACATTGTGCCGATTTGTCGTATTGTACTCACCTTGTTTTCCCTGCTCCCTACTGCTAAAAGTTGAGCCTTTTAAATTGTTTTCATCAAGAATCATTTCGGCCCAATAAGTTTCTTTGTTGTTTCATTTCATCACTGCAGAATGATGCATGTTTTGTGGATTCAACAATCCCCAGCTTTGTACTTCGTTGTTCGTCAATATGGTGTCAGCAATTGCTTGTTTTTTGAACCCTTCAAACCTTTTCTTGCAGATTAAGAGAGAAATATCGACAATGAAGCTTATTCGGCACCCAAATGTCATCCGTATGTTTGAGGTGAAAAGTTGAGCCCCTTTGAATCATAAGCAGATTATGTTTTCTGCATCTTCTCAACGTGTAATCTATCTCATGCTGTAAAAAAAGAATCATGCTTTGTTCGGGATTTTTTGTTGTTGATACCTTCCAAGTGCTAGCTGGTTCTCCCATCATCTCTGGTCAGTAACTTAACTTACCTCAACAATTGTTTTGCAGGTGATGGCAAGTAAAACCAGAATATACATTGTCATGGAGTTCGTGACTGGTGGTGAACTTTTTGACAAAATCGTACGACCTTACAAGCTTGACACTGCTTACTTCGAAATTGCATGCAGTCCATGAGGTTTAAATGCGTTTTTGTTACTCTGTTTCTTTAAACCAGGCTAGTAAAGGAAGGCTGAAAGAAGATGAAGCGAGGAAGTATTTTCAGCAGCTTATTAATGCTGTTGATTATTGCCACAGTAGAGGTGTTTACCATAGAGACCTAAAGGTATGCACTCATTTGTATTCTTAATCTTAAGGTATTGTACAATATGTCCCTCAAGTTCAATTCAAAAAAATGATTGACGGAACTTTTACTATATCTTCGTCAGCCTGAGAATCTGCTGCTAGATGCTTCTGGAATACTTAAAGTGTCAGATTTTGGATTAAGTGCATTGCCTCAGCAAGTTCGTGTGAGTATAATCTGTTCTTGATCAATTGATTATTTGATTTCTTAATTTCATTCTCGTGCATGATGCTTGAATTTGTGCTTACCTGTTAATTGCTTGTTTGTCCCATAGGAGGATGGGTTACTTCATACAACATGTGGCACCCCAAATTATGTTGCTCCAGAGGTACAATTTTTCTCTGCATTTAAATTGATCTCCTAGCTCATAATGCTTTGTTCTCGTTTTCTTATTGCGGCCTTCTCCAGGTAATCAACAACAAAGGCTATGATGGAGCCAAGGCAGATTTATGGTCTTGTGGTGTGATTCTCTTTGTCTTGATGGCTGGGTACTTGCCTTTTGAGGATTCAAACCTTGTGCAATTGTACAAAAAGGTATCTTTTACTTCCTTCCAACACTAACTATTGGGTTCTATATATGGGGGGTGCTTTTGGTGACATATTCTCGATATTCAATTAATTTGGCATGGTTCGGGAGTAATCCTAACAATTCAAGGTTTACCTGAGAATATCTCCTATTGCAGATTTTTAAAGCCGAGTTCTCATGTCCTCCTTGGTTCTCCACTAGTGCAAAGAAATTAATCAAAAGAATATTGGATCCCAATCCAGCTACTGTAAGTAATCTTTCATTCTTCACAGCATCTTCTAAATTTCATTGATAGTGATTGCATCAAGACTCGATGAATTTACTGCATCGGCTTGTGATGATGAAACAGCGGATCCCTATTGCTGAGGTTATTGAAAACGAGTGGTTCAAGAAAGGGTATAAACCACCAGTTTTTGAAAATGCTGATGTTAGTCTTGATGATGTGGATTCCATCTTCAATGATTCAGCGGTAAGGTTTCTGCTCCTCACTTGATGCATTCATGGTCTTAATGTGATGCCTTGTGGAGCTGAAAAAGCAGCATTTTAATGACAGGACTCTAGGAATCTTGTTGTGGAAAGGAGGGAAGATGGGCCTATCGGTCCTGTGGCTCCTGTGACCATGAATGCTTTTGAATTGATCTCTACTTCTCAGGGTCTCAATCTCAGTAGTCTGTTTGAGAAACAGATGGTATGTTTTTGTAATGAGCAATCATCGTGCACTAGTAGATATGTTTCTGTGTTCCTCGACTGTTAGCTGATGGCATGGAACAGAATGGAACTCACATCTCAACTTTTGTGATTAGGGACTTGTTAAACGTGAAACTAGATTCGCGTCTAAAAGGTCTGCCAATGAGATAATGTCACAAATTGAAGCAACAGCAATGCCTTTGGGTTTCGGTGTGAAGAAGAATAACTTCAAGGTTTGATCTTGACCCTATATCCTACGGAGGAACTCTATAAAGAAGTTACGATATTTTTTTCAAAATTTAATGGCTCCTCTGTCATGAACTTAGATGAAGCTTCAGGGAGAGAAGACAGGGCGTAAAGGGCATCTGTCAATTGCAACTGAAGTAAGTTCAATCTTACTAGATCAAAACTTTAGCCGTATCGTGTGTGTGGATTTGAGGATTGACAATATCTATATGGTTTCAGATATTTGAGGTGGCTCCTTCTCTTTACATGGTTGAGCTTCGAAAGTCTGGTGGCGACACCCTTGAATTCCATAAGGTATTCGAATTGTCATGTTTTCCTTACAGCAACCAGCAAATTTTGAAGAAGTAGTTGGATGACAGTCATTGCTTTCATGGTGATGCAGTTTTACAATAGCCTGTCGACGGGACTGAAGGATATTGTTTGGAAGACGGTGGATGAAGAAAAGGAGGAAGAAAGTGTTAAGCTTGAAACCTGAGGTATATGAGCCGGTTTGGGTGGATGGGTTTGTTTTGTGATTTATTGCCCTCGATCTAATCGGCTGATTTTTTCCTCATTTCAGCAGGTGCTGTACTTAATAAGTGAGTAAAATGTCCTTGGTGCAGCTGCAGTTGGAGTTGGGATATTTATCTGCTACTTTTTAATAGTGGATTGACATGAATGTTGTGGAATGCTTTTCTAAGAGGTGATCCATTGTAATATTACTGTATCTTACAAATAAGGATCCAAATTTTAATCCAATAGCTAGACTTTCATATCGTTTTTTTCACTTTCATCTTCTTACTTTTGAATCCGTTTCCCTTTGCCGTTGTCCGCTGCCGGTGGGCAAGGAATGAGGTTGTCGTAATTGCAAAGACCCGCGTTCTATACAGCTTTGCTTGTAGAGTTTGTATCTCCGGTGGGTACTTTGTATACTAACTTACGGTCATCTTGGAGGAATGAAATTTGGGAATTTATTTTCAAAAAAAACGTAACACTAATGTGTAATTACACTTCTCAATCTAACCGAATAGGTTCAATCTTGATTAGCTGAAAGTGTTATATTCGTTTTCATAACAATTATTATGAGTATGCTCGTTAGAAAATGTCCGGATTAAGTGGGTGATTAATTTGTTAAAAGCATAGTTTACAATGCGTGATCCTACTTCTTATAACACTAAAGCTAACATTGTGTGTCAATCTGCGAGGCCGGTTGTTGTTGACCTTGTTCAATTCGAACGGTCCCATCGATTTCCCCCTCACCCTCAATCTCCTTAGCGGCATCATAGGAAGCATGAAGAGCCACAAAGAGATAGTACACAAGCAATGCCAACGACCAGAGTGCAAATCTAACGAAAGATGCCGGGTCAATAGATCCCATTACGAACACATTCATAGCTACACTCGCAGAAGGCAGCCATGGCAGGAACGGCACCCCCCAAAACTTCGGCTTCCTAGCCATCTTCACAAACACCTGCAGACCAAGCGTCGCCAGAAACCATACCGGCACAGTAATCGCGTACCCAATCCATCCGCCCGATCTTCCATACGCCCAGTAAGCACTAGTACCGCACGAAGATCCCACAATCAACACCAGAAAGAAGACCAGCTTCCACTTATCCGAACTCTTAGTCTCCCCGGCCAGATAGTATCTCCTAACCAGAAGCGCCAGAGCCACCAGCGAGAAAATAAACAGCGTAGAAATCGACAGAAGATTCGACAGAACGTCCAAGCTGGTGAAGAATGCCACAATCGAATTCGCTACAGTCATCACAACAGTTGCTACCAACGGAGTCCCAGTTTTGGCATTAATGTAAGCAAGAACAGGAGGAGCCATGTGAGTACGGCTTATATGAGTGAAGTATCGAGATTGTGCAATGACGTTAGCAAGAAGAACAGTGGTCATTCCTTTTAAAGCACCGAATGCTACTATGTATTTCGCCCAATTCATCCCTGCGGATTTGAATGCTATGGAGAAAGCAGCATCTGTATCAATCTGGGTGTAATTCTGCATCAAGGTGAGGCATGCTGCTAAAGAACAGTAAAAAATGATTACTACTGTCATGGATCCGATCAGTCCCAGAGGAATATCTCTTCCTGGATTTTTAACCTCTTCTCCGAGCGTAGCAACTCCGTCGAAACCTACATAGGCGAAGAACAACATTGCCGAAGCTTTCATTACTCCACGAACTCCAAACGGAGCGAAATTTTTGGTAAAGTTTTCAGGGTTGGCTTTTGAGAAACCGGCGACGAGGATGAAGAGCAAGACGAGCAAGTGAAGGATTGTGGTAATTGAATTGAATCTGGACGAGGCTTTCATGCTCCACGATGCGGCTAAGCATACCAGGAATGATATCCCGACTGCAATTGGATCCAGGTTATTGTAATCCGTAGCCATGGAAGTGACGTGGATTCGGAAGCTGTTTGGTTCGCTGTTACATAGCGTTGCGAAGTAGGAAGTCCAGGATCTTGCTACGCTAGCTCCGGCGACGATGTACTCGAATAGGATGTTCCCGGCGGCAATGTAGGCGACGAAGTCTCCGAGCTCGACTCTGAGGTAAGCGTACGAGCCTCCGGCGACGGGTAATTCGACGGCGAACTCGCTGTAACACAAGACGGAGAGCATGGCGCATAAGCCGGAGATGAAGTAGGAGACGACGACGGCGGGTCCGGCGTCGAGCTTGGCGGCTTCGCCGGTGAGGACGAAGATTCCGGCGCCCATGACCGCGCCCATTCCGAACCAGATTAGATCCCACCAGTTGAGTGTTCTCTTGAACTCGTTGTCGCTCCGAGCTCGAACGTCTTGCAACTCGAGTCTGTCCATGGATCTGGAGAGGAGTCGATTTTTCAGCCTGGGGATTGTATTTGAGAGAGCCTTCATGTAATTGCCCCAGTTTTGAAACGACTCCTCCGGGAAGAAGTCGTCCTTGTCGACGCAAAAGCACCGTCTTGGTCGTCGTTGCCTTTTCGGCCTAGCAGTAGTGTCGTCATGATCGCCATTGTTGTCATTGTTCGTCATCATTAGTATTCAGTAGAAGGGTAAGTTACATCCAACCAGGAAGGAAATTTGATTGATCGATGTAGGGTGAACAAGTGAGAGTGACACAGTAGCTAGTGATCATGGAATCCAAACAACAAATTCATATTTGAAGAATGCCGATTAAGCAGCGGATTTAGGAGTGAAATCGGATCTAACCTAAACACCACAAGACTGATGATTTACCCATTTTAGTTTTCACCATCTCCTTCATTTCCGTTTCTCCATAACAAACTTTCTATTAATTACACATAGCCATTGCCGATGTCATGTGCGGGCTTGTTTCCATTTCAACAGTGCTTAGCTAGCCTGATGTGCATTATTGCTGCTTCCGTTCATCCATGATGGTGAACTAAAATATTTAAAATGTTATATTTGTTATAAAACTAAACTCAAAGAAAGACAAGAACAAGAGAAATATGGAGAGGGAGAGAGTTTCTTATTGAGGTGTATGGAATGCTACAAATGAGAGCTCTATTTATAGGCTCATAGATCATAACCTATACTCTCTAATATTATTACACATAAAGGTGCGAAAATAAATACAATGAAATACATTGAAGAATGGAATAAGAAGTTACACAATGGTGCATTCACTATAGTAATTATATTCATAACACTCCCCCTTGAATGACCATTGGTTATACATCGTTCTTCGAATACGCTTTTGATATCGCCTCATTAAAAACCTTACCGGGAAAACCCGGTGGGAAAAACTATGGTTAAGGGAAAAAGAGTACTGTTGCGTATTGACTCCCCGATGATGATATCGGTTGAGATCCTTCATATTGACTCCCCCGATGAGGATATCAACTCTCGCTCATCATTATATCGATTGAGATCATTCACTCACCAATTCCAAATTTGCTTTCCAACGAGTTGATGCAGAGAGATCTTTGGTGAATAAATCAACCAAGTTATCACTTAGGTGCACTTAGTCGATAAATATTTCAACTCATTGAAGTTTGTGCATAAAATGTATGCATCACATGATCGATGGTCATCCATAATTCACATGACACTTCACCTTAGATGACCATTAGATGAGAATATGTCTCATTAAAACCTTACTAGGAAAACCCTATGGGATAAAAACCTAGTGAAGGAAAAAGAGTACATAATCATCACATCACGTTGCAACATTTTCTTGCAACTCAAGGATATATGCAAAATAAATATCATGCATGATTTATAGGATCGGATCTTGAAATGGTGGTGTAGCTTTATAAGTTGGTTTCACAACCCACCAAGTGGTAAAATTATCACATGAGACCAATTTATGGTCAACCAACACAAATATGACCAAGATTACTACTTCAAAATCGAGTACATCTTGTGTCTTAATAAAGGTCGATTAAACTCGACATAGAGTCACATAGTGATCTGACTACCATCCGAGCAATCGATAGCCATGTCATATCCATATAACTTTTTGTTGGATATAATTAGTATATCATTGATGATATACGAAAATCATGTTCGAGAGAGATGCACAGTTGGCAAGTTAGTGGTAATCTTCCACATCTTCCATCTCGAACTCTAGCTAATCAATATTTGATTGTTTTGAGAAACTCTTTAGGAGTCTCAATAAAGTGTATGTCATCTATATAACAAAAGATGATGATGACACTTAAACTCTTATAAACAAAAGAAATACATTTTAAATATAAAATAAAGTATAGAAATTTTTATAAGAATTTCAAAATCATAAAATATGACAAAGATGATTTTTCATCATTCAAAATTCAACTCAATATGAAAAAGAAATCATAGTTTTATGCATAGAGAAATGTATGATATGCTAAGTGGACCACTTCTCTCAATTATTCAATCCATATGACGTCAATTAGATATAACTTGTTCACGTGAACTTGAATTGTTTGCTTATAGCAAAATAAATCCTCAAGGGAATTTCATATACACATGTGTATTCTAATTATGAAAACCATACATATAGGTTGCAAGGACATCCATTAGGGGCAAACTCTTTCCCTTCACAAATTGCCAGACTAATCGAATAATAAAAAGTAGTTGCATCCACCACATGAGAATATATTTTCTCATAATCAAAATGTTATAGGTTTGTTGTACAAAACCTTTCAAAAATGAGATGTTTCATAACTTCTCATACTCATATTTTACATCTCAATGTATAAAGACTTGATGTCTTAAAACTTTTCATTTCTCTTGGGAATTTGAATTTGCCTCAAATTGAAATTTTTTTAGCCAATCATTTCTATCTGTGCATGCATTTTGGCTAATGATCCTCATTTTCAACTATCATATTTAGCGTTGCACTATACGCAAATATTTCGTCGACGTTGACTTCATTGGAGTTCCAATATTTTCCATCCAAGATATAGATAATTGAGATATATATTCATATCTTTCAATGTAATTCGATACTCTTCTTGAGCACATTATTTGTTTCTCTTGGTGGCTTTGTTTAAATAATCTTAACCTCAATTTGACCATCTTGATATATAGCTCCATTCCACTTTTGAGGATTTTTTCTTTGGAACCGAGTGGTCTATCACGCCTTTGCGGGTTTTAGACTCATTTGTGATGTCAGATTGTGATACTTTACCATCGATGAACTCGTAATCAAAATAATTTCTCAATCTTCATTGAGAACCCATCCTAATAAATGGTGGTGGAGCAATTCAGATGTGTATATCACATTCATATATCCATAGATGGGAAGTATAAGGTTTTGACCCAAAAACCAAACATAATGGAGGAATTCATGATAATTTCTTGGCGTAATGCGAATTTGTGTTGTGCATGTAAATGACATGTTCACAATAATATATTGGTTTTCAATGAAACATTTTCGTTATTGGATAATCATGAAAATATGCTCATAACCAAAATGGTTGAGCTAGTAATCTCGCAAATTTTAGTTTTCTTTCATATACACATGTGACCTTCTAGTTGATACATCAATTAAAATAATTGGCTCACATGTTGGGCGTATGGATCCATAAATATCACCCTTGTTTTGTTATGTGTAAGATAAATGATCTTACTTTAGTTGATGATTATCCAACAATCAACTCTATTTGAGGAAAAGCAATCCAAAAATGAATTATGTTGTGTTGGAGATTTACCCAACAATGGGTAACGGAAAGGTGAAAATGCTTTCCTAGAAACGAAACCTTGTTGACGAACGAGAAAATCGTTTGTGTTCCCAGGAAGTAGGGGAGTCACAAGGACTACTTAAATCCCTATAACCTTAGGAATCATTTCTTTAGAATACCCACGTTGAGACCATCATGCACAACAATCTTCAATAGAACATACACTTTAGATTATGGAATCATCGAAATTGACCATAGAGGTACTTATCGATTCGCATCATGATTGAACCGGGATGGTCTCACCGGTTATGCCAAATAATAGTTGTCAGGACGAGTAAACGTATAGTTTACATTTATATATATGTATCTCAATCACAATAACATATGTGTAGTACAAATTGGAGGATAATATTATTGATTCAATAATTATATAGCCATAGACCATATTATTGTTCCTCTCTTGATCCTAAACAAATTGGAATAAGGATTTTGTTCCTTCGTGAACAATATAATAGCTCGATCTAGAGCTTGAGAGAAATGTTGTACTACACCATATATATTGGTGCACTACCGATGTGATATATATCACAATTAATTATGGTGATTCTCATCATAAAATACTCATTTTTGTCATGAGAATTGGTACATAGTTTAAATGATAAATAGATATATTTCTCAATCATCTATGTCACCAATTAATAGATCAATAATTCTCGTATAACCACAATTGTTATGTCCATCCGAATAAAACGGTTCCTTATGTGAACAATGATAATATGTTGTCACTTATGCTTTCAGGAACAATGTAACAAATTAAATGTGTCTTTGCACAATCACTTTGAGTGCTAAATTAACATCATTTTTATATGATCATCAAAATAAAATTGATGGTTGTATCACCTTTCATGTCACTAGAATTTTTCAACATGATTATCAACTTAATCTTTCCACATCTCTATCACCAACGAGATGACCAATTTCCCGTCAAACTCGAGAAGTTGTGTGAATTTCATCATATAATTATTCGAGATTTTGTTCAACTATTGGTTGAAAAATACTTTCCTTGGTACTATATGCCTATCAAATCCACATTGAATTCCGTATATGAAATAGTAATCATGTATTGTGACATTTTCATCGGAAAATAATATGATATAAGTGTATGCACTTCGAGAAATATGATAGTGTCATATGAGATTTTCTCATCACAATAAATTTGGATGGACTATGACCTTTGAAAGATTAGGTCTTTCTCTTCCACGATAGTGTATTGACTTTGTGGGAATATATATTGTCTAATCACTTTGTGGACATATGATTATATCCACTCACTTCATGGATCGATATTTTGTCTCATTGGACCATCAACATTGGAAATATAAGATAACCCGTTTCTCAAGATATGTGTCTCGTGGGACATTCAATCATATCGAGCTTTTATGAGTATAATCAATCACTACAAAGATTGATATTTTGTTACTTTGACATTCAATATTCGAGACATATAAAATATATGTATAGCTTTGTTCTTTCGATATGTTGTGTCTCTTGGTACTCATCTTTCGGCCTATCATTCAGATGATGGCGAGTAAATAGCAAAGCTTTAGCTTTGTCATGATAAGACGTGCATTATCGTCTCGTTTCACCAATACTATTATATATGGATTTTAGCCTCGAATGCCCATGAAGAGTAATTCTTGCCCGAAACATCAAAAACCACATACTCAAATTTAAAAAAAGTTTGACGTAATTATCAAAATAAATAAATTAGATCACATTATGAATGAATTAATAATGACATGAATATACTATTAAAACCGTAATTAGCAACATATATAATACATTTATTTAATCCGTAAACGTAACTTACGATTCCATTAATAATGACATGATCATTAGCCATTTAAATATTTAATGACAATCGTTGATGATGATTGAAAAATATTAATGTAAACGTAATGTAATAATGTGATGACCAACGTTACAAAAATAATGGTTATGATAATAATCAGATAACCACCGATCTGTTTCCTTTTGACAAATATGCTTTAATATTAAGTAAGACCGATAAAAACAAAGGAAAAAAAAGTACATATGTATATGCATAAGATGTCTATTACTGTTTGCGTGATCAATAATAATTGAGCAGTAAAGATAAGCTATCAAATATTAGAATTAAGTCATAGACATATATGAACACAAAATAAATAAATAATATTGTTACTCGGTGAATATTCATATAAACAATTTGTTACTATATGTCTTCGGTGGGGTATTAGTAGAAAACAAACAAAAATGAAGATTGAAGAAGTAAACATATGAATTAGCTAATAGCCCACCTTAATGACCTATTTTTAAATAGTAACAATAGCGTTATGAAAAAGTAAGAAATGAAAATGAGAATCACAAATTTTTTAGGAGAAAAAAAATTGATGTGATGATATAATAAGCTAAAATGTAAGGAATCGAGTAAATCAATGTAATAACATTTGAAATTGCAAACTAAATCTAGTTTTGAAACAAAAAGAAAGTAGGTAGAAGAATAAGAGAATCGAGTAAATAGCAATCAAATATCAATCTTTGTAAACTTTTGAGAATCGAGCACTCGTGCGCAATAATAAAATTGCAAAAACGGGCATCAGGAGCATAAGCATGAACTCACTGGCCATATGTATTGTTTGTATGCACTTCGCTCATGATTACAAGAAGTTTCTCGACGGCGAACTTCGTGCCGATAACGTGTTATAAAACTAAACTCAAAGAAAGACAAGAACAAGAGAAATATGGAGAGGGAGAGAGTTTCTTATTGAGGTGTATGGAATGCTACAAATGAGAGCTCTATTTATAGGCTCATAGATCATAACCTATACTCTCTAATATTATTACACATAAAGGTGCGAAAATAAATACAATGAAATACATTGAAGAATGGAATAAGAAGTTACACAATGGTGCATTCACTATAGTAATTATATTCATAACAATATTTGGTTTTAACATAATCTACAATTAAAAGCTAAATATACATAAATTTAGCTAAATTTTAGCCGAATGATCCAACATTCACAAAGAAGAATCTTGGAATTTGTGATTTGTTTTCATTTTTTTTATCATTTTTATTTTCGCCATAACTTTTTTATTTTTATTTGACAAAAAAATTTAAAATGTTACGAAACTTGGGCATATGTAAAAAAGTCACAATGGTTTCGAATAAGATTTTCTGTCATGATATATTGAGTTTTTCACCAAAAATGTTATGCCGTTAGTTTGTTATGTCTTTGTGACATTTTAAAATTTTTTGCCTTTTTATTTTGATTCGAATAATTTTCATACGAACATTTTTATCTTTTAAAGACAAGATAACAAAATTAGATTTAATGGAATTTTAAAATTTAAAATATATATAAATGCAAGTGTTTCAGTTGATTAAAAACAAACTAACATCAAAACTTTAAGAAACTTACATGGAAATATTCGTCTTATTTAATTAAGGTAGGCACTCCAGTGAAAATATGTACGAGATACAAACGCCATGTGACGGTATACTATTAGGTGGTTTTTATTTTTTATTAAATAATGTTATTTTAGCTTTTAAAATGAAAAAATCTCCAAAATTTATCACAAAAAAATTGTGGGTTATTTAAAATCATTCAACCGTTAACTCATCTTCATATTTAATTTATTTTTGTCTTCAACTTCACATAGCGGAATCACTCGAAAACGCTAGCCGTCAGACAACCTTCACTCCCTCCCCTATTTCGCGATTCCATTCGAAGATTGAAATAGATGAATCACCGGTGATTGTCCAACGACAACAACGAGTTTCCCGACCTCCATTGCAAGAGAAAAATCTCATAATGAGAGAACCCTACTTCGTTGTTAGTCAATTAGTCATTTTGAATGACTCGATTATTTAAAATGACTCAACCCTACCCTCAAATTCTATCGAACTTGAACTCTACTGATTCTCTAAAGGTTGAAGAAACGATTTCTCTGAATCGATCTTTGCCATTTGGCTGCCACCTGCAATATCACTTTGTCAGAATTCCTTCCTCTTTCAATTTGCTTGGATTTCATGAAATTCATTTCCTGGTTAAGCTGATGAGTGATTTCGGAAAGCCCTATTCAAAATGACTACGAAAATTTTTTGAGGGTAGGGTTGGTTTAGGTTGAGTCAATTAGTCATCAGATTACGATTCTAACTCAATAATGATTTTGAAAAATCATTGATTCTCGATGATCGAGGATGACCTCCAATTCCGTGATTCGACAATGGGATATGTGGAAACCTAGCGGTGAGTAGCTGGTGTTGTCCGTCACAACAGTTTAGAAACAATTTGATGTCTCACAAAAACATCTGGTAAAGGTGTTGTTTGTCAGAGTCATCTTCTTCGTCAGGAGTTGGTCAGTAATCTCCAATATGAAATTTTACAGCTGAACCCATAGTGTGAAAATGGCAAAAATCCCCAATTAATCGTAATTGGGGATTAGAGTTTAGTGTTTAGAGTTTAGTGTTTAGGGTTTAGAGTTTAGGGTTTAGAGTTTAGGATTTAGTGTTTAGGGTTTAATGTTTAGGGTTTAGAGTTTAGAGTTTAGGGTTTAGAATTCCGATGACGAACGTGATGTGAAGGTATAGTCCAACCGCGTTCGTAGATGCCATTGTTCTACTTAATAATCTCGTATTTGTTGTTAACAAACACTTGAAGTACAGTATTATATTTCATAACTAGCTATTTGAACTCATACTTGTACTAAATACCATGATAGGGCAAGAGAGGTTGGAACAACTCACAACGGTCGATTTGGTCGGAAAACATCGCAGTTTAGTATTTTTGACATAACGTATCGCTCGGAAGTCCGATTGATACAAGATCAGTGGTGTTGGAAATCTAATTTGATTGGATACAACTTTCATATTCATGTCCAGGAAAAATTCCTGAGAGATAAACCCGATGGATGGGATTTCCGTCTGGCCCAACTCGTCGACTTGGTCGGAAAACGTTTTAGTTTAGTATTTTTGACATAACAGATTGCATAGAAGTCCAATTGATGCAAAATTGGCGGCGTTGGAAAGCTAGTTCGATTGGCTACAACTTTCATCATGTTAAGGGCAAATTCTGGCGAGAATAACCAGACTGACCAGATTTCCGTCTGAGTGGTCTGACCGGACCTAAAACTGGTCCGTCCGTTTTTATTTTATAAATTTTATTTTAAATTTAATTAAATGTCTTAATTTTGTTTAGGTCATTTGTTAATTTGAATACTTGAAGTATTGGTTGGATGCATAAGATATCGCCATGAGTATTACGATAAATATTCGGTTAGTATTTGAGAAAGATTGAATTTATCGAAAATTGAATTTTGTATAAATTTTCGAAATTTACTAAACGATAATATAATAATATATTTAATTTAGAATATTGTCTAATTCGAATATTAGGGGGTAGGGGGGGGGGGAGGTAGGTTGAGGATTCAGCTCCAAAATCTTTCTTCCTCGTCTTTCCTTCGCGCCCTTCTCCGCCGTCACCGCAGCTCATCGTACTTCTCTTCTCAGGTACTTTCTCCACGTCCCTTTATCCTTCCCCGCCGCGCTGGCAGCAGTCGATGGAAGCTTACTGTGTAATTTCATGTATATGCACAGATTTATGATTGCTTCTCACTGTCTAATAAGTAATAACTGCCAATGTCAAGGTTTAGTGTCTTCTCTAATCCGGTTTCCTCTTCAAAACCCTGAACTAGGCTTTAGCAAGTCAAATAGACCGAGGGGAACAACACAGGAAAAGGCGCTAATGGGGGAATCGAGAGACGCCAACGTTCCAGTTCTGCCATGGATGAGGCAGCCAGTTGATGTCACTCAATTTGAAGAATGCCCCGTCGATCTTCTGCCTTGCCTTGATCACAGGTACATAGAATCTTCTCCCCACCCCGCCTACTGGTTGGAATTTGCTCGATTGATGCCGCTCATCTTTGTATCTTCTGCTTATTGATTGCTGAAGTGTTCTACTTTCGCTTCAGGCTTAAGGATGCGTTGCAGAAAATGGGATTCTCGTCAATCTTCCCCATACAAGTTGCCGTGTGGCAGGAGACAATCGGTCCTGGCGCTTTTGAGCGAGATTTGTGCATAAACTCGCCTACAGGCAGTGGTAAAACTTTGGCCTACGCTTTACCAATCGTGCAAGCATTGTCGACCCGCACGGTTAAATGTTTGCGCGCTTTGGTGGTCTTGCCCACACGTGATTTAGCCTTGCAGGTTCAGCACCACTTCTGTCTTTTTATCAATTGATGAGATGATAGTTTCCTAAAGTTATCCGCCTGTATTATCATAATAACTTGAATACATGTTGCTTAGATTAACGTACTCATAAGACATGCTGCCATTTTTTTACCTATTCTCCTTTTGTCTGTGGCGGTAGGTGAAGGAGGTGTTTGCTGCAATTGCACCGGCTGTAGGCTTATCTGTTGGTCTTGCTGTGGGGCAATCCTCAGTTGCAGATGAAATTTCCAATCTTATAAAACGACCCAAGCTTGAGGCGGGCATTTGCTATGATCCGAATGATCTTCCTGTCGAGTTACAAAGTTCGGTTGATATATTGGTGGCAACCCCTGGGAGGCTAGTGGACCACATTACATCGACCAAGGGATTTACTTTAGAGCATCTCTGCTATCTAGTAAGTAGCAATTTTGGTGTCGAAAGCATCTCTACCACTTCAAAGTCTGACTTGATCACCCAATGTTTCTGTTGTTAGTTAGAATGTAAGGGTTTAGTGTGTTCTGTTGAAGTTTCGCTCGGTTTCTGTTGAATCTGGTTTCTACGTAGCTTTGTGGTCATTTAACTTTTACTTGTGATCTTACTTACGAATATCGCTGTTTCAGGTGGTTGATGAAACAGATAGAATGCTCAGGGAGTCTTACCAGTCTTGGCTTTCCACCGTTCTTACTCAATCACAGTCTGCTCAAGAAATCTCTGTGCCATGTATTAATACCATTCTTCCAATGGCATTTGGTCCTTTGAAAACCATAAGAAGATGGTACGTTCCGTGTTTTTATCTAGCATATTATTTATACCAAGTTGTCTGTTTCATGTTCCTGTAGAAGTTGTTCCGAATCGTGCAAAGTTTATTTCATTTTCCAGTGGGGTTGAGAAAGGATTTAAGGGAAAACCTTATCCTAGGCTTGTAAAGATGGTTTTATCAGCCACATTAACCCGAGATCCTAGCAAGCTTGCTCAACTTCATCTGCACCATCCTTTGCTAGTGACAACTGGGAATAAGCGCTATCAGCTTCCGGAAAAATTAGAATCCTACACTTTGGTAAGCTCTTATATTTCTGTTGAGTTTTGGATGTGTGGTAAGGACCTTTTGGTCATTAAACTTTCTTTTCTGAAACCTAGTCTGTTATCCATTTGACAGGTATGCGAGTCGCAGCTGAAACCTCTGTACCTGGTTGCTATTCTACAAACTTTAGGAAAAGAGAAATGCATTGTTTTCACATCATCAGTGGAATCTACGCATAGGCTTTGCACCCTCATGAATTTTTTCGACGATGTGAAGCTTAATATCAAGGAGTATTCCGGTCTTCAACGTCAATCTGTGAGAAGGTACTCTTAGTATACAAATGACCATTTTAAATTCTTTCTAATCGATCTGTAACTACACACCTGCAATCATATGTTTTTGCTAATCTGGGTTTTAGTATTGGACGTGTAACACAACTTTATATAATCATATGGTTTTGCAGCGAGACTTTGAATGCATTCCGAGAAGGGAAGATACAAGTGCTTGTTTCCTCTGATGCAATGACTCGTGGAATGGATGTTGAAGGGGTGAGGCATGTTGTCAATTATGACATGCCTTCATATATTAAGACCTACATACATAGGGCTGGTAGGACAGCAAGAGCTGGTCGAAAGGGGCAATGCTTTACATTGTTGAATGAATTTGAGGTATGGGTTTTTTCAAAAGAACGTTTAAAGCTTTTACAATGTTTTATGGCCTGTCTATAGCTAATGGTCTCTACTGTTCTTCCCTCAACCATTAATCTTAATTTTCAATGCTTGACCAAAACATACTCATCTTCTCTTTTCTTTTTTTTTTTCCTTTTCTCGCAGGTCAAGCGCTTCAATAGAATCTTACAGAAAGCTGACATCAAATCTTGTCCTACCTACTCCCTACCTTCTGGCTCTATCGAGGCACTTCAAGCAATTTATCAATCAGGTAATGCCTTGAATCTTCTTCTGTGTTGATAGGAGTCATGTGACTATGTCTTAGAATCACTTATCCATTTTTTCTTGTCTTGTTCCTGTTCACTAGCATTGGGGAAGCTAAAGGAGAAAGTTGAATCAGAAACACACAAGAAGCGCAAATTTGCCCCAAAATATTCCAGAAGAACCCAATCAGAGCGGCCAAACAAAAACAAGGATTGATCAGTATGTTTATACTGGCATGGATCTATCTTGTGCTAACTCTAAGCACTTACAGGTTAGTTTCATGCTCTTATCGTGTACATCAATTACTACACAATTCGGCATATGCTTTTTATATGCTGGGAGTAGCAGTCAGTTCATCATATAGATTAATCCTAAATGGCCAATAAGGAGGTGATCTTGCTTTTTTAGCTGAGTGCATTGTACCTACTCCGTTGATGATATATGGTCCCGAGAATTATCTAAGAAATTAGTTCCGTACAATTTTCGATAGAGGCATTTTTTACCTTACATTTCTTTCACCTGTATTCGAGAAGTTTGTTGATGAAACTCCTTCGGTTTCAAAGTTAACACATGAGTAACATTCTTCCTTATCACCGTTTCTGTATTTGCAGTTGCGCAGAGATTCCAAGTTTTAATGAACTTGCATGATCATAGGATTACATCATTACAATAGTTTTTGGGAGAAAGGCAATACAAATATTTGCTGCTAATGGAGTCCTGGCTGTCTACAAATTTAATTTTCGAAACGAAATATGTTGATCCAAACATAACATCTGCAGACTCTTACTACTGTGATTGCTTGGAAATTTAAACACTCCCCTTACACGTAGAGCTCACAAAAAGACTTTGCAATTTTTCAAGACATTCTTTTGGCCACTGCAACTTCCAGTAAAAACATCTTGGTTATTGGATGCTCTGTGCCTAATGACTGGGAATGTGTAGTGGGCAGTGGGCCTGGTATCTAATTGATTGGAAAAGTAATGTTTAGCAGGTAGTGACTCCTACTTTTGTTAGACAGATAGATGAAGATGAAGATGAATATGTTTCTTTTCTTGAATGGTAGGGCATGCATAGTTGTAGGATTGTGAACTTCATTCTAAGTGCCGAGGTTATCTATCTATCGTTTTCGTCTGCTACATTCCAGATTGCCTTTTCTTAATGGCGTGCCGTGTAAGTTGCGGTGGGGATTGGTGGTGGTCCGAACCGTACCCACAGAACTGCAGAAAAACCAATCCGCATTGCACACTGCATTGTGATTTGATATGCAGTTTGTTTTCCCATTAGCTGTTTGAGGTTCGATTGTTTTATCTGCAAACTGCGAGTGAAAATCCTTCTATGAAACTAATCTTATTGGCTCATTTCTCAAATTTTAAGTCTTCCATCGTCCAACTGAAAAGAAATCGAGAAATTGACAACTCGACTGCTCGATCTTTACCACTGCAATTCCGTTGTTACGGAGTCAACAACTACTTGAACTTCAAGCACAACGCTAAAAATTGGTAGTACATTTCAATTAGATATTCGTTCTCTCCTCGTGTAACTTAAAATAAATAAACGATTTGAGTGACGTTTGAACGAATTTAGTAACTGGATTCAACTGTATCAAAATTTGAAAATAATTGTATATTAATATAAATCACTCGTGCTAAGGTCCGAGTACTTTTTCTGCATTCCCATTATCTCTGTCTTTATCGTGCATTGAATATATACAGGAAAGAAATTGTATCTAAAGTAAGATGGAGAAAGTAAAGTGTAGTATGCTTGTTTTTTTAACTTGTTAATATCACTGAATAAATTAAATTCAGAATAATACATATAAACCTCGTGCTAAAATTCATTGTTGAGATTATGTTAATGGTCAAATATTAGCTAAATCTTTGAAGAAGTAGATCCTTAACTTTGAAAAAGGCGATGAGGTCAGGATGTTACGGTGGAACCAAAAGTGGGTCAACTCAGGTTATTGCTTAGGGTTTTTTGGCTTCATATTGATAAATTTTTATATAAAATTTGTCCATGTAGTGTTAATATATATTTCATAATTAGAAACTTTTGTTCAGAATTTTTGACCATTTTAATTTCACGATTAAATATTAATATGTATGGGACAGACCCCAAACATGAAATGTGAACAGATTCAACGAAGGGTAGCTGTCCATCTCTATCCAGTGCCAGTAGTGCGGTGCGGGAAGAAGAGGGAGACTAATTAGAATCAAATTGTGGAAAGTTGGTGCTTATCATTTTCATAATTAAAGCTGACCCTCATCATCATATTTTTCAACAAACAAACAGCCAAACGAGGATGACAGGGGAAGTGACGTTGTCCACGATCATCATTTCTTGTGTTTGGGATAATCTGGATTTTGGACGGTTCCATATTTGTACAAGTAGTTACCGGCGGTTTGCTTTCAGAATTGGAATTAAAAGTAGTTGATGAAAACTGAATCCATATTCCTGATTCCTCGTCCTTTGTTTTTTTTTGAAGTTGTTGTACCTTCTCCAAACGCCGGCGTCCTCTCTGTACCTGATTGCTCTGTTTCTTTCCCCCTGGAAGTCTGCTGCCATGCGGGTCTGAAGCCTCCATTGATTCCGGCGACGTCGACGGAGGACTTAGATTCAATCGATTTCATCCTGGATCCGTTGCCGATGAGCCTGGAGTTGAAGAGCTGCTGAGGAGTACCGGAGTTGGGAGAAAGTTCGGTAACAGAGGTGGAATTCGGATCTCAATCTTCATCACCATCGAACTAGGAGAGGGATTGAGGACTATGATCTGAATCTTCATCCGGTTGGATTTGTGACGATGGGTCCTAGCGGCGGTCAGGTCGTCGTCGGAGAGGAAGATCAGAGTAAAACACGAAATCCTACCTGTGATAGATGCCGATTTAGCGCCGGGCTTCGCGTAGATGGTGATGGCCACTGACGACGGAGGTACCGATCGAATACATGAGGGGAAGTCGGAGGAAGGTTTTGGTTCTGATTTTTGCAACGGAGCTGAGTTCGCCTTTCCTTTACCTTTCTTGCTTGAAGGAGCCATTGCTTTTCAAGCTAATAATCTCTTCCGTCCTCCCGTTTTTCAGCTCAGCAACTTTGCATTTTAGTCCCATGTTTTGTGTAAATCACAAAAAAAGCAATTATCTTTTTCAAATTTACATTTTAGTCAGTCATAATTAAAATATCAAGAATATAACCGATTATGTTTCTTTTATAACTAATTATGATGTAGAATCAGTTATATTTTTTAATAAATAGGTATAATTATAATCACTTATTTTTTATAACCAATTATATTTGAAATATAATTTGTTATAATTAATTATTATAACTAATTATTATAAAATATAACTAGTTTAATTATAATTAATTATTAAAAATATAATTGGTGATAATTTTAAAAAATATTATAAGTTATAATTTGAATTTTTTTTAATAACCCATTATTTTTATAATTAGTTATATTTAATATAAATATAACGAGTTATATTTTTAACAATTAATCTTGATTGTAACAAGTTATATTTTATAATCATTTATAAAAATATAACTGGTTATAGTTTTAAAATGTAATCGGTTAAAAAATTTCGCCGTAAAACTCGTAGGAGACTCGACGGAAAATGCATTGATTAGTCACCAAATTCTCGCCGGAAAATTCATCGTCCGGACATCAGAGTCTCAACTTAATTATTCTTTTTTTAGTGAAGCTAGCTGGGTCTTAACTTAATTATTCCCTTTTTAGTGAATAATTACGGGCATGCATAATCATCCATGTAAATGAGTGGCGCTTCTCAAACTTAAGCCAATTTGTTCAAACAGAACGTTTTGCCCGAATCCGAATAAAAATGCGTATAATAACACTTGAATTCACGTTATGATAGTTTACTTCAAATTCTGCAACGGGTTCCCTTTCAGCTTATTTATTACTGATGCATTTGAAAACCATCAACCAATTTACAGTAATCCAGCAAGTTCTGGTTTAACGTGTATGGATTAGATGATCCTTGTTTATTATTTGAAAAGTAAAAAATGTCGACTTCTTTCTCTCTTGTTTCTGCCCCCACCACAATCAGACATAAATAAATGTATTTCATTTTATTGAAATTATGTATAAAGCCGGCAAGGAGGATGGGAACCTCTCTTCACTCTCTCTAACTACCTCACCTCTCTTAATCTCAACCTCTTCCTTTAATTTCTTACAATTGATCAATTCACTACTGCTACTGCTACTTGTTAATTAAGTGGCGGGTGATCAATATAATGGAGGGAGTGCACGCAGCGCCACCAGACTCATCGGCTTTCAAAGAATGCTTCGCCCTCACTTGGAAGAACCCTTATGTTCTCCGCCTCGCTTTCTCTGCCGGAATTGGCGGCCTTCTCTTCGGTTACGACACCGGAGTCATATCCGGAGCCCTTCTCTACATCAGAGACGACTTCAAGTCCGTCGACAGACAGACCGTTCTCCAGGTAACCACAGATGATTAAATCAATTAATATTAGAGATCTCATTGTTTTATCAGCTTCCGTCAAAATAATAATAATAATAATAATAATAATAATTGCTTGATTTTTGTTTCATCCCGACACACGCGCACATGCGCTGTCGCGTCTCTCTCGTCACTCACCCAGCCTGTACTTAGGAAACGCAAAGAGCAAAACTCTCTTCTCTTTTCCCCTGCATATTATCGTATTCTTCTTCTAGTAGAAGTATGAACAAAGCTGGAAAGATTGGTTTGGCGATAAAAGATTATTTGAGAAAACTATGGACACAAAGCCTGGGCACTCAGTCAGTCAACCTAGAAAACGATGGATTTTGCTTTTATTTTATTTTATTTTTATTTTATTATTTCTGGCTTCTGTCTTCTGGTTCTAATTTACGGGTCCAAATTGTTTTTTTTTTCGGAACAAAGTATATATAAAAATGGGGGGATAATAAGGCGCCCACTGCAATGCCGTAAGACATTTGTCAATCCCAATTGAAGAAGACTGAGACTGTGAAGTGGATATATGCCTCATGAGTGATGTGGGCCTGAGTGGTGGGCTTTTCAAAATGTCTGGCTCCCAAACCCACTTGTCATTCGTCAGTCGTCCTCCAATTATGGTCTTTTAAGTTTTAAATAATAAAGTAAATTTTCAAATACGTAATAATTAAGTCCTGAAACTATGGGCTGGCTTACAAATAGGTCCTTCAACTTTAATTCGTTGTAGAGTGGGTCCGTTTTTACCAAATGGGTTGACTTGGACGACGACATTATTTTCCGGCCAATTTGCCACGTCATCACTAACACATCATCAAAATATAGTAAAAACTACACCCCCCATTCGATCCTGAGTTGTGGCCAGAATCGGTGAGTAAGTTTTTTTTTTGGCTTAGATAGACCCCTTCAGATAAAAAAATAGCAAACACACACAAATCTACGATCAGTCCGAAAAGTGAGGATTATCGGCAACATTCTTTAGAGATATTGAAATGGGCGGTTCCATTACATGACTGTCGAACTATTTGGTGTTGAATCCTCTGAAGGAAAGAGCCCTCGATTACGGCGTTGATGTGGGCCACGGCCGGCTATGCGGCCCCTTCGATGTCTTTTTGTAGTGATATTAGGGATGAATCTATTCAAATTCTCTGTGAAACTTCTCATTTGGAACGGGAATCCAGAGTTCATAGTGGTGGATCCTGCATCCATAGATTCCAAAAACACGGCAAAAAGAGAAGGCAAGAAAGAAATCTAAACAAAACACAAGTAATTGATAATAAAAAGAGAAAAAAAATGTAATCTGAGGAGAAGAAGATTAGAACAGAATGACGATGATTAGTAACCGTCCCTTTCGAGCAGTTGTTGAATGAATCTGTTCTAAAGATAAAATAGGCGGCATGACGGAGGGTTACGTGGATAAATATGATGAGTAGACTATGTCAAGTTAGCAGAATTTTTAGACGGAAAGTGGACGGAATAATCACGCTGTTTTTTGTGAGACTGATGAAATACTGTGAGAAACATTAACAGGAGAGCATAGTGAGCATGGCAGTGGCAGGAGCAATTATAGGTGCTGCAATTGGTGGATGGGCAAATGACAAGTATGGAAGGAAAAGTGCACTTATGGCTGCTGATTTCCTCTTCTTCATTGGAGCTGTAATCATGGCTGCCTCCCCTGGCCCTGCTACCCTCATTGTCGGTCGAGTCTTCGTAGGTCTCGGAGTCGGAATGGCTTCAATGACATCCCCTCTCTACATCTCGGAGGCATCTCCGGCCAAAATCCGAGGCGCTCTCGTCAGCACGAACAACTTCCTCATCACCGGCGGCCAATTCTTGTCTTACCTAATCAACTTGGCTTTCACCAAGGTTCCAGGAACATGGAGGTGGATGCTTGGTGTTGCAGGAATTCCAGCTCTAGTACAGTTTGCCCTCATGATGTTCCTTCCAGAATCCCCTCGTTGGCTTTTCCGCAAGGTTTGTTTATTTTTTACCCTTAACACTCTAGTATGTAACGAATTTTCGATTTATTACGAGATATACACGACCTTAATTTGGATGTTATTTTTCATGGCATCACACCTATCTCAAAGTATTCAAATTATGTCATGCCGTTATATTAATCCGTTCAGTTGAATAGGTGGCTTTGACGGTGTGAGCTTACTCAGCTCTTTCGCTGAGATAGCTTACACCGTCATGCCATCTATACAACTTAACGGTAAAAATTGACGGTGTGACATAACTTGAATACTTTAAAATAGATGATGACATAGAAAATAACGTCGAAAGTTCGTGTAAATTCTCGTAATAAGCTGAAATGTCATGACATACTAGAGTATTAAGCCTTTTTCAATATTTTTTTTTGTCTTTATATCATTGTTTGTTGTTTACTTGTGTAACTAAAATTAGAAAATGTCACAGGGCAAAGAAGAAGAAGCCAAGACCATCCTAAGAAGAATATTCCCAGCGGAAGATGTCGAAGCTGAAATCCAAGACCTGAAGGACTCAGTAGACAAGGAAATCCGCGAACAGGGAAGTTCAGAGAAGATAAATTTCAGAAAACTGTGGCAAACAAAGACAGTCAGAAGAGGACTCATTGCCGGTGTCGGGTTACAGGTTTTCCAGCAGTTTGTTGGGATCAACACGGTCATGTACTACAGTCCGACGATAGTTCAGTTAGCCGGTTTCGCATCGAACCAGACCGCATTGCTCCTTTCCCTTGTCACAGCCGGACTCAATGCCCTCGGATCCATTGTCAGCATTTACTTCATTGACAGGACAGGAAGGAAGAAGCTCTTGTTGATTAGCTTGTTTGGTGTGGCGGTTTCGCTCGGTTTGTTAGCAGGAATTTTCCATCAGACCACTACTCACTCTCCCATGGTCACTGTTGCGACCGGCCCCAAATATTCGAACATGACCTGCCCAGACTACACTTCGGCAGCAAATTCAGGTTCCTGGGACTGTATGAAGTGCCTCAAGGCTTCTCATCCGGATTGCGGCTTCTGCTCTTCAGCTTCCGACAAGGTGAGAAATTACATAACAAGACCATCAGGAACTTGTTTGTGTTATGACTTGTGAACATGGTTCAAATTTGGTTTTCATATTATTTATTCATCAACACACCTTTAGAGGTGGGCACACCCTTAGAGGTGGGCGTGTGAGTTGGTCGGGATGGTAAATAACTGACTACATTTGGTTGGTTGGTTAGGACCGTATAAAAAAATAAGTTAAATCGTTAACCGACCGCTATGGTGATGATCAGTTAATGAACTAATCGAAGTACGTCAGTTAAGGTCGTTTTTTTGTTAAAATAGGTATAAATATGAAGAGAGTTGGTTAAAAAAATCTCAAAGCCTTAATTAACTAATGAACCAATCTAAATATTTTAGGTTAACTGGCCGAAATCAATCGGTTAATTGGTTTGACCATTAACTATAACCACTGAAATCAGTCAATTATTTGGTTTTGACCATTAACCGTAATCGAATGTCCATTCCTAACACCCCCCTCAAATGAAAGCTCCCAACAGAGTTGAGGTTTGCACAACTTCAGTTGGGGTTATCAAGATTCGAGACAGAGACCTTTCGGTGTTTCAAAGGGTCTGATATCATGTTATGACTGTCCCATCTTAATAATTCGAGTTTGAAAAAGAAAGTTAGATTTACTTTTTTATATTATTCATTAACAGTTTGTTATGCTGGAATTTCAATTTGACAAAACGTTGCTACATTCTCTACTCTCTTCTGTTTTGGTTTTGTGATGCAGTTACTCCCCGGAGTGTGTTTGATGTCAAACGACGATGTAAAAGATCTTTGCCACGGAGACAAAAGGGAATGGTACACGAGAGGATGCCCGAGCAAATTTGGTTGGCTAGCACTGATCGGCCTAGCTTTGTACATTATCTCGTTCTCCCCCGGAATGGGTACAGCTCCATGGATTGTGAACTCAGAGATATACCCTCTAAGATTCAGAGGAGTCTGCGGAGGAATAGCAGCCACTGCTAACTGGATATCTAACCTCATCGTGGCTCAGACTTTCCTCTCGCTCACTGAAGCTATTGGAACCGATATGACTTTCTTATTGTTCGGAATCGTGTCGGTGGTTGGTTTCTTCTTTGTCATAATATATGTACCCGAAACCAAGGGGCTACCCATTGAAGAAGTTGAGAAGATGTTGGAGATGAGGCCTCTTCAGTACAAGTTCTGGGAGAAGAAGAGACCTGCAGCAGCAGAAACAGATGATAAATTAGAGAAGAAGCAAGGTGTGTGAAATTCACAAGCTAGTTGGAATAGTTAGTAGCCATGATCTCCTACCTGCTTTCAATGCTTACTACTACTACCTTTGAAGTCCATTATTATGAACAAATCATTGAACACTGGAATCACTGCAAATTTCTACATGGTCTATACATTATTACTGCTTGGTAGCTTTGAATGAACAGAAAAGTGATGATTTGTAATTTATAACGGCTGAAGAAACCGCATTGCCTTATATACAATCGAGACAATCGTCGTGTTGTATTGCACGCCACGACCGTAGCTGGCGTAGCATGCTTGACAATACCCGTAGCAGTCGATTGAGCAATGAAACCCCAGAAATCAGATTGAATTGGGCAGAAAACATGGATAATAATTTGTTACCACCTTAAGATCTTGAATAATATAAATAGAGCGTTGAAACAGCGTGGAATTTCATTTTCCAAGTCACCAAATGGAACTCATCTACCTTCTCCTCTCAATTATCTCCACATGCCTCACTTCCCTCTTCCACTCTATCCGCCGCCTCTTTGTCTCTCCCGCTGCCGGCCACTCCCACGGCGTTTCTTTCTACCAGGGCACTGTATGGCACCAGCGCCGCAGCCCCCTTCACCACTCATTTCGCTATCCGGTCCGTTACGCGCTCTTCGACCTTGACAAAGCGCCACACCTCCCGCCGGACCACCTCTCCGCCGATGACGCTCGTCAGGCAGCTAATACTACCGGACCAGTGTATTCCTTTCTGCTTCCTTTTCTTCTTCTTTTTTTGTTTTTGTGTTTTTATGTTCTAATGTGATTGTTTCCTCCACATTTTAAAAAATTGTTCAGTTTTCTGCTTACCGTGCCTCCCAGCCTTGGGTATGAACAGAATCCATTAAGCATATATTACTGCTATGATGGAGATCCCTCTGATCCTACTTTGACCAAATGTGTTGCCGAGGTTTGCTGATTGCTATCCTACTCCCTGCATCTCTAGTATGTTGTTTTACTTGTTAGTTGTAAACCCTAATTTCCAGCTCAACTGTTGGAATAATATGCCTAGTATATTATTATCACCCAGATTGGTGGTGATATAGTGGCTTGTATATTGCTTAATTGCCGAACCAGAGGTGACGATCTAGGCCACTGTCCAGGGCCATCCTGTTCTAAAGTAAAGTGACAAAATTCTATGTAGAATGTTCAAATTTGAAGTATTTTACCAGTTTGTTTTTCAATTTCGCCTCAAACTTAAAATTCAGCCCTAAGATCTCTGACCATCATGGTTCAGCTCTTAATATTGTCCAAGGTTATCCCTCTAATGTCAAACTACTGATGTCGTTTCCCCTGCCTATGAACCAAAGTGGACATTTAATACTTTGGACTCTTTAGTATTTGTGGCCTAGAATTTGGCTAGTTTCACCTAATAAATAGATTGTTGATTTGTTGTTGAGTCTCTTGTACACACTGCAATGACTTACTTTTTTAACAATCCGCCACTGCATTTTGCACAGGTAACCAATACACCTTGGGGTGAAAGAGTTGCATTTGTCTTCAATCCTAACTCTGATTGTGTGGCTAAACCTTTGCATGTCAGTCCTTTTATGGTACGTTTCTGTAGTTACACTCCACTTTTGTTGACTTATCCCTTCAAAAGAGAATTCTTAAACATTTGGAGCCACGAACTGTTGGAAAAAACATACTCAGGATATGATGGGGAATTGGAAAATCAAAGCAAGTACTCCAGGGGACAATTTGACCGTCTTCATTTCAGTTCAGCACCCCGATCATGGGGATTACTTCATCGCCACGTTGGACGCCAAGAAAACTACAGTTTCAGATAGTGATTCATTCTTTTGGTTGATGCCTCATAAAGTTGCAGTGTGGATATATTGGCACGTAAGTGTCGGTTCACTTGTTAACTTATGTTTCTGGTCAAATCGAATCATTGAATGATGATCATCAACCTTGCAATGTTCTAGATAGTCTAAATTCCAGAAATGTCCATCCTTTTTATTCTGAATGAATGGTTCATAGAGAAACCTGGTTTTCATTTTCCCTGTGCAGGCTTTGCAGCTGTGGTGGAAGAATGTGAAGTTCATACAGCATCCGAGGTATAGTGTTCCCAACTACAGGGAGGAAGCTGTGATACGGAATGAACAACTTCTTCAATGCGGTGAATCAGTTTCATCTGGATGTTTGCAAACTCAAGCACCGGCTTGCACTGCTCGTCGTTATTTGAAATGGAGAGATGCCAAGTGGCCATGGTTTTAGAAACACCATGATTTTTCCATGTGGCATTCATTTCCTGCAATCTTCTGTATGTTGTTATAATGTTCAAGTATAACCTACCACGTAAGTGTCGCTCTGACCAACCACATCCTCAACTCCAATCGACCGACGAGTCGATCAGGTCACAATAATTCCCCCCATATTTCTCTCTCCTTCATGACGACAACTCATCCGTCAATCGCTTCTCCACCAGACGAGAGGAGATCTTAAGTCCAGAGGTCTGATTCACCTCCAATCGATTTTCTATCTGGCCAACCCAAACATAGCCAACGATCTACAGCCTCAACGACACCCCGAGCTTCTCATTCACACTCATCACCATATCCACCACCGTATTCCAAGCTTTTTTTTGAAAGATTGAAATCACAAAAGCAAGCTCAACCTTAAAAATCAGAAGTTGGGATATTGGCGGGCGTGAAGAAGCGGCTGATGAGGTTGGGGACATGGATGGAGGAGTTGGTGATTTGGCTGCAGGTGGAGATATGGATGCCGTTTGGATTGACCGGAGATGAAGGAGGATACAAAAATTAATAGTGAACAAATTAAAATTAAGATTAAACAGAAATAAAACCAACTATCTAAAATACCATTCCTGTCAATAATTTTAAAAATCATGTAACTTAATTGCCTGAATTTTAAATCTCTCCCCTGCAGCCATCTTGTCTTTGTATTATTTTATTTATTTACATTTAAATTCCGCCGTGAATAAATTTTACACCAATATTTTTATTCTTCAAAAATGATTCAAACCGTACGAGTCATGTTAATATGTTAAAAATAAATAAAAATTTGTAATATCTCAGTTGAAGTATTATTATGTTCTGGAAGAATAAAAAACCAAGAGAAGTGGTCGGATATAGGAATAAGTAGGGGTGGAATTTGCCAATTTGAAATTTGGAATGGGTTTGGGTATACACTCGTACTTTACTTTATCCCGCACTGCGAGACACGGGACATGCTTTCCGAATCCTGTACTCGTACGAGACTATGGGTGTCCGTTACCCGCATAAATGCGGGTTCGAGTTTAAAATGGTAGTGGCCGTGGGATCAATTTGGTTCTATTACGATTTCCATAGCAATTAGATTAGCCTAATCTAAAGGTTTAAGGTCTACAGATAGTTTCAGACATGAATTTTTTAACATGTCACTCAGAAGTAAGTACTTCGATCCCGCCTGCACTGTAATTGTAATTTTTATAGGACTGGACTGCAGCTATAGTTAGTCGTTTTGCGCCTTGCTTTTTGTGAAGAGCAGAGGAAAATCGATCCAATCCTCTCCAATGGTGTTGCTAGCCTTGGGTTCCACACACTGCGTTCTTCCACAGCCACCGTCTCGACTCCAAGTCACCTATTCCACTTCGCCTTCTCTTCCGAATACAAACAGCCCATCTCTTCTTGCACGGCGAAGAGCCATCTTCTTCGGTTCCAGTGTTGCAGTCGCAGATTCTTTGCTTGGCTTCTTCAATTCCGTTTCAATCTCCCATGGATCCGACATTGGTCGTCAACTCCACCAACAATTAGATGATGATGAAGAAGAAGAAGAATATGAAGACGAAGAAGTTGCGCAGGAAGAGAATCGAACTGTTCGCCTGTTTGAGGTTATCATTTCTTGACAAAATGTAATTCAGAGTTTAATTTGTTTGTATGGTGATTGTTTAAGTTTACTGATGAAATCTTAGGTGATTTCTCCATCAATTGTTTCGATCAAGGACATAGAATTATCTAGAATCCCCAGCAGTTCATCTTCCGTGGAAACGACGAGTGGAGAGGAGAATGCAAAAGTTGAAGGGACGGGCTCTGGATTCATTTGGGATAAATATGGTCACATTGTAATATTTATCAAATATTCATATTCAAACAACCTTCATTTTTGTGGTTTGTTTGGCTATGCATTCATTATTCAGATTTTTATTTGAGAATGTGGCAGGTGACTAACTATCACGTCGTGGCTAAATTGGCTACGGATATGAGCGGATTACAGCGTTGCAAGGTCCCCCCTTCTACAGTTAGTTGTTGATCAATCAACCAGATGAAAACCCAACTTAACGTCACTGAGCTGAGATGTTGGTTTCGTTTCTTTTGTTTTGAAGATATGCCTTGTTGATTCTCTTGGAAACAGCTTGTATAGGGAAGCGACGCTTGTCGGGTTCGATCCAAGTTATGATCTTGCAGTACTTAAGGTCAATGTTGAAGGGCATGATTTGAAGCCTGCGGTTGTTGGCAACTCCAACGACTTGCGAGTGGGACAGAGCTGTTATGCCATTGGGAACCCATATGGTTATCAGAACACTCTAACCACAGGGGTAAGTAACACAGAATCAATCCTTCGTTTTCTTTTCTTTTGTTTGATAGGATTTGTCTGATGAACATGTGTGTTTCTTTCTTTCTTTCTTTGAAATGAATGAATATTTATAGGTAGTTAGTGGTTTAGGAAGGGAAATTCCATCGCCCAATGGAGGCGCCATTAAAGGAGCCATTCAAACGGATGCAGCCATTAATGCAGGTCTGTTTATTTACAGCTTTAACATTCTTTCTATTTGCAAGACATTCCAATTCTTCTTTGCAACTGCAGGCAATTCAGGTGGAGCGTTGGTTGATTCACATGGACGTGTCATTGGTGTCAACACAGCAACTTTCACTAGAAAAGGTAGTCATTAGTCTCACTGGAAAAACTTGATGCATCTTCATCAAATCTCTATTCTTTACTTGTTTCATTACAGGAACTGGACAGTCATCTGGAGTCAACTTTGCAATCCCGATCGACACGGTGGTGAGGAATGTGCCAAACCTAATTGTTTATGGAACCCCTTTCGTAGATAGGTTTTGAACCCTTTGAGGATCTTCTGTAATGTAAGGCGACGATCAAGTAATTTGAACAAAGTCAATGACAATTTTGACGTTTCAGATGGACAGAAGATGTGAATAACAGCTATTAGCATACGTCGAAAACGTACTGAAATTATTTAAGCAAAAGGAATGTGATACTAGAGAGACGGCTAGGAACCAAGAACAAATTGGTCTCCCTCCTCTACTCTTGAACCGACATCAGAGACATTTGCTCCTCGATTTGACACTCGATGTGACAAGATGTTCTAGCTGAGAAAGGGATGAGAATCAGACCAAGGCATCGTTGTTCCATCGGAGAAGGAGCATTCCGTCGAGTGCTACGATATTCTACAGCATCTTGAAGGATGATGTTGCCTTGCTTATCCATGCAGTGAAACGTCCCCATGAAAAAGCGCCCATCTTTTATTCCCACCAGCATTTGTCGAAACAACAATTTCTTCACCCGAGCTACAGTATCCGAGATGCCTGCTTCGCTGTTACATTCTGCGCTGCTCCCTTCTTCTCGACCAGGCGGCTTGTCCATTTCCAGTCCAGTCTCCATTGAATTCGATTGATCCACTGTAATCGAAACAATAAATGGATCCATTGACCAACACCTCAATCATTCAGTTCAAATAATAATGAAACAATGATGTAAAACAACTAATTAAGCTGATGATGATCACAGACATCAATCAGTGTCTTGACTCTTGATAACATAGACTGAGTGAGCTGAAAGACGGTAGAAACTAGAAATCCAAGATAAAAAGATTTGTCAAGTTTTAGCTTCTGTTCCCCGAATCAATTGTGAAGGACTACAAACTAGATTCTGTAAGAATTTGAAACATCTCTACATGCAATTAAGTTTAGGAATGACTCACAGGAGGAAGGACAAACATAATCACATTGACGTAGAGGGTGATGAATGACTTACATGCTAACAGGCGGTTGTCTTCCAATGCTCTTTAAGGTTTATAGGCTGTCACGAAAAACAATAGGGGAGTCAGAGAAAATAAAAATGATTATGCATAACTAAGCCTGTAGCTGTTTCTTCCGAACAACCATCCACTTCCTGTGAAGTCGTAACCATACAAACAAAACTAAAACGCGTAACAAAAGCTCCACACATGTAAAGTCAATAAGTAACCCTCCTTCTCATGGGACCAATTCAAGAACCTCCAAATACTAACCGGACCACAATTCCAAAATCAACCTGACCTTTGTTGCCCGGTGGAAGTGGAATATTGTTAAAGTTTAGGTCGTGTATTATCATGAACTCAATCGAAGCAATTGACTAACTTAGATTAGTTCATTTTTAGTTACCATTTGGAAAACACCAAAGAAAGACTTCTAGGATCATACAGGTAACCGGGACATAACAGACACTGGTTCACGATAAAATGAGGTTTATCAGAATAATCATTTGTCATAATATGTTTAAATGTTTGAACTTTGAAGCATGGAATAAAACGCCTATAGAAAACTTGAACCAAATGCCTGAAATCCAAGCTTCTCAATCTATCAAATACACTTCAAAGCAGCCTAAAGGACTTCAGAGGTCTGCTAATAATAAGCATTGTGCAGAACTTTCATAAAAGAATAAAAACATAAGAGCAAGCTGACAATTCAGAAGGTATAGTCTTACTGCATTTTCATTTTCTATCAGTTAGCTAAATTTCACAGAGCACACTACGGGTTCATTCATTCCGTTCAATTAGCATTACTATCCCACCACTATGTTCTCTGGAATCATTCTCAAAGGTTTGTCCAGATGGATGCATCATTCTAAGAGTTGGGAGACACATTTGTTTTTAAGATGTAGCATGCATATACTCTCCAAATGTTCAATTGCAAAACTTGAAATGATGTGATTAATCTCTATGTCAATTGTGAGGTGTCTTTAACTCTTGGTGTCTTTCTCTTCATGCCTAAACACATTCTCCCTAGAATATGTACTTACTAAGCAAAGATCATCATCTTGTTTAAATAAAAAAATCAAAGATCATCATCAGCCAATATGATGCAAGCCTTAGGTGAACCACTTCCGCCAGTAGAAATAAATAAATGAAAAAGTGGTTCAAACAGGACGCTACACCATTATCTTCAACTTCCAAATTTGCAGATAGTGACAGAGTGACTCTGCACATAACGATGGCATTAAATAAGGAAGGTTTGCACCAAAATCATAGATAGGAAAGTGGTAGTTAGAAAGTTGGATTCTTTTCGTTAGAACCAAGGTAGGTTTCTACAATCTACATATGAAACACTAGTTGCAGGATCTGGAGATTACAAAAAGGAAAAAGGTTTGAGGACATACCTAATTCGAGTGGAAAGGGATGGCCATGCGGGTTTCTGAGAAGATCGACAGCGCAGAAATATGATATGACGGAGGCAGAAGACGGAGGAAGAGTGAGTCTGGGATTTTCAATTTGAGACAAGAACGGGCAAAAGAGGCTTAATATCCATGGCGGTAACTAACCTATTGGGTTTGTGAGGTTGTGGTCATCAACCTATAAAATGTAACCTACATCCTCCTAAATCTATTTAGTTGTAAATTAGTGGTTTTTCGATTAAATTTTCATTCAAATATTTTATTAAGTCAATAAATCATCATTTGAAGCATTTTAGCAGAAATAAAATAATCATATTTGAAATTAGCATTCTCATCCTATTACCTTAACGGTTTTTATCTAAAATATCAAATCGTGATCCATTACTAAAATAAAAAGAGTTATATCATATGACTAATATAATATAAAAGAAATAAAAAATAATTAGCATATGAGTAACAAAGAGTCTCAAGTTGAGGTATAAAATAAAGACTAGAGAGTGACAAATGAAAAAGAGCGAAGAAATTACGCAATCTGTATGGCATCGATCAAGCAATTAAACAACCTCATCATTTCCGTTGAATCTAAAAAAATGGAGATGGAGTCTTGACTTCGAAACTAAACCATATATACTGTTTGACGGATGGCCAGAAATTCGAAAATCGAGGAATTAATTGTAGGGTGAATGATTTATCCAGTAATTGAGCCCTAGACTAACAACCCACACAGTCTTTGAATGACGATTCCAATTGCGCCACAACCCGGAAGAGTTGAAGATTGTCGAAACAGCAGCATCAACGTTGAAGATCCACAGAAAAAAGAAACGAAATAAAATGACATTCAGACAACTGTGCACGTCATTAAACCTAATACAACGCGTCCTCAAGGCGCGTGAAAATCACGTTCTTCGCAACTAAGGTAACGGAAGCCGGTGGTGATTGTACTCTGCATTTGCGACGCGTGTGAGCATGCTGGCTAAAGTGACTTGGGGTGACGTGGCCATTTGAACAGAGAATCATTGAAAACTCTGCTTAGCCACATAATATTAGAACCTCTCTTTTCCCATTAAGACGAAGAAAAGGCTGGCAGAGCAGAGCAGAGCAGCAGACGCAAAACTCGACTTTGATTCTTCTGTGTCTCTCGCCTGTGAGAAAGAATAACTTATGTGCTCTCTCTGGTAAGTTAATTTCCCGCAACTCCCACTTTTCCTTGTTATTCCATCTCTGTTATTGCTGTGTCGATGGCTTTTTACAAGTTTTCAGTTCTTGAATTTTATCACTTGTCCCAGCTTTTCTTTTTCCTCCCACTTTTAGTCGGTATGCTGTTTGCAGTTTCTATTTCTGTGCTTGATTTATAAAAGAATCCATCTTTTCTTTTTCTTGGCTTTTTCAGATTTTCCTACTGTTCTTGGGGTGGGGGGGGGGGGGGGATTGATCGATTCTTCCAGTAGCTGGACTAGAACAAGGGTTTCCGTTGATTGTTGGAAGAAAAGGTTTATGATTTACTGCATGTCTGTCTGGGTTTTGGATCAGTTGGAGTTGGAGGAGTGATCTGTTTGTAGGAATTGGTTCAATCTTTTCCAGTGAGTGGGGAAAATTGGTACAGTTGATGAGTGGTTGAGGATTGAAACAGGCTTTCAATTTAGAAGAATTGCAGCATTTGTAGATTAGATTTGTCTCTGTGGGTACAGTAAGAAAGGAAGGAAGTTAAAAATGCACAGAGTAAGGCTTTCCTCTCAGCAGGCACCAGTACATAAGCTAGGGGATGCTCAGATGACACTATCCCCCAAGTTCAGATTAGCAGCGATTCAATCATCTCTGTTGAACCCTTCACCCGAATTCGAAATCTCTCTCCAAACCGAGCCTCTAATACCAGGCCTCCCCGACGACATCGCGTTGAATTGTCTGCTCCGGCTCCCCGTCGAAAGCCACTCTCGATGTAGCACAGTCTGCAAGCGTTGGCATTTACTTCTCAGTAGTAAAGAAAGGTTCTTTACTCTCAGAAAAGAACTAGACTTCAAGGACCCTTGGCTATTCGTCTTTGCATTCCACAAATGTACAGGAAAGATCCATTGGCAGGTTCTCGATCTCACTCACTTATCTTGGCACACCATTCCAGCTATGCCCTGTAAAGACAAAGTTTGCCCTCATGGATTTAGGTGCGTCTCCATGCCCCAACAAGGCATGCTCATGGTATGTGGAGGGATGGTCTCTGATGTCGATTGTCCTCTCGATTTGGTTTTGAAATACGAGATTCATAAGAATCGGTGGACTGTGATGAACCGGATGAACACGGCTAGGTCGTTTTTTGGCAGTGGAGTGATCAATGGTAAGGTATATGTAGCCGGGGGGAACAGTAGCGATCTATACGAGCTGGACTCGGCCGAAGCTTTCGATCCCTTAAAGGGGAATTGGCAGAGAATTGCTAGCATGGGGACGAATATGGCGGTTTACGATGCAGCGGTTGTGGATGGGAAGCTCCTAGTGACTGAGGGTTGGTTGTGGCCGTTCTTTGTGTCGCCTAGAGGGCAAGTTTACAATCCGAGAAGTGGGGAATGGGAAAATATGGCTGTAGGGCTGAGGGAAGGATGGACCGGTTCGAGCGTGGTGGTGTATGGACGGTTGTTTGTGGTTTCGGAGCTCGAGAGAATGAAGCTTAAAGTGTATGATACAGAGAGTGATTCGTGGGAGACGATTCAAGGACTGCCATTGCCGGAGCAGATATGCAAGCCGTTTGCAGTGGATGCTTGTGACAGCAAAGTTTACGTTGTGGGCCGGAATCTTCATGTTGCTGTGGGATGCATAAGTAGGTGGAAGGCGAAGGGGAATAGCCATGTCCAAGGGAAATGGTGTTTCAGTGTAGAGTGGGATGTGGTGGATTCGCCTAAAGGGTTTTCAGACTTGACACCATCGAGCTCGCATGTGTTGTATGGATAGCATTTTATTACTGTAAAAGGATGATGCTTTGTAATCTATGTTTCATAATACACCGTGGTAGTGAAAGAAAAGATTGTTAAGATTGTGATAATGGGAAGTGATTGGTGTGTGTATTGTCATTAATTTGTATCCATGTTCTTGTTTATGTCCGTTTGCTAAGTCCCCGGCGGCGAACAATACAAATCGACCATTCTGGATCCAGTTTTTTTTTTCAGTTTTGGGGACAGCAAATAACATGAAATCGTTACTGTATCTTTAGTTATCTGCATTCTGCAACTTTGATTTCAACCGAGTACAAACTGAACTCCGCCACCATTGATGTGAGTATGAAACGTTGTACAGAAAATAGTTCTTGTCGACAAAAAGTCCTTTGACGTAGGCTCTCCGATATATTGAAAGGATGGAATAAAAAGGAAAAGGGAAACAAAACGAAGGGATTAGCCGAGGAAGGAAACCCCCAGACACAAAACCTCTCACCTGAGCAACCGTGTCTGTAACCACAGGAAATCCCATTCCCAAAATCCAACGCCACTGCTCGATCTACATCTGAACTCAGAAAACACCCTCTTAATCTTAAAACCCAAACAAGCAAAGAAAAGAATTCCAAACTTGTGTGCGTGCCGTGCCGCTCCTTGGTTCGTTTATATACACATTCGCATCCGTTTCTTCCAAAGTCCCTTCCTCCCTCTCAAATCCTAAATATCGACTTGCAATGCATCAACAATCCTCTTCTCACAAACTCTTTGTCGTCCTCGTCTTCCTTTTTCCCCTCTCCCTCTCTTCAGGTATGTTCCCTTACAACCATGATCCGTTTGTAATGGCAATTTACTTCTGTAGCCACGGATACCCCTACATGGCTGCTAGAAATCATTGACATGGCAGCCACATGGAACCGTGACTAATTTCGATATTTATGTATTAAATATTTTTTTTTATTGTATGATTTGCTCTTACATGTTTGTTCAGATTACGGTGTGATAAAAACAGTAACATCTCTCGGGATCAACTACGGGCAAGTCGGCAACAATCTGCCTCAACCAGACAAGGTCATGGACCTCTTGGCTTCCCTACGGGTCACCAAGACACGAATCTACGACACCAACCCGCAAATCCTCACTGCATTCGCCAATTCCCAAATTGAACTAATCGTCACGGTCGAGAACCAAATGCTATCCACCCTAACTGACCGACAACAAGCCCTCCAATGGGTCACCACCCACATCAAACCCTACTTTCCCGCCACCCGAATCACCGGCATTTCCGTTGGCAACGAAGTCTTCACCGCTGACAACGATGACACAACTTTACTATCCAATCTAGTCCCGGCCATCGTCAACATACACACAGCCTTAGTACAACTAGGCCTAGACCGTTACATCCAGATCTCGACGGCACATTCCCTCGCCGTACTTGACCAATCGTACCCGCCTTCCGCCGGCACATTCAAGCAGGAAGTCTCCTCCGCCATGTCGCAATTCCTCCAATTCCTCTCCGCCACGAAATCCCCCTTTTGGATCAACGCTTACCCCTACTTCGCCTACAAGGACGATCCGGCTACAATTCCGTTAGACTATGTGCTTTTTAATCCAAACCAAGGGATGGTCGATCCTTACACGGGGCTTCATTACGACAACATGTTGTATGCGATGGTTGACGCCGTCATATTCGCTATGGCGAAATTGGGTTTCGGCAGAATAGAGGTACGGGTATCAGAAACTGGTTGGCCGTCTAGAGGAGACGCCAATGAGGTTGGTGCCACGGTGCAGAATGCGGCGTCGTATAACAAGAATCTGTTGCGGAGGCAGCTTGGTAACCAAGGGACTCCGTTGCGGCCCAGGAGGAGACTCGAGGTCTACCTGTTTGCTTTGTTTAATGAGGATATGAAGCCTGGGCCCACTTCTGAACGTAATTAAGGGCTTTACCAGCCCGACCTTACCATGGTTTATAATGTTGGGCTTTCCGGCCCTACCGGTACAACTTCAACCGCCACAGTCTCTGCCTCGCCGGCTTCGAATTCTGTTTCATCAGCAGCCACTAAGGTAAACTAAATTAATTCGATTATTCTAACTAATTAAGCCTTTGTTTGGGTTATTTTAATCGAACTACGGACGTTAAATTTGGCTATGATCAAGATATTCTTAAGAACATTCGTTAAACAGAAATTGATATAATGGAATGCATATATACAGGAAGCTGAAGGGAGGTATGAACGTAGCTTGGTGTACTGGATGTTTGCTTATTTGGTCTTGTCCCAATTCCGATAATGACCGGAATAAAATAGACATATTATTGGGACGTGACATGACGAATAATATATATGATCGGAGCGAAATAATTACGAGCTAGCGCGAGGAGAATAAATATATGTTATCAAAGCCAGATAATTATATGATTGGAAGAGCATGACGATGCCTAGCAATAGCAAAAGGCGACCATGTACATTCATCACGTACGGGTACGGACTTTCTTCAGAAAACTGGAGACATTGAGGATTTCATCAATACGACGGCGTAGTGCAGTATCTTCATTCAATTCGCATTGCACAGTTTATTTATTTAAATAATAATATTATGTATTTCTCCACCACAAGACAACGTGGCCAACACCCATTACGCATGAGGAATTGATTCCCAAGTGTGTCATTTACGTAGCCTGGTTGAAGAATATTAGTACGTACTGGTTGGATTCTGCATTGAATTCATAATTAGCTTAAGCAAGTCTCAACTTCTTCATACAAGTGTCGAACCAGAAATATCTCTACCCAGACATGCACGTAGATGAGACGTATTTTTTTAAGACCTAAGGGATACAAAGGCTCTGCTCATTTTGTTCTCTAATGCTGGGCAACACAATTTTTATATATATATATAAAAGATAACATTTCTGAACTAGAACCGACTTCTAAATCCAGGACAAAAAAACTAAAATGCTTGTAATTGATTAAGGCGGTTCAATCCCTTGCTCAACAGCTTCAATGTACTGTTCCCACCACCTCCTGGCCTCCACTTTGTAATCCAACATTGTGCAGATAATTGCCTGCATCCACTTAATAACAATAATTTCATATACCATCCGATCCACTAAACCTAACTTCAGACACAACTGACTAGCTCTAACCTTATAAAGAGGGAACCGACCATCTGATGGCAGGCGTTGATTATCATTTAAACAGTTACATTCCAACGCTTCGACGTATTTTCCCTGCATAATAATTCATAAACCCCCCATCCAGCATCATCAACATTAGCAAGTTTTGAAGATTAATAAAAGAAAATGGTGAAGCTTTGAGTCACACCTGACACATGAGAATCTCCACTAAAACCATCCCAACGTTGTAAGCAGGTTCGTTATCATTTCTCTTCTTATACACGTAATATGCCTCCCGCAGAAACGTCACCGATGATTCAGCTTGTCCCTGTGCCATCAGCTTCACCGCATGCATCTAATTAACACAAGACGCCCACATTTTTTCTCAGTCAAATCCTCTGATACTATAATAATTCAGTTTGCAGAGGAGGATGATGATTACCTTGATAGCGTCCACTTCAGCCATGGAGGGACTATATGGCAACTCAAACTTCCTCTGAAAGGGTTCAGCTTTGGTGGAAGCCATCTGTTTTGGCACGTCCAACAACGACTTCATAGCTGCCTTGCCTCCCAGTGGATACCCTGCAACTGCTGGAGATTGTGGAGCCTTTTGATACAGTTGCCTTGGTCCAGCCATTGCTATGTCACCATTCCTTCTCGTCACAAGGATGATGCCAAGGCCAATAGCACAGCCGAAAACCAAGGTAGCCTTGAGTTTACCCTGTTTTTTCGCTTCCGCACATATTATGCAACCCGCCCTTTTCTTAAATGGGTAAGCCACCAGCTTGTGCGATCTGGCGATTGATGGAAATGATAAAGAATGATGCCTAATAAGGCTCCTCCTATTGTTGAGGTTGAGGATGCATCCAAGATTGTTCGAGGCTAGAGGTGCTTTGCTGCTTCTGAGACCAAACATCATACGTTCCATATGAGATTGGAAGATCAATTTTGGAACGCTAGAAAGGTTACACCTGGATAGTCTCTGAGGAGGATGGATGGAGTCGGTGCTTCCAAGTTGTGCAAGGTACCAAATGAGTTGCTTCTTTTTCCTGCGAAACCAAAAGAATCTTTTGTCGCTTGACATAATAAGTTGGAATCTTGGAAATGTGGCAAGGGATAAGATCTTTTGTTCAGACCTTATTCCTACCACGACTGATTAAGATGAGAAATTGAGAATACAAAAACCATTTCCCACTCAAGGTATGTGGCTTATCATCACGAACTACCTTTTTTTATTAAAAAAATACAAGAGTCATTAGACCAGAGAGAAGTTTTGATATTATTACAATCCATGTTACTGCACTAAATCCATACTGACTTGACCAATGGAAAGGACCATAAAGTTCCATCATGGAGATGAATGACCGAGCTGCTAATCCAAGTTACTCAGCGAGCTTCTCTGTCAATGGAGATAAAGACCTCATAAACTTGAGAAGCGAGCTTAACGAACCAGTTAATTAATTCAAAGAGTTGATTTACAAGCTTCTCCAATTAAGTCCAGTATGGTTTAATTAAAACCTCCGGATGGTTTGATGTACAACCTAACAACAGCGCGCCTTATTCCGAGCATCTTATGAGTTTGTTATGCCTCCCTAAGATCTGAACACATTAACCAACTATTTCTGACAAGGTTGAATTCCCCAGAGCCAGTCATCTTAGCATATGTCCAATCCAATTTCAAAAATATGAGCTCCAACACGTTGTTAGGAACTAGCGGTTCGTCTTATGATACTTACAGAGTTGACACACAGCCACTGCTAATCGCCTGCATAAATTTTGTTCTAAATGTTGTAAATTCAACAAAACCAGAACGGTCAAAGCCCATAAGCAGAGCAGTTCTTCAGGTTTAAGTTTGTTAGTTCCTCAGGCTTAAGTTGGACTACTTGAAGAGAAAAAGGAATGAGTACGCAGAATAAGCATTCAGCAGAGCGAAAACAATACCCTTCGGTTTTGCAAACAAAACCACAATTGTAGGATTTACAAGTGCACACAACTAATGATTGAGAGTAGACAACTCCTACCCTGCACAGCCAAAAAATCTACAGTTCTTAGATACGGTAGGCCAATTGTCAATTTTCTGAAAGCAATGAAAGTAAAAACAGGCAAAAATAAGCTTTACTAAATTCATTAATAATTCAATTCAACGGGAAATAACATTATGTGCTAACTCAATCATATTGTTCAAAACAGTTGTGATAACCTTGCTATTAGTCCACACAGAGTCACATCACAACGCCTACATTCGCTCTTTTATGCAATCAAATCTACTTATTCGACAAAACTGATCCTAATACTCCTATGAAACTATAAGATAAAGTTACAGGATATACCCGGCATAACTTACAGAGTAATGGAATATGCCTGAAGCCGATTTCTTAACTCAGACGAAAATAGCTAAGCCACCGTGCATCAAAGACTGCAGAAGAACAGAAAAGACCTTTCACATTCACACCACCAGGGAAAGCTGTCTCAGCTTCCTGGTTGCAAACTCAAGCCCAGTCTATCTTGCCGATGGTAGCTCCATAGAGTTTGAAGTTCTGAATAGCGAGTAGGAGGGAAAACAATAATCTTTCATGAGCGTTTGTTCAAATCACTGCTGTTTCTTCCATCGCACACAAAGATAATCTGACCTTTTCTGCTCCCATCTTGAAAAGATCTCATCTTTTTATTGTCCCAAGTTCATACACAAACTGCCACCTGCCTGATTAAGTCTATGTGAGGGACTTCTAGCGATGTGCTCCATTTACACCATCAGCATTTCCGATATGTGTATAGGTTGAACACCCTTACATGTGGAAAAGAGCGGGGTTCGATTACGAGTCACGTCATATAAATATAAGGAACTCATACATTCTTCCCCGATTCTTGGTTATCATTACTAGATTTGTTTACCCAGTGCAACTGCTGTCTCCATATGCCTAGAGTCTTGTAATCCCAGATAATCTCAGATATCTGATCGTGAGGTAAACTCAAGCCTTGACGCTTTATTGACATGTGCAAGTTACAAAAGAAGTCTGGATCTTCAAGTTTTATATACTCCCTCAAGATCTGTTCATGGTCAGGAATCCAATTTGTCGGAAACGGAGAATAATCACAAGATGGAATCAGGGACATGTGTGAGAACTGAACACTTTGAATTGCATCGACAAGCCCCATCCTCAAAAGATCAGAGTATTCAGGTGCAGAATTATTACTATGCTCTGTCAGTGGCCGACTAAGATTGCGTGAAGCAATCTTGTATACCTTAGCTCGTGATTTTAATCTATACCTAGCAGCATACAGTTTCGCTAACGAACTACGGATTACATATGCACAAAATCCAACAACCTTCTTCCTATTATCCGCGTACCTGTACCAGTCAGCCATAGTCTCAAGAAACTTATTCATCTGGGCATTCGTATGAGCCTGACCTGAGTAAAGCATTGGTGTACACGGCAAAGGCTCGGGATCCTTATCACCTTTAACGAATGAAAGGCGCCTAAACTGACGAATGCATTGCTGCAAGCTAGCTGTAACTGAGAGCAAAGTCCCCACACCCTTTTCACTCACAATTTGTCCTCCACTAGCAGTGTAACGAAGCGTGGGGTATATCACCCGGCGACAGATTATATGATCAAGGAACTGAATCCCTCTGCTTATATGTTGAATCTCAACTTTGGAATTATCCAACCTGATCCCATACTTCCTATCACAAAACTCAATAAGTTCCTTTCTAATCCGCACTGCTTCCTCTCTTGGCCCCCGAATGCCGATCAGGAAATGACCACCATATCGAATGTAATCCATTTTTCGCGTCTTCTCCCGGCCACTAGAAGGAACAAACTCCGGCCAAGAAGGATTGTGACAACCGTCATTGATCGAATCCTTCCATATGGAATCAAGCTTATTGGGGTTGAAGAAAGCTACCATCATTTCTTCCATCTCCTTATCCAATTCATTAAGGCACGCATTTGCAAGTAATGGACTCAAAATCCCACAGGCACCGTACTTTGGTACCTTTGATGCTTCCTCGGGAGCAAAATCGTAGAATGTTCTAAGCCAATACGGGTCAGGTTTTGGCTCACCTTCCTTCAGCAATCTCTTCTTAGTCGCCTTCCTTTTCTTTTTCTTCGCATCATCGTTGCCACTATTTCGAGATTGATGATAGACAATCGGTGTTCTAAGCCCGTTCTTCAGCAAATTCAACACCTTCCTATCCTTGACAACCTTAGCTACTGAGTCCATCACAACTCTAGGATCGACTTGCGATAAAATTTCACTAATGTCACCTCTAAGAAACCACAAATATCCAGCAAAGTTACTTCGGATGGTTCTGATTACCGTATGTGCGTTCCTCCCAGGACGAAAAGCGTGAGACTTGCTGGAGAATCGTGCTTCAAAAAACGGCTCCAGCACCATAAGCAGCACCTCCTGCACAACCCTATCCTGGAAGCAAGGGCCAGGGGAATCAAGCATCGCCTTGAGCTTCCTCTTGGAGATGAGTTTGGAATGCGGCTTCTCGTTAGGGCTTCGGATGATCTGGTTAGGCTTGTCGTTCCATTTGAAGCGGCTGTGGACGACGGCATCTCGCAAGGAGAGGAGGGAATGGAGGGTGTAAGAATGCAGGGCGTTGCGAGGAGGGAAAGTGCCGGTGACATGCGCGCAGGTGCGTTGATAAGCGAGAACCCATAAGTCGAGCTTTGAGAGGAAGCCTGTGAGGTTAGGGAAAGTAGCGTCGGGAAGAGATGAGAAGGATTTCACCCAGATTGAACTGCAAATTTGAACGGGGTCTACCTTAAGGAGGGAGTAGGGATCTTGTTGTTGAACAGAGAGGGAGCAGAGGGAGCGGAGAGGAGGGAGGTATCTGGAAGTTTGAGGAAAGTGTTTGATGATGGTCCTCGCCGACATTATTCTTCTCTTCGCCCAAACAAACAGAGTCCACTAAGAGAAACTAGCATGCAGATTCCGATGTTGTTTACGGACAAGTGCCGGGCAGGTGCTCATTGAAAGGCCGAATGCCTAAAGTCTAAACCTTTACAAGGAATTAACCCTCCCAAGAAGGAGGAAGCTAGATTGAGCTCGACGACCGGCCCAATCTGTTTTACAATTTCTAACTTGCGGAATAAAGCAAATGCTCATAAAAAAGTAACCTGTAAGGTACAATACGTTGGATGTAGCCGAAGCAATCGATAGTCCGTTGAATTTCCGATGGCTGGAAATATAACCTTGACCACTTCCCGAAGATCGTAAATTTCCAAAATAACTAGAAACTTGTGTTGGATGCACCTCCGATTCAAAAGAACATTTCTACCATCGGACCATGTTATTTATTATACACATGTATATATTTTTTGTACTCAACGTCTAAGTGCCCTATGTACACTAGTAGAGCGTGTGTGGGTATAAGGTACATGCAAGTACATAGCGGTTCATGCATGAGCACATTCATGTGTACTCATTTTGGGTACACATACAATTTTGACGGCGAAATTTTCAAATTGACAACTTTGTACATTTTCATATCTAATTATGAGGTTAATTGTAACCCTCCATGTATAATAAAAGGCTGCCATATAAGGTTTTAAAATTATAATTGCTCCAACCAGGAAGCTAGTTAAACTCTTAAATTTATATGTTATGTCTAATAAATTTAACTTATGAATAATTAATCTAATTTTTTTCATCCTAATTATTTTATATTAGTTCGAGATAAACTGATATGAACATTTCGATAAAATTTGAGTTCGTTCTGATAAAAAAGACCGAAGCACAAAATTCGTAGAAATGGAATAAACTTAAGACCAAACAGCAATTAGGCTTGGCAATTCTTCCAACTTAACCGCTTAACCGACCATAACCTCGCCAAGTTTGACGGTTATTTTGAGATTATTATTATAACCGTTAACCACTAGGAATGAGTAAGGTTAGGTTATGAGTTTTGTAAAAATCGCGCCATCACCGTAACGATACCCATAACATTGACCGACCCGCTATATAGCCATCATTTACCCGTCAATACATGAGCCTAATAAACCCACAAGATAACCTAAATGTACATGAAATTTATCAAAAAAACTAAATCTAATCAAGTTATTTATTCATTCCTCAAAAATATTTCATTTGTCGTCTTCGACTTTGACGATATCTCTTCATCTCCTCGTTTCCTATCATTATTCTTGGATGGAAAATATTTCATCCACCACTTTAGAGATGAATTAAAGTGGATGAATTTGATTTTTTATTATTTCATATCAAATAGTGGTTATAATAGTTGGGAGTGATTATAACCGTTAACCGCATGGGTATGATGATAAAATTAATTTTATCACTGAAATTAAAACAGGGATGATTATGATTAATAACCATCACAAAAACGGATAAGTAGTAAATATATCATAACCATCTCGAAACCTTCCTTCCCCAAACCTAACAGCAATAATATAAATAAATATTAAACAAAACAAATTAAATGAAAAAGGAAAAAGAAAAAGAAAGGGTGACACGCGCGTTACCACACGCGTATGAGAGGGCAGGAAATGTGATAGTGTGTGGTACATATTCCATTTAAGCATATGAGAGTTAATTATTCTAGGTGGTCCTCAAATTTTAGCTATTTGATATAGCAGTTGTTATAATTTTTTATTTTTACAAGTTTAGTTATTCAATTTTATAAGTTTAGTTAATCGATTTTTATTTTCAAAAGCAAACTATAAATATTTGAAAGTTTCTATTTTACAAGTTTAGACGAAGAATTACGGACAGCCTGATCGTGTATTATAGGTACAAACTCGACACGATGGTGTGCATGAGTACTATTATACGTACATGTATAATCGTCATTTTTATACGCATATATAGCATATTAATTAAAATTAAAAGAATTAAAAGCCCGTCGTTTTTACTGTTTCTTTAGCCTCTCGCGTAAAACCCCGTTGCCATACCACTGTTCATTAAGCCTCATCCATTTTTGTCTTTTTGGGATTCGGATTCCATACATGAAAGGTAAGCTGCGGTATGATGCCGGGTGAGGTAGATTTGGGGTACTTTCCATCCGTTAATCGATTATCGGCCTTCACCAAATTCAGGTAAGTTGTGGTTCGGTGTCGGGGTGAATTATACTTCTGTTAAATACGGGTTGACAGACGGTTTGACTGTTTTAACCGATTATCAAACTTTACCAAATTCAAGTAAGTTGCAGTTCGGTGTTGATTTTTGTCAGATTTGAGATATATTTAGGGGTAACTTCCAACCGACCAACGACACCAAATTCATTTATCGTTTTATCGACCGACCTAATTTCAGTTTAACCGAACAATTGAATAAGGGCTTCTTAATTCAATCGTGAGATCTGCAATCCAACAAGAGGCCGGCGAAATAGCTACCAACATTCGGTCCAAAATGCGCAACCCGGCTACTTGGTTGTGTGTATGCTGACATTAGTCGTGGATTTCAGTGAGTTCTATCTATTGACTCACACTGCAGACATTGTTCTTTGCTCATCTTTGTTCCTCCGCCGAAGTTTCCTCCCACTGCTTTCGGGTTTGTTGAATTTAACAGCTGCTTTCTCGGATCCACATGTCCTTGCCTCACAGGCAAGTGTTTCCTGCACACTCATCGTTATATTCCCTCGAACTCGAACAGTGGTCAAACTGTCACTTCTGTTGCCCTGTTTTGCCTGTATTCTACTATATATTCTTGCTTTAATTTGCCGTTTTAACATATGCCAACATAGTGTATTAACATGTCTAACTTTCGAACTAATAGACGGTAGATTATTGCTCCGATGAAACTTCCTCAATCAACTAATGGGTGATAAATCAATTTAAACACGGGTTATTGCGTCGTCCTTCACTCCCGCAACGAAGCGCGGATACACACAACCTAGTAGTATATACACTATGCAACATATTAACGTACAGTAATCGAAATTTGTAATAAAACCAAAATCTCATATATGCATTAATTCGATCGTGTATACAGAATCGGGTGCTTACACTAGTTTCAACCAACTCCGACGTTGTAGAAAAAAACTGATCGATCATCGATCAGAATCAAAACGTAAGGGATATATGTATGTAGTAGTCCTAATTCACATCGTAAGAAAAAAGAGAATGGAAGATTTGCCAGTTGCAAATTAAGGGCAATGAGATGAGATCGATATGCAGAGGAAATTACCAAAATCTAGCTAGGTAAATCAAGGTTGCTGGCAGGAGGAGTAGACGGTGAGCTGTGTATCTGGTTTCTCATTATGGCAGGCCGGGGAAGATCCGGACGGAGGAACCAATCCCTTCGGCAGCATTACCGAGAAAGGCCTGGTAGTACTGGATCCCTTCCTCGTCTTCTTCTTCTTCTTCTTCTTGATCGAGACAGGGGAGGAGGAACCAGACGACGCCGTCTTGATTCTTTTCTTAGTCTTGGCCCTTTGAGCAGCGGTGCTAGGCTTGATCGGACGGTGAGGGCGGCCTGCAGCTGGCGGTTGCCTGTCCAAGAAGAAGGGGGTGGTGTTCTTGATGTGGAAAACCTGGTACTGCGCCTCCGCGACCTCATGATGATGATTTACCTCCTTGGCGGTCGTCGGCGGCGGCGTTCGATGGTGATGACGATCGATGATGTGGCGAGGCGGGAGTGGAGTACTGGGTTGGTGGGACTTGGGAGGAAGAGCGAATATGGCGGAGACGATGAGGAGGATGAAGAAGAAGATGAAGGCGGAGAAGAAGAGCTTGATGAGGATCTTGACGTTCATTGTGGCCACCCGATGATGCATGCTCGTTGTCATTGCGTTTGGGGAAAGGACTTTGTTTGTTTAGAGAAATCAAGAAATCGGTGCGGGCGGAGAATTTACGAGATTGGTGAAAAGGAAGGGAGTACGTGTTTGCTCGTCCCAAGTCAGTCAGTCAGTGTACTGCTTACTTTTAACTAACTCGATATATGTGTGCGTGCGCTGCTTTTGAGGGGATGGATGGTTAGTAAACGCTACGTCTACTCTGTTTTAGGGGACAGGTTGACATCAGAATGCGGATTGGCATCAATGAAATGAGGTCCTTCATGGCACGAGATAGATTTTTTGGCCGTTAGATCTAAATACTAATTTGATTTAACCATTCAGGTTGAAGGGTATATATGTAATCGTTACCGATAACTATACACGACGACAAAAGCATGTACATGTATACACACGCATGTACGACGTAAGTTTAGTGTCTTATAAATCTAGGCAGTCGGATCTCATCCTTTTATAAACTTTTATGATGATCCAAAGACTGATATTTGATGTTGATTTAATGAAGGGTTGACTTCCCCACCCTAAGCCATTGACTTCCCTAATCCCTGTTCACTAACCTCTTCCTCCCACCCTATCTAATCAATTCTTTTCGATACAGAAGTGTATACTCATATTTGTAGTCCAAGTCGAGTTGTTTCAGTGGTAGAATATGTGTTTGGTTATCCGGAGGTTTCAAATTTAAATTTCATATATTTCAAAAAATAAACATCTATTTATTTTTTATTTTCTATCTTATATTAACCGAGAATTTACGTTTAATTGAAAAAAAATACTAATCATATTTGTACGATATCACTTGGGACAAACCGGGCCCATAGCATTCCAAAATAACAACAAAATTACAGGGCCTATAATTTGAAGTTTGCTGCTCGCGCTAAACTCACTGACAAGCGGCCCAGTGTGCCATGGACCTGAGATTGTTGCGGTTGGATCTACTAACAGTCGTAATCTTATAATTTGTAATATAATTTTGAATTAAAATTTAAGTTTATAATACAATATTTAAAGTGTTAACATCAGTTTTTAGTGTTTAAGTTTATTATAGAATTTTTAGAATTTATTTTTAGAATTTATTTTTAGAATTTGAAAAATTTTACTATGAGATTTATATATGTATATGAATCGGCTGTGTTCATGCATTTGGCCACGTGACTCTTAATAATGAATGCTGACATATAAAACGTGGGTTGTATCTATCTCTATCTATCTATGTTGTGAGAACCAAAGTGATGCCGCCGACATATATATAGTCGCCAGCTAGCTATTTAAGGTTAGCTAGCTAGTTTTGGTTCGAGACAGAGGAAAGGGGAAAATGTCGGAGTTGTTGGGTTCACAAATGGCGGCAACTCGCAGTTGTAGTAGCAGTAGCAGTAGTCGTCAAATAAATTGCTCCATGAAACGACGCCTCTCCTTGTTCCATCATCTCAAACACAAACTCTTTTCTCCCCCCAAACATCATCAGGCCGCCATTATTACCCCCTTGCAACTCCCGGCTTTATCACTAGTACTCAAACATGTTTCCAGACAGTTGTTGGATTCAGTTGCCGATTCCGTGTTCCAGTTTGTGGATCAGCCTCTTCTCTCCACTCAGGTACGTACACAGCCTAAACAATTTTCGAGTTTGTTTGATTAGTTTCTTTGATTCCAATCCCATGACAGTGGTTAATTATAAATTAAATTTATTCTTTTCTTTTGTATTTAGAAAAATTTTGCACCAGTTGAAGAGTTGAAAGATGCCATTATCCTTGTTGATGACAACATAGATGGTCATATTCCAGATGATTTTCCTACGGGCGTTTATGCTAGGATTGGTACGTACGTGGTAATTAACCTAAAAGTAAAAGTGGTAATTAACCAAGAACTTGATGATGATGATTTTCAGGGTCTAATCCTCTGTTTGGGGGACTGAAAAGCACGTCAAGTGTCGTGGGGAAGACTGGTAACATTTGGATTGAAGGAGAAGGAATGATTCATGCACTATACTTTCACATTCATAATAAGGATGTTTGGACTTTGATTTACAAGAACAGATATGTAGAGAGCGAGACAATGAAGCTTGAAAAACAGAGGAACAAACCACTCTTCATTCCTGCCATACAAGGACATTCTCCCGCCATTTTGCTGGCAATTCTTCTCAATCTAGTAATCTAGCTAGCTAGCCAGCTTCTTCACACATATAGAATCTTTTTTATATATATTGTATTTGCTGATTAGTTCTATGATGTGCATGCATGCAGTTGAGGTTAGGGAGGCCGTACAAGCTTCTGAGCAATACAAACGTTTTCGAGCATGGTGGGAAGTTCTATGCAGTAGCAGATAACCACACCCCTCAAGAAATAGACATCCTAACACTTGAAACCTTGGGGAATTGGGATGTCCATGGCGCTTGGACAGCTACCACCTTCACCAGTCACCCCAAGGTTCTCTCCTCTCTCTCTCTCTCTCTCTCTCTCTTTCCCACTCCACTTTAATTATAATTAGTTACTGATTTAACTAATTAATATGCATTGTTACATTTTCTTGCAAAAAAACATTATATTAAAACAGAAAGCTCCAGACGGCAGTGGGGAGCTGGTGGTCATTGGATTGAACCCCTTCAAACCATTCATGGAAGTTGGAGTCATCTCGGGTTGGTAATTAATTAATTGTCTGCTTAGCTACTAAATTCAATTAATAAAACCTTAAAATAACATGAATTATTACGTAATTATCACACATCTTTAAAAGTGGTGTACCAGGATTTCAAAAATAAATTGGATATTTCATTACATTTCTAAATTTCTTACAATTTTATATAAACGTTTAATTACACAATAATTCATACACAATAATTCGTATTGTTCCGAGGTTTGAAGCTTACTAATTAATCTCTCCAAATCAATTCTATAGCTGATGGTACCCTTATCCACAAGGCCAATCTCAAGTTGGAGAGATGTACACTTGCTCACGACTTCGGAGTAACAACAAGGTCCATATGTAGAGTACTAATTAATATTTATTTCATTTTATACAATTAAATGGTCACAAATAAGCATTTATTTCTTAAACTCATGTTATATATGTAGGTACATTGTGATATTGGACTTTCCACTCACAATAGACGTACAACGACTAGTCAAGGGTGGCCCGTAAGACTAAACCTTTTCTAGATTTTGTTTTTTTAAAGCTAGTTACGTTAGACCGATCGAGTTCTCTATTCGTTAAAAAATTACTTGTTTAATTTTAGGTTGGTGAGGTATAACCATAATGATTATGCACGGATCGGAGTTATGCCTCGTTATGGTGATTCCAATTCTATCCAATGGTTTGACGTAGATTCTTCTTGTACTCTGCATATTCTCAATTGCTTCGAGGATGGCGATGATGAGGTAATTCTTCCTATTGTGTTAAGGGTTTTGGAGACGGTGTTTTTGTACGGTTTGTAAAACTACATTGTCTTGTACTCTTATGCAATTCGATTCATATTCATGTAAAAGGTGGTAGTGAGGGGATGTCGTTCCTTGGAATCAATACTGTCATTCGAGCCGCCAGGTATGAAATTCGAAGAATGTAAATGGATCGCCGGATGCCTCCAACCAACATCGAGGGACAATGACTCTACTTTGTTTACTCGCGGCTACGAGTGGAGGCTAAACATACACAACGGGACAGTTAACGAGAGATACCTTACAGGGACAGATTTTGCAATGGAATTCCCGACGATGAATCCACATTACAGCGGGGTAAAGAATCGGTACGCTTACACCCAAGTACTTGACTCGGTAGCTAGTGCTACATCAGGAGGGATGCCGAAATTTGGATCCTTGGCTAAACTTAACTTTGAAGAGAAATTAGTCGACAATAAGGATGGTGGGTTAGTTAGAATTGAAGTCCACAAACTTGAAGACAACACATTTTGTTCAGGTGTAACTTTTGTTCCTAGACAGGGCAAAAGAAGTAGTAGTGATCAATATTGTGGTGATGATGAAGATGATGGATGGCTTCTCACTTTCACTCATAATGAAGACACTGACATATCCATGGTGTGTATAATCGATGCCAAGAAGATGGAGGATGGTGCAGTGGCCAAAATTCAATTGCCATGTAGGGTTCCTTATGGGTTTCATGGAGCTTTCTTCCCGGTGACAATGGAAGATATGTCCAGCATATATCCAGTAGAGGATCCAGATTGTGATGTTTATACTCTGTAGAATCCCATGCGCATGTAGGTCACTTTTGACCACACCTAAATATTACTTTTGGTAATTATATTGATCTTCGGATATAAGTTAATATGTTGTATTGGGTCTTCTCATCCTAAAAGTTACTTTAAAAAGTGAGATTTTCTTCTCACACTAGTATAGTGCACCTTTAACCTCTTTCATTCTCTGATGCGGGATAATCGAACAACCTTCTCTCACACATCAGTCTTTCGGTATGCATTACCCATTTACCGACTCTAATCGAATTACGATATGTCATTTGGACCGAATCCCGAACGGTATTCACAACCTAAACTCTGATACCACTGTTAGATGTTACTGGACATTCTCTCTCCAAAAATTAGTTCAAATAATGCTGGTTTTCCCTCATATTTATACAGTGCACCTAACCCTTCCACTAACTCTATGATGTAGGATAATATAACATAACATTTGTCTAAGAGTACTAAGGTTTCTCTTCACACTATTAGCACACAAATGTTACTGTTGTATGCAGATTATCAATTGCTCAAATAGATTTATTTTTATTCATGCACATAACCTATCTTTTATACAACTACTTGTTTCACGAACAAATGCTATCTTTCTTTCTTTTACTAGCCAAATAAAATTTTTACGTGGTTGTGGTTTTATAAGCTATGTTAAAAAACAAGTTATGTATGTGAATGGAAGTGAATTTACGTGAATCGCTCGGTTTGGTTTTTTCATACTTACCCGGAAAATTCCGAATCAGCAATTCTAAAGTCCACGAGTGACTCTAGATGTAATTATCCAGATATTTGGGTCTCCCAAGTCCGGTTTGACCTGTCTGGTTCGCCCAATCAAACCGGGTTAGAGGCGGTAACTACAGAAGGCAAAGGCTGTGCAGAGTAGTCAAAACTGAAGCTTCAAATCTCCATTTCATGCCGTGCGATATTAAGTTTTGACTTAAAAAAACAAGAAATCCAAAACCCAGAAGTCTTCCTTCCCTGCTCTCTTCTTACAGTTGTCGCTGAGCATTCGATTTCCCCAATCGATTTGCCATCCCCATAGGATCTTTTATCGGAATCCTGTTTGGTGATACGTCATCCTCGCCCCTCCCGCTGCCGTATCTAGCATGTCGAAATCTCTTCCCTATTCGACTAAAGATTTGAACTACGACAACGCCAAATTCCGCCAACGATCGGTCGTTAAGGTGATCCTCGCCTGCCACCGGATCTCGATCTCTGCTGAATTCTTTTGCTGATATATATATATATATATATATATATATATATATAGCAGTTTCTGTTATTCATTTTTCGATGGATTTCCGCTCAAGCTGACAAATGGCATTGCCTTGGTTCCGGGTTTGATATTTTACTTTATGATGATGACGATCTCGATGAATGTGATCGAGTGGAAGTCATTTGATTTGGGAGATCATTCAATCGCGAACTTGATATCACTATCGTGGATTGTTTATATGTGTGTGGTATATAAGAAGCTGAAGTTTGGATCCTAACAAGCAGCGATAAGATGACTGCTGCGTTGTCGTGCATCGAGACGGCTAGAACTAGGCGGCTGTAAACTCAATGGATCTTCTGCGTCCTACTTTGCTATTTGATCGAATTTGAATTTAGTCTGGTGGCAGGATGGTTCAGCTACGAATATTTGAGTTGTACGTTTCCTGCTTGATGTTTGATTGTGACAGATTTATAATAACCCCTCCACGTTTCTTTCTTCGTTCTTTGCTTTGTCTTGTGGCTTCAGCTGTGATCACTAGGAGAGCTTTATGGTGGAGTTTCAGTTCTTTTACGTACTTCTCATTTTCCTTATTCTCAACTCAATCATAGATTCCTCCTTCTCAAGGCAGCATTCTCTACTGCTGTATTGTGCAGCTTTTTCCCCCTATTGTTTTGGTTACTGTGTAATGACTGCCTGTATGGGTTTTTCTTTAGGTGCTAACGCAGTCCTTGCTCACCAAGAACAAGATGCGTGATTGTGCAAGCTTCAGTACGGGGAAGTTTCTCGCATTGTTGTTGATCTTTGGCTTCGGATATCTCATGTTAACACATTCAAGTACTGCTCACTCTGTTTCAGTTAGACGAGCTGATAAGTTGAGTGTTAATGGAGAAGCTAAGAATGTCACAGGAGATAATGCACGGTTTGGGGGAATTTGGAGGAAGCCACCAAGGCTCCCTCCTCGATTACCACCTGATGAGAAGGCCAGTCACAATGATAGTTCTACTCATGAAGCAGCAAAGATTAATCTTGATTCAAGATGGGTGGATAGACAGCAGAAAGTAAAGGAGGCTTTTATCTATGCTTGGTCTGGCTACAGAAAGTACGCGATGGGTTATGATGAATTGATGCCTCTAAGCCAGAGAGGAACTGATGGATTAGGAGGTCTCGGTGCTACTATTGTGGATGCGCTTGATACTGCTATGTTGATGGGTGCTGATGACATCGTTTCTGAGGCAGGCTCATGGGTTGAGACGCACCTCCCAGATTTGATTAAGAAGAAAGGCCAAGTGAATTTATTTGAAACTACCATCCGTGTCTTGGGCGGTCTTTTAAGTGCATATCATTTAAGTGGAGGGGAGAAGGGGGCAAACAGTATGGGCAAGGGGCCTAACCCAGTTGTTTACTTGGATACTGCTAAAGACTTAGCTGATCGTCTGCTTTTGGCTTTTACTTCTAGTTCAACTCCTATTCCCTTCAGTGATGTTATTCTTCATGATCCATCGGCACATCGAGCACCTGATGGGTTAAGTAGTACTTCAGAGGTTTCTACTTTACAGCTAGAGTTTAATTATCTCAGTACTCTTTCTGGTGATCCAAAGTACAGCATGGTAGCTATGAAGGTGTTGGAACACATGAAAGATCTCCAGAAGGTGGACGGACTTGTTCCGATCTACATAAGGTGTGGGTCTTCCTTCTTTCTTTCCTTCCTTCACGGTCCTTATATGAGTTTCCTGAGCTTGGAAAATGATTTTTTAGACTTTAGCTTCTTAATATTGCATTGGACCATTTCTATCTATCGATGAAAGCTTTCCCTTTGTTCCTCTGATTGAAAGTTGTGGTGAACCAACCTGCGATCTAGGTAAGTCTCACAAAGAGAAAACAGTGTTCCAATTGGATATGAATGTTATTCGAAGGTTATTTCTACTAAGAGGGGATTCCATTTTGACTTGCCATTTTAGTTTGACATGGGGTCTTAGATTGAGCACACTCTTTTGCGTGCCCTATTATCTAAAGAAGAGTAAAAATATTTTCTAACACCTTTATATTCTTTCGTATATACTATAAATTGTGATAATTTGATTTAACATTTCAACCTGTTGCAGTCCCGACTCTGGTCAGTTTAGTGGAGAAAATATCAGACTTGGATCTCGTGGTGACAGCTATTATGAGTACCTTATTAAGGTCTGGCTTCAGCAGGGGAGGAATAGAGATACTAAGTTTACATATCTTCATGATATGTACACTGAAGCAATGAACGGTGTAAGGCACCGACTTGTCAAGAAGTCGATCCCAAATGGTTTGGTGTTTGTAGGTGAACTGCCTTATGGACCAAATGGTGCTTTTAGTCCTAAGATGGATCACCTGGTATGTGAAATCAAATTATTTTATTATTATGTAGTGCGACTGTTCGTATTCTTATTGTGTTTTTTTCCATTTCCTTTCTTTCTTATTCCACTAGATTGTTGCTCCAAGAACAGTAATCTTATTTAATACTGTCATCACATTACAAACTGTTATTAGTTCCCATAGTGAGATTTCTTAGGTGTTGTAGACGAATTCCCCTGAATCTCAGTGATGGAATATTAGTTGTCATTTTCAAAGAAGGTATCGTCACAGGTGTTAGAAGTCTGTTTAGTCACTGGAGATTAACATTTGTATCCCTTCTGATGGGTAGAGTACAATAAAGACACATCTGTGAGCCCGGGGATCCAATTTTGATATTTGATGGTCTGAATGGGTGAATGTCATCCAGCTTAGGAACTCGTTTTCTGATCTGCTTTGTTTTTTTTCAAGGGTGGTCCCATCTGCTTTAGTGGTGCATGGAGCTTGGCGGGCTTGTCACATTAATTCCTTATCGTGTTCAGTTCATTTTTATCCTTTAGTATTGTTGTAGCTTCACACTGTTCATTTGACAATGATAGATGGACTTATGTTTTTCTTTCATCAGGTGTGTTTTTTACCTGGTACACTTGCCCTCGGGGCCACTAAGGGATTTACCAAAAAGAAAGCAACGAATGAAAATTTGATGACATTTGAAGACTTTGAAAACTTAAAGCTTGCGGAAGACCTGGCAAAGACTTGCTTTGAGATGTATTCAGTTACTTCCACTGGTCTTGCCCCTGAAATTGTTTATTTCCATACAGAGGTCAGTCAGACTTGTTGGATATATTCAATCTTCTACTGGTCTTACTAGTTACACCTGAAACAAAAACATATTGATCTTTCTGTTCTTTCATTCTGTCTATATTCCAGTACTTTATGATAGTTTCATATTCAAAATATATATTGATATCTGATTATAAATAAGCAGGAGTATTCTGAAGATGGTCTCGGTGGAGGGAACAAGAGTTCTGAGTATATTGACGACATCATCATAAAGCCTCTAGATCGTCATAATCTTTTGCGTCCAGAAACTGTTGAATCATTGTTTGTTTTGTACCGTATAACAGAAGACCCAAAGTATGTTTTTGAATTTAGTAGCTGGGTTACCTTATTTATTGAATAATCTGTTTCTCTCTTCAGCTTCTGACCAATTTCTCATCTATTTCAGATACCGAGAGTGGGGCTGGCAGATTTTTGAAGCATTTGAGAAGTGTACAAAGGTCGATTCTGGTGGATACAGTTCTTTGGATGATGTAACTAACCTTCCTCCTCGAAGAAGAGACAAGATGGAGACCTTCTTTCTGGGTGAAACTTTGAAGTACTTGTACTTGCTGTTTGGGGATAGCTCTGTTATCCCATTAGACAAGTTTGTCTTTAACACAGAAGCTCATCCTTTTCCTATCAAAGGAATGTGAAAGTGGCGGTTATTTATTTTTCAGTATATGATCTCAGCGGGGCAAACACATTTGCAAGCTCAGCCCTTTTAAATTCCTGGTGCATGAATTACTTCCTTCGCAGCTCACAAGGTTCACAGGAAACTTAATTGAGTGATTCGTTTCAGTGATTCAGTAACCTCCTTTAATTGACACTCAAGTGTCTATAGATAGAACGTGTATCTTCAAGTCTGTTCATATATCCTCATATTGTGACATCAAAGGCCACATTGTTATAGTTATTGAATCCCCTAACTTATTTCTCTTTGGTTCTTTTTCCTCCTTGAAGTAGTGAGTTAAAGTGCAACTATCAGTGGTAAAGACTTTCAAAGTCTTGTCTCAGTGGCCAAACCCAGATGTTCATTTTGACAGATTGATGTACTCTACTATCTTGATATTCATTACAGATCGCTCAATTTACAAATCTCTTTCTGGCATCTACATCACTATCTTCTGATTATTCTAAGTGTTGGCTTACGTATTTTCCATGTGATTTTCAAGGAAAATTAGATGATCTCCATCTCGAATGACATGTATGTCGTCTATTTCTGCACTTTCAGCATTGATGACTTTTCCAAATGTATAGCCTCCAAATTTCTCACCTGCAGTGTCACAAGTTGTCAACTGAGTTATCAGATTTGTTATCGGTTTACTCTCTTGTATATTTCTTCATTTTGGTTTGCTTTACTCATCAGACTGGTTAGTTAATTTGCAGATTATGCAGGTTTGAGCTCACAGACTCTTTTAGAGGTTAAAGATATCTTACCAGCAATGTTGAGCAGCTCTTCCAAGGAATTAGGTAGTACAATTAATTTCCCCGATTGGCTGGATGTTGTTTCATCTTGGTGTTTCATATGAATGGTGACTCTCTTCTTTGTAAGTTTTTTCTCATCCACGTCATATAAATAGCTTGAAATGCTTGATGTGGCATTTGTAGTTGCCTTTGCTGACTTGGGACAGCAAGAATTAGCCCCGCTGTTCTCAACATTTTTTCTGTGAACACCTTTAGTACCAGCTGCAGTTTCCTGCTCGATGGAATCTGTCTTAAGTGCATTTAGTGACCTTTTATTTTCGTAGCTTACGAAAAGATCATATATGCTTTTGTGTCCACGGTGTGCTGCGAGTTCTTTTGGAGTCCATCCTCTGTCATCTGGATTGTTTGCATTTGCTCCATTTTCGAGCAACATCTTGACCATTTCTGTCTGCCCCTTGGACACTGCAGCATGCAGCGCTGTTTGTCCATTGAGAACATCTTCATTATGTCTGGTAAATCTATGCCCTCCTACTTTACTCTCAGATATACACTCTGTTGACTGCGAATCTGCACCCCTTGTTTCCCTAACTGATTTGTCTCCATACGAATATCCTTTATGTCCTGCCATGGAATAACTACCTTCCTTAGGCTCTCCATCATTCCACTTAGCAGGGATCATTCCTCCAACGTTGTTTTCGCATTCAGAAGTTGTCCTTTCTGGCCCGCACAATTTCTATTTACGATGCAAGAAAACTAACACTTAGTTTTGGACATAATGACGGTGTTACATGATTAGATATAATACCTGCCAAGATACTTTGTTTTGTCTCTCACCGTGAAAAGATTCTGCATTATTTTATGCTCTTCTTCTTCATTTGTCTGAATGGTTTTCATCAGTGAAGTTCTGTTGAGCCGCAATATCTGGGACAGTTCTGTCGTCCTAACAGTCACTGGTTGAGGCTTGTTACATAAAACTCCCATCTCCCCGAATAAGTCTACTGCAGTTGCTTTTCCAATAACCTATTGTGTACATGAGAGAGCTAGATCAAGGTTTAGTTTCTTAAGTATTTCTAGAGGCATATATAATGTACAAGAAGCCGTATACTTACTTGTTCATGCCCGTCAATTGAGGATAAGAAAATCTGCAAGGTGGAATTGCTCTTAGAAATTACTCTTTATAGATTGTTTTTTTGGACTAGTGTAGATAATCAAGGCTTTTAGTTAGGCTTACCACTGTTCCAGACACCAGTATATAAAGGTCAGTTGGAGCTTCATTCTGCAATATGATATCTTCTCGTGGTGGAAAATATTCCGCCTCCATTTCTGAGACCTTCACAAGATAGTCGTGATTAATTCTCTCCTCTTCAATTTGGGTAATAAATGATGATATTTGGTTGATAAGTAGAGCAAAACTAAAGCTCTTTGTTAATGTGTCTGGGGTAGTCAGTAAGCATGTTCTATGTGGCGAAGAACAGAAAAAGAAGGAGAAACAATAGTCTTGATAGAATATTATACCAGCTGGAATAGGAAGTCGTGTGGAACCCCTTGGAATAGGTAGACGTTTTGAACAATGGGATAGAAGAGATAATGTGAAATGCTCGAGCGAATGGCTTTCGGAAGGCCATTCAGTGCCTCTTGTTGCTGCAGTCCTTCTGTTTTGAATTTCAGACATAAATGTGATATCACTTGGTCCTGTATACGGGGTGGCAATTGATTCCGAGAAGCGAATTCTGAAGCAGCTCTGACCATGTCCCTCTGTGATATCGAGCGAAGATCTGTGCTTAGTATTCATGTCAACAAAACAGCTCTTCCTTGAAGGAAAATTATCCTATTCAAACTCGACAAACATAGAATTGTAGCGCTGACGAGAAAGTACGTATGAAATTATATTATAACGTCAGGAGACTAAATGGAGTCCTCTTATTATGTTTATGTTCATCGTTTAAATTCACCTAAGATGTTTGCATACTGATTTGAATGTTATATACTCTGTTGGGTTGGATGCAGAAATCATTTGCGGAGACAGGACAGAATTCAAAGGAAAGTGTACGTACAAAATTCCTTGTCCGGCTGGTCCAATGCACGACGAGATTGGTCATGTTTCCAATCAGGTAAGACGTCAACCCCAAGTTGAATAACATGTAGAATATATCAAAAAGCATCTCTCTTGGATTCTCAGCATGTAAATCTCCATAACCTGTTGTAGTTAACGTAGTGATAGACCAATAAATTGAGGTAACATATCTGTTCCACAGAGAGTCTTCTTTGAAATTTGGGTTTACTGCACCAATCCATGTTCTCCTGGGGTCAGGATATCTATCTGCAATTAGATAGTTGAAACATCCAGCACAATGTACCGCAAATAGGGTTACCTGGAAGCACCAAAAAGACGGTTGAAAATCGATAGGAATGGCATGCATATGCTGTCTGAAATTTAGCATTCTAGGTTTTATAAGACTTACAGAAGTAAGCTTTGTGCAACGAGTCCAGAAATAATTGAAGCGGATATCCTTCTCAAGCCTGAAGGAAAGAAAGCACGTCTATTGCGTTACATATCTTATTTCAAGTATAAATAAAACACAAGCCAAGGGGGTTTGTAAGACCTTGCAAACAGTGAGCTGACTCTTCTGAGACGCCAGAGACGGAGCATGTTTAGTAATTTGAATCCAAGTTCACTGCTATGATCTCTGAACAGAAGGCTGACTGGTAGAAATGGGGCAGTCGAACTGACATCGAAGACAAACCAGGTAGATATGTACCTGCGGATTGGGTTAGAGGAATCTGCTTCCAGTAAAACAAACTCGAGACGATTTTCATCAACCTAAACAAACGTATGCAAAAGCGTTTTGAAAGCCATACTCACCTAATTGCTATTTTTTTAGGGTCATCGATGAGGAGGCAAGATTGGCTATCAAGATAGGCAACGAAGAAGGTGAGAACAATATCAATGGCGAAGAAACCATTGACAATGTTGTCAACAACAAAAAGACTGTCTTTCTTGTAAGTCAGAAATGCAAACTGAAACGGAGAGATCCATGCAGAGTAAATGACCAGAACAACCAGCCACATCTGCCAAGCCCTGTAAGGACATTATAGTTTACCCATGAGACTAGGCACAAGAAACAAAGAGGTAAAAGCAACTAAGCAAGTGACTTATAGAAAGTGGAATCACCTGTACCGAGGATTGTAAGGGGAAATAATGCGTCTTCTGAGTTCAATTTCCTGGTTGATTCTGGCTCCAAGGGATGGTACGAGATCGTTAGAGAAGAAGCTTCCATGGAGGACACTATCCGTATGAACCTCATCCGTAAAGAAGCGTTGTACGAAGCTTTTGGCAGAAGAGAAGAACATATTGTTGGATTTTGAATTGCTAAGGGCAGTGTTAAAATCTCAAGTTGGGTGCGCAAATGCCTGTGGTACGTATGTATGTATATAGGAAAATATATGTAGAAAGAGGTAGAAAGTATGAAGCTTGAGACTCGTGAGTGATGAAAAAGGTAGAAGAAGTCTACTTTTTCCTCCTACTCTTAAGTTGCTCTCAATACCGTGACATGTCTGAAAGGATTCTGCAGGAAGCTTGTGTAACGAAATGATCTTTGGTAAGGGGTGAAAGGGAAAGCTGGAACAGAGTAAAGAGGACCAGTTTTCATCATGTTTGCACAAAAAGGGTTAGCAGAAGACTGGGAATAGAAGAAGAGGGATAATGGTCAGGAGACGCAAGGTTTTGTATTCTTGTGAAAATGCAAATGCTTGAGGGTAAGTTAGAAGTCTGGTTTGTGTTCAAGAAAGAAGTGGGGGAGGGAAATCAAGGAGGGAAGAAGATGGCAAATGCCAATGGAAACGATGCTTCTTTTCCTGGTGGTGGTGGTGGTGGAAGGTCCATCATCTAATATATAACACATGTGGAGGTGTGAAATCATATGTAGACAAAAGGTTGGGTTCTGGAAGGACAGATTTGAGTGAAATTAAGTTGGTGTTTTCATTTCAGGATCCAGAACTGGACCAGACAGCTTAAAGCAAGAACATTTGAAGAGGGGAGCGCTGAAGTGTCATGGAAGCCACGTGGACCAATGGGTGGCTGTTTTAGAGGTTTGGCACATTTGGTGAAATCAAGTCTTTCCCGACAGACTGACTGGTTAGTGATTTCCTTCTCTCATTATTACTCATTCCGTGAGCTCCTCTTCCTCCCTCCTCTCCTTAATTAGGCTTGGCATTCGGGCGGATCGGGGCCGGATTTATATGCATCCGGTACCCACCCGTTGAAGTGTCGGATTCGGGGATTCCCCGCCCGATGACAGCCATCGGGTTTAAATTCGATACCATCCCCGCCCATCATCGGATTTCGGAGTTGCTCGGAGCTCCGAACTTCTTTCGAAACAAAACAAAAATCGACATCAAAAGTATGAAATTATCAAAAATACTAAATTTCCATTGAACCATCAATCCATCATCCAACACAATTCCAGAAATATAAATGTAGTAAACTAGTGAACCATCAATTCATCATCCAACACAATTCCAGAAACACAAAAAACTTGAACTAGTGAGTGAAGCATCAATCGATCATCCAACACAATTCGAAAAACACAAAAAACTTGAACCAAAGTGAGTGAAGCATCAATCCATCATCCAACACAATTCCGGAAACACAAAAACCTTGAACCAATTGAAGCATCAATCCAAGCTTCCAACACAATTCGAGAAAGTGATAAACATGAACTTGAATCTTTTAGCAATTGCAAAGGCGGTAGACAAAGACAAAGAACGGACATCGGCATCCGGATTCATTATTCTTCAAGGATTTTGTTCCGTAAAATTTGCTCTACACATAAGTCATAACAGTTCGAACTAATTATAAGGCAAGAACATTAAGATTTAATCACAGTTCATATCTAAGAAGCTAATACCTCCAATTTCATCTTCAGTCTGGATAAGATCGTCTTCAATTAGTGAAGAGAAGCAACCTTCCATAACAGCTGCATCTGCAATTAAGTAAACAACATTAAAACAATTAACTAAACAATAAGAAGCGACGAGTTAAGTTTCGGATTACCTTGAAGCAAATCATTTTGCAACCAACTCCTTGTGCACATAAGTGTCTCCACAGTAGCATGATGTAGTCTGCTCCGATGAGGGTCCAACAAACGACCTCCAGAGCTGAATGCACATTCCGATGCAACAGAGGTAATCGGAATTGCAAGAACATCCCTCGCTATGGCTCGCAAGATCGGATACTTTGGACCATTCTGCCTCCACCACCCTAAAATGTCGAATTCCACTGCTTCTTCATAAGGAAGAATTCCCTCATTGAGGTAATTATCCAATTCAGTTTGCACAGAAGTGACCCTGGCCCTTTTCCTTTGATTCACAAAACGATAAAAATCTGGATCTGTTGCACTAGACATATATGACTCAACTCCACCAGAAACATTCAAATTTTTCTCTGTATTCAACTTATTTTGGTATTCTAAAACCAGATTAGACAAGATACCTTTAACACTTTCCAAACAAGAACCATCAGCTCCAAACTTGTCAGCATAAAAATCAACCATATCCAACTTATACCGTGGATCTAATATGACAAAGAATAAAGAAGAATTTTGTGAATCTCATCCCAATATTTGCTGAACTTTACTAACATTGAAGCAGCCATCTTTCTTATCACTTCATTAGCATCAAAAGACCACTCATAAATTTGGAGCCTCAAATCACATATACGGGGAAAGAACAAATTAGTGGTTGGATATTTTGAACCAGAGAACAGTTCAGACACCAACTTAAAGGCCTTAAGTTTCTCACAGACAAGTGCCGCAAATTGCCATCGCTCATTTGAAGGCAAACAATTATATTGAGCATCACGCTGTTTCGCCTTATAGAAAACTTCTTTATAAGGAATAGCAACAGTATAGCATTTTAAATGTGGAATTCCATCTTGTAGGGCAATCCATAACAAGTCGATTTTCAGAATTTAGTCTCAACTGCCTTACAGTTTCTTCAAAAAATTCCAGCCTTTTCGGGGTAGCAGACCAATACAAAACACTATCCCTAATATTTTCTATTCCCTCCTTAACCACATCCAATCCCTCCTTCACAATCAGATTCAATATATGAGCAGAACACCTCATATGTATCAAAGCTCCCTCACTAATCAAATATTGTGACAGCAATTTTGACTGTATAAAACGGATCATGGAGTCATTTGTGCTACAGTTGTCTAGGGTTATAGTTGATACCTTGGTGTCGACATTCCAGTCTAGCAAACAATCAACTAATACTCTCCCAAGTCTTTCAGCAGTATGAGGTGCTTTGGGACATACAAAAACCGCATGATCAAGCATCCAAATAGGTAATGTTAAGAACAATTCAAACGTAAACAGTGTTGAATGATCAATTTAAATAATGGAATAAATCGTACCTAAGCATGTGACTCTTAAGAGCCCATGAGTTGTCGATATAGTGAGCCGTAACAGCCATGTATCCCTTCTTTTGATTCGTGGCAGTCCACATATCGGTCGTTATTGCTATTCTAGCTTTATTGTTATCAATAACACTTTGAACCCTTTTACGTTCAGTATCATAAATCTTAAACACCTCTTTTTTTATAGTGTTTCTACATGGTACAGTGAACAATGGTTGGAGAGAGCACACGAATCTCTTGAAATACAGATGATCAACGATTGATAAAGGGTACTCATGCATAGTAATAGCAATTGCAAGTTCCCTTTTCGAAAAATCTAAATTGAAAGCATTACCACCAACCACCAAATCTTGTTTCCCTTTAGCTGAATAGTGAGTTCCAAGAATCTTTTGACTACCATCTCTGATTTTTTTAGGAACACAGATTCTAGTATGATTCTTTAGATGAGTTGTGCCACTGTTTGAATCCCCAACTAAAAACTTCTTGCAATAGTTGCATTTAGCCTTAACTACACCATTAATTCGAATTTTAGAATAGTGTGACCAAACAGGACTTTTAAGCCCACCAACATCGATTACCTCCTCAACAAGACGATTCCGATCGAAGCATTCGCATTCTCGCCGATGAACATCATTGCATGTACACCGCTCCATTTCCAAGCTGCACTGTAGAGGATGCGATCGCTATTATGTTGATCATCTCCATGAACTCCTTGGGATGACATGAATGATGATTCCCGGAAATCAAAACATTGAATAAGTTAGGATGAACTTGAATCGAGTCACCAAAAATTGAAAAATCGAAATCGATATAAGAAAAACTTCACCTTGTCAATCGAATGCAACACTCGCATGTATCGATTGTTGTTGTCGGCTTGATTTCTCGACACCAATATCTCGGTCGGACGTACGGAGAAACAATCAAACAAGTAAAGCAGAGAGCGAGGTGAGGTGAGTAAGATTGATGATTGAAATATGAAATTAGTGATGAACTTTACGAACCACGAAAACTAATTGGGAACCCACCTCGTATATATATACATCGAGAAGTCCATACGAATCGACTTCTACTCGCATGCAAGCACCGCAACTCATCCATTGGAAGCTGCAGATTTATCATCGGGAAAGGAAGGATCAATGAATGATTTCGCCGCGATTCGAGACTCGAGAGAAGGATGTTAGGGATTCGAGAGTGTTCAGAGAGAATCGGGGGAGACGAGGAGTCGCGTTTTTTTTTTTTGATTTCGGAATTGGGATACAATTTGATGAATAATGGAATTGGGAGAAGAGAACTCACCGAAACAGCCTCGTATTCGTATATACATTAAATTATTAATATCCAATTTCGGGCGGACTCGGGTCGGATACAATTGAATCCGATCCCCACCCATTACCCGACCATTTCGAATTCGGATTAATCCGAATCCGATTCCCAGCCCGGTCAAACCGAATTTTACCCGTGTTGACCGGTTCGAATTCGGACGAATTTTCGGGTTTCCGGACCAGAATGCCAAGCCTATCCTTAATGCACATGCTAACGTTGTTTTGTCTAATGCAAATGCACAAAATTCAATCATTACAGCCATGAATCCGTCCAAACTAAGATCCCCTCCATCCATCCATCCATCCATCCATCCATCCACCAACATAATGATATATAAAACCTTACGGCTCTCACCTAACCAAGAGACTTGCCATTTATCTTACTGGAGAAATTTATTATTATTATTATTATTATCAAGTTTTTATCTTTTTCACCGACTACCCATTAATTGAATGGCCCCATGACTTGGATTCCTTGATGATCCGCCGCATGTTCCATTGTTATCCGAAGCTACTGAGGCGATATGGATTTGATTTCGTTTCTTTTCATTTCTTTTCGAGTTTGACATGATTGCTCCGGCTCTTTTGCGTTTGATATATGTTTGCGTTATTTTTAAGATGAACAAACCCTTATGCTGATAAAGTCGGCCAACTTTCCAGGCAAACGGGAAGCCAGAAGAAGAAGCCTACAAAACTTCAAAACAAAAAGATAGCAAGTCCGTCCGTCTAAATGATTATTATTCTACTTCAAATGTGGAAAGAATTGGTGGGGACTGGGGACCCATTTGTGGGGAAAAGGGTATCTCCTACTCCCACGAGATTCCTCTGCTAAAAAGGGTGGCAGATTTTAGCCAGTCGGAAGAGAATAGGGGCAGCAGGGAAAGGCAGCCAGGTCAACTGAATTTGCTTGCACCTACCTTGGCCGTAAGCAAGTATGGTACTAATCAAAGTGAAATTCCGTCTTATCCGAGAATAATTAGGGAGGATCATGGAAATCAAAGTTGACACGATGCAGCTACTCGCATCATGCATTTTGTTAGTGAAACTTTCCCTGTGAGAAAGGATGAAGAATACAGTTCCTTTTCAACGTGATTTCTATTGCTAAAAGGCGAAAGGAAAAGGGAAGGTGGGGTAGAAGAAGAAGAAGAAGAAGACGAAGAAGAGGAAGAAGAAAGTGAAATAGCTTATTAAGAAGAATATTTAGTGATAAGTGATGGTGGTGGATGATGGGTTATTTCAAGTCTTTTCCAGAGGAAGGATCTGCCGTTTTCTGGGGGTGGGTTCGAGTAAGGTAAAGTTTACGCATGGGTTCGGTCGGTTGGGTCCTACGGCCTTTACTTCCCAGCCAACCAAAACTGAAAATGGGACAAATCGGTACCCTTGCAACGGCGTCGTCCCAACACACCATGTGCTGCCCAGGACAGAAGATCTAACGCTATGTCTCGTTCGTCCTTTCTAGTTTCTTCCATTCCAGTCGCCAGTTAATCTGATGAGAAATGATCTTATCCATTCACCGTTGCATAAGCCCTTAGCTGCAGGGTTAGGCTTGGAGTAGTGGTCTAGAAATTGGGTATGCACCGGAAATCTGTCCGGTCTGGATGGTTAAAATTTGGTCAACTCGAGTAATGGACGAACACGGGACAGATCGCATGGTATTCACCTCGTCTAAGAATGTCATTGTTGTTGGATTGCGACGGAATCCAACAACAACCTCAACACAAAACCTTGAACTCAAACTCTTTGACAAGGGGTAGAAATACAGGAGTAAATAGCTCGCTGATATAATTAACAATTCTCTAAGCACAAATCGGCACACATTTTAACGAACAAACAATATTAAACGAACACACATTTGAAAACTCAATAGTTGCTTGATTACACAAATGAGCCCTTTATATAGGCTTTCAAAACTTAACCCACAAGTAACCACTTCTAAACTAAACAATGTGGTATTACGATCTAAAACACGATTGAACTAAAAATAAAAGTATTATATAGGTACATTTTAGTATTCAGTCTGTCATTTTAATTACGCATATTTTCCGGGTTTTGTTTGAACTTGACAACCCATAATATAAGAAGGGAAAGGTAAATGAATTAAAATCAACATGCAAGAGCCTACAAGTCATTAAACATATCTGTTTACATGCATGGGATGAGCAAACAGCAGAATTGAGATGGTTCCGCCGGAAGAAGCCAACCTTTCTCCCAAATTGACCAATCTGAGGAGAGGATGAGAAGATTTTGAGGACACGCGGATAATATGTCGAGGAGAGAATTGATTAGTATACATCGGTTATGTGAATTTGTGTTCTTCGTGATTGATATCATAGAAGAAGTAGAAGGTTATTTGTCATCGGAAGTGAATATGGGAGATAGTTTACTCTTAGGGTTCGATATTTTTTATGAAGTAATGTGTCTCGGGCGGATACGGAGCGGATATGACTAACCCAGATCCTATCTGTTCCCGACAATTTCGAGCAGTAAGTTTATCCAGACCTGTATTTTATTCGGTCAACATCGATTATTATCCGTCAATTCCGGATTGGATCTGGGCGGTTATGCGGGTTATTGGGTTTAATTGTCACGCATATCCCAATGTTAGTCCAGCATATTAAATTCGGGTATATATTTATAACTTTTTGAGTTCAGCTGAGGGAAATTCTAAGTTCGGCTTAATGTTTGGTCATGTCGGAATTAGAAGGAGCCATAGAGAGTTCCGACACTCTTATTTGCTAGCATCAAGGACAAAGTTTTATATAAAATTTTGACGATTTCGAAATTCGGTTACTAATATCTGAAGTTGGACACTTCTATATTTTTTTGAGTTCAGCTGAAGGCAATTCTAAATTCGGCTTAATGTTTGGTCATGTCGGAATTAGAAGGAGTCATGGAGAGTTCCGACACTCTTATTTGCTGGCATCAAGCACGAAGTTTTATGTAAAATTTTGACAATTTTGAAATTCGGTTACTGATATTTGAAGTTCGACACTTCTATTTATTTCTTTAGACAAGTAATTTTTTGAATTTAAACTGTTTTATATAAATTTATCAAATTTAACTTAAATATACCTATTAATAAGTAATGATTATAAATTTAATTCAAACCATCCAAATATAGAAAAAAATCGCACGTGAAATATTTAATTTTATTTTAACTATAAGGAATAAAAAAATTATTTTTTATATTTGAACTTAATATTACATTTGAAAATTTCTTATGTCGCTTTTAAAAAAATGCATTTGTTAATTAGTTATTTTATACGCTGAAAATCGATTCAAAATTGTATAGTTCCATCCTAATTCACCACTGTACACCACTTGCCGGCTGTAGTCACCGGCGCCGGCAAATTTCCGGCCAATCTAAGCCGGCCGGTGGCGAGATTCTGTAGTTTATATAAAACAAACTATCTGTTATTTCAGCAATGTGGTATTAACGAGCTGCAGCGATTACGGAGAAGCTAAAAACTCCAAACGCTTTGACCAAATTCTCAAGTCAATTTTGAATATTGGATCATATGTGTAAGCTGGTACTATGATAACGTTTTCGAAGCTACGATCGTGGGAAAAATACACTTACCATATACATGAACCTGTTCAAAGGACTAAAGAAAAATAGACACTTACAGTGTCACGAGCCGCAGCGTGTCCCCCGATTCTCCACCCCGTACATCTCTACGTAGGAGGTAATTCAAATCTGATGCAGATTAGAGATTAGGAGTTGAATATAACCTTGCTAACAGAAAGTTTTATGTGAGAAGAGAGACGGGATCTAGCACCTTTAGACCGAACCAAGCCTGCGTTAAATGCAGCAAAAGAGGGGTTAAATCTGTCATACAGCACACATGACCATCTGAGCTAACGATGTCAACTCAGAACGATCATCTACGGTCTGAATGATCCGAAGAACATCAAAGCCGTTAAATATAGTTTCAAATGGAAGATTATGGTACTCATATGTAACAAGATGTTTCCTCAGGGTTTCTGCATGCAGTTTTGGAGTGCATCTGAATGCTAGCTAGCTGCAAATATGGATTTCTGCAGGTTGGAGCTTAATTTCCTTGAAATGGCAGAAACCGAAAAGCAGTACAAATAGAATGGTCTGGGACTCTGAAGATCGTTGGTGAAATAGGGTACAAAGACTCAACTCAAGTCTGGGTTTCGAAATTTGAACTCATAGAATATCTGAACTGGTACAGGAGTTTACTGAAACTCAAAAACAGAGCACAACTGAGAGGCTAGGTGATGCGCAAGTACAGATTGAGCTGGATGGGCAAAAATTCAGCTGCAATGTCAACCAGAACTCGTCAAAAAAAAATTAACCGAGAGATTGTGAGGCCGATCCAGTTAAGGAACAAACCCTCCAAAAATAGACGTATGCCTGTTAAAAGCAGCGCGTACACGGTATTCTTTAGTAAAAGGCGAAAGAATAGTTCGCTATGTACTCACTGCGAGGCTGCGTGAGGAAACAACGAGCATGTTTGGGTTCATTTGATATGGTCTAGCCTGACCAAGGGACAGAGTGCCTTTAGAGATGTAGGCAATGTGGTCTACACAGAGGGGCTCCTTCAATGTAGACTTTAACCCAACATGCCTTTCTATTGTTTCGTTATAATGTGTACAAGTTCAGTAGTCGCAAACCATTGATAGGATTAGCAGAGAACTACATTAAAATGTTTATATGACTCGGGTGATTGTAGGGCTTTACCCCGAAGGGAGCCCTTCCAGAAATTCTCGAACTTTTCAACCAGCAATAGACGCGCCTCGGTGATTACCTCATTAGCTGCGTCATTGCAAAGAGTTGCATGTTATAGTCACCTTTCCTCACTTTCAAAGTCTTCTGTCCCGAATGTGGTCAATGTTATCTACTCATCTTGTCGAAATGGTAACCAAATTTCAGGAACTGGCTCGAAACTCCGTGAAGACTAAAACACTGAATTGATAAATTGGTAGGGGCCGCGCGAACACAGACCCGTGCTGCAACAAATTATGACGTAGGCTCTCCTACTTTGAGGAGACCTTAGAGTGGCACCCCTCCAATATGTGCAATGGAGGTCACCATTCTAGGCCAAGACTCTTCCTGATCAACCATTGACCCCGTCCAGGTAAGTATGTTTCAAAGTTGCATTGCCTTCTGTCCTTATACCCTGGAAGACACCATTTTATGCACTATCTGCCAATGTGGCATACTGTTCAGAGTTCAGTAAGCTTCTGTTATGTATTGACTCTTAAGTCTTAACACGGTTCATGTAATGCAGATCGATCATCATCCTTGACTGCGAAACTCAAACAGTAGCTAGCGTTCACATTGAAATCGAAGAGCCAAGTCAAGATTTTGGGCAAACAATGTTGATGCACAGAGTGAAGAAAATAGCGACCAGCCGTCATGCTAATGCTTAATGAATGTGATCTCTGATTCTTATGCTGCAGCCTTAATTAGAATCCATTCTTACGGAGTAGTTATTGGGATTGGAGATCAGGCATCAACTTGGGATGAGGATTACAAACCGCTGAATATAACCAGCTAGATGCAGAAAAGTTTATGTGAGAAGAGAGACGGAATCTCGCACCTTAAGGTACGATAATCTTAGAACAATTTTCGAACTACTTTCTTCCCCGTCCTTAGTTTCACATTCTCATGTCTCTCGTACGGATAATTACGCCGCCCATTTAGTGACACGTAACACTTCACAATTTTTTTTCCAAACTCGTGCAACATTTTGTAAAGAAATTCCAAACTTGTGTCACATTACAAAGAAAAAATTCCATTTTCTGATGGGTTATTTTTAAAAATTGAAAACATGTTAATAACGTCACGAATAGAAAATAAAAAGATGTCAATTGGTTGGCTGGAGAAGGAAACAAAAATATAAAAAAGATTTTGCAACCTTCAATAAAATACACTAATAAACTAAGCCCATAAGCAAGTATAAAAAATAGCGGGCTGGCTGGCGGGCGGGTCACGGTCCATCTTGATCCATCTGATCCAAGTCAAAGCTCCGGATGACCAACCAATAACCATCACTGAGTCTGACTGCCACCAAAATAAAATTAAAATAAACAATTAAATCTCTTCTTCTATTTAAGAAATGGAAAATACGATTTTGTCTCACAGCGACACTGCCACATCATTTCTTCCAATCGCTAGCTGTTTTTTCCACTCATTCTCTCTCTCTCTCTACACCAACCAGAAGCAGAGATAGCTCTTCTCCCGCCGCCGCCGTCACACAGCCGACTCTTACCGGCTCCTCTCCGTTTCTTTTTTTGACTTTCCCTTTTCTCCCTTCTACCATTACTATCGTCAACGGTCGCTCTCTTCTTCTTCTTCTTCTTCTTCTTCTTCTTCATAGTCCCCCTAATGAAAACCATGTACTTCTTCTTCATTCTTCCTTATTTGTTTTCTTTCCTTTTCTTCCTCCTCCTCATTGAACAGATCTCCTACCTCCTCAAGAAACGTAACCTCCCCGGCCCGACTTTAGTCTTCCCTTTCCTCGGCAGCGCTATCTCTCTCGTCTCCGATCCCACCAAATTCTGGGACGCTCAATCCTCCCTCAGCGCCTCCCTCGGCTTCTCCGCCAACTACCTCGTCGGTAATTTCATCCTCTACATCCGCGACTCCGACATCTCCCACCTCGTTTTTTCCAATGTCCGCCCCGACGCTTTCAAACTCGTCGGCCATCCCTTTGGGAAGAAGCTATTCGGCGAGCACAACTTGATTTACATGTTCGGACAGGATCATAAGGACATCCGCCGTCAGATTGCTCCCAATTTCACTCCTCGTGCTCTCTCCACCTACACCTCCTTACAGCAGATCATCATCCTCAAGCATTTGAAGCAATGGGAGAAACTCTGCTCCGACGACCCGGCCCGAACTATCTCCCTCCGTTTTCTTGCCAGGGATATGAACCTCGAGACCTCTCAGACGGTCTTCGTCGGGCCGTATCTAACCCAGGAGGCTAGGATTAGGTTTAAGGAGGATTACAATCTGTTCAATGTCGGCTCCATGAGCCTCCCCTTTGACCTCCCTGGCTTCGCCTTTCGGAAAGCGATTCGAGCCGTTGACCGCCTTGCCGCCACGCTGGCCGAATCCACGAAGCAGTGTAAGCAGAGGATAGGGAAAGGTGACGAGGAGCCGACTTGTTTGGTGGATTTCTGGATGCAGGAGACTCTAAGGGAAATCGCGGAGGCGAGAGCTGCCGGAAAGCCAGAGCCGTCTCATACCAGTGACGCCGAAATCGGAGGCTATTTATTCGATTTCCTCTTTGCTGCTCAGGACGCGTCGACTTCGTCAATTCTATGGGCGATTACGCTGTTGGATTCGCATCCGGAGGTGCTGTCAAAAGTGAGGGCTGAAGTGGAAGGCGTGTGGTCGCCTGAATCGGACGCTCTAATCACGGCGGAGCAGTTACGGGAAATGAAGTACACGCATATGGTGGCGCGTGAAGTGATAAGGTTCAGGCCTCCTGCAACGCTGGTCCCACACGTGGCGATGAGGGACTTTCCGTTGACGGAGTCGTACACTGTGCCAAAGGGGACTATCGTATTCCCGTCGGTATACGACAGCTCGTTCCAAGGGTTTACGGAAGCGGGTCGGTTCGACCCGGAGCGGTTCTCGGAGGAGAGGAAGGAGGAGCAGCTATACAAGAAGAACTTTCTGGCGTTTGGAGCGGGGTCGCATCAGTGTGTGGGACAGAGGTACGCTCTGAACCATCTGGTTCTGTTCATCGCCATGTTCAGCACGTTGCTGGATTTCAAGAGGATCAGAATGGACGACTGCGATGACATCGTTTACAACCCCACGATATGTCCAAAGGATGGGTGCACCGTCACGCTGAGCAAGCGGAGTGGTGCTAGGTATCCGAAGCTGTCGTTAAGTTGAGATTCAGACAGAGGACATGGCGATGATTGTCTGTGATTGCTGCTGGTGGTGTTTCAGAGTCATGAATCATGAATGCATGTTGATTTTTCTCATTATTGGTCAGTTGGGTCATCCTGTGCCTCTGTATTTCACTTTCTTTGTCCCGGATGGTTGAATTCTTTTTACACAAAATATTTGTTAGGTTTGGGATTGGTTTATTTTGGAAGAAATATAGATTCGGGGAAAGTATTTTCTTAATCCACCCAACCATAATTACTAAACAAATAACGATTTTTTCATTCCTCTTATTTTTCATAAAACCCCCTTTAATTTCCTTTATTAACAAACAACCTACTTATTTAAATTTTCTTTCTACGAATTCACCTATACAAACAATCACTTATTTAAGAAGTGAGATAACTTTCAAATCGCTTTAAACCCCTAACAATCTATCTTGACGAGCCAATTGAAAGATGACTGGTTCATACTACGAGTTTAGAACCCAATTCCTATTAGGGCCGCCCAAATCGATGCTCGACGCCCACTCTACCACCGCCATGACAGCTTCAACAAGAAATTGTCGTAGCAAAGACGCTTCTCATGACAATGAAATTTGCCGATGATTTTGGTTTGCACATAATCATTAAGTCGAATTGACTTGTCTTGATCCAAGCTATCTTAAATTGACTCACGTCGTGACCTTAACATTGCTACGTGGGGAATACCGTGTAAAAGAGATTATTGCTCACTCTGACTTTATCGTTTTTTTCTTTGTCCTTATGAGTCTTAATAGTATGGTCGATTGAGTTACAAAATTTTGTCGAAATGGTTTGTTATCTTTTAATTCGACCCATAATCTGTATAAAAATTTATTCTTTGTAATTACTTGATTGATTATGAATAAAGTGATATTTGTTTAAAAAATAAGCTAATTTTTTCGACACGTTAAAGATGGATTCTTTATTGATAGAGTACAATATAACTGCAAGTACAATGACTCTTAACATGAGGTGTTTCCATGGTTGAACCAAATCGGCCTTAGACGCAGACCAAACTAAAACTACTACCCGCCACAGTATGCAAATTAAAGACTAAAAAAGGGAAGTCTAACGAAACCGTCTCCTTTCTCGTCTCTCGAACCAAAATGACCGGAGAAGGAGAAGGCAGGGGCCTTGTTGCCGCCGGCGACAATCCTGATAAACCATACTACTATGGGACCTTTCAAGGCGTCGCAAACTTAATATAGAAGATTTTCTCAGGAATAAAATCTTTTATGTTTTGATTGATTTTGCGTTTCTAATTCTGACAAGTCTTTGTTGGTCTGTTTTAGGTTATGTGCTTGCGGAAGGAAGGCCTTTGATTAGGGAGCATCCCCTCCATTGCTGTGGAATGGGCATGGGATGGTTCTTGTAAGTTCTTGTATTCTATGCATATCTTAAGTTGTGTCAAAAGGGATTTCATTTCTCTTGTTTCGATTGTTTGATTACAAACCATAGATATCGAAACTTCAATAGTTTTTATGGAATCTGAAAGATGGTGGGAAACATGACACATTGATTATCTTGCATCTTTCTGCGATGGTGATGGATGGAAGCTTTCTTCTGACCATCTCTATTTGCAGTTGGTGTAATGGTTGTTGTAATGTTAAGATGTTTTGTTCATTTGCTTAGTAAAGAAAGTTTAGTGACGTTAAGACGTTCTGTTTATTTGCTTAGAAAGGAAGTTTGATGTAATAGGTTGAGTGGTCATATACTATATCATGAAAGTGAAAGTTGGGTTCTTTTAGCAAGTATGTTGGTTGTTTCTTCCATAATAGTGACAGCGGTAACCATCATTAGATATCTTCTTCCTCATGCTTTATGGATTCTGTTCAGTTTATCATTGTTGTCAACATCCAAATGACATTTAATAAGCCAACTTGTATTGCTCTCTGTTCAGTTTATCTCTGTTTGCTTGTTGTTGTCTGAGTTTGGCGTTTACAGGTGTAGCTAACCCTTAATCAATTCCTCTTTTGCTTGCAAGGTTTATTATCGGCTTCTTTTTTGGTGGCATCCCTTGGTATATTGGAGCATTAGTCCTACTATTCGCACAAGTTGGCCACAGAGAGAAACCTGGATATGTTGCGTGTGTTATAGCTGTGAGTATCTATATTGACTGTTGATTCCCGGCTAGCCCACTTTGCTTGTGAATGTTGAAGCTATTCCTTTCTTTGTTTAACTAAGACTGGACTGGTACCTTTTGAAGATCATTCTGCTGTCAGTCCTCCTAGGCCTGTAGACATTTAGGCTTGGTTTGGCAACAACAAAGATCTTGATTCCTAGGAAAGTTGAGTTAAGATTAGTGGAAAAAAGTTTGAGTTGAGGTTGGGAGGGATTGTGAAAGGAATGATAAATCAAGTGATATAAAGGCCCCTCAATCCAAGTTCCCTTCCTCATTTCCTCCTTACTCTAACTGAACTTTCTTATCCTAATCTCAACTCGACTATCCTAGGAGTCGTGATTCTTGTTGCCAAACCAAGCATGAGTTAGTTGCAGTCCAACCACCTTTCGCCAGCATATTTGGCTAGTTGGTGACTTGCTGTGATGTTTGGATGTGAAGTTTAGGTCATTCTCAGCACTTGTTTCCTTCCTTGTTAAGGACAAAAGTTTATATTACCTCCAGCCTGACTGGAGAGTATGCTATTTGTGAACCCGTTTCAATTGCATTCATGGCTGAAGCCTGAGGGTAGTTGGTCAATTCCCTTATGCCCTGCGAGAATGGTTCGATGTATTCATCACCAAAGCTGCATATTTGCATGTTCTTCCGGAAATCGAATTGGACAATCTCCGCTGTAATTGTCTTTCCTACTCCTACATATGTGCTTATATACATAATGTTTTGATTGATTCCAGTCAATCCTTGCCGTGGTTGCTGTTATGTTGGGTGTGACACAAGGAGCGGATGCATGGTGAAGGCTGACTGCCACATCTGTAACGTGCATGGTCTGCAGAATGAAATGCGCGTTTCTGAATTCAGGTTACATGTTTGGAAGGTGTAATAGTAAACTCTGACACGTAACGGTGACACAATGAAGGATGATTCTGTCAGACCCAATGTAAAAGAGATAAGGGTCATTCCCAAAACATTCATCTTTAGGAAGCTCATCGGTAGCCAAATAGTTGGTGAAATCGGTGAACCGAAGACCTTCTGATTATCGCACCATTGTTTATCATGATAATAATCATCAATCCAGATCTCTAGTCTGGTCGGGGAGGTGCTTGTAGACCTTAAAGTCTAGAGATATGATCAACTGTGATATCTTCTACACCATTGTTATTGGTGAACTCGGATTCAAAAAAAACTAGAGCCTATTCCTCAGACCAGAACCATACCTTCTCCTCGGTAAACATTACAAGGAAATCAAAAACCTAATGCGTAGCCGCCTAGGGTCCAACATTTGAGGCCCAACTAATAATGAAGCCCATCTAGCTCTTCGGGTCCATTATGGATTCCTCGCTAAGCTAGCTGTTTATATATGCCCCAGAAGAAACCCTACCTCTTGTGTTCTGTTGGCAAATGAGGTGAAGTGAAGGAGGAGCAGAGTGCCCGGATCTCTATCTTCCCTCCTCAAAGATGGTCTCTTTCAGCGCGTCTACGTTTCCAGGTTCGCATTTATCGAGTTGTGTTAGTTTGTTCTCCATTTTGTCGCTTCGGCCGTCTAGAAGTAGCAGGTTTGTTTTACTATCGAGTATTCTATAGGTCTTCAAATTACAACATTAGTAATTATTAAGTTACTACCTTGTTGCATATTTGAAACTAGTGGGGATGATTAGGGTGGATCTCAGCTGAACCTTGTTGCTTTGTTTCTGCATTGCAGTACCATCAGTACCAAGTTGTTGGAAGGGCCGTTCCAACCGAGGGGCATGAACATCCCAAGATATCTAGGATGACTCTGTGGCACACACGCAAATGAAGTCCGGGAAAAAGTCCAAGTTCTGGTAAGTGAACTGTATTCAGGTGATTCCTGAGTGTCTTTATTTTCTGATTTGTTTTCTGAGTGTGTGATTCTGATGGACTTCTTATTATTCACTTTGGATTGACCGCCTCAGTTAAATCTGTAGGAAGCTAAAGAAAGATGAGGAAAGCCACGGCCGGCTGTTTGTTATGAACGAGGTAAACTGTTTGCGACTCCAATTTTTCTCCTTTTAAGAAGAATTTCTCCTTGCTATTAATGTTTCATTTCGTGCGTCCATTTCTTGTCTATATCCTAGGATTGTATGAGATGTTATCTTATTGCTTCATCATCTTGTCAGTATGGACTTCAATAATTCCTACTTGACTCGTTCCCTTGAAGCTATAACAGTTGTGTTGCTTTTTCAATCTCCCTCTATGCAGTATTCCTGTTGCCTTGTGGGTACACTGGAGCAACTACATACACTACACTGTCTCTTAATTTCAATAATGTCTGTTCATAATTTTCTTCACTTGTTTGTTCATAATTTTTGACTTGGATGGTTATCTTTCATCTTTGTTCCTATCTTAATGCTTCATCATCTTGTTGGTAGGACTATAATAATTCCTATTTGACTCGTTCCCTTGAAGCTACAACAGTTGTGTTGCTTTCTCAATCTCCCTCTATGTAATCTTCCTGTTGCTTTGGGGGTACACTGGAGCAACTACATATTCCATCTCTTAATTTACTCAATATCCGTTGGATGGTTATTGTTCATTGTTGTTGCCGCTGTCATTCTTACCTTATTGCTTCATCATCTTGTTGGTAGGACTAGAATGATTCCTATTTGACTCGTTCCCTTGAAGCTATAGCAGTTGTGCTGCTTTCTAATCTCCCCCTATGCAACAATCATCATCTTGCTTTGGGGGTACACTGGAGCAGCTACACTTGTTGTCTATTGATTTCAATAATGCCTACTTGAAGGCTACTCTTGTTTGTTCATAAAGTTTCTTGGATGGTTTTTGTTCATTGTTCTTGTCGTCGTTCTCATCTTATTGCTTTCTCAGATTTTCAGTATCTTGATTCCTACTTGAGCTTCGTCTTTTGTTTGATGAACAGAAACGCAATTCACTTATGAGTGAATCAATAAATTTCAGAATGAAATAAATAGTGGCTTGAACTGAACTAATTAATGTTCTGTTTCAAATTGATTTATATGGCACTGCCGAAGCTTCCGCCCATCGAGAATAAAGGTCCGGTCATACTCGCCAAGCTCTCCGGGAACTTGCTCTTCGTACAACTCTATTTGGGCCACAGAGTTGAAAGCCTCCGCCAAACCAATGAGCACTGTCTGTGGCACCGAATAGAACACTGACTACTCCTCGTGATGCTCCTTTACCTTCAGTTCGACGATTGCAGTCACCAAGGCACTAATAGTTAAGAAAGCATATGCCGATCCCCATCCTTTGGAGAGTTGTCATCAACGGTTGACGCTGCTGGAAATTCTTCCAACATCCCAACTTTCTTTATTGCTCTGTTCATTTTTAAGAGCTTCCACAACTGCCCAGTTGAGCACTTACAATCTGATATAAGATGGTCGTGGTCCAAACAATTATCACCTTCACTAGACACTTGGCGTTGTCGATTTTGTCAATGGAGCACGAGCCAGTGCCACCGATAGTATTGTTGACCAGGGCAGCCTTCTCTAGCCACCTAATTTTGGTGATGAAAAAATTAACATACAGTTGCTTCATTAAGTTTGTGTTGGATGATTGCTTCATAAATTATAACTTAGATGAGAAATAGGTGAATTTTAGATGGTGTTTTCATGACTTCTTTCAATGAATTTGATTTACTGTCAATTTGAGATTACAGTCAATTTTAAATTACTGCAGATTTATCAATATTAGAAATTTCAAACTACTGCAGATTTGTCAATATTGAAAAATTCAGATTACTGTCGATTCAAAATTTGTTCACTTATGTAAAATATATTTTGCAACCAATGGATTGCTAATATTTAAGAATCAAGTTTTACGATTATATGTCATTTTTCTGAGGACTTTGATCAAAGAATCACAGAGTACTTGATCAACTCAATCAAAAACAAGTATGGAAAGGACATCAGCAACCAGGATGATGCTATTGGTAAGCTAAGGAGCAAAGCTGAACGTGTCAAGAGAGTTTTGAGCACGCAGCATCAAGTCCGTATTGAAATCGATAAAATATATCAATTTTAATTTGAGCGATACAATTATCCCAAACGACTGAGGTATGCCGATTTAGGCTGAACGGTATAAAACAAAATAGACAATCAAATATGAAGACGAAATTAAAACATACTATTAAATGATTCAAAATGGAAGTAAAAAAGAAACCCAGTGACGAGTAAACAAACCTACTTCCTCATTAAAGAAGATGATGATGGTTTCTCGGTGGAGCCTTTTGTGTTCCGAGTTTGTATCAACAACATCCTGCCCTTGACACAGGACGATAAGTATAATTTTTGTGGTGGTACTGGTGAGTGTGGTGATGCTCCTGCTGCTGGTGAAGCAACAATAACATAGGTCGCCGTGGCCCGTGATTAGTTATGTTACGATTATAACTTTGTTATTTGCATGTGTAACCACTTATTATTGATTATTGTAATTAGTTATTTAATTGTGTAACTAGTTATAGATCATTATAATTATGTATAAATGATTAAAATTAGTTATTTTGATTAGTGACAAATGGCTATACCTGTTGCATACAACTACAACCAATTATTTGTGTCGCCAGTGATAGAAGATTATACCTGTTACATACAACTAAAACCAATTACTCGTGTCACCATTTACAGACGATAATCCAATAATTCATAATTTTTGAAATTCCCGACGAAGGTCTTGAAATAAATTAGATTCTGGCGGTTTAGTTTGTTATGAATAATATGAAAAACGAGAGGAATTGTAGAAAAAGGTGTGTAGACTCAAAGTGGATATCTCGAAAGCATTAATTGGTTATACGAGCGAGTAATCATTTTTTCCTTTTTTCCTGATACCGTGTTGTACCAACAAAAATTTTTGTTGTCACATGAAAACACTAGTTTAAACCATTTATTTAATTAATTAATTATAATTTATATTTAATGGTTTAGATTTATTGGACTTTTAAATCATTTAAAAAATTTATTATTTTATTACTTAAATTAAGTAATAAAAATTTTGCTATTCTTTTTAGCTCCCACTTTCCCAAGTCTTTTTCTCTTTAAAACTTTCGGATCTAAAGTGAGATATGAAGTGTAACTTGGTACAATACCAAAATCTGTATCTGTAAATTCAAGATACATTAAAAATTAGTATCTCGAATCACTCACAAGTACCAAATCATGAGAAAATAGTAGTATTTATTTTTACTCGTAATCGGTTACGGGTACTGACATTAATGAAAGTCGGTACCTCCAACGGATCCAAGGTACAGAGAATGAATAAAAATAAGTAACCGAGTCGCATCTGAGGTCATAAAACCATCTCGCATTGCCGACGGAGTCAAGGAGGAGGTTTTGCGGCTTGACGTTGCGGTGAGTGACGCCGTTCTCGTGGCAGAAGTGGAGTACGGAGACGAGCTACTGGACCAGGTAGATCTTCAATGGCGATCCTTGGACACGATAGACTCTCTGAATACCCATGCAAATTAATTTTAATTTTTTTATTAATCCGGTTACAACATAAATCCTTCACCGATGCGGCGATACCCGTTGGCGATACCAGAGAAGAACCTCGCGACAATGGTGGCAACCGACTAATCAAAAAGAACAAAGGGAGGAATACAGAATTAAAGAACTGCCGACGGCAGTGCAGAACTGATATTCAGTCTTTGCGATTGGTCATCAATTAAGTGATCCGTCGATCAACCAGAGGAGCCTCGAAGATCTCTCACGAAAATGGAGGAAGAGCAAGGGAAGAAACGCCGAGTGGGGGCGGAATCGCTGGGATGGCTGACGGAATCAACCATTATGCCGAGGAAGCACAGGCCCATCGAAGGAGTCGGCGCCTCCTCTATCGTCGAGCTCAAGGCTCAACTCTATAAATCCCAGGAGGAAGCTAAGAAATCCAAGGATTTGGCCGGTCCCGATGTCCAGTATCATCGCCCCACGAAGAAAATTAGCCCCCGTGATACTTTCTCCGCCAAGAACTCTGGCGTAGATTCCCGCGCTCACAAGTAAGCACACCTTCAATTCAATCTTTCCATTTTGTTTTCGAAAAAAGGCAGCAGCGGTGTAGTTGCATTCCAAAGCTCTTACGCTATTAGGGTTTAGGAAATCAATTGACTTTTCTTCACTTAATTTTTCAGGGATAAGCTTGAGCTGAAAGCGGTCAACGATGGATCGGTGAGCTATGCAGCGTTGGAGAAGAAAGCACAGATATATGAGAAGCTTGTAAGAGGAGAGTTATCTGATGAGGAAGCTGAAGAAAAGTATTGTGTTGACTTCTTCCGCATGGGAATTGAGCATGAGGAGTTTCAGCAGCCTGAACCGTCGGGTACCGTTGCAGCATCAAACGTCAAGGATGGAGATGCTGACAATGATGGTTCTGGTCTATTGAGCACCACGAAATTTGTAAAGCCTGGCCAATCAGGTGGAGCATTTGACAGAGATGAACACAAGCGCTTTGTCAGGTATACCATACCCTAACTTTTTTTATTTCTGAAAGGAATTCAATTTGTGACGTATAGTTTCTATGAAGATGCTGCTGTTCTTGCTGCTGTATAACTAGGCTTAAGGAAGTGACATCCCTAAGTTGAAAATGTGTAGATTTGCTTCTTTGGGAAAGATTGAGATGCAGACTCCATGATCTGATGGATTTATGCTCTTGTACCATATTGCTGGTATCTTTGCTGGCTGTCTAGACATGGGTTCTTTCCTGTATGTTTAAATTTGTGCTGTTGTAGTAGTAATTGCCTAATTGGTTTTCGTCCATGAGAGCTATTGTTGTCTCCTGTACTAGATCTCTCTTTCAGTTACCGGAATGAACTGGTTGCAGGATTAGTTAAGAATGGCGGGTTCAAATTAGTTCCATCCCTGGGATATCTCTGAACCTGTTCATTATTTTTCATGGCTAGAATGTTCTTCAAGGACTGTAAGTTGTAACCTGAGAAGAGGAGGGGAGGATAGGAACTTGATGCAATTATAGAAATGAAGGATACGTTTGGTGTATGCTGAATCTCGAAGAAGTTATCCATCCAATCTGGATCATGATGTTGAAGCTTTTATATTATTGTGCAGTCAAGTTCACGAAGAAGCGAATCAAGCAAGAGAAAAGGTGACGGGGCTGAAAATACAAAGGCAAGAGCAAGCAGCAGCTCGTAGAGAGAAACTTAAGCAGGATTATTTAAGAAAAAAGTTGGAGAAACTGAAAGCTAGGACCTCCGTAGCAGAAGAAGAAAAACAACATGCAGAAGGTAGCTGAACTTCAGCTTATTGTTCGATTATAGGCTCTGACCAGAGACCCGGAGGTCAATGAAGCAGCAGAGTTGGGGTTTCTTCGGAGGGAAATACGTGTATTCTTAGCTAATGTTGTTACCCACCGCACAGGCCACTTCTCAATTCCACCATTCGTATGAGTCTTCATCCATCAAGGTTCAATCTAGAACATAACAATTAGCCCTACCAACAACATTAGATTCACAACTATCACCGCAATCCTTGCCAGTCTCCTCCACCGAGTAGACGAAGTTTAAACAAGTGGAAATGATGCCTCCTGACGACAAAGAAAGTAGCAAGCAAAAGAGAGTTCTGATTTACTGCGTTGCCTGCTTACATATGGAGGAAGGAGAGTTAATTATTATTATTGTTCTTGTTGTTGGGAGGCTGCTGCTGCTGCAAGAAGTCTTATCTTTTCCTTAAGGAATCTCACTTGGTGTTGGAGCTCAATCACAGGGTCGAGGATCCTAGCATTGGCCTGCTGCTCCAAACACCGGAAGGCGAGCCACTACCATACTAATTGCTAACAGAAAGAAGTAACCACTACGAGCCGGAAACAGCGATGGAGGTTAACGAATTGAAACATGGAAATGAAATCTAGAACCCTAGCTATTACAACAACTAACCAAATCGGAGAAGAAGATGCATAGGCCAGATGGGAATAAAATGGAAGAAGAGGTAAAAGAAACATAGCTATAATTCACGAAAAGCCACGAGATCACACTCTATATCCTTTTTAACCACAATAAGCTAGTATGCTATAGAGAACAAGAAGAACACAGCAGACGCGTTTCTCCGATCGAGTAAAGAAAGAAGGAACAACTGACTTACAGGGATTGGAGGCTATTGACACACTGTTGGATTCCGAGCTGACGCAAACAGAAGAGGAGCAGAGTGGAGCACGAGCTTTGCTGGCTTGGAGCAGGGGCGATTGCAATGGAGCCGTCGGCAGGAGTGGAGACAGACTGGAGAGTATGGAACAGCGGACTGAGAGTCTGAGATTTGGATGATTGCGATGGAGAGCCAATTTTGAACTGAGGCCCACTATTTCAGGACTGAGGCCCAATTTTAGGGTTTGGGAGGTTTTTGGTTGTTGAGTTTTCTTGGTTCACTAGGTATGTTGCCCAATAGCTCTTATGATACAAGAATACTTTAAAAAGATGGGAAAAGTGATGAGGTGTAGGTCTAAGAGTCGGTTAATTCGGTTTTTTCTTAATTGTGAGATTTCATGATTTTGCATCGTTTTTATTATCATTGTAAACCAACTATGTTTGTTTCCCGTGATCAATATATAAGCATTTTGCTTGACATACGAGTTAGCAGGGTCAAACCAACTCCAATTCGAGTCCCCACGACACCGTGCAGCAGCACGAATCTAATCTTGAATCAAATCGCAAAAACCCAATAAGTTGGGGCAGTAAAGAGAAAGAAGTAGTTAGTCCGTTGCCGGTTCAAGTAAAAACGAATCGCCACTTTCGAAGTTTGGCTGAAATGGAGGAAGTGGAAAAAGTTGGGTTAGTTAGGGAAGAAGCACATAGGACATGAGCCCCCTCCTTGTTGTCCTTTTCTTATCGATGCGTGTGGACTAATAATATCATCTTCCCCAATTCATCATTGTTACGTCTGCGAACACTCTCAGCCCAGACAGACGCTAACAAACAACATCAACACTGCTCTCTGCTCTGCTTATAACTGATTTCACTGCTTCACCATTGTTTCCCTCAGACACCATTCATTCATTCATTCATTGAGCCATGGGAGAAGCTCAAGAGCAGGCAGCCTTCAAAATCCATGCTATGGGTAAATGCCAAAACCACTTATAATGAAGTTGACGAAGTCCAAAACTGTTATGATTATGTTAGTTAGTTCGATCTGATTCCATCATCCGTGTTTCGCAGGCCTCGAGAATCAATCCGGCGTCGTTCCGAGGAGCGAGCAGGGAACAGCGTGGTGGGTTCGAGTAGGGGTTTACTCGATACTGGTTCTGGCAGGGCAGTCAGCGGCGACATTGCTCGGAAGGGTGTACTACGACAAAGGTGGGAGCAGTAAATGGATGGCAACCCTCATTGAATCAGCCGCTTTCCCAATCCTACTCCCACTCTACTTCCTCCGACTCCGACGACGACGAACCAACAACAACAATGAAACGACCCAAAGACATTCAATTCTTGTTTCCCTTCCATTCCTAACCTTGGCTTACTTCGCATTCGGGATACTAACCGCCGCCTTCAGTCTACTCTACGCCGTAGGCTTAAAATACCTCCCCGTCTCAACCTACTCGCTAATCTGCGCCACCCAATTAGGTTTCAACGCCTTCTTCTCCTTCTTCCTCAATTCCCAGAAATTCACACCGTACATCATCAACTCCTTACTCCTCCTCACCCTCTCCTCCGTCCTCCTCGTCTTCCAATCCGACCAAGAATCATCATCATCAACCTCCGCCGCCGATCACCGCCACCGATTCACTATCGGTTTCATCTGTACGGTCGGGGCATCGGCGGGGTACGGACTACTGCTGTCGTTAACACAGCTTTTCCTCGAAAAGGTTGTTCGAAAGGCGACGCTGAAGGAGGCTTTAGACGTGTTGGTGTACCCGTCGGTGGTGGCTACCGCGGCGGCGGCGGCGGGGTTGATGGGAAGCGGGGAGTGGAAGGGTATAAGGAAGGAAATGGAAGGATTTGAAACGGGGGAAGTTTCGTACGTGATGACGTTGGTTTGGACTGCAATTTGTTGGCAGGTTTACTCCATTGGTTGCGTTGGGTTGATATTTGAGGTGTCGTCTCTGTTCTCCAATGTTATTGGGACGTTTGGATTGCCGCTTGTTCCGGTTCTGGCGGTGTTCTTTTTCAGGGATAGGATGGACGGTTTGAAGGCGGTGGCTATGGTTTTGGCGGTTTGGGGTTTTGTTTCGTATGTGTATCAGCATTATCTTGACCACCATCAAGGAGAAGGAGGAGGAGGAGGAGTCGCCGATGACCGGGAAGAATCCGGTTGAAGTAGAACCAGCTAAGATCAGCTGATTAATTGGAGCATGTAATTACATTAAATAAATAAATGAGGAGAGACTAATTTTTATTTTGGAGAAAGGATAAAAATATAAAACGGGATTCTCTGGTGTATTTTATTACTTTTACTAGCCAATTTTCCATCACATGGTTTCTTTTGGAAAGATGTTTGACTTCTAACTAGCTAGTATTACTGACCAAATTCTCTTCAGTGTTTTTTATTTGAAAAGGTTTTAATCCTTCACTCTACAATGGCTGATTAAAGAGATTTATAATTTATTATAAATGGTTATAATTAGTTGTGGAAAGGTATTTGAAAGTTTGCTATAATTTTATTGGAGTTTCGTTATAGTATAAGTCTAATGGTTAAAATTAAGATTTGAGAATTTTAAAGTTTTAAAACGAGTTTGACTCAAATAAAATTGTATATAAATGATAATTTCTTAATTCATCATTTTGGATCGTTTGACTCACTCTAAATGTATAATTTTACAACTACATAGTCATATTTATCGTAAATATAAGTAAATTCGTCTTGTATTTTTTATATCTCTCAGAAAAGAATAATTAAAAATTAATATAAACATTTTTACACGATCATTTTATACAGAATTTACATCTGCAAACCCAAAATCTAGACATTCTGATTTTTTCTCGAATTGAGTTCTGACAAATTTTTTTTTATTTTACGAAAAAATAATAACATAAATTATTCTATTTAAAATATTATTTAATTTAAATTTTAGGACTGATTTAGACATTTATAATATATTTATAGTTAAAGACTTGTACTGTTGTACGTGGTGCGCGGGCGTGGCGGGCGAGTAACAGAAAGATACCCGTAACCCCGATATTTAGGATGGCTGTTAAGTTAAGAGTGGACTACAGAGATCGGCAGGTCTTAATTTGAATTACCCACTAACTGAGAGCGACACTTAAGTCTGTGAGAGTCCTCCGAGCTATGGCGATTACCAAGCAGCCATCATCTTGCTTCATCGGCCAAGCTTTTGCAGGTTTCAGCTACGGTAATTCCAGAAATGTTCGCTTATGGCCTCCTCTACATCACCAGATGCTGCTTCCTGCTTCTTGCAAGATGCGCCACCGCAATTTACGGTCCCCTTTTACTTCGCTCCTCCTTCTTCTCATTGTTTCTCGATGTCATTTTTCTTTCTACTGGCCGATGATTCTAAAAACTTTGAATGATATGCGAATTTTGATTTAATTGCAGCTACAGAAAACGGCAAGTGAATAAAATCTCAACTGAACTGCCTACGCCGGCAGTAGAAACTCTATCGGACGACGAGAGCGAAAAGGCTTTGTCGTCGAATAAGGTCCACAATCCTCCGAATCACGAAATTCTGCCTTTCGTCGAAGCTACTGCTAGCATCGTTCAGCAGCACAATGCCGGCGTTGAAGACACGGATACCGGGGAGGAGTCTGAGGACCGCGTCAATGGAGAAGAGCCATTCGATAGTAAAGTAGAGGCGGAGCACTTTCAAGATGTCGATTTTGCATACCTAGATGGTACTACTGTATCTGAAGAAGCACTATCTCTGGTATCTCTCTCGCTCCCTATTTCTTATATCTGCAAGTGACGGCTTGGCTTCTGTTGAGGGCGATCTATTTCTTTTTTACCCTTTCTGTCTACCTACTAGGCTTTAGACCCAATTGGAAATGGTGAAAATCGACTTTCAAGTGTTCAGATGGAGGATCTAATAGGCATGACGAGAAGCGCTGAGCAAAGTGAGTCATTCTTCTCAGTTGTTAAACTGGTGATTTGTTGTGGGGATCCAATGCATGCATATTTATACGTAATACTTGTGTGCCAGATATCTTTCTTCTCAACGATGCAGAGTTTTCTGCTGTTGAGAATACCGACATAATTCTATCTGAGAAACAGTCGCTGCAAAGAGAGATTAATGGTCTGGAGACGAGATTGGCTGAAACTAATGCGAGGTTGAAGGTTGCTGCCCAAGAGAAGGTATATGTGGACCTCCTAGGGAACCAGTTACAGAAACTAAGGAATGAATTGACTCACAGGAGTCCTGCTGTAGAAGATGTTCTTCATCATCCTGAGAACCCAAACAAAGAAGCTGATATACTTCAAAACTATGCTATTGAGGCTCTCAGTGAGGATATGGATTCATTGAGGACAGAGAACATGTTTCTAAAACAGGACCTAGAAGGACTTAAAGCACAGCTTGCCGCTGTCAAGGACACAGATCTGCGAGTCGTAACACTAGAGAAGGAAAGGTCGACATTGGAGTCCTCCTTAAAGGACTTGGAATCCAAATTGTCAACTTCCCAGGAGGATGTTTCAAAACTGTCAAGCCTAAGAGTTGAGTATGAGGACTTGTCAGGGCGAGTGGAAAGTTTGCAAACTTTACTAAATAAGGCAACCAGGCAGGCAGATCAAGCAATTCTTGTGTTGCAGCAAAATCAAGAGTTACGGAAGAAGGTGGATAAATTGGAAGAATGCTTGGAGGAAGCTAACATCTATAAGCTATCATCTGAAAAACTGCAACAGTACAATGAACTGATGCAGCAAAAGATAAAGCTATTGGAAGATCATCTTATGAGGTCTGATGAGGAGATACATTCGTATGTACAGTTATACCAGGAGTCCGTTGAGGAATTTCAGGATACACTTAATAACTTGATAGAAGAAAGGAAAAAAAGGGCTTTAGACAAACCTGTTGATGATATGCCATGGGAACTTTGGAGCCGTTTAGTGCTGAAAGTTGATGGCTGGCTACTGGAAGGAAAAATTTCTACTGATGATGCAAAACTTCTGAGAGACCTGGTGTGGAAGAGAGACAGGAAAATTTATGATGCATACATGCAGTGTAGGAAAAATGATGAGTTTGGTACCATATCCACGTTCTTGAAGCTCATTTCGTCACCTAAAAGGTAGTCATTGTAAGTGCTACATCTTACAACATGACGCTCAACTGCTTTTTGATACCTTTGCTTCATGTTTAGTCCAGGGTTGCATGTCATTCATATAGCAGCAGAGATGGCTCCGGTTGCTAAGGTGAGTTTATCATTGCACCTTGGACGTTAAAGTTTCTGTAGAATGAAATATTGTTGTCTCTGGTTGTTCCTTTAATTTTCAATTGTTTGTCTAAATGAAAGAATCGATCAAGTTCAAGGTATTTTGAACATCTTCATCAACGTATAGCGTAGCCTAAGTTCATTCATGTCATGCGTAGTGTTTTAGTATGAAACATAGTAGGAGATAGTAGAGCCACTACAATAGTTTGCTTCTTTTATCTTGCCGCTGTTTCCTCTTGCTGCTCTTGTTAAGGAGAATAATTTTGTACATCTCCTAGGTTGGTGGTTTAGGAGATGTTGTCAGTGGTCTTGGTAAAGCACTACAGAAGCGAGGACATCTTGTGGAGATTATTATTCCCAAATACGACTGCATGGAATATGATCGAGTATATGATTTAAAGGTGTGATGCAGTTATTTTGGCCATTTACAGAGAAAGTTTGTGCCTTTTATGAGTGTTATTAACATTCTTATCCTCCCTATAGGCCCTAGATAAGGTTGTAGAGTCTTATTATGATGGAAAATTGTACAGAAACAAGATCTGGGTTGGCATTGTTGAAGGTTCGTCAACTTTGTTACCTCAGTTGCTTATGGAGTGTTCTCATCCGAATTTCCATTTGATTGATATTTCAATTGTGCAGGTCTCCCGGTATATTTCATTGAGCCGCTTCACCCAGGAAAGTTCTTTTGGCGAGGGCAATTCTATGGGGAACAGGATGATTTCAAACGCTTCTCATATTTCAGCCGTGCAGCACTTGAACTGGTTTTTCAAGCTGGAAAAAGACCTGACATAATTCATTGCCACGATTGGCAGACTGCTTTTGTTGTATGGCTTAATGATGTTATAATTTGACAACTCCGTTTCTCTTGGAAGCAAACTAATCATTTGGAAAACGATATAACCTAAATCTTTCTCAATTTCAGGCCCCACTCTACTGGGACATATATACTCCAAAAGGATTAAATTCAGCTAGAATATGTTTCACGTGCCACAACTTTGAGTATCAAGGAACTGCCCCTGCTTCAGAATTAGCATCATGCGGTCTTGATGTGCACCAGCTTAATAGACCAGATAGAATGCAGGACAACTTTGCGCATGATAGGGTGAATTCTGTGAAGGTATTGCATAGTTTGTCCAAGTAACATATCTTGGAACAGAAATCAATGCAACACTGGATGATCTACTCAATATCATCCTCACAAATCCTGTACTTTACCTTTATTTCTTCTCCAGGGTGCAGTGGTGTTCTCTAACATTGTGACAACAGTATCACCTACCTATGCTCAAGAAGTTCGGACAGCTGAGGTATGAACTTTTCATCTAACTGCCTTTTGTAGCTTTAACACGTTTTGCTATATGCCACATGGCAACTGTAAGTCTGAGGAACAGATAGCTAGTGCAGCACCCTTGGACATTTGACAGAAAACCATGCAATTTTTTCTTGTGTAATAATAAAGTTGGTACAAAGTATAATTTCGAAGCTCTTAAACACGAGTGTTCTATGCTTCTCCTTATCTCAGTTGCCATTGAAATCTTTTACAGGGTGGCAAAGGCCTCCATTCAACTCTCAATTTTCACTCCAAGAAGTTCATTGGAATTCTAAATGGAATTGATGGTGATGCTTGGAATCCTTCATCTGATAGTCTCCTCAGTGTCCAATACAGTGCTAATGATCTTGGGGGGAAAGCAGAAAATAAATCAGCGATAAGAAGGCACCTAGGTCTTTCCACGGATAATGTCAGGCGGCCATTGGTAACTTTCTTCAGTTCTCATCATGTTGTATTTATTTTCTGGAATACTGAATAAGGGCATATAAACTGTCGAAACTACTGAATGCCTTGTAGAAGGGGAACACGCTACTTAAATACTTAATTTATATAAGCTCCTATGAACTATTAAAAGTACCAAGTAAAACACTCTCAATCTATATCCCCTAGTGATCATTTTAAGATAGCATTCAATTTTTACCTGATGGTTCTATGTTTGATTTATTAGGTAGGCTGCATAACAAGATTGGTGCCACAGAAAGGTGTTCATCTCATTAGACACGCGATATACCGAACATTAGAACTTGGTGGACAGTTCGTGCTGCTTGGTTCAAGCCCAATTTCACATATTCAGGTACTTGAGCAATATATGGCCAGAAAGTTGTTTTCTCGCAGATTTTTGTCTGGACCTCATTATGCATTTTTATGTCTATTTGTGTTTCCATCTTCAACAGCAAGAATTCGAGGGTATTGCAAATCAGTTTCGGAATAATGAAAATGCACGGCTAATACTGAAGTATGATGAAGCGCTATCCCATTCCATTTATGCAGCATCTGACATGTTCATCATCCCATCCATCTTTGAACCCTGCGGCCTGACACAGGTAGAGACGGTTTCGGAAAAACAAACTTGTAATTGAAAGACCTCTACTTGGTGATGCTGAATAGGCTGCATCTGCTCTCTTATAATAGCTAGCTAAGAACTTGATAAGTAACTGACATGAGGGTTTATAGGATGGAAGGTAGGATTGGAGAATCTTTGATTGACTAAAACTCAAAATAGAGTGATAGTAATCCTAATTTTATACTATACCAAAGTTGATTTTATACTACTAAAGCATGTTTTCAAACAAAAACACAGAAGCCGAACTTGTCTCTTTGTCCTGCAGATGATTGCTATGCGATATGGTGCAGTACCGATTGTAAGGAAGACTGGTGGACTAAATGACAGGTAAGAAGAGCCAATAATTCACCATTCACTTTAACAAGCATATATATATATATATATACTTTTGATATTTCCTTCCTCCTTTTTTGCAGCGTCTTTGATGTTAATGATGAAACCATAGATGTCAAGTTCCGGAATGGATTTACCTTTGTGAATCCAACTGCGGATGTATGATGACTTGTCTCACCACCATCTTCACTGTGAAGTTGTGATCCATACTCATGAGCTAATTTCTTCTGCAAAATATACACTCTTTCTGTAGGGATTGAACAGCGCATTGGAGAGAGCTTTCAAACACTATATGAAGGAAGAAGAAGAAGAAGAAAGTTGGGAAGAACTTGTGCGGAAAATCATGAAGATGGATTTCAGTTGGGAAACTTCTGCAGCTAAATACGAGGACCTGTACTCAACTTCAGTGGCTAAGGCTAAGGCTGCTGTTGAGTAATTGAGTTATACACAGCATATTATACAACTGAACTTTTTTTCATAGTCATCATTGTATCTAGTGCCTTAGATTCTTTTTTTGCTTTATATATTCTTTTCCAATTTGATTTTGTATACCGGTGAGAATAAAGATCTGTTACCACTGTGGCATTGTTAGAATCTTATCAGGTGGTATAACTGAATCTTGGCAGAGGTTCATTTTAGTGACAGGTACTGAATTTTCACTTCAGCTCTTTTCCCGTCCAGATCGGCGAGGTCGAAAGAGGTTTGGAGAGGTCGAGCATGGTGTACACCCTTGTCACCGGTCTCCAGCATTCGGAGCTGATGCTAGCGAGATCCACAAAGATAGAAGAGGTCGTTTGCAATGTCCATAACATCCTTTTCTGTCTTGTAGTTGAAGGGAGATGGATAAGGTTGATCGAGAATGGGCTTTCCCTGAAGCTTCTCTTCTCCGGGTTACCCCTTCCATTCCATTTCTTCAAACACAGCAAGGAGTTGGAAATGATATAAGGTTGCTTTTCCCAGGCGTGCATTCTCAGTTGCTCGTTCCGGAAGGTGAAGACAAAATGGCGTTCAGAGGCTTTTACCAGCTTGACATCGAAATGCCCATGACCGTCCCAGAATCGCCTGCAACTTCCTACTACCACTGAGTATTTCATCACTTGGCTTCCGATGCATTTGCCGATCGTGAAAAAAAGGCCAGTGGAGAAGGAGCCAGATGGCTTGAGCTTGATTTGGGGTTTTTCCTTGCCAATGCTCCAGTTTTCGGCTTGGGAAAGCAGGTTGTTCATCTCCATTTTCTTGAGGTATGAAATTTTTGGCGAAGAGGGTCTTCTTTTGATGGTGGGTTTACTTTGCCTATATTGGTGTTTTATGGTCTTCCTTTCCTTGATATAAGGTGGGAATAAACTCAGTAGTTGCAGAAACAGGGCCTCAGGTAGTTGGTTGAGGGAGATGGTATGGGAATTTAAACCCTGGTCGTTTTTTGAGGCTCGAGGATAGCGAGATACTTAAAAATCTCTCCTTTTCTTTCTGGGTTTATGAATCCTGCACTTGGTAGATGGGATTAAGTATTGAATGAAGGGGTACTTGTGGAGACTCTGAAATAGCTTGTAAAAGGATGAGATCATAAATGTGAAAACTATAACTCCGTGAACTCGTCCTTGTCCCTTCACTTGGTTAGGTGATCTCCTTCTCTTAGTGACTTGAATGCAGGGGGGGTTGGGGGAAAACAAAGTCCTTTGCTGAATGTTTTATCACAGGTCCAGAGCTGGTACACGGTAGGTCCCCGGATGGAGAGATATGCTCCGGCGAGGAGGGAATAATGGAAAGCCTGGGGCTTTCAAGCAGAGGAGAGGGATGAGAGGATTTCATCTCTCCTTGGTTCGGTATAGAGGTCAGTCTTACCATTTGGGTAGATGCTAGGAGTGTTGTTGACTTGTCATCTTGATTTCTTTCGTGGGAAGCCATTTATGTAAAACAAAGTTCACAACAAGTCACTTTAATAAAGTTCTTATAAATCATCTCGACAAAGATTTCGGTGTAAATCATAACACGACAAAGATTTCGGTGTTCATAACAAATAATGGCTTTGGTAACGAATTGATAGTCTGTTCACTTACGTCTACTTGTCATCCAAATCATAATTTAAACTCGACCTCACTCCAATCCAACTCGAAAGACCCAACTCCGGCGAATCCTTGGTTATCTCATTAATGTTATTAGATCATATCACCTATTCGTTGGACGGTTTATATTTTTATAACTTATTTAATATTTTAATTTTTAATTAGTTGTCGAATTTGAATGATTAATGAATAACCTTTCATAGTTGAATATAAAATTTAATTAAAAATAATTAAAGTGAAAGGCAGTCTTACAAATAATAAGCGGAACACATAAGCGGAACACATGCAATGTAATTTATACAAAATAATTCTAAAAATGTTATAAATACTAAAAATGTTATAAATACTAAAAATGTAGGTTATCGTTGTGGTTGGTACAATACATCGTAAATTATTAAGTCGGTAGCCTTAGTCTTCTTTAAATTGTGACTGTGTATTTTATTTAGATGAATAACTAATAATCTATATGATAATTAAATAACACAAATCAACAACCACACGACTCGTATAAATATAACAAAATATAAAATCTCCTTTATGAAACAAAAAAAAATTGGTAGAAAACAAAAAATCAATCGATCAATCATGAATTGCAGAGTGCAAATTGATCATATATGAACGAAAATTATGGGATCTTGGTTTGGGCCTCTTGAAGAGTGATGCCCATTTCTTGCATGAGTTTCTCGCAACGAGGGTCGGTGGTGGTGGTCATGAACCCAATCGGGTTGGCGTAGCAAATAGGCTGAACCACACCCATGTTGTTTGTGAGGAGAACTCTTGCCTTGTCGATGAACCTGAACTTCTCCTTGCAATCGTCTCTTGGGCTCTTAAGCAACTTTACATCGCACAGATCTTCTTCGTGATTTGCTATTACTGGTAGTTTGTACGTGCCGGTCTTGTCTGTTTCTCCTTCGACTTTGTACGTGACTGTGTTATTCTCCCTGCTTAGACATTCCAAGCTCACCCTCGCCCCTGCAATTTTTCAAGTATAATAATTCACATAATTATATAAAATGATAAATCGAGTAATTTGAACAAATATTGTCTCATTTTAATGAAGGCACTATAGTATTTACCTGGCATCATTGTGCTGATTTTAACAGGAAATTCGACACGGCAAGGATCACAATACACCTTTCCTTCCACAAACATCTTACCATCGGCATCGACAGTTCTTAAAATGAACAGTGCGGTGCCCAAAAGGATGAGGCTCACTACACCAATTTTTCCCATTCTTGATCCACAGAGTAAGCAAATATTTTTCGTCGTAATTAATTACTTGGAAGATAAATTATTCTTCATTTTATATACATAAATATTTTCTGATATCAAATAAGTTGTTACAATTTTTGTGGTTAATAGTCGTGTTTCTCTATTTTAAGGCAGATGGATCCGATTTTCAATTTATAAAATGAGGGTAAAACTGTGACCAATTCAACTTTTCTTTCATTATACTTTTAAAAAAAATATGTATTTTGCTTTATTTTTCATAGTTTAGACTTTTTCTATTTTTCTCTTAAAATAAAACAAATAATTCAAACTTTTTTACATACCTTTATTTGTGCTTGTAATTTTCGACGAGAAAAATCAAATAATCGCGACAAAAAAAAAGTATAATGAAATAGCTCTTGAGCTAGTATTGTTTATTCTATTGTTCATTGTGTTTGCCCTTTGTGGTTATTAATTGAAACTAGAATGAACGTAGAACGAGGACGAGGATGTTGGAATGACCAAAGAAACCAACAATAGGGTTGCTAAACAGTGGCGCCCCAAAAAGATTCTTAAAGGTTCTTTTCTATTACAATATCAAATGGAATCTCCTACTTAATACATATCGGCCTAAAATTGTAACCAATTATTCGTATAACTAAGAAATATCGTAATTAGTTGTCGTGTAGTTTAAAAATCGCACATAAAAAGTTAGAAGGATATGGTGGTGAAAGGTAGATATTATTCAAAGAACAAAATACAAAAATGACCAATAAGAAAGTATCTCAGTGATAAGACAAAAAAATTGTTGCCGCGAAAATAAGGGTTCGATCCACCGCTCCATTGAAAATTATCTCTAAAATATTTGGGCCAACTTTGGCCTCGAATACCTCATCGAAAAAAGGACCAGTCCATAAAACTCACGAAATGAAAGCATGAACATGTAGCCCAAAAACAATAGCTCTAGAGCCACACACATACAACCAACATGCAAACATGCTTGGCCGTTGTTGGTAGGTTATCTTCGTCCCAAAATTTATTTAATTATATTTATATTATTGTATCAATAAATTTAATCATTTATTTTATAAAAAAATTTCAACTATTTTCGTTCTAATTTGTTTAAAAATTTATATTCAATATTTATATATTCCTTAATAATATTTTTCCACTAATAATAATAGATCATTTATAATATAAATCTTAATTATAAATATTTTTTCTTAAAAATGATCTATTTGCCTATGTGGCAATGTTAATTAACTTTATAAATTAAAAAGCTTTCTAATTTATCAAACATATGACTAATTAATAAATACTATTTAGATGTCACTTCACCCTCCACATTATTATAGCAATTGTTAAAATTTTACAATAAATATGCGCTTACTGAGTGAAATTTGGGAGTTTGATATTCGAATTTTTCCAATTGAAACTTCATTTTCCCATATCTCGTTTTACAAATCCTAAATCGGTCTATTTTTTATTTGGTATTTAAAATCCTAAACCTCAAAATATTTCTGAAAATTTCAACTTAGGGTTTGGGAATTCCCAATTTCGGATCCCTAACTTCCAACCTTAATGATAAGTTACTACTTCAAATCAGTAACACTCGATTTTGACCATTCTCATCAACCAATAATTCGATATAAACTCCATAATCGGTTTACGGTCGAACCGATCAGACCGGTCGGTCCGATCCGATTTCCTTAACATAGCAGCCAACACATTTTTACCAACCTGGAGAATTGAGTTCCCCAGACGCTACGTTACTACTTCCTGCCGTTTCCGTTCTTCCTCCCACTAACACTTCCTTACTCCCCTCCCACAATTTTTGTCAACCTCTTCCTTTTTTGTCTTCTGATAAGAATTTCCATCTCTTCATAATCCCACCTGATCATGGAAACGCGACAGGATCAGCTCCTCTCATCCTCCTCCACTTGCGGCGGCGGCGATGAGCTCGATTACCTCTCCGGGTTCGGCAACAACTTCGAGTCAGAGGCGATTGCTGGAGCTCTCCCTCGGGGTCAGAACAGCCCGCTAGTATGCCCCTGCGGTCTCTATGCGGAGCAGATCTCAGGGACGTCGTTTACAGCTCCTCGCAAGCTCAATCAACGGAGTTGGCTCTATAGGATCAAGCCTTCGGTGACGCACGAGCCGTTCCAGCCTCGGATCCCCGTTCACGGGAAGCTGGTGAGCGAGTTCAACTGCTCCAACAGCGTCACCACCCCGACGCAGCTCCGATGGAAGCCTGTGGAGATCCCTGATTCTCCCACTGATTTTATCGATGGATTGTTCACTGTCTGCGGCGCTGGCAGCTCCTTCCTCCGCCATGGATTTTCTATTCACATGTAAATTCGATTGAATATCTCGTTGCTAGGTTTCTTGACTCTTGTTGTATATGATTGGATTTGAAACTTTTTTTTTCTTCCAATAAGCTGTGTAGGTATGCTGCTAATAAATCAATGGAGAATTGTGCCTTCTGCAATGCTGATGGTGACTTCTTGCTTGTTCCGCAACACGGAAGTGAGTCACTGGATGAGTTCAGTTGAATTGTTGTGAGTCACTGGATGAGTTCAGTTGAATTGTTGTGAGTCACTGGATGAGTTCAGTTGAATTGTTAAGGACTTGAGAAGAGTCAACTCTGTTAATGTTTTACTGTACAAGCTACAATCGTCTAAGCATCAATGTCTTGTTCAATTTGTTTTTTTTTATAGATGATCATTCCATATTCTAATGATATAGCGGTCAGGTACTGTGAGATATCCTTCCTTTCATGATTTTGGAACATAGTTCTCACGCACTCTGCCTTCAGTTGTTGTAAAATACAATACCAGGGTCAATTCAAATATTTATTTGCTTGTATTTTTGTAACACCTGGCAATTTCTTCGTGTAATATTACACTCTTCTGACCAAAATTGAAACATCAATCTTCGAAATTTTGTGAAGTTTTATGCTGTTATGTCCAACGACCACCAGTTCTTTTGAGTCCTGGTAGCCATTTTCAGGGTATTTTTTTTCATGTTGTTGGTCTTTTGAGCTGGTTTGTTACTGAGATAAGTAGCATCTTGTAAAGCTTCCAGGTTAGGTGAAATTGGCGCTATATATGTATTCCATTTGGTCTTGCTTGTTTCAGAGTGTCACTCCTCTACTTGCGAAGACCAGAAAATTCGGATTGTGTTATTGATCATCTATTGTTCTCTCATAGGGTTGTGGATCACCACTGAATGTGGAAAGTTGCAAGTTTCACCTGGGGAAGTTGCCGTTCTACCACAAGGATTCAGATTTTCTGTTGAGATGCCTGATGGTCCATCACGAGGGTACGTTGCTGAGATATTCGGCACCCATTTTCAGCTTCCCGATCTTGGGCCAATAGGTACTATCCGTGAATAAGAAATTTCCTATAGATGGTCGACGTAATTCTTCTTGCAAAGCAAGGATTTGAATGAGTTGTGATTCAGGTGCCAATGGTCTTGCTGCTTCAAGGGATTTTCTTGTTCCTAAGGCCTGGTATGAAGAGGACATGCGTCCAGGATATACAATTGTGCAGAAGTTTGGAGGAGAACTTTTCACCGCAAAACAAGATTTTTCACCCTTCAATGTAGTTGCTTGGCATGGTAACTACGTACCATACAAGGTAGGGATTGAGTTGCATTAGTAAGCATTAAACATCCTATGTTGCTTGTATTTTTTGGCCCGATTTCAAAATGTGTGCTTTCTTGTGCAGTATGATCTGAGTAAGTTTTGCCCTTACAACACAGTTTTGGTTGATCATAGTGATCCATCAATAAACACAGGTATGGACAAATTTACTTTCTTGTTTTCCAAGCTGTAAATTATTTCTTCCTTTAACAATTAACTAACGTGATCCATTTTTAAGAGGTTAAGTGATCTGTACTTGTTCCAGTACTGACGGCTCCAACTGACAAACCTGGAGTGGCGTTGCTTGATTTTGTGATATTTCCTCCACGATGGCTAGTTGCGGAGCATACATTTCGGCCTCCATATTACCATCGTAACTGCATGAGTGAATTTATGGGGTTGATTTCTGGTGGATACGAGGTATACTTGTAGCTCTCCATACTACTTTGCTAAATCATACTCTGCATATATATACTTCTGCTGAATGGATAATTTCTTCAGCTGGTTGAAACTACGCAACGTTGTGTTGTTTCAGTCTCATTTGTGGATTTTTCTTTTACCCCTCTGGCCTCTAGTCTTCTATTTCCAATTCAGTCACTTCTAAATTAATCTTTTTTTGTTTGTTCTCGCTTTGCCGTCGTGGTTCACTTTTGTCCTGATAGGCGAAGGCTGATGGGTTTCTGCCAGGTGGTGCAAGCCTTCACAGCTGCATGACGCCCCACGGCCCTGATACCAAAACTTACGAGGTAATTAATGCACATATTTTTTTTAGCATCATATGCTTTACCTTTTTCTGAAGGAGTAAACTACTCATGGTATAGTTGTGAATTGTCTGATAAATTGAGTACCAAGTTGAGGGTACGGTTCATAATTACTTTGATTTGCAGACTACTATCGCCCTTGGGAATGATGCAAAACCACATAAAATCACCAATACAATGGCTTTCATGTTTGAGTCATGCCTCATCCCGAGAATCTGCCTATGGGCACTCGACTCAACCTCTAGGGATCATGATTATTACCAATGTTGGATTGGACTGAAATCCCACTTCAATGTCGAGGAAGCAATACAGAATGGAGGAACTTGAGCTTGGACACATGTAAATCCTGTCTATATATATCGAACTATTTTACATTTTCAAACGAATGCATATATAAGTTGCAGGTTATATGACGATAACCAAAGTGGGGGATCAACCATTTGTTGGTACTAACTACTAAGTAAATGAAGAAGAGGAACAGAAAGTTCCATTGCTATGAGGAGATCCTTATGTGAGGTTCTTATATGGGATCTGACATGGAGAACCATAGTGAATGAGGTTTGGTTGTAAACATTCTCTTTTGGAGTCATTATCCCTCCATTGGTCTGGAAAGTATGGTTAGAGGCTAAAATGGGGAATGGTGGAGGGTTTGATCTTAACTGACCAGTAGTTGTTCTAAGTTATAACAGACTAGTTACTGGTTTTGCACTCTTTGGTTAACTAATCAATTTCTTTTTTATTTTAACGATGCCATTTTTAATGGATTTCTCTACACAGGAAGCTTGATTGGGATGGTTGGAACAGTGGCACTTCCCATTGTGGAAGTTATGAGAATTGAGAAGTGATGCGGTCGTGCCCCTAAGACCACAATGAATGTCGGACATGGACCATTCATTAGTAGGCAAGCCAATGGATCCCAATGAATGAAGCTAGTTTACACAGAGTTCATTAGCGGAAGACCTCTGGACGATTTGGACTCACTCGAGTGGCCATTGGCATGGTCACCACTTTCTGAGTGCCCACACAACCAACGAGATACCATCGTTTTGACATTGTTACGACAACAGTAATGGCGTAAAAGTATTGTAACACTGATGAAAATTGTGTCATAACAACTACTCATTCTGAGACAACATACAATTGCCAAGAACAACTTTTCGATTCACATAATTTCCAACGCGAGGACAATAATTCCTCTTGCAACACCGACTCCCCCTTTCGGCATAACGTAAAAATATAGGCACTAAAGCCTCTTTGTCCTACTATATCTAATGATCTACTATATCTATATGTACATGGAATCATTGTCACTAAAGCCTCTATGTCCTGTGATTGTCACGTTTATCAGATCACGAATTCATCATGTCATGTGATGGGTGGGCTACGAGTTGTTGAATTTTACTAGTAGGTCATATGACTGTTCTGATAGATTCGAATAAATATAGGTAGAGATGCAATAAATATGGTTATCCGTTAAATATCATAACTACATAAAATAAACAGTCATATGACCTACTAGTAAAATTCAACAACATATTCACCATCAATTTGGATATATAACCAATGTGTAAGACCTCTAACTTCTTAACTACAAATGTAGTATAAATTATTCGGCCGGCCGGCATAAAGCTAGTCCCTTGTAAATTTTGATTTGTTTATGGCAAGAGCCGACTACAGCTCATCCCTTGATTTCCTGCTACCCCTCAAAATCTCAAACTGGGAATAGTTCCATCAGTTTTTACCCAGGATATTCAGTCCGAAACTCGATTTAGCGAGTTTTTTTCACTTTCCCGATCGCATGATATCCACATAACATTTGCCTAAAGAATCCAATGCTCGTGAACAAAAAACGTCAGATGAGTGATCAGTGAGTTGAGTTGCAGGATATGCAGACACATGAAGTGGAGATCAAATACAGAACGATTTTTCTTGCTTAACTAAGATTGCAGCTTCCGCAAACATGTTGCCAAAACAACTTTAACTTACAAGGTGATTTGGGACAATTTGATTGAGAGAGATGAAGGAAAAATGTCACCTTCTCCACCACAGTAAACTTCATCATCTAGGTTTTCAAGAAGAATGAGTAAACTGCAGCTGCTGCTCCAAACTCTCATCTGCAAGTGAATCTCTTTTTGGTCCCCGCTCTGTCAGCTCGGAATCTATTTTCTCCCAGATTTGAGAACTGGAAATCTGTGCTCCTCCTTCATCAAACATTTGTCTGTTTATTCGTTTCTTTCTTCCAATCTGTAAACAAGGAACAAGAAACGAGTGTAGGTCACCCGTATGGAACGTTCATTCAACTAGTCCTGAAGATGTTCAAATATCTGATGAATTGCATTAGACACTATCATGAAACGGTTACTGTTCCAAGCCAGTGAAGAAGTCATAAATAAAGCTAATATACCTTCAGAAATTTCTTCTTTCTTCTCAAGTCCCGGTTAACAGATGATTTTTCAGTGTACTTTACAGGTCTTCTATGATCCTCACGCTTTTCTTCTTCCCTGGCTTTTGCTTTCTCTTCTTTCTCCTTTTTCATTTGAGCACGAACAGCCAATTTTTCTGCTTTTCCTTCTGCTGCACTCGCCAACTTCATCTTCGCCAGCTGCTTCGCCATCTTTTTCTCCATGGCAAATTGAAGCTGATGGCGATGTATTTCTTGTTCCATTTCACTGTAGCTATCCCAATGCAACATCTGTTCATCAAGGCCTCCATTTTTGGCAGCTTTTGCAATGTTTTCTGCCCATTGGAGGATGAATTTTTCCGCCAACTTTTTCCGTTTCAAACGCTTGTTCCAGAGTCGCCTAAGTGAAGCGCTTATCTTGGCCTTGTTCTCCTCGCTATGCTTTCTTTGTTATATAACAAACATATCATAAGAGATCACACAAACTTTCGACATATAAAACTGTAACATGACTTCGAACGAGTATGAAGATCAAGATTGAACAAAGACATGCTAGATTACCTATCAGGACCTGACAGTTCTCTCTTCTTTCTGACCTGAAACTCAAAGGAAAAAGTTAGTACGAACATACACAGGTGGAAACATAGTATTAATAAAAGGTATTAATGAGATGTTAAACAACAGTGAAAGTAGGAAAGCCAAATTAAATAATATCGTGTTATGTTCTCTTGTTTCTGGATGATTAAATGTATACTTCTGTAAGCATATGCATTATTCAACTGAAGCCACCGACCTTTACTTATGATCCAAATGTTACAAGATGCTTCAGAAGAGGACCTATATCCCTTCATTAACAAGGGAAAGTATGGACACTAACATTCTCAGCCATGTGTAATTAGATTAGATTATATGGAACTAAAATCAGTTCTTACATGACTTCACCTGGGGGCTTCGCAAGGCCTCAATTGTTCTCTGCCTGATGAGTTCCCGAGTCTCTAAAACATATAAACAATAGTCAATACAGAAGACTCTACATAATGCAGTGCGTTGAACTTAACAAAACGGTTAATATACAAGGACAAAAAAAGGTTGCACATGTAGCGAATTAATCAGCATAAAATGCCTGCTGCATACCAGCAGAATGCTTTCTCCCTTTGTTCCATGGAACTCGTCCCTTATTCCCATGATTAAGGAATGGTTCCCTTTCCCTATGACGAAATATGCTACGAACTTCACTGAATTCAGCCTCACTTCCAGCTTCATTCTCATAAGTAAAATGCTCATCTGTAGAGTATAGTCCAAGCTCCGAGACGAAATACTTATCAAAATCAAAAGTTTGTTGAGCATCGAAACTAGCACTCGCTACTCCAACACTCGGTGCCCTCCGTGAGGAACTAAGGGAGGAACCACACAAGGCACATAAGCTTCTAGCATTAGATGCGTGATAAACTGGAGGAACGAGGGGTCCGGAAAACGTGCACTCCACTACCATCATATGATCCAGAGCAGTGCCCATTAAAGTGCAGGGAGCAGGATTTCCAGGTAGATTAGCTACTGACATTTTCCTGATATACACATGAAAATAGGGTTCGCTTAGTACATTTCCTCGTCTAATTATATCATGCAGGTCGTTGATTCATCAGAGGAACGTGAAGGTAGATTGAAATCACAGCCCACTAGTTGAATTTCAAACTAAACGAGTCAAGGGTTTACAATCAGATTACTCCCAGTCCCATTTTGGCTATCACATGAATCCATTTGTTTCCATTTAAACAATACCAGAGGTACTTACTCGGAAATGAACAGACTGACGCTATATTGTTCTTCATCTTCCTACACTCCTAATGAAAAGCATTCCAATAAACAAGAACACTAATGTAACAACCTAGATCAGTTAACTTAACCATAGAGATTGACAATTAGGGTTTAAAGGCACGAAAGCAAGAGAGGGAAAGGATGATCCACTTACAAATGAAAGAATGACATTCCCGTTGCAGCGACGGAGAAAGCTAAGAGGGTAACCGGCGAAAAATGAGGACTTTATCAGAGTATGAGAAATTGGAGAGGTAGAGGCTGAAGCAGCAGCAGCCAGCAAACGGTGCAGCAGCGGACGGAGGGGGAAATCCGTCTGAGAATTAAGATTGGCCACTCATTCAAGATTGGCTATGTGGCTACCTTTGGATTGAAAAAAAGGGAAAATACCCTAGGATGGCATCAGCTATGGCATAATTACTCGTATATACATAACATATTAGAAATTATAAAAATGGCACAACCTATTCAAATATTTTTTTAAATCTCATACGTTGTTAGTTTTTTCTGTTAGTGTATATGAGGATGTTAATGACGGTGCAAAAAATGGATCTAATGTGACTTCGGTTTGACTAATCAGAGTACCACGTGAACTTTTTATTTTATTTTTGAATAAAATAACGAAGAAAAATAAGTTGCTAGCGTCACGAACCCAACTCCGTATGGAGTAGTGGCGATGTTGTATCCCTTCGGGGCTACCAAATTCACACGTCTAATTCTACCAATCACACTGACTTTAATACTAACGGAACTCGCCTTTCGAAAGTTGAACAATTTTATGAACCTCTTCTCAACCACTTAAGTGTCATTCATCATTTCCCTTCTGTATACTAAACTGTGACGTTTTCCGATCAAGTTGAGATTTTGATGCTTCTTAGGCTTCCTAAGTTGTCCTGATATGCTCATATACTTCATATCAACTATCTTAGGCACCCATATGATTTCCATGACATCCATTACATTTACAGTGTAAGAAACACTAAAAAACAACATCAAACAGATCTGAAACAGGCCAATATCATTAAAACACGACAAATAGTTCAAAACAAGTTCTAAAATTCTTCAAAACTTCCACCTAATTAAGGTGACACAAAAGCATAGAGTATTTTTAAAAACAGGGAGGTGTGCTTTTAGGGAGGTGTGCTTTTTTAAATACGGAGATGAACACGCTAAATCAAACGCTATCGAAACTATTAACTAGCTAAGTAACATAGCTCCTTAAAATAGGACTCAATTTCCACCAAAACTCTAGATCACACAACTACATACATTAAAAAACCGTAACCTTGTAGATAATTAAGGACACATGATTGTGATTCTCCAATCCACACATCATATATATGGTTGTTCAAGCTAGTCAACACATTGAGATATGTTGCTAGCTAGCATATCTATCTGGAAAGACATCCAAGATCGATCTTTAAAATGAAGGATAGATGTTGCCAGAAATTCAAATATGTCACTTATGATGCTTCAAGTAACATGCTGTATGGGATCGATAATGCTAAGTGGTCTAAAGTTTAAGCTCGTTCCGTGATGTCTAGAATATTATAAGAATCTATTGGTATGTTTGGCAGGTGAAGTACGAGATAAAATTCTGAGCATTTTCCCATTCAAATGAGAGATTCAAATCCCAAACGAAATACATTTTGAGAGCTAACTTTCTCATTGTTGTCCAAATTTCATTCCACATTTCACCGACCATGCATTTTTGTTGTTGGTATGCTTCTGTCTGGGTTTGGTTTCAAGATTCCTAGTCATTGTAGCTTTTTATATATTGCCTGGCTTCTGAGTCAAATGGATACTTTCGTCTGGTGAAATATGAAAAATAGTCCATTCGTAAAAGAGAAAACTAATCAAATGGATGTAATTAGCCCTGTGCAAAACACCTCTAATCGATCCAATCATACTAATTAAACCAATTCAATGCATATTTATCGGTTAATAATTAAATATGATTGAGTTTGAATAATAATTTGACAAACCGTAAATTTTATGATTGATTATTATAATTTTGAATCAATGAATATTATAAGTATTAAGCCAATACCGCCACACCTTAACAAGACACAACAATATAAATAAATTAAATAGAATTGATGGATGAGTCCAATCTATGTTAAAGGCTTAAAGTATATAAGTGAGACTTAAAAGTCCATACGTAAATTTAATTCTCATTAATTATTTAAAGAAATAAATAGAAAAGTTGAGTATTTTCCAAAATTCCAGAGAAAGAATAAAACCCAATACTTGACTACTTCAGAAGCCATGAATAACGATTGAAAATTTTCCATAAGAATCTAAAGTTTGATGCAAATTATTTTGTTTGATTTTTCCATCTGTCGCGGTCCACCGCTGGCTAGTTATCGATTTGTACAAAATATATTCCTTTCTTTTCTTGTGTTACATGCATTAATAATAATGTTATATTATATACAAACCAACCCATAACCAAACCGATCCAATACGCTTCAATTAAATCGTGGGTTTCATATTTAATCGTAAATATAGTTATGTTATTATATAATCGAAAATTATGATAATTAGGTTACTGAAAAAACGTGATAATCGACCCAGACTAGATATATATATATAGTGTAGTTTCCAATCAAACTGATAGTTGCCGGTGGTGGGCTCGTCGATCGTGTGCCAGCCAATGGGATCATGAAATGAAAGGGTCAACGGCCAGTCGTTCAGTTTCTGACGTCATACTCTACGTCAGCGCACAGAAACCCCCTTAGCGACTAGCTAGGACACAAGTGTTCTTCTTTATTTTCAATTTAAAAATAAAATAAATCCATCTATAAATATTTTCGAAGCGCCGCAGCTGCCCCGCAGGCATAAGCAGTGAGTGGTAAGTTTGCAGATTCTCTCCTAATCAAACTTGCTCCCACAAAACATCACAACCCAACCAACTTTTTACTTGCATATATAGCGAATGAACATGTTGTACGGAAACCCAAACGCAGATTTGTTGATGATGCTGGATACGACGCCGTCTCTTGTCAATCCGTATTCATCACTTGCTGCTGCTGCTCCTCCTCCTGTGATGGAAGTGGGAGCAGCTGGTAGCAGCTGCTGGTTCAATCAGCACGACCTGCAGAGGAGCGTTGACAGCCACGCTCTAGAGGAGGAGAAGAGTACTAGGAGAACAGCATGGACGCCCCCGTATAGTAATACTAATTCTCATGATCAAGAAATGATGTCCAGCAGTACTAGTACTATGGATCATCAATATGAAATTTCTGGTGTTAGGAGGGTGTTCAGCGCCGGTGACTTGCATGTATGTTTTCATCTATTTATACTTGCTTTTACGTACGTACTACTGCTGAGATTCGTCAGCATCAATGTTTCATTGTAACTTTGTTTGTGTTAATTAGCAACATGAATATTGGAATGACGGAGAGAAGCTGATGATGACGATGATGAGGAAGAGAGCAGAGAGCCCATCAATGTCGACGAGCGAGAGCTGCAGCAGCATCATTGAGAGTATGAGCAAAGCATGCAAGTACTCTCCTCTGGAGAAGCAACAACGCATCCTTAGGTACCGTACCAAGAGGAACCTACGCAATTTCACCAAGAAGATTAAGGTAAAAATTAATCAATTACGTCCCTACTCCTAGCTAGTCCTATACGTTCGTCAGTCTCTCCCAAGCAACGACCTAGTCCATCTCAACATTATTTACAACTTCTACCGCGTGTAATTTCAAATAGTGTAGACCTACCTAGTACCTAGCTAGCCACTACGTACTAGTACTACTACAGTTCCCTTATAATTATTATGATGGATTGCTTTTGATTATAATCATGAGCCCGACGACGTCGCTTTATTATTATTATTATTATGTCTAATCCTTAATAAACAAAATAAAATTATAGTTCAATTAGTGGGGGCACTATTTCAATAGACGTTGGAATAGTTGTTTATTGTTATTATTATTCCACCGAAGATTATAATTAAACCATGTGCTTAATTAATTAATGGATATAATGTGCAGTATGAGTGTAGGAAGACACTGGCAGATAGCAGGCCAAGAATCAGAGGAAGGTTTGCCAGGAACGATCATGATGATCATATTCTTCAGACCAATAATACCAACACCAGCTGGAGCACTAGTGTCAACGACGGCAGCTATAGCACTGGACAGCAAAATCACCTTCAACAACAACAACAATATGATCATGATGATGATGATTACGACGACGACGATGATGAGAATTACTGGGTCAATTTCCTCAACTCTTCCAGTTCATCCGGCTACCCTTAATTGATCTGCTGACTTGCTGTCCCAGCACGACCACGTACTCTACAGTCTACTATGGTTTTATTACACTACTACGTACTGCTACTACAGTACTGTCTCTTCTTCTTCTTCTTCTTCGTCTTTTTATTGGTCAACAACAACCTTACTTTCTGTTTTTTTTCTTTCTGGTTTGCATTAATGGAAACAAAACCTTTGATTTAAATGATCGATTATACTTCTGCACTCTGGAGGATCAACTACGTACCTGTGCATTATTAGTGCATACATATTATAAGTTGTATCTACTAACTCCTTACCTGCCCATGCACATCTACGTACGGAACGGTGGAGCCAGGGACGAGCTAATATTCCAAAACCACGAGTCTATCTAAATTTGTTGTGTGTTTTTGTCCAATGTGTTTACGAATTTTTCCAAGTATGTTTTCAAACTCATTCCATAATTAAAATCATGTCTAGGGTCCCCGGCCGTTTTGGTTTCGCTAGCTAAACAAGCTTGGTCCACTTTCACTATGCATGAAGAGTCGACAACTGATCAACTTATAAATAGCTAAGGAAAAATACGTAGTTTCAAAGTTCTAGAATCGAAAATAGACTAAACGGTGACCCAGGCGGCCTCTATATCCACCACTAGGGTCTTGGTAGGGTTCATTTTTTCTTATAGATACATACATATCACAAAAGGGATGAGCCAGTGTGGTCAGAATCAAGATGACTTTTTTCAAGAGAAAAAAAATCAAAGATGTGTGAAGTATTTTTTAGACTAGACATTTAGTAGTTCAAGAGAAGTTGTTTTGCTGTTAGAGTTATATGTGTGAGTGTTTTTTTAAAGTTAAAAATTGCGTGTTGATAATTTAAAGGTATTGCGTTCGAATAAAGCACACCCAACAAATAAACAAATATATTACTACATTAACGTCCAATTATAAGATACAACTAGAGTACTCATAACCGATACTTTCAAGTCGTCAGCCGACGACGCTACTACCCACCAAAACAATCGAGATGTGTGACGGTTGTAATGCTTCCATTGTCGACACTTGATGTGATTTTACGTGCGTGAAAAAGAAAGAAAGTCAACGGAGATGAAACGGAAGGTTGAAAGAGTAGTAGTAATCCTAACGCAGAAAGAAAGAAGGAAAGAAAAGGAATCTTAAGCACCAAAGTTGAGCTTCATTGTCATTGACTTTTGTCTCCCCCTCCACCAGTCCACCATTATCTGCTTCTCTGTACTAGTTATTAGTATTCTACATAGACTCCTCCTGCGTACAAACCAAAGCTTGTCATCTTGACCGTTTTCAATGGCTTTTGTTTACCCTCCACGGCTCTACTCTACTCCTTTCTAGATACATAAATGTGTGTTTGGTACTTGTCACACTCACTCTCGTCCGGTCGATCCATTTTCAACTCGAGAACACACACTTATGAGCAGTCAACTAGATATCGTAACTGAAACACTACGGTAGCCTCCGCGATAATATTTCCCAGTAGGCTAATTGCTAAAGGAGAAATTATGTACTATTTATGTTCTAGACATTGCTTAATGCTTGGAAACCTGGTCTATAAGCTCAAAGCTGTAGAATGGTGGTGTGTACTTGGAAATATTCATTGATAAACAATTGTACTATATATTAAAAGAAAAAGAGATGTGGAGCACATAATAATAATAATAATAATAATAATAATAATTAGAAGCACATGCATGACATGCCACAATTTCCACTTGATCTCCACTATACCTCTGATAATTTTCAACTTGTCTAGAAATCATTTCTACTACTAAACTACCTCAACTCAACGCCAAGAATTTCTCATCAGAATCAAGAGGTGGACAGATTGGCGTTGGATTGATTGATTAGTCACAAAGTCGGCAAAATATAATATAAACCAACGACTACTATAACATCAGACATCTGCTAATCATTACAATTTGGAGGAGGAGGAGGAGCTTTTGCTAGTTAATTAAGAAGAAGCGAAATCTGGGCATGCAACTTGTGAGAAAGCTAAAAGCTCTGGGGAACCCATCTAGGTGGTAAGACGGCGCAACCTGTTTTTGGTCGGCCGGCACCTTTTGAACCAACCCTACATTTATAACCATTACCTTAATCTAATCAAGTCCCCTAAACAAATGATTAATGATCCTACTCAAGCTAAAACAAGACTGCCAAGTGGGAAGTAAATAACAAAGTAAGTGCTTTACTGATTGATTACCACCTAGTCTATAACAGAAGAGCCATCAATCACAAATGTTGCAGAGGCAGCCCCCCCTCCTACCAAGTGGGAATTAAAGAAGGAATCAAACTAACTCATCTCAATCTAGTGGCAGAGGTTGGTTGATGAAACCAAAAAGGAAGCAACTGGATACTACTCATACCCAACAGTATACTATTTTCAATAAAGGAAGCAAAATCTCAGTTAAGAAATAAGACCCCCTCCTTCGCCTTTCTCACTTCACATGACAAGCACTAACTTAGTAGGGAAGGACGGACCCATCTCTATAGTGACAGAATATGCATCTTTCAGAAAATCACTATTTCATCAATGGGGGCTGTCCTATGTCCTCCTCCGCTCCATCCAAGGACAAAAAACAATCCACTACGAATAATCAGTTTCATGATGGTTAAAGTTCTACAGGATCTAATGGCTTTCCTATTTCCTGAATCAAATAACCTGCAGTTCGATGCTTTATACAAACCCTGTGTCGAGTATATATTGGCTAGCTAGATTCTTGTTTGCACACAACTTCAACTCAGCTTTATAAAGAATTTGAATAAAAAAAAAAACAATATTGGGCAGTCTGTTTACATGTACCTCAGTGTCACTGTTTTACTTGCGGGTTGCGTCCAGAATCTTGTTAGGTGATATTGGGGTCACAAAGGAAGAAAATGCCCTTTTCCGTTACTCTGATGCTGTTGCGTTCTTTGATCTCCTGCGTTTCTTCTTGAAAACTATAGGATTAAGCAATCGCTTGAAAGATAATAACACGGGACTCCTCTTTGGTTTTGCTCTTCTTCTCCCTTCATGTGGCAAAGTAAGATGAGATGGAGAGAGATGCGAGTGATTAAATCATTCAACACAGGTAACCAGAAGAAAACAATACAAGGAAATTTCAACAAATATACTATGCTATCCCCTGTGTACAATTCTGATGCAAACTGAGAGCGAACCACGGGAAAATGCAGAGAGAATTGTAGGAACTAACTAAAGCAAGAAATCAAATACAATCATACAGTATTGGACAACCACAAACCCTAAATAATGGAACTTTCAAACTCTTAAATTTAAGCACAAAATGTGGTAGAAGCTACCATGTAGCTGTGGTATATATCATTTTTTAACATTAGATATAGAATGAAATCCGCTTGATTCTAAGATATTACCAAAACAACTTTTCTAAGAAACGCAGAGTACCTGGGAAAGATGTAATTGGAGTATGGTTAGTGCTGTTAAAGTCAACATGATGTTGCTCTTCTGAACTCTGTCCCTTAAAGTCCACAGAATATGCATCTGGAGAGCCATCTTTAACATAAAATTTATCATCTGAAGTATCAGCATTGCTTTCTGTTTGCCCCAGCTCGTTTGTTTCAATATCTTCTATTAACCTATACTTTACAGTTGGTGAAGCATCCATTGCCACAACACTGGAAGAGACAGGGAGTGAATCTTTATCTGCAACTAATCCTGAAATATTTACCGACTGCAACCGTTCATGACCAGAAGCATTTGTGCAAGCCTGTGGATGGTTTTGGTGTTTTAACAAAGTCTGCACCCTCCGACACATCTGTTTTAGCATCCACAGTGCATACAGCAATAGACTGGCTGTCAGTGGCAGTCCTGTGATAGACCATACAATCATCTTGATGATTTGATACAGATAAAGACGTGTATTTTTCAGTTTCAGAAAAATAAAGGGAATCCACAGAGCCATCCATGGTTACAGGTCCTTCTCTGTTTGTAGTAGTTGGTGACCTGATCTCCTCGAAACCAGCTATAACTGTTGCATTAGAATCTGGTACATTGGATTTGTCAGAATCTTCAGAACCAGAGATTTTCTTCTCATACGGTGCTGCATTGTCTACAGAAATCTGACTATTCAAAGGATCAAGTTTATCTCCATCAAGCATCTCAACCACTCCTATAGTAGAGGGAAGTGACTCAATGTGCTCCAAAGCCACCTTAAAGCTTCCACCAAGTGCAGGGACACCATCAATAATTGAATCTAAGTTGATTGCTGCAGAGGCAGAAAATGACTTTGCCACATCATCTAATTGTAGATCCCCTTCACCACTAGAGATGGGATCCCACTTAAACGACCATTAAGGCATTCTTCGGGTCACTTGCTTGCAAACTTGATAACGGTTCAACCCTTATAGCCTCTTTGTAGAAATTCTTTTTCCTTAAAGAATTAGTTAGAAGGTTTCTGAAAGTAATTCGCACAAAACAATCTTCAGAAATCAAAGAGCATATATAAAAATATCTTACAACATCAATGGAAGTCTAATTGCAAGTTTCCCTACCTACAATTTTTGGAGATGGCTGCTTTGGCTCGTTCCATAGTGAGGCCAAGTAATGAAGCTAATAAGTTTGCAACATCATAAGGCCCCCTAAGTTCAGTCACCGATGAAGCAGCACTGGAAAAAATCAGCAATATAGACAGACTTGGTTTCATCAAAGTACAAAGAGCTGAGAGCCTACAATATTTTCAGACATTTGCAGAAGCATCCTCAAATGTCATTTAAATGAAAGTGCTAATGAAGTGAAGATGAAGGCGGCCAATGGTAAAGTTAAAGAGAACAACTGGACAAACAACGAGCCAAACCTTAGCATTAGGGATCATTTGCTTTCTCGCTTGAACATCCGCAATAAGATCAGAGTAAACAATCACAAAATAAACTCCATGCTGCAAAACGGAAAAAGGAAAAGCTCCTCAATGTCATAACACGATTCGAAACTAAGTTGGCTACCGCAAAAGGCAAAAGCTTCAGATGCCAAACCTCCACCGCTGCTTTAACCATTGACATCTTCAACCTGAATGGCAGCTTCTCTGTGAAATCAATAGCAATTATGTCCACCTACAATATAATCGAAGATGTTAGGCGAAAACATTATCCAAATTGAATCTCACAGAAGCTGAACTAAAAAGTATTGACAGCCAACCTCTGATTTCAAACAAGCATGGGCGAAGACAATCTGATTAGTAGGCTTGACCGCCATAATATCATAGCTCTTCAAGATAGGATTCCCTCCGTTCACGTCCTAGAATTTGAATAAAACGATGTTCTACACTTTGTAAAAAATGAAAAAAATTTAGTTTATTTTTTCGTAAAACTCCTCTCACCATACTAATTATTAATTAATCACTAATAATTACATTAATAATTACACTAACTAATCACTAATAATTATTAATAAATACACTAATTGATCACTAATAATCATATTAATTAGTCACTAACAATTACACTAATTAATCACTAATAATTACATTAATAATTACACTAACTAATCACTAATAATTATTAATAAATACACTAATTGATCACTAATAATCATATTAATTAGTCACTAACAATTACACTAATTAATTACTAACAACTATACTAATCAATTACCTAAATTTAAAATTAAAAAAAAAGTTAAAGTCGGCCGCCCGCCAATTTCGGTAGAAGCAAGGACACAACCGGTACCCGCAATCTAGATTTTTGGAGTCACACACTCTTGGGTTGACACCTCCTTTATGTCTTATGGAGAGTTTGGAAGACATTTTTTTTCGATTGCAAAGAGCATACGTGCTTTCATTTCATAATCGAACGTTTATCGTTTACATTACATAAATGGTAACCTGAGAGGTGCAATCCACACGCGGGCTACATGAAAGAAGTAGTTAATCAAAACGGTTTTTATACATCGTATTTGTACTCTCCTTAATACCATACCATCATGACAAATGCATTCACCTCAACAAAATCAAAACGTGAGGGGAATCCAGAGCCTGATAGACGAAAACATAACACAACGTGACGAGACTAAAAAACGCGAACATCCACCGGGAGCGCTACGGTGGGACGACCTAAGGGATTGGATGTCGTTGGAGCCAGCTGCTGCTCCGCATTGGGCGGCATTGGACGGCGGTCAAAGGGGAGCGTGTAGTAGGGTTGAAGAAGAGAAGGAGGTGGTGTTTAGCAGCGGTAGTCCCAAATGAGGGAGAGAGTAAAACTCTAACGCGGGGGAGATCTATAGATTGAAATACACTTATTTTGAAATTCATAATCAATAAATGAGTAATATTTTGTTTAGAAAAATAGTATTTTAACGATATTAAAATATTAATTTTTTTACCTCGCTTTCCACATAAAAGACAAACCAGAGCCCTTTGTGTATGTCACATGTTAATGATTTGGTGTAAATGAGGCGAGCTCAAGCTCCATCAGGCTTGCAAACTAGCTCGTTCTCATCAAGACTCGTAAACGAGCCGAACTCGAGTCCAATCAAGTTGATCCGAGCTCTAGGTCAAACATGTTGGGCGAGCGTAATAGGTTGAGTTTAAATAAACAAGCCGAGTTCAAACGTTAGTAGGGATTGAATGGCATAAAACTGTCATTACATTGTCACCTCAACATCCAAAAGAGGAACACAACTAAAAAAAATTTTAGCAAGTTCAAATTCCTAACTTAAATATTTTGTTTGAAGAAAGGAAAAAGCAAAAGACTATCCATTTCCAAATCTCAAATCTAACTAAGATAAATAGCTTCCACGATCCACAACAGATTCTCTATTCATCTCCAACTCATTCCGATTTCTGCTTGGAAGGAGAGTGGCGCGACGAACTCGTACACCTCCCAATGAACTTGAGAACTTCATCGATCAGAATGACGGGGAATGCAACAGCCACCACCAACAGCCATTCGTTCAGGCTGAGAGGCACGATTCCAAAGATCTGGGCGAGGAAAGGCACATATAGGATCAGGAAGTGCAACCCGAACGATACCGACATCGCCACGAGGAGGAATGGATTCACCCATGGAGGCATTGTTAGAAGGCTTCCATCCTCGGACAGAGCATTTAACGAGTTGAACATCTCGATAGCCACCAGCACCGAGAGGGACAACGTCGAGGCCTTGATCTTGCCGGACCGGAAATAATCGCAAGGATTCGAATCAAAATTAAATGTCTGTGCTCCTGCAGTGAATGGTGCGACCGAGAAGTTCTTCCAAGACTCGCATTGATCCCAACTAGCAAGCTGGGAGTAACTAACAAGGCTGTGGCCGTCTCCACTCAGGTCGATCCCCATGAATGAGTTGTGCGTGTACCATATTATGAATACTCCAACAGTTGCTATTCCAACATAGAGACCGATTACCTGCATAAATATGGGAAAATGGTTTGAGGAACTAAGTTTTGAACTGCCAAACTACTGACGCGAGAAAAATAGAACTCAGTTCATGTACCAAGTAGCGAAATAATATCCAGGCTGAGATCAGTGAGTCGTCGCTTCTTCTGGGAGGTTTCTTCATTATATCTTTGTCCGGAGGGTTGAACCCTAAAGCTGTTGCTGGAGGCCCATCGGTTACTAGATTAACCCATAAAAGTTGGACGGGAATCATCCCCTCCGGAATACCCAGAGCTGCAGTTAAGAATATGGAAGCAACCTCACCAATGTTGGATGATATCATGTACCTAAAATGTAAACACATAAAAGTTTCATAAGCTAAAATTACTCGGAAATCAATCTCTCCAAAATTAGATTGAATTCTGCAGGTAAGTCGAACAACAATACAGCAAAGAACACCAACTTACCACTGATCTGACTGTAAATTTACTGGCACTAATCCCACAAAACATACAGTTACTTACTGCATACTGTAACTCAGCAACTCGTGAATTACCGACACATTTTAATATTTTATCACATCTATACAAACTATGATGACCAATGCCCCATTGTATCGGAAAAAAGCAGCGAGAGATAAACCAAGTCAATTTTTTACGGGAAGCAGAAGGTTAATAGTACAACACCTTTATATCATATTCCATACGTGTGGGTATTAGGGTACTGTGCAGGAGGAAAAGACGGTAAATTGGAGGGAATTAATACCTTATAAATGCCTTCATGTTGTTATAGATGGACCTGCCTTCACCAACTGCGGCAACAATGGTACTGAAATTGTCATCCGCCAACACCATATCAGATGCTTCTTTTGCGACCTGAAACGAATATGTTGTAGGAATAAGCATAAATCATGGAAGAATCATATAATGGACTAACCTTCTGCGGTCTCGTATGTCTTTTCTTTTGACGTTTCTCCTCTATTGATAATATTATTCACTCATCTTCTTACCATTTTTCCTTCCCAAGAACAAATTTTTTTGTACCGCACTACTTGTCCCCTCAAATCCAAATATTCACCCTAAAACCTATGTGAATCTAGTGTCACTACTGAAATCAGCCGACGCAAAATACAAAAAAAAAAAAAAAAAGCTGTACAAGCATCTCCAGCAATCATTGCTTGCTGCAAGTTATAAAGTATTATTACCTCCGTTCCAGCAATGCCCATTGCTATTCCAATGTCCGCCAACTTCAAAGCAGGTGCATCATTTACACCATCTCCAGTCATTGCAACCACCTCTCCTTCCTGTTTCAGCAACCTTACTATTTCTTGTTTGTGCCTTGGTTCTGCTCTAGAGAATAACAGCCCTCCACTTTGTCTCAAAACATCCTTTTTGTTGGGATGATCCATAAAGTCTCTTCCAGTAAAGCTTCTAGAACTGATGTCATCATACTGTCCAAAGACACCTATTTCATGACAAATAGCCTCTGCTGTATTTTTGTTGTCTCCGGTAATAACCATAACTCTGATTCCAGCAGCCCTGCAGTCCTCGATTGCTTGAGGAACCTCTTTCCGAGGTGGGTCCTAAAAAAATTGCAGCTTATAATGTTTCCGAAACTCATGGCAGCGTAACACCAGAAACAATGAAGTAGAATCCACTTACCCTCAGGCCAACCAAACCAACAAAGACAAGCTTACTCTCGATAAGAGAATAATTAGAAGGATTAAGTAACAGCTGGTGAGCTGGATGGTCTTCATCACCATTGTATGTGTCAAATTCAGGAAGATCCTCTTTGTATGCAAATCCTAGGCAACGTAAAGCAGTTGTAGACATGTCATGAAGGTTCTGTAAAATATGATCCCTTGAATATTGGTCAAGTTCTACTGTAGATCCATCAAGCAACTGAATGTGTGTACTTCTCTCCAGCACGTTCTCTACAGCACCCTGCATAGTTAGTATAACATTGAGATTGAGATACTGAAGTGTGTGAGTATGGCTAAATAAAACGGTTAAATTCCATCATTGCACAGAGATAGACTCTAAAAGGAGTAGAAAACAAGGTCTGACACGCGATTCCTGCTACAAGATAGAATGAACAATATGTAACACAATGTCAGAACAAATACCTTCACTAGCAGCATTTTTCTACCAGAGCTAGAATTGACAATGACACCCATTGATTTTCTGTCACGGTCAAATTCAAGAGTAGCGATTCGCTGCTCCAGTTTTTTCCATAGGCTAGAGCAACCTACACAGAAATAGGGATGCAGCATATAAGGCACCTTAGTCAGATGATAAAAGATTAACTGCTGATCAAGAACTAGAGCCTGAATTACTTACAAAGAATATCATTACTGATTGATTCATTATCAACTCCTCCTGGAAACCCCATTTTCTCAACCAAAACCTGGTAACAGAAAATAATTGCAAGAGGCATACACAATATTATCATTACTAGAAAATAAGTATTCAACTATCTAATAATCATCATAGAAACTGTAGGAGGCATAAACAATATAAGCTCTAAGTTATAGTTCACCAACCATAGAACGTTTTACATCAGAAAGGTAAGCAATTATTGACCTTCAACGCAGCTTCTGTAGGCATGCCGGTAGAAATATACTGCTGTCCAGATTGCTCCACACCAGCATCATTACATATTGCAGCAACCTTAGCGATCATCTGAAGATTAGAATCCATGCGACCAACAGGCCAATCTTCAATTTTACCATCAAATGGATTATAGGTTGTGCCTTCCACGTTGAATGATCTCAGATTTCCAGTCCTAGAACCCATAGCTACAAGTTTTGATACAGCCATCTGATTGGTCGTCAGAGTACCTGTTTTATCAGAGCAAATTACAGTGGTGCAACCAAGAGTTTCAACACTGGGTAGCTTCCTCACAAGTGCATTCTTTTGCGCCATCTTGCGAGTTCCTAGTGCCAAACATGTTGTTATGACAGCTGGCAATCCTTCAGGTATTGCAGCCACTGCCAACGCCACAGCAATCTCAAAATAATACGTGCACTTCTCAAACGAGAACTTGAAGTTCTTGGGCCAGCCGTCAACATATTCCCAAGTGAGGAAATACTTGACATTAATGAGCCAAACTAGCCCACAAATAACTCCAATAATCAAGGTTAGAGCCTCTCCAAACTCGTTCAACTTCTTCTTCAAAGGAGTATCTTCCTCATGCTGGGAAGCTTCATGAATTTGTGAATGAACCTTGCCTATCTCAGTGTGCATTCCAGTCCCAGTGACCAAGCACATGCAATTACCATTCACGACTGTGGTACCGGCAAAAACCATACATTTTTTACCCTGAATGTCTGTATTTTCAGAAACAGGCTTTACAGTCTTGCTCACAGCTTCACTCTCTCCCGTCAGTGAACCTTGCTCAATCCTTACCGTGGAGCTGACCAAACTCAAAAGTCGCATATCCGCAGGTACCTTATCACCCACCCTCAACTCCACAATATCCCCAGGAACAAGCTCCTTAGCAGGCAGGCTAGAGATCTTTTTCCCTTCTCTTATGACACTAGCATGCTCGGATTGGATTTCCTTCAATGCTTCCAGTGCCTTCTCGGCATTGCTCTCTTGCCAAATCCCAACAATCGCATTCACAATCAATATCAAGAAAATCACCAAAGGCTCGACAAAAGCAGTGATCTCCATCTCGCCACCTTCCTGACCATCATACCACGCCAAAACAAAAGATATGACGGCAGCGGCTAGCAATATCCTAACTAAAGTGTCTTTGAATTGCTCTATTATCAACTCCCAAATTGAGGTCCCAGCGTGCTTCTCCAACTCGTTGTAACCATGGATCTGGAGCCTCTTCTCGACTTCTCCGGCCGAAAGGCCGTAATGACTGTCGACTTGGTAATTTGACTCGCATTCCTTCACGTCTTTCGACCATGCAGGGAAGACATCCCGATTCTCCGATTCAAGTCCTGGCTTTTCACTACTCTTACCGAAGTCTTGCCCTCCCCTCCCCATCAGAATATCAATCAAAAGGACAAAAATATAATTGGATCAACACAAATCAGCTTACTGTTCAAGCTTTATTATCATTGATACATCTCGATTGTCAGCTACAGCTACGCAACCTTTACAAAAACAAAAAACAAAACACCCCATAGAACATTGTAAATGTGTGAATCTAGAAATACTGAAAACAAGGAAAGAAAACTCGGATAAGGTAGATTAAAAACGCACCGAGGGATGGAATTCCAAGGAAATTCTAGGGTTTCCAACTCCGAGGACGAGAGAGAGAGAGGAAGAGGCGGAATAGAGTTGCGTACCTTCCTCCTCCTTCAAATCTTACACACTGCTATCATCTCGAGGAGGAACAGTGGGTAAATTTATTTCGTGTTGAGTAGAATCGTAAACCAAATTGAAATCAGATCTCCTCTGTTTATCTGTTCGTGGGATAATACCCCAAAATGAAAAAGGAAAACTAACTCGAAAGTCGAAAAAAGAAATACTAACCAGAAGCAACAAAAAAAAAACACTGAAAGGGAAAAGATATGGGGGAGAGCGATTCAATAGCAAGTATTAAATTTGAACTTTCAGGTGATTACAGCAAATTATATTACGACACGTCATCAATCAGCGTGCCCCGGTGAGTGGAGTTTTACGGTTGTTGATGATGATGTTCTTTATGATTGATTTTCCTCTGTTGATTACTGCAGATTGTTGACGGCAAATTGATCTTCGTCGAAGTAGCAGAAACTACGAAACTTGAAGATGGATAAGGACAGTTACACCTTATGAGAGAAGTCTCCTTTTGTTGTACTCTTTACTTGGTCGTCAATGCCCACTTGAGTGTTCGTCTTTTGTTCATAATGCTGAAGTTTTGTGGTTGTGGAAAGTCTATCGTCTCTATTGGATTGGCAGTGGAACATAGGGTAATTTTTCATTCCAATTGTGCTATGACACAGTCATTGTGCATGTCGATGGAGATGTGATTAGTGTCTTTTAAAAGAAAACTGTAAGCCATTGTTTCATTGGATGGTAAGAATTGAAGGATGGACACCCATTACTGAATTTATGTGTAGTAAGGGTTGATGGATGATCATCACTCTCTAACTTCCATTATCCCACTCTGCACCCTCCGATATTCAGCTTACTCACCTGGGAATTCAATTTATCTTGACCAACAAAAACTCTATAATCGGAACATACAACAATATCAACAAAACAACAACTGGTAAATATCCACCCAATGGGCGAGCAAAAGTTAGTTATTATTGGTCAGTTTGGCAGCGAGAATGTGGAATGACATCTAGATGAGAATGAGAAAGTTAGCTCGCAAAATATACTTCGTTGGGATCTAAATTTCCCGCTTGAATGGAAAAGTGCTTAAAATTTCATTCGACATTCCCACCGCCAAACGGGTGATAAACTATTTGCCGGTGGGTAGGAACAAAACAATGCAGCAGCATATTCCTCTTCGATTCTTTCCTCTATCATCTGGTTTTCTTTCGTTCTGGGATATCTCAAATACGTTCTAGGATATCTCAAATATTGAATAGTTAGCTATTACAAGTTAAGTGGAGTTGAAAATAGAATCCTTGTATTGTATAAGAATGAAAAGAATATTCGTATTTTCGACAAAAAGAAAAGAATATTCGTACTCACGAGTATTATTTGACTCTATTTGATTTAATCAAAGAAGGTAATGCTCGCACTGAACGGGTTATGATGCGGGTATTTTCCGGGGACGGATTGTAGTGTTGCGTATCAGCAATACTCTGTCTGTCAGTTGAACTATGTTTCGCTTGCTGCTTTGGAGACTGGTAAGGGTTGCGGTGAGGGTGTAATGTGAATCTAATGTTGTTGGTATGTAGGGCTAATTGTAATGATCTAGATTGTGAACCTACCTGGGTGGATGAAGCAATGCAGCTGAAGCTTACTCGTATGTGTAGTCGCCGCTGGAAGCTGTGTGGTGGGTTTCTGAGTTCGTGGGAAAAGCTTACTAATTTAACTCGCCTCGTTTACGTATAAGTTGTTAACGAGTAGAGATCGAATTATCTACAGGAAATTATGCAAAAAAAAACAAACATGGGAAGACCGCAAACGCATGGCAAAGTCTGTTAGTCAATAAATTCATAGTCTGAAATGAGCAGCATAACACTAGACTTAAGAGTTTAGCAATCACAGGACATCCACATTGCTAACCCTGCCCCTGAGAAAATCCTGTCCATCCGGCCGAACCTCAGGCCGAAACCAAATGAGAGGCATTGGATGAGACCTGTTGGAACGTTCCTTATAGCTGGGAGAACAATTTATCAATAACTCGAATGCAATATTAATCTCAGATGGATGTTATGAATGAATGTAATTAAAAGAAAAGCAACCCCGTAAGACATGAACATCATCCTCTAAAGCTTATTATACAAGCAAAAACACAAAACAAACAAATCCGAAATTATGTTTCGAAACTACTTCCCGTCCAATATTAAGCTCAAAGATAAATCAATTAGGGTACAAAATGCAACTTAATTGCCATATTACCTGACAGTGACTCTGAGTAACAACTACCTGCCCTCGGACTTGACTAGCTGGGAGAACACCTTACTCATCGAAGCATTCGAGATGTCATCCGGATGCGACACTCCACCGAACGGCGCACTGTTATCAACTTGGCTGAAATTGTCGACTTGCGGAGAAAGGTCCACAATCATGTTGGTGCTGTTATCTTCATCAGGAACAATCGCCTCCTGGAGCTGAAGAGCATACTCCAAGTTCCACAACACATCCCCCATGGAAGGCCGGTCCACACCATACTCAGCCAAGCATTTCTCAGCCGTCTCTCCAAACTTACGCAGCGAATCCGGTCTGATCTTCCCCGCAAGCGACGAATCGATTATCTGCTCCAGTTGTCCCTTCTTCTGCCACTTCATTGCCCATTCCGCCAAGTTCACCATCTCTCTCGGAAGAGTCGGGTCTATAACAGGCCTCGCACATAAAACCTCGAACAACACCACCCCGAACGAATACACATCCGATTTGTCGGTCAACTGTTGCCTTCTAAAGTATTCGGGATCCAGATATCCGAAACTACCTTTCACCGCAGTACTGACATGAGTCTGATCGATCTCCGGTCCGGTCTTGGAGAGTCCGAAATCTGCCACTTTTGCCATCAGATTCTCGTCGAGCAGAATGTTTGCGGACTTGACATCGCGGTGAATAACTGCCTTCGCGTAACCGGTATGAAGGTAATGAAGTCCTCTAGCAGCTCCTATGCACGCCTCGAGCCGTTGCTTCCATCCCAAGCTAGGATGCTCCGATCCGTATAGATGGCTCTTGAGAGTACCGTTCTCCATGTACTCGTACACCAAGATCATCTCGTTCTTTTCGTCGCAGTACCCTATGAGCGAGACAAGATGGCGGTGACGGAATTGAGAAAGCATCTCGATCTCGGTCTGGAACTCCGCGAGTCCTTGTTGCGAACGAGGGTTGCCTCGTTTCACAGCTACTTTAGGGCCATCATTCAACTCTCCTTTATATACTTTCCCAAACCCGCCGATCCCAATAACCCAACTTTCATCGAAATTATTTGTGGCCTCTTGAAGAGCTGCAAACGGAATGCGGTACTGCAGATTCAAATCAATGCTAGCAGCCGTTCCGTTCGAGAATTTACTTCCCGTAGTATGAGAATGTCCTCCTCCAATCGATAAGGGGATCCAAGTTTTCGAATGCCCTTGCGCCGCCTGCTGTTTTCTTCTTCTAAACACCAGAAAAACACATCCAGCTAATAGCAGTAAAGGAAGTCCAACTCCAACTCCTACAATCAACCCAAGTTTCTTCTTCGAACCTGCTCGCGGAGCTACAGCAGCAGAACCACTCAAACTCCCCATAGAGTTGTTCATCTTCATGATCTCCAACCCATTCAGAAGTGCATCAGGAGCAGAATCCACATTACTCGGACCGATACTCACACGTAGCGTACTACTATCAGAAATCACCGGCGTGACAACATCTCGATAATAAGCAGCACCAAGCGTGTTAGTCGAAAGCGCAGTGATGTCGAAATCCTTGATAGCCAACAAGGAATTTATATAAACATCAAACATAAGCTGGTTCAGAGTGCCATTCACCCTAATATCACAGAAATGGAACCGGACGAGATATCGAAATCCACGATCCACCTCGAACTGCCAAGTGACATTGAAGTTGTCACTAGTAGTACCTGCCGAGGCCATCTCGGAAGCTGTACCGTAGACGCTCTTCGGAGCGACCTCCTCCGTGGAACCATCAGTTACGTAAACCACAGCCGCGATATTGTTGACCAGTTGACGAGAGCTTTCTCCAAGGAGAAAGCTGGTGTCCTCAACCCAAGTTCGCCACAATGTATCGTTCACATAGTTGAGGAATGGACCGCCCATGTTCACTCTGTAACTAGTTTCAAGAGCTTGCTGGACTACTCCTTGGAAATCTGTCCTTGGATTGTAAGTGTTGGCCCCTTCTTCGATAAGCTTATCCGGGACGGAAACAACTTCAATCGCGTTGACATACGCGAACGAATTCGAGCTAGGAACAAAAGTAACGGAGAGACTATCGGATGCTACATTCAAAGAGAACTCCTTGATGGTAGTAGAACCTCCTGTTGCAGTGAATCTGCTGAGAAGGCCATGGTCTGGAGTGGAGACATCAAAGCTGGCTTGACTCATGTTGTAAGTTTGGTAAGCAAATGGATAGAAATAGAGGCGGATGAAATGTCTGCCTTGTTGTTTGATTGAGAATTTGTAGGTGGAAAGCTGATCAAAGATTCTTGCAGTTTGGTAGAGAAGTGAATCATCTGAAGGGGTGGCTTTTGTGGAGGTAGTGGCAAGGATATGATTAGGGGTTGAGAGCAGATTTGAATCAGATCTGTCGGAAACAAAGACACGGTTGCCTACTTTGGTGTCTGAATCGGATCCGCAGTCTACAAGGTAATTGTCAGCAGGGACAAACCCCTTGGAGGAACATAGAACCACCAAGGTTAAGATGGTCAAAACCAAGATCGGAACTTTACCAGACATTGATGAATCTGGAGTTGACTAAAACAGGGGAGGGAGGGTAATTAAGATGAGATAATACGGATCCAGGATGAATAAGAACATAAAGCAAATCGTCAAGGATCCATAAACAGAAACAAATCAGGAATTGTAGAGGGTGGCAGCTGCAACAGTCGACGAGCAGAACCGAGGGAGAGAGAAGAGAAAAGATGGCACCTTTGTTCAGACCAGAAATGAAGCCATGTGAGGTGGAAGCCCCGGAGACCAGAAAGGGAGGAAACCTAGCCTAGCTAGCTTGGTATTAGTCAGGATGGCCAAAAAGGAGTTTCTTTGTTTCTTTGTTTGTTGCCTAGTCTAACAAATGGACAAGAACACCAACAGATGCTGATGACAACCAAGGGGATTAATGACAGACAGTAAGTCTATGGTAAGTTGGAAGAGAATTTTGGACAGATGAGGAAGAGCACGACGAGCGAGAGAGAGAAATGAGAAAAGAAAAACGCACAATCTGCGGCCAGCTACGGGGTTTCTTTCCAAGTAGTAGTAGGTTGAAGGAGACTTGAATTCTCTGTTTCGCTGGCCAGCAGTGAAACAACACTATCCAGATGTTTAATTCTTCCCCTTTTTTCTTCTACAATAGACCCTCATGGTTGGAATTTCGTAGTAACAAATAAAAACCGAAGACTACTTTGACCAAGTAACCGACTGATGTTTCTTTTTCGTAGCTACCCTCCCCAAAGCTCTAATTAAGTTGACTGTTTCGCTTTTGGAAGAGAAAGGCCGGCAGGCGGCAGGGATTTTACTGGACGGAGCCAAAATGTTTGTTTGTAGAGCTACAATACAATACGTTAAACGCCAAAGAGAAGCGGCTGTGGAAGAATATGAGTGAATCAGAGACTCAGATCTGCCAATTTCCAAAAGACTTAGTACCTCCCATCAGAGGTAAGCACTTACTTTTATTTATGTTGGATACTTGTTAGTAATTGTAGGTATCGATTATTATGTTTATTAATTAATTTTTCTTGATGCAGAGATCTCTAAGTGATTGTGATTTAGTACTTTGGATCTATTGGAGGTATCGATTTTCATAAATGTCGGTACCCAGTATCAATTACAGGTACAGATAAATACTACTATTTTCTTCTGAAGCGGTACAGATAAGTTTAGATTAATATTGTCATGTGACAACATTGTCACAACAAAGTATTCGTTATTAATCTACTTATTAAATATTTATTATTTTCATGAATAAACATTAATTGAAACAAATATTATATAGTTATAGTTTTATATACAATGTCAAGATTTTATCCCATTAACATGCATGCAAACCTGTAATTTGATGTACATGCATTTTATAAGGGTAATTAATTATATTCTGAATGCTTAATATAATTAATTAGTTACGATGATTATGCACCAAATAAGCATACAAAATGTGGTTCCACGTGTCCGGAACTCCGGGCAAGCACCAGTGGATACAGTCGGCAAAATGGTTCGGGTCAGCTCGTTCTTCTTTCGTGAGGAGCTTGCCTTTACGCTCTCCGTATATCCCGGTGTGCCCGTCTTTTCTGTACTCGGACAACTGAGTTATATTCAGGAACGTCACGTTTATAGCTTGCTGCAGTTCCCGTATGGTATCCCCCAGGATTTTCATTATTCGGGTATTCGAGCCGGTTCCCCAATACGATAGACCGGGTTCGATCGGGTATGTTTCGTTGAAGCAGTTTCCATCGTTTCCGCCTCCCCATTCCCAATTCCTGCAGATACATACATACATGACTTGGATATATGTTCATGAAACAATCAAATTAAAATTATTTACTTACCACAGATGTGTGGGGGACATGCTCATGAAGAAGACGGACTGCTTGAGAGGGTTAATGTGGCTTTTCACCCAGTTTGCCCATGTTTCCATTGCTAGCTTGTATGCTACTGCCACTTCATATTCCTGAATGTGCCCAGTTGATCCGTAACTGATCATTTTCAGAAAGAACAGACGAGACTAATTAACTAATCTCATGCTACAGTATAATTAAGCACTCGCTTTTAAGAGGCCTAGCTTGTACGTACGTACGTGGCGTTAATGAAAGGGCTGTGCATCCACCAAACGTAGCTTTCGAAGATGAGAACATCAGCTAATCTCCAGGTGCTGCCATGCTTGGAGATGGCGTCAAGATTCACCAGTCGTTTATGTACGGTGTGGTTTGTCGCATGGTCTGAGATCGATTCCACAATGAAAGGTGCCCAATAGTACTCGATCGTCACGTTCCATTCCTACATACATACATACATAAACGTGTGCATATTGTGTGTACAAAGAAGTACCGTGCGGGCGTTGGCAAGTTTTCAGCTGCTCGGAGATCGATCTCCATGGATAACACTATATATATACTGGTGTAAGTGTTATCATGGCGATAACCACTCCAACTAACCTAATATCTTCAACTAATACCAACTCCCCCAACCCCTAATCTACAACAACTAATATTATTAATTAATAAGCTGTTAACCATGGCAGAACCGTTAAGGGTACGTAGTAGTTGGGGTGACTCGGCTCATCTTGGTTTCGGTTTAGAGTTTAGAATATTAAATTCAGGTATATATTTATGATTTTCTTGAGTTCGGTACAATGGAGTGTTTCGACTCTCTTATTCACTACTTATTTGTGTAAATTATTATAATTGTGTATAATATTTGAAGTTATGTTCTTTTATTTATTTTTCTAGACTAAGTAATTTATTAAATTTAAATTTATAACCAACCTAATTATAATAAGTGAAACATTCACTTTTGTTTTTAAAAGAAAACAATAGAAGAAAGAATGTTTTTGTATATTTTAATTCAATATTTGATTTAAAATATATTTTTTTGTGAATTAATTATTTTATACATAAATTTTAATTTTAATTCAGCTATGTACATATTTCGATCCTGATTCCACCATTACTAATAATAACCCTAAAACTAAACTATTGAAAATACATTAGTTTAGACACCTAACATATATGCCAACTGATTTTTCAATAAACGAACAAAACTGACATTTACTTATATTATTAAAGCATATGAATTTTTAATTTTTTAGCAATGGTTAAATGATATGAAAGGTGATGTGACATCAGTTAATCAATTGTTAGGAATGGAGCATTGCTTGCTAATTTAGCAATGTCACATAGGCACATTGTTACAATTTACAAAAAAATCATTTATGTATAGAAATTAAATAATTTATAATAATTATTCATTTTCATTGTGTTTATTTGCAAAACTAATGGGATAAAGGAGGTTAGAAATTGTTGAAGGACTGAATTGTTAAAGTTGCTGATTTGACGATAAAATATATATTAGAAATTGTTAATCAATTTCTAAGATATACATGATCTTAGACTCTCACTCTAATATTATAACTATCATTTGTCTCACCGTTTACGAAGAAATACTAACTTTTGACATTAATTATTAATTATTCACATACATTCACTTTTATTCACAAACATAATTCATTAATATTCACGCCATCATGCATGCACAAATACTATATTTCTTTTTTACTAGTCAATTTTCACGTCCATTCATAAGTTAATATTTGTAATTGGCGAGACAAATTTGTAAGACAAGAAAAATAAAGTATATTGAAATAGGGTATAGTACGAGCAAGAAATGAAGTAGTACCATTGCTTTGAAGATCTTCATCGGCGGAACCCTATGAAAAGATTTCTCGCTAGCCGGAATAACCGATTGAATCATACAAACCATAGACTCAAACTGACTCCTCTGCACCGAATCCCCAACAAACATCACCCTCTTCCCTCTCAAAACATCCAACAACTTCGCCGCATCAAAATCCGGCAAGGCGGCGCAACCTCCCCCGCCGCCGGGCTGCCACCTCCAGTTCCGGTACGAATCGTCGGGACGCCCGTTTCGTCCGCAGGTGGTCTGCTTCACAAGGTAAGGACAGCTGTCCTCCCTGTACAGTGGGTACGTCACGTTGTCCCACACCCATTCTCCTTCGAACACGTCGCACGTCTCCGGCCGGAACGACCGGCGATCCTCAGGAGAAACGAACACTACTGGCGGCGGATTGGTGGTTTCGTAGAGAGCAGTGAAGATGTAGCTGTTGGTGGTCTTGGAGATGTCAAACACTACGCGGGCGGTTCCAAGTACAAGGATGGAGGCGAGGGCGATGGCTGTGATGAATTGAACGTTGGGGAGTCGGCCGCCATGTTCGTGTACTAATGTTTGGATCATGTGAATTGTACGTCCAGAGAGAATGATCGGTTATGTCGAGTCTGTATGTTTAATGGAGGATGGTAATGCGGATGGTCTGCATGTGTTGATTAGGTGTTGTTGCTATTAGCTTAAGGTTAAAGCCACCTTCGGCTAACTGCCGGTTGGTTGGTGGGTGGATCCTCATTATAATATATTGGTGTGCAACCACTAGAAAGATCATGATATATTCTTCTTCTTTTTTGTGGAAGGTTAATTTTGGATAATTGGTACGTGAGTTTATTTTAATAGGGTTTACCTATGATAATTGGTACTATATTAAATTTTTATTTGACCCCCTACTATTCGAATTAAATAACGCCCTAAATAATGTATATTATGTTATTATTTTTTTATAAAATCAAAATTTATGTAAGAAGTTGTGTATATCAACGAACTAAGCACCGTCAAACACTCTCAAACACCCACAAATGAAGATCGGAAGAAAAATAATCATTTCTCGCTAGTAAATAAGTAATCTCAGGGGTAACTTTGGCATTAAAGAAAATAAATCATTTTAATTTCTCATTTTCGTCTTTGCTTCTTTTTCTTCAATAATATCTCTTCTAATTTGTTTAGTAGGATGTGGAAGGCATATAAAATAGGTTAGGAAAGGGTTTCTACTAGTATATACAAATATTATGAACATTGGTGAGATAAGTTTTTTAAACCCTAAATCAAGCATAAAAAATTAAGAACAACAAATATAATATTAAAAATTAAGTAGAAACAAAACGAGTATACAACCACATCAACAATAACAAAATCAAGTAAATAATTCTAACTCTAAATTGGGTATAAAAATCAAGCACATAACTCTAACTCTAAACTAAGTACAACAAATCAAGTACAACAAATCTAACACTAAAAATCAAATACAAGCAAAATTAATACACTACCCACAAAACAAAAAATCAAGTACATAACTCTAACTCTAACTTGAGTACAATAATCAAGATATAATACAACCAAGTACAAAAAACCAAAAACATGTATTGAAACATAAGAAACTCAGTACAACAAACGGTACACTCAAAATCAAGTACAAGTAAAACGACTACACACCCCACAACACACAAAAAGTCAAGTACATAACCCTAACTCTAAACCGAGTATAAAAACTAAGTACAACAAACCTAACACTAAAAATCAAGTAACAAGCAAACGATTGCATACCTGACAATAACAAAAAATCAAGTAAAGAACCCTAACTCTAAACCGAGTATAAAAAAGGTACATAAACATAAGAAACCCAATACAACAAACGCTAAACTCAAAATCAAGTACATGCAAAACGAGTACAAACCCACAAAAACAAAAAGTCAAGTACATAACCCCATCTTTGAACCGGGTACAAAAACCAAGTACAACAAACCTAGTACTAAAAATCAAATACAAGCGAAACGAGTACACAACCACAATAATAAAAAATCAAGTACATGTATAATCCCGCATCTTATCGGGTTTTATCGAGAAAATCTTCTAGTGAAATTTTGTATGTTGAATCTGTTTAGATTTTATAAAATTCAAGATTAATTTGGTAAGATATTACAATCATTTTTTAAAAAATTAGTAATTGATGATTGGTGGAATCATTTTGTGAATTAAATTATTTTGTAAGATATTACAAACGGTCAGATTTCAGTCGAACCATCAACCCATGAATCTGTAACCTTATCGGTTTGATCACCGGTACGGTACTAAAAAATTAGTAATAGTAGTTCGGTTTTATAGCCAAGACAAACTATGATATTGCAATACAGTCCCTCTACTTTCTTCCTAGTACACGCAGGTCCCTGTCCATACAAAAGATATCAGTACATAAAGGCCCTATGTGGAACCTGGCGCCGCCCGTCGCCGTCGTTCCTACTCTTTACCCTCACCGTTTCACTTCCGCTCGCTCCTATTCTGCTGTGGACAGCTCCGAGTTCTCAGTTAGAGCTTCAGGGATGGAGGCAGCCGGACTTGATTCCGAAGGCCGTCAGTTCAGGAGCCCGGACGAGATGTGGACAGAATACACCGGCGATGACTCAAAGAAGCATCAGTGGTACCACGACGGTGTTTCTTACTGGCAAGTAAGTGCGACGATTGAATATGATTCAATGGATGACGCTAATATATCCTTTTTAAGTTTCTAATTTGGAATCTCTTTGCATCCATCGGGAGAAGGGCGTAGAGGCGTCGGTGGATGGGGTTTTGGGGGGTTATGGACATGTCAACGATGCCGATGTGAAGGACAGCGATGATTTCATCAAGAGCCTTTTCTCTGAGCTCTTTCTTGACGGTGGAAGAAACCGGCACCTTGTTGCTCTTGGTAACGAAAATGTGTATATAATTTCAAGATTGGCTTAACTAGTTTGCTTTCGTATATTTATGTGCAAGATTTTGAAGCTCTATATTTATGCAGATTGCGGCTCAGGGGTTGGGAGAATCACCAAAAATCTTCTATTAAAGCATTTCAATGAGGTATTTTTGTTAGCTGAGATTTGCTGCTAGTGGTGTTCATTATATAGTGCTGTGAAGTTGCTCTATTTACCATATGTGTTTTTGCTTTCCCTCGTTTGTAGGTTGATCTTCTCGAGCCGGTATCGCATTTTTTGGATGCTGCGCGTGCAAGTTTGAGCGGTGAAACTCTGATGGCGGAATCTGATGAACACAAGGCTAGCAACTTCTTCTGTGTTCCACTTCAGGTATGCTACTGCTATGCAGAGAACCTCCATTACTTCTCAAGAGAGAGGGGGGGGGGGGGGGGGGGGGTGGAGTCGAACCTGATAGGACCTCGTTGGAGTTTCGTACAGGAATTCACACCACAGGCAGCAAGATACGATGTGATCTGGGTTCAGTGGTGTATCGGTCATCTCACAGACGATGACTTAATCTCGTTTTTTAGTAGAGCCAAGGTAACTTATTTTGAGCATTCTAAGTTTGGCTCCACGGATATCATAACTGATCATATCAGCTTGAATTTACTTCCTTTTACCCCATTCATGACCTATATAGTTATATGTAAATGTTGTTTGCAGGCTGGCCTCAAGCCTGGCGGGTTTTTTGTGTTGAAAGAAAACATTGCGAAAAGTGGTAATAGGACTTATTCATCATAATGCTTCCTTGATTATTTTCTTTCCACATTCTCTTTTGTGCTTTTGGTTTTAGTTCATGTTGGTTCAGTTCAAGAGATTTTGGATCCACGTGGTCCAGATTATTTACTACTAGGTTGCTTTGCTAGGCATGCACACTTTTGACGTTTCTTGTGCCATAGAATGATACAGCAGTACTAAGAGAAGTGTACTTAGTCTTACCTGGGTTGTTAATAGTTGCACAGTGTCTTTATGGAACCTGGACTGGCATACTGATATCGTTTACGTTTAGGTCTTCGACAGTACTTGTTAGAACTAATCCATCGTCAATTAATTTGCAATGTTCTGTTAATGAAAAGAGCCACTGGTTCATAGCCCAACCAGTATTGAACTTGAAACTAATCCACTTTGTCAGGGTTTGTATTGGACAAGGATGATAGAAGTATCACTAGATCTGATTTGTACTTCAAAGATCTTTTTCGCCGATGTGGACTTCATCTGTACAAAACAAAGGTTAGCTTTATTTCTGTATGTGGTGCATGGAATAGGCAAACTCTACATTGATTACTCACATTTTGTCTATCAGGATCAAAGAGGATTTCCAAAGGAACTATTTGCTGTGAAGATGTATGCTTTGACCACCGATGTGGCAAAGAGAATCGGCAAGACCAGATCAAAACAGCAAGCTAACAGGCCTGGAATAATCCATTGAGGAGTTTTTACCTCAAGGCTTCTGCTAATGTGACATAGGAATTCTCCAGTTATAATTCCCGGTGTCTTCCGGGAGGCCCTTGAGGTCGATTCTAGTGGATGTAACTAATAATTTCACCTTGCTTTCCAACTGCTGCATGTATTATTGTGAAATTGTCTCCACCCACCGAAATTGTATTTTGTGGAAGGTAATGGTGTGATTTCGTTTCAAACGTCGACAACATTATTCCATACTTCTGTGGTTGCTCTTTTCAGGCAGGTTGGATAGGAGGCTAATAAGAGTCATGGTCTCCCTATCGACAATTAGCTCGGAGTCTGGTCCTCAAATTTTCCCTTTCGTATCTGCATATTGAAGAATTTCATCACTGATGCTGCGTAGGCTGCAAGCGTATGTGCTGCAATATTTCCGGTTCGATGAATACGCAGAAGTTCGACTGTTGGGAGGGAGGATAATGAAAGACATGCATCCTCGACAACAGCTCCTGTAAATATTACGAGGTATAATGGGGTTAGAGATACGGTTTATAAGCCGGTGTTTTCCATTAAACCACCAAAGGCTGCTTGCTGTCTTGGGACCGTTCGTGGGATTTCCTTAGACGCAGCCTCCGTTAACGCTATTTCTTCCGGTTGGTGCTCGTAATTAGGATATCTTAAACAGAAGTAACCAACATGTTCAAAACATTGACGCTCTTCAGCAGCTCGGCCCCAACTCCACCTCTAGCTATGTCCCAATTTGCTTGTAGAACCACCAAGGCAAAACACCGAGAGCAAACAATTAACAGATTAGTGTTAGTGATAAGTGCCAGTAACTAGTCATGTACAGTAAACGAGTGGTTCCTTAAAAGGCAAAATGGAAACACATGCTAGTAGCTCCAGTGGAACCAGTATCTAGTTTGCCAGAAGACCGATCGATCTCCTATAATACTTCATCCATTGATCGCCAAAAATTGCCAATGGAAACAGTCAGTAGGTCAAGTTAAGCCAGAGAATCCAGTTAGAGCCTAGGCTAGTAATGCCACTATGTAAGTTAGCTGTCAAAAGTGCTGGCAACTCTTTAAGTGTAATGGTTTATAAAAGGACCTCAAATATTTCAGTATGGTCTCAAAGACTACAGTAAGGCCACAAAAGCCATTCATGATCACATTGACCACCAGTCGATTAGGAACTTCAGAGTCTGCGTTCTCATAATTGTGCCGAAACTTCAGAGTCAGAAGCTTCATTAGCTCGATTTCGTAGCTTTTGCGAATCTCAATAAACAAGTGAAAGGTTTGGATTATAATCATCATACTATTACGCCAAACGATTATTATTCAAACACTATTCCAAATAACCTTTGGAGACCACGTTTAGAATTCATATCTCTGAGCTTGAAGTATTTTGTCCATGTGGTATTTTCTGTTTAAAAGAAATTAGGCAAACACATTTCCGAGCAGCTGTAACTGCAAATTCCACATTCACATCTGGCATCTGAATCACAATAAAGCTTTCCCCAAACACAATTCCAAGCAGGGGGCATAAGAGACACACGCCATCTATTAAATACCTCTGAAACCGTTTTGATGGCTTCGGTTGATGCACGGATTGTAAATACCTCTGCTGGATGGGATCTCAATCAGTTCAGTTCTTCACCATATATCATGCCATCGTCTCATTGTTCATTGCTGATTCGGAGACAGGTTTATTTCTAGCTTCAACATTTTTTAAAACCAATCAATTGGAGGTCTACTTCAACTGGGTCAATGTACTCTCTCGGGTTAAAACTCTTATCAAAACTTTCTAGCCCAGCAGATTTCACTGAAGACACTTCAAAGACCTGATTTGGTTTGACAATCAGGCATATTCTACATCGTGTTTGTTTCTTATGCGTATGTTCTAGTACGTTGACAGTTAGTCAAGCATGGACAAAGAATAAGAGTATGCTTGAAATTCAGCAATGGAACCAACTGGATTAGGCAAAAAATCAGCTGCAATGTCAACCAGAACTCGTCAAAAAAAAAAATTTAGCTGAGAGATTGTGGGGCCGATCCAGTTAAGGAACAAACCCTCCAAAAATAGACGTATGCCTGTTAAAAGCAGCGCGTACACGGTATTCTTTAGTAAAAGGCGAAAGAATAGTTCGCTATGTACTCACTGCGAGGCTGCGTGAGGAAACAACGAGCATGTTTGGGTTCATTTGATATGGTCTAGCCTGACCAAGGGACAGAGTGCCTTTAGAGATGTAGGCAATGTGGTCTACACAGAGGGGCTCCTTCAATGTAGACTTTAACCCAACATGCCTTTCTATTGTTTCGTTATAATGTGTACAAGTTCAGTAGTCGCAAACCATTGATAGGATTAGCAGAGAACTACATTAAAATGTTTATATGACTCGGGTGATTGTAGGGCTTTACCCCGAAGGGAGCCCTTCCAGAAATTCTCGAACTTTTCAACCAGCAATAGACGCGCCTCGGTGATTACCTCATTAGCTGCGTCATTGCAAAGAGTTGCATGTTATAGTCACCTTTCCTCACTTTCAAAGTCTTCTGTCCCGAATGTGGTCAATGTTATCTACTCATCTTGTCGAAAGTGTGCTTGTTCTGCAAAGTAGGATGCACGATGAAGGGTTGTTTCTGAAGAATTAATTATGAGAAAGGCAACGTCTAAAAGCTCTTAATTTGAGTGCACAGAAGAGCATGAGAAGACATTGTAGCCGAAATCACCTGCAGAATGAGGAGCAGTATGTATTCAACTTTCAGATTACTGCCCAAGTTCAGTAATTGTCCTTTTGATAATACTGTTCTAAAATATCAGATGTAGCTAATAGTGAGGGAATGTGTCTGCAATTCACAACATCTAGATCAAATTAACTTCCACGGATATCTTCGCAGTAGGATCATGCAAGAGTTCAGAGTGTAAACTAACTAAATGGTGAGCACTCAGTAAAAAATGAAGGCCAAAAAAGAGTTTTGAAGTCTGTCAGAAAGCCGCAAGACCATCCCAGGCTGCCAGAGCAAGCCAAGATCGATCATCTACAGCTATAGATCATCCAAGGACAATCAAGGCCGTTAATCACGCTCTGATCAAGTGGCCATAAATCATCCACCAGACTTGAGTTCCTGTCTCCTTAGTGCTAAAGGACACAGAGGTACGATCCTATAGAACAGATCCTGTTCAAGTAAGGTCGTGCTATGAAGTATGGTCTCTAAGTTTATATAGAGAAGTGCTGTGTTCCTGTTCAGAGATGTGGTGCTGTTCTGCTGCTGCTATTTTGGGCATTATTGACTTATTGTAAAGGCAAGAATGTAATCATGGGTATGAATGATAGACATCCATATACATTCATAAGCAGGATCTGTACAGAAACAAAGGATTTCAAGCAAGAAAGATAATTGAGACCCAAGAACCAAAGGGTTCATGTGACATGTCTCACACGGTTTTCTCCAAAGGTTTTCATGTTCGATTGTGGACAAGAGCTGCGTGACCGTTGTTTTCTCCGAGTCCTAGGTCATCTAAAACTCTTCCTGAATGCAACGTCTAATCTCTCATATACATCCAGCTCGAATTCCCCGGCTCTGAAATTAAGCCATCAATACACAAGTGAAAGATGCCCTCGAATTCGGCGTGCTCAAATCTCTACTAATACAACCGTGGACTTGACTCGATTTTTCAAACTGTTCAATTACTCAAACTGCTCGAGTCCAAGACGTCTCATTTGCTCCCAGATAGGCGAATACACATGAAAGAGCCTCAAATTCGTCAAATTTTAAAGACCGAATCCTCAGTTGAACATTCGAACTAACACGAAAGTCCTCAATACACAAGTAGTCTATTACGTGGAAGTTAGATGACTTGCATGCTGCAAGCAAGCACATAAGCTTGCCGCTGTCAAATAAGCCACTATCATGAACATAACTAGGCAAACACAGCTCAGAGCAGCTGGAACTGCAAATTTCATCCTGACATCTCGCATCTGAATCACAACAAAGCTTATCCAGCTTTGTGTTTCCCATCGGAAGCAAGCAAGGTAACCACTCTGCATAAACTAGTTTTCCAAATTCCTACAACCGTATAGCTCGATTTTGTTAGCTGTCATCAATTCCAACAACCATACGTACAGTAGAAAGTGCTCAACTTAAAGTCTAAATGCTGTCTTTTTTACTATGGTAATCAACGTTCAACTGAATTTCACACATGGTGTCATTTAGATCTGCCATAGTTACTGACATTTACTCATGAAACCCAGAAATGTATTTCTTCTTCTTCTTTTAGTTTATTTTTATTTTTACACTGTATGTGGATCCCACGTCAATTACGAAGTATCCTCATTGGCTGATATGGTTATCAACCATTTTGGAAACCATCCCTTACCTACCCGCTTTCTGGTTGTTTGACCTCCTTGCTGCTAAACTCCGGTGGTCTCTTCACCGTAAGCTGACACGCTCGCCGGATCGTCAGAGCTTCTTCAACTTTTTGTAAATCTTGATTTTTCCTCCTCAATTATTCTCTCTCCCATGACGAGCCAGAATCTCTCCATCCTCTTACTTATTTGTACTGCCCAAAATGCCCTCCAACGTTGTCTCTAATTCCCTCGCCGCCGGCGTCGACTTCTCCAACGACGCAGCCTCCCGCTCTTCTTCTTCTTCTTCTCCTCCCTCCACCCTATCCGGTACCTCCATCGCCTCCTCTTCCAACTCTGAGCTGCCGGAGATGTGGAATTACTTGTGGATCCCTTTCCTCCTTTCCTTTTCCAAGGAATTAGGCGTGGTCAAAGCCTCAGATGATGCTTTCCGGTCAACGTCTGTTCTTCGGAGCCAACTGTCGGATGGCTTCTCAGCTTCCGATGGCTCGGTTCCTAAGTGTCCTGCGCTGAACCCCAATCTTAACTACCGGCCGGTGATTGGAATTGTGAGTCATCCTGGCGATGGTGCCTCCGGTAGGCTGAGTAACGCCACCAATGCGTCGTATATCGCAGCGTCGTACGTCAAGTTCGTTGAATCCGCTGGCGCACGCGTGATTCCGCTTATCTACACCGACCCTGCAGACGTTCTTTTCCAGGTACTTCCATGGTTCTCTCTTTCTTGTTCGGGTCCAGACTTATTATAGCACCTTGAACTAATTACTGCCAGCAGTTAATTGCGTTTCGGCTGAACTTTCGGCACTTAGCTATTGATGAAATTCATTTCGAGTTTTTCTGGACCAGCTCTATAATTCTTCCATCATTATGAAATATTTTTGAAACTAGATAAATATTCTGGACTTTCTGTAACGCAGAAGCTTGATTTAGTGAATGGTGTACTCTTCACCGGAGGTTGGGCTAAGAAGGGTTTGTACTTCGACCGGGTTAAGCAAATTTTTGAGGTAATTAAGATTATTGCTGCTATACCCAGATGTTCATTCTACTCCCTACATAATTCTTCTTATTATATCTGGCGATGGCAAACCCATCTCCAAGTTCTGGAATGATAAAATAGGAACAGTTCTATTTCGAAGCATGTGATGCTGAACAGACAACTAGAAACAATAGGATCAATTCTTCTCATTTTATCCTTCAGCTCTTGATTTAGTTTCTGTGTAATCATTCCTATCATGATTGTCTCTTGTGTTAATTTGCTCCAAGTTCCTCCACTGGTGATGCCATGAATTCTCTGCTATTATCTTACGTATTGGCATATGGTATTGAAAAAATCAATCTTCTATTCTACATTATTATCTGCTGGATTCTTGTTAGCAATGCAACTGTCTGAATTGTCCACTGAAGTACTTCGTTAATATGATTACACTACTGGATATGGTGTGGTCTATTGCCCAAAAGAACATTGGAGACTAGCATTAGTTATGTTTTGACTTCCAGAAAGCTTTGGCCAAGAATGATGCTGGTCACCACTTCCCAGTGTATGCCATCTGCTTGGGTTTTGAACTCTTGACGATGATTGTCAGTAAGGTTAGTTGACTATTGACACTTTTTAAACAAATAGATTTTTTTCCCCAATTGTCACTAGATTAATTTCACATCGATCTGTTAGTCTTATTTTATTTGGTCTCTGTTCTTGTCACAACTTTGTGGAGCAGTGAGCTAACATTCCCCTGAAGGAACCTTATTCAATGAGCATTTGAATTATTAGCATCCGGAATCTAAGCCCTAATAAAATCTGTCTTTAGATTACGCTTGTTATCACAAATTGTCCTGCTGGAGTAAATAGTGCCACTTTACTCAAGTATAAGACGCATAAGCTTTATCTTTCATTTTCCGGGTTCATTATCGTGACTTTTTTTTTTCATTTTTCCCTTGGTGATAGGACAATAACATTCTGGAAACTTTTAGTGGCAAGGATCAAGCTTCCTCTGTGCAGTTTGTGAAAAATATAAATACTGAAGGAACTTTGTTTGAAAGGTATGCATATGCTTCGTAATGCCATCCCTACAATTTGCTTAACTCCCAAGGTCAGAGAACATTCAGTTTAAAAAGATAATTTTTTTGAACAAATTGTTCATTGGAAGAAAAGGTCGAAGAAAGGTAACTCGGTTCTGGTGTACCGAAACAAAAACAACAAAAATTAACTCGTTCTTTATAATTAAGATTACAAACTTGACTCAAATTAAGCTCAAGTTACTTTCACTGTGTTTGCTGTTCTACAATTCTGATTGGCCCAGTAATGCCAACATCAGCCCTACTATCTTGATTTCTGCAAGCAATACCTTGCTATGGTAACCAAGATGTGCGACTGCATAAAGATATGTAATTGAATAATTGGAGCATCCTCTTATTTCTCACAACAGGTTCCCTCCTAGTCTGCTTGAAAAAATGAGTACAGAATGCCTCGTTATGCAAAACCATCAAGTAAGTTCACAGCTACCAGTAACATGTGCCTATATAATATTTCATCATTCACAACGCAGGTGCTTAGTTAAGATTGATGTTGCAGGAGATTCTCTATATATTTGGAAAAGAAGTAAAGAATTAATGAGGGATCTCCCTCTGTAGCTTGTTACAATTGGAGATTCTCCCTTCCCTGTTTTAATTAATCAATCTTAAGTTCAGATTTTCCTTGGCACTTAACCAGAAGTCATCTATCTATAAGGTTCCCTGGCAATAGCACATTCAACTTGTTCTCACTAGTTAACGTCTGCCACTTATTTCATTAACCGTTTCATTTCCCTTCCAAAAATATGTTTATTTTGTTGACTAATGCTTTTGTTGTCTCTAGTGCTTGGCTAGGATTTACGGATAAACTGTTGTTAGTGTAATCACACATCTGTTATGTCCTTATATAAATCTCTGTGTGCTCCATCAGTATGGCATCTCACCTGAACGGCTTCTGGGAAACACTGATCTTTCAAGTTTCTTCAAAATCTTGACAACAAGTACAGATGAACATGATGAGGTAGAGCAATCAAAGTACTGTTAGTGTATTCGTGGACCGCTACCAAGAACTATTAGTTGCTAACTTATCTATCAGGTCTATGTATCGACGGTACAAGCATCCAATTATCCAGTGACTGGATTCCAATGGCATCCTGAGGTAATCGGTTTCTTGCTCGTAAAGTGTCTGTTTATTTTTACTGGAGGAGAATGCCTTAGATTTCTGAAATCTAGAAGCATATACATTGCAGAAAAATGCATTTGAATGGGGTCTGTCGATGATTCCGCATTCAGATGATGCCATTCAAGTGACTCAGAATGTTGCGAATTATTTTATCAGGTTTGAGCTTTTTGAATGTCGGATTTCATCGACTGACTTTCTCCAATTCATTACCGATTGATCTTGTGATGATGTGTTGATGCTGCAGTGAAGCTAGGAAGTCAGTGAATAGACCCTCTGCATCAACAGTGCTGGAGAATCTGATATACAACTACAGCCCAACATACTGTGGGAAGGCCGGGTAAATGCGTTTTTTTTCTTCGACATATTGAATTGAGATTGACCTAAAATTTCAAAACTGGGAATCTGTTGGGTTTATATTTTTATACCCGTTTGCAGGAAAGGGTATGATGAAGTTTACATATTTACTTGAAGACATTATTGGTTGGGTGTGACTAAATGCCACAGATGAACTCAGAGCTTTGTGCAGCCATTGGTAAGCAAATATGAATTGTACTAAAAAGTGTAGTATTAAAAGGTCTGTAAATTTGTGAAGTGAAGCAAGCAAGCAAAGCAACCCTTGTTTGTTTGTTGGTGTACACACTGCAATGAATCATAACCCTCAACTAAGGACCATCAAATGGCCAATGTAATTATTCTATGTGGACTGTTTGTTGTTCATGCATTTGCTTATTAGATCCATTGGATTTTGGGGTTCATTCATTCGCTTAGTCAGAAGGGAAAGAAGGCGGAGGACTACCACCTTATACCACATTATTCCGTGTGTCGGATTGCAAAAATGCTAGCCCCAAAATCCTATTAGAATTGGAAATCCTTGTGGAATGTGCTTGAGATTCATAGTCGGAAGGCTAAGAATTGAAAAATCATTCCAGAATTGATTCAATTATCCTCCTCAACTGATCCACTCAGATCAGACATCAATTCAATTGTTAGGCTTTTGATGTTGCTGTGACCAAACCGTGCTTTCATGAGATCCACAGACAAACACTAAAGTAAATCCACAAACTGTTGTAATATGATACCTTTTGTTTAGATTCGTGACTGGTTTTGTTTTAGCAGACATCAGTTATTAAGCTCTTAATGTAACACGAAAACAATCTTATAATTGAATTGAATCAACAGAAGATATATGTGACTGGAACAATCAAGAATTGAGCATGTAAGTTGTAATAATGTTCAAGGAAGTAAATTTCGACACTTGTCGAGAGAGATTAGAACTAGCTGCTACTTCTAAGCAATGAGTAAGTTCAATAGCTAAAAATGAAATGAACGAAATTAAATTGGCAACTCTGCAACCTTAAACACTTTGAGTCTTAAGACTCCGATTTGTAGCACACGATCGACTCCGTTAGGTTCCAGCTATCCAAGTAGCGTCCAGCGTAACTCGATCCAAGTGACGAACGTTGTTGCTCCAGCTCCAATTGTGCAATTCCACTCTGATTGCACACCCAGCTTGTAGTGTTTACTCCGGTAGCAAAGCGCACCTTGAGAAGTCACAGCAACGAGTATTTATTGCTGCCCGAGCCTGCCTGTTGCTGATGAAGAACGTAAGTAACGAAGCTTCCTTCTTTCCTTGCTTGGCTCCTGGTTTCTCGTATTGGTAGATGCACCTTCTTTGATTGCTCGAGTCGGCAGCATCACCTAGCATTGAAATGATTATAGAGTTGGAGACGATACCCGTATCTCCTCCTGCGTGCCGACTTGGACTGGGCTTCGTCCAACTCTATATGGGCCAAAAACCTATAATACATCTAACAAACATAAGTACAATCAAAGCCTATAGTCAGGCTTTATCCATGTCAACACAAACATCATCTCAAAAAATGTTAGAATGCCATGAAGCTTCTAATAATAAAGATTCTACCTATGATAGTCACAGTTTCTATATAAACTAAATGAATCTCAATTACCATTACTAAAGGAATTTCAATTCCTCTCAGATTTCGGATTACAATTCTACATAGATTTTGATACACATTCCGACGTCCAAACAACCCCTAATTAACTAATTTACTCACCCAAACGCCAAACAGTCCACTGGCTGACTCACTGACAGACTCACTCAAAATCCTTATCGGCAGTATCTCGCCTCCGCCTCTCCGGATCTCTCACTTCTCTTTCTTCCTACTTGTACTTGTACTAACAATAATCTGAACTAAATCACTCACTGCAGATTTCAGAGTTCAGACCCCTCCAATTCCCCATCCATGGCGCTTCCTAGCTCCAAACCCCAATTCCCCTCTCTGTGCCTCCTCCTCCTCCTCTTCCTCTCCGTTACCATCGTAGCCGTCCAGTCTCGATCTCTTCCCGAACCTTCTGATCTCCTCTCCGATGGCCAAGACCACCACCAGTCATCCCCTGATTATCTCCGCATCCACCGCTTCTCCACCGCCGAGCCCATGGAGGAGTCTTGCGAGCAATCCTATGGTTTCTTACCCTGCACCACCACCGCCCTTGGTAACTCCTTCTTGATTATCGTCTATGGTTACCTCATGTTCTTGGCCGCTACTTACTTATCCAGCGGCAGCGAGCTGCTCCTCGAGATTCTCGGTCCTGGAATTGTTGGCGGTCTCTTTCTCCCTGCTCTTGGCGCGCTCCCTGATGCCATGCTCATCCTTGGTAGCCCTACTTCTCTGTGGATCTGAATAAATTTTACATTTGTCTTTTCTTTCCTGCTGCTAATTTTTGTTGTGCTCCAATTTCAGTGTCTGGGCTTTCTGGGAGTGCAGAGACTGCTCAAAGTCAAGTCTCTGTTGGGATGGGTTTGCTGGCTGGCTCAACTGTCATGCTTCTTACCATTATTTGGGGATCTTGCATCGTTGTCGGCAAGTGCGATATCAGGGAGTCGAATAATATTGCCATTGATGGCCAGAATACCAGAGGATTCGACCTAACTGGTAAACTTCAGATCATATCCTACGAAAATGCTAGTTCTGTGATCTGCATCATTACTCTTTACTTATCCATGAACTACTTTTTGCTTCTCTTTTACACTTGAAACAACCCACATCTAAAGTTTGAGCTTTTATGTGCCGTCCCAATTTTTTTCACCAGTTTCAACTATTTTAAGCTATGCTCTTGAAAGTTCAATTCGTTATGCTCCTGTTCTGACCCTATCTTAATGTCACATTGGAACCACTTGAATACGTAGCACTATTTTGCAGAATACCTGAAATCATCATTCAGGTGAATTGCTATGATTGCAGGTTCTGGTGTCAGTACTGATATTTGGACTTGTTATGCTGCAAGGATAATGGCTCTCTCCGTTATCCCATTTGTCATTGTTCAGTCGCCACAAATGCTTCATACACCTGCTGCAAGGCAGGTGGCCGTCTTGATTGGCCTTATTGTATCTCTTACGATGCTGGTTTCTTATTGCGTCTACCAGGTGATTATTTATGTTCATCCTTAATATCCAAATTGCTTGTCTTAACTCTGCTTAGATATTCTAGCCCATCCCCTATGTTCTATGATAATGTTATATGGATAACTGTCAAGGAATAACTGGTAAATAGCTCTTCGAGATCAGTTGATTTTTGTAAATCATGGTTATCCAGGGCGATTGTTTAGTCCTGAATATGCTGCAACCGTGGACGGTGTCAATTATTACATTTGATGACTTTAGGCTTCACGACTAAAAGTGTCCTGCCTGACAATTTTGACATGCTCATCAGCTAAGAAAGTCAAAGTCAATGTCTTCTAATTTGAATTCTGGAACAATTGCTGCACAGGTCTTTCAACCATGGGTTCAGAGAAGAAGACTGGCTTTTGCGAAGCATAAACATGTGATATCTGGAATTTTGAGACATTTGAAACAGCGTTCCCTTGGGAGGCTTCTGGATGATGAGGGTCAACCCGACACAGATGTCATAAGAAAGTTAGTCGTTTAAATATTCAATGATGAATGTTTTAGCACCAGGTCTGCTGAACTAATTCTTTTATATTAATCCTTGATCATTGCAGGCTGTTTGGAACAGTTGATCAAGATAAAGATAATTATGTCTCAGCATCTGAACTGAAAGCACTAATTATAGGAATAACTTTTGAAGAAGTGGACTTTGATAGGGATGATGCTGTGTCGAAATTGATGAGCGACTTCGATACGTCACTTGACGCAAAGATCGACGAGAATGAGTTTATTCATGGTATAACAAAATGGCTTAATGAGGCGAAGGGAACAGGACCTGCAGCTCCTGATGCTGGTCCTCGGACAATGAAGTTCATAAATGATTTCCACGACGTAAGCATCACTAACACAATTAAGTCAGACATATTAGCTAAAACAAAACACAGTATAATGACCTGTTATTATGATGATCATTTGCAGCAAACAAAGAGAGAGCATGCTTTGCTGGGACCGGAAGAGCGCACGGTGGAGAGTGATGAGGTCGCCGAGGAAGTTGAAAATCCAAAGTGGATCACCTTTAAGGCAGTGTTGATGTTGCTGTTAGGGACAGCCATCGCTGGTGCATTTGCAGATCCCCTAGTAGACGCGGTTGACAACTTCTCAGCTGCAACAAGTATTCCTACTTTCTTTATCTCCTTCATTGCCCTGCCTTTAGCCACAAACTCCAGCGAAGCAGTTTCCGCAATAATATTTGCGACCCGTAAGAAGTTCAGGACAGCATCATTGACATTCTCCGAGGTTCGTGTTCACTTTTTCGTATTATGCGTTCCAAATCTACCATCTATTTAGATGAATGATCTATAAACACAATGCTGGTGGGTTTTGGTTATCTGTGCAGTTATACGGGGCGGTAACGATGAACAATGTTCTGTGCCTATCGGTGTTCTTGGGGATCGTGTACGCAAGGGGATTGGTTTGGGACTTCTCATCAGAGGTGCTGGTTATCCTAATAGTGTGTCTGGTGACGGCTGCCTTTGCAAGCTTCCGAACCACATTCCCTCTTTGGACTGCTTCAATCGCTTTCCTGCTTTACCCATTCTCCCTGGCGCTGGTATATGTTCTTGATTATGTCTTTGGTTGGTCGTAGAAGAAATGAGCTTCATTTCCGTTCCTGCAAGTTAGACTGGCTCCATACGTGCTGTTGGACGGATAATGTATGAGACTTGACGCCTCTTTGAGTCTGCGTTGTCGTAATTTTATGTAAAACTGAGCTGATTCAGAACCACATTAATATGAGGGAGAGAGGTTATGTTATGTATACCCTTTTCGGCGTATTTCTTTGATCGGTTATATAATAATTCAATTGTCGGATTGAAGATTGCTGAATGGAGAACAGGGAATAAGGATTTTGGTTCAAAATTTGACTGAACGGCGGCGAGCAGCAGTGTCAAATTGACCCAAAGTTAGTTATTCATTCTTTCAGCCGGAAATAAGCAGATTGGTGAACCCTGGAGTACAAAACAGTGGACACCCAGAAGACGAGAGAGACGCAGGTACACATGTATGTATATATAGAGATAGTGGGTGTTGAAACGAGCTAATTAGAGTGATAAAGTTGGTGGAGGGAGTGGTGCAAAGCCAAGTAAATAGACTTCCAGCCATTTTGAGAAGGATGATCACAATCAAAGAAGGACAGCTCTGGGTGTTTACACACCCTATAGTCCCTTAATTGTGCATTCTGAGGAGTACACGCATATTTCCCCTTCTCCGTACTCACGCATGGCTTCAGCGGATTCTTGTACTCTGCCCTGCCCGTCTGGTATTTATGCTCCTCGAGTGCAACGGTGAATGCCTTGAACATATCCAAAACGACAAAGCTATGGTTCCTGGTTCGTCGTCGTTTAAAGTTCAAATCTCGGACGGCTTCCCTCAACAGCTTGTTATGCCTACGGATGGCAACGTTGTAAGTTTCGTTGCATTTGGAGCTATACATCGCTGAAGGCCCTACGCTTTGCTGCAAGCATCCCGCCGGCTGCATTAGTAAAACTCCTACTTTCCGGATCCCTAATTCTTCAGGGATTCGTCTGAGGTCTACCTTCAACTCCTTTATTATCCTCCTCGTCAACTTCGTCACATTCTATTAATTATCAGTCAAATTAATTGAAGTACGTTAGCTAGAAATGAAATGGATGGATATTCATATACTTACTAATAAGTAGTGATGTGGTAGTGACCTGGAATGTGGCGCCTTTGTAATCGTTGCCGGAGGCGGCAACGACGGCGACGGAATTGTCGAGGTCAGTCTGATTGTAGAAACGGTAGCGTATGAGCTGCCGGAGTTGAGTGATTTGTTTGCCAATGATGGGGCCCCTTGATATGGAGCTTAAGACTCCGGTCCCACCGTGTGCGAAATTTACTCCCCACTTGAGTTGTTCTTTGCCCGTCTCACCTCTTATTTGTTGGTATGCAATCGGACTCTTTATCCCAAGGAAATCAGCTGCGCAAAATTATTATTATTTTTCAAAAAATTATTCTTTATTTTTTAGGTTTTAGTTGAGGATGGAAGAAAAATGAAATAAATATAATATAGACATTATATGTAGAATGCGGCTAGATTTTAAATCCAATACTTCTATTTCAATCACACAACGTAATTAGATGACCATTCCCTAATCATTCAAAGAGTTACACTAAAGGGTTTGATTTTGGAGTTTGATAAAAATAATTTAAAATGATTAGAAATTTAAAATAAATGAGATTTCAAATATATAAATTCTTTCATAATAATGATACAATTCATTGTGTTATGAACTTATTTAAAAAATAATTAATACACCCTAATATTACCTTTTTTTTCTCTAAATCAATAAGGTAATTTAATCTTTTTCAACACAAATCACTTGAATATTAAAAATTCGTTGTCTCGATGAATTTAAATGCCTACCCAAATTACTTAAATGGTCACATAATAATTTCAATTCACCTCTGAATCCCCTTGATTTTTTAAATCAAATTTACTATTTCAATCGAATCACTCGGAACAAAAAACACTCACTATATCATTAACGAGTCTCAAAATTAAATGACCACTAGATTATAATATATAAGAAAAGACGGTAGCTAGGAGTTTTTATTCTAAAAGTAACAAATTGTGAAGGGACAAGAAAAGCTAGAAAGAGAGGGGGACGGACCGATGTAATCTGTGAGGACGCGGCCGTCGGAAAAGCGGCCGGCGGGGACTCCGGGGAAAGTGACCCCATAAGGCGGCAACCAGGAGCCATTGCGTCGCTCGAAATTTCCAGTGTCGGCGTAAGAGTCCCCGAAAACAAAGAGCTTAGCGTGGCCATTGTGAAGGTGGTGGTGCTGACGTGCGCCCCTCTTTGCTCGCCGGGAAGTCGTCAAAGCTTCTCCTGTTTGTATAGAAAACAAGACTATGCAGAAGAGGAGCGAGCTTCGATATTTCTCCATTGAAAGAAATTAATAGCGAACTTTTTAGTTGTTTTCTTCTTTTTCTCTCTAGAAGCAGTACCAACTTTAACAAAATCTTGTTCATTCATTAACGGAAAGTCGTTGGGAATAGTTAGTAAAACACGGTACATGTATCGTACGGTATTACGTTTGGAACTTCTTATGTTATTTATTTCAACATAGCAGTACGTAATTTCGGCAATAATTATAAAACATTAAATTTTATATAATTTTAAAAGTGAATATAAATTAAAAATTATTAAAATATAAGTATGATTTTAAAAAATGTGGAAAAACTAAACGGCTCTACACTAGTAAGAGAACGGACGTTTTAAACGCATATAATATGTATATGTGTATTATACGAATATTAAACAGATTTTTATCTAATTAGGGTTGTGATTTATGAATTGTTTTTTTTGATAAAACCGCCGAAACATAAATGAAAGAAAAATCAACCTATCATGTATAAATCTTGGTTCAGTTATGCAAGTAATTAACTATATAGCACTAAAACCCCGATTCGTGTCCGTTTCCAGGAAGAAAGTATGTTACATGATTTACTTCTATTATATGCACAATGGCGGAACCACGAATGGATGAATTCGAGCTACCGCCTAGAGTCCTCCCTCCATTTCTAAACTCACAAAATATTATGTAAAATTTTTCTCAGTGTATTTCCAAACCCAATTTAAATCGCCAAGGGCCCTCGACCATCCTGGTTTCATTATTGTCTCTGTATATATGAACGACCCCCAGTTTCCACAACCGAGCAAGTAGAGCTCGAAGTCTGGCTGCCAAGCTCATGCATTTTTTCTTTTCGTTCGCAAGCCAGTTTGTTTTGTAGATGATGCTGGACTCAAGTTTCAAACTTTTCTGGGTAAATGATTGATTTTGTTGAACAAAATTGGGGGTGAAATAAGTTGAATATAAGTAAAATTGATTAGTTTATAACTTTAAGTTGAGGTCTAAATTTTCAGATTCAGCTGGATGATGATTGCCATCATTAACATGGCTGCTGATTGATGTTGTATCCTTCATTAACAATGCAGTACTGCGGGGCCAATCAGTCCCTTGATCTTCAACTAGTCTACCTTTCACTTGATGACGATGGTGGTGGTGCTGCTGGTAATAACTATGAAGCGATGATGATGATGACGATGGTGGAACAATTTCGAATTTCTTACTGGTACCGAAATGAAAGTTCGGATCGTTGAGTACTTTGAAATTGTTACTCGAACTGCCACACAGCACTCTTGCTCCTCCTCCTGTTGTGGTGGCTGCTTCAGTTGTTGGAGCAAGAGTATTAGTGGTGAGGTAGTCCGTAGAGAATCCCATCCCATCGCTCTCTCTCGAATCGCTCGGCCATCTCATCACGTTCCAACTCGAACATCCATCTCTGCAAAAACCAAAATATGGTGAACACTTTAGCATACTGGTACTCTGTATACGAAAAAACTCCCGTAAAATTTAACTGGTACGTAATTATAGATCGCGAACCTGAAAAAGGGGGGAGGGTGGGAAGAGAAGTTGAAAACAGGGCCCGACCCGAAATTGAAAGACGAAGGAGATTCGTGGTGATGATGATGATGAACTACAGATGGGAGGAGTTGCTTACTGTTGTTGTTGTTGTTGTGGTGGTACATGAAATGTGGAGCAGGAGGAGTAAGGGTAGTATTGTCATTTCCACTCCCACCTATGCAATTGTTGTCTTGATGATGATGATGATGATGATGATATGGTCTTTTAATCCCAATACTACTGGACTGTGCTGTAAATGCAAGCTTATTTCGATGATCCCCTTCTTCTGAAGCTGTTGAAAAGTTGTTCTTGTTGTAAGAACAGTAACTTTTGTTTGAAAAAGCCTCCATTTGGTGATTTCTGATTCCTGTTGATGATGATGATGATCGGTTACACGCCTTGGGTACTTGAACATTCATCTACATATTCCAGAATTATTAATCATTCAGTTTGAGTTATTCGAATAAAACGGCTCATGTAATTGGTCTCAGAGTCTTTAAAAGAAAGTGAGGTCTCCGTTTCAGATTTTGGTAGTTTCCCGTACTCTTGAGACTGTCAGCTTTTCTCTGAGCTAATGAATAATATGTAAATTCTTTTTCAATAACTCCAATTATTGGGATGTAATGGTTCATGACAGTTCTGCACGTACGTGTAACTAATTACCTCTTTTTTATCTGGATCAAAGTTACCTTTGAGGAGTTTGAAGAAGAAACAGAAGAAGGTGGCAATATTGGCTGACGATGATGTTGATACTCTACTCTGTGAAGTGGCTCTAGCCATAAAGGAAATGCAGTGCTGTTGGAGCTGGAGGAGGTCGGATTCCATGGGGGCATCATCATATCTGAATCACAAATACTTGCTCTTCTTTTTTCCGGTCGATGCTGCCAGCAAGTTTGTGTCGACAGTGGAATGGAGGATGACGAATTATAATGATTGCTACTGCTACCATACTTATTGTTCATGTTTTCTAAATTTGTCAACTTCTTCTTCTGAGACGACAGATGATCAAATGATTGGAAAGTTGAAGATGTAGTGCATGAAGTTTGGTTGGATTCCATTGGTGGACGTGCTAGTGTTGTCTGAGGATGATGATGATGTTGCTGTTCTTCAAGACGGATCCTTTCCAATTCTGCAACTCCAAGTCCTCTCTGTGGAACTTTCTTTTGCCTTTGTTTCTTCGTTGGTCGACCATTACTTCCCATGCGACTCCCTCCGCCGCTGTTGTTGGAATAGTTCTGCATGCTGTGGGTGGTTTCATCATCCTCTGGAGCCATTACTGTTGATTTCTTGGTTACTTCTTTCTGGGATGAAGTTGTTGTTAAGAGGAAGGATTACAGAAATGATTTTGTTTCTTTGGCTATGATCAGTTTGGTTATGAATGTTGGAAAAACATAAGGCAAATCTAATGGCGTAAAAGTAGAGCATTGTGTCTGAGGAAAAATAGCAAGGTAGAAAATAATATATTGGAATCGAAATACTAGGCCAAATCTTCGCTCTCTTAACTTTTGTGTTTTGTTTAATTTCTTCTAAGTTGAGACTGTTATCTTCCACAAATCCCTCGTCAAATCTCTCAACCTTCTTTCTCTTTCTAAATCACTCTATTTCCGGATTTTTTTTCTTTCCTAATCTGACCCAATAAATCAGATTACGAAAGATAAGCTATTCCGAGCTTGTCTTCATGTAAAGCCATTTGGTATAAGGAAAAATTTGGTTTAATGATTTGAAAGATAAATACAAATGATTAGATCTAAAGATTTGACCATTTAACTTATCCAAGGATCTATATTAAAATGGCTAGTTAGGTTGTTTTTCTCATTTAAATTTATTTTTCATAAAGTCTCTGACACGCTTTATCGACTGTGAGTCGTATCCGACTGGTTGCTGAGTCTTAGGTGTCTTTTTAGCAACTTTTTGTACACTTTTCCAGCGGGAATTTATAACTAGTTATAAGAGAAAAAATAACTAATTATGTATATCAAGTGTTCGCCAAAATTCTACTATGGTATAATTGTGCCTATGACTCTAAGAACATTTGACAAGGATCTCAACACTCTCATGTTTGCTATCCCAACATAAAACTATCACTCAATTGTCTCAATCAAGTGATTATTTGATAGTTATATTTTGCAAGATATCAAATGAACAGAATAGTTTATATTTTGCAAAGTGTATCCACTGTTTTATTTATGCATTTTTCCACTTAATTACATAGCTATAATAATAACAACCCACAACTCAATTCTAACCTAAAACCACTCCCCATCCCCCAAATGAAATTCTCAAGTAAAGAAACCGACCAAAAAAACCCCCCCAAAGCCTCACTCAAACCAGTGGAACCATGATGAAAATAAGGAAAAAAAAGGAAAAGAAGATACACTCAAAAAGCACACCAAACATCAATCAAGCCTTACCACTAGTGTTAAAATTCCTACTTTGAAGCCACCTTTAGTTCCAAACTTCCTCTCTACAAAACTAGCTTTCTCTTCCATCAACTTGCAGACCCAACTGAGTGTTTCAGAATATGTTCATCCTCAGTGAAGTTAAAGAAATTATGATTGTACCATCACGAACGCCCCAACCGGACTCTTTCTCCGATAGATAGATCACTCAATCCCTCCAAATCAGCTTAGACCCGGATGGCACTGGATTTCTGAACTACCGACTTTCAGAGAGGCAAAACACAGTCTCTTCAATCAATTCCTCGAAAACAACGTTGCTGATGTCTACAAGGACAGTTTCCGTATCGCGTCGAATGTCCATCCAAACACCAATCTTCATCATGTCTTTCCTCACAACTTGATCTAGAGTACGAGGGGACGGAAATGGAAGAAGATGCCAATGTAGTCTTCTCCATACCTCATCAACGGTATGCTTCATGTCTGGGATAGGACGGATAACCGGCTTTCCTACAGATAGCCCAGGTGAACAGCCGAAATAGGAATCATATACTTCCATCAAAACTTCATCGATACAATTGAAGAGGAGCTGCTTGTCACAGCAAAGCTGGTTAGGCAAAAACTCAAACTCGTCGCAGCTGGACGGGTCGAGTATCTGCTCTGAAGAATCTGACATTAAGTAGAACTCTTCCCAGTTCAAACCTGAGGACAGAAGTACAGCTTTAATGTACTCAAGCATAGGTTCTCCATCCCTAGCTTCTGAAGGAGAGGTGGTACTCCAATCTCTAGATGAAGAATCTTGCTCCTCGAAATCAATTCTCAATGGTTGCACCAGTAGTTCAACTGCATTAATGCATGAAAAGAATCTGACTTTAGCTTCAAAGCCGATAGCCAAATAACAAATCGATCACATATAATTAAGATGTTCATACCAATACCAATACCTACCATGTTGGGTTCTGCTGGCCGCTGGACTTATATCCTCCTCTAGAAAAAGTGGCTCCAGGACAGACACTGGACTTGGTCGGTGGACAATCTCGGTGGCTTCTAAACTATGCTTGCCATTTAATGAGGCGGATGGAGATTCGAACACAGAACTTTCCTGCAGGAGAACAGTTTTGTCAGCAGGCTAAAACTCTAGCAGAGAAAGCAAGAAAGTGCTGTAGAGACCAAAAATCCAAATTTGCGTCATTACATGCTTCAATAACTCATTCTTCTCTTTTTCATCTCCAGTATCAGAGGAATCGGCATTTTGGTCATTTATGATGACACAACAGCTACTTGTTTGAGCAAGATTACCGTCGATGATTCTCTCTTCTGGGGCTATATTCTCCAAGGAATTTTCAATCTCCACATCCCAGCCTGCAAAGAATTACTGACACTAAATACTCCAACCACAGAAACTTATGCAAACAGTTTACGAGTATGAAAGCGATACCTCGAGTCATCCTTTCATCTCTTGTTGAACCAACAGATTTCTCCCCATCGCCGTCATGAACCAATTCACTTGAGGAACATGAAGTTGGATCAGAAAGAACTTGTGCTTTAATATCAGTAAATGATGGAACTTCCGAACTCGGTGATGTCCTACCCATATGGCTGATATTGCTAGCCCGTCTTGTAACTGAGTCCATGCTGGGCAATCTCATCTGTGCTGTTACAAAACTAGGTCTCACCTCCCTTGAAGGACTGCTAACAGGAGAAAAGTTGTACTCTGGAAAGGATAGAATCCTCCCTAGCGGTTTAGGGACTTGACCACTTGGCAAGTCCACATCTTCAGTCCCAGTGATCAGCATCTCAGAAAGATGTTTCTTAGCCTCTATGTAGATATTGGATAACCTCGGGTTGATACGATCAGAGGGTTCAACTTCTATACTTTGTTCGGATCCTTTGTGCTTGACAGTCACATGAGCCGCCTTTCTGGCACTCGCGGGAGGCCTAGCAATCTTTTCAAGGAAGAAGTGTTCTTTGCCCGATGAACTCTTTCCAGTGTTCTCTTTGAATCTTCTGTCACCATTTCCCGACACCCGGACCTCATTGGCATACCTCTTTGATGTATGACCAGTAGAGACTTGTGGTGTCTCTTTCCCCATAGCATTCTTAAGGCGTCTTTTAATTTCTGTAAGGGAAAAATGGAAATTGCCTCTTTCATTTGACCCTTTGTCTTTGGTAGTCAGTTGAGACTTTCTACATGATTCGAGACTGCTTTTCGTTTCGGCTGTAGGTGTAGGCTTCAGAATGACAATCCTGTTTGAAGCTTTCAAGGAGTCAGCTTCCCTTGAAGGGTTGTTCGCACGGGATTTAGCCCTTCTGAAGAATCTCCTATGCTTGGTGCCAGCAGGTTCATGGGATTTATTCAACTCGCAGAGGTCCTGCTCTTCCGTATTTCTTCTCACAGCCAATGTCGAGTCTTCATCCATTTCTACTTGCGAATTCCAAGCTTTCTCCAATTGCTTCATTATTATACACTTTTGGCCTTGCGAGAGTTTTGAAGAGAACTCCTCATCTGAAAATAAATTGTGAAGTGCATCCTTAAGTTCTTTGGAGCTGCACACATTCCTTTCGTTGCTTAAAAGCTTCCTCCTTTCATTCACCTTCTGACTAACAAATAACTTGATTGCATTAGTCCATCTCTCTTCAAAGTCGAGATTATTCTGTTTCGACTGATGCAATTCACAACTCTCCCCGTGCATTATACAACTACTACTACATTTCTGTTGGAGCTGGTGGCAGAACTCCTCTATTAGTTCACCTACGTCAATGTTAATGCTAGATTGCTTCTCTAAATACTGAGGATAAGGCTGTCCAGCTTCCCTATTATCTACGGCATTCAGGTCTTCAACGTGAATTTCACAGCTTTTTGAGCGACTCCTCTTTGTTCTCTTGCTGTTTTTCTTTTTCTGGATGTCCTCTTCCGAATTTGGTTTCACTTCACTGTCATTTATCTCACTCTTTGTGTTGTGCTCCTTTAACAAATCTGCTTCTATGAGTTTCTTGACACTTGGCTTGCCAAACTCAGATGCCATAGCCAAATTTTCGTCGCCATCCTGTTGTATTGAAGAAAAATCAAGTAATGTAAAAGGTATAAAAGGAAAAACTAGCTTAATCCAGCATCAAACCATTGAATTGCAGGCTTAACACCATCAGTCCAAGTAAGCACATATATCAAGAAGTTGGTACATACGAGCAGCACTTACCGAGGCCTTCTGATCGTCAAGCTTAATATTTTTATGTCCACTACCTATAACAGAAAGCGCCATAACACTGGTTAAGTAACATGTTGATGATTACAACCATGCATTCGGATCGTAACACTTCCAAACGATAAACAATTTGAGGGGTTGAAGATAGCAAAGGGAATGGCAGCCTCAAATTCGCTTACGAACTGTTGGTATGTTTTATAATTCAGATGAGCAGAGAGAGTTCATACCAAAGGCACGCTTGGTCTCACGCCTCCTGTCTGGAAGCAACTTCTGAGTTGTTCGACCATGGCGGAAATCCAGCAAGTTAATGAGGCCCCACATACAGCCTGGCTTAGCATTTCTATCCAAACGTCTTTGAGATTTCTTTGCCATGATGACTCTTTGAATTCCTCGAGCTATGTTATGCTTGGAAATTCACCAGCATTTCCCTTCCACGCCTAATGTGCAAACAAAATAGAGGATCTGTGTGAAAAGCACAAAATAGTAGTAAAAATGTGAAGTCCAGAAAGCAGATCATCTTTCCAACAAACAAATTACATGAGAAAATAAAATTTTGCCAGCTCCAACTGCTGACTTGATGAGATCAATCCATTGACCTGATCTTCCATCATACCGCACAGATAACGGTTCATCAAAGAGGAAACATCAGTGTAGACTAGAACTCTATCTAAGACCACACCACTGAAGAGAATAATGATGAATTTGATAACAATGCATCTAATCCAAGGTCCACGACAGCAAGATCTAAGATCATTGATGTAATGTTGTCAATTTCGCAGCCAAAATGAGGAAATGTGGTTTGAAAAAAAAACAAAATTCGATAAGAGAAGTAAGGTCTTACCCTAATTGTAGTGAAGAGATAGGAAGAACCAAGGATGATGATAGAATCATTTAAACGCAGTAGCTGACAAAAAGCAAAGTGAATCAATTTTATGTGTATGAACCCTTAAACCTTAAACAGGAAAAGATTGACAAGAGCAGAAGAGGATGAAGAAGAAAAGTTAAGGGATTTATTTACCTTGTAAGAATCGCCCCTCCCCTTGGCAACAAAAACAACAGCAACAAAAAACCCAATGCAGGAAATTGACAAGACAATTGAAGCAGAAACTGATGATGATCAGACGCCAGCGCATAAAAACGAAAACAACAAGGGCAAGGCGTTTTTCTTGGGGGGGGGGGGGTTAGTCTGGTGGCCTAACGTATGGTGGTAACCCCAGGCGCAAACATTCTCTTCAGCTCTATAGATATCGTGTAGATGAAGGGAAAAAAACGAAGAATGTGCAAAAAGGCAAAGACTTGAAGAGGAAGGAAAATTGTGAGAGAGAGAAGAATGGAGGAGAAGCCTTGGTGGGTAAAAAAGTTGGAAGGAAGGGTATCTTTTGACAACGAAAAAGAAGGGAGAAGGAAGGTGGAGGGAATGGAAAAAAAGGGAAAGGTGAGAGAGCCGGCAAAGAGAGGGCCAAATTTCTTATCTTGCAGCACCGGCCCACGAACACCGATTCACCCTCTTTTATTATTGTTATTGTGATTCCAGTTAGCAGCAAGCTGAGTGAAAGATACAGTAGTGAGTAGCGTTTAGGAATTGATGATGCTGCTGCGGGTGTTGATGGATGGGCCCCGCCATCACCCTCTTTTAGGAGGAAAGTGAAGGCTTCAATGAGGCTGCTGCTGTTGCTCCTCTTCCTCTCTCTTTCTCTCAAAGTGGCGAGCAGCACATCATCATCGTCATCATAGTCGCCATTGATTATTTTGCAGAAAGGTTGGGCATTTGTCAATGAGAGCAGCGATTTTTTTCTATCTGTGGGATGATGAGCGATATACGGACAAAGAGAAGCGTTTTTATCATCTTGTCATCATGGAGGCGTATAATAATAAGTATCTGGTTGCGGAGGCGCGGATTTAGTTACTGCAACCCGACTACGGTTCGGAGAGGAGTGCCCAGAGATTGTTCCGATACATCGTGGATCGTTGGATCAGGCTACTTTTGAGTCAACTGTCATCCAACTACTGAAAATTAGTCAAACAAATTGACTTGAATGGAGTAGTTTCAGAATAAAAAAAATTGAAAAAAATCACAGTAGTGTGGTTATTATACGAGCATGTTATGCCGCCAATACGGCCATTTTACAGGCTCGTTATGTCGTTGTTACGTCCACCTTACGAGTAATTGAATTCATCATCGTTATGTTTAGTTCACCACTCTTTATGTCTGTGATATATACACTTTACGAGTCCGTTATGCGTTTTTATTATGTCATTTTGATTTTTAATACTCATTATGTCGACTTCATATGTAAATTGTTATATCTGCATTACGTCATTATTATATCCAGTTTACATGAGACGAGTAGAGATATGAGAGAGAAAAATTTGAAAGAGAAAAAAAAAATTTAATTTTCATTATATCCCTGATAAAATTCCAACCGTCATATTAAAATTGACTATAAACCGTTAAATCGGCTATTGGATTGATTAAAAAGAAATGACTTTCGAATTTATAGCAATTTTGTAGCTATTTATATAAGAAATGCCGGTATACCACCATGACCTAATGTTCTAAACACAAAGGACAAAATAGTAAAATGGTCACTCATATGCAATTACTGTTTTACCCTTTTGTCGTTTGGGCGGATGGTTACAAATAACAATACTTGGGATGGAAGATTCGAGTCCCAAGAACATGAAATTACAGTTATATGACAGAAGGCACTTTCAGCTTTGTTCATCTCTAACTTGCCTTGAATTTTTGGACAGACATCCTTCTCCCAACGTCTACCTAAGAGCATCTTATCTCTAATTCTATCAAGGATCATTAACTTAAGTAGTTCTCCTCTGCAAATACCCTTCAAGAAGCAACCTCTAATCCAAATTGCTTCCCTATATCCGGCAAGAAAACCTTTCTTACATGCATCAAAACATACATAAAATCTCTTGAATATCGGCTTCTCTTCTGGGTTGTTCCGATCAACTGAAATTTTTATTGTGCTACCAGGATTAGACCTTCTCAACTCTGCAGCATACCTCCATAATCTAACATACTCTTCTTTATAACTTCCTTCTGGTTGATATAAAGCCTTCATTTTTTGCCCTTGCCTCCACTTGAAGATCTTCTTTAACAGTTGCCCTAATATCCCTTAACTTCCAACAAGGGTTTGCAATTATCATTCTTTTATATGTGGTTGCAGTTAACGTAGAGGTGACCCGCCTATTTTTAAATTGCACCCCACATGTATGATCCTTGTAAGTCTTCATTTGGAAATGATGGTGTGCCCAGTCATAAGCAGCATATACCAACCACCCAAGGACATTTTGGTTGACCACACTTAGCTCGGACTCTAAGCTTTTCATTCTTCACAAACTTCACATCTTCTTTCCAGTTAAAGACTGTTTCACGACAGCTTTTCGAAATTGAACAGCCCCAGTAAAAGTTCATTCCCAACTCGGAAAATGGTTTCGCGGTATTAGGATCATATGCCGACAACAAACTCTTCCTCCTAACCACATGATATGTTACTTCATCTTCTGCGTCTGTTTCCTCGAAACTTCCTATCGCATCGTATTCAAATCCTTCATTCACAAGTTTCTCATGAGTACTTTCATGTTCACTACCATCCGAAGGAATGCCATTTGCAAATTCATTTGCAGGCGGAGAACCAGTATCAATTCCACTATATTTGTGTTTAAACTCGTCAACCTTTTTCCTTACAAGTTGTAACTCCTCCTCTTCGTCGTCACTCAACCATTCCACTCTATCCAATCTTCCATCACACGTGTCGTCTGAATCATAATCATCATCATTGCTACTGTTTGTATCAGGTTGACTACAAACTACACCATACTGCGCATATGGAATAGTAATATCTTCATTATCATCGAGTGATCTCATCGCCAATCCTAACTTACAATAAAACAATCTTGTATAGCTATTTTCTTCAGAACACCCGAAAACACGGAAATCAAAAGAAACAGAAAAATTACAGAACAAACATGAAAGGAGGCTAGTGAGACGACACATCCTTCAGAAAATAGTCATCGATGGCAAACAAAACAGAAAATAAGCTGAAATCGCTACCTCCAACTCCCTTGTTGGCACTGACTACGCCCGTACTCCTAGCAAGAGAGTTGAAAGATGAAGGAACCAAAGTAATTGCTTTGCTGATATGTGGCGTCAATATATTAGGGTTCTTGTAAACTATTGTTATATAGGTTAATAAGGATAGTGTAGTAATTGTCTATTTTATATGTGTATTGATTATATGGCAGCAAGTTAAACGCGCCAGTATAAAAAGTAGGGCCAAGGATTTGGATAGAAAAAACTAGTGAGTTGGGGGTTTTACACAGTAAATGGTATTATTTCTTGACGTAATTAATCCATTATTAGTAGGAGAGAACAGATGTTGAAACAATGAAACTCATCTATATATATATATAGGGCATAATTCACAGAATTCTAAGCTTAAGCAAAATAGACAGCAGGTAGGTAGTCAGTGACCTGCTAGTTGCATCGATCGTTTATGGAAGTGAAGGTCATAGTACCATGTGACGTTGCCATTGTATATGATGACGAAGATTGCTTTCCCAGCTTGCTTGATGAGCCTGAAGATCCAGCATCAACATCATGTGATTTCCTTGCCACTTTCCCTTTTGTTGCAACAAAACCAGGCTCCGTTATTTTCTCCTTGTCTATTGAACATTCACCTCTTAGCATCTCGACGACACTAGACATCGATGGCCGAAGCTTGGTCTTCTCCTGAGTGCAGAGTAGCCCAATCTTAAGGAATCTGCATGCCTCTTCAGAATCGTAATCCCCAGCTAGACTAGCGTCGACCAAGCTCTCAAGTTTCCCCTTACCATGGAGTTTCCATGCCTGCAATTACAACTACTAACTGATAACAAAGCTACCATCTTTACTTGTAAAAAATGAAAGAAAAAGACGAGAATACCATTGCAAGAAGATGATCCTCCTCCGGAAGCGATGCTCTTTCCTTGTTGGGCCTCCCACTAACAATTTCCAAAACAAGTACACCAAAACTATATACGTCTGCTTTTCTAGTCAACTGACCCCAAATTGCATATTCGGGTGCGAGATATCCTCTATGCCGATCAAACAACCAAAACATACCTTAAGTTGATCAGTTAAGGGATAAGAGAAGCAGTAGGTACGGAGGCGGACAAAGAAACCCCTCTGATGCTTAGAAGTTAGATGAACCAATTGACAGTCACGTATGTTAGAGCAAAGACTACCAGATGCAGCAAAACTTACAGAGTTCCCGCAACACGGGTACTAATATGTGTCAGGTGTGACGGGAAAAGCTTCGCAAGGCCGAAGTCTGATATTTTCGGTGAGAGCTCTCTGTCGAGAAGTATGTTGCTTGCTTTGATATCCCTATGCACTATACGTGGTTGGACTTCCTCGTGAAGGAATCGAAGCCCTTCAGCCACTCCAAAGCATATTTTGCGCCTTGCAAGCCAGTTGAGATCGATGCTCCTTGCAGATCTTCCATCTAACATGTGGAGGAATGGAAAATTTACGTAGATTAAACAAACAGAAGTTAGCAATAAATAACATGATGATTAGATAGTTGATTTTACCAAGTAGTGCCTGAGCAAGACTGTTATTATCAAGATAACCATATACCAAAATTCTGTGGTTTGCTTCCACACAGCAACCATACAACTTGACCAAGTTTTCATGTTCTAGATTAGCAATCACTTCTATTTCTGTCAAGAATTCCCTTGTGCCTTGCCTCGAGTCAGCAGACAAGACCTTAATGGCAGTAACAGTACCATCTTTAAGTGTCCCCTGTCCAGTTTATAAAGATCTACAGTCATGTACCTTAAAAAAAACCAAATAGATGCTTTGCAGCACATAAAGTGTATGCAATCAATCACCTTGTAGACAGAACCGAAACCCCCCTCTCCAATTTTACTCGATCGGTTAAAATTCCCGGTTGCCACCTCCAGTTCTCTGTAGTTATACAAGCGTACGTTGTGTATGTTTGATATACCTGTATATGGAAACTTGATGTTACTCTTAAAGATCTAAAACTTGTGCATGGAAACTCACTGTGAAAAGCTAAGTATAGAAATGGGTTACTACTGGTTTAAGAAGAGTGGTCACACTTCATACTTTGATCAATCGTCCTAGACTTTTTGAGCGGGGCAGTTCCCTTCTTCTTGAAGAAGGAAGATAAGCAAGACTTCATTAACAGTTGGTGTAGAAAGCAATAGAGCTAGCTCCACAGTATATTTGGTTTTTATGCTTTCCTGGAACATTAAGCTGCTCCCTAAGAACAAACGAGCAAAAGGATGATTTAACAGCTCATCCTAACAAAACATCAATCCTCAGGGAAGTTTTTATCTATTAGTTTCTACTATTTAAAAAAGTTTCCAACTTTGTTCTACTGGAAACCCCCTAAAGCATAATTTCAACATACATACACTTAACCTACTCGCAGAGGCAACGGAAGCCAGAAATTGACATTTTTAATTAGAATTTTGAAACAAATATACAAAAAAGTTGGAAGCAACTTTGAATTCTCAATTACAAATTCTAAGAAGTGACATACCCAGCAGCTACTCGAACAACTGCAATCAATTCACAGTCGGATAACCATGTATGGCAACTAAATCCGACAGCTGATTTAACAGGCATCATCATCCAACACGGTTTCAGTTCAAAGGTTGGGGAGAGGCGTACCTATAGCGAGAAAACTGTAAGGAAGATGAAGAAAATCAACGAGGAAAGGAGAAAATTGGAGTTTGTTAAGATGACACGGCTAAAGAAGACCAAAACTAGTCCTACTTTGGCAACGTCTACGGGCGACAGTCCCACCTAATCCAATAAATTATAAATGTCTCAATCTGGTATCCGTTGGATCATATCAGATCTGATGGTTTATAATAAAAAGGCAATGGCCAGAAATGTAATTTAAAAGTATCTGATTGTTTTTTCCTATTTAGGGTAAAAATGTTGAACTAGACATAACAATAATGAATTCAACTATTCGTAAAGGTGGACGTAAAATAATATAACGAGCCTGTAAAATGGTCGTATTAGCGACATAACATGTTTGTACAATTACCACACCTATGTGAATTTTTTTTAATATTTTTATCAGAAACTACCTCATAATTTTTAGCCGTTGGATGACGTTGGTCCAAAAACGGTCTTATCTTCCAGTTTAGTTCGCCAACACGTACACATTCTTTCACTATATATACTATATTCTTATTGCTTTACAAATTACAACTCCTCACTTGCATATTTGAAATCTCTTATTATTTAAAATCACTTTCGACCAAGTCCCAAAATCAAACAACAATCCAAATGCCAGCTCTCTACAAAGCTACCAATTTGGCCCTATATCTTGTAGAGCAGCTGGATTTCCCATCAGTAGAAAGAAAGGTAGGTCAGCTGCTAGGCATCATTGAGGCCTGTTATGTTATGTGGAACTTTTTATGTTAATCATCATGAACCACTTCTTAAATGCCTTAGCCCCATCACTTGCTGCATTTTACAAGTGTAGAGTAGGTTCCTTTAGGGATACCAATGTAGAAATTCCAAAATGGATCGCTGGAATTGAACCCTTGTTATACCTTAAATTGTCCTTATCTTTGAATGTTAACCCTAGCCTCATATCTCCAATTTTCTTTACTAAACATAGATCTATACTAACCCACTGATATCTCCCTTAGCATCCTAATTCTAACTTATCCTCCTTATGTTAGACAGAAATTCCTCACAGGTTCTGACATCCAATCTTGCTGAACTCTGGCACAAGCATGTCCATGTACTCTGATAAAGACTTCTGGAAATTCGTCGAGCAGCTCTTGTCTCCTTCCTCCAGATCCTGGATTCCGCCTTTAGCCAGACACCCCACCTGTGCACCACCCTTGTATGCTTTGCAAGCCACCATGATGTCATTAGCACGCTTGTAGAAATGGCCCTTCACCAAATCCTCAAAATGCTGCAACCCCAATAAATATACGTTTGAGTATCTCAACAACATTCCCAGACTAGTAAGGAAACCACAAACACAGGGAATAATTCTGTATGGCCAAGTAGTTTAGATGCATACAGCTTCAAAACGGTTTAGTGTGAATGCCACACATATTTGATTAAAAAAACGCAGGCTTGCATTATTACAGGGCTGTTGATTACAAAATCATTACTTACCCACATTATCTTCTATTTTATCACAAAATCCTACTCATATCTAGCTAAGACATCATGTCATGCAGATGTGTTTGAAGACTTAAAAACATGTATTTGGTTTTACCGTTTTGACATAGAAAGCACTGGACTTGATAGAATACATGGTTTCAGCAATTCTTCATTTACTAGACTCCACAGGTGTTCTTTCTGGTTCTTTCCTACCAGATGATAAGATCATCAGAGTTGAGCTTTAAATGGAAAACTCAACTTCTAAACTTTAGTGCTTTATCATACGAGCTATTTAACCCCCAAAAAAGTGTATCTCCACATTTGGTGAACTAGATGAATTATTGTCCAACTTCTTCGACAGTGGATCAGATAACTGAAACGTAAGAATTTCACACAACACCTACTCTCAAACGAGACATCAGCGTGACTAATTATAAATGACTAGAAGGCAGCTAACTTTTTAACCCAAACTAACAAAAACACTAATTCGAACAAACTTACTTTTGGTGACTGCCTCATTGTGTAAACCATTGTTTTCAGTGACAGAAGGAATGTATTCTCGCTGTACAGTTGTGACTGGATTTCACCATGAGCCTGGCCCTTTGAGCGTGCATAGCCAGGCTCATTAAAGTAGGGTTTTTGATTCAATATCAATGCTTGTATAGAAAGCAGAACCTGCATGACATTTGAAACTGCAGGCTGCCAGTTCTCATTCTTTTGACCAGCCCATGTTCCGAGAAGGCTGAGGCAAACCTTTCCACAAGCATACAAGTTTGGATTGATTCGAAGACCACCAGCATGGTAGTTAACTTTCTGACAACGGAAAACTAAGAGCTGTTATGAGGTACAAAAGAAACTGCAGAATAGTACGTTATATATGAAACAACCACATACTGGTGGAACATTCGGGTAGCCACTGGGGAAGAAGATATCGAAGAAAAATAGACCATCATGGTATGGAGTGCCATCTGCCCCGACAATTACGGCTCTCATTAGGTCCAACCTGGACTCATAGACCCTCACAAATATGCTATCTGTTTACATAAAATATACCAAAACGAAAAAAACAGTTCAATTATAAATAGAAAGAAAAAGAATGAACTATTGTTTGGAGAAAAAACCGTCAACAATTTCTGTGGATGAATGAACTTGCACATCCTGTGGTAAAGAACAAATATAAAAAAGTAAAAGAAATGTCTGCAGATATATTATTAGCCTATTATCGAACATAACAGTAATTAACAGTATATGATACTAGAAACCAGGTAAAATTTTATCAAAACACTAATTGAGAATGAAGAGGACCTACAAAGAGCAAGAACAGAGAAATTGGAGACTACTCACTATTAAAACGAGCAAGGAGGGTCAATACGTCCTCAGCCACAGGTGGCTATCTTTAAGTTTATGTTTCCAATTTATAAAGACATGAGATATTGGTCTCATGCATAAATGTCCTTTGATTTTTCTTTCTCCATCTATATTTCACTCTAACAGACAAGGTTTGTAGTCATGACTATCCACTATGATAACTAATCATCCTGGAAACTACATTAAGGTGTTCAGACAAGCTTTCCTTTATCTTGTTAAATGAAAGCAAGAGAGTAGACAGCACATAGTTCTGTGATTCTTACAGATAATTCAACAATAGACATTATATATACCACAAGTATATTTTTTATGCCTACCCTCAATAACAAAATTGGGGACAAGTACACAGAAAAGAACAGCTGAGTTTAAAAGTCAATTCTTCATCAGTCACTGCATGATGGTCAAGATGTACCACCAATGTGCATGTCAAGGACTTTGACAAGGACTTGTGTTCAAGAAACTGAATCAATTTCAAAGTGAAGCTCATACAAACGTTGATTAGGTAGGAGATGTTAGTGACATTACATCACACTACTGCAACATAGAGAAGCAAAAAACATACAGTACTGGCTCGAAGCACTGCAAAAAGGCTTTAGCATAGTGGATGTGAAGTTATCTGGATTAGAAGATTGTTCGAAGACCTGAGAATTACTGTGCCAACGGCTATACAAGTCTACTGTGATAATAAGGTTTCTAAGAGTATAGCACACAACCCAATCCTACATGATAAGCATAAGCACACCAGAATTTTTTTGAAAGTAATAAAGCTGTTGTGGCTATAGCTCACAACCCCATCATACATGTTAAGAACAAGCACATGAACATTTCATGAAGGAACTGGGCACATCTGCATGCCCTACATTTCAAATACAATTGCAAGCGTTCTTACTAAAGGATTGTACAAAATAGAATGCATTTGTTTGGCGACCAAGCTGGTTATGGAAGATATCTTCACAACAGCTTGAGCAGGACATTGGGAATATTAGTTTTAGCTGTATTTTCTTTTTGGAATGCATTACGTTTTAGCAGTAGGATAAGTATTATTTGCACAGTTTGTGGATATTGAAAATAATAAAACAGTATTCACACCTGGCAAATCCTTCTCAAGAATTTTCCACTCATCTTGAATTCTTTTTGTCCACTTCTTTGTTGTCTGTAGGAAAAGGAAAAAAGAATCAAGGGAAGAAAAGGTAATTCCAAAATACAGAAGTTTAAAAGTGCCGTAGAGCTATTCTTGGGGAAAATATTGGAATATTTTTGGACCCTGCCATTTAGGTAGATGTGAATCTCATAGGATACTAAATCTCTCATCAGCCTCTGAGAGCAACAGATTTGAAAAATTATTCTGCAAATAGCCATACTTGTAAAATTGAATTTATCACCTGTCTCGCAGAAGAACCCACATAGTTGTTGAATTACAGCAATAATTAGATTGTGATTAGGCGTAGAAATTAGAGTATGTTAGCTGTCTTATTTGATCCTTCTAGCCTAATCTATGCAGAATATTAGTAGTAAGTAGTAGGTAGAGTAATCCCTGATTTGTAGGGATTACAATAAGGTGATTCTGCACCCTAATGGTGCAGACCTTGTATATATATGTATAATCAACAATACAGAAATAATAATCATACCAGAATCATTCTGATCTCTGGATTTCTATAATAGTGATGGTCTGAATGGTCTTCGACGATATCAAAATGCTTGAAGAGGTTGAACCTCCTTAAAATATCACCATCCTCAGCACTTGGGCTTCCATGAGGTCCTTCTGCATGAGCACGAAATTGATTTTTTCATAAGGTCTAACATGTGTACTTATTGTTCAGTGGTCTATCTATTGATACAAACACAGGGCTAGTTAAACATGAAAAAGAAAGATATTCAAAACATATCAATACATAAAGAACTTGGAATAACAGAACCAATATTACCACCCATTTCGCTTTTCATCGAGGTGTCACCATGCAATAGACTAGCAGACACTTGAAAATGTGAATTATTCAGAGGAATCCCTCCATGCTGGGAAAGAGTTCCTTTCTTCCGACTTCGGGTATTTAGATGAGCCCCACCAAGGAGCAATACATTCGTTGCAGAAGAATCATATGCAGAGCCCACTGGAATCCCAAAACCTGCACTAGTAGCTGGAAGATTGACTGTAGTAGATTTCCAGAAGTTATTTCCATTTCTGAGATTCTGCTCTTGTTCGTATAAGGTATAAGAGACTGCACTTCCGTTAAGATTTGGTTGAGTGTTGGCAAATGGACCAAGAAGAGATGACATGGGAGTCTGAACTCCAGTGGCGAACGTTGCATTGTTGAGAATAGGTTGTAGAGATGCAAGCCCATTAAAAGTTGTGGCTCCATAAGGGACGGGATTGAAGCTCGTATCTAGGTTGATTACATCATGAGAATGAGTTGAAAGATTCCAAGGCTGAGAGAGAAGATGATGATCGACCACAGTTTTCTGGTGAAACGCATGGAAACAAGGATAAAACTGGATCAGATAATCAGAAGCAATAACTAGTAGCCTAGCGAGTCTTAGCCACAGAACATACCTGATCTTTGGCATGACTGTTAAAATCATTCAGAATAGCTTTTCCTTTGTCTTTCCTGCTCTCTTTCTTGTCCAAGATTATGATATCGCTGACAAAATCATGTGCATCAACGTCAATTATTTCAGGGAACGCAACCTGAAAGGAAATTATAACGAGAAATGTATATTAACAATTTGAGAGATCTATCCAATGTTAAGAGATCACATTTAAAGAACAGCTCAGGCTATAAAGTGCCATTTTCCACATCTAAGTGAATGTAGGACCTTCATTAGTAGCATGGGAAATTCATTACCATCCCTCTAAAAGTTATCAGTGAAGCACAAAGGCCGAACTAAGCATAACGCTTAAAGATATGCTTAAATTTCACCCCCAAAAAAATGGTGTGAGATTTATCCATGAGAGGTTTTGAGAAGATGGTATAAACCCAATGCATGCAGAACCAAACAATTCCGCAAATAAGCGGCATTCGCAACATTTCTCTTGCGTTGCTTATGATGTACATCACAAATTCTCAAGAACCAACAGCCATACAGAGCAAAGGAACCAACAGGATCCATTATTTCGCAACCTAAAACACACGGGCTTCGATTTTACAGAACGAAAGCCCTTTATCACTTTCAAGAATCGATAAACAAGCTGAGAAAACACACTACCACGCGAATACATTCATTAATTCATTCATCAGTCAGAACACGGCACGAAACGGGGATAATCAAAGAGGACCATAATCCTGAAAAAGATAAAGCGATCAATTCAATTGAGAGCGCGCGAAGAAGAAAAAGAAAACCTGCTTCTGTTTTCTCTTCTTGGTGGAGCGAGAAGGCGGGAAGGAGAGCGGGGAGATTTCAACGACGTCGGCGTCTTCCATGGAGAAGTGCCGCTTCTTCGTCTTTCCTGCTTGAATTTTGTAGCGAGAGACTAAAAAGAAGAAGACGAGTACAGAGCACACTATTTTTTAGCATTAAAAGGAAACGAAAGCTATAAAAAGCCAAACCCAATAAATACATACATATATATATATATGGAAGAGGACGACTAGTCAAAGACTCGTCACTCTAATATTCCAATGTAAAATTACACTATTATCCAAAGGATTTATTGGGGTTAAGGATTTACTAGTTCTAAGAATAAGAATAAATATAGACCCTTAGATCTAACGGCTTAATTCTTTGATTGATTTAAATGTATATACTAAGAGTCTGTCTGATCAGATTGAGTAATTTATTTTGAAATTATGAGTAAAATAAAATAAAATATAGATATTACGAACTCGTTTGGTATGGAATAATGGAGAGTGGGGAAAAAGTAGAAAAAGAGAATTGAAGAATAAGAAATTGTGTAATTCCAATTATATTATTTGGTGACAGGGTTTGCAATTAAAATACAATTTTCAGTTTGTTAGAGATTTATCGTGCAATGATCATAATGTCCTTATTTGAAATCCAATTTTAAGACTCATCATCTTCTAGTTAGCAAAAATTCGTTTAATACTCGTATAATACACATATATGTACTATATGCGTTTAGATCTTCCGTTCTCGTACTATTGTAGAGCCGTTTAATTTTAAAATTTTAATATTTTCTAATTGTTGCTGAAATTTTAAACGTATTGCTATGTTGAAACAATATATGAAACTCTGAACGTATTGATATTGTACCATACTAATTATAAATGAGAATAAATCCGATACCCACCACTACTTATATTTGCCAGGGAAGAACTAATATTTGTACATATCTACAATATATATTATAATATGTCATGGCTAATCATATAGATTTTTCAAATATGCATTAGATAATTGTAATAATATATTACATGTTTTGGCTAATCAAATCAATATTCTACTTTTATTTTCCACCTCAATTGTTATAATCGTTATAGCCATAAAAAAATTGGGGTAATAATGATAATATATATTCATTGTTTACGAAAATTCAAAATTTTTAAAAAAATATCATCAACACCATATATTTGAAAACCGCACATTTAAGAGAAAGTGAGTTTAGAGTAAAAAATATTTTCTTAAAATACTGGTTATTCAAATTAAATAAATAAATATTATTTTATTATTTTAAATTTTCACAAAATCTTTCTAATTTCTAGGAGACCTACGGCGAAGCTAAAGCCCTAAAGTCATGCGTGTGCCTTCTACCCGAAGGAAGGAATCAGTAAACTAGTTCCGAGTCCGATCCTAGTTAAGCTTTTAGATTGCAGAAACGAAAACGACGAAAAGGAAAGGAAACTCACTCTCACTTCACAGTCCTCCGTTTTCTCAGTCCCCCAATGTCCCTAACGGCTCGGCAGAGGCGTCCGGATCCATCGTCGACGGAGGCAACGCCGGAACCTTACACGAAGGTCGATAAGCCGCCTCGATCTTCCCTCAATGAGGAGCAACAACAGCTCGGATGGTTTATGCCCGTGATTGCTTTAGGATTGCTCCGTTACATGAGTGCCACTTCCAACATCATCCATGACTGCGACGAGGTTTTCAATTACTGGGAGCCTCTTCATTTCCTTCTCTACAAATCCGGTTTTCAGACTTGGGAATACAGGCACGCAAACCCAAACTCTTTTTCAATCAATTTTCACTCCAAACCCTATGTAATTATTATTAATTGTTGTTATGTATACTTCATGCAGTTCCCAGTTTGCTCTTCGATCTTACTTGTACATTAATCTCCATGAACTAGTCGGTCTGCCAGCTTCATGGCTGTTTACAGATGATAAAGTAAGTTTTTGTTTTGTTTCTTCTCTCCATCCAGTTTAGGGTAGTGTACATCTCAATGGCTGCTTGTATTAACCTCGCTCCATTGCTTACAGGTGAGAGTATTCTATGCAGTAAGACTGTTCATTGGACTCATCTCTGTTGTAGCAGATGCCACCCTTGTAGTGGCCCTTTCCAGAAAATATGGCAAGCGTCTTGCTTCATATGCACTTGCGATGCTCTGCCTAACCAGTGGTTGTTTCTTCTCTAGCACAAGTAAGTTGACCTTGCTTGCTTTCCCCAAATGTACTTTCATTCCACCTACCTGATCAATTAGCATCTATCACTTACCTTGTCCGTCTTTCCGGCTATTTTTCAAAGTAACTAATGTTCTGATTATGCATTACCAGGTTTTCTGCCAAGTTCTTTCTCTATGTATGCCATGAGTCTCTCTTCAGGGTTGTTTCTTCTTGAGAAGCCTGCTCTGGCTGTGGCTGTGGCAGCTATTGGGGTACTCCTCGGTTGGCCATTCTCGATACTGGCTTTCCTTCCAATTACCCTTTTCTCTTTGTCCAAGAGATTCAAGATATCTTTTTTTGCGGGTGCAGTGACATCTCTTGCGCTTATTGTAAGTCATTCATGGCTATATGCTAAATACTACTTGAGTAAGATGATTAATTGCATTGATATTCTAAATACTGAACGGTTGAATGCTTCTAGGTGCTTTCTGTACTTGTTGACCATCACTACTACGGGCGGTGGACATCATCCGTTTTGAATATCTTGATGTACAATGTTGCAGGAGGCGGTGAGAGCCATTTGTATGGGACTGAAGGGCCTCTCTTTTACCTAAGGAATGCATTTAACAATTTCAACTTCTGTCTGGTTCTTGCTTTACTATTGTTGGTTATTTTGCCAATTGTGAGGAGGAAGTACTCGCCTGACCTGCTGATAGTGGTCTCCCCTCTTTATATATGGCTTGGTTTTATGTCTTTACAGCCACACAAAGAAGAAAGGTTAGTTAATCTTGCTTGTGATACTTTTTTCTGTTCCTGCTTAGCTTGCCCTTTGCTCCATAATTTTGCTTGCCGACTGTTTAGGGAGATTCTGCATCTCATTGCTGTTTTTTTTTGGAATTTTCCATCGTGCTTGTCCCCGTGAATGAAACCCTGCCAATATATTTTAGCTGGTTCTGGAACTTGCATTAGTTTCTGAAGTTCCATTTTAGTACTTTGATGTTTTCAGTGAGAGTGGTACCCTTTCTATGTGACAGTTGTAACTGTTCAACGAAAAACTGTTTGAATTGCAAATCCATCCTATTGATGATTGGATCAATAGTTCAGTACAACATCAGTTTGTTATTGTCGGTTCATGATCTAAGAGTAATACATAAGTTAGACTTGATTATTAACCAAATGTCATATCATCATCATTCTGTTTCTTAATTACATTAAATATTCATGGATCAGCAGAGGTACAGAAGTTAGTTTCATATTGAATATTGTGTTCTTCATTCTTCTATGAAAGTTTATATGGGAATCAGATGCCTAATAATTTCATGTTCCATAGATACGGTCTTTCATGCCCTAGCCGTAGGATGGGTGTCTAAGATATGTTTGACCTGTTAATTACAGATTCCTCTACCCAGTCTATCCTCTAGTTTGTGTAGCTGCTTCTGCGGTTATTGAGAGCTTTCCGGATCTTGTCAGAGAGAAGCACAATCCAAATGACAATTCTGTTATAGTAATAGTATGTACTCATCTTTTCTACTGTATCATCGAGACCATACCACCATTGATGTCCTGTTTAATTCATATATTGCCCTCATTTTTTCACCAGATAGCCAAAGTTCTTAGACCATTGGTGCTCAGCATGATATTATGTGCTTCACATGCTCGGACATTTTCACTGATTAACGGATATGCTGCTCCAATGGAGGTTTACAAGGTGTTAGATCACTATGATGAAGCGGGAACAGGTACGGGGATCTATTTTCAGGGGCTAACTACATTTAATTTGCAATCTAGACTCCAAGAGAATCTAATTTATTTGAGTGGAATTTTAGGCTAGGTTTGGCAACAAGAATTGTGATTCCTAGGAAAGTTGAGTTAAGACTAGTGTCAAAAAGTTAACTTGGAATAGGGAGTTGTTGTGGAAAGAAACTTGGTTAAAGGGATATAAGGGTTCCAAATGGAATTGTGTTTCCCAATCAACTCAAATGGAAAATAAACTTTCATAGGAATCCTTTATATCCTTTGATTTAACATTCTTTTCACAACACCTCCCAACCTCAACTCAACTATTTTACACTATCTTAACTCAACTTTCCTAGGAATCATAATTCTTGTTGTCAAACCAAGCCTTAGAGCCTTGGCGTATTGCTTTGTTACAAGTTAGGAGTTGAATTTTTCCAGATATAATATTTTGGATTTTATCATTACGCCTGAATTGTCTTGGCTAGGCTGCTTTACAACAGTATATTGTTTATCAAGATCCAAGTTACTGTGAAGTCTAAAAGTAGAGTTTCGCTAGCTTGAATTCTCGCAATATTGCAGGTTCTGTTCTTTGTGTTGGAAGTGAATGGCACCGCTTTCCTTCTTCATTTTTCGTGCCTGACTATGTGGGTGAAGTCCGTTGGATCGATGACGGGTTTAGAGGTCTACTTCCTTTGCCATTCAATTCATCGTTGGGAGGCACATCGGCAGCTCCTCCGTATTTTAACAGCAAGAATAAGGCGTCAGATTTGCAATACGTACTGTTCTTCCTCATCTCTTCATCATCTTCTCTTTGGGATTTGTCAGTTTTTTGTATTGCAGTTGAATTGAATATCAATGTTTTTACCTACGAGCAGCTCCAAGATATCGAAACTTGTGATTTCTTGGTAGAGCTGCAGCTTAATCGTCCTTATCCTTCTCGTGGAAGTGACTTGTCAAAATGGGAGGTAACACTACATGTTCCTGACTATAGGTTCTTTCTTGATATCCGTCTCCTTTTCCGGGGTATGCTGATACACTCTCCATCGTTTCTTTCAGCCTATTGCGGCATTGCCATACTTGGACAGGGAGTTGTCGCCTCCATTTTATCGTTCGTTCTTCATCCCATTTCTGTGGCAGGAGAAGAATGTGTTTGGAATGTATAAATTGCTTAAAAGAGTACCAAAACAACATGCATAGTCAAGTTCCCTGTTCTAGGCCTAAATTTAGCAGCAGGATGTGGTGTCAGTAACTCAGGCATTGATTGACCCCCTCACTTGACAACGTTTTGGTATTCATTGCTGCTACTTTCTGGAGGGGTTTTTTGTTGGCTTTAGTTGTAACCAGAGGAACTTTTCCTTTTAGTGTTGTATGCCTGCACACCAGTTGCGTAGTTCCACTTCCATCTTCCTGGGAGCTTAAGACTCTGAAAAGGTTTAAGATTGACTTTGAATAGGGAGGAGTCTTCCCAGAATGATTATTATTCCATTTGTCTATGGTAGAGATCGAGCTTGGACATAAACCGTTCACGACTCCTCTTCTTTGATACGAAGTTTCTGTTGAGCTCAACATGCTCTTATGACTGTTAGTCCTTTGAGCGAACCTTGAGCTCTTCTGATAACCTCTTAAACCAGATTCCCTCGAGGATTCGGCACTTCTTCGAACAAGCGACATGCTTTCTTCCTTTTCTAGTATTCTCATTATTAGTTTCTAAATATGTGGTTGATTGTATAGTAGAGCATAAGGATTTCCAAGGCCTAAAACTGTACTACACAGTCAATTGTTACTCCACAGTACACACACGTTGCTGGTCCAGTGCTTAGTAATAACTCAAAACACAACGAAAATGGAAGAGCAAGCTAAGAAGTGCAGACAGGTAAACACAAGAAATAAATTCTTATTGATTTTCATTAAAATGGAAAGAGAGAAATGGAGCAACAAAGAAAGAAAGAAAGAAAAAACAAACAATTAATTGTAATCACAACAAATTGATTCATCCTTCCTTCCTACGATACCTCATTGGATAATTCATTCATCTTTTCCCCACCATCACCAAATCCTCCTTTCTTATGGATACCAATAAGCCTTCTTCCCAAAGCAATTCCTTCATTCTCTTATGTGATGTATGTATTCAGATCACATATATACACACAGTACAAAGATCATCATCCCTCTCCTGAGGCCTGACCTCCCAAATTCCTTACCACATTTCTAAATTGTACAATGCAAATTTCTCCCTCTCCCATCCCTCTCTAAAGATTGTAAGGCAGTAGTAGTGTACATACTAGCACAGGCTGGACCCCTACAAGTGCTAAAAATGAGAACCCAAAAGGCAGTGGTGAAAGCCTGTGAATCCCACCAAGTTTATGAACCCAAAAGGCCATAACCAATTGAATGAATCAAATGGGACGCAAAGGTTTAAGCTTTAACAGCTACCCTACATATATAAAAAGAAAGTGTTATCATGATGTAACAGGATGGAAGAGGAAGGTGGACTGAATCCTGGCACTATATTGCATGATCAGGGTAATTATCCTGTTCTGGCGTTTCTTTCCGATGGAGGGTTGGTTTTTTCATGTCACTGAGATTTTGTATCTGGTTCTGAAGCAGAAGAAAATGGTAGAATGAGAAGAGTTGAGTTTTGAATAACTCAGGACCAGCAATTGCTTTGCTTACACGTTATGCATCGTTCCGGGAGGTCTTTTAGAAGCTGTAATGTCTCACCGAATGTTCCAATATATCACGAGTTGGGCAGATAATCTCCTTCACCCGACTGCCGTCTTTGTATATCTTGAATGTAGGTACAATCCTCACATTCTCAGTAGTTGCAACATCTGAATTCTCTTCAATATCCACCTTCAATGAAAGCAAGAGCTTATAATGTCATGAAAGCCAAAACACATACATTCTTTCCAATCAAATCTTTCATTCAACATCCGAATTGCCTTACCTTGAAAAAATTGATGGATGGGTAGCGACTGCATAAAGCATCCACAAAAGCACACATCTGCTTGCATTGTAGATTAGAGGGTGACAGGAAATGGACTATAGAAACACCTGCAAATACAGGGGGGGTTTATACCATTTTGACACTCAAAAGTAGTGAAATCAAAGATTACACATGGAATCAAAAAGCGACTTAAAACCATAGTCGTAGAATCGAATCGCAAAATCATAAGATTCTACGACTTTTCTATAATAGCAAACATTTAGACATTGACAGAAGCGAAAATATACGAAGTAGCTAGATGATTAATTCAATATCCAAAGTCAAGAGTAGAAAAGAAGAGTGACAGTCAACTCTTGAACGGCCATTTGAAGAAAATATATAAATTTTACACTATTTTCCTTATTGTAATTTTCACTTAGTACTAAACAATCAAATTCTATCAATAAAATAAATAAATAACTAATAACACTTGATTTTTTTTCTTGTAAGCTAAACCGAGTGAGACAAAAAGACAAATGGACAATTTTCACTTAACAAGTAGAAACATAAAATACATGAAACATCGTTGATTTTACAAGATTCTAGGATTTTAGTCAAGATTTTGCATGATTTCATGAACCACCGATTTTGTGTGAAATCAGGATCGTTAGACACCAATGAAATCGTAAAACCATAAGATTTTAAAATCAAAATTGAGACTTTGACTACCATCACATTGATCCGAGTAAAAGAACTCTAGAGGGGAACAATATTATCGATCAACAAATTCAAACAAGTTTATATACCTGGCACAGATATAGCAGCTCTGAACTGATCAAGTCCTGATACTTGCTCTACTTCACCACCAAACTTCATATTGTACACTTCTTCTCCTCGAGATTTCTTTAGTGCAACTTGAGCATGGAATAGAGACTCTGCAACCTCACTATCATTAGGTAGTTCCCTTCTTAAAACCTCGTAATCCCGGACAGCATCACCCCACCTGTCTAGCTGCAATGTACAGCTGTATATTAATTTTATGCAACTGTATAAGAGATTAGGAAAGACAAATGGATCGCCACGCAATAGTATCAGCATAATACCTTACTGTTTGATGCAGCTCTTCTGAGGAGGGCTTTCATATAATTAGGTTGAATACGTAATGCCTGGTTGCAGTCTTCAATAGATCTTTCCCACAACCCGAGCTTATACCAACATGCTGCTCTGTTGCAATAAAGAACGGCGTTTGAAGGATCAACTTTCAGGCCTTCCTCATATGCTGCGCAGGCCTCGGTGAACCTTTCAGATTTGAAGAGGTCATTGCCGCGGGCACGAGATCTCGACACCAACCGCACATTCTTAAGAAGAACTGCCACTTCCACATTCCGTGGGTCAATTTGTGCAGCTCTCTCAGCGGCTGTAACTGCACTATCAAACCTGCAAAACAGTAGCCATATGTTCTAAATCTGCCCATATTGTATCTGAACTAACTCACTAGCTGCCTGAACTCACCTTCCTAGTGCCATCTCAATTTGTGCTTTGATTAAGAAAGAGTAAGCTTCACAATGCATCCCGAAAGTTTTGGACTGTAGACAGGAACTGGTATAATGCTCCATTCTTGGACCATTTAACAGGCACGATTCAGCATCGTCAAGATTATGAAGCTTCAGATGGGCTTCAGCTTTACAAATGAAGAGCTGCAAATTAAATCAAACAAGGTCAAACAAAAGTGGCTTATAAGAAAAGGGAAGAGGAGAAAGAAAACATACCAGAGGGGAACAATCAGCACCAGCAGCAATAGCAGCATCACATTCCCTCAATGCACCCTTCCAGTCACTACTGCTCCGAGCTTCAAAACATCGATTGATATGCTTCTCCACAACTTGCAACTTTGACAGTTCAGCAGGATCTTGAGGCTGCCCAGGTAGACAGAGGTGCTTCCTGGCACTTTCCACTTGTCCTAACCTGCAGAGATGTCAACTTCAATACCTCAGGTCCTCACTAAACAATCTCTCGTAACTATGTTAGTTTAATGAAAAGGAATAGGACATCAAGACCGCCCAAGAATGAAAGGATTCAAACCAGCTAAGACAGAACAAGACCAACACGGAACTCAGGAATATAGAAAGGCCACATTCTGTAGAAACCCTACAATCATTGTCCAATTACAAAAGAAATGGTAGCCATCAACGAAGTCCACAAGTAAAATAACACTCTGAACACCTTCCAGCAATTGTTATCAGATGAAAAAGAATTACTAGGTACACTCAACGTGTAGGTATTAGAAATTCAACATACATGCACTCAAGAAACAGAACATCTTTGATGAAAGGAGTTTATTTTACTTCTAGGAGAAACAAAATTGCAGTAAAAGCAATGAGTTGGAAAATGAATGATCCCTAACATTTCAATAAAACTATGACATTATGCCACAGACAGAAACAATCATTACACCCAACTTAATGGGATTTCCAATCAAACAACAATCCAGTGGCACAGTGATCCCACCCAGTAGTTTTGCCGCAATAGCTAAGTAAGCATTATGAAAGCAATAGAGATAAGAAACAGAAAGAAAGGAGAAGTCTTTTACCTGACGAGCAAAGATCCCAACCTTTGATGTGCCCTGGAATAGTTAGGGTCTAACCTCACTGCTTCCTCACACTCTCTGACAGCCTCGGCAACTCTGCCTAAACTCATCAATGCAGCAGCTCGATTACTCCGATAGGCAGCGTTGGATGGTGATAAAGCAATGGCCTTCTCATACAATGCCAATGCCTCACTGAAATGACCTTTTTTATACATATCATTCGCTGCCCTCTTACATTCCTCTGGTTCTACGATGCCTCCTGAACCTCCCCTCCCTACATAAGCATTCCCTCGAAAAAGACTGCCACTGCTATTGCTGCAATTACTAGCATTGTCAAAGACGGCAGATTTCGAGACTCCGCCGCCGCCGCCGCCCCTCATTATGCTGCCGTGGCCGTAGTTTCCAGTTCCTGAACCCAAAACCTCCGACTTAGAGCTCCGAGTTGTCATTGTCGTTAATCCAGTTTTCATGATCTTACCGGACGGGCAGATGTTCCCCGTCGGGAGGACGGTCGTTGGCGGAGAGTTAACCGAACTATGCCCACCACTGCCGGAGTAGATTAAGGGATCAGATCTAGCTTGAGAAGTCGGCTTGCTAGGAGTTTTCAGCCCCGTAGAAGTAGTTGGACTGGTGTCGCTACTAGAAGTGCAGATCTCGCCGGAATGACTGAGTTTTCTCGCAACAAGGTTTGCTCCATTGCGGGTTCCAGACACAGATCCGGAAGAACTCGAGCTAGAGCTAGTGGTAGTGGTAGTGGTGGTGGCGGCGGTCACTCGGGCTCGCAGAGGAGAAACAGGAGAACCGAGATCGAGTTCGCGGAAATCAGGCTTGTTCGCCTCTAGAGAAGAACTCAGTGAGTCGCGAAGCTGATCACTTACCGACTCCACCATTCTTAAATGGCTGTGGTCGTCAATGGGTTTCCCAGATTGCGGCATTTCTCCTTCTCCTCCTCCTCCTCCTCCTAGATTAGCAACTATAGCCAAATGTGAAAAACCTCCTCCCCCCAAACGAATCTATACTCTACAAATTTCGACCTCGCCCTCTACTTAATCTATCTATCTATCTATCTATCTATCTATCGATTCTACCCCCCTCCTCCTACTCCTCCGCCTGCAACTCTTATCTATCTGGGTTGTCAGTGGAGAGAGAAAGAAGAAGCCAGAAAAGGAAATGTGAATTTGTCACAGAGAAAACATATTAGGAAGGAAGGGGAGAGGAGATATTAAGAAGAAGGAGAAGGGAAAGAGATCAGAAGATGGGGATCTCGTGATATATAGGAAGGAGGAGATGGAGGAAGCAAAGAATGAATAATAATGTGATGGATGGATGGAAGTTTTAGCACATACGGGGAAGAAGGAGAAATACACAGAATTACTTATTTATTTTATCCTTTGTTTTCATGAAAGCTTTCCTGTCCCTTCACAAGGAGAGAGATTTGGAATCCAGGCGATTTATTGTTTAGGAAGTCAAGAAGCGCATTTTATTTTTTTATTGTTCATTTTATCTTTACGGCTGACAATGCATTCGCTTTTTTAATACGGGGTATTTTCATTTTTTTTAATCATTTTTAAATTTCATTATTCGCAAATTAAATCAAAATCAATTTTGTGGCCAGTTTTCAAATTTATTATGCGTTTTATTTTTCTCTTTTTCCGGCGAGCTGCAACAGTTGTTATTGTTCTTCGTTTTCTATTAATTTTGGTGATCAAAAATTTCATTCTCAGATTTCGAAAGTGCAGATGGAGCGTCCTAAGTCGCAAGAGTAACAATCCTCTATATACTCTGTTATTTCCTCTTCTCTATTCCTTTGTTCTTCTTCTGTTTCTATCCCTTCTTTCAATTTTTATGGTTCTAATCTTCTTTTATCCTCCTTTTTCATTTTTGGTTGATGCTTGATTGTGTTGTGTGCTTGTTCTAACATTTAGGGTTTATAATCGGTCTATTCTTTTCATTTTAGTATTGTTGTGTGGTTGATCCGATTTCTGTGAATTTCTTTATGTTAATAGGCATCGCTTTCTGACATCGGCAGTCGTCGGACCTTTACGAGGTCGTCCGAGATGCACACCTGGTCGTATTTCTGCGTGCATGGTTGCACTATTCGATGAGCGGAAGCGTATGCTCATTCAGTTTGGATTAGGGATGTTCGTCGATGTTAATCTCAAACAAACCGACAGAAATGTTGTTTCGTTGATTATCAAGCATTACGACTACAAGACTCATTCCATCATTCTTCATAATGGCAAGGTGCGGAAGCTTGTTTCTAATGATATGGAACTTGTATATGGTTTTCCGAGAGGTAGTATTGATGTCCCTGATCTTGCTGATTTTACATGTGAGGTCACCGATGCTTGGGTTGTTGAACTTCATCTTGCACGCACTAATCAAGGTTACATTACTCTCAATGCAATAAAGGATGTCCTAGATACAGTGGAATCCGATACCGATTGGTTTCAGTTGTTCTTTGTTATGTGTGTGGCTGTATTTTCTGTCCTCCTACCAATACATTTGTTGATTTGAGGGTTATGATGTTTGTATCGGGTGATCACTTGTCAAAGTTCAAGACTATAACTGGTGCATGAATTTGCTTCACCTGTTTAGAAACAACATGGTTGAGTCTAAAGACCACATCTACAATAAGGTTGATATCTACTTTCTCATTGTAAGTTTTTGGGGTGTGTTTTCACTTTTTTTTATAATTTTTTTATGCTTTCATTTGTTGTTTTTATAACTGATTATATGCTCTTATTTTCCTGTTTTATAACTGGTTATATGTGTGTTTTGTTTTTATAACTAGTTATATGTTTTTTGTTCTGTTTTGTAACTGGTTATATGTTTTGTTTTGTTTTGATACAGGTTATATTTTTGTTAAAGAATTAAAGTTTGTTACTGGAGATGATATTCTTCAGTCTGTCAATGATAACAATGTTGTTGAATTGTGCAACATAATTGTTGGGGATTATTGCACATTCAACAAGATAGACATTGACCCTAATTGTTGGGTGTTTAGTAGAGTCTCTCCTGTCATATAGTTATTTCTTATCAGAGAACATCCTATATGTTGCAAACTGTTTGTAGAAGCTTAAAGCATCATCAAGGGTCTTAAATTTGAAATGCTTCCAAGTGTTAAGATTTTGTGGAACAATGGAAGCTACACAAACATAACCAGTATACACACATTCAAATGCAACTGGTTATATAAGAATCTTTATACTGATAATAGTGTTATTTTTATAACTAGTTATATATTTACCCATATGTAACCGGTTATACTCACTTATTCATACATATAACCGGATATAAATTGATATCTAAAAAAACTATAACCGGTTACATACGCAAGTATATAACCGGTTATATTCATTCATATATAACCGGTTATAAACTGATATCTATAAAAAATTTATAACCGGTTACATACGTAAGTATATAACTGGTTATATACTGGATGTTTTTGCAATGAATAAGTAGCCAAACAGGATTTAATGAATTAATAGGCAAACATGATTCAACTCACACTAATCTATGAAAGTTGAGTTCGAATCATCTAGATTGTCTTCAGGTTGATGTGTTGATTTTGATTCAGCTGTAGATCCAGATTCTTGTTGAAATCCCGTTGTGTCATTGAGATCAATATATTCAGAAGTTGTGATTGTCCTCTCATCGGAAAATCCGTCCAGACAAGAACTTCCGGCACTCAAATTAATGTAAGAAGAAGGTGTGATGTTCAGATTTACGAATTCAGAAGGTGCACCGTTGAGATATATCGATTTTGAAACTTTGGCGTCGAGATCTCCCGATTTTGAAGTTGCGAGTTTGAGATCTTCCGATTCAGAAGATGTGGATCTCAATCCAGCTATTGGAGCGGCATTGGTGTTGTTGAGATTCATTTTGTGACAGAGATAGTGAGAGAGAGATGGTGAATCTGTTTGAAGATGAAGATGAAGAAGATATGGCTGATCAGGAAAGCTTGGATTGAGTTGAGAGTTTAATTTTGAGAATTTTTACAGAGAAAGGAAATTTTGATTTTTGGTTTGAACGTCGGGAAATCCGAAAAGGTTTATTAAGAAATCCGTTTTTAATTTTACTTGGTTGACGTTTTTACACCCATTTTTTCAAATGACAGATTGTAGCCGCAAAATTGATCTGTTGTCTCGGGTTTATCCAGGACATCATGTAACTATGTAACTATATATCATTTATTATAAACCTCTCCCGCCACAAGCCACAAACAACAAATTAAGGACTAAATGGGACGATTAAATTAATAAAATAACATTGAAGTACTTATGATAGGGCAAACTTTCTAGTGGCATCTCATGTATATTTTCGAGTGTATTTATGCGAAAATGTGAATTTGATAATAAAAATATAATTTGTTCGATATCCAAACTATCTACGAAAGTTTGTGCTAGGACCATTGATCGATGGGAACGTCCTCGAAGTGGATACGTGAAGACTAGTACAGAAGGTGGGATTTTTTGATCTGTTGGTTTGAGTGCTGGAGCTATTTGCCATAATGATGCATGTCGTTTTGTGCTTGCAACAGTGCAGAGGTAGAGGGGTCTTTAGAAACCGGAGTTGGCCGAGGTTACTGCCTTAGAATTTGGTCTAAGGGTTGCCAAGACCCATGGCTACATAAAGGTTGAAGTTTGAGAGTGATTATCTGGTTGTCGTCCAAGATCTTTATACTAGTTGATTATCTCCTTAAAAACAACTAGTTGATTTTTATACTATACAACAAGAAGAAAGAAACCAATAACAGTGTGATTATGTTACTCGGTTTGAGTAGAGTTGTTTTGATGGTAGAGTTGTGTGTTGGTGATTTAGATGTATAGTGAGTTTGAATCCAGTTACATCTTATATACAAATATTTATTTATTTATTTTATTTTATATTATTTGAAAGGTGTACTTCGATAAAAAAAATTATGTAATTATAACAGTACTTTGATAACACAGAACATTAAAAAATCACCACTAACATATCGGTATCGGTGGGATGATTGATTTGAAACAGTTGAAGATTTGGAATATAAGAAATTCGGATGAAGTTTGCAATTTTTGAAGTAGATATTGCGGGTCGTTTGGATGAGTTATTGAATGAGGTATTTTGGTCAAAATAACTCAAACTCAGTGAGGTATTTGTGCCAAAATATCTCGTTTACCATTCAAAATAAAAATCGGGGTATTTCGTAACTGTGGTATTTGAAATAACTCGTATCGAGCTATTTCAAATACTTGGTTATGGAGGTGGTATTTGAAATAACTCAATTCAAGACTCTCAATTCAAAATACATAACTCATCGTTTTTGTGTTAGCCAGACAAGGTAATTTTTACACCTTAAATGATTTGCACCTCAAAAATACCACATTTCCAAATAATACATCATTTTGCTCCAAAATATTTCATTTGCTAAATAGCTCATCCAAACGACTTGTTGGATGTGTGACTTATGAGTGATTTTGAGTGTAATTATTCTAGAGAGAGAAAATTAAAAAATATTAAAATGCCTGTATTTATGACCATATCAACTACGAATAGAAAATAAAGGATTATTTTGATTAAAAATCTCAAATCTCTCATCTCTTCCCCGAATCTTAACCTCTAATCACCAATAAAATTCTCTACGGGTCCACGAGGTGATTTCAAATCACCCCAAATCTCTTCCGATTTAAGAGTCATAACGGATGATTTTGGACCAAATCTTCACCGAGCTTTCCAAACTACCCGCAAAATTATTTTTCCCTTCCCGAAATAGGAACACCACAAAATACATAAAAACAAACATTAAATAAATTTTCATACGCAAAATGTAACTGGATTTGAACTCGAAACCTCCAATACTCTCGCAAACACAACTCTATCCAACGGAGACCCTCCACTCGTAGTGCCACTACTAGTACTACTAGAAACACACAACGTTAAACAATGACAGATCATCTCAACCGTGTAGAGAACCATAATTAGTATACACGGTACGTCGATAATGATCCGTTTCGGTTCCTAGTAATTTTAAAAAGAAGGAACCATGGCTGGTAGCGGAACTCCGCCTTCGTCGCCTTTGTCTTTATTGGCTTCTTCCTCCGCTTCCGTTGCCCATATAAAATATGCGTAGGTAGGTCTAACAATTCGGTCAAATTTGGTAGCTCGATTCGAAACCAAATTCGTATAAAATCGTGGTCGATTTTGATTTCGAATTCAATTAGGTTTGTCGAATTTAAATTCAATTCGAAATCCGTCGACCGAATTCGCCGAATTGAAGACTGTTGAAAAATCGAATCGAGAAAAGGCAATAAATCTATTTTTCGGACTACATTCTTCTTTTTGTTGGCTTCCATCCATTAAATTTCAATCGGAATAAGTCTTCACATTACATGTTAATAAATAAATTTAATAACTACATATCACAAATAGCCGAAATGTCCTTCATGTCCGAATTCGGTTTCGTTTTGAATTCGATTACCGAATTCACTGAATTTGAATTCATGAAAAATTTGCCTACTGATTTCGAATTCAAAACGGTATTGGCACTTAAATTCAGTTTTCGGTTGAACGAATTTGATTAAACCGAATAACCAAATTCAAACGGCCACCTCACGCGCAGAAACCCAAAACCATGCAGTCATTTGGGGAGGCGGAAGCAGCGTGATGGAAATAAGTAAAAGCGCGATGTTGGTCTCTGTAACTGTTCCATATTAGATTTGCATAAAGAGACAACACCTCGCCATCCCCGGACTCTCCAGTAGCGGCCTCCCGTAATATTCCTCCGCGCTCTCCACTTCCCCTTCCGCCTTTATACGAATGAACATTTTAACAACACTTGCAGCCTGTAAATCAGCAGCTGCTGTTTCTTCTGTTGCAATTTCAAGGAGAAAAGATGATGATGGACTTAACAGAATTAGTTCCTGATTCTCCCCTTATCTTCAGCATACCAAATTGATGTCGAGGAGTGGGATTGAGGACCATATTTGTTGGGAGAAATGAGCTCTTTCTGTTGCAGCTCACAGCCTATAAAAGCTGAGCAGAAGCTTATTGACCAAAACATGAATGAAGCTTAGTCCTCCCCTTTAACCTCTTCTTCGTTCTTTCTGAGTTGGTAGTGATAGCTGTGATTATCTTATGGGAGTGTTTCTATCTTTGCTAGAAGGTGTGAAGGGAAATTTGCTTCAAAGACAATGTACTTAGTCCATGATTACAGATAACTAGTTATATCTTTCGTTTCATTCAACTGATATTTGTTCCGAGGTTTTGATCTTGGTTCATTTGATTTGGTTTCACTTTATCTATCAGAAATATTGAGCTAGCACTTCCCTTGTCAACAGCCTGTTTTACGTTCATGATCGATAATAGATAGGATGATGATGATCTGTTGAGAGGAGACGACCCAATTTGTTTGAAAAAATAGTGTCACGATCATGATCATTATCGAAAATGTGGAAGATGAGGAAATCACCATGGAGAAATGGTCGTGGAAAGGCTCCAACCCCCAAATTTAAGGTTATCACAATCTTTCTTATGTTGCTCGTTGTAGAGGAAATCCTCCTTCTGTTGAGCCAACTCAAAACCATACTGGATGGTTAAGGAAATACATAAATTTGTTAGATATAATATATATATATATATATGAATTCTTCTTCAGTATATGTGGTATATTAAATTTTTTGGTGTGCCCAACTTTTTTGGTAATGTAAATCTATCACCATCATCCATTTTCAGTTTGCGATCTCGACGGTTCATAATTATTCAAATATTAAATTTCTATTTCACATTTTATTTTTGATCTCAAATGTTTTCTCAATTTGACAAAAGATCTTACTTTCTCAATTTGACCGCAAAAAAACAGCAAAGTGATGGCAAAAAACACCATGTATGGCACCCCAAAGTGACCGCAAAAAACAGCAGCAACAATTTCAATTAAACCACATGAATTTTTTTATTTGAAATCACATGAAATTTTGGATAAATTATAATCCAATTTCAAATCGCAAACTGAAATAAAAAATAAAATGTGAAATAGAAATTTAATATTCGAATAATTATGGACCGTCGAGATCGCAAACTGAAAATGAACGTTGGTGATGGATTTACGTTATAAAAAAAAACTGAACACCGAAAATTTCGATATACCAGGTATATTGAAGAATTCACCATATATATATATATGTATATATTAATTTCAATCATTTATATAAAAAGAAGTAATTATAATATAAAGAAGTTGAGTTGAAAAATATTACGAATGAAAACTTGAATAAAATTTTTTTTTATTAGAATTATATTTCCCAATCTACTCAAAAGGAAAATAAAATTATCCATTTCTATGGTTGAGGAAACTCCATTTGAGCAATGTTATCAGAAGTGAGATATGAACCATAATCTCTACCAAGAATGAACAATTACCATCTTTACTAATGTTATTATTTGATTAAGTCATGTATTTAGTTGATAATAATAAATATTATGACAACTAATTAATACAAAAAGTGACATGTTATTATAAATTATACATTAAATCTCAATCATTTGATTAATAAAAATTTTTAAATCATTTATATAGTTTGGAAAGTGAAATAAATTTTTAACAATAATAATAGACTAATAAAAATCATGGAAAGTGAAATAAATTAATTTATTATCATGTTCCTTACGATGTTAAAAAAATCTAAAATGAGTGACACGTAAAATTATAACAATATAACTACTCTCTAATTAAAGAAAAAAGATCATATATTAATTATTGTAGTCCTTAATTCAACAGTTATTGATGCAATTTTCTTTAACTGGATAATTATATGAACTAAAAAATGCTTCTCTTAAAAGTATCCATAATTTTGTAAATAAAATATTGCACAACTCAATACTCTTTGTCCAAACTAATCAATGAACCATTTAGCCATCTTTTAAACTTATTTGTATGAAAGTTCCTAAAATACCCACTCTCAATCTGGATCTTTAGATCGCAGGGAGGAAGATCTTACGGCTGCAATTGCGTGCAACAACGTGCAGAAGTTGGATATGAAGCGAAGACTGAGCACACTCGGATCATGCAAGCGCGACCTATTCTGAGTAACGCAATTGCTTTTTTTTGGATCTCCTTAAAAACCTACTCCCATATTTTCCGTACTTATTTTTTTACCTCGTCCCTCTTCTCTCACACCCAAAACTAACCTTTCTTTTTTACCCCACTGTCAATTTATTAATTAATTTATTTTTTATCAATTTTTTTTTTCTTCTTCCTCTTCCTTCCTTCCTTCTCTTCTTCTATTGCTAACTATCATCAATCTATTCCTTCTCCCCTCTTTCCCCCTTTCTCTGTATTCTTCGTCCCCTCATGACCGTCCATTAAAACCCTAATAATTTCTCCTTCCTCTCACTCTCCCACTCTCCACCAGGTAACTAACTCAACCTCTTGATCGCTTCCCAGTTTGAGCTAATTGTTGGTGTTGTTGTTGTTGTTGTTCTTCTTCTTCATTTGTTTATTCATTATCCTGTTCCCGATCGTCGTCTCCTATTCATCAGCTCGATCTGTTTCTTTGTTTCCAGGTGATAAGAAAAAGGGGGATTCCTAAGCGTACGGATATATGTCCTTCAATCAATCTAGGTCCGATAGGAGCGACGCTCAGTTTCGGAAACAAGGCCGATCCGGCAGCTTTAATCAGCAGCGGAACTCCTCAGGCCCTCCTCACGGTAGAGGCGGCGGCCCCGCCCCTTCACCGCCTTCTTCTTCTCTCCCTTCCAACCGCAGGTCACTCTCACTTTTCCATTCACTCCCTTTTTTCTGCTTCCTGATCAATTCGTGTTCTCTCTATCTGTATGTGTATTTCCTTTCCGCTTCACCTTCTCCCTTTTTTTGCTGTCTGTTATGATCCTAAATTTTTTTGGAGATTCGTTTCCCTTTTATTCAAGTTTTCCGCTTCAAAGCTCTTGTTTTTTTTATCACCCGTTAGGGTTAGGGTTAGTGTGGAATCTTGCGTTGTTTGTAACTCACTATGGTGCCAACAACCCCTTGATCTCTTATGGATTTTGGTAACAGTTATAAAAAATCTGGCAATGTTCAAGGTGGGCAATTTCGGTCAAACGCACCTGCAGCTAATTCTCTTGATTATGCCAATGCTGTAGCATCCCATAATGCGCAGAATGGTGGCCGCGTACAGCCTCCATCACAAGGTTTGCTTAATTGTTCATCCCAATTTTTGGATACGACCGTAATATTCTTCTATGCTTCACTTTCCAGAATCAAATGTTGGAAAATAGCTGCTTATCGCTAATTATTCCAACTACGTCAAACGCACTTTTTTATTTTCTTTTTTCAGACCGCATAAGTCATTTCCTGTTATGTTTTGGTGGTGATCTTGTTGCAGGTCATTCTGATGCATCAGCTGCAAGTATGGTTACTAAGCCAACTGAGGCGGCAGCTCCACAGAGAAGTACCCGCCCAGTCCCAAAGGCTCCAACTTCTCACTCTTCCACCATGACTGGAGATAATTCAACACCTGCTACGCCTGCCAAGGGTGAGTGTCCACAGTCCATTTTAAATAATATGGCTTGTATGGCCTTTAAGATTGTATTACCTCTCAATTTGAATCAGCACTTTCATTACTAGACTTGATCACCGATGTCCATGTTTACTGATGTCATATCGTCGTATGCTTCCAGGTGATGCATCCAAGTCATTCCCGTTCCAATTTGGGTCCATTAGTCCTGGTTTTATGAATGGGATGCAGGTATTTGCCTTTGCGGACATGTTATACAGGCTTTTATAACTTTTATCTGTTTGTCTGAATTGAAGAATGATTGTGATGTAGATCCCAGCTCGAACAAGCTCAGCTCCTCCAAACTTGGATGAGCAGAAACGTGACCAGGTACATCAACTCTTTGCACTTTTGTAATAGATTTGGTGAATCCATTCATCCAATTCTTTTTCTTCCCATTTCGGGTTTTTGTGCATTGGAAATACAATCACTCCCTCCTGAATTCTTCTTTGTTATTGATTGCAAAAGCTTTCCACTTATATACCTTGGTGCATTGATTCCATTCTTTTTGGGTTTTTAGCGACTTGCAAATTCTGGATGTCAATTATGTTTTATATTTGGGAATATCTCGTATGGATCACTCTCCAACAAGCAAACATGCATGTGATTTATTGATTTGTAGGCACGCCATGAGTCACAAAGATCTGCTCCTGCAACTCAGATTCCAAAGCAGTTACCGAAGAAGGATAGCGGCCCTGTGAACCAATCCAATACAAGGGAGTCTCAATCGGTTCCCAAGTCCAAGATAGACGCACAAGTCTTCCCTTCATCGCCACTCAACCAAACACATAAGCCTTCTGTACTTCCGATGCCTATGAACACGATGCCAATGCCGTTTCCCCAGCCACAAGTATCAGTGCAGTTTGGTGGCCCAAACCCTCAATTACAGTCTCAGGGTATCACTGGAAATTCTCTTCAGGTTCCAATCCCCATACCATTAACAATGGGGAATGCTCCTCAGGTCCAACAGTCAATGTTTGTTCAAGGTCTTCAACACCATCCAATGCAGACTCAAAACCTCATGCATCAAGGACAGGGCTTGGGTTTTACAAGTCAAATGGGGCATCCATTGCCTCAGTTGGGAAACTTAACTATGGGTATATCTTCACAGTTTCAACAGCAACAAGGAGGCAAGTACGGCAGTGCACGGAAAACGACTGTAAAAATTACAGATCCCAAGACTCATGAGGAGTTGAGACTGGATAAGCGGGCGGATGCATATGCAGATGGTGGAACGTCAGGCTTGAGAGGTCATCCTAACATGCCTCCTCAATCCCACCCAATGCCATCTTATCCACCTACTCATACAATTAACTATTTCCCTAATTCTTATAATGCGAACAATCTGTATTATCACCCTCCAGGCACTCTGCCATTAACCAGTGGGCAGGTGCCCCCTGGATCTCAGGCACCTAGATTCAGCTATCCTGTGAATCAGGCCCCACAAAATGTGCCCTTTGTCAACCCAGCTGCCACACCTTCCCAATCGGGCAGCAAATCTGGACCTACAGTACATGGACATCCAGTCTCACTGAATTCTGAACATGCACCTGATGCTTCTATTTCTGTGAAACCCAAACTTTTTTCAAGCTCAACCACAGCTAAAGCCGCGGATGCACTATCAGTAACAAGCTTGTCTGCTATTGATAAAGCTGGATTGCAGAAAGCACCCATGCCCTCTGAAGTTGTCTCTTCTCATCAAGGATCGGTTGGACCTGATACTTTGGGATCTAAAGCATTGCCTGTTTCAGCTAAAGATCTTCCTTTATCTTCTGTTTCTTTTGTGGCTCCCAGTCCTCTCTCTACTGCATCTGATGTAATCAAGGAACCAGCGCCAGCTCTTACTAGTGCTGAAGCCAGGAGGAAGGAGAACCTTAGTTCCAACTCTATTAAGGACAATCAGAAGAAGCTGGTAAATAAAGGTTCCACTCAGCATCAGCATGAGGTTTGTGATGATCATTTACTTATTGAGATCGCATTTTCCAGTTTTGCTTCAACAAATTGTCTTAAATTATGTTTTTGTACTTTTCTTGGGATAATTTCTTCAGGTTGAGGAGTCGACTTCTTCAGTTTCAAGTGCAGCAGTTTTGGTAGCCACTGATGGCTTAACTGTTCTAAACAAAGAAGCCACGATTAGCTGCGTTGGAGGTGGTCCCAGTGCAGTCTTACTTGAAGCTTCTGGTACTGGAGATGTAGTTAACATTCCTAATGTTGCCAAGGTACAAGATTCTTCTTCGCTGTTGAAGTTTGAGACTCCAGCAGCAACAGAAGGAAAAGAAAAGGAATCAAAAAATGTTGCTAACTCAGAGGAAAATAGCTCTGTGCTACCGTCAGCACCCGCTTTAAAGTATACCGACTGTGTGAATAAGACCCAAGAGGAATCTGTTTTGGCTACAGATTCTGGCAAAGAGGTTCCTTCTGTAGGAAATGTGCAGAAACAGCAGGATGAACCAGTGACTTGCCAAGCAGAGAAAAGCAGAACAGCAGAGAAAATGGATGTTACCTCATCCAGTAGTGGTGGTCCATCAGATTCTATGAAGTTGGATAGTGACGAAACCAAAACTAATATAGTGGGTGACAAAGGAATTTCTGTCGCAGCTTCAAGTTTAGCAGATCAGCTGGCTACGGTTTGTACCCTTGATTCTGATTCTGGGTTGAAGCAAGAAGGTGAGGACAACACTGATGGTGATGTTTTGTCCTATGTACAATCTGGCTCCATGGACAAGTCTTATGAATTGAGTAGACCAAAGAGTAATGCTGGTAGAGGGAAGAAGAAGAGAAAAGAAATTCTTCAAAAGGCAGATGCGGCTGGTACAACTGCTGACCTTTATATGGCTTATAAAGGGCCCGAAGATAAGAAAGAAACTGTCAGTTCTACCGAAACCACTACAGGCTTGCCTGATAGCTGCGGCTTGAAGGAGGCAACCTCTGTTGATGTTGGCTCTGGACCGAGTGATGAAGGTGCATCAAATAAGCATGAACCTGAAGATTGGGAAGATGCTGCTGACATCTCTACACCAAAGTTGGATAATATTGACGGTGGGAGGCAGGTACATGACAGTTTGTTGCAGGAGGATGAGGATATTCTTCTGGACAAAAAATACTCGAGAGACTTTCTTCTGAAATTCTCTGAACAATGTACTGACCTTCCTGAGGGGTTTGAGATTACAGCAGATATAGCGGATGTTTTGATCAGTTCGAATGGTGCACCTCTTGTTGAACGCGAATCATATCCTAGCGGTGGGAGGAGTGTGGATAGGTCAAACAGTGGATCGAGGATGGATCGGAGAGGAGGTAACATGACGGAAGATGGCCGATGGAGCAAGCAACCAGGTCATTTTGGTTCAGGAAGAGATCTACAAGTGGACATTGGGTATGCTGCAAATATTGGTTTCCGACCTGGTCAAGCTGGAAATTCCGGTGTGTTGAGGAATCCTCGATCGCAGGGTCCCATGCAGTATGCTGGAGGAATATTATCTGGGCCAATGCAATCAGTGGGCGCTCAAGGTATGAATAGGAACAGCACTGATGCTGACAGGTGGCAGCGTGGAACCAATTTCCAGAAGGGATTGATTCCTTCCCCACAAACTCCATTGCAGGTGATGCACAAGGCTGAGAGGAAGTATGAAGTTGGTAAAGTGACCGACGAAGAACAAGCCAAACAGCGGCAATTGAAGGCCATTTTGAACAAGCTGACACCTCAGAATTTTGAGAAGCTTTTTGAGCAAGTCAAAGCTGTTAACATTGACAATGCTGTTACACTAACAGGTGTGATTTCACAGATTTTTGACAAAGCTTTGATGGAGCCAACCTTCTGTGAAATGTATGCCAACTTTTGCTATCATCTAGCTGGAGATTTGCCTGATTTCACTGAGGATAATGAAAAAATAACATTCAAGAGGTTGCTTCTGAACAAGTGTCAAGAAGAGTTTGAGAGAGGAGAAAGAGAGCAAGAGGAAGCTGATAAAGCTGATGAGGAGGGTGAAACAAAACTGTCTCCGGAGGCGAGAGAGGAAAAAAGGGTGAATGCTCGAAGAAGAATGCTTGGTAACATACGTCTGATAGGAGAGCTATACAAGAAGAAGATGTTGACAGAGCGAATCATGCACGAGTGCATCAAAAAGTTGTTGGGCCAGTATCAAAACCCGGATGAGGAAGATGTTGAAGCATTATGTAAACTGATGAGCACAATCGGTGTAATGATTGATCATCCTAAAGCAAAAGAGCATATGGATGCTTATTTTGATAGGATGACCAAATTATCAAATAACCCGAAACTATCTTCTCGGGTCAGATTCATGTTGAAGGATGCTATTGATCTTAGGAGGAACAAATGGCAGCAAAGAAGGAAGGTTGAAGGGCCAAAAAAGATTGATGAAGTCCACAGAGATGCTGCCCAAGAACGCCATCATCAGGGCGGAAGGGGATCTCGCAATCCTACTGCTCCTGCAAGAAGAGGAACGATGGATTTTGGCCATAGAGGGTCATCTATGCTACCTTCTCCGAACTCGCATATGGGTGGTTTTCATGGTTTCCACAATGTGCGTGGACATCCCAGCCAGGATATTCGGTATAATGATGACAGACAGTCTTATGAGGCAAGGACCTTATCGGTTCCCTTACCTCAACGAACTGTTGGTGAAGAATCCATTACTTTGGGTCCGCAGGGTGGGCTTGCTAGAGGAATGTCAATTAGAGGGGGACATGCAATTGCAGCCACTCCTGTGATTGATATTGCTGCAGCACCAGGTGATTCTAGAAGAGGGGGACCTGGATTGAATGGTTTTGGCTCAAGGGAAGATGTTGCGCCAAGATATGTTTCCGATAGAATCAACAACGCTCCTACTTCTTTTGATCAATCAGCTCTCCAAGATCGCAATGTGAATCTTGTTAGGGATGGCCATGCTGCATCAATACCTTCTCAGTCACAGCCACCTGCTGCCAGCCAAAGTGTACCTTCTGGAAATGCTTTGCCCGAGGAACGTCTAAGGGATATGTCAATCGGAGCAATTAAAGAATATTACAGGTATATGTTTTATTTTGAAATCATTGCAGGATATATTCTCACATTCTCCTTCTTATATTTTGCCCTCTAGAACTCTGAACCGTTAATGCTCTTGTATAGAAAGAGCTAAATATTGATATATTATTTGCTGTTGGCGAAAGAGTTTTGGTGAAAGCTAGATTACTTTCTTTGAGGCTGAACAGTTTGTTTGGGGATCATATCTACGTAAGAAAGATAACGGAAGTAAAGTGCGGTCTGGTATTTCTTAGCTAACAAGACCTAACTACATGTTTCTTTGTGATTTCTAGTGCCCGAGACGAGAAAGAAGTAGCCCTATGCATCAAAGACATGAATTCTCCAGGGTTTCATCCTTCAATGATCTCACTCTGGGTCACAGATTCATTTGAGAGGAAGGACATGGAGAGGGATCTATTAGCTAAGCTTATTGTAAGCCTTGCAAGGCCGCATGATGCAACACTGACTGACGGCCAGCTAGTTCAAGGGTAAAAAACTGCAAACACACAGTCACTGTTTTTTTAAGGAGCTAAAGTAGTAGGCTTTGTGTTTAAAAAGTAGGGTTTTTGTGATTTTCAATTTGTTGGCAGGTTTCAAGAAGTGCTGAGTACGTTAGAGGATACAGTGAATGATGCGCCAAGAGCTGCAGAATTCCTAGGTCGCATATTCGGGCGAGTCGTACTGGAGAATGTGGTACAGCTGAAGAAGTTTGGGGAGTTGTTACAGGCAGCAGGGGCAGAGGAGCCAGGGCAGCTGCTGGAGGCAGGTCTTGCTGGAGATGTTCTTGGGAGCACTCTGGAAATCATCAAAGAAGAGAAAGGAGAAACCGGATTGAATGAGGTTCAATCCGGTTCGGGGTTACGGTTGGAGGATTTCATTCCTCCAAAGCCCTGCAGATCCAGGATACTAGAAAGATTTATTTAGAGAGGATAATAAAAATAGGAGAGAAATGGGAGAGAGAGAGAGAGTGAGTAAGTGAGAGTGAACTCTGTCTGAGGGGTAAGCTAAGCTAAGCTGCTGCTGTATGTTTGTTTGTTAGAGAGGAGAAAATCTGGTTTTCTTCTTGTGCCTTGTTACTTTGATCTTAGAACAAATATGCAGGCAGGCAGCTTTTTGCATGTTGGTGGGTTGGGGGAGGAATGATGGGCTTTTCTGCTTTTCTTTTTTATTTCTGGAAAAAAAATGTAACGAGGCTCTAGAGGATTTTCGATCTCCCATCAGTGCTAATATTATTCTTCAAAATTCTCTCAATTTTTGTTGTTTTATTCATCTTTTCAATCAAAGCTTTACATAGCAGTAACTGGAAGAAGCTTGTGGATATGATTGATGATATTGCTCTTCTTATTTGCTTCAGTAAGTCGTAAATGTTATTTGTTACAATCAGCAGAAACCAAGTTTAAAGCCTCAAGATACACATTTGGGATCCCCACGCAGTACTACACGTTTCTGGGATATGAAATAGTTACAGGTAGACCAACGGAATCTCGGCGCAAACTGCCCGTGGAAGGCCACAAGCTTTTGCACGCACAGGATCAGGACCAGCAGAGACTTCATAACCGGGTGGAAAATGGAATGCGATAGCGTAAATCTCATAGTGAGAAAGGCCGAGAGTAGACGTCGAATGGCTGACACGAAGTTAGCTGTGGCTCCTGTGAGAAAACAAAGTAAAAGTATTACTAAGCATGTTAAAGTACACTACAACTCGAGATGAGAGCTTCCAACAGCTTCAGATCAGACATTTTAGTCTAGGTTATGAACTAGTTACAATCGAGATTCTTGTTGCCAAACCTAGCCTTATTTTCACTCTGACTAGCCTCACAAGTTACGAAAACCTTTCTAATCCGAAAATAATCTGGAAAACAAACAATTCATGAGATCATTGAATAGACTATCATACTGCCATCCCCTAATTTCTACTTGAGATGAACGAGTGAATGAAGATAACAACTTGATGTCGTACCTGTCTCAGCCCACCACCAAGACTGCCTCCTGTCAGAAGCATGGTGAGTACAGAAGTGACGGCACCCCCACCAAGGTCATTTCCAGTAGCTCGGATAGCGCTACGCATCGAATTCAGGATGCTACCGTAAGTAGCCGCTTGTCCACGCTCAATGGCTTGGATGAAACAGAAAGTCATTGCACCTGTAGATGTTATTTTTGATAAAGCCTGCTCCACAAGAACAGACACAAATGTCCAGATTTTGTATTAGATATTAGAAATGTGGACATACAGAATGGGTTCTCTTCATGACACTAGCGTCCAAATGCTTACAGATGTATCAGCTGAGGTTTGGTCGTCATCACAGCCGCTAAAAGATATGGCTTCTCCGCCATTTGTTCCAGTCCATAACCCTGAACGTGGACGATGGTCCTCCCACACATATTGCCCGCCCCTGCTTCCATTAAATATAGTCATCATGTTAAAAGGAAACATTATATTATCTCCTAACTGTTAGCAGACGTTAAACATGAAAAGGTGAATGATTTTAGTTTTAACAATTGGTGGACAACCCGTGTGTACCATGTGCTTAGCCAGATAAAGTTCTTCTTGCAGAAACTATATAGAGATCTAGCAAACGCGAATGGCTACGGTTCTTGGAATCATGATGGTAAATATGAAACGAGGCTATTTCACAAACAGATAACGCCCAAATGGTGGTTTATCTTCTAACATGAACAACTTCCATCCTAGAAGCGTAAAACTACATGTTTGAGATAAGAATATAACAACAACTGACCTGTTCATTCTGCAAAGGTAGGGTAAATCCAGAACAGTGCCACTATGGCAAGCATCAATTATAGCATGGAGCTTGACACCGTGAGGTAGAGGTCTGACAATGGTTGCATTGATTTCATCATCGACAATCATGCCTTGAGTCTCGAAATCCAAAGGACATAGAGTTTCATCATATCCATCAACTTCATCACCGTTATAATTTCTCTGCCTGGAACCATGGCCCGAATAATGGAAAAGCAAAGAGTCTCCAGACTGACAACCTTGCACAAGCCAATATAATGCCATCCTCATATTATGTTTAGTTGGTATTCTGTAGGGATCAGTTTCCTCCTCTGCATAGTACCAGAAACAACAATGCATAATAATTATTAAGATCAAGTAGCAAAGCTGCAGAAAGTGAAATAATTAACACGAATGTAGAATCCAGATAAGCAATTGCAAGAGAGAAGTTCCACAGCAAATACTTCTAACAATACTATGCTTACTAGAGAATTGTAAAAACCAAAACATTGAACATCGAAAATTCAGCAGTTGCAAGAGGCCAGAACAAACGATCATCATAGCAAAACCAGAATCGAAATTACCAGTAAGCATAAGAATGGAATCAGGCGGGAAGTGGAACTTGTTGATGAGAAGGTGACGCATGCACTTGGCGTCGTTTATGCAACCCTTGAGCTCATGCCTGGAAAACCTGTACGAAATACCGCAGATCACAGCCTTTTTGCGGCCATGGGAGCTCGGCGGCGGCGGTTGGTAAGGAGGAGGAAGATGAGAGGAGGGCGGCGGCGGTTGGTAAGGAGGAGGAAGATGAGAGGAGGGCGGCGGCGAAGGAGGAATCAAGGAGGAATGAGGCGAAGACGACGGAGGAGGAGTGGAGCGAGGGTCGGCGATGTTGGTGACGGCGTGGCAGAGTGCGCAGCGGATGGATCGGGCGCCCGGAGGAAGCTGCAACGGCGTCCGGCAACCGGAACAATTCACCAGCATCAACGTTGACATTTTCTCTCTCTCTCTCTCGCTCTCTCCTTAGTCCTTAAGCTATAAGCTAACAAAATTGAATTCGATTCGTTGCTGTTGTGGACAAATCAAATTCCAAGAAATCGAGCCGGCAAATTGATGAACACGAAGTTTCTTCTCTTTCCCCCAACAACGTTTAAATAATAAATAAATAGTATGGATTTGTAAATTTTATTATTGAATAAATAATAAGATTGTAGTTACAAGAATTAATTTGTAATAGTATGTCCAACAGCCGGCTTTACTCGAACCGGCCAACTGTTGTTGCTCAAACTTTTAGTTATCGGTCGTACCGGTCGAACTGACAGATTTGTATTTGTTTCGACAACCAGAATATAGCTTTTGCCGAGCCTTTTATTCTTTCTCGAATCCAATCTGAGACGGGTGCATAACGTACCAAAGTCAATTGGCCTACTTCAATATCCAGTCCAAATATATTGGGTGGCTCTTCATTCTTCCTTTTAATTGCTTTGATCTTTTTTTTTCTTATCTGTATTTTCTTCATCTTTTTTTTGGAATGTCATCAAAACGTATTAGATGTTTGAATTTTCGTAAACAAATTTCTTTCTTGTCGTCACTCACGTCATCGAAGTGATCGTATTGCTTCAAGGCTTTTTCTATGTCACTAGATTGATCAAAAGAAAAATTCTTATATGTCCTAATTATATTGAATTACTGGTCTTCCCCTTATTAAGAGGGCCTTTGATTTTTTTTTGGCTTGCCTTGTATCTTTGGAATGGTTCTTATTTTAAGTCCTTGGTACTAGAACTCATAATCCAATGCAACCTCTTGAAGCTACAGGATAGGAAGTAAGGATTTATATTGATGGATGGTCTCTAATACAAACCATTCTGCAGAACCAGAGGTTTCACCTCTGCTCCAGAATGTGTGTCTCTCTCTCTAAACTCATATCTCTATACAAAAAGGGGCCTAAGAGCAGAGGTCAAGAACTCAGGGACACTACGCTTTCCCTTCCTTTCCTCCCCCTCTCAGGATACACTGTGCTATCATCATAGGCTCTGTATACAAAACAAAACAAAACAAAAAAAACAACAAGAAAAACAAACAATCAAACAAAAAACCAACCCGTTATAAAGAAAGATCTGGCCAATCTTCCCCAGTTGCTGTTCTTTCTGGTAGCGCAGCAGCTTGGTACTGACTCTAATTCATTTCAGAATCTGCACAAAGAGCTCACTTTTGGCATTAGCAAGAGATGAATGGGAAAAGCCCCACATCAAAACCACATCTCAGCTCAGGCATTCTCGTCACACTTTCACACAATTGGAATCGGAATGGAATTATCAAGGTGGTGGTGGTTAGGATGCATTTGTTTCTGCACTGCCTTCACAGCAGCTACTCTAGCTGCATTGGCCGCTCTGTTTGCTGCTGTTACTGCCCTATTCACTCTCTCGTCAACCTTTGCCACATCATATGCTCTTTCTGCAGCTCTTCGTGCTTCCTGTCCACACAACATAACAAATGAATTACAAAAAAGTAAGAATGGATATCAGACTTCTTATCCAGAAACCATGATAATCACAATTCAAGAAACATATGATCAGATCGGCATATTGTACCAATTCAAGAAACATGCTACAAATTTAATTATAATCCCAGCACAAAGACACAGATGCTCTATATTTCACTACAATTGCAAAAAACTGCTCGAAGTGAAAAGTTCATTGTACCTGAACACCATTAAGCACTTTAGAATGATAAACAGCAACAGGGGAAACGGGGGGAGTTGTATTCTGAGTGCTTGGGACATCAAGAATGCCATTCTGCCAATGACCTGATTGAGTCTCCCCATTCCTGAATGTATACATTCCAAGGCCTTCCCTTCGACCCTCATGCCAGGCTCCCTCGTATCGATGCCCATTTGCAAAACGGTAGACCCCAAATCCATGCATCTTGTCCGAAAAATACTCTCCAGCATATGTGTCACCATTTCTACAAACATTGAAAAGCATTGATAAGCGATCTGTTCTACTTAAGTAAAACAAGATGTAATAGAAAACAATGTTCCCATACAAAGGCAAGCATAATACCCCTACTGGACGAATAAATTTTGTTAACAGGCACATCAATTAATAGCTTAAATATATATCAGATGCTACAGGTGCACATCAATCGTTGTCGGAAATATGTTGTATTTATTCCCCTAATAAATTTCACAACAAATTGGAAGTGGCAAAATGTTACGCCTTTATTCCCCTAATCATCCCTGTCCTGGTTATTACATATTATGGAGTGACGAAGATAGAGATGTAAAGATCACCCTACCAATTGAAAAAGGACAATCAACTGACGTTTGAAACTAAGAAGCATGTCTCAAATATAGCTAACTTCCTTAGGTCTCTATAATGTGAATATCTCTCACCCCCAAACAAAAACGAGGCTAGAACTCAATAGGTTCCAAAGGTCACTGGACATCTTGCCTTCCATTCGTCATTTCCTCTAAGCGTCAAATGATTATCTATCTTTCAACCAACTTACATACAACTACAAACCCTGAGCTAGAGTGCATCTTCAGCAATATATTCCATGCACTATGGCAGACTAACCCTCATCGACAGGGATAACTGTAACCATTTATTTCTTGATGGTCTAACGCCCATTATCCACACTAGTGCACAAATGTGGAAGAAGAGCCTTGCTAAACTAGTTTATGGAACGAAGATGTGCACAATGTGTTAAGATACCTAAACCTTTCACAATCAAGAGAACAGTAACAACTCGTCAGTTAAAAACACAGTCCCTATAAAAGTTGAAACTTAATGCGTTACTTGCGAAAAAGGAAACCCCACAAATTGGCAACCGGAAAAAAAGATGTTGATGCATAACAGTAAAGGAATAGAACAGTGATTTACTACGTTCAACAGTTAGAGGATACCTGAAATGGTAGTGGCCAAGACCATGCTTGACACCCCACTTGAATTCTCCAACATATCTACTTCCATCCTCGCAAGTATGAACTCCACAACCATGGCTCTGGCCACTAGACCATTCACCAGCGTAGACATCTCCCGTATAGAATCTATAAACACCAAATCCATGGCGAACACCTTGCCTGTACTGCCCTCTATAGCGGCTTCCTCTAGCCCAGGTCTCCACACCATAGCCATCATATTTTCCATCAACCCAATCCCCTTCGTACCTCCCAGTCATGGAATAATAGTAAACCCCACTTCCAGAGCACCTTCCCTTGTGGAATTCCCCTTCGTAGACGTCCCCGTTGCTGTAAACCTGAACCCAGCACCCGGAATTCTTGACTCTTTTCTCGGATCTGGGCCGGGAACCAATCGACCAGAACACGGGCAAGGGCGATTTGGAAATCTTAGAAGAGGCGGAGGAAGTGAGCTTGATTGGGAAAGAACGGGAGAGGAATAGCCGGAATGAAGGAAGACGAGGGAGGGCTAGATTGAGGGAGAACAAGAGAACAGAAGAGAAGGCAAAGGCGGAGAAGAAGTCAAGGAAGAAAGAGTGGCTGGGTTGGGAGACGAGAAAGTAAAAGAAGGGCAAGGAGAGGAGAAGGATGAGGCGGAGATGGACGCGGATACGACGGAGGTGGCGGAAACGGCGAAGGAATTTGAGGGCGGCGGATTTAGCAGCGATTGAGAGCGTAACTAAAGGATGATGATTGTGATGATGGTGATGGTGATGGTGGTGGTGATTGGGAGGAGACGCCGGGGAGAAATGGTAGATTGTAGGCGATTTAGACAAGGAGGAAGAGCGGCGAGGAAGAGGAGGAGGAGGCGGAGGATTGGTAGCAGCAGCAGCAGCGGTGGAGTGGTGGTGGTGAGTCAGAAGGGTGCGTTTGTAAGGCGTAGATGCAGAAGAAGCGGAGGAAGGGGAAGGAGCGATTGGGTCATTCGGCGGTTGATGGATATCGGCGGAGAATTCGACAAGAACCTGAGGAAGTGGTGGAGGAGGCGGTGGTGGATGACTGTGGTTGCGGTGGTGATCGGAAGAAGGAAAGGGGAAGAGTAGGAGGGGAGGGGAAGGGTTGAAATCGGAAGAGACGCCGCTGCTTTCTTTTCCGATTTGGACTTCTGATTTCTTCTGATGCATTACATATAGAAGATTGAACTTCTTTTCAATCAATCAGCGAATACAATCAATCGATCGATCTGATGAAGACGAGAAGAAGAAGAAAGTGATGAAAGTCGATTGTGAAATTAATGGGGGGAGAAGTTGGGGCGGGCGAAGGGAATGAAATCTGAAGCTTGGTGAGAGAGAAGAAGAGACTGGAAAAATTTTTGGTGGACAAAAAAAAAGAGGAGGAAGAAGAAGAAGAAGAAGAAGAAGAAAAGAAGGAAGGAGCGAACTGTGCGGAGAGCCGTCTGGTGTCTCTGGTCCCCTCAATCAAACAAACTAAAATAACAGCAATCGCTAATTTTGATTTTGGTTAATCTTTTCTCGTAAATAAAACCTACTAATTTTATTGTAATATGCATTATTTTATTTTATCGGGGGACAACTCTTAATTGGAAGGAAGAGCCAAAGTACCATTTTGGTTCAAGAATTTTAAAGATTGAACATGGTTTGTTCAGACTTATAAAAGAGTTCAAGAGTTACAAACAAACCAATCTTGAGCTCGATTCGAGCTCAAGCTCGTCAATAAACCGAACAAGCCGAGCTCAAGTTGGATAAAGCTCGACGAGTTAACAGCTCTAGGGAGGGAGAGGAGTAGGTATCAATATATTCAAAGCAAAAGCTAGCAAGACTTAGTATTATTCTTGTAACGGAGAAGAATACCAACTAAAGTCGTACTCTGGATTCACAAGTAATACCAATAATAAATAACGAAACGAACCACACCCAGTCACCCACCCATCCACTTCCAACAAGCCAGTAACTACTAAGCTGTTTTTTCTGTTCCGGCAGCGCTGCAACGGTGAGGAGTAATGGCCAAGTTCAACTTTATATTGGTCAACGAAACAGCTCAAAACCCCACAACCAGGCAGCTAGAGCTTGCAACCTCAACTGGAATCTTCAATAATTTCTGGTCCTGCTAGCTCAAGTCAAGACTTGTGGAGTTTGAAGCCAAACACTCTTGGCACGTAATTCTGTGCTGCCTTCTGTGGCTTCAAGTGCCCGTACGTCATCAGAAATAGGTGAGGAAATGTTGTCCCAAAGTATGCTCCATCAAGGTCTGTATTGTATTGTATTGTTGTGTATATTAAAGACGGAAGAAAGCAAATTAACAAACGATAGCCTTTATTCACATAAGTAGGATACTTACTGCCTTGGTACTTTGATCGCGGGTAATATATGTCTTCGCATTTCGGGCAATAAATTTTCACAGTGCTTGATCGAGGAATGTCGGATTGGCCTACTGGAAGGCAGGGCTGTCCACAGCAATAAACCCGGGGGCATCTCCCAAAGTCGTAGTTCTTGTACTTCTCTAGCTGTCAATTGTTTCAGTTTAACCAAATCAACATGACAAAAAGAGGCATAAAAACCATGGGTAGATGTTAGAAAAGTAAAGCTTTACCATAGCAGCCAAGCCCTTGGTAGTGAGTATATAACGCAAATGAATTAAACCATACAGCATCTCTGCAGCTGACTCCACCAACTCGTTCTGTTCCTCAGTGAATGTATCACCTGTACATCAACAATATCAGTGACTGCCGCAAATTAGCAAAAGTAAAAACAATCTTTCTGGTACACTAGATTGCCTCTGGGATCCGTAAAAGGAACAGATTAGAGTTAACAAGCTAATCCACATAGTTAAGCAAAATTTACCATGCGATGATTCCACATCCAATATTAGATCAAGTGCATAGTCATAATATGGGACTTGACTGCTCAATCCACAAAGGTTGAAATCATCCTGGATGTAGTCGTCATCAACTTCACAGAAAAATTCATTTCCTCGCAGATTGCAGAACCATGAAATCCAGGATGTATCTTCTGCATCAGAACCACTAACATCTGACTCCTCGCTATCAGTCTCAGATTCCTCTGCTGTCACCAAACAACAACAAAGTCAATGACAAAAAGTGTTAGCATTGCTACTTCACATTAGAAGAGACAGCTGACGCTAATTTACTTAAGGTGTTATCATTTCCATAACATAACTAACAAGACAAAGCGGATCAGCCTCTTCAACATATTATGATCAGAAGTAAGGCACACACTTAGATCTTAGAGACCTTCCTTAGTATACTCTAGAAAAAATGTACCCTAGTTAGGAAGACAACACAGTTTCCTACTCATACAAGGAAACTGTAATGATGTAATATTTTAAACTATCCCCCTCAAGCTTGGTGTACACATTGTAAAGACGAAGCCAGGACTTAAACTTCCACATAAGTTCACCGGATAGTGCCTTTGCAAGATCTCTGCAGCCTGTTGCTTCAACATAAAACAATTGACTTCAATCATACCATTAGTGACCTTTTGTAACATAAACTGTTTGTCTATCTCCACATGTTTTTCCTGTCATGATGAACTGGATTTATGATGATACTTAGTGCAGGTAGACTGTCGCTAAACATTTGAACAGTACCCAAATTATCCATCTTCAGTTTAAAAACTCCACAACCACATTCCCTCACATATTCCCAAGGCCAATGATCTGTTTTCGGCTTCAGCGCTACTAAAGCAACCACAAGTTGCTTCATCCTCATCCAGGTTACAAGGTTTCTCCAGGCATGACTGCAATATCCAGTAGGAGAGCACCATTTCTTGCTCAGCTAGTGTCTGTGTAGATCTGCACCGTTTCTTCCTAAAGAGTATTCCTAATTCATTCGTCTTCTTCAAGTACCTTAAGACATGTATCACAGCATCAAGGGGTTCTTCTTTGATTCATCCATGAACTGACTCACTACACTGCAGCATATGTTGTCTGGTAAAGTGTGAGATAACTATATTAGCTTCCCAACCAACTGCTGTTATATCCTTATGTCTGCAGGTTTGGTGTTATCTTTCACACAAAGCTTTAGATTTTGCAGCATAGGAGTATCTGTTGGTTGACAGCCAAGCATACATTGTCAGGAGATCTAAAATGCATTTCCTTTTAGAAATCAACAAACCCTAGCTGGACATAGGAATCTCCACTAGCATAAAATACCTCATCTCCCAAAGGTCTTTGATTCCAAATTCTTCAGCCAGTTTGACTCGAGTTTCTTAATTTCAATCTGATCATTTCTCGTAATGATAATACCACAAAAATAGCCTGGTTGTATGGTTACATCTTCATATGCACGATACAAACATGGTCTAATCAGTTTGGCACTGCAGATATCCTCCAACATCTCACAGCTTTTACAAATCATTCAAACCAAGCACACAGGACTGTTTTAACTCATACAAGGCCTTCTGTAGCTCACATACTAAGCTAGACTCTCCAATATGGTTTACCATTTCTGGTATATTCACATATACATCTTCAGTTAGGTTTGTTTTTGTCGTAGGAACTCCTTGGTAAGGAGAACCGTGAATCGTGAAAAAAGGAAAGGGACTAGAGAAAGGGAAGGTTTAGCCATGAATGTCCTAGCAAGAAGTCTTGGTGTGTCATAATGGGTACACTTCAGTATCATAATACACGCACATACAGAGACCTAAGACCTTCCTTAGTTAGAACTCACTAGAAAAAAAGATTACCCTAATTACGAAGACATCAATAGGAAGATCACTACAACACTATTTCCTACTGTACCAAGGAAATTGATTAATGACGTAATATTCTGAACACCCCTGAGTCTAGACTGACAATTGAATTAACAGGTTGGAAGGAAGAGGGAAACTCAAGAGTAAGACTAGTAAATTTAGCAGAAAACTAGCAAACTGGAGAGGGGATGGCTATCACCTCATCGCAACAATCAATCTAGCTCCTGTGTAAAATGTGCAGTGTCAAAGTGAATCAGCTAATGCTCAAAACATCTTATAACATGCCACTCCCATGCCATTTGAGCCAATGAACACAATATGTAGTATGTGAAGAACGACAACAGAAATGAAAGGAGAGAAGTTTTAGTAACAAAATAAAACTCCACCAATAATACAACCATAACCATCAATCCAGAGATCTGAGAACCTACCATCGGAACACTTGTCCTTGGAATGAGAAGCCATGCGAGAATCCAGCTGCAATTTGTCCTTGCTGATCAAACCCCTAGAAGTCGACGGGGACGATTTCTCAAGATGCTTGTCGAGCGCATCGTTGATGCGTTTCCGATCGAGAGTTCCTCCGACTAGCTCCGTCCGCGATGAACCAATTGCAGATCCTCCTCGATCCCTATACATGATTTATTCCCGACAAAGCCGTATCGAAGCTCCCACTGGTGCGCCTCGACAGAGATACTTCAAGATTTTAACGTCAACTTGGTGAGTTGGGAAAATTATCGAGCAAGGTAAACCCTAGATTGGAAAAACTTAGGGTTTTCAAAGGATTTGAGAAAACCAAAGACCGACGAACAGGAAGACGGGTGGGTCAGATAAGAGAGAAACACAGCTGAATATCTGTGAAAGATGGTCGACTTCGGTGGGGAATCCGGATCCCCGTCGAGGAAATCAAATCCTTGATTGGATCCAACAAGCAATATACCATCTCATTCGTCCAAAATAATAATTCTAGATCTAACGGCTAGGATTCTGAGAACATATATTTTTTAAGAAACTAACTACACCATAATGAATCCTAGCCGACTAGAGCCGTAAGTTTGGGTATCGGGTATTCCCGACACGATCCCGAACGGGTTCAGAGTTTAGCTTCAATATTGTCATATTATGCTATTTATTGGGTACCTGAAACCCGTTTGGGATATCCATCAGGTACTGGAACTATCCGAACTAACCTCACCTAAACAATTTTGTATAAGTTTTACGTGGGATTGGACTTTCTAGCTTTCATATCGATCCAAGCAGTAGTGGAAGTGGAGGACTTGAGTGCATGGTAGTGAAGTTGGCTCCGTAGCTGCAAGTGTGAGTACTGCCAATATCGGTAGCGGTAGTGAAAATGGTCTATAGCAACAAACTAGTGAGGTTGTAATTGTACTTTCTCATTTTGGTATGTAGACAGTAAAGTAGTTTATATGTATTTGGATGATTCGGTGTATTAGTGGAATTGTGTATTTTTGTTGTTGTGTGATTTGATTTTGGTTGGATATTATGGGTACCATGTCTTGCAATTACCCATAGGGGTGACTTGGTATTCGAACCCCAAACTTGAGTTTTACTACACTTTCGATACGGGTACTGCACAATACAGGTAAGAGTATACGAACCCGTCCCGATTTTCGGCTTTATAGCCTACCATGGCAAATTTTTAGTACACTACAAGCACTATAACCCCTCCCTTGCAGCCTTAGAGTCGTTTGTTTGTGCAAGTGAATTGGTAAAAAGAGATTTTAAATAGTTAATAAATTTTAAAATAATTAGAGAATTTGAATGTATATAGCATTTAACTAATAAATAGTTTGGATGGTTGTTTAAAGAAATTTTAGTTCGAGTGATATAACAAAAAGTAATTACATTAATAAATCAAATTAAAAAATGAATTCATAATTAAGAAAAATCAAATCATTCGGTGGCAGTTTTGGAAATCGAGGAATCCATCTAGACTTTGGGAGTCTGTAACAAAAGACTCTGTCACAGTGTATAACCAGGCCGGTTGTACTTGGCAGTGGATCGGTTTGGGGTGGTGGAGTGGGGAGTGGGGGGACCGGGGGGTTGCAGGTCGATGTGGCGAGAGGGATGTTGGAGGACCATTCCACAATATCGTTGGGGATGTTATAAAGGGTAGTTGACGTGTTTCGCTTGATTTTCCTGAAAATGAACTCATTTCGCGACTTCCAGATGTTCCAGCATGACGCGACTGCTTGAATAATAGGGATTCCAGGGGGATTGATGATCCAAGACAAGAAATCATTTACCAGAGGACCACATTTGGTCATCGGGGAACTGGGAGGTCCATGCTTCAGTAGCATGCCCACATTCGAAGATGCAATGAGAGGTGGATTCCTCTGTGCGCTTGCATATGCTGCAAAGAGGAGATGCCGAGCACTTCCTCTGATAAAGATTTTTGTTTGTCGCTAGGGTATCGGCACAGCATTTCCATAGGAACATTCAAATTTTTGGAGGAAGATTAAGATGTCATAGTCTGCGCCAGTGATCTGGGGAACAAGCGTTAAGGTCATGTAGGATGTAGTGTGATGACGATTATCTGGTGGCATGATAAGCTGATCGGATGAAAAATTCACCGTTGTGGTTGAATTTTCATTTCCATTGGTCTGGTAAGTCTGGTGGCCCGATGGGTATGATACTGATAGCTTTTGTAAGGGAAGGCGAGCAGTAAAGCCCTATGGTTTGCAGAAGCCATTCCCGTCGCTCTTGATGGATCCAGTCAGAGGCTACATCAAAAGGGCCTGTCGAGCCGTTGAAAGTCATAGACAAAGCTGGGAAAACCCACGGGTCCTTGTTGAGGTAGATGGAGTCGCCATTGCCGACTAGCTTAAAAGCACCCGTTTGTAGTGTTTTTCTGCTTTCACGGAGAGCAGACCAAATCCAGGAGGGGCGAGCCCCTTTCTTAGCCTGTAAGACGGGAAATATTTTGCTCTTAGAACTCTAACCCATATAGCAAATGGTTGCGTCAGAATCCTCCAAGCCTGTTTGACAATGAGAAAGAGGTTGAAGTCATTGAAATCCTTAAAGCCCAACCCTCCCATCTGTTCCGGGACACAGAGCCGATCGACGGGACCCCGCCCAAAAAAAAGTTCTCGCCGTTTATTTTCTTCGTGAGGCTAGATGGGAGCAGGAAAAAACTCATGATATAGCTTGGAATTGCTTGGATAACCGATTTGATAAGTATTTCTTTCCCGGAAGGCTCTTTCGTTTTCTCAAATCCTTTGGAAACCCCACCTTTTTCCAATCTAGGGTTTACCTTGCTCGACAATTTCCCAGCTCACCAAGTTAGCGTTAAAAAGCTTGAAGTATCTCTGTCTAGGCGCACCAGTGGGAGCTTCGGTACCGCTTTGTCCGGAATAAATCATGTATAGGGATCGAGGAGGATCGGGCATTGGTTCATCGCGGTCGGAGCTAGTCGGAGGAACTCTCGATCGGAAGCGCATCAACGATGCGCTCGACAAGCATCTTGAGAAATCGTCCCCGTCGACTTCTAGGGGTTTGATTAGCAAGGACAAAGAGAGGCTTTCCGTACATCCCAATTCCGCGGACAAATTGCAGCTCGATTCCCGCATGGCTTCCAATTCCAAGGACAAGTGCTCCGATGGTAGGTTATCGTAACTCTGGGTTGATGGTATGATTGTAATATTGATGGTTTTTCTCTCCTTTCATTTCTGCTGTCGTTCTTCACATACTATATATTGTATTCATAGGATTGGGCACCTCACATGTGCGTGAATTCTAACTACCTGCATCGCATGTCCTTGTAAAGGAAGATATCTGACTGAAGTTGTAAAGAAGTCGGAAGAATTTGATGCCAGATTCCAGACATGGGATGATAATGATATTCTTGTAAGGGCTTGGTTAATCAGTCTCCTCAATGAATCTGAGCATGGAATTAAAATATCTCAGTCTACATATCATATCTAGGAAGATGTAAGAGATACTTACTCCACAATAGATAACAATTCAACTTTGTTTATACAAGTTTGAATTTTATTCTAGAATATACTGAGGAAGGTCTCTAAGATCTAAGTGCATAAATATATGTATCCTTCATTTGATGATAATAGAGAAGTACACGAGGAGTAAATTACCGTCGAAGCATAATAGTGTTAAAGAGGCTGATCTGCTTTGTCTTAGTAGCTATGTTATGCCGTTATGGACATGATAATGACGAAGTAAATTATCGTCATCTGTCTCTTCTAATGTGAAGTTGAAATGTGAACACTTTCTGTTTATTGTTATTTGGTGACAGCAGAGGAATCGGAGACTGATAGCGAGGAGTCAGATGTTAGTGGTTCTGATGCGGAAGACACGTCCTGGATTTCATGGTTCTGCAATCTGCGAGGAAATGAATTTTTCTGTGAAGTTGATGATGACTATATCCAGGACGATTTCAATCTTTGTGGATTGAGCAGTCAAGTCCCGTATTATGATTATGCACTTGATCTAATATTGGATGTGGAATCATCGCATGGTAAATTTGGTTAACTATGTGGATTAGCATGTGAACTCTAATCTGTTCCTTTTACGGATCCCAGAGGCAATCTAGTGTACCAGAAAGATTGTTTTTATTCTGCTAATTTGCGGCAGTCACTGATATTGTTGATGTACAGGTGATACATTCACTGAGGAGCAGAATGAGTTGGTGGAGTCAGCTGCAGAGATGCTGTATGGTTTAATTCATTTGCGTTATATACTCACTAGCAAGGGCTTGGCTGCTATGGTAAAGCTTTACTTTTCTAACATCTACCCATGGTTTTTTATGCCTCTTTTTGTCATGTTGATTTGGTTAAACTGAAACAATTGACAGCTAGAGAAGTACAAGAACTACGACTTTGGGAGATGCCCCCGGGTTTATTGCTGTGGACAGCCCTGCCTTCCAGTAGGTCAATCCGACATTCCTCGATCAAGCACTGTGAAAATTTATTGCCCGAAATGCGAAGACATATATTACCCGCGATCAAAGTACCAAGGCAGTAAGTATCCTACTTATGTGAATAAAGGCTATCGTTTGTTAATTTGCTTTCTTCCGTCTTTAATATATGCAACAATACAATACAATACAGACCTGGATGGAGCATACTTTGGGACAACATTTCCTCATCTGTTTCTGATGACGTACGGGCACTTGAAGCCACAAAAGGCAGCACAGAATTACGTGCCAAGAGTGTTTGGCTTCAAACTCCACAAGTCTTGACTTCAACCAGTCCAGCAGGACCACAAATCAAGATTTGAGATTCAGTTCAGTTTGCAAGCCCTAGCTGGGTTGGTTCTGGGATTGAGCTGATCGTTGACCAATGTTGAATTTCGACCAGACTCCTCTCCGGATGTGAACAACAGCCTAGTTAGTACTAGCTACTGGCTTACTGCAGTGCAGTGGAAATGGGGGTGCGGTGTGTGGTTTAGTTAATATTCTTCGGTCGTTATTAAAGAAAACAACTGTAGTTTGGAGTTTTTAACCGATGGTTTGAGTCGGATAACATATCAGCCACTAAACTGTGTTTTCGAATGAATTCCTTGCCCAAGTTTTGATTGAGGCTAAGGGAGTAATGTTTTTGTTCACTTTCATTTGATGCTCTCTCTGTCCAACGTACGCTGCGGGCTAACGGAACATGTTAACAAATCCAGACTCACTGTTTCCAGTACTCGGTACTAGAGCTGTTAGCTAGCTGAGCTTTATACAACTTGAAGTTAGCTTGTTTGGTTTATAGACGAGCTGGAGCTTTACTTCTTGAGCTTGAATCGAGCCATGATAAGTAGTTATGCTTAAGTTCTGCTTCACTAATGAATCGCCCCATGATAATCGTGATCAAGCTCAGCTTCACTAATGAAATTCTCTCGTTCGACCTCTGGGAGAATTACGAGGTTTTCTCCATTTGGCCCCAAGTAAGAGTTAGTAGTAGATTCTCCAGTTTACTAAATCATGTCCCCTTGCTGCCAAGTTTCTTATCAAGTCCGGCAATTTCCCTCTCCTCCTCTGAGCATCTTAGTGTGATTCGAGTCTACGATCTTTCATCCATTATTGAGTATCATTCTTTCTAGTATTTGGCAGTGGTGCTCGACACTTTAAGCGTTGTTGATGATCATATCTCTCAATTTCATTGTTAATAATAAGCGTTGAACTTGTATTTCCACGGTAGACTAGTCTGTCTTGGGGGTATGTCGTTTCATTCAGTTTTTGTTTAAAAGAAGATATAGTTGATCGACAAATTATTATAGTTGTTGTATATCTTCTCAAACTAGCCAAAAAGCCGAGTTGAACTCGACCCTCGGTAAGACCACCTACAAACAAAAGCCAATCTTAAGCCGAGCACCAACTCGTCAAAATTTACTTAGTAAACCAGAGCTTGAACACAATTATCATGACTCAATTCTAGCTAAAGCCGTGTTGAGGTCATCTATAAACCAAACAAATCGAGCTCATGCAGCTAGGGATGAGCTCAGCTCGACTCGACGCGTCAACAAACCAGGCAGCTAGGGCTTGGAACCTCAACTGAATCTGAATCCTTGATTTCTGGTCCTGATGGCTGAAGTCAAGACTTGTGGAGTTTGAAGCCGAACACTCTTGGTACATAATTCTGTGCTGCCTTTTGTGGCTTCAAGTGGCCGTATGTCATCAGAAACAGATGAGGAAATGTTGTCCCGAAGTATGCTCCATCAAGGTCTGTATTGTATTGTTTGCATACATTGAATAGGAAAGAAAGCAATCAACAAACAATAGACTTTATTCACATAACAAGGGGATACTTACTGCCTTGGTACTTCGATCGTGGGTAATATATGTCTTCGCATTTCGGGCAATAAATTTTCACAGTGCTTGATCGAGGAATGTCAGATTGACCTACTGGAAGGCAGGGCTGTCCACAGCAATAAACTCGGGGGCATCTCCCAAAGTCGTAGTTCTTGTACTTCTCTAGCTGTCAATTGTTTCAGTTTAACCAAATCAACATGAAAAAAAGAGGCATAAAAAACCATGGGTAGATGTTAGAAAAGTAAAGCTTTACCATAGCAGCCAAGCCCTTGCTAGTGAGTATATAACGCAAATGAATTAACCCATACAGCATCTCTGCAGCTGACTCCACCAACTCATTCTGCTCCTCAGTGAATGTATCACCTGTACATCAACAATATCAGCAAAGAGTAAATACAATCTATCTGGTGCAGTTTATTGCTGCTGGGATTCATAGCAGAAACAGATGTAACAGATGTTAAGCAAAATTTACCATGAGAGGATTCCACATCCAATATTAGATCAAGTGCATAATCATAATACGGGACTTGACTGCTCAATCCACAAAGATTGAAATCATCCTGGATATAATCATCATCAACTTCACAGAAAAATTCATTTCCTCGCAGGTTGCAGAACCATGAAATCCAGGATGTGTCTTCCGCATCAGAACCACTAACGTCTGACTCCTCACTATCAGTCTCAGATTCCTCTGCTGTCACCAAACAACAATAAACAGAAAGTGTTAACATTTCACCGTCACATTAAAAGAGACAGATGACGATAATGATAATACCACCGACCTAGCCTATTCTAATGGTTACATTCTCATACTACAGATATCCTCTAAGATAACACAGTATATACAAATCATTCAAACCAAGCAGATGAAGACTGTTTTAACTCGTACATTGCCTTCTGAAGCTTCTTACATACTAAACTAGACACTCCATTATGGTTGACCCTTATTCAGATACACATCTTCAGTTAGGTTTGTTTTTTCTCATAGGAACTCCTTGGTAAGTAGAACCATAAATCGTGAATCATCCTAGGAGCTAAAACCAAGAGAAAAAAGGAAGCGACTAGAGAAGGGGAAGGTAGCCGGTTAGAGGGGAGAGGAAGGGACGCCAACACAGGAGAAAATGGGGATTACTGCTATACTCAGATTAAGTGGCTCAAGCGAGCTAGAATGACAGGTTGTCCAAGCATGATAGCAATGACAGGTTGTGCAAGTGAGCTAGAAATTTCACAAGGTGCACGAAACTAATATGCAAAATATAATTTGACTATCTGAACTACCGAGACCACTAGAAACTAGACTTGTCTTTGATGCATCAACTCCTCCTTTGCGGCACCCCTACCCCCTTGAAGACGAAGAGATCATTCTCAAACTTAGCTGATCAAATCATCAATCCTGAACCTTCCCCATGTAGTGCGCAATAAGTTGATCCAAACACAACTTTGCACTGTAAGGGCTGAACTAGCAACATGGACGACAAGAAAGAGTGCACTGATAGAGTTAAGTTGAATCCTTCCAATACTCTTTACATTGAGCAAGACTCCCATCTGCTCCAACTTTTTTAGAATACGGCTGTAATTCTTGAAATACAACCTTTGATCCAGTTATGTTGTCAAACCATTCCAAAATCCATTTTCCAATCTCCAAGGCACTTATAAGATTCTAGCTCCAACTTTCTTAGAATACGATTGTAAGTCCTCTTTTGCTCACTAAACTGTTTAAACAGTTCCCCATCAATAAGAGTGTCCTATTGTTTTGCAGATGTCCAGGCGTAGCTAGCAGCATCGTAGAACATTGAATTATTCATATATACCCATCTAACCTTGTTTGAGGTTATATAAACAAAGTTGAATATAAGCTAATGAAAAAACATCTGATAACATGCCACGCACATGGCCTTTGAGGTGCCCAATCCAATGAACACGATATGTAGTATGTGAAGAACGACAAAAGAAATGAAAGGAGAGAAATTTTAGTAACAAAATAAAACTCCGCCGATAATACAATCATAACATCAACCCAGAGATCTGAGAACCTACCATCGGAGCACTTGTCCTTGGAATGAGAAGCCATGCGAGAATCGAGCGGCAATTTGTCAGCGGAATTGGGATGTACGGAAAGCCTCTCTTTGTCCTTGCTGATCAAACCCCTAGAAGTCGACGGGGACGATTTCTCGAGATGCTTGTCGAGCGCATCGTTGATGCGCTTCCGGTCGAGAGTTCCTCCGACTAGCTCCGACCGCGATGAACCAATGCCCGATCCTCCTCGATCCCTATACATGATTTATTCCGGACGAAGCAGTACCGAAGCTCCCACTGGTGCGCCTCTCTCTCTCTCTCGACAGAGATAATTCAAGATTTTAACGCCAACTTGTTGAGCTGGGAAATTGACGAGCAAGGTAAACCCTAGATTGGAAAAAGTTGCGGTTTTCAAAGGATTTGAGAAAACCAAAGGGCAAGCCGACGAACAACAAGACGGGCGGGTGGGTCAGATACGAGAGAAACACAGCTGAATATGTGTGACAGATGGTCGACTTCAGTGGGAGAAAATAATCCAAAAGAAGGGGCTAATTCCCTTTTTTCTTAAAACAAACCATCATTGATTTCTCACCAAGGCGAGCACCACGGAACACCAACTGACGGAACACACATGAAATGCTGAATTGGAGATATATACCCCACAAACGAAGCTATATGGATCGCAGATTCTTACAATACAAGTCGATCTCGAACCTTACTCTCCAACACTATCACTTGGTAAGAGGGAGACAACCACAATTCAAATGGAAGACAAAAGCAACAAAACAAAAAAACAATCTAAAAAACCAACTAAACAACTGAAAAAAACAAAACCTAACTAACTTGAATGTATATACATATATAGGCTGAACTAGGGGTGAATGGCGGAGTTATGGTGCACTATAATGCACTTATATCATGCACTATAGGTTGGAACGGTGTACTTCTATTTTGCACGATGTATTATTGTATGTTGCACATCCATCATGCACTATGCACCATGCACGTTGGCATGGTGCACTTCCATCATGCACCATGCACCGTGCACATTGGTATAGTGCATTACCACTTTGCACAGTGTAGCTTCATATGATGCACTTCCATCATGTACTATGCAACATGCAGCTTGGAACGGTGCACCTTCTCTATTCACGGTGCATCTTGGTATAGTGCACTTCCACCATGCACTTTGCATTGTGCACCTTGGTACGATGCACTTCTATTATACACTATGCACCTTGGAATGGTGCACTTCCAGCTTCAACCTTGTAGTTTTCACCTTAGTAAGGTGCACTTCCACTATGCATCATGCACATTAGTATGATGCAGTTCCACCATTCACTATGCATCATGAATTATGGTATAGTGCACTTCCATCACTATGCACCGTGCACCTTGGTACGATGCACTTCCACCATGCACCTTGTACTTTGGTATAGTGCACTTCCACCATGCACTTTGCACTTTGGTATAGTGCACTTCCATTATACACAATGCACCTTAGTGCGGTGCACTCTCACCATGCACTCTACACCTGCATTCCCACCATGCATTATGCACCTTAGTACGAGACCTAGCTAACTTGAAATTTTGCTCCTTTAATTATTTGTTTAGACTAAGTAAAGTCACACATGTAGTTAAAAAAATCAAATACAAGAAAAACCCTTTTCGGTGGCATATGTATTAATTTTTTTTACTAAAAGCGGTACAATGAATGTATTTTTATTTGAAGTCAGTATTATGATTAATTAGTTAATTGTTACTTGATACATGTACAAAATTTCAAGTTAAATCCGGCTTAATGCATGTTTCCATCCCGGTTCTTCCATTGCATACATCCTTATTTAGAAACACCAAGAGAGGCTAGAACCTTAGCTATTTAACTTGATCGACTAGTGTGGCAGGTCAGTCGCCTGAAGCTAACAGGTTGGCGATGGAAGGGTTGGTCCTTGACCGAGTTTCGTGAGGGACTTTGAAGGTTTACGCCCAATAGTGTCCTCTGTGTCCATCGAATCGGATGTGGCCAGGTCGTGTCGGCGCCGCTTCTTGTCATCAGTTGTTTGCGGCTCCTCCTCAACCTCCGACCGGTACGGGTCGGTTGTTTTCATACCTTGGATGTCGAGAGTACGGTGTGCCCTGGTTACTTGTCGTGGCCTTATGGTAGGCTCAACCACTGGAACTGTTGGGGAGCGGTGTTGCCTGTGAGCTCCTGCCTGGTTCAGGGACTCCTCACGGTCTCGCATTTTTGCATATGCCTCATTTCATGACAACACCTTGATTGAGTGATCCCATTGATAAGCGAGTTGCTCCTATGAGAACTGGAATGTGAAACGACCCTAAAAGGCTCCGGTAGAACCACTAGTTCAACCCATACAAGCTACTCGAATTTCAATTAGACCATCTTTAACCAATAACCACTAATAAATACACATGGCAAGCATTATTAACGACTGGAATTGAAACATTTAATAAACCCTTGGAAATCATATGGATCAAATACAAGTTTTAAAACATAAAAAAGCGCAGGTGCAACTCTAGTTCATAAATTCATCAAAATGATATACATAGATATCACACCCAACTAGCTTTTTTCACCTCCAGCTCCAGTACCTATGACTGATCACACAGATAGATATTGAAAGACAATAACCAAACATGGTTAGTGCTAATCACTGAGTGCCTAAGCGTCATCTAAGGCGGAACTAAAGTGTCTGAAATAAAGGAAAGGAAAAAACCTCATAGAAGACAACACATCGGCTACTCAAGTCTATACTAGTAATGTGACCTTATTGATCGGTAATCATACTAACTAGCATCAACCACTCCTAACATCTTACGAATAACCTCATAGTGGATCAGATCATAAAACCACTCTAAATTGTGTGAGCAGCATCTGTAGGCATACTCGATGCGTCCTTAACCTTTCTTGTGTATCCCTATTTTGTGTTGCTGTTTGGTTCTGGAACACTGAAGAGATCGAGGCTGAGTTGTCAAATACGGGGCGTGGTTGATTGATCGTGACGGTCGTGGTAGCGAGGGCAACCACAGTCGAGTTAATTCGGTTGTTAACCAATTCCAAGACCTACCCCCAAACTAGATTTGAGAATCGGTTAATTCGATTGTTAATCGAAGATTTCGGTCGGTTAATCATAAAATTGTATAACTGGTCGGTTAACCGACCGAATTTGGTCGAAGGTTAATTAATCGACCGCCACGATTAAATAACTGTGGGTTAACCAATCAATTTTTGGGAAATTTTCATTGAATTTGGGGTAAATTCACTTTGGATTTTGGATAATTTCATTTCTTCGATTAAGCACGATTAACCGAATTTTAACTGATCACTTTATTTCACGAATATATTGACCGTTTCACCGACCGATATAATTTCGATTAAACAATTTTTTAACCGAAACGATTAATTAACCTATTTTAACCGATCAACTGAAACTGAAAGGCCCGCCCTAGCCCAAACGGGAATATGTTTGGTTAGTAGATCAAAATATATTTTTTAATTTTTTAATTTACAGTTTTCTAGCAACAAGAAATCAAGAATAGTCCCCTCAGCAAAAAGGAAAAAGGAAAAGAAAAACGAAAAGGAAAATATCACCCCTGAAGAAAAGCACAAAGTATTTATTTTATTTTATTTTATAATACAAGCACCACAAAGTACTTTCGTGGGGTGAAATTAGGGTTTGCCTCTTTCTGATGAATTCAAATTCCCACAAGTTGGGTTAAGCTCTTATTCAGCTATTCCTGTTCATCCCATCTGAAAGAAGGCGGCTTTTAGGGTTTTAGACTGCGGAATTTTGGCCACAGCACAGCTTGCTCGTCAGAAAGAAGCGATGCCTCCACGAGTCGTGAAGCGAGGAGCGGCGGCCGCTGCATCTAAGCGGGGTGGAAGAGCCACGCGAGGTGCCGGCAAGACCCAAACACCGCATCCGGAAGATGTTTTGCGGAAGATAGAAGAAGGGAAGGTCGTCGACATAAAACCTGCTGTTGAAGAAGAGAAGCAGGTGGTTGCTAAGAAGCCAGTCGTTGAAGAAAAAGCGGTACGTGAAGTCGATGATGAATCCAAATCGGATGTTAAGAGCTTGTCCTCCTCAAAAGGTAGGTTCCTTCCCCCCCCCCCTATTTTTATTCCGTCTTGAGGATTAATATCTGCTGGGATCCGCATGTTGAATGTTTACTTCTACATGCATGAATTTCTTGCCCTTTTCCGGTTTTGAATGTTTGCTCTCTCAGTGCGTCTATCGTAAATTAGGATAGGTTCTATGTAAGGCTCCAGTCCCTCCGTATTGCTTCGCTCTTTTCTTGAATCTGAAATTCACTAGGGAGAGGAACTCTCTTAGAATCTTCATTCTTCTCTCTGCTTGCTCTGTGGTTTTGTTTGAGATGTGGGGAAATTTTAATTGCTTAAAGATATACCATAGACTGTGTGATCGGACTAGAGGTTATGACCTCTACGTATAAAGTTATTTCAAACTTTCTCGAGGATAAGTGAGAATGGTGGTATTTCTCAAGTCACTGGACCCCTCAATCCTTTTCCATGGCAGACGGAGAAGACTTGAAGGAGTCCGTCGAGGATTTTGAAAAGGATGAAAGGTTGGAGCTGGATGATAACGAGCCTGAATATGAGCCTGAAGAATATGGCGGTGAAGAATACGGGGATGATAAGGAACTTGAACAAGATGATGCTCAGGAGGAGGAGGAGGGTGATGGAGGGGATGAAGAGCTAGAGGAAGGAAATGAGGAGGAAGTGGACGAGGAAGATGCTGATCTGGTAGAGGAGGAATTGGAAGAGGTTCCTGAAGATGTTGAGGTTGAAGAGGAAGATGAGCAAACCAGTAATGATTATGCTGAGCTGGCAGATGCAACTGAAGAGGATGAACACCATGAGGTTTTTAAGGAGAGGCGCAAGCGCAAGGAGTTTGAAGTCTTTGTTGGCGGTCTGGATAAAGATGCCACTGAATCCGATCTTCGGAAAGTTTTTGGCCGTGTTGGTGAGATTACTGAAGTTCGACTATTGAAGAATCCACATACCAAGAAAAACAAAGGGTTTGCATTCTTGCGTTTTGCTTCAGTTGAACAAGCTAAAAGGGCCATTACTGAGTTGAAGAATCCAGTGGTAATTATCATCATGCAATTTTTCGAATGTCATGTGAATTTGCTTCACAACCTGAATTTTATTTTGATGATTGCGCTTCCAGATTAATGGGAAACAGTGTGGTGTTAGTCGTAGTCAAGACAGTGACACCCTTTTCTTGGGTAACATTTGCAAAACATGGACAAAAGAAGCTGTAAGTATATTGGAAATTCTTAAGGAGGTCACTGTCAAGCATTACAAGTTTCTTCAGCGGTGATAAATGAAGTGATGTATTCCTGACGTTTGGTCATTGAATTTACTTCCAGTTGAAAGAGAAATTGAAACATTATGGAGTTGATAATGTTGAGGAAGTGACCCTCGTTGAAGATGGTAACAGTGAAGGAATGAACCGAGGGTTTGCCTTTCTAGAATTCTCGTGTCGTACAGAAGCCATGGATGCTTTTAAGCGTCTACAGAAGAGAGATGTTTTATTTGGAGTTGATAGGCCAGCAAAGGTCTCTCTTTCTGATGCCTTCATTGACCCCGGGGATGAAATAATGGCTCAGGTATCCTTAACTTTACCATTCTGGAGTACAACATTTCAACCCTATCTGGATTACCTGAACTATACTTTCCAGATCTCACCTTGATGGTGATAAGAATCTAAATTTCCCTTAACGAGCCATGGTTGAAACCTATGCTGGAAAGTTGCCCGCTACTGTTTGTCCTTTTTACATGTTTGAATTCTCTATGCACCTTTGCCTCTTGTTTCTGTTGGCTGATATTCTCTTTATTCTGTGGATTCAGGTTAAGACTATATTTATCGATGGTCTTCCTTCATCATGGGATGAGGACCATGTTCGAGAGCTCTTGAAGATGTATGGAAAGATTGAGAAGGTTGAACTTGCTAGAAATATGCCATCGGCTAACAGAAAAGATTTTGGTTTTGTTACCTTTGACAGTCATGAAGCTGCTGTAACCTGTGCTAAAAGTATTAATAATGAAGATCTTGGTGAAGGAGAAAACAAGGTTTGTAATAGAACTTGCCTGTTCTTTTGTGCTGTAATGTTTGAAGGTTCTGCTTCTTGAGGCTTTCAATGTGGTATGATTATCAGGCTAAAGTTAGGTCTCGGCTGTCAAGGCCTCTTCAGAGAGGAAAAGGGAAAACTTTTAACCGTAGAGATGTTCGCCCCGGGCGGGGTAATGGTACAGTCAGCAGGGGTACATGGCCTCGGTCCACTGCACGAAGCCTTCCATCTCGTACGATAAGAACTACTGGAAATCGAGCCCCGCCAGCTAGTGTAAAGAGGCCTGTGCGATTGAGAGAACTTCATGCTCCTCCAATGTCTCCTCGAACAAGAAGCAGACCTTTGGCTCCTCCTCCTCGGTCTTACGATAGAAGAGCACCTGGTGCATATCAGTCCAACTTATTTGTTGCATATTTTTCCCGGCGCCAAATACCTTACACAGATTGCTTTTGTTTTACAGTTCCAGCATATCCGAAGAGTTGCTTGAAAAGGGACTACTCTCGACGTGATGAATTGCCACCTCTAAGAAGCCGTGCTCCCATTGATTATGATCCCAGGACTGTTCCAGAGAGACGCCAATCCTATAGAGATGAGTATTCTTCCCGTGGTGCTGGGTACCCTGATCTTCCTAGGGGCAATTCTCGTGGATCTGCCAGGAGAGATTATGTGGATGATCCTTATCCTCAGAGATTTGAAAGGCCCGATCCAAGTTACCGTGAAGGGCGTGCCCGTGACTATGACTCCTTCTCGGGTTCAAAACGTCCGTATGCCATGATGGTTAGTTATTAACTGCTAGATGTTTTTCCTCATTGTTGTAAATTTTGTTATCACCTAGAAATTGCTGAAAGCTGTCTCTTGTTCCTCCAAGGATGACATCCCTCCGCGTTATGCTGAATCTAGTGCTCGTCATTCAAGGGCCCGTGTAGAGTATGAACTTCCTCCTAGATCTTCCCACTATGGAGATGGCTACGGTGATAGGTTCGTTTATTGCATTATTTATTTATTTGATTATTCTCTTCAACTTGATAACTGAAGTTTACTTATATATACCTTTGGTTAGTCGACTTGGCAGATCAAATTTAGGATATGGGAGCAGCAGAAATACCATGTCCAGTCAGGATTCACATGGAATGTATGGGGAGCGTCATGGTATGGCTTATGGAGGTTTGTTTCTCTTAACTAAAAGTGAACTTAATGAGCTTCTCTCCGCATTCACCTACATCTAAGTGGGTTATCCACCATGTTGTGAGCAGGTTCATACGGGGGCAACGACGGTGGTGGAGTGTACCCTACGAATTATGATGGTGATTACGTATCACGCGGAAGTGATGTATGCTTTCACCTTCTCACCTTCTCTAAGATGGATTTTTGCTCGGTTATTGTTTTGAATTCCTGATTTCCTTCATTTATTCATAGGTTGGGGGTAGTTCTTACTCATCAATGTACTCGAGTCGTGGCATGGGTGGCAGCAGTTACATGGGTTCAGGTGGTTCAAGATCATACTACTGATGTAAGTTAAATCTTCTCTCTACTTTTGGCCGCGACAAGTCATTAGATGGAGATTTTGGCATCTCTTTGGGTGTAATTTGGTCACCGAATTGATTTATTTATGGAACAGAGAAATGACAGAGAGGTGCTGTAGGATGTTGGCCATTTGAAGTTGAAAGGTTGGACCTCTGAGAAGCGCACACTATGGTGAAACAATCTTGTGAAGTTTTTTTTAGCCCAAGTATCTTGTGAGAGTAGTTTTTGTAAAGAAAAAGACCGTTATGGTTGAGGGCAGCAAAAGTTCATGGTGTTTTAACTTCATATATGTAGCGACAATCAGAACGAAAACCTTCTGGTGTTAATGCATTGCAATCTCTTTATCTTCACTGTTAATTTGGTATCTAATGGACCAATATGTACTTTTTGACATGCAGCAGTGTTCATTAGTGGATTTCCCAGTAAGGCAAGGAATGCCATTATGAGTCTGCAATTGATCTACTTGTTGCAGTCTTTGCTGCTAGCTTAACATGCTTTTAATATCTACACTACACATCTCGTTTTCAGATTTTTAGTAGATAAGATTCTACATACCATAAAATAGGTGATTTTGTTTTATACTTTTCTTGGTTGAAAGTTATAGATATACTATGTGTCTATCCTTCATTTATAATTCGAGCATCTGAAACACGATATTATATCGTAATGAAGCCAATATAGTGATAATGCATTAGAAATACTAACAAAATGCACATCAAGGAAACAACTCGTGTCTAATGCTCGTCAAATAGTGTGCAATATGACTGATTTTTTTACAAATGTGAATAACCTTGATCTCCAATATTCTCTTCCAGCGGCGTAGTCAGAAATAAAATTAAAGGTGTCCTATATATGATGATGAAAAAATCAAATAAAATTAAATTGTGTAATTTATAATTAGTGGTTAAACCGGTTACCGCATGGTTAACCAATTAAAAACCGAATAACTTTCCTCACATTAGCAATTTAGCATATTACTGTTTACGCAATCATTTGTTTGAATGAGTTTCTTCACATTAGCAATTTAGCACGATAATGTTCATGTTATCAGAATCATGCATGCTAATGCTAGTATGGCCAGTATGTTACTGTTCACATCATCACCGGTATAAGAACTCAGTTTGTGTATTGTTGAGTTGTTTGAGTGTTTGTGTGTTGTTTCTTGTATATGTAGTTCTCTAGCTTAGAATGTTTGGAATGAACGGATGAAGATTTATGAATGCGATAAGATAAGGTTTAAAGAAGAACGGAAAAATTAAGAGAGGCAATCTACACGTTTTTATTTCTGTTATCGCATGCATGTTCAAAAGTTTGTCGTGTTTTTATATTGTGGTTATGGGGACTTAATTATGGATTCATCGTAGTTACTCATTTGACATGAAGACTAGAAATTGCTGGGAATTATTTTGAATGGTGCTCGAAATTATTTTTGAATTTTGCCAAAAATTTGAATGGAAATGGTTTTGTGGTTAACCATTAACCAAACCGAAAATTAAAAAATGGTTAGTGGTTAATCATAAATCGATGAGGTGTGGTTTTTCGGTCCAAGATTTCCACCTTTTTGGTTAGTTTAACTGAGTAAATTGGTTTAATTAACCAAAAACTAAACCAATTCCACCCCTACCTATTCTATTATAAAGTTTGTTCTTGAAATGAGATTGTAGAAAATGCTCTATCGACCCTTATTGTTACAAATGCCAAAAACAATGCTAGTTTATTGAGCAACAAATATATCTTAGAATGCGTAATGTACTTTTATATTTTAATCATTCTTCTTGAAAGTTTTATGATTTCTTTAATTCAACCTTTGAATCTATCATCAAACTTCATCTTAATAATTGAAGTATCCAATTGAAAATCAATGAGGGAGATATCACAAGTTGGGAAGTCTTTATGATAAAAATTAGGAAGTGTAACCAACTTTTTCTTGTAAAAAATAATGAACAAATCATCTAGATTCAAACGAGCTACACAACATACATAACAATTTAGTGTTCACCTCATAGAGACAACTATTCAGGTCTTATATATCAACCGACATGCTTTAGGCTATTTGAGTATTAACTAAATGGGGTGTTAGAATTTTGTAGTTCTTAATTAGGTCCTTGTTTATATTGTTTAAGTTTTATATATTTAAGTTGCGATAATATATCTCAAAAGTGTATTCTAGTGGAGTGGTAACGGTTTTGAATTAATTCAAATGGTGTTTAAAATTTCGAATTCGATCTTCTAATGTAAAAATATACATTAGATATTTTTTTAAATCTAAGCCATGGACACCACTTGGCCCCCTTGTCTCCACCCCTGGCCTCCCCGTCATCTCGTGAAATTGTGTCACCATTGCAGAGTGTTGGTGGCTCGCATAACGAATCTAGCATAATAAATTAACTAGATTGGGAGTTAAACTGTATTTGTATTTTCCGATATCCTTTCTCCCAAATTATTCGGAGACCAATCACATCAGTTCTCAAATATGCACGAGTGATCAAATACATTCCCACTTAACACTAAAAGCAGAGAGACATTTGCCATCGCTATATCAGAGCAAGCCACATGTAGGTGCTTGGCTTGTTTCTAAACTAACCGAGCTGTCCGAGTTGAGGATTACCTACTCAAGAGGTATTGACTTCCATGAGGTATGCACCTCTATCCTGGCAACATGAGCAAGCATAGTTGCCTACTCTCGGATACGGGCATCCTCCACAACTCTAGTCCAACCAAATATCTTAACTACAACTAACTAGTTATTTCACAAGCAACTAGTTATTTATTCCTGTTGTAAGTTGTAACTAGATATATACTCTTGTAACTATTTAAATTTTACATTATTAGTTACTTTTATGTAACAAGTTATTCACATAACTAGTTATTTTTTCTCATAACTATTTAGTCATATAACTATTTATTTTTCTCTCGTAACTGCTATTTATTTTTCTTGAAATAGATCGAGAGTTTCGATTAATATAAGATAGAAAAAATAGAATAAACAATATATTGGTATTCATTTCATGAGATATATTGGATTCATACATCAGAATCACTAGACACGCTCTACCACTAACGCAATCACCTATAGATCAAATGATTTAGATTTATTATGATGAAATCTTGAAATAAATCAATGCATTCTTCCCAAAAGCCACCAAATTTTTTGATTTACAGGACTTGAGGTAGTCCAAAATCTTTGAACTCATTGACGCAGGAGGGAAGAAACATAGACAAAAAGAGAGGGTGAAATAAACAGGAGGGATCCAATTTGTAGCCCTCAAAGCTTTTTCTCCTCTGCGGCGACGACGAGGACGCAACTCAGCCTCAATTTCAGCGACAGAGGAGCGCTGAGATTTTGCAACTGAAGGATCTATTGTTTTCTCTTGCTCCCCTTCGCCGTCCTCCTCGTCGATTTCGTCAGTAGCTGGCAGGTACAAATTGTCTCTCTCTCTCTCTCTCTCTTTTTCTCTTTCTCTTCTGTGTGTCGCATCTCTTCACACAAAGATGCACATTTTCCTCGTATTGGAGGAAGGAACGTAATCCTCAGTCTGAACCCACTTGTGCGGTTGTACTTTCATTGTCAATTGCTGAACTTTTTCCTTGTTTAAGCCCTAATCCTTTGTTGTGCCGTCACTGAATCCCTCTCTTTTCACCTAACGGTGAGAGATGATGTCCAATTTTCCTGTCTGCATCTCTGCTCGCCTGGTTTTGCTTCGAATATGAACTACTGTTGTTGCATTGTGGAGATGAAAGCAACTCGTCCGTTGTGTTTGTTTTTTTCTGTTAAACGGATGGGGGTTCCAGATCTCTCATTGGCATTCTTTTCTCTTGTTAACGTCCCCCACTCCCAGAGTCTGGTATTTCAAGGGAGCAATATGGATTGACGGAGAAACATTTATGGTTCGTCTGGCTTTGGTGCTCGAGCATGTTTTCTGGAAAATGTGCGTAACTTAGAGACCATTGTGCGGGAAGTGGGTATAGAGGAAGAGCTTCATTTTCGTTTGGAAGATATGGCAGATGCAGCAGGCTTAATGGAGGCCGCTGGAACTCGATTTATTTCCTTGGAGTTGATTGGAAGAGGATCATTTGGAGATGTTTATAAAGCGTAAGTTGCTGCTAAATCTCTTTACTGAGGTGCTCTGTGTGTCCCAATACAGTGTTGTTGTGTTCGTCTGGAATACCTGAATGAAGACTGTTTATTTTCTGTTTCAGCTTACCTAGCTGGCTATCGACCCAAACTTTCTGTTTGATAAAATCAATGTTGAACACTTATGTATGAAATTGATGTTTCCTTCCTGGTATAAGAATTGCATGGATCTATGTTCGATTACCCCACTAGCTTAATTTTACTTTGTTTCCGTTAGATTGCAGAAGTTTTAATATCTGAATTCATCATTACTTCTCTCATGATACATGGTTTAAACACTAATTTGAAGAACCACATGATATACTTGAGAAGTTCGAGTCCAAGCTTGTTCTTTACAGTGTGTATACTGTATACCAAGCTTGAGGAGGGAGTGTTGAGAATATTACAGTATCAATCAGTTTTCTTGTTAGAGGGCATTGATTTTTAGTCATCTTCCTAATTAAGTCTTTCTAATTTGGTTAGGTTTTTTATCCTGGAGAGTCCTAACAAAGGAAGGTCTCTAAGATCTAAATATATAGATATATGTGTATCCTACCTCTTATATTATAGGGGAGTAAGTTATCCCTGAGTCATAGAATTGTTCAATATCCTCACTATCTCAACCTTCTTGATTTTCTAATTTGCAGGTTTGATAAGGACCTTAACAAAGAAGTAGCCATCAAAGTCATTGATTTGGAAGAATCGTACGTATTAAGAATTGTATTTTATTGCTTTTTCTTGTTCAAATTAAATTAATTTATGGATTTTTCCTCCATTCTTGCCCCATAACTTTGTGCACATCTCTGTAGTTTCCTCTCCGAGTGGAATCTAGTAACTAAATAGAAATCTCAGAAACTCTCCTCCATTATCTGGTTTCTTGATGCGTAAAATATCTCATAGTCGAATCCTAGGAACCGCCACAACAAAACTTATCCCTCAAGGCTATTGACATGGTTGAACAAAAATAACTTACTTCATTGGCTTTTTTCTTGTATTCACGGGGTCGGAATTTGTTGCTGCCTTCTCATTATACGAAATAAATCTTTACAAGCTGACATCAAATTTTTGCAGTGCTATGACAATTTCCTGAGAACACTTCATTTTAGTTATGAGTATAGTATCTTATTGTTATGGAAGTTGTCATTTTCTTTAGTTCTCTATTCATACGTGTCTGCCCTTTATTTGAGTTGGGTTTTGCTTTAAAGTTGGTCTCTAATGATCTAGACCCCAGACATTGAGCGTTTATTTTAACTCCTATTCTTGTGCATCTTCTTTCTTCTATCGTCACTGAATCATGCTACAAGGCTGCTTCTTTTCTCTACCACCATTTCTGAACTAATTTTATCATTGTCGTGTCCTGTATATTCCGTACTTCTAGTTGACATTCTTTTCCGAAATTCGTTTACTGGAAACAGGTCTCTTGATTCTATTTTGACTATTTAATCTGAAATACCACTATAGCGCGAAAAATGTTTAAACCTCAATGACGTAAACCAGTCTTCCCTAAGTGCTTACTATGAGTTGAACCTTGACATCAGAATCTAATAGTGAGAGTGGGTAATCATGTGAAGTTAATTTCCAACTCTTTTATCTTAACGCTAGGCTTCATATTGATATGACTATGTAGTTGTATCTCAACAGTGAAATCGAAATATTCAGTGCCCCAAATAAACTGCATTGTGACGTTTCAGGCTTAATAATAATAAAAAAAGTTTTTCTTAGTATTGCGCCTATATATACTTTTAATTCTAATGCCGTGCATTGTACATATTTTTGTCTGAATTTCGTAGAAAGCGTTTTCTTTGTTGTTGTCCGCTTGTGTTGGATACTGAAAAACAGCTTTGTATTCTTTTGGTGATTTATTTGATGTATATGATTGCTTAAGTGAAGTACAATTTTCTAATGTTTCTAAGCTGTTTTTTTATTTTAAACTGTCGCAGTGAGGATGACATTGAGGATATCCAGAAGGTAGTCAAGTTTATTTTCTTGTTCATGTTACCCGTATCATACCTGTTAAGGTGTACAATCTTTGTGATAATCTTTCAACTGGTTGACTAATCGATTATCCAATGATGGCAGGAAATTGCTGTTTTGTCACAATGTCGGTGTCCATATATAACTGAGTATTATGGCTCCTATCTTCAGCAGACTAAACTATGGATAATTATGGAATACATGGCTGGGGGATCTGTTGCTGACCTAGTAGGTTACTTCGTTGACTTAATTCTGCTGCTGCCTTAATATTACATGTTCTGGAGGATTTTATTGGTATAATGTATTTATTGCTCCAAATGAGAGGTGTAGGTCCTTGTTGAAGGACAAGTTTGTCAGTGCTAACAATGGTTCTATTTTTGCAGCTTCAGTCAGGTCCACCGCTTGATGAAACCTCAATGGCTTCTATTTTGCGTGATTTGCTTCATGCAGTTGAATATTTGCATAATGAAGGGAAAATTCACAGGGATATCAAAGGTTATTCCTTTTCACTTTCATCAAAATTAATTGATGCAGATTTTAAGTAAACATGTTGAAAACAAGCGAGTCAAGCTCATCAAATTGCCTATGATATGCTAGCTAACATGGGCCATGTACTATGTGTATTGTCTATGCAGGTATTCCTTTGTATTACTACAAATGACAAAATCGGAGCACTTTGTTTTTGTAGTATACATACTAACATTGGCTTCTTGTTTGGAAAAGAAGTTATCAATGGTTTGATATGAACAACTTGTAAATAACTAGGCAGCATCACTCTAAGTTTGATATGCAGTACCATCTATGACAATATGACAACATCTTCCCTGAAGCCCCTTCCTGAAACTCACACATGCCAGCAGAAAAGATCATTTCACACTTGACCTCCTAGGTTAATTAGCTTACAAACATTAGATTGTAGTTCAATATAGGGACATAAAGATGTAGAAAGAGTGGAACATATGAGGTTACTTGAATCCATCTACCAATATTTGAGGTAATAATCCACTTGTTGTATTATTAAGACGGAGTAACTCAATATTTATAGAGTTCTATATAGAAAGATGACTATTCTAATTAGGACTATTACCTACTGAATATGAATAAAATTCCTACTCTAGATTGGATAAATAAAGAAATATCTCCCCTGAAGCTTGGTATAGGCATTGTAGAAACCAAGCTTGGATTTCAAGTACTGCGAAAACTTCTCTAGTCAGTACATCTTCGCTTTGTTCTGTAGAGGGTGCATATAAAACTTCTATAGTTTTGTTAGAACTTAGAAGCCTTTTCTGAGATGAATTGCCTATCAATCTCAACATTCTTAGTACGATCATGATGGACAGGGTTCATCACTATACTGATAGTGGACTGACTATCGGTTCTTAGTATCATGGGACCATTTTCTCGACTTGCAAGTCCTTTAGGAGTTTGTCCAACCATATCTCTTGGTATATTCCTAGAGCCAATACTCTATATTCAGCTTGAACACTACTTCTTCTCGCAGCTCCTCCAGGCTACTAGGTTGCCCCAAACATAAGTGCAGTAACAACTGGCGGACCTTCTATCAGTGATTAGTTTACTCTTCCAGGTTACTGACTTGGAGATCGACTTTAGCCTACTCTCTTATATAAGAGCGGCTCATCTACGTACTTCCGATATCAATTCAGAAAATACCTTCTGAATCTCGTTATCTTCATCCAAGTCTGCATTTAGGAATGCATTCTTAACTCTGGAGATTTGTTTACTTCTTTATTTAGAATATACTCTGCTCCTAACAAATTCTGACTAATTAGTAAGATGAATCGTAATAATAAATTAGCTTATCAGGTCGGATTTACACAGATTTCAAACTCATTGGCTGACTGAGAAACTCATCCTTTCTGAAGAATTTGTCCAGTCAAATTTAATTGCTCCAAATTTGTCACCCATAAGTTTCATTAATTAAAAAAGCATGAATGGGGTATTGTAATACTTTCAATGTCTTTTTTATTAAAATTTTATAATATTATTTTTTGTTTATTTCCAGCAAGGGAGACTACAAAACATTTAAGTTCAGACTAAAAAGCATATAAATATCTACTTAGTTGTTTTGAGTCATTGTCAGAGTCATCTAGACGAGTTCTCTAGATGGCTCTTTTCTTGAGTCCGTTCACCCTGCATTTGGCGCTTTCCTTATCATGTACTTATTTCTGATATTCGTGACAACTCTGTTATCTGAACAGCGGCAAACATTTTACTGAGCGAGAATGGCGATGTCAAGGTATATCATCTATCTTTCTAAAGTAACACTAACACTCTGTAACATTGTTTAGCTCAAGACTGATTTTGATTGATACACTATTCATTGGTGGTGATATATCTATACCTTTTCAGTATTTGATGTTTCTTTTTTGTGCCCATGTGACAGGTTGCAGATTTTGGCGTTTCTGCACAACTTACGAGGACAATCTCCAGAAGAAAGGTACTCCGTTTGTACAATGAGTTCATAATACACGAAAGCCTAAACAGTTATGTTACTAACATACACCTACCCTGATTGTCTATGTACCCATACCCTTCTTCTCGTTTTTCTTTACCGTTCTGAACTTCTGATAGGTGACTTTTGGCAGCAATATCTTATGTTTGATTGGATATGCATTTGTATGTTTCAATCAATGTGAAATGAAACTTGTCTGTGTTTTAACGCTTTAATCCAATCTGAAGTTATTTTTATAATACTGACTGTCATCTGAATGTTAGGATGTTAATCTTGCAATATGGTTTATGAATTTCTCCTCAACCTCAGTCATTTCTATACACTGACTTGAATGTGTGCAGACTTTTGTTGGCACACCCTTTTGGATGGCTCCAGAGGTGATTCAGAATTCAGATGGATACAACGAGAAGGTATTATAACGAAGTTTAAGTATTTCTCTTAAACTGGCTTATTTTCTTCTGCTGCTGTGCATTGTTGAGCTCTTTTTCTTATCCCACAAAACTGCAATTGGGATTTGGGAGATCAGAAGGAAAAGGAAAAAGTGCACAGACCCTCTGGAGAGAGCGAGAGTTTATAATACATCTGTCTCATATTTTATTGTTATGTCTCATTTGAACAATAATCTTTCTGAATCAATAGCTTTATTCAGGCTGATATCTGGTCTCTTGGGATAACTGCTATTGAGATGGCGAAGGGGGAACCTCCTCTTGCTGATCTGCACCCAATGAGGGTCCTTTTCATCATTCCACGAGAAAATCCCCCACAGGTTTCTCTCTTTCCCATCAAGTAGTCCTGTATGTACGTTAATCGTAGCAGAGAATGAACAATGGCAATCTCTTGGTGCAGCTGGATGAACATTTTTCTCGTCCTATGAAAGAGTTTGTTTCTATGTGCCTAAAGAAAGCTCCTGCTGAGGCAAGTAATTCACTCCCGTGCTCTTAAGTTTCTTAATTTTCTTGCAATTTTGTGATCCCAAGCTTCTGCCAGATATGTATCAATGTTGTTAAAATATAGTTTTTACGTATAACTGAAATGTTGAACAGAAGTGGAAGTGTAAAGCGAACTGTAGAATCGTTAGATTCTATGGAACATATAAAAGAAGCAATATAACTGGAAAATAGGTGACTATAGTTACTTTCAAATATATGCTCAGGCATTCATTTGAACAATCATACTCATACTTTCATACGTATGATTGAATTCACTAATTAAGTAACTGTTCTATATTTTGTCACAATCTCACTAAAGTGTAATTCTAGATGTGAATCTAGTTTTACATACAATAATGAAATAAATGTGGTTATGATGTTGGCATTTTACTCATGCACAACAGGGATGGTGGCCTGCATTAGATTTCACTTGTTCTCACTGATTAATCTTCAGTTGACGTCATGCAGATACATAAAAGCTTCACTTCTTTTAGTCAAAACGAGCTTTGATTGTTTTCTGTTGAGATTAATTTATTATTAATATATAATCTGGTGTAGTCTTATTAAAGTAGATGACTACCATTACAGTGGATGAGCCAAAAAGTTGTGGATCTTAGTTACATTCCTTAAAGGCAGCAAATTGTAGACAAAGGTTCTGCCAAAGGAATTATTTGATCAACTGGTGTCCAAGCTTGGTTTGTATAGTATTTTCTCCCAAGCTTGGGAGGGATATCTTAGTAATGGAAGGTTCCCTTCTTTGATTACTTGTCTTCTACCAGCAGCCTATCCTCAAGGAATAGCACGAACCATGGGCTGGTACAATGTATTTTATTACGGTGATCAATAAGATGTAGTAAAAGTCTTGCTTTCTTTCTCGACTGATCCCCTGTGAATAAAATGAAACTAATTTCAGTTTCTCTTGTAGTTTGAGATGGGATAGTAAACTAGTTGCAACAGACTCTCCAGAACATTTTTTTAATGATCATAACACGCATTGTTCTAATTTCAGAGGCCAAGTGCTAAGGAACTCCTGAAGCACCGGTTTGTTAAAAATGTTAAAAAGAGCCCAAGGCTTGTCGAGAGAATAAGGTGATGTATTTCTTTCATACTTTTCTTTTGATTGTCATATGCTCCTTATTTCCTCTTCCTTATCCAGTGTTCCATTAAGAATTGTCAATTCTGAAATAAGTTCGGGCCTGTCAGTTCATGATAAATAAGTCTCAGGAACCCCAACCATGGCATACATAAGTCTGCAGTACGGTAGAGAAGTTTTGGCTAGTTATTGAATATCAAGAAAAAGTTATGGGTTATTTTGTGATCCTAAACCACTGCGATATAAAAAAATGCCAAATTGATGATCGCAATAACTATGAATTTCAAAACATCATTTTAGTGTGATAAGTTTATCCGACTTGATGTTAGTAAATTTTACTATTGAACTAGCTTATCCCAGGATGGATTGTAAACTATGGTGTAGCAGCTTAACCTATAAGGGTCAGCATGTAAGGTGGGACAAATGAATGAAACATGAGTTTTTGGGTCATGCAGCATTATTCTACAACATAAGCATGGCATTGATGCAACACTTGTAATCTTGACAGGGAGCGTCCAAAGTATCCAATTAAAGATGGAGATAGCCCCAAAAATGGTTCAGAAGCAAGAGCGGAAGCGTACGACACTGTGAAGGTGACAAGGGATGTAAGACCAGATGGAACCGTTAAAGCCAGGTAGGTCCAGCCTATGGATTCCTATCTGAACATGTGACTTGAGTTGTTTTTTCTTTTATTGATGACCCTTCGAGTTTACAGTGGTCCAGCAAAGCCCCTGAAAAATGCTGGTTGGGACTTTAGCATCGGTGGAGCACAGAGTACAGGAACTGTTAGGAGTTCTGTTAGGCCACCTCAGGTTAAAGAAAAGAAAATAGATTCCACATACAGTAAGGTCAGTCAAAGAGGGACATTGGCCCGTGGTACTCCCTTGGTAGCTTCATCTGAGAATCCAGTTCAGGAAACAATTGAACCTTCCCGTGTAAAACTTTCTCGAGATTCATATTATGATGATCATCCGGATAATTTTGCTGACGATGTGAGTTTTATCATTTCCCCATCTTCTAGCTATAATATAATTTGAACTTTATGGTCGATGATGACGATATGATATATATTGTTCTCTAGTATGGTTTCCAACCTAGTATACCTGGTGGATGCTTTAATTCCCATGGAAATCGTTCATTCTTTTGAATTATAAGCTCTTTGTTTACTGTCGTGAACTTTTGAAATTCTGTAGCTCGAATATTCTGTACTATTGTACACTGTTAAAGCTATTCTGAATGTTTATTTCCAGAATGACTTTGCTGTAAGTGGTTCTGGGACTCTGGTTATACGCTCTCCTAAAGGATCTCAGTCGTCTTCTACTCGAGATCAGAGTACCCCAGTATGTCTTCTCTTCAAGTATTAATATTGGTATATGCAAGTTGCATCGTATATCTTGCAACTAGTATGTAAGTTTTGAATGTTTTGTGCAGTCTAGCAGTGCGCTAGCTTCCTTTGATGATGCATCTACGAGTGGAACTGTTGTTTTTCGTGGGCAGCATGATGATTCTGATTCTCCCCGGACTCCTAGATCTAGACTGGGAATACAAGAGAGAAGCTCAAGTGCTTCACAAGAAGACAGTGCATTTAACCTGGCTGAGGTTTGTCTCTCTTGATGCTTGTTATACAAGAATTCTTTTATATCCTTGTTATCATTGCCAAAGTTTGAGGGATTCTTATCCTAGAAGATAATAATAATGATATATTTATGTTTTGAAGACTACAACAGTCCTTTAAGTATTTAAAGTTAAAATCATCCATTCTAAACCCTAAAACACTCAATTCAGAACCCACTTCGATTATAAACCTTAAATCTAAAACCCTAAATCCCAAACCGTGAACCTAAAACTGAAAATAAATCTTAAACCATAAATTTTGATTCTACCTTTAAAATTCTAAAAAAATGCCTTTTTAAAATGTTGACTTTTATTACATTAGCCTCTGTACTCTTTACTAGACCTTCCGGCAGAGAGTTCCTCGTCGTTTATTCACTGGGTTCCTCTTTTTCTAAGAATTTTTCCATTGTTACATCTCCTGTTTCCTGCTTCGTCATTTGTATGCTAAATAACAATGGATGGTTTGAATCTTAGTGAGGTTGTGTTGAGAAAGTCAAGTGTATATGCAGGCAAAAGCTGCATTGCAGAGTGGCCTAAGAAAAGGAAATGCTAGAGAAAGGTCCGCTTTCGGCAAGATGAACAATAACGGACATGAAAGTAGAAGAAAAGAGCCGATTACAAACAGCTCTGACTCTACCAGGTATACATTAAGCACTAATAATTTTCAGCGCCTCAAAAAGAGAAGGCTTCTTTTTGACGCTTGTTACATTTTACTGTGAAGTTCTCAAGACTACCTTGATGCTCAGAAAGCATTTGCAAAATCACGCAAATCAAGTAATGAGGAGGAAAGTGCAAGAGTAATCTCGTCATCAGCACCCTTATCAATTTTACTCGTACCTTCCTTGAAAGAGGTAATGAACTACTTATTATTGCCGTAAGGAGCTCACTTTTGTGGTAGAACAAGTCTTGTGGGTATTGCTGTTTTCAAGGCTTATTGAGCTATTAATTACATAATTAAAGACCCATCTAGCTTCAAGAGATTATCTTGTGGGTTTCTGTTCTGTGAAATGCTTGGGTTATATTCCAATTGCTTGTAATTGTCCTCCGATGCTTGGACTGTAGGCAGGTGGGCACGATTTAGAAGGATCCGGAGTGCGTGCAGTAATGAATTCACTTGCAAATATGGAGCGGATGAAACCCGGGTCTTGTGAAATTCTTGTTAGAAGTTTACTCCAGAGATTGTCAAGGTTTGTATATAGAGTAGTTCGATTATCATAGTTTGTATTAAGAGTTAGAAGGTTATTTATGACTCAAGTGGTTGTTGTCATTGACTGGTGATCAGTTCAAAGGAAGCTTCCATGAAAGATTTACAGGAGTTGGCAGCTTCATTGTTGGCCAAGGGCAAGGCCAATGCTGAAGAAGCTCAAAATGCTGCTAGGAAGCAACAGAACAAAGATCTCAATTCAAATCCCAATCTTAGCCCTTTGGCTAGGTTTCTGCTCTCCAGGTATTTATTAATCTCCTCCCTCTTTGAAACAACTTACAAAGCTTTTGTCATGAGTGTGCTTTAAGATTGTGGTGCAATGTGCAGATGGCAAGGCCGAGATGTATAATCGAAGAGACCTTGGTTGGAAGGCTCTACGGAAATACACATGCTTGCTTATTTTTTTGCATTTTTACTTGTCTTTGCCTTTTGCAATGTTTTTGGTCTCGGATTTAGCATGTATATATATATTATCAATACCACTATTGCCATTGCTATTGCTATTGCTATTGCTGTTATTATTACATTTATATCTTTGTTTTTTCTGTGCAAATAGAAAATTGGTTGTTTCTGATATCATTTCAGGTTATTTATATAGGCCCTTTTTCCTGGTTTCTTATTTGTACAAGTTTAAATGATTTTGTATTGAATGGTACAGAGTTATTTTACTATAACTGATTCACTGGCCTTGAAATTAGAGCTGGGAAGTAACATTCATTTCACCTTTCTAGTAAAACTGTTGCTGATTTCTAGATTTGATGCTGCTTACAAGTCATTGTACAGCAGAAGAGATCTGCTACAAATCTTAACGAAGAGATAAACTACAAATGTGATGATCAGTTCATGAAGATGACCTAATTTAGTTCCAAGAAATGCAGATAAATTCCTATTTTTTTGTTCAGTTAAGTGGATCAAGCCACTTAACCAAAACTGATACAATACCTACCCTATAATATCGATATGTCGTTGAGACGAAACTCGGCTGTCCAAAGGCAGGGGTTCAGCAGCAAGTTCACGAACAAAAGCAGAATATTGAACGAAACAAGGGTTTATGTTATAATACCATGTGGAAATTTAGTATTATAGGTCGATATTCTCTATTTCCTTGGGTTATAGCTTCAGTTATACAACAGAAGAATGAGTTCATTTCCCCCCACAGTTATCCTGAAAATGAGTATTTGCAGCTCCAACCCTATACTATAAAACATAGTAATACTGTCTTGTCTTCTTTCTGTACGACCTGTTTCTACTTCTTCCTGGGAGGCTGCCTTGGCGAAGTAAGTTTCCGGAAGGATGCGTGCAAAATCATTACTGCAAAATAAAAATATACCAAGAGTCCAAGGTATCAAGTTTCTTGAAACCGCATATGCTGTTATTCGAGTATAACATAATCTCTTCTTGAAACAAATACCTGCATAGCTCACAGCAACCGCACAAATGAGAGCCTTTGGAACGTTCAGCATTATCAGAATAACTGCAGTCGCTGCAACATCACACAGAACACACAGAGTTGCTGAAATTAATCCCATAAGTACCTTTCAAGAGCTGAGCATAGCTACAAGACACGAACAAACAACAGAAAACACAACGGAAAATAAAGACAACATTGCAGCAGAATGGATTGTACAATCCTCTCTCGAGTTGACATACAGATCAAAGAATGCATCACTCAATGGCTGCTTGTATGAGCTCTAAGAAACAATATAAATTTTTTGTACTTAAACTGAGAAAAGACGGGAATCTACTTCAAACAAAGTGATCAATGGAGAATTGAAGCCCAAACTAAACCTCAATTTGCAATTGGTAGGGACAAGTGCTTCAGAAACCCTCATCTTTTGTAGCTGAGAGAAGCCAGCTCTATTATAAGAACTACCAAATAACCTATCCAGCACTGTCTTTCTCTGTATGATATTAAGAAACTTGGGTGGAACGTCCATAAACATCAAATGAGAAAAAGATAGTTAAGGATTGCTTACCACATTGAGCAGAGCGGACCAAAACCTGCTGAAACAGAGGGTGCCTATCCCACCCCCATCTTTCATTAGAAAACCTGAACATCTCCCAAATTCCCAAACATGATATTAACCCAATGAGAGCTAGTGGCATTTGGTACCTACATACATTGCACACAGACAACAGAGAATCAATACACACTTCTGCAAGGATCGTTATTCTCTTCATTTTCATCCAAGATGATACGAGCATCTCCAATCCATCAACTTAGCAGAAACGTGAACAAAAATTCACAATCTAATGGCTCTAGTGTCAGAAATGTATTCTGTTGTTCAAGGGCCCTCCTTTCCATCAAAATGGAACAACCAAGGAACAAGATGGTTATCTCATGCAAAGATGCCAACAAGGATTCAATCTTCGGTTTGGTTTGGCAGCAAGAATCATGATTTCTCTAAGTTAAAATTAGTTTTAAAAAGTTGAGTTGAGGTTGGGAGGGGTTGTGAAAGAAATGTAAAATCAAGGGATATAAAGAATTCCGAGCTACGTTTAGTTTCCCTTCAAATAGATTGGGAAACACCTTGTATCCCTTCATCCCAACTCAACTCTTCACTTTTCCATCCAAGATGACACAGGCATCTCCAATTCATCAACTTGACAGGAACCATGAACAAAAATTCAGAATCTAATGGCTCTAATGTCACATGCAAAATGGAACAACCAAGGAGCAGGATGATAATCTCATGCAAAGATGCCAACAAGAATTCAAGCTTCATTTCTCCCAAACCACTGATTTGATCAAAGCAATTTAAATGCACTTTGCCTTGACAACGAAGTAAAACAACAAAAACTAAAGCAACAATATTCATAAGTTCAACAGAGAATTTAAGAAGAATTAACAAAATACAGAGTAATGCTCCGAGTTTCTCTTACAGAGTACAGGCGAAGAAGGTGACGAAGAGACTTGCATAGTTTTTGGCGTAACGCTTAACATTCTCTTGAAGCCGGAGTCTGGCCTGATCGGAGCCGCCAGGAAGGGAGTAACAAGTGCAATCCCCGATGAAGGCGGAGGTCCAGGAAGGGGTCGCAACGGAAAAATCCTGGGCAGCGAGCTTGGAGAAAGGATTGATAGTGAAGACGGAGAGAAGAATCAGAATTTCCGAAAACAAGGAGTCGAAAATTCCACCGGTTATGGAGGCATCAGAACAAGAGGCAGTGGCGGCGGTGACGACATCGTTATTAGAGCTGGAGCTGGCGGCGGCGGAGGAGGAAGTGCCGGTGGGCGCGGAAGAGGAGGAGGAAGAGTGTTGGTCGATTAGCTCGAGGTAGCCGGAGTCGCGGAGCCAGGACTCGAAGGCTGCGTCTGGAACGCTTGCGGATAAGGGGTTAGCCGAGAACACCATTCCGCTTTGATTTTGCTTCCCCAACTTACCATACCCATTATTGTCAAATTATCAAAATAACAATATTGAAAAGAAAAGAGGATTTTTTTAATATTAATTTATAAGTTTAATACGAAATAACGGTTTTAGACAAAATTAGATTTGAAATAATAAATTTGAAAAATAGTGCAACCGAAAAGAGCAATCGTAAATCTAACCTCCATTGATGTGTATGCATCTCGTTACTCATTCACCCTACACCGCAGTATAAGTAGTTAATTGTTAGTTGCCTTCTTTCGAATGAGAGCCAGACCTACCTCATCTCCACATCACACCGATCACCTATCATCCACAACACCGTTGTCGCCCACCACTCGCCAATCGCCAAGCTCGACGTTCGTCCCGATGGCGACACCATCGGCTGTTGTCACAACCACCGTAGCGCAACAAATCGAGAATCTATCTCTCGGCGACAATGAAAAAGAGGAGATGCATCTCGCACAGCTCGTGCCGAATCCTCCACCGTGTTCTGCGTCGTCTGCTCCTTCCTCACGAAGAGGAAGGTTAACTGACAAGCTATGTCCGAGAAACTCTCCTAGCTTTGGGAGCCAGGACGCGGTGTGGAGATTGATGACCTAGGCAACCGGATCTAAAATTGCCCTGAACCTGATTCAAAAAAATCACAAATATATACATAAATTTACGGTTCATGGCAGAAATTGCTCTGAACCGTGGCGGTCTCAGGCTCCCCCCTGATCCGTCCCTGTCGAGCCCCACAGAGTCCAGGCCCCTTGAGCAGATAGAAGGGATATGCCATTGCTTCTTAGAGTCTCTCGATCTAGCTTTACGTTGAACTCTCTCGCTTGGTTTCTTTCAAGTCTTGCTCTTGAGTTTGTTTAAGTCGGATCGGGTCTTGTCAAAAGAGAATGGAAATTGATTGAGTCATCGTTCGAATGATGATTACCTTTCCATGTAGCCTGTTCATGGGATTTATATCTTCCATTTAGCCTTGTTGATGTATTAAACTTTAATCAGATTATGTCAGTGTTAATAAAATTGATTACATTATTACCTTTACCTTTCCCCTAACACAAAAATTAAACAACCGTGCAATTCTTGGGTGGTGCGATGCTACTAGGAAACACTAAAAGAGTGTTTCTCACGGCCTGTTTGAACATCACACGTAACGTACAGGAGTTGAACTCAAACAACCGCTCATAACTAGGGAATTCTAAAAATAATTGATAATACTAATTAGAAGGAGAAAAAGGGACTTATTCGGTCCATGATTTCAAAGCCCGGGTAAAAAGCACCAATATTCGTATCTCTTACATGTTAAGTGAATGCTTTACCATTTGAACTACGTCCTCATTATTATTATTTCATTAATTTGATTATATCGTTGAGAATTGATGTAGCTTAATCCATCAAACATTATATCGTGTGGTTTTTTCTACCTATCTTTGAAAAATAAAATTTTTCAAGTGAATTTAAATCAAATTCAAAATTTCCGAAGGAGTTGTTCTCAAAATAAAGAGAAAAACACATGACAACTTGGTGATGACCATACATAACGTATTTTTGAGCAACATAAGTCAGTGGGAATGTATCTATTAGGGTTGTCGGAAAGGGTAGAAAAGATAGAAATATGCATTTTTAAAGTTCTCATAATGTTAGTAAGATCCATCCTTGCTAAATTTATTTTGAAAAATACAGTCTTTTAGAAATATGCATTTTTAAAGATAGGAACATAACGGCATCGTTTTCCATTACGAATTTGTAAATAAAGTTATTAAACGACACCCTGATTTTTGAATTAAACGACGGCTTACATTCTATAATGATTTAAACGTTCATCTGATAAAAATGAAAGATCTACAATTTCAATCCAAAAACCTTTTTTTAGTATATTTTAGTTGTTCGAAAACACTCCCGACGAACCACGACCCAAAATTTGAAAGGTACGAAGTTTTGAGCCGGAAAAAAAACATTTGGACGGACCAACCGGACCAACCGGTTTTCCATCCGGTCAGACCATCCAGACGGAAATCTAGTCCGTCCGATTTTTTTGTAATTTTATTTCAAATTTAATTAAATCTCTTAATTTCGTTTAGGTCGGTTCGTTAATTTGAATACTTGAAGTATCGGTTGAATGCAAGGATATCGCTATGAGTACTACAATAAGTGTTCGACCAGTGTTTGAGAATGATTGAGTTTATTGAAGATTGAAGTTCTTAAAAGTTTTCGAAATTTATTAAAGGATAATTTAGTCGCGTCGTCTAAATCGAAATATAGGGTCTTGTTTAGGGATTCAGTTTGTAAATAGTGTATTTCCCAATTCGTCGAAATTGGAATTAACAGAAATCCCTAATTTCGATGTAATTAGATTTCATGTTTTTCGATCAAATTTTGTACGGTTGGAATTGGTTTTAATTAAGATGCAAAATTACCAAACTATCCTCACTTTAATTCTATCAATATCCTTATCTTCTCCTCTCCTTCCTACTCTTTCTTATCACCAGAAACCCTAAAAAAACCTTCTTCTTCCTTGTTCTTCCAATTGAACCCAATTCTTCTACCGTACCTATCCACCGTCAACGCCATCGATCGAGTGTTTTCCTTAGCGCCCATCCATCTATCGTGAGCAGACCCTTCCCTTCCCTTCAGTTCAGCCATCGATCGCGTTCTGTCCTTCAGTCGGGATTTACAAAAGAATGAAGAAAGCATAACAAGTCAGCCACTGCATCGAACTAGTGAAAGAGAACAGCACAATAAAACAGTTGATGTTTTTAATCAGTCAACCATAAATCAAAACTCTAAATCAGATAAATCGAAAACCATGAGATGCCTTAATCGAAAAACCCTAAAAATAAGATGAACTAATTCGAAAACCTAGATCGGAACTGACAGTAATCGTCAAGAACCCAGAAGAAGAAGAGGGATATGAGTTACCTAAATAACGATACAGAAGGAGATGATGGGCGATGAATGACGATTTGGGTTTTCACCACGAGTTGGGTTTTGAGGGTTGTAGGACACTCTGCGATTATCTGGAGGTAAAGAGCTTGGGGACGAGCTGCGCGAAAGGAGATCGAGGACGACGAGCTTGTCGGAGGATGTTCGCCGCCGACTAGATGGAAGAAACTCAAAACTCCATTTTGGAGCATTGGATTGAAGGAAGATCATCTGTGAGCTGTCGTTTGATTTCAGCATATGGTGGTCAAAGTCAATTTCATCATCACGTAGCCTCGTTTATTTATTTTGATTGGATAAAACCAAAATGAATAATAGTAATAAGTTTGTTTGGTTCCGGCTAAACATTCGAGAGATGGTTAGACAAATATTGGTGGTTGGATCAGATGATTTTTTCGTCAAATTTTATTCAACGGCTGAAAATAATTAGTTGAATTGATTTGAATGTGATAGTTTTGGAATAAAAAATTAGAAAAAATCACATAGGTGTGGTCATTATACGAGCATATTATGTCGCTAATACTACCATGTTACAGACTTGTTATGTCGTTGTTACGTCCACCTTACGAGTAGTTGAATTCATCATCTTTATGTCTAGTTTACCATCCTATTATGTCTAGTTTACCACTCTTTTATGTCTGTGATATATATACTTCACGAGTTTGTTATACGTTTTTTTTATTATATCCACGTTACTTTATTATTACATTATTGTTATGTCCACGTTATATGTAAATTGTTATATCCACGTCACGTCATTATTATATCATTTTATGTCATTCCTATTATATTAAATTCCCATTATATACCTTACAAAATTTCAACCGTCAGATTAAAATTGGAAAAATTATTTTAGACCGTTGGATCGCTGTCTGGACATTCCGAGAGATTGGACCTCTCGAATCATTAGCAATTTCGCCGTTATGCGGCCAACCGACTCATGTGGTGTCGTGCACCAATGGGCCAGTGCACGTGGTCTATATTTGCGTCCCCATTCAATTTATTTTTACTGTTTCCTGTCCATATTCATTCATACAGTCATTTTACACGTGAAATCAAAATAATTGCAAGTTATAAACAATATAATTAATAATGCACCATTTCAGAACTTCCTCGCTCTTCTCTGCACCATTAAGAAAAGCTTAGTCATCACTTCAGTCGTCATCCCTATCATCCGCCCAACCACTTCTAGACACCTTTCTTCTCCTCGGCGACGGTTCAAAGGGAAAAAATTAGAAATATTTTTATGTCGCCGTCCACCGGAGAGTATGCTCCGCTACTTCCGGAACAGAAGAAGAAGCAAGGAGGCGAGGAGGAGGAACCCCGAGGATCCATCTCAGGGGCGGTGTTCAATGTCTCAACTAGCATAATCGGAGCTGGAATCATGTCAATTCCTGCTACCATCAAGGTCCTCGGAGTAATCCCTGCTTTTCTGATGATCGTTGCCATCGCCTGGCTTGCTGACGTCTCTGTCGAGTTGCTATTGAGGTACACTCACTCCGGACACTCCACCACTTACGCCGGAGTTATGAAGGAGGCCTTCGGCGGCTTCGGATCGGCGGCTGTTCAGATTTGCATCATGATTACTAATCTTGGATGTTTGATTATTTACCAGATCATCATCGGTTAGTTAGTCTTGCTCGGAAACCTTTCAAATTTGAACATGTGTTAGATTTTGACTAGTTCATTTCATTCACTAGGAGGAATTGTTAAGTTTGATTGTTTTCTGAAACTGCTTTGGCAAACAAACGGTGTTTGTTAAGGGGATGTTCTGACAGGGAAGGGGGAGCACTTGGGGGTATTGCAAGAATGGTTTGGGGTTTCATGGTGGAATGCTAGGGCATTTGCACTCTTCCTGGTTTTGATCTTTGTCATGCTTCCTTTGGCCATGTTCAAGCGACTTGGTGGGTTCATTTTTCTTTCTTTGTTACCATGATCAATCTTGCAAAGCTGAATCTGAAGGTTGTTTTTGTGCATCTCTGTTCAGAATCCCTCAAATTCAGTTCAGCCGTATCAGTTCTGTTGGCAATTATTTTCGTTGCCATAAGCTCGGTGATGGCGATTTATGCACTTATACAAGGAAAAACCAACACACCAAGACTGTTGCCTGAGTTAGACAGCCAATCCTCCTTCTTTGAACTATTCACTGCTGTCCCGGTGATCGTCACAGCTTTCACATTCCATTTCAATGGCAAGTACATCTGTAATTTCCTGATACGCACTTCAATCTTATAATGCCATGAATCCTATTGTCTCAATAACTCGAGCTGTTGAGAAAGGGTTCAGATTGACGTTTATATCATTCATTAACAGTTAAACATTGACGTGTTAAACGGGTAATCAATTGCAGTGCATCCCATTGGGTTCGAGCTGGGGAGCCCTTCAATCATGCTATCCGCTGTCAGAATCTCAATGGTGCTATGTGCAGCCATCTACTTTGCAATCGGAATCTTCGGCTACCTTCTCTTCGGGGAATCAATCATGGCAGACATACTTGTGAACTTCGACAAGACCTCCGATACAGCAGCAGGTGCACTGCTGAACGACATTGTGAGGCTGAGCTATGCCCTCCACCTGATGCTGGTATTCCCCTTGCTGAACTTCTCGCTGAGGGCGAATCTTGACGAGTTCTTGTTCCCGAAGAAGCCCCTTCTGGCTAAAGACAATACCAGATTCTTCTCCCTCACTTTTGCGTTGCTGGTGTTGAGTTACTTGCTGGCAATTGCCATACCAGACATATGGTATTTCTTTCAGTTCATGGGGTCAACTACTGCAGTTTGCCTTGCCTTCATTTTCCCTGGTTCTATTGTACTAAGGTACTAACTATTTCTTTCTCCCAGTACCTATATTAATTCTGATTTTCGGGTTGGGGATGTGGAATCTGATTAGAGTTTGTGAATTTGTGACAATGGCAGGGATGTGTATGGGATATCGACGAGGAGGGACAGGATATTGGGGGGAATAATGATAGTGCTGGCTGTAATTACAAGCGCCATTGCCGTATCAAGTAATATCTATAGTTTGATTGGTGATAACCAGTAGTGAAAGTGCCGTGCCATTCACGTTTTTTGTTCATATATACTCAAGCTCTGGTCTGGACTGTACTGATGGTGGAGTTTCTGTTTGCGTGTGCAATTTTGTAAAAAGATGAATCATGTAATAGACGGAACCTCGATGAAGACTCGATTCCTCCATTAACACGGAAAAAACCCATGTCTTTGTTACCATATGACAACACTTATCAACAAGTACAAATATGCACAAAACTAGGGAAGCTATTCTGAATACATTACAAGCCCTACTGATTATGATCACAGATACAGAATTATTATACACAGAACGCAGCAGCAGCAGCCCAACCCAGTCCAATCATCCATCCGAGCCAATATCAACGATCGAACACTACGGGTTTTTTTTCTACTTCTAGTCGGCTGACAGCACCATATCGAATCTGCTTCGATCCCAGCGATGATTTGCGGACAAGCTCATATCCATGGCCGTGTCTTTTTCTCCTGATTACATTTTCACTTTTATGGGCAGAGAAGCTTGTGTATCACGTCACATTTCTAATCGAAACTGGGAGGAAGATCCAGGTCTGTGTCTGAAGGATTATTAGTATGTTGGACGAAGGGCTCCTGCTAGCACCACAACAACATTTCCATTTGTTTGTCGCTTATTACACATCAAACCTGAATATTTCTCAACTACTCTTTCTACAGCTACGCCTCTAGATTAGCGTTCCAAGGATATGAAAAGCATACCTCTTGATCTTGATTGATAGGATTGCTAGACCCTCCAGTAACATCTCCAATCACCTGCATGTACCCTTCAGCAAGAGTAGGCTTCAGATCAACTGAAGTTTCCTAAGAGAAAAAATCGAAACATATGTTAGACCAAACATTAAGACAAGGGTAACTTGGCATATCTACCCAATCATCAAGACCAGTCTCAAAATACGAAGCCATTAAGATTTTACAATCAAAGAACCCAGATCATGCTGAGAAATCCCAGAAGCAAATATAAAAGTACATGAGTAGCCACTCTTTACATACAGGTTCAACTTGATCTGCAGGAAGACTCCTTCCACCTTTACTGAGATCTCTGAGGGTACCCTGCAAATTCATCAAGATAAGACCAAAACAGTAGGCATTATTAACATAGTAGTGAAATCGACGTTTTAACTCAAAAATGGGTAGAATATTACCAAGACTGTCCTAGAAAAGATCATCCAAATTATCAAAACAAAGACAAACAAACAGGACATTACAGACCGTATTTGCCCACATGAGGCCGCATGCATTACATAAAGTTCTTGGTCCAGCTGGTCCACGTCGCATTGCAGGAGTATTCTTCCAGCTGGTCCACGTCGCATTGCAGGAGTATTCTTCTCACTTACACCACAATGTTGACACCTCCTAAGCCTGCAAAAAAGAATTGCATCCAACAGTTAGAATGGCAATTCCAAGAGTGCACCAAGTGCCTAGAAACAAACTTTATTTTTAAAGAAGGGAGTTTTAAGAAATTATCAGCACGAGAATTTCTAGATATCCAGAACACATGAAACCCAGATATTTCAACTCACGCCGTTTCCTATCCAGAATTGCCATCTTTAGGGGAACTATGAGCAGTGTCGTAACTTGAACCGCCAGAATTTTCTTTCAACGAAGCAAATTGGCCATTCTTGCGATGCATCCTGCAGGAATTATGAAAAATCAAAGAAGCAAATTAATTCTACATGAAAAATTCTTACAGTGATATGCTCCAAGACAGAAGAAATGCAGAATCGGCCACTTCCAATATAGCTTCCAGTATGTCACCTACAATTACATAATTAAAATTGCTCCCACCGTATATCTAAATTAATATCAAGTCATAGTAGATAAAGCATAATGAGAAGTCAAGAAACCATGCGCAATGACCATCTTGAACAACAGAAGGTGGAGCATATTTTGCAGTAGCGAAGAGGTGAACATAACCAAATAACTCCGAAAGAATGCAAAGCAAAATAAAAAGTTCAAATCACGTTATACATACATACATACCTCTGTGCAACTTCTTTTCGGACAGTGTATCGTATTTTCTTGTCGAGACATTGCTCCTTCCTCTTCTCCCGGAAACTGACAAGGGATGCTATTCGACGCGAAAGATTAGAGCGTTTTGGAGAAATCCCCCATGGCCTGCAGATACGGTAAAGCAAAAAAATGACTCACAAATGCATAAATAAATAAAAACTCTGCAACTACTTGTTGTCAATATAGATATGGATAAAATATACCCTGTTACTTTGATGATCAAACGGTACTTCATAAAGAGATTCCAACTCCCGAATCTAAGAAATCACTGAATGAATCCTTGTTCTATGTAATATATATATATATATATACCACTTTATACACAGGTATACAACCAATAGAGAAGCATGGAAAACTTGTGAAACATCAAATATCTATGACTAACATTTTGTCTTCTCTTCTTCGGCGGCAATGGAATTTTTGCAGTGAGCAATTGCAGCTTGAATAGCAGCCTGCAACTCCTCCATGGTGCTGTCGCTAGAAGGAGAAGGAATAGTGCAAAGAAGGCCACTGTTTGATGGAGATGTCCTCATTGATGCAGGTGCAGAGAATTCGCCCTTCCTTCCTCTGAGCTCATGTTTGTTATTTCTGACACTCAAATGCCCTGAAAACGAATAAGGTTGTTGCCTCTGGAAATGAGGATTATTCTCCTTCCTACCTCTGAAGGAAAGCAGTGGCCTTACCATCCTTGCATACCTCTTCAATAAATGACTAACATCGAACTTAAGCCTTTTCTTCTGCTTCTCCTTGTCTTCCCTCTCTTTAGCTTCACACCTCTTTCTCCACCCAAACAAAGAGAAAGATTTGGACTTGGCTCTTACTTTTGGTTCCATGTCAATTCCCTCATCGTGGTTGCTGCGGATTGGTCTGGTTCTGATGTTGTTTGTGCTATTGCTCTTCTGATTGATGTTGCTGGAGGTGCTTGTTCTGCTAGGTATTTGATCTTCGAGCAAATCCCTGATGGGGATAGTGAAGCTGTCTATGGAGTTGGTAGAGGAACGAGGAGATACAGTACTAGGGAGGTGGGAGAGGAGATGAAGAGGGAGTAAGTGTCCATGGAAGAAAATGTCATCTGCTGGAGACAGATCAATAGCTAATGATGATGAATTTGAAGTGGCGGTGGGTTCGGTAGTCTGAGATACTGGTGGAGCTGCTAGTGCTGAGGAAGAATGAAGAGAGATTGTGAAGGAGAATTCATGAGATGGAGATGAGGTTGCTGAAGGGGGTGAAGCAGAGGATACTGTTGATGAAGAAGGTGCTTGTTGGGTTGTTGCTGTTGGCAAATCTTCTTTCCTAGTTGTCTCTTGATGCACAGCTTTTTCTCGACTGTTTGGATTCAGTTGAGTATCCATGTTAAGAAGGAAGACCTGCTCTGCAACCCCTTTGAGGAAGTTTGTTCAGGCTATGATGAATATTGGTGCCTAAAAAAAGATATGGTGTCAAAGCGGGTACGTGCTTGGTTTAGCAGGTTCCTGATACGAAAGGGGAAAGCTTCATGGAGAAAGCTATCGTTGTTTTTTAAAAGTTTCAGAAGTTTTGTTTGTGGGAGTGAAGGAAGGGTGTGGTGGCCATGGCTCTGGTAGAAGATAAGGGTGGGGAAGATATATGTTTAGCATTAATGTGTTAGAGGTGTTATGGTGGGTCCATGTGGAAATCTAACAGCCAGCTATTGCAGCAGTGGCTGAGTTTAGGAATGGGGGGCAAAGATCCAAAATTTGGCCACTGTAAGTAAGGCCATATTGGATTGGACTGGGAAAAGTCGCCGCCTTTCTGCTTATTTGGTAAATGCTATATATCATTCTGATTATTAAAGTAATTGGGTAAATTTACTAGGATAAATTTTCATTCAGTAAATTTACCCTGTTACTATAATAAATAAAAACTCTGCTGCTGCAGTCTGTGTGTTTCCTTCCTTTGAAAAGCCTCTAGTTTGGTAACCACCCTTAACGCAATAATGATTAATGAATAATTCCCTCTTTTTTCCTTTTTTATTTCATTTTCTCCCTCTAGTGTAACATTATCCGGAAAAAAATCCCACAAATAACTTTTTTTTTATTGTTATTCATCACCTTACTTATTTTAAATGCTATAACATTCATGTACATGTACGTGAATGTTCTCACCTCCACCTTTTCTAGCTCCACCATTTTAACTGTCGATACTTCATTACCACTCCTGTTACCACCACCTCCTCCTCCGCCGCTCCATCACTTTATCGCCAAATCAGTATACGTTGGCGTCCAACGGATCAAGACGAAGATCCGGAGCTTCTTCCTCTCGCGGTTGTTGAATAAGCTGAATCCAGAGATAATTCCTTTCGCCACCTCCAGCCAAGAACCACTGCTTCTCCAACGATTTTTTTGCGTTAGTAGAAACTGCTCCTCCTCAACTGTTAGCGTGTTGAGGATTTGATTTGAGGAAATCGAGGAGTCGTTGGTGCACGTATGAGCTCAAGAAGCAAATCTCGAGTCTAGAATCTTTTCTTAAGCTCGAACGAATCAAAGGCAAATGTCGCGGAATTGCCGGTGGTCAGTGCCGGCGGTGAGGAAGCGGCGACGGCAGGTCGAAGTCAACGGCGGCGGCGCTCAATAATGGTGGTGTGGAGGAAGGTGGAAACTCAAAAAACCCTAGATAGACAAATCTAAGAATTCCTGGAACAAAAAATCCTGGATTTAAAACTCCTCCGGCACAGTGTTTAAGTCAATAATAAGAGAGGGAGGATTAAATATTTAGCAAAATATCCAAATATTATCCAAACAATCTAACAAGTCACTAGTTTCTTCTGTTCTACTGATAAACGCGAACAAAAGACGGACACATTATACATCCAGAATAGATGCACGGTTAAAACTCAAGTCACCAGCAGCAGCAGCAGCAGCAGCAGCAGCAGCAGCAGCAGACCCAAGTAAGTTCCCGTCTATCTCTCTGTCTCATTTAATCACAACAGCTATATTCACTTGTTTTTTCAACTGTACATCATCCCCCCACCCACATCCTCATCTTTGTGCACACATTACACCACCCGACTCCTCACCACCATTACTCGAGTAACCAACTAGCTCATTCTCTGTATTATGCTGCTGCGTCCCAGCTACCGACTCTGACACGTTTGCTTCACCTTCTACCTGTATCTATATAACCGAACAATCATCTCTCCGTAAACCAACGCATTCATTACTGTTACCATCAACAAAACTTTATTCCAAAGACAAACATATACTGTACCTGCTCTACTGGTACTGTACCATGATCCTGGTGGTTCTTCTTGGACAAATCTCTTAGTACTCCCTGTTCATTATGTCATTCATTTTCACCAATCAATGTTAGTAACGATTAGTAACAAAATCTCAAATAAACTTGCTCTCTTTCTTTACTCCGTTCTTTCTTTCTCAATCTCAAATAACGGTTAGTAACAAAAAAATCTGGTGATATGCACCACTATCAGGCATCAGCATGCATATCGTATGAACTAGGCCGTTCACGGAAACCAGTTCAAACTCATGGATATCTTATCATGTGTATAAGTTAGCTGGGATTCGAAGAAGATGAACTTCAGAACCTGAAATGTTGAGCAAGAACAGTTTATATCCTCGTGGTTGCAGAAAACGTGCTGTGATAGAAGAGAACTGACCTTGTTTGAATAGAAAAGGCCGCATGCGTTGCAAAGAGATCTTGGACCAGATGGACCGCGCCGCATCATCGGAGTCAATTTTGAACTAATGCCACAATGGGTACAGCTACACAACAAATTAAAACAATGAAACAGCTTAGCGGTAACATAAATGTCAAGGTTCAAGAAGACGTGATTCCGCGCCCGCCTAGGCGCGATTAGGCGGTGAGAAAACGCCGCGCCTTGGGCCTAGGCACCGATCTGGGCGTTTTCAGCTGTGTAATCGGCCATAGAAATCGCCTAGGCGGTGTTTAATTGCAATTCGGCAGCGCCTAGGCATTTCTAGTTATAAAAAGGCTGCTTCTATGACTAGAATGAATGATCTTCATGCTATGACTATGAAGCTACTTCTTGCAACTAGCCTCTCTTTATCCTATTGCTTATTATGTTTGTTTGCTTCTTTATGAGAACTTGAACCTTGTTTACTTTGAACTTTGAAACTTAAGTCTATGATTCTGTGAACTATTTTGATTGATATGAAGTGTTAACCACAAGGTGTTATGGATTACTACATTTTTCTTTTCGCCTTAGTGCGCCTAGGCAACGATTAATCGAGCTAGGCGCTAGGCAGTACCCTAACACCCGCCTAGCACCTAGCGCCTTTTTGAACCTTGATAAATGTTAAGATAACTAGCAAGGTTCCTGGTTTAATGTTGTTACATTTAAGTGAAAACGTACTCTAAGCAAGGGGCACTCAACATATTAACCCCATCACACAGAGAATGATAAATAAACTCCAAAATGACACCCTCAACATATACTCCGTAGATTAAAAGATGACTAACTTTTTTGTAAAGAGTCAGATCACTGAGAAGATGAGGACTAAGGAAGACATTGTTATCCTTACAATATTTCTTGCTGACTGTCATCATGTCCTGAGTCCTGACTGCCATCCCAGCCATCTTCTGTTCCATCGGGCTTCTTTGATGAGGTGAACTGCCCTTTCTTGCGATGCATTCTGATAAAGACAGAAAGAACAAACGGTTTCAAAACATAATCAGCCAAGTGAAAGGGAAAGAGCAGAACAAATTCACAGCAACTGTTAAGATTTCCAGAAAAAGGAAGCCAAATGCATGTGAGAATGCGCCATAACGCCATGCTAGCAACTGATGCTAATCACAATATTGATAACAATCACCAGACCTTTGTGCAACCTGTTGCCGAACGCCATATCTGACTTTTTTATCAAAACATCGTTCTTTCCTCTTCTGTCTAAATCTATTTAACGATGCTTCTCTATGAGGTTGTGTAGAACGCCCTGGATATTCCATCACCTGGCCCTAAGCAATAAAGCCAGTATCATAATCCCACGTATAGATAGTTATAACAATTGATTCTCTAGTCTCATTATACATAACTGCAGCAGACAATACCTTTTGGCTTTGAGGTGCGACATCCATGCCATACAGACCTGCATTTACTTCACACCCTCCTAGAAGTAATAGCACTGCCTGAACCTGCAACCACGAGCAAGTAAAACACATTACGCCAAAACTCAGACTCAGAATATGTTCCCAACCCAATCATGTGGAGAAAAACTTAAAATTATAAAATGAAATAGAACTAGCTACGGCGAAACCTAAGAGAATGCACTTGCTATGCTAGCTAGCTGCATTGACCAGAACTTAAAAAACTGAAGCAATCAGCAGAACTACACACCCTGTCTGGAGTGATGTCGTCAAACACATAAACCTGGCCACGAAACGTCAAAGTAAGCTGGTTGGTGATATCCCCGCCCTGGAAACCAAACTCCGAGCCAGGGCCACCACCGGTAGAAACATATACGGAGTCAGGAGACATGTTGTCGACGACGATTCCAGCGGCGGCGGCGGAAGCGTCATCATATCCAATGTGGTTTTGCTGGCCCATACAATCCGGTGCCCCAGCAGGATCGTCGTCTTCGCCGGGACCGGGGACGACGTCAATCTGGTGAGGAATATCCATGGACGGAGAGTGCGAGTACATTGCCGTGAACTACTGGGGGTCAGAAAGCATCACAGGTGGTGGGGGCGGCGGATTTCCCGAGGAACCCCGAGAGATAGAGGGAAACGTCTGTACAGAGATTAGGGTTTTTCCAAGGAAGGGAGGGAAAGAACCAAATAAGATAGAATCAAATGCCGGAAAATTGAGTAGAGAAACGGAGACCCGAAATCCCCTTCTGCCTTATTCGGTGGCTGTAATTGAGTTTTCAGGGCAGTGATGTAGTTGAGGATGTGCCCCCTACGGAGGAAGACAGTGGAGAAGAATAGGGGGGAAAGCCGAGAGAGAGAGAGAGAGAGAGAGAGAGAGACTGGACCAGACTAGACCAATTGGAGAACGATGGGAGTAAGAAATTTCTTTTCTTTTTTATAAGGAAATGTCATGCTTTTATTTTTAGGAGTGCATGCACAGGAGTACGTTTTTATTCTCAAAAGCGGAGCTGCATGTTAAATAGACGGCGATGATAAGAAAAATAATCGTTGAATTAATAATTTATGGGCCGGTATTTGTTTCTTTTGATACAATCGACACGATATAAAAGACATATCAAGAAGGAAAGTACGAGACCATAATATAACCAAACTCTATGATGTTGGTTATCATCGCTAGGGCACCCTCAGCTGAGTCAGCTTCAAATACGAGATCTGATTGGTTGTAACGAACCACCCAATTCATGCCAGGGCATCGCCCTCTCGAACCTTAGGAGTGCCCACCGAATGGAACACCGCACAAGCAATGAGCGAACCCCCAGGGTCCCTCAAGACCATATCCCAGCCGCAACGATGCTAGTATCGCAATGTAAAAATTGCTTCTTATAACATACTAATCACTTGAGAAAATGTAGTAATCATACTTCATAACGCAATTACAACACCTAACAACGTAGTGATTAATCGAATAACGTAATGGTGACGAAACTCCAACAACACGAAAGTACAGATTTTAAAAAGTTCTATCCTTATAAGTATCATAAGATTTGTCTTCGAAATACACTATTCCATGTCAAGGTAATGAAAATCAAAATTCTGTCATACTCAAAATAAGGTGAAACGACAAGACAAATTTCAAAAACATCGCAATACTATTATTAATATTGGACTCGAATTGAGAGGGTTGTGTTAATTGAAAAATGGTTCCAAAAAAAAAGCAACTTGCCTAATATTTACACCTATTAAACTCTTTGTGCTGGATTCTTAAAATGCAAAACAACATGAAGAAAAAAAAGAGAAGATGACTTGGAAGCATACTAAAAAACACAGAAAGGGAAATAGAAGCTCTATTAGATAAGATGACCACCATACCATTTCAATCCCTATCTCAATCTGTAATGTACATACACAAAGATGATATCTGTTTCCATCTCTGAAAAGGATATAACACAGCAATGACAGTCATAACCAGAAATCTGAGGTTAGCTACAACACACCATTTTTTGGGTAGAGTGTATCTTCTCTTCTCTATCCAGAAGACTATACAATGTACATGTTGGTACGTATATTCGTGCGTAGGATCAATTAAACAGCACCAGCCACACACAGATTTTCCTTCTCTAAGGAAAATCATAAGCCGAATCTGCATTGGTGCCGGAACCTCACACATATATCCGGTAATATCAGAAGCCAAATCCCTCTCTAAACTTTGTAGATGAATGCTGCTAATATAGTAATGTGTGTGGGTATCATTACTTATATATATACTGTCAGAGCAAAACTGTGATTCATTAATTGCCTGTTCTTCTAACATCCAAAGTTCATAATGAGTAAGATGCTGGATTCTTCTTCATCACCAGTTCTGCAGAAAATGAGAATTAGGTGAATGAAATATATTCCGGGCTAACCAGATCATCAGTTGATTCTCACTAACATTAATAAATACTATTCAAAAGACATACCAGCTGAATCGTTTCAGATTAAAAGATGTTTCAAAGCTAATAAAACAAAGAGAAAAAATCAAGTTTGCATACCTGTTATAAACACAAATCACTCTATAGCGGCCCGGAACCTCTTATTTTGGTTCGAGAAGCACTTGCTCTGCGGAGCTGCGCATTCTCTATAGAGTATACAAGAATGTTTCCGTCTTTGGTCCCGGCTAAGAAACATTGCTCCGGAGTTACTGCTAGGCTTGTTATCAGTTTACCAGCTCCAACGTACCTTTTCACAACATCAAGATTGTGCATTGACCGCACAACTATTTGCCCTTGGTCACCAGCACAGACCAAAAATTCACCACATCTACTGAGTTCAATACAGTTGAGTCTCCCATTAGACTCCAAACTGGCTAGATGTTTACCATTAATAGAGTAGAGATGAAGACTTAGGTCGTTTTCAGCATAAAACACTATATGTCCATGCCTCGAAGCAACAAGCTTTGACAGTGGCTGGCCAGATGGATGGCGCAGAGATCTCACATATCGGCCTTTCCTCAGGGTATGAAAAATACATGTTCCATCTTTTGAACCACTGATAACAATATCAAGCTCCACGCTAACATACAAGCAGGTGATTATGTCGTCATGACCACAGAGTATATGGAATGGGGTTTGAGTGATGACATAATCTCTACGAGGTACATCCGTCTGTGAATGTCTAACTCTTTTGTCATGAGCTCGGCCACGGACGACCTCCCACACCATTACAGTGGTGTCATAACTTCCAGTTGCAAGGATTGTGTTGTCAGCAGAGACTGCAAGTTAATATATAGGGTCATATAGGAAGACAACGATAGCTTAAGAAGCACCACAAGATAATAGTGCGCTTCTTAAGTGCATTTTCGGTTTAACGTTTTAATCACTCATATGTGAAGGTTTAAAAGCACCATCTAATATGTGTTCTGTACAGAAAGCACCAAATATGCATCGAACAGAATATGCCGGGTGCGTCTCCAAAGCAAGGGATTGCAAATGTAATTAGACAAAGGCATCCGAAGTCTAATTTTATCTTTCATTTTCCATCTCTCCTAGCTTTAAGTGTAATGCCTAGAGAATCTTAGATAGGCAGATCTACTGTCTACATGGAAGTAGTACCTGCAACACAGCTGACTACATCTTTATGCTGGCGAATACTCTGGACTGTCCTGCCGTCATTTAAAGAAATAACTTGGAAGCTATTTTCCCAGTTACCACATGAGATTAAGAAGTTCTCAGCTGGTGTCAACATTGTGGCAAAGCATTGGGCTCCAAGCTCGAAACTCTCTGCTAAGGGACTTGCAATTTTTCGACAAGTGAGGACATCACCACCAACTCCAAAGAATGGATCCTGAACACGGTTGAATAGTAATCATTTAGAGACACAATGTGAGCAAACAAAATCTGTAATAATGATAATAGTATTTATAGAATTTAGAGAATGAATTGATGATTTTATTCATTAGACTGCTAGGTACTTATACAGTAGGAATAGCTCTAGATTAGGTAATTACATAGGCTCTACCTACCCTATCACAATCCCACTAATCCGGGATTCTACTTGCTATAATTATAGGCTGAGATTACGCTAATCTCTACAGCTAACAACTGAGAATCTAATCATATCCTAATCATATCACAAGTCACATAATTCTACAGTATTTTCCAGATTCCTGGTATGCATCAATGAAGATCCTTGTATTCACCTGGGAACCAGAGAAAGTAAAACTGCCACCAGATTGCAGTTGAGTTGTCAACCATAGTTTCACCGACAGAGTGAGCCCTTGGCTAACGATCACCATGTTTGAGTCCACAAGACCAACGTAGAGTACAGCACATGACAGATTACTTATGCAAGTCACAATAGATGTCAAATTGATAGAATCAGGAGCGAAGTACAAAGGATGAGCAATTGGGAATGGCGGGCCTCTTCTTGGGTGTTTCTTGCGAAAAATCTGGATTGGCGTCTGACCAAAATTTGCAATTTGGTCCTCAATTGCTGATATCTGCAAATCATCATCCATTGTTTCCAGATCAACAGCACCTTCATAAGTTAAATAATAGAAGATGTTCCCAGCCTGCGATAGATCACAAGGATATTAGCAACCTTAAAAGTCAGCATGTAACACGTGCACTGACAAATTCCTTCCAACAATCTGACCATGGATATTATGATTTTTAATAATATAGAAAACATAAGTTCGGGCAATACCTCTACTGCTGGTTTTCCTCTCTGCTTGTAGCCAAACACCAAATCGATCCAATGATGGAGATTCGAACTTACATATTCACTTTCAAGTGCCTCTCTATTTATCTTTATGAACAATTCAGGTGAACCCTGTAACAAAACATGATTCATTGAAAAACAATAGAGAATAAGCTCCCTCGACATATTTTGGCAACCTTAGCAATGCTGCATTTATCATTTGAATTTCCAAAAAAAAGTGAAGTAAAAACCCAGCTACACAGCCGGAAAATCCCACCCAATGTTGGAAATTTTAGGAATCCTCTTCAACTCTCTAACTTTCTTAACTATCACATTCATATAATATTTGGGCTCTACAGAAAAAAAAGGTCGAGATAGGTTATACTGTAACAACTACCAACCTTCAACAACGGGCTAACTTACTGTATATAACTCACTAAAATGAATCTTGACCGAAGTCCGTTACTCTATCTATAGGAGGAATACATCTCCGGACTCTCATATGTTAATCTTCCATGTAAGTGACACCAAGAGGTTCAACTGCAATAAGTGGACCATAAAGAAATTGACAAACCTTAGCCCAGGGAGGGAGACAAACATCACTGATCAGATCTCCATCTTGTTTGACGCCAAGATGGTAAGAGTTTGCATTAACAAGGAACTCCGGCATGTAGTAGAACTCAGGAGTTAACTCCTTCACATCACTAGTATTAGAAAGGCAATTCCGAAATGTAGCCTCGATGCTTTGAAAAAGACGATCCGCATGGTCAAACTTGCCACCCTGGAAAACAACAAGGTAAGCTAAACTTTTACTGAACTTCGACAAATAGCAGTGTTCTGCTGAGTACTGTACCTCATCTTTATCATCAGACTATGATGTCAGTGCATTATCAAACAGAATCATATTTCAACTAAGCTTCTACTTGAGAGTTAATAAACAAATACCAAAACCCCCATACTATTGCTTAAGGGTGCACCGTAATCATTTCATGCATTCTGTAAAATAAAATAACAGAGTACTAGCTTTCCCCACAATAATGAAAGAATCTCACAAACCCATCTAAATATAAAATTCTTACTATTGCCCACCCCACAAGTAGTTCGTTTTGCTCACTATATCGGGTATGTCTGAATCCGCCAGGGCGGCTAAATTGGACCTGTCATTTTTTTATTCTTCGGGTTATGGTTTAGAAATGTTATGAGCAGTTGATTTTAAATAATTCCGTCTGCTCTCCCTGAATCACAGTGGTAGGAAAGTAGGTTTGTGATTCAAAAAAGGTAACATCCCGAATGGTGTAAACTCATTTGGTAGGAGGATGATAGCACCTATAGCCCTTATGGGTTGAAGAGTAGCCTATAAACACGCTTTTCAAGGCGCACGGATCTAACTTGGAGCGGTTGAGTGCTGGGTTGTGAATGAAAACCGTGCAACCAAATACTCGGGGAGGAAGATCAGCTGAGAAACTGGCAAGATGGGGAAAATCTGTCAGAAGAACATGTCGAAGAGTCTTGAAGTCCAAGACCCTACTGGGCATTCGATTGATTAGGTATGTGGCCGTTACAACAACCTCTCCCCACAAATGCTTCAAAACATTGTGTGTTGTAGATTTAAGAGAATAGACTGCTCTTATTATTATGATAAGCCCGTAGGCAATAAGGTATATATACACAAGTCTCCATATGAGACTTAACTACTCTAAGAATCCTATTAGGAGATAGTTACCTAATAATATATACTATAGTTAATACAATTACTATAGGGAAACGGAAATACATATCCTAATTAGAAACTACATAGGATTATCTACACTCCTCCTCAAGCTTGGTGTAGATATTCACAAGACCAAACTTGGACTTGAAGTACTTTAGGTGCTCGTGTGATAGAGCCTTTGTGAGAACATCAGCTGTTTGTTGCTTGGAAGGAACATAGCTGACTTCCACTATTCCAGTTTCAACCTTTTCTGTTATGAAATGTCTGTCTATCTCGACATGTTTAGTACTGTCGTGATGAACAGGGTTCTTAACTATGCTCAATGTTGATTGACTGTCACTGAACAGTGATGCTCTTCCATGTCCTGGAAGGTTGAGAACTCGTTGTATCCACATTGCCTCTTGAATTCCAAGAGCCAATGCTCTATATTCAGCTTCTGCGCTGCTTCTAGCTAACCACAGACTGCTTCTTGCTTCTCCATGTAACTAGATTTCCCCAAACATAAGCGCAAGTACCACTCGTAGTTGACCTTCGTGAAGTAATTTCACTTGCCCAACTAGCATCAGTAAACATTTCCACTGATCTGTTATCAGTTTTCCTGAACAATAACCCGAGTCCTGGAGTCTTCTTCAAGTATCTTAGGATGCGGGTTACCGCCTCCATATGCTCTTCAGTTGGTTCATTCATAAACTGACTCACCACACTCACTGCAAAGGTAATGTCAGGTCGTGTGTGTGAGAGGTAGATCAGCTTCCCCACTAGTTGCTGATATCTCCCCTTATCTGTCTCTTCGATGTCTCTTTGCTGAATTGGAGGTTTTGCTGCATAGGGGTGTCGAGTGGTTTCTGACCACCATGCCGTCTCATCTAGTAGGTCCAAAACATACTTTCGTTGGGAAATGGAGATTCCTGCACCTGATCTGGCCACTTCCATTCCCAGAAAGTACTTCATTTCCCCAAAGTCCTTTATCTAGAACTCTCTTCCCAGTTTGATCTTCAATTTTCCAATTTCCTCTTCGTCATTGCCTGTGATTATTATGTCATCGACATAGACAATGAGAATGGCACTCATATTTCCTGCACTGTGTTTGACAAACATCGTGTCATACGTTTGACATTGATGATATCCATTTGAAATCACCGTGCTGGAGAATTTTTCAAACCATGCACGAGGTGACTGCTTTAATCCATACAAGGATTTTTTTAGTTTGCACACGGCCCCTTCCATCTCTCGGTATGTTGTACTCCTTCTGGAATGGTCATGTATACTTCTTCTGTCAAGGTTCCGTTCAAGAAGGCATTCTTGACGTCGATTTGGTATAAAGGCCAATCCTTATTCGTGGCAATAGATAGTAGGATCCTTACGGTGTTCAGCTTCGCTACAGGAGCAAATGTTTCCTGATAGTCGATTCCATAGGATTGAGTAAAGCCACGAGCTACGAGCCGTGCCTTATACCTCTCTAAACTCCCATCTGCCTTGTATTTGATAGTGAATATCCACTTACAGTCAACGGTTTGTTTACTGTGAGGTAAGTTCACTATTTTCCATGTGCCATTACTCTCCAATGCTGCAATTTCTTGAAGAACAGCCTGTCGCCATTCAGGTATTCTCATTGCCTCCTCAATGGTCCTAGGTTTAGTATCCAGGTGAGTTGTAAAGGCTCGAAATTCCGGCCTAAGGCGTCCATAGTTGACATACCTTTGAATGGGATGTCGGGTGCACTCCCGGACACCTTTTCTCATAGCTATTGGCAAGTATAGGTCATAGTCCTCGGGCTAAACTTCCTCAACCACAGGATCTTCATGTTCTGATTGTGGAGTTGATTCGGGTGCAACCGTATCTTCCACATCGATCTGTCTTTCTGTAGTTGTAGTCTCAGAACTCTCAGGAGCTGTTCTTCTTCTACGTTGGTAAACGTGTTGTATGGCAGGCTGTTGTCTGTCCTCAGGTTCAGGTTTAGGTTGGGAGTGTGGTAAGGAAACCACAACCTGAGGTATTGTTCGGGCTGAAGCGTCCTCCATCGGAATTAGCATTTCCAGAGTTTCTCCTCCCGTCACTCTCTCCTCCTAAAACTCTGGATTGCTGTAATATCCGGAGGTTTCAAAGAATGTTACATCCTTGGTTATGATTACCTTATTAGTAATCGGGGAGTAACATTTATAGCCTTGTTGGCGAGGTGCATAGCCAATGAACACACATTTCGAGCCCGTGGATCAAGTTTGGTCCGTGGTGCCGTTGAATGTGGACAAACGCAAGACATCCAAATACCTTCGGGTCCATAGCTGACATATAGGCGCGGACATGTGGATATGTCTGCATCAGTACATCCTTGGGGGTCTGATATTGTAAGATCCGACAGGGCAGTCTGTTGATTAGATAGGTAGCGGTTAGGACAGCCTCACCCCATAGATGTTTTGGTACATGCTTAGTGAACATAAGGGCCCTTGCGGTTTTCAAGAAGGTGTACGTTCTTGCGCTCCGCGATACCATTCTGCCGGGGGGTATCAACACACGAGCTGCAATGTATGACTCCTCGTTGAGAGAGGTGGTTCCCTAGTTCTGAGTTAAAATAATCATGCGCATTGTCAGTTTTAAGGACCTGAATTTTAGTGTCAAACTGAGTGAGAATCATATCGTAGAATCCCTGAAACACTGCTGCTGTTTCAGATTTTGCTTTCATTAGGAACGTCCAAGTGAGCCTAGTATGGTCATCTATGAATGTGATGAACCATCTGGCCCCATTGATGTTTTTCATTCTCGTTGGTCCCCAAATATCACTGTGAATGATAGCAAAAGGCTGCGTTGGCTTGTATCGTAGCCCTGGATAGCTATTGCGGGTGTGTTCGCTTAATTGACACACATCACATTGTAAATCCTTCACGTTTTTATTGAGAAATAACTTACGTAACAATTTCTGTAAATATCCAAAGCTAGGATGTCCTAATCGAATATGCCATAACATAATTTGACTATCATCTCTATCCAGAATACTAGTGGCCAAGGCCCTACTTAGTCCTCCATCCGCGTCCTTCCTCCTGGTTCCATCCATGATAAAGAGGTCGTCATGAAGGCTAGCAGTCCCCATCGTCCTCCCGGAGCCTTCCTCCTGCAAGGAACAACGATTAGAACTGAATAAAGCTGCACAGTTTAGGTCTCTAGTGATCTGACTTATAGAGAGCAGATTGCAGTTTAACTTTGGTACATAGAGTACGGGGAATAGCTCTATGTTTTGGTTAATCCGAACTCTGCCTATTCCTTCAACTGGGGAGAGGCTTCCATCAGCTATACGTACCCCTGCCTTAGTAGGATAGGTTTGAAATTCGGTTAACAATTCTTTAGCACCAATCATGTGATCTGAACAGCCCGAATCTATGATCCATTTTGCACAAGGTTTAGATTGTACTGAGTAGGCATAAGAATGGTTACCTTGACTAGCAAAATGGGTAGAGAAATTCTCTGATTGATTTTGTGGTGCTGGCTGATTCTGAACCATGAGTTTGAAAAACTTCTCCATTGTCGCAGCCTGTTCCTTGGAGAAGGGTGTGGTTTCTGGAGTAGCTTCTTGTGGTTGCTCAGTAGTTGTTGCTATATGAGCTTTCCCCTTCTTCTTCTTATCAGGGTTGGCTGGTTTCTATCCCGGTGGACCTCCAATTAGGTACCAACACTCAGCCCTAGTGTGACCATGACGATGACAACGATCACAATATGGATCATCGTTGTCATCCCTTCTTGACTGATTAGGGTGTTGACTCTGTTTGTTGTGGAATTGTCCACGAGCACAGCTGGAGAGAGAGTGTTGTTTGCAGTATTTGATGTCACCATGAGATCCCGTCGATATTCTTCACCCAGGATCTCAGCAAAGGCCTCTTCGAGAGTAGGGAAGGGCTTGGTGCTCATAATGCGACTCTTGATTCCATCCAGGTTTTGGTTTAATCCGAGGAGGAATGCGAGAGTCCTTTTCTTTTCAATATACTGTCTGAACCTTTCTTGGTCTCCGGGAGTGTCCCAGTCTTGAGCTTCATAGTTATCTAGATGAAGCCAGTGATGTCCCAGCTGATTGTAGTATTCCGTGACATCCATCTCCCCCTAATGAAGGTGGAACAGCTGCTGTTCGATTTTGAACATAGCCGATGAGTTATCAATTGTAGAGTAGGTTTTCCTGGCGGCATCCCAGATAGCCTTGGCAGTCGGGTGAAGAATGTAGTTCTCCCCGATGTTTGGCTTCATAGAATTGATCAACCATGTTTTTACTAGGTTGTCGTGCTCATCCCAGGTTTTGAATTGAGGATCAGTGCTTTCTGGTGCCTTGGTTGCACCAGTCAAGTACCCTCCTTTTCATCTTCCTTTGATGTGCATCTGCACAGTCTTGGACCATTTAAGGTAGTTCTTTCCGTCGAGTTTATGCGTAGTAATGAAACCAGAGTAGTCTGTGTTCGTCACTGGTACCACTGTGTTCTGGTTATTTCCAGTAGAGATAGCTCCTGTGCTCACAGAGACGGTTCCATCATTCGTCATGGCCTCGATCGGAGGTAGCGTGGGCGGAAGCCTTTATGGTTTAGGGATCTGATATGTTTAGGGTTTAGGTTACAGAGTAGGCTCTGATACCATGTAGATTTAAGAGAATAAACTGCTCTTATTATTATGATAGCCCGTAGGCAATAGGGTATATATACACAAGTCTCCATATGAGACTTACCTACTCTAAAAATCTTATTAGGAGATAGTTACCTAATAATATATATACTATAGTTAATACAATTACTATAGGGAAACGGAAATACATATCCTAATTAAGAACTACATAGGATTATCTACATGTGTAAACATCAGTGAGCGAGCAACATCGAGTAAGTGTCTGTTCTTGCGTGCGGCAATGTCATTTTGTTGAGGGGAGTCGACGCACGAACTTGCATGAATGATGCCATGAAGGTGTAGAAAGGAGCCAAGGCCTTTGTTGAAGTAATCGTGGGCATTTTCAGTTTCCAGAACCTTGATGTGAGTCTGAAACTGGGTAGCTACCATTTTGTGAAATAGTTGAAAAATATGGACCGTTTCTGACTTTTCTTTCATTAAAAAAGTCCACGTCATCCTTATGTAATCATCAATAAATGTTATGAACCAACAAGCCCCATTGATGTTCTTGACTTTCATAGGTCCCCAGATATCGCTATGAACTACACTAAGAGGTGTGGTAGGTCGATAGCCGATTCCAGGATAGGAAGAACGTGTATGCTTCGCAAGTTGACACACATCACATCTCAAATCCTTTGAACCGTTATTCTGAAATAATGCAGGTAGCAATTTTTCAAGATAAGTAAAACTGGGATGATCAAGGCGGAAGTGCCATAACATGGCTTGATTCTCAATGTGGTCAATACTAAAAACAACATTAGCACTACTACTACTATGGACTTTACTGGAACCGCCCCCATCCTGAGTTCCCTTCAACAGTTAGAGACCATTACGCATTTCATCACTTCCAAGCATTTTCCATTCTCCACCTCCTGTAACACACAACCGGAAGAGCGAAACTTAGCTTCACACTGAAGATCATGCGTTACTTGATGAATAGAGATAAGATGGCAGTCAAGTTTAGGCACATAAAGTACTGGACATAGAGTAAGATCCTTAGTAACCCTAACAATGCCTATTCCTTCTACCGGTGCTATTGAGCCATCGATAATCCGAACACCTGAGGTTTTAGGGTAAGGTTTTAAGTGTTGTATCAACTCCTTACAACCAGTCATATTGTTTGTAGCTCCGGAATCAAGGATCCAAATATTCTGAGAATTTTGACTAGAAGTGTAAGCAGCCGAAGTACCTTATTTGTCGAACAGACTAGACATGTAAGATTTCTTGGGGTCGGCTTTCTCAGTATTCATGACTTGTGCAAACATTTTCTTCTGAGCTTCATACAAATCAAGTTGAAGTCAGGTTCGCACCAGTCGATTGTAGTACTTCGTTGCACTCAAGTTACCATGCTTGAAATTGTAGAGTCTGGACTCAATTTCGAACAAAGCAGATGAGTTGTCTTGCGTGGAGAGGTTTCATTCACATCATCTCAAAGCTCCTTTGCAGATTGATGTAGAAGATAGTTGTCGCCGATATCTGATTCCATCGTTGAGATGAGCCAGAACCAAACTTGATTGTCATCATTGTCCCACTTGGTGAAGGCAGCTGAGTCGGATTCTTCTGGTTTGCTTGCAATACCAGTAAGATATTCCCCTTTCTGTTTCCCAGTGATGAACATCCGGACTGACAGAGACCATTAGAGGTAGTTTTTACCATTGAATTTATTAATGGAAGCTCCTCCAGAGTCTGGTTCAGATCCGGAATTGTTGTTGTTGTTGGCTGTCATCTCAGTTTCGGAGACGACAAAAGAAGGATGAATGATAGAAGAAGAAGAGTGGTTTGGAGAGGAAGAAGGTGAAACAGTCTCGTCGTCTGTGGTCATGGTGAACCAACGGTGAGATTAACACCGACGGCAGCGGAAGATGTAGCCGGCGGCTCTGATACCATATTCAATATATGAGAGAAAACTTTCAATTGTATTATGATATGAAGGATTACATAAAGGGTACATAGATTTATATAGAGCTAGAATAGAAGAATCAGTTCTCAACTATTAAAACTTTAAATATTATTCTTATACTAATAAAAAAAAGTATTGAAACTTATTCCTATACTAATAAGAAAAATATAAAATTCTTCAACATATACATCGAAAATACTTTTCATTGTAAACAGTACTTGTGCTAATCTCAAAACGTCTACGATACTTTAGTATGGATCGAAAATTTAGATAACCTTATATTGATAAAAGAAAAGAGTTCAAATTAGTACCTGAAGATTACGGTGTAAAGATGTAAATGGCTCTAATCTAAGAAGGTAGTAGAGCACAATTCCCATGCTTGAGTAATGAGAGCCGTAGTAGAAACTGCATCAAGAAATACACTATCAATACATGGGAAAGGCTAATCATAAACGGAACAAAACATATTCATAATGGCAAGCACCTGGGTATGTCAGGATCAGAAAAGTTACGGTATCTGTCTTCAAAAACCTGCATGATGAACACCATATGCAGATGTATTACACGATAAGGGTTATCAAATATTAAAAAATAAAAATAAAATATAGAATCCACAAAAAGAACAGACCTCAAACCGTTTTGAATCCAGAGCACCAACGGGTTTGGTGAGATCACGAAAGGTTGATGACTTATTAAAATCAAGACCCTCGGATGAATAATCAGCCAAAACCCAAGGGAATACAGGATATTGGGTTAAATCATTGTACGACCTTCCAGTTAATGTGTTGAGAACCATTAAGTATTCAAAGTTGGTGATATCCCTCCTCCTCCAACGTTCTCTGGCAATTTCTGCCATCTCCAAGGCGGCACGTCTGTCAAGGAATGAAATATGTCCACTTTTGTCCTTATTATTTCCTTTCGGAAACAATAATTCATTTCTGGTAGCAATTATTAAAGTCCCGACTTCTTTTGCATCCTTCAATGATGTAAAATTCAAGAAGACTGGAGCAGAGGAGTCAGCAAAGAATATCTCTATGGCAGTGTATCTAAGCAGATAGCGAGTCCAATGCACAGCTTTAATCTGAAAAATAAGCACATAAATAAATAAGCTTCGAAATGGATGAATAAATAAAACGTTAAAGCATACTGATTACTTTACCTTTGAAATACACCATCGTCTATGGCGCTTAATGTTTTTTAACTTTCTGTCCTGGTGATTTTCATTTGCTGTCTCTGCTCTTTCCCCCGAAATTCCCGTCTCATGACTTGAATCATTATGAATAGGCCACTTAACAGATTTGTTCTTTTGTTCAACCTTTGCGGCATCAGAATTAGTTGCAGAGTTCAGGTTTTTGAAAACAGACGATCCTCCAGTACCTTCAACCAAGAACTCACCAAAAAAATGCAGGCCGTTCTTTATTACCGCCAGTTTTCCCGCCATTTTCCTCTTTGGTGTCACAAGAACACTTGGAACCGAGGCAAGAACCTGAAACAACCAAGTAATTGTGAGTAGTGATACAATACCAAATGACTATTCTTGAGAGCAAACGGGACTGCAGAACTACCTCAGTAACATCCGCTTCTGCAGATGAGAAAGAAGAATCTCCCTTCTCAGGAACGGTCTCTTTCTGATCACTATTCCCTTTAACTAGCTCTGCAAACTGTCTGTCTGGATTATCCACAAGAATAGATGAATTTTGGGAGCTCGGATCATCTTCATCAGTTTCTGAGTTTCCCTCTTCAGTTATCCTCCGTACACCCTTTAGTAGAAACCGTTTCATCTGCTCAGGAATATGACCCACAAAACTGCTTTTACTATCAGTCACAGGAACATTATCCTGGTTGCTAATGGCGGACAATGGAGGTTGGCACAGCTTTTCATCAAAATGATAATTACATTTCAACTTTGGCCTGCGCCGCCATGAATCTTCTGTCTTGTCAAGTTTCCAGTGTGTTACAGCGGCATTTGGAAAAGGATTGGCAGACCAGGGACCTCTCTCGTCAATGAGAGTACGGAACATGTGTATCCACTTTTCCTGTTATGCAGAAGATAATTTGATATGAAACACCAACGCCCAGCAAGTTTCCATGACGAACAAAGTCAATGGACACCAAATGTACATAATAGAAACAAATAAACCGGGATATAAGGAGAATACATACAGCAACATTTTGCTGTTCTTCCTCGTGTGCAAGATGGAATCCAGATCTTCTGCTATCATCTGACGACATAATAGAGTTCAAGCTAATAAGTATCTCATCTTCAAAGACTCTCTTGTTAATGACTTCCATGGAAGACTGTTCATCTATCCTAGCACGGAGCTCATCCAACTGCTTGGAGCGATCAGACATTGATGTCTTTATATATTTTATCTCATCCGAGACCTGAAGAACGGAATGAACCATGAATAGTCGATAAATATATAGGCACTCAATTGGAGAATGTAACGACTTCAGTGAAAAAAATGGAAACCATAGGAAAGCATATAGGAAATATCCCACATATTCTCAATAATGATAACCACAATGGTTTATGTTCTCATACAGTAATTTGCATAAACATGTGAAGAAAGGAACTCGTGTGGTAGAAATGTGTCATTCACCAAATTGGCATGCTGGATACAGTATTACATGTTATTGACAGTGAACCATCAAGAGATGGTCCATACTTCAATCCAACTAGTCAATTTCAGAGTTTTTGTATTAAATTGTAGATAAAGTAAAAAATACACAGCGATAATGACCCTAACCCTGATCACATTTAACTAAGTCTCCTAAAACAAGGGATTGACATCTCAAGATTTCCCAAATAAACATCTAGAATCGTTGCTCGAATCGGGACATAATGACATTAACTGCTGTCTACTAATTACCCTATTTCCCAGAATATCAGCGAGTCAAATAAAATCATGGTTAGTTTAAAATAGAATTTATTATAAACAAAACTATTGATCTGGTCAACTTGATTTGAACCTGATTCTCTACCGGCCATCAAGAAAGAGTTGCTGTTTTTTACAACAAAGCAGAAAGAATGGACACCCAGTTGAACATAAAGTAGTGAGAACTGATATGAAAGATTCAACTGAACAAGCAACTATAAGAGGGTATACCGCTGCCAGAACTCTGTCCTTCTGAAATAAATTCTGAATGGAACTCGTGTCCTTTGAGTTGCTCCCTGAATCAGAAGATTCATCCATATTTACCATGCTAGCTGCAAGCAATGATTTCCCATAGTTCAGGCCTTCTCGGATCAAGTGAGAGACTACATGAAATCGAGCTCCATCATCTAGTTTGCCACACTGACCCCTGACAGAAAGTAAGGTCCTGGAGAGAGCAAACAGTCAAAGTAACAAAATTCTTAATTGATTACTCCAGAAATACCTTACATATACAGAAGCGCAACCAAAGAAACACGAAGCGTACCAGATATAAAACTGCAATTTGCTCTTACTTTGCTCTTCATCGACAGGCAGAAGTGAAGGGAAAAGGGAAACAACCTGTTGTACACATCTTGATGCTCTTTCTAGTGAAGCTTTGCAAAGGTATAAGATTGTAAGACGGCTGACGATTTTCGGACATCTTTCCCCTCTCAAAAGCATTGCCTTATCAACAGTTTTGTTTGGTTTACTACCTAATGCATTTCCAATCCCGCCTGAAACAACCACTGCAGCCATCTCTGCTGCAGGAATGTTTAGTGATTCTACCAGGCCACGGGCCCGTTGGCCAAAAGATGGTCCAACCGATGATGATGCTTTTGGTAATATTCTACTTGGACCCCTTCCATTAAGCTCACTGATAACAATCCACAAGCTATCATATAAATTCCACCATTTCTGATCCAGCACACCATAGTTTGCATCCGGATGCATACTGACCCATGGATTTCTACAGAAAAATAACAATTCATTAAAAGCAAAAATAAGCACCAAAATACGAGAAACCAGTTTTACTGCCTAGTATTAAAAAACGAGAAACCAGGTTAAATTTTTTAGGATAGAAAAAGCCTAGTCTTCAAAGAAACAGTGGGATTCTCTCCACACATACAATCCAAAAGTACCCTGAATGTGGTACAAATGGCATCCATTTATTACTAGAAAGATGCACTGCCATTTAAGTCCCAGCACCAATGATATGAAGAAACTATGATGCCTTCTCGGCAACCAGGACTTCTTATATGTTCACATTAATTGAATAAAATTACAATCAACATCACCACTTGCAAGTCCTTTGCATAGGTATGAATCACTGAAGGCTTTAAATTTAGATCTCGATGACCCAAGAGGATCCCAACATCTTTTCATCCCTGTGCAGTACTATAACTTGAGGTGGACTCGTTTGGCAACACTAGGATTTACAAAAGTATCTTATTGAGTTCACAACACCAATTTAAGACACTACATACATGAGGCAGGTAATTCGAGCGAAAAGATAAAATGTAATCAACGTTTTAGCAACACCCAAATTACAAGTGTCTAGTACACCATCAGAAAGCCTAGTGTTTGCCAAAATGATAGAAACCAGCATCAACATAAAGAAAAAGGACGATTAACAAGAAGGACAGGAGGCTGTACCTCAATGTTTCACTGTCAGATTTCCCTTTTAGAACCTCATCCAATCCAAAGGTGTTGTCTTTATGACTCTCTGATTCCAGCAGATCAAATGGCATCTCGTGGTCAGTTGCAGAAAGCTATAATAAAAACATGGAAACATGCTTATACACCATTCCAAAAACAACAATCTAATAGGACAGAATCAAATGCAATCCCCAGAAGCACCATCATTCCATGACCTTTTTTTGGTTAATCATTCCATGACCTTGAAAATAATGGATCAACAGCCAGAGACGTGAACTAAAAAGAACAGACGTCCAAAACTATAGGGGAATGCAAACATGAAAGCACAAGAAGAAACAGTAATACATAGGCCAGAATCTTCCTGTTTTAATGCCAAAGAAAACTTTATACATGCTTCATATTCAATTTACTCTCTTCGGGCTACAAAATTCAGAAACACATTAATCCTTGGTCTAAACTTGAAGCAACGACCCCACTATTTATACAAAGGTGATTCAATAATTACCGCATTCTGACAATTGTTGAGCAACATCCATATTTTTGGACCTCTCTATCATTTTACTAACATCTAGAACAATATGCTAGCTGAAAATTAAATTCATTACTCTCACTAAAATAGGAAAGATACCAACTTATTCCTCCTGTCATAATTGACTTGGATACAGCAACATTAAAAGGATGATGTATCCATATAAATATAAAACACTTGTGTGGCACCAAGTGAGTTACCACTGCCAAAGGAGGCCTAATTTGTAAGACGAAGATCAACATGGTGCACCATAATCCTAAAGGTTTTCCATTTGTTGATAATCGCCATTGGTGTAGAATCATCAACAATAATATATGCTCCTGCTCAGTAATGCATCTTACTTGTACCTTTAGAACTTTCTTACCAAGCTTTATCACATAATTAGATCATCTTCTAACAGGTTCAAGAGCTTGTACTAGCCATAACATCAAATGAATCAAGTAAAAATGCTAAACGGAAATACAAATCAATAAACTTTGCGAACAAGAACCTTGTTATTTTGATATTGAAGTAGGGGTAAGTAAATTTATCGATTATAACAGAATGCTTTTCAGCACTTGATACATACCAGAATGCTGTGGTCCATTTCAGAGCAAAGTATCTCATCTACCAGTCGGAGAAGGTATAATGTATTGTCTCGGCATGGTTGTACAGCAAACACATTTTCATCAAAACATGAGTCTAGTAGCCGCTCAATCACATCCTCATATATATCCCGAAGCAAGTAGTGGTATGAAATATCACCCTGTGGATTAAAGAGTTTATTAAAATGAAAATTCATGCACAAGGAGAATCAGATGCACTATATTTTCATACTTCAACAACGCACTTGCTCACTGTGCATAAGCAAGAAATTAACTGTGTCTTCCAACAGCTGCCAGCCACCTTTAACAGAACGCAAATAGTGACAAAGAACAACACAAAATAGAGTCCTCAGCATATCTTGCTCCGGCACTTTGTCAACTGGGTTATGAGACTTGCCTCTGTAGGTTTTTAACGCATCAAGCTCTACAGAAGAAGACAACCAAGCATTCCATCCGTGTTCCTATTCAGAATGTCCAACGGGTTAGGATTAGCTGCCAAATTTAGAAGTTATTCATTAAGAATGTTCAACTGATCATACCACCAGTGCCTCAATGTTTGATGAATTTGAATCTAGTAGATCTAGGAGATCCTTAATCATCTTTGTCCGTGCTGATCCATCCTCACATCCAGACAAATATCTAAAAATAAGGACCAAAATCTGAGGAAGTAAAAAGTGGTAACTGTTGCCTTTGCTTTTCTGCTTGTCAACCTGGCCCTGTTTCTGTAACACCTACATAGGCAAGTTCAGAGAAATAATCAATAACAAATTCAACAGAATTTTACGATCAAGTTAAAAAATAAAATTAAACCAGTTTGGGAGATGAAATTCCCAAACAGAAACAAATACCAAATTTATAAATCAACAGTTACCTGTCTAGGACTGGCACTACCGAGGAGAACATCAAACAAGGTAGCGCATAGGTTATCCGTAAGTGGATATTTGAACAGCCTATCGGAGATAGATGAAAAGATTGGCCGCATTCTCAACCTGATTTTCTTCTGCCTCTCTGAAATTGACTTGGATCTTCCAACAGTAAGATTGAATAACCTGGGGCCCTTCTTCTCAGAGGGCAGACCAACTAATAGTCTTCCTATAAACTGCAAGCTCAGCAGCCGTATTGGCTCGTGATCTCTACAGTGAGACAAAGGTGGTATGCATATTTTACAAAAGCAAAAAACCGAAAGTTTGAACACGTAACTGGTCGAAAAAATTGATTTTCTATGAATGAAGAACCATAAGAACTACAGAAAGGTAAAAATGAATGCTTACCGCTGTAAGAGATTCAAAAACACATGGCAGCCACCAATCAGTTCGACTTGTTCAAGAAAAGAAGCAAGCAGCTGTCTTTGAGAAAGAGCACGAATGACCATGAGTAGAAGATCCTCAATGCACGCCATATCCTGGCTTATCTCAAAGAAGGCCACCAAAGCTTTTAAATCTGACTCAGCCACGCCCTGCCTGCAATCTAGAAACTAAGTTAAAACTTCTAAAGGAAAATCAACTGTAATGCATAGCACAAGAAACAGACATTCTTGAGATTCATGCCATACGATGAGCTCTGACCCAACCACTGAGGTTTTAATTATCAAATCTGAACGAAGATAACCAACAAACCAGTATATAGAAGGTTAACAGCCTTGGGGAAGAAACAAAAATGCATTACCAGAAGACTACCTGAGGCTCATTTCACCAAGACTTAGCAAAACAAGACGAATTTTATGTATTTCTTCTTTATTAGGTCTCTCTCCGATTATTTGTTTTGTTATAGGATGCAGAAGAGGCTTGCTTCCAACAGCGAACCGTGATTTTGGAGCATCCCAGTAAAACTGGCGAATTATATCAATGATACGTGGGAGCCAGCAGAGGCTCTTCAGCAACCTAGGATCATTATCAAACTGCTGGATGAGAAACATGTACAGTTCACACTGGACCTTGTAACTTGTATACACCCAGATTAATGGGTTCAAAAATATGCTAGATATAGCATCTTTCACAAGCAGAGCGCCTGAACCTGAACCAAGGTCAATTGAATTATGATCTATATAAGGATAACTTATCCTTAGATTCAGATTTAACAAAAGATCATATCAACTGAATAATGTGAACCAAAAGTATAGTACTCCAAAATGAAGAGTAGCAGTGTATGATGCTTACCACAGTTTGCAGCAATACCGAACAGATGTTTTAAAGCTGCAAGTGTATCCAAATTAAGTTGCTCAGGCGGAACCGACTGCAACAAGAACCCCAGAATTGAAAACCCAGAAAGAAGATGCATTTGGTGTTGATTTGCTAAATTTTCATCCAATACAGAAGCTATGAGCTCAATAACTTCAGCTGTCAGACGTTCTTTTGTGATAGGTGTAAGTAGTGTGGGCCCAAACGATCCACTTTCCTCATGGTCATACCTATCAGACTGTGCAATAAGGGGGAAAAATACTGAAACACCACCAACACAGTAAATGATATGTTGCAGCAACCGTCGAGAACATAACTCTGTGCCACCCGTAACCATAGCATCAAATGATTTCTTCTCAGTAGATTGATCCAATATAGAAGAAGCATTGAAGAGCTTTTTACCATCACTAGCCTAAAAAGAAATCAAACAGTTAATAACGTGGCAATATCTATAAGAAACCATCACAGACCAATCCCATAAGTCCATGAAAAGTTACCAATCTTAAACTGCTTACCTGTGCATTCAGTCCAAAGGTAACCTTCAATGACAGACCATCTTTTGCGTCAAGAATTCCACTGGCGAACGGGTTCTGATTGTATGGAGTAGCTTCGTTATCAAGAAATGAATACATATAGCTAGGTCCTAAGGAGTATATACCCTGCACTTGCTCAGAGGACATGGCATCAGAGAACAAATAAACTGGGCCAATCTGACCATGCATAGCGCGGACATCCTGTAGAAACTCCGAGTAAATATCTTCTTCGTTCTGAGGTAAATTAATTTTCATGCCGACTCTACAGTTTGTCATTAAGTCATTAACTTTAGCATATCTGACAAAGATCATAATTTGCAAGTCAGAAACAAGAATTCGGACTACAGGGTGAAGACTGTATGTTTAACAGTTACTGATGCTTCATAGAGAAAAAGGGCACCAAATATAACCTGCATTTTTCAGATGACACCAGAGTTCCATCGACATAACATCTCACCAGGCTGCCTCCTGAAAAGGCCCTGCCAATGCTGTGAGTGAGGCACAGGAAATGCCATTTCTTTTTGACAATGTTAACGTCCAGATTAACAATGTATCTCTTGAGATGAATTGACTGGAATAAGAGCATGAAATGCATAATTGATTATTGAGAACTGAAGAATTTTCTGATCAGAGAGAAGTCAAAAGGCAGACAACAATTATTAAAACGAGTCCAAAGCATATCTATAGTTCAATGCTGACCTCATAAATAAGTTTTCCCTCTCCAAGTACTGCTAAGCACCCTTTTCCATTATCATTCAGAAAACTAAAAAGGCCCATCGTACCATGCCTGGGGAAGTTTTCCACCCTAAGCCAGCACGAAAAGGAAAACCCCTTATTCAGAGGCCACTGCAGAGGTGTTTTGATTATTATTCCCTACAACGCATGAGAAAACAGTCAGTCATGTTAATTAACTGGTGAGAGCATATAACCAGGACACCTAGAACTGCAACCAATTCAAAGACGAAGCACAAAAGTAATTTTCTATATATAATCTCCAGTGTCAAACAGGAAGGCATAATTAACTCTGAAGGGGAATTCATCCAAAAAAAAACTCTGACGGGTAGGCTGTGCCGATAAGAACTTGTATTTGGACGATATATTCTCAAGTTTGAGTCTCGTGAACAACTTCAAAGAATACACTACTCAAGGTCAATAATAGGATTTCAGGAAGAATGAACTGCTCTCATGGATTTTCCTGAGAGCACAATCTCTTCACCGTAAGAAGAAACTAGAAAGCACATATGAGAACCATAATTCATTCTCATTAGAAAAAGGTAGCAAGGATAAACATCAAGTGAAACGAAATATACCAATTAAAGGTAACACTCTGAACTTGTAAAATTCTAGTTACATGTAGGAAGGAAAAACCAAATCACATGGTTTCCCAACCAAACTGGGGAAAACGAAAATCCTACATGGGAAAGTGTAGAATTACAGCATACAGTTATGTAGGATTAGCTGAATCATATCTAGCCTAATTACCCTAATTAGGAGCTGAATAATATAGTAGGTTGGTAGGTAGGGTAATCCCTGATTTGTAGGGATTACCAAGAGACGATTCTGCTCCTTTAGGAGCAGAGTCTGTGTATATATATGTATGGCAGTAAGTAACGAAATAATATAACACAGAATACCTGAATATTCTGTTTCTATATGGTATCAGAGCTTAGATTCAGACCTGAATCCAGCTCCATCAACCTCTCTTCATCTCTCTCTCTCATTCTCATCTGATGGCGAACACGAACGATGAAGTTCAAGCCCCATCCTCGCCATCTGTGACTTCAGGAGACCCCTCCCAGAAGCACTCAACTCCAGTTTGCCTCATCGGATACGATCCTGGCCGTATCACAAATCATCGCCTCAACGGAGATAACTATCTCCAATGGTCCTCGTCGATCCCGAAGTTTATCTCGTGCAAGGGAAAGAGAGGCTACTTAACCGGAAAATCCAAGAGGCCGGCAGAGGAAGATCCGAATTCGCAACTGGGATATTGAGGACAACATGGTCCAGTCCTGGCTCCTGAATTCCATGACCACCTCAATTGGGGAGAAGTTTCTCCTCCACCAGACTGCTCAAGAGATCTGGGAAGGAGCACAACATACGTACTCTCACCAGGCTAACAATGCGGAGGCATTTGAAGTGGAGATGCGCCTCCATGATCTCAAGCAAGGAGATCAATCCGTCACCCAGTACTACGACGAGTTGTGCAAGTACTGGCTGCAGCAGGACCTCTATGACGTGCATCTCTGGAAATGCACAGAGGATGCAGAGCTGTACAGGAGAATCCTCCAAGCAAAACGAACCATCCGTTTCTTGCTTGGACTCAATCAAGCCCTGGACGAGGTCAAGGGCGAATTATGGGTCGCCCGCCCCTTCCTTCGCCGGGGAAGCCTTTGCCGAGATTAAATGGGAAGAAAGCGAAGGAAGCCGATGATCCCCGACTCTAAGAGTGCTCAATTCGAAGGTTCTGCCCTCGCCACTCACTACTCCGGCAACCCACAAGGATATGGATATACAAAGTCAGGCAAGGCACGACCTCAGTGCACTCACTGCAGCAAGCTAGGTCACACAAAGGAGACCTGCTGGAAGTTACACGGAAAACCTGCAAACTGGAAACCAAAGGCAGAAAGGGAGGCTCATGCACCCGTCGCTACCGAGCAAAGCCAACCGGTTGCGGCCATAGGATCACCGAGGAGGAGCTTCGAGATCCTCCAGCGAGATGATGTCCCGGTACATCGCTAAGAAGGCTTCGCAAGTTCGGACTCGAAGCCCATCACAGTCTGTTTGCCAGCCAAGGTACTAAACCCATTGCTTTCATAGCCTTAAATCAGTTCCAGCAAAACTGGGTGTTGGATTCTGGTGCTACTGAACATATGACAGGCTCCAGACAACTCCTACATAACATCCAGAAGCACAGAGGAAACGCAGGAGTGCGTATTGCTGATGGAACCATTGCTCCTGTTGAAGGAATTGGAACAGCATACCTGACTCCTACTCAAACCGTGTATCCTGTGCTCTATGTGCCAAAATTAAATTGCAACTTAATTTCCGTTAGTCAAATCACCAAAGACTTGAATTGTCGACTAACGTGAGATCCTTCTCACTGTACATTACAGGAGGCGGGATCTCAGAGGATGATTGGCAGGTTTGAGCTGTGTGATGGGCTATACCTACTAAGGACAATAAACAGACCAAGACCAGAAGGAGAGGTTTCCAAGTCAGTCTCTTTGAGTTCTACATCGAGTCGGTTAGAATGTCCAGTAATGATGTGGCATTATCGCCTAGGTCATTCTAGTTTTTCCTACCTTAAAAAATTGTTTCCGAACCTTTTCATCAATAAAAAACCTAGTATGTTTTCCTGTGATATATGTCAGCTTGCAAAACAAACACAAGCAGTTTATCGTAGCATACCATACAAACCATCATATCCTTTCTCAATTATTCACAGCGACATTTGGGGTCCATGCGGCGTTAAAACGATCGTGGTTTTAGGTGGTTCATTACATTCATTGATGATCACACCCGCCTAACATGGACCTATCTCATGAAATCAAAAACTGAAACAAAACAAATTTTCCAGACATTTCAGAATCAAATCAAAACTCAGTTTGCTACACCTATTCGAGTCTTGCATACAGATAATGCTAAGGACTATTTCAATCAGTCCTTAGACTCTTTCCTCGTGGCTAATGGAATTGTTCACAGCAGTTCGTGCCCTTACACCCCTCAGCAAAACGGAATTGCTGAACGCAAAAACCGTCACTTGCCGGAGGTTGCAAGGGCATCCCCGTTTGCCGCAAATGCCCCAAAATTTCTATGGGGTGATGCCGTCCTAACAGCCACATATCTCATCAATCGCCTCCCGAGTCGTACCCTAAGGTTTAAAACTCCGCGTAGTATTCGCTTAGTATATTTCCGCATAGCCATGCTCTCTCATCGACCTTCCCCTTAGAGTCTTTGGCTGCACGGTTTTCGTGCATTTAGACTCATCCCTTCGTTCCAAGTTAGACCCTAGGGCTGACAAATGTGTCTTTCTAGGGTACTCTCCTCGTCATAGTGGGTATAAATGTTATTCTCCCTCAACTCGCAAAGTTTACCACTCAAAAAATGTCACATTCTTTGAAAATCGTCCATTCTACTCCCACTGTCAGCCTCAGGGGGAGACTTCTGATTCTACAAGTATCGAGTCTTCCATTGGCAGTATTATTATCCTAGAATCTCAGGATAATACTCTAGAGCCCCCTAAGGTCCTTCCTGAATCTATACAGCAAAACCAAAGTCACAACCCTCCTCTTCCGGTCTATCAACGCGAGAAGAAGGTAGCGGACATCACACATGCTCATCCCGACCCGGAATCTATCGAGGTCTTAGCCTCCCACGAAAGTGAGTTAGAGCACATGGAGGCAAGGGCCGAATCTAGTGATATGGGTGAAGGTGGTGAGCAACTGAGGAAACTCGGGGTGATGGGGGTGATGGTACAATGGAAGCTCAGGTGGATGCCACAACGTATCTTCCAATCGCTCACAGGAAAGGAACCAGAGCATGCACAAATCACCCCATTGAGAGGTGGGTCTCCTACGGAAACTTAAGCAAAAAATACAGAGCATTTGTGGGAGTCCTTGACAAAACACGGATCCCTAATTCCGTTGAAGAAGCCATGAGTATACCTCACCGGAGGACAAACTCGTGTTAGAAGAAATCAAGGCACTGCTGAAAAATCAGACATGGGACACCGTACGACTACCAGTTGGAAAGTCCACAGTTGACTGTAAATGGATATTCACTGTGAAGTATACGTCTGAAGGGAAGATTGAAAGATATAAGGCTCGACTCGTAGCTAGGGGATTCACTCGGTGCTATGGAGTGGACTACGAGGAGACTTTTGCCCTCGTTGCAAAACTCAAGACCGTGAGAGTCTTACTAAGTCGGGGGGGAGGGTGAATCTAGATCGGCCTCTCTACCACTCGGATGTAAAAAACGCGTTTCTAAATGGAGATCTAAGCGAAGAAGTGTATATGAATGTTCCGGCAGGCGTCACCTGAACCGTGGATGGTGTGCGGGCTTAAGAAGGCACTATATGGCCTAAAGCAATCACCACGGGCCGGTTTGATAGATTTTCTCAGTCTGTGAAGGGATATGGGTATTATCAGTGCCAGACTGATCATACCATGTTTGTGAAGCAGAATCAGGAAGGGAAGAGGTCAATCCTCATTGTTTATGTTGATGATATTATCATCACAGGGGATGATGAACTGGAGATCAGAAATCTCAAGAAGAGATTGGCACTGGAATTTGAGATAAAAGACCTAGGTACCTTGAGGTATTTCCTAGGCATTGAAGTGGCAAGATCACGCAATGGACTGAGCTTATCCCAACGCAAATATATCCTAGATCTGTTGAAGGAAACGGGAATGCTTGGGAGTAAGCCAGCGAGTACACCAATGGAGCATAATCTGAAGTTCACCCATGATGGGGAAGCAGCTCCTGTAGAAAGGGGGAGTTACCAGAAACTGGTGGGGAAATTGTTATATTTGGCTCACACTCGTCCAGATATCTCATTTCCAGTGAGCATTGTGAGCCAGCATATGCACAATCCGAATGAAGAGCATATGGAGGCAGTGATGAGGATTCTAAGATACTTAAAGGGCACACCAGGTGTTGGATTACTATTCCAGAAACACACTGGGCGCAGGATTTCCATTTACACAGATGCTAGTTGGGCTGGAGACCTCACTGATCGACGGTCAACTTCGCCATCGCACCTACGTTTGGGGAAACCCGGTGACTGGCGGAGCAAGAAGCGTGCCGTTGTTTCAAGGAGCGATGCGGAGGCAGAATACAGAGCTCTCGCAGATGGTATGTGTGAAGGGATTTGGCTAAGGCGTATCCTAAAGGAGCTCAGGGTGGAGAATGAGAACCCTGTTAGGGTGCTATGTGACAGTCAAGCAGCCCTAAGCATTGTCAAAAATCCAGTTCATCATGACCGTACTAAACATGTTGAACTGGATCGTCATTTCATTTCTGAGAAGGTGATTAACAAGGAGTTCGAGATGGAGTATGTCCCTTCTAAGTTACAAATTGCAGACATTCTTACGAAGGCATTACCTAGAGATGATTTCTCGCAATTTACAAGGCAAGCTTGGCCTTTACAAAGCATCTACGACCAAGCTTGAGGGGGAGTGTAGAATTACAAGCATACAGTTATGTAGGATTAGCTGAATCATATCTAGCCTAATTACCCTAATTAGGAGCTGAATAATATAGTAGGTTGGTAGGTAGGGTAATCCCCGATTTGTAGGGATTACCAAGAGACGATTCTGCTCCTTTAGGAGCAGAGTCTGTGTATATATATGTATGGCAGTAAGTAACGAAATAATATAACACAGAATACCTGAATATTCTGTTTCTATAGAAAGGATTCCAATATTACATAGTTACGACTCGCGAGCATTGTTTACGGCTAACTCAAACAGAATAGTCCAACAAAAGCATAGAAAACAAAACATTACGAAAGAGAAGTTTCAGGAGGACAACACAGCAGCCTGTTATAATGCATGTGTGTATGACAAATATCAACTAGTCAGTTGGCATGCTTGCATTTAATATTGTGGGCAGCATCATTAGCATTTATTATGTCTGCCAATATGCTTAATAATTAATATGCAGCCAGCACGATAAAGGAATAGAGGAAGTCTATGCTACTATATATGAATCTTATTTCTATCAATGACGGCATGGTTCTTCCCGACAATGACATAGCCAACATAAGCTAGAAACAACTGTCTGGATGAATATCCCAAACAAAAAGACCGACAAATAAGCATCCATACTCCCGAATCAACTATAGTTAACAGCGTAAGGGAACACATGAAAAACTGAGCAGACAGGAAATAAATAGACAAACGAAGTCGCTGAGAAATTGGATAGGCTTTTTAGCGCCAAAGGTCAAAGTAGCAAAGCCACTTCCAGCTTCATCCCACTATAAACTGAATAACAAGCTTGTGCATATAATTGCACCATAGCTCTGCCAAAAAACTTACAGAGTCATTTCCATTGAGGTCAAAAAAGGCTGTTGGGCCTTTCTCATTTAGCATGGACAGCATGGTGGTCAACAGTAGAGAACAATACTGCTGACGAGTTCCAACTTTTTCACTCCGAAGGAGGGCAAAGATTTTACGTATATCTTTCCCAGACACACTATGCCCACCAATGACCTGGATCAATTGAGCAATCTTCAAAATAACGCTGTCTTTATCTTCTACGGAAAACCAATCAATAAGAAAACTAAGCATTCCTGATCTGACACATGAAGCTCGATTTGAAATGGAATCCCTAAGCAGCTTCTGAAACATATTGAGCCCATAATGCCGCAAAGACTCACTGCTCTGCCCAATCACAAGACAGCGAGTAATTATACATAATGTTGAGCCAATGACAGTAAGAGCAATATAAGATTAAATAAAAGAGAAGGTGGAATCTAAAAGAATGAAAAATAAGGATATTGATCTACCAACCTTCTGCAGCACGCTCATATAAAGTATGATAACATCTTCATTCTGAAAGACGCACATAGAAGAAAACGAATCAAAAGAAGCAAAAACCCAAGCCAAAAACATATTATGCATAATATCACCATGATAAGAGGCACATGATGATACCAATCAGTCAATTCCGAGAAAGATATAAATCATGGGCAAGAACGTTACCTGTATGAGAGGGTTTGTCACTGTGTCAAACTTCCCGTCAACAAGCATATCAAGCAATGCATTTAAAAGTGCTTCACTCGGACGCCACTGACAGAATTCCAGTAACAAGCTTTGCAATGTCTGATAACCCTTGCCAACAAGAGCTCGAAATGATGCCTGATAAAAGCAGATGATTGATTGGTAACCCATTGAACAAAATAAAAAGGAGCATTGCATTGATAGATAGGATAGAAGAAGCAGCGGATAACCTTTGAGCTGTCATTACAAGCAAGGAGACAAGTAAGTGTCTGGAGGACATTCAAAACTAACAACTCTCCATTCGCCTCGTCAAGGTTACCATTTAACAAAGAGACAACATGCAAAAAGCACTCACCATCACGAAACAACTCTTGGTAATACTGCAAAAAGAAATAATTGGTAACGCACAATGAGTAATGACAGCCCAAAAGAGCCAAGATATCACCCTCACAACTAAAATAAACAAAAAGGAAAGAACACAAAAATGGAATGTTTTAAAACGAACTGCATCAAATTTAAATTGGCTAGTCAAAAAATACCGTGGGATCATCAGTTAGCATCTCTCTCATTCCGGACAGTAGATCCATAGACAGTTCTGCATAATTTTTCTCCCTTTCTTTGATTTGAGTGAACGTTTCCAAATATTTTGAACAGAGCTGCAGTTTTGCTTTTTGATCTTCAGCAGATGATGGTGTTATCTAAGAGTATTTAGGACTGTGTCAGTACTCAAAACAAGGGAATTTGGTACGAGCTAAACATTAAAATTAATCAGGATAGAGTAAGGCGATTACTGAATACCTTCATAAGGTGGAGAACATGCTCAAGCACCTGATTTCGCATGCATCCTTGCCAGAACAACTCAAACAAGCACTCAATACAATTCCAGTCATGCAAAACCAAACTCTTTGCATCATTTGCGGACATGAAAAATTCGGTAAATAGTCCCATGCACGTCTCTACACATTCAACCTGGCTGTGGGTTACCCCATGTGCATCCGACCTGGGTTTGCTGCTTTTACTTTGAACCCTGGAATCCTCTGCTTGGATGCAAGCAACTTTCAGCACCCGAGAAATTGCATTGAGTCTCTTAAAGGAAGCTATGCTTTTCTCAGACGACAGCCGGAAAATTCGAAGAAGACTCTTTCCAAGAATTTTTGCAATCAGGAAATGACAGGAACATTGTTCAAGAGCATCCAACAACGCCGACAATTCAGGCTGAGACGCAAAGAGCACATGCAAAAGTGTAAGAGAAGAAAAACCGTCAAGCAGGAATTCAAAAAACCATATTAGTTTCCACAAACAGAAAATAATTCATTAAAGTAAACTCTGGATTATATGGAACCCGCCTCATGATAATGAAGCAACAACCAATTAATACCAATGAAAAACATTCAACAGAAGACAACATATTTGATAATGTTGAAAGACATAACATTGAGCTATATAGAATATCATAAACAAATGCACATAAGGAAAATATCAACCCACCAAATTATGAACACTGCCTTTAGAAGTTGCTGCAAATTCTACAAATGAGACTATCTCCATCTGAAGAATTTCAATGCTGTCTGACCCTGTTGAACTGTTAGAACTGTTGGTTAAGGAAACCTGCCCAAGCTTCCCAGGGAATCCTTCAGAGGTAGTGAAACACTCTGAAGTACTTTCTACTGAAGCAGGTCCAAAATAGAAAAAGTTATCAGAGAAGATCATATCCCAGATGCCCTCTTCCCTAAATACTTCAAGTGATATGGGAGATGAAACAAGAACCTTCCTGAAAGCATCTAGGACACAATGCTGTAGAGCATTTAAAAAGACCCTGCAAGGAATAAAATGGACAAGCAGAATACACAGAAAATCAGACATAAATATTAGATTGCTTCCAACACAAACATATAGCGAGCATGAACTCCAATCATTACCTGGAAAGGCTTGGTAGCTCATTTTGATTTGAACAAGCCTTCATACATGGAAATATCGTCAGAAGGACTCTCATAACCCACCTAATTGAAAGTTCACCATATGCCGAGGAAATTGGTACAACCATCGGCCCCCTATTAATTTGAGACTTTATAGTATCTGGAGCAACAACAAATGAGCAGAGAACCCCGCTCAACTTAACAACATGTTCACTCCATAGATGAGAGTGAGAAGCATCAGGGCGCAGAGGAAAGGAAGGTTGCAAAATCACATGACTTGCACTTTTCAAGTTAAACAGAGGCAGATTGGAATCAGCCCAGACAGACGACTCCTTGGTTTGCTGCCTGTACTCTTGAAGCATGAAAGCAAGTGCACAGAAGCTATTTGCAAATTTGTGGATTCTACCATTTTCGCATAGATATTGCAGGCTGCTCAAATTACGAAATCTGAGCAGTTGTCAAGGAAACTATTTTTAATAAACTGAAAATAATTGCATAATGATACCACTTGAGTGCAAAGTGTTAAGCAATTGCACGTCCTTGTGATACTGAGCATGGACAAAGTGAAGCAAAACTCACCATTCACCACCTGAGCATGTCTTTAATTAGCAATGGGCCACCAAGTTACAAGTATTTCCAAGGATGAAGTTAAAATATGGTCAAGATAATAGTACAGTAAATATAAGTCGGACTGCATCACATAATCAGTTCCACATATTGAATATATATAAAATATTAACCATAGCCATATCAAAACCATAATTCTGGAATTGAAGGTGAAAGAGCCCCTAAACATGACCAGGACCTCCCTACTCGTGCACAAACCGAGACAGAAATGTTAGATACAAGTGCACGTGATAAAGGATACACAGCTTCTCTTAGCACGGTTAAAGAAAGTGCATGAAGTTCAAATATTTTCACCAATGGGTTCTCATCCCTGCAATATAAGTAGGTCAGTATTATCCAGAATGACAACCGGACTATACACACATCAAACCATAGAATATTTGACTATCCAGTTACTTAAGTATAAAGATAGCACACCGAATAGTTACATACGTTCATACAATACCTTCTATCACCAGAATAAGTGGAATTCTTCAGTAAAAGCACATTGATTGATGGAAGCCCTAGTCCATCTAACAACACTTCAAGCCCTCCAATACTTTTGAAATGATTTTGACCACGTGGATTCTCAACTAATGCCGAATGAAGGATGTTCAGAGTCAAATACTGCAGAGATATATCTGTCCATTGCTCTTTGAGACTCAACCTTCTAATGACACGCAACAACTCTGAAGAAGAGACAATGATTGTAAGTACACAGAAGAAAAAAGAAACATCACCAAAATACTACTTTCTGACAAAGAAGAAAATGCAAACTCCTAGCCGACCACATATTTTTGCATTCCATACAGCATGAAACCATACCCGAATCTGTCAACATGATGTTCATACAAACATGTCAAAGGGGAGGTAGGATTATACAAGATAGCATATACATCACATACAAGAGTTAAGGTTACCAGGCAATAGTATCAATCAGTATCATTACAGAAATAGCAGATATTGGCACGTGTAGTGAAGTCTTCAGGCATACCATTCAGTTTGATGATATCTATCATATCCATTTAAGAAGTAGCAATGACAGACAACCTCAATGAAATGCTAAGGATGTGAATCAGTCTAAAAATGAATTGGAACAGAAATATTTGCTAAATCAAGACACATCTTGTACAGCTATATTATACGATTCAAGAAGTCAAGCACATGTGGACAGAAAAATTACAAGTGCCTACCTTACCTACTAACCAATTAAGGCCACCAGCCTCCATTACAGCAACAACTGCCTTCTGACGCCAGAACATCTTTGAATCAATAATAGCCTTTGAACTGGAAGAGGCATCAATTGATGGTGCATATAAGGGTTTCTCATTGTCATTTACGTTCAAACTTATAAAGTTGCACATTATTGAAATCACGTGAACAAGTATTTCCTGCAGGAGTAGGGTTTCCTTAAGAATCGGGTCAGACAAATTTTCCTCGCCAGAGAGCGCACCAGCTATTCCTTTTAGATGGACAACAGCTCCTGTTTGGTGGGGGCATAAATCTTTGTTAAAATTGGAAAATGTCAACTCGCTCAAGTTACCCTTTACTAAACCAACTTCAACATATAATAATAATAATAATAAGGATGCTCCAAAACATTTCTTACATTTTTTTCTTGACAAATCAAGATGTAACATAGATAGTAATCAGATATGAAACTAACCCCAGATAACTGACGTTAGCATACTATGAGGTTCGAACACTGTAGTAAGAGTACCTTTCAGTAATGCAGTTAGTTTTTGGACACCACTATAGCAGCCAAAAACTCTGCAGTTGTGCATTGAACGAGTTATTATAGTTAAAGCATCCAACACAGACAACCCTTCAGAGGAGACAGTCAAACTTGTCAACTGTGATAAGTCCACCCCGGTATATGTGCCGTTGGTATTCACTGCAGTGACAACGAGACAAAAAAGTGAATGACACTTCCTAGTAGCAGATATCACCAAGCTAAATTTAACAATGCATAACAGATGCTCAAAAGTTAGAAAAGAAAAAGAACAATAGTTATCGCTAGCATATTGCTAATTTGGGAAAATTCCTTAGCACATCAACTCAGAGAGCTAAGCTATACAAATTAAAAAGACAGTGACTAACCTGCTGGTCCCTGATTTTCAGGAGTCCCAACTACTAAAAAATAACTGGGCCACGTACTAACACTACCTACAAACGGATCTACGCTAGCACATATAACAAAAAATCTAAGCTCTGTGATCCAATCCTGGATGATATTTTCTGGTAACATTTACATGGACCCTTGAAAAGCTGGAGTTTTCCCAGACTTTGTAATAAATTAATGAGCAGAACAGGCATTTTGGACAAGCTTCAGAAATCATACTTGGTTGTTCATTTGGTGACTCGCCATTGCAAAATACATGTCAGGTTTCAATTTCATTCTATTGTCTTATATATTTAATGCATACAGTTACTCTCAGCACTTGAAAGCCCAGTCTTGTAGACTCTTTCAGTTTTCATTTATTGAGGATTGAACTTCAATTGCAATCTACAAAATATCAGCAATTTATGGGCTTCGTGCTACCTGAAAACTTAGAAGAGAGCAAAAACATCAACTTACAATCTGCAATCAGGGTGGTTAAATGTCCAATCTCCTCAATTAGTGTCAGAATGACCTCAGCAGGGTGCCCAGCAAAACAACCAACAACCATATCACCGCAGCATGAAGGATATTCTGCAGCGTCACTTGTTGGAGTAGTCTCTATGAACTGACCGGAATTTACAGGTGCCCAATTCTTGTATACAGCGACAAATTTCTTAAGGAAAACATGAAATAGCTTTCTCTTCTCAACCTAAACAGAATGCATTGAAGAATAAACAAAAGCATATCAGAAGAAGAAGAAGAAAGGAAAAGGAACAAGAATACAAACATAAGAAATATGTCTCCACTGAGAAAGGCATCTATTAAATGGGAAAAGGGAGATCAAACAATCAGTGTACAACAATTGTTACATTTCCATATCACTCTTATCAGACATATGAGTATATGACCATGTGGAATCTCAACACATACAGCTCTTCATATTCAGAAACCATAAGATGGAAGAGAATCAATCAAGCAAGACAGCTCGATAATAAAGATCTAGTAGTTACTCAAACTACATATAATAGAAAAACGAAAAGATGACTACTTTGTTCAGAAGCTATCATCTTTCTTTCACTACCTTGTGCTCAGAAATGAAGTACGGAAAAAGTTATAGGCACTTCCTGTGTTTACTTCTACTTGGATAACCACAAACCAATGTTTTATGCTGCAACCTGCACTAATAACACCCACCTGGTCCAAGAATACCGTAACCACCCAACCATTGAATATCCATCTCATTAGACAAATTAAACAAGGCTTGAGTTTCCAAAATATGCTTCAAAGGAATCCTTCTAGCTAAATCCAAATGATTGCAAAGGGAAATTTATACAAATACTTGACCGGCAAAAACCTTTAACTGGACCTCTTCAGTTAGAAAATTTACATGTTTCTTATAATACATAAGTCAGAAATTTGTAATCTCCATCCAAATACTGAACGTTCAAAGCTCTAGCATTGGGTGTCAAAGAAACTGAAACAGGAAATACCACAACATTGAAACCTTAACACGAATATATTGCAAGACATAGAAACAATTATTTCGTAAAACAATTGGATATTGGATACTTTTTTCATTTTCAGTACAATCATCAAATTAATTCAGCTAAATAATTCCGTTTCCGATTTTATTTAATATTTATATTTTGCATCTTAACTAAATTTATGATGTCAAACCAGAAACCTTGCGATGAGAAATAAAATGTACTTAGTAATATGCATTCACAAAATTAACTGAAAATTCTATCAGAGTCCAAATTAAACAGAATGCATATTAGATATTTTAACAAGTACCTTATCGGCTGTACCCTCATGATTCTCCCATAAGGCTCGCAAAATTGCTTCATTACCTTCTTCACTGATGAAGAAGCAAAAAGGTCAAGCTTCAGTTAACTACTGGTAAGGATAACAGATGAAAAATCGGTGTTCCCATGAAGAAAGGAAAAAAGCTAGCTAGGTGATGAATAAATAAGAAAGAAAGCATCCCAAAGTCTACAATGAGAACAATAGTAATATACAAAGTTTCTTTCCATTATGATCAAGCCACTAGAAATTGGTAGGAACTGCTTCATTTTAGGTTTATGATCACAGAATCTCTAGGAGAGCAGAAAGACATTCAATAGATGAAGGAACAGTGAAAAGACCTTTTAGGCTTTGACACATCTCCTTAAAGCCCGAATAAGAAGTCTTAGCACATTCAATTTTACGGATGCACTGTCCCACTAACCTACGAACGCACTTAAAGACACAAGTTCTTGTCCGACACTCCCTTCAGGCTGGTAAAGTGGAATCTCCCATCCCCAGCATAAATACATAGATTAAGTAACAATTTGCAAATCCAACCAGGCTTGCACCACCAATTTTCTAGACTGTTGCTTGCTACTGCTCCAAGTTTTCTCAGTCGTTGCTGGTTTTTACAGGGCTCGTTTGTAAACCAAGTTGCACCGCTAATTTTCTGAATATTTCTTTTTTGTAGAGAAGGTTAGCTCGCCTACTCTGCAGAATAGGCACCTAATATTCCGGTAACAAAGGGGATATTCTACACGGAGTATTAACTGAGCAGAAAGTATAGAAACAAGTACACAGTAGTTAAAAGAAAAACTCCATATCTTGCACCTCGTCTGCCAATTTGAAGATTATGGGTTAACTAGTTAGCTATCATTTTCAATAGAAACACAGAACCCAAATTTAGGTACCTCGTGACCACGAGGAAACAAAGCACAAGTGGTGATTGTCAACACGATGGAATCAGATAGAAAAACGGTATGCAATCAGAAAATGTCTTAGCCACAATAGCTTCTCTATGTGAGGGTGGCTAGTCAAGAAAACTAACCCGAAGCAGATTTTAGGAGCGGGAGCTGGAAACTTTTCTGTTGCTGAGCGTGGACTAGATTCTCCAGTATGGATATTGGAAGTTCTTCGAATAAGGTCAGCCACACCCTTGACTATGTTCATCCTTCCCCAGCAGTGCTTTAAATCATTAGGTGGAGATGGTCATTCCAGGCCATCACCTTCCAATCATCCAAGAGTAGGAACCGTCTGTGCATTTGAAAGAAATACCAATTTAGTCCAGGATTGCTGAAGGAAAATCATATGACTTCCAACTTCCAGTTTTTGCCTGCATCCTGAGGAATTATGGGGAAAAGAAAAACATACAAAACGAAGAATCCACTTGGACGAAGTATGACCTTGAGGATACTAGTTCAGAAACGGTAATCTCAAAACAACACAACTTCATAAATAAATTTTGACGGACAGCCATCAAAACCGATAATCCGGGAACCCCAATGACGAGACTCGTTTAAAATCGAGAAAGAGAGAGGGCCCTAAATTTGGGACTTGAAACAGCGAGAAATTGAGAATCAGGAAACGGGAAAATTTGTGAAGACCGAATATGACCTGATCAGATGAAACGAGGGTTCAAGATACCCGTCGAAAATAGGGGTTTACGATTGAGGGATCTGAACTCGGAACGCTTCGAAGCTTCACGTTGATGGCGCAGAGTGAAGAAGAGAAGTAACCATTAAAACTAAAATCTGAAAAGAAAAAGAGAGGAAAAAAGGAGAACAATAATCAACCATAGTGCTTTTACAGGTTGAGACTTGAGACTCCGATTACCATTTTCAATTACGGGATTACCCTCCTCACTTTTGGACCACGACAGCGGAAGTGAAAGACGCGACGACGATAGGCGGAAGCTATGCAAGGGAACAACGACGTGGTTAATGCTAGTCGTTATTACGATATTATAAAGTTACGAGAGACACTCCGATGGAAAAATGCACCGGGTGCAAACGTTATATGACGATAAATCACTAAATGGTTATTATGTATTATGTTAGTCCTTAAAAATATAAGAGCATACAAATCAATCATTAAAATTTTATTTATTTAAAGGCCTTGTTGAGCTTGGGCAACATGTTGGTCTAGCGTGATCGCCTATGTCGCCTTAATTAGAAGAAGTGTTGCCGTAAGGAAGGAGAGATGCTGGCGATTTTACGGCAACACTTCTTCTAATGTTTGATTTTGTAGTTGGTAAAATTCGTTTATATATTATTATAAGTCTCTACATTAATTATGTGTAAGGTAACTTCTATGTAAGTTTCAGATTGAGTAAATGAAAAATGGGGTAATCCCGTAGTTATAAAAAAATGGAGTACGACATGTTAACTATAACCATTTCTACAAAAATCCAGAAATATAGTTTTGATGAAGGTTATTAGGTGGGCGTTTTTAAAGGAAAGTTTTCTCGTCAGCGGTCAAAGTTACTGTTTAAAACTAAAAAATTAAATTAATTATTAAAATGACTTATTTGCCCTTTTAATCTAGACCCTTAGATATTTTACTTTAAATAAGTGATCCAAAGTCTTAAAATAATCTTGAGTTTATATTTAATGGTCTCAATTAATTGAATTTTTTGGTCATGTTAAAAAATTGTTATTTCACTACTTAAATTGAAAATTAAAAATATTATAGTTGTTTTTATCTCATTTTTTCAAATCTCTTTCTTTTTGAAACTTTTATATCTGAAGTGGAACTCGCTAACACAATGTTAAAATCTGTACTAGTAAATTACCTCGAATCACTCATAGGTACCCGCATCTACATAAAATAGTAGTATTTATTCATATATATAATTGATAACGTTACCGACATCAATGAAAATCGATACCTCCAACGGATCCAAGGTATTAAATCAAAATCACTAAAAAAACAATATCAAGAGAAATTAATTACAAAACAAAACACTTTGTACCTTCAATTACTAACAATTACCAGATATTAACAAAGTAGATACATACGTCGGATCTGAATTACTAAGTCATGATTCCTGCACATTGAGTTGAAGACCTTCCAACCTTGGCCGATCATCTGAAGACCTTCCAACCTTTCCCCGATCATCGGAAGACCTTCTAACTTTCGCCAATCATCTATGTATATTTGCAGGTTGATAAAATCGCTGTGAAGACCGATTCATTCGTCTGCATTTCGACCTCCAACATTGTGTCGAAGAGTGATAGTAACATATTCTTCCCGAATTTTTTTTGTTTTGACAAATTAATATGAATAATTTTATTAATGGAAGATATGAACGATACAGTACTGAACGAATTAAAATTGAGAGGTACTTTCATATATGAATCTCAAGAGAAAAACAGGTAATGATTAATTATCATATTTTACATCTTTAAACTCCTCCCAAAAAAAAAGTTAAAACCAAAATACCAACTTAACTCCTACCCCGACACACAAACCAAAAATCTCAAAAGCTGACACAAAACATCAAAACATGCGCTAACAGGAGACTAGAAATCGAAAGCAAAACCTAAAGACAAGACTAGGGAGTGGGGGGTGGCCGACTAGGACGGACTGTGATGAAGTTGTAGGAGGCTTCATCCCTAAGCCGATCTGTTCATAAGGCTGGGCAGGTTGTATTTGACTGACTGGCCTGATTTTCGAAACCCGGTGGTGTCCGAATTTTTTTGGAGATTTAGATGGCCTCTCCGACAACGTCATATGTCAAATTTGCATCACCACATCACCCACCTGGGAGTTCTCCTCCGCCTCCTTCCGGTTCGATGTGCCTCGCCCAGGATTTGGCGATGGCGGCGGGCGATTCTACGTTGTAGTTGCTGCGAGCCGCAGCTGCTGAATCAGGTCCTTCGCCTGGTCCGACTCCGTCGCTGCATCTTCCCCAGCGCCGGCCGTGACGGTGTGAGGTGGGGCTGATGGTTTGGTTCCCTTGGTAGGGATGGTGGCTGCCACCACCAGATCCTTCACGGTGTTGATTGGCTGCCGTCAATGCGAGTTACCGACGATATGTTCTGACATTATAACAACGACAACAAATCCTACGACGAAGAGGAAGCGAAAAAACTCTATAATAGGGAGGAGGAATGGAATCCTAGCAGAGAAAAGCTGCCCACATTTAATCTCTCTGAGTTTCTTAGATACACAGATAATAAATCTTACATATTTGTTTTTATTTCAACATGTAGATCGTACTATTTAATATAATGGCTCGTTTGGTTTGAGAATTTAAAAGTTGTATTATGGTAATGTGATATTTTGGCCAAAATATAACATTTGATATTGAAATAGAAATGATGATATTTTGATACGAGGTATTTAAAATAGTAGATTTTGGTGATATTTGAAATACGTAAATTGATGGTCGTATTTAAATTAATAGATTTTTATAACATTTTATTATTTTTTAAATCTCAAACTACCTTTGATTTGTTTTCCTTTATTTCACAATTAGACTTGACAATGGGGCGGATTTCGAACGGATATATATACTCATTTTCATACCTATTCATAAAATTTATCTCCATCCTCGTCCCATCCAAATATAAATATTCATACTCATCTCAAACTCGTAGATTTCAATACTAGTGGGTATCCTCATCTCATATAAATTATTAATTAATAATTTAAATGTACGTAGTACCACATAATCCAACTTCAAAATATCTTAAAACATAAAACATCTTTTGCCAATAAAACACATAACAAAATAATTTCACAAATATAATCATTATATTCATTCAAAAATTAATTTTTAGAAATAATATAATAATAAATTTTTTTATTCATCAAATATCACATATAAATTAACATATAATTTTGAATTTGCCAAACAAAATAATTTTCAAACTGTAAATCTTTTATATAAATATAATATTTTTAAATATTTAAAATATTTTATTTAAATAATTAATGAAGATAAATAATGGGTTACCATAGCACAATTGAAAAAAGGTTTATAATAACAAGTTTCCCTTAAAGATGACGCAACTTAAAAAATAATACAAATCCAAAGTGCCGCGGAAGCGGTAGCAGCGGAACCCGAAACCCGCTTAACCTACGCGCCGTTGAGCACAGTAGTTCCCTCACAGCTGACGTGTCGCAACCTCAATAAACCTCAGGCTTACGTGTTCTCTCGTCGACAAAAGGTGCATAGTCACGCACCCTCCCTCTAACTGCAATGCTATTCTATGCTGCATTGCACTCTTTAGCAGTTAGCAGAAGCCGCAGCAGCAGCCCATCCCAACTTATCCCATACTCTTTACCCTTCTCCCTCTCTCCTACAATTTCCCTTCCGTCATTTCCTGATTCTCCCTTCCTCAAACAAATAACAATAATACACTGGCTTCTTGTCCCTTCTTCTTCCATCTCCTCCCAATCAAATACTTCTGCACAAGGCGTAATCTGCAGTTCTGCACTAGCTGGATCCTGTGTGGTCTCTATCTTCCTTCTCTTGCTTCACAAGTTGCCAAACTTATACATAGACGCCATTGAAAGAAATCATTAACATCAAAGCTTCACCAAGGTGGGGAAGACTTAGTCCTGCAGAGATCTCCGATTCAATTTTGAAGGCCTTTTCTGATTTTGATCCATTTACAGTATTCTGCTTTCTGCCGGATCAGTGCTGAATCACTGCCGTCGCCGTCTCTGTTAATGTCACCTTAGTCCAAACTGCTTTCCTATCTCAGTTCATAAATTCCTTCGGCTTCTTCTTCTCCTTTTCTTCTTCGGAGTTGGCTTTTGCGGAAGGAAGAAAAAAGTCGGGAAAAAAAAAGTTGCGAGGGAGCTCGTGCACTGACAGGACGGCTTGCAATTCGGAACGTTTCTCGTGAGGCTTACTGCGAAAAAAGGGGCTTTAATTTCAGATATTTTTTTCGTAGCAAAAAATGCCTCATAGAACGACTTACGTCTTCCCGAGGCAATTCCCGGATCGGCCCTGTCCTTTCGGCGCGTCGTCGTCGTCGAAGAAGCTGTTGGATCACGAGAAGAAGCCAAAAGCGTCACCCGAAGAGAGCGAAAATGATGGGAGGGGGGTCCACCGCAAGTCTTCGGACTCTCCCGCGGTTGGCGGCCTAAACTCACCAGCAGCGAAAGCGACACCGTTCCTAGCCACCTCTTCGCCGCTCGCCGATCTCTTTACCACCAGCGATGACGAGAAGTATCACCGAAAGGAAAAATACCATGGGGTCGAGGAGGAGAAGCTCCGGAAGAAGAAGAAGAAGCAACAAGCTGCTTTCTGCGACTGGTTGGCTGAGAAAAAGATCGAGAGGTCCAAATCCGGTCATGTGAAATTGAAGAGCAGATTGTCCAGGAGCGATTATGACGACGATGATGTACCCGACGGTCAGCGGTGTACTATGGCGGTGGCATCACCGGACCCAGAGCCTGAGCCTGAAGTTCCGGTACCGGAGAAAGTAACCGAAGAGGTTTTTGGTGTCAAGTTGAGGAGCAGATTGTCGACTGATCATGAAGACGAAGAGACTGCGCACTTGCTGCAGGCGGCGCCGGAATCAGATATGAGGGTTCCGGATATAGTCATAAAGGATCACAGAGATGCTGACCGGAACTTTGACAGACAGGTTTCGCTGCCGCGATTTTCGAGCGGGAGTAGTTATGCTGGGAGCTTGTTCTCCGGGACTACGCTCGATGGAACCTTCACGTTCTCCAGCGATCTCAAGGACACAACCACCGCCGCTGCTGCGGAGGTGCAGACGTTGAGGCAGGATGGTGTGGCGCAACAAGTGGCGGAGGAGGTGGAGAGAAGTGTGAAGAACTTGGCGCAGAAGACGAAAGAGAGTTATTGTCTGCAGCTTGGTTTGGCTAGGAGGCTGAGTTGGCAAGCTGGTATTTCGAGCCAGCTCTTGCTATTGAAGGAAGGTGTGGATGAGATTCCTGATGTTGAGGCGGTTTCGTACAGGCTCTGGGTAAATCAGTCGTTTCCCCCCCTATTGTTAGCTAGCAGCTTCACTGTTCTTGCCATTCATGAATTTAATTAGACTTTTGAGTTTGTATAATTTTGCAGGTCAGTGGCTGTTTATCGTACAAGGATAAAATTACAGATGGTTTCTATAATATCCTAGGGATGAATCCGTATCTTTGGGTTATGTGCAACGACGAGGATGAAGGGAAAAAGCTGCCGTCTCTTATGGCGCTAAGAGAAATTGATTCTAGTAATACTACGATGGAGGTGGTTCTTGTGGATAAGCGTGCTGATTCACGTCTTAGGGAGCTCGAGGATAAAGCTCAAGAGCTTTTTTCTGCCTCGGAAAATACGTTGGTGTTAGTGGAGAAGTTGGGTAAACTTGTTGCTATTTGCATGGGGTGAGTTTTGTTTCTTCTTCTTTTTCTTTTGCGTGTCAAGTTCCGACATTAAAAGGTTTAGCAAAAATGTGCAGGAGGAATTTTCCGATGGAGCAGGGTGATCTGCAGCAGCGCTGGAAAATGGTTAGTGGAAGATTAAGGAAATTCCACAAGTGTATTGTTCTCCCGATTGGCAACCTATCCATGGGACTTTGCAGGCATCGTGCTATTCTTTTTAAGGTCTGAGCGTATACTAATACCTCTAGCTTTTGTGGTTTCCTGCAATTTTGTTTTTAAGCGCTTTGCGGTCATCAAAAGCGTCCATATTACGTTGAATCGTTGAGTTTCGTGGCTCAAAATATTTAAATTACATGGAGGTGTTGTATCATCTATGTTATTGATATATAACAAATCACCATCCCAACTGTAAGTGCGGCTGCTGCAAATCAGGAAGTGAAGCAATTTTATGAATTTGTAACTGGCCGTACTTCTTGACTATTTTTTATCTTCGTTTGCAGAAATTGGCGGATTATATAGGCTTGCCATGTCGTATAGCTCGAGGCTGCAAGTACTGTGTAGCAGATCACAGGTCTTCTTGCCTAGTCAAAATCGAGGATGACAGACAGTTTTCACGGTCTGCATTTGACTATTATGTTTTCACGCTCCCACAAGTGCTCACAATAGTATATTAAACAGTAAAAATACCGTATTTCTATCCTCAATGTCAAAGAAGTCTATGGACAGAATATTTGACAATTAGTTGATTGCGTTTCCTAGTGTATCTGCACTTTTGTATTTCAGATTTTATTTGTAATCTTTAATACAAGAAGTACATATATTCCTTAACAGGGAGTTCGTAGTTGATCTTGTTGGGCAGCCAGGGAACATCCATGGTCCTGATTCAACAATTAATGGAGGATTCACTTCTTCAATGCCATCGCCATTTCAGATTTCTCATCTAAGAGAATACCAGCACCCATACACGGATGATGTGTCATCTCAACTTGTGGGCTCAAGGAAGTTGGGTATGTTGCCTGAAAGTCATCATTGTGCAGATATGCATATACCATCTATAGTCATCGCTGATTAGTAAAGAACACAGTATACATCATTGAGTATTGACCAGTAAATCTGGAGGATATTGATATTCTGACCCAGACATATACATCCATAGAATTTCACTCGAATTGCAATAGCATATGTTAGTAGACTGTATAAGGTTGTCTGTTTCTTTTGGCCTTACTGAACTGGTACCCTGGAAAAAGTTTCTGTGGCCATGTTCAGTGCATTTGATTTTGGGTAAAAACATGTTGCAGGGGCAAATGAAGAAAGCCAGAAAGCTTTTGAAATGACACATGTTTGTGGTTTCAACGGAGTGGAAAGAACTTGCGTTGAAATAAAATCTTCAGTGATGCGCTTAGATTTGGATGCGAACGCTGAAGTTTTCGATGCAGCTAGGCTTGGCCAAAAGAGCTTGATATCCCATACAAATATAAACCTTTTGATGGAGTCAGATGTCAAACAAGTGCAAAGCGAGCCTGATAACAGAGGCAGGATGTCAACTATCACTGATCCAAAGTTTTTGAACCTGGAGCCTTCACTTGCAATGGACTGGCTTGAGATTGCATGGGATGAACTGCATATTAAAGAGCGTATTGGTGCTGGTAATATATTATTCTTCACAAGCTCTTTTGTAAACTATATGAGCTGTTTTTATTTGGATTTTCTGGAATCAACCTAAAGTAGTGGTATCTGAATGCCCGATTTCCATACTTCCAGGCTCATTTGGGACAGTGCATCGTGCTGAATGGCATGGATCGGTCAGTAAATGGTTCTTTTTCTATATGTTTATACTTCTAACTAGAGTGCCACATATGTGAGAGGGTTAGATTTTTGGATGAATGATGAACTGCTACAGATTATTATTTCCGCTCTGCATTTTTTGTTCAATTTCAGCAAGAGTTGGTAGTTGTGGGGATCTAGTGCTAGGTGTAGCAAGGGCAAGGAATACATGTCATAGATCAATCTCATGCGACTTCCATGTTATATCTGTTGTTTCTATAGTAGCCGGTAGTGAGGGTTATTTACATGCCCCAGATAGAGCATTTGATTTGTCCTTGTACATGAACCTATAATGTCTAGTAACAGATCTTAATTCTTTCTAACATCTGCTGACCCTCTTCATCTCAACATCACAAGTATCATCATTTTATTAAAATTTCAGGATGTCGCAGTCAAGGTTCTCACCGTTCAGGATTTTGAAGATGATCAGTTAAGAGAGTTCCTGAGGGAGGTAGGTCATTCTCGAACGTACCACATAATAACGATATATATATATATAGATAGATTGGTGGATTTACAATTAGCTAGTCCTTCGCCTGATGATTATCCAAGTGGAATCTTGTTGGTATTGCCACCGCAACATGGCAGGGGAAAATTGGAACTCTTACTTCTCCTGCTCGGCTTGCGGTTTGATATGTTATGTCTTCAGGTTTCAATCATGAAACGTGTCCGCCATCCAAATGTGGTTCTGTTCATGGGTGCTGTCACAAAGCGTCCTCATCTATCTATAGTAACAGAGTACCTACCAAGGTAACAATTCTATTTATACTCATTATTACATTAAGTTGAGGTCCACGTAGATCATAAATCAACAACATTTGTTTTATCGGTGGACAGGGGTAGTCTGTACCGTCTTATACACAGGCCAGCTGCAGGGGAAGTAATGGACCAAAGGAGGCGGTTAAGAATGGCACTGGATGTGGTTCGTCTCTTCTCACCTATATTATGCTCAGTTCTATCATGCGGGGATCTCGAAAGTGGCTTACTGATTTACTAATCTGGTGGAAACAGGCAAAAGGCGTCAATTATCTGCATTGTCTTAACCCTCCAATTGTTCACTGGGACCTAAAATCTCCAAATTTGTTGGTCGATAAAAATTGGACGGTGAAGGTGAGTTTATTTTATGAATATCAACATCAGCTCACTCACTATCTCTTGGCTAGAATCAAGTTGTTATCGACTCAATTGTGTTTTACTACTACATCTCAGGTGTGTGATTTTGGGCTGTCTAGATTCAAAGCCAGCACTTTCATACCATCAAAATCAGTAGCTGGAACGGTAAGTCTCAGTACCTCGGTCAGTGTAGAATTCTGTAGGTGAATGTAATTTTTTTAAAAAGAAATCGTTATTGATTGTGAGAAATCATATTACCCTTAAAAACATTGCCCTTGATGCTCCCATATTCTTTTTGTATATTCTACTATGGGCGATATTGTCAGATAGCTCAATTAACGTGTTGCAGGATGAGATTTAGTACGGAAGTGTGCATCTATGAGATGTAATAACTGACTTGATTTTATTTTCAGCCGGAGTGGATGGCTCCAGAGTTCCTTCGTGGAGAGCCTTCAAATGAGAAATCTGACGTTTACAGTTTTGGAGTCATATTGTGGGAGCTTGTCACCATGCAACAGCCTTGGAATGGACTTGGACCCGCCCAGGTTAGCATGCAGTTTCTCACTCCCACTAAACATTCAACTTGGAATGGACTTATGGAAATTTATGTATCTTGGTCTTGGTCTTTGTTATTTTTGGGACCAACCAGGTGGTTGGAGCAGTAGCCTTCCAAAACCGAAGGCTTTCTATCCCACCGAAAACCTCTCCCCTGTTAGTTTCTCTTATGGAAGCTTGTTGGGCAGAGTAAGTAAATGCTGAATTGTTCTCAAATTTCCAATGTGTAATTCGTTGTTCATAACTAATACTAGTAATACTTACACCGTAGTTACGTATATGTGTCTGAAACATAAAACACACTCTTCTGTGATTTCCTCGATCAGTGATGCTGCTCAAAGGCCGACATTCCGAAGCATAGTTGATTCATTGAAGAAGTTGCTAAAGTCCCCAGAGAAGTTGATACATATGGGCGAGGCGGGGGAGTAGCCCCGTGAAAAGGGTTTGACGACTAGACTTATATTATCTAGCAACCCAGCCGCCGGAAACCAAATCAAAGCTAAGCTAACTTTTCCAAGCTCAGATCTCGAATTTTAAGGTATGTACAACGTGAAAGAAAAGGCATTCAAAAGTACATGCTGGTTGCATCACTACTAACCCAAAAACCGCTTTGCCTCCTAATTATCAGTTGATCCACTCAACTCCTATTTGTTTTTGTTTTAAGCTTCATCCATTGAATTGAAGAGACAATAATACATGGTTAAGTTATGGGGAAGTAAGCTAAGTGGATTCATAAATTGGGTTTGTAATCCCTTAGTTTTGTTGGATAATTTCAATTCAATAATCAAATTCTGAATGTCTGATTCCTAGCAACCTAATTTGATGATTAGAGTTTCTCAGCGCTTTCAAGTTTAATCACCTCTCGCCTATGATCAATTTGAAAATTTAACAAAAGTTAATGTAACTTTTTTTTGAAAAGGCAACACACACAGTCTCCACTCAATTTTTAATTTCGCTGCGATAAATAAGTTTTCAATATCTTTAAAAACAAGTTTTGTAGAGATGATAACCTTTTTTAGTTAAAACGTAGCTCTATAATTGAGTCTAATTATATATTATCGATTACTATAAAAAAATTCATAGTTTTATTTAGATTTAATAAGATTAATTTCATTGGATTTTGATATTTGATTAAGCAAAAACCTCTAGATGGCATGAACATTAGAACGTTCAGCTTGCATTTATGAACATTAGCTCACAAGTAAAATGCCTTCCTTGTCAAGTCACAAAATGTAGAGGAAGATTTTAGTTTTTTTTTTCATGGATATCCATAAGGGTCAAGATAGCAACAAAGAAGCAAGGCTGAGCATCAATCTAAGTTGTGAGATCGGTCTCAGCACGATTCAAGAGATATAAAAAAATTTGACGGACCACTCTATGAGCATCTTTGTTGGCAACACGTTTGATCATTTAAACCTACAAACGCGGACACATTATAAAAATAGTAAGGATCTCAACGACCACAACCCCACCAACAACACATCGGATACATCTCTGTGAGAGTTTAGAAAGAAATAAGGATCTCAACAACCACAGCTCTAACACACCATGTGAGAGAGTTTAGAAAGGACTACCTTAGTTAGGGAGATAATATTTGTACCTTCTCCACGGGTTCACATGTGTATTTAAGCTTTTCTCTGATCTGACAATAATATCCTAATGAACTACAATTAGAGATGAAAGACAATGTTGGCCGAGTCCATAAACCGAGCTTCAGATTCTAGTTAATGTCAAAACCTACAAGCGCAGAAGCAGAGACCACCACATTGAGCAGTAACCGTATTTCTTGGCTCACAAGTAATCTCATCCAGAAACGAGTGCTTAAGCTGCTGGGCTAAGCTTGGTGGGTGGTCAACCAAGGTGTCGACGAAAGCATTGACCACCCTCCTCTCTTGATCTGATGCTTTGAGGCTAAACCAAGTCAGTAACTTCACTCTAAACGCTTCCTCTATTTCCCCTTGTTCCTCTAGCCACTTTATCACCCTTACTGAGTACTCGTAACGGCTTTCTTCTTCTCTTCTTTTCCATCCCACCGTACCTGAAACATCCTCCTCCTCCTGCCTTTCGTTAGACTTGCACGGTGTTGATGGTGAAAATGACCCCTGGTTCGTCACTGCAATAACAGATTCTTCTATAGGTGGTGGTGAGCAGTCGGCGTCTTTGTATTTGCGCTTCTTGTTAGTGCCATTTGCTGAAAATGAAAAGACCAGATTAAGCTTATCTAGAAAAGCGAAATGGGAAATATTACGTAAATAATTAAATCATCGATCTGGTTTTGCCGGTGAAAAGTTGGATGAATTTTGGGCATTTTTCTTATCGGAAGGAGACATTATATACCCCAACGAAGTGAAACTCCCCCATTATCTACTAAATTCCATCCAACATTCCTCTAGGCACCCCAAGATAGATTTTAGCTTTTCTTTGAAACATGTCAATTCATTAGAGAACTCACATTCTTTCTTCTGTTGAAAATCTCTGCTACAATCAGCAGAGGATTTGGAATCAAAAGCTTCAAGTGCAGAGGCGCACAGCTTCTGAACCTGAGCACCACAAGAGAGCCTCTTGACAATACCCCGTGCCATCTTCGTGCACACGAGATCGAGAGGTCCCACTTCATTTTGCAACATTTGAACACCAGTCTCTAGCATCTCATGGATGTCGTAGTATTTCTCAGTTCCAGATAGAATCTTTTGACCCAGAAGGACTCGCAGACACAACACATCTACTCTTCTAGCCTCCATGGCCATCACAAGTTGCTTTCTCCAGATTCTAAAACATCATCATCATCAATTGCCATATTCCTAACTTTTTCTACTTAAAAAGGAAGTTTCTTCATGAAATCAATGAACAAGAAAGCTTTTCTAAGATAGTTTTACTCCAACTTGACAACAATTGAAGCCATTTCAAAAACAAAAGAACTTACCTCATTAGTTCGTTGACTTCCCCACAAGCAACACAGTAGAAACATCTTTCCAACTTTGTACAAGAACCAGTCTTGACGATTCCAGACCTTGAATCCTTCATAGCACATATCAGATGGCAAGTAAGCCCACAAAAAGAAGAAGCACAGGTTAACCACAGACTGGGATCCTTGTTTTCATCGTAAGAATGACAGATACAGCAAGAACATCTCTTGCAGAAAGCATCATCAGAAGATAAAGTGGCCCGACATGCAGCATTTCGGCAAACTTTGACTTGTTCTTTCTCATTCACCTCCATAGAATCATGGATTTCTTCTTCTTCTTCTTCTTCTTCTTCTTTTTGTTCTGTTTCACATTCATTCAGCCTTTTCGTCTTTAACCTTGTTCCAGCAGGGGCACCATCATTTTTGGAAGAAACCACCTTTAGAAGTTGGTTGATCATCCGAGACTTATTATACCCTGCATATTTCCTCTCTTTGCCCATCTCTGCACATATGATCTGACGAAGCTCCTTGCGCGTGAATGAAGAACTAAGAGTCTCACATGCATCGTTGTTGGCCCATCCAGCAATTTTGCAAGCCAGATCCCTTTTCTCTTCAAAGCTCAGTTTACTGCATTGCTCTAGGTCAACAACACCTACACAAATCATCATAAAAAAAGAACGAACGAATGAATATCTCATCATTCATATCATGATGATTGAATCATATTCTCCAGGCTAATAATCACTGAATCAACACAAAGAAATTGAACAGAAATCATCAACACCAGACATTGCAATTGAACATGAAAGCGAGAATCATACAATACATGTAACTGGGTGTAACATGAAACAATCTACAGTATCTGAAGAGGGATAAAAGGGAAGCAAGAGCTTAGATGCGGAAAAATTGGGGGCAATGTGGACAAAAACTAACACAAACAAGCACGCTAAAAATAACAAGCCAAGCTACCGTTGATTGTGATTTGTGGAAGCTGCTGCTATATAAAGAGCAAAATGAGGAGAGTAGGAACTCGGCAATTCTGTGGAAGAAACTGTAATGAAGGAACAAATACAGAAGGGACGGCAAGAAACGCACCGGAAGCCATGATTGTGGAATGCAGGTGGGTAAAATAGAGCGATGGTGTTATTTCCTTTTCCAGACAACAATGGATGGATTGGAGACCCACCCACTGACAACGAAGAGCTGAAAAAAACAACCTGTATAAGTTAGCCCGAGAAAACAAGAAAATGCAGTGAAGAGGTAAGGAAATCGTCGCCAGAAGAAAGAAGGTGAAGAAGAGTGAGTGGGGCGAAGCGCCGAAGCCGAGGCGGAGAAGAACATTGCGTGCGTGCCCTTATAGAATTAACTTAATTAATTAAATAACCAATAATCTTACACAGCAACGTCAACAACAACAATAATAATTTTTTAGTTACACAACATTCCCTTAAACCCGGTCTGGGTAAGCAACCAACTCGAAAAGGCCTCTTGAACAAGGAATGGGTCTTCCTTCTTAGACCGGCTGCGGCTAATGAGCTTCTCGCGATCCATGGCTTTATTTAGCGATATCACTAATCCTAGGAGGTCGCTACTATTTAAGTGTCCAAGTCGCATTTAAATAAATCAACCGTTTAAAAGGGATCACGTCAACTTTCCACCAGTACTATATATATTCTTCCTTTTCATCTTGTCCCAAACAAAACAACTAGATAAGAACATTGAAAATGTTGTATCGTGGAATGACGAGAGATGTGAAATAATTAAAAGAAAAAATCATCATCAAATGATTGTCAACGTATGGGACCGACACACGATTTGGCACGAGGTTTTTCATTATACATTTTTTGGTCTAGATTTCAAATTCCAAAAACACAGACTGGTTAAACTTAACGGCCGCGTTCTAACCCCACAAACGGCATGATCTACGTAAACGGATGCCTTATCCAGGAAGAGGACACATTAACCCAATGATAAACCATGCTCGCCAAACAGCTTCAAGAGACCGAACTCTCTAATTGCGAAGATTCTCAAGACTAAGTACCATAAGCACTCTTCATTTCTTGATGGCGAGTGGGATACCGTCCGAGTTTTATCTTGCGCAGCTTGGTGAGTGCGCAATCTCTTCTTTGGCAGGGGCTTCGTTGGCGCATCGGCAATGGGTCTTCGGTCAGAATTTGGGGTGATCTTTGGGTCCCTTCGATTGTTGGTGGTTTCATCCCTACAGCGCCGACCTTTCTGCCTGTTGACACTACTGTCCGAGAGCTGGTGGACCCAGAGTCCGAACAGTGGAATTTTATACTTATTGAAAGCTGTTTTCCCACAGCAATAGCGCAAGCTATCGTACAGATTCCTCTTCGGGGTAATGGTGATACTAATTGGTTAATCTGGCACAGTAGCAAGAACGGGCATTACTCGACTAAAGATGGCTACAAGGCGTGGTTGGCTGATTTCCAACGGAAGGAAGGGGTGGTCAATGTGGGGACGTCAGGGGTTTGGAAGGGTTTATGGGGTCTCCGACTCCCGCCGAAGATTAAGCATTTCCTGTGGCGTTTTGTACGTGATGTGCTTCCTACAGGTTCCAATCTTAGTCGAAGGAGCCGTAAGCATGGAGATGAGTGCCCTTTTGCGGCATCCGTGAATCTCAAATTCACTTGTTTGGTGAGTGGCAGTGGACGTTCGAATTTGGCAAAACTCGCTTGTCGCTTAGTGCTTTGCAGGTCGAACTCAGGGAGATTGCCTACAATGGTTTACTTAAGTTAAATCCACTGCGAACGAGTCTACTTTCGAGGCCTGGTGTGTTGTGCTTTGGTTTCTTTGGCGTGAGCGGAATGCTCACTGTTTCAATGGATCTCGAGGTAGAGAGGATGAGATTATCCAAAGGGCATACAATTACTTGGATGATTTTAAACAGGCGATGGATAGGATGGAGATGGAGCCTACTCCAACACGTGTAAAGCATTGGCAAAAACCTTGTGGAGGTTTGGTTACGATCAGCACTGCTGCTAGTCTTGTGCAGGGTGAGGGTATGGGTCTTGGGGCTGTCATCGGTGATTCTGAAGGTCATTTTCTTCTTGCTGCTGTTCGACGGGTTCCCGGGGATTGGTACGGAAGCTGTTTGAAATTCAGGATGGCACATATTCCTGGATGTCCAGGATGGTACTGTGCCGCCAAATAATAGGGTTTAGCCTCTGATTAATTTAACGGTCTGTATATCGAAGGTAATAAAGTCTTTTTAATAACATTATTTTAATCTATTATTTTATAAAAAGGCATTGTCACTCCATTGCCGACGTTGAGTATCCGTTGATCGGCCGGCGACTTTTCGACAAGAATCCAGTCACGGGTCGGCGACTTTTTCGGCGATTTGCTTTTATTTCGAGGCTCCGAAAGTTTTTCCGGTGAAAATTTATAATCCGTTATATTTTATTTAATAATTAGTCATAATTATAACCAATTATTTTTTAATATATAGTTAGTTATAATTACTAATTATATATAATTAAGAGGTTCTGGTTATAAAAGAAAATAATCAATTATTCGGGTCTATCTGTACTAACACAAAAAGTATTTAGGCAATCGATGTTAACATTTGAAAAATTAAATACTATATTGATAATTAATAGAAGTTACTTGTTGATTATGTAATCTTAAGAATCTAGGGACAACGAGTGATATGGACCAAGTCATCTTCCTCAAATTTCCAGGCTTGTTGGATGACTCTCCGCATCCCCTTTGTTGTCCTCTCTACTTTCTATCGATTCAGCTCGTCAAGTATGTCATTCTTAGTAGTTCGAGCCACTTAAGTCATAAAACAATCAGATTCAAGCGAACAACCCATCGTTGTCGTTGATGTGGATGAATCTTTGAATCTTCCTCTCACGGATTTGCCATGGAGGAAGACGGAAAGGGTAGGGTGTCGTCGCTCACGGATCCGTTATGGAAGCAGATGAAGAAGGAGCTTTGAATTTTTTTAGTCGAAGATAAATCAGGTGAAATTACTCTTACAAGAGATAAAGAAAAGAAATATAACATAGATGTCCATATATGGGGTGTATATGAATTCGAACCCGATACCATTAAATCATCAGTTATAACGCATAACCAACTACATTATTCCACGAAAACAAGAAATTTCGAAGTTAGAGCAAAACATTTTATGATACCGAAAATACCTCTCTAGCTCATATATCGTGAACATCCTAAAACAAAAAAATCTTAAATTTTAAACTGCTCCCAATTGTTAGGCCTTAATGAAAGGGTTGGCTACCAATTCACACGAGATGTTTCTTAAAAGGACATAAATGTCCATTCCATCCCCCTTCTCCTCTCTCTCTACGTTTATTAATATTAATAGCAGTTTCCAAATTGGGCTGAGCTGCCAACTAACCTAATTAAGGATGATGTTGTTGTTATTTTAATAAGAAAGAAAATTCTAGAGCCATAAAGTTAAAGCCGGCTAATGGAAACAAATCTCCATCGACGTAAGTATTGGAGGAGAATCATGCCACTTGTTCCGAACAACTTTTTATATCTTCAAATTAATGATTTGAATTAAAACTGAGATAAATCGAAACTCCTAAATCCACCCTTAATTTAGCCCCTACCATCTAATAAGGGTTTAAAATTCTAATGCAAATTGAACTCATAAATCAGCACGGATCCATAACAGTTTAATATACTTAATCAAATTGTAATAAATCGCATATGAAAAATATACTAATTCACTTATAAATATAAAAAAAAAATCAAAGAGCGTTCCGATCCCTTCGAATTAGGGTGTGGTTTATGTAGCCCAATATGCATTTAATTGAAGACGGAACATATTGTCAAAAAGAAAAAAAAACTCCTATAAATAAGCAGCTAGTTGTATGGGAACCAGTAAGAGAAAATTGAAAGGACAAAAGAAAAACAAAGTCACTGAAGTTTGGAAAATTACTGCCAAAGTCCAACACTTTCTGCGCACTTCCCTTTCTCATTAATTCTCCTTCCAAATCAACCATGGTATCCTCCACTACTCCAGCGCCGTCGGTGTCCGCCGCCAGGCTGTCGACAGTGGTTCCTGCATCTGTCACCGGAGAAAACAAAAAGGAGTGGCGGCTGTCGGGCGTTGACCTGGCCATGAAGCTCCACTACATAAAGGCCGTATACTTCTTCAGCAAGGAGGCCGCAAGTGATTTTACCATTTTGGACCTCAAGGAGCCCATGTTCCCCTGGCTAGCCCACTACTACCCTGCTTCCGGCAGGATACGCCGCCCTGACGCCCAAGACGACGTCCGCGGGAGCCGGCCCTTCATCAACTGCAACGACAGCGGGGTGAGGATCGGAGAAGCTCATTGCGCAAATTGGACGGTGGAAGAATGGCTCCGCCGGCTGCCGCCCCAAGAGGAGGAGGAGGAGGAGGAGGAAGATGGATTGCTGACGTCGTTTGATCATGTTCTTGGCCCTGATTTGGGATTTTCTCCGCTCGTTTATCTTCAGGTCAGATACTTAACTAAAAACATTATTTCCTACTAATTAATTCAGAATTTCCTTTTCTGTAAAACCTAGACTAATTAAATTTCATTGCTCACATGAACAACTAAACTCAAACTAATTGACGTCCGTACATCAATTAATACCACTCTAATTTTTGGAAACGGATCAAATATAATTTTGTACGACATGAACATATCACGACAACTGATGAAGCTTATTGTTTCATTATCAATTTGTTACGTTCTTATGTTGATCATTTCAAATCATTTTTCTTTACGCACAAATTATCTTTTTCTCTTTTACTATCCAATCAAAATTTACACGGCTTTTTATATTTATTAATTTGAGAAAACAAATTAGTGAGACATTAAATTATTTTCTAAACAAATTCATAGTAAGTTTTGTATTTATGTATCTGGAGAGGGTTGAGCTTGGTTCAATCAAAGATATATTAATTAGTAGTAATATGATTTAATGAAATAAATAAATTTGGCAATATTCCTCCATGAATGAACAATTTGTTCACGGTTTACAGTAATTGTGACGTGTTTCCTTTTAGGGGAAATTGCTTTTCCTGATTTTAACAATCAATTTGAAACTGTTTTGGTACACAGAATATATTCTACCATCAAGCCCAATAACTTCTACCCGGATGCAAATATTTCAAACATATCACTCACCGGAAATTGTAAATAAAACCGAACTATAAGAAATATATAACTAGGTTAAAAAATTTAGATCACGAAAACACATGCCTGAAGTGGCCACCCCATAGCTAAATCAATGCTCAATCGAGCAACAACTACCAAGTATATTGATGGTTTAGTGATAGTAACATGTTCCATACAACACATGAGCTTGTAATATGGGAGGTGCTATCCACAAACAGGTAACAAGGGAGAAGCATTTAACCTTATTCGTTAACGTACTTCGCATTTTTAATCTCCTAACAACCTTTTCAAAACTATAGACACTAAACTAGCAACTAGAACGGAAAAACAAACTACCAGACGGAAATAATCAAACAAAACAGCAGCAAGCAATAACAGCTCCATCAATTTATAACTAGTATTGACTATCCAGGATGGGCCGGCCGGCTGCCGGCAGACCACAACCCAAATTCAATGCCTAAGTACGAACTACCCCGTGGGTGTACTCTCAAAACTGGCTTCTTTGTACTTTCGCATTCATTACTAAATCGACCAAACACCTAACCTATAAATTATATATTATTATTTAAAATCTCCAAAAACCATTAATTCTTATTTTCATATTTTACGTTAATAAATATTAGAAAAAGCACCTCTGGAAAATCTTGTCGACACATATACCGCCCCCTCTGAATCGGGTTGGAGGACTGATTTGGAGAACTAACGTCCGTTCAAATTACTCAAATTAGTTTATTATTATTATTATTATTCATCAATAGCCGAATACTTTCGTATGTCACGACTTTTTCGTTTATTACGAAAGATTTACACATTTCATTTTTATGTCGCCACCTATTGCTTTCGATTACGAAAGTAACATGTCGTTAGATTTTGATCGTTAAATTACGTATATGACATGACGGTGTTGGTGACGGTGCAGATAAAATTGACGTGAAACTTTTGACTGTTCAGTTAAAAGTATCATCAATAAACCGTACAATACTAAGGAGGCATTTTTTTTGACGGAATTAAGGATGCATTTAGTATAACCTTACAGACAAGTTTGTATTTTGCAGTTCACTTGGTTCAAGTGTGGCGGTCTTTCGGTGGGCCTAAGTTGGGCTCACGTGCTTGGCGATCCATTCACGGCCTCCACATTCATCAACACGTGGGCCCAACTACTCAAAGGCCACAAAATTATTCCGGACGGGTTAGATCCTTACCGGCCCATCTCCTTTCCAATTCAACGTCCCACTAATAAGATTAAGATCCCTTCCTTTGTAAAACGGGTCGACCCGGTAGGCGATTATTGGCGCGCTCCTCCTTGTTACATAAAGATTCAAACTCACACATTTTATCTGACCTCGGGGCAACGAAGTAAAGTCAAATCCAGAGTCGCCTCCTCCAAAATATCAAGTTTCGATATACTGTCAGCGATCATATGGAAATCGTTAGCGAAACTCAGAAAAGTAAGTATTGTGACGATCTGCCGGAACAAATTCCCCGCGGCTTGTCCACGGCTGGGAAACAAGATGGCGATGGGGGCGATTCATGCCGATTTCGGTACCGTAGAAAAGAGCGAGGTGCGTGAGTTGGCGGAGTTGATTGCAGCAAGGAGAAAAGAAGACGAAAGCGAGTTGATTGAGGAGAATGTCGATTTCGACTGTGTGGTGTACGGAGGGAACTTGACGTTTGTGAACATGGAAGAGGCTGAAATTTATGGGGTGGAAATGAAGGGGCGGAAGCCGATACATGCCGAGTACAGAATCGAGGGAGTGGGGGAAGAAGGGTGTGTGTTGGTGATGAAAGACAAAGAATGTGGAACGGCGGTGACCGTTATGTTACCAGGAAAAGAAGTGGCGGAGCTGAAAGAGGAGATGAGGAAGAGCTGGGGTATTGTGTGATCAGCTATACTATAATGTAAATGATAATATTAAAGAGTTATATTAATAAAAAAGAAAGAATATATATGAAGTTATACCGGTATAATACGGCGTGGGTACGTATATGGAGTTCCTAAGAAAAATTGGGGGTATTGTAAATGGTAAATTAAAAAGTAGAAAGAATTCAATATGTGACACTTAAATGTATGGAGTTTGTACTAAATTGCTTCCCTTGTTGATACTTATTTTTATGTACAAACACATTGGGTTCAAATTTCCAAAATATTGATTGGTTTTTCTTTTTTTGGACATCATATAATGGAATTGGCCGTAAGGTTTTTTCTCCTCCGACGATCTCCATTTATGCGATTAATAATTCCCTACTGCCACTTTCATTGGTTACATATATCGTAGCTTTAATGACATACATTTTATTCCATCCCTGGAGCTACTTCTCTAATGTTTGGCTCCTCCTCAATTTTCGATGTGGTTATCCTACTCGATGCAATGGTGGTTTTGCGACAATTTATCTCATCGTCAGCTGGTTTTGTATGTTGGTTTTCCCATTTCTCATATCACTGTCTCAAGTCAACATTTTTAATAGTTTTTATGATTCGTTGTTATCGTATTATTATCTAATACTCTAATACATTAGAACAGATAATGCTTAGGAAATAGAATTCTATAAGATTTCCACATCCTTATTTCTTCCAAAATAGGAAGGTATTTTTTGTGTTTTGTTGAATTAAATTTTTGGTATTTTAGAGATCAACCTTTCTTTCAAAATATAAATTTCCAGATTTACTTCTCTTTTAAAAGAGGAGAGAATCCGAAGAAAATTACCGTTTCACCCAGAACAATTATTAATATTTACCCCGGAGTATACTTTTATCCCGCGGTTGATAATACGGCGAAGACGGTTAATGTAATCATCGTCTTCTCACTTTCCCTCAACTCTCCTTTCCCTCAACTCTCCCCCAACAGAACGGAGTGAGAATCCTTCAACCGTGGCACCCAAGACTGTCCTTCCCCGCTCCTCCCTAATTTGCCTTATCTGGGGTTTCGTTCTTTTTTGCCCTCTGGTTTTAACCTTTTAAGGGTTTCTGTCGTGGACGATTTTGAGGATTTTTTTTCCCTGACCTAACGGGGTATCGCTGTCCTTCCGTGACGATTCCCTGGTTCTTGCTTTGATTCAAAAGCATGCAACAACACCCATATGAGTAGGAACAGCTTATTAACGATGGTCGTCGATAAAACGAAGAGCGGCAAGCAGAAAAGGGGGCGGATCAGTGACGAGGATATCTTCTGCGTCTTGCAAAGGTATTACCTTTTGTCTTCTTGTTGGAATAAGTTTCCAGCAAGATTGATGCTTTTAGTTTCCTTAATCAAGCCCTAGGTGGGATATTGTTTATTGATGTATGTGGGTTGTGAGCATTTTCTGTTTGTTTGTTTGTTTTGATTTTAGGTATACGGCTACGACAGTTTTGGCATTGTTGCACGAAGTAGGTCAATTTGAAGGAGCAAAGATTGATTGGAATGCCATTGTGAAGAAGACTTCAACTGGGATTACTAGTGCCAGGGAGTACCAAATGCTATGGAGGCATTTGGCTTATCGAGATTCCTTGTCAGATAAACTGAATGATAACGATCAGTTGCTGGTATATACTTGTTTCCTTCTTATACAAATTTGGGCTTCTCTGTCCTTTTTGTAACTTATTTATGTATTGCTTGTACTCATCTATCGGCAGGACGATGACAGTGACTTGGAGTATGAATTGGAAGCATGCCCAGAAGTTAGTGGTGAGGTTTCGGCTGAGGCAGCAGCAAGTGTGAAGGTTAGCCAGTAATTTTTTAATGTTGTCTTGTTTTTGTCTCCCTTCTGCATTACTAGTTGTTTTCCTCCTTCCTTATCATGTGAATTTGTCTCGTGTTAGGTGTTGATGGCTTGTGCTTTACCAAATGACACCAATAAACACACAGGAGAAACTTTTGAGTCTTCATTGATCCGTTCAACGACAGAAAATTTGCAGCCTTATGCAGTTCAGAAGCAACAGTTGACTATAGTAACTGATTCAGAAGGCAAAGATGGTAATCTTCAATCCAAAAAGAAGAGAAAAACATGGTCCGATGCGAAGGATCTAGAATTGATTGCTGCAGTACGGAAGTTTGGCGAGGGGAATTGGACCAGTATAGTAAAAAGCGGCATCATGGGAGATAGTACTACTTCACAACTATCTCAGGTATTTATTTATTGACATCGGATTTGACTGAATTTCTGTTCTGTCTTTGCTGTGCTTCATGGTCTCAGTTTGTATCATGTTATGATAAGCATTAGGTTAGATGTCTGTTTTAGTAGTATTGTGATTTCTTTTGCTTGCACCATTGAGTTTTTTTTTGGTATTAAACTCTGGCTTGTCTAGAAATGCTATATCTAAGGGCTGAAGCAGGAGATAGTGCCGTGAAATACGCGAGGTCCATAATGGTAATTGTTAACCGTTTGGTTTAACTGATTCAAGAGAACTTATATGACATCAATTCCTCTCTGCCTTTTGATTGCTATGAACTCTATGATGGTCCAGTCTATGATTTTTGTTATTTAGGTTTCTGCTATGTGCTTAGATGCCGTTACTTGCTGTTAACAAGTTATTTCACAGTTATATGTGGAGGTGAAAGCTTGGGAATTCACATTTTGAATTTATCATGGCTTATTGTGCTGAGCTCTTCATTTTTGCTACGGAAACTATTGGCTCTTAGCATAAATACTGAAGTAGCTATTTCTTTTATGAGTCTAATTTTTTCTCATTCCACTTGCATCCAATGTCTTTGTACCTCTCCCTGTTTTGGCACCGGTAATTGGTGTCTTTAAAGCAATCTGTTGTCATCTAGTCCGGTCAGGATGTCTGGGGTTACCCAGTTTTCCCAGGTTCAAATCCCGGCGACGGAAGTGATGCTTTGACCATCTTTTCCCCCCTCATATTAGTCTTGTTGATTTGTACTGCAATTTTGTTCTGTTGGTTCTATGTTCATCTGCAGGGTGATATTAGGTTTACTAGTTTTTCTTGTTTTCACTTTCATTGACCTACTATATCTAAGCAGAGATGGGCCAACATTCGAAAGAAGAACAACTTAAATTTTGGAACAAATCCAAGAAACTCGCAACTATCCGAGGCGCAACAGGCAGCTCGTCATGCAGTGAATATGGCTCTTGATCCCCCGACTAGGAACACATTTATAAATCGCACAGGTACTTCAATGTTTACATGTAGCAACTTCTCATGTCCTTGTGTGAGATGTAAGCAACTAATATTGTGGAATTTACAGGTATACCTTCTCAACAGGAGCCTCAAAAGCGTCAAGCTATCACAAGGTTCTCGATAATGGGAACTATGGGTACAGCAAGTAAGGGAGCGAATTTGGCTTCAGATCCTTTAAGAGCTGCTGCAGTTTTTGCCGGGGCTCGTATTGTAAGCCAGTCAGACGCTGCTTCACTCCTCAAGACGTCTCAGGGAAATAATGTCGTCCACCACATTATGCCAAAAGGCAGTCCCTCGATAAGAACACCGATGTTTTCTGGTGCATCATCCACTCATCTATCTAATGGAGTAGAAGCAGCAGCAGCTAGTGCCCCGCTTTCCCCTCCATCAATGGTGCAGCGTCCTCGTCCTGCATTAAGCCAGCCGAAAAAGATGTCACCTGTTCAACACGGTTGTTCGGAACCACTGAAGAAAGAACGAGATGCTAAAACTGTAGATGGTTGCCGCATTGAGCAAGTTGTGAATGATAAAACAGCACAGGGTGTGAAATCCTCGGAAGGTAATAATGGTAAGATTCTAGTCGCTCAAAACTCCAGTCCGCTTCCGGAAAAGGACTCCGTTGAGAATAGCAAGGTGGGTCCGCTAAATACAAAACCTGAAGGGACTCTGAAAGAGAATGATAACAATGGTGACTGTAAAGAGGAGGACGAAAACAGAGTAATCAAGCAGCAAAGTGATAATGGCGTTGGCAGTGAAAAGGTGGTGAAGGTGAATAGAGGAGAGGAGGCTGATAATAATTAACAGGATGTTGAGGACAATGAAGCTGTTAAACTTTAGAGCTAAGTCAGAGTTTTTATTTTTAGTCGTCTTCTCCGATGTAATTAATTTTCTAAATGTGTGTTTCGGCTTACAAGAGAAGACTGTGGACATCTTTCGTTGTAAAATGCATCCTCTGTAGATGGATTATTGTTAAATGGTGAGGTTTCCATATTTGAAAGGATAAAGGTTCTGTCTCTGTTCCGACGTTGGAACAGAGTGAAACAAAACCAAAAACAACAGAAAAGTAGAAACCGTAAGACAAAAACATGTTGAGTTGATGATAGCTCTGCATGTACGTAGTCTTCGATAGGTGGCGCATCTTTAGTGATAACCTCTTCATGCTTGTTAATCAATTCATTTTATATTATCAAAGTACACAACATTGAAATTAATAATTTTTCTGCTTGTAGAAGCTGTAATTGTGAATGAATTTCAAGATCAGAAATACAATAGCCTTGAGAGAGAAATGATGAATGTTGTTAAACTTTTCATTAGACAAAGTTTAGAAGATTAGGTTGGAGGGGTTGCAGAAACTTGCAATCTATTGTCTGCTGCATTCTTCGTCGTTCAAGAATGTCTTTAGCAACACAACAAATAAGATCAGGTGAATTGATGGAAGATTCATTCAGCAAGTTTGATAATATATATATATATATAGCAAAATTGTTCTATCCTTTGATTATATAAATGCAAAACCCAGTCAAAAAACAAAAGAAAAAATTACATATAAAATGTTTCCAATTGGTTAATTAGCTTCACTTCAGAGCAGCAGAGGCGCCAATTCCTACTTGCAGCCATGGGGAGGAATTCCCATTATTTACATTGATGTCCTTGAGCTCACTAAGCTTCGCTAACTTCACCTTACTTTCCGCCTCGTCGTCCACCATCGACCAAGCGCTGTCGTTTTCATTCTTCTTCTTCTTCTTCAAATGGTCATCGTTGTTGGTGGGAGGAGAAGCATGGAGGTTGAGTTCCAGCGAGAGATCAACGGAGGTAGTATTTTTATTCCGTCTATTAATAATTTGTTGACTTTTCTCAAGATGGATCAGTTTTGCTGCCGTGGAAGAAGAAGAATTATTGTTATTGTTAGAGGTGATCCAGTGGCATCGCTTGTGGCCACCAAGTGCTTGACCCGAAGAAAATACCCGGTGGCAAATCGAGCACTCGTGCACTTTGCTCGACATTTTCCTCTTGTTGTTGACCGAGCCAGCTGGATGAAACTTGGGGAGGAAGAATGTGTCGTCATGCTGTAACGTGATCATGACGTCTTCGTCGGCCGCGGCAGCAGCAGCGAAACAACCTTTCACTTTCTTGTGACTGGCTCTGTGTCCGCCCAGCGCCTGGTGAGAGTTGAACACTTTCTTACAAGCTTTGCACTCGAACGCCCCTTTGTTATAAGTGTTATTAATGTTGTTACCTAATTCTAATTTCGCCGTCTTAGGTGAAGGAGGGATGATCATTTGAATCGTCTTCGTCGTCGGCCTTAATTTACGATCTTCGTGATCGTCCTTACTCGCGGAAGCACATGATTCCTCGGGCTGATCATCATCATCGACAATCATCGTGTTTCCGGCATTGGATAGCAACATGAGGCAGTTGGCCAAATCTTCTTCCTCGGTCGATATAACTTTGGCTCTCATGGACCTCTTCCTTTTAGACCAACCAGTGTTAAGGCTGGAGTAGTCTTGATGATCGGCACTGGAGACGACTGAATCTGCGTCATCAGAGGTGCATTTGTTTGCAGCTTTGTGCTCGAGGAATGATTTCCACGACAGAAACTCCTTGTCGCAATTCTCGCATATTCGGGTGGTTTTTAGCCGATTAGGGTTCGTGCGCAATCCGTACAATTTCTTATCATTGTTGTTTGTAGGAGCAACGACGACGTCGTTGTCTTCCCAATCGCTCGAATGATCATCCTCCTCCTCCTCCTCTTCGGCCTCCATGTGATCATAATCGAAACTATGATCATCATAACCTATTCCATGAGCTCTCATATGCCCGCCTAGTGCTCTCCCGCACCTGAATCCTTTCTTGCAAATCTTACAAAAGTACTGCTTCAACTCCAATTCTTGATCCACAATAATCAGTGCCATATCCATTTAATTGATCGATGAAGGAAAAAACGGAAATAAAGGGATTGGATGAGAAATGATATAATGGAGAATGAATATAATTAATATCGTGGTATTGTAAATTTCTTTTGTTTATTTGTTGTGAATCGAAATGTAAGGCAAAGAAGTTAATATGTTCGAGGATAGAATGAAAGCGAGATGTATTTATGGGAAATAGGGTCACTCTCCTGTACATTGGACACTATGGAAGAGTGGCCTTATTTTTCGCTAAGTAATGGTTATTGAAAAATAGGAAAATGAGATGAGAGAGAAATTGAAAATCGTATGTGTTAAGATAAAATAAGAGTTTCGGGGAAGGAAATTGAAAGAAATTCTAGACTTTTTCTATAACACGAGAAAAATGTTTTCTATTTGCAGGTGGTTTTTCTGCAATTGATGGTGGCGCCGTAATTACAACTTGTAGCGGTGATACCCTATTGCTATATCACTCATATTCTCATCCATTATTGCATGTTTGCCTTCAATTTTAAGCCATAGAATGGAACCATCCTAAATCTTAGAAGATATCCTTTAATTTGGCTTATATATATATGGAAAGCATTTATTCGAAGTTACATGATGTGTTTTAATTAGTTGAAATTAAATAAATTGACTATACTACAACGTTTTAATAAATTTGTGGCAGGCAAATTAAAAATATGTCACAGGCATTCCTGCGACAAAACTATAAAAGCCTGCGATATTTATTGCCGCCACAAGACTAGCTTTGTCGCAGGCAATGCATGCGACAAGCCCGTCACATGTGCTTTTTCGCAGGCCCCGCGTGCGACTAGACCTGTCGCACGCGCGCCTGCGATGGGCTTGTCGCACGCACGCCGACGAGAAAGGTACTGCACCATTATCTGACACGTGTCTAATGTCGATTGGCTCTAAAATCCTACAACTTTAACGTCCAGAAATTACAGTTCAGAGGCAGTTTTCGTTACGAAATTTATTGATTTCGTGCGATCAAAATAAACTGGAAATAGAACCAACCTATTATGAATTATTATTAAAACCCCATATGTCACAACAATAAGAGAGTACGAACAAAGTACTCTAACAACACTAAAACAAAACAAGTGTATCATATCATCCTTTAACAATTCAAAGAGATCAACAACACAAAGTCTCAACACAAAGTATTACAACATTCATAAGACAATCTATACTACAACATCATCACAGAGAAGTATCATCTTAACAAGGTATATCTGGGGTGGGAATCCGCACGTAAAAAATAAGTGAAATTAGATGTCTTAAACATAATTTCAAAAGCAATAAAACTGTAAGCAACACTCACACTATTTAACATTCGAACAAGGTCATCATAACCATCACCTTTTTCTCAAAGAGGAAAGTTGTCCATTGGGTTGACTTGTTGTTGTGACTGGTAATACAAATCTAGTCGATTCAGATTGAATGAAGTACCTGAAATAGTGCCAGAAGCAAAAGCAGAGGCTGTAGGAGACAATTCATCAATTCAATACAACTAACCTATTTAGACGTAAATAGTACCTACCTTAACAATGTAGAATGAGATAATTTTTTAGAGCTCAAACGAGATTGACGGAACGAAAACAGACTGGACTTGATGCTCTAAATCAAAGAAGGCTAAAAAAAATGAAAACAAAAGAAAAATATCAATCTAAACAATGGGATATCGTTTTCCTATAGTTGTTGGAAAGGATGAAATAATACCAATAAAATACTGACTAGAGAAGGAGGCAGATTTTTCAAAATCAAGGTAGTTGAGTTCGATTTAGTGGGTTCGAAAATCAGACTTCATAGTGACGAACCGGGAATCGTCAATATCACTTGCTCCAAAAATAGCTCACCTTTCATAATAAAACAATCACATAAATAATATAAATATTTATCAAACTGAAATTGAGTAGAATAGAAGTTTTTACACTTACCAAATCGATCTCGTATGGTTGGCAATAGTGGCAGCAAAGTACCAATGACGATTCCGACAAAAAATTAATGGCGGCAGCAACGATCAGAAATAAGAACAAAGAATTTTGAGAGCAATTTAGGAGAGAGAGAGGAAATTGGGAGAGAATTTTCAGAGAAGTCTGTAAAATGAAGAGGGAGGGGCGGCTGAAGGGTAGTCATTCGCTAATTTGGTTGCAAGTATGAGGTTTTGTCGCGGGCATCCCACAATATCTTTTAAATATGGCCGTTGGGCCGAAAAGTCTTGTCGCGGGAATAGGCCCTTATCGTGGGTGCCCGCGACTAGCTTTGTCGCAGTCATTACTTTGTCTCGGGCTGACAGCAACAAGCCCGCCGCAGACCCAGCTTTATCGCGGACCGCCTACGACGGGCTTCTCATAGTCACGGACGCCTGCGATAGATTTAGACTTGCCTGCGACAAAGCCGGTCGCCGGACCAGTTGCCAATAACTAATGGCTTGCGACAGATTTTGTTGCAGTGCTACATGGCCAATAACTCCTTTAAATACTAAAACTGCACCTTTTAATCATTAAGTTTTTAACTGCTTCAACTTTTAACCCCATTCAATTAATTTATTGTTTTATTTGTGATGTGTTTGATATACGAAAATTAACTCGCATCTTCTTCTTCCTTATCTCTCACGACGCGCTGTTGCCTTTCACTTTCTTCTTCGTCATACACATTGGTATACGAAAATTAACTCGTAGTCATTAGTATCCGTTGGATTTTCCCAATTTAAATCGACTTATTGTTGATTTGCTCAAAAGTTAATGATTTGTCCTAAATTCGTTTATAAAATATTGAATGGAGGATTGAACGATTTTAAAACCACTTATTATGTTAGTTGAATCATACATAATATCGATTTAATAATTTTTGTACATTTTATAACGATTTGGGGTTTTGAATCAACCGTATATTAGTTTTTAATATTACATGAATATTTTTTTGAATGGAGTGAAATTGAAATTAAATATATGAAAATGAACATTGTTGGAATCAAAAAAATATTATAAACAATATTTGTGAAGAGAATAATTTATTTTGAGCAGTCTAAACAATGTTATGGAAGAAAAGCTAATAGAGGGAAAATTAATTTTGTGAGAGATTAGAAAATAAAATAAAAGTTTATTTATTATGAGAGATGAGATATGATTGGTGAGATGGAGAAAAATATGGACCGATAGAGTATGTTCAAAGTGTCACATGTCAATTAAGTTTTCCTATACTTATATATATATATATATTTATTTATTTATTTATATTTATATTCTCTTTAAATGAGCTCGGATTAACATATGAGTGACTGTGAGAGTTTGGGTGGACATATCTATAATCTATATGCAATCCTCTTTTATAACTATATTTGTATATATGAATCGTCATTTAACAATCAAAATGATCACAATTATATCACCATATGTACATACTTATATATAATAATAGAATTAATATAACAAAATGTAAAAATATACAATATTAATTAACATACTTTTACTTTTAATCACGGGTCTAGACTCTGCCAATAAATTATGGCTAATGGTACAAAGACACATATTGATAAAAAGATACTATTGGGCGAAAGTATATGGAAATTATTTTTGTAGGCACGACTAAATCAAAAATTACGTAGACCGTCAAATTGAAACCTAAATTACAAAAATAGGCAATTACCGAGTCTCATACTACGCCGCGCATCCTACACTGCGCGGGCACAGGCTTTGATCAAATCATTATTAAGAACCCGAGATCCTTGGACACAAACGACACTTGCGTCGTTAACATAAATTTCGAAAGTATATAGTGCAAAACCATTTTGAAGCTGAATATGCCAAATGTAAAACCATTTTAAGTCTATTCAACTTACATCCTATTAAGATCTGGAAGGATTTACAAACTTACGTGTATGATGCCACGATAACGCACAGACTATTCATATTTTAAGATTCTACCTAACATTATATTAATTAGAATAGTACACTGCTTATCACCTAACTATGTCTTTCTTTTAGAATTTTTTTAAACAAATAGTGTTTTAGTTCATTAGACTTTCGACCAACCGGCCGAGCACCATCTAGTATATATATATATATATATATATATATCGATGTATTTTTCTTTCGATCAAAGATTGCTTAGCTTACAGTATTAATTAATTAGATTTAGTTAGGCAATTCTAAATTAAGGATTTTAGGTTTCTAAAACTACGTACTGAGGCTAACGGTTCATGCACGACATGCTTATGTAAGCCAAAGAAAATGGTGGAGGTCCGCTAATGTTTGGTGTTGGTGGTTGTGAAGGCTGCAGAGCATACGATGGCCGACGCATCGGCTAACCGGTACATGGTGATGGCGAGCTTATGCTCTATCTCTGCATCTTCATCGTCTTCCCAATCTGGCCGGAAAGATTTTATTTCCGAGCATAACTACCACGAATGTTCTTGCTTAGTTGTCCTTCTCCATCTTGCTCGGGTGCTCTCAAGCTGCTATGTGTTGTTATAATCAGTAAATGCATATCATTAATTATTATTTTTAATTTATAAGAATTTACATATACAAACTCTGAAAGTGTTAAAACTAACCTCTGTATCTATGGAGCAGCATCTAAATTCGTATTGTCTATAACATAATCCGGGGAGAAATCTGGAAACTAAATCTGTCACGACGAAGAATTTGTCCCGACTTGATATCTTGAGCACAGTAGCGCAGAGTTCTCTCAATTTGATACCCGCCGCCGACGCTTACTTCCCTCTCCAAATGGCAGCAATAGCTCTCGAACACGCTCAGATTCACATGCATCTTGAATCCCATCATGAACAGGAAATCCACCTCCATCTTGTTCAGTTCCCCAGTAGTTATCCCTCCCACCCTCGCCAAATACGAGTTCTTGTAATTCCTTCAAAACCAATTTGATTTAATTTTTATTTCATCCCCAATTAAAATGGATCTGATGAATGAATTGACTTACATGTCCTCAACGTATTTGGAGGCGAGGACGATGGTGGTAATGAGGAGGCGATGAACATTTCGGGAGGTGATGATGAATCCAGGATTGGCTTGGCAGAATCTGTCGATGTAGACATAGGCAACCACGTAGACGGAGGGTCCGGCCCGGGTGTAGCGGTAGATCCGCTCCAGGTAGGATTGGATTGTCAAGTCCGGTACTATGGAGGAATCGAACACCTGGCCGGTTCTACTCGGGCGGGCGGCGGCTACCGAAGAGTTCCTTTCTAGGATTCTCTGGTTACGAGCCATGGTTCGGTCGAGTAGAGAAGCCAGGACGGATATTACCAGCGGGGTGTCGGCGGCGGATGAAGAGGAGTTAAGATCTGATCGGAGCTTTTCCGGAGAGATTGCGAGGGAATTTGAAGAAGCCATGGCCACTTGTATTTTTTTCGTTGGATCACTGATTATGAAGTGATGGAGGGTTTAATGGAGAGTTCTATTTATAATAATTAATATCTAATAATAATTGGTGGATACTGCTGGGTACTCTGCATTTTGGCAAATTGGGAGGAAGGTGGAAGGTGTAAAGATGGGAGTAATTTAATAATAATAATAATATTATTATTATTATTATTGGCTTTTGAAAGATTGAAGATTTTATATGGGATTTCGGTGCAGCTAAGTACAGACAGGATAAAACAGCTAATCTCCTTAATAGTTAATACGGATCATACGGCACATTTGAGTTTACATTGACTGCTTCTTCTTTTGTAAACTATATATTTCAACACTACTGTATTGTACCGGTGGGTTGAACCGTATATCAATTAACAGGCTAGTCCGATAAATAATAGTTTTTTTATGATTTTAATGATTGAACCGATGAACTGCAATTGTACCGGCCGGTATCAACCATGTCATGGTTAATTTGCTACATAAAAAGAAAATTTTATCATTTTTAAGAAGGAAAGAGATGACGATACGATACTAGACATGATTTGTTACCAATGAAATGACAAGACAACAATGTTGATGACGAAGGAAAAGAAGAAAGTCAGCCCATGCACAATAATGATGAAGAAGAACATGTTAACGACGCATTTGGTGTTGCTATTTGTTATGCTATTATCAAATATTTGATTAGGGTTAATTTTATTTATAATTTGATATTTAAAGTATAAGCAACTTCTAAATATATTTTTTTAAAATAATATCAAGATTGGTCTTTAATATTTTTGTCAATTATGTTTAATAGATTTTGATATTAAACTCTTTATACTATTGGTATAATCCGATTTTATGGCAAACTTATATCTTAATTTATATATTATATTTTTATTTAATATTATAAATAGTTGAACTAATATGAAATCGCATTTACACCATCAAACATCCTACCACTAGTCTTTTCGGTACGAGTACGAGGAAAACATTACATATACATTTCACTTTTCATTTTATTGTAAAATATACAAAACTTAAGCAGTAGTTAAGCTGGATTAGGAAAATATATAACAAAATTGTAACGAGTTTGTAGGCTTTTTTATTGCGAAGCTGGATGTTATTAATAATAATAATTATTATTATTATGTGGTCCTGATAGAGTCGCCGACAGTGAGCTATGGAGAGGAAAAGAAGACAACTCACAAGAAAAACATTATTAAAATGGATAAAAACAAAAGTAAACTTTCAAAGCGAAGGAGCTGTAAGGTGTTACTGAGGAAATTGAACTCGTCCAAAAAACAAGCCAGGGCTCAACCGTAGGCCGGATAGACGACTTGTTCATCAGATGGACTGAAAGGAAGCCAAATGCCCACCTATATATGGTTAGTTCTCAGTTTGCTCGAGTCCGAATCAAGTGTCAGTGACAAAAACTGGTTGGGTTATAGTCCAACAAAATTATTGAAATACTACGTGATCGGATATAATGCCTTTGGTTAATCTAGGCACTTCGATGATATGAGGATTCAATGACCAATCAAGGCCGCCTCAGATCTTTCTTGGAATCGTTCCGATAAAAAGTGCCTATTCAACAACCTTCGCTGATCTAACCTAGTCATTCTCCAAATTCCGTCTCTCCTGATCTAGTTTTAACCATGTTTATGGTTTACTATTCGGTGTTATTGAGCTTTTTTCACCGTCAAAACATTTACCCACCTCCCGCCGGCCGTGTTTGATATTTCCCTTCTTCCAAACCATGGTGTTGAAGCAGGTTTCCAGTCCTTATCCCTCTATTACCGCGATCAGTGTCTGATCGGCAACTATAATACCAAACTATCGATGTGTGACTCCCTCCAACACATCGCAGCTCCCCGATAAACAAGTTTGATTGTATTGGACGAAATCCTCCGGGTAGCAGCAAAGGTAGTTGGAGTTTGTTTGCTTCTGGCAAGGACAGATCTAGACCGTCCAATTGCTTGCTGCAATCTGACGGGCGGGAAGGACTCTTCAACTTAAGGGTGTTTCTGTCATTCTAGTTTAAAGTTTAAATCTTCTTTTTTTTGTTGCGTTTCTTCTGAATTAATCTCTCTTTGAGTAATATTTCCCTAAACATTAGTACACGATATGAAACGTGAGTATATAAAAAAGAGAGTGCATCACGAACAAATACATAAAATAAAAAGTGATTATTATACAAAAGAAACAAGTACAAAAGAATAATTCGAAAATGACCATTTGATTCTCATAATTGAGTATAATAAAGTACAAATCAAAAACGCACGAGTACAAAATCAAGAAACGATAAGTATATTTAATACAATTTGAATGGAAAGTCACGTACATAAAAAAAAACGGTAAAAATCAAGTACATGCAACAAACCAACACACATAATAAACACTATTACATGAAAAATCTTAGGATAGTACAAGAATCAAAACTCGAAAACATGGATTGGTACATTGTTGAGTGTAAAGTGAAAAAATGACAAAATTTGATTACAGGATTTAGTCAGGTAATCCCCGCTTACTAAAATAAATTACTCACTCAATAGACATAATAAAATATTTTTTGATTTTTTTAGATTGCAGAATGATCGAAATATAGTAGCTCGTATTAGCAAAAAATGGGTCGTATTCGATAACAATTAAAAAAATCCAACATAAACGATGAACCATATAATCAAAATAGTTTGAATGGACTTATGTGAAAATAGAAAGAGAAGATGTTAGGGTTTTAGTGAACTATCAATGGGCTTTGGTTTAAATATATAGGTAATTAAATGCAAATATATGTGGCGGGTACCCATCGGATGGATACTATCACACCCGTCCCCGCCCGTTACCCACTTTAAACGTGTACCAGGTTTGTCCATGCCCGCCAATTACCCATGTTGACCGGGTTTTACCCATCCAAATTAGACGGGTTTTGGGTGGGTATCGCTTTACAAATTACTATTGCCAAGCCTAGAAGAAGGAGAAAAATCAACATATGTGTTTTTGAATTACAGATTACTACCTTTGCATATGCGTGTTCTCCTGTTACGATGAAGATTTTCAGTTGGAACTATTGAGGGCTAACTCATCCTCTAGCAGGCAAAGTAGTCGTAGGTCTCGTGCAAGCTCAATGTCTGCACATTGTTTTCCTGATTGAAACGTTGGTGAATAAGCAACATATGGAAGACCTACGAATTAGTTTGGGTTTTGATGATTGTTTGGCGATGCTATAGGGCATAGCGGGATGATTTTCCTCTTGTGGCAGAATAAATCAGCCTGCTCACTTATATCGATGCGCCAACAGTTCATCACGATCCACGTCGTTGTAGAGAACCAGCGTACCTTTAGTCTTACAGGTTTTTACGGATATCCAAATCGACCACATCGACAAGCTTCGTGGAATTTGCTTCGAGGCCTCGCGTTGAGGGTGACAGAGCCTTGGGTGTGCGTCGGAGATTTTAATGATATGTTAGATGTCTCGGATAAGAGGGGACGACATACACATCCGGTGAATTTACTAAACGGCTTCCGATCGGCGGTCATGGACAGCGAACTAAAGGATGTCCCAATGAAGGGATATCCGTTTACATGGTCAAAAGCTATGGGTCAACCTCACGGTATGGAGGAACGATTAGATCGAGCTTTGGTCAACAATGATTTCTGGACCCAATACCCCCTACTCGAATTATGCAATTCGGTGGCTCCAAGATCCGACCATTCTCCCATTATTCTCACCACTAGAATCAATCTGCAATCACCCAAGAAGCAAAAATTTCATTTTGAAAATTGCTAGCACAAGATGGAAGGAATTCGAGAGATAGTGACTAAAGCTTGGATGCAGGACCCCTTTGGCTACCATCGCCCAAAACCTCGAGCAATGTGCAAACGATTTGAGCACGTGTGCGCAAGGCTGTCGGCCTACTTACATGTAGGGATATCTCGAGGAAACAGCCGGAGCTCTCGAAACTGCGTGATCAGGGTTTACGGATAGATCCAGTGGAGGTGCAAAGATGTAGGACTGAGCATTTAGCCCTATTACGAGAGGAAAATTAGTATTGGAGGCAACGAGCAAAACATGATTGGCTAAAAAACGGGGATCTCAACACCTGTTTTTTTCCATGCAATGGCGAATGGTCGATGTAAGCACAAGATATTGGCATGGCTTTAGGCAGCTGACGGCATTTGGATGTCTGCGGTACATGAAATGGGAGAGGTGGTAGTTTCTTATTTTGAGAGTTTGTTCCAATCTCAAGCGGGAGCTACGAATCCAATCGTGGTTTGTATACAACCATCGGCCAACGAGTATCAAAATGATCAACTCATGGCTCCTTTTAACGATGAGGAGTTTCATTTAGCTGTTTTTGCCATGGGTCCAAACAAGGCTCCGGGTCCAGATGGTGTTAATCCTGCGTTTTATCAGGATTTTTGGGATGTGGTGGGACTCGATGTCATCTAGGAATGCAAAAGATGGTTGTTAGCCGGAGAGGTCAGCGAAGCAGCACAAAGGACGAACATCATCCTTCTTCCGAAAGTCGATGATCCCCAAGTGATGAGTGATCTTCGACCGATTTCCCTGTGTAATATTAGATATAGGATCCTTGCAAAGGTGCTCGCTAATCGCTTACGGAAAGTCATACCTGCATTGATCAGGGAGGAACAATCCGCATTCGTCCATGGTAGGTCTATTGTCGATAATATTATTATCGCTTTTGAATCAATGCAGAGTATGCTCAGCAAACCAGGCACGAAGAAAGGAGATATGACACTCAAGATTGACATATCGAAAGCATACAATCGAGTTGAATGGAACTACTTTATCTGCTATGATGATTTTAAGATGGGGTTCACGCATGCATGGGTGAATCGCATGCTACTATGTGTACACGTGGAGTCAACTACTCAGTGAGCATTAATTCACACTGGATGGGGCCGCTATCACCATTTTTCTTTATATTATGCACTAAAGGACTTACGACAAGAATTCGGCAAGCAACGATGCAAGGGTTGTTACATGGGTACCGGGTTAAGCAACGGGCTCCGAGAGTCTCTCATCTCCTGTTTGACGATGATTTCCTTTTCTTTTTCCAAGCAGACAAAAACGAAGCGACTAGATTAAAACAAATCTTTACAGATTATGTAGCAGCCTCAGGTCAACTTATCAACTACAACAAATCAAGACTTCTTGGTAGTAAGGGTTTGAACCAGGTTTTACAACAAGATATAGCAAATATCTTTGAAGTCACAAACACTTCAGACACATCCAAATATTTGGGAGTGCCACTCGTTATCGTCCAGAACAAGGAAGAAGCGTAAACCGGGATTCGCGAACGTATATGGAAAGGACCACAACCCTGGCAATGTAAAAAATTATCAAAGGCGGGTATGGAAATCCTCATTAAATCGGTGACACAAGCACTATCCTTATATACTATGAATGTTTTGCTTCTTCTCGACACTCTTACTACAGACTTGGAAACCATGATGAATTCGTTTTGGTGGGGTTTGAAAAAAATGACGGGACATGGTATCCCATGGTTGAATTGGAAACGATTAACTTTGAGAAAAGCGGAGGGTGGTATGGGTTTTCGTGATTTGCGAGGCTTTAACCTTGCTCTATTGGGAAAACAGGCTTGGAGACTGATTCAACAACAACAATCCCTAGTGGTGCAAATCATGAAAGCTAAATATTATCCAACAACGTCGTTTCTGGCAGCGAAATTAGGGCACCGCCCTAGTTTCTTATGGCGCAACATTTTGAAATCGCAAGATCTTATTCACAAAAGAGTCAGGTGAGGGATTCAAAGTAAAGGTGTGGACGGACCCTTGGCTAAGTGATGATATCAACGGGTATATTGAGAGAGCGGTGGACCCGCGGGTACTAGATCTTCAAATTAGTGACTTGATAAGCAGCGAACATCAATGCTGGAATGTTGGACTCTTGCATGATCTTTTCATACCAAGAGATATTCAAGCCATTACAGCTATTCAGATTCGAGTAGCATCAGGCTTAGATCAGTTGATATGGCACTTCTCCAACAATGGTCATTATTCGGTCAAGACAGCTTATAGACTTTATATGAATAATGGAGGACAACTGTTGACGGAGGTTACCTCGAAAGATTGGTCTCACCTTTGGCATTTGGATATCCCTCCTCGAGTTCGTCAGTTTCTTTGGAGAGTGGGACGAGGGATCCTCCCGACGCGTGGAAGACTTCAACGGCGAGGCGTGCAGGTCTTGGGCAATTGTGGTGCCTGTGGAGAGGAGTACGAAGATAAATGACATCTATTTCTATCTTGCCCGCTTGCGCAAGATTGTTGGCGTGAGCTGGGTGTCGATCACATCATGGAAAAGGCAATGGAGAATAACACCAAGTTCCAGGAGCGTATTTAGAATCTAATTGGGGTGAACTCGACAGTGGAAAGAGACAAGATTTTGATGTGCTTGTGGAGTTTGTGCAAAGAACGAAACATGCGTGTTTGGCAGTCTTGATCGAAACCTACAACTATTGGTGCACGAAGACGGAGCCAGAGCTTTGACAGATTGGAGAGAGGCCCAAATGAGAGCTCCAACAATCTCAAAACCACCAAACTTCTACTGCAGGAAATGACATTCTCCATCGGTGGGAGGACTCAAGTGCAACATTGATGTTGCCCGATTCACGACGGAAAACTTCACAGGTATTGGCATGGCGATTAGAGATCACTCAGGCATGCTTCTTCATTACCAAATGCAGAAATGGCCTGGTTTGACTGATGCAAAAACAGGGGAAGCAATAGCCTTGATCGAAGCTATGCGGTGGGTAACGGAGATTGGTTCGAAGGAGGTAGTTTTTGAATTGGACTCAAAGATGCTGCAACTAGCTTTGGAGAGAAGAGACTCCAATTTAACGGAGTTCGGCGCGGTGGTTTTCATGGCTCAATGTTTATTATGATACCATAGTGATTTCAGTTTTTTTTTTGTTAGGAAAGAAAATAATAAAGTTGTCCATGAGCTTACTTGACAATCTTTATCCCATGTATTTTCAAATGTGGGTGTCACACCTCCATCTTGACTTACTCATATACCATTACAACCCTGTTATTTGACAAGTCATTAATGAATATGTCGGAAGTGATTGCCGTTTTAAAAAAATATATATGATGATAATTGAAACAATAAAATTGTGTGGGGAAGATGAGACGGGGGCAGGAATAAATCTTGTGGTGACTTGTGATCCAAGTCGATGAATCAGCATCCAATCATTCTTCATCTATTGCTCTTTTCGTCACCATCTTCATTCATATATATTCCCTTCTTCTCAAACGACTGATTGATACCGAGTTTTACATTTCATGGCCATAAATATAATATTTTCATGTCAATAATATATATTCGTTTTTGTAAGTTGGATTTATTTTCATTTAATTTATATGCGTTTCAGTTAAAATAATTAATTACACCAAATAAAAAAAATCCAAGAGTTAAATCTGCTATTTGATGAAAGTGTTGAGGTAGAGTTTTAACTTTTATATGAAAAGTTTTTTTTTAAAACAAAATGAAATTGATATTCATACGAAATGTATAAAAGTGTCTATTAAAGGTACAGGCTTCATATGGAGCTGTATGGGCTGCGGGTCTCTACAGCTGCAGAAACATCAGTCCTTACTCACCAGCTATGATAACAGGAATGGGAAAGGAAAATGTCACCGCATATTACAATAAGTATGACACTACATAATTCTAACTACTAGAAAAACACAAACAGTCAAACCCTGGGGTAGACCGGTTGCGGGTGAAGAGGTGAAGTCTTGGCTGGTTTCCTGGGTGATTTCGAGAACTTGCCTTCAACGTTCTTCTCTCTTGAGCCGGAAGTTGTAAGATCGAATCTGCGCTGTTTCTTGACAAACGTAATTTGTTGTGGCGAAATCATGATGATGACGACGACTTCAACAATTACGGTCAAGATTTTAAGATGGAGAATTCTAAAAAAGAGTGCAATTTTCCTTCCGGAAAAAAGCAACTAAACAACACTACAACTTTAAAGCAAAAACAACTCTCAAAATCGCCACCCTCTCTCTAGCCATATGGAAAGTTTTTATTTGATACTCTTCTAATTTAATTTGTAACAAGTAGCAAATTAAAGCAAAAATTAATGTCCACTCTCTGCAATTGGGCTGGGCATCTAATCCAAATACATTGACTGAGTCAACTATATATAGGAAAGAAACATATGTAGCAAATAATAACGGATGATGATGAGCTGGCAGTACTAGTTCTTGGAACCAGTTCCAGGTGGCTTCTGATGAAGCTGTTGGTACAATGCAGCCATTCTACTGTATGCATCCATGTTCATGTTCATGGCCGGCTGCTGCTGCTGCTGCTGCTGGGACTGAGAAGCCAAAAAAGCGGACAAGGGGTCGGTGGTGATTGCAGAAGGCAAGCGATCGGTGGCGGCAGAGAGTCCTCCATCCCAGGAGGGCATGAAGGGATTCGTTGGATGGAGTAGTAGCTGGGCGGGACGAGCCATGGAACTCATGTCCAACATACCCATCCCCATACCCATCCCCATACCGATGTTCATCGGGGTCATCATTGACATTTGGAGCTGCTGTTGCATCGCCGCCATTGGTAGCATCATTGCTGCTGGCTGCATGTTCATCCTGTTCATCATCTGGACTTGCGCTTGTAGTTGCTTCAAATACTCAATCACTTCATCCAGCATTGATGCCTTGTCAGTCTACATGCAAAATCAAATCAAAGAGGCTAATTAATTAATTATTAGTAATTAAAGTTGGTTGGAAATGTCTTTTCTTTCTTTCTTTCTTTCTTTCTTTCTTTCTGTTCATGAGTTGGTCCCATTAGTATCTAGTCATATATATATGGACTAGGATCGATTTTGTTGAGATAGAATTAAAGCCGACATCAATCCCAATATATATTCCAGATTAGTGCCCTGGTGCTTAATTATGGACCATATATATATATATATATATACAAATTCTAAATCATTATATATCTCAAAAGCTAAATATCTCATCGATATTAAATTTGTACACTTGAACAAATTCATTATCATGTTCAAAACTTCATTAATTGCGCATTTCAAAAATTTCAAACCCAAAATCTCTCGAAATGAACCCTGAAAGTTAGTGAAAGGATAAGAATGGGCACAAGATGTATAATTAGAAGTATTCATATTCTCATCATTCCTTTAGCATATCAATTTGAAGGTTGAGAATATTAAATATCAGCTACTTTCTAGTGGGGGGGGTGGGTTAATTCATTTCAAACCATTGATTGGCCTGCAGTATTTTCTTCTCTTTTGTTGATTCCTCATTCCAAGACAACTCCTCGCAATTTGGCAAATGAAAAGGAGAAAGGAAAAAGAAAGAAAATAACATATATATATATATATATATATTAATTAGCATATTCATATTCTACAATCATTTCTCAAAATTTCTATTCCCATAGTACAATCAACTTGACCCTTTAAAAAAAAAATTAAATAAACCACCAGTGAATCTTATAAAAAAAAAACCAGATAATACCCTATCATGCATGTCAATTGATGAATCTTATAGAGTATTATTATTCTGTACATACCTTGCTGGAACTTGGTACCAGTTTCTGCAATGTCTTCATTCTCTGATTAATCTTATCCCTCCTTTTCTGTTCAGATAGTTCAAAACTCTTTTCAGTCAGGGAGAACAAATTAATTATTATTAAACAAATGAAAGAAGAATGGAGTGCTTAAGTCGATATGTGTGTACGTAAATGTATATAAATGGATATGTCGTTGGATGAGATATTTTAGATATATTGTATTTTGAAATAAAAATGATGGGTTATTTAAAAATGTAGAGTGGTGTGAAAATTATCTTATTTGTCTAATGAGTTATTCAATGTGGTATTTGATAACGGAAATATCACACTCTCGAAATAGTGGGATATTTTAAATACCTATATGGTGGGAAGGTATTTGAAATAATTCAAAAAATGAGTTATTTCAAACAGTGAGGTATTTCAAATACACGAGAATAGGAGATATTTAGAATACTCAAAATTCCAAAATGCTACATATATATACACACAATGTTTTGGTTGTCAAACGAGTTATTTTAATTAAATATTTATAATAACTCATAAATGAGTTATAAAAAATACCCCAACATAAAATATTACAAATTTTATATTGAATGTCAAATAAAATATTTTAAATTAAATAATATAAAAAAAATTATTTTAGTCAAAATATCTGATCTAAACAACCTATTATTACTATTTTCTTTGATTTACTCCGAGAAAAAAAGAGGAATGGAGCAATTGAAGTACCCGTTCTGATTGGTTATGAATGGCAGCAGCTCTACTTCTCTTGGTTGAAACCGAAGATTTGCAGTTCCCTTTCTTCTTCTCCTCATCGCCTCCTTCCCTCTTTAATTTATATTTCAAAACAAATAATCAATTATAAATAATTAGATTTGCTTCAGTAACATATATTAAAGTGATGGCGGCCGGTATGAGGAATGTAATCAATTATTGTAACTAGCCTTGCCTGGGGGCGGCTGTGGCAGGCGGAGTCATTTTCGTCGGCGGTACCGGTGGCGGCGGTCCTGGTATAATCATCGTGGGACCCGAAAGAAGTGGTGGAGGTGAATCCAAGTCCAGCATCCCTCTCGCACGTATCCAGCGTCACGCGCTGGCTCTCCCTCCCCAAACTGGCGCTCCCACACGCGCTCTGGTCCCTCCCACTCCACTCCGGACGCGCCGCCACCTTCCCTCCTCCACGCCTCCCGTTCTCCAACACCCCGACCCGCGCGGAGCCTACCATACCCGCTACCGGCGCCAACTCCATAACCCGTTGAGCCTTGATCCGATGATCTTGAGGAACATTAGTAGTAGTAGGGACGACGTTGGAGCACGGGACGAGAGCGTCCATGGCCACACGGTGGTTGTGGTCCAACCATGTGACGAGCTCTTCAGCTTCCACACCGAACGGCTGAGCCGCCGTTGTCATCCCTTTCCCGCCGGCAAGGTGACTGGCTTGATTGACAATAGACTCGAGTGTACCGCCGGCGCGTGGAGCGTGAGTAGTTGTTGTTGGGGCCAACTTGGCGGACATAGTGGGTCGGGGCAAATCTAGGCCGTGCATGGCTAACTGTCCATTCTCCCAAGTAAGCTCCGCCACCTCATAATCCAATCTGGATATATACAATACATACATATCTAATTTAGAAAGAAAAAATATTTATATCATAATCAGGTGGTAGATGGTCGTCGGCCGGAAAACGTACATGGAAACGGCGGGAACGGTGGAGTTGGAGTTGGAGCGGAGAGTGAGCCTGGAAGGAGTTGGATTCTCCTCCTCAACCTCCCAACTGGGTACACACTGGCTCATATTTTAAAAATCTGCAGCTTTTTGTTTTGAAGCTATCAGAGAAAAGAAAGAAAAGCTAATGATTTAGAGTAGTTGGGTTTGACTTTGCTGTAGTGATAGAAAGGTAGAGAGCTAGCTGCTTCAGTAACTTCGTCGGTACTTATTTAATATATATATAGGCATCGATGCTCCATATGTGGCTGTTAATTTATTACATTATATATATATATTTATAGGAGTGATGCTATATATATGGTTTGTATTTTATTTCGTATTTTACTATAAATGAACTAATATATCTTTAATTAAAATATTTATAATATATGGAGTGTATTAGTAAAATATTAATTTTTTTAAATAAAAAATAATTCAAATTGTATTAAATAATCAAAACTAACATAAATTTTAAATAAAAAAGGAAGATGTAAAGTTTAAATCTAAACAGAAAAGGAATAAGAACGTGTTAATAAAAATAAATCATTCATTAATTACACAATCCAGAGTTAAGTTCTTCATTCAAACAAAATCAAAGTTATTGATTCCAATCAATCCACGATTAAATTTTTCTGAGATTTATAAAGTTCTTCTTTCTTAGTATGTCAATTACCCATTTACTTTTCAATATCGTCTTCTATTCATAACGTTTCAATTCATTACATCTCAACTGTTCATTCGTACATGTTATGTTCAAAATATCCTATGAACAGTAGTTTTCATATTTATATTTGGAATATTTATTTATAAAAACATACTGCACAAAGTAAAAAATGAACCGCAAAATAAAACTGAACTGTATTAAAACAAGGGATTGTATGAAATAAATACAGATTGCTTTAATAAATTCTTTTAACTAAAAGTATTACTAATTTATTCATAAACTATACAAAATAAAAAACGAACGATATACAAAAAGATCATTTGTTATTTCTTCATTTGTAGGCCGTATGTATGTAGCGCGCCTACATGTTCATTTTCATTTTATAATTGTTTACGTAGATAGAATTCGTTTAATTTACCCTACTATAAAGAAATACCTATCACACGTGTCATTGTGTCGAGTGTGTTGGAATGGATTTTACATTTTTCTTTTCAACAGAATAAATGTATTCTTTCATTTTTTTTTAAAGTAAAAAATTATTACGTACACGCAAATTACTACTTCGTCACTTTTTAAACGTGGGTATTATCGTAGTGATGACGGTAAAACTTAAAAGTAATTTTATTGGATCAAATTTAAGTCAGATTTCGATACTCCATCGCGAAAATAACAACCTGCAACCACAGTTGACAGTATTTGTTATGCATGTTTTGGCATTACCAACTCGAAGAGTTGATATGGAGGATGTTCTCCGATCAAGTGCGTAAACACAAGTCGGAAAACATCACCATGAAAAAAGGACATGTGAGCATTATAACCGAGTTCAAAATCGAAGATTCCCCAACAGCACAACATAAGATAATTGAGAAGAATTGGTGCTAATATACTGATTGACACCGTTCCTCCAAAAAAAGATTCACCAGTTCCAAACCATCTTGGAAGACATTTGGATAACTAGGTCTAAAATTCAAACTATAACCGGTTATAAAATAGTTTATGCAAGCATCACCTACCGAATTTCATACAACCACTTCACATCAAAACCAAAACTCAAATTTCATGATCGTGGTTGGTATAATTTACCCGTCGGAGCCTTGCCAACAACGGAATTTGCACGAGTTGTTTGCCAGAGGTTTAAGGGGGGCAATGGCTAAGTCTTTCTTATAGCATTTTAATTAGTTTTTTTTCAGCTCCTTGCAGAAACAAAAAGATAGCACACGAAAACAAAAAAATATCTCTAATCAACCCACGGAGTGAGGACTACCGGCAACATTCCGTGGAGATATTTAAGGGTCATACGAGCCACGCAATGGGCGACCCCGTTACCTGCCCTCCGGACCAGCTGGTGACGGATTTCCGGAGGTGAGCCTAGTAACTGGCTGATCTCCCGGACAATTGCTCCCCTAGCTGTTAATCGTGTGTGCCCATCCCTGATGTGTGCCACTACTGTCTCCGCATCCCCCTCAATGTCTACCTGCAAATAATTTGCGTGAACGCACCAAGAACAAGCGCCGCAGACTGCCAACAACTCAAGAAGGAAAGGATATGTTAGACCCGGGTAGGGTGTTCCAATCACATGTAGTATAGCCCCAGAGGAAGAGCGGAGCACCCACCCTATCGACCCACCCTGAGAATAAACGGAGTTTGGGGTGTATCTCTGACGACTAGACCACACACATCCAGATCAATCCACAGCCCACACACATCCAGATCCAACAGAGGAAGACCACCGACCGAGCAGCGCGTATGAGGGTCTCCTTGACGCCCAGAGCTGAAGCAGACCACGGGCAACCCTTCGTACCCAATCGAACCCTGAACTCCATTTCGTCCTCCGATCGAGCCCGACGGCAACCAACGAAAGGAGCAAGGACATCTAGGCGCACAAATCCGCGAAGAAAGTAATCGGGTTCGTCGTCAGAGGAGAATAAACCGACATCCAAGACCTCCCCGATCAAACCCAACAACCAAGAAGCAAAGGCGGAGTGTAATCCATCCCACAGACATGTCAGAAAGCCCCATCCCAATAAACATGGGAGGGCAGGGCAAATCAAGTAACCGGCGGAACAGAACTGCCGCCGTAGTGGAGCGAGATAGAAGGGGGAAGCAGAGAGAAACCACCAGAGGAAACTGCATTTTTCAGGACATACTTTTTCTAGAACTATTATACGTCACATTATTCTTCTTTTGACTTACAGGACTTTAATTAGTTAACATATACAGGCAGGCTTTCCTGTACATTATACAAGGATAGGACTAGTGAACTAACTCATTACTCAACAACATGAACAAACGGGTGGTATCAATGCTCTGATTATAATAACCTCAATTCAAAACAAGTGCGTCTTCAATGTGCGGCCTCGGAAACCCAACCAGACACCATACTCTCGTCCATCGGCTTCAAACCTCCACAAGATCTTGCCACCGACTCGAACAGCTTCTCTATCTCCGGAGCACATCTTATGAATGACCGGTTCCAGAAATTGTACCTCGGATTCTGCATGGCATTATTATTTGTGTTTAGATTAAAAAATATGAAATGAATTATGTTGAAACTGTCATTATAATTTACCTTGATTAGCTCAATGAAAGTGATCAAAAGCCCCCATGGGTGCGGTCTATTAACAATCAGACGTTCCAACAGCACTCTGGTAATCTGCTCTTGGATTATTTCCTGTTTCACGCATTTCAATTCAACCCATAAGAGAACGAAACTCCTACCCAAAGAAAACCGATACTGAAACGACAGTGTCTCGGGATACCAACCTGGTTTGACTCTGCAAATAAGTAGAGCAGGACAAAAGAGAAGTAATGTGTGTGGTTGTTCGGATAGCGCAGTTGGTTAGCAACAGCATTGAGGACGAGGTATCGACCTTCGTTGTCTAGCTCAACTACTAGGGTCTGGTAAATATCTAATTCAGCGTCCACCAACAAAGCTTGAGGAGTTCTTGCCTGCAACTGTTGGATTGCCTGCAAAATACCACCACCAAAAGCATGATCGAAACTGTAGCAAGACGTAAAAGGCAAGAATCTGTGGAAATCGAGACAGAAGAATTACCTGCATCCCAGTGTAAAGGACGAGAGAATTAATCAGTGAAACATTGTAACGTGTCCCGGCCGTTGAAGCCTCGCTTGGCATAAGAATCAGCCTCTGTTTCAGGTCAGTGAGGAATGAAGAACCTTGTTGCCTCGTCTGCCAAAAACACGTAATTTTTTTTGAAGCTGACATGGATTGAATATCAGATGGTTAAAGCATACTTGCGCTACAAATCAAAATTACCTTAAGATATTCATCCACGTCAGCTTTCATGTTTTTCAATCTCAGAGCTGTATCAACTTCTGACAAGATGTGAGGTGGTTCTCTAATTTCAGGAAGCAAATCAATCTGTTAACAGAAAAAGGATGGTCCTTTGTCAGCTTCAGTAACAGAAGGGTAAAAAATGAAACCAAATTACTGCAAGTCTGTCTATCCATCTCGTTCAAAGCATTGTAACCAAATCAAAACCTTTAAATTTGGAGTGGATGGATCTGGAAGCCTCATGTTGCGCGGAAACGCACTCAAAATAATATTGCGCATTTGTATGCAACTTGGTGGTATGACGTCACAGAAGGTGAAATGATAGTCGCACAAAAACTCGGGGAAATCATGCAGCAGCACCAGCAACACTCTGAGGGTACCTTTGTAAATGAAGGAAACCTGTAGGAAATACAAGGGCGTAAGGGGAAAGCCACTTATACCATTCAAGTAAAACAAACTAGTTAAGATCCATGAAAGAAAGCATACCGGTCCTCGCAGATCAGAATTTCTTAGAAACGGCTCAAGGAACTGAAACAGATCTACTAGCAGTCGTTGAACATATGGCCAGCCCTTTTGCACATTTCCAGTAAGTAATTTTGGCATGAAGCTCCTGTGACTTACTAACTCGAGCCACGCATAGCTGTAGATGCATAAACAGGGTTAGCACACCAGAAAACCACAGTTCCTTGTCATAAAATAAGAAAATTGCAGAACAATCTTTCCATGAATTATGGAGATAGTCACACGAGGGATACTATCCACAGCATAAGTAATGGTAAAAGAATGATTTTGGTACAGAAGCTACGTGATAGTCAAGCAACTGCCCAATATGCATGGTCAATATTCGAGTTGGGTACAACAAAAAGCACCAAGCTATAGCACGCAAGATTCCCTGGGGCTTTGGATTAAAGAAGAGAACCGTGACGATTAAATAACGAAAACTCATTAATGAAGAATATCTACTTGACTGAAGAAGAAGGAGAAAGAGTGCAACTATATCCGTGAAGAGAGTAATAGTAACCAACATTTCCACTGACCAGAAAACAGGATAACCTTTTGAGGAAATTTTTTATTAATTTGGTCCAACTAATTAACCATAATGAATATTGATCAAAACACTGACCTGAACGCAGGAACTTTAAGAGGTTGCAAAAGATGGAACGCCTGAGCAAATGAAGTCAGAATCTATACAGATCAAACATCTAGTTAGACGACAGTTTAACTCACAGTGCATGGAAACCTAGTAGCAGAAAGGACAACGACGAGAACAAGCAAGGGGTATACCTGAAAAATCACCCCCTCATTTCCAGAGTCCAATGAAACAAGGTCAAGCATCAAGTTTATAAACAATCTGAAATACGGCCTTGGATTAAAAGCAAGTTTCTTGTCCTCGGAGTCTTTTTGTATATATTTTACGGTAACAGCCAGCATCTGTCAAACACAATGTGTAAGGATAATGAATTTGAAGCAAAGAAAACCCAAAAAAATATCCACCCTACTTACCTTTGACAGAAGGAACTGTTTAGTAGGTCCCTGCTCAACCTGGTAACATTAGCAAATCTTTAAAAAAATATAGAGTTAGAGAAAACAGAAGCGAACCTAACCAGACACAAATGGTTACCTTTAGAATCGCAAAGAGGAGTTTTGCAAATATATCAATGGCAAGAAACGACATACTCTGCCCTTGCATTCCAGCTGAATTCAACCCCTCAGAAGAGAGACAGTGGTCAACAGAAAGTTCCTAGTAACATACACAACAAAGTAAGCGTGCATACTTAAACATGGCTACAAAAGTAAGGAATGTCTGCATCTTCTGGTGCATCGCCAGATGTTCTAAAGCAAAAAATACAAAGTGGAAAAAGACAATCACCATCAGAACGCGGAAAAATCGGTCAGTCAAGTCATCACCCTTGAGAAACCCATTCTGGCGCAGTTGCAAGAGGTAATGGGTATATGTAGAATCATTTGAGCCAGGTAGTTCACATATCCGGTACCATTCACGGAATTGAACAGTAACCTATATTTAAGTATCAGTCATGTAAGAATCTTTAAGTGGCACCATAGTCCGAACTATGCCTAAAGTACATCAGTTACCAATCGGAAACCACACATTTCATTCATCAAGGAAACATACCTGATCCCTGAATCCTGCAGGGTCAGGTTCTACGGACTCCACGGTGCTGAAGTCTTCACGGTTGACCGAGGACGGATTCGTAACCTAACAAAAACAGAAGATAAAACTTTACGTAGTTCCAATGCAAGGCATAGCATAAACTTTTTCCAAATCAACAGTACCTTTTTCTGTCTTGTTTTATCATCTTTTCCAACAGCAAAAGCTGATATAGCAGCAACATTAGCAGTAGGGTTCTTCACAATCTCCATCAGTTGTTGCAGTGACTCGGGAGATCCAGGTTTTGAAGCAAGCTGCATGTCAAAATAATTAACAACCCATATATGCCAACAAAGAATCTAACAGGAAAATAGATCAGACCTTTGCCAATGCATCCACAAGATTATGAAGTTCAGAGATGATATTGTAATCTTCAACAACCAAAGCTTGGATAAGTGAAACAGAAAACTCGGTTGCAGCTTCTGCAATCAAAATGTAGTTACAAAAAATTGTCATATCAACAAGATCCAAGATTTTCAATAGGTAATGCTAGTCCAAGGTGAATTGTTAAGTTTACGACCAACCCAAAAACACTAATGCTAATTCCTTGGAATAATGAACAAAAATAACAGTACAACTTATAATCAGGATCATACTATTCCTTCCACCATCGATAAGTTTTGCCATATGAACATTGTACTCTGCAAGATTGAGCAATTCACTGCGTATAAGAGCCATAGTGACATCTTTATTGAATTTTCGCTCCTCGTCTGAGTAAATGACCTGAGGATAATATAATATAATCATTTTAGAGGAATTATATGACGAAAGAATGTACACAATAAGATATTGAGAACATTTGGCATGGCTAGGTCAGGTTATATCCTTATTGTGACAATTATAACCACCCAAATAACAGAATACATTTGTCCATAAGAACTACGCCATAAACCACAGCATGCACATCAATCAAAAAGGCCAATGGACATACCCAGCTAGTAAGTTCTTTAACAACAAGCTTGCAAACATCTCGTATTGCAGCCAAAATTGCAAGAGAGGCACTAACATGAGAGATGTTAAAAGCATTCTCATATAACCCCTTGAAAACCTGCATGAAAAATAAAATATAAGCAAGGGCATAAACAGCAGGAATAGCTTTGGCATTCTTGTGCTTTTGTAAAAAAACGACAACAAAAGTTCAAGCATCGACCCAAACAAACAGACCTTTTGAGCAACAGCTAGGGCAGCCTCATCACGACTGATACAGCAAAGTATGATCTCGGGTACCTCAGTAATCACTCCCTGGGCATATGCAGACAAACACAAAGGGAGGTCACGCATCAACTTGCGTCACACATTACGAAAAGAGAAATTAAGTTTTGAATGCTGGTTTATCAAGATCCTCGAAAGCAAAAAAATATGCAGTGCAGGGAGAAATGTATGGTACCTGTAACTCTGCTTCTCTACCATCACTTGTGACCAAAGCTTCCATCTAAACACCAATCAAAACGAGGATAAGTATTGCATCAGGTTTTACTACAATGAAAAGAAAAATGAAGCACTTGGGAATAAAAACCTTTTGAGCAATGACTTGGTACTTATCCAGTGCGTCCCTTGTGCTTAGTGAAGGTTCAGATACACTAGTCCCAACTCGTTCAGAAGCAATTGATGATGGCATTGGTTGAGAGGAAGATCCAGATTCCTTGGTGAACATAGGTATATGTTAATAATGAAGCCAAAGCATGCACCATATACAAAAGATAGAAACGTACAGAAACTGGTATTTGTCCAACGTTCACATTGTCGGAAGGATCTACCAGCTGAGATTCAGTAGCTGGTACAGTAGCATCTGCTCCAATATTTATCGAGGAAGAACTGAAGTACCAGCAATGGAAATAAAACAAAAATGAGTTTCGTATTACAGAATGATAAGTATAAAACCAACCATCCCATATAAACAACAGACCTTGGAAGTGCTGCTGAATTTGAATCAATTGCCTCAGAACCCAGATCCAACGTTTGAGTTGCCTCGACTCCCAAACCCACTAGACCAGAAGAATACCCTGAGATGGGCTGTCCAGACACCAAGCCATGTCCACCAGCAAGACCACTGCCAGTAGCAATAGACTGCGAGCCCTGGGAAGACTGACTTTGCCATGGAAGCCGAACAAAGTCCTGAATAGAACATACAAAGAAGAAAAGAAGTTGAAGATTTTGTACCCTTAATCACCAGTATGAATTAAAAACCAAAGATCAAAGAGTGTCAAATAGACCACGGGTAAATTACAAGAAAAAGATTACCTCATAAACTCGCTGCTGAGACAAGGACAAATGCCCAGGCTTAGGGCGGAGAGCCTCAGGTACCACACCCATGGAATACATGTTTGTCTCGAATAATGTTTGGCCAACACTGTCTCTATGTTTCCTTCTCAATGATAATTGGTGGGCTATTTCATCGCTAATAGTTAGTATCGCCTTCACAGTATAAAAAAAGGATAAACATTAATATAGTCTACATCAATGGTTAGAATATAGAAACAGTAATCACTGGGAACAATTTTAACGTCAGTAAGGAATAAAATTTTAATCAGACCATTAACAAGCTCATTGTAAGCACATCAAACCACATTGCTAAAAAAATACTAGAGAACATCTGAGTAAGTTAATTTAAGATTCAAGCTATATCCAATCATGTTCTCAACAAGCAATTGATGAACATATATGCACTTGATTTTGGCTGTCCATTTGCCCACCAGTAATGTTATAATTGATATTTTATTAGCTTATTAATATTAGCGCAAAAAATCTCTAAATACTTCAATTATGAGGCTCTAACATCTTAAAAAATCTGGTGTGATAGCTGCAAAAGAAATCTCATATGTCAAATTGACTTTACAAAAATCGCTGTCAAGTATGCAGAAAAGGTTCAAAAAGATAACGTCAATATAAAAAAACGAAAGAAGTAACATAAGACCTTGTCTGTTGCAGCTTGTTCAATCAGTGCACACCCCAAATCAAGGTTATCATTGGTGGCAAGCTGCACAGCATGTTCAAGAAGCTCACTTGTGGTATTCAAACCATAGGGGGTGGTTTGAAGGGAATTCCTCATATGGCTTGATATTGAACTACGTAGAGGTTCCTATGATGAAAATTAGTATATGATTTTGTCAACTCTCAGCATTTATAATATCAACAGAATAACACAACCTGACACTTAATGGTAATATAGCACGGGTAAGTAAAGCCAAAACCTTGCAGGTGACGTGAGCTAAGCTTCCAGCCAAGCTAGCAACCATAAGGTGTGCCGCATTGCATATGCGAGTCTCGTCAGTTTCCATGGCATAATCCTGTACGTTAGCCCCAAAAATCATTGAAGAAAAAATGCAATGCAAGTTACAACCACAACCAGAAAATGATCTCCAGCAATGAGGAAACTAGAAAGACGTCAAAAAATACAGAAAGCATCATCAGTGGATATCCAAGGACACACGGACAAGGGCTTGTGAGAAAGCGGCCATTTGAAATCAGAAAAAAACCCAGACTACAACGCATCAAGAGGAGTACCTTTAAAACAAGCTCCTTTGTTGTCTGGGTAGCTATAGAAACACTGCGCTGAACAATACCTGATACGATTTCCTTGACAGCTCTTTCAATTACAATAGGTACCATCCTTCACATGTGAATCAGTTGAAAATTTAACATATGATTCATTGACTAGGAACTAAAGTAACAAAACATGAAAAACATAAAAATAAAACGGTAAATTCTCAAACCTTTGAAAATTCAGACCCCAACCCTGAAGCTTCTGGTTAATGACAACATGGGGAGCAATATTGGCCATTGAGACTGCAGGGAACTGTAAACGGTAGAAGATTTTGTTGATTAGAATATTATAAAGCCTAGTGTAGTGTTTATTGAAAGGAGTAGCAGAAATATTAACTAACCTGACTAGCAGGAAAAGGAGATTGTGTAGTAGTAGGCTGGAATAGTGATTGTCCAGAAGGAAGCTGGTCAGACAAACTCAAACCAGGTAGTTTTTCATCCTCCATCTTTGTGCCAGAAGAACCCTGGACAGGAGGAACATACTAAAGGCACCAAAATAAAGCATTAAGGATGACAGGAATGCAGTTCTGAGATCTCGAAGTGCAACTAAACAAGAACCAACCTGAGAGGGCACGGGTGCACGACCCCCAGAATTAAGAGGCTCAACAGGTAGCTCCCCGGGATTCATTGGAAATACCACAGATTTAATCTCCGGAACGGCTTGTGGTTGGGATGGTCCAACATCTTTAGTAGAAAAATCAGGATTACCTTCAATCTCTCGTTTCCTATCTTTGAGAAGTGAAGTAGGCGTAATATCCTTCATATCTACACCAAGATGCTTAAATAGCATCTGAAGTGTCCAAAAAGTAAGTAACTAACAGTAAACAATAACATACTATCAGAAGGTACAAAAGTCAAGGTTACATTACCTCCATGTCAAATTTCAAGTTCATTTTCAAATTGGGCATTGAGTAAATCTCAGCAAGCAAGCTCAGGATTCCCATTGTCCAAGGATTGGGTGGTTGATATGCAAGACTGCTTTGGCATGGTTCAAGAACCTAAGAGCAGTTGAGATCAATTAGATATAGACATCAGAATCACAACATTCAAGCGCATACACAAGTATAACTAGCAAAGAGTGTACCTTTGATGTGAATGGAATAACAGCAATCATTAACCCTTTCTCATATGCCTGTCCATAAAAAAAGGAAAACAAAATACGAGCCAAAAGAGCAAGGTGAAACAACCACACCAGAAACAAATCTAAGTATGCAAGTACACAATAATTGACCAAGAAGCTACCTCTATGATCAAAGATTTGGGATCTATCTCGCGGGCCCTTAAAACCTGGTTTCGGCCAATTGTTAATTTACCAAGCCAGCTCCCCAAATTCTTTAGCAGCGAACGCTCTTCTGAACTTGATTTTATAAGCTCTGATCCTAACAGAACCTGAAAATAATATACAAATAATTCACACACAGTAATCCAAAATCATTTCCCGTATTTGTAGTAACTAAGACAGGGATTAACCTTGCAATTTTCATATGTGGCTTGAACAATCTCCTTATTCAGAGCCTTTAAATTAATTCTGTCTAGAAACTTCAAGTACAAGTCATGGAAATTTGGCTCAATGCTCGCTCTGTCCAGATGAAAACAAAGTAACAGTGAATACAAAGATGAACTCAAACGCATATTTTACTAAAAAACAGGTGAGCATAACCATACACTACATGAATTGTATGGCATAAAATACTAACCTTTTCATGACCATGTACTGAGCAAACCAGGGATAAAAATGTTCAGTCAGTATTTCACTGAATTCTCTAGATTTTGCCTCAATATTGGCAGTAGAGATATTGTTAATGATGAACGATATTTTGTCTTGAATTTCCGAAGCAGGAGCCTGCAAGCCGAAGCATATAAGTTCCAAAAGCATAAGAGAATGAAGAGCAGAGAAAGACGAATACATCATTAACAAGTACATGTATATTATTTCATAGATGAACATTGTTAAATATTAAAGTACAAACAATTGACGATTGTCCAAAAATATATGACAGAAGCTTCTGCCCACGAACAGAAGCGAAAGAGAAAACTAATGGAAACTAACTGGATGTCCAAATGTAACCGTGGATTTCAAAATAAGAATAAACTAGCAAGTTCTAGATTAAGTTCTCGCAAATGCACCCTTCATTATGTTCTGGAAGTACAGAAATTAATATTGTACCTCAATTTGTGTCTCTCTTCTCTCTGCAGCTGCTACAAGTGTTTCAATGTTCAGTGCCGAGCCAAACCCTACATTGATGGAAGGCGGTAAGAGGAAATACAAAAGTACAAACTGAAAAAAGTAAACCTAAATAGCATTGAAGAGAAATTCAGATTGATAAGAAAGATACTGGTAGAGGTAACACTGCGAGTAGGCCGCAAGAAACCAGGTGAAGAGGACGACATAGCCTGGGTGGTAGAAACGCTCTGAAAAATAAATCAAGTTCATAAAACAACTTCAAACCTACAAAAACGATCACACTTCACAAGCAACCACCATTTGCAACACATACTCTCTGAAGGGTAGACAGATCAGGTACGGAACCAACAGTAGATTGTCCACTTGATAAAGGCGGTTTAAAGTCATTAGATAAAGCTAAAGATAGCTTATGGCGGTCATCAAGGGGAACTTCAATTCTCTGTTGGATGTTGGGCAGAGATGATGGTTGCTGCACAGGAGGTGTTAAGTTAATAGCATTGAACTGCAAATGCAAATAGCAGAATATGGAACGAAGATCGGAATCACCAATATGTTTACAGTTTTAAAACACTTTCAGGCCACTTTCATGATGAAATCTTTAAATCTAACTACCATAGCAGTTTAAAGAGTTCTGCAACAAGCTTATCATAGCAAGGAGATGAGTCACCTCGGTGCCAAAGCAGGTGGAAAATAGCTCAATTATTTATGAAGAGCCATGGCCATCTCACGCCATTGCATTGGTACATAAATCCGTGTTTATGAAATTAACAATAAATACATTGTACAAAGAATTTTCCACAAATTGGAGATGCCATGAACTCATTGATAGAGCTTGATCAATTGGTAAACGAGGCGTCGAAGACAGAAAGGAGATAACTATAGCATCATTCTTTCCAGCATCAGGTACTTTTTAATCATAATGAAGTGCTCAAAGTTTGTTTCCGCACTCAATAGATGGAATATGAACATTAAAAACAATGCTGCAAAGTTTTTATTTTCATTAAGAGTCATTTCTGACCCAGACATGACATTTACCTCAAGAAAGTGAAAATAAGAGCTCTGTACCTCATCGTTCCCTGATACAGCTTGTGGAAGAGCATGTTGGTGACTTGCAGAGGCATTGCCATCTTCTGTCTCTAAATGCCCCGATGAAATTCTGGCTAGTGCCCGTTCAATGAAAGCAAAGAGCTCAGAATGAGCGCCACGAAGATGAGATATTTGCAAGATATGATTGCAATACTGTGGCCATTCAGTCAGACGATCCACGAACTGTTCCAGCGCCTTGGTACCAAACACAAACATCTGCAGGTAGCACGTTTAATCATCCAGACTACACACCCCAAACATAAGAACAAATGGCTAGGAAGGATGATATATACTTTTGAATCTGGAGGCTTGCGTAGTGCATCTAGGACACCACGTAATGCAATTCCAAGAGTTACATGTGTTACCAGTTGGTGCTTGATAACCGAACCTGAAATGAGACGAATAAACAAATAAAAAGATCGGCTCAAGACAACCAACAGAATCTAGTCAAATTGGGTAAAGAAAAAATCATAAAACTAGCACTACTATTGTAAGAGCAGCAGATAATTTCTGACACTTGGGGAAAATGCAATCACTAAGCCTACAGTTCAAATGTTTTGAGACACCGGATTTGAAGAAGTTTATAGGTTACACCAACAGAATCTAGTCAAATTGGCTAAAGAAAACATCATAGAACTAGCACTACCATTTTAGGAGCAGCAGATAATTTCTGATAGCTTGGGGAAAATGCAATCACCAAGCCTACAGTGAAAAATAATTTGAAACACCGCATTTGACGAAGTTTATAAGTTACAAAGAGCAAGGCAAGTATCATGACATCAAGGGGATATCTCATATAACAAGAAGACAAAAACAAGAGGACATGCTTGTGAGTCATGATACACTAAGAAAGAAAGCAACCCTAAACAAACCGTATATGAACTCACCAAAGAGTACAGCTGCAATTTTAAGCTGTCGTTCTGGATACTTGGGAAAGAACTTGTATTCCTCAAATAGATTGCTAATCACACAGTCGAAAATAGAGCGTTCCCTGTTGATAGTTGTGTAAGAATACATTACAATGACAATTATAATAAATCCATGATATTACTCACAACCTTTCAATACCAAAAAATATGGAGTTTCTAAAACCGTGCACACACTTCATGCACTTCAATACAAACACAACTCTCCCCACAATCATTCTCAATGTACAGAAGGGGGCAAAAATTTACAAATGTACAATCAAACTATCAACTTTCCTTCTTAATTTCCTGTATACGAGTAATTGCCGATTAAGATTTGACATAATTTTATTTTATTCTCTTCATTTACACTACATTCCGAAATTTTTACCCTTAAGCTCATAGGAGCTATTATCCAACGGACACCTCTTCTATTTAAATTTAGAAAGAGAACCAAATTAAAAAATAACTCCCAAAAAAACTATCTGCCTCATCCCACAGATAGGCCAATGAAGTTATCAGATGAGGTTTAAAACTTGAAAAAAAACCTTCTTGCACTGCCAATAGAGTGTCATTTAACAAAAGGCACCAGAACAATATACCTAGCTTGAGAAGATTCCTTGAACCGAGCAAGCATTTGAATCATTTCATCTATTGTCAACTGCCCAGAGAACATATGATGGAAACATAAGTTTGCCTCCGCCTCGACATCATCCGAATAGCCATCAGGGGAAGATGACTCAGCAGAGGCACCATTCTGAAGCCTAGGATTTGAATCCAAAGTCGTCGCTAACAACCTCTCCATTTCCTCGGAAAGTTTGATATCAACAATCAGGGGGCTGTGAGCCTTAAGAGCCTAAAAACATCAAACTTAAGTTCAGAAAAAATCATTATGTGGTGACAATTGAAGATACAGTGTAGAGCTGTGAACCTTCAAAATTGTGGAACTGGTATTAATGTTCAAATTCCCAGCAGCATTCCCATGGCGAAAAGGTTTCCCCGAAAAATCTTGCGATCCACCAAGCTGAGATTCCTTCAGAAACTTGAGGCACTCCTGAATTGCACCATAAAGTACAAATTAGAACAAAAACAATAGTCCATCTTGTGACCAAGTCATTGAATGCCACAAGATTACTCGTCAACCAGAAGTAAATGCAAAATGAACTGCTTACCTCAAAAAATGAATCCTTAAATGTTACTATATTATTAGTCAACCAGTTCTCCAGGTCCAACCACTCTTTCCGTGAAGCAAGGGCAGCTAATCTTATGCCAACACGGAAAGGAATCAACTCCAACACTGAAGAGAGAATCTACAAATTAGAAAAAGAACAAAAATTAAAATCAGAATCTGGGAAAAAATAGCAACCAGTTCATACTAGTAACCAAAGAAAACAAACTGTGTCGAAGGCATTTCCCCCAAAAAAAGAATGTGCAGACGTCACAAATAGAAGACATACTTGTCAAAAAGAAAGTTTTTAACTGATTAGAAGTCAAGTCCGTTAACCACAAATGGAAGTCATCAAACAGCTGTAGAATTAAAGATGCAAAGTAAAGGAAACATTCACCTTCAGTTCCTGGCAAAGGTCTACAATTTTAGCCATGATATCTGGATCACTATTTTGAACGTCCACAAACCCTCTAACAACAAGGCCAGGGTTTACATGCCAGAGGTACATGATCATGTCAGCACCATTGGAGCTTTTGATGAGTATATGGAAAACCTTAAACACCACCTCATATTGCAGCAGGTTATAAGCAGTCTGCATACCAAGAAACCCTATCACCCAAAAGGAAAATCAGCAGAACTAAAAGAAGAGGGTATGAAGTTAGCAAAGCAACTCACAATTACATGCGACATCCCTAGTAGTAAGATCTCTGGGCAATGTTTAAGTGGATATTCCAGCATAGCTCGCACATAGTTAGCATGACCTCTCTCAGCTAACTGACAAAGAACGTCCACGAGGTCAATACACAACCATGCTTGATTTGCACATCCAGCTTGAAGCTTGTGTCCATTATCTGCATCCATGTAAGCCTGCCATAGTAGTTTTAAAAAAATTAACACTGAGAGATCATTCTGACAATTAGTTATGAATGAAAGCAGAAAGTAGCAAGCAGAGATCTCCAACCAGCTGTCTCCCAGAGTGAGCAAAGGTTAACACTTCAGGGGGTGCCAACACTGCATATCTAAGAATAGATAGCTGTCCCTCAGTGTTCTTCCAAGGAACCCTGCAGATAGCATGAAGAGGGAATGGATCCTACACCAAACAGTTGATGAGAGTCAGAACACACCAGGCCTACATTTTGCGAGATGGACTGTAAATACAAGAATATCCCGCACTGACAAATACCTGACATGCACAGCGATAGATGGAGATAAGAAAAGAAAATGCCTCCTCATTAGGAACATAAAATCCCTCATGATCCAAGCCCTCAATAACTTTAATCCAGTTGGTATCTGGTGCCTGTATCCAAAGTTCCCAGCTGGTTTAGAATGTCCTATACTTTGTAGTAAATATGAAGATAAGAAGAGTAAATAGGAACTCACAAGTTGCATGACTGTTCTTACAAGGACCTCAACATCCCAAGAGATAACAGTTTGTAGATCATTGGAAAAACCGTAACCAAGAGCAGTACTGAAGGTCGAAAATGTACTCTGGTTATCCTCCAGACCAGTCTGGCTGCGTACAATTGCACCAAGAATCCTAGAGATGGTAATCTCAGTAAGTGGCGGGAAAAGAGCTAATATCTCTGTGCAATGTGAGGCATCCAATGTGCATCCATATCCTAATTCCTCCACAATATCTCCCACACTCATCTCCTTCTCCATGTCAGCTAATATTGCATCAAATTCACTTTCTTCGCTTGCATAAAAACAATCAATGGTTCTGGAAAAAAATACAAGAAACAATAGCTAAGATTAAACTAATTCAGCACATCATGAGAACAGCCACATACTATACAATATAAAAACACTGAAACAAAGATGGGAAGAGTACCTTAAAAAGTTTTTCTCGCGTAATTCTTCTGAAAGCAATGGAGTTAACACAAATGGTATAACATCGTTTGATTGAGTCAGTGATAACATCTGCATAAATTGATCGACATGCTTGGAGAAGTCCTCCGATCGCTGGAGGAACATAACAATATTCTGAATCTGCTCAGTAGAGGTTATAGAAACAGGATTGGCGCACAATTCCTCAAGGAGAGACATGCAGAAATTTTTTGCTGCAAAACAAAGACATTACAAGTCATCCAGCATAATCTAAAAGACATAAATTTGTGAGCAAACACAAACCGATTATATAACTGGCACTTCAAAGCTTACGCACCATACATCCTAGTGTCAAGACCATCAGAATCAGACAAAGCGAGGCCCACTCCAATCTTTTCCTGTACCGTTAAGTGCAAACTACTAGACAAACTCTCCAGCACATGCTCACTTATTACTACACTACCCAGAGACTGACAGAACACAGTTGAGAAATTTGGTTTAGTCATCAGAAACTTGAAAATGGACTCGAGAACTTGTTCAAGATGGACATTCTGCAGATCTGTTCGGTAGATGTTAAGGTGTTCAAAGCAGATCTGAAGCAGCAGGATGCTCCCTTCAACACCATAATCACTGAACTGCAAGAACAAAAGAAAAACAACTGATCAGTCAGTCACTGAAGAACAAAACCACTGATCAGTCACTGAAGAAAAAAACCACTGATACAATTTTCTCCAAATGATTGAAGCCACCTCGTTAAAGCAACCCGGTGTATCAACATTTCATCTAAGAACCAAGAAAAAACTTGAAAGGAGCATACTCCATTCATCTAATTCCAGGGTCTGCAAAGGATAAAGCAACACTACGTATCCTAGATTCCTCACAGTAACTTTTTAACAACACGAAAGCTGCAATTAAGAACATCGTACGCGAAGTTGACCATCCATTACTGTTTACCAAATGGCAAGTAGAAGACAACTGTTTTTATTCACTGAAACCGAAAAGGGTAAAACTATAGAAGGGAGAGTATCAATCTGTTCAGCAGAGAGCTAAATAAGGACGCCTGAAACATCGACACATAAAAAAAACACCCAGGATTGACACCGATCTAAGCCACAACAAGCAATATCGACCAAGGATCAAACAACAACCAGAAATTATAAAAAAAGGAGAACTCTAGGGTTTCCGTATTGGGTGAATTTCAAAGTAGAATTCATCAATTAATACAAGAATCAGAATACATGAGAGCACTCAATAGAAGGACTAAGACTCAAGAGCAAAGAAAGGTACCTGACAAAGCTCCCGGAAAACAGAGTCGGCGTTGGCTCCGTTCAAGCTCTGAAGCAAGAACCGAATCTGGTTAGGAACCATCATAGACAACTTAGACATCGAAGACGAACCGGGAAAAGGCAGGCGAAAGCTGTTTAGGGCTCCTGGCTGCTGTAAGGCAAAATGCAGATGAAATCGAGCTACGATGATTTTCGAAGATTTTGACGATGAGGGGCTACGAATAACAAGTGTACTTTCTCTTCTTTGGGGATTTTGCTTCTTCTTGGACTTGGGCAGGCGGGCAGCGCTAGGGGCATGGAAAGTTTTTTTCATTCCAATAAAGGGTTGCAATTCACACACAAAAAAATTACTATTTCCCACCCTATATTTTGAATAAAATAACCCTTTAGATTTCCTAAAAACAATATTGTCAACAAATTTTCTATCAAAAACTTATCTCATGGTATATTTTTCTCTACATTTGGTTAATATTTTATCGGCCTCACAGAAATTCGAACCCAAAAAACCATCCTCCCGATGTCAGCCGATTGTTTCGGCCTCGGGGGCCGGAATCTAGCCGGCTGTTTCGACTGGCCATTACTGGTGGTCGAAACAGCCGGTCGGCTGGCTCTCTCAGAGGTCGGAATCCGGTGTCAGCCAGACAGTCTTTCGGCCGTAATTTCAGTCGGGCCGGTTTGAATTTTTTATTTTTACTTTTTAATGATCTCATTTAATTGTTTTTCAGATAATAACATTCGTCGAATGGTTTTAACGTTTATTGGATGCACTAACTCGTCATGATTAATTCGGTAAATGGTTGTTAATTTTGTTTGATAAATAAGTGAATGAATACGAAGATGTGTACATAATTGATAAATGTAGCATACGTTTTGTGTGTAGGGAGATTCATCGGTGAATAAGGGTGATAGAATCAATTGCACTGATAGATTTTTATCTGACGATGTTTACGATACTTCGGACGAAACATGTGAAGCTGCAAAGCGAATTGCCCAGTCGCTTAATTTCAAGTTGACTAAAGGATCCAACAAAATAAACAAGCCAGAGCGAGAGTATCGGGTGTATCTGTATTGCTCTCGTGAGCCTGCTTGCAAATCCTCGGGTTCTGACCCACCAAAATGGATTTCGGAGACCAAGAAATGTGACTGCCCCTTCAAACTTACAGTGAGGTGTCGTGGTGGTAGGAGGCAAGTGAAAGTTTCGGATTGACGTTGTGGGCCACACCAACAATCCTACACAATCGAAAGGATATCCCAATCATTATTTATTGCCATATCCTATAGCTAGCATTGAAACCAATGCACTTACAAGTGAGGAGAAGAACGATATTAGGGACATGGTTGCAACTCACACACAGCCGAATAAGATCAGGTACGCTCTGAACTAGAAGTTCAACACTCATCACAATATGAATCAAATATACAATGAGTCATACAAGATTATGAAGGAAAAATTATGTGACATGAGTTCGAAGGATTGGCATTGAGAAGCGTTTCATGACTTGATACTTTGTTCAGTCTACAGAGGATGGGGTGGAAATCTTGCCAACCTTTTTCCCAGTCACCCCGAGTGTGCTCAGATGTTGGGGGTTTGGTATTATGTGATTCTAATTGACTCGACCTTCAACACCAACAAGTATAGGAAGCCAGTGATCCAGTTGACTGTTGTGACTCCGGTGCAGAAGAACTATAGCATCGGATTCGCCCTAATTGAGAACGAAAAGGCTAAAACTTATGTTTTGGGTGTTGAATCAGTGGAGAATGTTGTTGGGCGAGCGGTGATCTGTCGCTTTGCCAGCAGATTTAAAGCGGCCGCTTGCTTGCCTCTACCTCTCATTTTTTAGATTTCATTTATTTCTTCTTCAACCGGATCAGTAGTGATCGATTTACCTCCACCCTTTGTTCTTGCCATTTTTTCAACAAATTAAATCATACCAAACAAAATACTAATTAATTACACGTTAATTTCTAATATAGTTAATTTTGAATAAAATTTGCATTATGTTAACAAACTCAATTATTTGTAATCACATTATCAACTTAGCAATTGATTACTAACTAATCAATTATTAATTCCTCCATTAATTTCAATAGTAGATTATCTACACTAATTCAATTACTCATTAACAAAATACTAATTTTCCTAACTACTGACTATCAATTATCTAATTACCCCAATTACTCCGCCCAGCCGACCGTCGGTTTTGGCCGAAGCAGCATCCAGCTTTGAAGCCGTTTCGGCTGGGCTGCTGCTTCGGCCGAATCCGGCAGCCAGTCGGCCCCTTTTACTTTTTATTTATTTACTTTATACCTTTACTGAAGCTCCACAAATCTTTGATTTCTTCCACGGATCTTCAAATTTTTATTCGGATCTTCGTTTGAGAGTGTTTTAGATTGTTTGTGAGTGTTTGTAAGTGTTTGAGTTAGTCAATATACAAAACTTCTTACTTGAATTTCGATTTTACAAAAGGATAATAACATAATTTACTCAATCTAGAGTGTTGTTTAATTCGAAAGTTAGGGTGTCGTTTAGAGATTCAGAAAAAAGGGGTGCAATTCACACCAACAAAAAATAAAGAGTTGCAAGTTGCAACACAAACGTTGCCATCATCGCCAACGTCGTAATCGCCACCAACATTGACATCGTTGTTGTTGCTATGCCGCTTACCACCGCCGTTGTTGCACCCCTACCACCTTCCAAGAGACATGACCATGACATCATCCCTACGTCACAAGCCAGTCAGCCAAAGGCAACCAGTTCGGTTCACTGAGCCTGAGAGTTTGAGCGACTAAGGTCCTAGCCTCCCTTAGCAGTTCAAATAGGGATGTTGCTAATCGCATCCAAGTTTGCTAGTTTTTTTCTAGTTTTATTTATAGTTTCAACTTTTTCTTCGTTTCTGGTTTGTGTTTGTCTTGTTGGTGATTGTTAGTGTCCTTACTTTTGATTTTAGGGTGAATTCCTATCGGATTGTTCGTTTGTTGGAGAGAAAGGATTGAGGTGTTTGCTATTGCAAAGACCCACGATCCATGCTAGCCTCGTTGGTGAAGACTGCACCTCCGATGGAATTTCTTGGACGCCTCATGTTGTATACCTTGATAAGGAATATGAGTGATATGATTTTTGTGAAAAAAAAGATTAACGGGGGATGGGTGATTCGAAATAGATGGAATTACGGCTACATTTGGTATGAGTGATATTAAATTCAATATCACGTTATTGGAAATATCATCGTGTTTCACCACTCCAATATCATTATATTCGGAGATAGTAATATCACAATTTTGGCCTTATTTGGTACGGGTATCTCAAATATCACGATATTCGAGATATTGCGATATTAGGTGTTATTGATATTCGTGGGGGAGTATTATGAAATTATTGTTTGGTATAGTTAAAAGTAAAATTACCCATATAGCCCCACCAATAATCTTGCTTTCCCAATTCGAAATTTTAACCAATTGTTCGTTTGTGCTTAAGGTTGGGAAATTTTTATATTCATGGATTGTCGATTGAACGATTAACTTTGGGATTGACCGAGTGAAGAATCACTAGTAGATGAGGGAACACGGCAATTTCGTCTTTGTCATTATTGCACTACCAACCTACCGTTCTCTCTCCTTCTTCCACCTTCTTCCACGAGCGAACTTCATCTTTTAGCTCGCCGAAAATTTTAACGGCGGGGCGAGGATAAATACTGGCCTGGGGAACGGCAAAAAAACAACAGTAGCCGTATTTTTGTTGAAACCCACCAGAGTATATATGTGGGCTAAGCTTGCAAGCAGATATCTTCTCAATCTGTTTGTTTTACCAATCCAAATTTAATAGCAGAAAGAATATCGAATTCTGGTGGTAAAAAAGCACTGAAATTTTTTTTGGGGGTTAACAAACAGAGTAGCAGAAATAATTTGTAGTAGAAATCAAAGACCAGTGTTTTGATCCTCTTGGATCCGGCCAGATCGGAAAGGAGGTCATGAAGGTTGGAGTTTTGGTTTGATGATTGTGATGGAAGGGACGACGACTGAGATTGATCTGAAGTAGGTGCTTCGTTCGTCATCGGCGACGGTGGGTGTTTTTGAAGGCAGTGGAATTACAACAACAGTAATTGTGATGGCGGGGAAGTGGGAGGAGGAGTTTGGCGAATTCAACAACGGAATTGATGTGTCCTCCAAGGGTAACGACGGTTTAAATATAGCCGTTGGATCATCACCCTACAATACGTTTCATATTTTACGGCGTTCGGCGCGTTATAGGAGACTATAATGATCATTTTGTGTAATTAAGATTTCCACTTAATTGTCTACGTAATTTTCGATTAAATCGTGTCAAAAAAATCCAAACTAAAGTGAGGCATTGAGCCAATAGTTTAGTCATGTAGCCAAAACAATCGAGTGATGTCGCTTTTTTTTTCTTTATTCTAACAGCAATTTGGCTTTCATCGGATGTTAAGTCGTGGACCAATAAGGTTGGTTTTAGATATGCAGGTGGAGTGGTATTATAGGGTGTTGGACGGACATATTCAGGATTGCTAGATTCATATGTCTGGGAATACTTGAATGTGTGTGATGTCTGTGAGTGGTGCTTCTAGCATGATATTTGACTGGTGAATATTAAACGCGATGCGGAGCTGGTTCACCTAGGATTTTCCAGTGGAGCATTCGGTGTATCTTAGGCGGTGTCATCATTGTAGAGATCCTTGCCTATCCGAAGGCCTGTCCTCGACTTCAAATACAGATCGTCCAACAATCTGTTAATGGAGTTGCATATTCAATTGCACGACGAGCTCCTTTATGTCTCTTCAATAGTGTGAAGACCGATCACTGTCTGGGTCGATATTTAAATTTATTATGTATTTCTTGCTTTCTGGATCTCACCCTTGTAAAATGAAAAAATATCTAACCCGAGGTTGTCATATCGAATTGGGCCGCAGCCCAAAAGTGAAGGCTCCATTGCCTTTGCTAAGTTTGCTATGCATCAGGCCTCTGGATCATCGGGGAATGGGATATTCAAAAGACGCAAACGAGATAGCTGGGTGGCTTTACTGTCTAAGAAAACCTGGCTTTGCCTGAGATCGAATTTGATCGAGGAAACGCAACCCTATGACTACCGTTGCAGACGCATCGCCGGAGGAGAAACCTAAACCATCACCGGCAAGCAGTTTTCCAGCGGAGATCACCTCGAAAGCACTTGCAGAAGCCGCACCATGGATGGACCACACCGTACAGCAAGCTCTGAGTTACCAAAAGACCGCAGAGGAGAAGCTCGACGCTTTCGTTGAAGCGACCAGATCCCGCATCTCTGATATTCGCTCCACCGGTTCTGCCCACCTTGAACAGACTATCGTACGCTCTATTTTTTCCCTTCATCAATTTAAATGTGTCATAGATGGGACGAATTAAAAGATAGGAGTAGGTTATTCAGAGCTTAACATTTACGCAATTTTGGCGGAATTTGCAGTATTCTATACAATGTGCTGCATCGGAGCTTGGCGTTTATGAGGATTTTGCATTTAAAAAGCTTAACGGTAATAGAAATGTCACCTTATAGATTTATGTCTGCGATGATTTCTCTTTCGTTTCTTGGCAATGCAATGTTGGATGAATCAATGCTCTATCTTTTGGTATTTTGATCGCAGAGGGTGTACAAATTGCAGCTTCACATCCGTTTATCACGGCTGGGGTTACTGCCGGTTTGGGGCTTGTGCTGCTTAAGAGTATTGCTCTCAATTGTTGCTTCATTCCCTCTGTCTTGAACAATTTAAATTTACCTTGGAATTGATATCATTCATCAAACGCAGGTCCAAGGCGGTTTATTTACTACAAAACCTTGCGTCTTGTATCCAGCGAAGAGGTGAGCACTATTGTTCATTGTTGTTTGTCATATTTGCGCTAAGCTAGAATGATCTAGGTAATGTCATATCTTAAGCCACTTCATATAGTATGCTCTCTTTGCATCTGTTGGTAAAAATTTTAGCGGATAATTATCTGTTTTAGTTGTCAGGTTCCTAGCTTTTATGCCAAGTGGTTGATTGTTCAATGCACACTAGGGATCATGCTAAATGCCATTTGCCAGATTTGAACTCAGTGGAAAATTTAGGTTGTTTGTATACATGTCTACAACTTTCGCTATTCTTCCTCAGCTTGTTGAGTCAGTTATATTATTCAGGATTGATGGTAATGATATGAGCACTTACTATGTATTTTATTTTAGAACTTAATTAGTTATGGGTTAGAAAGTAAGTCATCCCTATCTTTTTGTAGCTCGTACCAAACTGTTTTTAGTCTATTACATGACTGGGTTGGAGTCCATCTTTGCATTGAGTCTATCGTTGTCATCTCTACTTTCTAGACATTACCAAATCATTTCATTTTGGGACATATGCTACCTCGCTAATATCTCAAAGTTGTTCTTACTCGGTCGGATTCTATGTTTATGGAGTTCATATCTTTGTGCATTTCACTGCAGACATTGCTTTCCCGTGCCGATGCTAAAGTAAAGGAGTTGCGGCAGTCTATGAGCCTCCTCAAGGCTGAAAGTGAGAAACTGGAGGTTAGCATTTCTTTCCTCTGTAATTGATGAAGGGTACATTCATCGGAAAAAAAATTGATGTCGGGTACTAACAAGCCCCACCAATTAAGAACAGAGATGGGGTTATATACACACACTACTCCTGTTAAGCTCAAAGATAGCTCATATGTACCAAGACTCCCAGCTAATAAACGAGGAATAAATCTAGCTAATTTTAACAATTGTGTGCCCTGTTCCAATTATTACTGGAGTTGCATTGTAAGCAAGACAACCTTTTTCCATTAGGTCCTTAATTTTCACCTAAGATTTCACACATTCAATCAGATAAGGGTCCTAAAATAGTATGTAGTAAGAAGAGTAGATCAACGGAAAGCAGAGCTAGATTAGAGCAAAATATAAACTGAAGAATGGGAGCTGTCAATGGCACTCTATGGCATATCGCTGAGCAGCTTTCCATAGATTAAGTCGGGGATGTAATCCATAATTGTTTTAATTATTTTTTTAATGTTTTCAGCGGAGAGCATTACTAGCAGAAGGAGAATTCATCCGAGGAAGGAAAAAACTGAGGTTTGATTTCTAAGAGAATGGTGCAACAGGAAGAGGCAGTTGTAGTTGTCAGAAAATTTGCTACAGAAATTTAGTTTCTGTTATTTTTTGCAGACAAACGGGAAAGCAGATCCAGGGTGTTATTCGGTCAGCTTATAAGATTGAAAGACAAGCTGCAGGTATGTATGTGATACATTAATTTCGGTTATAAACATAGTTTTGCTCTCCTCTAAGTTGTTATGGTATATAATCAGGCTTGAAAGATGTCCTCCAAGAACTGCCTGGTAGGGAAGCGTATCGATTTCGGGCACAAGTAAGTAGTCAGTTTTTACTCTATTGTTATGTATATATAGTTATAGTTAAGGTTTACACATGCTTGAGATCAGATGTAGGCAAGCATTGTCGAATATGATTGGCCCATGTCGAAAGGAAAAAAGAGCTTGTGAATTGTTAAACTGTGGTAGGGGGGTTTGTGAAGCTGACGACTGATTGGGGGGGTTGCAGGTTAAAGACGTTGCTAATGAGGCGAAGAAAGAGAAGCATGTATTGAGCAAGGAGGTTACAAAGATCAGCAACTATGGGATCTCGGTTTGAACTTAAGCTTGTGATTGTTTGTCGTTGGGTCAGAAATGATGCTTGGTTTTGTATTCTGAAGTTGCAATTTTTTTGGGTTGATGTAAAGTAGGCTGAGATAGTGGGAGTTAACAAGGGGGGTGCCTGGCTCTAATAAACACAGGCGTGTAGTGGGTATATTACACTTGGGGGAGAACTTGTTCCCAGAACAGTTTGGACCAAACAGAGTGTAGGAGATGGGGAAAGGCCGCAGTGCCTGACATCACGTGGAGTCGGGAAACGATCCCCATGCAAATTGCTCGATTTCGACAAAACCCCCCACTTCGCCTCTTATATATATATATTAGTATCTCGGATTATCGAATATTATTCCATCCATTTCCATGTTAATTGACCTTCACATCTTTGCATGTGGGAGGTGGCAGAATCAATCAATTTATTTATTAAACAACGCTTTATATATAATATAATACTAGTTCTTTGGGCTCATACGATTAAATATAAAACTTTGTAAATATTATGTATTTTATTTCAAATAATAAAAGAAGTCCCAAATGTTGAATAATTTTTTTAAAGTTTGGGTAACTAGTTTTGGGACGTAAATTTAGATAATTTATTCATAACATGAGAATTCATGCTCACTTTCTTTATTTAATTTTGATAATCCACATTCTGTAGAGTATAGATGAAATGTACATGGTAATTGTAGATGGGTTGAGAACAGCTTTCATCTAATTCGCTTTAACATTTTATCTCATACACATACCAGACAAGTATCTTTATATCTTTCATTCACCTAATGAGTGTAAAAAACCTATGTTTGCAGGAAGATCTATTCGAGCTACAACTTGCTTGTCCATTGGTGTAATTAAAAGTTAGAAATTAAGAGTACCTAATCCCGAGTCGAAATTGAAGGTGAGAGAGAAATAGAAAAGTGTGTCTGAAGCATAGACTCACCGGAAACATAAAACTATAACAAATACTTAGACCATCAATTAGACACCGAAGAACATGCTCAAATTCCGATGGATCATGTTCAATTACATAAACTTAAAAAATAATCTCCAACAACAAACACCAATTTCATACGGATATCGATATCAACAATAAACATACGTAATACAAAGAATGTAATAGGTTAAGAAAAATGCAAGATTTATGTTGGATAATAAAGGATGTAATCTTAAGGATTAGTTATCATGTGATTAGGAACATTAACGAAATAGTACTATTGTATAAAAAAGCTCACAAATGATGCCTAAAAATATGATCATCTATCATGTGATTATCAAACTTTATCGTTTCACTTTAAAAATATTTAGAAGACACAAAACTATAACATAAAGAGTACCCAATATAAGAGCCATAAATCAAGGCTACCATAGTATACAAAGCCACATATCTTCAAATCCTGGCCAATTTTATGTTCGGATATATATTTGAGATTGCGTATAAAAAACTTGAGGTATTCAACACTCTTGACCGCGGAATATATAAGCAATGCCATATGAAATGTTCAATGTACTAACCACTCAAAACTTGGCTCAAGAACCATTCAATACTGACCCAGGAAGCTATCAAAGATTCCAAGCGAAAACTCTAAGTGTATTTCTACACAAATATGTTTTAACTATACCTCTTTGATTACACTACTGAACCCCAGTCGAGTTTAAGAGTATTATTTTTGTTGGTCTAAAATAGATACTTGTAGAAAACATAATAATTCACCCCTGCTGTTGGAAGATGTCAATTCTAACTCAAAATGTCAATTCTCGGTCACCTCCTCTCATCCTAGTAATTCTCCGAATTAGATTTTCGCTCTCTAACCCCATCACAATCAACTCCTCTGCAATTATTAAAAAAATAGACCCTTAGAAAGTCGTTTGCAAATTCAATCCCTGCTGGAAGATCTCGTCCAATATTTTTACCACCGGCCAACGAAGGCTTGGAAGTTTAATAGCTTTCAACCGAATTATCAGCTTTAACTGATTAACTGATTACTTAAAGATGATGTTGACCGACCCTTTCACACTCTGTTCAGAGAGGGCAGCTGATTTGATGGCACAAGTTTTAAACCACCGTTGCTCCGACGAACAGTGAAATAGCCCTACCATACCTAAAAATGAAGATGTATGCCGCGAATTTTATTGAGTAGGAAGCTTTAATTCTTCATCCTATCTCTCTCAACTTTATTTAATTAGTAAATCCTGCTCTCCTCCTCCTCCTCCTGATTATGATTATTACTGTACATAGCAGTACCCCTGGCCACCGGACCTGACTGCTGCCTCATCACCATCATCTCCTTCTGCCTCCGCAGCTCAACCACCTTCCGGTGGGAGTTCGAGTGCTGGGTCAATACGAACGTTGGGCTCGCCGCCGGCCTGTACTCCGGTACCAGCCTCCCGGACTTGTACCTCACCCCACACGCATTGCACAGAGTTTTTGGCCCCATCGGACCCGTCCTCCACTGCGGCGTCTTCTCAGACGCGCAGTGCGTGCACCGCCTCACTCCTCCCTCCGGTGTCGGCGACGATGCCCTGCTGCTAACCCCTCCTTCCACCTTCCACGCCGCAGCGCCGCCGCCGTTGACTGCTGGTAGTCTAGATCGCTTGCTGCGGGCCGCTCTGCCTCTGCTGGCAGAGGAGAAGGAGAATGAGACGGCCGCGGCGGTTGATTGGACGACCGCGAGTGAGTTGGGAGGGAAGTCGGCGAAGGAATCGTCAACGAATTGAGACAGCTGTGAAGTTTGATGAATGGAAGAGAAGAGAAGAACAGAGAAAGCGAAGAAGAAGGAGAAGCTGTAATGGAAAGTCGTTTTCTGTTATTACTGTACTGAATGAATTAAATGTACAAACGAAAGGAGAATTCTATTTATACCACTACTACTATTATCTATTACAACTCACTCACATACTTATAATTTAACACCATTTAACACCCCCCCACAAACTGGGGAGTAGATGTTCAATATACCCAGTTTGGACAGTAAGAACTGCATCCTGGGAGCAGCTAATCCCTTGGTAAAGATGTCCGCCACTGCGTTTCGTTGACACATACTTGAGTTGCACTAATCCCGACTCAATTCGTTCACGAATCACGTGACAATCGATCTCTATGTGCTTAGTACGTTCGTGAAATACGAGATTGTGTGCAATGTGGATTGCCGATCGATTGTCGCAATACGGTTGCATTGGACTATTGTGAGGAACTCCCAAGTACGCCAACAAGCACCTTCATCCACCGAACCTCACAACACAATGATGCAATTGCCCCGTACTCGCCTTCGATGAAGATCTAGAGACAAAGGCTCTGCTTCTTAGTTTTCCATGAAACCAACGAACTACCTAGAAACAGGCAGTACCCCGTAGTTGATCTTCTCGTATCTGGGCAACTTGCCCAATCTGAATCACAGTATCCATGAACTTCCAGGTTACTATCTTTCCTGAAGTATAAACCTTGACCCCGGAGACCCTTTCAAATATCTAATGACCTTATATGCGGCCTTGAGATGTGTATCCGTTGGTTTAGCCTCGAAACCGAATTGCCACCGCACCGCATAACAAATGTCGTGTCGTGTAATTGTGATATAGTGCAATCTTCCAATTATCCGCCCGTATTGAGTGATGTCTTCCAAAGGATTTCCCTCATCCGCTTTCGCTTTTTCCTTATAGTCAAGTGGGGTCTTTGTGGGTTTCCCATCCAAGAGACCGGCTTCGAGATCATCTCCAGCGCATTTACGTTGACACATGGAGATTCCATTCTTTGTTCTGGCAATCTCAAGTCCTAGGAAGTATTTCAAGGGCCCCATGTCTTTCACCTTAAAGTGTTTCTGCAACTTTCCTTTGATCTCTTCCATCAGGGTGAGGTCATTTCCAGCTAGGATAATATCATCTACATAAACCAATAATACCAGCATGGAATTTCCCGATGAGTAATTGAAAAGTGAGTGATCTGAGTCAGATTGTTTAAATCCTTCCTGCTTAAGCGCTTTGGTGAACTTGATGAACCACATTCTGCTTGCTTGCTTCAAACCATACAAGGACTTTTGCAGCTTGCACACCTGTCTTCCAACTCCTTTGGTCTCATAGCCCTTTGGTATGTCCATGTACACTTCCTCATCCAAGTCTCCATGAAGGAATGCATTGCTCACATCCATTTGGTGCAGATGCCAATCCTTCACGGCGCTATAAAGAAGCAAGTGTTTTCACGAAGTAATCTTTGCCACCGGTGAGAACGTGTCCGTGAAATCCACCCCATACACTTGTGTGTACCCTTTTGCAACTAAGCGTGCCTTGTATTTGTCTATGCTTCCATCCGGATTATACTTGATCCGGTATACCCACTTGCATCCTACGGGCCTTACCCCCGACGGCTTATCAAGAATCGTCCATGTCCCATTTGCCTCGAGAGCTTGCATTTCCTCCATCATGGCTCTCCTCCAGGTGGGGAGATTTGACGGCTTCTTCAAAGGTTTGTGGCTCGATTCAAGAGAGATGGACAAAGAAAAAACTCGTGAGTTGGTGAAAGGAAATCATAACACGATACTTATGCATGGGAAAAGATGAGTATTCTTCAATAATAGGTTTTGTTGAACTGAGGAGAGAACAATGGTAATCTTCTAGATATTTTGGAGGTCTAGTGACTCGTGTTGGTCTTTTGCAGGGGAGAGTAGGATTAATGTAGGTATGAGATTGAGTATGTTGAGGGGTAGGTGTGGAATCTGTGTTGATGGTCTTTGTTTGGGGAGTTTTTCTTGTGTTTGAAGGTGATCTGGAATCTGTAGTGATGGTGATGTCTGGTTGAGGATGGTCACTTGAATTTGCGGGAGGAATATTCATATCAACATCATCGGGAGGGGAGAGTGAGTCAAGGGTAATGGGAATTATGGACTGTCCGTATTGGTGGTAGTTGTTGGGGATAGATCGGGCTCTCTATAGGGAAGGATCATTTCATGAAACACAACATTCCCGGAAACAATGACCTTTTGGTTAGCTAAGTCTAATAGCTTGTAACCTTTTATCCCATTCCGGAAACCTATGAACACACAAGGGAGTGGATCCGGGAGCAAATTTGGTGCGGTTGTGGGACAAGGTGCTAGCATATGATAGACGACCAAAGATACGTAAGTGATCATAAGACGGTTTGACATTATATAGAGTTTCATATGGGGAAAGGTTATTAAGAACAGGAGTTGGAAGTCCGTTGATTAAGTAATGTGCATGTAAGACACGGTCCCCTGAATCCGAGAGACAAACCACTTTGGAATCGTAGGGAACGAGCAACGGCTAAGAGATGCCGATGTTTGCGTTCAACTCGTCCATTTTGGGGAGCGATGGAAACACAACTTTGCCGATGAATAATGCCATGTGTAGCAAAGAAAGAGTCCATTTTAAACTCGCACCCCGATCGATCGAATGATCTTAACGAAACCGAGAATTGAGTAGATACCATAGAACAAAAGGATTTAACAATCTCTCGAGTTTCACTTTTATGTTTCATGAGAAATATCCACACACAACGACTGAAATCATCAAGGATAGTAAGAAAATAACTATGACCATCATGAGTAGGAGTATGTAATGGTCCCCAAATATCCATATGGACTAATGAAAAAGGAGAATCAGCTCTGGAATGGCTCTTGTTAAAGGGAAGGGTTTTTTGTTTAGCAAGGTGGCAAGTAATGCAGTGAGAAGATGAAGGAAGGGTGATGGAAGGTTGAGCCCGGTGGATGAGTTGAAGTCTCCCTAGGGATGGATGCCCTAGTCCGCAATGCCAAACATCCAAAGAATGAGGGTGAAGGTTAAAGACAATGGCAGCAAGAAGAATGTTAGAAGAAATGAGGGAAACAAAGGCAAGTAGTGTGGATGGCGGGTAAAAGGTATAAACCTCTACTTTCTTGGGCTAAACCAATCGTCTTCCGTGAGGGAAGGGCTCGAATATGACACCGATGTGATGAAAAAGCAACAGTAAACAGGTGATTGTTGCGTGAGGCAAACCTAACGTAAAGAAGGTTGAAAGAAAAACAGGGAATGTATAACACATTATGCAAAGACAAAGCCACATGGCAATATTACCAACCTTAATGAGTAGCAAGAACACTTTTGCCAAGTAGGTAAGGTGACAGAATGGGAGAAATGACATTCGGATGAGAGAATAGGTGAGATGAACAAAGCAATATGACTACTAGCTCCCGTATCCACTATCCAAGAACTAGAAAGGGGTTGAGATGTAAGAGTGGAAAGGGAGTAGGTACCGATGATGTAGATGATGCGAGAATGGTGGTGGTGATTAGGTTGGCATAAGTGGCTTGGGATTGAGGCCGTGGCATGGCCGTTTGCCGGAGGAGTATTCGAAGTCGTGCAAGCTCGAGGAGGACAAGGACATGGACGTATCCGATGAACTTTCGAAGCGTAACGATAGTCCGGAGTTGAGTAACCATGGGAAGACCGACAAATCATTATCAAGGCTATGGTGAACATCACCGAAAAGCACCAAGAAATCGATTGAAACCATTTCCACCACCATTACTCGCTTCACGAGCCTTTTTGTTCTTTAATTTCATACATGTTTCAATGTTATGATTGTCCTTCTTACAATATCTACAAAATAGAGGCCGTTTTTCACCGTAATCTCTATTTCTTCCATTTCAAAGATAGTTAGTTGCAAGAAGAGCAATAGAATCTACGGATCTAACCACATTTCCTTTCATCCGACGTTCCATCCGAACAGCCGAATTTGAATGCAGTATTAATGTCGTGCAAAGGATCCATTAACAAGAATCGAGATCGTACTACATCATAGCTTTCATTCAATCCTCGAATGAAACGGATCACATGATCTTGCTCTTGATACAAAGAAAGATTTTAGAGATGACTTTGCAAGTCGAAACTCGATTAGGATTGCATTCACACAGAGGAATTGGTCTATATTGAACGTATTCCTCCCATAGAACCTTAAGATTGGTGAAATACTGAGTAATCGTTGTCTGACCTTGATCACAGGATGCAATCCGTGATTGCAAATCGCCGATTCGGATTGCGTCGCACCGGCGGAATCGTTGATTGAGATCGTTCCAAGCAAACTCGCTGCATTATCATAAGAAATAAGACTCTGCGCGATGTCTTCTGACACAGAGTTCAGAATCCAGTTCAGAACTGCGAAGTTGCATCGGATCCAAGCTTGATATGAGGCATCCTGAACTTCTGGAGCTGGATATGATCCATCAATGAAGCTTAGCTTGTTTTTGATACTCAGGGCTACATTCATGGATCTGCTCCACACATGAAAGTTATCATTTGTCAACTTTACTCCGACGATCGGAGATGAGAGATTATCGCTGGGAGACAAGAACAACGGATTCGCGAAGTGATCGGTGTAGTTTGAAGGATGAGCAGAACTGAGTGTAGAAAGGATTGATGATGATTGTGTTGATGAAGTCATGACGAAATCAGCTCAACAATGGAGGCTCTGATACCATGTGAAGTTTGATGAATGGAAGAGAAGAGAAGAACAGAGAAAGCGAAGAAGAAGGAGAAGCTGTAATGGAAAGTCGTTTTCTGTTATTACTGTACTGAATGAATTAAATGTACAAACAGAAAGGAGAATTCTATTTATACCACTACTACTATTATCTATTACAACTCACTCACATACTTATAATTTAACACCATTTAACAACAGCCATTCCAGCTCAGCCACGTCATCGTTCTGCAACAAATTTGAGTTTTAAAGATTCAACCATACATGATCCATACAAAATTCAAAATCAAGCTGGAAACTAATTATAAGATGAATAATTAAATTAAAATACCGGAAGGGAGAGCTGATGAGCAAAGTAGTCAGGGGTGAAATCAGGGGCAGCGAGGTGAAAGGAGGATGAATGGTGGTGGTGGAAGGAAGGAAGGGAGGGGAGGTGGTCGGGGGTGGAGGCGGTGGAGGAAGAGGTGGTGGTGGAGGAGAAGAGACCATCGCTGGAGAAGTCGAGGAGATCGTCGATTGGGAAGTTGAAGGAATCGGAAGAAGGATTGATGGAGCCATAAACGTCCATCTCTGATCACACTCAGCCGGCGGCGGTTGATGACGGATAAGAGCTGCCGAGTGGCGTGGTCTCTATCTAATCCGCTTCTGAAGAACAGAAGAAGAAGAGATGGAGATGGAGATGGAGAGGAGTGAGGGAGGAGATATAAGAAGGAACGAGAAAGGGAGCAAGGGAACGTGCTGGGGAGTGAGCTCAAACACCCAAACTCAATTACTAGTGTCCAGTGTGAGATGAGAGAGAAAGGAGGGGGGCGTTGCACATTGAAAAAAAAAAGGGAAAATGAAAATAATTGAGACCGACACCTACAACAAGTCCATTGATGAGTTTGCACACAAAAGCGTACATTCCGCATTGTCCCGCACCGTACGGCCACAACAACATCTTGGAAGCGTGTCCGGCGTGCGACGAAATAGCAGCCGCCGGACGTCGCTGCCAGCCTAGACAGCTGGACGTACTCATACTCAAAGAGAGAGAGAGAGAGAGAGAGAGAGAGCTCCTCTTCCAAGAACCCAGCTACGTACCCGGGCTGTGAATTTCCTGCATTTTCTAGGTAATTTTTTGATTGTTGGGGACTAATTATAATGACAGTTGTCAATAAATAATAAAGTGATTAGGGAGGGAGGTAACTGGGGTGGGGCCTAGGAGGAGCTCCAAGCACGTGACACTGACGCCAGTGTTGTGATCCCAAAGTAAAGCCCACTACCACGTGGGCCCTCACGTGCACATTTCTCTCTCTATCTATCCTCACTTCTCTCTCTATATGTTTAATGGGCTAATATAATATTGAATGGACCCATGATAGTTGTGTGAGCCCATATATAAAATTAATGGGCTGCGTCGGTGGATACATTTAACTCCTGGAATGGATGGATGGGGGTAGTAAAGAAGTTAGCAGCAAGCTAAGAGAGACGAGACAGAAGAATAAATACTTACACGTGCTTTGCTTTGCTTTTGGTTCGGTAGTAATCCGGAAATGCCGCCGATCGATCGAGTATCTACCAGTTGCATGTATGTTTCTCTATTGAAATGGACTCCCAAAAGGGGTTCGATCTTGTTGAGTTGGTCAGTCAGGCAGTCAATCGATGTTCATTTTCATCCAATATATAGAAGCTGCAAGTACCATCGTACAAGTGGAAGAGTTGTATACCGATATATATCGGGTTTGAATTCAGTTATATATATATATATATTTGTGTGGAAAAGACTCTAGTACATGTGACTATACGATACCTTTGTCACATGACTTATTGTAATTGGCGGCATGAATTTAATTTTGAACATCCTAATTTGACCACCAATATAATATGCTCTTCCATAGCTTCAATCTTTCCTTTTATCGGATCTACTGACTCCGTTCAAGGGAAATCATGGCTACGGCCTAAATCACATCTCTCCGACGTGCGAATCACATCTTTTCGATGCTCTCATTAATGTTTCCAGTTATTTCTCTTCGGATTAGCAAGAATACAAAATTCTCCTGGTTCACGATCTAGGCAAACCTAAATTCATTATTGCTTTTGGAAATTTCATCAAAATTCGAAGACTCTATCGGCTTATCGGGCAGATTTGTTTTGCTCGAGTTTAAGACTCAATTAGGTTTAATTTCGATCACTTGGGGTATTGAATTGAAAATTCTAAAGCTACCAAGTCGATTCCAACTCTGTAGGCTAACCCTCTTCTCCCTAGTGATTCCACTGGCTTTTCGAATTCTGTGATTTGCATTCACATCCACTAGTCAGTTTTCAAATCTTCATGCCTTGATAGAAGTCAAAACTCCAATGGAGTAAGTTCGTCATCCGCAGGTTACGAGATCAAAGAGTTCAGATACAAATCGTCATCCAGATCACCAAGATTATCACCACCACATCAATGATGGTGATGGAGCCGACAACGTCGGTAGCCCTTTGCATTGTGATAACGTTACGGCGCACAATAACAACAATTATAAACAAAATTGAGTCTTAGCCGCTACGACAGAAGAGACATAATATTGCAATGACATAAAAGATAGAGCGAGGGTGTCCAAATTGGAGATCCGGGCTCTAGCCAAAGAATTCTCATCTTCGGGTCAAGTAAGGCAGCCCATCAGCAGCAAATTTGATATCCATCTCCGGTGGTTGTCGGACATCGAGTTATCGATAGGTACAAAATTTGACATGGATACGTCGTCAGTCAATCTGAAACAAGCTAGGGAGCGGCACAAGGGGCAGGTGCGGGAGATGTGAAGCCAATGAAGCAAGCAAGTCTCATGGAAAAACATGTTCACACTCCAACCTTTTCATCACTGATGGATACTGATGATCTTCTTCCTCCCCCACCCATCTCCTCCCACCAAATTGTGCAGTACTCGTCCACCCTATCCAGCGAAGCTCCTCCTTCAAGACGCGTCTCTCGTTTCCTGATTTCCTCCTCGTCCATTAACTCAGTAATTTCTCGGTGCTTCCTCTCCAGATGGGCTCGCCGTCTCTCCTGCCTCTGGAGTGTCTCCAGCAGCTCCTGCACCAGAGGTCTCCGAATGTGCAAACTCATTATTCAATAAGAAAGAAACCCTAAACCAAAACAGAGAAAGGATAGAATTCTGACAAGTACTAACTAAGTAACCAAATTACGTAAAGTACTCTTCTTTATGTAATTATATCGATAAGAATTTAATATAACAAGTAATTAATCATCAACAACGAATCATCAACAAAGAATGACCAACAAGGAATCATCAACAACTAGTTATCCTCAAGGAATCATCAACAACGAATCATCATCAAGGAATCATCATCAACAAATCATCATCAAAAATAATCATCATAAAAAATAATCATCATGAAAGATTGAAGATAAAGTCAATCATTTTAGGTGCGTTATGAATCGTAGTATCATGGTCCATGTAACTTGTCATATCTTACACGTCATTCTCGAGAAAGTCAATTTACATAACTCTGATTCTTATTTAATCATTGACCTTATCTGAGGTATCTTATTTCTTGTGGGGCGTCCCCCAACTCAACTAACTAGCCCATCGTTTAGCGCGAAAATCACAAAGGTCTGGGAGTATGTATCCATCAAACGGTATCATAAATCATAAAAGGAAAACGGTGACCCGTAAATCATGAGGGAAAAACTCAGCCTATAAATCATAGTGGGTAACAGTGTGGTCCAAATCATAATGATTTTTAATTAAATTTGTTTATTTATTATTCTCTTACTGTAGAGTTTACTGTAGAAGTTGGTTTACCAGGTAAGAACTAGTGGAGGAAAATAGTGTAGTTTATTATTATTTTATAAAACAATGTGTATTAGTTTATTACTATTTTATAAAACCATGTGAAGTTTATTATTATTTTAGTTAGTTTATATAAGATATTTCTAATTGTATATAAGAAAAAAAATTCAACAAAATGTAGAAAATAAAAGAGTTAATTTTGATAAAGTAAAGGGCAAAATTGACATTTGAGATGTAGGTTTCTCTTTAAGGTTCAGTTCACACAGACAACTGATATTTATATAAAAAAATAAAATATAATTAATGATCCCGTACTGTGGAAAAAATAATAAATTATTTCACAAGCCGGGTTTTTAAATTTTAATAATATTATACACTGAGTCGAATAAATCCAAATTGTAACCTAAAAACATCAATTTTCCCCAAATTATATATATATATATATATATATATATATAGAAGTCAGTGTATTAATTGCTTCTTTGGATCTGCTGTTTGTCTCTCTCTTCAGTTTTCCGTTCGCTGGATCAATTATAGAAAGAAAAGCAAGCAAGAATGGTGGACGACGATAAGCAGACAGTATGCTGTATGTGCGGTGACGTAGGGTTCGCCGAAAAGCTCTTCCGCTGCATCAACTGCCGCCACCGTTTCCAGCACTCGTACCTTACCTACTCCATCTCTTCCGATCCCCTCCCTCCTGATATATATATATATATATATTGATCTAAAATTATTTGTGTGATCAGGTATTGCAGCAACTACTACAGCAACAGCAGCCAGCAGCTGTCATCGGAGGCAATTGAAGAGTGCGATTGGTGCCGGAGCGAGGAGATTAAAAATGGCAGCTACAGGGCACCGTCGTCGTCAAGGAAAACGTTGTCGGGCGGAAGTGGGAGTAGTAGTAATGCTGGATCGGAGTATTCGGGTCATAATAAGATGATAAAACAGGAGGAAATAATTAGTAGGGAAAGGCAGCAGTCAGCTGCGGCGGGTGTGGTCGGGAGGAATAATAATCACGGCGGACTCCCTTCTCCCAAGACGCGGAGGTACAAGCTCCTCAAGGACGTCATGTGCTAGCTAATAACAACGGGCCGGGCCGGGTCGGAGGTAAAGCATAGCATCATCAGCTGGATGGATGGATGGAGGACATCCATATATATATAGAGAGAGAGAGATCAGGAGTAAGTGTAGGGTGTTAATTAATTAATTAATTAGAGTTATAATTAGATTATTAGAGAGATGAGAAGAAGAAGGCTCTTCTGGGCTCTTCTGCGTGCGGTTGCTTGTGTTCCTTCTGGTGTGGATCTTTATTAGTTGTTTTCTCGCCATTGTAAATATTAAATAATAATAATATAAGTACAAGTAGAGGAAGATGATCAGATTCATGGAAATGGGCCGTAAATCAGATGAGTATCGGGGTGCAGTGCAGTGGGCGGAGTGTGATCAAAGTGGATTAAAGAGGAGAATTGAATGCATTTTGGATGCTTCTGGGTAAAGGAATAGTACTATTACCAGTTTACCACCACCACCACTACACCACTCCCACTCCATTCCTGCAAATTGAATTATATTCCCCAAAACAAAAGCTAATAGCTTTCTTTTCTTTTCTTTTAATGTTTGGGTTGGGCTGCAGGTTCATTCAAACCTTCGCCGGCCAATTACTAATGTACCTACATAATTGACACAGTAGCCTTTGCTCTATTATATATAGTCCCACCTGTACGTACGTGTCGTGGTACAATTTCTGGCCTATCTCAACTCTCAACTACTAGTACGATGGTCTATAGGGTCACAGTGTCGCTTGGGATCCAACGATCGATGATGGGTCCGGTTGAATCTAACGGTAAAATGTATCCCGCTTATTTTTTTATATGCTCTCCACTTGCCCATCTTTACATCATATAATTAATTACTTCCTTTGGAAAAAGTAAAATAAAGAATATAAAATGCCCACGCAGAAATTACAATACAAGCCCAGCTGAGACTGAGAGGGCAAAAGCCACAGCAAAGCAATCCCAGCCACGCAGTCGACCCAGTCCACCCAACCCGAGCAGCTCGATTCGTAGAAATATCCGATTCGGACAACGAGCCGATCGTGAAGTTTGGGTTGGACCCATACAGAGCCTGAACGCCCCTTATATCGTCAAGCTAAGCTCAACTTTCCTCTTCCTGGGCTTCAAGCTAGGATACATAATCGCATCTTTATCCCCCGAGTGGGCCAGCCACAACACGTGTCGTATCTCATGGACCGCCACGGACTCCAAGTCTACGGCAACCTTTGACTTCTCCACCGCGAAATCAAAAGCCCACCTCTCCGCCGCGTCGAGGTGGAGCCGCCCGCTCTCCGGCGAGAAAGAGTGGGGCTCCCCGTCGCCGTGGTCCCCGCTGTAGAACCCGATCTTGACGTCGGAGAACCCGTTGTCCTCCTCCTCCGTAAAGCTCACCGGAATCACCACGCTCCACCGCTGAAAAGCCCGGCAGAAGGCTTCGCGGATGGAATATAGCGGCAGGTAATCGATGGTGTTTTCAGGGGAGAAGGCGTACGTCAGCTTTGCGCGTGGGGAATCTAGTTGCATACTCCACCGGGCTGTCCCGGGAAAAACTCGTAGCTTCTAGAAGTGCGGAGCTGATCTGGTGTCTGGTTCGATTTCACTCCGCATATCGACACGGTGGTTGACCTGTGCGGGGAAGGTCTTGATGAGAGGCATGGCGCGGCAGAGATGGATAGGATTAGGCAGAAGAAGAAGAAGAAGTAGAGAAGAAGCATTAGCCTTCTCTGTTTTCTGCTGGTTGTTAGTTTTTTGGATTGTGGACGGACAATATCTAGGTGGAGACCAGACTCCAGACCCCCTGCACCTGTCCACGTAGCGTTATATTATTGGATAGCTACTTTTTTTTCATTCTCTTAATTAATTTAAACTTGACGATGACGGAAATAATAAAATAATGAATTTTAGACTTCTCTCCTTTGCTTTTCTTTAGGGGCGTTAGCTAAATCACGCCCTGTATTTTACTGTCCAACGCCTTAATATTGTTTTAATATTTGACGATAATGAAATGATGTAATCGCTTTTTAAATAATACAATGAAATTCTTTATAAGCGCAGAAATTCGAAAAACTTTCATACCTCTCAAATGAACATTTAAAAACTTTCATACCTCTCAAACTTTTATATCACCGCCGTGCCGCCACCGCAACACCGCTACCTGCCGCCGCCGTGATAAATAGAAATTGACCGACGTGCCGACCGGCCGACGATCAACCCACATCGTCGGCAATCAACGTCGACCGTCAGGATTGGGTTTTGTGGTTCATTGTTTCTGTGGTTGAAAAACAAGCAGAAGAAAAAGCTTACAATATAATACACTTATATTTCAATATGTTTTGATTTTCAACTTGAATACTTATTATTTAAATGGCTCAAAATGTAATTACTAACCTAATTAGAAGACATCCAGATTAAAAGCCCAAGCCCAAGCCCAAGTTCAGAAGTTATCTAGTACAGTGTGTGTTGCAGACACATGGATGGGGAAGGTGAAAAGCATATAAAAGTAACAATATCTTCTTCTGTGAATGGCAACCAAAAATTACTTTTCGCGTTTAGGTTGTACACGTGTCCACTCCACAACGTGACACCAAAAGCCAAAATAAAAAGCTGAAAGTATAATTGCCCACTCAAACGACTGTGAGTTGCCTTCACGTACGACTGCAGCTCGCCAACTCCACAGTGAATGTGACGACGACTGCTGTATATATGATCTTTAAAGGACAAGTAGGAAGGAGCTGAGGATGCTTCTCTCTGCTGCTGCTGCTGCTGCATTCTCCAAGCTAACACTCTGCCTGCCTGACTATGGGGATTATATTGCAATTTTTTGAAGAAATTATGGGTCAATTCAAGGACCTACTGACCATTTTGGCAAGTATACAAACATGCTTAACCCACGGCCCTTCAACATTTCAATCTGGACATTTTGAGCATTTGAGATTTGGAGGAATCAAATCAGAGGAATAATTTAACATTATTCTGCATACTTTGAATAGTTACGGTATTTATGATATTCATTTTGGTGTATTATTTAGGGTTTAGAGTAGTCAAAACTTCTTCATTGCTTCCTTACTCAAAATCCAAGTCACAATTAAGGTATAAATCGATTCGGACAAAAAGACCGTCTACATACATTTGATAAATTATATTTTAATACCACTTCAATATTCACTTCATGGGAATGACTCTAAAAATATGTGAAAATGGTATAAATATAATTTACAGAAAGTGTTTCTCATTATAACAATTCTATCAAAATTTAAATCACGACTAAGATAAATCGATTCAGAGAAAGACCGTCTACATATACTCAAGAAGTTATATTCTAATAATACTATAATATCCATGAGAATGACTCCGACACCAAAGGACACTACTCCTATAGCCATGAGTATGACTTCAACCCCATAGAAGATCACTCCAACCGAGTCATAAGTGAATGCAAATTCTTTTCTTTTCGAAGCCTTCTATTCCATTTTTTTAAAACAAACAATAAATTTTGATTTCAATGTTTGGTGGCGAAAACATACTTATGCCATATTTCTCATGTTTGGTGGAGAAAATTGGTAGGCTCAAGTGATTTGGACAAATCCTTTTATTTGATTTTAAAAATGATGGAGATTTGAAATCACCACATGTGGCCCCATAGTGATTTGGAGTGTGATTTGAAATCACCACGAGCTTGATGTGATTTAAAAATCTCAAAAGTGATTTGGATATAAAATGACACATTGATCTAATTAAGACTAAAAATTACAATAAATGCTACTAGAAGTATGAAAATTTAAAAAGACTATTAATAGAACGAGAGGACATTCTAATCTTTTCTTAAATAAGTTAATTTACTTTTTTTTTATTTGAAATATTAGAATCACTTTTAATTTAAAAAAATAAATAAAATATTTATAAAATCACTAGCTATATCAAATCACCTCCTTCCAAATCTCAAATTCAAACGACACTTTGAGATTAATTACTGTCGGAAGAAATAAGATAGTAGGAGATGTGAGAAAGTGAAAGGTGGGCATTAAAGAAGTAGCATCGGTCTAAAAATTCACAGCCTCTATCCCCCCTTAATGTTTGACCCAGCTCATGGCAGTTAATCTTAATTAATCTTACTAGTCCATATTGATTTTACAAAGTCAAAGAGAATGAAAGGATGATTAACTGGCACTAATTAATAATTAGGAGGATTAACTGCGTAACTCACCGTAATAGCCAGTCAACATTACACAGATTACACATCGTTGTAATTATTAATTTTTTCTTCTGATAAATTACCCACTCAAGAAAAACAGTGAGCTTGATGATGCGGAAGACGAAGAGGAAGCCGTAGCTTGATCATACGGTCTCTGCTTGAAACAGTCCAGAAACATCCTAGGAGGCGACACCGCCACTGTAACCGACGAACACGATTGAACCCCTGATTCCGACGGCGACCCTGCATCAACCGTAATTAAAAAACATAAATAATCGAATGTCGTCTACTGATTTTCATGTTATTTAATTAATTCTCACTCTCAGTAAGGTTGTCGGATGGAGAGTTATTATTATTATTATTATTCCACCCAGTTTCACCAACGGCGGCGGCCGGCGCCTTGAGGGTTTCATGGCTCTGATTGCTATTGGTGTTATTCTGGTTCGATTTTCGCCTGCGACGGTTATGATCGGCCAGCCTCTTTCTACAGCTTCGCTTTCCATTGTCGAACTCGGAGAGAAGGTGGAATCTGCAGTAAGATATAATTAAGAAAATTAATTCGTTTTGACGGAAACGACCCTGGTACGGTCACCCCCAATGATTAGGGTCAGGGAAAACACAATGCATGAAATTTGGAAATAGACGACAGGAGCTGATGGGTGTTTTAGTCATTTTAAGGGGTAGTTGTGTCACCTATACATATTCTTAATTAATCAAGCAGCAGAATTAACTACAGAAAATGAAAATTTGGTATTAATTAGCATATATCTAACTATGACATGCGTTAAAACAAAACTAACAAGACACGCGGAATATTAATTCTTGCCTAGTTTGTAATTAGCACTGAAAACAAACCTTTTCTGGGTTTGGGTAAAACGAGCGGATAATTGAGAGACCGAAGAAGACGACAAAAAGAGAAACAAAACAGTACGTGAATCTGAAACAAGAAAGTGAAGGACAGAGAGAGAGAAAAAAAGAAGTCTACGGACGGAAATGCCCTCGGGATTGCTCCCCGTACGGAAGCCACCAATCATTTTTTGGCTGCATTCTCAGTGTCTTTCAGGGAGGACATTTCCGCCAATTAGGACTCGACATTCAACATTCAGCTTCCCAAAATTTCAACACACTGGTTTTTTAGAAGAAAATAATTATTTAAAGGAAACAAAACCTGCTGCACTGCTGGCAGAACCGCTGGGTTAGGCCGGCGGCGAGGACGGTGGAGGCCTTGGAGTGGAACTCACACACTTTGTGGCGGCGGTGGTAGTGCTTGGCGTGGGTGAGATCGGCGGTGCATCCTTCCGCCTGGCACCTCGGAGCGTTGGTCATCATCGCTCCTCCGCCGTGTTCGTGGAGAGTGGATCTGGACCTGCGGTAGAGGCGGCTGACGAAATCGTCTTCCGTGGACGAGAAATATGTCCTCCCTCCCAGATTGAGCCCGATCCGCGAGCTGAAATCGGAGGAGGACCGAGCGGAGGCGCCGCTCATGACCATCCCGTCGTCCTCGCTCTTGGGAACCAAGAAATACGGGTTTTCGGAGGGGTGGTCAAGGGAGAGTAAGGAAGGGTTGTGTGTTGGTGTTGCGTAGCCAGCAGCATATGTGGTGGCGCCACGTGGATCGAAGAAAGAATTGCTTTGGTGGTGGAACAAGGAAGCGGAGGGTGGTTGGGGAGGAAGCAAGGAGTTGTGGTCAGTGAAGGAGTGGTGGTAAGCTTCTGTGGCAGCGGCGTTTGAGTAATGGTGGAAAATCTGCCGGGATTGATCAGGTGATTCTTGTTGGTTGGGTTCGTCCGACCCGGAAATCAAATGATTGGCGGCAGCCGCCCATTCATACTCCAACATGGTGAGTGAGGGAGCTACTTACTTGGCCTCGTAATCTGTAAAAAAAAAAACAAAAAATATTAGAAACAGATCATGGTCGGGTAAAAGAGGAAATCGAAGCAGTAAGAAAGCTGGGTTTGTGTTGTTCCAGCTTTAATTTGTTGGTGGTTCTTGATGGAAACAAGGACTCATGTTGGGGTTTGAGCCGGTGCTGATTCGGGAAAGTACAGTACAAGTGTGGCACAGACAGAGTGCTTGCTTTAAGAAGAAGGAGGAAGAAGAAGAAGAAGAAGAAGAAGAGGAAGTAATGATTTAGTTTTTGGTAGAGAGGATGGATGGATTAGGAAGTTTGGACATTAAACGTTATAATTATAGAAAACTCACCTGCTGCTGCTAGCCTGCTACAGAGAGGGGGAGGAAGAAATTTAGTTTTGATTGTGGGGGGACAGATTTCGAGGAACCCTAAACCCTAATCACTTTGCTGCTATATATACATAACCAAACAGGAGAAACAGAAAAGGAGAGATAGGAAGGAGGTAAAGGTTGAATATATAAGAAGAACAAGTGTTGAAACTGCAACTTGGATGCATGGAGGACTGGATGGGGTTCTCAAGCAAACAAAACACTAGCAGCTACTGTTCTAGCTAGCTAGGCTTCAGCTCCGATATATAGTTGAATTAGAGGTGGGCAAACATAGGTCACTCTCTTTAACGATTTTAATTTCAAATAATTGTACGAAAACTCTATATAAGATTTTCAAAATTAAAGTTTTTGCGAAATATATAAGATTCAAAATTCTACCGAAGATGTTCGATATTCATCATGGTCCGACTATTAATGTTGTAGCTTTTTGCCTTCATTTTTCTCTCTCTCTCTCTCTGCTGTGTAGAGTAGATGAGTGATGAGAGAGGTTGATGCTGAGCTGGGGGGCAGCAGTGTCTTTACTTTGTCGTCTTCTGATCAGTCACGTACGCGTACTCGATCTTTTTTCTTTTGTTTTTTCTATCTTTGCCCAGAAACTAACTCTCCGAAAGAAAGAAAGAACGAAAGTAAAGAAAGCATTTGAATTGATGATGCTCAACTGCTCTCTGTGTATTGGGTGTAGATATATTAATATGAATGGGGTAGGGGTGACCGAAGAACCAGCTGAGCAGAGCTTCTCTCTATCTCTCTATCTATCTATCTATCTCGCTCACACAGAGAGTCACAGAGTCAGAGTATAGAGTACAAATTGAACAAAGACCCAGCTGATCAGCATATATCAGCAGCATCTCTTGCCAGAGATTTCCCTCCATCTCTAGCTAGCTACATTGCCTGCCTATATGGTGGCCTTATACTCAGTATATCGATCCAACTTCATCACTAGCTACACTCTTCACCGGCCAGTCATATCCTTCCCGCCTGCCTGCCTGGCTAGTGGGTCATAAAAGTGTTACCGGATGATAAAATGTTTGGATGTTTCATTTTTAGTGATTGTTGGGACCGGAGAATTCAAAAATTAAATGAATTTTCCCAAATCTCCCTCCGCATCTCCAAGTCAAAACGAGCAAACTAGATGATTTGGTTGCGCTGGCCGATTTGGATATTACATTACGTAGAAAGTTGTAGGTAGATTACGTACACAAAACATGCAATGTGTAGAATCCTTAGAGATTGTCAACATCAAAGACATATATATATATATATGAATAGACCTAGCTTCCTAATAATTAAACTATGAGCCCCTCCACGAACACACAACATAGAAATCAAGAACATTCAGAACATACCCACATGTGGGTTTATGTGTTCTTTTGTATTTATTAATTTGGTCATGTGGGTTTTCCTTTGCTTGTTTAAATTATGAAAAATATGCAATTTTTTCTTGTCGTTGGTTGGGGTTGGTTGAAAAGGGAATAAGAAAAAGAGTGGAGGGTGAAAATGCAGGAAGTTTCTCATAATTGACCACTCAGTAACATCACATTACACACCAAGCTTTCAACCAAAACAGTAGCCACCTCCCAACTATGTAAGCAAACTTTTTCTTCATCATATTGAACCAAAAGAAACCCTGGTTTGTTGGGTATGGCTGGGTATACAGTGTATGTAAACCATGTGGGGAACTTTGAAGCCAGCTGCTAGGACCACAGAGCACAGGCGAAAGAAAGGAAGAAGATGACAAAAAGGGTTTTAACATGGATGGATGGATGCCCCCACGAAACTTCCACTCGTCCCTTTTAAGTGAAAAAAATGTAACATTATGGTTCAGATGGATGGTCCCCCAAAATGCAAACTAACACCATTATTCACTAGCAAGAAACCAACAGGAACAACAGATTGGGAAAGCCACCATCAATCCATCATCATCATCATCATCATCCTCCTCTCTTCTTTCATTACTTTGCCTCAACGGCTTCCACAGTCATTAAATTATAACTAATCATTGTTGTGGACAAATTGATTATGATCAAACATAAGGTACCCTCATCATCCAGCTCTATCAAGCAACTAAGCAAGGGATTCACATACTCATCTACATCTATACCTACCAACTTTTTTGGTAAAATTTCGACATATGCGTATTAGAGGAGTTTTTGTATTATTGTCGAGCCGTTTATTTTTTCTTGTTTGTTTGGTGCGTTACGTACTAAACACTTAAAAACACGGTTGATACAACATATCTTAAAAACTTATATTCACTTTTAAATTATAAATTTATAAAATAATATTTTAAACCTGATGCTGGGCACTTTAAGATAGTAGTGCTACTATTTAACTACAAACGTATTAATTCCGTAACATACTCGTACCGTACTTTGCTTGCAACAAGAGTAGCTTCATCAGACAGAGTGGCAACTACCACACTTGCTTTCTCAAAACTTTTCTCTATAGCAATGAGATAACCCCTAGCTTTCTTTATAGTTGCAGAAGCCTTTCCCAGTTTCCTCGGCTTTCCTGAGAGGCTCAGAGCACTTGCATTATGAGGTAAATGCTTCCCGCTGCTGCGTCGGAAGGTCCAGATCCGGTTCAGATTCACTTAGCGGAGCGAAATAACGATCAACCATGTCATCTGTCACCTGCTCCAACCTTGGGGGATTCCACTGCCCAAAAAATTTGAGATTTTGTCATGGTCCTAATTAATCTTACAAGTTCACCAATGCGAATATCATACAACATAACTTCCTCAACTCTGGAAAAAGAACATAGCCGCGGTACCTTTGCAGCCAAGTCCTTGTCTACCATACGTGCCCTAACACCCTGATGTGTGAGCAGAACATAAAAGATAAGTAAATGATCATTGCATATTTTACGTCATGTAGAGACTCATGAATTATACCTCGCAGAAGTCTGGCTGGGAGATCCCCTGTAGAGACATTCTATATTCACGGACTAAGCACTGATCCAGTGTCTCAAATCTGCCGTCTCGTATCTGAAACAGTCAATATGGCAGCTTCAATCATGCTACGGCTACCCATCTGGAGGAAGTCACAGCAGCAAGCGTATATAGGACTTACAGATTTTAACGAAACCTTTAAACTCAATGGGGAGCATTCTCTGAGTCTTCTCAGTGTTGAATTGCACCAGGGATCATTCGTTGCTGCAGCTTCGGTTTCCTGATAAAAATCATTATCCAAATGCATAATAACATAAAGGTGGTAATTTCATAATTTCAAGTGGATATCGTTATTTTATAGACCGGATACTAATTACCATTAACACGCCGTATACTATAGTTGGAATCTTACCAAAGCATCTATGATTTCTTCAGCTGTCTTCTGGCTGAAACATTTATCAACCGTTTCAATCCTGGACAAGGAGCCAATACAGGGTCGAATTAAATCGACCATATCTCAAACATGTTTAATTGGCCTGTTTTATAAATTTAACACCAAGAGAAGAACACAACTCTTGCTTTTTTAAACAAGACTCGGACGAAAGTTTCCATGAAATTATGAGAAGTAAATGAATGAACCTGTGAAGTACACTCATCTTATCTGGATGGACAAGGTCACCATATTCTTCTAATGAAGTTTCAATTACAGAAGGATCATCAGTGGCCAGATCAGCCAACTTTCTCTCAACTAATCCAAGCTTCTGTATTAGCGAGTCCAGCAAGAGATTTTGGAGTTACTCAGATGGAAAAAATTAAAATATAACAGAAAGACGAGATAGTTCATGATAACTAACTGTACTGTGAGTGTAATGAGTAGCTAAGCCACAACCAATCATTTCAGCTCCCTTCAGTGTCTCACCCGTAAGGGCAAGATATTCACCTGTAAACAAGATCCGATGATTGCAAAAAGTAAACAGTGGAAGCACGTTTTTCTATATGTTCCAGGGAAGTGAATGTAAGGCCAGAGCAAAGACCAGAACAGATTCGCATAGTACCTAAATGACCAGGTAAACGTGAAAGGTAGAATGATGCACCAGCATCAGGGTGAAAACCAATAAGGGTTTCAGGGGTAGCAAATAACTGCAAACAAGCACAACGTGTTGGTTATAACCAAAATTGAAGCTTTAAGTACTTGGAAGAATATCATATGGCTTTTGATGTCACATACAGTTCTTTCAGTCGCAACCCTAAACATCCCAGGAATCGAAACTCCCGCACCACCACCCATAGTGATGCCATTCAGTAGAGCAACCTACACGAATTAGAGCATCGACATGTGATCATATCGGCCCTATTACAAAACAAACACGTAGAAAGTCACGGATTATGTCACTACTCACATTTGGCTTCAAGTATGTACCTAGCAGGTACATATAACTGTACAATGTAGAAAAGAATTCTTTGCAGACATCCAACTTCCCTGTGAAGAAGGAAAAAATGAAAACAAACAATTTCAACTTACAGAAATGATTGGAAATGTTGGTCAACTAGTTGTAGCAACAGCAAAGGCTAAGTAAGTCCACTACCCTGGTTTATGAAGTGATGAAGAGAAACAATATCCCCGCCGGCGCAAAATGCCCTGCCACTGCCCTTCAGTGTAAAATAACATCACACTCAGCACAGAAAATATTCCGTATGGCTAGAACTGAGATTACATCACAAATGAAACAGAAATCCAAAATACATAGACAGACGGAAGTACCTTCATGGCCACAAATCCAACATTAGGATCATCTTCCCACGAATTGTACAATCTGTTCAATCGAGCGCCCTAACAACAAACCTAGACAATTATTCCAACTGTACCTCCTTCAATTTCCAAGACAGAAAAAACACAGATGCGACTGAAGTTTGAAAATAAAAGAAGCTACCAACCATAGTCGCGTTGAGGGCGTTGAGGGATGCAGGCCGGTTGAGAATCGCGGTCCGGCAATGAGCTCCGCCTTCCACAAGCACCTGTAATTCATACCTAATGCAGCCGATCAGGGCGGGGAAAATGGTGAAATTCCAATTAAAAAAAACGGAGAGCAGGATGCATCGAAAACCTCGTCGTGATCATCCACGTGGATAGGGTTACTCTTCCTACTGCTGCTGCTTCCGGCTACAGAGCAGAGGTCTCTGAGGTTCCCCGAGTAACCCTCCGCCGCCTTCCCCCGCCGCGATAGAAACTTAACTGCCATTCTGAGGCCTTTCATCGGCGTATTTACTGTAACAACAATATTATGATATTGGTGATTAAGATCCACAATCGTTTACATCAGCTGTGTTGTGATATTAGTGACATCAGCGAATATGCACCACAACAGCCCACACGAGCTTTTTTTAGATCCACGTGGGATTAGGGAAATGATTTTGAAGTTAAGGATTTTTGGTTTAATTTGTGTAAACCAAATTCGACCCGGAAAATAGCAAAATCCCCTTTTTGAATAGTAAAATCTCAACCCACTCCATCACCTCGATGAACATGATCCTCGCGTTTATGGTTGATCGACTTATCTCCATATCTTAACCGATGTGCGTTAACGTTATGGTCGACGTTATCCTTCCTTTTAACGTTCACGCCAATATTAAAACCAAACTCGTAATCTTTAAGTTCACTAAAATCGGGATCATTTATCTTATTGTTTTTTTATCTCGAAAAAAAAAAGCAACGAATTTTGTAACGAATGGAAAAAGGATGGTTTACTAGGGTTTCTAATATAACCGGCGTCAACCATATAAGTTCCCTTCCTAATTTTGTATACAAGTCTTCTTAACGTCGTTGGTTCAATTCCAGTCTCGCTCTCCGCTCTCCGGCCACCAGTGGTGGCGCTCCTCCACCTCTTCTCCTTTCGAGCTCCTCTCCGGCTTCCCAGGATTGTCACGTACTAGGTTTTCCGCTTTCCTCCTTCGTTTTGTAACTCGACTCAGGTACTTCAGTTTGTCAGCTCAGTCGGACGAACTCCCGTAAGGTTCTGGAAGATTCGCAACTGGGGTACTTTCTCCTCGTCTGTTAGTTTCTATTCTGCTCTTTTTGACGAGGTCTTGTTCATTGTTTCGGAGCCATTTCTTTTGTATAGGGTTTGATTTGCTCTGTGTATGTATGAGCTTGAGAAAGAGCTCAATGTTGACTTAAACCGTTCTTAGGTCATTGCGTAGCGCGAAGTTAATGTTTAAGTGAGGTCTTTCGGATTGGGATTTATGTTGCAGGAGGTTGATTGTACATTCGCCGATCGTTAGAAGATAATGGATTCGATTATATAACAGAAACTTTGATGTTTGATTGGATATTGAGCTTCGGTTGTTAAGAATGAACATAATTAGGAGGTATCCACCTTATTAGCTATAGTATAATCATTTGGTTTCTTGGCTTGCGTATTCTGTTTCAGTGGCAATTTGATGATCGTCTGGCAGTATGCCGGCATCTCTCCTGGTGGTTTTGTGGTTTAGTATGCAATGGCAGAAGTCTGTCATTTCCAGCTGTTTAGATTTTGGTTTCACTAACCTTTTTATCTAAGTTGATGCTTTATGGGGTTTTTCTTCATCTTAGCTCCTGATAACAGCTTTCATTCAAGTTTATGAAGAGATGTGATTACTCTTTCCATTTTGCTTTTGCAGTTAGCAGATTCGTGTCTCAACCAGCAATTCTTAAGAGTTTCAGAATGGCTTCTGGTCTTGGACTCGAATCTCTTGTTGACCGTATGTTATTGTTGATAGCACTTCTTTTTTTGCCATTCCTTGTGCTGCTCTTTTTTATGTTTGAACTCATTAGGGTTCTCAATGTTATTTGATTTTCTCATTGGTTTGTCTTTAAGAGATGAAATGTCCACCCATCTTCCAAAATGTTGAATTTTTTTTATCATCATGTGTGTGGAAGTATGAGATATAAAAAGAAAAATCACTATCCACTCTGGACAGCCTTGCGTGTGTTCCATAGTAGTTTACTTGAACTCTGAACATGCTTTTTGACAAGGATTATGTCGACTCAAAATGCATTTTATTGTTGGGCTTTGACTTAGACTAGATTACTAATCATTTTTGGACGTTAAACCTGAACACAATATCATGTTGAATGGGAAAAGAAATTACATGTGTGATTTGGTTATGGTTGGTATTAAGTTTCTCTTCTTTAAAAATAACTGTTTGTGGTCCTTATATTTGTTTGTTTTATGCAGAAACCATATCTGTGATCACAAATGATGGCCGCAACATAGTGGTACGTCATGACGCTTGGCCTTTACGCTCGATCTTAATCTCGATGTATAAAAGCTTCTTGACGTAGAAGTCATCCAAATAGTTTTACTTCTTCCTCCACAGAATGCAGGCTAACTTAATCTACTCTTGGTGTAATTTAGGGCAACTTGAAAGGCTTCGATCAGGCCACAAATATCATCCTCGATGAATCCCATGAACGTGTTTACTCCACCAAGGTTTGTTTCTGTCTAACCGATCTATGTGTTTGAGAGTTGGGATGCTCCATACTCTTGCGATTCACTTTAGATAACTGTTTCATCTACTATTCGCAGGAAGGCGTGCAACAACTGGTTTTGGGCTTGTACATAATAAGGGGTGATAACATGTAAAAAATGCATCATGACACTTCTTTGTCTTAAAAGTTCGTGAATATCTGTTGTTCTGTCTTTCTTATTAACAGGTTGCTCCTTCTTCCAATGTTACAGAAGCGTGATTGGGGAGCTTGACGAGGAACTTGATGCGCACCTTGATATGTCGAATCTCAGAGCACATCCCCTCAAGCCTGTGATTCATTGATCAGTGGCTCTTTATCATTCCCAGTTTCTCTTTTTGTAGACCAACTGATGGATGGATTAGCCAGTTATTGTTTTAAGGACACGATGTATTGAGTTAGAACGGTCACCAGGAAACTATAATCCTAATGGAAACTGGGAAACAGAAACTTAAATCAACGGATATCAACAGGCACAATTCTCCCCTCAGTTGCTACATCACTTTTACAATTATCCACTCATTGTTAACCTGTGAATTAACGTGGTTCTGGAATATGTTGCTACTAAGGTATTGTTTTTTTTCACTAAACTGGTGTCAATTGCAGCTGGAATTTACGAAGTCGTCGGCTTCCACAAATCCAGACCACTCCAAATGGAATTCGGGCCTGGAATTAGGCGGAATTAAGTCATCAAATCCGATGGAATTGGAAGTGCCGTTTTGTGGCGGTAGGAAATGAATCCGATGAAATTGATACGAAATTGATTGAGCGCCGAAATTGATTGAGCGCCGAAATTGACTCCTAAATCTTGCCAATTACTTGGTTTGTCTTGCAACTCTTTTAACTCAGTTAAAGTAAAGAATGTCTTCTGATAGATTGGCAAAGAGGAGAAAAATAAGAAAAGAACAGACAGATAAACTAGACAACTTTCTCTAGCATGGAGAAACTAAACAGGTTGTATCTCGAGAGTGACATGGCCACTGTCTGATATAACTGGTTGTGCATTGGTAGTAGCAGTACTAGTACTAGTCATTTGCTGGACAAAAGGAGGGTTGATGACAGTCATCTGTAACAATGAGGCTTGGTCGGAGAGATGGTTGCTCATCTCCCTATGTTCTTGACAAAGTGCACACCAGTGCAGGCAGCAGTGCACTAAACATGGATCGCAAGGAGAGTCCTTGAGATGGTACTTCTTCTGGAGCGATTGACGAAACAGTCCGGTGTAAATTCCGCACATCCACCAAGCGAAGAACAATCCTTCGCAGATAAGGAATGATGTCCTGATGTCTATACCTCCAAAGAGTAAAGTGGCCGCTGCCATAGCCACTCCTCCTTCCACGCATATGGCGTGACACATGCATGCATTGTTCCACGGTATGTCTTCCCTTAATGTCTCCACGTTCTGTCCGAATAACACGCACGGACAGAAAAACCCGGTCCGACCTATCGATCATCATTGGCGCGATGATAGTAATCGGTTAACTCTTTCGGGTTAGGAAGACATGAAAATTGAGGGAGTGGCACTTACAGCTTTCGAAATCTTCGGTGCAGGCGCATATGCTGGTGGCCCAGTCCTCGTCGGCTGGAGGCTCGTAGCTCTCTGGCAGAGGTTGTCCGCATTCGTGGCATCTGTGGATGATCAGCTAGTAACAAAACAAGGAAGTAATGATCACATTCACACAACAAATGTAGATTCTTCGGGGTTTTTTTTTATGCCGAGGAACTGCTTGGGTACTTATTTAAGCAGATCATAACCGGCGAAACTACCACATTGGCTACACCTTGTTTGCAAACATAGATATTTTGTAACCGATTGTAGTAATGTTTGGTTTTCTGTAAGTGTGATCTATCTCGCCAGGATGTATAGATCAGATTATGTGACGTCTTGCAACAATAAGAATGTGACCGACCTGAGGGACTTGGATTGGCTGGTTGAGTTCGCCGGGAGTGATGTCTTCTACAGGTGGAGCTTGTTCCTTCGTTAACTTCACGTACCTCGATTGGGCGCTTCCGCTGTCTCCCATATCTCGCACTTACTAATAAGCTCCGTCGTGATTTGGATAAAACTGTCACACCTAGCACTCACTCTCTTATGCCTCTCAAATCAAGACACCCACAACAAACCCCCTAAAAACCCACTAGAACCATCACAGACAATGAGTGGAAGAGAGTGAACTAATTACATCTTCGAAGAATGCAGAAACAAAATGTTGTGCAGAATTTCCAGGGAACATACATCTCTTACCCTTTAAGTGGATGGAGGATTTGATCCTATCTTTTTGGGAGCAGATTTCCTATATTTGGACATTTCATGTCATTTCTACGTACGATGTTTGTATTTGGAGACTTAGTACTCAGCACTCTGCACTCTGCACCACTTGCTAATAGGCCCATAAATCCATGTTTTGATCTCGACTTTGGTCAAGTCCGGGGAACCTCATATGCATTTTTAACGGGGATGGCCGGATAACGGATTTCATACTATGTAGTCCGTCGTCGGACTGCGACCCACACTGGCATCGTACTTCTTTAACCAGTGCAATCCCGCTCATTAACTAGTTCAATCTCACCCTTAAGAAAATTAGTTCAACCTCTCCAAGTAATTTCTTATAGGCAAGGGAAAATCAAAATAATAAATTCTACCAATGAATGCATTGATCCTCTTTTGTCTTTCTAAAATTGCTAGGTATCGATGATGTTAGACTGCATTCATCACTTCATGCTTACGCACCACACGTTGTATTTTGTACTGTGTAGTTGATTTAGTTCAATGATGTGTTTTAGTCCTTGAACTGATAGGTCCAAGGCGTTGGCTAAGCTTGGGGCAGACCTTGAACCGCAATGGACAATGGTAACAAACAGTTGGCAAGCTATCGTAGTGAAACTTGACCGGAGAATTGGTTCTTGGCCCGAGAGTAGCCAAATAGTGGCTTGACGATGTTGAAAAATTGTCCGCGTCTCCGATTGGGGGTCAAAGACACCCACATCAAATACTACTCCAACGACAAAGACCAATCCTTTGCCCGCTTCTGGAGTTCATAAGCCCGTAAGGACAATGAGTTTGATCTAAAAGCCGACCAAACGGAGGTTAGCAAGAGTGACACTGAGAAGTCCTACCCTTATCATGATCTTTTTCTTTGTCGGAATAGATCGAGATCACTCTCGGCGAATACACCATAGAAAACAATTAACACTACATTGGTGTCCGTTTCATGAAACATATTAGATTTAAACCAGAAATTTCCAGGTCACCAACACACAACTCTATTACTAGAATAACTCTACTTTGTCGTGAAGTTCCTTGTGAAGTATAGTTGATGGAGGCTAATGGAGTTGTTTGTTTATTTGTTAGCCTTTAAAAAAGGAAGCCAGAGTTAGGTAGCGAATAGTGACTACTGACGCTGACGCACACAAATAACTGATTGGATTTTGATTGATCAAACTCCGAGAAGCTAGCCAGCCAGGCAGCCATGGCTAACCATTTGTTGAGATGGATAATGGATATTGCTTCCATGATCACTGAACTCATCCAGAAATGGCAAGCTCTTGTACATGTGGTGCATCATCCCTTCGATTTCAATGGTGGACCGCTGCCATCGGAGCAGCTGTTGATGGATCAGAGAGCCGGGTTGCCATTGCTACTCTCTGTTGCCACCCTCCTTATTGTAGTGATTGCAAGAGCTCAAGGGCTACATTGTTGTTAATTCACTCTCTACTGCTGTAAACCTTACCCTTGTTCTGGCTGTAGAGCTCTGCTGGTAATTTCGAGGTTTCGGGTTCGAATCCAGCACACCCTGAGACAGGACACGATTGCACTGTTTATTTCCTTCTATCTTGTATTGATCGAAGAGTTTCGGTCTACTCCGACGAAAAAAATGCTCTTCAGGTGTTGACGATCTAAATCATCTGTTTCATGATTGCGAGTTCAGTCAGGAAATTCGCTGCATTTGCTATGGTGGAGAGATGTTGCTTACTAGTTACAGATTGTGACGACATTGTACAATGGTGCCATCCGGACGTCTTTTCTGAAGGGGCATCACTAGTGCCGTATGGTAAGAGCGAAGTTGAAAGCACGCCGTAGAGATGGGGAACTGCTCAGGAGATGTTGTAGGAATTTGTAGTAGAGATTGCATTCGTTTTGAGATTCCGCTTGCGGATGTGCAAGGCTGCATTTCCTGCAGTTTTGATGAATGAAATATAATATTCATCATAAACAACTTTCTTGTCTTATAATCTGTAAGAGTTTTGGTGTGAATGTTAAAAACTAGACTACATTTGTTTCTAACACCCAAAATCAAACTGCTCGCTAATAGAATTCATTCAGATGCATGAGCAGCCATAGAATCAAAACAACTGAACCTTGTGACAAGGAAGATATAATCAGAGTCTTAAGACAGCCACAATCTTGGACCCACTGGTTCCCTATCTGCTACAGTTGAACCTTCCGAGGCAACCTTTTGGATCCTTGAAGAAAACTCTTCCGCCTGTGTTAAAAGATCGCATACACACTATCAGGATTGATGTGAACAACACAAGTTCAGTGATGGAGAATAAAAATAAAAAGGGTATAACCTTCTCATCAATCCACATTAACGAACTCAATTGATTGTTCAATATTCGAACAACGACGTCCAATGGTGTCATCCCATCTATCGGATCAAGCTCACCACCCTGAAACAGTACACAAGTGCATTATCATCATCACCAACAGCTCTTTTTTTGTGATTAAGTTCAACCAAGAAAGGATCATCCAAGATTAATTTGAATTTTACCTGGCTGGCATTTAGGTTATCTATCACAGACTTGATCTGTTCTGTCGTCTGTTCCAATTCCCTCTCCACAATCTCAGCTTGTTCATACCTGAAGTACGAAAACAGGAGTTTTATAAAATCAATACACCAATACAAGTATGGTACCTCTTGCATTAATGCAAACTAATCGAAACAAACATAAGACCCTCTCACATCGCATCCCTTGTCGAAGCAGCGTCATCATTCAGAAGCAACCCGCGCTCATCCTTGTATATACGTTCAGTCTCATTTTCCATGCTCTCCAAAGCCTTGTCAACCTAACAATCCATGTTTTTTCAGCAAGAATGGAGAACCAACCATTTCATATACGCATATCATTCCAAAAACCAAAAAACCAACTGTAGAAGAGAGGCTGCCATATTACAAATTGTACAAGACACTGTAAAAACTCATGAAGTTGCTTAAACGTTTCAACTGCTAACGAAATGGAGTAGGTGTTCGCCAAGAAATCTAGCATTCTATCAAGCCTACACTCTATATGAGAATTTGATCGACAACCTTTTGGATCAGCAAAACAAGTTTCTCATTACTATCTTTACAAAATTAGAGTGCTCATAACAGCTGGAATGCATGTTGGGGAAAACATACAAATATGACTAGCTACTATGAAGCAAATTATGAATCACCGAGATATAAGGAAAATAGAAGAGTACTCAAATGTTTAGAACCTAATGGCAAGTATGCACAAGAATCGCTCCAATGAGGATGACCAGCACAGATGATTGTGCAGTATGTGACAAGCGTTTATATAAAATACCTCTTGTTGATGAGTCTCAATTAACTCCAATTGCCGTTCCAAGTTAGCTTGAGTCTCAACCACTTTTGCCACTTCAATCTGTGAAAAGGTTTGTATATTAAATTCACAAATTAAATCACTAAACTTTAAATCAATGTAAAAGTCACCGAGCTTATTGTAACAAATCACGTCATTAAAAAGTCTGAGTTATTTTCTTAAGCAGCAACCAAGTACCTCAAGCCTCAGAAGAGCATCACGGTTTTGCAATATTCTCTTGTCCCAGTCAGCTATTGCTGTGGCTTGCTTTCGGAACTTTCCAGTGCGCTCTTGCAGCTCTGAATTCCACTCTTTTATGATCTTTAAATTGGAAGAAGAATAACCGATTCAGATAAAAATGGCAAGGTGGAAACCATATGAAAAATAATAATTTAGGAGAGGTTGAAGATAAGGCATGAGGTTCAGAACTGCAAACAACAGCATTACAAAACAATATGATAGCTTGTAACTATGACCTCTTCGACAGTTTTTCCAGCTATCTCGGATGGCAACTTTGGCTCAGCGGTTACGGTAGTGATGACACTGGAACTGGTCCTACAGACAAATCACAGAGTGAAAGATGAAACGAATATCACACATATTAACCTTCGGAAAGGGAAAACTACATCCTATAAATGGTTGAAACCATATTCAGCTTTAAAATGAAAACATGAAATATCCACAAAATTATGAAATACCGGTCCCAAGGAAACATTAAGTAAAATAAGAATATCCCTTCGAAAACATTGAATGTTAGTTTTAGGACAGGCTAGAGACACTAAGAAATAAGAACCCCAGAAATGAAAATTCTAGATAAACCAACCCGCTGCTAGAAGGCACAAGAGACAATGATGTGGGAGCAGTTGTAGTCGTAGAGGAACTTGTTAGAGCTTTTGAAGATGAAGCAGCACCTGCAAAATAGATTAGTCGACACCTTTAGATCCTACTGTTTGTAAACAAGTATCTTCATTTGTACAGATAGCAATTGAAGCTTCTAAATGTCGGCAAGGTGTTCTCAAGGAGGGCAGGAACCTTAACAAACTAAGATTGGAAGATGTTATGACACTAACGCTGTCATGTCAATACACGAGATTCAGCAATTAAATTTCATTTTGCTGAAACAGCCTCATATCTGGTTGAAAATACTATAGAAAGTATCGTTATCTTCACGAGATGAAGATCTTAAGAACACCAAGAAACAAATAGTCCCAACTTTCATGATGGAGGTTCCGTGTTAGCTCATTCAGAGTGACTATAATTACTAAGCCAAAAAAGATTTCCAAATCCAGGCTAATAATCCAAATCCCTCCTCAACCTCTCTACCAGGCACGGTCAACTTGTCATAGTCCTAGACGAACTAAAAAGAAGTCATACAATCATCAGACTTCCAAAAACGAGAACAGTAAGAGCTCCACCACCAATAGGCTCACTGAGTTAGAATGTAAAGGTAAATGGTCGCAGATGTTTTACCTGGCATTGAAAATGCAGTAAAGGGGGTAGTAGTGGCAGATGACGCTGCAGTAGTGGAAACTCCAAAACCTGTGAAAGCGCCGGTGCCAGCTGCACTGGTTGTAGTAGATGAAGTTGGCACTGAAGCTGCAGCTGCCGAACTTACAGCAGTAGTTGACGCAGTTGCAGTTGTGACAGTGGAGAACAATGAAGAGGATGATGTGTGCTTGGCAGCAATTGTGCTGGAGAGAACCGGGGAAGAGGAAGAAGCCGCATTGCCAAACCCGAAGGAAGGTTGTGAAGATGCAGCACCAGCAGCAGGTGGTATCCCAAACGAAAAGCTTGAACTGCTTCCAGAGGAGGATGATGATTTTGTTGCAGCAGGAGCTGCTGAAGGTGTTACGCCTACGGCTGCTGTTGAGCTAGAAGTGGTCTTGGTGAAGGAAAATCCGCCAGAGAAAGGGGTTGTATTAGTAGTAGTAGTTGTAGATGCAGTAGAGGAAGGGCCAAACAAGCTAGTGGTGTTGGTTGAAGTGGCAGATGAAGATCCAAATAGAGGTAAAGCAGAACTGGCAGGTGACAGGGCACCAAAAGGTGAACTTCCAGCGGATGAGGGAACCGAAAATAAAGACGATGATTGACCGGTACTTGTCAACGAAGAACCAGTCCCAAAGAGAGGAGAAGCAGAAGTTGCGGTTGTAGGGAACAGTGGTGCAGCAGAATTAGCAGGTGAAGGGGAGACTGTTGCAAATGCTGGCGCCGATGAAACTGCCCCAAACAACGAAGGTGAACTTGCAGGCGCAGATGAAGTCGAACTAAACAGTGAGGATGTAGAAGCAGTAACAGCAGCACCTCCAAACAAGGTTGAGCCAGTAGCGGCAGCGGAGGAAAGTGAACCTAAAAAGGACGATCCTGGAGTTGCCGAAGAGCTAGCAGCGGAGGAAAACAGAGAGGGAGCAGTAGCAGCGGAGGAAAACAAAGAGGGAGCAGTAGCAGCGGAGGAAAACAGAGAGGGAGCAGTAGCAGCGGAGGAAAACAGAGAGGGAGCAGTAGCAGCTGCAGAGGAGGAGGCGAAGGGAAATGAGAAGGCAGGGGCGGCGGAAGTAGAAGCAGAAGACGAGGAAGGCGTCAATCCGAAACCGAAGGAAGGAGCTGAGGAAGCAGGCGAAGCAGAAGGCGCTGAGGAAGCAGAAGAGGGGGAAAATGCGAAGGTAGAGGTAGAAGCAGCAGAGCTAGGGTTAGGTACCGCGGAGGAGGTGCTGAAGCCAAACGCTGGTGAGCTAGGGTTGGCGCCAAAGGAAGAGGAAGATCCGAATGAAAAGGCTGGGGCAGCGGTGGAGCCGGGGGTGGATCCGAAGGCGGGAACGGAGGAGGCGAATGCGAATTGGGAAGAAGACGATGAGGACGACATTTTGCTCCGCCTCTGGGAAATTTTCTGATTCGGCGGTTGTTTATGTTTGAAATGGAGAGAAGTTTTATTGGGGGGTTTTGTCTCTCGCAATGTTTTCCGAATCGGATCGAAGATCGAACCGGTGAAATTGTGGGTTCAAGGTTTGATGATTCGATATGAATTTGATTGTATGTTAAATTGAGTTGAACCGTTTTAATTATTAAATAAATAAATATAATTGAGCTGGATCGAAAAATTAAACCAGATCAAACCGATAATATATATTTCAATATTATAATCTAATTTGTCAAAAATATAGTTATTTAATAATTTTTTAAAAAGTTTTGAATTATATAAATAATTTGAAATTTTTTATTAATTAAATTATTAAAATGTAATGTATACTTTATTTAATTTTAAGTAAAATTTTAATTAATTATTATCAATTAAATATTTAATTTAAATAAATAATAATGTTAATAGAAATGGTTGTCATTTATTTTTTGTTTTATGGTTCAACTCTCATTTGGCACATTTATAAAAAATAAAATTGTAATCATTAGAATCTGGTTCAACCATAATTTCGATTTGGGTTGAACCGATCAAAAATAGAGTCCAACCGGGTAACGCCTAAGTTTGGCGAACTTTCTAAACCGTCCAACCGATATCGGCTACCTCAACGGTTCAGATTCAAACCGGTCCGACCGGCAGGTTGGATCCAGTTCTGATAACAATGGTCTCTCTCGTCGGAGGAAAGGAGATTCAGCAATCAGCACGGGATGGAACCGGGTGAAATTCAAACCGAGTTAAATTCGAAACGGGAAGGGAAAGAGAAAAGAGATTAGCAGGTCGTTAGAGTTTCTCGGTGCGAAATCTCCACCTAGAATAACATTTACACCGAGAAGATACCGCCGTATAAGCCATGCAACTCCTTCCACCTGGTGAGGCTTCAACATCGCTTCAACTCCGATTTCTCGAGTGTTGAGGGCCAAATCCTCGGCAGAAGAGGTGGTGGCTTGTGCGTCAGAGTCAAGTATGATCGTCGCCGCTGTGACTAATCTCTGCTCGTAGTTCATCTTCTTGGAATAACTCCTTCGACTGGTATCTGAGACGACGGTTATTCTTAGAGAGACATAGACATCCAGCTGAGTCGAATATTGACACTCCCGAATTTTTTTAAATTTGTTCGATAAATGGAGGCGGTATCTCGGGATAACATATATCGGAAACATTTCTTATATGAGAATTCGATTATGAGTCGTCGGATAAGGAACGATTAATCCTACGGTCAGTACCATTTAGTTAATAAAAGGGTATGTTTGGAATATGGTATTAATAAAAACCTGTCGCTATAAATACAAACAACCTAACAAAAAAATTAACTGCTAGTTCATAAAAATACTGCATTTACAGCCTCTCAAATCCTTCAAATTGCAAAGCCGAGGATCATCTCACGGAGCTATATTAATGGAGGCGGACAACAATATGGGGGAAATGGCTAGGAGTTCATTTTTATTGGCAATAATGGTGAAATTACAATAACTAGGAATATAAGGGATGATATCAAGAATAGTATTAACATTTAAATGGATGTATGATTATCGACGATACATATACATTTTATATGTATGTGTATAAACTTTATACACATTATATGTACCTTTATATGAACCTCATACAAATCACCTATACGATCTTTGTACAATTTGTATAGTCGGTTGTTGGAGAACTTTTCAAACCAATTAAAAATGTTCCCGAAACTTACAACGGACAATGTTAATCAAATGTGTGAAGTTTTTTTATTTTTTCATCATCTAAATTGACGTCGGCAGAAAATTCGTCAAAAAACTGTTTCGGTCGTTGAAATGTTGCCACCAGATGATGGTCCGTCAGAAAACTCGTTGAAACTGTTTCGAGCATAGTGGATTTGGAAAATCAAAAGGAAAATGTATCAAATGTAAAATGACCATTTTATTTCCGGTTAATCTCAATTCTTGAATCATGCAGAAGGGATCTAAGGGCCCTTATTGAGTTAGATTGGAGGGAGGAGGTTTTAGCTCCTTGATCATGATTCGGACTCGATAACAAATATTCTTTGAGGAAAAAGAAAAGAAAGCCTCGCCTCAACGTCGGTAGTAGTTCGGGCATTTTTGGTGAAAGGAAGCGTGCTAATTCATTCTTCCCCGAGGCCAAGTAAGCATTTCAGGCGACATTCCTTCTTTCATTTCTCGAGGCCGCACAATTCACGATTCTTTGTACATGCTTCGTAATTTGTCCGGTCCGTGGCGCCGATTGAGGTAAGAGAAATCGTCCAACTCTGGCTGATTTCTCCAATTTCACTTCACTTTCTGTCTATCGGAATCTTATTTGGATGAATTGGAATGCACAACGAGCCTATGGGGAAATTTCATGTAACGCAGATCTTCTGACGTGGGTATTTTCATGATTGCATGCCCCTTCTTCGTATTCTTCTTATTTTGATGATGAAATGGTTGGAATCATTATCAATTATGTCAAATCTTCATATGTCATGTACTTGTTTCCTTTTAAATGTGGAAAGTCGGAGCATCTCTCTTCAAAATCCAGGGCGGTGTTTCTGTTATTGATGCCTTGAGAATTTTCCCATAGCTTGCTGTTCTTGTGTTGTTGAAGGTGGCGCTAATTGATGCTGAATTTTTATTTGGTTAATCATTCTTGTCCAGGTGAATGATGTTGGTGGAGGAAGCTGGAGAGATTCCTAGAAGTGAAGAGCCAGGCGCTCCTCTGTTGGTTTGTACCCTTCCTTACTGTCCTCCTACTGCATTCATTTGATGCTACGTTTCTACGACTTCACTTGGTGTCTCAGTAGGTAGTATATGATTCTTGTTCACCAGAAAGGGACTGCCATTTACGAACATTGGTATTCGATGGGTCCTTTTATGATACCCTGATGTGATAATAGACTGGACAGAACGTCTAACTTATTGCAGAAATTTTGAATGCTAGCTTTTGAGTATCTTGTTTAGAGTTTGGAATCAGACACACTTTAGTCTGCAGAAACTTTGCTTTTCTCATTTGACTAACAATATGATAGTTCTTGTCCAGAATCAAAGGCTTACCTCACAACCGTTGTTGTTTCAGCAGCAGGATGGTGCCCACAGCAGTGATGGTGCTGCTGGTCCGCAGCTATTCACTTCCGTTCCAAGTCTGAATGAAGCTGCTAATTACCTTTCCCAAACAACTTCCTTGATTACCAGTTGCTTCCCTTCAGGTAGCCAATTGTTCAACCTAGTTCTATATGCTGCATTGCTTATGAGCGACTAGATGGGAACATAACCTCTTGTATGAGTGTATAGCTGCGTAATATCATTTCGGATGAGAGCAGCTCACAACAGTTATCAATCTTTTCTGACATTTATAATTTGGAGTTTTTACAAGAGCCATTCAATTAAGATAATTCGATATTCTTTATTTATTATTTATAATTTGGTTATTTTTAGTATGTATTTGGTTTCCGCAACTCAGTAGGATTTATGACATTGCAGTGGAGTTTCCTGCGAGAGATTTTGGATATTCAGTCCCTCATGACCAGGAATTGTTATCAGCCTCTCGTGCTCCAACTCAGCAATCTTCAGCGGGCACCGCATCTTCGGGTCCATCAACTTTAGCCAGTAGTCCCCCTTCTGTTGATCGAGTAACTAGAACTTCTTCAGCCACCCCATCTGAAAGTACTGGTGCACTTGTACCATATAGTGGTCTGAACGGAATCTCAATTTTTCAAGGGTATATTTTCTCTTTGCTTCTTAAAGTATATATACTTACCTTCATTTATTTGTTGCTAACCCAAAGGAATTTAACATATTTCCTAACAGTCGAAACTCATGCCATTCACTCCAATACGGTCATCTTTATTTCTGTTTTTTTATTGGGAGAGTAGAAGTGCATTCAATACTCAGCAAGACCAATAGGAAAACAAGAAATATTATTTGATCATCAAGATTTTGTCCAGGTTTCAGTGCTAAGTATATTGCCCATCATTTCCCTTTAACGTGCTTGCGTTATGGTGATGCTTGATTGAAGATACTTTCATTTTATGAAGTGCTGTTAGGTGAAATAATGACGCTTGAAATAAAAGAATATAGTCTGAAGAATGGTTTGTAGTTAAGTTTCTCCAAACTTAACCCTCGTTTAGATTATTTGTAAGGAAAAAAAGCAATTCGTGGAGCGTCTTAAAGTGCACTTAGCAACCACTCACCTATTTGTTATGCTTTCTAAAGTTGTTTCTGTAATGTTATCTTTCTCATGGATATAATTTATATGCCTGATATTGCTGAACTATGTCGTGTCCACTTTCAGACTTATTGAGAGGGCACGTAGAACTGTTCGTGGGTCTGCTGATGATATAGGGTGGCTACAACGTGCACCGGGGATGCCTCCGGTTGAAGATGGAACTGAAAGGTTTATGGAGATTCTTAATAGCATAAGGTGTGTTCAGTTCTTCGTGTTTGGCTTTCTTCGTGTTTGGCTATTTGTACACGACTTACAGGGTTGCTAATTAATTGCTTTACTCTCAGGCATGGTGTGCACAGGTTGCCCCAGACTATGGTTTACTTGTTAGTTCCAGGTAGAATGTTCTAAAACAACTTTGAGTAAACAATAATGAAATAAAATTCTTACATGTTTCCTATAGGAGTCAATTTTTTTTGACAAATAACACATATTCTTTCATGAAATTGACCGAGCAATTAACTTCAATTTGGTTTCTACATTATTGATAATCAATCAATTTCTCCGGTTATGATCATGTAGTACAGAAGGCATGTGGCTTTCTGTTTAAAATCTTCATTTGAGTTTCTGATATAGGACATAGGAAGAGCTCTATATAGGCGTTGGCATACGAGGTTACAGTAGAATATTCTAGATTATTGTCGTTAGTTAGTTAGCTGTAAACTGCCTATTCTGATTGTAAGATACTTAGGGTAGTTAGATTCCCTAAATGACAGGGATTGAGAGGAATTAGAGGCAGCAACATATCTGCTAGGCTGCTAGTGCATTAGATATGGGGTTTTTTTACTTACACAGAGTATATAACAGAGAACTACTCTGAAATTGTTCCGTAGGTAGGTATGACCCAATACACAAATGCAGCAGTGCATGCTAAGGATAGCAGTGGGGTCTTTGAATCATTTATGTCTTATAGTGATTGGTTAAAATCTATGTTGAGTTTAGGATTCCGAAATCCTGACTGCCATCTTGTGAAAGCTAAAATCAATCAACTAACATTGAACAATTTGAATCCAAAAAAAACCCTAACAGACAATAATGCTCAATTTAAGTGGCTTATGCTCAAGATGCATGATATACTCAAGATATTTTTTGCTACGGTACTTTCAGGGATGACACATTGTGTGGCGTTGGAGTTTATGCATCATGTTCTTTTTGGAATTTCTTCTTACATGAATGTGGAGAGTAGCTTATGACATCTATTGTTTTCTTATTTCTTCGAACAGGGCTCTTCAGCAATCATGGACCACTTTATTTTGTTAATACGAAACAGTTTTTTTCAAAGATGGGTCTCACTTGTCACATTGCCAAGATTCACAGCGAGGTATTTGTCTGTTATGTTCCGACCCTCTGCAGCTTTAGTTTTTTCTCTTCTTATTTGTCACAGCTTTTGCATAATCAATCAGGCATCAGTTGAGAAAAATGCCAGAGAGATTAAAGAATACATTGAGGAAATGTATTGGGGCTCAAATAAACGTGTGATGCTTCTTGGACATAGTAAAGGGGGTATAGACTCGGCTGCTGCTCTATCATTGTACTGGCCTGACTTGCAAGATAAGGTAGCTGGACTAGTACTGTCGCAAAGTCCTTATGGCGGTAGCCCAATTGCATCCGATATTTTACGTGAAGGGCAACTTGGTGACTATGTTAATGTGCGGAAGCTCATGGAGATTATCATATGCAAAGTAATCAAGGTATGCTTGACTCTGCCCGTCAGTTTCTTTCATAGTCGATCCATTATTTCCATCTTGTGCTAATTCAGCATCACCCGAAACTTGTAAAGGGTGATATGCAAGCCTTGGAAGATCTAACATACGAGAAGAGGAGAGATTTCTTGACGAAACACCCGTTGCCACAAGAGCTTCCAGTTGTATCGTTCCACACGGAAGCCAGCATTTCACCAGCAGTTCTGGCTACGCTTTCTCGGGTAGCTCATGCAGAGGTGCCAATAGTTGGGCCTTTATCCTCTGGCGAGGCAACTAAACTCCCAGTTGTGATGCCTCTTGGTGCTGCAATGGCGGCTTGCGCTCAGCTGCTCCAAGTCCGGTATGGTGAGAAGAGTGATGGACTTGTGACTCGTCGGGACGCGGAGGTCCCTGGATCTGTGGTGGTGCGACCAGCTAGGAAGCTAGACCATGCCTGGATGGTGTATTCATCACTGAACGATGATCCTTCTGAGGCAGATGCTTCTCAAGTGTGCGAAGCTTTGCTGGAATTGTTGGTTGAAGTTGGGGTGAAGAAAAGGCATCAAATTGAGAGGAAACAGGAATAAGGGTTGCATACCAAATGTATATTTAGGATACAGGACTAGATCAATTTTTGTATACGTAAATCTTAACATCAAACTTTTTTCAGGACTTACGGATTCGTAGGGAATTGAAAGTCCTGTGAGAATGCTCAATAATCTGAATGTGAGCTAGGGAAAGGATAAGCGGCGCTCAATACACAGAGGGGTGAATGTAACGGCCGTCGATCTCTCAGTGGCAACGGCTACATAGACTGCTACATACATTGTCTACTTAAAATTCGGTAATTACTGTTATCAATACCGGAAATTTCGGAATACCAAACATTGGCGTTTCTTGTTGATTCGTTACCAAAAAGTTGAACTTGAACAAAAAATACCAAAAATAAATACCAAAAATTAAGTACTGAAATTATCAGGAAAAAAACCTGAAAAACTACTGAAATAAATGCGGATTGGGAATTATTTGGGATAAGTTTAGATTTTCTCTTCTTAAATACAACATTTTCTGGTAATTTGGTATTACCGAATACCGAATTCTTTTTAAGAAAATCCCCGCATCATATTCCTCCAAACGTACAAAATGTCCATCCGGAGGTACAGACTCCACATGCGAGTTGTATGGATCACAGGTCCTTGTGTACAAGTCGACCTCAATCCTTGCTCTCCAATACACAGACAGAGTAAAAGGGAAACAATGCCTCAAAGCAAACAAAATGATCCAGACAACGACATTAAAAGAAGAAACAACAACTCCTAGCTATTGGACTCCAGTTTGTCCTTATTGGAACCACTAGAGGGCTAGGCCTCGGGCTATCCAGTTTGTGCAAGAAAAATGGGGAAATTGACAGCAAGAGGCCTAGCTTACCGTACCAGCAAGTTGATGCAAGAGGCGGGTATCACCGCCATCCCCGCCTCGTCGTTGCCGGCTCCGATGACGCTATTTAGCGCTCCATTCGTGAAATTCGCCCTCACCGACGACGCGGGGGAGCAGATCGGAAACATTTTCCGAGGCCTTCGTGCCGTAGATATTTCCGAGGCTTTTGTGCATGCGGGGTTGAATTTTATGAGTAGGTATGGAGATGAGTATAAGTATTCGTCTGAAACCCGCTCTATTATCAAGTCTAGTTATGAAAAAGAAGAATAAATCAATGGTAGTATGCGGTTTAAAAAATAATGGAGTGTTATAAACACCTACTAATTCAAATATCACCCCAATCAAGTATTTCAAATACCACCAAAATCCACTATTTTAAATATATGATGTTAAAATACCACCGATTGTATTTCTGATGTCAAATGTGGTATTTTGATCAAAATACCACTTCTAAATACTCAATCCAAACGATATCTAAATGTCTTCCAAGGACCATAACACTTTATGAATCAACCATTTCCTTGATTAAAATGGACGGAACCGAAATGACGGTTTGTCAAATAAAAAGCCCTCTCAACTTAATCATAGTAATCATAGGTGATATTTAGGTTCCTTTTTGCTTTACTTTACTCAGTAATGTCCTTAATTTTGACTTCAATTAAACATAGAGGTCACAAATTATCAAATATGTTCTTCAATTTCTTTTATCCTCTTCAATGTTGCTTAATCTCATTTTTTATTGGTATTGGTGATATTTTTTAATTATTTATTTTTAGTCTTTATTGTCCAACCCTTCATTCCCTATTTCTATTTTTTCCATTTTTTTTTATTCCGTCTAGATTAAGTTGGTGCCTAATCTAAAAAAAAGAACATGTGTATTTCAACGAAGCTAGCTGAGTCTCTTTTAATTAATGGTCAAAGCTTCACAAAGTGATGTAACAATATCTTATGAGAAGTCTAATTCATATAGTTCTCGTTTTGGCGTCATTAACTGTTTTAAAAAGAAACGAAGGTTAAGATTTTGAGGAAAATAGGTTAATATGACACCGATAGAAGTAATAGAGAGAAACGAAGGAAAAAACACCTCGTTTTGCCTACTTTGCCACCCACACTCATTTTATATTTATTCATATTGAGTTTGTGCTTCCTACCAATTAGGGCTGCCATAAAGCCTGGGTTGTTAGAGTTTGAACCATACTTGATCTCACCGAGTTCAATAAAGTTGCCAACGTCGACAAAGGCTATGGAGTTTGCATCTTATAGCACACAGAAAGGCGAGACACAAGGTGTCAGGGGGTATTGAAGTCTAGCTATCGTATCGGGTATATCAAGCTAGTCAAACTTTTCAAACAATCGCTTAAGGAGTTCTTTAGGTTTGTGTCTGGAGATTCGAGGTGGCGTTTTTACGATTCGAGGACAAAGTGTCTTAAAGAGGTAGGGCATGATATAAATCCGCGTAGATTTGTCCAATTTATAGTATTTGTGTCATAACTCTCGATTCGACACTCTAACCAATGCAATGTCATCACAACATTGCAAAAGAGAACTCAATTACATTTCCATCCATATATTATGGATCATACATTTAAAATTGACGAGTTGAGTACCAAAATATATGAATTCAATAGTTCTCTTTATTTAGAACTAGTTTATTGAAATAAAAGTATTTATTACTCTTTTATGTGAAAATATGTTTATTTTCTCTTTCCTATTCCATTATGATTCTTGTGTAAAACCTATCCAACGTCACAATAATCTATCTAAATCGAATAATGATATGAAATTTGAATCTAACCAATCTCAAAATTACACTCCCATCTTAAATAATTAATGACCATCGTAAACAAAGTAGGTCCATTCATCGCCGTAGTAGTGCATCTCACTCGTAATTTTCGATTGATTAGAATCGTAATCAAGTTGAACACTTGATGATTTGTTTCTTAAGCTATTTTAAAAAATATACTTGATCGAACTTCAGAGCGATATTTTTTCTTATAGTGGACAATAACATAAGATTAGTGGTATTTTATGTATTTAATTTAAGTAAAAAATGTGAAAGATATTATAATATGTTGAAGTTCCCCGAATTACCCTCCACATGTCCCCACAATCCCATTTCCTTTTATAAGAAAACAAAATTCTAAAATCCAAACTGCTCTCTCCTGAGTCCTCTCTCTCTCAAAGAGTTCTTCCATACAGGAGCCGTAAAAAAAGTGAAGATCACATCAAAGAACTGACCCTGCTTCTGGCTTTTTGGGATTGGAGAACCGAATTCCATCCTGCTTCAGTTTGTACTCTGCCAGTGGTTGTTTGTTTCCGGAATTCGGGCTTGTTTTCCCAGCGGATAGAAAAGGTAGGTAAAATGACAAGTTGTGCGCGTGTGCTTAATTCTTTGAATTAGGGTTTCCATTAAGGGAAGTCTGTTTTGCAGTTTATAAGTGTCAGAGGTGGTGGGGAGTTTTCGCGTGTGATGTGAGTGAGTGAAGCTGGTGGTTTCTCCGCGGTTTGGCGTGGGGCGGAGAGGTGGGGAGCGTTAGGGTTTTTAATGGAGAGCACCGGCGAGCCAGACCGAAAGCGGCGACACTTTAGCTCCTTGTCGCCTACTGCTGTGATGGCGAAGAAGCAGCCGCTCTCTCATTTCTCCGATGATAAAAAGGTGTGGTGGTGAACCTTCTTGGCCTCTCTTTATTGAGTGTATTCGCTTGGAGTTTCATAGTTCTGTTTTTTTGTTTGATAGCTTTTGATGATTTTAGGTGCTGTGTTCTTCTGTGGTAGTTCAATTTCCAGTACTAGAGCTTGTGTAATCTGGTGCATAGTAGTTGCTGATAAGTGATAATACAGCTGTGATATCTAGCATTCAGTTAGCATGTGTTCTGTTTCATGGTGGAATTTTTGGTGATATAAGATTCTAAAATGAAAGGGCGTGTTACTTGGAGACCGTTTATGTCCCATGTACAAGAGCTTGTTCTTGTCCATGCAGTGCTCTTGGTTTGCCAATTTCTGATTGTTGTGGCGTGATGTGTATTGCTTTGAGCTGGTTGTGGGACTGGATATCGGCACTGCTTCTTCCGTTATTTTATGCAATTACCATCATGGCTGTCGAATGCTGTAATGTGATAAATCATGAATTGGAACTGTGGTTGAGTTGCATCGTGTTCTTGTACGTTTCCTTTTTCCCTTTTCTGCTATTCGTATTTTTGGTAGGTTCACAACTGTTGTATTGCACAGTCGTTTGTTCTCCCCCTGTTCATATTCATTTTCTTTTGGTGCTTGACTTGAAAAATTATCTAAGCCTTTCCTTTTCGGGGTATTTTTCTGGTGCATTTGGTTAAGCGATAATATGAGCATATGTCAGAGTGACTTGTGCAAATCTGTCTCTGGACGTGGAAGGGGTGGCAACCTACTCGTGAACACTTTAGAGATTTACAGTTTGTGGAGTCCTGCAATTATTAGGTATTTAGCTTACTTCTGCGTCCTCTTTGTGTATGTAGCTTGACACTGCTGTCCTTCAATTCCAAAACCAAAAGCTTCTACAAAAATTAGAAGCTCAGAAAGTTGAGTACTCCATATTGGAAAGCAAGTACTCCCAGCTCAAAGAGAGGCAGCAGCCTTATGATTCCACATTAAACGCTATCGACAAATCCTGCAAATTGGTAATTCCTTGTTTGTGTTACGTTTCATTTTGTGTTTCTCTCATTGTCCTAGTGTGAAAAATGACAGAAAAGTGCAGTGACATATGACTGTGTCTTAGCTTTTACATCTCTCAAAGTAGGTTTCATAGTCTGGAAATCAACTATCTGTTTTTTTGTGACAGCTGGTTAATGACTTAGAGGCTCGCTCCAAGCAGTTGAGAGAATCAAGTAGTTGGAATGCATCCCAGAAAGCATTAAAAGGTAGGGGTTAGTAGCTACATTTAATCGTGGGACATTCTCCGCCTGTTAAAATGATGATTTCCTGGTGTCCTTTAATCAGCCTTTTGGTTTTATACTGTTTAAGGAATGCTATACACTACACCATTGCCTGTTTTGAATCATTGCATGAGAACTAGAAATGGAAATCCAATTCCAATTCCCTTTTTGATATATTTCCGTTATCAACAATTGTATTTGGAATAGTATTGAAAGTTTGATACGTCAATAGTCTTATCTTTTCCATAAAATTTGGAACAATTAAATATACAAAACAACCTCTCATTTGCCCTTACTCCTATATTCTCCATCTTGTTATCTTTTCTTGCTCTCGCAGCCACCGACGCCACAGAGACAAACTCGAGAAAGTGAGTGACAGAAATTATCCATAAGTGTTCAGTAAGCAATCCGTTGTCTTCGACTTCACGGTGTCCCTTGTTCGTTTTGTCTTAGAATAATCCCTCCTCTGATCAAAACCATAATCTCCTGCTGATTCTTATGCATCAAAACTTCCATTCTGCCCACCCAATTTTAGATGAAGCAACTTTGACCAAGGCTCTTTCTTCTTGTCCATAGTTGTCCCTGTTGCTCTTATTGTTCTTGTCGGTTTGTTATTATAGTGGCGAGTATTTTATTTTATATGCCGATGGATCATCCTCATGACCACAGGGGTAGCTCATGGGTCTTCCCGGCTTGGGCCGAAGAAATACGCAGCTGCAATGATTCTACTATTCGTCATTGCTGCTAATTTCATTTTGTGTGTTTGTTTGATCTGATATGTTTTCGTTATTGGAATTTGATTTTGACCTTTCTGTTGAAGGGTTTGAAAACCACAATCCAGAAGTTTTTTTCCTAGGCCCGCAAGACGAATAGAAAAATCAGGGCCAAAGGAGCAAGACGAATTGAAAAATGGGGGCCGAAGGAGGAAATAGAATTGTTAAATTCTGGGTTTAAGTTCCATTGGTTAGATTTTGTTTTGTAAACCTAGTCCTTTGAGATTGATTTCCGTTTCTTTTCCAAACATTTGTTTCCAACACAAATATAAAATATAGTAATTGTGATGGAAATGCATCTCACCATGTTGTGATTGTAATGAAACTATTTGAGCATGATTGTTTTGACATGATCACAACCTAGAGAAACAAAAAGTTTCGCTTGTAGTTCAACGGTATAGAATATAATGGTTGGATTCCGATGCTGTATTGAAAATGGAGAGAATAATTTAACGACCTTCTGATTCAGTATTTGTTATTATTCGTCAGAGGATATTGCTGTTGTTCCTGAGGATGCTTTCCTTAGCCGACTCATGGAAACAGGTGCAACCGAAAGCTCATCTGCTAATAATATCCCTGAGCAGATAGATGAAAGCAGGGAAACTGGTTCTGGTAATGTTGAAGTTGTACAGATGGAACCAGAGAGAGATGCTGTCACAAATAAGATGAAGAATATCCTTAAAAATATTGTGCTTGCAATAAATGACCTTTGGCATGTGAAGGATGAATTTCATGCTGCGGTTCTGAAAGAACTTCCCAAAGATGGTAAGAGTTTGCTGCCAATGTCTTAGCAAAGTTTCGGATGATTTTTTGCTAGTCCTTTTGGTTCCCTTTGCATACTGCTCCTTCTGTTAGGTGCATGCAGGCAAAAGTCATGTACTGAGTTAGTTATGGAAGTCAAGAACTTCAGATCAACATTAAGTGACCTTCATTTAAAGCACAAAGCGCTGTCGAGGGACTTGCAGGGCAGCCAAGATACCGATGCGAAAGCTAAAGCACAGCTTATGCGATTGAAAGGTACAATATCTGTTTGATATCTAATGTCTCTTTTGCAGATAAATTTTTTATTTGTTGTATCCGATGTAATGTTTATGGTGATATTCCATCAATTGGAATTGCAGTATTGTGTGTGAACCCTTTGGTTTTGTCAGCTGTGTTGGTGAAATTTCATAATTGTGTTGGGAGGATAGATAATGTACATTTGCTAAGAAACATGCTATTTACTTTCACTGTTTATGTTTGCTCCCTGATAGGAGGTGTAGCCTGCGTTACCCATTCTGCTGTTCACTACAAAGACGATATTCCTTTCATCCTTTGTTTTTAGAATCTTATTTCTATCCAGGTCCTCCAATGTCAATAATGTAATCACTTTTATGTATTTTTGGCATCCTTCTGAAGGAGAATTGGAGACTTCAGTTAGTAAATTACACAGCACTAATTGCAAAATAACAACTCTCAAGGCAGAGAGAGATGCAACAAAAGGAACATTTTTCCCTGTCTTAAACCTGGGAAGTAAACATGATGATGGTGATAAGAGTGAAGAGAAACAAAAAGGTCTTCACGAGATGGAATCTGCAGTCAAAGAGCTCTCTGTAAGTTATGACTTCTATTATTTGGAATGAGAAGTTCTACTCTTTAAAACTTCTGATATTGGTATTTTCATTAATCCTTAGGAACAAGCTTCCTCTCGGTTGGTGGCCTTAAAAGCGTTACATAATGATAGGATAAAAATGCTGGAGCACTTATCTGATTTACAGGTTAGTTCTTCTTTGCAGTTTAGGCGCGGCTAGTATATATAAGAGAATTAATTTGAGCTTAGTGTATAGTTTTTTCAAGTTATTTTTTGTTGTTGGTGCAGAACTCATTGAAGAATATCAACTGCATCTCTTCCTCCCAAATATTCCTTTTAGCAAGGGACCAATTAGAAAAGACGAAAGCAGAAGTGTCCAGATATCAGGGCATTTTTGAGAAGTTTCAGGTTGAGAAGGATAACCTTCTATGGAGGGAAAAGGAACTGAATATGAAAAGTGATCTCCTTGATGTTTACCGAAGATCTTCTGCAGTTATGTCTTCAAGACTATCAGAGTTGGAGTCAGAGATAAATAAACATATTAATCAGCAGAATATGATTAAGGTTAAGTTGGAGGAGGCATCAAAAGAACCTGGTAAGGTGATTTCACACTTATGTTTTTCCTTTTATCAGAGATCCCATTCTGCTTCTTCACTGTACTCTCCTTTTCTATTATGATTTCTCACTGTAGGGAGGAAAGAAGTTATTACAGAATTTAAAGTATTAGTGTCTTCATTTGCTGATGATATGAGTACTATGCAACGCCAATTAAGTAGCTATAAAGAGGCTGCCTCAGATATTCATTCCTTGCGAGCTGATGTGCAGTGTCTATCAGAAGTGCTTGATAGAAAGGTTGGTGATTTTTATGTGTGCTTATTTATGTATGCGAATGAAGGACTGAAATTTGTGTTTCATGGATCAGACTATGCAGTCGACAAGTTTATCATTGAGGTCGAGGAATCAAGTTTCCGAGATGGATAAGTTGCAATCTTTGGTATGACTTGTCTCCAATTGCCTGCTTTCTGAGCATAAACTATAGCAGTTATAGGATGACTGATGGACATAGCACATTCTTTGAGTTTAATTGCTTTTCTTGTCATTTCTTATTTGAAGGTTTATTAGTCTGCTTATGTGAGTGAAATTTTGGGAATTAGTTTTACTGGATTAGGGTTTGTAGCATATGATGCTTTGGATATTAGGATATATATACTTCACTGTTTAAATTAGAGGTTATTGTAAGAGTACTTTTTTTTTGTTTTCTGTGGCTTATAGAACTCAACATGTTGCATCACACTTATTGTACATTTCCCTCCGACTGGGCATGGTGGCTCTTCCAGCCACCCTATCAGTATAGAACCCCATTGACGATGTTTATAAACTCTAGCAGCTTCGTTTTTTTATCTTATCCCTGGGCACATCAAATTGGTTTTCACATCTCTGTTTTTCTGATTTTTCGGCAGCTCTACTTAACATTTGAGAATATTTGTGATAACGATCTTCACCTCTTTTTCAAATTTCCTTTGAGATCTCACTTAGAGCAATGGCTGAATTTGTAGATCCGGTATGAAGTCCAGATTATTAAGTTCTAGCTAAAGCTAGTATTGTTCTGCAAATTGTTGCAATTGTGAAGGATTTGGCCTCTTTTTTAAATGGGAGATTGATGTTTGACCAGGACAAAAATTTGAATAGCTGTTTTTTATGGGGAACAAACAGTTAATTGCAGTGTGTTAGTATCAAAGATGTTATAGTTGATTTTGCATTATTCGAGGTTTTAACGTTATATGGAAGTGTATTTGAATCCTCAGGTTCTCCATCTTCTCTTTTGTGGGTTTTTAGTTTAGTCGGTAAAAGGTGGTTGGGTTGATGAATTTTTACCTAATTTTCATTTTTGTAGCTAAATACATCTCTTTTGTGTTGTTGTTTACTATATAAGTACTTTGGCTCGTTCAGGCCTATGATAACTTTTTTGGTTACCTTTTCTAGGTCAAAGATCTACAGGAAAGTGAAGCAGAATTGAAAGTGATCTCAGACATGTATAGGCGTGAGTCAACTGATTCAAGGTGAGTATTTGCTGGAGTTGCAACTGTGCAACCCCTCATCTCTGTTTTATCTACAGGGAGGTTGGTGTGCTTTTAGTGGATATGATGATAAATCATCATGTATCCATCATATATTATGGCGGCAGGGATTTGCTGGCGGCAAGAGATTCTGAGTACCATGCTTGGGTTCAAGTTCAAAGTTTAAAGTTATCCCTTGATGAGCAGAATTTGGAACTACGTGTTAAGACTGCAAACGAAGCCGAGGCAATTTCACAGCAGAAGCTGGCTGCTGCAGAAGCTGAGATTGCTGATTCAAGAGAAAAATTGGAAGCTTCAAAAAGGTTGAGCTTATTAAATTCTGTTAGAAATGCCATTTATGGTGGTAAAGAATCCTTCTAAATTACAAGATTATGTTGAAAGATCACATGCACTTTGCATACACCACAAGGCACATCTAGGTTGTTTGCGGTTTTGAGTGCATGTTTACATAGTGGAGAAAGAATATAAAACAAATAGGTAATTTCAGAAGATGGTGAATGACTTTGTATTTCTTACTTTCTCATGGATATCATTCAGTTTGTGATGTTCTAGACCAGGACATGCTGCTCCTCTCAGAACTTTTTGCGTATCCTATGAAAAATAATGAACAGTTGGAAATTATTATTTTTGTAGAGAAATATCGAAGCTTTCCGATGTCCTCAAATCCAAAAGTGAAGAAAATGAGGCATACTTATCTGAAATTGAGGTCAAATCTGAAATTTATTACTATCGTCCCATGATTCTGTATGGAGGTCGTCTCTATGTAACTTTAGTTCTGAACTTTGTTGCAGACTATTGGACAAGCATATGATGACATGCAAACTCAAAACCAACATTTACTGCAGCAAGTCACTGAGCGAGATGACTATAATATCAAGGTATTTAAATTACATATGTTGCCTAGCTTTATGGTAGTTCATTGTCATAATCTACCCAGTTTGCCGCTTGCATGAGATCAGTTGATCCCAAATGTTGTCCTTCATCTTGTGGTTATAAGATTCTTACCAGTTGCTAATATGATCACTGTTTCAGCTTGTTCTAGAGGGTGTAAGAACTAGACAGCTGCATGACTCTTTGTTCACAGACAAGTTATCCCTTCAAAAGGAAATTCAGCAAGCCAAAGTTTCTCTCGACTTCTACAAAGTTAAGGCTGCAAAAATTGAAGACCAGGTGCTCTTCAGTTATTCGGATTGCAGATTGATGTGATTCTGCAGTTTCATTTCTTAATTTCTATGTATTCATTCCTTAATTCTGCCTTGCAGTTAAAAAGTAATTCAGATCAGGTTCAGAAGATTGCTGCAGATAAATCTCAGAACTCGGTCACATTTGAGAATGTGCAGAAGAGACTGCATGATGCAAGGAGATCATATGGTCAAACGAGGGAATTGCTTGACGTCTCACAATCTAAGGTTGAGGAAAGTCGAATGACACTTGCTGAGCTGCAAATAGACGTGGAAAAAGAGAGGTGAAGAAAGTTCAGTCTTCTCATTTTGCTTGGTTTTTTGTCAAGTTAAATCAGTTACCCATTTGTATCATGCAACAGGTTTGAGAAGAGAAGAAAAGAGGAGGAGTTAGAAATTGCAAGAAGAAAGCTGTTATATCTTAGAGCTGAGTCAGAGGGTTCATCAATCTTAGAGAAGCTTCGGCAAGAACTTAGAGAATACAGAGAAATTGTGAAGTGTAGCGTCTGCCATGATAGGCCTAAGGAGGTAAACTAGTGTTCCTTACCGAATTATGTGCATTGCTTGGTTTTAAGGCTAACGTACAAAGCCCTCAGTTTCTTGTTCTGAGGGGAAAAAGTCCCTTTTAAAATTCTATTATATGTATAGATAGTGAGATAGTGTTATTTTTTCTAGATGGCCTTTGGCTTGTCCTTAATCTACCACTGAACTTGTCTCCGCAAGTAAATGGTGTGTTTTTGTTTCAACTGGAAAAAATGTAGCTAAAATAAAATTGCGATTTTGATCTTAAAATCTTTCAGCTTACAATTTTGTTGGTGCCTAACGATCCTGATTCCATAGAAAGTCAGTGGACTGGGGAATCACAAAAAATTTTGACCAAAATATTCTTAGAATCTTATGGAATCAACATTCTATTTTGTATTCGATTCCAGTTTGTCTTGCTCGGTTTGAAGTAGAATCTAGAAAATTAAATTTTATTGGTTTAGAAATTTTGATTAATTTAGTTGTTAGAAGTGATTACAACATCAAATGCACAAAGTCTATTTATTTTTACCTCAACATCAAAATTCAATCATGTTTTCTTTCATCTGATCAACTCAAATAACTTAGATGATTTGAACATCTTATTTATTAATGTATTTATTCTAAGTAGGTTTTTATCTTAAATGTTTCAGGAAGTAGTTCATTATATCTTACGTTCTTAAGATTTGAATCTATGATTATGATTTAACCTCCTCCCCAGCTTGTTATTTCACGTGAAATCCCGATTTGACTAGCTTCACTGGAAATAAACATTGAAGATCCTTTTAATCTTGGATAAGTTGTAGGCTTGGTTTTAAATTGTCCCCTTCAATCACAAAAATAAGTTAGCTTCGAATTGAAGTCAAAGTGGGTAAGCGTGATCTGTTCCTTGCCTCGGAAGAATAAGTTTTCTTTGGTGGTCGCTACTTGCTAGCACTTACACAATGTAAATTGATATGGCATACAGCACTCTTACAGGTGTTTATGATTTTGCAACATCTATAATAACAACATTCTCTTTCAGGTTGTCATCACAAAATGCTATCACTTGTTCTGCAATCCTTGTGTTCAAAGAATAACGGAGACTCGCCACCGGAAATGTCCAGTGTGTGCTGCAAGTTTTGGACAAAATGATGTCAAGCCGGTATATATATGACTAGTGCCTCTGTCAGGATCATGCATGCAGAGCCATTGGCCTGTGATTGGGATCTCACCTGTGTAAGCCACAGGTTCATGTCTATCGTCTCTGTCACGTTAGACGACTGTTGAAGAATGGCTGTTAAAGGAGCTGTTCTCCCCGTCTCTGTAGCATTTGTACAAGATTGTCATAAGATTGTTGATTCTAGGTTTTTCTTTATGTGCAAGTTCACAGAAGTTTAGCCGATAGTCCTGCATCATTGCTGGATTGAAGCACCTGGAGCCTTTCGAAGGTTACTAAAATGAAGGCCAGTAGGGATGTGGGAGGAGATGCTGGAAAATGGTAGGACTTGTTTATTTTTATTAATACTGAAGACAATCAGAGAACAGTTTTGGTGTTGTACAGGGATTTTGATATTACAGTTGGTTGAGATACTAGTGTCTTTTCTGTAAACGGTGTTATAGTAATATTAGTATGTGCCTGGATGTATATGTACAGCTATTCTGTTATATTCATTCCAAGTCTATGCCTATGTACAGGGATTTTGATATTCGAGTTGCTGCTTTAACCCCGACTGGATTCCTAGCCTGGACAAAAACTAAGGATTTAAAGCCTTCCGATTAACCCATGCTAGGATCGCCTGTCAGGAAGTCGACACATGATAAATAGTTCCGATCAGACGATCGCATATGGGATAATGGTGGCATTATATATGGGATAATGGGTGCCATATGCGGTGCTTAATGATCCGGATTAGTGGAATTTCCACGATGAGTACTTGAAGTATCACACATGATTTCGTGTTGCGGTGGGGTACTTGAAGTGCTCGGCAGTGTATTTCGCGTTGCAGTGGGGTTATGGAGGCTTGTGTACGATGCAATTTCCTTACCTTCCTTTTCTTCCTTTGTCAACTTAGAATAGTTGCAGTGCTAACATAGTTATTGTTCGATTTGCCATCGGATGGCTTGGGCCTTGGAGCACCACCGTGTGAGGAGGTAGCAACAGTTCAGTCCTAGGGAACCAACCAGGTGAGAGGTAGCAGCAGTTCAGTCCTAGGGACACCAACCAGGTGAGAGGGACCATTCACATGATTTATGTGAGTGGCTCTATACATATTACGTTCGAGGACGATCATCACCCTCACATGGCACCAGATGGTCCGATGCACCCATCATACGAGCTGTATGATGTGACCCTACTGACGTGGTCCCAATTTTGAGGAATATAATGGTAACTTGCCTTATTTTACTCAATATGATAGTTGAGGGTGAATATTTTGATGAGATGCCGAAGGAAGCTGGATGTGATAGTCAAGTTTGTTCAAGTGTGTGTAGTAACAGTGTTTTCAAGTGTGTGTGACACTGTTTTTATATTAATAGGTGTGTTTAAGAGTAAGTGTGTCTAATAATATTCCGAAAATTAACTATTGGATCATCAAAAAGCGAGCGGACAAACAAAATTAACTCGAAATTGAATGCAACTTGTGGTACGATCAGACATCAACCATCTTTCAATTAATGTTGTTGGGTCCTTTGTCCTTTCTTCTTTCGTTTGCACTTTATTCCTACTCAGCTACTCTTTCTCCCCAAACCCTTGCATTTGAGTTTACAACTCCATTGAAGGAAAATCGTGGAGGCCATACGTGCATGAGATACCATTATTATCGTCAACTAACGGTGTATACCTCCAAACGCCAATAATATTTTCCAATACCGCAGCATGCATACCTAGTTAACGGCCACATCATCGACGTTAAGCATTACGCCACCGTTTCGCGTCAGGTAACCCAAATATAAGGAAAAATGAAACCCTCCGGTAAAAGGCTGACCAAGCGACCCTGAGAGAGAAGAGCTTTACCATCCAGCAGTCGGCCGGGGATCGAACGACGAAAGACTCTCTTTCTCTCTGTCGACGGTCCTTCTCCTAGTATGTTTCAATATGATTTTAGTTTCGCTTCTTTTCGTTGTCGATTGTTTTGGGTCTTATACTGCTTAGATCACCTGCTGCTCTTGTTGAGCTCATTGCATTACTGTTACAAGATTCTTGGATGCGGGATGAATCTGTAGGGTGGTCTCGTTTCTTGTTTCGCTTGTGTTTATTTGCGGTGGATTTTTCTTTGTTCTGTCTGTTGTGTTTGTCTCACTGTGCTTCATTAAGGGTTTTGAATGAACTTCTGATGTATCGAGTTAGGGTGGAGCCTGAAATGCATCATCCAAATTATGGTCTCTCGTTAGTTGTGGTTTCTTTTGAATCCTGGGGGTACTTTGTTAGCCAAGCTTTCTTCTTCAATCGGGATTTTACGTGTGCGAATTCAGTCCTGCTAATGCAACAAGTTGCAGGCTGAAGTGCTGCCATCATGTTTGGACGTGGAGGTCCGAGGAGGGGTAGTGACAATTCTAAGTACTATGACGTCCTTGGTGTCCCGAAGACTGCGAGTGCTGATGAACTGAAGAAGGCCTACAGAAAAGCTGCCATAAAAAATCATCCCGACAAGGGAGGAGATCCGGAGAAGGTAAGAAAAAATTGAATAATGCTACTCCTTAATTAGGCTTGTTTGTGTTGTATTCGGTACCGAGGTGTTGGACTAACTTTTTCTATTTTGAGGATTTGGACTGTTCAAATCAAGGCTTGCTTGGTATTTTGCAGGGCATTTAATATGTCAAATTTTGCCATGATGGTTCTGGAGAGTAGGTGCCCTCTTTGTTATATTAGTTGCTAGGTTTTTTTAGAAAAATGTTAATTTCTCCTCTTTCAAATTCAATTGCAAAGTGTGGCTAAGTGTCATCTTTCTCAGTTCAATTTCACCTTGACCAACATTCTTCATTTACCGTACTTATTAATTTAGCACATTAGTTTTTTTATTTGTTAAGTGGCAGGGTAGAGATCGAACCCATGACTACCCCTATGGAGGAGTTCCTACTTAACTAGTAGATGACAATTGCTTCCCTCAAGTCATCGCAATATTTATGTTCACTGTGTGTTTTGGTTAGGGGTTTATTGGCTGTAGGCGTTGAGCTTAATGTGAGTAGTTTTATTTTGTCGCCACATTCATCAGCACCCTAGTTTTACCAACAGTTTCATCTGCAAACATAAATCGGAAACCTTTTGTAATATTGCCTGTTGTTGTTGGAGCTACATCTAATGATTGTCATTTATTCCTTTTTAGTTCAAGGAATTATCCCAAGCTTATGATGTTCTGAGTGATCCTGAGAAAAGAGAAATCTATGATCAGTATGGTGAAGAGGGCATCAAGGAGGGGATGGGAGGAGGAGGCCATGGTGCCCATTCTCCTTTTGACATATTTGAATCATTTTTTGGCGGTGGGGGTTTCGGAGGTGAGTTTTTTTGTTGAGTTTCTTCCTACTTTAGCCTTCTTAACTTGATGAATCCTAGGTTTGTATTCCTAATTGTGTTGGTTTTGTTTGATTATATATATATTGGTTAACTCATCCTCAAATATGGATGCAGGAGGTGGTAGTTCCAGAGGAAGAAGGCAGCGAAAAGGAGAGGATGTAGTGCATCCATTGAAAGTCTCCTTAGAGGACTTGTACAATGGGACCACAAAGAAACTCTCACTGTCAAGGAATGTTCTTTGCTCCAAATGCAGAGGGTACGCTTATTTTTCACTTTTTCTAATGAGAAGTGTTGCATGAAATTATTAGGTTTTCATGCATGGCCATCAGCTCGAGTGTCCAGAGTTAGGGACCATCTCACAGCTTATTGTTATCCTTCTCGTGCATATTTCAGTAAGGGATCAAAAAGTGGAGCTTCTGGTACATGTTATGGATGTCAAGGTACAGGAATGAAAGTGACAACCCGGCAGATTGGACTAGGCATGATTCAGCAGATGCAGCAAGTCTGTCCCGATTGTAGAGGATCAGGTATCTCTGCCTACATGCAGTTGTTTTGCATTTTATTGTTTGTAATCTACCTCTGAATTTTGGGAGCGCTTCATTTTAGGCGAGGTAATCAGCGAGAAGGATAGATGTACACACTGCAAAGGGAAAAAGGTTGCACATCAAAAGAATGTGCTCGAGGTTCATGTCGAGAAGGGTATGCGCCATGAACAGAAAATAGTTTTTGAGGGTCAAGCTGATGAAGCTGTAAGTAAACCTTCTGGGTTATACCCTTTTAGTTTAGCCATTTGTTTGTAGCTTGTGTAACTCAAAACGCATGATTTTGCAGCCTGACATGGTTACCGGAGACATCGTCTTTGTGTTGCAACTGAAAGAGCATCCCAAGTTCAAACGAAAGTATGATGATCTAGAAATGGACCATACACTTAGTTTGGCGGAAGCTCTTTGTGGATTTCAATTTGCCCTCACTCATCTTGATGGAAGGCAGCTGCTAATCAAATCAGATCTCGGAGAGGTCATTAAACCTGGTGGGTGGTCTTAAATACTCTCACCCTTAGTTATTAAATCTTGATAGCCATAGTCTCGTGACTAATTTGTTATATTTCTTTTCCGGAATGACAGGTCAGTGCAAGGCAATTAATGACGAGGGAATGCCGCAGCACGGCAGGCCCTTCATGAAGGGAAAGCTATATATAAGGTTCAAGGTGGAATTTTTGGAGTCTGGTACACTGTCGGAAGAGCAGTGTCGGAAGATAGAGAGAATACTGCCGCCGAAGTCATCTGGGAAGAAGGAGCTGAGCAACATGGAGTTGGATGATTGCGAAGAGACTACTCTGCATGATGTGAACATGGCGGAGGAGGATCGGCGTAGGAAGCTGCATCAACATCAGCAACAGAGAGAGGCTTACGAGGAAGATGACGACCCATCGACTGAACGTGTCCAGTGTGCCCAACAGTAAAAGCTCTTGCTTCGTACCATGGACTTGTTGTATGTTTTGCTTAATGTCGTCTGCAGATGGTTGTTTCGAATTTAAACTAGTTCGGTTCGAAATCACTTTTCCTTTTTAGGAACTTGTAAGATGAGAGTTAGGGCAGCCCTTACGGTGCTGAAGGATTTTCAAGCATTCTAAATGTGGGAGTGTAATGAAGGCTACTTTGGTAACTTCCGTTGAAATTTTTTTATGCAAAGATTTTACTTTTTAAAAGAATAAAACTAGACTAGCTCTAAACAAGACGGTTTAAGTAGTTATAAGCATAGGTATATTTTTATATTTTTATAATCTACAGGTATATATATTTTTATTATAAAGTTAAAAAGTGTTATAATTTCATAGTATACAAAATATATATTAATTTGATTTGCTGACAATTAGACTAATGAGCCAAACAAAACAGCGGTTACTCATTCATACAATTAGAGTAGCTAGTGTTCTGTTCCGCTCGTTAGCCTAATTGAATCAGCAAATAAAAAAAGGGTTTGATCCATTTGTTTAGAAAATTACTAATTAAAAAAAGTATTATTGGAGTATTTAGTAGTAGAAAAACCCAATTCCTCCCACCAAACCACCTTAAACTATCTAAGAAAACCCCCTCTAGATTGACCTATAAATGGAAATGACATAAACAGTTAGTGAGAAGGCCGCAGAAGTAACGAACTTGATAACGAACTCAATAAATTGGTCATGCCAATCCCTTTCTTTACAAATCAACAACCAGATTCTCAGAGAGAAGTACTCCAACGACAGCTCATGCAAGTGATTACAGCACCAACACATAATCAAAATGAAGGTAGATTGCAACTTGAAGAGCAGACAGAAACTGGACAAGTACATATTGCAGAGTGAAGGCCCCAGATGCTGGCAAGGAAATACAATTCAGCTAGAACGGATTCATAAAAGAGAATTCGCAAAGAATCGGGTCCAAAAATGAATTACGTTGTGCAGATTTGAGTTTTTGAAGGAAGGAAATAATCAGAGCTCACGTTTGGCTTCACCAAACTGGCTCAATAAAATCCCCATATCTATACCATTGAGCATAGTGGGGATGGCTTTCTCATACCTACATTGCTTAGAGAATCCTAGTTTCCCTGAATTTTGCACTTTCTTCGCACACTTCTTGAACTTTTCGTGGCACTTGATGTTGGTTAGACCTTTCTTCCCAACGCAATCATCGTGAATCTTGCAGCATGCGTCTAGATCGTCGCAGGGCTTCTCCCCAGGGCAGCCGGTCCATCCTAGCCCACAATACTTGCCGTAACGTATCCCAAATGCTGAACACAATTATCATGAATCTCAAACACGGATTGGACAATCAAAATGCGATAAGAGAATGAAGGAAAGAAACGTGACAGACGTACAATCACAGTTCTGCACCACACAGGTCCTGCTGCAAATCGCCTACTGTGTCAGCAATCGGAGGATGATTTAATTTAACAATAAGAAGGTAATGAAAAAGATGCAGGCAGCTATCAGGATCTGAGATGATAAGGACATGTTCACCTGAGCGCCATCAAGATTGGTGGCGGAGGAGGAGACGAGGGAAAAGAGGAAGAGGAACGTGAAGGCGAATGTCGCGGCCAGACCATTAAACCTCATTGTAGTAGTTGAGGTACCAAATGACGGCAGCACTTCAGCCTGCAACTTGTTGGATTAGTTAGCAGGACAGAATTCTCACACGTCAAATTAGAAATCCCGATTGAAAAAAGAAAGCTTGGCTAACAATGCACCATCTAGGATTCAAAAGAAACCACATTAACCAGACTGCAAAACTTTGGATGATGCATTTCAGGCTCCACCCTAATCCGATGAATCGAGACCCTACAGATTCATCCAAGAATCTTAAAACACTAATGCAATGAGCTCAATAAGAGCAACAGGCGATCTAAGCAGTATAAGATCCAAAAAAATCGACAATGAAAAGAAGCGAAACTAAATGATATGAAAACATACTTGGAAAAGGAGCGGCGACTGAGAGAAAGAGAGAGTCTTCGTCAGTCGATCGCCGGCCGACTGCTGGATGGTGAAGCTCTTCTCTGTCAGAGTCGCTTCTCAGGGGTCGTTTGTTACAGGGGAAGGTGGAATGGAGGAAATGTGGAATTTGGGAATTGAGAAATTGATGTTTTGGGAATATTTTAGGAAATTGAAATTTATTGTTTGGTGAGTACAAATATGATGAGTTTTATTTTGATATAAATTTGTCCTTTTGCTGATTAAATCCCAAATTTTTTCCTTTCGTATTTGTTATCGGATTGAAAGATCAGTGTGATAATTTCATTTCGATCTATCAACAACCCTTTTAATAAATCGAACCATAGTGCATATCAACTTGACTTGAAAGAATACACAAAGAAGGTAACAAAGGAGGAGACGGTAAATTCAAGATTATTGTTAACGTCTGGCGATAAAGCAACCTCTGATCAGACTAACGGCGTCACAGCTGAAGCAAGATTGAAGCGGGAGATGAAATTTCTAGAGCGGCAGGACATGTCGTTGCTTTGACGAATTCAAAATTCAGATTTCGGAGCTGATGGTGGAACTCGAATCGATGAATTCGATTAAAGAGGAAATCATGCCTAGATATCATAAGGCGTATAGATTACGCTAGTCCAAACACACCATAGATATTCCTATATTCGACAACGGTGATAACGAGCAAGAAGGATAAGAAAATTTCGCTCCAACTACAACACTAAAAAAATTTATATTCCAAGGGCAATAATGTCAAATTAAAATTAACCAAAAAATATTAAACAAACAATGTATAGTAAAACTCTTATCATGTTTTACTATAACAAACAACCCCTCAATCTTTTGCTGGAGGGATAAAAAATATTAGTTCATGGCCCGCCATTTTACTCATGGACCCGTAGAATGGGCCAGATGGGTGGGCTTTCACACGTGTGGATGCTTCGTCAGCATGTGTCGGAGAAAACAAAACCCCTCCGAATTTTGTGCGAGCCTGGGGGTTTTGGTTTTGGTTTTGGGTTTGCTTCTCCTCCGTCGTCTCGTTGTCCTCCGATTTGGGTTGCTTCCCAAGTTTACAACTTTTGGATTCTACTTTACGCTTTAGGCTGCTGCTATATCACAGCTGGTGGTCTTCGCTTCTCGAGGTTCATCTAAGGTGGAAAATGCAAGGCTTGAGGAGGAAATCTGCTCTTCTCTTGAGATCTCCGACTGGGTTGTCTTCTCTTCTTGCTTCAAACCCTCATGCAAACTTCGTTACTGCTGCAGGGAAAGCTGCAGTTACCCCTTTATCGGATATAAGGGCAAGTTTTATTTTTGCACTCGCTAATTGGAATTTGATGTTATCTGTATAGTCGTATTAACTTAGAATGGATGGCTTTTTCCCCAGATTAAAGTATCTGATTTCATATCTGTTTAGCTTTGTTTTTTTTTGCGATGGATGTTTATTTAGTTTGCTGGAACATCTTCTTTTCCTTTTTGCTCTTGAACTTTATGCTGGTTTGTTTATATAGCAAGGATTCTTTGATGCAGATATCTGGGGCAGGATCCAAGTCTAGGGGGTTTCTGACTCATTTCAGTGCTCGTGGTGGTGCCACTCGGGTCAGGCCATTCGTTGGTTAGTTTACATTTGACTCCATATGACATCAAACTGATGTGCTGATTTTTTCCCCCTTTGCTTATTAACTACAGTGGGAATCTCGTCAAGCAAATGGTAAGTGATGTTATCCTCATTAGTTACAACATATACATACTCCATGCTCATAGGCCTATATCCAGTTGTCCTCCACTACCCCTCTATTGTTTCAGAGTTTTTCTAGGAAGTGCAGTAGAAATATGTGATGAATCGTTGTAAAAAGTCATGGTAGAACTGTACTGGATCTTGATCTCCTAGGTTGTTTTGCCCTCCTGAAAGCTGTATGACGCTTTTGGATCAGGGTTATAGTTCTTTGTTTTAAGAGGAGACTCCTTTCAGAGAGTTTATAAGTTATTATCCCCTCATGTTTTATTCTGGAAGCTAATCCAACTTGACAACTAATTTGACGGCAGCAACTTTCGACAGGACTCCTTGTTTTCCGCAATGGATGGAACTGTGGACAATCCGTAGCAGGATTTAGAACACGGGGCCAACTTCTACAGAGCGATTCGAAAAAACAAAGCCTTAATCAATTATTTTCCAGATCCTTCGCATCAAGACCGCCCAGGAAACCTGAGCAGATCCGCTCTGAGGTTAGTATTGGAGGACTAGTTTTCCTTTTCTTTCTACGATCTCGGCGAAGAAAACTCGATTCCCAATTCTTCCAAGACTTAACATTTTTAAGCTCCAAACATTTGAAACCCCACCTTAAATTGATTCATGTCACTGGATTCCGTATAATGACTAGATTGTTCTGGTTTTTACTCATTACTTGCTTATCTTGTTTTGTAGCAGACAAAAAAAGATGTGTCCACTGTTGAGGATCCTTTTGATGCTCCCACTTACAATATCCCAGAGAAGCCTGTCTCGTTTACAGAGGGTGCTTCCTATACTTTGGTAATCCTAGTTGGTCTTGGATTAGCAGCTGCTGCAGGTTATGCTGTTTTCAAGGAACTGATATTTGAACCAAAGGAGTAAGTGCTAAGCTATTTAGTATCTCCGTCTGGCATTCCGATTGTCTCTATTTCTAGCGACCCCCATTTAATGCCTTCTTCTGCGATTCTACTTATAGGTACAAGATCTTTAACATGGCACTGAAAAGAATTCAAGACGACAGTCAGGTCAGTAGTTCTTTTATTGTTCACCAAAAACCCACGCTTATATTCCTAATTATCTGTGGTCAGCACAACATATAAAAGTAGCTTGAGGAAATTCGTGATGGTCCCATATAAATTTGAGATCAAGTTTGCTATTGTCCTGGGGGTACAGCTAGGAAATTAATTGAAGTTGGTGTAATTTAAGGCTAGGTTTGGCAATGGGAATCATGATTCCTAAAAATGTTGAGTTGAGACTAGTGTAAAAAAATTGAATTGGGGTTGGGAGAGATTGTCGATAGAAACTTGGATCAAGGGATATAAGGATTTCAAGTGGAATTATGTTTCCCAGTCTACTCAATGGGAAAATAAACTTTCCTAAGTATCCTTTATATCCTTTGATTTAACATTTTTTTCACAACTCCTTCCAACCTCAACTTAACTATTTTTCACTATTTTAACTCAATATCATGATTCCCATTGTCAAACCTAATCGAAGTTAGTGGTTTGAGGATCTTAACATTCCTATGGACGGTATGTCAGTTTCTGTCAAGGTCTATGGAATGAGATCGAAGCAGTAAGACTAATGATTTAAGGTTTAATGATAGAAGTATAGAACCTCGACAACTAAATAGGTAGTCTTGGCGATTGGTCCATTTTCTGGATGAAGCAGCTCAATGAATATATGGGTTGCCATGACTGCAGCAGCCAGCTTAGTGTTTTGCCCTGTTCTGTTTGTGTAGGTACGGGTGAGGATTGGATCTCCCATAACAGGTTATGGTCAGGAAAGTAGAAACCGTGCTGCCCGCCAAAGAATTCCAAACAAGATTTACACTGACGAAGATGGAGTTGAGCATGTCCTTGTATGCAGAACTCACCTCTTTCCATTTGCTTATCAGAAACTTATGCTCTTCTCCCAAACTCCAAATGGTTTGTGAATATTTTATTGTGTGCAGGTCAGCTTTCATATCCGTGGGCCGCATGGAGCTGGTAAGGTATCAGCGGAGATGTTCAGAGATAAAGTGGACAAGCAGTGGAAGTATACATACTTGATTGTTCAGATCACACATCCTTCACAATCTCAACTGATTCTGGAGTCTTACATACCGGCGGCACCTGCATCAGTTCCAGCACTGGGACGGTAATCATTTTGAGCATCAACTTCCAGAAACAGCAGCCTGTGTTTTGTTTCAAGCTTGACAATTTGAATAGCATCCGTTCTACAGTTACTGATTAAATATTCAAGTTTTGACATTGTTAGCAAAAGGTGATTTTTATTTTATTTTTGCTACATCCTCGTGAGAAAGTGTGTTCTCTCAATGGAATGAATGATTGCTTGTACATGGAAGAATGTAGCAGCTTTTGGTTTGTCACAGAGAACTGTCGTTCGTCAATGCCATCTCTCATCACCTTAACGGCCATATCTCGTCACCTTCTCTCAAGCAACGGTCGTTTTCTTGTACTTGGAAATCAAAGCATTAACTAAAACTGACCCGGGACGGAGGGTTTCAACTACGTTCTAACAACACATACAATAATAGTCAAGGTTAAGTCTTTTCACAACAATCATCAAGCTCAATCAAGTACATTCATTTGGCTTTCTTGTGCAACCAACAAAGTAGCCAAATCTTACACCAGTACAATTTTGTACATGGAGATACATCATCCCTTAATCCAATCTATTTATAATAATAACTACATGAAATCGAGCAGAAGGTGATAGCAATTCTGGCATCCTCTTTCTACATGAGCATAAGCGTAATAATACATTAGGCCAAATGGAGATTCAGAAGTAAGAGCGAAAAGCTTCTTCTTCCTTCAAACAAATGAAACCCCAAAATCTGCACTTCAATTCCAGAGTAGCCAAATCCCTTCCTATGTTCAAGTCTAGTCACAGCCAAGGTACACATAGCAATCCCTTCATACGATACGATGGATGGACTTACAATGTTGAGCTGGAAACCTTCAGCTGGCTAGTCTATTCCCGAGTTCTTTACTATAAACCTGAATCAAACCATTCTCTTCTGCAGCCTCAAGTTTCTGCTTTAACTTGCTCTTGTAGCTATCATCTTTCTGCTCCAGATCACGTATAAGTTCAACCTGAGGACATGAGATATATCAGCTAAGCTGAATCAACCATCATCCTTCTTCTGCATATAGATATAAATAAAGATGACGTGAGTCATAATAGTAAAATAGTATCACCTGCTTCTGGAATGAATCAAATTCATCAGAGTTTAGAGAGCCATCACTATTGGAATCTAGCAGTTGCATCATCTCCTCTGCATCCTTCCCCGGGGCACCAAGCTCTTCCATCACTTCCATTAATTCCTCTATGCTGATCCGTCCATCTCCATTCTTGTCCAGAAGCCCAAACACTCTGTCTCTCCCCTCAATCTCAATGCCTTTAGCAGCAGATGGAAGATCCTTGAGACGTAGTGCTGCAAATTCAGCTGCAGCCATCATTATTGTCTTGAGCCGCTTTGCCTAACCACCATAAATATCCAGAAACAGCGTTAGGGATCCAGCATTTTCAAATATAAAATAAAAATTATACAATCTAACCTCTTGTGCATCAGTAAGACCGGCTTTATACAAGGAATGTGAGGCTGCTCCACCAACTGCCTTCCTATCCATATCTACAGTGCGTATTTGTATTTCCATCATTGGTCTGGCATCGTTGTCGTCACTCACATCAACAGCCATGTGCAAGCTTTGATAACCATTAGCTTTTGGCTTGGCAATGTAGTCTTTTGTTCTATCTGGTATATCCTTCCATAATGAACGAATTATTTCTTGTGTTCTGTAGCATGCCTTCTCACACATGTCTTCTTTAGGGTGCAAGATGACTCTTAACCCCAGAACATCATTTACTTGTTCCGGCTTTCGACCATCCTTGAGCAGCTTCTTCATAGTGCTATACCGACTTTTGTAGCGACCTTTAACCGATACATCATCCACCATTTCCACCAACAATGGATCATCTCTAAGGCAGTGATGCAGACGTAGAGCACACTCATCCATGATAGACCGGCTTCCACTCTCATGGCTGTGTAGCCAGGCATCGACGTAGAGATAGGAATATGGAAAGAGATAACTAAAGGAGAGATCCTCAAGCTCCAATGACAGTGAGTGCGTTCCAACAGCATGAGCCAGTGGGGCATGTAGTCTCATAACTTGAAGAGACACCAAGAGTTGTTGATGACGAGGCAGGTAATCCAAATTTCTCATCATGTCAAGCTTGAGTGCCAGGTCCAGAACAAGAGCACGGATGTCATAATAAGTAAGGCAAAAGCGTCGCAACATAGAAGCAGCAGCATCATCATCATCATCTAACACATCCAATCTGGTAGGAAGTGTTTTAAGGCGCCAGGTTTCATGGAGAAGATGTGCAGTAGCAGGGCCGACCCGGCTTCTCACCTCCTTTAGAGATATGGCATTTGCCTCAAGCACATGCCACAATATGCTAGCAGAAAGAACTTCTGCATCCATCTGTGGTTAACCGCTCTGGATGGTAAGAAGCCCCGTAATCATTGTAGAATTCTAACTAACAAGGAACTAGAGGAGGGCATTAACTAGTACTAGGGTTCACAAATTTTCCTGAATTGCACGCCAAGACGCGCAGGAAACGAATTGAATTCAAATTTCGAGTGACCTAATAGCAGGATTGGAATTAAGCTTATTCACAGTTCAACTATCATAAGAAGGAAGTAGAACCTGAAGATCGGCGAGGAGGAGAGCGAGAGACAAGGCTTTGGCGAGAGGAGGTCTTCCATCTGGAGCGAGGCCCAAGTTCTGTAAAATGGGGATAGAGAGCTTGAGGGTGGTGAAGAGCAAGCGAGAGGAGCTGGTAGACAGCACATTCATCCTCTGCGTCAGAGAATTGAAAGCTCCCACGAGCTCCACCACCATCTTCCCACCAGGCTGCTCCAAGGGATGGTTCGCTGCTGTCTTTCGCCGAGATGAACGGTTACTACTCCTGCTCATCGACGTCATCATGCCTTTCAGGGAGAAGATTGAAGAAGTTGGATGCGAAGAAGGTATGGTTGGGATGCTATGAGAGGATAAGTGACGCAGACCACACAACTCCATCGCCATCAGCAGAACAGAACAGCGATTCTCCGCCGGAGCTGAAAACGTGGTCGAGGTACCTCGATCGGCCCTCGTTCTCCGACGAAGAATAAATGAAAAGAAGTTGTATTTTATGTTCTTTCCATTTTCATTTTCCCTATTTAAACTTCCTTTTGTATTTTTTATACTTGCTAACGGACTTCTGAAAAAGAGACAATCATCACCGACCGGCGGCAACGGGTGGATTTTGGACCGGTTTGGTAGTATACCCATTGTCCGGCATTAATTAAACCACTACTAACACAACCAAACGAGCTACATTCTTCTCATATCCTCTCCAAAAATTCCAAACTAGCAAAACCCACATGAAGCTGATTACCGTACAACTATCGGCTTATACTACAATGAATGCCAGAGGGAGGCCGTCCTAAAAATTCCAACTGGTCACTTATTCACCAAAGACGACACCTTTTCAGAGTCAACGTATCATGCTGCCATGACGAGGCCATGTCCCAACGGCCTCTGTTCGTACAACCTAGGCGTCTCATCGTTATAGATTGGAAGTGGTTGTGGAACCTCTCCCTCTCTCTACAAATCTGCATTTTTCTTTGGAGGAGTGTAAGGATTAATGCAGCAGCCTCTTCTGTTAGCATTTTCAGAAGACAATGTGCAGACATGACTACATGCCTCATTTGCATCTCTCAGGAAGAATCCTTATTTCATTGTCTTTTCATTTACCCCCACGCTCCACCAACTGGCGTATTGTTGGCATAAGGATTCAGGTCCCTCTCCTTGATCAATCTTTCGCTACTTGGTTTGCCGCTTTTCAAGAAGGAAATGAACCGATGACAATCGGACCGCCTTGGCGATGAGCTGAATATTTTGAAGGCTCGAAATGTGTGCAACTTCAGGAATGAGAGATCGGCGTCCCACTTGACGACATAAATGGTTAGTGCTGATGTCAGAGAATGATGCAATTTCTCTACCCTAGTCTGTCCCCCAGTGGAACCACCCCAACCCCATTCATGTTCCTAACCCTTATGCCCAGACTCGAGCATTTCTTTGCAAATTCATTGTGATGGATATTCTTGAATGATTCTCAAAAGACGGCTTTTGCTTTATTGTATCCAATGCCAACGGCAGAATATGTGACAAGTAGTAGTTTGGCCTCTTTCTCTGCTCATCTCCTTTTGTGACAGAAGCTCATACTATTCTTGAAGTGGTCTCTTACGCTGGCAGATCACCACCCCCCCCCCCCCCCCCTCTCACGCCCGTGATCCTCTCCGACTGTCAGGTCATCATTGAAAGTTTGAAATGCCCGATGGAGAAATGTACATGGGGATGCTAGGTGTCTGGGAAGCATTGCTAAGATCTCGGCTCGTCCCCTCACACCATAATTTGTCTCCTCCCGCAGACACAACCTAAGAGCCGATTGGATTGCAGAATATTCTCGTCTGGAAACTCTTCCCCCGACTGGACTACTATTGTTGTTTTTCTGTTCCCTCCAAGATGTGAAAACCCATATCAACATAATAACTGAAGTATGTATCCTGAAGGAGCGTCTTACGAATATGCCATGGTCTCTTAGCTAAAATTCAGGAGTTGACCTGAGCCGAGGGGAATGGAATTAAAAATAACCAGGAGGAAGTTTTTAAGACACAAACATGCCCATCCCTTTCCCAGAGCCAAGAAGCTATGGCTTGAAACACCTTGATTTGAGGGATGAGACCAAGAAATTGAGCAACAAGAAGACACAGTTTCATCTTAGAAAGACCCTTAGCAGAAAGAGGGGAAATCAAATGGTGACGAAGAAATGAATTTCTGGTTAGATTCCCATGAACACTAACATATGCCATCTCAAATCTGATCGAGGAGATCAAGTGGCAAACAGTTACAGACAAGCATTTTAAGGTTATTATCAATTTCCAGCAAGGAGTTAAACAGTATTTACAGTGTCGGAAAGAGAGCGCAAAATGCAACCCAGTCCAGCCTTCTCTGTCAATTTCTCGTGTATCCGCAGGCACTGATCACATGTTGGCCGATCTCCTGTAGACAACCCTCTGTATACATACCTGGCAAACCATATGTCTTAACAATCAGTTTCAGGAGCAACTATTTCAGCAAGTGGCTAAGCATAGAGATGATGCAGGACATTGGTGCTTTGCAGTTGCTACTTGGGGAAACGAGTAAGTTAATATTGTACCTAGATTCCAGGAAATAAAAGTTTCAAGCTACAGCTAGTTTGGCTAAATGGTCATGTGTCCAGAGATGCTCGGTATCAAAGAAGACCAAGATAGAATTGGTTCCAAATATGCCCGCCACATTTCAAGTATTGCTACAAAAACCTAATTCAAGCAATACTATTAGTAATTAGTATAGATCCAGAGAAGTTACAACTAAATGATACCAACTTATGGATGCCAATCCTGCAAAGTGTATACTGTGGCAAAGGAAACGAAAGAAAGACAGAGGTCTAAATAAACCAGGGTCTAGTTTCCTTGACTAGTGCTGCTCCAATCAAAACGTGAGCTGTCGTCATTTAGATATTTCCTATTATTCCCTTGTGACACAGCACAAAGATGCAGGAGCAATCGAACATTCTTAAGGCTATTCGTCTACCAAAAAAGCAGGTTAGCATATTCATTTATGAGGAAGTACCACAATCAACAAACCCAGGTGAGAACTTGGGAACTTGGTGAATAAATCAAACCAAACTTGCAAAGTGGAAACTTTGAGCATATGGGACTGATGACCTCAAAACATTCTCTAGTGGTAACAGGGAGTTAAGCATCCAACTCGTAGGTTCAAAACCTTGGTAAATCACCTACCTATGGAAATGAGACATTGAAGCAACTAAATTCAGGATCTAATCTTGGAGTTAAAAAACATTGGAAGCTTAGCTAAATGTACTATCTCTGATCCTTCAAATGAGTTAAGGTGCAAAGCTACTTATCATTTAGGAAACAACAAAGAATGGAAGCAATTAAGAGTACAGGGGGGGAAGAACTGAACTCACTTCATGAGGATATCGTAATACTCAGGGTCCAATGAGGTCAGCATCCCGTCCACGTCTTTGATTGCCATAATCGCTCTATGAACCACTATCCAATTGGCAGACTACAGCACGTAAAAGTAGAAGACAAGTAGACAACAAACTTTCACCTAAAACTTCTGCTAATAAGTTTGGATCGGTAAATATAGAACTCAAATCCTTACCGAGGAACAGAAAAAGGGAGGGAAACGGACCTTGCATCGCTCATCGCCGGTCTTTGGAGGCGATCCTTCAAGCGCCGTCTTGAGCGCTTCCACTGGCTTGTACCTGGTCGTTTATGGAGGAAGAGGAATTAGAGGGAGAGAGGCACAGAGAAACAGTGAAGGACGGAGGAAGAAGACGAAGGGGGTATATATCTGTTCTTTTACTGTTTGAGTAAGCTCTCAATCTTGCGAGACTTCTGTTCGATTCTGGTAATGATTGCCTCGGCGTTCTCTGCTTCCACAAATCCGTCAGCACCGGCCATTGTCGCTTATTGCCAAGTCTCCAATTTTGGTTCCGGCCAGCTAATTGTCAGACACGGAGACACCCGTTCACCGCTCCGGAGGAAAACGATATAAGTTTTTTCCACGATGCCACAAGGTCTCAACTTTACCGACGGTTACAAATCTGGAAAAGTTCAGAGGTGCAAGAAAATGTTTGTTGAAGCCCAGTTGCAGCTAATCATGGCCGTTCATGAAATCTAATTGTTTTGGTTGTTTTTTAATTAGGGATAGATCCAAAATCGTCATAGTTGACTTAGAAAATTGATTTTTACATTTAACTTAATCAACCATTTATAATCACATTCATCTCTAAAATCCTGTAATTTCTTAAAAAATGATATATTTAGAAAAATATTTTAATATACTTATGTGGTATTGTTTAATATAAAAGTTTTTTTCTAAAAAATTGATTTATATCCTATGTAGCATTGGTACATTAATAAATTTTCTAATTTGTAATTACTCTTACCTTCTTAATTATTACTAAATAAAATGTTACATCATTTTCCACCTCATTAAAGTAATTATGAAAAATAAAGATAGAGATGCTCTTAGAGGCAAACAATAGAAAAAAAGAAATCATTTGCCCTAATGTCGCTACTCATTTGCTTCTACTTACTAGTTAGATGTTCTTCGAAGGTGGCTTCTTTTCATCCTATTTCGATCTTTCATTCGAAATGAAATTAACTTTGACATTAAATATCAATTCTCATTTACAATTTTAATATTTAATCACTCTAATTACTATTTTCTACAACTAAATCCTCAGTCATGACATAAGACACGGAAACAAGGTTATTTGTAGCCTCAAAAGGCTCTCTAATATATGGCATCAATAACTCGTCCAAAAACTTTGGAGAAAAATAAATAATTAGGTGGCCCGCTTGTAACTATTAAACAAGTTATCATTAAAAATAATACAAACCACGAAAAATAAAATACGAACTACATATAGTAATTTCGCATATCAGTAATAAAAATTAAAGAATGAGAAAATGCCAAAAAGGACCAGCGCAGAACGAGGGAATGTGGACAGAAAACGGGGGACAATTCTGTAATTCAGACAACGGTCTAATTGATTTATTAATTTCTTCTTCGCTTTACTCTCACTCTCCCCCAAATTAGTCTTGCTTGCTCCCTTGCATTCAAAGTCTTCCTTCCCTCAGATTCACACAAACCCAGAGAAAAACATTCTCCCCATCCATGGCGGATTCGGTCCATTCAACCCCGTTAGCCTCAGCCACCGCCGGTCAATCTAAGTCCGTCAAGGCGAACCTTCCATCATCATCCGCCGCTTACTATTCTCCTCTTCTCTGTAAGTTGTTCTTCTTCCTGCTGCTTCTTCTCGCTATTCCGCTATTGCCCTCACAAGCTCCGGACCTTTTCAACCAGAGCTTCCTCAAAAACCTCTGGGAGCTTTCCCAACTTCTATTCATCGGCCTTGCTGTGTCGTATGGACTATTTAGTCGTAGGAATGCCGAAACGGATGATCACTTTGCGGCCGATAATGGTTCCCAATTTACTGTTGACGAGTGCCAGTCGTCGTTTGTGTCTAGAATATTCCAGGTCTCGCCTCTTTTTGAAGATAGCTACGAGGTTCCTTCTGAATGCGAGGATAAAACGGCTGTTTCCCATGTTCAGCTGTCAGCGGCTAGTTACAGTTATACGGTTCCTGACCCGGTCGCCTATGATGGTTATGGGAACCACCAATCTGTTTCTGTGAAAAATGGTTTCGAGATTCCTGATCACTCTGGCGGGGATGAGGTGATTCAGGCTTGGAATGCTCAGTATTTTCAAGGTCAATCAACTGCTGTTGTGTCTAAACCTAATCTGGATGTTTTGGGTCAATGTGAAATGAACAACGTTCAGAAACCCTTAGGTTTGCCTGTTAGAAGTCTGAATTCAAGTGGTACAGACGTCAATATGCCTGATTTCAGTAATATTAACATCAGTAAGGCTGCTGCTAAGAGCAAAGAGAATGATGGCGGTGCATATGGGTCTGGTGAGGAATTCTTTGGAGATGTAAGTCCTGTGAATTTAGAAGAGAAGTTTAATCAAACTCTTGATTATTCAGACTTTTCACGGCGTTCGAGATCTGCTAGAGAAGAAGAGACAGGAGGAGTAGTAGCTGTTGTTGATCGTTCTGGTCATTTTCGACCTCACTCCGGTGATGAAACTCAGTTTGAGTCTCTCAAGTCAGAGTCAGTTTTTGGCTCCTTCAGCACTACTTCTGTTGAACGTTCCGGTCATTTTCGACCTCTCTCAGTTGATGAAGCTCAATTCGAGTCTCTCAAGTCAGAGTCATTTCTTGGCTCCTCCAACACTACTTCTGTTGATCGTTCTGGTCATTTTCGACCTCTCTCAGCTGATGAAACTCAACTCGAGTCTCTCAAGTCGGAGTCATTTTTTGGCTCCTACAAACCACCCATCTCTTCTGAGGATGGTGCGATGCAACATTCGGCAACCACTCAGCATCATACCAAGTCGAACTCACTTCCTTCCGAGTTTCCCAACTCACATATGAATGAATCAGGTGACGATAAGACTTCCCATGCGTCTAATACTCCTGTTACTGCTAGAGGTTCCCGAATGAATGCATTCCATTTAAGGAAGTATAGTGGTTGTGGCTCCTTGTTCAAAAAGGAATCACATGAAAATTCGAGAGGTGTGTTGAAAGAAAAGGATTTGGATAGCTCTAGGAATCCGTTGAAAGGTTTGAGTGAGAATAAGGGAAATGAGGAGGATTCGGAGAAGAAGAACAAGAAGAGCCAATTGTCGCTGAAATTGGATAAGAAAGCTGAGAATGAATTGCTGGCTAAGCCTTCAAGAAGGGGGAAATCTGTGAGGACAGTTAGATCACCTGGTGGCTCTAGTACTACTGAGGTGAAAAGGGATGCTGCTGTGGCCATGGTTCACAGCTACTTCGACGATGTAGTTGGGAAAGCATTTGATGAGATTGAGGACACCAGTAAGAAGAATCATGTTGCAAAGATACCAAAGTCGTCATTTGCAGAGTACAAGAAGAGAGACAGACAGAGATCTTCTGAAGCAGTGGATGGATATAAGAAGAACGACGTCGGGAATGCTGCAAAGGCAACAATTGCAGAATCGAAGAAGAGATCAGAGGGTCGAAAATCTACTTCGCGTGTCTCGGTGGAGCCTGATGAACATGAGGAGAGTAAGAAGGAAAGCATTCCGGTTAGTGACAGCAGGGGCTCAGCGGGACATGAGCAGGAGTTGGATGAGGTGGATAGGAAGGCTGCGGAGTTCATAGCAAAGTTCAGGGAGCAAATAATGCTTCAAAAGGTGGCATCCATTGAAAGATCAACTAGGAAGCGTGGGATTGTGAAAGACAGTAGGTGAAACACGCTGGGGGTTTAAGTAATTCTACTACCTTGATTTTTCTGTTTTCTTTTTCTTCTGTAGATAACTTATGCAGCATTGGTGTAAGTTGAATTGTTCCGGCTGTTTTCGAGCCTGTGGATACTTAATTTCGACACTATCAGAGCAACAAGAAACTATCTTGCTGCTGCTGTTTGAAATACTTGCTGCCATCTCTTGAAGGATCATGCTTCTTATCACAAACGCAGGAACTATACGTTGTGTTTATACACCGTTTACAAATGTCCCGTAAGTTTGCTTGCAATTACGACCATTTCTGGTAGAGCTTGTTGATTCTGCGCACGAGGGATAAAAGACAATACAAGTTGTAAGCGATTACAAAAAGTAATACCCTTTATTTACTTTTTGGTCAAATAACTCTTATAGACTTATCGTATCCGTTTATCAATAGGACGAGGGTTTTGTGAAAAGCAAATCTACTAAGAGAGAGATTATTGAAATCTTCATTGTGGAACTCATAGATTTTTGGAGAAAAAAAAGGATTTTAAAACCGCAATTGATGATTAATATGATACAAATTATTTTAGTCAAATAATAAATAAATGTTTTATTAATAGTGTAGTGACCGAGGATTATGACTCGTTTCCTCTTCCAAGTGCAGCGACGTGTATCATCTCGGTGGATGTTGCAGTCCGCATCCTTTCTGGCATTGGCTCTGTTGATTTTTTCGTTCATTGTCACTGCGGTTCCTTAGTCTATGGGACAGGTCATGTCATCCATCATATTGTGGATCCACTAACTTTGGAGTTTTTAGCCATTCAAGCACTCTTCGTCTCCTGTGTTTGCTACCTCGAGTCCTATCAGATCCTCTCAGACTCAACAGAGGTTGTGCGGCTCATTTACTCTGTTGCGCCTGATATTCGTGTTGGTTCATTCCTTACCTTTAGTTATGGTGTTTCATATCTCCCTCCTGGATAGTTGCGTCACCCACTTAATGACACGTAAAGGTCTTTTTATCCAAACACCTCTTATCTATTTCCTTTTTTTATTATATTTTATCTTCCTAGAAAGATTATTATATTTTTTTTTTCTTTTTTTACCTATCAAATCGATACCTTTAAATAAAAAAAAAATATTTTATTAATGATATAATAACCATCTTGACGGACCTAAGTGAGAATTTCTACTCCGGTCACCAGTTCCCAATGGCAAATAAGTTGGGCCCTTGGGTGAATTTGAATGGAAGCAAAGCCCAATTATAATAAGACTAGCAATTTAGCAAAATCAAACTTAGGACACCGAAATGGAGAGGAAGAAGATAAGGTTACAGTTAAGGACGGAAGAAGAAGAAGAAGAAGAAGCAATTGAATCATCAAGTGGGTGAATCGAATCATGTTAGCCACCAATTTTCATATTCCAACACCGTTAATGTCTTCTGGTTCGAAGAAGAAGCATATGTTGTTCAGCTGCTCTAACCACTTAGAAGTAAGGCGTCGAACTTTTCTGGTCGTCCCAGCAACAGCATCAACTTTCATCTTTTTCCAAACATTCCCATCTTTTGGGAAGACGAAAAGCAAGAGCCCATATGACGAAAGACGGCTGCTTGAACAGAACAAACGGGTACAGAGGGAGAACAATGCGCCTGAAGAATTCCCTAATTTTGTTAGGGAAGGTTTGTCTTCTATGCTTCTTTCTTCAACATATATGGATTTTGGGATGTTTTGCTTTCTTCTGAAGGTGCTGTGATTTTGGTGCAGGGTTTGAGGTTAAGGTGGTGGCATCAGACAAGTATGTGAAGACTGAATCTGGACTTATATACAAGGACTTCCAAGTTGGTCAAGGCCAATGCCCAAAAGCTGGTCAGCAGGTTTCTCCTTGAAGCTGAAATTGATCTCCATCCATCTGTTCCACATCATCACATCCTGTTAGTTGTTAGATATTTTGACAATGGATGAATGATGGGATGCAGGTGACGTTCCATTACATTGGGTACAATGAGTCGGGGAGGCGCATCGACAGTACCTACTTGCAGGGCTCCCCTGCCAAAATCCGCCTCGGCACTAATGGCTTAGTTCCCGGTAACAACTCTATCCTCTCCCTAATGAGAATTCCATCACACAGACGTTACAAAATGGTCTGGCTATGACATTTGTTGTTGTAGGATTTGAGGAAGGGATCAGTGATATGAGACCTGGTGGAAAGAGAAGGATTATCATTCCGCCAGAACTTGGACCCCCTGTCTGTTTCTTTCTTTCTTTCTTTCACTCTGGTGTTGTTATTCCATATGATTCTTCTTCTAACACTAAAAGTTGTACTGTAAAATTGTGTGCAGGTTGGGCCTTCTACATTTTTCAGCGCCAAGCAGTTTGAAGTGTTTGATGTGGAGCTTCTCAGCATTCAAGACTGTACGAGGAGGACTATTGTCGGCTTTTACTCTGATGTTGTTTGTAATTGACTTTGAAACATCTTACTTGCCTCCAATTCATCCTTATATTCTTCATTTCCAAGTTCATCAGAATCCGATTGTGTAAATTGTAGAGTTAACTACTGGAACAGTTCACAATGACATAAGAAACCAAATTCACGGTGAAGGCGCAAAAACCCCAACTATGGTGTGATATATGTACATTGTTGATGTTGAGGAGATGGACATTTATGATAAGGGATTGGACTTCAGTGATCTGGAGCATATGAATCAGATCTATGAGGTGGGAGTAGCTTTAGACCAGTCGGGCTTTAGCTCGATGCTCTTCATGGCATTGGTTAATGTATCAACGTAGTTCTAGAGGGAGCGGCAGATTGATTGGAGTGAAGTGGTTGGTGGGAGCGAGGGCGATGGCATCTGTGAAGTGTTGTTGTCCCTGATCGAAGCATGAAATTAGCCCCAACCCCTAGATGGATGTGAAAGAGCAGAACTAGCTTCGTCTTCTAATAAGGTCTTTTAGGACTTGAGCCACTTGCGTTTACTTGGAGAGGTTTGTACGAATATTAAAGCGTTGAACGGTGGTGGCCAAGGATTTGAGTCAGTCAATACCTTAGTTGAAAACAATCACTGTAACCGGATGAACCATAGCGCTGTCAAATAGAACGACGTCATTGGTGTGAGTTCATGTACATATACCCGGTGTAACAACAATTGGTACAACAAACAAACGAGGCAGCCGATGTCAAGATTGCGGCTTATACCAATTTCCAACTCAGTGTAGTTAGAAAGTTGCTTCTTCAGCAGGTGCCCTGTGGTAAACAATAGTCTCATCTACACCTGGCTTGGCATGATACTGACCATACAATGCATACACTACAACCATGATAAGGCTCAGCACCACGAATCTTACCCACGCTTCTTCATGTAACTGCAATACACATACATAGCTCACCCATTATTCAAGTTTTAGTTACATCACAGGTAAGAATGGTACATGATTGAAAGCGAACCTGGGCAAACAAGAAGATGTTGAAGAAGATGCTAACAGCCGGTATAACGGGGACCCCAGGACAAGAAAACCCTGGAGGATCTCTGTATGCCTGTGAATCAATCATGCGGGTATGTTAGATCTCTACTAGTAGTTTGCCAGAAAATAAAAAGGAGCAGAGGAAGGCTAATGGAGACTGCCTACTCACTTGGCGGAAACACAGAACAGCAATGGAGGCTACAGCTATTACCACTGCAATGATCATAACAATAGATGAAACATCGTAGCGGTAACAGACGCCTGTAGCAAAGCCACAACCAGCTACTACGACGAGGCAAATGACACCTTCCTGCCAGGCTGTAGTCCACCTTGAAGAAACTTGCTTATCATTCCAACGAAGGGTCACAACACATGCAGAGACAACGGAATAACCTGTCTACACGACAGTTAATTATAACGCAATATGTCAGGCAGATATTAAACAACTGCTCGGTTTGGATGTTGCTTTTCTAAACAAATATTGAGACAAACAGAATATGCATCTTAAGAGGGGTCAAATCGTAGCGAGTATGTAGAAGAAGGGTTAGGATAGCGAACCAATGAACCAACTGAAAGAATGTGCGAAAGGATCGACACATTAAATAATCCCGCCAAAATAGCAGCTATGATTCCAACCCAGACTTGAGAATGGATAGGAGTGTGGCGAGTAGCATGCACTTTGGCAAAAACTGCAGGAAGAAGACCATCCCTTCCAAGCCCAAGATATAGTCGAGACTGCACAATAAAAGACAAAGCTTTGATAGTCTGATTTTGTTTTTCCACTATATGAGTACATACTGCAAGCAGATTGTATACCAGGGGGGCAATGAGTTTTACCTGAACATAAAGGCCAACTAAAAGTGTTGTTGTCAATCCAGCAACAGCACCGATGCTGATTAAAACAGTGACAAATTTCAAGCCTTTGGACCTGAAAGCTTCAGCGAGAGGAGCATCTTCACCAATGAGATTATAAGGCACCATCCCAGTGATCACTAAACAGACCGCAATGTACAAAACAATACAAATGAAAAGGCTTCCAATGATTCCTAGTGGCAAGTCCCTCTGAAATATGAAAGATAAAACAAACAAAACGAAAGAATGAGTGTACTGATTCAACCATTATACATTTGCAAATAAAAACAAGTGCAAAAGAACCGTCAGTGTTGAAATAAATAAGGCGGACCTGTGGTTTCTTTGATTCTTCAGCAGAATTTGCAACAGCATCAAAACCAACATAAGCAAAGAACACCACAGTTGCACCAGTAAATATTGCTTTAACACCATGGGGAGCAAAAGGTGTCCAATTAGCTACATCAACCTCGAAAGCACCAACAAAGATGACAATTATGACAATGACAACCTGCAATCACAATTGACATTATTTGTTATGCATGTTTTGGCATTACAAACTCAGAAGCGGAGCAACAATGAAAAGAATTGACAAAGGACAAGGATGCTAAATAACTATTGACATATACAGTAAGGCCCTTCTATATATGCAGGATGTCCTTCTGTCGACTGTCGTAAACTTATGTTAGAAAACTTTTACTCTAGAAAAGGACATGTAAAGCACCTTTGTGACAGTCATAACTGAGTTGAGAATGGAAGATTCCCCAACACCCCGACATAAGATAATTGTGAGAAGAGCGAGAAGAATTGGCGCTAATAGATTGATTGACACGGTTCCACCAAAAAACTCTTCACCACTTCCAACCCAACTCGGAAGACCTCTGAATACAGGGGAGAGCTCCAAAAGTGTAGCTACATAACTTGCTAAACTCCGAGCTATGCTAGCCGCTCCAATGTGGTAATCAAGCATCAATTGCCCGAAAACAAGAAAAGCTGTGATTTCATTGAAAGCCGAATACGTGTATAGATATGCTCCTCCAACAACAGCAGGCAATCGAGAGGCTAACTCAGCATAACAAAGTGCATTCAATACACACGAGAGTCCAGCCAGTATGAAGCTAATCGTAACTCCTGTGTACAAAAAAACCGGGGAAAATGGTAAGTATTTAGCAGCAATTTGTGCCCAGAAAATTTAAGACTAACAAACCAAATCTGCCTTATTGATTTATCTTGTAGGAATGATGCAGAAATGAATCATTCGGCCATTCAAAAGTACAGAGCATCTTCACATTCAAGCAAAACCGGAACTACCCTAAATTCATTATTTCTCAATAGCAGTTCTAGAGGGGATCATGAATTGAAAACTTTGTCAGAGAGAGCGAACAGCAAAAAGAGACCAGGTCCCGCATCGCGGGCGACGGTTCCAGTGACGACGAAGATTCCGGCGCCGATTGAAGCGCCGACGCCGATGAGGATGAGGTCGAAGAGGCCGAGTCGACGAACAAGGCCGTCGGGAGGATTCCTGGCGAGGTTGGTGTCATGAGGAGAATTCAAGGGTTTTGACCGACGGGCCGAGGACCAGAACTGAGAAAGCCATGAAGAAGAGGTAGCAGATCGAATTCTCTGCTGGCCTACCATCGATGGCAGAGTTGTGACTTCTCTGGATCACTGGATGAACTCAAATCATTATTGAACCAGTAATAACTCTACGACAGCATTGACTCCGTGCTGAAGTCTCACTTCAGCATGGTGTGCGGGTCGCTTCTACCATCAGATCAAAGCAACCTCCAATCTATGGCTGGCATTCAGATGGTCAGACAGATAGCTTTGAAAAAATTACTAAACTTTACAAATTACACCATCACCGAACTGAGTTACATTCCTTCGTTATTACTCCATTATTCTTTTGGACGAAATACCAACATTACTCAACACACGTCGAAAATGCTAGAGTTCTTTTTCTCGATCCTTTTTCTCGGATCAATTCGATAGTTAATTTAACAATTTAAAATTATTTTTACTAATTGTAATCTGACAATTAAAATTATATTATAAATATAATAAAAATTTAAAAAATATTCTCTTTATTTTAACTTCTCTTTTCTCTCTCTTCTCTCTACACTTCCCACATAAACTGAATATAATAATAACATAACAATAATGTAATAATGACGTAACGTGGATATAACAATTTACATATGAAGTCGACATAATGAACTTATTAAAAGGATATAATAAAAACTTATAACAAACTCGTAAAGTGTATATACCGACATAAAAGAGATAAACTGGACATAACGATGATGAATTCAACTACTCGTTAGGTGGACGTAACAACGACATAACGAGCCTGTAAAAGGGTCGTATTAACGACATAACATGCTAGTAAAATGACCACACTCATGTTATTTTTTCCACTTTTTTCAAAACTACCCTGATCATTTTCAACCGTTGGATGAAAGTTGACCTAAAAATAGTTTGATTTAACGATTACAATCTGTCGAGTTGATCCGACGGAAATAACTCTCGGATCAATAACAGCCTTGAAAACACACACCTATCATTCAAAGGAATAAGGATGGGTAAGCCCCCAACTCAACACTCTAACCAAGACTACGTTTTGCCACTTGAATTAAGAAAGTTGGTAGACTTTCACTAATTAGCGCTTACCCTCATGCACTCTATCTTTTTGGTTATCAATTGGATTTAGATGTCGTGCACATGTGTTGGAGCTGAAGATGGGATAAGTTGGTCGGAATTATTTTATTATATTTGTTAATTTCGTGAAGTTATAAATTTATGTTTAAATGATATTTGAGGGTGAAAATTATTATATTAGAATTCGGTCTAATAATACTCTAAATAATTGTGCATGGATTAAGTCAATAATTCAACAACATCTTTTAAAATGAGGCATTGCATAAACTTTAGAAAAAGATCATCCCTTTTGACTTGTTTTAATGAATCTTTTATCTGATTTTCATTGAAATTTTCGAAGGATTATTTTACATCGCTACAATATTTGTTTATTTTTCCCATCGATTGGTCACATTGACTTTGTTATAGTAAACATAGTTTGATAGACGCTTGAGCTTGTTATTTCGTTAGCCTTTTCAATGTATGACAGTTTGACTGTGATGGATTAAACTAGCCATAACAGATGGAAGAACATGAACAATTTTATTAAAATAGAGGGACAAATTTGAAATTACTACTCTTTTTTTAAGGGGACAAAGTCAGAAAACACCAATTTTCAAATAATAATAATTTTTAGGGTGATAAATAATATGTTATGTGTCGATTTTAAACGCGTAACTATCGGACTTCGTTCTTGATTATGTTGGTTCCGGATAATTGATGTGCAAATTAAAATATACACCGCCAATATTAAAATATCGCAAAATTAATTGGATCTCTAACCAACTAATTGAATTCCAACTAGCCCTCATTTGACTATATAAGGCCAAACGTCCACTAATAAAAATCATTAAAATATCCAACCCATCCAAATCCCAAACGTAAACATAATAATATAATCATGTTTTTGTTAAAAAATAAATTACAGCTATGAGAAGAAGTGGTTCGGTTGTCTCAAAAGAAATCTTAATCATCTTTTTGTTAAAGAAATGATGATTTATTTTTTTTCCAATTGTCGCTTTTAACCTTTTAATTTCAATTTTTAATAAAAACTCCTTTAGATTTTTAATTGAACCTTTATGAAATGATTTATGAAAAAAAAATTGAGTGTAATTACATAGTTAATTGTGTTGTGGGTTAACTATTTAAAAGTATTGACTATTGACTTCCAATCTATTTATTTTCCTTTCTCAGTTTCTCTTTGACATTGATTTTTTTGTGTTTGGCTGCTGACGGGGAATTATCTGCATTTGGTTATTTTCCTTTCTCAATCTTCTCCCGCTTGAATTTATTATGCGTCAGATTGCTTATGGCCAATCTTGACGGTCCTATCTAGGCGTCTGCACATGCAGATGATATTCCCGTCTGCACCCAAGCCAAATTGGCCAACTAGGAATCAGGCGACAGGCGGTGTATTCAATTTCAATCTTCGCCAACGGCCAACTGGTCCTCGTTTGTATCGACCCATTTTCAGTTTTCATTCATCACTCCGCCTCAACTTCGCTTCTCGCCATTATCAAACTCCCCTGAAGCTCATTTCCTCTGTCTTTCTTTCACTCCCAATTCCACCTGTCTCTTTGGTCACTCTTTTCAACGGAAACTCGCATTGATCGCATCGATTTGTATTCGAGATGGAGGCCACTCTGCCCGCTTGCAAATCGGTTACCTCCGTTCCTGTAAGTGCTACCCTAATTATTTTGCTTTCTCAACAATTTGTTAATTTGAACTGCATTGTTCAGAGTTGAGCTCAAAGTTACTCTGTCCGACTTCGCTTGAACTTCAAATGTATTGCCCTGTTGCTTCCAGATTGTCTGCGTTATATTCTCATCATCTTTTAAAATAATGATCCTATCAGCATTAATTCCGCTACAAATTCATTCCCCAAACACAAAATTCAGGTTTCTTTTTGGCCATATCAGGGTTTATTTTTGAGAACAGCAGCAGGAATAAGAAGTTCACAATGTAGCTTTTTGGGGGGAACTAAGGTCAATTTTCCTAGACAGAGAGCTCATGCTGCCAAGGTTGCTCAAAAAACTAATAAGAGAGGTGGAGCTCTACGTGTAACATGCCTTGCAGAAAAAATCCTGGTCGCAAACAGAGGAGAAATTGCTGTTCGTGTGATACGAACTGCCCACGAATTAGGAATACCATGTGTTGCTGTTTACTCAACCATCGACAAGGATGCCCTTCATGTAAAATTAGCTGATGAATCAGTTTGCATTGGTGAAGCACCAAGCAATCAGTCGTAAGCTGTCTCAAACTCCTTTCTTTGGATTCTACCGTTCACTACGGCTCAGCTGTGATTAGTACTTGTTTCTAGTCTGATAGACCATTGATTGTCATTGGTGCTAGCTATGTACATATAACCCGTGCTCATCTGTCTATAGGTACCCTGTGTTAGTTATATCTTTTGTTTAATGTTTATTTTCATTTTCAATGAATGTTATCTATAAGGTTTTAAAACCCTATTATATCAAGTCATGATATGCTTTCAAGGTCAATTGTCATCTCAGTCATGTAAGATGTAACCATATAGCTCTTGAAACTTTTATATAAAAGGACCAGGGAAAAACGAGCTTTTCAAATAAGAAGATTCAGACTAATTCCCTCTGTTATTATTTTCAATACCTTCCAGCATAAACAAGCAACGATCTTTCTTCTTCTCCTTATCTAATCTCCACCTTTCCACTAATCAAGAGCAACGGCCCTGTCCAAGTTATTGAAATTTAGTTGACAGCATTTTTGCTGTATCTTCATTTTTTTTTTCATTTTAACAAAAAATGTGATGCGGATCCATCAACTATATATGTTCATAATGATGGCATAATTGTTTCCATTGTCAACAGGTACTTAGTGATAGCCAATGTCTTGTCTGCTGCTGTTAGTCGTGGATGTACAATGCTGCATCCTGGATACGGTTTCCTTGCTGAGAATGCCACATTTGTTGAAATGTGTCGAGCACACGGAATAAATTTTATTGGACCAAATGTAAGTGCATAACCCATATTATGACTGTATTCTCAGTGCTATATTTCGTTGGAAAATGTGGTGTTTATATGGTGTGGATATTCATATAATGATGTCACATATTTAATGGAGACACGGTAGTCATCATTTTTCTTTTTCTAAAATTGTAATTTCTCTGCTTATGTTAAAATTCGCAGCCAGACAGCATCAACACTATGGGTGATAAATCCACTGCCAGAGAAACAATGAAGAATGCAGGAGTTCCAACTGTTCCAGGAAGTGATGGATTGTTGCAGGTAACTCCTTTGATCAATATGGCTTATTATTTAACAACTGGGAAACTAGAGACATTAAATTATCTGTTCAGTCTCTGTTAATTTCGTACAATTTTTGTCACTGCAGAGCACAGAGGAAGCAATTAGGCTGGCTGAAGAAATAGGTTACCCTGTGATGATCAAGGTTATATGAGCTTCCTTCTTTGATAATGTGTTCTATCCATTATTATAACGCAATACATTAAGAACTGGATAAGAATATGGGGAACTTCAGTTAGGAAAAATGGAACTTGTATGGATTTTAAGTAATGTTCTTTTTAAGGTTTTAGTCTGTGTTATTGTCTCTGCAGTGCCTATGGGATGACTCTAATAATTTAAAGAATACTGCTTATTCAGCTCTTATCAACGGTTGATTGGTCATCTAATCAATCACATCAATAATATCTTTTCTTGTGGGACAAAAGAAATTCAAAATTTCTTGATTCATTACAAAACAGTAAATATGTTTGAATTTCCTTGTGATATCTTCGTAGATCTGTTGACAGTGATTGTTTGGTATTCTAGAAAATGTTAATTGTTTTGATCCAGTTGGCAATTCGCACAGTTTCGTAGCTATTAGTGCCTTACATTGGCTTTATCTATCTCTTAGGCAACCGCTGGTGGTGGTGGGCGTGGAATGCGTCTTGCTAAAGAACCAGATGAATTTGTGAAGTTGCTTCAGGTAATTATAAGTTTTGGGGGATGTCACATATAGCATTGGTACCGTGTTGTCTGTTTCCACTTCATCATACAAACTATGGGTAAAGTCAAAACTTGGGACTCCTATGTTTTCAGGATGAACTAAGACATTTTTGTGGTTACAATAATGTCGTGGTTAGAAATTTTTCGATGAGCATGCATACCGATAAACCACAGAAGTCTTGGAAACAAAATTACAAGTATTTGTTTTTATAGGCTGTAAAACATGAAACTGTCTGGAAGTTGCAGGAAAATGATTTGCGCTAATGCTATTTGGTTCTGTTTCTTGATTTAACAGCAAGCCAAGAGCGAGGCTGCTGCTGCATTTGGAAATGATGGAGTTTATTTAGAAAAATACATTCAAAATCCAAGGCACATCGAGTTCCAGGTACTTCTGCTTTCACTTGCTTTTGGCTACTGCTGATTCTCAACACTACCATCGGTGTCTGTCATACCAAAGAAATTGAACAAGTAGATCCTTGGTGTTTGTTTCTTAGCGATAGAATGTAGCCCATTCCATAGTTAATGAATAATTGCCAGAAACTTATCACAAAATATAAATCATAGTTGCTGGAAGCGATTTTGGTTTACTCGCTACAATTTCTTTGATTGGTTAATGAATGATAGAATCAAAACAAACAAGAATACTGCATCGTCTGGTCCTATTATTGAGTAATGGAAGCAGGACTCGTTCCTCTTAACAAATTGTTTGAATCTTCAGGTCCTTGCAGATAAGTATGGTAATGTCGTCCATTTTGGGGAGAGAGACTGTAGTATCCAGGTAAGATGCTCCATTCTTCTTAGACAAGTGCTTGTTTTTAAATGGTTTAATTCTAATAAGTTTTTGTTCTTGTCCTCCTCAAGCACTAGATGGAAGTATTATAGGTCCACTAATTAGCTTGTACGACCTTTGCATCTACATGCCATATCTGCAATTTGCTGCAAGTTCACCTCGTAGGAATATTTTTCCCTAGAAATTCATTGCACAAACGGCCTATTTGTACGACCTTTGTATCTATAATTTTGAATATGAACATGGAAATGACAGTAGCTTTTTAACCAAGTAGTTACAGTTCGGGTGATTATTTCTGTAAGTTATATATGATTGCAAGATCAATTCTGTTCAAAAAACGTAGAGATAAATCTATTATGGTGGTGGTAATCCAGCATCAACCTTTTTATATTGGCTCGTTATCCTTTGACAACGATACAGTTTTCTTCCATTGAAAATTGGTGTTACTTATGTTCTTGGATGGGATTTCTTCTGCAGAGACGTAACCAAAAGCTTCTGGAAGAGGCTCCCTCTCCAGCATTGACCCCAGAGTTGAGGAAAGCCATGGGTGATGCAGCAGTTGCAGCTGCCGCATCCATAGGGTACATTGGTGTGGGAACAGTGGAATTCCTTCTGGATGAGAGGGGTTCCTTCTACTTCATGGAAATGAATACCCGTATACAGGTCGGAATAGTGGATATATTATTTTTATCAAACTTTTATTCAGGTACACTAACGAATATTACAAGCAACTCTATTGGGAAAATGTAGGTTGAGCATCCTGTAACTGAAATGATTTCATCTGTGGACTTGATTGAGGAACAAATTAGAGTAGCCATGGGGGAAAAACTTCGTTATAAACAGGTATTAGAACCAATTGCCAGCTGTCTCAACAATATATTGTTGGACAGTAAGTTTCTCCTCAGATTCTCCTGTTGCTTGTGCTCTACAGGAAGAAATTGTGCTCAGAGGTCATTCAATCGAGTGCCGGATCAATGCAGAGGATGCATTTAAGGGATTTAGACCGGGACCAGGTATCCTGGATTGTCCTTTGCACTATCATGTTTCGAGATTGAATTATTTATTTCCAGATGAATTGTTGTTGAGTCTTTGAATATCTTTCACTGTTGTATATTTCAACAGGAAGAATAACAGCATACCTTCCATCTGGAGGACCCTTTGTCAGAATGGACAGCCATATTTATCCAGATTATGTTGTCCCTCCAAGCTATGATTCCCTGCTCGGGAAGGTTTGTGTTTTTTGGGTTATATTTTGTGAATTTGTTACAACAACATTTGAAGCTGTCATGATCATGTTTATGATTGGACAAGTTTTCTTGAAGGTGGTGCTAAAATGGTTTGGTTGTTGCATGCAGCTTATAGTTTGGGCCCCGACTAGAGAAAAGGCGATTGAGCGTATGAAGAGGGCCCTTGATGACACTATTATTACAGGTACTTTGTGCAATAGTAGTTTTGATTTCTCAGTTGTCATCAAGAGAACATAATCTCAAGTATAAAAAGAATAAGAGATGTTGCAGTGCTCATTAGGATTTTACTGTATTTTCAGTACGCTTTGTTTTGCGGTAGCAAATGAATGGTTTCATGCAACTCAATTTTTGTGCTTGAACTCTGCGAAAAGGTAACTAATTTACTTGTATTGATGCAGGAGTTCCTACAACAATTGATTATCATAAGTTGATCCTTGACATCGAGGTATGTTGCGTATTTCATTTGTTTGTATGGATTTGAGCATTCATTCATCAACTCCATTTCACCATAACAGGACTTCAAAACTGGAAACGTGGATACAGCATTCATTCCAAAGCACGAAGATGAATTACAAGCGGTAATTAGCAACCCTGACTGAGATGGCCAATTTGAATACTTTGTTGCAAGAGTAATTATACCGTAAAGAAGAAACTTTGCATTACATTCATCATTTGAAACAATTTCTGAGTGAAATCTTTTATTACTGCAGCCAACCCAGATAGTGCCAGCAAGCGGGGTGGCCGCTTAACTTCACGATTCAAGAGGGCGATATTCGAACTGCAGATGACGATTGTCAAGAGAGTTCCGAGGCTCCGTTTAGTTTGAACATGATACTGACAGTCGTTACTTTCCGAATTTTGATGTTGTAAGCTAATTGTCCCCATCTTTTTTCCTTAGCATACAAGTTACCAAACATAACAGAATTCCCATCATTCCATGGCTCCAGTTAATTAACTGCCTGATTTAGGGAGCTGTTTGAAATTCGGGATGGCAAAGGTTCTAGGATGTCCAGGATCATTGTAGGCCCTTAGATTTCAGGGTTTTTTTTTACCCTTTAACCGATCTAATGGTATGTTCAAAAAGGGTATTAAAGTCTTTTCATAAAAACAAATGAATTTATTATTTTTATAAGAAGCCAATGCCACCTCATCCTACCGACGAGTCTCCGGTGACCGGGCCACTTATTTTTGGACGACCCTATGGTGACCGGCTTTTTTGGCGAGACTTTGGTGACCGGCCGGGCGACTTTTCCAGCGAGATTCTGGTCACCGGCCAATGACTTTTTCAGCGAGACTCCGATAACAGGCTGGCGATTTTTCCTGCGAGACACCGGTCACCGACCGACGTATTTTTAGAGGACAACAAAATATAACTGGTTATATATTTTTTTTAAATTATAACTAGTTATATTTTTTATAATTGGTTATAAAAAATAATTGGTTATAGTCATGACTAATTATTAAAAAATATAACTAGTTATAATTTAAATATAACTGGTTATAAATATAATTAATTATAATTTCAAATTACAACTAGTTATAAATATAATTTCAAATTACAATTAGTTAATTATAATCGAACTACCTATTTTGATGGGATTTTCTAGACTTATAGCCTTTAGTTAGGTGTTATTTCTGTTGGGGTTTTGAGATGTTTACATTTTCTTGTGAAATGAATCCTTTTTATTTCCGAACTCTTTTGTATTGTTTTATATGTTTTGTCTTCCGTTTCATTTAGGATTGGTAAAGTCGTTGGCTAAATTGTACAGGACGTTAGATTAGTGGTTTGACCAGAATTTGTTAGGGTGGGGTTTTACGGTGGGTATCAAAGATTGGTAGTCCTCAACTATATAAGTGTGCTATCGATGTACCAAAGACATTATAAACCTCATTGGGAACCGATATTTAATGTTTGTGCAATACTGAACTTTCAGAAGGCGAAGTACTCTCTTGTTTGCTAGGTGTCAAGAAGGAATTTTGTTTGTTTTGAAATCAAAAGAATTTTCCAAGTTTTGAAAGACGACAATAAAAAACATATTTCGAAGGGTTACTAAACGGTTTTCTCACCCTTTTGTAGGAAGCATAGTGGCAACTAGTGGTCGACCTGTGTTTTATATGACTTGTAGCTCACCCTTGGATTGTGTAGCCCCTAGACATTACAATACAAGGCATGCATGGTCTTTAGAGGCCAACTCTTTACAGGGTTCTTAGTGACCACTATATGGTCTTTATGACCAACTATAATAAGGGTTATTGGCACTTTCTAACAATTGACTTAGTATAGTGTTCCTTAAAAGAGTACTAACTCACCTTACAAATTATAATTATAATAGAGATAAAATATATTTTTATCTAAATGAATAATAGTATGAAGTGAATTAATGCTCTCATTAGACACTTAGGCCCCGTTTAGTATCCATGTGTTTCCATGCCATTTTATTGAAATTTTATTCTCTTTCGAATTTGAGAGTTAAAATGTGTTTAGTTGGTATTTTTTGAAAGTGTCGTCGAATATTATATATATATGATATTATACGAGAAGTATGGAGAATGTTGATGACTCTGGGGAGAATGATAACAAAGATATATGGCCAGGGATTGTAGAGGGATTTTTGATTGATTTATGGTTGAAGAGGTTAAGAAGGAAAATCGTGTAACAACTATTTTTTTCTATAAGATTCCTCTTATTAAAAATGGTATCTGGCGAGAATCTTAATAGAGACGACATCTAATGAAGATAATTAATTTCCAATGCTACCATAATGTATGGCATTTAACTTATAAAATTCAATGATTCAATAATTAACATCTCTCACTCATCTTTTTTTATAACTAGGTAAATATTATCTTGTTGGCTCTGGGTATCTAAATATTTCGGGGTTTTTAGTACCATATAGAGGTGTTACGTCTCATTTTCAAGAAATTAGACGTCGAGGTGGACCCAAGGGTCGTGAAGAATTATTCAACTTTAGACATTCAAGCTTGCGTAACGTTATTGAACGCTGTTTTGGAATTTTGAAGGCCAGATTTCCGATGTTAAAGTTCATGAGGAGTTACAGCTTCAAAAAACAAACAAAAATTGTCATTGCTTGTTGTGCAATACATAATTTCATCTTGATTCATGCTCGAGGAGATGCTCTATTAGAGGAGTTTGAAAATTATGACGACGAAGATCATATGTTTGAGGGATCCGTAATAGCTACACAATATGATAACAGCTCAGCAAGTGCACGGGAGATGGCTGAAAGTCGTGATCAGATTGCAAATCATATGTGGAATGATTATCAAATTTAATTATTGTAACCTTTAAATTTATTTATTGTTGAAGTTCTATAGTTTAAGCATCTATAGTTAATTTTTTTTGTTTAAAAACTATAGAGATTGTTATAATTCTCAACTAAACATGATTTTTCATTTTATTTCTAATTTATCATAATTTTGAAATGTCTAAACTAAACATAAATTTTGTTTCCAGTTGTCACTTCAATGCCATTACCCCTTCATTTTGATATCACCCTCATCTTCATATTAAACGACACCTTAGTAATTAATATTAACACCGTTTTCATCATATGCATCAAATTGTGGATTATGTTAGGAGATCATGCTACCAAGGAGAGCCAAAGGAGGAGGTCGTGCTTGAATTACTTGCTTTTAGAGATGCATGTTTGTGTTGTGTTTTTGTCGATTGGGTTGTTATTGACGATAAATGTGATGCAGAGTTGGTTCTTTTTACGTGATCAACAAGTTACTCAAGTTGGCATAAGCTATTTTATCAAAAATCTTACAAATCATAATGTATTGTAGACTCTTCCCTTTTATGTAGTCGACGATCGATAAACCTGTCTATTTATCCGTCATAATAGTTTATGAAAAATATGATATTCATAGAAATATTTATTTTATTGCAAAATTTCACACTAATCCTAAATTAATCTCGAAGAGTAAGACTATAAGAAACCTTTGACGGGAGAAAGAAGACACAACACAATCTCAATCTATAGTTGGGGAGATTAGGGAGAGGGAGATAGTTTAGTTACACACATGCTTTGAGGGTTTTCTCTTCTCCTCATTACTTCTTTCCTCCTCCCTCCTCTCCTCCTCGTTCATTTTCTTTTGCTCTCTTCCTGAATTCTCCCTTCTCTCTCACCCACCTTCTACTTCCCTCTCCTTGTTCTATCAATCAATCCTCCCTCCATTTCAATGCACTCCAATAATGTTCAGTCGAATTAATCCAAAAGAACTTGAAAGATTTCAAGTCCACCGCATACTTACAAGAAAAGCCTAAAAAAACCCCGCTCTTTCCCCTCATAGCTTTCTGGGTTTGAGAAAGCCTTGAATTGCCTCCTAAGTATTTGCTGCTGGTGTGTGGTATCCAATTCATTGAGTTTTACCTGTATTGAGGTGGTGGCAATTGTAGATTTTGCATCAATCTTAATCTTTCATATTGGTTTTAATTTTGTTCTTTGTCAGTGTGTTTTATATATAGTCTAATTCGGTCTTCATCTAAATGCGACAATTTGTTGTTGGGTTATGCAAAGTTTGAAGCTTTTCCTGTGTTAAAGAATTGTGTTGTTTACTGGGGGTGGATTGAGTTGGGTTCTGTTGTAGGACTGCTGTTATAAGCTATAAAAGCAGGCAGCTGGTTTGTCTTGGTGCGATTCATCGGAATCTGCAGAGATTATGCGTCGTAGGGTGCGACGGAAAGTGGGGAAGAAGGGCAAAGAAAAGGTAGTTTTCCCTTGTTATCCAGAGATTGAAGAAGAAGATGTGAAGAACTCCCAAGTTGTTGTTGATTGGACAGGCTTGCCTGATGACACAGCAATTCAACTGTTTTCCTGTTTGAATTACCGTGACAGAGCAAGTCTTTCCTCAACTTGTCGGACTTGGAGGGTTTTAGGCGCTTCTCCATGCTTGTGGAGTTCTTTGGATCTGCGAGCTCATAAATGTGACTCTGCCATGGCAGCATCCGTTGCTTCTAGATGTGAAAATCTTAAGAAGCTTAGGTTTCGAGGTGTGGAAACTGCTGATGCTATAATACATCTCCAGGCTAGGAATTTGAGAGAAATAAGTGGTGATTACTGTAGGAAAGTAACTGATGCAACTCTTTCTGTAATTGTGGCTCGCCATGAGGCACTTGAAAGCCTCCAACTTGGACCAGACTTCTGTGAGAGGATTAGTAGTGATGCCATAAGGGCAATAGCTTTTTGCTGTCCTAAATTGAAGAAACTCCGACTCTCTGGTATTAGAGATGTTTCTGCTGATGCAATCAATGCTTTGGCTAAGCACTGTCCCGAATTGTCCGACCTTGGCTTTCTGGACTGTCTTGTGGTTGATGAAGCCGCAATTAGGAATGTAGAATCCATTCGTTTTCTGTCAGTTGCTGGGACATCAAATATGAAATGGGCTGTGGTTTCTCATCTCTGGACCAAGCTGCCTAAACTGATTGGTTTAGATGTTTCAAGAACGGATATTAGTCCGGCTGCTGTTTCAAGATTATTATCATCATCTCAGAGTTTGAAAGTCATGTGTGCTTTAAATTGTTCAGCTCTTGAAGAAGACACCAGTTTTAGCGCGGATAGACATAAAGGCAAATTGTTACTTGCCCACTTCACTGACATCTTTAAGGGGGTATCTTCATTATTTGCTGACAACACAACGAAACTGAAAAATGTATTCGTAGATTGGAAGGATGTGGACAAGAAAGACAAAAACTTGGAAGATGTAATGACTTGGCTGGAGTGGATCCTTTCTCATACACTTTTGCGCACTGCTGAAAGCAATCCACTAGGTTTGGATAGTTTCTGGCTCAAGCAAGGTGCCGCTATATTGCTAAGGTTGATGCAAAGTTCACAGGAAGATGTTCAAGAACGATCAGCCACAGGACTAGCTACTTTTGTTGTCATTGATGACGAAAATGCCAGCATAGATTGTGGAAGGGCTGAGGCAGTTATGCAAGATGGTGGTATACGTCTACTTCTGGACCTTGCCAAATCTTGGCGGGAAGGTCTTCAGTCAGAGGCTGCTAAGGTAAGTGTGTACTGATGTCCTCTGTCATACATCTCATACATCTTCGCTATTATCAACATAACGTGTGAAATACTCGTAACCAAATTTATGTTTTTCTTGAACATTTAGGCTATAGCAAACTTGTCAGTCAATGCAAATGTTGCTAAGGCTGTTGCTGAAGAAGGTGGGATTGAAATCCTAGCAGGCTTGGCAAGGTCCTTGAACAAGCTTGTTGCGGAGGAAGCTGCAGGTGGACTTTGGAATCTTTCAGTTGGAGAGGAGCACAAGGTTGAGGTCTTCCAATGTCATGTATTTTCTTTATTCAATTTTCTATATTAAATATTAATGGCTAGTCAGAATTACTTTCAGGGTGCTATTGCTGAGGCTGGTGGAGTTAAAGCTTTAGTTGATCTTATATTCAAGTGGTCATCTGGTGGAGATGGAGTTTTGGTAAACCATCTTATACCAGTTTTGCATTTTAGTCAGAATCAGTTTTTTTCTGCTAAGATGCTGCTCACTGTTCAATTCGTATGAACTTAGGTTGATTATCAATTTATGTTTGCAGGAACGTGCAGCTGGTGCTTTGGCCAATTTGGCAGCTGATGACAAGTGTAGCATGGAGGTTGCACTTGCAGGTGGTGTTCATGCATTGGTGATGCTCGCCCGCAGTTGCAAGTTTGAAGGTGTCCAAGAGCAGGTATTTGTTTTAGATGGATTACTCATTTGTAGCAAAAGTAAAAAATGTATTTTCTTGTTGTGTTTTTTGTGTGCATAATGAGGCTGTGACTATTTTTATGGATAAACACCTCATTTTAAGCTTGAATTTCTTTAGGTGCTGCTGCATGTATGCATGCTTGATGATAACATTGTTTTTTATTCTTTAATCTTTTGATATACTCTTATCTGCTGTATTTGGTTCTTGTATCTGCATTTCATCAATTTCAAGTGGTCATTTGACAATTATTTACTCGAATCAAGCAAAGGTTTAGAATTGCTTATCCTTGCTATGTTTGACCTATTACTATCTATATTTGAATCAACATTCTGTCCATTGAAGAAAAATAAGTGAATCTTCGGATGATTACAGGCTGCTCGTGCGTTAGCTAATCTGGCTGCTCATGGAGATAGCAACACTAATAATGCTGCGGTTGGTCAAGAGGCAGGCGCCCTTGAGGCACTTGTTCAACTCACTCGCTCTCCTCATGAAGGTGTCAGGTATTTGTCTTCGCTTTTCGGTTGTTCGTTCAAACACATCTTTGCAGGAGCTTCTTAATGTGATATTATCTTGAATGCATGGACACACAAAGGTGTTCATCACATGTTCCTAATGTATGGTCTTATGCATGTGCTAATTTTAGCTATCCGTTCAACAGGCAGGAAGCTGCTGGTGCATTGTGGAACTTATCCTTTGACGATAGAAATCGAGAAGCCATTGCAGCTGCTGGTGGCGTTGAGGCACTGGTATATTTGTTCTTTCACATCCTGTATCTGTGAATTCCATTAGGTGTGCAGTGTAGAAACATCTTCTTCTGTTGGATTCTGAATTCTTTTCCATTGATACTTCATGGTAGGAATCTAATGTGTTTATAACTAGAATGAGACTCTAATTCTTACACACACGTGGACATAACATAATAGATCGAAAAGAAAGAAATTGCCAATCCTGAAAAAACCAAAAGCAATGTAGAGATATTCCGGTGTGTTTATATCTAGAATGACCTCCCTTTGGGAAATGTGCACACGGAAATTGCTCAAAACGGAAGTCACATATGTTGAAAAATTTGTTAGACGTGGCCATTTTTGGGGAGATCAGGCTCATCCCAAAGTAGTTGGGGGCCGAAAGGTTTATTTTCTTAGTTCATGCCCCTTTTATGTATGGAGACGGAACCAATCCAGATTTTTGGTAGTAACTATTTTTCTAGTTTGGTCCTTGATATGTTCATGCTCTTTTTATGTATGGAGGCGGAACCAATCCAGATTTTTGGTAGTAACTATTTTTGTAGTTTGGTCCTTGATATGTGCAGAAGGGCTTGGTTCACATTTTTTGAACTTCTATCCAAAATACTGTTACCCATGCCTTGTGGTCTACTATATCCTTTATTTCTTTTCAACAGATCTTTGGTCTAGGTTAGGTTTTACTTGTACCCTAGCTACTCGTGCCTTGATTTTATTTTAATATTGTTCCGTTTTGTTCAGGTTGCTCTTGCACAATCCTGTTCAAATGCCTCGCCTGGTCTTCAAGAAAGGGCAGCTGGAGCACTCTGGGGGTTGTCTGTATCGGAAGTCAATAGGTATGTGTGTTCATGGCACTTTGTTCATGTGAATTTCGGCCTTCTACTATTACATGCTGCACTATGTGTCGACAATTTAGCGAAGGTTTTTGAGGGAGAAAAATTACACTCTTTCAATGTGGGTGTCTTTATCTGGTTAAGATGAGAGAAGAGGGGGGATTTTCTTTATTATTAGGTAAATTGGTTTATTACCCAATATATACACAGATACAGGCTCCTAAACATCCTAAACTTCCTATATCTGTATTATACTACAATCAAGGAAATAAACTAATTAGGGAAACAACAGATACACTATAACATTCAACACTTCCCCCCAAGCTTGGAAACAAGTTGATCAAACAAGTCTTGAGCAAGAGCTTTGTAAGCACATCAACAGTTTGCAGTTTCGAAGGCACATATTCTAGCTTAACAATGCTTTTTGTCACATTGTCAACAATGAAGTGTCGAGCAATTTCAATGTCATTCATTCTGTCATGTTGGACTGGGTTATTTACGATGTTGATGACTTCTTGGCTATCACATAGCATCTCTATAGGGTCAGTATTGTCCATTTTTAATTCGTCGAGACCTCTTCTCAACCACACTACTTGGGCTCAATAAGTGAAGGCTCGATATTCAGCCTCACACTGCTTCTAGAAACGCCAATCTGCCCCTTACATGGATACTGAAGACCTACAAACTTCCTATATTAGTATTATCCTTGATAATACCAGAATTAAGGAAATAAAACTAATTAGGGAAACAACATATACGGTATAATATTGAACATATTGATCACACTTATTCGATCTTAATGTTAGCTTATTCCTATGGCATATTTCTCCTTTGTGTAACGGTACTTTGGCTGTTTGAGGACCAAGTTTGGAAGTCTCCACCCGTCGGCCGACCCCAGTCTCCCCCTCCTCCACCTCCAAGTACCAGAATTTTCAGAAGAACAATATTGACCTCATCAAACGCTATGAGAAAGAAGAGGAGAAAATCGATTCGGTGACCAAGGAGCATTAAAGCTTCACAATTTCATCTACTTACCGTGCCTTTTCGAATCCGCTTGAAGTCTAGGAGAATGGACTGATGGACTACCAGATTCAAAAGGATCATCCTTGTTTCTTTTGACATAACAGGGGAACTCTACCCCGTTTGGTGAGCAAGGGGCATTGAAGTTTCACGATTTCATCTACTTATCGTGCCTTTTCGAATCCTCTTGAAGTCTAGGAGAATGGACTAATAGACTAACGGATTCGAAAGTATCATCCTTGTTTCTTTTGACATAACAGGGGATTTCTACCACGTTCTTGGAGCTCAGCTTCCATCGTCAGGGTCAAAGTGCTCCGTTATAGGAGCTCAGTCTCCGTTGTCATAGCCTTGTGCTTCGTTAATACTACTGTACTAAAAATCTCCATCAATTCCCATATTCAATGGTCCCCCATCGATATAATTAACGTAGGAAGTTTCCCTTGTTACAGCGAGTCCACGTCTTTTTGATCCTTGTCTTGTTGACCTTTGAGTGATGATCAATTAACAGACACTCCATACCGAACTCTTTGGCTTTTATTCGATGGAAGATTGAATTAAAAAGAAAAGTGTTGCTCGTAATCGGATTCTACGTGCCGATATCCATTCGTTGCCGGAACTATTCAATCATGGTTTTCATGCAACTTTAATTGTTATCATTCAAGTTTAAATGGCAGGGTTGATGGGGCTCTTGATTTTTGTTATTAGCTTAATTTAAGATGTTGATATCTTTTTCTGCTTCAAAAATTTCCTCCTAAATCATTTGTATCAATCAATAAATTAGTACATGGGTAACCATATAAATGCACTAGCAATTGTTTTTTATGACGTGAATAAGGAAACCATGTTTGTTAATTAATATAGCCATATTTACTACAAAAACAATAAATGTTATCTTCGAATTTCTGTTAACATGTGTTGATCTCAATGAATCTTTGTGATCCTTTTCGCCCCATCGTAATATCACTTTCCTGGTTGGTGATATCTCTTAATTCTGGGTTTGCTCCATTGTATAAAGTGAACCAGATGGGCTTTGGATGTCCTACAAACTTAAGAACCAGGAAGTGAAGGATGCTGTTTAGGTCAAGAGTTTTAGTTACTGAACGGTTCCAAACAGTTTCGTGATCCATGTCACGTTGACATGATGGATCGTGTAGTAAATGATTACAGGATCTGAAGCAATGTGGATTGTGTTGAAGTGTTTTTCACTGCAAGTATTTCTATTATATGCGAAGGACAGAATTGCATTACATGCACTTAGATTTTTCTTGGCTCGCACATTAACATTATATACTACTGAATCATAGCATTGCTATTGGACGAGAAGGAGGTGTTGCACCTTTAATTGCCCTGGCGCGCTCTGATGCCGAGGTTAGTATGTTGTCTCTTTGTAGTTCTGAGAAGTAGGTTAGTCTTATGCCTTTCGCTATAATCTCTTGTAAGTTGGATATGTGGAAGAGAACCCTCTCTTATGTGCCATGCAGTGATTTCTTGCACTAATTTCTGTTTATTTAGCTGGTATTGAACGAGCAGAATTAGTATTAAGTTATTTCTGTGGCATTCCTAGTATGAAAGAGAATGTTGCTTCGGCTAATTTCTTGTTTCCTTCAGGATGTTCATGAAACTGCTGCTGGAGCTCTTTGGAATCTTGCTTTTACCCCTGGTAATGCTCTTCGGATAGTGGAGGAAGGGGGTGTACCGGCACTAGTTCACCTTTGTTCGACATCTATATCAAAGATGGCGCGCTTTATGGCTGCTTTGGCATTGGCATACATGTTTGATGGGAGGTACCTGCTTATTTCATATCGCCTATAGAGTATGTTCTGTACCGAGGAAGCGATTTATTGTGGTATATATAATTAACTCCTTGTGACAGACTCCCGAAATTCCACATTTACACTTTCTTGTGTGTTCAGGATGGATGAGTTTGCATTAGTAGGAAGTGCTTCGGAGGGCATTTCAAAGAGTGTAAGCTTAGAAGGAGCTAGGAGACTAGCATTGAAACACATTGAAGCTTTTGTCCTTAATTTCTCAGATCAACATGCATTTACAGTTGCTGCGGCATCATCGGCTCCTGCAGCTTTGGCACAGGTAACAGAGAGGGCTCGTATTCAAGAAGCTGGACATCTAAGATGCAGGTTTTTTCTCGTTTCATCTCCCTCTCTACTATTCTCGACATCTCAATGGAATAAAATTGTAACCAGTTGTCTCTCTGGCCTCAGTGGAGCTGAAATCGGAAGATTTGTTACTATGTTACGAAATCCATCTTCTATTCTTAAAGCCTGTGCTGCATTTGCTCTTCTCCAGGTAAAAAATCATAACCTCTTAGTAAGTAAAGTTGATCATTCATTCTCTCTTCGGCTAGTAGTCATTTGTTTGGATTCCTTTACAGTTCACTATTCCCGGTGGTCGGCATGCAATGCATCACGCAAGCTTGATGCAAAACACAGGGGCTGCAAGAGTGCTGCGTGCTGCAGCAGCCGCAGCAACTGCACCCTTGGAAGCCAAAATATTTGCCAGAATCGTGCTCCGGAATCTTGAACACCATCAAACCGAACTTTAAATATAATGCAGAGATATAAAGCTTTTAGCCCCTGAGTTGTGAAGCAAGATAAAATCATGAATGACAAGGTCAGAGCTTCTCTGCTAGTTGAACAAGGATATATTTAACTGAAGTGCATGCTGTTTGTGTAAGAGGAAATGACAGCCAGTTTGGACCGAAGAAGACGGAACAATTTTTCTTCCAGTTAAGAGTCTTAGTTTATCTCCCCGTCATAAGGATCAACCTCCCATCCCAAGGGGGAGAATGTAAAATGAAGAATAGGACAAGTCGGAGAAGAAGGGCGATTGATGTTTTTAGTTAAGGATATTTGTTCTGTCCAAGTTTTAAGTACATAACATTGTTTGTTAGCCCGTTCTCTTAAATCTGTATTTCATCATGACATAATAATTCCTTTATAAAGATGTTGAAGTTTGTTTGAAAAGAGTGGATGTTCTTTCGTTCTAATCACAAGCTGGTGTTTGCTTGTCTTGCACGTTATCATCGTTGCTTTGGGGTTTACCTTCTTACTTCTTGAGTTCGGTTCATCCACAGTTTCATCCCATGCAGCAGATTATCTGGGTATTATGATGTGATCCACGACAGAAATATATTGTAATCGAGTGCGATTTCATTAAATGTGCACTCGTTACATGACAGGTGATGGCCAACTGATCCATCAACGATGACAATAATTACTTAGTGAATGTCATGTAGCATCTAGGTGTACAAGTACATAGGATGGACATTTCAATAATAATAATTGAAGACATGTAACAACACAAATCAATCCCAACTCTCTTCAATTCTAGTTCGAATGTTGCTATCTCAAGATATTGCTCGGGTATTCGTCGACGTAAACGTAAATGAACATAAGTGCAAGGATCAGTGTTATTTATTTATCGAGGTTTACTAGTGTCCAAAACATATTGTACATACGGGTACCCCATGAATACTGAATTGTTCACCATGCATACATATATCAAAGTAATGAGGTCCAGATTAGGTCGGAGAATGAACTACGAATCATGTCAACCCAGACAGCAAAGACGCCTGCTACAACCACAACCGCTTGTTAAATTACGCCAATAGCTTACAACATCAAAATACTGAAAAGAACCAAAGTCTATCATGTTCACACTAAGGGAGCCTCAGAACTCGTTGATGATCATGAGGTTAAGCGGCCACTCCGTTTGCTGGCACTATCTGGGTTGGCTGTAGTAATAAAGAATATCACCCAGTCATTGCTTCAAATAATGTAAGGGTTTCTATACTATAATTAATCTTTCAATAATAACTCGTTCAACAGAGTATCCAAATTAGTCATCAGAGTCGGGGTTGCTTACCGCTTGTAACTCATCTTCGTGCTTTGGAATGAATGCTGTATCGACGTTTCCAGTTTTGAAGTCCTGTTATGGTGAATGGAGTTGATGAATGAATGCTCAAATCCAAACAAACAAACAAACAAGGATCTCTGACACCAAAAAGAAACGCGCAACATACCTCAATGTTAAGGATCAACTTATGATAATCAATTGTTGTAGGAACTCCTGCATCAATACAAGTAAAAGCACAATAGTTATGATTATGTTCTCTTGATGACTACCAAACCCATTCATCCAGAAAAGAAACTACTGTTGCAAAGAGTAAACAACAAAGTACCTGTAATAATAGTGTCATCAAGGGCCCTCTTCATACGCTCAATCGCCTTTTCTCTAGTCGGGGCCCAAACTATAAGCTGCAAAACCAAACCATTTTAGCACCAGCTTCAGGAAAACCTTGTCCAGTTAGAAACATGATCATGACAACTTTAAATGCTGTTGTAAATGTATGTAGCATCCACTCATAGGCTTAAATATGGCTGTCCATTCTGACAAAGGGTCCTCCAGATGGAAGGTATGCTGTTATTCTTCCTGTTGAAATATACAACAGTGAAAGTTATTCAAAGACTCAACAACAATTCATCTGGAAATAAATAATTCAATCTCGAAACATGATAGTGCAAAGGACAATCCAGGATACCTGGTCCCGGTCTAAATCCCTTAAATGCATCCTCTGCATTGATCCGGCACTCGATTGAATGACCTCTGAGCACAATTTCTTCCTGTAGAGCACAAGCAACAGGAGAATCTGAGGAGAAACTTACTGTCCAACAATATATTGTTGAGACAGCTGGCAATTGGTTCCAATACCTGTTTATAACGAAGTTTTTCCCCCATGGCTACTCTAATTTGTTCCTCAATCAAGTCCACAGATGAAATCATTTCAGTTACAGGATGCTCAACCTACATTTCCCAATAGAGTTGCTTGTAATATTCTAGTGTAACTGACTAAAAGTTTGATAAAAATAATATCTCCACTATTCCGACCTGTATACGAGTATTCATTTCCATGAAGTAGAAGGAACCCCTCTCATCCAGAAGGAACTCCACTGTTCCCACACCAATGTACCCTATGGATGCGGCAGCTGCAACTGCTGCATCACCCATGGCTTTTCTCAACTCTGGGGTCAATGCTGGAGAGGGAGCCTCTTCCAGTAGCTTCTGGTTACGCCTCTGCAGAAGAAATTTCATCAAAGAACATAAGTAACATCAATTTTCAAAGGAAGAAAACTGTATCGTTGTTAAAGGATAAAGAACCAGTATTAACAAGGATGATGCTAGATTACCACCAAAATAATAGATTTATCTCTACGTTTGTTGAACACAGAATTGACCTTTCAATCATATATAACTTGCAGAAATAATTACCCAAACCTTAATTACTTGGTGTAAAAGCTACTGCCATTCCCATGTTCATATTCAAAATGAAAGATGCAAAGGTAGTACAAGTGGACCGTTTGTGCAATGAATTTCTAGGGAAAAATATTCCTACGGGGTGATGCAAAAGTTGTACAAGCTAATTAGTGGACCTATAATACTTCCATCTAGTAGACAAGAACAAAACCTTAAATAGAATTCAACTATTTAAAAACAAGCACTTGTCTAAGAAGCATGGAGCATCTTACCTGGATACTGCAGTCTCTCTCCCCAAAATGGATGACATTACCATACTTATCTGCAAGGACCTGAGGATTCAAACAATTTGCTAAGAGGAACGAGTCATGCTTCCATTACTCAATAATAGGATCAAACAATGCAGTATTCTTGTTTGTTTCGATTCTATCATTTATAAACCAATCAAAGAAATTATAGCATTATAGCAAGTAAACCGAAATTCCTTCCGGCAACTATGATTTATCTTTTGTGATAAGTTTCTGGCAGTTATTAATAACTATGGAATGGACTACATTCTGTCGCTAAGAAACAAACACCAAGGATCTACTTGTTCAATTTCTTTGGTATGACAGACACCGATGGTAGTGTTGAGAACCAGCAGTAGCCAAAAGCAAGTGAAAGCAGAAGTACCTGGAACTCGATGTGCCTTGGATTTTTATTGAATTTATGAGAGGAAGCTTTTCAATAGTATTATGATATATGGGATTACATAAGGGGTACATGGGTTTATATAGAGTTAGGATAGAAGAATCCTTCCTCAACTAGGAAAACTCTTATTACTATTCCTATACTAATAAGGAAAAATATTGAAACTTATTCCTATACTAATAAGGAAAATATAATATTTTTCAACACTCCCCCTCAAGCTTGGTGTAGATGTTAATTAACCCAAGCTTGGACGATAAGTGGTCAAACACATCTTTTGAAAGAGGCTTCGTAAAAACATCGATACTGTTGCTTCGTAGGAACATATTCCACTCGAACCACACCAGAACTAACATTTTCAGTTATAAAATGACGATCTACCTCCACATGTTTAGTTCGATCATGATGAACAGGGTTGCGGACTATGCTGATTGCTGCTTGACTATCACACAGAAACTGGATAGGACCATCGATCTCAATCTTCAGCTCATTCATGATGCGCTTCAACCAGATACTCTCACATATTCCAAGTGCGAGAGCTCGGTACTCAGCCTCTGCACTGCTTCTAGCCACAACCTTTTGTTTCTTACTTCGCCATGTCACAAGATTTCCCCGGACATAACTACAATAACCGGTTGTAGACCTTCGATCCGTGAGTTCACCAGCCCAACTTGCATCGGTATAGACGGTAATTCCCCGTTGAGCGCTTCTCTTGAAATAGATTCCCTTTCCGGGTGAACTCTTCAAGTACCTTAGGATTCTCGTAAACCATTCCCATATGTTCTTCATTAGGACAAGTGCATGTGTTGGCCGACAATCCCAATCGCAAAAGCTATATCGGGTCGAGTGTGAGCTAAATAAATCGGTTTCCCAACCAATCGTTGATACCGACCTTTTTCAAGCTGCAGGAATATCCTCCTCCTCGCTAAGAGTTTTATTCGACTCCATGGGAGTGTCGATAGGCTTACGATCAAGCATTCCCACTTCCTTTAGTAAGTCCAAAACATATTTTCGTTGAGAGATTACGATACCTTTCGAGATCTCGAAACTTCCATTCCTAGGAAGTATTTAAGGTTTCCCAAGTCTTTGAGTTCGAACTCTTTTGCCGGTTGATCCTTGAGTCTCTTAATTTCTTCTACATCGTCTCCGGTGATTATAATATCATCCACGTACACAATGAGGATGGAGATCTTCCCCGTAGGTGAGTGCTTCACAAATAAGGTGTGATCGGTCGACATTGGTAGTATCCTCCTTGCTTCACGGCCTTGGTAAACTGTCAAACCGGGCTCGGGGAGATTGTTTCAACCCGTACAAGGCCTTGCGAAGCTTACAAACTTCCCCTTCTCTCGGATTTTTCACTCCGGAGGAAACACCATATAGACCTCTTCTTCAAGTTCTCCGTTAAGAAAGGCATTCTTCACATCAAGTTGATGTAACGGCCGATCCAGTGTTTGCGCCGAGAAAACAACACCCTTATATCGTTGAGCTTTGCCACCGGTGCAAAGGTTTCATCATAATCCACGCCGTATGCTTGGGTGAAACCTCTAGCCACCAGCCTAGCTTTATATCTTTCAATCGATCCGTCCGCTCTATATTTAATGGTGAAGATCCACTTACAATCAATCGTGTTCTTTCCATTCGGAAGGGAGACAATGTCCCACGTATTATTTTTCTCCAAAGCTCGTAACTCCTCCATGACAAAGACTTCTCCATTTTGGATGTTTCATAGCTTCTTCAATATTCTTAGGTATTTGTTCCTCGTCAAGAGCAGATATAAATGCTCTGTGAGAATTGCTAAGACCATCATAGCTGATTTGTCGAGCAATCGGATATTTTGTGCAATTTCTTATACCTTTCCTTAGAGCAATAGGGACCTCTAGATCACTCAAATCATCACCCTCTTCTTCAATCTCTTCAATTATCACTTCTCGATCAACATTCGTAACTCCCCCTCCACTATTTTCTGTCTCAAGAGTATCATCTTCAATCACAATATTCTTTCTTCTTTGATAAACAAGAAGAGGTTTTTCTAATGATTCCGCCGATGACATTTGAGACTCCCCCGACTTACAACATCGGTTGGGAGCTCCCTCGACTCACAACTTCGGATGGAGTGTCCTCTTCCTCTAAACAAATCGTATCCACGAGGGTATGACCGTCATCATTATTTGTTTGCTCCCCCGAATCACGTAGTAGGAAAGTAGGTCTGTGATTCAAAAAAGGTAGCATCCCGAGTGGTGTAAACTCGTTTGGTCGGAGGATGGTAGCACCTATAGCCCTTCTGGGTTGAAGAGTAGCCTATAAACACGCATTTCAAGGCGCGCGGATCTAACTTGGAGCGGTTGGGTGCCGAGTTGTGAATGAAAACCGTGCAACCAAATACTCGAGGAGGAAGATCACCGAGAAACCGGCAAGATGGGGAAAATCGCCGAAGAACATGTCGAGGAATCTTGAAGTCCAAGACCCTACCGGGCATGCGATTGATTAGGTATGTGGCCGTTAGAACGTCCTCTCCCCACAAATGCTTCGGAACATTGTGTGTAAACATGAGTGAGCGAGCAACATCGAGTAAGTGTCTATTCTTGCGTTCGGCAATGCCGTTTTGTTGAGGGGTGTCGACGCACGAACTTGCATGAATGATGCCATGAAGGTGTAAAAAAGAGCCGAGGTCTTTGTTGAAGTAATCGTGGGCATTGTCGGCTTTCGAACCTTGATGTGAGTCCGAAATTGGGTAGCTACCATTTTGTGAAATAGCTGAAAAATCCGGACCGTTTCGGACTTTTCTTTCATTAAGAAAGTCCACGTCATCCTTGTGTGATCATCAATAAATGTTATGAACCAACGAGCCCCATTGATGTTCTTGACTTTCATAGGTCCCCGCATATCGCTATGAACTACACTAAGAGGTGTGGTAGGTCGATAGCCGATTCTAGGATAGGAAGAACGCGTATGCTTCGCAAGTTGACACACATCACATCTCAAATCCTTTGAACCTTTATTCTGAAATAGTGCAGGTAGCAACTTTTCAAGATAAGTAAAACCGGGATGACCAAGACGGAAGTGCCATAACATGGCTTCATTCTCAATGTGTTCAATACTAGAAACAACATTAGCACTAATACTACTATGGGCTTTACCGGAACTAGCCTCATCCCGAGTTCCCTTCAACAAGTAGAGACCATTACGCATTTCACCACTTCCAAGCATTTTCCCGGTCTTCACCTCCGTAACACACAATCGGGAGAGCGAAACTTAGCTTCACACCGAAGATCATGTGTTACTTGATGAATAGAGAGAAGATTGCGGTCAAGTTTAGGCACATAAAGTACCGGACATAGAGTAAGATCCTTAGTAACCCTAACAATGCCTATTCCTTCCACCGGTGCTATTGATCCATCGGCAATCCGGACACCCGAGGTTCTAGGGTAAGGTTTTAAGTGTTCTATCAACTCCTTACAACTACCATATTGTCCGTAGCTCCGAATCAAGGATCCAAATATTCCGAGAATTTTGACTAGAAGTGTAAGCACCGAAGTACCTTTTTTGTCGAACATACTAGACATGTAAGATTTCTTGGGGTCGGCTTTCTCGGCATTCATGATTTGTGCAAACATTTTCTTCGAGTCTCCAACCGACCACCTGAAAACCGTGTCGTATCATCGGTTTTGGTGGCAGGCTGCGTTCGCACGAGACTTCGCTTATTCAAGTTCGATCCGGGTCTCCATCCTTGTGGTCCACCAACTATTTCCCAAGCACTCCTCTTTCGTATGAAAGGGTCGTTGACAGAGATCACACCATTTTGAAGAGGCAAAGCGAAGTAGGATTCGTTTCCCTTTGGCATGGTTGTTCTTAACAAAGAGAGCCGTGGTTGAGGTCTCGCCGTGGCCGAACCGCTCGGGTTCGGAGGTTGTCTTCGTCTCGTAACCATCGATGACGCCGACCTTCTTCTCTCAAAACCTCGCAAACGCCTCCTTCGGACTTGGAAAGGGTTTCGTTCCCATAACCCCGCTTTTCACAAAGATCTAGGTCTTGATTTAGTCCAAGAAGCGCTTGAACCGTCCTCTTCTTGTCCATGAATGTCCGGAATGTTTTTGCATCATTCGGAGTATCCCACTTCGAGCTTCATACAAATCAAGTTGAAGCCAGTTCGGACCGGCCGATTGTAGTACTCCGTTGCACTCAAGTTACCTTGCTTGAAATTGTAGAGTTTGGACTCAATTTCGAACAAAGCGTATGAGTTGTCTTGCGTGGAGTAGGTTTCTTTCACATCATCCCAAAGCTCCTTTGCGGATTGATGTGGAAGATAGTTGTCGCCGATATCCGGTTCCATCGTGGAGATGAGCCGAACCGAACTTGATTGTCATCATTGTCCCACTTGGTGAAGGCAAACTGAGTCGGATTCTTCGGTTTGCTTGCAATACCAGGAAGATATTCCCTTCTCGTTTCCGGTGATGAACATCCGGATCGACCGAGACCATTGGAGGTAGTTGTTACCATTGAATTTCCTAATGGAAGCTCCTCCGCAGCCCGGTTCGGATCCGAAATTGTTGTTGTTGTTGTTGGTCGCCATCTCGGTTTCGGAGATGACGGAAGAAGGATGAATGGTGGAAGAAGACGAGTGTTTTGGAAAGGAAGAAGGTGAAACAATCTTGTTGTCCGTGGTCATGATGAACCAACAAGTGAGATTAACACCGACGGCGGAAGATATAGCCGGCGGCTCTGATACCATATTGAATTTATGAGAGGAAGCTTTTCAATAGTATTATGATATATGGGATTACATAAGGGGTACATGGGTTTATATAGAGTTAGGATAGAAGAATCCTTCCTCAACTAGGAAAACTCTTATTACTATTCCTATACTAATAAGGAAAAATATTGAAACTTATTCCTATACTAATAAGGAAAATATAATATTTTTCAACATTTGAATGTATTTTTCTAAATAAACTCCATCATTTCCAAATGCAGCAGCAGCCTCGCTCTTGGCTTGCTGTTAAATCAAGAAACAGAACCAAATAGCATTAGCGCAAATATTTTCCTGCAACTTCCAGACAGTTTCATGTTTTACAGCCTATAAAAACAAATACTTGTAATTTTGTTTCCAAGACTTCTGTGGTTTATCGGTATGCATGCTCATCGAAAAATTTCTAACCACGACATTATTGTAACCACAAAAATGTCTTAGTTCATCCTGAAAACATAGGAGTCCCAAGTTTTGACTTTACCCATAGTTTGTATGATGAAGTGGAAACAGACAACACGGTACCAATGCTATATGTGACATCCCCCTAAACTTATAATTACCTGAAGCAACTTCACAAATTCATCTGGTTCTTTAGCAAGGCGCATTCCACGCCCCCCACCACCAGCGGTTGCCTAAAAGATAGACAAAGCCAATGTAAGGCACTAATAGCTATGAAAAGCCAGCCAAACTGTGCCAATTTCCATCTGGATCAAAACAATTAACATTTTCTAGAATACCAAACAATCACTATCAATCAGATCTAGGCAGATATCACAAGGAAATTCAAACATATTTTCTGTTCCGTAATGAATCAAAAAATCTTGAAATTCTTTTGTCCCACGAGAAATATATTATTCACGTGAATGATTAGATGACAAGCCAACTGTTGATAAGAGCAGAATAAGTAGTATTCTTTAAATTGTTAGAATCATCCCATAGACACTGCAGAGAGAATAACACAGACTAAAACCTTAAAAAGAACATTGCTTAAAATCCATTAAAGTTCCATTTTTTTCCGTACTGAAGTTCCCTATATTCTTATCCAGTTCTTAATTTTTTGCATTATGATAATGGATGGAACACATTATCAAAGAAGAAAGCTCATATAACCTTGATCATCACAGGATAACCAATTTCTTCAGCCAGCCTAATTGCTTCCTCTGTGCTCTGCAGTGACAAGCAATTATACGAAATTAATAGAGGCTGGACAGATAATTTAATGTCTCCAGTTTCTCAGTTATTAAATAATAAGCCACATTGATCAAAGGAGTTACCTGCAACAATCCATCACTTCCTGGAACAGTTGGAACTCCTGCATTCTTCATTGTTTCTCTGGCAGTCGATTTATCTCCCATAGTTTTGATGCTATCTGGCTGCGCAATTTAACATCAGGAAAGAAATTACAATTTTAGAAAAAAGAAAAATGATGATGACTGTGTCTCCATTAAGTATTTGACATCATTATATCCACACCACACAAACACCACATTTTCCAACAAAATATAGCATTGAGAATCCAGTTATAATATGGGTTATGCACTTACATTTGGTCCAATAAAATTTATTCCGTGTGCTCGACACATTTCAACAAATGTGGCATTCTCAGCAAGGAAACCATATCCAGGATGCAGCATTGTACATCCACGACTTACAGCAGCAGACAAGACATTGGCTATCACTAAGTACCTGTCGACAATGGAATCAATTATGCCAGCATTAAGAGCATATATAGATGATGGATCCGCATAGAATTGAGAAGAGTGATAAAATTATATCAAGCATCACATTTTTTGTTAAAATGACAAAAAAAAAAGATACAGGACATATATACTCAATTAGACGCCTATTTGAGATACAAATGAGCAGTGAAACTTTAGCATCTTAGCAAAAATGCTATCAACTAAATTCCAATAACTTGGACAGGGCCATTGCTCTTGATTAGTGGAAAGGTGGAGATTAGATAAGGAGAAGAAGAAAGATCGTTGTGTGCTTATGTTTGAAGGTATCGAAAATAATAATGGAGGGAATTAGCGTAATCTCTGAATCTTCTTATTAGAAAAGCTCATTTTTCTCTGGTTCTTTTATATAGAAGTTTCAAGAACTATATGGTTACAACTTACATGACTGATGACTGAGATGACAATTGACATTGAAAGCATATCATGACTTGATATAATAGGGTTTTAAAACCTTATAGAGAACATTCATTGAAAAGGAAACATTAAAACAAAAGCTATAACTAACACTAGGTACATATACACAGATCAGCACTATTTTCATGATTTATAAGTACATAGCTCGCATCAATGACAATCAATGATCTACCAGACTAGAAGCAACTACTAATCACAACAAAGCTGTAGTGAACACTAGAATCAAAAGAAAGGAGTTTGAGACAGCTTACGATTGATTGCTTGGTGCTTCACCAATGCAAACTGATTCATCAGCCAATTTTACATGAAGGGAATCCTTGTCGATGGTTGAGTAAACAGCAACACATGGTATTCCTAATTCATGGGCAGTTCGTATCACACGAACAGCAATTTCTCCTCTGTTTGCGACCAGGATTTTTTCTGCAAGGCATGTTACACGCAGAGCTCCACCTCTCTTAATAGTTTTTTGAGCAACCTGGGCCGCATGAGCTCTCTGTCTGGGAAAATTGACCTTAGTTCCCACCAAAAAGCTACATTGTGAACTTCTTATTCCTGGTGTTGTTCTCAAAAGTAAACCCTGATATGGACAAAAAGATACCTGAATTTTGTGCTTCAAGAATGAACAATTTGGAAGCAAAATAACGCAGAAAATCTGGAAGCACCAGGGCAATACATTTGAAGTTCAAGCAAAGTAGGACTTAGTAACTTTGAGCTCAATTCTGAACAATGCCGTTCGAATTAACAAATTGTTGAGAAAGCAAAACAATTGGGGTAGCACTTACAGGAACGGAGGTACCCGATTTGCAAGCGGGCAAAGTGGCCTCCATCTCGGACAGTACGCTGAGAGACTGAAAGAGAGAACACAACCACAGTTGCTCGTGTAGTACTGTAGTTACCCGATGATGGATAGAAAACGATGCGCTCAGTGCGAGTTTCCGTTGAAAAGACTGACCAAAGAGACGGGTGGAATTGGGAGTGAAAGAAAGATAGACGCAATGAGCTTCAGGGAAGGTTGATAATGGCGAGAAGCGAAGTTGAGGCGGAGTGATGAATGAAGATCAGTCGATACTCGTTAGAAACGAGAAACAGTTGGGGAATATTGAGTACACCGCCTGATTCCCTTGTTGGCAATTCCGCTAAGGTATAGACGGCAAATTCGTCTGCACAACAATCCGACGGCTTAGGACTAGTTTGGGCGATCAAACGGCTGGGAAGAAAAATGTGACAATAATAAAGTGGGATGGGAAATTGGGCAGGAAAGAGAGAAAATCAATATATATTTATGACGGTGACCATGATTTTAATTAGTCGAAATTAGGTGTTTAATGCCTTATAATTAACTAAATTGGTATGATGAATAACAGACGCACGACATGAAGTTTTGTATAAATATGTACCGAAATCTTTTCCAATATTTAAATTAACGGAATCGTAATCGTCAACTAGATCCGACGGTGCCGCCTCTGGGAGAAACGGGGATGACTTATAGTTCTTACATACAGATACAACAATTGACAAAAGGCCTTCGTTTCATTATCAAATAATAATATACAACGGGAGTCGTCCCTAGTTGACCATGACTGTAAAGTGTGATTTCAAGAGACAATCTTCAGAATTGGCTGTTGACCTTGTGCTTGTGTTAGCCCGCCTATTAGTCCCAGCAGCATCTCTTGGGCTGCTGAAACCCACTGCAGAGGGAATGAAGGAGATTGTTGTGCTACGACCATCTTCAACGAAGCTTTGTCTTGTATGTACGGTACGATATACTTTCTCATATCACTTTCAGAGATTTCAAGATGATTTCCAGACATGGTAACAAACTTCACTTTCTCTGCTTCGTCTAATGTTCTCAATCCAATCCAGTCTTCAACGTAAAGCTTAGTCTGCATGGATACACAGTGAGCATTAGATTTTAACTACCAATCAAACTGTTTCAAGGAAACCTCAGCTTCTGATCATCTTGTTCATAGATAATGATTTTACCTCGTTCACAGGCAGTATAGTACCAAAGGTGCCATCGGGGTAGTATCCAAACCATGCGGTTTCTTTTGGTATCAAAATTGTGTCCTGATCAAACTGTCAAATACGTATACTTGTTAAAAGAATACGAAAAGCATAGTAGATTTAAGAATGTGAAACTAACAAAAATTGAAAACTCACCATGATCAACACTAAATTCTCCAAGCTTGTAAGCCTCTCCCTATAATTATCATTTCTGAGGCTTTGGATTTCATTGTTTAGTTTGGGGAGAAATCTACAGCCTTTCATGTAATCATCCATATCCTACAGAATGAAACAGAGACACAGTACATAATGTATCAAGTTATTCGTCAAAGCAAGCTTACCATAAACCATGGATTAAAGTGGAAACTTGGTTGCCTTACCGTGGGAATTTTGAGATAACCACTTGGAGCCAAATGTTCCTGCAAGAGAGAAGTTAAGGCTGATTCAACAACAAGAAGGAATTGGCCTTAATTCCATGATTGCCTAAAAAAGCATTACGAAGGAATTGAATGTCAAATAGTCATATACCTGAACATAGTTGCTGTATATCTCTAGTTTGAGCAAGGCGTCCAGAATAATGCATATAATTCCAGACTGCAACCAATAACGGCATATTAAAGGAGAAACATCAGTCGTCAACTTTCAACAACCAAATCCAAGGTGATATTTTCTAAGTTCCATTTCAGTTCCTAATGAAACTAGATAAGTATACATTCTCAGCAGGTCAAAGAAAATATGGAACCGAGTCAGTTACACCTACTCCGCACATTGGGACTGAAGCAGTACCGGCATGAGGACCACCCAGAGACACAAGATTTCTCACCTGTTACATTCACATATAACAAATAGAGCTGTCAGAAACGGGGAACAGGTGTGACACTCAATAAAAGTTTAATGATTGAAACTATAGCTAATGTTGTCATCGCTATTGTATCAGTTAAGGTGGAACTTATTCATTGTAAGCAACTTCAGTTACAAATTATTCATGGTCCGGAAAGGACTTTCACAATGGAGGTAACAAGAATAAGCATAATTTATCAGATTAAATCTTACGGGAGGGCCTCCATCACAAAGTTCAACAATCCCACGTCCAACTAAGTTACCCTGAAAAAATTGAAGTTCGTTTTAAGAATCAATAGTTCAATACAAGGTTGCATCAAAATGAGGGGCAAATTCAGGAGACAAGTGGCCATCAAGAGTGACAGGGAAAGAACAAAAAATTCTAAGGGAGACCGATTAGCAAGTCATATATGCAGATACACGTGAACAAACATGGATCATTGTTCCATTTTGAACCTGATAAATCACCTGAGAAAGACCAACTATGTTGTAACCATTGCTGAGTTCACTCATCTTCTTCACCTGTAACAGTAACAGTAACACAGATGGAAACATATTACGGTAAACATGCAACTATAAGTGCGCGAAACAAAAAAAAACCTAGCAGCAATGCTGGTATGTTTTGCAATAGCTTATTCACCTTCTCGCAAGCAATATCCGTCTGCAGTCAACAAGTGAGGCAACAAACTGTTAGATAACGAGGTAGAGATTTCAGACAGGCCATAAGCGAATATCAATGCAGTAACCTGATTTAGAAGGGGCATAGTCCAAGAATCCCAAGCTCCATCTCCAATCTCTCTGCAAATGAGAAAAGGAAATCACAGCTACCTCGCTCAACAGCAAGAAACGCCACCTATACAAAGACGCTATAATTGAAATCAGAGGAGCGTACAGGCAGTATCCTTGTGAGCCAGACCAATGACTTAATAACTCAACGAATTGCGAAATTCCTCTGTTACCACATTTATCACCAATACCTAAAACACATACACAATAAACAAGTCAAACTCCGTTAAAGTGATGATTAACATTTTGAGAGGAGGTCCTGGTAACACTCGAGTTCGCAGGTGGGTCGAGGCACAGACTTGTGTTAGGTGTTATCTTGCAGCCGATGCACATTTCAAGTTCACAAACACAAATTAAGGGAAAACTAAAATAGGGCTGAAGTAAAGAAAGTAAATTTACCATGGAATACGACGAACGGAAGAGAAGAGACGAGTGGAATGCCAGGGTTGAAGGCCACGAGGGCATAGGCGAGGAAGCTGAAGACGGCGGGGAATTTTTCGGAGCCCATTACTGGATTTTTAGCCCCTCAGCCGGCTAAAATGACTGGGGCTTTGAGCAGCAGCTAGGGAAAAAGCAGAAAGAGAGACGAGAGAGCGATGGGATCGGAGGAGATGGCCGGAGACTGAAATGTCCAAACTGCCAACATACCTTTCTTCAGTTCCTTAGGCCCCGTTTACTAACAATTTCAATCTGATTTGGAAACTGTGTCAATTTTAAAATTGATAAAAAATAAAATTAAAGTGAAAATTAAAAATAAAAACTATATTTAGTTGATAATCATAAAAAATTTGAGAAGTTGAAAATCAAAACAGAATTTGAAAATCTGAAAATTTGAAAATCAAAACAGAAATTTTATTTAGCTACTACAATCAATTTAAATCTACTAATTTTCAAAGTTAAAATTTGTCCAAACTAATCAAGTACTCTCATGATCATTTTACATCTGATTCGGAATTAAATCACGTCTTTTAGTCATTTGTCGCACTTGAGCTGGACTACTATTGTATTGTGTAAGTGTCAACGGTTCAACAGTTGCATCTTCAAAAGTAGAATCTTCAAAATTGTCAAACAAATCATCTTTCAAAGCATGTAACCTGATGAAATTATGGACTGCACAACAAGTAATAACAATTGATGACTGCTTTCTGAAGCTGTAACTACGCATGAATTTCAAAATCAGAAATCTAGCCTTCAGAACTCCAAAGCAACGTTCAATAACATTCCACAAACTTGAATGTCTATAGTTGAACAATTCTTTTCGACCTTTAGGCCCTCCTTGACGTCTGATCTCTTCTAAATGCGACGTAACATCGCGATATGGTGCTAAAAAGTCAGTAGTATTTGAATAACCAGAATCCACAAGATAATATTTACCAGATAATTAATGAATGAGTTATCTTGACCTTACTCCATAAAGGAGCGCAGGATAATCCGTCAGAGGACCCCCGGATGGAGCTCCAGAATTGGTGAGTGCACCTAGTCGTATTGCAAGGGGTAGGAGAAAAGAAGATGTTCCACTGATTCCTCCTCTTGAAGACACACCGGGCATGTGAGGTCAATTTTATAATCCTCCCCAAAAGCGATAAGAGAGCCTGACGGGTTGGGAGTGAACGATGGACCAGTCGCCATAGGAAGAACCGTAATTTAGGTAAGACCGGGAGGGACCGGACCGAGTGCCATAATGAACTGTCCAGGGGCAATACAGAGGCATCCAGTCCAGCCAGCGGGCGTCGCTACGGTAGGTGGAAGACAGAAGATGTAGAGAAGAGTCCATTTGGAGAGTAATGCCAGATAAAATGATCCGGATCAAGGGACTGAGCTAGAGGTATTGAGAGAATACAACGAGTCGATTCTAATTATTCGTCTTTTAAAGGCGAAGACTATGGTCATACTTAAAAAGGAAAAACTGTATTCAAAATAAATAAATAAAGATAAAAGAATTTTTTTTGTCGGAATAGACCGAAACTCTCGGTCAATATAAAATAGAAGATATGCAATAAATTTTACATTGGTTTTTATTTTGTGGGATATACAGGATTGGAACCCAAAATCTCCGCGTCATCAAACAAAGTTCTACAACCGGAGCCACTCCATATTTTTCAAAATCCCCATTCAAATCACTCTTAATACGAACCCTTAGCCCTGAGGAGAGAATTTGATGGCCCTATGCAGTGCTAATAGCCATCTTCAACACCATTCCATAGTTTATAGCAGTGTGTAAGATAACTTGAAAGATAAAACCCAAAACGAATCCAAATAAGTGTGTCTTGAATTGCAGGAAACATGCACCTCCTCCAAGCAGTTATTCAGAATCTGCAGTGTAAACACATAATAGCCGTACTCCTAAATGATAAAAACTAAAATTCTATGCTGCTTACTGTATTTTTCTTAAAGCTGTCCTCAAACCATATCAAGGCATCAGCTTGGCGTATATGACATACCACCATTTACTTGACCCCATCAAGACATAACTTCTTAATGCTCAAATAAAAGTACTTTTTTTAAGTAAGATATACAAACCATTAAAAAATCGTGGTATTTGCAATCGAAATATGCTGTTAAGCCAGTAATTAGAGTACAGAATGCCAGCTTCACATGCAGGAACACAAGGTTGTTACCTTTGGTAAAGTTAACAAGAGGCATAAGCTTAGGTGCAAGCGGCGGATCGTCTTAAGCATACCAAATAACCGTATTCATCCGTCTGAAAAGGCATCTATCCATCATAGCCGGAAGAGTGGCCAATCAAAAACATTCTTCTCTTTGTTTCGTTTGGTCAAATTCTCCATCAACATACTCTGCTGTCTTCATATATATAGCAGACTTCCCACAATCTTTCTTCATCCTCAACCCACCAATCATCAATCATCCTCCTTTTCTTCCTTCATTTAACTTCTTTACCACTCCCCGACCAAACATCAAGAGAGACAAACCAAATTTCATTAGCAGCAGCCTTGTGTTGGAGACTCTGGTGCTGGAAAGATGGGAATCCAGTCACTTGATGCTGTTATGAAAGAAACAGTTGATCTGGTAATAACTGAATGATGTAGCAAATGGTATAATTAATATATCTTGCGAATGCTATGTTCCTTATGTTTTCTGTTTCGATCCTAAATGAACAGGAAAATGCACCCATGGAAGAAGTGTTTGAGCATCTCAAGTGTACCAGAGATGGTTTGAGCTCTGATGATATTCAACAAAGATTGGAGCTTTTCGGACACAACAAGCTTGAAGAGAAGAAGGAAAGTAAATTACTCAAGTTCTTGGGGTTTATGTGGAACCCTCTTTCATGGGTCATGGAAGCTGCAGCCCTCATGGCCATCGCTCTTGCTCATGGAGGGGTATACTATCCAAAAGTTTCTTCCTTTTAGCAAATGGGTTCTAAAAGATCATGGAAGATAGATTGATGACATTGTTCATGTGTATGAATGCAGGGGAAGAGTCCAGATTACCATGACTTTGTTGGTATCATTGTCCTGCTCATCATCAACTCCACCATCAGTTTCATAGAGGAAAACAATGCTGGCAATGCTGCTGCAGCTCTCATGGCTCAATTGTCACCAAAGGCCAGAGTTCTCCGCAATGGCAGATGGAGCGAGGAAGATGCTGCGATTTTAGTACCTGGAGACATTATCAGCATCAAGCTCGGTGATATCGTTCCAGCTGATGCTCGCCTTCTTGAAGGAGATCCTTTAAAGATTGATCAGGTTAGAGACCCTTTTTATATTTGAATTTCAAGAGGGTCTATGTTTGTGTTCTAAGTACATTTTCAGAAACTTATCTTGACAACGTTTGCAGGCTGCTCTTACCGGAGAATCGCTTCCAGTGACCAAGAATCCAGGAAGTGGAGTTTATTCTGGTTCAACCTGCAAGCAAGGGGAAATAGATGCAGTGGTTATTGCAACAGGAGTCCATACATTCTTTGGAAAAGCAGCTCATCTTGTTGACAGTACAAACAATGTTGGCCATTTCCAGCAGGTTTGCCATTTTTCTCTTTGTTCATACTAAAGAAAAAGCAATAAGGAAGGAAACCCATTTTGCATTACCAGGATCACTGACGATGGAGTATTTTTTATCAGGTTTTGACAGCAATCGGAAACTTCTGCATTTGTTCCATTGCTGTTGGTATGGTTATAGAAATAGTGGTGATTTATGGCCTGCAAAAGAGAGCATACCGAGTTGGGATTGATAATCTACTGGTTCTACTAATCGGCGGGATCCCAATTGCTATGCCAACTGTTCTGTCAGTCACAATGGCCATTGGATCACATCGCTTGTCTCAGCAGGTAATTTTCCTGCCAAACCATCAGAGGGGAAGATCGCAAGATCTATTAGGACCTGAGACATGACAAGGGACTTGAAATACAATTTGCAGGGAGCCATAACGAAAAGAATGACAGCCATCGAAGAAATGGCAGGAATGGATGTTCTTTGCAGTGACAAAACAGGAACATTGACACTCAACAAACTTACTGTTGACAAAACCATGGTTGAGGTACTTACTGATGATCCTCTCAATACTTGACAAAGATATTCCTCTGCAAAAAAATGCAGACGGAAAGTGATTGATGGCCTTTGCAATATTAGGTTTTCGCCAAGGGTGTTGACAAGGACATGGTTGTGCTCATGGCTGCCAGAGCATCAAGGTTGGAGAACCAAGATGCTATTGATACTGCAATTGTTGCCATGTTGGGTGATCCTAAGGAGGTACTCTTTAAATTTGTATGCAGCATAATTTGATAATGAGATTTTTGCATCGCCATTTTCCAACTACCGATGCTTATCTTTATAAGGCACGAGCTGGGGTTAGAGAGATTCACTTCCTCCCCTTCAATCCAACTGACAAAAGGACTGCCCTGACATATTTGGATGCCAATGGCAAAATGCATAGAGTTAGCAAAGGTGCACCAGAACAGGTACAAAATCAGAACCTTCCAAACAGACACAGGCTCTCACTTTTATTCTATCAAGACATCTGAACTCTTCGTGGCGTAATTTGCATTGCAATACTCAGATTCTCAACCTGGCATATAACAAATCAGAAATCGCCAGTAAGGTTCATGCGATCATCGACAAATTTGCAGAACGCGGATTGAGATCCCTTGGAGTTGCCCACCAGGTGAATTACCATCTATGATCCAAATAAAAGAACACAATTTCCATGCTAGTCATTCTGAATCAATGGAACAACTCACTCTGATTGCAGCAAGTTCCTAACGGGGATAAGGACAGCACAGGTGGACCATGGGAATTTGTTGGCCTCCTACCCCTCTTCGACCCTCCTCGTCATGACAGTGCTGAAACAATTAGAAGAGCTTTAGATCTAGGCGTCAGTGTTAAAATGATTACAGGTGACCAGCTAGCCATTGGCAAAGAGACAGGAAGGAGGCTTGGAATGGGAACAAATATGTATCCATCTACAGCTCTGCTTGGTGAGGGTGGCAATGAAGCAACCGGCTCTCTACCTATTGATGAACTCATTGAGAAAGCTGATGGCTTTGCTGGAGTGTTCCCAGGTACATTTTTATTTCCCTTTCTATGTTCTAACAACTGCAACTCCATGAACTTTGACCAATCAAACACTGACTAAGTTTGTTCACATGTATACAGAACATAAGTACGAGATTGTGAGGAGACTTCAAGCCAGAAAGCATATTTGTGGAATGACAGGAGATGGGGTGAACGATGCACCTGCTCTCAAGAAAGCCGACATTGGTATTGCTGTGGCGGATTCCACTGATGCAGCAAGAAGCGCTTCTGATATAGTCCTGACAGAACCTGGTCTCAGCGTCATCATTAGTGCTGTCTTGACTAGCCGCTCCATCTTCCAGAGAATGAAGAATTACACAGTAAAATCGTCTCCTTGCTGCTAATATTGCAACCTCACAAAGATACACTAACCACTTCTCTTACCTTCAAACCATTTGAATGTTTCATAAATATGGGTTTCTTTTCTCCAGATTTATGCAGTATCAATCACCATCCGTATAGTGCTAGGATTCATGTTGCTGACTTGCTTCTGGAAATTCGACTTCCCGCCGTTCATGGTCCTTGTCATTGCCATTCTTAATGATGGTGAGCTTGATTTGTTCCTCATCTTCACTTCTTTCCATGAATCCTTACATCAAAAGGATTCATCCAACTGGCAGCTATATGATTATTTTTTTATTCCAGGAACAATCATGACCATATCCAAGGACAGAGTGAAGCCATCACCCGTTCCGGATAGCTGGAAGCTGAGCGAGATTTTCGCTACTGGAATCGTCCTTGGTGGCTACATGGCCCTCATGACAGTCGTTTTCTTCTGGCTAGCATATGAAACCAATTTCTTCTCGGTAAACTAATCATCAAACCTTACATATTTCTGCAAACAATCCATTGCCTTGATCGCTAAAATTACTGATACCCCCCCACGTTTCTTTCTGGTGACAGAAACACTTCCATGTAACGAGCTTCAACAATGAACACTATGACCTCACAAACAAAGCAGTTGCAGAGCAACTAAACCAGCAATTGGCATCAGCCGTGTACCTTCAAATAAGCACCATTAGTCAAGCTTTGATCTTCGTGACTCGGTCAAGGGGCTGGTCATTCCAGGAACGCCCTGGCTTTCTACTTGTCTTCGCCTTCTTAATAGCCCAACTGGTGAGAAACTTTACTACTCCCTCGCATTCTGAACCCATTTTTTCATTTATTTTGCAACTGAATAATGCTGACTGATGACGAAAATTGTGAGATGAATCATAGATTGCAACGGTGATATCAGCGGAAGCAAACTGGGAATTCGCAGGAATAAGAAGCATAGGATGGGGTTGGACTGGAGCCATATGGGCTTTCAACATAGCGACTTACCTGCTTTTAGATCCCATCAAATTCATCGTCATGTACGCTCTCAGCGGCAGAGCATGGGGACTGGTTGTGGACAAGAGGGTATGTAGGCTCTCTTATAAACAAATAGATGTATTCAACTGAAAAGAGGATAATATTATAAATGGAGGCTTTGGTTTATTTGAAACTACAGACAGCGTTCAGCAGCAAAAAGGACTTTGGAAGGGAAGAGAGGGAAGCGGCATGGGCAACGGAGCAGAGGACGCTTCATGGACTCCAAAACAATGGCGACTTGAGAATGTTCTCAGATAAAAGCACTTACAGAGAGATGAGCCTCATGGCTGAGGAAGCCAAGAAACGAGCTGAGATGGCAAGGTGAGATTGATTTTTCACAACATTTTCCATAGCTCATATAGAGCTTAGCTGGCTGTTCTTCATCTTCTTGGATTAAACATCAAATGTGTGTGTTTTGGCCAGAATGAGGGAGCTTCGCACTTTGAAAGGAAGAGTTGAATCGTTCGCCAAGCTAAGGGGTTTGGATATCGATTCCAAGAACAACAATTACACTCTCTGAACAAAACCTCACATCATCATCATCGTCATCATCATCAGCATCGTCGTCGTCATCATCGTCATCTATCCTTCCTTTTTCTTCTTCTTTTCTCATCAGAGATTTGATTATTTTTTCCTTTTTTAAGTTTATGTGACATCTACTTGCCCATGTATTCAGATTTCACTTTTCAAGAATTAATAAAATATTAATATTTTATATACAGTTAGGGCTGGAAAGGGATCGGATAGCGGTATTCGTAACCGGTCAAATCGGCTAGTCGTATTTATTTACAACTAAAATGACTACCTTTATCTGTTTTTAATACAAAAAGCGGTTAACTTACACTGCTTTTTTACCGATTACAGACATAACTGATTATTCGAATAATTATCCAAACAAATTTTAAATAGCGATCTCTTTTAATATCCAAGTGTCTAGAGTATCAATTCACATCACATATTTTATCAATGCATCATATATTATAAACCCTAAAATTGAAGGAACATGAAAAAGAAAATTGGAGGAGCTGTCGCTGTAAAACATCTGTCTAAAAAATGTAGAGTCTACTGAATATTTTATAAATTTGTAAGTCCAAATTATATCCGGGTAAAACGATGCGGATATTGGTATATTCGCTTTTGAGTTCAAATTCAAAACCGCTGGTAGCGGATATCCGTTATTCGATGTTTGACCGGTTTGGATTCGGTTAAATCCAAATAACTAATATCCGTTTGTTTCCCAGCCCTCAGTTCTAAGGAAGGTATTAGAAATTTATGAAGTTGTTCTTCAATAAAATGATATAATCTAGTACATGTGAAAATGTGACTGAAGAGGTTTACATCAATTAGTTATGGATCGTTAATAATGCAGCTTTTAACGATGAGACCAGTGGAGTACTGGAATCAATCTCCACGCTATATTGGTTTGAATCTAATAACTGGTGGTGGTGCAGAGAAGATGCGATGATGAATATGATGATGATTGTTGGGGAATTATATATGTAGAACTGAACTAACAACTGAATTAGAGTAACTGCATATTACAAAGTAAAGAACTGCAGAAGTAAAGAGTAACAGATTACCAAAGTTAACAATTGCAGAACAAACGAGTAAAATAGGTTACTGAAATAACAAAACTAAAGAAGGCAAATAAACTAGTTGTAAAACACTGCTTTTGAAGTAGAGCTGTTTACGAACTGAATCGAGCCGAACTTCGATGTGCTCAAGGTTACGTTTTAGGCGAGCTCGAACTCAAACCCGAGCTAGTAAATTTTGGCTGCTCAACAAATTGATGTTAATGTTTCATTGAAGGAGCCCGAGGGAGGATACATAGATGGCTCACTTTGAACATAGATGGATCTAATGATGGCTCTCGCAAGTCTGCATGCCGCCGTTGGAGGTGCCAGTTGAAACCAGCTGGCGGGTAAGATCCTTGCTCAAAACTGTTCTCTAGCTATCAACTTGGGACAAAGTTCTATTACTCGCGCAGAGTGGCGAGGGTGCGTACGTGGAAAGAACGGAGATGGCTTCGTATATATATGGGAGCTCAGAAACTTGAGTTGACTGAGCTGTGCTGTGAGATTGTTAGAGACCCATGGTACTATTATGCATGCACCAATATGCTAATCTGGTGCACATATGATACGTCAGATGGAATAGGTAAATAGAAGGTGGAATTTTTTTCTTACTGATAGCAAATATTTATACTTTATTTGTTGCTGACCCGGACTCGATAGAAGGAGCGAATCCGGTACTCAGTAATGTCGTGAGGCTATAACATGTAGGAACTGAAATGAAGAATTTTTTTTGGTACTCAAGAATAATAATTTATTTATAGAAAAAGAATACAAATGCAAATTAAATACCCATATATTAATATCATAATAGAGGGTGAAAGAAAGAATGTAGAATGTCCTAACTGTCCAAGCTGGACGTTGACCAACTGTTCTCAGAGAGTGTAATGCTGGTTCATGGAGTCGATATCATATCCCTTCAGTTTGGCGAACGACTCAACCCTTCCTTTCAAAGTGTGAAGTTCCCTCATTCTGCAAAACCCCAACAGAGGATCAAAGGATGAAATTCTCAGAGTTTCAGTCAAGAAGATCAGCTGTCAGGTTTAGCTATGGATGTCTTGTAAAAACTCACCTTGCGATCTCAGCACGTTTTCTGGCTTCTTCAGCCATCAAGCTAATCTCCCTGTAAGTGCTCTTTTCGGTATCGCTCTGAAGGCCGTGGATTGTCCTCTGCTCTGTCGCCCACGCCGCTTCCCTCTCTTCCCTTCCGAAGTTCTTCTTGTTAGTCAGCGCAGTCTGATTGGAAGGAAGACGCAAACTCCATTTAATTAAGTTCATGGCCGTTTTAGCAAGGGTTTAGTCAATTTGGGGATTTAGGTTAAATTCTTTGCAAAGTACCCTTTTGTCGACAACGAGTCCCCAGGCTCGGCCGCTAAGAGCGTACATCACGACGAATTTGATGGGATCTAAAAGCAGGTAAGTCACAATGTTGAAAACCCATATGGCTCCAGTCCAACCCCATCCTATGCTTCTTATTCCTGCAAATTCCCAGTTTGCTTCCGCCGATATCACAGTTGCGATCTATGATTCATCTCAGTCAGTATTGGAAGAGTTCAATTGCAAAATAATGGGAAAAGATGGGTTCAGAATGCGAGGGAGTAAAGTTTCACCAGTTGGGCTATTAAGAAAGCAAAGACTAGTAGAAAGCCAGGGCGTTCCTGGAATGACCAGCCCCTTGACCGGGTCACGAAGATCAAAGCTTGGCTAATGGTGCTTATTTGCAGATACAGGGCTGATGCCAATTGCTGGTTTAGCTGATCCGCCACTACTTTGTTTGTGAGGTCGTAGTGTTCATTGTTGAAGCTCTTTACATGGAAGTGTTTCTGTCACGATAAAGAAATGGGGGGTATCAGTCAATTGAGCAATTAGGCAATGAATTGCTTGCAGAAATGTATGGGGTTTCATGGTTAGTTTTACCGAGAAGAAATTGGTTTCATAAGCTAGCCAGAAGAAAACGACTGTCATGAGGGCCATGTAGCCACCAAGGACGATTCCAGTAGCGAAAATCTCGCTCAGCTTCCAGCTATCTGGGACGGGTGATGGCTTCACTCTGTCCTTGGATATGGTCATGATTGTTCCTGGAATAAAACATAATCATATAGCTGTCAGTTGGATGAATCCTTTTGATGTAAGGATTCATGGAAAGAAATGAACATGAGGAACATTTTAAGCTGACCGTCGTTAAGAATGGCAATGACAAGGACCATGAAAGGTGGGAAGTCGAATTTCCAGAAGCAAGTCAGCAACATGAATCCTAGCACTATACGGATGGTGATGGACACTGCATAAATCTGGAAAAAGAGAAAACTATATTTTAGAAAACATGTTTCGATTCACATGGTTTGAAGGTAAGAAAAGTGGTTAGTGTATCTTTATGACGTAATATTAACAGCAAGGAGACGATTTTACTGTGTAATTCTTCATTCTCTGGAAGATGGAGCGGCTAGTCAAGACAGCACTAATGATAACACTGAGACCAGGTTCTGTCAGGACAATATCAGAAGCGCTTCTTGCTGCATCAGTGGAATCCGCCACAGCAATACCAATGTCGGCTTTCTTCAGAGCAGGTGCATCATTCACCCCATCTCCTGTCATTCCGCAAATATGCTTTCTGGCTTGAAGTCTCCTCACAATCTCGTACTTATGCTCTGTATATAGGTTAAGAAATCTTATATAGTTTTTTATTAGACACCATGCACGGAACCTAGAAAGGGAAATTAAATCGTGTTTTGTCTTATACCAGGGAACACTCCAGCAAAGCCATCAGCTTTCTCAATGAGTTCATCAATGGGGAGAGAGCCAACTGCCTCATTGTCACCATCACCAAGCAGAGCTGTAGATGGGTACATATTTGTTCCCATTCCAAGCCTTCTTCCTGTCTCCTTGCCAATGGCTAGCTGATCACCTGTAATCATCTTAACACTGACTCCTAAATCCAAAGCTCTTCTGATCGTTTCAGCGCTGTCATGGCGAGGAGGGTCGAACAGGGGTAGGAGGCCGACAAATTCCCAGGGCCCTCCTGAGCTGTCCTTATCCCCATTAGGAACTTGCTGCAGAGACCAATGAGAGTGACTTGTTACGTTATTTGGAATGATTGGCTTTGAAATGATACATTTAATATGATTCAGGAATGCTGAGTCACATAATAGTTCACCTGGCGGGCAATTCCAAGGGATCTCAGTCCACGTTCTGCGAATTTGTCAATGATTCCATGGACCTTGTTGGCAATCTCTGCTTTGTTATGTGCCAGGTTAAGAATCTGAGCATCCCATTTGCAGAGGGCAGCAAGAAGAGTTCAGATTTCATTGTAGAATGAGTTCTGATTGAGTATAGCTTCTGATTACTTACTTGTTCTGGTGCACCTTTGCTAACCCTGTGCATTCTACTATCCGCATCCAAATATGTCAGGGCAGTCCTTTTGTCAGTTGGATTGAAGGGGAGGAAGTGGATCTCTCTAATCCCAGCTCGTGCCTTTTAAAGATAAGCCTCGGTAGTTGGAAAATGGCGATTCAAAAATCTCATTATCAAATTGTGCTGCATACAAATTAAAAGAGTACCTCCTTAGGATCACCCAACATGGCAACAATTGCAGTATCAATAGCATCCTGGTTCTCCAGCCTTGATGCTCTGGCAGCAATGAGAACAACCATCTCCTTGTCAACACCCTTGGCGAAAACCTGCGATTGCAAAGGCCATCAATCACTTTCCATCTGCAGTTTTTTTACAGAGGAAATTCTTTGTCAAGTATTAAAAGGATCATCAGTAAGTACTGTAGAATTATAATAGGATTTGTATTAGGGTTATAGTATTATTAGGTTAGTTTTTCTTGTATAGTGTTTCCTTTTCTAGTGCGGATAGTATTATAATTCTAGTCTTAGTAGAATTCTAACTTGTAGACTTGTAGCTCAAATTTCCTCTTCTATATAAGAGAGGCATGTACATACAAATTATTATCAAGTTATCATTCACAAATCTGCATGGTATCAGAGTCTGGTTCGGCAAAATTCTAATTTCGTGTCTCTCATTTCCCTTCCGTTTTAAGAAAAACCCTCAGAAAACCTCAAGAAAACTTTTTCCAGTTTTCTTTCAATCTCATCAATGGTGAACGACGATCTTTCTAATCATTCCATCAACTCCAAAATACCATCATCAAACTCCTCTAGTGTTCCAGACACTCATCAACACCGAAACAATAACTCTTGCCCTCCTCCTCTGCCTCAAACAAACACAGTCATCAGAAGCATCACCAATCACCGCCTCAATGGTGATAATTACCTCCAGTGATCCTCCTCTGTCCTCAAATTCATCTCCGACAAAGGAAAGAAGGGCTACATCTCTGACAAAAGCAAGCCTCCCACTAAAACCGATCCTCAATTTACCAATTGGGAAATTGAGAACAACATGGTGCAATCATGGCTTCTCAACTCTATGACAACCTCGATTGGGGAAAAATTCCTCCTTCACAAAACAGTCTACGAAATTTGGGATAGTGCTCATCACACATATTCAAATCAGTCGAATACAGCTCAGTTGTTCGACATCGAGATGCGTCTCCATGACCTAAAACAAAGAGACATGACGGTTACTCAATACTATGATGAGTTGAGCAAATTCTGGATGCAACAGGATCTATATGATGTGCATCTCTGGGTCTGCACAATTGATGCTGACCTTTATCAGAAGATCCTTGAATCCAAGAGAACCATTCGTTTCCTGTTGGGTCTAAATCGCTCCCTAGACGATGTTAAGGGAAGAATCATGGGTCGAGTTCCTCTCCCTGAAGTCCTGACTACCTTTGTTGAAGTCAAGTGGGAAGAGAGCCGCCGGAAACTCATGATGTCTGAACCTAAGGAGGTTACTCCTACAAAAGGATCTGCATTGGCACCAAACTAAGCCAGCAACTCACAAGGTCGCGGTCTCACAAAATCAGGAAAACCATGCTCGTTACTGCGATCATTGCGTTAAGCTCAACTACACCAAGGAAACCTGCTGGAAACTCCATGGGAAACCTGTTGATTAGAAGCCCAAGGCAGAACGTGAAGCACGCACACGCTGCTGACAACGACCAGCCTCCCATGGGAACTCTCACCCGGGCCCAGATTCTTATTCTCCAACAGATGATGGCACAATTCAAGGCTTCATCATCCTCACAAGGTGTTCCTAAACCTAAACCATCAACCGGCTTCTTTGCTAGCCAAGGTACAAATTTTGCTGCTTTTCTTGCTCAAAACCAGTTCCAGAACAATTGGATACTTGACTCAGGGACAACTGAATATATGACTGGATCAAAAACTTTCTTCGTAACATCCCGCCCTACCCAGGCAAGACAGGTGTTCGAATTGCCGATGGCTTTGTCGCCACGGTTGAGGGCATTGGAACAGTCTACCTATCCTCTCATATTAAACTATTTCTTGTTTTATATTTTCCAAAGCTTAATTGCAATATGATTTCAGTCAATCAACGTTCGAAAAATTTAAATTGTGAACTAAGCTTTGGTCTCGCCCACTACATTGTACAAGAGGCGGGTACTCAGAGGATGATTGGACAGTTTGAAGTGTATGTCGGTCTGTATTTTCTGAAGGCAACCACCATCAGCAACACAACATCAACAGATATGATTCCAACGTCAATGCATTTAGTATCTAAGTCTAGTTCAATTTCGGATAAGTTAGAATGTCCAGTCATGTTATGGCATTATCGGTTAGGTCACTCTAGTTTTTCTTACTTAGAAAAGTTGTTCCCTAAGCTCTTTATCAATAAAAGTTCAGATTTCTATCACTATGATGTGTGCCAATTAACAAAACAAACCAAAACAATCTATCCTAATGTCCCCTACCGTCCCTCCATTCCCTTCTCTATTATCCATAGTGACATTTGGGGACCCAGCTCTGTCAAAACATTTAATGTTACCGTTGGTTTATCACATTCATCGACGATCATACTCGTCTCACTTGGACCTACCTCATGAAATCTAAGATTGAGACCTTACCTATTTTTCAAACCTTCCACAAGCAGATATCCACTCTATTCCAAACGCAAATCCGCATTCTTCACATCGATAATGCTCGATATTACTTTAATAGCTCCCTTGGTACTTATCTCTCAACTCATGGTATCACTCACACAAGTTCCTGTCCATACACCCCACAACAAAACGGAGTGGCCGAACGGAAAAATTGGCACCTCATTGAAGTAGCTAGAGCATTGTTATTTGGTTCCACCGCTCCCAAATATTTATGGGGAGAAGCAATGCTAACAGCTACATACCTCATCAACCGACTACCTAGTAGGCCTCTCAAATTCGACACATCTCGAAATGTCCTCCTAGCTACTTTCCCTTACAGCCATGTCATCTGCTCCGACCTTCCACCAAAAATCTTTGGTTGCACAGCTTATGTCTATGTAGCCCCTTCTCTTTGCTCTAAATTAGATCCTAGAACGATTCCTTGTGTCTTCGCCGGGTACTCTTCAAATCAGATTGATTACAAGTGCTACTCGTCCCTCCACCAAAAAATATATCACTCCAAAGATGTCAAGTTTTTTGAATCTCAGCCCTACTATTCCCAAACTTAGCCTCAGGGGGGAGAATTCTGAACAGCCTTCTCTTGGGAATATCATATTATTAGAGCCCGTGTTAGTTCCCTTAGTAGTTTCCAGCTCCATAGCAACTCCCATAGGTACTCAATGCACTGATGAAAATACAAATAAACCTCTCCTAGTGTATCAACGGAGGAAGAAGACACCCGGCACACAACTTTCAAACCGACCATTATCTGACGAGCAACCTGTTTCCCAGGAAGCTCACATTGATACTGACACTTCAATAAGCAGTGAAGCAGGGAATAAAGACCCTAATGTTCAATGGATCTGCCTATTGCTCAAAGAAAAGGAACTCATACTTGCACTCAACATCCGATTGAAAGATGGGTGCCGTATGGAAACCTCAATGCCAAGTATCAATCCTTCGTAAGTAGTGTAGATTCCACTGAGATACCAAAATCTATCGAAGAAGCAATGCTGATACCACACTAGAGACATGTCGTGATGGAGGAAATCAGAGCACTAGAGAAAAATGGCACATGGGAGATGGTACAACTTCCACCAGATAAATCCATCTTTGACTGCAAGTAGATTTTCACTATCAAGTATGCTTCAGATGGAAACATAGAGCGATATAAAGCAAGGTTGGTCGCTCGTGGGTTCACTCAATTATATGGAGTGGACTATGAGGAGACTTTTGCCCTAGTAGCAAAACTAAAGACAGTACGGGTCCTTCTCAGCTTGGCAGTAAACTTAGATTGGCCTCTCTACCAATTAAACGTGAAAAACACGTTCCTAAATGGTTGTCTAAGTGAGGAAGTTTTCATGAAAGTTCCCGCAGGAGTTCAAGTTGAACCAGGAAAAATATGTAAGCTCAAAAAAGCCTTGTATGGACTAAAACAATCGCCAAGGGCATGGTTTGAACGATTCTCTCAAACCGTAAAGGGATGTGGCTACCATCAATGCCAGACTGACCATACCATGTTTGTTCGACATGGACAAACTGGAAAAATTGCCATTCTGATTGTTTACATCAACGACATTGTCATCACTGGAAATGATGAACCAGAGATTCAGAGGCTGAAGTTGAAACTTGCATCTGAATTCGAGATAAAGGACCTTGGAAACTTAAGATATTTCCTATGTATTGAAGTGGCTACATCGAGTAAAGGTCTGGTTCTATCACAACGCAAATGCGTCCTAATTTTGAAGGAAACTGGAATGACTGACTGCAAACCAGCAAGTACTCCAATGGAAGCAAATCTGTAATTCACTCATAACCCCGATCCAGCTCTGGTGGAAAGGGGGAGCTACCAACGTCTGGTTGTTAAGTTAATATACTTGGCACATACTCGTCCAGACATCTAATTCCGATTGAGTATTGTTAGCCAGCATATGCATTAGCCTAACGAGGAACATCTCTTAGCAATAATGAGAATTATTAGGTACTTAAAAGGTACACCCAGGTTGGGCCTTTATCTCTAGAAAAACACACAACGAGGAATCACTGTGTATACAGATTCTAGTTGGGCTAGAGATTTAACAGATCGAAGATCAACATCAGCATTTTGCACCTATATATGGGACAATCTAGTGACTTGGAGAAGCAAGAAATAAGGAGTGGTCTCAAGGAGCAGTGCTGAAGCTGAGTACAGGGCAGTAGCTGAAGGCATATGTGAGGGAATTTGGCTAAAACGCATCCTTGAAAAACTAAAGTTGGAAGGGAATCAACCTGTAAAATTGATGTGTGATAGCCAGACAACATTGAGCATCATAAGGAATCCAGTTCACCATGATCGTACAAAACATGTTGAATTGGATAGACATTTCATCATAGAAAAAGTGACAAAACAGGAATTCAAAATGGATTATGTGGCTTCAAAACTGCAGATAGCAGATATCCTGACTAAGGTTCTACCTCGAGATAATTTTTAAGAACTTCAATCCAAAGTTGGCCTCCATAACATTTACAGCCAAACTTGAGGGAGAGTGTAGAATTATAATAGGATTTGTATTAGAGTTTTAGTATTATTAGGTTAGTTTTTTTTATAGTTTTTCCTTTCCTAGTGCGGATAGTATTATAATTCTAGTTCTAGTAGAACTCTAACTTGTAGACTTGTAGTTCAAACCTCCTCTTCTATATAAAGGAGGCATGTACATATAGATTATTATCAAATTATCATTCATTCACAAATCTGCAAGTACCTCAATCATGGTTTTGTCAACAGTAAGTTTGTTGAGCGTCAATGTTCCTGTTTTGTCACTGCAAAGAACATCCATTCCTGCCATTTCTTCGATGGCTGTCATTCTTTTCGTTATGGCTCCCTGCAAAGTGTGTTTCAATTTCCTTGTCATGTCTCAGGTTTTAATTGTTCTTGCTATCTTCCCTTGATGGCTTGGCAGGGAAATTACCTGCTGAGACAAGCGATGTGATCCAATGGCCATTGTGACTGACAGAACAGTTGGCATAGCAATTGGGATCCCGCCGATTAGTAGAACAAGTAGATTATCAATCCCGACTCGGTATGCTCTCTTTTGTAGGCCATAAATCACCACAATTTCTATAACCATACCAACAGCAATGGAACAAATGCAGAAGTTTCCGATTGCTGTCAAAACCTGATAAAAAACACCCTCGATCAGTGATGCAAAATGGGTTCTCTAGTTTGAACAAAGGGAAAACTGACAAACCTGCTGGAAATGGCCAACATTGTTTGTACTGTCAACAAGATGAGCTGCTTTTCCAAAGAATGTATGGACTCCTGTTGCAATAACCACTGCATCTATTTCCCCTTGCTTGCAGGTTGAACCAGAGTAAACTCCACTTCCTGGATTCTTGGTCACTGGAAGTGATTCTCCGGTAAGAGCAGCCTGCAAACGTTGTCAAGATAAGTTTCTGGAAATGTACTTGGAACACAAACATAGACCATCTTGAAATTCAAATATAAAAAGGGTCTCTAACCTGATCAATCTTTAAAGGATCTCCTTCAAGAAGGCGAGCATCAGCTGGAACTATATCACCGAGCTTGATGCTGATAATATCTCCAGGTACTAAAATTGCAGCATCTTCCTCGCTCCATTTTCCATTGCGGAGAACTCTGGCCTTTGGTGACAACTGAGCCATGAGAGCAGCAGCAGCATTGCCAGCATTGTTTTCCTCTATGAAACTGATGGTGGAGTTGATGATGAGCAGCACAATGATACCAACAAAGTCATGGTAATCTGGACTCTTCCCCTGCATTCATACACATGAACAATATCATCAATCTATCTTCTATGATCTTTTGGAACCCATTTGCTAAAGGAAGAAACTTTCGGATAGTATACCCCTCCATGAGCAAGAGCGATGGCCATGAGGGCTGCAGCTTCCATGACCCATGAAAGAGGGTTCCACATAAACCCCAAGAACTTGAGTAATTTACTTTCCTTCTTCTCTTCAAGTTTGTTGTGTCCAAAAAGCTCCAATCTTTGTTGAATATCATCAGAGCTGAGACCATCTCTGGTACACTTGAGATGCTCAAACACTTCTTCCATAGGTGCATTTTCCAGATCAACTGATTCTTTCATCACAGCATCAAGTGACTGGATTCCCATTTTTTTTCCGTTTTGAATTTTGCTTAGGTCAGATAGAGGATTGATTGTTTGATGAAGATTGTTTGTTGGAAGTTAACTATTTATATGTGGTGGAGTTAGGAGAAGGGAACAAATTGGAGAATGGAATTTTGATTGGAAAAAAACGAGTAATAGACGTTAAAGAGTATTATTTTTGTTCTGGTTTAGAGGCTTAAGGAGCTCCGTCATCCGGCCTTGCTACAAATGCTGCTTGTTAACTTTGCCTTACACTTCGATTGAACGAATCAACTCAAATAAAGAGCAGAATGTTGCAACATTATTATTATTATTATTATTTTCTTTCACATAAAAAGGGCATAAGTAATATCTCCTCTTGGGCATTACAAAGTTGGTGTTGATATATTATTTCGAATCCGGCTCAGTGAACCATCACAACGTTCAACAATGCCATAATAGTTGCCGGGTTGCAAAATGAAGATTCTGTTTTTGGAATTTTGGTATAAGATCTTCAACTAGATACCCGACGTCATATGACCGAACAAAAACGAATGTAGTGACAAAGCAAAGAGATCGGCCATGTTATTGTTGTGTTTTGTTGTGCTTGTGTTTTGTTGTAAGAAACATAAACAAATGAAAATGGGGGCGACGAAGAGGAAATAATAAGCTTCCAGAATTGCCGGCAGGAATGGCAGCTGTTAGGGTTTGCAGTTCAATATGTCATTTACACCGTAACTTCGGGAAAGTCAAGAGGTATTAAGTTCGAATCCTGTTACACCCAATAAACGACACCTATGTATTATTTATTTACTGCAAAAGAAACTCACAAGAAAGCAACCCAGACCAGAAGTAGCTTTTAATTTATCTGACGTCCATGGCTTCAATGATCTCAAAGTGCATTTCCATATCAGGGACCCTTTCAGAGAAATAAACCTTCTGGCAAACCAGCAACTTCCCTCCGGTCCTTCCAGCTTCACATTCTAGAAGACGCATTAGTTCGTCCTTCTCCTCTCGTATCCAAACCCTCTTGTCGTCCCCCCATTGCCTTGGAGTTCCATGGAGCACGAACCGAATTCCTTGAGCTGCTCCTTGTCGTCGTCCTGCACCTTCCACGTTCAAGCGCTTACCGATTGTCTCAGTCACCCCGCAGTCGGTGATGTATGCACCAGTAGAGTTCAACCCAACATCAACATAGTGAATGTCGGAGATACTGTTCAAGAAGTCCTCTTTGCTACCGGGTACTATCTGATGAGTCGGTTCTTGCAAAACGGAGTTCGATCCCAAACAGCTCAGCTCGGTGACTAGCTGGTTAATCACAGTGCCACCCTTGCTGAATCCAAGGATGTAAGTAGCAGGAGTGTAGGAGGCTGGGAACATCACCATTGGCTCCCATGGCTGTGATGTTGTGGCTGAAACAGCTTTCCATACCTGCAACCAGATAACACATAACATTCTATGTTAGAAACCGAACAAGAAATTAGGATTATCGATCTGACTGAGTCGCGGATTAGAGGGCGCTCTCTTTAAGACATTTGTGGCATTGCCTCATAATCACGCAACTCAGACTATCAACCAGTCGCCTCCCGAATAATACCGTCACTCCCAAGTTTCCTTGTTGGTGCGAAAACAAAGAGTTCTCTCAAGAACAATCTCAATCTGTTTTCTCTCTACTCAAATTTCGTCTACTTTTTATTGAAAGCGGATCTTTAGAGATGCTTTCATAATTACCTCTCCGAAGATAAAAGTCTCATCAAAACAAATCCAATCAACTAACTAACCGGCAGTCAAACCGAACGGGATATGATTGAGACGTTTTCAATTATTCACACTTCCTCGACAATCTAAAGTATCAATGTCCATTATATGTGTTGTTTCTACTTTCAAGTAGCAAGGCACAGAGAAAGCTGAATCGAGAGAGTTCTATTTGATCCATACTAGTGATTACTGTGTATGTTAAACATCAAAGCGAAAAGGGAAGCAACCAAATTGCAGGGAGTGAGAGAAGAACCTCGTTGAAGCAATTTGACAGTAGGGAGACAATGGAAGTGGAAGCTGGGAAGCCTGAAGGGTCGTAATATTTGGGTTCCCCCCATCGATTAACGGTGGGGATGAAATCTCGGTTGATAGCAAAGGGGCCATTGTACGCAGAAGCTTCGATTACCCAGGCGTTAACAGAATCCCCAAACTTTGAGACCAAAATGTCAGCTATCCTCTGCGAGTCGGAAAGCTTCTCAATCACTGGACTGTCAGTTCCGGCGACTCGGTCTCGATGGAACAGAATGGCATTCGCTGACTCACGGTTAGGGTTTAAGGAATTGGTTGAGAGGCAGAGTGAGACCGCGACTGTGTAAAGAGGAGTTTGTGGCTTCAACACAACCTTCAGGACGCCCTTCCAACGCTCCATCCCACAAGGACGAACGATCATAGATAGAACTATTCAGAAATCAGAAGTTGAATATTTCCACAAAAATAAAAAGACGTGGCTTCGCCCGGGTTCGAACCGGAGACCTTCAGTGTGTTAGACTGACGTGATAACCAACTACACCACGAAACCAGATGTTGTTGCTCCTGTATGTAATGTTCTGAATATAGAATAGTAGCATGACGGTATGAGGATAGAATCATAGTATTCGTCATCATGAACAGTTGGAAGGTTCCCTGATTAGGACAACATTGTCGTTGATAGAGGAGAGGTATGGTTGGAACCAAACATGAGAATTGTGGACTCAGCAAATGGAGAGTGTGCATGCATGGGTTTATTAGTTCATTTTCATATTTGATTTGTTTCTTTTTTCCATATAGTTTATGTCATTAGATCTTTCGGTACTGAGATGGCTCAATACAATAACATCTATTGTTCAATCCAAGATTGTATGTGATCGTAGGGGCGGAGCTAAAACTTTTGATCGGAAGTGGCTGAAATTTGTAAAAGATTATAATATATAGTAACAATTAGCAATGATAATAATATATACATATGTAAAAAAAAAAAGTGATCAAATACAAACTTTGTGAAAGATATTTATAGCCATCTTTAAACTTAGAATGATTAAATCAGCAAAATTAGATACTTGGAGGGTTATTTATGAAATAAAATGTAAAATTTTAAAACAAGTTGAATTAAATTGCTGAACCATGGACCTCTTTCTTGTAATAGGTTGAAATAATCATTAGACCACTTAGGATTTCATAATCTCCTATTGTATTTTGTGAATTTATAAAATTCCAGGGGACATGGCCCCTCCTAGCCTATAGCTAGCTCTGGTATGACTATACAATACATTGACACAATTAATTCTTTTATATTACTTAATTTTTATAATTAGTATCTATAACCATTCTGATTCTACCATTACTGATGCATGTAAGTTTCCTTTTTTATAATATGGTAATCAATAATAATTAAATCTGAGTTCACATTTAAGAATCAAAATCAAATCTGTGTTGGCCTGTCAACAATATAATTCGTCTCAGTATCACCTCATAATTACAGGCGATTATAATCAATTATAAAATTCAAAAAAAAAATTATCAGAAATTCACCAGCCGTTCACCGGAGACTCACCGATACCGAGCTGATGAGGTTTTTAAACGAAAGAATTGAAAACCAATATTCATCCCTTAAATACATAGATTATTTAAATCAGTAGCTAATCAAGAGAGAATCAAAGCTTATTACTAATGGTCTAGAAGAGGAACAAAATTATTAGGTTATAAAAAAAAAAAACCGTGATTCATGACTGAGCACGCCAGGTGCTTTTGGCTTCATCGGGTGAAACATAAATTAACATCACCGGTCCACCCCAGTCTTCAGTATTAAATAAACTTTTTTTTTCGATGAATATCAAAATTTTATATTATCGAAGAGCGAATTTTCAGTATTAAATAAATATTATTATTGTATATAGGAAGATATTGTTGCAATCTTTAATTATTCTTTCCTTGAATTGTCCGTCTTTGATGAGATGTCGATTACTATATGTAACGAATCCCACGTGTTTTAAATAAAAAAACAATCGCACGTTAGAATAAACTACAAACAGATGTAACATGTGTGAAAAGTGCCGGGACTCATTTTCAGAACAAGAGATGTTTAAAGTCTAGGCGAAAAAATTTCAGGCGTTTTAGGATTTTCGATCACGAGACATTTTAAGTATTTTCGAAATATTTTTTATTTTTTTTATTTTTAGATTTTAACATTTTCAATATTTCAAATAATCCAAATATGAAACTTAAAATCTGAAATTCTAAATTGAAACCCAATACTCTAAACTCTAAACCTAAAAATCCAAAATCTAAAATCCAAAATTTAAAACCTAATACTCTAAACCCTAAACCTCAAAATCCAAAATCCAAAACTCAAATTCGAAACTCAAAATCTAAAATCTAAAATCTAAAATTGAAAACTCTAAACTTTAAAATCCAAAATAAAAAATCAAAATCAAAATCCTAATACTAAACCCAAAATCCAAACTCAAACTGACAAATAATAAATTAAATAAATTTATTAAAAAGACTTTCATGTCCATTTTATATAAATCATTAAATCTATCAAAGTATAAAAATCCATAAAATCTAACGATTTAAAATCATCCTAAATATCTTAAAACATTTTTTCGTCTGAATTTTAAACCCGACTCTTCCAAAACATTCCGTCCAAGTCCAATATTTGCGTCCTCATACTTAATTATTATTATATCTTTATATAAACACACATTGCTGGCATGCTGCTGACTATATATGCACCTTGAGAAAAAATGCAACCAACATCTTTCAAAATCAAAAAAATGTATAGCGAAACCAATTTGACGACGACGGCGGTGGACTTGTCCCTCCTTGACTGGATATTGCTGGAAACGGAGGAAGTTTCAACCACCGCCACTACTTCCTCTTGTTCCGAAACTTTTAGCTTCACCAATCTACTAGAGTTGCCAGTGCTACCGGCCGACAAAGACGACATGGTGGCTGAGATCCCTCACGAGGTCTTAAGATGGAAAGAATATACACCCTACGACGTCGTTTCGGTTAAGGAAGAGCAGCATCATGTAGCCGAAACGGCGCCGCAGAAGAAGAAGGAGAGGACGAAGATGCTATACAGAGGCGTAAGGAGGAGGCCGTGGGGGAAGTATGCGGCTGAGATTCGGGACCCGAACAAGAAGGGAGCCAGGGTTTGGCTCGGCACCTACGACGCCCCTGAAGGAGCCGCCCTGGCTTACGACCGAGCCGCTTATCAGATTCGCGGCTCCAAGGCTAAGCTCAACTTCCCGCATTTGGTCGGGACCCGTGGCTTCCATAAGGTGGCGGCTCGGCCTTCACCCGGTCCTGCTGCGACTTCACTCCAAACGACAACCGTTGCGTCTTCCAAGCTGTCCGTGACGAGTAGCAGTCTGACTCCGTCCACTGAATTCGGCGGAGGGAATGTCGACGACTTCGGGATGTCGCTGCTTGCCTCCTTCATGCTCAACAGCCAATCGTTTGTTTGATTTCAGTAGTGTAGTGTACGCACATGTATGTGGTTTGTTGATTGATTCTGATCACTTTTCCTCCTTAATGATCCATACATGCCAATAACTATAGAGAATTGTTATAGCACTCTGTGTCCGTTTTCACTTCAATGTCACTCAATATCTGAACTTTTCTAGGCAAGGTATGTGATTTTTCTGGGCTAACAAAATCTAAAACGAAAATCTCTCTCCTCTAAATTAAGAACAGTACTTCGAGCGGGGATTCGACATACGATTTCGATCGCCCCCAATCCTGTTTCATACCCCCATCATGTTTTGCTTTCTTTAACAAGAAATCTTCTCTGGATTTTTTTTCGAATCTGTAATGAAAACCAACAATCCTTTGTTTTCGTTTTGATGTACCACAAAAAAGTATGCTGTAAACTTTGATGCGAGATCTTTGAGACTAATATTGTGAATTTGTGATGTTTCTGGGTGAGATTTTCGATTAATTTGACTTGCATTTGTTACAATTTGATTTTTGAGTTGATTTGGGGATGAGGTAACCGGTAAATTTGAACATGAAGATGGAGATGTAAAGCACATATGAGTAGCGTATGAAGGTAATTGTAATTAAAAATCAAATTCCAATAACCATACAAGAATTTCATCATCTACTTTACCGAATATCAAACTCGCCAAATAGCTAACTATCTTAAATATTTTAATATTCAAGATATCAAGTACTAAACGATTCCTTTTCCGGATCAAATGATCGTGAGGATAGATAATGTAATGTTTATAAGAATATTTTTATGGACTATATCTCAATCTTAGGACCCCTTAACAAGCATTGTTATACGTTTTCCATAAAAAAATGAAAATTTTATCTATCTTTACTTATTTTCTAAAACTTTATTCTACGTAAAACTTTTTATTATAATTAAAACAAGTATGAAAGTCCAATGGAAGAACGTGAGTTTTTCCCTAAAAAACAAGCAAACGTTTAATGGTAAAAATAACAAAAAAATAAAATCGAGAACCGTTTTTTAAATCAGGGTATCGGGTTTGGTTCTAGCAAACACCCTCCAAAAGATCCGACTGTGAAACTCTGTTCTGTTCTGTTCTGTTCTGCTTCAACAATGGATCAGGCAGGCAAAAGGACGACAATTGTGGTGCAGAGGGTTTCACTTCATTCGGATATAATGGGAATAACATGTCCCAGACAAAACGCACAACTAACAAATATCCATCTCAAGTAAACCACTAAAATACCGCATAATTCAACATCATATATCCCAGCAACACTAAACCTCACCACCATCTTCGTTTTGCGGTAAATGTGATACAGCACAAAATCCAGCAACTTCTTTGCAGTACACACACGACGAGTCAGCACTTCAGTGGTCTACGTGAACGTTTCATGCTACAGGGTGCCGCCTCCTGCAATGTTTTTACCCATGTTGATAGCTTAACTAGTTAATTGAACCAGACTGGAAGAAAGAACAACACTGTAATCGTGATATGCAAATGAGTGAGCTTTCAGAATCAAATACCTCTTGGGACGGCTTCGATCTTCCTCATAGTCCATCACTCCACCTGGTTCGGAGTAAATCTCCTCGTGCCCTCGGAATTCAGCATCCGCCTGCTTACAGGTTGTAACTTCTGCCACAATGTAAGTAAGACACATCGACCGACTCCCCACTAACATAACTTCATTACAATTTGTAAATCTAACAAGATTTTCAAACAGGATATTTATATTATCTTAAAGAATTGACTTCCACATCAGTGCATAACAATACATCCTTCGGCAAAGTAAAACAGGGATTTTGCATCTCGGCTACAGCAGCAAACAACAACCATTAACAATAGTTATTAGCTCAGGATTTCCCTAAACCAGTGACTATCTTACCATTTATCAATAAACCTCTCTACAAACAACAAATGAAGAGAACATTTGAGCAATAAGGCTCTCCTACAGTGGAATAATTTGTTCAAGTTCATGAAATTGTACAGTAAACATAAAGTTGGACTTAACTGACCTTGACAGAAAGAGTCTTCTTAACTTCTTCCACCCTATCTTCTACATCCTTCTGGTGCTTCTTGTCTGCTTCACTCATTGTATCAGCCCACTTGATTTTATCTTGGATAGTCATAAGAAGATTGTCTGACGTAGCCAACCTAGTATTGATTAGATATAAGATCAGATATTACACTCGCAACTAATACATGCAACAAGAAAAGGGAGCATAGAACCATGTATCAGCAAACATTAGACTGAGCATGTTCGTCGATTTCCAAAGGATATAAAATAAAAATCCTGGGATTCAAGATATCAAGCATGATAACTGTAAATTCTCCAGCTTCAGCAACCTAAAACACAAAACTGGAAAGAGCTACAAGAAATTTCTAAGCAAAACATAAAAAGAGAACCATAAGTTAACAAAATCGATAGTTAATGTTGGCTTTGAGAAGCTTGACTGTCTATGTTCGTAAATAAAAACGAAGAAGAATTTGTAGACAGTGACATATGAAACGCACAATTGCAGATGAGATGATATATTACCAGTCTGACAGAGTATGTAGCATATTGCCAAGTTGTCCAGGCCTGAGATCTCTCCCAGCTGCAAATTGTACCTGTAGTGCAAAAAAAATTAACAGAAGAACTTCAGAGGGCATATAACAACGAAAACAGACGACTGAAGTGTAGCAAAAACAGGGCAGAAATTTAAACTTCCCAGACCTCAAAGCACCTTCGCAACTGATCAAGCTTTCCTCTTACAATTCCCTATAAAGAACCAAGCCATAGAGGAAGCAAGTAAGCAATTTATTATGAAAAGACAGAAAGTATACGGCGAGTAAATTCTAAGTTCTCTTATTGGATCCCTGAAATCAATCATCCACAAAAATAAGATATGGAACGTCATGTTCATATAGGAGAATACAGCGGAAGGAATACCTACCGCATACATACACTCATTAATGAGGAAGTCTTCAAGTTCACGAACATTAGTAACATCTAATTCCTGCATGAGCTGATTGTATGGAAGTACCTGTCAAGAAAACCCAATCGAGGAAGCTCTTCGTTATGCGAAGACCCAATAAAAAGGATTCAGTAAAGGAGGAAGATCATTGCCAGGCTCAAGAACATCAATTGTTTGTTGATCTCAAATCATTTCCTTGAGTAAATACTCGTCCAACAGCACAATTCAGACAGGAAAATTAACCACTTCAATATATATGATTACCCGTTCGATCATAACAAGTTTGAAGTTACCTTGTTCGACTCAGCGAGCGTGAGCACCGTAAGTTGCTTCAGCTTAAGGATTTGTGCAGGCACCAACTGAGGAAGACTACCAGCATTATCTGCCAATAGAGCGGATAAGATTGCAGGTGTCACAACAGTAAACAAATTGAAATGGATCGGTTGCATACCCTTGTAATCGCTCCATGTTCCATGTGCGAACAATCGGAGCGTATCAAGCAACGTGGAATTCTCGGTCCTTTCAAGCTGCAGTAAGAGAAGCATAAAGTTCATTGCATTGGCTACTACGAGTAGTAAAGGGAACTAAAATTTGAGTACTGACCCCGGCGACGCTAGGCACGGCGAGAATCTCTGAGAAGGCGAAGAGGGAAGGGTTGGAAGTAGCCTCGACGACAAGCGGCTCAATGGCTGAACCAGTAAGCGAAGAAGCTAGCTTCACGAAATGATCGATCACTTCTGCTTGTTTCTGTTCGATATCCATCTTTGGTCAAGAACAACTTCGGGGAAACCCTAAGTAAGGACAGCGACTGCAAAGTAATACTAGCTGATGAACTAAAAAGACGTAACGCTTAGTGGGTGTTTGAAGGGGTCTGAATCTGCTGGGCACTTGGAGGAAAGAAGCGAAGAGGGGAGAAAATTCAAAATGAGAGACGGTACTGGCTTGCTTGCTAGGGATCGAAAGTTCGAAACTGGAAATACAGAGAATAATTCATCAGTTAAATCTGTGGGTAAATAGTCATTTCCAAATTTAATTAATTTTAGTTTTTTATATTTTTCCACTACCCACCGGCCTCTTGTCGTTTGACCACCATCTCGGTCTATCAAAAAGTTTTTTGGTGAGAATTTTATACATATATAATATCACGTCGTTTTACTAATGGATCGAATATGTTAATATTTGTATAAACCTATCACTCGAAACATGCGGGTCGTGTGTATAATTGGAATCGGATATTATCCGTGGCTATGGACAATCGACCTGTCTTTTTGGGTGGCCCCAATGGGTACCGAAACCGCAAGCTAACTGCCAAACCTAATTATTACGAAACATCAAATTTTAATTCATCTTTACAAGTACAACAGCGGGCACCAACATCAACAACTTGTTGGTATATAGGGGTCATTTGTGACCCTGTTGAGGTATTTGCGGATATATTAGGGCTTTTGTGGCCATATTTGAATTCTTTGTGGATTATTACTTGCAGGGATTGTCAGCACCCTACCCACTAACATAGTGATATTGATGATGCCTAAGTTATCTAAGATGTCTCTCAAATGAGAATTATTTTAACCCTAATTTTTGAAAATACCGCTCTATAATTCTACCGTTGCCCCCTACCACGGCTACTCTCAAGCAAACCACAATCACGTCGTCGCCTCCTCTTTCTGCTGCTCCCACGCAACTCACAACCACGTTGTCGTGTACCCCCTCTATTGCTCTCAAGCAAAACAAAATCTCAACACGCGCTCGCAACCACACAATCGTTGCCCCGCCCGCCACACCCTTCGCAAACATCACTGCTTCAGGCAACCCCGTCTCCGACGCCATCATCCAACTCTTCACTGCTTCGTCAGCAACCCCGTCTCCGACGCCATCATCCAACTCTTCACTGCTCTACATACAGCCTTCTAGGCCGTAGCCACCATGGCGACCAACTCATTTAGTGGATCTAGTAGCCAATTACATGCAACAGAATCCGAGGAAGAGGGTCAGAGTTCACCCTCAACATCAACAGCCAATCAACCTCGAGCGACTGGTCTGTCACATTGATGCCCGAGTCCCGGCCAGCTGAGGTCTTAGCCTCCCTCGGCGGAAGCCTAATAAGAATGATTTTCATTTTTGCTTGTTAGATTTAGTTTTTATGAGTCGGATTGATTTCTTTGTTAATTTTTTTAATAGTTAGTTTCTTAATTTTGTCGTTGTAGTTTTGATTGCCCGTTAGGTTGAAGATAAAGAATTGAGGTCACTTACTTAAAAAGACCCGCAAATCATATAATCTTATCTATAAATGAGGTGTCTTGTATGCTATTATGCTATTAGCCTTCTGAAATATTGACGATTGTTTCTCAAAAACATAGCGGTATTAATGACATTAATGGTGTCTATTGCATAGTTTTCTTATTGGATTTTGGACGTTACTAGTTTACTGCTTATCGGGCTTGGCCCATATGGCTTATTGGATTGTGGAATAAGGGAACTATTGGAATAGTGGTCAATGGGCTTGATATGGTTGTTGGCTGCCTCTTATGCATTGTAATATTCATTAGTAGTCACTCGGTCATTATCAGTGGTACGTTTACCGCAGACCACGTGTTAAATTCAGCACCATGCTGAATTCATTAAAGACCATCAGACTATCAGTTTTGCGCCCTTTTGAATCTAAAGGTTCACATCTTCCAGGGGTGGTTTTGGTATCTAAAGGAGTTCCGCACGGACAAAATTCAGCATAGGACGATTTCACCATTTCATGTGTTATATTGTGTATGTGCTTCGACTGGGCTTCAAGACATATTGTCGCATATGAGAGCTCTTGGAGGATGTGCCGAAGAACATGATGTATCTTCTGCTCATTTTAGGTACTGGTCAGACAGATTCGACCATGTTCTTTTATTTTTATTGGATTTTCTAGGTACTAGCCGAAAAATTACCTGGATGAGGAGGAGGCGGAGGTGGCTATGGCTGGCGGAGGCGGTTGTGGCTGGTGGAGGCGGTGTCGGTGGCTTGGGAGGTGGAGGAAGCGACGACAACGGTGGAGGAAACGACGACAACGACGGAGGAATGAGTGTTGAGAGCTTTCGATATTTCTTTTCGAACTTCAAATGAGTTTCAAAATGGGAATGTGTTTGGAGTTTTTAAATAGAAAAATCAAAAGGAATTCGCCTAATTTTGCACATCAAATTCAAATTTTATGGCGCTTTCTTACGAATTCTAGGGCAACGAATACTGGGCTCCTTTTAAATGCCAAAACCACCCATTTAAATCTGAGCCTTTAGATTAAATGCGCTGAAATCGGACGATCTGACGGTCAATAATCAGTTAAGCACAGACACGGGCCCCATAAGCTGAAACCTTTTGAGTTATCATTTTAGTTTTCGAGCACCAATCGGGGAACTAACGATGTCGAAGACCGGTGCCGATTCCACGAGCACCACTGCAGCTGTTCAAGCCACCAACGACGACGCTTCCGCCAGTAAACTGTATATTGTTCAAGCTCCTCCTTCTTCTCCATTTTTATCGAGTTGATTCTCTCTTTACACTCTTTCTTATGTGGACGTTCTCGGTTGGAAAAGAAGAAAGGAAATCCATCCATCGATATTTGATTCCAGGCTGCTACTATTTAGTTCATAGCTGTCAAGAAAGTAGGATGCATTAGGACCATTCGATATCCAATTTGATTGTATTTGCAAGTTATATGTAAAATGTTCAGATGAAGATTACAAGTCCGGTATGCGGTTAACTTCGCTGATTGCTCTTGTGAGCTGCTGCTACCTTTTGTGTTTCCGTTCTGGATCGTTTTTTACAGAGGAGTTGTTCATATGTTTCTAGTTCAAACAAACGAACAACTGCAAACTAGTTTTAATAATATGTTTGAATTATTTCGGGGGAGGGCCTCATTGTCGATTGTCTTTTGGTGGTTAAGGTCTTGTGTGAAGAAGGGATACATCAAAGATGACTATGTCCATTTGTTTGTGAGGAGGCCCGTGAGAAGATCTCCAATTATCAATCGTGGTATGATTTTGGTCGAGCAATTGAATTATAATCTTTTTCTTCAACAAATACCGAGCTCTCCACTTTTGCTTGTGCTTGTTTCCAGGATATTTTGCTCGTTGGGCTGCTTTCCGGAAGCTTCTCAATCAATTTCTCGACTGTGAGATTCTTGGTAATGAGAAGGGCCAGACGAAGAAGCAGATATTATCACTTGGAGCAGGGTTTGATACAACGTACTTCCAGTTGCAGGTCTTGTATATCTTAATGGGGGGTTACACTGGTGTTCTGAATACTGGGTTTGTCTGTTGTTGCTGGTTTGCATCTTGGTGACATTGTTCCACTTACAGAATGTTGATGATAGCTATGACTTGAATCTATAGGCATGCTTTATTTCTGTGTAATGGGTCCAATTTGATGAAGCTCCGGGTGAGAAGATCTAGTTTACCTCATTTATGGACCAAATTTCTTGACGTTCTGAAAAATTTGATGTTACTGCTGTTTGGTTTTCTCCCATTGTTGCTTATGAAAGCCTTCATATCTTTTCAACTTGTTAGTTTCTTTACTTTGCCCTAAAATTGAACTAGTTAGGTTCTGATTGGAGGTCTTAAAATATGTTCCGACAGGATGAAGGGAGAGCACCATTTTTATACGTGGAACTGGATTTCAAGGAGGTGAAACTCTTGATTTATTCAGCTCTTCTCATAGTTCGTTGGGCATTGAAATTTCTTTCCAGATACTTGCTATCATTGAGTCAGTGGAGGAAACATATGCCAAGTTTATTTCCAGCCTTACCACAAAGCTTTTGTCTCTGCCAAGCCAATTACTTAACCAAACAAAGTTTTGGTAGGTCACTAGTAAAAAGGCAGCTATCATTGAAACCCAAAGCCAGCTGCGAGACAGAGTTGGTCCTGCAGCTTCAATCTCACGAGGTAAGGGTGGTAGTCAAGTGCACGGGTGAAGCTATTCTTGTTAAGACACTATATTTCTATAATTTGTAGAATTCTCAATCCGTCCTTTGCAGGTTAAAGACTTGCTTTTGATCTAAAGTTCCTCCACTTCTAGTTTCACTCTTTTTAGCATCTTTAACTTGACAGAGAATGGTGAAGTGCTTAGTGATCATTACAAGCTTCTCCCAGTTGATTTGCGTGACATACCAAAGCTGGATGATGTTATAGCTTTTGCTAATATGGATCCTAGGTATGTATAAGGTGTCATCTTCTTTGGAACCCATATATCAAAGTACTTGTCTTCAAGGATTTATGAATTCTGTATATGATTATTTTAGTTGCTCCATTCTGATACTTTCATCAGCTTGCCAACATTTATAATTGCAGAATGTGTTTTGATATACTTGGATCCAGTTTCAACCCGTAATATAGTTAGCTGGGCATCAAACGCATTTTCAACAGCTGTGTTTTTCCTATATGAGCAGGTCTGAAGTCTTTCCAATCTTAAATGCCTTTATTTTTGTCAGAGCATTTACTTCTGCTTTCTGTTGTCTCTGACTCCTTGTTTATTAAACATTTGTTTGCCATAACCAAAATTACATTTTATGGCGATTATTCTTCAGATTCTCCCAGATGATGCTTTTGGACAGCAAATGATCAGAAACTTAGAGGTTAGGATGTTACTGATCACTTTATATTTTCACCAGTTTGCTTCACATTTGGTGGCTTCCACCCTTATATATACCATTGGAATCTTGTCATAGTTCTGGCTACTTCCTGTTTTGGTCACTCGCGTAGACTAGATTAGAAAGTCATTAACAGGTTAATCTAAATTCTCAAGAAGCCCTTATAATCAGTAGAGATTTGGAATGTTTTGTATGGATAATTTTAGACTGCTAAGTAAGACAGGTTAATTACGGGCTGCCATGTCACCTATGCAGTCAGGATTTTTGTGTTACTTTGCTGGCTTGAGGTTGAACTTATCTTTCTTACTTTTTAATGATTTCAGAGTCGAGGATGTGCACTGTTGGGAATTGATGCCACACCCACTCTATTTGCAAAAGAGAAACTTTTTCTTGAACAAGGATGGGAGGTATGTCTCTCTTTAGAATGACATACATCCTCTTAATTTTACTTGAAATTAGTTGAGGAGGGCATTATGTATTATGTAAAGTCTACTAAGATGTACTACTTTCCAGTTGGCACAAAAATTCTCTATAAGACCATTTAAATCTGGGCCTGGTATAGTGAATTGCCTCAAGGTCTATACAAAAACAGGTTAAGGTGTTCGAAGTGTATATTCTTATATTCAATCTGCAAACTTTAAGTGTGAGATCAATGCTTGCACTATGTCTTTAGATTGATAGGGTATTGAAAAAAGATAATGTTCTAGTGAAATCACTTCTTGCAGGTTTCTTTACCGTAGCTGTAGCTTTATTTAAGTGTTGCTATACTTGTGGATTTTCCTTCCCTTAATATTTTCATTTTGCTCAAAACATGAGGATCCAGAAAGCTGTTGCTTGGGACATGCTAAAAGTTTATAGTGAGTTCATCGAAGTTGCAGACAGACGAAGGTAATTCACCATATATGTATTGTTTAATCATTTTTATTTTATTGTTGATTTTCTTCAATGTGGTAGATATGTTCCATAATCTAGTTGTTAGGGGAGCATCCCTTCAGAACTTGCTACTTTAGTTCTTGCCTACCATGGGATCAGGCAAATTATGCACTTCGAGCTGTTGTGTAGACAATTTCTGCTTCCATTGAATTAATTAATTATAAAAAATAAATTCTGCTTTCATTTGTGGGGTTAGAGATACGAGTGGCGGCTGCATGATGAACAGTTCCAGCACTGTTTTTGCAGTTGATGTCACGTAGTGTTCACGTTGGATTTAGAATGTTAAATTTTTGGCTTTGATCTGTCTGGAATCCTCTAACATCACTTCTCTTTAAATGAGGTTCGAACCTCATTTGCTAAAATATAAAAGACTTTTAATTTCTTTCGGCAGTTGTATATGTTGTTTATCCGCAACTCATTCTGATGTTCTTTCATATTCCATATTCCGGTTATTAGGATCGAACGGTTGGAGTTATTCGACGAGTTTGAAGAGTGGTACATGATGCAGGCAAGCCAGTTCTTTCACCTTCTTAATCTATTTATGCGCGTATGTGTGGCCGGGTTCTCAACCGTAAAACATGTTCATACTTATCTACTGTGGTTGGCAGCATTGTAAAATTCTTTGATGCCTGTCGTGTACTGCTGTTTTTCTTCAGGAGCACTACTGCGTGGCGTATGCAATCAATGATTCCATGGTACGTAACAGCACCACCTCCAGTATAGTTTTGCTAGGGAGGGCATCACCTTTTTTAATAATATTCTCCCATCTTTTTGCGTTCTTTTTTTTTAATAATATTCTCCCATCTTTTGATGTGCATTTCACCTGGATTGATGTTAGTAAAAGATGCTGGTTTATATGCTCTGGCAGAAGGATACAACATATGGGTTGCATAAGAAACACAATAGATAGGATAGGATAGCTCCTGAAGTTAACTTGGTACTGATGTACAGGCACTGTTCAGAGGGTACGGATTTCCAAACCGTCAGCCGGCAGTTGTCAGAGACGATGACAGCCGCCGTGCCTCACCGTGAGAGGAAAATAGCAGAGTCTGTTACCTACACCAGGGACAAGTTCCCCCCCAGAGATGGGGAAGCTGTGCGTGTCAGGTGAAGAGAAAGAAAGAAGAGGTGGTGGTTTTTGTTGAGTTGCTGAAAAGCATATTATTATGCGTCACTTTCATTTTACACAGTGTGCATGAAGAGGCTGCTGCTCTACTCTATTCTATATTTTCTATATTGTGATGGTTCTGTCATTTGGTGCTTAATTAGCTGTTTGGCATAATAATTTTAAATGGTGGGGGTGGGACGTAAGAGCTCGTTTGGATTTGCATCATTACCATGTCCCAGTGCCAACCCCCCTTTTGGTTGGTTGGATGGTTTGTTTGCATTTTGCTGATGCTATTTGTGGTGGATGATCCTAGACATTGATGTGGAAACATGTTCTGGGCCGATGATTTCTGCTATTGAAGTGAGATGATTGTTCAGCACAATCTTGCAACTTGGGGGATTTCCTCTCCAAACTGATATTTCAATTTTCTGCAAATATGATGTTCAAGATGTCAATTTTCAATCTAGGTGGTTGTTTTTTATGAATAATAAATTAAAATAATTTAGCAGTCAATGGGATGTCATTTTTGTATCCACGCTAATGATTAGTAGAGGTTGGCTAAATTTATGGTTAGAAATACAAGTTTAATTATGGTCCGATTTGTATATTTTGGCCTAATTTATGTATATGAATCAACTTGTATTTGGCCTAATTAAATCAGAAGAGTTGGACTGGAAAGAAGACACAAATGACAAATGTATGTATTTATTTATTAAGGTCCTAAAAGTTCAACTTTATGAACAACTTTTGGGCATGGGGGATGATGGCATTTGTATAGTTGGTCATTTTTATTTTCATTTTCCTTTTTGTTAACTATTAAGCTTGGCAAGTTATCTTCCATTCCTTGTCTTTATTGAAACTTTCTCGAATTTCTATATTTGTTTGTCTAGAGCTTGGAGGACAAATTATTCCAGATAATAAAATGTAGGATAATTTTTTTTATAAATATGATTAAATTGAAAATTATGAAGATATTCAAATTGAAACTTAAATTACAAAAAATGGTAATTGTTAAGATTTATGGGGCGTCGTAGGTTTGAAAAGTTTAATTATTTAAATTATTTCATCAAACTAATTTTTATGTTTTAATACCCAAACTTTTGTGTAATTTTAATTTAGTCACTCAATTAGTTTATCAAGTGCGGTTAACTGAAACTCTATTTCTGGTGAGTTAGGTTAACATCAATTGGTTACGAAATTGGTTAAAATACACTAAACCCGTTAAAATGTGAGCTCAATCCGTATATGGGCTGAACTCGGGTTAAACGTAATAAATTTTAAATTGAATTATTCTGTAACCGTAAAATCTTGGGAATTGTCGTTCTTTGTAATTTAGATTTCGACTTGACTATCTACGTAATTTTTGATTTAATCGAGCCTATAAAACAAAATTTCCATGAAATGCATATTGACTCCAAGGATGGGATTAACTCAAAGAAGATCTAGGTGTTAGAGAATTTTAATAATTAATTTAGATTTTAGAGGTTAATTAAATCTTTTTTAAGTTTTAATAAAATCATCCGTTTATTTATTATCTTTTTATTATTCTTTTTTGTACTCTTTTTATTGTTCTTCAATCTTAACCAACCACCTTTGGGCGCCGTCGCCACGATGGTGGTCACAAGGATACTTCTGGGATGGGTGACAACATGTCCGAACTCACACCACAACGAAGTCGAAGACAACGAGGCAATGAAGACTATGAAGAGTCAGTCGGTGTTGGTGGTTTGATCCATCTTGTCGACGATTCTGATAGGACTACCGACCCAGAGTTTTATGAAGCTTTGGAAAACCTTGGAGATTAGGGCTACGGAGCGAAAATTTCATGCTTGTTGCATAGATGGAGGCGAAGAAGTTGACCAGTTCTACGCTCGCATGCAAGAAGAAGCTAATGAAGCTGATGAAGAGCATGGAGATGAATCTGTGCGTGAACCGGGTGATGAATATTCAGATGAGGATCCTACTTTCAACCTGGCTGACATAGACTCAAGTCCTCTGGTTCATTTGCTGACGACGATGACGAATATGATGGAATTGTAGTTGTCGAAGAGTAGAAGAGGGTTCTTTACAGATCCCTGAAGATATTCCTCACGTGGTACCTGATGAGTTTCTGGAGACTGAGGTTGCTGCAGACTCTGAAGACAATTCTATAGCAGTCAGCAGGGGTCCCAACATAGAATATTCGCCAGTATCTAGGTACAGAGGGTCATCAGAATCTGACCATGACCCTGATATTGACAGTGACGATGGTGGAGTCACCATTTGAGCGGCAACCGTGGTATGGCCCTACTTGTGATCACAAACAACTGGAATTCGTGAAAGGTCTACGCTTCACCTCTCCTGAGCAATTTAAAGATGCAGTTATAAAATCACAGCATTGCCATAGGGGTTGATGTCTGATGGACTAGAAGTAGTCAACGGAAGAAAGAGGCTATATGCTAGTCAAAATGTAGATGGAGGGTCTACGCCAGCCGGTACGGGAGGAATCGTGCATTTGTTGTCAAAACTGTCAGAGATACGCATTCATGTCCTCGTTCTCTACGCATTAAGCAGCTGTCAGCAACTTGTGCCAGTCAACGACGCATAATGCTCGAAGCTGCTTGTTAAGGAGAGGAGTCCAACCGGTAACCCAAAATCCGATTAACCGTCACACCAGGGAATTGGAGGTTCTTCGAGCAATGAGCGGAGTTGGAGTTTATGTCAAACCAACAACTGGGAACAGCTACTTCATAGGATCTGCAGGTTCACAGGAAAGGAATGTGGTACGGGTAATTCAAAATAATGTGTTAATTTACTATATTACCTTCATAAAGCTCAATCTCTAATGGAGATAATGATTGTGTTTGTGAGAATATTTTGTTATTGTAAAATGATGTTTTATGTGTTAAAAGTCTTTTGAATTATGTGGTAGTCTTATATTTAAATTTTTTACTGATAAGTTATGTGGGGATGAGGATACCCACTAATATTCGAAACCTACGAGTATTCGAAATTCACGAATTTGGGAGGGGTATGAATATTGATATTCGGATGGGACGGGGATGAGATGACTTTTATGAATCGGTATGGAGATGGGTATAGATACCCCGTCTGAAACCCGTCACATTGACAAGTCTAATTGTGAAAAAGAAGAACATATCAAGGGTAGTTTGGGGTTTAAAAAATAATGGAATATCGTGAAACCTACTAATTCAAATACCACCCCGGAATCCAAGTATTTCAAATACAACCAAAACCTACTATTTCAAATACCTCATGTCGAAATGCCATTGATTTTACTTCGAATGTCAAACGTGATATTTAGGCCAAAATACCACTTCCAAATACTCAATCCAAACGACCTGATAGAGTTAAGTAAGTGTAATATAATATAATTTCAAACCTGATACATTGAACATCATCATCACACAACTTTACCGTCATGTGGACGATTTGGAATTTCGATTTGAAGTGACGACTGTCTAAGATATGTGATGTTTTGTACCTCTCTGTACAGTTTTATGTTAACTTGTCAACTGCAGAGATTTGAAACAAACGTTAACGAACTTGTTTTGTACCTTCTGTAAAGTGAATAATTTTGGTTGAATCTAAATTAGTGTGAAGTTTACTTTCTGCCGGAAAAGAGCATTTCATAAAGTGGAAAAGGGGGAGAGACTAGAGAGGGTAAAGTTTTGCCCTTCTTGAAACGAATCAAATGAAGTAAAAAATTGTTGGTGTCGTTTGAAAGGTCTCGGTGTTTTTTTGGGAGTCATTAACATTGAGCCACCCACATTTATAATACCATGGCAATCAAAAAAAAATTATTCAATGAATATTTTATTTTATTCATCAAAATAGCAGGAATAAAGTCTTGCAAACCCGCCGACTAAGCTCAATACAGTTCAAATACATCATAACAAATTATCACAAAACAAACTCGATTTATATATCTCTCTACAAATGCCCATAGCAACTTCTCTAGATGACTTCCCAAGCTACCACGCACGCCTTCTACATCGCTCGTAATTGATAGTATTAATTATGGCCCTCCGGTATATGATAATTATCTTATTTAGCAATTTAAAATCATATGTATCTCTTCAAGTATTTAGCAATTCATATTAATACGACCTACAATATATTCATATAATTTATATTAGATCGTGTCCGGCCTGTTGGTCGAAAATCGAATGAACTAAAATATCATTTGTTTGAAATTTTTTAAAAGAAAGACATATTTGTTGTTAATGAAATACATAGTTAGATCATGAGTATTGTACAATCCTAATTCATGTGGTTTTTAGGTAGAATCCTAAAAAATGAATAGCCCGTTCATTATCGCAACACCAGACACATTAGCTTGTAAATCCTTCAATATTTTAATGTGATTTTGTTAATTTAAGAATCATGTGCAATTTGAATGATAATTTTAACTATTATTATAGTTACTCGGCCAAACCAAAATGGGTGAAACCAAGTTAAATTGGTAGAGTACTTTTAGGTTGTGTGTAGATACAAAAATTATTAAATACACGTAGGGGTAAGATGTGGATAGTAAAGAACTCTAAACGTTCAATCAAATTATTATTTGATTAAGTCATGACCGTAGCCTGTGCATTGTTGCGGCGCCACCAAGCACATTAGCTTCTTTTTCATATTTTATTTGGGAAAGATTTTGGAAAAGAAAAAGGTGTTCCTACGATAATTACAGGCAGCCCTTCATGGTTGACGTGGAGATGGAAAAAATTCACAGTTGCAAGAAGAGATTAATGGGTGGATATGTTCATTAAAGTTATCTAGCCTTTATTTCGTACAATCCTGATATAATTGTGATTCGATCGCGGTTTAATCATGGTTTATAATGATTTAAATGAAAAATACTTATGGTTAAACTAAACTCTTCACATCAACAAATATAATGACTCATAACCCAATTAACTTACAAAAAACCCTCAATTGACCTATTAAAAGAATCTTGAATGAAGGATCATATTATAAGAGCTTATGTTTGATGAATATGTCCAATTCTAATGAATCAACTCAATCAGAGTTCTGAATTGGTTAAGACATAAAGATTACAACCCTATTAACTTATCAAAAATGTAACCTCAATCGGCTTGTTAAAAAAATCTTAAACAATTTTTCATATCATATGAACTATGCTTAGGTTTTATGGATTTTTCCAATTCAAATAGACTCAATTGATTGGCTTCCTGATTTTTTCAATAGTTAATGATGTGTAACTGAATTAATTTACGGAAACAAAATCATAATTGGCCAATTTTAAAAATACTCGATTAAATCATGTAAGTTCTTTGTTTAGTGTCGAGAAGATATATGCTTATATGCTTATATGCTATCATATATGTTAAGAAAATATATATGTTATTATATATTAGGATTTAATGTCGAATGAATCATATCATAGGCCCGTGAACATTGTTAATAAATAAATTTGTTGAATGTGCTTGAAATTTTTTGAAATATGTCTTTTCTATAAATTTTCTAACAAACGGTGGTTTTAGTTAATCTAAAAGTTAGATCGATAAAAATAACTTGATCTAGTTTAATTTGAAATTTAACTTTCAATGTTGGATGAATATTTATTTATCAAAAATAAATTAAGCATATCAAAATTGATATCATTGAATTTGAAAAATTATAATAAACAATATTTATGAAGACAATAATATATTTGAAGTAACACATAAAATTTTGTGTAAGGAAACTAAATTTAAGGTGAAAGTATAAATGTGAAAAAAAATAAAATACTAAAAATAAGAAGGAGAAGTTAAAGATAATGGAGGTGAAATCTGATTGGTGTGATGAAGAAAAATCGGAACCAATAAGAAACATTGAATCCGTCACATGTTAATCCAGTTTTCTTATATATATTTTCTTAGATTATACCCGATTTTTTTCGACTTGAAATTCTTTCTCGTGCAATATATATGAACTCACTTAAATTTTAAACTCTTATAATATGGTTAAAGTTGAAAAAATATTTAAAATATGTATCAACTCTCTCGTTAACAAAATATACAATAAGTTATGCAATATGAATCAATGCATTATTTACTAACTTTAAACATTTAACATACACAATCAAAAAATAAAACATTTTAAATAACCATATCAACTTCAAATGTGTTAATACTATCTTAAATTGGTAATACTCATTTTTGAGTTTGTGATACCTATAAGTATAGTTAGGATTTTTTAGGCAGTCAACTCATGTGTAGACATTGAAAAAACAATTCGTTAAAACATATAAAGACTATATTAGTTTTAATCGTTTTTGAACTTAAGATGTCGGCGTAAAAATTACTCAAATTCGAGTATATATGTAAAATATGTTAATTAAATTAAGAAGTTAGATGAAAAAATTATATATTTTTTATGTAAAGTAAAATTACTAAATCATTATTTGAAGATGTTTATATCATTGTTAGATTTCTTTAAAGTAGTTTTACATAATATATAGTTGACAATTTTGTTTGAAATACTGCAATATTTCGAATTATTTGACCAAATATCATATTGAATGTTACATCAACCAAATAATATAATTTTTATACTACTTAAATACCTTACAAATACCAAATTGTGAAATAGCACATTATTTGCTCCAAAATACCATATATACAAAACACCTTTTAAACAAACGAAAGGAATAGCATGTAGGTATTGCCACCAAACCAGAACCATAAAATCTTTAACGTAAAAAAGGTTAATGGCCTGCATACCGGCTAATTGACCTAAATAATCCTTTTATCTTTCAGCCAAATCACAAATTAGTTTTCGGCAAATAAAAAGTAATCTCGCATCTTTTTCGTGTGTGAATTTAACGCATCCATCTAAAAATCAATTTTCATTCAGATATTCCGTTACATATACCTAGTTAACAAATTGAGTTATTTAAATTATCCATGTGCACTTTAACACATCATCCAATCGGAATGAACCGTACTCACAATCGCACAGATTGTTCATCTTCCTCATTCTTCTTGTTCTCTCTCTTTCCGATGTTTTCCTCTCGATCATCCACCATCGTTGCCTTCATCTTCCAATCCCAAGCTCTTCCACCACCACCACCACTACCATCCATCGCTGCTTATAGTGATTAATATCATATACCTTTATGGACTTGGAGAGAGGTCCTGATTTGGACAGGCCGTGGACGGAGGACGACCACGACATTGGGAGTAAGGAAGATTGTGGGATGTGTGTTTATATATGGTATTTGCAAAGTTGAGATCCAAGAATTGTGGAAGAAGGGGCGTCAGTTCGCTTGCGATTGAGGAAGAAGACGAGAAAGGATCTGGTTTTGGGGTTCGGTTCAATAGTGAGTTGGTTTGAGGTGATGTGTAAGTGTCATATCCGATAGAGTGGGGCTAAATATCATGCAACATCAACATATTTAACGGACGTTTAGACGGAGATGTCCGTCAAGATTAATTTGTAACATCTGATAATGAGAAAGAAATTAACATTTTTTTTATATGTCGAAGGGACTGATTTATAATTTAATGTTAAACGTAAAGGACGATTTAGATCAATTAAACTCGGTATAACGGTATTGGTTTAGCGAAAAGGTTGTAAAGAGGTTTAGTTACCCCTATGGCCTTGTTCAAACCGGCCTATCATCTAATCTAGGAAGACACAGAATGAAAAAATAATAAGAAAAAAAGAAAAAGAAAGGCGATGGGACGACTGGTTTGTATTGTACAGTTGAAATACTTTCTTGGGTTCTAATTTTCCACTCAATCAAACTTCACTTCTTCTTCTTCTTCTTCACTCGCTCACTTTCCACACTCCCACTCACCACCGACTCACTGAGTCACCACCCAATCCTCCCTTTATCCTCCTCATGGGTTGCACAGCTTCCAAGTTGGACAACGAGGACACCGTCCGCCGCTGCAAGGAGCGCCGCCGTCTCATGAAGGAAGCCGTCTTCGCTCGCCACCATCTCGCCGCCGCTCACGCCGATTACTGCCGCTCCCTCCGCCTCACCGGCTCCGCCCTCTCCTCCTTCGCCTCTGGAGAACCCCTCTCCGTTTCCGACCAGACTCCCGCCGTCTTCCTCCATCCTCCACGTGTCCCTCCTTCCCCTTCCCCATCTCTCCATCCCCCTCCTCCCCCGCCACCCTTTTCCCCTACAATCGCCAGCTCCAAGCTCCCTCACATACTCTCCGACTCTTCAAGCGGCCGCCGGGGCCCCCGCCGCCCCAAGCAGATCAACACTAAGCTGCCGCACATACTCTCCGAGTCTAGCTATTCCTCTTCCCCTGCTCGCAGCGAGATGTCCAATTTCACAGCTAATAATAATAATTACGGCGGCTTTCCAACTGCTTATCAAGCCGATTCCACCTACACCGCCACGCCTTCTCAGGCCTCCTCTGTCTGGAACTGGGAGAATTTCTATCCTCCTTCTCCTCCTGATTCAGAGTTCTTCAATCACAAAGCTCCTCCTCCTCCTTCGTCGCAGAAGCAGCACCTTGACGTCACCGATGCCGACGATGAGAGGAATACTGAGACCGAAACCGAGCGATCTGAGTACGATTTCTTCCACAAGAAGCAGGGGTATACGGAGAATCCCTTCGCCGGCGTCCGGGAAGAGGCGGAGGAGCCGCCGGAGGAAGTTCACTGCAGCGAATGGGGGGACCACCACGATCGTTACAGCACCACCAGCTCCTCCAGCCAAGAGGAGGAGGAAGAAGAAGAAGGCCAGGCCAGATCCGACATCGGGACGCGGTCGTCCGTCAAGTATCAATCTGAGAAGCAGCAATCTCCTCCGCCGCCGCCGCCGCAGATATATCGGAAGGCTAGTAAGTCCGATGGAGCGGGTTCGTCAGCTAGTTTCAGGACGAAAGACATGTCCAATACGAAAATGGTGGTGAGGCACAAGGATTTGAAGGAGATCGTCGAGTCCATCAATGAGAATTTCGAGAAGGCTGCTGCCGCCGGCGACCAGATATCGGAGCTTCTCGAAATTGGCAGCGCTCAGCTCGAGCGCAGTTTCCGTCAGCTAAAGAGTGAGAGCTTCTATTCATTCATAATGATTAATAGATTGATTTTGAAATTTTGATTACTAGTAGATTGATTGAAACCGACTGGTGCAGAGACGGTTTATCATTCGAGTAGTGTCTTGAGCAACTTGAGCTCGAGCTGGACCTCGAAACCGCCATTGGCAGTGAAGTACAGGCTGGACACGACTGCGCTCAATGAAGCAGGCGGCAGCATAAGCCTGTGTTCCACTTTGGAACGGCTTTTGGCTTGGGAGACGAAACTCTACGAGGAAGTTAAGGTACCACCTGGTTATCCATTGCCATCATCAATGAAGGAAAAGAGTGGGATTTGAATTTCTTTGTAAAATTTGTGTTTGTAGGCTAGAGAATGTGTGAAGATCGAGCATGAAAAGAAGCTGTCGACCCTTCAGAGTCAAGAGTATAAAGGGCAAGATGGAAGTAAGCTAGACAAGACAAAGACTTCAATCAACAAGCTCCAGTCTTTAATCATCGTCACCTCTCAGGCTGTTTCCACTACTTCTACCGCCATTGTTGGCCTTAGAGACGCAGATCTCGTTCCTCAATTGGTTGATCTCTGCCACGGGTATGTGATTCATTTTTAATAGGAGTCAGTAGGTTGAACCCCCCAAAGATATCTGATTTTGAATCCATCCAGTCATGAGGTAGAACACTTAAAGATAGCAGCTTTACAGGACCCTTTACTTCTTAACTCAATACTCCGTGAAATTTTTTCTTTGTTTGCCATTGTCAAGAAAGAATCAAAGAATCTGCTTCTATGTACCATATTCTGCGACACTGTGAGCCAATTTTGTCAAACGACCATGTACCTTTGGATCGGTTTCACATTGGAAGAAGCATAACAGGTTATGGTATTGGATCCTTGGTTGGTTGGTTGGTGAAGCATTATGAGCCGTCTCATTGCACTTGCTTTCATCCCTTCAATGTGAACACATGTGCTTTTAGTCTCCTTCTCTGTTCAATTCTTGAAAATAATCACCTCAAGGCGGACCCCATTTCTGCAGAGATTTGCTCGATGAATGGAAAACCGGGTCCAATCCACTTAAGTATTGCATGACCAACTTTTTGGTCGGCGACAGATATATCTAAAGAGGCTTTTAATTCGTTACTGTTACCTCTATACCCATGTTTTCATCTGCTAAAAGTGTGCTATTATATGCTTGTTTGCAGATTCATGTACATGTGGAAGTCGATGCATGAGTACCACGAAGTACAAAACAGCATTGTGCAGCAGGTGAGCGGCCTAGTGAACAGAACGATGAACGGCCACTCAACTTCTGAGTTGCACAGGCAAGCAACTCGTGACCTGGAGTCAGCCGTCTCAGCTTGGCATTCCAGTTTCTGCCGCTTGATAAAATTCCAGCGAGACTTCATCCGGTCCGTCCAAACCTGGTTCAAGCTCACCCTACTTCCAGTCAGCAACGACACTGCCACCGGAGCGATAGAACGTTCCGATGTTTACGCCTTCTGCGACGAGTGGAAGCTAGCCCTCGACCGAGTCCCCGACACAGTTGCTTCGGAAGCTATAAAGAGCTTCATCAACGTCGTACATGTCATATCGGTGAAGCAAAGCGAGGAGCTCAAGATCAAAAGGAGAAGTGAGACCGCGTCAAAGGAGCTGGAGAAGAAGGCTTCTTCGCTACGTAACATAGAGAGGAAATTCTACCATTCTTACTCCATGGTGGGCGTAGGCATCCCTGAGAATGAAGCAGGACCTGGCGGACTGGATGCTCGGGATCCCTTGTCTGAGAAGAAATCGGAGCTGGCGGCTTGCCAGAGGCGAGTGGAGGATGAAATGTTGAAACATGCAAAGGCAGTGGAGGTTACTAGATCGATGACGCTAAATAATCTGCAGACGGGGTTGCCTGGGGTTTTCCAGGCGTTGACGAGCTTCTCTGCGTTGTTTACGGAGGCGCTTGATACCGTGTGCAGACGTTCGTATGGTATCAAATAGTTTTTTTCGGATTAAATGATTCATGCAATGGGTTGTTGGTTTTGCATTGTATCAAGTTAAAAAGGCATCATTTTTTGGGCATGTAAATATATGTTGTTTGATCTGTTGTTATATATTGTGATTTTTGAGGAAGTGGAGATGGGAGGGAGAAATGAGAGGCCCTGTACTGTACAGGAAGTTGCAGCTGCGTTGCATTTGTTGTACTCTTTAAGACTGAAATAAAATGCAATTTTTTTTCATATTCCTGATTGACTCATTGTTCTTAATCGCTGTTTTTCGAATATTTGAGAATGGAATCATTTTTGAGATGCATGATCGAAATATTAAACCAGACAGGCTACTGTCATGCTAGAAATGGAGACATTCCAGACAGATTGGCATAAATGTTTATGCACAGTCCAAGACATGGAGGCAGTGTTTCAATATACCAACTTACCTAAGGAACACTCCGTGGTAGGTAGGGATTGCTTGGGAAGAACGGCAGCAAGAATGTCACTCTATGTTGTCTGGTCTTGGAGTCTACATCAGCCACATTCTACTGCTCATTCCTCGTCTTGTCATGGCAAATAATAGTTTTTACAAGTAATGCTTCAGAGCCTTACCAGTCATAATTTCTCAAAGGAATATGGAGAACAAGAGTGTTTAATGAACTAAGAATGGAGACTGAGCAACCGCTAACACTAAGGTGCCATAATCAAGCTGCAATCAGCACCGAAATTCATCTCCAACCATAGGACCATTGACCGACTGAAAAGATAAAGAGAGCTTAGCAATACAACTCGGGCTGTTGGCGAGCCAAGCAGCTCGGCGATCGGCTCAGAAAAAGTTCCTCCGGACTCAACTCGATTTTAAATGAGCCAAACTTGAGATAGGATCTCTCAACTCGATAGGCTCGTGAGTTAGCTCGAGCTCGAGAACCAACTCGAATACTAAAGTACATGGCTCGTTAGTAAAATCAATAATGCAACATGCGTTTTGCCTCGAATACTATATACAATATATCATATGTAATTTGTGATTGTGCTAATGGAAATGTAAGTGGTACATTGTTTATATTTAACTATTTTTCAATTAATAAAAGTGAAACTTGTAAATTTTAGGATACCCTGGTTTTTTAGATTGACTCGTCGATATTCTTTGGGTGTAAGGTTCAAATTCAGCTCAAATTATTGGACTCATCAGAGAGTTTTAATGAGGAAAGGGTAGGTAAGGAGCCAGACTCGATCAGGCTCAATCTCAACATGAACTAAAATTCTCTAGCTTGACCTCGCTTAAATAGTAACAAATCAACCTTGAGCATAGTGAAGTTCGGCTCGGTTTGTGAACTGCTCTAAGTACAACTAATCTAGCCTCACTGCAGACAACAAACAGTAAAAAACAGATAGAGAGCTCACAAGTACAAGAACCTGATTTTGTATCCTACCTAGAGTTAGTTACTCAGTACCTCTAAGTTGTATCTATGTTCAGAAGAATGCTCGCAAGAAATTTGGCTAAGAAATCATCAGATGATTCTGTTAGAAATCGACAGAGTTTCAACTTTATATCCCTCATTGGCTTATCATCTCAATATTCTAACATCATACCAAACCCAAAGAGAAATATGCATGTCTCCCACATACGCCAATCCTCTTTACAACATCATCATAACTGTTCTTAACACTATTGGATTTAATTTACTACTCAAAAGGATTATAAACCGAAAAGAGACTGAATGGATGGATGGATGCATCACCTAAAAGAACTCGAAATCCAGATATTTACCCCCGGACTTCATCACGTCTCCTGTTTGAGTTTGAGCCACCATTCTTTTACTAGTGTTCTCAACTCCAACTGACCTCTTCACAGCAGCAGGAGCAGGAGCAGCACCGTACTTCTGGGGCGCCAGCTGAGCCTCCTCCATAGGTCTAGGGACTTCCGGCGGAGTACTGCACCGAATTAGAGCCCAATTCACTCCTTCAAAGAAAGGATGCTGCTTTATCTCCGTTGCTCCTCTCTTCACTCCAACCCTCTGCTGGGGTTCCTTCACTAGCAAGCCACGGATCAGATCGCGACTCGCGTAGCTTGTTGCTGGTGCTTCAGGGAACTTCAGCTGCTGCCCTACTACATTGAACAACGTAGCTCGATTTCCTGATCCCTTGAAAGGCGTTTTACCGTAGAGTAGTTCATGGAGGAAGATCCCAAATGTCCACCAGTCAACAGCACTGCCATGTCCTTCCCCCTTTATTATCTCAGGGGCAAGGTATTCGTGGGTCCCTACGAACGACATGGATCGAGCTGCAGTTGGCTCTGCCACCAGCTCCGGAAGCGATGGCAATCCGAGATCGGTCCTATGAGGAGGCTTCTTTTGGTTTTTCTTCTTGTTAGGGAAGAGACGAGGAATGAAGCATGCTGGCTGAATGCATACTGATGCCGGTTCAATGCAAGCAGTAGGTTGAACACAGAAAGTACCGCCCCGCTTTGATGGATTTGAATCGTGAGATGTCCTTATCAAGGTGGGTGAAACTGCACAGCGAAGGGAAAGGTCGAAATCTGAAAGCATTATATGGCCATCATCACGAACAAGCACGTTTTCCGGCTTCAAGTCTCGGTACACTACTCCAAGCATATGCAGGTATTCCAGAGCCAATAACACCTCTGCGGCATAAAATCTGCATTCAAAGAGAGTGAGATTCAACTTCTTGTCCCACAAAGCATATAACTTTAAACTATATTGCAGGCTGATTAACATAGTGTAATGAAGCGATACATCCCAATAACTCAAGTTGTTGGGAGGAGGTTAATTATGAATCTTATATCATTATCTTACACGCCCCTCAAACGAAAGCCATCTCATGGGCTTGAAGTTTGCACAGGTCCTGTGCTCAGATCAAGTGTTAATATCTGGAGTGGTGAAGACTCAAACACATGACCACTTCATGAACCGTTGCATCCCGAGGAGAAGGTTAATTATGGATCTTATCTTATTCTCTAACAGTAAGTAGCTCTCTCTCTCTATTAAATTACATCAAATGAAAGAAGATGAATTACCTTGCAGCATACTCAGAGAAGTGCTTCCCGGGCTGGCGTTGTCTCAAAGCATGCAAGTCGCCACCAGGGCAGTTCTCCATGACCAAGCACGAGAATCGATCAGTCTCGAAATGGGTGTACAATGTAGGGAGGAAAGGATGATCCAAGAGTTGAAGAATCTCTCTTTCAGTCTGAGCCCTTGTCAACTTCTTCCTGCTGGCAAGGGAAGCCTTGTCCATCACCTTCATAGCGAAATAGCATCGAGTCCCACTAAGTTCAGACAGGTAAACACTACCAATGTCACCACAACCAAGCCGTCTCAGCAATCTGAAATGACTCATCCCCAACATTCCATCGCGAGCTCGGATCGCAAGAATCGCCTTCCACCTTGGGTCGTTCCCTTTGTGAGGCTTGTTCACACTTCCAGTGATGTTGCTCCAGTTGCTATCATCACTAAGGCCACTGCTATCGCTCGCTCGGCTCCCACTCTCCAGAGAATCCCTTCTAATTCCACTAACACTAACACTACTCCCTTTCGTACTCTCATAGTTTCTGTCCATACTGAACATACCATCGCTCGACATAGCATCACTCCGATATGTACTGCCACCACAGCTATGGATAATGCTCATCGCTTCGATGCTACTATGTGGACTCGCATTGCCACTCGGAGGCAGAGAAGCATCCCATACACATTCCTTGGAGAAAGGAGACTGCAAAGAGACCAAGTCATCATTGGCTTCTTCTTCTTCTTCACCCAAACTATCAGGTGGTGAAAGAACTGAACTTGGTTTGTTAGTAGGAACATCCTCTATGTTGAGAGACATAGATGTCAAAAGACGTCCACTTTCGGATTTGGTTTGGCCAAGGGGTACAAAGACAGTTGTTCTCATGGGATCTGTATCAACGGGTTCAGCAGGATGAGTAGCCCCAGAGAAAGAGATACTAGTAGATCCATCAGCAGCTTCATCAATAGAATCGCCACTAACCTTAGACATTACTAGCTCCTCTTGTAGCTGAAAGATAGTGTCTTTTCCTTTCCATGGCCTTACAGGGATGGGAAATCCAGTGATGTGAACGTCTTGTTTGGAATTTAACTTTTCCACAGCTTCTCTAACTAAACCTATCTGCAACTGAGGAGGCAATTGCCCCCTACTCCCACCAGGACCCCTTGATTCAGAAAACTTGTGCATTTCAGCCCCCCCCCCCTCCCTCTCTCTCCCTGCTAACTAACTATGCCAACACTCACTAACACACAATACATTAACCTGCAAACAAGAGGGAATCTCCGTTTGGTAAGACGCTACTGACAAGTAAAGACAGATTCTTTGATATAAGCTAACAAAAATAAACCCCAGGAAGGGGGAAGGAAAACAAAAAAGAAAACTAGTCTAATAATAATGATTATAATAGTAATTTAAGCAGAATGTGGGCAGAATGGAGAAACTTGAGTAGGAATCAAATGAAGTGGAGCAAGGAGAATAAAGGGTAAGGGAGACAGTGGAGCAGAAATGGGGATTAGGGTGAGATCTGGGGAATGGAGACTGGAGTGGAGTGGGCTTACCAAATAAGCTTCTTCAACTGGTAAAATATTAGTTAAGTTGATTAAAAAACGAAGAGAGGGGACAATAGAAAGAAACCATTTTTAAATAATAGTTAAGAAAAGAAGAGTAAGCAGCAGCATTCCCAGCAGCAGCAAGGAGAATGGCGAGATTGTGGTTGTGATCTTTGTTTCTACACCCACCCACCCACCCACTATCTAGAGATCTCAGACCTCTCCCTTCTCTACCGCTCTCTCTTTCTTTTCCTCTTGTCTGCAATAATGTTTCTTTTTCGTTAACAAAGACAAATAAGAAAAGGAAAGAAGGAAATAAAGGAAGGTTAATATTGAATTGAATGGAATGGTGGCCTGCTGGTCTGCTGTTCTGGTTCTGTCTGGGGTTACCTACCTTTCGCTTTAGCTCGCTCTCTCTTCTTCCTCTTTTCCTTTTCTCGTCAACTTTTCTTTTTGACAGTAATTGGTCTCTCTCAGGTAGTAGTATAGTCAAGCTACAACTTCTGATGAACCAACAAGAGTGCAGATGATGGCCCACAAGGTGGCCTCCACCCTTCTCTTGTTTTTGCTTTTTTCTGAACCTTGCCTGACTGATAGACCGACCCAAATGGTTTAGACTGCTTGGGTTTGTGTTGGGTAGTTAATGGGTAGTGAAAACCAAAAATCGGGTTGTAGGTTCACAAGTTAACTATACGTACGAGTATTCAAAAATTGATTGAGTGCTTTTTTTTTCGGGTTGAGACCTTTCAGTTAGTACAAAATAGAAAGTATAAATAAACACTATAATGATGTACAATTCGTGGAGTGCGTGTTAGATTGAAACTTGTGACCTCTACCAACTGACAATACATTACTTTATCGTTAAAGGAATTAAATAAATCGAATACCACTAAATTTAATTTACAATCACACTAATTATCAAATTAAGTTATATTCACTATATATCATTAAATTATAGCTTCCTTTTCTTAATACCATTTCCTTAATCAATCATTTAAGAGCAAAAAGTCATACTTTTTGCCTAATAAAAAAAATTCCTATGTAAAAGCCAGTCTTTCATTTTTTGAGAATGGAGCTTTTTGGAAGAAAATTAATGCATGGAATAGAGATTTCCAAGCTAGGAGAAGACGCCATCTTCGAAGAGGTTGGATCGACGATGTTATCAAGATCGACGAATCGTTTTTTTTCAACGGAATTTGGCGAAATTAGTTTTTTAAAATTTCTTCTTGTGAATTTGATTTTAATGTTTTCTTTTGTTGTTTTTAATTTATCTTTCATGATAATAAATAGCTAAATTTTTCCTTATTTTAGTTAAATTTTTCCTTCTTTAAAGATACAACATTAAAACTCTAAGGAAATTCGACCCTAATTACTTATGTAATTAAACTTGTCAATCGTACATTATTTACCTGAGTTCCACTCCTATCTCGTGGGCATCGAAGTAGCAGAAAAGTGTTGCTCGTACCTCGAGCGAGGCAGAATACAAGGCCACTGCCAATGCTGCCGCTGAACTAGCGTGGCACCAATCCATTCTTTCCGAGCGACGGTTGCCCACTCCAGCAACTCCTGTCCACTATAGCGATAACCTAGGTGCCACATGTGTCAGCTCCAATCCTATTTTTCACTCATGAATGAAGCACTTGGCCATCGACTTCCACTTTGTTCGGGAACGAGTTGCTACCGGTTGTCTTAATTCGGCGATCTCCTTCTCTATGACTATATATAAACTCCGCCGCCGCGGACGATTAATCCGTCCGCACCCAAGCTGCACTGATGAAATGAAACTCAATACTTATTTTCCATTACAATATTACTCTTTATTATTGTCACTTATTATCAAAAATAACTTTTCTAGATTGTTCATTACATACTTCCTTTTTGTTCCTATTTATGTTATTTTAATTTTTGCCTGGTAGGATATATATTGCACAATCCCTTTAAAGAAGTGTGGGAAGAAATTATGGTTGGGTGGGTCAATATATGCAGGTATTTGTTAATGATAGTAATTTAGTATTTTTTTTTGTTTAAGGTATTGATTTTTATTGATGTAGTTATTATTAATAATTATAAGTATGGATAATATTATTAATTTTTCTTAATATGGATATATGTGAGTTCGTTTAAAAAAAAGGTGTATGTAAGTTGGAGGTACTGTTTAATGTATTTTAAATTTTCATTTTTTGATCTTTGTATGGTGGTATTGAGTTAAATTTTATAAGTATTGATTTTCGTGTTGCGATATCAAATTACTTCAAATTTAAAAGTTTCAAGCAAAGATAGACTTAAAAAAGTGGGAGATAAAAAATAATAAAAATACTTTTATTACTTACATTCAGTATATAAAATGAAAGTTTTTTAAAATTACCTAAAGAATCCACCTAGTCTAAATTATAAATATAAATAAAATTAATAAATAATTTAAATTAGTATTATTATGCGACCATAAAAAAGACTTTTTGACATAGCAAGATATATGCACCTCATCCCTTAAAATGTGAGAAAAAAATTATGTTTGGGTTAATATCCATATTGATCACTACCCTATGGTTTCCACATATTTGTCATATAATTTAGACTGATTATATGACTTCCTAACACTATATGATGAAAAAGTATGACAAAATAAGATTCGAGACGTATCACTCATAATGCTTAGTATTTAGAGTAGAAAGGTAAAAGACTTCAATATTTTATATTATTAATATTGACTCACAATATAATTAGATTCCAACTCAATAAGATAATAGAGAAATTAGATCACAAAATTAGAACTTACATAATATTTTAGTGATATATCAGTTACTTTTAAGATTAATGTCGATCTTGTCGCAAACCCAAACGTACAATAATGGTATGAAGCCAATTATGTTGGATTTCTTTTTGAGGTGTGACAAATTAAACAATTTGAATAAGACATAAACATGATTCATGGGTATGAGGTGGGGGTTGTTTTGCTTTTTCTTGAAAAGCATCAAAATTAGCAAAAGTAGGCTATTTGTGGGTGGCTTTGCATCATCCTAATCATTCTTTCTTCACTTCCTCATATTTAATCATCTTCCTAACCGAATCAAATCGAGTTCAGACCGGATCAGATATTTCACGACCCACCAGATTTGGACCGACGGATAACTCATAATTAAAATTTATTTATAAAGATCATCCAACTGCAACTATGGGCCTTTGGTGGTCGCGTCCATCGCGTAATGGGCTTTAGGTAGCTCGGTATTCAAGGGCTCTTGGCGGTAATTCGAACCCTGGCACACGTGGCGACATTCCAACGAACTTGCTCAATTCAAGGATTTGGATCGTTTCAGAAAAGATTTACGGTTCACTGTAGAACTCACTACGGAAATTTTTGTTTTGTAGGCATGATTTAATTCGAAATTATATAAACAGTCAAACAAAAAATTTTAATTGCATGATCTGGTTATTATTAATATTTACCGTGCATGACGCGTCGTAGGATATTATCAGATCCGACTTCATTTCTTTATCATCAAATCTAATAAAATTATAAATCAACAACATAATAATTAAAAATAATTTAATATATAGTATTTATAATATTACAATATATCATAACATAATTTTATATTTTGAAAGTATTTTACCAACTCAAAGGATTGGTGAAAGGAAAAGTTCCTCTCTGTACTTTTAGGCTTAAGAGACATTATTATCATTGAATTGGATATTGAAGAGGATAATTAATGAATAAGAGGGGTTAAGTATATATTCATTCAACATAAAACATATGAGTTCAATCTAATATTAGGAGTTTATAGGATTTCTTCGACCTAGGTTCCTCCAATTCCAAAGTAAATATTTTTCCTCATTCGATCAACAATCTCAATCTTATCTTTTATAGTCCATTCAGAACTGTCAATTTAGTTAGATTTATCTTCATGATAAAACATATTTCGAAATGATTAGAGAGGATGAACTTATTTTAATTTAGAGGAAGAAAGACACTATAAATCTGCGTGAAATTATGGTTAACTAACAAAGCTTTTATATATACGTATTATTACATATTTGAATCTAATTTATAAAAATGTAGCTAAAATTTTCCAAATTAAATATAAAGTTATTAGAAATTACTTTTCAATTCATCATGTTTTAGTCTCTGTATTGTCGATATAATCCGATTTTATTACTAGTTTATCCTTTTTTCAAAAAGAAGCTACTTATATTATTAAAACTCTTGGCCAAAGATGTTCATCTCATAAACCCGTAGGAGGACTACCATCCATGAAAGGTAAAATACGGATGCACAAAGAATTAGCGAATGCTAACCCATTCATATTACCAATCATCCCAAATAAAGAAAACCTTGAACGGGAGCTTATAACCCAGACACTAAGAACTACCCGACTATAAAAGGAAGAAAGAAATAATTGTTCAAACTGAAAGAAACATTTGAAACTAAGAAAACAGTAAACGACCGGTGGAACCCGAATTGGGGACACCCAAAACATCAAACACTCGAAGAGGTCGATACCTCGTGTGAGTTATTGCCGACGAATCACTCCTCATGGCAGGACCTATTATTCAGGCCTATCGGTGCCAGTATTTTGGATTTTCCTGGATACCCTCGAACGTCGTTGCATGTTCTTCTTCGCCCATCGTGAAGCGTCAATTTCTCCACTGGATCATCCTCTTGTCTGGTCGAAGCCATTGTCATCTTCGATTCAACGCCGAGAGAAGGAAACAAAACAAAACCCTAATTGATTTTTTGCTGCAAAAAAAAACCTATTCGGGTTTTGCACAAAAGGGAAGTCCGGCTAAGGAAAGAGACACGAACAACAAGAAAAATCAACCAACAAAGTTACACACCTCTCAATATGGGTAGGGAAGGTCGAAGGTTGGGGGGGGAGGGGGTTCGGCGCCAAAGGTTAAAAGGCCAAAAATCCTAGTTGCTACCTCTCAAAAGGAGGATTACTTCAATCGTTTTCAAAACTACTACTAATTCATATATTTAATCCTATTTAATATTATTGATGTGACATAGAAACATGATAATTATTTTCCCCATTAATTTGAACTACATTCATGTATGAAAATGCCCATTTTGTGATCATTTGTGCATGAGTTTGTTCCGTTTCCACATTTAGAATATTAGAATCCTTTCAATTGGAAAATTTTGATTCATTTATTCCTTTTTTTGAAGTGTTTGCGTCAATTATAAATGCCCATACTCATGAGATAGGGGATATACATAATTTAAAAAAATTTCAAATTATTAAAATGCCAATAGTATATATATATAATATATTTTATACCTATTTAATAAGTAAAACATCAAATAAATAATAAAAAATTTTAAACACATTAGTATTGTATAAATGCATTAAACAGATTTAAGTTTATCAACTGAAAATGAAGGGTTAGGATTTGCTTAGAATGAAAAACACGAGATGAATTATATGACGGGATAAATTGTTCACCCAACTTAGTCTGACGGTTGCTTTGCTGGGAACGAAAGATACTCTCAAGTGTCAACTACCTACCGCATCTTCTCTCTCTCTCTCTCTCTCTCTCTCTCTCTCTCTAGATCGCTCCTCTCTTCCTCACCAGCGTCTGTATTGCTCCATGGCTACAGTCTCTGCAAGTGCTGAGAGGATCGACTTCTTGCAGAAAACCGACGCCTCTCCCTCAGGATCACCCTCTAGCTCGGGTTCCCATTCCTCTTCTTCCTCCGTCGCTAAAACGCCTGGTTTCAACGACCTCTCCAATTCTTCTGTGCCTCTGAGCAGTCGGGATGCTGAAGCTCAGGTAATCTTCAACTGGACCGCAGCGTTTTACTTGCTGCTTCTGCTGCTGCGTGACTCAGTGATTTTAGTCATGTTCAGTTTGAAACTGATTGGGAACTCTACCGCTCTTATGCAAATAATCTGTGCGGATTTTGAATGGTTCGCGCAGCTGCGATTCGATGAATTTTCATTATGAAGTGATGAATTGTCCTTGGGATTGATCTTTTTCTTGATCACCTTCCATTTCCAATCGAAGGGAAGGCGATCACGGATATTTTAATAGCCTTTCATCCGTTTTGAGAGATTTGCCTTCATTTATACTTGTCTTCGTATGTGTTCATCACCGAAAGAGGATTGGGTGGCTTGATATGCTGTAGGGTGTCGGAAATGTAGCAAAAGCCTAGATGCTCGCGTTGTTGGTAAGATGAATGTAAAAAGAATTTAGTTTTGGCCGATGTTTTTTCCAGAATTCTGAGCCTGTAGCAAGCATCTCTCGAGTTGGTGGGTTAAGTTCAACATAGGTGATTAGAACTTTGTTGTAAATAGGTTCGTCTGTTAGCTTCCTATTGTTTTCCTTTATGGTTCTGATGTGCACGATTGGTTTCATTTCAATTACCTGCAATACTTCATTTGTTGTGGATTGAATATTTGAACGACCTGATTGATTTCCTTGTTTATTTTAAAATTGATTTGATCTTTGAAGTGTAAAAGCTCATTTGATGTGATGATCGTTGCTCTTTCAGTCTGTATTATCATTGCGAAATGAAGAGTATAGACGACTATTCCGCCTCCCTTCCGATGAAGTAAGTCCTTTTAACGATCTTTATTTTTACCCTCCTGATATCTCTTTGTGGCATTACTTATTAGACATAATAATAATGTAAAAACGTTTTGTTTGTTCTTTTAAAAATTTCTTCAAATCTGCATTTTGTTGCCGGAAGTGAGAACTGCAACTGCTTTACTATAGTGCATGAGCTGGTATCACATTCATTCGGTTACTTTTTTTTCGAAAAGAAAAAAATTACACAGAAGAGCAAGTGAATGTGGTAGTGAGGATTTGAATCCTCTCCCTGCGAGTTGACATCAATATGATGTACCATCTAATTAGATGATGATAAAGCAACAATATGAGTGATTACGGAGTCAATGTGTTGGTGGTATGTAACTGTTAGTGAAGATAACTTCGTGGAACGTTTTCTCGCGTTCAAGATTAGGAGTAATATGGGATAAATTCTCATTCTCAGTTTTATTTTTCTGGACAATAGTATTTAATATTTTTCAAACCGATGATTGACAATGCTCCATCCTCCCTCTTGTTCAATTTTTTGTTCCTCCCCCTTCCTTATTTTGGTCTGAACTTTAGGTCATGATGCTATGCCATTCGCTTGCCAATTTGAGAAAATAATGTGTCAAGTTGGGTAGGAAGCACCTTCTGGAAATATGAGTTTTGGCTACAAAATCTTCTGCATATCCTCATCGAGATTCTATTCAGCAGAACCAGTTCTAGTTGTGCATATCACGTTTGCTCATCTTGGTCCCTAACTTTAACTTTGAGTAACCATATTGTTTCTTCCATATTTTCATAAAGACATCTTCCCGCAACAATGAATAAAATATTATCTTTTGATACAGATGCAAGTCTTGGATGCATAATCTTGTTTTCTGTTTTTCTTCTTGCCTCTCCTTTACAGGTAATTGTACAAGATTTCAACTGTGCGTACCAGGAGAATCTTCTTCTTCAGGTGGTGACCTCTATGTCAATTTCGTGCTTGCCTTTGCTTTCTCCTATACACTCACCTGCGTGTTATCTGTGATTTCCACTAATATTTGTGTCACTATGTGGATTCTGAGTCATAAGTTATTACTATCTAAACATTGAGATATGCTGATATGCTGCAGGGGCACATGTATATCTTTGTTCATTATATTTGCTTTTACTCAAACATATTTGGATTTGAGACAAAGGTATGAGAATTCCTTTTTTTTCCTATGCTAGTAACTTAGACTACAATATATGAAAGTTCAAACTCGCATATATTTTTTATTGCTACAGAAGATAATCCCATTCCAAGAAATTACAAGTGTAAATAGAGCAAAGACAGCAGGGATCTTCCCAACTGCAATCGAAATTATAGCCGGGGATAAAAAGGTACCGCTTAATGTGATTCCAGCCAGAGTGTATTGGGAATAGTACACTGAGAATAGTTCACTGCAGTTCCAAATTATTTGATGATTTTAAATGCTGCTATGGGTGGCAGTACTTCTTTGCATCTTTCCTGTCACGAGATGAAGCTTTCAAGACTATCAATGATGGATGGCTCCAGCATGGTACTGGCTCCAAAGGCGCAGTGGGAGAACTTCAGGTTTTATACTTCTTAAGATCAACAATTGTATGGTCAAATTAACTCTTTTCAAAAGGAAAAAAATAATCTCACCCGGTGGAATTATAAATCCTTGACTTCCAATGCATATGCTGTAGCCCAAGTACTAGGTTGAAGTTCTTTCCTCCGTCAGTAGTTGGCTGGCTAAATTTTAATATATGATGTATTGTAAAATAAGAAACTCCTAAAGTTATGATGTGCCACTTGCTCCATGGCGCTGGCAGTCAGAGGTCGCGATACCATTCTTTAAGCTGTATAGTTTTTCAAAACCGTGCCACATTGTGCAGTGTGAACCTTTATTATTTATGCCCCATTTAGGTGTTGGTATCTACCATCGAATGATCTCTGATTGCAATTGGATTCGTCATTCATGTGGAGTCTTTTTTGTGGTGGAATTACTTCAGGAATCAGTATCAAGGTCCATTAGCCAAGACAATGGCACTGGTAAAATAGAGAAGGCCAGTAGCTCAAAAAACGTAAATGAGTTGGACTCCAATGACAGGTATTTTCATCAAGGATCGTGGCTATATGTTTGTCTTTCTTCTTACATTCTTCAGAGTTTAATAGTAAAACTCCTGTTAGCAAATCAGGCAACAGAATGATCCTTCCCCAAGCGACTCAAGTCCTTCCTCGTGCAATGAAGATGATGCTGTGCTGATAACAGCCCAGTTGGAAGAGAATGTGGCTCATCTTGTTGTGCACGCAGAAGACGTCAACTCTTCATCTTCAAATGGACCTTGCATGTGGACTGAAGAAAATTGTGATGCTCCGGATAGTACGTCAAACTCATTACATTTTGTACATATATCCTAAAACCTAAACACTAAACTAAAACCTCAAAACTCTTAAATTTAAGTACAAAATATGGAAAAATTGTTGTAGAGGGTACTCAGTACCCGTGGATACCGAAGCGTTACCCATATATATGTATATATATCCGAGTTTCCTTTTTTTCCCCTAACACAGCCTTTGTCATTGTAACACACCAGCCTGTAGTTATGAGGTCATATTCAGTTATTTGACTATATCGTTGATTATGAAGTAGCTATCGTGGACTTATTTTTTAACTTGCAGTTGATTTATTAAGATGAAAATCCCAAAATTGAAGGATGTGTTGTGTTTTGGTAGCTGAACTTTTTAGAAGATTCTTTGTGAGTTTATAGGCTACAGTAGATATAGTTTAGATAGTCATTGTTCCTAGTAGGAAAAGGTTTTCGTCGTGATGGGTTTGTACTTTTTGAAGTGGACCAGGAAATGACCTTTGCAGTAGAAGTGTTGGTGCTGATATTACAGCGATTCTTATATTATATTGTGCACTACCTTAAAATACATCTTCAAATTTACATGTGTTGTTTCTGTATGAGGTTGTTTTCTAAAAGACTAAGCTGGTTATTGATATGTGCAGTTGCAGCATTATTTACGAAGGTCGGAGAAACAAAGTTCCAGGTAGTTTACTAGTGTCACAGTTTGTTTCCTTCTATTAGCATGTGAAGAAATTGCATCCTAAGTTGCCCCATTCCAAACTTTATCGGCGTTGCAATATTTCATTTTTATTTTTTTTCATGTCATTACTTGCAGATAAAAGTTGAAGAGTTCTTCAGTTTGTTTTTCTCGGATGATTCCACCGGCTTTACCGAATCTTTCCACAGCAAATGTGGTGATAAAGGTGTTCGTTTACTTGTTTGCTTTCTCATGAATTTTTATAGATTTCGATTATGCAGGCATGAGCTTTAAGTCTGAGTTGCATAGCTTTCAGATTTCAGATGTACTTCGTGGAAGCCAGATGAGAAGTTTGGACATGTTCGTAATGTGTCATTTCTGCATCCGATAAAGATCTATTTCGGTACGAGGTTTTTCCTGTTCAGATATGAATTCCTGTTTGTTGTGTTTATATTCTGCATGGTATCTTTTTGGGGTTATCTTTCTTCTAATATCAGGTTTTTATCTTTTGTTGAAAGGTGCAAGATTTGGGAGCTGTCAGGAGGTTCAAAAATTTCAAGTATACAAGAATGGGTCAGTATATGGCATTCATAGTGGATTTCTTACGATATCAGCTTTCTACAAGGAATGTTATAAAACCAACTTTGAACCTTTTACCACAACTCGAGTTGTTAGGATACCTTGATTCTGTAGACGGTATTAAATTGTTTGACCCAACAGGTCTTTAGGTAAAATCTATTACTCATCAATACAAACATTCGGTTTGTACAAAGGTTTGGTGTACTTATAAAAACTTCAAACCCATTTCATAAGAACAGAAGACGAAAGTACAATACATAAATAAACAAATACCTAAGATATTGGACTATATTATGTTGACGTCATTATTATATTTTATGAATCAAAATCCATTCTGAATGATAATGAAACTAAGTTAGCAGAGAACTGTATTTGGTGAGCTTAAGTGCCCTACTTGTTGTAATTTTCCTTCAGTACTTTTGGTTGTAAAACTTGATTCCCAATTTAGCATTTTCCTTGAGTACTGTTAGTCATTTATTTACCGTCTTCTATGCTGGTTTTGGTGTTACGTATATCAACCTGACTAACTTAATTGGTGTATTGCATGTTCTGTGCCCTTGTCTTTGCTAGACATCTTGTTATTGGGACATCTCAAGAAATCAATGACGTACCTTATGGGGATTATTTTAGTGTTGAGGTACACAAAATGTTTCCAATTGCTCAATATACAGTGATGTGTGGCGGGTGACTTGTCATCTTTTGCTCGCCCTTAATATTTCTAGTTTCTATTTGATCGTGCACTAGTGAGTTAGTGTGAAGCCCTCTTGTATAAGTTTAACCAATGAATTTGATTCTATAGCGGTTCCGTGTGCTACTTCACTTCCTTGATGTACTTGTTCTATTTGATATGCCTTTTATTCATCTCTCCTTTTGTTAATAAATTAGGGACTTTGGGATGTTGTTAAAGATGTAGATGGATCAAATGAGGGATGCATTTTGGACGTGTACGTGGGTGTTGCATTCAGCAAGAAGACTGTATTTAAAGGTTCATAATTTTTGGTCTAGTCAATTTTTTTTCCATTGCATCTTTTCAGGCTTGTTTCAGCACTGTCATAAAATCTTGGCTGTTCCTCCAGCTTATTATGTCATGATCCCCATGTTTTTAGACGATCGACATTTTCTCCGGTGCTACGATTCCCAAACTTAGATCCGGTGACTTCATGATAGTGCAGGTAAAATAGTGCAGTCTACCTTGGAGGAATGTCGGGAAGCTTATGGAATATGGATAAACATGGTGCAAATCTTGGTCTCTCTGCTCTTGTGGGTTCTGCTTTTGGTCGTATAATATGGATATTTCATCTTAGTATGGTTTCTATACAGGCGCATGAATTTTTGAAGCAGAAGAACCTTGAGAAACAAGGTATGTATTTATATTATCTTCCGGGCGCCTGAATCTGCAGTCTGAATTTTGATAGACCGAGTCTGATCAACATTTCCACTTTCTTCTGGTAGAGGAAGTTCGTCCTGCTGGTTCATCTGCAAATCCCGAAGTCCATTCCGAAATCGAGTTAAGGAATGGAGATGCTTCAGAAAGGGCATCACTCTTGTTCAGTGATCACAATTCCCCACAAATGGCAGATTCATCAGTAGTTGCCAGGCAACACGCCAGTAGCTTTGTGCATCAGAATACAGCTAATGGCCCACCTATGTTGTCGTTCCTCGGGGGATACAGGACAAGACTATGTACATTTTTCAAGAGACAAAGCCAAGTTTCTATGATCTTGCTAGTCGCGTTTGTGTTGATATTTCTCATGCAGGTATGCGGCATCTCGACTCATCTTCTGAATTATCTACTGAATAAGCTGTTGGGGCTCTGTTAATAGAAAATGACATTAGTTTTCATAGATAAGACAAATGAAGTAGTTTGTAATTTTCAGAATAAAATAAGGGTATATTAGGAAAGAAAAATCAAATCACAAAAACCTCTAATGGTTGAAAGAGAATTCATTTTGGTGCCAAAATCACTTAGGTCTACCATGAGATATTTCAATTTTCTTCAAATCTTTTTCATTTTTTGCAATCCAATTAAGACTCAAATCATTTACACCCCTGATAGTTGTTGGAATCAATATTCTGAAGCTATTATTGGCTTTCCGGCCCTCGGTTTGGAAAACTTTTCAGGTAAGCATAGTAGTGCTGTTAAACAGGCCGCAACTGCAACAGGTTGTCATGACTTCTTCGCCGCCTGGAGAGGAATTCGGTAGAGATTGGGGCAGTGAACAATCATCATCAGAAGCAGCATGGGTAGAGAGACGGATATACCTCCTCAAAGAGGAGATGCTAATGGCGGAGACTAGACTGGAGAGATTGAGGCAGGAGCATGGGTGGTTGAAACAGCAGATTAAGGACTTGGAGACTAGTACTACTACTACTACTATTAGTGCTTCAAAGACTAAATAACAAAAGTCAAATTGATGAATCGAGTCATAGTCCGGTAACGCCTGAACCTGGATCTTTCTTTCGAGTTGTAAGCTGTAACTGACATGAGGAGTTGTGATCAAAAGATTCAGTACTCTTCTACTATGAATGGTTCAAATTAACAAACAAGGCATTCTGAAATTGTTTCTGTTAGTTAACCGTAAAATGTGGAAAATGAGCCTGCCATCATCAACTAGAAATAAAGGAAAAATAAACATTGGAAGAACAGAATTATATCTGTAGTCTATACACACCTGCTTAATCCTTGCTGTCGGCCGATTCTCAACATCCCATAGATGTAGGAATTAAGGTGCAAGAATCCTTTACAAGGTGTACTGAGCGGCGCCGGAGGATTTGCTGCTTGCTTGCATGGCGTTTGGGGGCCGGCCGGGTAAGACGATTGTTGTACCTATATATATACTTTAGATGTTTCTTAATTTTGCTTCTGTTTTAGGGTGCCAGACAGGCTGCAGGTTACGTTGGTGTCTCGTTTATTCTGGGAAACTCTGAAGAAATTTCTCAACTTCCCTTTCAGTCCACCACTTGTACGTTATATGTACGTACTAAGTACTAGTGAACTGGTACGTACACTTTGCCATTACTATTTCTATGATTCTATCTATAAAAGAAGACGGGACATGCATGCATGATTGTACTTGTGATGTGGTGCAGTACGTAGCAACAGATTTATATTGTTGAAGCATTAATAAGTTTAAATGGGAGGTGTGTTCCCGACGTGGGTTTACAAGGAGCTACAGTCTTCATTAGGTGGATGAATAATCCCTTTCTGAAACTCTCTTGATAAATTAATCCTAAGCAAACATGTAAACTAGACTCAAAACGACAGACTCGAGTACTAGAAAAAAACAAACCACGGCTAATCAAAGACCAAAAAAACAAGGACTTACTCGACTACAAGATCGAAAGTAGGCAGTTTGTGGGTGGCCTGCAGGAGCCCAGCAGCGGTGGGGAAGTGTTGTTGGAGTTGGTCCCTTGCTCCGCAATCCCCGGTGGGATGTTATGCAGCCGCATGTACCATGTTTGTAGGAGCGTGGCCTCCCTTGTGCATCGTCCCAGATATCGTATGCGTTTTCATCCGGCGATGTATCAATTTCTTGTCGATGTCGTCCAAGGTCAGATTACATACCTGGTTTTCCACCAACTCGTTGCTCGCCAAAGGTTTTAACGATCGTCATGGTTGCATCACGATCAGGGCGCTGTGTCACTTGTGTCTGTGTACTTTCCCTGGTCTGGTTACAATCAAACTACATATCCTCATTAATTATTAGACTCCAAAATTTGGGCGGCAAGACCTTTAATCCGTATGAGAAGGAAGTGAATTAGGCCAAAATTCATGGTTTCAACTTTCAATAAACTATTCAATGTTGTGGCCTAATCAATATTTAGACGCGTCTTTTGGATTTGGAACAAATAAGAATAAGGTTGTATATGATCAATTTATTCATTTGAGCAAATTCATTAATAATTGATTATTTTGTGACTAAAAAAACTATTTTAAAAGATGTAGGAACGAATTATTTTAAAAGAGGATTGTAACAGTTGGTATCAGAACTTGTTTCATGCCCGATTTATTTTTGCGGATGAGGCGGCGACCCGCAAAAAAGGCCACCTGAAAACAGAGTATGCCAGTCAGAATAGAAACCGTCGTATACATCGATTCATGAACATGGTGATATGTGATATGTTACATACTCAATTAAATATCATATCGCTAAATATAAAATTAACATTTAAATTTATAACTTTTTAGACATTTTTTTCTCTTAAACTAATGTTTAAAATAAGTTCTACTTAAAGGTTGTGGCCACAAATTTTTATTTTAGGAAAAAAAAAATACAAAACTGCTCCCAGCCATTGGATTGGTGGCCGAACGAATTGCGGCTGGAAGTAACGACGTCACATCTTAATATAATAATAATAATAATAATAATAATAATAAAGTGGAATTGACAGACTTGGGTTCTTGCATTTTCCACGTTTACCCCTTTACCATTTTCTTTATGATTGCCAATCATTGCAACATGCGAAAATGAACCCAGGTCTGACGCAAGGCAAAAATGAATAGTCATAATGCCACCGAATGCGAGTGTAACCCCGTCAACCGGCGAAATTGCTCTAGCGTTAAAATTATATATTAACGAGTCGAAAATATTAAATTTGAATTCAACGCACCGCAAAAAAAAAGGGTAAAATTGTTGATGAATGGTAGAAAGCAACGTTTCATTCATTAATTACATATGATGCATATGAATTCGTGGTATATGTTTGTTCCACCGGCTCTGCGCGTTCACATGCGCATATCGTAATGTGGTAAAATTAACGCCTTAAATGTGTGTTTGATTGTACACAACGCAATATCCACTGTTTAATTCCTCTCTACCCTACACATGTATCCTAGTGTTTCACTTCCATATAAGCAACCTAACACTATCTACTTTTTGGGTTTTCGTAGATATGAATTAATATGAAATAACAGTTTTAGAAGAGGATGGTTACGACCAGATGAGAAGATGGTGCGATGGATCGAGGAGCGCGGACAGGTTACAGTTGGATGAAGAAGGAGTGATCCACCGGTCAAGAACTCACCAGAGGTATCGGCCTCTTCGAGTGTTTGATGTTTTGGGTGTCCCCAATTCGGGCTCCACCGGTCGTTTACTGCTTTCTTAGTTTCAGATGTTTCTTTCTGTTTGAACAGTTATTTCTTATTTGCTTTTCTTTGTCGGGTAGAGCTTAGAGTTTTGGAAGTTACTATACCCTTAATGATCTAATAGGGCAGAATAATCTATACTATAACTAATAAATATTAGTTGAGTTGATTTGTTCTAATTGAATATATCAATCAAAACTAAATATTTCATATAATATTATTCTTCTTTACAATACTTTTAATGAACCTAAAGTCCTTATCCTCCATCTTAACAAAACTAACTCACAAATATTGAAGTCACTTGTAAAGTACTACATAACTTCATTTACAATTACGATCATATACATCCATAGAGAAACATTAAAATGTACATTTAAACATCAAAATATTGTACAAATTTAACGGGTCCAATATGATATTAATTTTTTTTTGTAAATATATGATGTTAGTTTCCTATAAGATAATTAATTTTATCTAAAATAGGTGGTCTCGTATGAATATAACAAACATAAAATACACTTGATAGATAATCTAGCATCTATTACATCCAAACTATAAAACTCCAATAATTAATTATATAACATTTTAAAATAAAATAAAAGACAAATAATTTCATACAAACCACACACGTTAATTGAATTCGGACAACGAGCCGAACAAAACACTAGTGTAACAGTACCTAGCTAACTCGGAGGTCTCCATTGTTCCATTAGATTATTATTATTATAATAATATGGCGTTACCCACGTAAACGGGACATGGCAAAGTAGTTGCATTGCATGTGTGGACTCCATTGCCATGTTAATAGGGGTTCCATCAGGGTGGCTACAAAATATCTAGCTAACACAAATATATAATAATAATAATAATTCATTCAATTCATATTAAAAGTGTCTCAGCTAGCTAGCTAGTATTGCTCTATAAAGGGTAGTTTGCATGCATTGTCTTATCTATACATGTTCCTCCTTCACACTCGGTGTGTTTGGATCCCCGACTTCTTTGATTAATCAGCTAGGGACATAGAACAAATCTCCTCCTTCTCCAATTTTGCTTGTCATATATAGTCTTTAATTTCTTCATCATCTTAGCTTCTTGTAATCCATAGATCTTTATCATCGTTCATATTGAGTTATTTCAAATACCATCTTCATAATCAAGTATCGAATTATTTCAAATACTATAGTTACGAAATATCATGATTTTTATTTCAGATAGAAAACAAGGTATTTTGTCCCAATTAACTCAGTTTGAATTACTTTGCGAATTAGAGTTGCATGTTGAAACTTAACATCTTTGTATCGTAAAAGTGAACTGCATGAAATAAAAATAAATCATATGTAGCAAAATTAAAATTGTGGAAAGTTAATACGCATTTACTGTTTGAAGTAAAAATAGATCATGTTAGTAATGTTTTTTTGTTAAGGATATATTAATATGTATTTTATCAAAAGAAAAGTTGAACTTTGTAAAAAATTGTCCAACGTGAGCATGGTGGTTTACAAAATTACTGGGATTCTCTCTGACAAGAATTCGCGACTCCACGGTTAATATTTGTGGATTTTGTTTTAAACAACTAATCAACTACACAATTATTCCTAGATATGCACATTTAATTTTTATCTACTGTTCCATAGTTGTACTTGTACTGCATCATCAAAACCCCAGTTTTTCTCTCTGATGCTTATTCAATACTTTCCTCATTGCAGTCGCTCTAAAGGGACACGTGGAGCTCACAAACCCATTCACCAACTGTAAGTACGTGCTGAGCTCATGACAGGAGGCCACATCCATACTCTTCATATACGGCGACTCTCTGCTGCTCAGCCTCAGCTCCTTACCGACCTCCGCATACACCCAGGGCGTGACCTCCACGCGCTTCTTTATCCACGTCGGCAGCCTAATCGGCAGCCTCACCTCGCCGTTGTCCACAACAAAGCCAGGCACTTTTGTGATGACATCATCCGAGTTGACAATCCGCAAAACCCTGACCCCACCTCTCTCCAGCTGGCGCCTGAAGCTTCTGTTCCCGACCCGGGGACCACCAAACGACATAACCGTCACCATCGTGGAGTCGCCGCCCAATAAACTCGGATTATTTAATTTAATATCGTGCGCTGACAGTATCGCCAGCGCAGCTCCAAGGCTATGGCCGGTGATGGTGAAGCTCAAAGGCGGCTCGTCATCGTCCTTGTAAGTCTCGACGATCTTGGCCACCTCAGCCTTCACCATGCTCTGCAGGCTAGGACACGTGGCCGACCCCGACGTGTACATACTGAGAAACCCACTCTCCACCATCGGTGGCGCGCCGCCGCCGTTGACACCTCCCGGAAAAGAAGTGAGGTGGACACGTAGGTTCTCGAGCCACTCGAGACACGTGGCGGTGCCGCGGAAGGCAATGACGACGTCACGGCGGCCGAGGCGTTTGATCTCGTCTTTGTCCTGGCAGACGGCGACGTATCCTATCCAGGTGGAGCGCTTGGAGACCCAATGAGATGATGGGCCAGGGCGGTCAATCCAGCGGGGCAAGCGGACCCCACAGGTGGAACGTAGGTTTTTGGTGACGACGTAACCGGTGGAAGGGAGGCCACAGCTGGGAAGCAAGGAGTTACGTGAGAACTTACAGGCGGCGTAGGAAGTTGAGGAAGGGTCAAAGTCAAAAGAGTCGTAAGTTGCCTCGACGAAGTGGCCGTATCTTAGAATCTCGGATCGTAGAGTGTCGTGAAGCGGGTCAAGGAGGCCGTCCCAGTTGTTAACGCCTTGGTACTCCTTCCATTTGGATCCCAGTTTCGGAGCTGCAGGATTATGAGGGGCGCCGGTGGTTGTAGTAGCAGTACTGTAAGGGTGAAGTGCCACCTGGAGCCGAAACTTGGGACGAAATGGTGGTTGGAAGAGATGGGGATAGTGGTGGTTGTGGTTTGAGAAGAGGGAGGAGGAGTAGGAAAGGTGTGTCATAATAATAACAATAATAGTGTAGTAGTGGGCGGTGGATTTGCATTATAATAAGTAATATGCATGGTATTTATAATATGATTTATTATACAAATAATAATGGGTAGGGGAATCTTTGTTTTGGACGGAAGGAGTAAGGCAAATTACGGTCGTGATGATTTTTTTTTTTTTTGGGTAAAGGAAAAAGGTGGACGGTAGTACTACTGCATGCACATCTTACATGTAATAGATATATACGTGTGGAGATCAATCATTCAATCATTTCGCAATTTTGGAAAATGACTTGTTTCTTCCCTATACAATTATTAACTACGATCCCCGCTTCACGCTTGTAGGTTCCGGTTGTCAGGCGTATCGTCATCAGAGTTGTTCATCGTTAATTTTTTGGGTTGTTTTGAGTTCGATCCTAAGGTTTATTTTATTTTTTATCTTTCTTTTCAGGAGCTATTTATAAAAAAAATTATTAACTATAATTCGATTTCTAACTAAATTATTACAACTTCTTATCACTTTATTAGATAGTTTAATTTGACTCCATTGAAGTTTATAATTAAGAGAACTTGATAAATAAATGTTCATCCTTTTAACTATATATATTCAATTAATTCAAAATATATGTCTTATGTTATTTGATATGTACTAAGTGTTTAGTCTGGATGTCTGATGGATCAATAGATGTGTGGTTTGACTGGAGGGTCATGTGAAAGTGAGAATGCTTTTTTCTTCTTGTGAGATGTATGGAAGTTTTTGACGGACGGTTCCTCACAAGGCGTATGAGAAAGAGTGGTAAGAGAGAGTGATTTGTATAATGATAAGTGTATGATGAGAAGATGATGGGGAGACCGTTTGTAAGCATATAATACAATGAGACGTATAGTTGCGGGCGTGTGTGGGTATGCTAGATAAAGATGGCATATATGAATTGACTAATGACCATTATAATATAGGTCCATGGTGTGTATATTCTCTTCGTGTAGACAGTTTGATCATACGAATTGTACCATTATATTTGAGTATTTTGGAATGTGTAATGTATTACATGGTAATTCAATCGATGTATGAGTTTAATTTGTTCGGATATTTATTTTCTTTTCTTTTTTTTAGAGGATTCAAAAACTTCACTAAAATGAAGGAGGATTGTTGAAAATATGCACGTTGGCTTGACCTTTTGATTCGAAACTTAGTGCGATTCCGGTTTGGATTATGGAAAACCTTACTTTAGCTCGTTGCATACATCAACAAGCTAACATCATCTCTTCTTTGAGCTTTTTGATACTATGACACCAACACTCGTAACCCATATCGAGTTTAATGTCAATGTCACTAGTGAAAAGTGCCAAACTTAGCTAAGGTGTCCATAAGAAGTTAGACGGTTGGGTTGGTTACCCCTTGTAATAAGACGAATTGGTGCCCCACCAATGACACCTTTTCAACCTGTTGGAGGATTTATTTTTTTCCCTCCAACTTGGCCCGCATCAAACTGGCTACAAACTAATCACTCGTTGGTATAAAAATAGACTTTTGTGCCTGTTGATGCATATCGCCCCGTGATCCCTATTTGATAAATATGGGACTTAGTGTTAGGAAAGACTTCATAACAATTCCTTGATATCGTCATTACCTACAAATATTGAGTTACTTTTGTTTCTAAAGTTTAAAAATTCGAGTGTTGGGGTCTTATCCTCATAAAGGCTGATACCCAAAAACCCACCATTAGGAAACGTTAAGATGCAATCTTATCTCATCATTAATACATCCTTAAAAAATCTGATACGAGGTGCATCATCAGGATATGGTAATTCCATACCAACAAATGATTGCTTTTCAAAATTTAGTGGACAACTTTACACCATTGTTATTTTCGATAAGGACCAAGTTTAAATATAAAAATATGACTACTGGAAAAGGTACGGGCGGTTTGTGGGAATAACAACTTCGAAAAGTGATCCTCTTCTGTGGCCGATAATCTAAATAATTACGTTTGAAAAAACAAACTAAAATATCAAGCTCCGTCCACCCACTCACACTCACCCTTTCTGAACATGAAAAAAAATCACATGAAAAGTAATGGTTTTAAATTTCCAAATATGCTCTACTTTCATTCTATACTAAATTTCCAAATAGTTATTCGAGTGGTGATTTGGTTTTTAAATTTTTTTTGACCATCAAATTGTTTTTTGAGATGATTTGGACTTTCAATTTTTTTTATCTTGAATCACTTAATTGGATATAAAAAAGATGAAATTTAGAAAGATTTCAAATCACTCAAAATAATTAGAGATTTCAGTAAAGAGCTGAAAGATTTGAGAAAAGAGTTGACTTTGAAGGAGCTGTTACATTCATGTGTACTGGAGTTTGATGAACCTTGGTTGAAGGTTCTACCGAACGTGAAGGTCACAACATATGGATAGTCCATTTCAAGGCACTGTATGACAGGAAGTGCAGAATCCCTCTATTCTGGGATGGGGAGGGAGAGAAGTTATTAACTAGACCCCAAATAGTCCAGGAGACAATCTCACGAGTTAAAGTGATTCGAGGTCAAGTGGGAGTAGCTCAGAATCGGCAGAAGTAGTATGCTGATGGGAAGGCCAGAGAGGTAACGAATAATCTAGAGTTCTTTCTAAGCGACCTATCAATCTATGTTCCTCTCGGACCCACAAATCAATGCCGACGATTCAATCAAGGTGGCCAGACGAAATTGAATAAGAAATTAGGTTTAGTAAGAACACATCATAAGTCTGAATAACCTCGATAACAAATCAAAGGGTTAAAACCCCATCATCCATACAAAACTAGGCTGAAGCTTCATCTCATTCGAAGAACACGAAAGGTTTAGCTACTCATGGTTCGGGAAACAAGAAGGGAAGAAGAAAGGAGAATAACCCGGAAAGAAAACATGTTTCGTCGAGAAATCTCCGTCTTGTCGCATATCTTCGATCCTTCTCCAATTGTTGATGTTCTCTTGCTTTAATCGATCTCTATAACTCTTTCTCTCTCTAAGAACTCGAAAATATGTCTGGAATAAAGTTCTTCTCGTCAAAAGGGCTGCTCGGGCTATTTATATCGCCCCTTCCAAATCGGAGAAGGAAAAGAACTTGAAAACCCGCCGGGAGGTGGGACACGCCGTGTTCCACCCAAAAGGAGGTCTCGGGTCACTTTCCAGATAAAAGGACACGGCCGTGTCCCTGAGGAACACGCCACGTTCTCAAAAGACACGTCATGTTCCTCTTCAACTTCAGCAAATCTTCGCCCCGAACAGGTTAAATCGCCCGTTTTCTTTCCCGTTTGTCCCCAAACGCCGTACATCGCCTGAAAATGCATAAAAAATATCTCAAACAACGTAATACGGCCCCGTGGGGGCAAGAGAACTAAACATGTGCTCAAATTTCTGAGTTTGAACACATCTCAACACACAAAAATATAATTTATAACGAGAATAAGTGTGTCGAAAATACAACACATCACATACTTCACCGGCGACTACACCTCGACCATCGTTGTAAGGGGGGCAGTTTTTCGTCCACGGTCTCTTCAAGAGACACGCCAGTCATTATAGTGCTCGTAGTCGCCATAGTAATCGACACAATCTAGCGTCGCTGCAGCCTAACTGCACTCATACATAGTTTGCAAATGTACTTAGATATCAGAAAAAGAAAGCTTGCAAATGTACTTCCCTTCCTCCCACCTTTAGTATATTTACCTCTAATGCATACATCACCTCACTACTTTCCACTTGAAGGTTTTGTTTCTATTTTCCATTATCTCATTAAATTTGTGTCAAACAATTAGAGTAACGTCAGTAAGTACACTTTTTTCCCGGGTAGTAGAAAGGAATGTCTGTACAATACAATGATTTGTTCATTTATGCAGGGAATTAAGCTGCTCAAGTTTTCTGCGGGATAGAAGCTGTGTGCACTCTTTCAGTGATAGCAAGGCCCTTATATTTTTCTTAAAAGAGGTTCATTCGGTACCCATAATCGGTAGCTTCCATGGTGGCGGTTGGCCCAATTTAGTTCATCAGACATTCTGACACCACACTTTCATAACTTGAGTTCACTGCAATTCCCACCAACTAAAAGATGCATGGATTGTTATTATATTACATTGATTAGAATTTTATAACGAAAATATTAATCAATGGATATTTAGATTGTAAAGTGATGTCTTAACATTTGCCATAATTTACATTTTTCAATTAACTTTTGAGACAAAAATATAAGAAACACAGTAATGGACAATTGTGTTAGGCATCACGTGAATTAGTTTGGCTGGAAAATATGAGTAATCGGAGGTTAATGTCTAGCACCAATCCAGCTTAATTATAAGAGATAATCATTCAACACACACAGTAGTAAGTAGTCCCCCCCCCCACTATCTCAGTAGTCTTGTCGTCACCAGTGAAAAACTGAAGGAAGGCTCAAGTTTCTCTGGCTAGCTAATTGGTCGGTACCCAGCATGTGAAGAAGATGCAGCATACTGTGTCCTCTGTGAGCTCTTCTACTTAGCCAGTGACGGAACCATTAAGATTCTAAGATTTTAATCGAAATTTTACCAAATTTCATTAGCCATCGATTTTGAATAACACCAAAATTATTAGACACCAATAAAATAGTAAAACCATTAAAATCAAAATTTTCGATTCGATCATATGTGTGGCAACCACAAATAGTACATTGATCTCATGCACCAAAGTATATGGTCACAAGGACCCTAAGCTGCACGTAAACAAGTAGAGGGAGTTGCGCAACCCAGCGGTGAGTTAGCTGCATACATATACACATACGCTAGCCTAGTAATAACTAGGTTCACCTTTCTAGTTAGCCAATGTTCAGATACTCATAATTACTCGTAAGAATCCAATATAAGATTCAATAATGAACCCGTATTACAACAATACCAATAAACTATCCCATACCTTTCATAATTCACTCTAACCACTACATACCGTGACCCAACTATTGAGTGATAACGTAGTGATCATCGATGTCTACGAATATTTAATTTTTCATTCAAAATTTTATATGGCAGTGACATCTAAAATGTCATGTCATTTTAATATTCCACATCATCATTCATAAACCCAACATCTTAAGGTAGAGTTTGGTTGATATTTTCAGATCCAAATAGAGTGATTTTGATGATAAATTTTTGTGTTTGGTGACCTGAAGATTTTAGGTTGTAATCTAACAACAAAAATAAGTTAATATTTTCAGGTGGTAGATCATAACTGGGTTTAAAGGTCGAGACAATAATTTAAGATGGATTAAGCCTAAACATCCTAACCTAACGTTATGACTTTGTTTGTGTAGGTGAAAATAATGAGATTTTGGGTAATTTGGAGCTTATAGATTTTATTAAATAGACTGTTTGAATTATAATTAATCGGAGGAGAATGTTAGAAAATTGAATTCTTAATATGTGCTATAAAGTTTTTGAGTTGATATAGAAATTACTAACTTTTTATTTTTTTTTGAAAAAATATAGAAATTACTATATTAAAAAAGAGATTTTGAAAGAATTCATTTCACTTTATTTTATTTTTGAATTCTCTAGTCCCAACAATTATCTAAAATAATACATCCAAATATTCTATTTATTAAAATAACATGACCCTCATACTTTTTAATTATTTAAATTCTTTTTTTACGAATTTACCAACACAAACAAACCGTTTAAAAGGCCGCTAGATGGAAGTTGGAGCTTAGCCCATATACTTGAAGCAAATCATGATCAGTGCAACCAGATCAGGAGTAGCCGGAATGGGCAAGCCTTCTCGGTCAGCCCAACTTGAATCGTTGCCCAAATATTTACCGGGCGGCCCGGCTCTTTGTGTTATCGGTATTGGCTGTTGCAACTTGCAATAGCAGTAAAGCTAACGTATGAGAGCAGTGAGTGTACTGGAAAAAAGCTTTCTCCGGATAGGAGCAAGCTACGGCAGCCATGGCAATCCTCGCTCTGCCTCTGGTCATCTCTGTCCTGAAACCTCAGGCGTCCCGCTTTCTCTTCCTTTGCTCCGTCGGTGACCTCAACCCCAACCGCTTCCGATTATCCCGCCGCCACTTCAGAAGAACGACTGTTTCCTCGCTGAGCACCTCTGCCTTTCAGCAGCTGCAGTCGTCCACGGAGCCGAAGACTGAGCCTCGTAAGTCCTCCAGCCTCACCTTTCAACAAGCAATTCAGCGACTCCAGGCGAGTGTTTTTTTCCCTCTCCATTTGTTTCATCGTTGCTCATAAATCGTCTTAGCTTCTATAATTTTTTTTTTTTTTTAAAAAGGGCTGTTATTGGGTGTTCTGCTTCTGCAGGACTACTGGGCTTCTGTTGGTTGTGCGGTGATGCAATGCAGCAACACGGAGGTAACTCGATAATCAGTTCTTCACATTCGACAGCTCTGCTGTTGCTTGCACTGATTAGTTTATAAAACTGGCTATAATGATTAGGTTGGAGCTGGGACTATGAATCCTCTCACTTTCCTGAGGGTCCTCGGTCCAGAGCCATGGAATGTGGCGTAGGTTCTTGCACTTACAACTCATATCTTGGCCTTATATGTAGTTGCGCATAATCTGTTGCATCAATAGGTTTTGTTTTAAGTTGTCAGTTTCATATATCCAAGAAAGGATGGAAGAAAAAGAAAGCTGCTTCGAATTGTTTTCTTCTAGTATTTCCTTGATTGTTTAATCACTACATCGGAAGTGATAACGTGTGTTGTTGATTTTCTTTTCGAAGGTATGTAGAGCCTAGTATTCGGCCTGATGATAGTCGCTATGGAGAAAATCCTAATAGGCTTCAGCGCCATACTCAATTTCAGGTTACCATTCACTTTCAATTACAGTTTTTTATTTCCTCTGATTGTTTAGATGAATAATCCATGCGTCTATAATTTGTTTGAATATGTATTTCTGGTTTCGTTTCAGGTTATTTTGAAGCCTGATCCTGGAAATTCACAAGACCTTTTCATTCGCAGTCTGTCAGCTTTAGGTTTATTTCCTTATCCTGCCTAATTTTCCTACTTTCTATTTGTTATTATCTCCTTTAGAAACTATCTATGTCTGAAATTTTACCGCCCAAAGGAAAAAATTTGCGAATACTGAGAAATAAGAATGTAAAACAAAATAAAATTGTGCAGTATGCCCTTCTATCTACATTACAAAAATATGAATTTGTTTTAGGACAAAATAAAACTGCCATAAGCTGCAAATCAGCAGAGGACATCACGCTTGAAGCTAGATAGGTTCTTGCAACCACCAAGTAGGCTAATATTAATTGGTTACTGTTGCTGAATAACCATGTGTACTGCTTTGTTAGTGTGTGCTGTGGCTGGCTCTGCAACGTATTTTCTGTTTGATATCCTTACGGTTCATTTTATGTGGCAGGCATCAATGTTAATGACCATGATATACGGTTTGTGGAGGACAACTGGGAAAGCCCTGTAAGATGATGTGTTTATATGGTGTATTAGCCTGTACTGTTTGGTAGCACTCTAATTGACAGTTAAAAATTCTTGCAGGTACTTGGTGCTTGGGGTTTAGGCTGGGAAATATGGATGGATGGGATGGAAATAACTCAATTCACGTATTTTCAGCAGGTTATTAGCACTTCAATATATGATTCTGCGGATATAGAGCTACAGTTTCTAGTGTTGACACTTGTTGGGTTAAATTTCTGCTTGTTTTTTATCTGTTCTAATAGTCTCTGCATTCTTCTTGTCCAAGGCTGGAAGTCTTCAGTTGTCACCAATATCTGTTGAAATCACTTACGGCCTTGAGCGCATACTCATGTTGCTTCAGGTGATATCACGTTGATTTTGTTAATTTACTTTGCCATGGTATAGCGTATGAATTGTACTAAAGGTTTAGGTGACTAATTGGCAGGGAGTTGATCATTTCAAAAAGATACAGTATGCTGATGGTATTACCTATGGCGAGTTGTTCTCCGAAAATGAGTAAATTAACAAAGTTTCTCCGGTTCTGTTTGTATATTATTTTTTCCCTTTCTACTGGGCCTCTCAGTACTCTATTTAACAAGGACTTTATGCATGCTTATTTCTTCTTCACTTATTCAACTAGTTTATGCCCTGCATTTTTGTCCCAAGCAAGGTCTACCTTTACTTGATCTTATTTTACCTCTCAAATCTATCTTATAAACTGGTTACTATTTGTAATTGTTGCAAAGCAATTAAATGGATACTCTCTGTTCCAGGAAGGAAATGAGTGCATATTATCTGGAACATGCTAGTGTTCAGCAGCTTCAGAATCACTTTGATTTATTTGAGGCAGAAGCACGTTCTTTGCTTGCTTTGGGTTTGGCCATTCCTGCGTAAGTTTGTGCAATGTTTATTTTGATATCACATTTTAACAGCTCTCTTTTGCTCTGTGGTTTACAAAATTAGATGTTCGCCTGTCTTGTTTTTTCTTCCAATGCTTCTTTTAGTCTCACCCTTTGAGAGTTTCTTTTTGCTCTGTGTTTTACCAAACTTGATGTTGCCTATCCTGCTAGGTATGATCAGCTTCTCAAGACATCTCACGCTTTCAATATTTTGGACTCTAGAGGATTTGTCGGTGTGACTGAGCGTGCTCGTTATTTTGGTCGGATGCGTAGGTGTGTTATTTATTCTTAAGTAAGATGAACCTTTTGACTTGTCGTACAATTTCAACTTCAAGTAGAGTACATCATTGTATTGAGCTCTTAGGAGAAAATTTGCAGCTTTATCCGTGTATCTTCCTGAATCCTATAATGCATCTCCCATCATCGCATTCCGTAATCATAGTTCATTTTAAAGATTGAAAATTCTTTAGTTCATCTAGTAAATCATGATATCTACTTGTTCTGTGATGGTTCATCAGTTTAGCTCGTCAGTGTGCTGAACTTTGGTTGAAGGCCAGGGAGTCGCTGGGATACCCATTGGGTATCGTATCTGAACCTGCTGATTCTACATGTTCTCAACAGTTTGTGGAGGTGGAAGACAACAACATGGTCAGTCCGAATATTTTAAAAATCTATTTCTGACTTTGACTTCAATTTTGTGTCCTGTCTTCTTTATTCTTCCGAGTTTTGTATCTTCCATACTAGATGCACAGTGCTGCTGTCCGCGATCATCCAAATTTGATCAACCTACTTGTTCTTTCAATATCATCTTGTACTGTTTTACTGGGCAAACCTTTTGTGTTTTTTTATTATAAATCTATCACCAGCTAGTTTTGAAATTAATGAGTATACTTGAACAGCGAACTGTTCTTACCTGTAACTCTTCGCCGTTGACTTCACATGCGCTAGGAAAATCCCGATGCAATAACTTTGTTTATTTCCTTTTCCTAAGCAGATTCTCAATGACAAAAGGGCATTTGTTCTTGAAATTGGCACTGAAGAGTTGCCTCCACTTGATGTAGTTCATGGCACCGAGCAGGTATATGTTTGGGTCCACATTAGAAAAACTTTTATGCTTACTAGTTTCGTTCATACTGTGTTAAGATACATCTAATACTGTCCTTGTGCTTTGTCATGCTGCAGCTTGAAAGTTTAATGTTTAAATTACTAGAGAAACAAAGATTAGGCCATGGCAAGATTCAAGTGTTTGGCACCCCTCGCAGATTGGTGGTACTGCTATAAGTGTTCTGTTATTTTGAATTGTTTTTTCCATAACACCTTTCTTTTGTATCTAGTAAAGCAAAAATCTTGCAATAAAAATCATAATCTTATGTTATGATAGGGAATTACGACTCTATTTAAATAGAGTCATATGCAGAGACCTATACAAATAGGATTCTGTCTACTAACCATATTTAGGATAATTTCCTATTCTGAAAGATAAATAAGGAGTGTACAATAGTACTAATAAATGATACATTTATTTGCCGTAACTCAACACCCTCCCTCGACATAGACCAAACTTGAACTTCGACTATTTTTAAACATCTCTGGAAGCAGCTTTTGTGAGAATGTCTGCCCCTCCCCTCTGTAGAGGGAACAAATAATACTTCATTTATGCCACTCAAAGCCTTTTCAAAGATGGAATGTCTCTTCAACTCCACATGTATAGTGCGATCATGGCGAACATGGTTCTTCACTATACTGATGGCAGATTTACTATCCATTCTGAGTGTAATTGATCCCTTAACCTCCACGCTTAGGTCAATTGGGAGCCTATCCAACCTTATTCGCTCACAGATTTCTAGGGCAAGATCTCTATACTTAGCTTCTACACTGCTTCTAGCTACAACGTACTGCTTTTGACTCTTCCATGTGACTAAGATTTCCCAAACATACGTACAGTAGTTGTTGGCCCACTAACATCTATAAACACTTCAATTTCTCTTCCTGGATGTTTACCGTACTGGAATTGTTTTTTTAGCTAACTTGTCATACATATAACTTCCCTTTCTGGATTTAATTACAACCTATCAACGTTGTCAGGTCTTGGTGGAGAACCTTTGCTCTAAGCAGTCAGAAAGTGAGGTCGAGGTTAGAGGTCCTCCAGTTTCAAAGGCATTTGATGAGCAGGGAAATCCTACAAAGGTATCATTGGGCTTGAGCTAAAGTTTACATGCCCTTGTTTTAGGGAAGTTTGCATGCCCTTTAGCTTCTTAAGATGGTTGCTTAGCACATAAAAGAAGATGACGCCAGACTTAAGCATTTTGCTATTATATTACTGCAGCACTTCCTCTTGCTCTTTCCCTCTCTTGTAGAAATGGTTCTTTCATATTTCCATCTTTTTTGTGCTTTCCTCTTGTGGTTTTACCAGCAGATGTGCTGCCTGCTTTACTTATTTGGGTACATAGCCGATTGTATATATTTGCTTGTGAAGGTTCCATTTCTTCCATGATTTATCTGTATCAGGATCAGTGGTGGTTATAATATTTAGCTTGTGTTTTGCTAACAGGCTGCCGAGGGCTTTTGTCGTAGATACGATGTATCGCTGGACTCTTTGTTTAGAAAGATTGATGGTGAGTCGGATCAATGCATTACTTCCTGCTTTTCCGATATATCCAGTCTGCTGTTAAAGACTAGACGTCGTGTAGCTTATTTGCTTATTTATATTGTCAGGGAAAACTGAGTACATTCATGCCCTTGTAAAGAAGACTACTCGGAGGGCATCAGAGGTTGTATGCTAATTTCGGTGTTTTTCAGTGCATAACTGTGTGAACCTCCTTGGGACTTGTGTTCATATATCATGTTTCATTCAATTTTGCTATATTTTTATTTAATCTCTGAGCCATTGTGATTCCCCTGTATGATAGATCTTGAGTGAAGATTTACCTGGTATAATCAGTAAATTATCATTCCCAAAGTCCATGCGTTGGAACTCTCAGGTATGTCATGTTAGTTTGATACTTCCAAATATTTTAATTTACCTCCCCTCTTTCTAGGCATTGATAGCGTATGTTAGATATCTGCTTTCCTATAGGTCATGTTCAGCAGGCCAATTCGCTGGGTTATGGCCTTGCATGGACCCACTGTTGTTCCATTCACATTTGTGGGAGTTTCAAGGTAAGAGTGGTTACATTTTCTCTCTCTTTCACCTTGTTGCCCGATTGAAGATTTTTGGTGAATGATTTTACAAGAGTAGCTCGTGGTGTGTTACAAGTTAATAACTAGCTAATCATTATCTCTAGGACTTATTTACATAATAACTATATAATTTTATATAATTTACTTATTCTACTTCTATAGACCATAGAGATAACTTATACGTTATGTTTGTTAGTAGATGTCGAGGGGATCAAGCTAGGAATATAGTTCTTCAAATGTTTCTTCGAGACCGTGTCTTGGTTAGGAAATCAGTTAGTGGTGCTCTTGAGGGTACATACTCAAGTTAAATTACTCTACTAGTAGTCTGATATGAAATGTCTGTTTAGTGACACGTTTGGTGTGATCATGATAAATGCAATGCCCGGGGCAGCCTGGCTGTCAAAGAACAGTTTACTTGACCTCCATTTTCCATCTTGAGCTCTTGCAAACTCTGTTCAGTCACACTCCTTCACCATCTCTTGAACTAATGCTCTACACTTGGCCACTGCAATATTCCTAGACGGTGCTGACTATTTTGTTCTCCAGATAACTAGATTCCCCCTGTAATTAGTTGTTCATTAATCATTGGTGAACACCGAGGCATGCCCTCAGTTCTATTTCTCATTAATCTGTAGTGTTACAGAGGGATGATTATAATATTATATGCACGACTAACTTACTATAGTTAGATGTAAATATACAGCTACCTTACCAGTCTAAGTATCTAAAGAAAGGAATCCCTGCATATTAGGAGCTAGAAACGTAGGTGTAAATATCACTATTTTCTACACTGCCACACAGGTACAATAACTTGAGGTCGATTTTCCTATCAGTACAGTATCCAATCAACTAACATCTGTGTGAACATGAACTCTTCTTTCATGTTTCTGAAGGTGAAACTCCAAATGTCTTTTGTAGATGCCCTAGTATTCTCATTTGAAATTCTAGGTGCTCTCCGTAAGACTAAGCATATGCTGACAGACACTGTTATAAACCATTTAAACCAAGGTTAGGTGACATTAAGTCCATATAAACCTTTCTATGCTTGCAAACTGTTAGTTTACGTTATATATTTTATCTCCTTGATTAATTGTATATTTATTATTAGCTATATAATAACTGATTGATAATTGCATAATTTAGGGAGATAAATTATATATCTAGTAGTTAGCATTGTCAGAATCCCTGATTAACAGAGATTGAGTTATAGGCTACGCCTCTGGCAAGGTGTTTTTGTTATTCAACTTCATGTATGCTTCCTTTACAAACTTTGTTGAAGTTTCGTATACGTAATTGCAGTGGAAACCTATCGTATGGTCTTCGCAACTACCCTTCATCTACAATTCAGGTATGCTCAAACTGAACATGTTAGTTTCCGGTGAGCTAATTTTTTCTGCGATCATAATCCTTTATAGGTGTTATACCCTAAATATGATATGATATGAAAATGCCATAATTGCAACGATTTCATTTCACATTAAGTTCATAAGCTGATCTGGGGAGATGCTCTATATTTGTAACAACGTTTGTCTATTTGATATCATTCAGCTCCTTCACAATGTTTTGACCTCAAAGCATAGTTTTCACTGGGATTATCTATGATATGCATGAAAATTCTTAATTCTTACAGGTCAAGAGTGCCGAATCCTATGCAAGTGCATTGATAACGGCTGGAATTAATATTGTTATCGAGGTATAGCTTGAGATTTATATTTCGTGCTTTCCTTCTTTTTATGCAGACTGCCAGTGAAGAAATTTTTTTACATATTAAGATTTAGTGATTTATAAGGGATGTCACTTTATCTTACAGGATCGAAAGAAAAGCATCTTGGAGCAGTCAAATTTGTTGGCAGAAAGTGTCAATGGTCGTCTCTTGGTGCAGGAAAACTTGCTTCATGAGGTGACGAAATTTGCGCTATATGAAGGTTTGTATTAAAAAAGACTGCAGAAGACTAATCTTGCTTATACCTTATAGGTAGTTAATCTTGTCGAGGCACCAGTACCCGTGCTTGGAAAGTTTAAAGAGTCATTTTTGGAGCTTCCAGATGATCTCTTAACAATGGTAAGATTCTTGATTTCCTATACTTTTGCTAAATTTAGGTAATTCCCTGGTTAGTGTTATGATTGGGGACTAAACCCTTAACACTAACCAGGGAATTAAGAATTTTCTGCGGCAGTGAGTGGTAACTACAATGCATCAATCACACTCGTGCAGGTCATGCAGAAGCACCAGAAGTATTTCGCAATCACTGATGATGGTGGAAAGCTACTTCCTTACTTCATTGCCGTGAGCCCAGATCAACTGCTATGTACTTTTTTAATCTTTAATCTTTTGTTTGAACTCTACTGACAGGAGTTTCATAACAGGTAGCAAATGGGCCCATAAACGAGATGGTGGTTAGAGAAGGGAATGAAGCTGTGCTTAGGTATGCAGATCTATCTTAATAGTCAACGTTAGGCTGTGTAAAAGTAATGGCATAATTACAATTTTTATCTTCCTTGGTTGTTTTGACAGCTGCATTCATATATACACGAAAGTGTTGTTCGCCTATAATCTCTTTATATATGATCAAACTCTCACGAGGATATCACTTTTTTTTGTGCAGAGCACGCTATGAAGATGCTAAATTTTTCTATGAGATGGATACTCGAAGGAGTTTCTCGGAGTTTCAAAGTCAGTTGAAAGGGATACTTTTCCATGTAAGTTACGTTGTCTTTATCTTGGAAGTTCTGCGAATATTCTGAAGGTGGCAGCAAGTTATAGGGAACAGAAACCTGAGCATCTTATCTTTCATTATGTTAACTGCATACAATAGTATTCCAGACTGCGAAAATGCTTTTCAATTTGAAAATCAATCATTTCGTAATATCTGGTGGTCTTGGAATCATATCTCATGTTATAGCTTGGTAATTATTGTCTATTAAAGGGTATATGACACTTTCACTTTTATTGACGACTAATAAATCAGGAGAAGCTCGGGACAATGTTTGACAAGGTAGTTCGCATGCAAAAAACGGTTGGAAATTTGAGTTTGGAGTTGGGTAATGGTGAAGTCATGTTTCAAACTGTCAAGGATGCCACGTCACTAGCAATGTCGGATCTTGCTACTGCAGTAGTAACAGAATTCACTGCGCTTTCTGGAATAATGGCACGCCATTATGCCCTAAGAGATGGATATTCGGAGCAGATTGCGGAGGCATTGTTCGAAATCACCCTTCCAAGATTTTCTGGCGACGTTCTTCCAAAAAGTGACGTGGGGATTGTTTTGGCAATTGCTGACAGGTGAAATCAGCATTCTCTGTTTAACGAGCATCCCTTTTCAAGCTGTAGTTTAGCTTGTGCATATTCAGCCGAGGTTTGGAATATCTGATTACAGAGGGATTTACTATAGCATCAGACTACAGTTACATGAACAACATTTCTTTTTTTTTACATGGAACAACGTTTCTACTTCTGCATGCTCTTTATGTTTTTGTTTCTGATAGATTTTTGTTGGATTCTTGATTTAGCTTCTCTTCATTTTCTGTACCTTGCAGATTAGACAGCCTTGTTGGTTTGTTTGCTGCCGGATGCCGGCCTAGTTCTACTAATGACCCATTTGGACTGAGAAGAATCTCATATGGCCTGGTAAGAGGAACAATCATCATTCATCCTCAATGTTCACTTGTAGTAGACTAGTAGTACAAGTACATTAAGCTTATACTTTGTTTTTGCAGGTTCAGATATTGGTGGAAAGGGAGAAAGATTTGGATTTGCATCGCGCTATAACACTTGCTGCAGCTGTACAACCTATACCTGTTGATGCTCATATAATAGATGACGTCAGTACTTAAGTTTTCGTCCTTTTCTCACAAGTGGTCGTTTTAATCTCTCTATTTGAATAGTGACATCAGGATTCACATAATAAGATTGTCGGGAGATCAGATTATAAAAATGTCTACTTTTTTGTATCAGGCACATGCATTTGTTACTCGAAGATTAGAGCAATTCTTGGTAAGCCTCAATTTTAAGTTGTAGGTGTCTTCCTCTAATTATCTGTAATTTTTTTATAAAATACTTGGTTAATATAAGCTAAATTATAAACACAGGTCGACAAAGGAATAAGTTCAGAATTGGTCCGTTCTGCCCTTGCTGAGCGTGGGAATTCCCCATATCTGGCAGCTAAAACAGCATCCAAAGTAAGCTGTGCATTAGGTGCAACTCTTTTGTTCATGGTTGGGTCCTGTTTAGTTTTGTAAACTTGTCATTCAGAGGTGCTGATAGATACTCTACAGATGCAAATGTTATCAGAAAGTCATCTATTCCCTAAGGTGGTTGAAGCATACTCTCGACCCACTAGAATAGTTCGAGGAAAGGACTTTGATTCCAGCTACCAGGTGTGTACTTTGGTCTCGTAGGCGAATCTTTAATGCATCTCCAAACATTGTTCTTCTTATCTTTCTTCAGATTATCATTCAACATGGCCTTGCCTTGTTGATTTAAGAAATTCAACTTGGGTATTGACAAATTCCCTTCGTTCTGCAAGGTGAATGACACAAAATTCGAGACAAATGAAGAGAGAGCCTTGTGGAAGACTTTCTTGTCCACTAGAAGCAAAATTCACCCTGGTATCGAGGTTGACGAATTCGTTGAAGTTTCTTCGGAGCTGGTGCAGCCTTTGGAGGATTTCTTCAATAATGTCTTCGTTATGGTGGTAAGTTATCCTCTGCTGAAGCCTATCTATTAGACTAGGTTCCTTATCTCTACTAAACAAGGGTTAACGGTTTTATTCCTCGAGCAGGAAGACGAAAGCGTTCGAAACAACAGGCTTGCCCTACTTGCGCAAATTGCGGATCTTCCCAGAGGCATTGCGGACCTGTCACTCTTGCCAGGGTTTTAGTAGTAGAGATATCTTTTACGATGAAATCGTTAGATAGGTAAATGATGATTGAGAGAGGGAGAGAGTTGAGTTATAGACTTGTCCTTCCTTTGAAATTCAGTTGTCTTAGTACAGAGTGCAGACAGACAATCCTTGTATGTACGCAGTTGAATGTTGTAAAATTTTGTCGAGGCGGAGTTCTTCCAGGTCCGGTTTTGAGTCCAACTTTTGAGGTTTAAGAATCTCAAACTAAAAGGCAAGAGGGACAGTTCTGTCATTTAAAAGTATTTGATAGTTGATTCTTAAGTCCCTAAAAAGTTACATTAGTATTGTGATATGGACATTTATTAGTATCCTAACTGGGAACTCACGGTTATATACAGTTCTTGTTTTACTTTATACAATCTGTAAAATTATTATTATATTCTTAATAAATAAATATTTATTATTTTGTTAAAGTAATTCGTATTGTATTAATCATTAATGGTGGTTATAAGATTTTTGTAATATTTCAAAAAATCTCTGAGCTTAGTAATGACATTTTTGAAAATCTCTTTCCGTCGATTTGTCTTTCATAAAACCTTTATCTTATTAATAATTAATACAATGAGAGTTATTTTAACAAAATAGTAAATAATTTTTATTATTATTAAGGGCATATTGATCTTTTTATATTAGAATACAGACTGTACGAAATAAAAATATTGACGGCATATAGCATCAACCATCATTTTCTTTAGATCGCGGGAAAGAATTGGAAGTAATTTATTGAACTTGAGACATAAATGTAGAAGAAATCAATTTCAATATAGATGAGACTAAAGTATTGGTTAGTTTTCTAGTAATTTCAATTTTTGTTGTTCTTTGAGATCCAGGGTTGACTGTTCTCTTTCTAATTTTACCAAGAACTCTCAAGTCAAATGTTGATGGCTTTCTTGGAACTGTGGACAGATCCTGAAAATGAAGTTGGAGAAGGAGCTTCCTCCAGACGGATGTAGTCGTACAGACATTTATTCAGTCATGTAGCAATACTGATGAGGTCTGATGTTCAATCCTCCCTCCCTATAAATTGCTTTGCATACAGCTCCGCCTCTGATGAAGAATAGCTAAACAAATGTCTACTTTATCTGCAGGAAATGTGCATGGCAGCTACAACGATATCTTTGATTAATTGGAGAATGATCTGAAAAATAAATGGTAATAGAAGAGATATGAAAGAAGAAAGAATATAATAAAATAATAATGTATAAGTCGGTTATGAAGGCTTATAAATAGCCTATAGGTTTGGAGTGTGCAGCAGGCAAAGAAGAGAAAGAGTGGAGAGAAATAGAGGTGTGAGATTGAGTGGTGCGAGTGTTGTGTAATAATGTAAGAGTTGAGTGATTAAGTTGTAATAGTGAGAGATATTGTAATATAAATTATTTTAAGTTATAATAGAGTGTAGTTTAGTCACCTAAAAACTCAACACTAAATAGAAAAAATAGAATAAATCCAAGGCTCAGGAACGACAACTAGTATCTGTGGAGGAATAAGAAGAAATAGGGAGCAATTTATAAAAAAAGTTGATCGACATAAAAATAACAAGGTCATCGAGATTAATTATTGTTTGCCTAGCTTTAGTATCGAAATGAATTTTTTATAAGAAATAATTATTTCTACCACAGAGCAATCCATAATTAAGTTTGGTTTAAACAATTTATATACCTGCATTCGATTTGATTGAGCCTGCTCCCGCCATGACATTTGCACATTTAGATGCATTATCAAGGGGATTATCCACTAAATTAACTATGTAAAAAACAAGTTTATTAATTATATTAATTTTTTATATATACAAACCCATCAGGTCTAAGTATTAATATTTTTATTTGAAATACATTAACTAAAGATTATTTTCATAAAATTATTATTATTATTATTTTAATGTATTGATTTATATTTCATAATTATCAATAGTAATGACCTATAGATAATTATACCATATCGAAATCCTTTTACGAAAACTAGGGTACATTGTCAACCGTAGCAAGTGTATCATATAAAATTAAGCAAACATCCTTTTTTTTTTACTTACAAAATAGTGCTTATGGTATATAGTTAGACTAGATTATTTGTTGGCCGAGTGAGTTAAGATACACCTGATTTATTGCCGCACATAAATATTTTTCAAGTTAAATTATACCACAAAAATACCCTATCAACTCGAATTTTATCCCTTTTTATACAATTTTTGGATTCGGACAGATAACTATAATATGATTAGACCCCGCCAACGAGCGGGCAAAGACTAGTGTATATATAGTATTCATATCATTATGAATTATCCTGACAAAATTTTAACAAGGGACAGATAATTTTCTTTGGATCGCAGGAAAGAATTCAATGTAATTTGTTGAACTTGAGAGACATAAATGTACAAGAAATCGATTTCAATATCAAGAACTTCAAATTTATAGATATTATGGATAAAGTGTTGGTTAGTTTTCTGGTAAATTCAACTTTTTCCATCTGAGATCACTCCAAGAAAAACAGTTTTCGACAGCAGAATTTTAATAGGGGTTATAGAACTCCTGCTAAACGGTGGACGATTAACAGGTGCCGAAAACTGTTTTCCTTGTATAAACTCTAAAGTCAAATGTTGATGGCTTTACTGAAACTGTCGACGAATGAAGTTGGAGAAGGGGCTTCCAGACGAATGTAGTCATGCATAATCCCTTGGAAAGGACCAGTAGCTCTGGACTGAGTCAAATATATGGTGTTAGTCCCTGCAACAAGCTTGGTCCCCCCCTCCTACATCCACATTAAACCGCCAGTACAGTCCATGGATTCCATGCCTTGCTATCGAATTATCCCTCCCGATCAATCCACTCGAAAACACCGGCACAACTTTTGCATCATTAATCCTAACCTACCAAGAACCCCCCGGCAAGCTTTTTTACGTGTTAATCAACCATCATGTATGTATGTATGTACACAGTTTGCTTTTCAACCACGCGCATAATGTACCTGCAGTTCTGAAAAGGTTGCAGAGGCAATCGCGACTCGTAGCTTGTAGATTCCGTTCTTCTCAACATTGTCGAGATCGAACTTGATACTCCAAGTGGTTCCTTGATATGTGTTGTTTTCTCTCTTCCTGGGAAACAGAGGGAAATTATATTAAGCAACAACCCGTCGGAGAATCTACGAAGAATATTCGGGCAAATATGTAATCTTGAAAGGATTTGAGTGTGTTTGATTAATTTGTACCTGGTGACCTGAAGAAAAAAACCAGTCTTTAGTGTAATCACTAGTTCCAACATTATAGACCAAGTCCTCATTTGGGTATAATTCTTCGTATCTCTCCCATAAACCATATTGCCTGAACCTGCTAATAATCATAACCTCGAACATTATTTATTGGTTTACTACTGGAAGGAAGTGTTCTGTCAAAACTTACTTTTCAGGATGATTGACAAAGAGCTTATTGATGTACTTGGGATTAGGATCAGGAACATAGAATTCCGAGGCAGATCGATCAGGAATGCCAATTTCCCATAGCGTAGGACCACTTCGCGGAGGCTCGAAAACCATATCTCCCATGTCAACGTAGCAACCTGTGATGACATTTTAAGAAGAAGAAAAAACTAGGTTAAGGTGGCTGCGTACGTACGTGACACTTAAGTCGGAGTTGTTGGTATGATGTTGTCCGACCCGAAACAAAGAGAGATCGAAATACCTGAGGTGATGGAAACAAGGTTGGGATTCTTGTAGTCTCCAACAAAACCCGGAACCCAAGCGTGGAGATTGTAGTCACCAGTGATGATATGGTTAATGGAGAAGAAGCCATCCTCGTCTGTTTTAGTCCAGAATTGATAGTTCTGAAAGTCACATGCAAACATATATAATTTATAAAGTGTATGGGTAGTTGAATTGGATGTTATGAGGTAATTAATGGCGATGATGAAGGTGGACCTTGCATTCTCTTTGCCAAGATCCAACATCTCCAGGAGGCGCCAATCCAACATAGGCTCCACTTGCATATATAGAATCATCTTAAACGAACCGATAATACAAAATGTCAAAAATCGGTGTATCCCAATAATTTAAGTGGTTAGAAGAGAATTTTGATTGGTATTTATATTATTCACTAACACGTCCTTAAAACGGAAGAGAGCTCTCATTAGATTAGTTGAGGAGTGCACAAATTCAAGGCTACCGAGATTCGAAATGGAGACCACTCTATCATGTAAGGCTCTGATACCATGTCAAAAACCATTACATCCCAATAACACGATGGAGTTGTTAAGAGAGGATTTTTTATTGATATTTCTATTAATCACTAACACAAAATAAATTAAGTTGAAGCATATATATATATATATACATTTTGTATTATAAATGTAACACCTTAGGAAAACCTTACATCGAACAAAGTATGAGAAAGATCAATGAAACATAATTTGATCTCAATTGATAACAGAAGTTTTCGGGATGAAATAGAGAAGTTTTTGTACAAACTCTAAAGTTAAACATGCTAACGGTTGAGCAATGTAGATGTGTGACCTCCTGGAATATATGTTATATTGCAGGTGAATTGCCAACAACGAATAAATAGATCAGAATATCTAACCCAACAGAGAATTTCCATCGCATCTAGAAAGTTTATATATAGTTGATTAATGTTATTAATTAGTTTAAAATTGACAATGCCAATTTTAAAAATATAGTATTAAACACAATAATTAAAGTAAATCAGGTAATATGTCGGTTTTAATAATTAAAGTAAACCGGGCAACAGATTAATAGTTACAGCAAATCGAAGAAAAATAATAAGGGTATACCAAGTTCCCATAATAAAGGAGGAACATATGCAACCCCAACAAATTTACCGTAATTAATCATATGAATTTATTTATTTGATAAGTAGTGAATATTTTTCTATAATTACATACCCTATTATATATAATTTGATTAAATCGATCACCCGATTGCGACATCGTTTCTTACGTAAGAGTCTGATTATGGAGTCAGGGACATTTTTTTTGGATCTGATTTATAAGCAATTTGGATCTTTGGATCTTCACATGATCCAAGGGATGATCCAAGGGATGATCCAAGGGTGAAGATTAATTAGGGGCAATATAGTTATGTTATTTTAAATATTTTTATTGGATTAGAACCCAACCATCTCTGATCGTCGGACAACCGTCTTCAATGACCGAATCATAATCTCAGGTCACCGGGAAGTTTCCCGATCAATTTCAAAACTATTCCGACCTCTGTTGACGACATTTTTTACACTCACGTGATCACCGTCGTTGGATCTACATTTTTTGGTACAAAATTTCCTACAATGTGCAGTCCAACTTTGTACAGATAGTTCTACGGACCATATACATGTGTATAGGTTTGTAGAAACCCATACAAAAGTGTATACACATTTGTATGGCTCTCGTAGAAAGTGTAATATTAAGTATTATACTGAGTATTATAGGAAGACAATACTAATTAAATATTATACTAAGTACTTAGCATACATATTTATATAGTATACATATTTATATAGCTGTGAAATGGATTAATTTTCTCTTATGTTGTCAACCATTAGATTTAGAACATAATTTTTAAACCGTTGAGATTTGTGAGTTTTTCTGAATAGAGTTCAAAAGTCATTTCTCAACCACCAAATTCGGACTCCCCTACATGACATTAACAGAATGTTCTGTTTGAGAGGGCCGCCGGATCGAAACTCGTCGGTAGGAGTAATTTGCCAAAAGCCAATAGGTGGGTCCATACACATCCAACCATGGACCTTATTGTCCTTGTTGTCACAAGAGTATTGGTACTTGTCGTCCACCTCACCCTTTAAGTCAGCCTCCACAGGGTTGACCATCAACACTGCTTCAGGGTAAGCCAATGGTTGACCTCTAGGAGGGATTCTGTCATCCGGAAGGGGCATGTATCTCTGTCTATTTCCCGATGCACCCATGTAATGAAACCTGTCAGTCGTCAACACATTATGTAGTGTCCGTCGAAAAGATTTTTTCGAATGTAATGAAACCTCCACTTGTTCTTCTGTTTCTGTTATCGCCTCAAAACTCGTCCCTTTTATCCTACACACATAGTTACAATATAAGAAGCAATTGTCTCTGTGGAAATTCCTTTGAAATCTTAAGATATGAACACAAGTCAAACCAAAAATGGAGGACGCCTTCAAACAAAATACATAGAAACAAGAATTGGGTTGGAGAGAATAGTACACGTCAAAGATTCCTGCAGTCCCTGGTGAGCTCCATACGAGGTCCCAGTACCCTCGATTGGTTTCCTCATTCAGGACTTCGAGCAGATTGTCAAGTCCACTGAAACGAATCCTAGTCACTATTCCTTGAGGATTCGACATCGTCACTTGTTCAATCCCATTATCCATCATAATTCTGGCTAATTGTTAGAAAAGTTTGGACGATGAAGATGGAGGTGTGTACGTACATGGCGATCGTTGATATGGACTTGCACTCCTGTTGGTTCCATGTTGCATGCAGCGCAGCAGTGCTAGCTAAGCTCAATATACCACAGATGTGTGTATATATTTGAAAGACAGAGCTGATGGCTCATTGTATTTAAGGACAGATCGAGCTTATGGCTCATTGGAACAAGGATGAATAATAATGTGGGCGGTCCAATTCAAAGTTTACAGATCAAACTTGGAAAACTCATCAAGGACCTAACCAACAATAAAATATTGAATTACTATTCGTCGTTTTAAATTTTAAATCAATCGCCCTAAACTATATGAAATTACTTAATTACCCATTCGTTTATAAAAAAACCCGAAAATCTGGATGATGATAAGGTCAAGTATATTAACCCAGTACAATCAAACTCAGATAAGTAGTCCAAATCAACCATATGTTTTAATCTATTTAATAATTAAAACATTACCATCAGAAACAAAAATGATTTTGCCCCAATTGAACCATTAAACTCCGAACTCTCAGTTAAGTTTGTTCGATCTCAGTCTGGTTCTTAAAACCATTGATGTGGGTTGGTTTTTTTTTATCACGTAGAATTGACTCTGTTAGCGAATTAGTTAGGTATCTTATGGGCTGGGACTAGTTTCATAATCAGGTGAGCTTCAGTCGGTAGCGGATGGATCATTATCTAAGTATGAAAATGCTCTCCGCTCAACCATGATTTGAGTTAAATCTAATCAATAATAAATCAAACTCAATCGTTCATATGCTTGCACCATCAGCATTCAAATTATAACCTTTCTCATAATCCATTTCTTTAATATTAAACTCTCTATATTACCGATTTGTTCGATTAACTTAACATTATGTTTATTTAACAATTTTAACCGCCCATCCCAAAATTCTATTGGAGTGATCATACAGAGAAAGAAAGAAAAATAGTGACAGTAGAGATCAGAACACTGAATTGCAATCGCTAGGTGAGGAATGTGCATTCACATGATCGGAACATGATCGGATTGCTACTGTAACACGATCACAGATCAAAGATAACATCTTTCTTTTATCAAGTCGGCTAATGGACGTTTTGGCTTTAAAATGTACATGATACATAGCAAGCACCAAATCTCTCTATAACTGGAAACTCTTTTCAATCTTCTCTTCCATCATCTCTCCTAATTAACTTGATCCCCTTCTCTTCTTTTCTGGAAAACAAATGATCCCAACACAACAGCAATGCCTGTTATTGCCACAGTTAACAACATTCGTTTCAGCGAGTACTCCTGTCTTGGACGACCTCCTCCTGCTCCAGCTCCTCGAGCTCTTTCCGTGGCCGCATATCGGTTTGTATCCCTTCACCCGCAAGGCAAGTCATCACAAGATCAACAGATTCATAGTGTTTTCACAGACAGCATTTGTTTTTAATAACGTAAAATCGATGTATTGATAAAATTTGTACCAAACAAACAAGACCTTACACAAACTTCAAGCTACGGCCTAATCAGCAATAGCACATATCCACACGTGGAACCGAAACTAACCCGCAGTTGAGAACAGCAGGATATAGCCGCCTAGATTTCTTTGCACATAAAGATTATGTAAGTTATGCTATATACAGTCCGTATTTTGTCGTAAATGGATTATTATACCCTTAATGAAACAAAATTAAAAACTCGGTCCGTTTTTACTTTGTGCAGTTCGTTTTTATTAATGCAGTCCCTTTTTTATAAATAAATATTCTGAAAGCTATAAATAAAAAAATGGAGCTCAATAAATATTACTTACCAAATACTCTTAAAAAATTATCATATTTTTAAAAAATAGTTACAAAAATTATATAAAAATATATATATATATATCTTCCGCATATTCAAAAAATAATAAGTATTTATTTTCAAATTTTATTTATAATTTTTATTTTTTTTGAAAATTATAAATAAAAAATATTAAAATAAATATATCTTACGAGTATTATTAAAAAATAGATTGTAATTAGTAAAAACGGACTGTGGAATGTATTAGTAAAAACGGATTATACACCGTAAATTTTTTAATTAAGGGTATTTTAGTCTATTTATAGACCGCACAAATTAAAAAATTACTGTATAATTGGGCTATTTTTTTTTGTGTTCAAGAAGCAGTTCTAAATTATGTTTCCTTTCCAAGCATCCATCTCGACATCTATTGATAGGAAGCAACTTGCAGGAATACAAAACACTTGAACCTAAATTACATACTTGACTTAGATGCTAACAGATTGATAATTACATACAACAAAAAGGAAAGAAAATAAGGAATTTTAAAAGAATCATGTTGCAAAAAGAATGAAGAAGGAAGCTTATACCTGGAAGAGCCAACAGTATCATCTGGAACACCAGTGCATCTACTCTCATGGTTGATCCTCTCTCTGAGTCTTACATATCTACCACACAAGTGGCACAGTTCTGTCCGGTTCCCACAAACCTCCTATATTTCATCATAAACAATTACTGCCATGTCTTAAGTGACAAGTTATGTCTGATTGTCTACTGAAGAAATTATTTTAAGTTCATTCCTACCTGATGCTCAGCCAAATCAATTGCAGGCAACGGGAATTCACAGAACTCACATGTGACAATTCTTTGGGGGCAGTTTTCACCTTTATGTACACCTAACATGTCCGGTTCCATTGTCTCACTGCAGAGTGAACAAGATACCTACTCCATGACCAAAAAAAAAAGGTGAACACAACTACATCTGCGAACAATATAACTCAGTTTGATTTCCTACTTCGGCCGTGGAGAGAGACTGAGGTTCATGAATCAAACAACATACATATCTCCCCCCACGATCACATACATGTAAGACTTAATACTCTGAATATCTGTATATGCCAAAGAGGAACCACCACAAATATTACTAATGTAGATCATATCATCTAAATGGTGATAATGTATAGAATCAAGCGACCCATAAACGATACGGTAAGTCAACGCTGGACAAGTATGAAAGAGGCTAGGCAAATATCATACAAAAGAACCAAAATGCAACATGGAAGGAAAGGCTGGATGGATACCGGAGCATGAGTGTTCAAGTAATGTTCTTCAGAATGGCGTTTTGGTACCATATCTCCACAAAGTTTGCATTTTTCGAGATTCCTGGCGCAGTGTACCATATGCAGATCAAGATTTGAAGAAGGGATAGCTCGATCACTGCCAAAACATTAAGAAGAACAAGAAAACCAAATCATGATTCATCTGGTGAAGGAAGCAGCAACAAGAGAATGGTAGACTGTATACATCGAGGTCAACAAAACTTAAATTCGATATATCACACCGTATCCGGTAGCAGCAGAAAGCAAAGTGTTCAATCTAATCAAATCCAACACGGGAAACCTAACTCGATACCGGAACAGCTCAGAGATCCCCCCACTATTGTGATAACCTAGAAAAGTATATAACAGATTACCAGTGGATACAAATGCTGGTAGACTCCTCAGATGCCATTGCCATCGTCGATTGAAAGCTAACGAGCGTCGGTGATCGTTATTCCTCAGATCCAGAAACCTACAATTGGTGAGAAATTGAACCCAACAACAACCAGGAAAAACAAACAGTAAGTGAGGGAATTGGAAAAGTGCGAAATTGGGAGGATGGGTGAGATCCGAGCTCGAAATCTTTGCAGATCAACAACGAAAATTCATACACAAAGGCAAAATTAGGATATTTTGTTTCTCACCCTTGAATCTCAATCAGGAGCCAAATCAATTTTATTTGATGAAGGGGATATCTAGATCTTGAATATCCCACATAATCTAAAGGTCTAGATTAGTTGGGGTAAAATGGTCAATTTTTATTTACATAATATTTAGGTGATTGGCAATTAGCCCAATATCTCCGACGACCGAAAAGTTTCCTGGTGAGTCCAACAACTCCAACCTGCATCGATGAAATTTTACATGATCATAGACTATGCTTTTTTTCTTTCTAAAAAAGTTTCCAAAAATCGACTGATAACACTCTAATCATAGCGTTCATCTTTTTATACTAAGTGACATTTTCTTTTGATTTTCACTCTAATATGGTCTTTTATGTGGTATTTCGGTTTTTTTAGGCTCTTATGCGATTATAGGCGTCATAAGACCTTTATGGTTATATTTAATGTGTCTTTGACAAAAAAATTTAATGAGTCTACTCTAAAACTCAAATAGAGAATGCTCTTTTGGTTATACCGGTCCAACCGAAAATTCAATTGGATTCGAATGCACAAAAACACAAATCAGGCAAAAAGTGTGCAACCTTATTGTATGCAGCTAGCCGTGCATATTAACGTGCAACTTTCTAGCCTATAAAAATAGTTAAAATACCCACATTATATTTTACAACTTAACAAATCTTTTAACCAAACTTCCCATGCACCACCTACGAGTTTGAGAGATTTTGGTGTATTTTGAAGCATCTTAGGGGCATTTTGGAGACGTGAAAACTTAAAGCGCGCACTTGGATCGAAGAGAATAGGAGATCAAGAAGAAGATTGGAGCAATATATCCCAAGTCATCCTCACAAGATTTTCGTGAGCTAGTTTCTTCTTCTCTTTCTCTTTTACCCTATAGTGAACATGTGTTGCTAAACTTTAGATGTTATTTGGTTAGGGTTCATGTATGTTGCTACATATGATTACTCCTCTAAAGAACATAGGGTTGGACATGCATGATTTGTGATTTGTGGAATGAAAGTTGTCTTTATTCTACTTGTGCTTGAAACCCATTTTGTGTTTGGACTAAATGATGTGTTTCCAATGCATGATAGTGCTAGGTAATCATTGATTACACCATATGTGATCACAACAACGGTAATATGGTCTAAATGGGGTTGCTTCATTGGTAAAACACGTATCTGGTGGCCCTAGGATTTAGGATTCAAATCCAATATGTCCCACGAAATAAACACCAATATAATTCTTATTTTTTTCTTCAATCTTGTATTAATGGATAGTCTCGGTTTATTTAAAAAAACAACTTTAATATGTGATTATATACCCTACACACGTAATATGGGCCTCATTAACAATGGAAACAGGAAGCCCAATGTGTAAGCCCGTACATACACTAACACCGACTTCCAACAAATGTATGTAACCAATTGGTTTGAAGTTCTCCCACACTTTCCATAGTCATACGAAGATTAGACCATGATCATATATAGTTAGTATAGACGGAACATTGTTAAAAAAAGTCCTTAAGATTGTTAGTTTAGTTTATATCGGACATCGATCGTATATCATAAATACTTTTTCGAGATCATCAATCAATGACAAGAACATGAAAATCAATAATTCATAAGAATGAAGAAAAAATATGAGCCAACCGAATTCTCAATACTGTTTGTCTTTAAAAATTTTTATTCCCTCTCGTTCATTACCCAAGGTTAAAGAATAATTCAGAAATTATAAGTGTATGGAATGAACTATGACCAAATGTGAGTTTTTAATTTATTATGACAGTCTGTAATCATGCAAACTTTTTGATTAGATTATTGATAAGATATTATGCTTTTTTTTACTTCTTCTCAATGACAGTCTAACCTAACATATGCCAACTATAGACAAATTATTGGTGAACTGGTTTCATTTTAATATTAAACTTTTCATCAATGACAGGTTGTAGTTATATGAAAACTCGTTAAATTATTCCGAAAACTTCCCATTAACTCTCTCTCCCTCAATGGCAATTGGTGTCTGTTGGTATCCAATAAAGAAAAGATGGATGGAATTAGGAAAACCATCATCGTATGAGTTTGAGAAGAACAATTTTTATTCAACACACACATTGTACAAGTACAACACACATGCTTTTGAATTATGGGGCATTAGTAGCTAGACACATGAACGGCCACTGGAAATGCAAATCCCTTCACATGTGCACCAGACAATTTCTAATTAAACCTCGACATCTGCTAACAGTTACTGCTCTTATCATATGACCAGGATAGATCTTGGCCGTCCATCTAAAACGAACACAGTAGCTTGCTGCATGCCCTCCAAGTTCCAAGGAATGTACAATTTCTTTCCACTCAGGTAGAAATAGATTCTCGTTTTGTGCATCAACTTGCCTAGAGATCTTCCCTTTTATGACATGATGACTAAGCTTACTGTCTCATATCATATGCCAGCTTGTGAGCTTCATACTACTCTTTCGACATTAATTAATTGTTTAGGTTCAAGTTACTACAATTAACTACAGAGGACTGCAAATGTATATTAAATGTTAAATGTCCTATTATGTTCATTGATCTAACCAAAAGAATATGATATCATCATTTAGTCTTTATATATTAGTTAAAATTAAATTAATTAGATACGTAGGAAACACGTTATTTGATTTTTAAAAATATAATAATAAAAGTTTAGAGAATGAATTCACCATGAATAATTGTGGCTACCATCTAATTAATAACCAACCTTTTCCTAAAACTTAACATCTAACTTTTCTACCCGATTGATATGAGTTGAGGATTAAAAAAAGGAGGCGATATCATGGTAAAGGAGAAAATGACCAATCTATGTAGGCTTGGCATTTTGGTCTGAAAATCCGGAAAATCGTCCACATCCGATTCGGTTAATATGGCAAAATTCGGTTTGATCGAGTAGCGGATTGGATTCGGATTAATCCGAATCGGAAGGTGACATGCGACGGGTTGGTATCGGATTCACTGGTAGCCGATCCAACTCCGTCCCGAAGTATATATACCTTCCAAAAACTCCTAGATTATTTTGGTTTATGTTGCTAGTTGCTACGGATGAGTTTTGCTAATGAAGGTTGTTAAGCAAATTTAGTATTTTGGATAATTTCATGGTTGTTTGGTTGATTTTGCTTTGGTTTAAACTCGGTTTTCAACCAAACAACCAAGTATGTTTCATATCATATTCGGATCCTCGACCAAACCCGAAATCCGGAGATGGGCGTGGATGGTATGAAATCTAAATCCGATTGCTATCATCCAGCGGGGATTCCCCGAATCCGAAAATACAACGGGTGGGTAATGGATTCATATAAATCCGGCTCTGACCCACCCAATTTCCAAGCCTACTATGAAGGATATAGATCGAAAAAAGGTGATAACCGAAAAGGTAAAAAAAAAGTAAAAAAAAACTTTTATCGAGATTCGTTCTTTCTATGGAAAAGAAAAGTTAGAGGTTTGAAGATCTATAACTAACCCTCTTCCAACAATTTGAGTTATTAGATTAATGTAACGGTTCACATAATTAATCATCTCTCAACGTCTCGAGTTATTGGGATGTAACGGTTCTGGATATGGTCTTAGAGTCTTATATGATCGAGAGGTCTCCGTTTCAAATCTCGGTAGCCCCTAATCCATGCACATGATTTATTGAACCTGTGCAAACCTCAACTCTTCTATATGAGAGCTTCCATTTGAAGGGATGTGTTAGTGAATAATAATATAAATATCAATCATAATCCTCGCCCAACATCTCATGTTATTGAGATGCAACGTTCTTGACACTCCATTAACTTTAAAATTAAAAAACCATAAGTTTATATAATGAACAAATTGCGATCAAGTGCGAGTTTTTCTAATTATGACACTCTGTAATCATATAAACTCTCTTATTAGATTATTGATAAGATATTGTGTTTCTTTATAACTTTTTCTTCATGACAGTCTAGCATGTGCAAATCTTTTCTAAATCTATTTGTGTTGTTTACGGTATCAGATTTTTCATCAATAACAATCTGCCAGATTGTAACTAGCTATATCAAAACTAGTTAAATTATTCGAAAAAAGTTCCCACGGACTTTCTCTCCTCTTTAGCTAAATAGAGAAAGCATGAGCCCGTTGGCTCTTGGCATGGAAGTTGGTATTTGTTGGTATCCAATTAATAAAGAAAAGATCATAAGAGTTTGAAAACAACAACTTATATTCATAAAAATGAGAAGGGCAGCGATGAGAACTAGGAGTATGTGAAGAACACAAACACACAGGCTTTTGAAATTATGGGCAATTAACTTGGTTGGTTGGTTGGTTACTGTAAAAGTCATTGGCCGTTGGACACATGACCGTGCACGTGCGAGGAACACAATCCAGTGGGCAAAGGGAAATAGAAATCCCTTCACATGCGTACCTGACAATTCTAAACCTCGACATCTGCTAACAGTTACTGCTCTTATCATATTATCTGATAGATCTTGGCCGTCCATTCAGTGACGGATTCAGGATGGTTCAATGCATTGTGCCGAATTATATAAAAGTTCAAATACCTTAAGTTGTATATGGAAAAATACCAACCAATCGAAAAATATATAAAAAATTACATGATATCAAACTTCAAAATCCAAAAATACAGTGGACTGAAGCTCGGAAAAAGCTCCAGTATCCACCACTGTCCACCTAAATACAAATGCACTTGCTGCCCTCCAAGTTCCAAGGAATACACATGTACTTCCAGTTGTGTCTTTCTTTCCACCCAGGTAAAAATAGATTCTCGTTTTGTGGATCAACTAGCCTACATCTTCTCTTTTAGTGTCACCTTCATACTACTCTTCAACATTAATTATTTTTTCAGATTCAAATTAGTACAACTTTTCTCTTAATTGCAAGACATAAGAGTGAAAAAAAAAACAATGTATATTAAATGTTAAAACTAGAGTTTTTATGTCCCAACAAGGCCATTGATTCAATCAAACGAATATATGATATCATCCTTTTAGTCTTTATGTCAGTTAAACTTAAACTAATCAGACGCGCAAAAAACACGCTATCAAGTGGATAAAATATAATAGTAAAAGTTTGGAGAATCAATTCACCATATATAATTGTGGTTATGGTAATATACTATGTACATTTTGACACTATCTAACTAATAAAATACTTTTTTCTAAAACTTAATTAACATCTAACTATTTTGATTATACCTAGACACAAACTTTGGTACAAACTAGTTACTCTATGGTCCAATAGCTGATTCAAAATCAAACAAACACTGATCCGGTTAAATCTAGTATAGAATAACCAAATTTATAATTATTTTTTTAAACAAATGTGAAGATTTTATTAATGAGTAACGGTGCACACTGGTATGAGGATTGTATCTAGTCAAATAGGAGTAGTAGTACCCGTCAGCGGCTCGTCAGCGGCTCGTTAGCGGCTCGGTTCCTAATTCTCCTAACGAAAACAACCTTATAATAGGTGTTATGAAATAAAAACGACCGACATAGACTCGCAAACCGACCAACTTCCGTAAAGTCTTCGCCACTGTGATCAATCGCGTGGCAAGCGGCCATCGAGTCTGTCTCGAAGACCACCTACTGATGCCCATGAGCAGGTATCCATTCCATTGCCATGTAAATAGCCAGAAGCTCCCCTTCACAAGGAGGATGGGTCCAAGGTAAGAGCAGAGTAGAGAAATTTACCACTTGCCCCGTGTGGTCTCTGAGGATTGCGCCAATACTGGAACAAGCGATGTCAGAGAAGCTAGCAAAGTCGGGGTTGCATTTCAGATTTGGGAACTCCGGCGGGTGCCAAGTGCTACAGCAACTGTGCGGCATAGCTGCTGGAGGCTGTTGATTCCAGGCAGATGCAATATGAGGTTGCTGTCGGGCCTTGAGCCATCTGTCGAGGTCGTGGAAACTGAGTCGAATTGTGGCTGCCGCGGTATTAGACATCGAGTTCCAAACTCTGTTATTCCTCTCGCGTCAGATGCCTGATATTAAACTGAAAAACTGCTAGATACGAAAATAAACTCCGGAATTAAGTATGGCGGACAGCCAATCATTCCACCTTGTGCAATTAATCCAGAGCGAATCAAGCCACGTCCACATCCTGCTTCAGTCCATGTATCATGAGCCACCGTGCACGACCAAAAGAGGTGTTCCAACGTCTCACCTGGAGAAGAGTAGCTACCGCAAGTGTCGATCACCGGTATTCCTTTTCAACCAACCTGTTTCGCGGGGCAATATAATAATAAAAGTTTGGAGAATCTATTCACCGTATATAATTTTGGCTATCGTAAGATACTATGTACATTTGACACCATCTAATTAATAAGAAACCTTTTTCTAAAACTTAATTAACATCTAATTAACTATTCTGATTATACCTACACACAAACTTTGCTAGAAACATGTTACTCTATGGTCAACCAATTTTGGATCGAAATATGCACTGAGCCGGATTTAAATTAAAAACATGTATATGATACCAATTGACACTTAAACCTAATACTAAGTTCAAATATACCAAGCAAAAATCATTATACGGTTTTTAGTTAAAACTGTACGTGTCACCGTTAATTTTTTCTATATTTGGATTATTTGAACTAAACTTATAATTATTACTTACTAATATGTTTGTTATAAGTTTAAATTTGATAAATTACTTTTTTAATTTTTTTTATAGATTACTTAGTCTAAACAGATAAGTAAAGGATTATAACTTCGTATCATTAGTCAAATTACGAAATCATCAAAAGTTTACATATAATTTAGTACTCGATATTAGGGAATAAGACAATTGAGATACTCCCTAACTCCCTCTAGTTCCGTCTCGAATTGAGTCGATCACGAACTCAAAACTGTCATGAGCCAAATTTGAAAAAAAAATCGTAAATATATGCCGAATTTAATACTTTGAACCGAAAATAAACCAATACATTTCCAGGAAAGTGAGCCTGGCTAAAATACATATGTTTCCATGTACATTCCCAGGAAATTGAACCAGTACTCTATTTAGATAACATTTTGAAATAGAATAGGTAGAGAATAATTTTTTTTCATAGGTAGTTCCCGCGGAAAATATCGAGATAACAAGTACAAATAAATTAAAGATCTACCTAAATTGTGAGATCAACCTCCACACAATTTGGGAAATATTAAGGAACTATTTAATTTTTAGTCATTAAATGGGTAGTTCTCTTACATGCATCTAACACACCGCTAAAAAAACTAGACATGTTGTAGTGAAAGTGCTATCTATCTTACGAACCGAACGCCACTGTGAAATGGGAGGGGGCTAGAGTTGCTGCTTCTTCATTGTCCGTACACGTGTATCGTGAGTTAGCAAAAACTCCAAGACGTAGAGGTCAAGGAGTCCCAAATCATAGAGAATAAAATTTTGTACATGAATGATTTACCATGCATGTATTTCTAGTGATGATACGATTTCATGCAAGTAAGAAACTTGTCTTATGAAAATATTGGATATGATCGGAAAACCTGCAACACGGTTGGAATATACAAACTTCTCTGGGATTAGTTCAAGATTTGTTTTTTTTTAAGGAAACTAATAAAGCTTCATTAATAACTCAGCAAAGAATTGTCTCTCGGCTTACAATCTCAGAAATCAAACTGGGGCGGTAGTTGATCCACTCAGTCTCATGAGCAAGACAATGTGCAGCAGTATTAGCTTCTCCGTAAACGAAATTTCAGTCTTGAATGGAACTCCGCACAACCAATCTCTCTTAATAAGTTATTGCGTCTCTATAATGCAAGAGAGATTTCGAAAATCATCAAGAGAGTCTCTAAATATACCTGAGATTGGACATTGAAAATCAAGTTGCAAAAAAGATTTCGAAAGTCATCAAAAGGATCTCTAAATTTACCTGAGATTGCACATTTCCGAAACCTCATCGTAAGCAATTTGTAGTCCGAAAATCGCGCCACATAACTTTTTAAAAAATTATAATTTTAATGTGGTTTACACACCTGAATCAAATACCTCGCCGGAAAAGTGAACCTGACTTTCTAAGCGGGTTTTCTTTCGGAGGTGTCTTCTGTGTACCCATTGGGTCGGTCTCCGACATCTCGTTCCAACACCTCTTCTTCTCGTCGATGTGAAGGCTATCCTCTTCTGGATACCCGATCGCCGGCGGTGCGACCATCTTTGTCTTTATAACAATTCCATATAGATGGGCATGTTCTTAGATATTTTGCCGCCAATGCTTTCTGCCTAGCTCGCCAACTCCTTTTGCTACCGGCTCTATACCCTCGCCCTATTAGGGTCACGGCTTCCCGAACAATCAACCACGGGTCTGTCGTCCTAGCTAGCTCGGGCTTCCTACACACGACTACTTGAAACAGCTATTTTAAATTTAATGATCTCTTCAAATTAAAATTACTTTGTTATTCTTTACAGCTGGACATGGTTGACTGGGATGCAAATGGTAAACTGATGTATCCTAGGTTGTTGTTAACGGTTATGTTTACCGTAGAACGCATCTCGAGCAAATTGTAAGAGGTGCGATTCTCCCAAACTAATAAGGACCTGCAATTTCCCATTACTTCTGTATAATTCTTTGCTTTTTTTACAGCAGAATTTCCCATTAACTAATTTATTAATGCATGCAGTAAGGCAGAATTCATTAATTTTTTTTATTAAAGGTTAAATATTAGATTTAGATTAAAGGATTTTGTTTAGTGTTCTTCTTTGTTTTTCTGGACAACAGTATGCTTCTTTGTTTATTAGTGCAATAACGGGACACAAATTATGGCCAATAGTGATAAATTGTTGTATTTTCATTATTGATGTTGTTATAATTAGTGATACATAAAATTCTATCAAAGTGACAAACTATTTGTTTTAATTAAATATTGCTACAAGTGTAAAAAATCACTAGCGAATTCTCCACATAAAGTGAGAAAATCAACACTAAACTAGATTTTGAACAAAAAAAATTTAATGTTCAAAGCTAAATTTAGCCACAATATCATTGGAGCAAAGTATCAATTACCACGGAAATCGAGAGTTTCCCCACTCGACTGTTTGGATTCCTCTCATCCCAACAAAAATCCAGTTTTTTGCGTGGCAGGTTTGGCATGGTAAGATCTCCATGGTAGACAACTTACAGAAACGGGGCTTCCTTTTTGTGAATAGGTATGCTGCCCTCTATACCTGTAAAGAAGAAACAGTAGATCATCTGTTCTTACACTGTTGTTTCTCTGCTCGGGCTTGGAACCGTTTCAATTCAATACTTTCCTTACACAGACCGCGACCACGTGGTGTGGCAGAACTCATCTCCGGTTGGAAAAGGATGAATTGTGATCAGCGATTCAAAGGAGCGGTGAATCATTTGCTCCATTCTTTCTTGTGGTAGCTTTGGAAGGAACGTAATGACAGGATTTTCAATGATAAGGCCGCCACCCCTATCTCGGTTGCTAATAGGATTATGATCGCAGTTGGTAATTGGTTGTCGGCGGCTGGTGTGTTTTCAGATGTTGATCGAAACGCTTGGTGTCGTCTTATGTTTTTATAATGGTTAATTTTCTAGGTCAATGGTGACGGGTTTTGTTGGGGGTACTCGCTGGTTTTTGTTTTTGCAGCAGTAGGTCCAGTTTTTTGGGGGGTTCTCACCAGGTCGGGAGGGTCTCCTGCTTTGGCGGACGCCTATATTTACTGACCTGGTTCTTTCGCTTTTGGGAAGTCGGGAGTTTTGGTTCTCCGGCTTTGTTTCTTCCCCTGGTCTGTTGTTCGTTTCCTTTGTGGCTGCTGTCTTTTACAGCCGGTTGGTGATTAGGATTTGATCTTGGGCTTGGGCGGGATGCCCTCGGTTTTGAGGCTTCTGCCTTTGTATTGGACAAAATCCCCACGATTTTTGTACAAAATCTACACTTCATTCCTCATAAACGAACCAAAGGTCGTATAAGTGTCCAACCGAAGGTATAGTTATCACAAACGAAGCTGTATGGATCATGTGTCTTTGTACACAAGAATCTCAATACTTTCTATCCTGTCCACGGACAAACGACAACGGAATCAACGACACAATGTAGCCAAATCAAAAAAGCAAAATTTAAAGAAAACCGTAAACCTAAATATTGGACCATATGTCTTTATTGGAGACACCATAGCGCTAATATTATGATTCTCCTTACTACCACCTTTTGAGACTGACCGGCCGCCTCTGGTTAGCCGATTGTGGATTCTGGAGCTAGTCCGAACCGAACTTTCCATGATGGATGTTGTTCACCAAAATCAGCCAGGGGAGGGCCTCCACCAAAGGAATCAGCACCGTCGCTGCCGTCGAGTTTCGGACGATTTGCAGCTCCCCCACGGTTTGCTCCTACTGTACAGTCAATGGCCTTACCAGCCTTTGGCCGATTTCTCCCGCTGGCGTTGATGAAGGCAACATCGGCTGATTGCTTTGCCTCGGTTGGGTTGAGCGATGACCTCTAGCTTCGTTTCTTCCTCCTGGCGGGCGAACTGGTGGTGACGGATTTTGCTGGATCAGAGACAGTGAGGGAGGCGGATTTAATGTAGGGAAGAATTAGATTTGATTTTAGATGACGCCTAGGGTTTGGTGTTCGAAACTTTCTTAATAGAGTTGCATCAACTCTCATTCTTCACTTGAAGAACTTGACTGAGAAGAAACCGTTGGTGATAAGGAAGATGCTGAAGGTGAGGAGGGAGATGGTGACGGTGGAGGTAGGACAACCTCTAGGATGTGAATGGGTAGGCCTTTGGGTTGTCGATGAGGAGGAAACAAAGCTCGAGGTAATAAGTGATTATTTTGTAGATTCCTGAGTCGTCGTTCACGGATTCGACTAGATTGTCTCACATACTGCACCTAAAGTCCTGAACATCCAAAAATAACAAATCAAAATGGAACCCAAACAAAACAACAAATAGAAAAGAAAACAAAAACTAGAACGGAATCGAATGTCTAAATCAGCACCTACTGAGTTCTTTCAAATGAACTGTAATGGGCTTGGCCCATAAGTAATGGACTTAGTAGCAGAAACATTTTCTAAAATAGGTCAAAAAAGAAAGTCAAATAACAAGAGTAGTTAAAATGTTTCACATCCTCACGACAAGGAATTCTACCGACACTATTACTACCCCGATTTTAATTGAAAGTTCCAAATCAGAAAAAAAATCGGAAACAACGTTCAGCAAATTCAAAAACTCATAAGGTTCGACAAACAACAAATATCAAATGGGAAACAGAGGCGGATAATCGGTCCTTCTATCGCCCATGGTGGATAGACCAGGGATCCACCAAGCTTACGCCTTTAGAGAGCTAGGCGAGTCGCCTCTAGCTGACTTGCATGTGCTTCAAATCATTGGCTAGGGTCCATAGTAAGTTTCATGAATCCTGCTGTTGTGTTTGATCCGGAAAACCATAGAAACCTATTAAATGATATCATTTACCAACGTCTTTCTGTTTTATAATTTACTTCATCTCCGTTTATACATATATATATATATATATATGGAAAACGTTTCGGTACCCTGAGGGTATTAGTACTTTTTATAGTATAGTTTGCTATATTTTGTGTTTAAAATTACGATTTCGAGGTTGTAGTTTTGTATTTAGGGTTCAGGATATTAGTATTAGGGGTTAGAGTTTAATATTCAGGGTTTAGGATCTATTAGTTTTGATTTATCATCAAAAGTTAGGGCATGTGATACAATTTAGAATTTGAGAGTTCGGGTTTAGTGTTTAGAGTGTTAGCATCATTGTTTCATGTTTATGGTTTATCCTAAGGACTTGAAAATTTAATTTTAAAATTTTAAATTTTCAAAATATAAATTTTTTAATGTAAAGATACCAATACCTCTATGCTTTTGAACAATTATACTAGGTAGTTTTTGTTGTTAAACAATTGTGGCTGCTGTGTTTGGGTTGGTGCTAAAACTGGAAATTAATGGTTGTTTAATTACAACTTGCACATATTATAATATAATAATAGTTATTTTTTGTTTGGTTCTCATTTTTAATTTTCTGGTTGGCCCCATAAAAGAATAATAAGGTTTGTAGTTTTAGGAAGAATAGTACGAACGACTTGCCCGAAATGGGAACTCGCGGACTACGAATCCGTATACCCACGTGTCAGTCATCTATTGCTACCAGTTTAGAAAATAACTTTAAAAAAGCACCAAAAGCAAGCAGGTCTCCTCATTGGTCCACGCCACACCACCAGAAGAAGAAGAAGAAGAAGAAGAAACAACAAACCAACCCAGCTGAGAAATCACTCTTTCCTTTCCTCAATTAGTTTTCCTTCCTCTTTCTTTCCTCTTCTGTTAATTAGTTTCTCCTCTGAAAAGTCGTCTTTGCTCCGCGCGCCATCTTCTTCATATAACTGTAAGTAAACCTGATCTTCTATCTCTCCTTGTTATTTCTGTTGTTAATGCTCGGTCGATCTGTCTTTGAATTTGAATATATATGCTTTTCTTCTTCTCCTTCTTCTTCTCAGAGAAGGATCGGAATCGGAAAATGGGGAGAGGGAAGATAGTGATAAGGAGGATAGACAATTCGACGAGTAGGCAAGTGACTTTCTCCAAGCGGAGGAACGGACTTCTCAAGAAGGCTAAGGAGTTGGCTATCCTTTGCGATGCCGATGTCGGAGTCATCATCTTCTCCAGCACCGGGAAACTCTACGATTTCTCCAGCTCCAGGTCACCCTTCTTCTCCTTCTCCGCCTTCTTCTACCTTCTTTATTTGTTTATTATTTTATTATTTATTTCCAGCTTTTTCTTTCCTTTTCAAATCAAAACTGGCTAGCTATTTTTTGGTTGACTGAGATCTCTCAGCTCACAAGTTCTAAACCCTTAAATCTCTCTATTAATCCTCTTGCGTTGTTTATCACCGCGCGCGGCTTTTGAAACCTGATGTTTTCTCTTTCACAACTGTGATTTTATGATCTGCAATTGCCTGCTACTTGTTCCGCCATATTTCCCATACTCACTGCGCATTGCCTACTAGGTGTTTGATGAATTGCGCAACCCAATTTTTTCATGTGCTTTTTCCCTAGTACTCAGTCTATTAGCTAGCTTATTAGTTGATCATCTGTGTCATATATATTGTTAGTTATTACGGCAAAGAAATTTAACTGATAAATATCAGAATCCCAATACAAACATTTAATTACCAAAATCACTCTCACAACAAAATCAATCTAATTAAACTTAGTACTCGGGGAAAGAATTAATTAAGATTTGGCCACTTCCTTCATTACTATATGTAGAAACAGTAATTAATTGAGATAGTAATCTAAGATTCAGGTTTGTTTCGAATTCAATCAAGTTGCGCTTACCACTGTCACAACAACGCGCGATGGATCGTAAAGCATTGTAACAATATTGCGTAAGGTTGGAATATATATAGTGGAAAAGATTAGATCGTATATGTATGTTGATCATATGGACTTATAAACAGATTAATTGGTACTGCAAACCGCAAGCTTTTCCTGGGTTGCGCAGTTGTTAGAGATCGTTGTGGCAAAGGTAGCAATGAATCTGAGAGAGAACAAATTAAGCTTGTGGAGATCAACTACGTACCATGCGTACCTAGACTACGTGTATGTATGTGAAATAATTAAACTAGGTACATGAGAGAACATAATCTTGGAATAAATTAAAAGGTGATGTCTTATTATTTTGAAACAGATATCACAATGTACGTAATTGTTATGTATCCGTTTAAAAATCTTAAATCCTTGTCTGCCTAACCAAAATACGTACAAAATGTAGTCATCAATTCAATACTAGTACAATTATAAGTTGTCTTTTAGTTCATGACTTACCCAAAGAAGTTGTTATAGATAAAATACCCCAACGTAACTTCATTTTCTTCAGACTCCATAACCAATTAATAATAAAAAGAATTAAAGTTGGGGAGTTAGTTAATAATTACCTTGAATGTGGACGTACGTATGTTGGAAGTTGGTTTGGTTATTCTGACTAGGGGTTTGTTTTGGTGTGTTTTATTTTGAAATGCTTGGAAAAGATTCTTAATAATAAAGTTAAAACTTAATTTGTGTGGCAGCCAGCCTGTGACATATAGTTGAATCTTCGCCTGTGTTAAAGTTAAACGATGTTTCTCTGTCGATTAATTAATGAAGGTGCCGTCTGGAATATAATTTTTAAGTTTTCTGGTCATTGATGATGGTAAGAAATTCAGAAAACTAAAAACTGTCTCTGATTGTATTTGTATATGTTATCTTGGGAATATACTGCTGTGCTGTTGCTTAACATATACATGGAAATCATTATATTCATTGCAATAACGTACGTACGACAAGCTAAGGGGAAAATGTATCAACAGTCTGTTTAGCGTATCAACAGGTATCAATATTGATCCCGTAATATGAATATCCGTAGGGCATTTGTTTCTTGCATCAGAAATTATTATGCATATATTAATTGTAGGTTCTCATAAGTAAACTGAATCTTTTGTTTTGTTAATTAGATGACGACAAGTGGTTGAAGAGACTATTACACTACTACTTTGTCGTCAAATTAATTACCTTAGCTTGTGTAATTAACTAGTTTTTCTGCAAGTGAAATAGATATATCAAATACGTCTTCTGCAAGTTGGCAAAGTAAATACTTGTCTTTCCTCTTCAACTCATTCTCCATACCCCCCCCCCCCCCTCTCTCCCCCCTCCTAGCTAGCTAATGCCAGTTGACAATGTACATCTTGTCTTCTTCACGGTGTTCTTTAAATCTAGGGCTTTTCTTAAACTAATACAAGATTATCTAAAAACAAAAAACATTCTGCTAAACTCACGAGGCCCTAAAAAAAATGATCTTGCTTGTTGAAAAGGCTGACCCGAACAAGCAAGCCAAAAGAAGTAAAAAAATCAGCAAGCTACAGACCAAATTTGTTGATGCAGAAGAACCTTTCCAAGCCATTTTTTGTCAAAAGTGTCTGATACTTTTCCATCTACAACACCCCGTTGATAAGTGAATTGTCCAATCTTGTTGATCAAACTTTTAAGCGGAGTCTCAACATCTCGAAAAATTCTAGTTAATGGAACTTAAACTTTAGGAGAGCGTAATGTCGCTTATCGGTTTAGTTGATTTGTAATGCATGTCAATCATGTTTTTAAAAAGGTTCTACCTCATGCTATCCTTTGGACGATTTGGCCCGAGAGAAACAATAGGACTTTTTGAGACAAAGCCACTTCCTCTTCGGATCTAATCCAATCGTATCGTCAACATTGTCTCACTTTGGGTCTCAGTGAATGTCTCAAATTCTATAGATGGGTGCGCAAACTGGAGAAGAGGATGTTATGCTAGACCTCCTTCCGGCTAGTTTTGCATTTCGGTTTTGTCTCGTCCTTTGATCTATTTCTCTTTGTCTCTTGTTGTATGTCAGAAAGTCCTCTCGAAGGTCGTGATTGTGCTTAGCTCCGTTGATCAATTCGTTCTTGAACGAATCCGGATCAACGACGACAATGAAATCAATTACGAACTTTGATCGAGCGATTTTCTTGGTCATGTGATGTCTCTTTCCCTCCTCCCTACCGTACCTTGATTCACTTCCTGTGAATCGGATTCCTTTCTTAATTTGCATTATATAAATAAATTTCGCCTTTATAAGAAAAAATCATGTTTTGAAAAAGAACTAGTTAATAAAACTTAAATGTTACTAGGTTTTAGGAGCGTAATGACGCTTATCCGTTTAGTTGATTTGTAGTGTATTGTTATTCATTCGTCAACGATATAGAAAATCTGGAGCACTATTTTTTGGAGGGTTACGTGAAGCTCGGTTGATCAGGTCGGGCTATGTCCAATTGTAACCCAACTAGATTCCCACCCATAATCTCATATCTCATCTTCCACAGATACTACTTTATCTAAAAAAACAAACTAACAAAACAAACTAAAGCAAACTAATGAAGTTAATGAAATTCAAAATGACCTAAATTTGTAGAAAAGGTAAATGAGACCGGTTTAGTTAAATTGCAACTAAGGTACAGTGCTTTCTATAGGCTTAACATGTATCAAACGGGGTTCCTGAGTCATTGATCTCCAACCCTAGGTGGAACCTTGATCTCAATCTGCATCTACCAGAAGATGTCGAGGTTCCCTCGGAAGAGGAGGGCCCCGGATAGGAAAACATACAGTGGTATCTTCCTATGGAACCTTGATCTAAACCTACAACAAACTCCCTCCAGAACTCAAACACTACATTCTTAGTGGTGCTGCTCAATTCATCAATGTGGTATTTTATCTTTGCACTTTAATTTGTCTATGCTAGCTGCTACATCTATTGCAGGCAGACGTACGTGTTCCTTTTTTTTAGACTTAATTAGGCCTCGAGGTAGTCGTTGGTTCATTGAAGGGGTTTGGAAAAATCCCGATCCCTAACTTCCAACCCTAGGGATTACAAACAGATTGGATAGAGTCTTAATTAATGTGGAGTGGCAAGCCTTAAGTCTTTCCTTCCAGTAAGGTTATGATCATCCCTACTGTTTCTTCGATCATTGTGTTCATCAACACTACACTTTTTAGTGGGATGTATCCAAATTCCTCGAAAAGCAAACAACCCTAAGCACTTCCATTTCTCTCTCAGTAGCAAAGAATTGTTCCAAGGTTTATTTTTAGAAATCAAAATCACTCAATACTTCCAAAAATGTATGTGCAGTTTCCCCCCTATATATCAAACTAAAATGACAGGTATAACAGTTATGTGAATAGATTCTTCCCTCCTTTTTTTTCGAAAGAAGAGAAGGTAAAGATCGATCTCATCACAAAGAGAAAAAATGCAACTACACATTAAAACAAAACATCAGTGTTCATATATGTGGGATATGCTAGATTCATATCCAATACCTCCAAATCGCTAGCACACAACGCAGCTAACTACGCTATTAGCAGAAACATTACTAACATTCAACCGTGTAAAACTCATAACTAACGAACAAAAATTTTAAAATACTAATTGCAATATCCAATCTGGTAAGCCCAGTAATTATAAACCATTTTCAAATGTTAAAATCCAAATAAAAATGCAAATAAAAATCATGCATGTTTAATTTGAGGAGTCAGGCATCTGATGTTAACCCAGTAGAAATCAATATACATGGTGAGGAAATGGTGTATAGAAAAATAGCTTTCAAGGGACAGATCTCAGGTGAGAACTGAGAGTGTTTAGAAAAATAATTAGATTATCTTGCTGGGTGATAGACTGCGAAGGCCAGAAAAGATGGGAATTGTTTATGTTCCTTCAACCAGTTTGCAGTTTTAATTAAGTCATGTTGGAAATGATGAGCTCAGTTTTATGGTCTTAATCTAATAATAAATACTTGTAGTTGGTCGAAACTAATATCATTAGATAATCTCTATCCCATAAATAATTTAGCAATTTTTAATAAAACTTTATCGTCATATCAACAACTTTGATAATTAACTCATTTAGCAATTTCTAAACACTTTCATTTTAACAAGTAGTTAATAATTTTAAAAAAATATAAAGATTAAAATTTAAGGGTCAAAATTTAATATTTAAAAGGACCAACATTATGACCAAATATATATAAATGGATCAATAGACTAGAAACAAGAGTCGTCATAGAAACAAATATTTAAGTGGATAAAACATCTATGGGATTTATTATGAAGTTGTTTTAATAATAAAGATGTAGCGGTAACTAACACAAGCTAGATCACGATGGAAACTGTTCCTTCCCAAAATTTTGGTCACAGGCCGCCTACCCAACCATCCTATGTACTTCAACCAAATGGCTGTCATGGCTTATTTTATTTTCATATGATGAAATTTTTTTAATTTATAAAGCCTTTATAAGTGTTAAACATTTATATATTGATTGATCTCCCAATTCTTCCGTTAAAAGTCTCTATAAAGCGGCTCTTGTAGAAAAAATTGCACTCAACATAATTAGAGGAGGTCTCTAAACATTTTTATCAAGAAATGATTTAACAATTTTTAATAAAAATTTTATTCGTATCATCAATTTTAGCAATTAACTCATTTAATAATTTCTGAATACTTTCATCTCTAAAAATATTTAGCAATTTTTATTCTTAAAACCTATCCTATAATTTGCCTTTAAAATTTTTTATTTTAATTAATTTATCCATACAAAATTAACCTTACTTTAATATTTTGTTTATAAAATTTATTTATATACTTATGTGGCATTACTAATCAAATTTATAATTAAACAATTTCTAACAAAATTTTTAAATTAATAATTATGCATACATCTTTAGCAATTATTAAAAAAAATTACTAAAATAGTATCACCTTATCCTCCACCTAATTTTAACCATTGTTAAAATTTTAAAATGAAAATACCGTAAAAAACGGAAATTATCAAGTTAGATATAAAACTACTCCCAACAACAATCAAATAACAACTCAGATACAATAATGAAAAGTTAGGGATTCTACACATGCAGTCTTGTGGTTAAGAATTTATCAAGTCACATTTCAGGAGTTCAGGAACTGCGACAACTTTGTCAGCGGAATTGGAATATTAGTATTTATATAATATATCATATAGAGAACATGATACATATTATTACCTTTGAGATTTAAGATTGTATTCATACCGATATGATTGGAGGTCCCTATTTATTTCAAATAAAGATACGACGCAAGTCCATGTTTCTACCAAAAAAAGAATTGATCAAGTCCCTAAATAAATCTGAGACAGCTCAAACCAAAATAACAGACAACTTGTTATCTCTTTTCTTGGCCTCCCTTCTCTTGTAACACATTCAGTGCGCACACCCAAACTTGATTCTTTCATTCATTGCAATCATTTCTCCCATCCAAGAATAGGAAGAAGAAGAAGAAGAAGAAGAAGACTTGATTCTGAGTCCAAAAGATTTCAATCAATATATCAAACAAGAACATAATCAAAATCCCAGCAAAAACACAGAAATAGCAGAGCAGGCTTATGTCCTACTTTTTCTTTATTTCGAAGCTTAAGAATGTTTGTCAATTTGTAACTGATATGATGAATAACACACTCCCCTCACTTATCTCTGTCTTTGCTTCTTTTGCAGCTTGAAGTCTGTAATCGAAAGATACAACAAGACTAAAGAGGAAAATAATCAATTGGGTAATCCCACTTCTGAAGTTAAGGTATTTCTTTGCTTCCCAACTAACTCAATTACACTTCTTTTCATATATATTCATTATTGCTCCAGTGAGACTGTCAATCAGACTTTTCATTTTGGCAGCTACCGCAAACTCTCTTATGTGACGACTAGGCATAGCACTGACAGAAATCTATACACACAAAATGTTAACAGTAGTAAAGCATTCCAATATGATAAAAACACAATATACGAGTGTATTTAGACTGCAGGGGGTTAGCAGCAGGTAGCCAAGTTTGTTTGCGAACAAGCTGCTGCCAATGTTGGTGTCGAGACTAAACTTGAAACAGAAATGAACCTGAGACGTAGAAAATCATCATGCATCGCGTCATATGTGATTTTCTGCCCTGATATTGAAGTTCAAATTGTAGAGAGCATGAACATGATGGTTACCTTGTGTGGCATGAAACTAAATTGCAGTGCATACATATACAAATTGTACATTATTTATGACAGATACCATTTCACCGTTTGAAAGTGTTCAAAAAGTAATAAAAGACCAACCACCTACGTGTATGAGAATTCAGAAGAAAGTCACTGTTGACAATTTTGTATTGCGTTTTTCGCTCAATATATAGTTCTGGCAAAGAGAGGCAGCAATGTTGAGGCAGCAACTGCAGAACTTGCAAGAAAATCATAGGTAAATCTTCATATACACCTGTGCTTTACGACTCAATTCATTGTCAGAGGAAAAACAGGGCAAGTTTTCTATCTAATTACTAGTACTACACAAGCATCAGTGGCAGATGGCAACATGCCCTTATGTAGGAACAATTTAATGTCCCTCTGTCATGCAAATCTGAAGTCAAACATACATACACTAGGGCACGAAACTGTCATTTTTGGAAAACATTGACCAGTAATAATACATACTACACTTAGAGGATCTTTTCTTTTTGCATGACAGGCAAATGATGGGTGAGGAGCTTTCTGGTTTAAATATAAAGGATTTGCAGAACTTAGAAAACCAATTGGAGATGAGTCTTAGAGGAGTTCGGATGCGAAAGGTTTGAAAGTCTTCCTCGTCCAAAACTTGTGCTTAAATTTCACATTGAAGTTGAGTTGTATTGTTTCCTAACTAACAATATTTGTTGCCATCTAGGACCAAATTTTAATGGACGAAATACAAGAATTAAACACAAAGGTGAATTTTCAAATAACTCTACTGTCCCTGACACCGTCCTCAAATATCTACTAGATACCTAATCTTCTTCCTCTTTATGAGTCTGTAGGGTAACCTCATCCACCAGGAAAACATGGAGCTCTATAAGAAGGTAAATGTACTACGAAAAGAAAACACGGAACTATACAAAAAGGTAAGAGGCTTTGACATCACCTGTGATTACTTGCGTGCATCCATTTTGTGAATTTTAAGTTCAGCTGTTAATGATATTCCTTTCAGCTCCATTTGCATCCCCCGTTCCACAATGAAAATGGCTTCATACCAACAGTGTTTAAATTGTACAGGTTTATGGAACGCGGGATGCAAATGGAGCCAACAGAAACAATCTTCTCATCAATGGTCTGAGCATCCATGAGGATTCACGTGAACCTATACATCTCCAGCTTAGTCAGCCACAAGAAGAAAACCACGATGATACACCACCAACGCAAGGAACCACAAACCTAGGGTACAATTAATTATTATTCCTTCCGTCACATCTAATTTATTAAACTACTTCTAAAGAGTTTCACATTGGATTGCTGCAGCAGACTACAGCTGCATTAGCAAAGAGATTGCCCGGGTGGAAAACTAAATTGTACAGTGGCCCATATATTACAGACTGAGCCTTTAGTGCAGTGGTATATGAGCTGCTGACTATTGAAACGTGAAGGCTTTTCTTTTCCATGATAATATTTTTTAAAGAAAAATTACATGTGTGAGGTTCAAGGAAATTTGCTACTTATATGAAGATAATACTTTTAATTGTAATAAAGAGGACTGGCGTTGTGTTGTGTTGTGTTATGATGTGCTTTAAGTGGTCAGAGTAGTGTAAACTGACGAGATAAAAAAGCATTCTATTTAAGTTATATTTCATAATTAAAACAAACTGTGGGAACAAGAGACATGAACACGTCAAAGGTAGATTCACATTCATCAAGGGACACACAAGAGACTTACAATAAATCACAAACTTCAGCAGCAACAGCACCTACTAGACCAACTCAGCCTGCACAAATTACATGTATAAATTCACAACACTTGTACATCAAACTTGGTTCAAAACATCTTCTGAAGGGAAATGAAGCAAGTTCAATACTATGAGGCAGCTTAGGACAGACGATCCTTAAGAAGAAGCAAGTTCATTCTCACCTACCGCAGGATATCATCAACTTTGTTTTGGATTAGCACTTTCAGTTGGTTGCAACGAAAAAATTGATTGCATAAATTACACCAGACTAATGATTCTCCAAATAGTACATGATGCTAAATATTATTTTTCTGGCAGCAGTCTAGGACAGTGAAAACAAAGTGCCAAACCATAATGCAGATGAGAAACCCAGAATCAAATTCACAATGACCAATTTGGCATCTTTATTTTTTATTTTCTAGAGAATTGCAGAGGATAAGTAATGAAAAAACAGTGAAGAGGATCCAACAACGTAGGACATAGAACAAAAAAAAAGATAATGCATAGCAAATAAGAGAACCGGATAAAGGGTTATATAGCCTTTGGTTCCATTTTATATCATTAAGAAGAATTTATCATTGTGCATGGGTGGAAAGTTCAATTAACTCTCATTATATGGCAGTCAAAATTCTTACACCCTTAGACCTGTCTGAAGCTTTATGAATCAATGATACCAGAGAAGAACTACAGTAGTAGCTGCAGAGACACTTGCTCTTTGTGCACCTTCCCTCACTACCAATCCTCTAGTAAAATGATCCCTCAGTACATGAATTAAACCACATGCATTAAAAAGAGACTAATGCCATAAGATGGCAGACCTTAGTGTGGAATTCCAGAATAATGATTCTGGTATGATTGATATTATTGCTGAGATGTTGTTTACATATATATATACAGGGTCTGCACCATTAGGGTGCAGAATCACCTCATTTGTAATCCCTATAAATCAGGGATTACTCTACCTACTACTTACTACTATTATTCTGCATAGATTAGGCTAGAAGAATCAAATAATCCAGCTAACCTACTCTGATTTCTACGCCTACTCATACTCTACTAATTACTGTAATTCAACACTTAGGTATGCCATAGACAATTATGATTGAAGCTAACTGAATAAGCAAACGGACTCAAATAAAGAAGTAACTACGACCCTCAAATTTGAAGGTGCACACATGCTCCACAAAAGTCACGACTAGCCAAAAAGATCAAAAGAATTTCCCAAGGCTAAGGGACATTAGTGGTCTCTTGTTTAGACATGCAAGAGAAGCAAAGTGAGTTTTTACCGACAATGATACCAAATTGAGAACTTTAGAAAAACTTAGTATAAAAGTTAATATTTGGTTAGAGTTTGTAATGGAAGCCAATTGAAAGTGCTAGAGTGGCATATTTTGATATCGAGGGGGCATCAACAATTAATTGAGACTAGTGGGCAATAAGTCATTTCCTTTGAAGTCTTCGAAGGAAATGAGTTAGTGCCTGAGTTTTGAAGGATTGTAACACTTGTACCCTTTCGTGTAACCTGAGTAATTCAAGAACACACATTTAACAAAGAGGTTCAAATTGTGAGCGTTGGTGTGCATAAAAATGTACAAACGCAGTGCAACCAAACACCTTAAGAGGGAGATCAGCTGAGAATGCATGAAAATGTGAATTACTCTGAAAAGTGAAGAGAGGGCTCTTGTACTCCAAGTTCTGACTTGGCACCCTATTGATAAGATAGGTAGTGGTGAGTAGGGCTTAACCCCATAAGTACTTTGGAACATGAGTACCGAACATAAGGGATCGTGTCATGTCAAAAAGATGACGATTCTTACGTTCAGCAATGTCGCTCCCTTAATTTCAGCCATTGATCCATTGGCAATCCTTATCCATGCATTCTTTAGGTAAGGATAGGTTGCAGGTTGTGGATGATAGACGCATCTACTTTCGTATTGTCAGTGCAACCATAATCGACTCTCCATGCATTACACTGTTTATGGTGACTAAGATAGGCCCAAGAAATACCTCATTGTGCAACCATTCTCGTGTGACGTTCAGAAGATCGTGACAATCTAGCTTGGCTTGAGAACTTGTGGACTTCTGAAGCAACTCAATTTGTCCCGCTAAGAATGAGTCTAAAGGGCTTGTTTGTTTGTCTTCGACCTTCTTAGCTACGTTGACACGTTCGTGCCTCTTCGTTTTGGACTTCCACCCAGGTGGTCCACCAATGATATGCCAACACTCCTCCTTGGTATGGCATGTGCGTTTGAAATGATCACATCCTTTGATAGCCAACACAAAGCCTTCCTCAACAATCTTCAATAAGCCTGTGGCATCACACGATGACGACTTGTCCCCTTGTCGGATCTCGACAAAAGCTTTTGGAAGTTCCAGAAGGGGTTTCTTATTCATCACCCTGCTTCTAGCAGAATCAAGGTTATCATTTAATCCCAACAATTCGGGTCTCCCCCGCTAATTCCTTAATTCTTATAGAGAGTCGCATCAGTAGTGGAAGTACAGTTGGGGGACACAAATGGCATAAGGTATTGTAGTATTCTAAAATGCACTTATCACCTTGTTTAAGATTGTATAGCCTTGGTCTCTATGTCAATAATTCTTGTTGTGTTGTCAACATGGGAGTAAGCATCTTTATCTAAAAAACATTGGAGTAAGCATCTTCCACATAATCCCAAATATCCTTTGCGGTCTTGTCGAGGAGGAAGTGATCTCTAATGGTTGTGGTCATAAAGCTAAGTAACCATGTTTTCACAAGGTTATCATTCAGCTTCCGATCCTTGAACTTGGAGTCGGACTCCTCAGGTGTGGAGGTTTCCCCTGTCAGATAGCCATCTTTTCCTCTGCTGCTAATGAAGATGAGGAATGACTAGGACGACTGGAGATAGTTATCATCGATCAACTTGTGAGAACTGATGTAGGTCCTGTAGTTTGTTGGTGTGGGATTGGTTGGAGATGTAAATGGGTTTGATGGTCTCTAGTTTCTCCGGACAGAATCCCTCCAACAGCTCCAAACTTGAAGGTGGTTGACGCCATTAATGGAAAGAACACATTGTATGATAGAGAAAGAAGAGAGATAGTTGGCGGCTTATAGTTGATTCGCAACCGAAGCTTTGATGCCATGCAAATGTTTAGGCCAGAAATATTCCCTTCTGATTATTATTTTTTTCTTAGGCAAGAAACGTATATGTCGGAAGTAGTAAGGTGCGTACCATAAGTAGAACACTGAACTACCTATTTAGGAATGTAAAATAAGCTATGTAATAATACTAGTTATTAGCCTAACTTTATCATGGGATACGTGAGTATCCACCATATGTCTATAGTGTTCTGAGTTTCTACAACCTTTACAACATAGAGGCAATTACTAGAATGTGGACAAGACTTATGAAAAGGGATCCATGATCAGGCGCAATCAAATATTCACAAAAGAAACCAATTTATATTTAGTTTTGAGTATTCTTCAATTCTGAATTGTCTAAGTGCTACTTAACTTAACATTGTCCATCTTTGTTAAACTTGGTTACTATCTTTTTGGCAATTATAAGGGTTGTTTTCCCGCTTCATCAATTAACAATGCAGCAGTTTAGGAGGAGTACCTATTGATCCTATAGTGTTCTAGATTTATGACAAATTTGATAATTATGAAACAATGGATTTTTTATACAAGTTCCCACATAGATTAATCTCACAATTAGTTCAGATTTATGAAATTAGAGAGAGAAACACTTATTCTTAAATAGATAGAGACTGTATATTAGCAATGAGGTTATTTTGTTTTAAACAATAGCAGAAGTTGAAATGAGAAGTCGGCAGTTGGAGCTCACGATTCTTTTCATGTCTAAAAGCTCTTGAACATAAGGTTCTCAACCTAGGTTTTTAGTAGAGTATAGAGCATTTCTAAAACTCATGTCAAGCGAACTCTAGAACTAAAATCAGAAAACATATAGAGCCACTTATATTTTACTGGACAGTAAAACATCTTTACTCAAAGAATCAACAAAAAGATCAAGAACTTATGTCATATCATGTTACGATCAATACATGGAAAGACAACTTTGTAAACCTTATCAAGGTAAACACATGAAGTACTAATGAGTACAACCAAAGCAGCTTACATGTCAACTTCAATCAAACATTCACTAGTTTTCTCCTATGATCGACAGACAACAACATGAGAGTCAAACAAACATAGCACCCTCTATTAAACGCTTTGGGCGTTATTTCAAGTTCTTGCTATTTTTCTGGAGACTAAAATAGACCAAGCACTCCGTTGAAATGTACTTTTGATTTATAAATGTCGTAAGCCACGAACCACCAGAAGCATCAAATAGGAAGACAACTTGCAATTCCAGATACAAACCAAAACATAAAGAGGAAAATAAACAATTGTATTTGCTACTAGCTAGTAAACACAATGTAAGGTTTCTAATTGTGATAGAAATTACGATCACAAATTAGCAACCAAAGCTTGAGTCTGGATTTAGGAAACCAAAACGAAGAGGTGTGCCTAGTATAGCTACCTGAGCAATATTTTATGTGGCTGTTTCCAACAGTGTGCTCAAGCAACCATATAAAACAAAACTTAATTAGCTAGGTTGATTTCGCGTTCTCGAAACCAAAACAATCTAAGGAGACACAGAACAATTCAACTGGCTAGGGATTTGATAATGCAATAATCTGAAGAGAACGTAGCAGAAAACATAATCAGCAACTATAACTCTTAGAAAAAACGGACTTACATGCCAGTTGATTGCAATCCAGATGGACTCGAAGAACCTCCCCCCAACCGCTTGAATTGTCAGCTAAGTACACCTGAGAATAAGAAATCATTATCAAGTATCAACCGAAGAAGGAAAAAGGATACTAGTACTTAAACTGGAACAAAAAGCTGAGAATTCTCCACTGAAAGAAAGAAGAAAAAAAGAAAGAAAAAAGACGCGAAATCCTTTGCTGAGGGAACAATGTAACTAAAGTTAAAGATCAAATCAATTGTTATTCATGATTAGCTGCCGCTAGAAGTCCCCCTCGAGTATAACCACAAAGGCTCCCGAGAGAGAAGACTCGAAGTTATCCAGCTCAGAGGAGAATCCGCTGCTGAGGAGACGAACTTACTGATCGAGTAACCGTAACTCATGCGGAGAAGGCGTAGGTATGGGAAAGCTTGTGACGCAACAAAATGGCGATTGAGAAGTTGTGGAGACCGCGACCTAGCAGATGCAGAATTTTGAAGGAGGACGGAAACCGGCCCAAACCATGTTTTCCCAACTACAGTCTTTTCGGGTTAAAAGCATGGCTGGGGATTCAAATTTTTGAGTTTATAGCATTTTGGTCATTCGATTTTGTTTCTTAACAAGTCCATGGTTCGATTATTAAAATGATAACAAAAACATTCTCCATCCACTTCTATCCTATTTTCCATCTAAAATATGAAATTGATAAGTTTGCCATTATGCCATGTCACTTAGGACACCGTTTTAAAATGTCACGAATCAAATTTTGAACAGGATCAAAATATGTATTTGTTTATAGAAATGAACGAATCATCATTAATTACTTACTTAAAACTCGAATTAAAAATTTATTAAAAAACAAAGTTCAGAGCGACCAAAATACTACCTATTCAAAATTAAAGTGACCAAAATTTGATAGTGAGGGACGCCGTTATTGAATCGGACGATTGGAATTGGCACACCCTTCATCATTGTTGCCTAAAGAGGCGCTGGCTCATGTGGGATATGACACCCCATAGGGCAATGCCACAGACGGTTTTCTTTGGGGTTTCGATGCCAGTGGTTGTTTTACTATCAAAAGTGCTTACAATACAATCGTTGGAGTTCATAACGTCCAGAGACAATCAACATAAAAAGCAATTTGGAGATGGAAGGGACAAAGCGTGTGGTTCATTTTATTACTTACCTTCGAAAGTCGTCTACTTACCAACTGGGAACGGTGCCACCGCCACTTGACCGAGTCGGATGGATCCATTTCTGTCTTCGAGGGCCTGAAACGGCGAGCCACGTGAGATTGCAAAAATGCTCGCGAGCTTTGGAGCTGGATTGTGGGCCATAGAGGTTGGCTGACTTTTTTTTACTGAAATTGGCTCCTCGCATGTATTAAACATTGCACTCTCTCGTTGGAATTTGGCTCTACCGCCCGGCTCTTATAAAAAATTAGGAATGAAATTATTTTCAAACAGTCTAGCATTCTTGTGATTAGTTATGTCTATAAGTCTTTCATTGCATCGTTAGGGTTCGACGATAATGAGAGTGAGAGTAAGAATTTGTGACGATCGTATACCTCATCATACCAAAAATATAATCGGCTAGCAAGCCGCTAACGGCGAATATGTTAACTATTAATATCAATGGATTGATATATAGCCTTTGGCATGGCGGTGGTAGGTGGCTTACTAACTGCGGATCCGTGGCAAACAAAATTATGACAGAGCTAATTTTTCATTTTCAAAAAAAATCTGAAATTTAAAATTCAAATTGAAAACTCAATACTCTAAACTATAAATCTAAAAATCCAATATTCTAAATTCTAAATCTAAAAATAAATAAAAACGAAAAAATAACAAATTTAACCCTAATTTAAATTGATTTTTTTCCGTCGGTAATGGACGGTCCAAATTACTTTTTGCCGCAACAAATAAAATTCCTCTATTTGTTACGAATCCGGAGTCCTATACGCACAATCAAAGTCGATGCATTGCTGCTGCCTTTGCCTCAACTCTGGGACGATTCTCCATTGCAATAGCTGCAATTCGGAGTGCGGAGTTGATTCAATATATGTAATGGGGTTCCGCCATATCAATCATCAGCTTGGAAAAGGAGCCACTCCAACCCTAGTTCTAACACTGTGGTCGTGGAGCTTAATGAATATTCTTTTAATTATTACATATATATAAAATAACAGTGATTAGGAGATAGCTAGATTTGCAGAGAAAGCATCTAATTAACCAAAATAAGAAAATGGCAAGCAAACCAATGAATACATCATTACCTGGAAAGAGTAAGGAACGATATGAGATGGGTGATGCTCATATATCAGTGTTTGTAGATTGCAATATAATGCATATGGAACCGATTGGAATTCCAGCTCTTGCTCGTTCTTCCCGGCCTGTTGAAATTTCAAATTAGCGAGCGCCCAACAAGAAAGAAGAAGAAGAAGAAGAAGAAGAAGAAGAAGAAGAGGAGGAGGAGGAGGGAGGAAACCGTCTGTTTCCGATTGGCAGGCAAGAATAATATGCTGGATGTCGGAATGGAAAGGAATGAGCAGAGGAAATTGAAGATTAATGTCACAACTCAGCTGTTGAGCTTCAATCAACGTAACGGATAGGCAAACCCCAAAACCCAACTTTTTACAAGGAAGGAAAGCGACTTTATGAAATCGATAGAAGAAGAAACACGTGTCGGGTTAGAACTGTGTCCACGGCAATTCGGTTCTCAAATCATTGAGGCTTATTTTTATTTTATTCACACGTAAAAAAACAAACAAGGGAAACAAACTCTAATGAACATAACAGCCTTTACTTTTCACAGTCCACCAGGTAGCTGCTAATAAAATAACGACAAGGATTCGGTGGAGGCCAAAGAGACACGTATCCACCCTATTTTTATGAAGCTGATTCTGTTCCTTCGACAGGAATAATAAACTATTGTTCGTACCAAGATATTTTTCTGGTTTGGTTCCTAACCAAAACGGTGGATGGAGGAAGATATTTTCAACCCTATTTACCATCTCCTTTCATTTAAATCCCATCAAAATTATATATGTATCCGTAAAAAAATATGTTTTTCAATAAATTACGAATACCAAACCAATCGGTTGATTAGAATATAATTCGATTGGCAGGTTCGGTATGGTTTTGAAACCCTTGATCCTAACAAAATGGTATAACATAGAATTCAGCCTATGATTTATTGATATTGACATAGCTTGATGTTCATAACAATAACGTAAAATTAAATATGATTTTCATTTTAAGGATGATCATGAATTACACAACTTAACCTTTTGTGTTTCTATCGGGAACTTGCACTTGGATTACAACTCTCTAACCGCTCATTTTTGTGGGTAGTTAGGCCGGACACAATCGACCAATTTAAATCTTGCAATTAAATTATTTTTCAATGAACTCGAGCACAAATTAGTTGGGCCTAGGAAAGGTTGTGGACTGGGCTACTCAGCATAAGATATTGGGCCATCCAATACTGGCCTGCTTGAGCAATGGAGTTGGCCATATTTTGCAGACCAGTTCTTCAATGCAAGTTATGTCTGATGTTTGGAGTGTCGGTTGAGGCTTCAGAGAGACCTTGGAAATGGAAACAACATGGTGTAAAGAAGAAATAGAATACAAGGTAGAATTTTACGTGTTCAATTGAATATCATATTTGTATGTATGAGATTAACAAGTAAATTTATAACTTTTTAAGCATTCTCTTCTTATAAGTTAGCTTTTGGGGATAACTTTTACACAGAGGGTTGTAACAGTAGGTGTCAGAGCCTGTTCCATGTCCAATATGTGTTTGCGGAAAAAGAGACCTGCGGAAGAAGCGACCCGAAAACAGAGTAGTCTAGCCGAAGTAGGCCGTCGTGGACGTCTGTTCGAAAATGTGGTGGTATGTTATGTGCCCAATTGAATACCATATCGTTAAGTATGAGATTACCGGGTGGGTTTATAACTTTCTGGGTACTCTTTTACAAACTATCTTTTAGGGATGAGTTCTACCCAAAAAATTATAACATAGAATAACTATTACAAGCATAGGTTGAGCTAGGACGGATAGGAATCCTGGACTCAATCGGAAACAAATCACATATTAAATCAGTTTCATTGAATTATTGGGTCTATTTTGTGAAATTACTTGATCAAACCACTTAAACATACAAAACACATATACTTTGGTAATTCTAAACGTAAAAATAGAATAAATCCGGATCCGAGAAACCCCACGGCAGCTCCGCCCCTGGGTGTAGAAATGAAGAAAATAGCTCAGGAGATTGTGAAAAAGATGAGGGGTAGTTCTAGTGACAATTTGGTGAAGTTTGTGGAATGGGTACGTGGTGTATATATAATTTGGAAAGTGCTTTATTCAATAAAATGTGTGCAATATAATCATGGTTTAATGTCATAATATTAATTATTTATATTGTCAACTCCAGAAAAATGACACCTACAACTAGAATGTAAATAAATAAAATTGCCTAATCATTATTTTTAAAATCATATTTATTCGATATAATCGTGTAAAGTGAATAATGACTGATTGGTTAGAGAATTGTTTATATTGATTAAAGAATAATGATTAAAATGTGTAATTATTTATATTGTTTGTTGCGGTCTCGATAAATCCCTCATAATCAAAGATGAATTGTAATAATGAGTCATTAGGAGTAACATAAGTGAGAAATTGATCGAGAAGAAGAAATAGAAAACATATTAAAGGAATATTTTGCCTTTGATATGATCTGTTGTCCTTCTGCCCCTGGTGGCATACATTGCTTATATATTTGGCGGTAGATTTTCCTCCAGCAATCTGATCTTTTGAATTGTGATGGTTTCCTTAAATTTAGAATTATTATTGGATGAAGATTTTTCTTCTTAACAGACTCATTGACAATTGAGAGTAAAAATCATGAAACCACTACCTTAGCTTGAGGGTTTTCTCGTAATTATAAACCGCTATGATTACTCTGAATTAAATTTTAACTTCATTGATAAATTTAAATTGAAACGATTCGAAATTGGAATGACCCATCAATATTTATGTTGCTTCTCTCCACCCAATCAATCATTGGTATTTCAACAATAATTGAACTGAACTCAATAAAATCAAAATCCACCCATATCCAAATCAATTCTAAATTATCCATCCCAATTTCATATCCAAACCACCCATAAATTTAAAATAATAACAGCCTAACAAGTTGAAATTTTTTGTTGCACATGTGAACCGAACCTTTTTTTTTAACGAGGTTCTTGCCCTTTTTCTTCTGTACGAATATGTTCTGTTCTGTTCGTCTTTTCTTTTCCCTCGACGTACATACACCGTACATTATTATAGTAGGTGGAGCTCATAAGAAAGTTGTGTCTTGTATTGGTATTTGGTAGAGAGAGTTGTGTCAAAGGGAGCGGGTTCTTCGCAAGAGGCAGTCGTTTTCTTCTCCAAACCACTCCACTTCTCCATCAGGGCTTCTTCATCTGCTGGTTGACCAAAACCCAAGAACAATTTCCTTCTTTCAAAGGTATAGACAAGTGGACAACTGCGTTTTTTCTACTGGATTTCGATTTTGAATAACTTTACTGGTGAAAGCTGCATTCCCCGAATAACTTTTCTCGAATTATATGGTTTAGGGTCCAGCTCGGTTACCAATAATTTACTACTTTTCAAACGAATGATAATTTTGTAACTGGGTTTTTCACCCAAGTAGAAGGAGAAGAAGAAATCCCATTGTTGGACGATAAGTTCTGCAAGTGCGTCTCTTATACTGTGCTGTGTGGCTCCTCGGATTTCATTTCTCTTTATGTCATCCCCTACTGCAAATTAAATCTTGGTTTATTTTTTGTAAGGTCAAACGCACAGTGACTGAAAATGGTCGACTTGAAAGGATCACCGGATCTCCATGGATATAAGATGCCTGCCGAGTGGGAGCCTCATTCTCAAACTTGGATGGGTTGGCCTGTAAGTCTGTTGTTCTGTCTCCTTATTATTATTTTGTAGGCTCATTTATCCTTGCTTTCAAATTTGAATTCTTGCTCTCCTAGATAGAACAATGTAATTGAATGCTACTAATGTCTTCCTGCATGTCTTATATATGAGGTTAAAGGTAGTTGGTTGTTCATGTTGTGCTTAACCTCGGCTAAAACTTTTGAGTGGCTCTTTCTGAAGCTGTGACTACCTACCATCTGATGGGTGTCTGTTTCTAATTCCAGCACAACGTGATTGTTTATTGAAAGGGATTAATCCATATATATGTGCTTGGTTCTAGGAGGATCCACATCCAGAATGATTATGCTACACCTGAATTTCTTTAGGGGATTCTAAACCGTATATTCTGGACTTCATGTTCAGCATTCTTTTCCTATCATTTCTCAGAGGGTTGCAATGAATCAAAGCCATTTTGTAATGCAGGAGAGGCCAGATAACTGGCGAGATTCTGCTTTGCATGGTCAACGAGTTTTCACCAAGGTGGCAACCGCTATTTCAAAGTTTGAACCAGTGACTGTTTGTGCAAGTGCTGCACAGGTTTGTTGAGATTTAGTTGTTTAAAGCCTCTGTCGCTATTCACAGAATCTGGTAGTTATTCTACTGCATTGAATTTGAATTACCTCCATGTTCAGTGGGAGAATGCTAGGACTCAGCTCCCAGCACACATTCGAGTCGTTGAGATGAGCATGAATGACAGCTGGTTCCGTGATAGTGGTCCAACAGTGAGTCTATCCTTTCATATGGACCTATAATGGGGCAGATAAATTTGTCAATTGAACTGTTTCTTAAGGTCCTTGCTCGTGTTGTAGTTTGTCATAAGGAAGAGCATTTCGGGTTCCAACATTTCGGAGCAAGAGATTGCAGGCATCGACTGGAACTTCAATAGTTGGGGAGGTAAATCACCTAAATCTGTGTGACTACTGGATATAAATAACAATGTATGCACCATACGGCTGCAACAGTTAACTCGTGATTTTACTATTGGTCTTCATAGCTTTACTAGAATCCTTATAACAAGGGTCTTTTCCCTTACATTTGCAGGAGTTGACGAGGGTTGTTACCAAGATTGGAGCCTGGACACTTCTGTAGCATCAAAGGTAGGTAGACCTTGAACTAGGATTCTCAAAAATGAGATAGAACTCGTAAAAAGTTGAATTTCACTTCTGTGAGGGTGACTTGTGTCTATTGTAATTTGATGGTAGATTCTTGAAATTGAGAGGTGCCCGAAGTTTCGCCATACTATGATTCTTGAAGGTGGAAGCATCCATGTCGACGGAGAAGGTTAAATATTTTCTACTTTATTTTGTTGAAAACACTACTTTATTATTGACTCTTTCTAATAATGTAAAAAACTGCAATAACAGAAATACATTGGTAAACAAATGTATATGCTAAGAAATAAAATTTGCAGTAAGAAGTGCTTCCATGAGTAGTAATGGTGCAGAAAGATGTTTGATTGCGTGTATAGAATATTATAGGGATAGACCTTTTGAATTGTAAGTTATGCTGATGTGATGTCTGCTTTGTGATGAATCTCAACATCGTTAAGACACCCGTGTGATCTGTTCTCTAGCAAATTTTGTCTTCTCAAATGACCAATTTCTGCGTCTTAGATCCATCATGATATGGCTAGTTTGATATGAGCAATTTTTTTGGCTTTCAAATTTATTTCATATTGTTCCTATCTGAAAAATTGATTTCATAGTGTTTGCTGTGTTCAAACAGGAACATGCCTTACCACTGAGGAATGCCTGTTGAACAAGAACAGGAATCCTCATCTTACAAAGGAACAAATAGAAGATGAACTGAAGAAGTATTTAGGAGTTCGTAAAATTATATGGTTACCTCGGGGATTATATGGTATTTTCCACTCTGTTAACAGTTGATTTTTGCTATATACCTGGATGATATCCTCTTTTACGCTTGATAGTTTCAGGGATTGATATTATTGAAGTTTGTCTATCTCATATAAGCAACAACCATAAGTGTGAGCCAAATTTCATGAAGTGTTTTGACTTTGAATTTAACAGGGGATGATGATACAAATGGTCATATTGACAATATGTGCTGCTTTGCAAGACCTGGGGTGGTTTTGTTGTCTTGGACGGATGATGAAAAAGATCCTCATTATGAAAGAGCAGTAGAAGCCTTTTCTGCTCTGTCTAGTGCAACTGATGCTAATGGCAGGAAGCTAGAGATTCTCAAGCTGCATGTACCAGGACCACTTTACATGACAGAAGAAGAAGGAAATGGGTTTGCTCAAGTAAGAAAACAAGAAATTTGGGTTTGAACACTTCATTCTCCTGTGATGACATCCAGGTTTGCTGTTTACATCCTCAAAAGTTGTAACGTTTTGCGAACAGGACAGTGATGGTAAATCAAGAGTTTCAGGCACAAGACTTGCTGCTTCTTATGTGAACTTCTATTTCGCGAATGGAGGGATAATCGTTCCGCAATTTGGTGACAAAAAATGGGACGACGAAGCAATTCGTGTCCTCTCGCTTGCTTTCCCAAATCATGAAGTAAGCCAATGCTTCTATCCTTTCTTGTTTTATGGATAATTTTATGATCAAGTGAATTTCGAACAAGTAAGCCAATGTTTCTTCCTTTGCTCGCGACATGCGAATTTGAACGTTTGGTCATCTCAGGTTGTTGGAATCGACGGCGCAAGGGAGATAGTTCTGGGTGGTGGAAACATACATTGCATCACCCAGCAACAACCAGTAAGTTTTCCTGGTGGTTTATCGCAAAAGCTTAAGTAAAAGCCTTTTTAAGCTGAAAGGGGAAAGCTATTTGCAAGTGAAGTGACCTCTGTTATGTTTTTGTATTCTTTCAGAAAGCTTCTTTCCAGCCAGCTTTCATACTAGTGTTGTTGAAATGATGCAATATGTATTTGGAATTTGAATCTCTAAACACGACGCGCTATGATTCGAATTAAATAACGCCCCTAGATAGAGTGAATTACGTTATTGTTCTTTTTTAAAATCGAAATCAATATAAAATATTGAATATATCGACGAACTCAAACACTGTCAAACTCAAAGTTTAGAATTGAAACGAAAAAGCGAAGATCCGAATGATAATCCAATGGAGAAAGCGAAAATCCGTCGAGCCCCTGATTAGGTACGAGTTAGATTTGATACCGGAAATCCACCAGACGGAAGTCGATTCCGGTTGCCGGTGAGTCCAGACAGAATCTGCGTCTGTTTGTATTCATTGTCTGGCCGGAATCGGCGTCGGTCTGGAACCGTCGGCAGCCGGAATCTCTGTCCATCTGGTGACCGGATTTTTTAATATTAATTAATTAGTGTGATTAAGGTAATTAGTGTTTAATTAAGGTAGATTAATTGAATTAGTTTAGATAATGTATTGAATTAGTTAGTAATTAGTTTAGAGTGAATTACATTGAATTAGTTAGTAATTAGTTTAGATTATGATAATGTGTTTAGTAATTGATTTTAGAAAATTGTGGAATAAGTGCACTTAACTAAGCAGAATACGAATTTGTATTATATTTGAGATAAATTACATTATATTATTGACATGTAATTAATTCGAGTTTTATTTGATTAAATATAGCTGTAAATAAAAATGATGAGGATAAAGGGTGGATGTAAATCACACAATATCGATCCGATTGAAGAAGATACATATAGAATTAAAAAAAATAAGAGGGAAAGACAAACAAGAGGCTGTTTTAGATACGCTGAAAGAGCAAGGGATCACAACTTCCAAGTGGAGAGAGGCAGAGCTGAAGAAGAACAAGAGACCGAAAATCTACAACGACCCGCCCTCGTATCCTCCTATTAGGATTTCAATCGGCTTTTGTGCGGAGTTTCAGGCTCTGGTTAGGACATTTCTTCCAGATGAGGAGGATGAGGTCCTACTTTCTCCCTTTGAGTACGAGTCTGTACCGGCCCATCCGCACATGGCTTCTACAGATTCGTCTCATGCCTCGATGAGTGTTGAGGTTAAAAGAGAGAAAGCTAGCCGATTTGCTCTGTCCCAGTCTACACATGAGGAGGAGGAGGAGGAGGAGGTCGCCACTTTAGAGGGGCAGGGAGGATGGACCAGTGATACTTGGGGGCTTAATGCGGGGATTCGAGATGGTTGACCGTTGAGGATCATTGTGATTCCCAGTTTTGACGGTCACATTGCTCATTATATGTGGGAGATCTCGACAGGGTACAGAAATATGAGGGGGTTCAGATTCTACAACCTCGCTAAACATTGGGAGCATGTAATGGCGTTTGACATCCAGACAAAAGCTATATGGCCGCTTATGAAGGACATGAGACTACTTCACTTGGCCATTATATGTCAACCCATTTGGATGAACCTCTGCTTGAGGCGTCTTTTGAGAGGTGGCAGCCCGACACTAACACCTTTCACATGTCGTTTGGAGAGATGACGATCACACTGCACGATGTTTTTCGTATACTCCGCATTCCGGTCCGCGGACGTGCACTTCATCATCCGAGAGCGACTGCTGAGTTGCAGACTCATATAGCTGGGGTTTGTGGCCTTAGGTCCAAGGAAGCTTTGAAGTTTCCGGTGGGTGGTGGGCAGTCCGAAACTCCTTGGCTCAAAAGTGCTTCCATGCACGAAAAGCCTACAAGGTATTCATGTTTTGTCTTCTTGGGTCGACGCTTTTTCGGGACAAGTCAGCTGATTGGACCCGTCTTGTGTCGTGGGAGTACGGCATGAGGCAGCCAGTGAGATAACATAGTACGCTAGGGGGGCGAGTGTGTTAGCTTGGTTGTACCGCGAGCTCGAAAAGGCTAGTCAGGAAGAGGCAAAGGGGATGACAGGGTGTACATCACTATTCCAGTCTGAGATTTACGAGTAGTTTCCTAATGTGCGCCCTGCTAAGATGGTGTGTAAGCGGCATGTTGATGGTGAAGCGTTAGCTGACAGATGGGATAGTGGCGAGCAGGGTGATAGGGCGTACAATGTCCTATATGGTAGGTTGGAGTACTATCCTCGTCTTCTGGATGATATGCATCCTTGTGATGTGACTTGGTTCCATTTGTTCCCCACCCCGACATCAAGGTTCCTGATTCGACTTTTTGTGGGGTAATCCATTTCGCAGACATTGCTGAGTACTACAATTCCTTTCGCGTGCTCAAACAGTTTGAGTACGTGCAGTTGATTTCTGGATTGATCGCTTGTCCGGACAAAGCTGTTAGGGATGATATTTGCAGATATACGGTTGAGTGGGCCCGTCACACGATATTACATGGACAGATCCGGATTACATTAGACTTAAACGGTTCAACCTTATGTTTCGACGTGCAGCGAATGGGTTCGATGTCGATCTGGGGTACATGGAGTGGTATCTCGAGCACACTCACCATGCATCTTGCAACCGATAGGGACTACTCCACACGTTCCGTGCGAGATGGTACGTGTGTAATATTACAGTTTTCTTATTACGCCATTTGTATTGACTGCGGTATACTAATTAAGGTTTGACCTTGTTTTTACTTTTTTTTTATAGCTTGTTTACATGATTGTGGATCGTTTGACCCCCTACTTGGATGGTTCGTTGGGGCAGAAGTTGAAGGGTGCGAAGGACGACTACTACGCCCAGTTGGAGGAGTTGCACGGCCGTGTAGCAGACGTCTTTGTGAACTATCGCCTACAGAGACTAGCTTGTGATTAGAGACCGTGTTATTTCCGACTAGACGTTTGGAGACTCTGTCATGTGTTTTGTGATGTTTTTCGACGTTTGTGTTGTCTTCTTCTCTAAGTTTTTTACTCTATTCAATTTCAGACGTATATTCTGTCGTATTCTACTTCATTTGACGTTGTTTTATGTGAGACTTCATCTGATATGTGAAGTTTCATACTATTTGTACGTCTTTGTTTTTGCAATTCATCATTAAGCCGAACGGACTGGAAATCCGACGATCAAAACTAACCGGACGGAAGCAGATTATGGTCGTTAGAACTAACCGAATGGACAAACCATCTATTCGGTTAGTCACTGATTAGGACATAGTGTTCAAATTTTTTGAAATTAAGTTTACCTTGAGAGATTTTTCTATGATTAAGACGTAGTGAACGTAGTTCAAACGAGTGAAAGTAGTAAGTTCTTCAAAAAAATTTGATATGGATAGTTATGTCTTTATGAAGTCTATGATGTCGTTGAATTTAAATATTAGAGCGTTGAATAGCGACCCTCTTTAGAATTTCAAATATGAAGTTTATATATTTACATCCAAATTAAAATGTGTATTCGGATTTGACTCAGATACATCCTTGAATTGTTCTATTTGAACAAGATACTCTACTTGAAGAATGAAATATTTGTTGGAAGTGGTGTGTGTTGAAGTATTATTCTGTAATTATACGAATCTTAAGTTTTATCGTATTGATTTTTTATTTTGTTTAAAGTTGAAATTTTCATGTAATTGATATTTTAAGCAAAAAAAGACACCTATCAACAAACATTTCGTGGCTCTGCCATTATGGTCGACTAGGTGGATAGTAGTCGAAGGTCAGTCTCTGGCAATGACAATCTAGATATGAGTGAGTTTTCACCTGGAGTTTTTATGCACTTTGTATAACCAAAAAACACATAACATGGATAAGATAATAATTTTTTATTATTATTATGGCGAATATTGCTGAAATATCATTGTCGCATTCCTCATACAAATAAGAAGGCAGGCGAAGAGACCTGAAATATCATTGTCGCATTCCTCATACAAATAGGAAAGCAGGTGAGGAGATAAGATAACTTCAAGAGGAGAAGCTAGAAGATTAGTCCGTCCAATACTCTCCGTCATGTCGACAAGTTGCATAGATGCTCTCTTAAAATCAAATCCATGTAGAAGCCTAGCCAACGTTAAATGCATGATATGGAGGACAAAGTTTACGACATGACAGATTCTGCGCCCGCTTCCGAATGGCATCAACTTAAAGTTTTTACCCTTGAGGTCAACGTCCTTGTGTGTCGAAAGAAACCGGTCCGGTTCAAACTTGTCAGCTTCGGACCAAACCCTTTTGGTCGCGCTGGATTTTAGACATGTTGATTATTAGTCTTGTCCCTTTTCGGACCAGACAACCACTGACTGTGCAATCTTCAATGGCTTGGTGGGGTAAGACAAGAGGACCAGGTGGATATAAGCTGAGGGTCTCTTTGACGATTGGATTCAGATAAACTAAGTTGTTGAGATCTGACTCTTGAACTTGTCTTTGGCTACTTACGTTGTTGATCAATTCAATTTGGGCTTTATACAATACATCGGGATGGTTCACGAGTAATGCAAGCAACCAAGTCATTATCGTTGTTGTTGTGTCATGTACCCTAGTATAACAATCAAGACAAAAGCTTTTGCAATTAATGACTAATTAAATTATATTATACTAGTTATGGTATAATTTGAGAGTGTCACAAGTAACCGAGAAAAAATTAGAGTAAGTAAATTACCAGAGAAGTCGCTTTATTAGCGGTATCAAAATCTATATCCAATATTGCCGCCTTCATCCCTGACAAGATTCAGAATAACGTCCATGAAGTCGTCTTCCGCCTTGACCCCGCCGCTGGAATCTCTTTTTGCCTTATGCTCGTTCAGCCACTCTCCCACCACGACGTCCATCTCCTCCCGTGTCTTCAACATCGCCTTCTCGAATCCTCCCACGTCCAACCACAAGGAACACCGTCCGCCACCACGAACCTTCCGGAAAGTTCGAAGAAACTATTCAACACTTTCTTCAGTCTAATGCCGTATTCTCCTCGCTTCAAGTACCCGATAGATGTCCCTACGATCATCGTAAGTATAACGTTCAACGCAATGTCCCCAAACCAGGTGGTCATGTCCACCATAACGACACCGTCTGTTTCTTTACTGCACCAATACCCGTACAGCTCTTATATTGCGAGATTGACCTCCGTTTCCCTCACGTGTTTGAGCAAATTTAGGCGGTGAGAGGAAAGGAGCTCCAGCGTGGCAATCTTCCGGATTTCTCACCAGTAGGGGCCGTATGGGCTGAACGCGAAGATGGATCTTTGGTAACCGTTATATCCATGGCTATGGTCTTAGGTCTATCCGCTAACACACGGTCGTGTATGGTCAAGCACTCCTTGGCCCTTTCCCAACTGCTGACTATCATAGCCGGGTGGACGCCCAGTCGGATGGTGAATAATGGGCTGTATTTGTCTGCCATATGGCCCAATACTATGTGCGCTGGCCGCTGTCCGCCTAAGAGATGGAGGTGTCCGATGATGGGCCATGCGCCGCCGGCCTGGTGTGGTGCTTTGTTTTTATTGTTGCCGACGGCTGAGCTCGATAGTCGGAAGAGGAAAATATGGGAGGCTACTACGAGGATCGAGAATGACGGTAGTAAAGTCATGAAATCCATTATTGGCTACGAATTTGATTGAAGTGGTAGAGCTAGCTAACTTTTAAACGATAGTCGGCACTGACTGCTATTGGGACCGGCTAGCTCGATCTGGCATCACATGTTGTTTTTTGGCCAACTCTCATGGGTTTTCAAGAGATTGGCTTTTTGTGTTAGGTTCGAAATGATTAGTACTGTTGGCCAACTCTCGTGAGTTTTGCTTTAATGGTGTGTCTTTTTTTATACTAGAAATTCTCTTTTTTTTAAAGGAAATAGTTATATGTTGTTATAAATATTTTATATAAATATAATTGAATGTTTATTGTGTAATTTTACATTGATTATATATTATATTATTTTTTAAATTATATTGATGTTAGAATATATAGATTATAGTTTATAAACATATAAATATAATTTTTTATTATATTATTTCTACACTTCAATAAATAATTCTTTTCTTCCTTATATTCTCTTATCTTTTTTTGAGTTTAATTTTACAACATATGCCAATTATTGGATAGTCTTAGCGAGACCGTCTAAAAAGTAACAAACAAGTAAAGATTGCTGAAAGACCTAACAAGCACGTCGTACGCAACCTTGTTGATACGTTGAATATAACTATTTATTATTAGGTCATAATTAGTTATATATATATGAGAATGTCATAACTAGTTATAATTTATATTCGTCTCTAATTAGTTATATAAGAATGTCATAACTAATTATTAGAATATAATAATTAGTTATAGACTATTCATGTAATCAGTTACAAAAAATTCATCCAGTAATTAGCTATAAACGATTATAACTAGATACACAAAGATGGTCGGACTCTCAACGGTATCTCACCAAAAACTATAGTTAATTACCGAATTACATACACCCACAACTAATTAGAGTGAATGTAACCAGCTACAAACATTTAAAAATTATTATAAATGATTATAATTTTCTAGTTATGAAAAAATGGTCGCAAATTAACTTCCTTAGGTGTAAAAATTACAAACGAACTCTCCCTCTCAGGTTCGTCACTTACTCGAACTCGAGTACAAAATCTTGCCTAATATTTAAATCGAAACAAAACAAAATACCAAACAACTCTCCCTCTCACCGTCGTCACCAACCCCCCACTTCCACTGACTGTTGTTGCTGCCACCATTTCCCACCAACCAAGAAAACCTTAACCTTCACCACCCCCAACGTACGTACCTACAACAACATCACACCGTGGCTCTTGAGAGCAAAAGCCTAGAAGCGACCTAGACGTCCAACGCGAAAGATCCATTCCAGAGCGGTAATGGCGTCCATGGCTCTTCGCAGGCTCTCCTACTCTCCCATCAGACCTTACTTCAATGGCGGTTCCCTCTATTCCATGGTTAGCTCCTTGTTCCTTATTGCTTTCGTCTTAATTTGATTCTTTCTGGTTATGAAAGTTCGTTCTGATCTGTTCCTGCAGTCTTCCTTGCCTAATCAGGCAGTTTCCGACAAAGACTCTGCGTGCGCCACCGTGAGCCTCTACTTCCTGCGATCCGTTTGGTTTTTTTTCCTTTTTTTATTTCTCTTCACCGTTCTTTCTGTCGTTCTCAGTGGATAAAGCAATTGAATGCACCGCTGGAGGAAATCGATCCGGAAATAGCTGACATTATTGAGCATGAGAAAGCCAGACAATGGAAGGTATCACGTTCAGTTGCATCAACAAATGCATTTGATCATTTCTCTCTTTCTATGAGTTGCTGCTGACCATTTAAGCAATTGTTGAATTTGGGATCTAAATTTCGACCTGTTTTCAGGGACTGGAACTCATCCCTTCAGAAAATTTCACATCAGTTTCCGTGATGCAAGCTGTAGGTTCTGTTATGACCAATAAATACAGTGAGGGTTACCCTGGAGCAAGATACTATGGTGGAAACGAGTATGTGGACTGCTTGGTGACATTTTAGCATTGTAAAATGTGTGATTGTTTATTTCTTTGGATGATTATGTCGTTATGCAATGATTGAGATCAATGTTCTGAGCATTCATTCCAAATCACCCATCACTCGTCTCTACAAATTATGGCTGGGATCTATTTTTTTTCTTGTTGATTAGGTACATTGATATGGCTGAGAGATTGTGTCAAAAGCGTGCTTTAGAAGCCTTTGAGCTGGATCCTGAAAAATGGGGAGGTTAGTAAATTTATTAGATCTTTTGATAACAATTGGTACTGGATTGAACATGTCCTGTTCATTCTATATTAATAAACCCTGCAACCTCCTTGATTTTAATATTAGTATGTGTTGATTTTGGTTGATCAAGTGATTTCCTGCCTGATGTATGATTGATCATGGCACAACATATATGTTCCTTTGCCTTTGGATGGATCATAATTCCGAAGAATTTTGTATTGTTGGCTCTGTAGCGGATGTGAAAATGTTGAAGCAATGTACCTAGCGAGCTTCATGGTAGATTAGAATCATCACAGCGAGTTACTGGCTTATTACTAAAAGCTATGAAACCACAAGAGCCATAGGGCTCATCAAAGATTGGCTACTAATTTGGAATATATTGGTGAAGAACTTTCATTTACAAACTGAAGAGAATTTTTTCCAAATACTTATTGTCCTGGTTGACATGTCTTGCTGCACACTAACTATTGCTGTATTAGATTAGAAATAGATGTATAGCCATTAGTTACCAGAAATAGATGGGTTTTGAACCACGATACAAATTTGCAATATGCTTTTACTTATGCCGTCTTCGTGTGTGGAGCAATCATATAACTATTTCATCCACTTCCTCAGTATGTAATCACGAGTGGCTGACGACAGAATTTTTTTGTTGACGCCTCTTCTTTTTCCTGCTGAATCTTTTGAAGACGTGGTACATGTGTGCCTTTTGTTTTTCAGTTAATGTCCAGTCACTATCCGGGTCTCCAGCTAATTTTCAAGTTTACACTGCCTTGTTGAAACCGCATGAGAGAATCATGGCACTGGATCTGCCTCATGGAGGCCATCTTTCACATGGTTATCAGGTACGTATCCAAATTTGGTGCCAAGCTTCAGTCAGCGTAGATATATTTGTTTTCTGCTACTGCTCTAGGCAGGCTGATTGTTCGATTATTCTAACAATTTATACAAAACCTTATGAAGCCGAATGAGGCATATGGCGTTATTTTTCATTTTTCCAAATATGATTAATATCGTTTACTTATCCTGTCATCTTCCAGACTGATACGAAGAAGATATCTGCTGTGTCCATATTTTTTGAGACAATGCCCTACAGATTAAACGAGACAACAGGTTATATTGACTATGATCAGGTACCCTTCTCACTACTGTTCTTATTATGTAGTTTCTTTTCTCAACACTAGTAATGTTTCGCTAGTATGCTTTTGAAAGATATAACAGTACCGCTAGTATGCTTTTGAAAGATATAACAGTACCGCTAGTATGCTTTTGAAAGATATAGCAAGACTTGCTATTTGAGTTTATGTGATCGTTCAACATTATCAGTTGTTGAAATTGGGGTTGACGTGCGTACTGATTTTTTGCAGTTAGAGAAAAGTGCTGCACTCTTTAGACCAAAACTTGTAGTTGCTGGTGCAAGTGCTTACGCACGCCTTTACGACTATGCCCGCATCCGCGAAGTAAGTTACATAATCTGATAATCATATAGTCCACAGTAATGAATAGTCCTGACATGTGTTTAATATTGGGGCTTTGGGATGAATTTGACAGGTCTGCGACAAGCAAAAAGCTATCTTGTTAGCTGATATGGCTCACATTAGTGGGTTGGTAGCAGGTGGTGTCATCCCATCTCCTTTTGAATATGCCGATGTTGTGACCACCACAACTCACAAGTCGCTTCGTGGTCCTCGTGGAGCTATGATATTCTTCAGGAAAGGGTTAAAAGAAGTTAACAAAAAAGGGCAAGAAGTAAGTTCAATTTCTAGATAAATGAGTGAATTTCCCCTGTAGAAGTTGATATATTGAAAAATCGTTTTCAACTGTGTTCTTGTTTAATTTTTATTCAAGTCATTGTAGATTCTCCAGGAGTGAAAGGGTGGATAAAAGGCTTTAGAATGCACATCTTCTTATGATTTAGCTGCCTCTGCAGGTGATGTATGATTATGAAGATAAAATTAACGCAGCGGTCTTTCCTGGACTTCAAGGAGGTCCACACAATCACACTATTACCGCATTGGCAGTTGCACTGAAGCAGGTTGGTTCCCGTTGCTCCATCATTTCAGATCATAATTCAACATATAAACCTTTGGACTTGCTTCAATTGCGTATTGCTGGTGTGTTAGGTCAAAAGCCCCGAATATAAAGCCTACCAAGAGCAAGTACTCAGTAACAGTTCACAGTTCGCACAGGTACTTATGGGTGTCCGGTTGACCCTTTTAATCCAGTTGTAATCCTAGTCATTCTGGCTTATAATACAAACTCTGTGCAGAGCTTGCTAGATAAAGGTTATGACATTGTATCTGGTGGGACAGAGAACCATTTAGTCTTGGTGAATCTGAAAAACAAGGTACAAAAGACGAGTATCTTCTTTGACCTGTGTTGGTTTTACTTGTGTGTTTGTAAGAATTGTTTTCAGTGTAGGATTCTTGTGAGAAAAATTATGGTTCCTTTGTTTTGACAGGGCATTGATGGATCCAGAGTTGAAAAGGTCATGGAATCAGTTCATATTGCAGCAAATAAGAACACAGTCCCTGGGGATGTGTCAGCCATGGTTCCGGGCGGTGTTCGTATGGGTAAAAGCTTGTTCCTTTCCCCACTGACACCATCAGTCGTTGAAAAAAGGCAGGGTTAGAACTGTTTGTTTGTTGGGCAATGTATTTCAGGAACTCCGGCTCTCACATCAAGGGGTTTCGTTGAGAAAGACTTTGAGAAAGTAGCAGAGTTCTTTGATGCAGCTGTGAAATTAGCCTTGAAGATCAAAGCTGAATCCAAAGGTCATTTCTTGTTTCGTCATATTTGTTTGTTGGAAAGACGTTTTATCGCCTGGATATTATGTAGAGGTGACATCGTGTGCTTTGGACTCCAGGACCGAAGCTGAAGGATTTCAGTGCCGCTCTAACGTCAGATGCATTCAAATCCGAGATCGCTAAACTGCGTGGAGATGTTGAGGAGTACGCGAAGCAGTTTCCCACAGTTGGGTTCGAGAAGGAAACAATGAAATACAAAGACTAAGAATGCTGTTGGCCGTGGATCAAACACGAAAAGTCACAAACTCGTTTCCCCATCTATTCCTTGCATATCACAGTCACCTGGCTTTTTGCAACAGAAAGAAAAAAACAGTCACCTGGCTTTGTGTTTTGACAAAAGGCTGCATGTCATCAACGCAAAAGCTTCATTGTTTTATGTTTATATGACATTTTATTATTATGATCATTTGTTTGTTGGTCTTGTTCTTGACTAAACATGTCAAATTGTTTGGCAAAAACGAAATAGTAGTTGATTCCGTGTGCGGAATAAAATCGATAAGCCATCTACGAAGAAGCGAAGGACATAATCCAATTTCCTGCATTTGGCCCGTACAAGTCTATGAACGTGTTTCTTTATTTTCCGTGTTGAACTATCTCTCCACTCCTGGAAACCCTAGCTCAAGGTTTCTACTCATCGTACCAACCTGAAGACCCTCCGTATTTCTGGATGTTGCTAGAAGGAAAACGAGATTGCAGCTCCTGGAGTTTGGACCCTGCATCTTGAACATTTACATGATCTGCTAAAGTTTGAATTGACCGCTCCGCAACTGAATCACTTGAAAATCTCACATTGTGACCTGAGACTGAGAGAGCGCTGTTTTCTTCATCATTTGGACTAGCCAGTCCAAGATGCAGTTTGGACAATATAAGTTCAAAATTGAAAATAAGCCAATGCATTTTGGACAAGTTACCATATGAATGCTAATAAGCAGAAAAACCAACCGGAAAGAAAAGGTTTCAGCATTGAAATGAAGTTACCAGAAAGTAGCTTCATCAACTACACTAGCATAAGCTCCTTCTAACAACTTTCCCTGCATGCATGCATACCCAGAGAGTTAACAGATAATAAAGAAGAACTCACTATACTTATCAGAAAAAGAAGTAGTTCTTTGCTAGTCTCAAACCTCAGAGTGAACTTCGCTGCGAAATTAATAAGATTTCGACAACAGAGAGATTTCACTGTCGATCCAGCAGTGAAGCAATTGTACAAGTAGGGCAGCAAACCAAAATTGAAAAGAACAGTGGAGGATTGGTGAAGTAGCTAGAGAGATAGATGGAAATTAGATGAACAGATGTAGACATCCTTTTGTTTTCCTTAAAGTTTATCACAAATTAAAATGTAAGTGATTATTAAAATGGATTGTGGTCGACGGAGTAACAAGAAAAAGTTTTGGTTTTTTTGAATGACTCTATTGTGTTCCGCATTGAAATTGGGTATTAACTTAACATGTTTTAATATTTACTTTTAGTGACCAATGAAAATCGGACAAATGGTGAGGGTACCCGGTACCCACATATATCGAAATCTCCGCCATGTATATAATCATGTTCATCAATTCAAGGCATAGAATAATACAAGTAATTTTCACATACCTATATTTACTACTTTGAGATTTGGTGTGGAATAAATGTGTAGCTGGCTATCATACCAATGAAGGAGCAAGGTCTCCAACGAGGGAGCGCCCTCGATGACGATTTCGTTCATGGAAACCTCGACTGCTTCGAGTACTTTGAGGTTTGGATGGTCTTGAACCCGAAGCCTGTGGATTCCTTCAATTCTTTCCAGACTTAGCCTCTCTAAATTTCAAGCTCGGGTGTTGTGGAACTTGAAACCCCGTCTGAATCCCATAGATGGAGTTAGTACTCAAAGCGAGAGGCACCGACGATCAAGTTGGTCAAGATTCGGCCTTCGGGGAACCAGAGATTACGGAGACTGAGCACCTAGAGGGAGGTGCCTAGACAGGAGAAAATGTTGTCATTGGAAAACTTGGTAAAGTCGCAACGCTCCAGCTTCACGACTTCTAGGCGGTTAAATTGGTTGTCAAGTAACAAGCGTGGCGGGATGGGAACGCCCCTGTAATATCGAACCCGCAGAAAGGTTATATCGATCTCTCGCGGAGACAAATCCACAGCCAAATTCTCTAGGAACGATGACCATTCGTCTAATTCAGAACTGGCTGAAATCCTGACGGCGCTGCAGCAACTTTGGATTTGGGAAAACTTCTTGGATGAAGAGGCCACAAACTGTTTTAGGGATTCCTCGGATATGGTCAAACAATGTTGCTTGAATTCGAGGGTTGGGTATGACTGCCAAATGTCGGTCCATCTTTTTGATAGAACCACCGTTCTTGCATATTCCTGTGGGGATCCTAGTCCTACGCGATCGAGGATGTCATGGATGATCACGTCAGGTAATGACGATATTCAGTCTTCTCCTTCTTTGCATTTTTTTCTTGGCTCCATAGTTTTGTTATGTTATTCTGTTACCCAATTCTGAAAATCCTAACCTGAAGCCAATAAAAGCTGAAGATGTCAATGTAGGAGAGTTTCGAGATAGCAGGAGCTCCCTCTATCGATACCCTTTCCGTTTTATGCTGTGAAATCTAGGGCCTGGAAGGTCGCTCTGGGCATTCCCATTACGCAAGATCTTGGGCGTTACCTTGGCGTCCCGGTTCTCCATAATCGAATCACCAAAGGGACATACAAGTATGTCTTTGACCGAATTGACCAGTGCCTTGCGGGTTGGAAAGTTAAATCACTTTCCATGGCGAGAAGGGTAACACAGTCTCTCTCTGTATTAAACTCCATTCCTTCTTAGGTCATGCAAACGACTGTGCTTCCTGTTTCGGTCTGTGATGAGATTGACAGGCATATTCGGGCATTCGTCTGGGGTGCGTAGAATGGGCAACGTAAGCCAGGACTCGTCGCTCGGGAAGTCATTGCTCAACCAAAGGAGCTTGGTGGCCTAGGCCTTCGTCGCGCAAGGGAGGTTAATGAGGCTTACATAATGAAGCTGGCGTGGGGTGTTTTCAAGGATCCAGATCAGCTCTGGGACGGGATCCTCACTGAGAAGTATCTTCGTGTCTCTGGCTCCAACGTCTTCCATAGCCGAAAGAAGGGCCATTCTCCGCTATGGCAGGGTATTCGTCGAGTATGGCCGTAGATGACAGAGGGATTTCAATGGAGCATTCGTGATGGCAAGGGTACAAGCTTTTGGGATGCAGTATGGATTGATAGTGGCCATTTCTCCATACTATCGGCCTATAAAATTGCGGCAAGTTTGGAGGACCCCATGGATTCAGCATCCTGACGACGCATTGGGAGGTTGTCGGCTCCACAATGTATACGACAATTCCTATGGTTGGTTCAACAAGGCAGACTCATGACTAATCAGGAGCGCCACCGGCGCAATCTTTCAGGTGATGATAACTGCTTCTGGTGCATATCGGTGATGGAGTTGGTCAAGCATGTTCTTCGCAACTGCCAATTCGCACAGCAAGTGTGTCGGACTATTCTTCTGGAGTTGGCCGACCAGCAGCTCTTCCAGGTTTCCTTCTCCGATTGGTTCACTCATTTCTTATCTGAACCGTCCCTGCAGGTCAGTTTTGGGGTAGCCAGTTGGTATCTCTAGAGAGCCCGAAATGATGGTATTTTCTCAGGTGCGGTGGAAACTCCCAACAAGATAAGCCAAAGGATCCTTGCTTGGAGCATAATCTGAATCCTCACACTACCGCCGCGCAGACTTTGGGACTGAGGACGGTGGTGCTGGATCGAGACATAGAGATTAGGTGGAGACTGGCACCACACGGTTGGATCACAGTTACTTCCAATGGTTCCTTCATACCATCGTCTCAGCAGGCAGCAACCTCGGGGCGCGGTTCGAGGTTGGCAGGGTCGCTTGTTGGGTGCGTACGCCACCGACCTGGGAAGTTGTTCCATTACTCGCACGGAGCTCCGGGGTGTCGTTGAGGGTCTCCGTCTGGCTTGGCAGCTTGGGCATCGGAGATTGGCGCTGCAGATGGATTCTATTGCAGCTTTGTCTATCTTGCAGGCGACAGGGGGAGCCGTCGCACCAACACGCTAGTCTCGTGCTTCAGTTTCGCGGGCTTCTCCAGCGTGACTGGTCTGTTACCCTTTCCCATGTGTTTCGGGAGGCCAATCTTTTAGCCGATTGTTTGGCTCGTAGAGGTATTTATGTTCCTTTTGGAGTGAACCCTGTCGCTCTTGACGATCCTGAGATTCGTTACTGGGTTCTGTATGATACTATTGGAGTTTCTACCCCTCGTCGTATTAATACTATGAGGTAGTGGCGTTATGGCGCCCATTTATGATAAAAATAAAGAAAAGTCTCAATAAACTCAAAATAAAATCTCAATAAAACTCAAAATCAATCCTTTTTAAGAGAACCAAACACTATTCAATTGAATAGCAATTCTTGTTCTCTTTTATAGATAGAAGAATTTTTGGATGCAAAATTTTGAACTTGTGCTTACACTAAATTTTTTTCCCTAGCTTGTAATTTGTCAAAGTTTAAATTCACCAAATCTCTTGTAAATTTGAGAGTGCGCTGGTTTGACCTTGTGATTTCGAAGCTCAAATCATTGAAATCATTAACAATTAATGTCGATGATCTTGAGTTTAGGATGAAACGGAAGCTTTCGAATCCCAAACTCAAAAAGTGAATAAGGGTCGAGGATGCCGTGTGGATGCAAAGATAATGGTTGCAAGCTTATTTTTTTGCCTAGCTTGTTTATTTTTCGTTGTAGTTGAACTTTATATTTTTCACAAATTAAACCATACATTCAACGATAATGTGTATCATTAATGCATGGGTGGCTTTATTGAAAAATTGAATGTTGGATGTACTATAGTTTCATTTTAATGTTTGCTAAATTTGGACTGTGGTAAATGTAACCAGATTAAGAATTTTGAAAAGTTATGTTTACATGTAATCTGTATTTATTTTGCGCATTCTGTATGTTCAACCGTTAGATTTATGTTATTTACTTGAACGGCTGATATTTTATTGGATCCAACGGAATAGCTGTGTTCTTGAACGGGATTCAAACTCCGTTGCCCGATCGTAGCAGCAGATAACACAGCAGAACAGAGCAGGGGGTCTATCCTAATTGAAAACTTTTGCCGCCTCCCAAAATCCATTTCTTCTCCGCACAGCTTCCTTCCATGGCTTCTCTATCTTCGCTTGCTTCAACCAGTAACTTCCTCGTTGAACCTCATCTACACAAACTCCCCTCTTCTGCTCATCTCCCCCTAGAAAAGGTACCCTCATATATCTCAGCTCCATCATTTCTCTTCACAGTTCGCGGCAGTTTGTCGTTTTTAATTTCTTTTCCATGTAATTTTAATGACTGACCTTTGAGCTTCTTTCCAGAAAGTAAACACTCAGTTGGTTGGAGCTTCCGAGCAGAAACTATCTTGCACCCTCAAGGAAGCGCTTTCTTCCATACGAAAAGGTGCCAAGTTTGAGCCCGAGTTTTATCCTCCTCTCTTGCAGCATTGCCTTGATGTGAAATCGGCCTGGCAAGCGAAAATCCTTCATGGCCACATGATCAAGACTAGAAACCACGTGGAAACCTTCTTGGCGATGAGCCTCCTCGGCGTTTATGCAAAATGCGGCGATATAGAAAGTGCTCGCCAAGTGTTTGACGATTTGCCTACAAAGAGTGTTACTGCCTGGAGTGTACTGATGAAGACTTACGTCCAGAGCTCGATGCCGGAGGTAGCCGTTGAAGTTTTCCAAGAGCTATTGGAAAGCGGGTCACTTCCTTCAACCTTCAATTTCACCATCGCTCTGAATGCTTGTTATTCCTTGAACTCGTTGGATTTAGGCACCCAGTTTCATGCATTCATTATCAAGTATAGGATGGAACACGACACTAGCGTTGGAAACGCGCTCTGTACTTTCTACTCCAGATCTGGCAAGTTGCATTCTGCCATTAAGGCCTTCCGGAGGATCGAATACAAAGATGTCATCTCGTGGAGTTCGGTTATTACCTCCTGTGATAACAATGGTGATGCGGAAAGTGGGTTGAGATTTTTCATTGAAATGCGCGAGGAAGATGTCGAACCTAATGAATTCACATTCACTGCTGTGTTGAGCCTGTGCAGTGCCCTGGTGGATTTGGAGTTGGGGTCTCAGGTTCATTCCCTGATTGTCAAGCTTGGCTTTCTGTCCAATCTGAATATAGTTCTTTTGATTATGAATCTCTACAGGAAATCTGGATGGATCAACGAGGCACAAACTCTTTTTAACAGTTTGGAAACTGTGAGCTTGGTTACTTGGAGTTCAGTCATCGCAGGCTATGCAGAAGTAGTTAATGTAGCAAAGGATGAACTTATAGCTCATAGGTGCGGAACCGAGGCGTTGAGAAACTACTTGAATCTGTGTCGTTTGGGTTTGAAGCCTAACGAATACACCTTGTCGAGCATCTTTACCGTATGTGGCAAGCTTCTGGCATTGGAACAAGGTGAACAAATTCATGCTCAGACTATTAAGTCCGGTTATTTGTCGAATGTGATTGTGGGAACTGCAGTGGTGAATATGTATAACAAATGTGGAACCATTGAGGAAGCAAGTAAAGCCTTCCTGGAGATGTCTTCCAGGACTGTGGTATCTTGGACAACCATGATTTCAAGCTTTGCACAACTCGGCCGGTCTCAACAAGCCCTGCAACTCTTCGAAGACATGAGGCTAGCTGGATTTAAACCGAACTATATCACGTTTATGGGTGCCCTCGCTGCTTGCAGCCATACTGGGATGGTTGACGAGGCATTGAGCTATTTTCAGATGATGCGAAAACAATACAGAATCAAGCCTGCAATGGGTCATTACGGATATATGGTCGATTTGTATGTGCGATTAGGTAAGCTCGACTTGGCTTATAAAGTCATCAAGAAGATGGAGTTCCCGCCGAATCAGTTCATTCGACTGCTATTGATTTCTGGATGTAAGAATCAGTTGAATGAAGAAATGGGATTTCATATTGGTGAGCAATTGCTGAAACTGAAACCAGACGATTTCCTCGTTAAATCTGTCTTGTTAAATATGTATAGAGCTGCTGAGCGCTGGGAAGATGTTTCAAGACTCGAAGAAGAAGCGACGAAAGAGGAGAAAATAGAAAGAAGGGTGGAAGATTGGAGCTGGATTAGCATTAAAGATAAGGTTCGGTCTTTCAAGACAGGCGTTCAATTGGCCCCTGAAGATAAAGAGACTTCAAGGTTGTTGGAAGAACTGCTAGTGAAAGCAAAGAGCCATGGGTACGAGTCACAACAAGCTTTGAAGGGGAATGATGAAGAAAACAGAGACTCTTGTGGTCATCACAGTGAAAAGTTGGCTGTGACATTTGGGTTGCTGAGTACCCAAACTGGTTCGGCCATACGCATCAGCAAGACTACAACAATGTGTAGAGACTGCCATGACTTCATAAAGATGGTCTCACTTATGAGTAGTAAGGAAATCATCGTGAAAGATAGGTGGCTCATTCACAGATTTGTTGATGGACAGTGCTCTTGTGCTGAGTTCCCTGGCCTCCTATGAACAGATGGAAGATCCCAGTTATTTTCATAACTGCCCCTCCCTGGAAAAGGTATCTCTCATTTCTCTGTCAGTTGGACCTTTGCAAAAATAGCAGAGGGAAAGGGGACAGTGGTGGCAAAATCTCCAGCTGCTATCGGGTTTGGGTAAAACAAGGCGGTACTGCTATTTTGAGGAACAAGTAAAGAGGTTTCAGGTTTGGATGTTATCTAACTGAGCATTAGCAAACAGTCGTGTTAACTGAAAGACGAAGGGGATGCAAATGTCAGAGGAGTCGAGCAGAAGACAGAAACTTAGGAAGACATGTACTTCCACAGTCTAATTCATGCGATTTCGCAACGAATATTATTGATTTGGCAACTATTTCCAACTGACTCGATGTGATTAACTGCTCTAGATACTGCAAGTGCACGAATCGACAAGTGACACTGCAAGTGCACAGATTCCCCTGTGGAGCCTAATATTACTTTCGAGACAGAAGCCAAGTATAGACCATGGCACTGGCTGTATGCAAAGTAGTACGGCTGAAACGGGTATTAGAATACCTGGAAATACAAAATCATGGACCTGTCTAGATTTCACTTATGTTCCTTCAAGACAACAAACAGCAAGACGTGCCCACGAAGACCGTTCCTCCAGATTTATTGGAACAGTTGTAGTCCAATCTTGGTCTATATAACATAGTGACATTTACCTCCTTGTCTAGCTCGGTGGCTACTACGCTATAGGGATTTATAGACTAATATTTACGTCTCTAACTTGAAGTTAGTCTGGCAGACCTCTGTAACCCTACAAATTCAATAAGAAAACGGATCTGGCTGCATCATGTAAATATGTTGCAGATATGAATACCAAATTTGAAGTCTGTATTGCCATAGACCAATCAAAATTTTGCGGAAAAGTAACCAACTTTGAATGATGCTGCCACTATTTGAGAAAGTAAAACTACATTCAAGCCAACCTCAGACTTGCGCACTTTGATTTCCTAGTTGGTCTCACTTCAATATCGATCTTTTCTCGACCAGTGTTAGCGTATCATAATCATCTCGACAGTATGATAGCTTTGAGAGTGAGCGACGCGCTTCGCCCGCCCTATCTATCTGCGCGCTGGCATGGGACGTTGTTTTGTATACCATCATACACTAACAGCTAACCGTTTTCAACTTCGCACAAGTTCTGAAAATGATCACACGTCTACGAGATGTTTCTTCACATGTCAATTCATTCAATGAACATAACATTGCAAAAAGCATAAAAACAGAAGGTTATTTCAGAAATTGAGCCTCCGGGAGGCACATAGAAACCCTGTAAGAACCAAATTTTCCAACACTTAGCCAAAGGGTTTGCCTTCCTCTTAAGGACCATCAAGTAAAAAGTAGGTTTTGTCGGGCATTTCTTCCTCGATATACAAGGAACCACCATAAAGCTTCCGCCTTCTCCGCATACATATGGTAATAATAGTAAGAGAAGAATAAACCTAGACAAACATCAGGTTCTGTTCCAGTAACCTTCCTGTTGATCAGACCATCACTGTAATGGATATAACATAACTACATCAGGTCCCAAATACACCAATTTTAATTTCAGGAAAAATAATTGTGTCAATCCAAGGTAGAAAATGAGCCAACATAATAACGCTCCAGATGAACCAACATAATAACGCCGCATCGAACACCGTCACTAGGACGCAAATCCACCATTCAATTAGTGGTTTGAATTAGGTAATATGCATGCTATGAGCCCGTTGGTTAATCAAGTATCGGTATACCTTCAAATTTCTGCAAGGCTGCATTCCATGCCATTATTGTTGAAGGCTAACACACTTCTGAGCGTGAGGCCGACAAGTTACACACTTGGAATTATGTTGGCACTATTCAGAAAGTGAAACTAGAATCAAGCCATTTTGGACTTTGAGCACTTCGATTACTAGTCGGTCTCAAACATGGAACCGAGCTGCTGCACTCGTGCTGGGGCCCTAAGATGAATCTGTTTTCAGCAGCATAAAATGCAGAACAACGAAATCACTTCTACAGCACCTTGGATTACAGATCCCAAGCAATACTTTTCCAGAACACTTAGAATTTGCTCACATAATAACCATAGCAAGCAGCACCGAAGTCTCTTCTAGAACTCGGGCCAAAATCTTTTACATGGGGAGAGTAGCACATTCGACTACTAAGCTTTCCCCCAACACATATCAATTATTCTTTGATTTGGCTACTAAACTACTTTGAGAATAATAACTTGTTCAAATGATTATCCAATGATAACTTATAAGGCAGCAAGGGGGATGTACGTTTCAGCTCTTCCCTTCTAGGAATCATGTGATACAAAGCTCGTTATCCATTAGGATGCCAATTTTCAGCTAACAAGATACGGAGCAAAACAGCAACCAGAAGTAAAAAATGATGAATTCAACAGTAAGGCATCAAGGGACAAAAACTTCACATTCCAACTTTCCATTCCTTTGAGGCAAAGATCTTTCTCCATCAATATTTTCCAACTCTCAAGCTAATAAGATGCATATAGTGGTTCGTTGAAAGGAGCAAAAGAGCAACCCGAATGACTAAATGGTCATTAAATAGTAAGGCAACAAGGAACATTAACTTTCAGATTTCAACTTTCTATTTTACTCATTCTAAAATTCCCTTCTAAGGCTCCTTTAAGACAAAGCTCATCTCTGTCAATATTTTCCAACTTTCAACTAACAAGATACCAACATGGATTACAAAAGGAGCAAAAGACCAACTGAAATGACTAAATGATCATTTAATAGTAAGGCAGCAAGGGACATGAATTTCCATACTTGACTTTAGTCATTCCAAAGTTCCCTTCTAAGACTCCTTTTAAATAAATTTCTTTCTCCATCAGATTTTCCAACTTTCGGCTAACAAGATACAAATAATGGTGTTCGGAGGAGCAAAAGAGCAACCGGAATGACTAACTCATCATTTTCATAGTTAGGCAGCAAGGGACATGAATTTTCAGATTCCAACTTTCTATTATAGTCATTCCAAAGTTCTCTTCTCGGACTCCTTTGGGACAAATGGTTCTCCGTCGGTATTTCCCACTTTATCTTTAATAGTGAGGCAGAATGGGACATGAAAGATTCACAAATCACCTTCCTATCTTAATTTTCCTTCTTGGTATGTTTAAGCTAACAAAACAGCGACATAGTTATCTTGATTGCAAGGCAGAACGGGACATGAAAGATTCAAAAATCGACTCCTCATCAAATTTCCCTTCAAAGGATTTCACCAAACCAAAGCTTGTTCACCATCAGTTAATCATTCCCAATACTTCCCAACTCGGACTTGGGACTTCCAACAACATCACTGGTGAATGAAGTAGGACAGAAGGAAAATCGGAAAGAATAGTTATAATTTCATTTTAATTATGCACCACGGATTACAAATCGGACCGTTTAGGAAACACCGAACCAGAATTCTCACCATAGTTGATGAGTTCAAAGTGAAACAGACCGAAACACAAATCCAACCATTTCGAAGTGCGCCGAAAAAAGCAATTCACTTCCCTAAAGCAAGCGAGTGCGCCGAAAAGAATTCTTCAGATAATATTCAAATGGTTAAGCAAATATGGAAGGGAACGATACCGAAGAGCGACCAAGGAAGCCTTCTCCAGGCAACATCGAGCGACAATATACTGGCAAGTAATCTAAACTGGCTTAAATTATCATTCTTGAAACCTTTCACTCCACCTTTCCGAACACGATTTTAACTTTTGACGCCATCGATGTGCATGCAGCTTATCGAAACCCTAGCCCGTAAACGTTGTTCAATTCCAGCAAGTGTCGCAAAATTGGGCGGAACGAACGAGATAAAACCATTTCAAACAGAACACACAATCCATCAAATGAGAACCAGACATCTGCGGCAGATTGGCAACGAAGAAACTACTGAAAGCAGAGAGCCACCAGACTTACCTCTTCAACAATTTGCCCCTTGAGTCGACCGTTACAAGCTGACAATGACTGATATGCCGTTTGTAAGAGACGGCGCGTTGGTGCCAACGGATAGATTATGCAGCATAGATAAAAAAAAGAAAATTATAAGAGAGAGGTAATTAGTCGTGTGGGCTATTGGGCCCAATCTACAATAGGCCCTAAAAATAAGGTATTAAAAAACAGAATTACTTATAATCCGAGTTGGATGTTAATTCGTATGATCTTTCTTGTGCTTTTTCAGGTAGAATTTATCGGGAATCGTCCCAACTAGTAACAAAATTTCTTTTGAAATGATAAGATTTGTTAGTTGCCGACTCGAATCCAAACTAATTAACGTTAATGGAAGTTTGTATAACTTTCTGCGATTTGAAAATCACCTACAGACCTGGAAACGGAAAACAGAGAAAACTACAATTGAGAAGGAATCTTGTGTTAAGTGACCAAGTATATTAAAAATTTGGAGATGTCTACATAGTCAAATGAAAACTCGTTCAAATCGAGGCTCTGAAATCCAGTTCGCATCAAGTTATAAATAAATCAACAACGCAGCATGTTGGTATTCTCTTGAGAGAATATAATGGGTTGGCTGGCAATGGCAGAGCATGTAAGGCAGCCAAGTCAACTTGAAGCAGATCTGAGAAGAAATGAATCATCTACAGCTGCAGCTGCCAATTCTATTTTATTATAGAAAGGATTTCAGAATATCCAAGAAGAGGATCCGAATCCTACTCGGATTGATTAAAAAAGCATATTTGTAAAGCTGCAGTTAGTTAAGTCTTTAAGATGCCTGGGTACTTTACTTGCTTAAGCAGACCAAATGGAATCGTCCCTTCCCTTAATAAGTTAATATTATTGCAAGAATATGTCAATTATCATTACAGCAATACAAAAATTGATCAACAAACAAATTATTATCAAACTATCAACAAAATCAAAAATTTATTCTCAAGAAGCTTGCGCTTGTGCTTGTGCTTGAGCTTGGGCTTGTGCTTGTGCTTGAGCTTGAGCGACTTTGACATTAGCAGCTACAGCTACAACTTTAACGTCCTGATTACCGGCTACCGCACCTTGCCTAGTTGTTTCCATGGCCTGCTGATAAGGTGTCGTAGTGGTGAAATAAACCTGTCTTCCTGCACTATCATAACCCACTTGCATATACCCATATTGCTGCTCCGCCACCATTCCCACTTTCTGCTGCTGAACTACTCCCATTCCCCCCTGCTGCTGCTGCTGCTGTTGAATAGAAGCATTATATGCCGGAGGCTGTTCCCTGTAAACCTCTTGCACCACTCTCTGTACTCCATCGTAATAACCACCTCCCATTTGCCCCGTCACCGGTGATCTCATCCCCTGAGTTTGGTACATTCCCCCACCGGGGATTATATAGACCTGCTGCTGCTCGTTTCCTCCCCCAGTGGGGTAGGGACCGCCGGCGGTCACATGGCGTTCCTGGACGTACGCGGTCGACAGCGGCACCGGCATGTGAACCGGAATTGGGGATGGACCGGCTTCGGCCCCTCCTACTTTCTCCTGCTGGACTTTCTGGAGGTAGAATTCTCCAGGGAACCCTCTGGAATTCGAGACGGTTACCTGTTCCGGATTGCTGATTTGGAATCTCTGCACATCCTGGATCTGTTGATTCGGGTCCTCCGACCCGCCCGATAAATCCTTATTGCCCGACCCAACAACTTCCAGGGGAGCCTGCTGTTGTGGGGCCTGCGCCTCAGCAGTGGCGAGTTTGGTCATCGGAACACCAGATGGAAACCCTTTCTCCAACCCGAACAGAAAATCGGGATTGCCGGAAGGAACCCCGGCCGGGGGAGGAGGAGAAACGACGTCGAGATGGTGGCCGCCGACGACAGGGACGGAATTCAAAGCGTCCACGAACCACTGACCTTCCGATTTCATGGTGTCGCCAGATCCGAAACTCCTGGCCCTGGGAGAGGTATTAAAGAGGAAGATCCGCAGCCTGGCCGGTTTGGGGGAAGCGCGACAGAGGCGGTCGTACTCCATCATCATGTGCTCCAGATCCTCATCATTGGTGACAGAGATCAAGGCGTCGAGATCCTCTCCAGGGAGCTGGTACTTGACGCAGAGGTCGGAGGAGTCAGATCCGACGGCGGATAGGGAGGAGAGCTTGGTGACGACAGCGGAGAATTTGACGTTACGGTCTAAGGAGAGTATCTTAGTGTCGCCGCCGATGTAGGCAAGCTGGTTGTCGTGGGGGCGGGGTTGGATTTTGCCGCCGTAGCTGCACATGAATTTCACTTTATAGTTTGAGGAAAGAGGCTCGTCCCATGACTGAGTGTCGTCGATCTCGCGGGATCGAGGTGACGAGTCTCCCGAATCCGGATACGACGAGTAAGAGTAGTTCTCCATAGGAGGAGGATTTGAATAATTACTGTCTTGTTTCGTTAGGGTTTGAAGTGAATTGGAGACGAAGAAGCCATGGATCCAAGGTGGGTGGGGGGGATGAGTGGAAATTGAAAGTGGGGGCCCTGAGTTGATTTATTATATATATTGAGAGATTGGATGATGGATGCGGGAGAGTGAAGGAAAGCCAACTCAAAGCTGAAATGAAACGATTCTGGTTGTACAAGTTGTTGCTGTTGCATACAATGACAATGAGAATAGATCATCAATAAATTGCCCTATAAAAACGGGTATACCACAAAACTGAGTGACTATACTTAAGAATAGCCTTTTACTGTGGGTTTCTGAGTCCGGATCGACAACAAATACTTTATTTATTTGCTAAAGATAAATAAAAAGATAAAGGGGTAAATTTATTTTAAAATTAAGTGATTCATGGCTGCTACAGTTGTTACAAACTTCATAGTCTGCGGTAGAACTTTAAAAATTAGGTGAAGATCAAGTTTCAAATGTCGAGTCAAAATGATATTTCAAAGAATTGATTCATGATGAAATTTGTAACAACTAGATGGTTCGAATATTGAAAAACAATTTCGGAATTAATAAAAACATTTATGGCTTGTTTGGCAAGTGAAATGTAAGATGAAATTTTAAGCATTTTCCATTCGTTTGGTGGTGCCTACGTGACAAAGTTGTCGGAGACTCGACACGCTATGATACATGGGACCACCTCGTAATGTAAAAAAATAGAACGGGACAACTCTACATCATTTTAAAAAGTACAGGACTAATCGGTAATCCGCCTCAAATTTACTGGATGAATGGAGCATTTGACCGGTACTAAAAACAGGGCGATGAGGAAACAGGAAAGGACAAAAAAAACCTCCACCATTGCCATTGTTTGCCATGCACGTCGATCCGAGCAGAATCCAACCTCCATTTCATTTTCAACGCCCAATCTCATCGGCTGCAATGGTGAAGGTCGTAGTAGGAGACGAAGTTCAACTCAAATTGGCAGAGGACCGCCTTACTCATTCTGGTTTCACCGCCCAGGTCTTCCCCCGGCCCCTTTCTTTCCTCAATCCATTGATCGCTGCGTACTTTTAAATCGTTCATTCTCGGAGTGAATTGTTTATGTTTTGTGTTGATTAGGTCGGCTTGGTGATTGGAAAGCTCAGTTCCCAATTGGACCGAGGTTTCGTCTTCGATTTGGTTCCCACTCCGTTGAACGACGCCGGCGAGCCCGCTTGTTCAGTCGTCGACACCAAAGATGACAAGGAAAGGACTGGCTCTAAATCCAAATCCCAGGTCTCTGATGCTTCCACTTTGCTTATCGACATGGACTGGGTAGCTAAACACGCTCGCCAGGTATTCTTTGAATTCCTCATCCCTTCATATGCCATTTTACATGAATGATATATGTTTCTAATTGATTGCGAAAACAATCGTTATGGGGATTTCTAGGTTTCCAGAATGTTGGTAGGTGGGATGAACGTGGTGGGAGTTTATGTTTGGGTTAGTGATACATCATTCAAGAACTCAACCATTACCCTTTGCCAGGTAGCTTCGTTGGACCTTCTCTTTCTTAGGGTTTCCTGTTTTCTTAGAGCAATGTCCTATGCATTCCGAGCTGATTTGTGTGTCATTAGCGGTACTAGCTTTTGCAGACAGTGCAAGGAGTTGCAGAAGCCGCCCCTATTCTAGAGGGGGATTTGGATCAAAGGCTGCTTCTTCATATATCTTATAGTCCCAGAAGGTAACTTTTTTTTTCTCTGTTGGCCTACATTTGTTGCTTCTTATGTTGACTGAAAGTTGATCTTTGTGTGTAGGTGGACGTGTCGGAATTGTTTGCTGTCTTCAAGCATCACATCAAGCAGCATACGGCCCTGTGATTTCAAACTAGGGAAGGTCTTAAACTCTGTACAGAGATTTAGGTGCATTTACAAATTTGAACTCAGGTAGGAATATATAAAATCTGTGCTCTGTACTTTGCATTCTTGATAGTGTGGTAGCTTCCATAACTCATCAAGTCTTATACTTCCAGATTGCCAATATCTGGTGAACTTGCATCAAATGGTTCAACACTGAGTGCAGTTCTTCGTCATGGAATCTCAACTGTTGGGAAACAGCTAAGAGGTGCAAAGGCTATTGTTGATGGAAATTTGGTAAAATGACTAATGTTATGAAGTTGCTAGCTTTTAGATTGCTCTTTTTTTCTGTTCAATGTTTGACAACCCTTTTAATTTGTTTATAATATGTATGAAAGATCAAAAGTGATGAGCCATGCACAACCGATTGTTTACATGATGTTGAATTGCTTCTGCCGATCACAGAATGTGACCCTTCTACCGAAGGTGAATTGATATTTCTTGCACGTCTAGAGTAGTAGTACTGACTTTTAGCAGGGTAGTATCTAATATTTGGATGTTTATGTTTGACTTATAAAGCATGCAGGGAAAAGGATGTAGACGGTCTTCTTGTTTTTGGTGGATCTGTTTCCTCTTTCACATATCTCAACACCAAAGAACCAGTTTCACAGGCCGTTGCTGACATAAAGGTATGTTGGGTTTACTAGTTGGTCTTCCTTCAGTTTCTTGATCGAGCTTGCGGCCTTGAATTACAAAGACTTAGAAGATGCTGCTATGTTCTTCATGTTTAACATCCACTCCTCTTACTGACATTCTTCCCGAATAATGATAGAGTCGGTCCTAGCTCAGAAGGCTGAGGTCTGGTAATCCATGGGGCCTCCACGGTGGCAATGAAAGAGGGTTCATTTTCCCCTTAACCAGGAAAAAAATTATAAAGTTGGTCTCAAGATATTGTGCAAGCTCCTCATTTACATGTTGGGTTACCCTATAGAAGTTCTTCTGGTGATTTTACCCTCTGGTCCTGTATGGCCAAGATTATAAACATTCACCCTCAACCTTACATGGGACAAATGGTTGATTTCTTTGGATTTGGGAACTGCTTAATATGCATATAGAATTTGAGATGCAGATGTCTTTTTATATCCTCCCTAGAATTTATGACCGAATGACGAAAATGTTCAGTCATCAGTCTTATCTTTTCGATGCTACTTTAGGACCTCCAATCCTCCATTCTCGCGGTGGATTAAACTTTCCTTTTGTCATTTTAGTTTGATATAGCCAGAAGTCTGCAAAGCAGACTGGATATGATATGTGTTGGAGTAGATGAGGATCTTGCTGAAAAAGATGAAGGCCATGAGGAAGCAAGCGACAACAAACCGTCTCAAAATCCCATTTCCAGACTTGTCCTCCACTCTTTAAGGTGTGTACTATAAATCATTCTGTAGCCACTAGTATAGAGGGAGGATTAGCTAAAGCTCACTTCTTAACTTCGAGTTCATTTTCTATTTCCTGATCTACGCATATTTATTTATTGCCCTACTGGTTAAAAACAGGAAAACATGCCGTCTAGCCTTTCCGCGAAGAGTCTTCATTCCTTGGTTGGCTGATATATACATTTGCGACTACCTGCAACCTTCAGAGACGCTTGAGGTCTGCATATTGGCTTGTCTGTAAAGACTAAATAAAAAACATGTCAACAGTGCACTATACCACTATTGATCGGAATGCTGTTTTATTTTACTTTCACAGGTGATAAACGATCATTGTGTAGAGTTGATGTCGATGCAAGCCCCGAGTGATAGCTCAAGATTCCTGCAGCCAGAAGAGGAAGAAGCTCCATTTGTTATCTCAAAATCTTTCTGGGATGGCAATGGGGATTCTTGTTTGGATAAGAAGAGAGAAGTTGATGCAAGTGCAGATAGTAGCATCAGAGAAACAAACGAGTCCTCTAACTATAGCTTGGTAGCAGCTGTCTTCATCTTTTTTTTTTGTTGGAAAAACGCAGACGTCTTCATCTTATTTGTAACCATCTTGATATGTTTTGTGGTGGTTATGAAATCATAGGTTTTGACGCAAGATGCCGTACAGTTTTTGGGTGCAATTGTGTTGGTGTTATTATAATTAACGAGAATATTAATTACTAGGAAGAACGCAGGCAACTGGCCGGTTATGAACACGTTTATCTAGTAATTGGATTTAGTTGTTCTTATGGCTAGTTTTATAAGTGTCTTTAAATAGTGTTATGTAAGTAGTTATAAAGATGATAACTTGATAGTGATGAGAATCTAAATCTAATGACCAAAGTTTCCACTATAATTATTACTAAGTCTTTGCTTTTTCAGGTATAATGTTTGTGGACAATGTACTAGTAGTGGGCTGAAGCCTAGCAAGTAAGCAATCTTTTGCTTTTTTGATAGAAAATTAAGCAAATGCTGATTATTTTATTTTGTGGTCTCTAATAATAATGAAGGTATTCGAAATCGTGATTTTATGATTTTACGGTAGGAGTTCGATCTTGATTTTATTGGAAAGTCGTTGGACATTAAAATCGTATGAATTGGGAGGGAAAAGGTAAAATTCTAAACTCGTTTGAGGTAAAATCGTTTGAAGAATGTGTATTTTGTGTTGCGTACTTATGATTTTGTAAGCTTTGTATCGTAAATTATGTACTTTTAATTATTTAATTTAAATACTTAAAATCTTACAATTTAATCATACGATTCTAATTTTACCCATATTTTCAATTTTACTCGGAATCAACGCTACCTTGATAATAATGATTTAAAAAGATCAGTGATATACCATAAGAACGTAAAAGACGAAAGGTTTGATAGTGGTGGCAATCAAGTGAAAATAGCAACTTTGTTAGGTTTTGGAATGATTGGCATTATTTGGACTTTAAGAGTTGTTTGGGTAAGAGATTTGAAGAGGGGAATTGTGGTCTGGATTGGTTTAATAGGTCTTGGAGATTTGAAGCAAATTATTTGTTGGTTATCATGAATTGGAGAAAATTTATATTATTTTTTAATTTTCTTTTATCTTTATATCTCTCAAAAAAATTATTTGCAAAGTATCTAATCTTTTCTATTTTGAATTTTTTGCCGACTAAATCTTCTATACAAACGATTTTTTAGACCATCTCCAATGCAAGGTGTCAAAGTGTTATTTCACACTCAAAGTGTTTCAATGTAAGGTTTTAAAGTTCTAAAATGCTATGAAATTCAAGATTTAGTCCTATATGTAGCCTAAGAAAGTCTCAAAGTGCCAAATTTAGCTTACTGATCTAACAATTTGTATTCGCAGAGAGGGTTTTTTGAGATTTGTGACTTTTTATCGTTTCCCCTATCGTTTTCATTTTCGTCATAACTTTCTTATTTGGATTCCGATTTGAATAATTTTTATATTAAAATTCCTATCTTTCAATGATATTTCCAAACTTTAAACATTACGTAAAAAATCAAAATCAACACTTTGATTCGCCAATACACTCAATAATGCAACATGTGTCTTGCCGTGACTTGTTGATTCTTTTAGAATAATTTGACTTATAAATTTTAGGATAGTTTGACTGGTTGATGTTTTTTTAGCGCGCAAGTTTCAAATTCAACTCAAATTGGACCGATCTCATCATGGATTTCGACGAATGAAACTCAAGTTGAGTTTAGAGCCCGATACAAGTTAAAAAATTCTAGCTTGAGTTCGAGCTCGAATTGGTTGTTTTAAGATTTTACACTTCATCCTAATCAACGTAAGGAAAGCTATGTCTCCATATGTGAGGTAACGACAGACGTGAAAAACCCTTGTAGCTAGCTACTTCTAGTTAACTATTGATGACGATGATGAATCAAATCCACCATTCTCAAGGAGTTGCAACTCAATAGTCAATATGTATTCCCTCGGTTGATTTAATGATGAACAGTAAATCCCAAATTTGAAGTACATATCACTAACAACAGAAACTTCAGGATTAAATCAACGGGTTCAACCCTAATTTTTAGGCTTAAATCGCCATTTCCAAATCAGATTTGTAAAAGAAACAAAAACAATTAAAGGTTGTATATATATTGAGCACTTTGCTTAGGACATTCAACACTAAAATCAAAATTATCAAATTATGCAACCATAAATCACTTATAATAAACCCTAAACTATAAACAATAAACGCTAACATCCTAAATATTGAATCATGATTTTCGAATACTATATTATAATCCAAATTCTAAAAATCATTTCACATATTAAGCACAAATCCATATTAATAAATTAAAATCCAAAAAATACACCCTAAATCCTTAATATAATATCCCAAAATTAAATCATTTAAATAATCAATCGTAGACATAAAATATATTAAAACTGTACCGAATTCACGCATATACCAAAATGTTACTCATATATATATATAACTATAACACCACCATGGCCTTAAATATTAATGTCATCCAATCAAGTAAAACGTACATAAAAAAAAGAGGCCGACAAGTTAAGTGCAAATAACGGGGACCCACAGCCGCATTTAGCCGAGGTGGGTGAGCATTAAAACGAAGCTAATCACCAAGCAACATCAGAAGTTAATGGGACCCATACCCATTTCCAACTCCGTACTAATCACAACCAAATTAGAGTGTACGGCCAAAAACAGTGGTCTACCTAAACCCAACCAAACCCAGAAAACTAAACCAAAACCAGCAAATTAATATCATCATATCCAGCAGCTCCCCATTCATTCCGTCCGGTACTCCATCTCCATCGCCCTCTCCACGTTTTCCCCACCTTCCCTTTCAATTACCCAAACACGGGGAAACTCCTGGACCCAAATTTTCAATAAGAACCCCACACCAATATTCTTCAATGATTACTTCTTCTTCGCAGATGGAGGACGATGATCGCCCCATCATCGGCTTCCCTCTCGGGTTTGCTCTTTTACTGCTCACTCTCATCACCATGAGTGCCGTCTTCATCTGCTGCCTTCACTGGGATCGCCTCCGTTCCTGTTGGGACGTTACTCCTACTACTGATCATGATCATGATCATGATGAAATCCACCATAAATCATCGCCTCCACAACTGGTATATAAGTATAAGCAATATAATTATATGCTCATACATACTGGTTTTTTTTAATTTTAAAATTTGTCTGATCCTCTCTGAATTTTGGGGCTTGTTTTCTTTGAATCGACCAGAAAATGGGCAAGATGATGAGGGAGAGCCTGCCGGTGTTGATGCCAGGAGATCAATTGCCAAGGTTCGTGGCCATGGCTTGTCCCTGCGAGAAGCCGATTCTAGTAGACACGATTCAAGTTGAAGATCAGAAGCCGCCGGCCACTCTGTTTCCTGTCCCTCCTCTGTTTTAGTATCTTTGTGATTTTGGTTTCTTTCTCTGTACATGTTAGCCTTTAGGTGTTAGTAACATACATGCAGCTACTTAGTATATTTTACCATAATTTTTATGTACGTTGTGTTTGAAATTAAATTTTTTTGAGGATTTAGTGTAGGTGTTTAGATTAAGACATAATGGTTTAGTTTAGAGTTTAATTTTTGAGGTTTATGATTTGTTAATTTCAAACTATTACAAAATTTATTGTGTTCGTTAGGTAGCGGTAAAGGAAAAATAAATATTTGCTAGCGGTAAGGAAATATTTCCACGGTCTATTTAAGTGTTGCATTTAACGGATCTTAACCTTTTTCATGTAAGGGGTTTTTTAAAATCGTTTGATTGAACTATATAATTGGACGGTCAAAATTTATTTGTCGCTAGCAAACACACTTTTTCTTTGCCAGCCATCTGGTTGCTTGATTGGCAAGTTTTTTTATTTGGTTCATGTTGATGTTCAGTCAACAATTATGATTTCAGAAGTCCAACCGCAGTTGAAATTCTGCAACCATAATTAAACTTTTCACAAGTTGAACTTTAGCCGTTGCAGCAAGATTGTCACCGCAGTTCTTGGACTTCCACCAACGGCGGCATGCTTAAACTACTGTTGCCAGACTTCAGTTGCTCACATACTTCTGCAGACACTAACGCTTAACTTTCATGTTGTCGCCAAACCGCATAAGCCGCTGTCTTCGGACTTCCACTGCCAGGCTTTCGTCACCGTTGTAGGTTTTCACGGACGACGAGGCTGGTCTTTCTTCGGCCGTTTCCAGGCTTTCTCTGCCAACGCCGAATCTCTGCCTCGTCGTCAGACAAACGTCTCACCTTAATTCCACTGTCATTATTGTCTTCCCCCACCACCGTGTCGGGCTTTCGCTCATGTCGCCAGATTTTCTACACTACTTCAGCGTCTTCACCGTGCCACCGAAAATTTGTTCCATCGTACTACCAACTGTTGTCGCCGGAGTTCAGCCACTATCAGCGGACAATGGTTTTTGGTCGTTAGAAGACAAACAACGTAATCATAGCAAATGTAATTCAGACAAAAGAACCGTGGTGGAAGTGGGACATTCGCCTAATTGAGTTGACTACAGAAATATTCATTACCGTGATTAGTTCAGTTACGATTGAGCGACCAGAAAAATACGGTCAAGTGACTACATATATTGATCCGGTACCGTTTTGACCTTTGAAAATCATACATATACATACGTTATTTTGTTCCCCACAAATTAGAATCTGTAAGGTAAGTGAGCCAAAAATATCGATATCAAGCCATCACTTTGGGAAGTCCATGAAGTTAAAATGGATGCCAACTTCCATGAAGATTGTTGCCCCGTACACACACATTTCCCTTATGTTCAAAATGACAACAAAAAGTGTATTCCATTTCCAGCCGCTTTCTTCTCCTTCCTTGTCTTCTCTGTTCAGCTGATTGCTCAAATATTCTGAAACCTTATCACTCCCCCCATCCCATGTCCCCCTTCCCAAATATGTGGCAAAGAATGCGACAGAACAAACATCATAGATTGTCTATTTTCCCAGACTTACAGTAGAAAAGGAAGCATAAACAGTGGGAGGGAGGAACCAAGGCAAGTAGGCTGAGAATTGTACAGTTTATATATTTACTCCAAACAGAAAAACGTGTTCCTATGAGTCAACAACCACCCTCAGAACTGAAACGCATCTGAATTTATTGAGTGCTCCCTTCAACTAACTAATATAAAATCCCTCCTACTCATGCCCCTTTGATTCTTTACTCATCTGAATTTATTGAGTGTTCCCTTCCCTCCCCTGAAACCCCCTTCTCCCCTCCCTTGCCTTCACCTATAGCAGCAGCAGTTTCTCTGCTGTAAGAATTAACAAGAATGATGAATTTGTACGAAGAAAACGAGAGGTCAGTGATAGGTGTACCTCTGGGATTAATTCTTCTGGTGGTGACTCTGTTAGCCATGTGTGGAGTCTTCATCTGCTGCCTTTACTGGGATCGGATTCCTCTCAGTTCCCCTCCTACCCACAACAACAAACCATCCCCTCATCACCTGGTTCGTATATGTACATACTTTCATACATATATGTTCTGGGTTTTCTTGTTTTTTCTTTTAACTAGCCTTATGGATCGATTTCCTTCTTGTGTAATTGCAACAGAAGGCGAGCATGAATAAAGTGGAGAGCTTGCCAGTTTTGATGCCAGGAGACAAAGTCCCCAGCTGTATAGCCATGTCCTGTCCCTGCAAGCCGCCGGTGGCAAATTTGGAGACCATCGTTCAATTGCCGGACAAACCTGCAGCCCCTCCTCTGTTTTAGTATTCATTTTCGGTGGTAGAAATAATTACGACTTTGAAAGAGGCGATCACTCTCTATTTTAGTGTTGATTTGTAATATATACATATTATTGGAGAGTTACGGCTAACAACATGTTGTGTCTTGGCGACATCAAAATACAGTAGTGGCAAAACATCAGAACCTACAACTGTAAAACAAAGTCGACAGAGGAGACAACAAGTGCCACAATAATATTTATATATCCGAACAAGATAGAGATAGGGTATCCAAATTTCTTTTGGAACATCCACTTACACGCCCGGTTAGTGGATTTCCCTCAATTTATTAATAAATCAAAAGGGATTCCATTGTGCTGAGGCAAAGCCAAAGCATGTCTCGTCATGGTAGTAATGACTGCATTACCACACAAAAAAAAACAAAGTCATTTCAGCACCGGAGAAAAAAACCGTCGCTATTTTCATGGCATATAGCGCGTCGCTTAAGAACCTTGCTGCGGAGTTTTATTTCCATATAGCAGAAGGGTGGCCTTTGTGCTACGGTAGCGACCGTTGCAAATGACGTACCTTTTTGCTACAGCTTTTTTGCTACGATTTCTTCTGTCGCAAATGGGTTTCTTTTTTATTACAAATATTATAATGATTCTATATTGGCCATTGGACAAGCTTTTTCCAAAACTATTTAAGTCCAAACTAAGTTTTATTACTTTGTTATACATTATGATATTAACTATTCAACTTTGCTGGTTTTTATATTATGAAAATATGCGCTTTGTTCACCATATTGTTTGATACCTAGCTAGCTAGTGCGTATACTTTTAAGATATAAAATGTTATAACTAATTGCTGGTGAAGTTTTTGAACTGAATGATGTTTGTCATTACCACTAATGCAAGGACAATGAAGATAATCTAATCTTTGCAGTCTGATTAAATTAAGGACCAAGTCAAAAAGCATTAGGCATTATCTAATTAATTTTTTTAAATAATGTATCGATGTTTCTACTGTGGGCATATTATTCATTTATTAAGGCTATGTTTTGGATTTCCACTCCTTTTGCTATTATCACATGACGTCACGATTTATATTTTAGGATTTCTGAATTTTAGAATTCTGACCGTTTAACTACTTTAAGGGTTAATATTTAAAAAAAATTACCTAAGGTTATTTATATACCGTAAGTGAAGTAGTGAAATTGATTGATAATTCTGTATAAAATTGATTTTTAAATCAACGGAAAAATAAAATTTTTTATTTCCAATTTAGTGAAATTAACAACCGGTTGCCACAATTGGTTTTCCAAATTATTTGAAAACATGATTCATTTTAATAATTTTGTAATCAAACCAAATTAGAATGAAATGGAAGTGAAATAAATTAGTTACTACACATTTACAAAAATAATTACAATGAAGCTCATTATTTTTTTTGTAACAAAGAGGCTGATTTCATTGATAAAAAACAATAAGAGGCAAAGTTCAAAAAAGTCATAATAGCAGAAAATAACAAAAACAATCTAAAGTTACAAGCGAGAGAACCAAGAGGGATCCAACACACCCATTTGAGATTCGGTTGAATGATGCAAGCCACTGCGTGTTCCAAAAATAATGCAGTTGAATGATGCAGTCCGAGATTCGGCAGTTGAGAGTTGGCGGAGGATTGCAACGAAAATCAGAAAAAGCTGGGAACCATGCATCGTCTAAAAGAGTATCTCTACCGTTATCGACATTCTTCCAGAGTCTCAAAAGAAGAGTCGTGCATCCTTCAAGAATGCTATTCCAAATCGACGATGGCTGATAGTGTCGTGATGCTGAGATAAAATCAGAGTGTGGAAAATAAAGGGCTTTTAAAAGACGAATTCAGAGAGCTTCCGGCTTCTGAATGATCTACCAACCCAACTTAGCCAAAAAAGCAAGGTTAAACTGTTGAAATCTTTTAAATACCAACCCACACAGAAGCCTTCGAACTAGTGAGAACATCCCCAGAAATGCAATGAATAGATCGGCAGCTACCATCACCTGCCACCAGAAATTACGTAGGACTGAATCTATCTTTTTGAGAAGAGTGTTAGGAAGCAAGAAGCAAGAGAAAAGATAACTTGGGATAGCTTGGAGGATTGCCTTTGCAAGCGTTTCTCTGCCATCGTGCGAAAGAATAAGACTTTTCCACAAACTCGCTCGCTGCTGAAGACGCTCGAACATGAACCTAAAAGTTTCCGACTTCGAGCACCCCCAATCAGTTGGCAGGCCGATATAGGAACCAAGGGAGCCGTAACTGTGATTCCGAAAGCACTGGCAATTCGAAATTGAACCAATTCCGGTGTGTTCGCAGAAAATTTGATCGCTGATTTGGACTCGTTCACTGCTTGACTAGAGAGGTGGCAATAATAGTGATCAATGGTAGACTTGAGGGTCGTAACTTCTGCCATAAATGCTTTCCCAAAAATAACAGTGTCGTCAACGAACAAGACATGAGACAAAACTAGACAACGGTGATTCAACTTAAAGCCTTTTAGCTTACCCCGACTGATATCTTGTTGGAGCATGAAGGAGAGGACATTGGAGACAATGATAAACAACATTGAAAATAAAGGGTCCCCTTGTCGCAACCCCTGGTACGGGCGCAAATACGACGAGGGTTGTCCGTTAAGCATAACTGCAAAACGTATTAAAGTGATAATGCCTTCAATCCATGAAATCCATTGCGTGCTGAAGCTCATAGCTGTCAAAGTGAGACCCAAAAACTCCCATGAAACTCTGTCAAAGGCCTTATTCACATACAACTTCAATAAAAAAAACATGTTGCTTGCCTTTCTTTCTTATTTTAAATTTATGCAAAACCTCATGAACAACAATGATACAATTTTGAATGAAATGGCTGCCCATAAATGCAATGCAGATTGAAGATCAGAGATGAAAGTTGGCAAGAGTAGTTGGAGTCGAGAAGCAAGAATTTTCGAAATAATTTTCGCCCAAAAATTAGAGACGAATGATATAAAATACAATAAAAATAACTACAAATGTGACTGCAGAATTTTGAAATCGTGGACCTGAAAGGAAACAAAAAAGGAAGCCCATCGGTCCAAAAAATGAGGCCCACTACAAATTGCTTGCTTATTTTTCTTTTTAGGACACCTCCCTTCCCTGATGACCGTAATGAGCCGCTCCACAAAGTAAAAGAAGAGCTAGCTAGCTTCAGCCTTCAAGGGTTAACAACTTACCAAATTTTGCAGAGGTCAATGGATCGCCTTGCCAACTCGAACTGAAAAACCGGCCAACTGGGTCGTAAAGTGTTAGCAGCCACTCCACGTCGAGAGTTTGGGCTTCACGCTGTAGGCCCGAATCGGCTGGCATTGATTAAAGAGGATCAACGGCTGTGATTGAACCATCTGAAGCACGCAGCCAATCATAACTCCCCGGCAGTACGATCAATTTTAACTTTTAGTAATTATTGTATGTTCGGCGGTTTAAATAATAAATAAATAAAGAAGAAAAAAAGGAGGAAACAAAACGAAAAAGCTGAAGCAGAAAAGCAAGAGTGTGTGTTTTCTTATTCTATTCTTTCTTCAAAAGGAAAAACAAATGTTGGGCTGATTAATTAATTTTAATTTTAATCAGACAGCAAATTAGCTTTTGTTATTTTGTGACAAATGGAGGGTCCTTAGTTCTCTTTTTCCTCTCCCCCACCCCTCATCTCTCTCTCCCTTCCCTATCATAGTCTTCTCTTCTCGGGAACCAGTCTCCAAATCCGTCTTCCGATCAACGATTCCGGTCAACCTTAGGTGAGGTAACACTCCCTTTTCAGCTACTGTTGATTCCTTTGTCCAGCGATTCTGTTAAACCTTCAATTTTTTAAATAGCATCTAAGCAAAAATAATGGAGGTTTCGTTTCAGTGATAGCGGGAATTTGTTATTTCTGAAGCTCAAGGAGTGGAAGGTGAAGTTGATTTATCATTTTATGTACCTGGAATGGAAGTTGGTTGTTGCTTGCACGAAATTTTCCAGCATTTTTCTTGCCTTTGCAAACGGAACATGCATCTAACTTTTTCTTGCTTCTCTGCGCCTGCGTTTATTGTGCCATTTTTCCCAGCTTTTCTTTTTTAAAATAATATTATTTCAGAAACATTTCCTGGTGGCTTTGTCGGCCTTCTGTTCTGGATTTGGCATACAGTTATTATTATCGTCTGCAATTACTTGGACCTTGAATGCTTGCTTCTTCAATTTTCTCTTTAAATGCGTTTTGTCCTTTCCTTTCCTTTCTTTGATTCTGGGCTGGAATTCTCGATTTCGAAGAGCTTATTTGTGGATCTATCATCATCTGTTTACCTTGTGCTGGTAATTCGGAAGAAACTTTTGTTAGTTGTTCTGATTCCCGATGATTTAGGTCAAGCTGGTTTGCTTCTCCATTTCCTTATGTGCTTTTTTGAACTTGCAGGGTTATAAGTAAGAACTTGTTAGTATTTTTATTTTGTTCGATTCTTCTGATGACTCCGCCACTGCTTGGTGGTGTGGAGGAGGGTCAAATCAATGCTTCTCTGCTTGCTTCTTCGACATCCTTGGAAAGTGTTTGCCAAAATGGGTCTGCTGAACTGAAAGAGCGCAACTACATGGGGCTTTCTGATTCATCTTCGTCTGGAGATAGCTCCGTTATCTCTGCCGTGACCGGTGAAAGCAAGGCTAGGCTGAACCTTAAGGCGACAGAACTTCGGCTTGGGTTACCTGGATCTCAATCACCTGAAAGGAATTCCGAGCTTTGCTTATTTGGATCCAATAAACTCGATGAGAAGCCCCTCTTCCCTTTGCATCCAGTAAACGAGAGCAATGGGTCTTCCACGCCGAAAACTTTACTTTTGGGGAACAAAAGAGGGTTTTCGGATGTCATGGATGGATTCTCAGAGGTAAATAAACACAGATGATTGTACTTGCATGAGATACTCTCTCATTCACTGACTTGAAACTGGTAATCTATGGTGTTAACAGGATAAGTTTTCTTCAAAACAAGATGTAAATGGGATGTTGTCCCCCAGGCCCTCTCATAACATGGGACTGAAGCCAGGTTCTATTCTCGAGAACCTGTCTACTCTACCGGCTAAAGCGAAAGAGGCCGTAGCGCAAAATGCTGCGCAGGAGAGGCCTCATGGTGCAAAGGACACTAGATCAAGCAACAGCACAACACCGGCGGCTAAGTAAGCTATCATGTCTTTCACTTTCTGTTAAGCTATGCATGGGAACTGATAAGAAAACTGGTTATCTGGCAGGGCACAAGTTGTGGGCTGGCCTCCTATCAGGTCCTTTAGGAAGAACTCACTTGCTACCTCCAAGAATACTGAGGAAGTAGATGGAAAGGCAGGTGCTACTGCTTTGTACGTTAAAGTGAGCATGGATGGTGCCCCCTATCTTAGGAAGGTTGACTTGAGGAACTATTCTGCATACAAGGAACTCTCTTCAGCTCTTGAGAAGATGTTCAGTTGTTTTACCATAGGTAAGAAAAATCTTAGTTCAAGTTAGATGGGTAGCACTCTCGATACTAACTTCTTTTCTAGATAATTTATGTTATTTTTCATTTTTGTCTTTTGATAACAGGTCAATATGGATCCCATGGAGCTTCAGGTAGGGAGGTGCTGACTGAAAGCAAGTTGAAAGATCTGCTGCATGGTTCAGAATATGTTCTCACCTACGAGGATAAAGATGGTGACTGGATGCTCGTTGGTGATGTTCCCTGGGAGTAAGTATTAACCGTTTTAAATATTTGTACTTGTTTCGCGACTCATTCAATCTAAAGGCTAGGGTTTTGAGTAGATGTAACTTGTAAAGTGTGTGTTGAATTAGACAAAGTAAAACACATAGTGTGACATTTTGTTTTCTGATAATAGCTTAGATTTTACTCCTCTGTTAATAGGGTTGAATAACATGTAAGATGAGAACTTTTTTCCATCACTGTCAGACTAGTTTCAGTAGAAATGGAGATATTGCCTGTCCATGGATAACTTGTAGGATGTGTAATGACTACAGCCAAACAAGTGTATTCTATAAAAGTGTTAGGAGAGCGTGCGATTCACCATGTTTATTCTGATACACTCCTGTTATCAACCATGAACTGGGAGAAGATGGTCAGATGACCCTGAATCTTTATACTATGTTAGCAATTCCGTGCTCTGCTAACTTCCTTGGCAATGTCCAGCATTGAACAATTATCAACTTAATTTTTGTGGTTATAAATGATTATATGCTATAGGAAGTGGGTTGTGTACTTATCTGAAACATTCTCTTTTGTTTGTTAATAGTTAGTAAGTATGCTTGGAGAGGTGGCACTAATACCTAATAAGCAGTCAGCTGCTCTCTGTACCTGGTTCTCTAATTTAAGCTTGTATTGTTCTACATTGACTTATGTTATGCTTGTTTTCTCCTTTTTGAAGTTCTAGACTTCCCTCTTTTTTCATCCCACCCTCGTCTTTATTTTCGTTCAACATTCTGAATTATTTTCTTTGATCTCTTTCTAATCTGGCAACGTTATTTATTTCATTGTTTAGGATGTTTATTGAGACCTGCAAGAGGTTGAGGATCATGAAGGGTTCTGACGCCATTGGTTTAGGTGGGTGTGTTATTTCATGAAATATACTTGTATAGTAATATATTGCTATCTGAATCATCAAGATTACTTTAATACACTGTCATCCTTTTAAGAATGATTTTGAGTTCATGAGACTCGAATAATATACCGTCTTATCTTTTGTTGATTCACCGTATCCATTAATCAGTTATAGAATTGTGGCTGATACGCTGAGTGATCAAATCTGTTCTTACATATTCTAATATGGTAGGGTTCACAATCAACTGCAAAATAATTGATCACTATGTAGAGAGCATTGTTCATAGGATATCTTATGCACGGATTTACAAGACTTGATGCATGTTCAGTTTTCACCAGACATATTTGTTGAAATTGCTAGATTGGCACACAATAATTGATGAGAGGCTGATATTTCATAAAGTTAACAGTTGTGGGTGTGCCTTTTTGTATGGGTTTGCAGCTCCAAGGGCGGTAGAGAAGTCGAGGATCAAGAACTAGCCAGCAACGGTGCCCATCGTGAATGCCATTGAGTCCAGCAGCTTAGAACTTTGGGTTGGTGAACAGAGGAAGGAGGAGGATGGGTAAGGTGGGTTGATGATCAGGGCACTTGTTGCTGCTACTTATCTGCTCTGCTTGAATAGTGTGGGGTATTTTAATTTTAACTCCGTTTTTTGTTTGTGTTGTTAAGTTGAGAAAGTAAGTAATGTCTGTTGGATGTGAGTTCCCTTTGTAGAAACCTTTGGTTCCCCATGAAGACGCTAGTAGTAGTACATGTATCTTGTGTGGCCACTGCAACTGCAAGCAATGCTAATTCTATTTTGGTTATTTAAGAAGGAAAAAACGAGAGAAGATGAGAGTTTGAGAGTGAAGTTGTCGTTTGATTGCTACAGAACCTAACTATTGCTTGTGTTGTGTGGTGATTTGATGATTCCTCACTTCATTCTTTAACTACAATGTCTGTTACCTCTCTGTACATATAATTGTTTACTACGGCGGACTGTACTAGAAAACCAACAACCAAGAGATAAGGTTGTCGGGAGACAACAAGATTGGAGGAGAGGCCATGTGATGTGGACAGATTCTTGCTCCATTATTATTGGGTTGGTTGGAGTTATCTCTCTCTCTCTCTGCATCTCTGCATGCTTACATAATTGATGCCCTTTGGTGGGTAGGAGGACAGCAGAAGAGTTTGTATAAATGCATCCTCCTTGGGTCCACAGCTCTGTCGAGCAAGTTTGCACCTCCTTATGTGGCATGTGTGACAGTTTAAACAGGTCAATGAGACCGAGCTGGAGCGGGATGTCGTTGGTGATAGACTATGGTCGAGATTGAAGAATAGCGAATTTAAGCTTGATGAAGAGGGAGCTTGTGATAGGAAAGGATCTATAAACTGGGTTGATGTGGCTTGCCTGCCTATTAATGAAAACTAATATGGGCATAAGGGCTGTTATCTTAAGATGGACATAGAATGGTAGGGCTGGAAGTTAGGAAATGGGATTCGTGAATTCCTGTTTCCATTGTATTGAATAATTTCTGGCATTCGGGTTCCGATAAATCAAAAATTCATTTCGAACCCGGGTGAAGTGTTTTCAGGAACGATTGTTTTTACGTACGTCGGGTTTGGGATTCCCAGAACATATTTGAGGCAAAACGTTAACTTATCTCTACTCTATAACAGGTTTAAGAAGGTACGTAGTAACAGAGGGAGATGGGAGTTTGGAAATGTCTACTTGAGGAAAGGAGCAAAGGAATTTGGATAATTTAAAATTAGCAATTCTTGTATTTAATTGGTCTTAAATATGAAAGTGGGGATTTGATCACCTCATATTAATTAATTGTTTTAAGTTAAAAGTTTCGGTTTGGGCTCAATAAATATTAAGCCCAACAATTATTATACATACATGTAAAAGAAATCTTTTGAGGCCCCAAATCCCATTTATATGAACAGCTCCTCCAGTGATCCAATGTACGCACGTAAACTTGTCGGCCTGCTCACTGTCTAATTGTGATGGCAACATCTGTTCAATCAAAACACCAAATAATCGTTAACCTTAATCTCGGAACCATCCTCAACTGGATTCGTTAGTCAGTGGGTCGAAACCATTCTCAACTGGATTATTTAGTTAGTGGGTCGAATATCATAATATATACAAAAAAAAAGAATGAATAATGACCAAAACGGGTCTAGTGCTAAATTGAATACCACATCGTTAAGTATGAGGTTACTTGATGAGTTTATAATTTTCTGGACACTTTCCCCTCCCCTCACAAGCTATCATTGGGGGTTGAGTTCTATTTAGGAGGTTGTAACAGTTGGTATCGTAGCATGTCCCACGACCTCTTGCAGAGGGGGCGACCCGCAAAATAGAGCAGGCTGTCGTAGACGTTGGTTCGGACTTCGGAAGTGTTGTGGTATATTACGTGCCCAATTGAACACCACATCAATAAGTATGAGATTAGCGAGTGAGTTTATAACCTCATGGACACCATCTCCTCACAAACTAGCGTTTGAGGATGAGTTATACCCAAAAGAATGTAACAAGAGATGTTTATGACTACTTTATGTCGAGATTTTCAAAATTCAAAAATAAACAAAAAGCGTGTGTGAGGAGTAATTAACCCGGGTACACCCAAAATAGGCAAAATTTCTGGTTAGAATTGATGTTCTTCATGTTAATCTATGTGAACTCGTAATGATAAGCGTGTTTCTTTGTAATTTACTGTTTTGAGTAATTAATGAATGGATAGAACGTTGAAACAAACCCGGTCCAATGAAGCCAAGAAGCAGATTGAAGATGTATAAATTATACGACAACCTCCAGCCAAACTAATAACTCAGATTGATGGTCAAAAGAGAGCATAAATAATTATAATTATAATTATAATTTGTTGTATAATAAAGTATGGTTCTTACGTATTAATAAATTAGTTAGTTATGTTGTATATAGTTGGTTATTGATTAGTGGGTGGTGGGACTGAATTATAATGGTCAAATGGGCTGATTAATAATTAACAAAAAGAAAGAGAAAACTGATGGGATCTCTTCCATGTGAGAATAAGAGATTTATTTCTCTCTAATAATTGCCATGTGATCGAGGTGCCATAATTCGTCATCACTCCCAAATCATTAAACCTTACTCAATAATAATAATAATAATAAAGTCTTTTAATTATCATGCTATATTCATATTTAGATTTTAGGCCACTTGACTTGCCCTAGCCACACTCATTAGTTGCTAATTTTAACTTTGAAGGTAACCAACATTTGGTGGGTTTATGTACTTTCATTTTGGTAAATTAAATTATAGTATTTTACTCGCTTTAAAAACGGCAACTGTTCTAATTATTTTTTTGTGGAAGACCTGACGTAATCAGTCGGACAGATTCTGATATGGTAACTGAATAATATGAAAGCTCATATTAAATAATGAAGTATATGTGACTCACAAAATTTTACCAACATCCTTATTTTTTATACTCTATATATATAATTTGGCTTAGTGCACTAAACCATTTAGAACATGCCGCTCCACGCTTGTATCACCACTTCATTTCGTGTCTAGCTATTATTGCATTTGATCGGTCAGTAATATTAATGAGTATTATCGTGTCCTTATTCAGTACACTTTGTGAGATGGAAGTCGTATTCAGTCAGTCTTAGACGTTAATTAGCAATGTATAGTGAGTAGCAAGTGGTTTATTAAGCAAGTCAGCTAGCTGATGAGTGGCAGGGATGTGACTAACTCGCATATCGCCTTTGTGAGCTCTACTTACGGGGAAAATGACAGTCGGGAGCCAACTATGCAATCACATTAGTAGCAGAGACAACAACAAGTGTGAATTTTCTTATAGTTGGGAGGGGTGTTCAAAAGAGATTGATACCGCAAAGAGTTTAAGATGGTAATCTGGTATTGAAACAGAGAGTTGTGGCAAAGACAAAGGACCAAAACATGGCTGGGAAATGAGAAAGAGCACACCTCTTTCCACAATGTGATGCTGTTTTTGTTCGACCAGACCATTATGTCCGAGGTATAGTGCAGGATGGTGTGAGGAGATGTGTTATTCCATGGGAGGCGTAGGTGGGCTGGGAATCATCAGTCCACCAAGTCTCGGAAACCTGGCTACGGTTCCGAGGGATAGTCCTGATAGATTTCAGGTCGTCGGATTAGATTACTTTTGGGTCAATTGTCATCCAACGGTTGGAAATGAGTCAGACGAATTGACTTGAATGGGGTAGTTTCGGAACCGACAAATTGGGAAAAAATCACATTAGTGTGGTCATTGTACGAGTATGTTATGTTGCTAATATAACCATTTTACGGGCTCGTTATGTTGTTGTTACATCCACCTTACAAGTAGTTGAATACATCATCGTTATGTCCCGTTTACAACTTTTTTATGTCGATGATCTATCCACTTTATGAGTCTGTTATACGTTTATTATTATGTCGACTTTATATGTAGATTGTTATATCCACGTTACATCATTGTTATGTCATTGTTAAAAATAGAAAGAGGAGAGAGAAAGAAAAGTTGAAAGAAAAAGAGTACTTTTTAAATTTCCGTTATGCCCCTAATAAAATTCCAACCATCATATCGAAAATGTCTAAAATAATTATAACCGTTGAAACGGCTGTCGGATACTCTTGGCTCTCGGAGCCATAGCAATTTTGAAATCCCGAAGACTATTAAATTCCATATGTGGGGTGGCTATACTTGAGAGTCAAAAATAATAATTGGAATTCAAATTTTTATTAGCAATGTGGTGCTTCGGTCGAGTTGGGCCAAGTTTTGTATCAAAATCAAGTTTCAATTTATGAACATATTTTTATAATATTCCCCTACCAAACGACCCATAGTGTGGTTTGGGTTTTTATAAAGACTTTATGTGATTGCATGTATAGTTCCTTGTTTTTATTTCTAGCTATGTTAATGTTCACTGCCAAAACCTGTTGCTAGCTAGCTAGCTACATAGTAGATAGGTTCATCTCCCCAGACCCATGCAAATATATATATATTATATATTATAAAAAATAGTTAATAATAATAATATTAGGTTTTCTGTACGCCTTGGTCAGTGGGCCCGCCTTCCTTCCTGGGTCCCGGTCCCCACAGAAGATTCCATTTTAATTATCCACTGATTTAATTAATTAACTAACATTAATTGGACGAATGGCCAACTTTTCCTTCTTTCTTCTTTATTAATTTCTCGCTAACTAGAATCAACGAATTATTCGTGTAATGGTGATAAAAGCTATATTTGAAAATTGTTTAGGAGAGGAATAAAACCTTAATTCAAAACAATTCCTCGACTAAATGAATTGATTACTAAAGTTTACATAAAAAAAATGTCCCCCCTAACCAGTAGACGTGGTTGCACCTGATTATCAGCTAATCTCATATATACAGACATGGGTTTTAGTTTTCCCATTCCGGTGGACACGTAGACGCAGGGTGGGAGGGTGAAGTCCACGAGGGCTCTGCTAGGCTGGGCGAGTGAGCTGTGTGGGTTAGTGAAAGCGCGTATATAGGAAAGTAAAAAGAGGAGGAATGGAGCGGGAGGCCTGGGGAAAGGGAGAAACAGGTCGGTGCAGGGAACTGAGTGGACAGTGAGACTAGTACGTAACGTAACGTGCTCCAGTGACTCAAATCACCAAAATATGGCGCCCAAATCGTTGACCTTGTCCTTCTTTATCCATCTACGTACTCTCTATGCCTTCCAAACAAACACTGGCCGGAGCTAGCGTAAAACAATGGACATACTCTGTGAAAATTTATGAAGTTAAACCTTTATTGACTTAACCGGACAGATATTGATCGTAACAGTAAAAAAATACTCTGCTAAAGTAATCAGAGAGAAGAGTCAACAAACAAATTCCCAATAATTCCATTTGGACGTTAATTAAGTGGGCAGTGGAGGTTGAATAATAATGAGCAAACTTATTAGTTTGTCATTATTGTTGTTCATAATAATTAATTAATCAATCACTGACCAAAAGTAGCGGAACAATTTGTTTGGCTTATTGGTTATTACGATTATTATTATAAAAAAAAAGGGGGAAAGAAAAAGAAACATGGGTAGTGTCTCTGAATGAAGTATCTCTTGTCAAATCAGACTGGCTAACATAACATGCACAGTTATTATTATACAAAATTAAAAATAAAAATATTCCTTGATTTAATGTATCTAAGAAGACTTTTAGGTGGTGTCACATTAATTATTAATTAATTAATAATAGGGATTATAAAAGTATTAGGACAATGTGGGTTGTGTATAATATGAAGGTCAGAGAAAGAAAGAGAAGCAGATGCAGTAGATCTCAAATAAAATACCACCCTTCCTTCTTTCCTTTCTGCCAGCTTTTGAGATTATCGAGACGATACACAAATAATAATTAAATTATTATTATTATTTACCTTTGGGGTTGAAAATGTTGCTGCCATGCCATGCCATGCTGCAGCTCCTCCCTCCTCCTATTACTACTCCTGAATTCCATCAATAACCTTTTTGTCTTCTCTCTCCATATCCTCGTCATCATCTCTTCCATCCATTCTTTTCCTTCTCTCTACTCAAAAGGCAACAAAAAGGAGAGGAAGAAAGCTCTGAGTCTCAGGGCTTTCAAGTTTTTCAACACACAGAACAGAAAACCCCTTTTGATCATCACCTTTTCCGCTCGCCGGTCATGGGTACTGGGTGGAGAAGAGCCTTTTGTACTACAGTGCCTAGAGATAAGCACCTTCCCAATCCCACTAGTCCTCCTCCTCCAACTACTTCAACCCCCAGGACGACTAAGAAGCTCTCTTTCTTCTCCTCCTCCGGAACCAGTAGCAGCACTAGTAACCCTTCTACTCCTCGTCTCCGCCTGAGATCTCTTTCCAGTCCTTCTTTACGCTCCCGCCCTACTACCACTACTACTACTAGCTCATCATCAGCTAATGTCAACAATGACGACACTACTCCTACCCTCCATTGCAAGACTACTCATAATACCCCCAGAGCAACAACCAAGACTACTGCTACTGCTACTCCCAAACCCAAACTCGCCTCCAATCCTTCTTCCCCTCGCTCTCCTCTCAAGCTCTCCCTCTTCAAGAACAGCTTTAAGTTCAGGGTACGTACGTAATTCACTTTCTTCTTCTCTACTCGTTGACTCCCAAAGCCGCTTTTTGTGCTTATCTTCTTCTTCTTTTTTCTGTTGCAGAGTAGTTGCGGAATCTGTTTGAATAACGTGAAAACAGGGCAGGGCACGGCGATTTACACGGCGGAATGCTCTCACGCTTTTCACTTCCCTTGCATAGCTGACTATGTTCGTAAGAATGGCAGCCTCGTCTGTCCAGTCTGCAACGCCGCCTGGAAAGATGTCCCTCTCCTCGCTTTCCACAAGAATCTCCATCCTCAAAACCAACCCACTACGGTCAAGCCTCCAATTGAGGACAAGAGGGTGGTCATGGTTGACTCTTCTCCCAGAGCGGTCAAGACGGTCTCCTCTAACTCTAAGCTAGAACCGTCTCCCCCCAAATCCTCCGATTTCAGATCTTACGATGACGACGAGCCCCTTCTATCTCCCACCGCCGGCGGCAGGTTTATCCCGATTCCCGAGGCTGCAGATGAGAATGTCGACGAGGAGGAGGAAATACAAGTCGATGTCGAGGAGTTTCAAGGATTCTTCGTCAATCCCACTCATTCAATGAAATCCGAGGAGACGCCGTTGATCGGCAGGGACTCCAGAACTGTTCAGGTCAGTTTGTTACCTGATTCCGCCGTCGTATCCGTCGGCCACGGCTCCGAAACATATGCGGTTGCATTAAGGGTGAAAGCTCCTCCGCCTTTAGTACAATCGGTATCGAATAGAGGTAACGCTTCTGCGACGAGTCGAGCTCCGATCGATTTAGTTGCAGTACTGGATGTCAGTGGTAGCATGGCCGGCCCTAAGCTATTGATGCTGAAACGAGCTATGCGTTTGGTGATCTCCTCCTTGGGATCGGCTGACCGCCTCTCTATCGTGGTTTTCTCATCCGTTCCGAAGCGACTGTTGCCATTGATGAGGATGACAGCTCACGGTCAGCGTGCAGCTCGGCTCATCGTTGACCGGCTGGTTTGCGGTCAAGGGAGCAGTGTGGCTGAAGCTCTAAGGAAAGCGGCGAAGGTGCTGGAAGATAGGAGAGAGAAAAATCCGGTGGCGACGATCATGCTCTTATCCGACGGCCAGGACGACCGCGCCCAGAGCAATCAGCGTCACGAGAAGAGCCACATGTCATCCACATCCACCAGGTTTGCGCACATTGAGATCCCTGTTCATGCTTTCGGTTTCGGCAAGAGCGGCGGTTACAGCCACGATCCAGCGGAGGACGCATTCGCCAAATGGGTTGGAGGATTGCTTAGCGTGGTGGTTCAAGATCTGAGGATTCAGCTAGGATTCGCAGCCGGATCTGCTTCGGCAGAGATCTGTGCTGTCTATTCGTGGAACGGCCGGCCTACGGTATTGAGCTCCGGCTCGGTTCGTCTAGGTGATCTGTATGCAGAAGAAGAAAGGGAGCTATTGGTGGAGCTGCGTGTTCCGTCGTCGGCGGTGGGACGCCATCACGTGATGTCTGTGAGGTGCCTTTACAAAGATCCGGGGACAGAAGAAGTTGTGTACGGACGGGATCAGGCGCTGCTAGTTCCAAGGCCGCACGCCGTCCGTTCGTCAGCGCCGAAGGTAGAGCGGTTGAGGAATCTATTCATAACGACGAGAGCGGTGGCGGAGGCGAGGAGGCTGGTGGAGCACAGCAACAATTTCACGAGCGCGCATCACTTGCTGGCGTCAACGAGGGTGTTACTAATGCAGTCGGAGTACGAAGGGGCGGAGGAGTACAGGAAGGTGGTGGAGGTGGAGCTAGCCGAGCTACACTGGAGGAAACAACAGGAGATAGAAGCGGGGGCGATGATGATGCAACGGCAACGGAGGAGAGGAGGAGAGAGGGAAGCAGCGGCGGTGATGACGGACGAGAACGGGGAGCCGTTAACGCCGACATCGGCTTGGAGAGCGGCTGAGAAGCTGGCTAAGATGGCTATGATGAAGAAGTCGATGAATAGAGTGAGCGATTTGCACGGCTTTGAAAACGCGAGATTCTGAGCGTTTCGGGCAGACGGGGTAAAATTGGAATTTTAGTTTTTCTTTTTCCTTGATAATTTGCTTGCTAGGTTCAAACTTCAAAGTAAAAGCGGTTTGTACATTTATGGGAGATGAATGAGAAGTCGATTGATCAAAACGTAAGATTAGTGAATAGTGGATGATGATACCACATTTTGATCCACCAGCGCAGTGGTTGTCGAGATTCTAACCTTCTTTGCGGCTCGTACGTTTTTACAGATGTAGGTGGTCTGATGAGATCTAAACTGAATTGTTCATAAAGTGACGAGACAGATTTTTTCATATCTAATTTGTCGTGAGAATATTGATCTTACAATTTAGACCAATGTTTAGACTTTGTTTGCTTTACTATCTTGATTTTTTCATTCCAAATCTATCTATGATAAAGAAAAACCTCTTCACCTTTTTATTTAAGGAAACAAAACAAAAAATCAGTGTGCTCCATTCCTGTCTCCTCGTCTGATAGGATAATAGATCCAAGCCCATGTCGTTCGGTATCAAGGCCCAACCCTCCTTCGTCGGAGAGTAGTATTTTCGACGTCTCCTCGTCTGATAGGATAATAGATCCAAGCCCATGTCGTTCGGTATCAAGGCCCAACCTTCCTTCGTCGGAGAATAGTATTTTCGACCACAACTCATATTGTCGGCAGTAGTTAATTATTTAGTTGAGTATTGTTGAATTGGTCATTATTTTTAAATTAGTCTTAGTATTCGATTTTCTGTTGCATTCTTAAGGGATCCAACTCCACCTTTAGGGGGATGTGGAGTTAGGGAAGAGGAAACTAAGTTTGCTGTTATTATATGTAAGCTTTGGTTAATAAGAAATAGGTAAACAATTAAAGTAGTAAAGAAATTCCTTGTTGTTCTTGCTAAGAAAGTAGAACGAGATCATCTCCGACCGGAAAATAGGAGTTACCGATTCTTTATCGTATCATCGTCATTCCTGTCTCCTCGTTCATGTGGAAGGCATTGCAAATCAAAGAGGTGAAAGAATTGCCTAAAGTTTCACCTTCCTAAGCTATACTTGTGCATAGAGCATTATTTCGCTGCACCTAGAAAACACAAGTAGAATGGGATTGTTGAATGTAAAAATCGAACTCTTATTGAAATTGACAATAATTCTTATTGGACTGACGTGCGATGCGGAAAAGATTAAGTAGCCGTTGGGACTCTTAAACGTTTGATCTGCAACACACCTCGTACAGATTTTGGTCAAGGAAATTTCACGAGTAGAGTGCAAAGTAACATGTAGTTCTTACATCTGTTGGTGAGCTGAGTGTTAACTACTACACAAACTAGTATATCGGGACTGACACCAAAGCTAACAATTTTATGAAACGTGGTAAAAACTTGTGTTTGTGTCTTCTCCTTACGCAACTGTTATCTTCATTGTTCGCCAAACCCCACTAGCAGTGAAGCAAGCAGCTGTTCTTCGTCATGGTGCGATGTGTATATGATGGTTTATAGTATGGCGGCGGAGTTTGTAGTGGATAGAAACCATACAACGATTAGAACTTGTCCCATAAAGAATGTCGCTATACATGTCCCATGACAAGATAGAGAGTGACTTTTCGATTCTGTTAAAAGTACTTGTGTGGTGAGGATGATGACCTTGTGTGGCTTTCTCTGGATCCCTTATTTCTCAAACAAACCCAACTGGCTTTTTGAGGAATACAGAGGTCCGCTCCACGTTGCTTGTCTGACGAACTCAAAGTGGCTTTGAAATCACCCAGAATACAGATTCAAGCTTTTCTGAAACGTTTGTTATTTTTTAGATCTGGACGAAAATACCACCTAATTAAGTACTTATAATCCCTAATCCAACAAGCAAACTGTATATACCACCATGCAAGCTAAAGATATAAAGCATAAGCAAAGTGGAGGCTTTCCAACTGCACCTCTACGTATACTGAACATTCAGCCACTCACCCACCAATGTAATATGCTCCAAATGGAACTCTATACCTATAACCCGTGGAAGCAAACAGTATCTGGTACTGGTATGACACCACACATCCATGAATTGAAGACCACGCGAAGGTTCAACTCATTGTCCCCAACATGATCTAAGAAGAAAAATAAACCCCGAAAAGTTTCCGATAAATAACAATGAAGTCTGCCTCCTCGTCCATATAAACACAGCAATTATACATAGGTTAGGAAAATCGATTGATTGTCTGATACTTAAAAAATGAATCGAAGTAAAAAGGATTCCATCCATGCAGGAGGGTTCTTCTTACTTCTGGCCGGTTTTGGCTCGAATCTTTTGTTCCAGGATAGCTATTTCTGTTTCCAAGCTGAACATCCTGTTAAGCGCATGCATATTCTCAAGTGTCTCAGTAAGAGTACGGCTGCTACTCCCGTCGCATCTTAAGTGCTGCATCGGTCCGTGTAATAGCTTATTAACAATGCCGCGACTGAGATCATCTACAGCTCTCCTCGTCTTCTTTGGGATCTCTTCACCACCCATTTTCGAAAGACATTTATCCAGCTCCGCTAGCCTGATCCTCTCGGCATATGCTCTCAGTTTCTTGATGGTTGGTACAGTCTCGAGCGAATCCCTCCAAGCTTCGAATTGCTTCGTTTCCTCAGTGATGATATCTAGAGCTTCCATTGCTTTCCTGAGGCGATCCTCTTTGTTAGCAGCCACAACCTCCTTAAGGTCGTCCACGTTGTACACGCGAACGTTTTCAAGGTCATTAACGCACGAGCCAACATTCCGCGGAACAGAAATGTCGACAAATAATCTCGAGCCTCCAACTTCCGAGCTAACAGCTGGGAGTTGCTCGACATGTTCTTTTAGAAACAGCGGGACATCCGATGCAGTGCTGGTGAATACCACATCGGATTCAGCTGCACAAGCGAGCATGTCATCTAGTGGTCTGTAAATGATCTCCGCATCCTTTATCTCTTCTTGTATGGCCGCCACTCTTTCCTCCGATCGGTTAACAACCACCATCTTCGTGCAGCCTTTCGCCGCCAAGTGCTTGATCACAAGCTTCCCCATCTTGCCTGCACCGATAACCAACATTCGGGCAGTGGAGTGTGCGGCTTTGGGGATTTTCATGAGTGCAAGTTCAACTGCAGCAGAGCTCACTGAAACAGCCCCAGCAGCAATGCTTGTCTCCGACCTGACACGTTTCCCAACGGTTATTGCGTGTTTGAATAACCCGCTTATGTTCCTGCCAAACCCAACAACACCTTGGCCGACATTCACAACTTGCTTAACCTGCGCGAGGATCTGACCCTCTCCGAGAACCAACGAGTCGAGACCAGCAGATACTTCAAACAAGTGGCGCGTTGCATCGTTGTTGTAGAGCAGGAATCGGTGCTCGCAGATTTCTGATGCAGGGATGCCGCTTGTCTGAGAAAAGTAAGAGATAATTTAGCATTCTCTTAAACTTATCTTATCTTAGCTATAAATACAAAGTTACTAGAAGGACATTGAAACAGCAGGCATGAAAAAAAGTAATGACCTTGGACATCCAGTCGGTGACTTCTTTAACGCCACGATGCTGAGAAAGGGCTACAACATAAATCTCCATACGGTTGCAAGTACTGAGCACGGCAGCCTCTTCAATATGGTTGAGGCTACAAAGTTCAGCAATGGCTCTAGGCCATTCAGCTTCTGGAATAGCAAGCTTCTCACGCATCTCAACTGGTGCAGTATGCACGCTCAGTCCAATTGCCACAATGCTTGCCCTTTCCTTTGTATATCCTGCGCACAGTGTTTGTTTTTATGATAAGCACAATTTGAAAGATGGGAGTGTACATCACATCAGAAAGCAATTCAATTACACGGCCGAACTCCCAATCAGTCTAAATTACGAATCTATTCTTATTATAGGCGAGACAATCAAATTCAAAAGAAGAAAAGAAAAACTCACTATCAGCGGCGGATGTCTTGAGCTGCTCAAGGGCAGACTGGCTAGAAACGTTGTCGAGGCCAATCCGAGTGTCGGCAGTCTCAACCACACCATCTTCTACAGAAGAAGCGGCGGTGATATCAAATCTGAGTCCTCCTCTCAGCATTGAACTCTTATTTCTGCTCCTGGAGCAGTTGATCTTCAGTTGAGAGGTAGCCAGATAAGCCCGGAGAGACGAGGGCGACCCCGATGAGGAAGCCGACGGGAATGAAGTATTCAACAAGAAAGCCTCCATCTTGGCTGCTGCCAAGGTAGTAGCGACACCGCTCGAAACAGCCATTGTAAAACAAATTGAAGGGTACAAAAACAGCGATTAGTAGTTGTACGGCGCTCCGAATCGGAATCCCCAGCCAAAAACAGCCCCTTTTGAAATTGAGAAGGGGGAGAGAGGGTTATTGCCTATAGGAGAGAATTACGACTCTTCAACGGAGCGCCGGCTGCCGCGTTATTTGGTGGATTTGGTCTCTGGTTGTGTGCTCGTTTTAGTTATGGGGCTCGTTCGTTGAAAAGAAAGAAAAAACAAAAGGGAACAATTTGAAGGAATTGACCCACCCTCCACCTGCTACCGCCTCCTCCGATTTCGAAAAGAAAAAGGGCTCAGCTAATCGCGATTGAGGGATTCTTTGCTGATTTCTGATTGGTGGGTGCTCACCACGTGTTTATCCACATTATCTTTTCACCCATATACCCCTCTTTTTCTCTGCTAAAATAAATTATACTTTTCGGAGCGAATTTGTAATCAAATATGACATGCTAGATAAACCCCGTATCGACAAAGAATGGAAGAGAATGATAAGATCGATAAATAACATTTACACATTAACTCACAAGATCTGAGAACGACCGAGATAAGTAATATAAAGATGAGCGAACCTTGTCGAAAAATCAACCCAGAAACAAATATGTGAAAGCTAATGCTCAAAACCAACATATGAGTAATAAGTCCAGTAGCTGTTGTGAATTTCAAGACTAAACGCATAATTAAGCACCAACTCCACTCACTAATTGTTAGACCCTTTGGGAAGTCATCATCTAATTGCTTTCATAAGTTCAGATCAGCAACAGTACCATATGGATTATCAGCGGCAAGTACTAATAAAGATGAAGTTTTACTGGTTCTTTTATTAAACACTTACCATATGCAGATTTTGGCCATCCACAGGCGAGCAATGATTGACGTGGGGTGATGATATGAAGAGATAAGATAATGTAAGTGTGAGCTGATTCTGAACGAGAATGGTTTCGTGGATTTCAGGGCTTGTGTTTGCCACAAGTTTATTATGCAACTCGTGGATTCCATCCCTACTCATGTTTTTTTATTTCAATTCCAACTTCATCAGTCAATTCTCTTCCATTTTTCGTTTCTCAACATTTCTGCAAAATCATAATATAAACAATTTATGTATTAACTTCGAGCATTTAGGTTGGTCGGCATCTTTTATCGTATCTGTAAACGAACCATTTGTATCGCAATAATTGGAAGAGAATTTTGATTAATTTTTATATAATTCGGAATCAAGTTCTCCTATCACACTAATGTTTTTCCCGCGAATAAAGGGAGCATGGAAAACCAAGACTAGACTCCTTCAATTAGAATTAGAATATCAAGTCTTATAACACCTCACACCCCATTTATCGATATATCATTAATACTCGAATATGAGATACATATTATTATGAGCCAATACATAGTAAAAAATAGGCACCACAGGGGACTGTTGAACTGTGAACTGAAAAGGTGTCAACTGTAAATGCATGAGATTGTCTTAATTGCTATATATGATAGGGATATCAATTTTTAGACGAAGAAAGGGGAAACCTCTTTCAGTATACAAAAGTAAATGCATTGTTGACCAAGCTTCATACCCACTATAGCAGAAAGAATGGCTTGAACGACAAGTTCAAGTGAAGTTGTTTTAGTGGTAGAGCGTGTGTTTGGTGAGACTTCGAGATTTAGAGTTTGAATTCATTTTATATCCCCACGTTAATATAATGTTTATTTCTTTTTTTCTATCTTATATTTACCGAAAATCTCAATCTATTTTTAAAAGACTTGAACTTATCGGGCCATAGAGTTACTATTGGGCTACATCTAAAGCCCAATTCCATTATTTTGTTTCTAATGATAGTCCATTCAACCACCCCAACCCCCCTCCCAAATGGTCTGATGTTCAAGATCCAAAGCCACCTGGGCATGCAAATGCGAGGGACCAAGACGCAAATGAAGGAGAAAAAGATATTAGTGAAGAGTGAACATTAACAACATGCCTCGCTTCGCAACCGCTGCCGTGGTCCCTCGCTCCGTCAAGAAGCAAGCGACGATCGCTCGTGATGCGACCCTGCCTCCGGCTCCTGTATCAGATCTCGGTGTAATCACGGCTCGTTCCGCCTAGAAGCAACCGATGGATGCCCGTGACGTGACTCTAACTCTGGCCCTTGCCCCTGATCCCGGTGTAATCTCGACGACGCATCGGATGTCGGCAACTGGTTGGCCCGCGGTACCACCGCCGTTTGTTGCTCCATCTGGGGGAGCCACCATCCTTGCATGGTAGACACGATGATAATGTAGCTCCGGTCACTCCATCATTAGTTTGGAAATTGTGTACCTTGTTTCGCTTTGTTTGCTTTCATTTCTGTTTGCTGGGGTCGGGTGGACTAAGTAGCGTCACTAATTGATCGATGTGATCGTGGCGTTACATCGGATATTAGGAGATTGAAAATGCAAAGTAGCTACAGTTAACTACTTTTCAATTGCGACTCGTGTGTAGGTAGTGACTTTCAAATATCAATTTTTACGGTGATTGCTTCTATGATTTTAATAAGATTATTTCAAAATTTTAAAAAACAAATAATCTAATTAGAATTGCTCTGATGATAAAACGACATATATCGAAATCTCATATTTAAATTCTGTATATCTCGGATACAAATATAGTGCATATTTTCTTCCCTCTAAATTGTTTAACGGGTGATTTCAATTAAAAAAAGATAATACTAAATCATAAAATCTTCGAATCTTTGGTGGGAATTGAATCTCATTAACTGTGTCTTCTAAAGGGTAATTTGATAGAGATAGCTATTAAAAAACCTTCACGAGAACTAACCTTCACGAGTAAACGCCGGCGACCTTTGTTGGAGAAATAACCTCGCCAGAGCGATTGAAGACTTGAAGTTGTTTGCTTGTCCAAACGGGAGCAAGTATGGAATTTAGGTGAAAAAGGGTTTTAAAATTTGTAGAATGATTTTAGATTGTTGGATCTCACGAGTTTTAAATTTAATGATTTATATAACAAGAGAACGGAAGTCTTTTTAATAAAAAATTTAAATTTATTATTTGCTTTTGTTTGAGTTTGGGTTTAGTATTTAGATTTTGGCTTGGATTTTAAATTTTGGGTTTTAGATTTTGGGTTTGTATTTTAGGTTTAGGGTATAGAGTATTAGATTTTGAATTTTTAATTTTAAATTTTGAATTTGAATTTTAGGTTTTGGATTTTTAGATTTAAGGTCGAGTATTGGGTTTTCAATTTTGGATTTTAGATTTTGAGTTTCGCATTTGGGTTATCAGAAATGCCGAAAATCTGGAAAAAAAAAATCAGAAATACGGAAAATACCCCTGCGAAAATCCTGGAAACCTATCAATTCCGTTAGACTTCTTTTTTTCCGAAAATGTTGCTAAAATATTATTAGTGCGTTACGTCGACGTAAATATTGTTTACAAATGAATCACACTAATCAGGAGGTGTCACACCGAGGTGTGTAGACACAAAATGATGAGAGCGACGAACTAACTCGTTCGCTAACTCATTTCTAAATCTCCTAACCCAACATATACTCTGTAGAGAGTTTGCTCTTGCAACTTCCGTTGACAGACTGCGATGATGGTATCAAATTCTGAACGATCCTCCTCGCTTCCCTTGATTGCCACTTCCACGTTTTGATTGTCTGTCTCGAATGAACACTGCGTGCAACCCATTTCTCGAACCCATAAAATGCCATCAGCAGCGCCATGGCCTCCACCTCCCGTGGATCAAGACCTCCCTGCCAATTTTTCATTAGATAACGCAACACATTACCACTGTCATCTCGGATCACCAGGCGCTTCCAAAGCTGTTTATCGCCGTGGCAATGTCGGTAGTACACTTAATCTCGCCAGCTAGCGGAGGATGCCAACATGGGCAGTAGTTAGACCGCTGCTCTCGTAGTGTTGCAGTTGGTTTCGTGGCTTCCTTCCATTCGTGCAATTCTTCAAAACAGCAACGGACTATAGTCTCCGGAGGGAATGTTGTACGCTTTAATATTCTCTCGTTTCTCTCCCGTTATATCCCCAAAATGATTGCCAATATTTGTTGAGTCCTTAACTCCGCTCCGGAAGATAGCATACCGAACACCCGCACTCGGAAGTCCTCACCGAAGCCAGCGAACCTCTCCGCCCATGGTTCCAAGCCCCTGGCTCCGCCAACAATCTCTAGCCACATCACAGTTTATGAACAAATGGGTTGCTGTTTCCTCCAAATGTATGCATTCCGTTAGACTTGTATTTAACTCTACATCAAGCTATAAACTAATCAAATATATACCGGGGATTATCAAACTAATTAATTAATGTCTATCCTCTAAAGTTTAATTAGTACGGATATGACATGATCAACATATTTAGGAACACTCACCAGTTTTTGTCAACTATATATGCAACGTATGCAAGTTGGAGAAGATAGCATTGACTTTTAGGATATGTTATTAACGTAACGGTTGACTTTAACTTTTTTCATAATATTTCAAACCTAAAATGTGATGAAACAAGTAGAAGTGTTGATTTGTCAAATCGGCGAGCTGAACGGGTCATGAATTGGATTAATTAGGTTACAGACTCGTCGGGTCATAAATTAGTTGACTTAATTACATATTCTTGAAGGTTCCAGGGTCATTAGGTCTTAGTACATTGAGTGATGGGGTTCCTTGATCTCGAGTTGGATGGTTCATGGGTTGGTTCAGATTGCCCATTAAATCACAATAAATTTGTGAATTATAGGATGACAATGTTTTTATCTAATAAATAGTTAAGCGAGTATTGGGGTTGTTAGTAAAAAGTAAACACAGATTATGCAAAGTCAAAATGAATTTCATAAAGTAAAATTGGACCTTACGGAGTAAAAAATAAAAATGAGAGTTCATGAAGTGAAATCGAACAACACAAAGTAAAAATAGACCGCGCGAAATAAAAACGGACAACATTATTAGCCAATTTTTTTATTAAGACTATATGTATCTATAGTAGTGAAATTGTCGATTTAGACTTTTGCTTAGATCTAGCCATTTAGATTCCACCCAAAATAAAAATCAGATGAATTAGGTGTAAAATTGGTAAAATTGTACTATTCCCGATTCCACTTGTTGGAGCAAACTAAAATTGAGTTGAACGGGTCAGTTCAAAAAAATATAAATTTGAATGTATCGAACACCAATTTGAGCAAACCAAATATGATTTTTCGAATATACAATTTTGAATAAAACATAGAATAATTTAATGGATCGGAGCTTGAAGCTCCACTTAAGTATATACTTACAAATGATCACCATGATAAAGGAGAACATAAAAGAGGTGAGATGATGAAAATTTAGATGTTAATGAAAATTTAAATGGTGAAGAGAATGTAAATAAAGTTGTTATTTGTATTTTAAATATTACTTTGATGAAAACTTAGTTATTTTTTATCGTCTATCATATAATTTGGGTTTAGATTATAAATTTAATTGACATCTAGCTATTTCATGAATTAAATTTACGGTTTTATCGTATTTGCTATTAAAGTAAAATTGTGAATATTATAATTTTACGATTACAATTTCACGTCATTTTTCAATCTCGATATCTAAATTAGATAACTAAGTTAAATTTTTTCCAACTCAGGTATTATTTTTGAAAAATGATGTGTCATGTAGGGCTGGAAATCGGGCCGACACGGGTTGGTAAAATATAGTATTTCGGATTTTCAAATTTTTCGAGTTTCACCCGAAAAGAAACCCAAATCTGGAAAAGCCTGGTTTGATTGAGTCGGGCTAAGCCCAACCAGACCGGATCTCATCCCTAGTGTCATGTTTAACGATAGACTCAAGGAATGACCTATCCTGGATCAGTTACCTTTTATAGTGTCACGTGTAACTCTCAATCAAATATTATTATAATGTCTATAATCCAGTATTATTAAGTCCATAATCAATTCGTTTGAGCTTGACGAGCTGAAATTAACAGTGCAGATTTATTAAAGATGAGTCGTAAATAGATAAGATCCACCAGATGCTGAGTCTGCCAAAACTAAAACAGCTTTATCATGAAACTTAGCCAACTACCTACGACTAACCAAAACAAGTTGATCAGCTAGCCATGATTCAAGAACCAAACCAAAGCATACTAATTACTTTTCTATATGTGGGGAAAATACTAATTTCTTTTATCTAACAAATAAGAACCCCATAGAAATCAGCACTGCTGGGGTTCGGAAGCATTATTTGTCCGTCCCGGTGGACATTTTTATCCAACGGTGTTGATGAGTCCTGCCAAATCCAACGGTTATAGTTTTCCAACTTATTCTTTTTAAATATTTTTTGCATCATATTCCGGTTTTAATTTTCGGTTTGTGTATTGAGTTTTGGGTCAAAAGCTTAACACTCAAAATCTAAAATTTAAAATTAAAAACAAAATACTCTATACTCTAAATCTTAATCCGTAAACCAAACCCAAAATTTAAAATGCAGAATTGAAAACCTAATACCTTAAACCGTAAACCAAAACTAAAACTCAAACTCAAAATCTAAAATCCCATAGGTATTGTTTGGTACGCGTGATACTTAATATCATGATATTCAAAATATCTTGGTATTAAATGATAATGATATTTAATGAAAACTCTTGTTTGGAGTAAGATATTTGATTTAAGGGTGGAAATTCGGTTTCGGTTAATGGATTAAAATCAGTTAACCGAGTAAATTGGTTAAATTTTGGTTTAATCGAAATTAGTTCAGTCGGTGAAACGGTCAATGTATTGGTGAAATCGGTTAACCATATTTAACCAAAAAAATGAAATTCTCCTGAAACCTAAGTGAAATTACCTCAAATTCAATTGAAACTATTACAACTTTAGCACTAAAGTGTGAGTTAAATTAGTCGGTCGGTTAACAGTTGGATAATTAACTGTGGAGGTCGGTTAATTAACCGTGGCGGTCGGTTGATCGGTTAAATCGGTTAATCAATTTTAAGACAAATCATTTTTCCCGACCGCCAACCAATGATTAATAATCGAATTAACCAACTTCCAAGACTAATTTGATCGAATATTTTCCGAAAGTTATCCTCGTCTTCTCCAATTTCCATTATTGGGATTGAAGTGGTAACATGTATGCATCAGCAACCCTTAAAACTGATTTGCTCACTTCATCACCACTTTCATTTGCTCACTCTGTCTCTACTGCCATACATTTGCTCACTCTCTCCACTACCAAGGCATGTATCATTGAAAAAACACATATGAATCAAGAAGATCTAACGGTAGAAGGACAAGCATCAAACAAATATCTAAATTTCTTTATCTGAACAATACCAATTTAGTTGTCATTTCCTCTCTCAGTATCAGATTTCACATGAATCCTTCACCGTCTCTGTGGTCTTAATTTGAATGTGATCTAAGATTTTTTGGTGTCGAGGCCTTACATTTTGAAAAAGTTTTTGACGATGCGGATGATACCGTTTATGATTGGAGGCATATTTTTGTCGAGATGAAAGCTTGGGTTGCCTCTGTAATGGCGTCGTTGGAAGGAAAGAGAAGGTAAATGGATAGAAAATCATATCTTCACTTTTTTAATTGACTTGTATTTTAATTTTTTTATTTTCAAATAAAAAATAAAAAATAAAAGTAAAGATATCACAGCTAACCATAGGTGGGTTGACAATGCTAACCCTGGTTAAATCTATCGAGTCATCGTCGTGTAAGAGAAAAGATATCTCAGCTCCCGCCTCTTTTCCCCGAGCCTATATAACAAGTTATTTGCAGCAGCTAGCATCCTGCCATTCCGCCACCATTTAAGGAAGTTTATATCTTCTTCTTCTTCTTTGTCAGAAACCCACCGTCCCGGAAATTTCCTGCTATCTCTCTTTCTCTCTCCCAGGTAAGTAAATGCACTTCTTCTTCTGGCTCTTTAGTCCTATCCTCCCGATTTCAATTCCCCGCTTCTCTGCATTTATTATTTGCTTTACCAACTTCTCATCCTTATCATCATATATCATCACAATTCCACATCTCTTCCATTTCCAATTTATTAATTTCCAGGGAAAGGCAAAACTCATACAACATGGCTTCTGGCGGTGGGGCTAATGACAACAACGGTCAGTTCAGCTTCTCCTCGGGGAATAACCGTGCTGCTGCTACTGTAGTAACCAAGGGACGGAACGGTCTGCCTAAGATCCAGACGCAGGATGACAGCAAGAAGTTCAGCAACGCCGGAGCCAAGGGATCGCCCAGCGCAGCCAACGCGGAGGATCTGTGCTACGACGACAGCGCTACACCGATCAAGGCTCAGACGCTGGATGAGCTCCATTCCCTTCAGAAGAAGAGATCCACCCCTTCGACTCCCATGACCGCTCCTGCTGCGGTGGCCGCCGCCAATCAGGGCGGCGGCGCCTTCTTCACCGCCATCTCGGAGGAAGAGAGGCAGCGGCAGCAGCTGCAGTCGATCAGTGCGTCTCTGGCGTCGCTGACGAGGGAGACTGGGCCTAAGGTGGTGAAGGGAGATCCCGCGAGGAGGGGCCCAGCAGCGGCGGCCCAGAAGGTGGGACACGTGGAGCATTATACGCCGACGATCAGCGCCAGTGACAGTTCGCTCAAATTCACTCACGTCCTCTACAACCTCTCCCCTGCTGGTAAATTCACTTCAGTCGTCGTCGTAGCTAGGTTATTTAATTAATTAATATTCAATTCATTTAACGGATAAATTATGATTGGGGAATGCAGAGCTGTACGAGCAAGCGATAAAGTATGAGAAAGGGTCGTTCATAACGGCGACGGGGGCACTGGCGACGCTTTCAGGGGCCAAAACGGGAAGATCGCCAAGGGATAAGCGTGTTGTTAGGGACGATACCACTGAGGAGCATCTTTGGTGGGGAAAGTAAGCTCCATGATCTGCATGATCCTGAATTAAGGGATGGTTTTGGGTGTTTGGGATCTCTCGGCAAACTAGTAATTAACAAATTTTAAAAATGGAAATGAATGAATGCAGGGGATCGCCAAACATCGAGATGGATGAGCATACGTTCTTGGTCAACAGGGAGCGAGCTGTGGATTATTTGAACTCATTGGACAAGGTACGTACGTCTCCCTAATTAATTTTTCTCAAAACTTTACAATTTCACCATCTTCCTTAATTATTCTGTTCCGTAGCATTTGATCACGCCTCGTGTATGAGTATGAACACCGTTTGATCGAGAGTGACCATGTGATAGTTAAAAATATGGCCGACCCAGCCATATATAATATATATGTCGTGTCACGTCAGAGTCCTAAAATATAATTTTCACTACACGCGGTCCTGTAATAAATTAGTGCATGTTTAGCTTCTTCCACACTTCACCTTTAATTTGCCCATTTTTTCAATAGTCCGTCCAACTCAGAATGGGTGAAATCGTTGATTCCACGTGAGATGTAATTGAAAAATAACATGAAATTATAGCTGTAGAATCTAATCGTAAGATTCTACCACCAGAAAATGATAGTGTCGATCAATTTTTGTAGTCATGGCATCTGAAGAAGAAAATATATTGATTTTAGACTATTGATATTATATTAATTTTTTATTGATTATTAAAATAATCAAAATCTTTCAATAAAAAATATATTTACTAGTATCACTTTGCTTTTTTCAAACATTAATTTTACAAGATTTGAACAGAATCATTAAAAATCATTAACACTAATGAAATCTTAAAATCATAAGATCAAATCGTCGACTTTCACTGTAGATGGGCTCGAAAGTAAAGCAGGCTGATGAACAAAAATAAATACGATGAAAGCGAAAAATTCTTCTTTCATAAACAGTAACGTATTTATGCTCATTTGTCCATATTCTTTCTTTTAGTTTGTTCCCCATTTTCCGCCGATGATGTAACCCTCCTTGAAAGAAAGGCTATAGGTCCCAGACCCAAACTTTTATTAATCTTCTCCAGCAGCGACATATTTCTTCCCCGACGCGACGATGACTACCTACAGTTTGCATTTCCATATTCGAGTAAACAGTAGATTGATTTTACTGTTTAGGCACTGGACATGATTAGACAGAATTTGATTCTATCAAGAGAGTAGACAAATTTGAAACACTTTTTCAAAAAATAGAAGACTATACTTGATTAACAACTATATAAAAAATGATTCAATGGTGGAAAAAGTGTACAATTCTCGTAGCCAGCTCGGGAGGGCGGTAACTGGTGTAGCCTCCAACTCCCCGCCAAAAAAGCAACAACACATTACACATAGATAGGATGATATGTCTACTTTATCTTCCAACATGATCAAAGGACCGCTTTCAGACGTCATGTTTGGCTTAATTCTCTGCATCCGATATATGCTTTGCTTTCTATTAGCTGTTGTATGCAAACCGTCACCTTTTCTATTTGCGCGTCCGTCCAAAATAACAAGAAGATGGTATGGAGTATGGAGGCACTGCCTAGTTTGGCGCGCCTTATCTTTCCCCCAACGTTACTACCCAGACATCCCACTTCCCACATGCATATATCTTCAACCTATAATAATAATATATATATATATAGTCTTGGCCATTACTTAATTATAATGTTGAGATAATGAACCGATCAAGCAAATGATGAGAATGAAATATAGGTTTGAGATTGAACCTTACCTAGGTTATAATTTTTGACAGTGACAACCATGTTATTATTTTGACAGTGATGAGAATGAAATATAGGATTCATCAAACTTGCATGCTTCTTTAACCTTTATCTTTGCACTTGTGATTTTCCACTTGCTGCAGGTGTTTGTGAACGATCAATTTCTTAACTGGGATCCAGAACACAGGATCAAAGTCCGTATTGTTTCCGCCAGGGCATATCACTCTTTGTTCATGCACAATATGTTAGTCATCACTCATCACACACATGTGTTTCTATTTCCAACGTTGAAATTATAAAATTATTGACAACTGGTGGGGTTTTGGTTTACAGGTGCATTAGACCGACGCCGGAGGAGCTGGAGAACTTTGGGACACCAGACTTCACAATATACAATGCAGGGCAGTTCCCCTGTAACCGTTACACTCACTACATGACCTCTTCAACTAGCATTGACATGAACCTTGGGAGGAGGGAAATGGTGATTTTGGGAACCCAGTATGCTGGAGAGATGAAGAAAGGACTCTTCAGTGTCATGCACTATCTCATGCCTTTGCGTGGCATCCTGTCTCTCCACTCTGGTTGCAACATGGGCAAATCTGGAGATGTTGCCCTCTTCTTTGGCTTATCAGGTTATTATAACATGCAATTCTTGCTATTATTTTGATTTGCTTGTGGTTTGTTTCTGATATATTCTTGTTTATAGGCACTGGAAAAACTACACTGTCCACTGATCATAACAGGTATTTGATTGGAGACGATGAGCATTGTTGGAGCGACAACGGCGTCTCAAATATCGAAGGTGGTTGCTATGCTAAATGCATTGATCTATCTGCCGAGAAGGAACCTGATATCTTCAATGCCATCAAATTCGGGACTGGTAATATGAACGCATTTCTTACAAGTAGTTTGCTTGCGAGCTAATGAATGGAATTTTGACTCAAAATGGCTTCGTCATATGTGATAGTGTTGGAGAATGTCGTGTTCGATGAGCATTCAAGAGAAGTGGACTACACAGACAAATCCGTGACAGGTAAACAATGGAGCTTAGATTGATATATTTCGGTTAATATTTGATTTAGCCCTCTCCTCCTGTGTTTGACTGTGTTTCCGTTTGGCAGAGAACACAAGGGCAGCATACCCAATTGAGTACATCCCCAACGCAAAGCTACCTTGTGTCGGTCCTCATCCAAAGAACGTCATCCTTCTGGCGTGTGATGCATTCGGCGTGCTTCCTCCAGTGAGCAAGCTGAACCTGGCGCAGACCATGTACCATTTCATCAGTGGCTACACTGCTCTGGTGGCTGGTACAGAGGATGGTATCAAGGAGCCTCAGGCAACCTTCTCAGCCTGCTTTGGTGCTGCCTTCATAATGATGCATCCTACTAGGTATGCGGCAATGCTGGCCGAGAAGATGGAGAAGCATGGAGCTACCGGATGGCTAGTTAACACAGGCTGGTCTGGTGGAAGCTATGGATCTGGGAGCCGTATGAAGCTGGCTTATACTCGAAAGATCATCAACGCAATACACTCAGGGGAACTTCTCAACGCAAATTACTCTACGACGGATATATTCGGGCTTGAAATCCCATCAGAGATTGAGGGCGTTCCTTCAGAAATTCTTGATCCTATAAACACTGTGAGTTTTGCTTTTCCTTGATTGTTTTTGTTATAAATTCCTTGTTTGAGCTTTGAATTGGATGGCTGGTTTGGTTTGGTTTGGTTTGGTTTGGTTTGGTTGGTCAGTGGTCAGACAAGAAGGCGTACAAGGATACTCTGCTGAAATTGGGAGGTCTGTTCAAAAAGAACTTTGAAGTGTTTGCCAATCACAAGATAGGGAAGGACGGCAAGCTCACTGATCAGATTCTTGCTGCCGGCCCTAATTTCTAAATTTAAGAGAGAAGTTGGCTGTTGAGGAGAATAACGGCGGAGGACATACAAAGGAAATCAAGTTGAATTTATATGAGGACAGTAGTCTATTGCTGTGGTTATTGTTATTGCTGTTGTTGTTTCTTCTTTTTGCCTGAACAAGCATGGTTGCGTGATGGGTGATTGTCTAGTAGTCTATCCCCGTGGAATGGTTTACCTGTCAGACGCGACGACCAAACCAAAATAATGGACTAAATCAATGGAGCCAATTCCTTCGGCTTTATTATTTCCAAGCTCAAAAGATTAACCTTGGGTTCTTATAGCAGAGGAAAAAGCTTACGGACAAGGAAACTTCTCTTTGCATCCTCTTCTTGAGAGGCGTTCTTTACAGAGTGTAGGGTTTTTTCAGCGGTGACGGTTAAGTTTTTTTTTGTAAATAGACGAACGCGCGAAGACGATAATTCCTACCAACTCGGCGGACACAACAAGGGGACTGCCGCTGACCCCCACCTGGCCGGCAGATGATTCATGCCAACTTTGGTGGTCGTGATTACGGCAAGGGGACTGATGCTGACCCCACCTGACCGGCAGACGATGCGGTGGCTCATTGGCGAATTTAGGATCGAAACATGCATTGAGCCGGATTTGACCTGAAATTTATGTATCGAGTAATTAATTTATGAGTATATTTTTTTAACATATATACCAAAAGACATTCATTATGCCATTTTTAGTTAAAGTAAGTTGTCTTTAAAGATTGAATGTGCCACCGACGATTTTTCCTTAACCAAGTAATAGTAAATACAAATACTGAGTTGAAGTGATCATTAATATATATCGAGTATTGAGCCGATACAATAAAATACTAAGCCCCATTTAAAATTACGCTAAACGAAACTTAAAAAAATCATAAATATATACATGAATTTACGCTCAAACTCAAGGCCAAACTTATCCTAAGTCATAACTACCCCGAATACCTGTATCTACCCCTGCTCGTCAAATGGATGCGTTGTGACTGAGAGAGGCGGATAGCTGACATTGAGTGAAGAAAGAAAGTCAAATGGTGCGTTGTGGCTGAGAGGGCGGAGCTGATATTGAGTGAAGAAAGGAAGCGCATGAGGATGGAGCATGCTGCCTTGACCCCATGACAATGAAAGGGGTGGTGTAGACAATCAAGGATCTTCTAAAGTGCTCAAGGGTATTCAAGAATGTCAAAAATTTGAGTTGAATAATAAAATTAGAAATATTTTAGGAAAAACGATTTTATTAGTTGATTCTAATGAGTTATTGACGAGGGGATAAAAATTCATTTATCACTCTATCTCAGGATCACCGGCTAGTTTAAGTTGTGTGTTTTTGTTTTCTTTTTCACAGTTTTTGTTAGTTTCAGATAGACATTTTTCCTTTTCTTGCATTAGTTGATTGACTCACTAGTAGTAACCCAGATCGCTTGAGGTCATATTGGGCATATCAGTGGTAGGCGTGAGATGAATGTGCCGACGAAGTGTAGGAAATTTTTAAGAAAATAAAGAGAAATAATATAATTGGAAAGGAATTTTGGTTAATATATTTTTATTGGTAGGTGTATTCTTATTGGTAGAAAAATATTGTTAATGAAGATTTAATGATGAGTATAAATTATTAGGGATAAAGGTGATTTTAAATTATTTATTAAATAAATTATTAAAGTTTTTATGTGATATAAGTATAATTAGAAATTGCTAAATCAATTTTGCAATGAAGATGAAGAAATTTTTAACTAGTATTAAACTTTAATGATGAAATTAGTAAAATCAGATAATTGGAGGAATATTTATTGAAAAAGAATGCAAAATTTTAATAGATACTAAAACTAAATTGCTATTTTTTGGGTTGAAACAACAACCTCTTGTTGTCAAGAGAAAGACATTACCACTACGCCAAACATTTGGTCATGTTCAGTTGATGTGTTAAGAGGAATTTAAAATTTTTAGTGGGTGTGGTTCCCCCTGGTTAAAGGTTGGCTTTGTTCCTGATGGTTGGAAGCCCGCAGTTACATTCGAGATTAGGTCACTCACTCTGGTTGGCACATCAGAATGGAGATACAAATTTTTTGGAACCTTCACCGTTTGGGTGAGTTTCCTTAATTCAGATGGTTTAATTAATCTGAAGATGGATCAAGAAGGCATATGAGGGTTGATCCGAGATAGTGTTGGTCGTGTTTTATCGGCTTTCAATATTAATCTGGATGTATGTTCAATCATTCATGTACAGTTAAGGGTCATTATAATTGTCCTTCATATTAGTTTGGGAGCCAGAGCGTATAGGTACAACTCGACTCTCGATGTGTAGTGCAACTTACACTCTAATCGACTCGGGGATCCACCAACACTCCGCTGTTGTGGGTCAGATTCATAAGTTGACGAGGAGGGCGTTGGAGATCGAGTTTATTCATGTTTATCGTGAAGGCAATCACACAGCAGACTACATTGCTAGTGTCGGACATGAGATGCCCTTGGATGCTTATAGTTTCTCTATTTCTGATCAATTGTTGGCCTACTGGTCTAGATATAATGTGTTTGGTGTTTTTAAAAACAAATTAATAGATTTAAAATAATTCTGGACAAGTTATAAATTAATTTACCATTAAAATATATGCATTGGCAGGGTTGTGTTGGCAACATAAAAATAACGGGTTCGAATCCAACCTCATTCTAATAACAAACACATTATAATGTTTATTTCATTAGATTTTGTTGTCTTTCTATCTGAAATAAATGGGATTGGATTTCTTGTATCAAAGCATATTGCTAAACGTCTTAAAACTTAAATATAAAAAATTTCCATATAAATATGTGAAGTTCATTCTGGTCTGCAAAAAAGATGTGAAGTTCATTATGGTCTGCAAATTTCATCCTCAGCCAGCCCTCCTTCTTTCTTTTGGGTTTTGACATGATATACAGTTATGATATTTGTATCACATTCTTGTATAAATATGTTTGTTCTGAAAGCCCTACGAATCCACTCGCCTCATCACTGCAACTTTGGCGTCCCGCTGTTTTTGAATTTCCCCAATTCCTCCCCCTCAATGTTCCATCGCTTCCTACTCCACTAAACCCTAACAACTTACCCAATTCCCTCCATTCTCCCAGGAATCCAATTTTCAATTTGTTTGGTACTAAATTCGTAAGTGCCAGGGCACATCCATGGCTTCACGAGACCAGGCGCTGTCTCTCCTCGGCGCGGCTAGGGCGCATGCCGATGTCGCCGTCAAGCTTTCTTCCCTTAGACAGGCCAGACAAATTCTCTTGTCCATCCAGCCCTCATTGGCTGCCGAGCTCTTCCCTTACTTGGTCGACCTCCAGTATTCATCTGACAACCTCGTCAGGAAGATGCTTCTTGAGTGAGTTCTCTCAAACCCTAAATTCGCTTTCCATCTTATTTCTTTCTTTTTTGTGTCGGGCAGAAATTCGAAATTACTTTCTTTTATTCCCCAGTTCCTTAGTTCCTCTGCTTGGTATAGTGTGAGATCACTCTTTTTCCAGCAATGTCGGTAAATTCGTGTCTGAATCCTTGCTCTTAGGCAACGGCATTTTGTTGTTGTCTAAGTGGACTTGGCGATTTCTTAATTCGTTGGTCCTTTGTTATCCATCTTGAGTTGCTAAAGTGTTGTGCTTTTATGGGACCGACTCATTTTAAGATGTTTCTCTCTGAAGCTGCCTTCAACTGTGACTAGTCCTTCTTAATCGCTCTCTTTACATTTTCTCTGTCTGTTTGTTTGGCAGGATAATTGAAGAACTTGGTATGAAAGCTATGGAGCATTTTCACCTACTAGTGCCGGTTTTGCTGGTGCTTCTAAGAGATGCAGATCCCATAATTGCTAGGGAGTCTGTTGCCAGTGGCATACATTTTTTCTGTGCCGTTCTGGAGGAAATGGCATTTCAGGTATGTTGCCCCTCGTGATTTTATTTACATGAACGTTGGAAGTTGCAGACCTTTTTGAGCGTTTTGAGTTTAGTAGGCTCAGTTTTCACCGAAGCTAGTATGTGCTGAAATATGTTTGTTGTAATGAATATAATGCACCTAGAATCTGCTCTTTTGTTCTTCTTTATGTTATCATTATGAGATGATAGATTTTGCTAGTTTGATCATCCTCATGTAAATATTGATTGAAGGACTGAGATATAGAAATATAGGATACTTGAGAGATCAGACACTTCTATTTTCATTAGAAACGTTGTCAGAACTTAGTTATCGAGGTCTCTGGAAATCCTAAAAATAAATAACCTTTTAAGAAAGCCAGTTAGACTGTCGCCTCCTAGTGAAATTGGTAGGCAAACAAGAATATTGTGGTCGAGAGTTCATATGATGGTTTTCTTATATAACAGGTCAGAAATGTACTTGTAGATCATGAGAGAGAGCTAAGTTTTATTTGACTGCCCGAATAAATTTCATTATTGGGAAAATATTTCCACCTAGTTATTTTCCTTCTACTTCCTATCCTATGGCCTCAGTTCCACTTTCTATTATGACTTCCGACGCCTGTCTATCTATTTGTCACCGATCTTTACTCTATCATATGATTTATGTGATTCACCTCGACATCACAGTTTCACCAACGTGGTAAAGTAGAGCGCTGGCTTGAAGAGCTCTGGATATGGATGCTTAAATTTAAGGATTGTGTTTTCTCCATTTCGTTTGAGGTACGTTGAGCCGATAATGCGATTCTGACATAACATCAATTAGTTCCACTTGCCCGGTTGGGGGTTGAAGGTACCGGTTACTTCACATGTGAAATATGCTACTGTCTGTTGTTAGAGTGCATTTGGTTTACTGATACTGTATCGCTGATCGAAACATCACTTGAAATTGTTTGTAGCCTGGTTCCATTGGACCGAAGTTGCTGGCATTGAAATTTCTGGAAACATACATTTTACTTTTTACTCCAGACATGAATGATTCAGACAAAAGTGCCATGGGAGGTATTTTATCTTCACCCTTGAGAAGTTTTCATTATGCGATTGAGGAAGGAATGTGTTATGCATGCTGATTAATGAGTAGTTATTATGATTTTATTTGGTTAATTTCATATTGTACTGATCTTATTAAGTTTGTTGCAGGAAGTAGACGATTATTTAATATCTCATGGCTGGGAGGTTACCATCCTGTGTTGGATCCTGTTTCTCTCATTTCTGATGCAAATAGGACATTAGGTATTCTATTGGATTTTCTAGGGTCACCTGGCAGCCTTCGTGGTTCTTTGGCAATTGCTGTTGTCAATTGGTGAGTGCTAGTAATGTTGTGTGCACCCTTGCAATTTATCTGTTCATTTGTCTTGCTCATGTTTTTGCACTCTATTTGCAATATTAGTGCCCATTTCCTATCTCCTTATCATTTTGCTTTTCAATAGTCGTGGAAGAAGTTTGTGATTTTAACTGAAAAAGTTATATAAGTTGAGTTCAAAAGCACCATGTTCCCCGTGTATCATTCATTTTCTACTCTTTTGTTTTTTGTGACTTCTATGTGTTTGCTTTGGTCTTCTGCATCTTAAATAGCTTTGGTAGGCATGGATTTTTTCTTACTCTTTTGTTCCCATGACGTTTGACCACTGACTTCATAAAACCTCATGATTAGAACTAATTTACTACTTCATACAACAAGATAAAGATAATTATGAGTCCACCATCTAACATAAGGTTGAATTGTAACAAAAGATGGATCTCGCTTGGTAGATTTTTCTGTTTCGAAAAGATTCCACGACTTACTATTTCATATATTACCTAATCTAAAATGTACTCTTGTTTATCATAGTTCTATTCCCAAGTAGTTTTGTTGCCTTTGTGTTTTTTGAAGGGAATTGTAGTCTTTGTTATTTCTGTTAGATTGTTCTGTTTTTACTTTTGTCTGTTCTTTCTGCTTAATGTCTCGGAAATACTTTTATTTAGGACAGCTCATTCTCAGTTTAATGTTACTTTGGTTTGTAAAACCTGTTTTGATTTGTAAGCCAGCTACATGTCTGCATGTCTTCATGAGTGCGTTTGCTGTATTCATTTGGTCTATAGAAGATATGCCATATAGTAATTCTGATGGAAGTAACTTTCTCAGTTGATTTTGTGATGAATAAGATGGTCTGGTTGCACACGCATGTTCTTCCCATGTCTGTATTTGCATATTCTCTTAGTACTATAATGCTTAAGATGTGACATTTTTTTCATCTTTTATCATCATACATAATTTTATCTTGGTATCTGAATGTATGGCATATGCATTGTCAGGCTTATATAACACAGGTACTTTAGTTCAAGTTATAGTAGCCTTTCCATTTTCCCCCTTTTGCCGTCTTTTTTGGTAAATAACTGTTTTGGGAACTTTTGCATCCCTCAGGCTTATATAACACAGGTACTTTAGTTCAAGTTATAGTAGCCTTTCCATTTTTCCCTTTCTGCAGTCTTTTTTGGTAAACAACTGTTTTTGGGAACTTTTGCATCCCTTATGTCAAGTTAATTGCTCACAAGCTTCACATGTGGTTTATCCATCAATGAATTTGTGGTAGTTAAAATTGCATATTTACCTGTGTCTTTTATTTGTGTATAAAAGAACATAGTAAGATATGTACTTGGATGCTGTAAGCTGCCTATTGTGCACGATTCTGTTACTTGAGAGGTTGGAGGAATAATAAAGCTTGGAAACAGGTTGTAGTACAAGGTTTTGCTTGTTTGTCCCATCATTGCAGCATGCCGACCAGCTTTCTTATGTGGAATTACTGGGGCTGAATACTTCTGCAGTCCAGCTAGTGGGTGTTTACAGAGTAGACTCTATTCACAATTTTGGATACTTTGGAGCACCAGTGGCCAGTTATTGGGATGGTTAAATGGTCAATCCCAGGTGCTGAGCGAGACTGGGTGGTCAAGCAAAGCAGTATCTTCATAACTTATTAGAGAGGCCATTTTGTTACTGTTATTTGAGGTTTTGTTATGTAGGTGCATACTATTAAGGATGTCTGGATATTTGAATGTATTATTGTTTTGTTACTGTTGATACACAATTAAGGCCTAAATAATTGAAAATTCTTTTTTAAACTGGGGATGTCCCGTTCTCTTCTGTTATGGTTTCAAGTTCCGTTTTCTCATGATCTAATAGTTTATTCCGCTGGTATCTATTGCTGTTGATTAAACAACTAATACCTAAAGTTTTCAAAAATCTTTATAATACCAATGGTTTCATCATTTCTGGTCCAGTTCGCTGTCACAATTCTACCTCACTATTAGTTCATGCACTCATCTCCTTTCCCTTTCATGCTAGTTAGTCCTGTTAAGAACAAAGAAACAGCATGCTTGTAGGACATCAACTTGGAAGCTATTTCTTCATTTTAACTTTCTATTGTTGCTGAATGTTCAATAGCAGGTATTGGAGGAACAAATGCCTTCTTCTTGTTGCTTACTATATGATATTACTGGTAATAGATGTGAAATCCTGGATTCTTGTACTCTTCCAACTGAATTCTTTTAAACAACTTATATACTTTTTGTGTGGAGTCAAACGTGCTGAAGTAATTCTTTGGTCAAGATTACCGTGTAAATAGTGTTACAATTGCTGCATCTGGGTTTCCTGTGCTGTTCTTGCAGACAAAAGTATCCTCACTTTATAGTAGGGTGCTTTTACACTTGGATTAGCTTTTGTAAGTTCAATTTCTTCTACAGCCAAGGAGATGAACTCAGAGAAGTGGCATTGAAGTGGTTGTTTAAAGAAGCAAAGATCGTGTGATAGGCTAGAAGCTTGTAACCTGTTATGTTCTGTGTTTATCCGTCTGTTATATTTTTGTGCCCCATGCGCCGGGATCATTTGGATTGCCTGTTGGCTGTTTTCCACATTGAAGTTATAATGTTGGTTGTCCTTGTTCAAAAAAGTCACAACAGTTATAATGATTTTTCAACGAAATATGTGGACATTATGCTGATACTCTGTTGAATTTCCAGAACGATAAACTATTCATGTTAATCTATTGGTTTTTTGATACCTGATGTCACTTGTCGGAAATAGATGCTGTGTGGAGCAGAAAGTTTTTCTTGATGTGAAGCAGGTATAACTATAAAGATAAAGTAGAAAACACTATTCACGATCACATCAGTACTAATTGAAACCTAAAATATCCTAGCTGTACTGAGTTAGAAGATTGGAAGATTGTAAGTACTGCTGAGTAATTTGCATTTTCTAAGTACGATCAATTGGATGCACATTGCTCTGTAGTTAAGTCGTGACAATCAGGCATGAATTGCTATTGCTCTATGAGTTAATCAGTTATTAGTCAAGCTCTATACCGAGTTAGAAGCGCCTGTAGGTCACGATGTGGTGTATTCTTTTCATAGGATTTTCAACTTGATATCAACGTGTTTTGTTTTTAGCTGGCAATATGATTAGCACATTCATACAAAAAACGTGCTTTGATTCTAACTGGAAAGACATATCCTTTGTATTGTTGTCCTGGTTGAAGCTTGCTTCAAGCTGCTCTCACAGTTCATTAGCCTGCAAGATTAGATGTTTAATTCATTCAAACTCCTTGAGTTTGCTTCTCTGGCTTGTTTTCCTATAGCTTGTGTGGGGTGTTGGTCTGCTCGGCTTATTTATCTTTAAGACTCAGTTTTGTTTTGTTGGTAAATCTCAGCAGATTCTGGGTACTCATATAGATGCTCTTTGTGTCATTAACCATGTTCATTTATTGTTGGTTTCTAAAGCACATAGTATCTGATATGATGTGCCTTCTAAGACATCAGATACATAGTGTTGTTTCTCTTATAGTGGTACCTTTTGGTCTTTATTTTATGATTTCCTACTAGTTGTCTGGAAACGTTTGAGTTTTTGATGAGTGGGGTGCAGGATTTCGAGGACTGAGGATAGGTAGACATGGTCTCCTTTTTTATGTTCACTGATTTGTTTTCATTTGATCCTTATGTTTGTTATGGTTGCTAAATAAGATTGCTAGATAGATGCTTGATCTGCTTATGGCAAAGTGTTGACATGGTATTTCTTATGCAGTGACACTGAACTCTTAGTCCCTGCAGTGATATAATTGTTCTTAGGATTTCATCTATATGCTAAGAACGTCTTATGCTGGATAACTTTTAATTATTTATCAGTCTATAGCTTATCTTAAGGGATGCAACCATAGGTAAGTAAGTTTGCCGTACAGATAAATTTATGAGTTAATAGCTACAGCTTGTATAGATAGTTATAGCTTGTTGTCTTAAAGTTGGTGGAACAATCATCAGGAGAATGAACATATAATATAGGTCCTTGGTTGTGATCTTATTGCGAAGCTGCTTTAATCTGCAGTATGTTTCATGATCATTGCACATATAAATCGGCAAGTAGGAAGACCTGTTGTCACAACTGTGGCTCTTGTTCTTGATATTAAGTGTTTCGCGTCGAGGAATTCTTGTGGCTTGAACTTCTCGTAAGAGGAAACGATTTTTCCGAGGACTTCTGTTTTGTCATGATAATAGTTTACAGATGCGTTGGGTCATCATGATGGCACATCAGTGCTAAGATTCATATATAGTTTTTAGGGATATATTATGCCTGGCAGCATACAGGGGGTTTTGCTTTGTCTAATGGTTTTCCTTGAGAGGTTATTTGGGCGTTAACCTTGAGAAATTAGCACCACTTGAAATTGTTGGCTGTATTTCTCTCTGTTTGGAGTGTATATAATTTACTATTGATATCATTCGTTTGCTAAACGACTTTGAACGAAGAAAATGGAAATGAAGATGAAAAGGGAGAAAATGCTTGCACAAAAATATGTTTGTAAATGTAGCACGTTAGTTCATGAGATATGACTGCTACTTCTGATGTTGATTTCATTACCCTTTCAGTGCTCAATTTTCCTCATTTTGTCGTTGTTCATCCTGTATTGTGATTCCTAGCTTTGATGGTTGTTTGATAAGTCGCAGGAAATAGCACATCATTAGTCTCATGTGTTTTCCCTGCTTTCATGCATTATCATCTTCTGTACACGTGTCTTCCCTGCTTTTATGCATCTTCATTTTGTACATACAAATTTCCCTTTTTCATATAATTCCAATATAAAAGACATTGATGCATGTTTATCTTCAGTCGCATTCATTCTGTTTCTGTTGTTTGTCTGTCTTCCTAGGTTACCGTTTGTTGGTGTGCTATAGCTGATTTTTTCCTTTCTACTTTCATGCGTACTTCATGCTGTTGCCTTCTTAGCGTCATATCTAGTCATTTGTGCAACCTTTATGATGTTGGAATATCTTATGTAAACCATGACACATCTATCTTTTCAACAGTCTCTCGTCTATAGCAAGGAAGAGGCCTGTCCATTATAGTGTTATCCTTTCAGCATTGTTGGATTTTGATCCCATCTCTTGCACTGCTAAAGGTTGTCATACCACCAGTGTCCAGTACTCCTTGAGAACAGCCTTTCTCGGCTTCCTACGGTGTACTAATCCTACCATTTTGGAGGTAAAGATCTTAATTTTGTATCTGTGTACTCTCTAGACTCTATCTCAAAATATGCTGATCCGTTTAAATCTTATGTATTACAACTTTTAGAATTCTTGCACATGTCCAGGAGTGTTTATCAAGCTTTATTATGACCGTTTATTGGAAACAATGGCCGATTATTGTCTCATTGAGTGTTTAATATTGTTGTAACCCTCCAAAAGATTTGAAGCCTCCTGAGCTGTATCTTTCTGGTCAGTACCTACCCGCTGATGCTCACAAATGGAAAGGGAAATGGAATCAATTCATATGAAAAGGAATTTTGTCCGTTTTGTTCCACCATGCATTGTACATATGAAATTAGTTCAATTTTCCTTTACTTCCTTATAATGGAAAAAGAACAGGAAGAAAGTTGCGTTTCAATCAATAGTTAATTGCAAAATTATTCAGACATCCACTTGTCTCCCGGTAGCCAAGTGGGAAGTGAAAATACAGGACTGTGATCTGTGGGTATTTTTATTTTTGCTGAGCTGTGAGCCTCTAGCTAGTGCTATACTAAGAGTCTGATCCCATCCTGTAAGGAGGTTTATCTCTAGGCATTGTGCTTTTACAGCAAAATCTTCTTTCCTACTCACCCGTCTTACTAGTTGTAACTCTTTTGGTATTTTCTTGCTTCTCCTTTCTGTTTCGTTTTCAGTCAAGAGATAGGTTGTTGATGGCTTTACGTGTGATGAATGCTGGTGATGCTGCTGATCAAGTTGTTCGCCAAGTTGATAAAATCATCAAGAATACTGAGCGCAGTTCACGCGAATCCAGGTTCAGCAGGGTAATTCCTCAAGTATTGAGTATCTTTCAGAGTCATTATTAATCCTTTTAGCACCAGACTTGATCTGATAGATTTGTCTTATCCAGTACTGTCTTGATGGGAGTTTACTTTGATCATTAGGATGACCAACAATCCAGCCAACCACTCATTCCCATGGATCAATCAAGGAAAAGAAATCTTCCCCTGGATACTGACGAGCCAGTTAATGGTCATGAGGTGTCTCTTAAACGAAGTCGTTTTGGTCCTAATGACCCTTCAACCATGACAACTCACACAAATCATTCTGAGAAGGGTTCAGTGTTTTGCAATGGTACTCCGTCTAATGCTTCTGCAGTAGATGGTGATTTGACTCCCGCAGAGCAGATGATTGCCATGATCGGTGCATTACTTGCGGAAGGCGAGAGAGGGGCTGAATCACTTGAAATTCTTATTTCAAATATTCATCCTGATTTACTTGCTGACATTGTCATCACTAATATGAAGCATTTGCCTAAGACCCTGCTATCTTTGCCAAAGCTTGGTAAGTTGCCAACCTCTCACCAACTTAGTTCTGAGACCAGCACTGCACAGTTTATTGCACCACCCATTGCGAACCAGTCCGCTTCTCCAGCCCTTGTTTCTCAGGCTGCTGCATCTGGTGTACCTACCAATATCTTGGCTCCACCTGATGCATCAACTACCAATAGTTTTCCCGCAGATTCAAAACGAGATCTGAGAAGGGTATCTTGCAATTTGTATTCATTTTCCTCATCTTGTTCTATTAAATTTTTTTGGCTTTTCTTTCTCAAAGTTCCATCATAATTGAGTGTTACCGGGCAATATGTCTTGTTTCTGATTACTGCAGGATCCTCGCCGCCTCGATCCACGTCGTACAATGCCGCCTGTTGGTGTATCATTGACATCTGATGTAGATGATACTGGTGTTATGGAACCTGAATTTGACCGGTCTACTTTTAGTAAGCCTTTGTCATTCTCTGTGTCAGGACCTGTTGAGAATATACCGGCAGCTTTGTCTTCGAACAATAATGTCGAGGAAAATATAGAGTTGGCTTCCGAAATTGATCAAGTCAGTGTGAAAGATGAGGACTTTGGTACAGAAGAACTCGTTCCTACCTCAGAAGCTATTCCTTCTGCAGAGTGGTCACTTTCTCCTCTGGATGTAGTTGTCCAGGACCGTGATGCATCATATTTTGATGTGGCATATGATGCTGAAACATCTTTCCTAGAATCTGATCAACATTCTCCTGATGCATCAAAAGAATTTGTGGCTGAGGATACTCTTTCAGATCTGCCCCAGCTTCCAGTGTTTGTTGAACTAAATGAAGTGCAGCAAAGAAATGAAAGAAAAGCGGCAGTTGAGCGGATTATTGAATCCTATAAGATCCTTCCCGACACTGATTGCACTAGCCATACACGCATGGCTTTACTTGCTCGGTTAGTTGCTCAGGTAGGCATTTAGCTTCATGTTATCACTTTTGATCCACTGTTATATGTTTCTTTTCCTTATCATGATTCATGTGTTAACCTTTCTGACTGTTTTCCTGTCATGAACCATTGTGTCTCAATAGCTCGAGTTGTTGGGAGAAAATTCAGTTAGTTTTATATTATTCATTAACATTTCCTTGCATTAATATGTTGATCTACAAATGGATGGATCATCATTTTGGTTAATGATCTATGAGGTGATGATATGTAGAATGTTTACGGTAGGTATTAAAGTAACTATGGATTTCAGTGTTATTGGGTTGGTTATTGTGAGTCATGAAATGACTACCATTTTTCCAAAAAGATGGAATGACTGCCATGGAGGATCATATTTGGCATTTATTGCATAATTACACTTTATTATTTCTATCAAGAACTCCCTTTTCTAGATATTGTTTGACTTATTCTCAGTAACACAGTGATATGCCCAATGCCCCCACATGTAGCATTTGCTTTAGCAAACAACCTAAATATGGAGATTGCTTTATGTACTCGCACTGGAAGATAAACAATCATATGCCAATTGGCCATACATTGTTTTCATCTGTGGTGGAAGGAATATAAACCATCATCTAGTTTTTTCTGTTACATAGTTTCATGTTTATCTAGCCCTGTCTTATTTCCTTTGTCAACGCCTGTTTACATTTATCCCTATTTTATATGCACTACAATGTTCTTGAAATCGCTTGGTTTTCCGTGACACTCCATCTCGTGTTTCCTTTTCCAGATTAATGCAGATGATGATGTTGTCACACTGCTGCAGAAACATATAACAGTGGATTATCGGCAGCAGAAGGTAGTAGCTATTACGAAACTTCTTGAGTTGATTTATGTTGTTTCATACTGATACTTTTGTCCTTGAGAAGTTAATATGAGGACCATAATCAGTTTGTTCAATCTGTGGATTAGCTTTGAGGTAAACACTTTGGTTTCTTATTTGGCATCAGACAAATAAAAATTTTCAAGTTAGAGATCTTTCATCTTAGCGTACAAGAAGATCCTGATAAGATTTGCAATGTCAGCTCTTAACTTGATGAGCTTCATTTTTAGTGCTGCAAGTTCATGCATGGGCAGTCATCCATTTCAATTGACTTACTATCTACCAAGCCTCCAGAGCTATTGGATTACTGCAAGTGCATACTTGTGGCCGTGTCTTCGTTATTTTGTGCCCTCTTTCATGTTATCCCTTTTAATGCAAAAAGCAACTTAGCTCTTCTGGTGTAGAGGAGTTTATAATTTGTTCACTGGATTTTGTCCGTTTCATGCTGCTTAACTAAGTTCTGCTTTCGATTTTTTTTCTCTGAACCCCACTCTCTGTGTTCCATTTAACTCAGGGACATGAACTTGTATTATACATCCTTTACCATCTGCATTCTCTCATGGTGGTAGATGCAGTTGGAAAGCCCTCCTATGCCGCTGTGATGTACGAGAAGTTCCTATTGGCGGTGGTAAGTTTGTACTGTACTGGCTGGTTTAGCCTCTTCCACCATGTATACAGAGTACAGACTGAAGATCTGTTCTTTCTGTGCAGTCTATATCTTTGTTGGATGCTTTCCCAACTACTGACAAGTCTTTTAGTCGACTTCTGGGCGAAGTTCCACTTTTATCTGAGTCAGCATTGAAATTGCTGGATGATATGTGCTACTGTAATGCTTTTGATTCTCACGGGAAGGAGGTCCGTGATGTTGAACGTGTAACTCAAGGCCTTGGTGCTGTTTGGAGTTTGATTATAGGGCGACCAAAGGATCGGAAAGTTTGCTTAGATATTGCTTTGAAGGTAAGGTTAATGTCTGTAGCTAGTGCTGCAACATTGGGCCGCCAAATTGTAAGATTAGGTAGCTATAAACATCAGTTAGGTTGAACAATACATGGAGGATTAAGTATCTAAGTTGTTTGTATGTTTCTTGTCAATTTTGTAGTTTCTTCTTCAGAACATACATCAGTATACTCTTTTGTTGCTTCTGTTGTTGGTACCCCCAACATGATATATTTTTTGTACTTGAGAGTGCATTACACTAAGAAAATTTGAGAAAACATGAATAACCTATAAGAAATATTTAGGGCCACTATGATCTTGGGATATGGCGATTTGACGTGTATGGATTTATGAGATGTGGGTATAACTTATGCATTTTTCTCTTCTCTTGATGGCAGTGTGCTGTTCATTCACAAGATGATGTTCGAGCAAAGGCTATTCGGCTGGTATGTCTTTTCTGAACCTTTCCATATTTATATCACAATAGTTTGTTTGATTTTGCTTCTTGAAAACAAGCACATGATATTTGTAGTGTTTGCATCTCTGCTTAACGTTCTTGAAGTTAAGAAAGTATTTGTTTTTCTTCTTTGAAAGGTGGCAAACAAACTTTATCAGCTAAGCTACATCTCAGAAAATATTGAGCAATTTGCAACAAATATGCTGTTATCTGCTGTAGATCAGCAGGCTTCAGATGTAGGGCTTTCTGTGTCAATATCCACTGAGCAAAGAGGAGGCCAGGTACACCTTTTATTTTCATAATGTTTGGTATGAAAATTTGAGCGACAATGGATACCATGTACTCTTTAGTGTGACCTATTATGGATTCCTTTGTTGTGATGCTGCTCTGAGATGACCTTGCTAACCGGCTCCCGACAAAAAAGAGCAAGGTTTAGTGTAATATAAATTCAAATGTTTAGAAGAACCGTGTAAAAGTGAAACACAACTGGAGGTTGCTGAAAAACACTATCCTATAATTGGAAGCTGATTGTGTTTTCTGTATCTCTTCTTTGGGTTGGTAGTGTAGGCTGGGAGATATTATGACCCTAACGTTTCCTTTGTTTGTCTGGTATGTTCCATTGATTTTATTTTATCTTCTTGGGACGCTGCTTTTTAGGTTGGGACCCAGGAAACCTCAGTTAGTGGTTCTCATGTTCAAAGCGTTTCAACCTTGTCTCTCCCAGAAGCTCAGCGTCTTATTTCTTTGTTCTTCGCTTTGTGTACTAAGGTATCATCTGATGTATTCATTTTTTCATAAACAAACTTTCTTCTATCATACTTTTGGTGCTGATAGAATTTTTTTTCCTGCTATCAGAAACCTAGTCTCCTTCAACTTGTCTTTGATGTTTATGGCCGAGCACCAAAAACAGTAAAACAGGTCCCTTTTCTATTCGTGCTTACTATTGCTCTCCTTTTGCTATGTTGTTTTGGTAGAATATTAATCAATGCTATACTGTGTGTTATCAGCCTCAATCTATTATGTGTAATCATTGGTATCTTTCTTGCTGAATTTTCGGTTACTGGAATAATGTTACATCGTAGTATGGAGTTTGTTATACAAGTTTAGCTTCAGAAGTTCCTTTTGGAGTATGATTACTCTCAGCCTTGTGGAGTATCAACATGATTTGTTGGTGTGTTTTGTCCGCAATAGTTGTTATCTTTGTGTACCTTTGTTTTTGCTTTCGGTGGGTAATTGAACATCTCTTCTACACGAGTTCAACTTTGGCTAATATAACTGCTAATTTATAATAAATTGAGGCATATTTAATCTTTTTCTTCATGGTGCAGGCTGTTCACCGTCATATGCCTATTCTTATTAGGACTCTAGGATCATCTTATTCTGACCTTCTACATATAATAGCTGATCCACCAGAAGGGTGTGAGAATCTTTTGATGCTGGTACCTCTTGGTGAAACTTTGATTTCTTGATGTTCAGGTTCAATGCTTTTCAAATATGCTGATGGCCTATGTTTTTTGTAAGGTGGTCCAAATATTAACCCAGGACACAACACCTTCGACTGATTTGATAGCTACCGTCAAACATCTATATGAAACGAAGCTAAAGGTTTTCTTCCAAACTTAAAGGAGCTTTTGTTATCTATAAATATTGATCTTCAGATATTTGTCACATGTTTAATATTGTTCTGTTGCAGGACGCTACAATACTAATTCCGATATTGTCATCCCTTTCGAAGAGCGAGGTTTCTCTCTTTCTCTCTGATTGTCCTGAGAGCTTTGATGTTCATATAAGTTTATTTTGGACCAAAGTGCTATGATTTTGGCTATGAGTAACTGTTCAATATTGGCAGTTTTACTTTTAGCAACACATATCGTTTTTATGTCCCTAAAAGTCCACAATTGCAACTTGCCTCCATCTGTTGTAGACGTGTCTTGCAATTTGCCTCTATCTGTTGTAAACAATTGCACCTTCTCCAATAGAACGAGCACAACAAGTTTCAGTTATAAATGTAGATTTTGGCTGTTATCATTTGCCAGCACTACAGTGTAGCTTTGTTTGACTGCTGAGACTGCAAATTAGAGTGCCTTAATGCCAAGTCTTGATAAATACTTGGTTTCTGCTTAAAATTTTGAATTATTGAAGTCATACTCCTGCTCCTGCTTTGATCAATTGTTGAATTGGTGTCTTGCAATATGATTATATGCCATCTATTTGGTGTCACTAACTACTGCTAGCTGATTCTATTGGAACATTTTTCTTTTAGAACTTCATGAGTGAGTTGGAAGTTTGCTTGAGGTTTGGGTTTTTTTCTAATTTTTTATAAACAGGCTGGTCAGATGTTCGTTTAAATATGCTCCTAACTCTTCACTGGAAGATGATGTTACTTTTTTCCAAACTCTTTCAGATTATCAGTTCTCCAACTCTGTTTGTTTATGTTTGTTTGTGACTAATATTAGGTGTTACCTATCTTCCCGCGACTTGTTGGGCTTCCGATAGAGAAGTTCCAGATGGCACTAGCTCATATTTTACAGGTAATGTCGAATGGTGTTATTCACATTACTAGGGGCATCTTTTGAAAGACCTTAAAATTTGCACGGTACTGAAAATTAATATAATTGGAACGTGTTCTTCCGCTGTCCGTTTTTTCGTTGAGGTTTGTATTATCTGTTTCAGGGTTCAGCGCATACAGGTCCAGCTTTGAGTCCTGCGGAGGTTCTGGTTGCCATCCATGGTATCAGTCCCGAGAAAGATGGCCTTGCATTGAAAAAGGCATGTTGGTGTTGTTAAATTCCGTTTGAATAGGAAGTCAATGCTTAAACTGCCATGATCTTACCAAATGTTCCGCATGATGGATGGATTTTTGAAAATGATTATTTGACAAACAAATAAAATAACAAGTTGCAACATTCTTGCTTCTCGAACTAGTTGGTATGCAATGTTGGGCCTTAATGCTCTCTTAGGACGATTTAGCATAGCACTTGGAGTCCTAGTGTCTGAGAGGGTTCCGTTCTCTAACAGCTTGTCATCCATGGTACTGCTTTGTCTGAAATGGCGGAGACAAAAATCCTTCTAATAGTTTTAGTCAAACCAGAACTTGGTTGATAGAGATCCATTTGTTGCTTCTTTGTGCGGAAATTGTTTGTCAATATGTTTTTTACTGCGTTGTTCGAAAAGAGATGGTTTATACTTGGAAGTGGCTTTGATTTATTGTCTTCATGTGGCTCATTTTTCTCAACGTCTGATGATATATGTTTGTCCTTGCAAGTGGTTGTTTTAATTCTGGTTGGTCGTCTTCTTCTTAATTCTATTTCTGATGTACACAGATAACAGAAGCATGCACAACATGTTTCGAACAGCGTACAGTTTTTAGCCAACAAGTCTTGGCCAAGGCACTGAATCAAATGGTACGTGGCTGTCATTTTTCTTCTGGGAGACTCATTTTGAATTTTGGCACTAACTATATCGTTTCTCAGGTTGACCAGACACCTTTGCCCTTGCTCTTCATGCGAACGGTGATTCAGGCAATTGATGCATTTCCTCCCCTGGTAATCACTGCGATTCATTTCCGCCTTCATATTAAACTAAATTTTCAACATTTACTTCATTTTTTGTATCATTGGTTTCGCGTTTTCTGTACCTTGTTCTGGGAAGTCAAATAAACGCATACAAGGAAAACTCACTTACTAAATGAACATTAACCATTCAAGATATGAAGAATTCCTTTTGCTGACCGTAGCTATTATATTATTCATTATGTTTTGGATGATTACATATAAATTTGGTTAAATCGTACATTTCCCGCAGGTTGATTTCGTTATGGAGGTACTCGCAAAACTTGTCAGTAGGCAGGTATGATTAGCAAGTAAAACAACAGCATTTGATGTGATTAGAAAACGGATGACCATAGCTTACTTTGGTGGTCATGGTTGTTTCGAGTTCAGGTGTGGAAAATGCCAAAATTATGGGTGGGATTCATGAAATGTGTTTCGCAGACACTACCTCATTCCTTCAACGTATTATTACAGGTTTTACGTCTGTTCCCCGGACCATCCCCATCTTCAAAGTTATTGTTTTTCTTTGTGCTTTTGCTTAGAAAACAGTCTAAACGAGTGAGTGATGCTAATTTGATTCAGTTACCGCCTCCACAACTTGAAAGCGCACTGAACAAGTATGTTAATCTTAGAAGTCCCTTGGCTGCTTATGCCACCCAACCTAGCGTAAAGGATTCGCTACCTAGGTACATCTTTCTCGACTTCTGGAATCAATTTCTGAACCAAGATGACTTGGATGATAATTTCGTAGCCTTTTTTGCCTTGTGCAGATCAATATTAGCAGTATTGGGTCTTTTGGGTGAAATGCATAATAATACGCAAGCGCCTCTGGTGGCACCTTCAAATACCAGTTGAGCTCAAAGGATGATCAGAATGACAAAGATACTGCTGTAGATATTGTCTTTGAGGCTGCTGGCTTTGTGCGAACAAGGTCAGGGAGGATTGATTGTATGAGCATCACCCTGCACATCGTTGGCGGATATGCTGTGGTGCTAATTGCCAGCCAACACGAGATCCCGTCGGGCTATATGCTCTTATTTGAGAAAAATATAGAATTAGTTAGTTTGTATTCTCAGTAAATTTTCAATTTTGTTCTAGTCCTTGTTGGTAAAAGACAATGTGGAATTTTGGTGCATTAGATAGATAAAGCTTCATTGTATTTTAGAGTCTGATGGGCCTGTGTAAATGTTGCACGTACCAAATTAGGAAACAAGTTGAATAATAGAACCAAATTAAAGCTAGCTCGATTCGAGCTTCCGGATTTCAGATTTGTTCGATCGATTGTTTTATGTTTGGAGTTGGTTCGAAATTATCATTAACGAGCTCGGAGTGTTTGAATTAGTGTTTCTCAATTAAGGGTGCCTCTGTTCATAATTCAACATTAAGCTCAATAGGTTTGAGCCATGTCGAGTTCGGTTTATACAACACCATATCCTTGATCCTTCCCTCCCTATTTGTTTCATATAATGTCGTATTCATGGTAGTGGGCTGGGCCCAGATTTATAGATCCAATTGGGTGTCAGAGGAAAGCCCATCACAAGCAAAAGGGTATTCAACTAACATACACAGAATCGAACTATGTAACACTCTTAACCACACTTACACACTACATTGCTACAGGGAATTAGCATCGAGGATGACTGGTTCAAGGATGAACCTCTGCCATCCAAAAGATCAGATTCATCCTGTGGCAAGATCGATAATCATCATGCAGACTGTATGATTACTATGTTGGTAGTGAAATCGGGAAGAGTGGTACCCTCAATTGTCCTACAGAAGACGACAAAAATAAGTTTCTGCGGCCGGGGCTCCACCTAGCTAGCCAGTAGTAATAGTATTTAGTAGTGTTGTAGTGTGAACCTATACGCTATAGAATGAGTGAATGAAAGCCGGAATGTCGGTCCCTTGTAGTTGCATGTGCATTATTATAGAGGAAGAAGAATGGTCCAACACCATGCAGAAAGAAAGAAAGAAACAAACAAACAAACAAACTCACTTTCATATTTTTTGTGTATAAATGTCCTTCATTATTATCTCAAAAAGTCATACCCACTCACTCACTCACTCTTTTGTTTTATTTGGAAGATATATACAAATACGGCACTGACTGAGACCACTGTCCCTCTTTGCGTGACTCTGGTCTTGCCACACGATTGATTTTGGGCATCTTTGAATGAGTGAATGGGTACACTTCAATTCATTCAGCTTTCTGACTCTGCCACTCGACTGACTGTATAGGTAGGGAGAGTTTGCATAGCTCCTAGCTACGACTATCCCCATGCTTTCTTTCTAGATATGCACTGAATGCTTCAAGGACGGTCCAGCGTAACTTATTATTGGTCGCACAACAATAATTGACAATTAATTGTACACATGCGCCACTCGTACGTCCACTTCCCCTCATAGCTAGGTTTTACGTATGTTTCCGTTGGAGAATCTTAGTTACGTTGACTTTCTGTAATTTGAACGTTAATAAAAGTGATTACTTCATACATGGCAATGATGATTGATCCATCGCTGCGTATATAGGATATATAAAATCAGTTTAAAAGATGAGATTTTTCTTCACATTTACACCCAGTATCCTCCATTCTCCGATGTTGGATAACCCAACATTAACGGACCACGTGTTTGTACAATGAAAAAGAAAAAAGAGAGATTCAATGAACCTTGAAAGCATAAGGGGGGAGTTGGATATAGCTGCGGGAAGTGTCCATATGTAGCACCAACATTGACTTTTATGTGTGTCGCTACTTTGAAGTTGTCTTGTGGAAGCTAAAGCCCATCCATCAAATTTGCACTGGAACACAAGGAAAAGTAGAAAGGAAATTACCAACTTTCGGCAAGGCATGCAGGCCAAGATATGAGAAGAAACTTTCTTAAAATAAACCCAATGCGTATATATAATAAACAAAAATTAGCAAGCTAAAAGTGGTCTTAATCATCATAACTATGTTGATGCACAGGGTAAACAAACGTACGTGTAGTGGTTAGTGGCTATACACTTAACACAACCCCCAGACGAAAGAAAGAAGGATAAGATGCCACCTATTGCAAAACACTCATTTTATTATTGTGGTATCCCAAAACCCTAACACTAATACACTCTCTATATATATATTATTACATTGATTCTGCACTGAGTGATGAATTGAATGGGGCGGTTTTGATTATTTTATTTTTATTATTAAAGTGAAGTGTCATTTTTCTCAAACTGAACTGCCACGTACGTAGTCTCTTCTCCTTCTTGTCTTGCCACGTTAATTAGTTTCTTGTGTTGGATTAATATATATATTACAGTGGCTGCTGAGTGGGATTACTTACTTACTTAATTAATGAATTTGTGTGGTTTCGAGAGATCAGTTGACGGTTGGCTAGGCTAAATGTACATGTGTTTCATCTTAGGGCACTTGTGCAAGCCTTCCTGGTGAGAGGTTGCTGGGTGGGACTTCTTCCTTTTAAATGGTTGCTCTAATTCGCTTTTGGGATTTTGTACAAAATCACTTAAGGATCCTAAGATTTCAAATTACTTTCAAATCTTCATATTTAAATGTGATTTTTCGATCAAATTAGATGGGGACACAAAATGATTTCAATTTACTTTTAAATCTCATTTTATTTTTGTATTCAAATGTGGTTATATTTTCGGATGAATCACTTGTGTCTACAAAATCACTCCTAAATTCTCTTATGAATTACAAAAAATAAAAACAAACAACAAAATCTTTTATCGTCTAACCTAAAAAAACTCCATCACAAAAAACAACTTCACTTGGACCGTACATCCCGATTACGTGCAATAATATTGATTGGAAGAAAAGCGGTGTGCCATCATGAATATATTCACCCAACCAAGGTATTGTTGGGTTAATTTTCGGTTTGCACCCGAAGATGATTACGTTATTATTGGTCGATTTCCCAAGTCAAGGAAAGTTGGGGTTCAGATGTGGGACAAATGTCGACAAATCACCGGCTAATACAACAAACAAAGTTTTGGCATTTAAACTACTTATAATACGACGTGGCCAATGTTGTTGTTCTCATATTCATAGGCGCTTTACCAATGAGTGTGCTACAAATATGATGTCTTTGATTAAGATTTTTTTTTTCCCAACTGTTAGGGAAAAAGGTCTTTTTTTTCTTCCAAAAAATAGATAAAATAAAGATATAATTACTAGAAATACAAAATGAATAAAATACGAAAACATAACGATGTCTATATATAAAACGTGTCAAATTTAAACTACGCTGTTGCACATGAACAACTTTTAAGAACGATAGCAATGTTTTAATTTCTCCCTTTTTTCTTAAGTAATTTGTTGTCATACTTTTCGTAAGAAAAAAAAGAAGCCCAAAAAGTATGGACCTGCATCTTGAGAGTTTGGGCCTAAGCTAGAGTGGTGGCCCAGAGCCATCTCCATCCATTGGAAGACTCGGGTTGGGATTCTTAATACCCTTCTTCCTACGTTTATCAGAATACGTACCCTCTGTAAATTCTGATTCTTACATCTTTTCTGCTCCATCTAAGAAATTTACCATCTACAAAATTTTGCAAGAGGAAACCTCCATGTCCATTTGGGGTAAGTTTACTGCGTAAGGAAAAGGTTTGATAATAATAAATGGGTGATGAGGGAATGAAGCTTTAAACTATTCTTCTATAGGCTTTTCACTTTTAGGCTGTAATAAAAGAGCTATATATATATATATATATATATATATGTGGGATGCATATGTATACCATTAATGATAAAGAACACAAGGAATACGTACATTAATTTAATTTAATTATGATATTGAAAAAGGAACTTTATGGAAGAACAGGAAATTGTTATTCCTAATCTTTTCCATTTTAGGAAGCTACGTTTTTTGCCTTTCAAGGAAAGGAATATTTAACACTACAAAGGAGAAAAAAAAGGCAAAGCGAAAATAAAGAGAGAAAAAATAAAGATTCTTTCTCTCAACTACAAATCATCTCTATAGTAGCCGACAATGTAAGAATTTCTTCCCCCCCAACTGATCCTCTCCCACCATTCCAAATTAAATAATTAATTAAGCCTTCAAATTGTGAAAAAGGCCGAATTAATTTTAATGTATAAACTAGCTAATTTTGTTTTATAAGCGATCCCGATGTCATGTAAATTTTGGATTATCGGCTGTTAATTTATGAGGTGAGATCAGTGATGTTATTAAACTCGACTACCCTCATGTAACTTAGCGATGGATTAATAATTTACTTGCTACAAAATATGATTAAACAAGAAACGGTAAAACTTGATTCTAACAAAGTCTCAATCTAAAAGCTAATTATAAGATATGATTACAAGTTTGATCCACGACGTGACCAATTCAAAATCATCTGCTGATCCTCAAACCAGAAACAAAACAAAGAAAGAGAGAGAGAGAAATGAGGTTAGGAAGAAGTGCAGGATTAATTACATGATGAAGACAAACATACCCCTCTCAGTCACGATCGTCATCAATCAATCAATCAACCAATGATTAGTACGTAGACGGTAATATTATCGTTGCGCATTCTCGCCGCCGCTGTTGGAAATAATCAATGGTTCACTCTCTAGCATATTATTATCTTGGTGATGATCCCTTATGCACAAAATCATCTTGTTAACATTTCCCTCCTCCTTGTTCGTCTTCCTCCCTTCCACTGATATGGGCAACACAGGATCAGCAGCAGCATTAGTACTGCTACATCTGGTGAGGTCCCTTGATCTTTCAACCTGGACCATCCAATCCGTCCGCCACAGAACTATGAGCATCAGGATGGCACACGATCCTTGCGCGGCAAGCAGCCCGAACCATAACCCGACGAACCCAAAACCCGCTCTGAACCCGAGCCAAACAGCGACCGGCATTCCCACCAGATAAAACGACCCCAAATTAATATTCGCCCCGACTGTAGGCCGAGCGCTCCCTCTCAACACACCGCACCCTGTTGTCTGCGGACAGTTACCCAGCTCGCACAACCCAACAATGGGCAGTGCGAGCGAGGTCAGCTTCAGAATCTCGGAATCTGATGTGAACAACCGGCCCCACCGGGATCTCATCCCGGTGGCAAACCCCATCGCGGCCACACCCAACACCGCCGCAACAACCATGGACACGATAGTGGAAAACCGCGCACGACCGGGTCGGTTAGCGCCCAGCTCGTTACCCACCCGGGTGGACACGCCGAGTCCGAGCGAGGAAGGGAAGACGTAAACCAACGACGTCGTCTGGATGAGGATGCCCATGGACGCCACGGTGGATTTAGGGTTGGGGAGCAAGCCGCAAAGGATGATCATGAGTTCATACCACCACCATTCCAAACAGACAGACACGCACGTGGGGACCGCAAGTTGCAATAGTGGTCCCCACCCTTTTAAACACTCAACCCCTGGTTGAACCCATGACTCCTTATAAACTCCCGAGACGTAAACGAAGGAGATTAATAAAACGATGAGGTTGAGGTTTGTGAGAACCGCCGCCGCCGCCACGCCGGAGATTCCCAGTTTGAAGTGGAAGACGAAGAGGTAGTTGAGCGGGAGGTGGAGGAGGACGGAGGCGGCCGAGCAGGCCGCCAGAGGGAAAGTGACGCCCTGGGTGCGGAGGTAGATGCGGAGAGGATGGAGGACGGAGAGGAGGAAAAGGTCAGGGATGGAGAAAAGGGTGAAGGTAGCGGCGGCCGCGGAGATCGATTTGTCCTGGCCGCAACGGATGAGGATGGACTCGATGTTGAGCCAGGCGAGGGAGATGGGGAGGGAGGCTGTGAGGAGGAGGAGGACCGTTCGTTGGAGGGTTAGACCAAGGAGCTTCATCTGCTTGGCTCCGTAGGCTTGGCCGCAGATTGGCTCCATACCCATGGCGAGTCCGGATATTACGGAGTAGCCGGTTATGTTGGCGAAGCCGATGGATAGTGAGCCGCCGGCGAGTTCCATCTCACCGAGGTACCCAAGGAAGAGCATGGAGATCATGGCTCTTGAGTAGAGGATCAGTCCGGTTATCGCCGTTGGTCCTGAGATTCTCCCTAACGCTTTTATTTCCTCCATGGCCTGTTGATATTATGAAGAATATAATACTTAACTAGTTAAGTTAATGATTTGGACAGTATATTTGTATAAGTTAGGTAAGTGAATAGAGTAATATAGAGAGATTTGTTACCTCGGAAGGAGTTGGCCATTTATGGAGTTTCTGTTGATCTTGCTCATATTGTTGTTTGTCGTAGTCGTAATTAGATTTGGGTTTGGGGAGATCATGGGTTGGGTTGGGTGAGGCATGGATCAATGAAGGTGGAGAGGATGATTTAGGATTACACATGACAGAAGCTAATAGGTTGTATTTTGAAGCAAAGTGAGATGAAGAGAATAGAAGAAATGGGAGAAGAGTTTGATGTTGGAAGATGGAGAGGAATGGGGGAGTGGGTTTAATTTATATATAGGTGGGGAATGGTACAAGTTTCATTGTTTTTGTGGGTGGTGGTCCAATCGACCACATTATTATGTGTCTAAAAAGGGCTATTGGAGTAGTTAATTAATTACTTACTATTAATTAGTAGCAGAAACCCATTGGAGATGTGTCAAGTTTCTCTTTTGGGTTACATTAATTATATTAGCTTTTTTATTTTATTTTAATTAAATGGAAACCGAAAAGGTTCCTTTTTTATTCTTTGTGTTTTAACTTTTAAGGGTAAGTGTATAATAAAAAGGTTCTCTTTTTTATTCTTTTTATGTTTTTAAGGGTTAATAAACCGCCTGGATGCTGGTAGCCATTAGTTGAAGTCAAATTTTGTTCGGTAAAATTGAGAAAGTGGGTGGGTTTCTTATTATAATATGTAACCAACCATCACCTTTCCCTTTTTTTTTTATCTCTTTATAAAAAATACGTATGGATAATGTTATATATAAAAGGGTCGAGATCAGAAGAGATGAAACACGATCGAGTAGTGTTGGGTTTTAAGTTAACGCTGGTCTTATTATACTATAAAGAAATTTATCCTGGACTGCCTAGCTAGCTAGTGGATGGGGTATGAATGGTTTTAATTTGAAGCAGCAAGCTAAGTGATCATAATAGATAGGTAGGTGGGTGTGGGGTGGTGATGACTAAATGTTGTGTGATGGAAATTGGATACATAGGTAGCTAGTTGCCTGCCGGGTCGTGGACAGGATAGGGAGAGGTTTTGCATGTTCAAAGGCAGAGAATGCAGAACTATGCATGTTGGAGAAAGCTAGCTAGCTAGCTGAGATAATATATAGTAGATATATATATGAAATTCAGGGTATCTTTTTCCTTTATTTATTTATTTATTTGCAGTAGAAGAGCAGAAACTCGAAACTCACTACGGACCCATGTGAGTGTGATCTCACTTTCTACAACCCAAAAATAATAGGGATGGAGATTCTTTTAACCCCGCATAGAATAATTAATAAAATAAAATTTATAATATTAGATCGAGTCAGATATTTTCCAGATTAGGAAACGGTATTTAAACTTTCCTTTACTAATTATAGCAATAAATTTATAGAAACAAGTCTCCCCAATCCCCCCACATTTATCTTATCTAACTGTGTGAAAGAAATACCAGTTTTTTCGCACTTGTCAGTAGGTGTTGTTGACGCTCGAATCCAACGGTTGATAATTGTCATAGGAGATTTGAAGGTTGGGATGAAAACACATAAAAAAAATAACTGGCTTATCCTCTCCATCCTCCTCCTCCTCCTCTGCCTCATTGCATTACCAACCGTCAAATCTCGTATGGGGCATTACCAACCGTCTGATCAGGGATGGTCATTCTAGACCCTCAACAAATTAAAAGGCTGGAAGAAAGAAAGACGAAAAACAATATAAACCGCATATATGCTTTGTTTTCTTGCCCATGAGTGATGTATAGTAGAGAGAGCAGAGCAGAGCAGTGCAGGCGACCACGCTCGTGTAAAAATTTCTGAGTACTCTTCCAAGCACGCAGAGGAGGGCGGCCCCATGTTAAGTTTTTTTTGTATATATATGAGTGTCTCTCTTATTTGTGATCCCCGCTTGCAATTCCATCTTCTCTCCTTTACCAAACCGGATAGTGTTGACTGTTGAGATTAAGCTGGCCGTGTGTGTGTGGTTGATTTTCCTTCTTCACCTCTTCCAAGTGGTAGTGGATATTCCGGTTTCCTTCTTAAATTTTTTTGTGTGGGTCTATTGATGAGTCGGCGATTAATATATATACATTACGAAACCAAAGGTTTTCTTGTAGTTCATTGCGTAGGCAGGCTGGCAAGCAGTTAAGTCCAAACCATATATAAGACATCACCAATTATCCCAAAACTGCAGGTTGCCATGCGTGTATGAAGCAGCAATGAAGTCCTACCATGACCTGGAACGACTACGGAGTTGAAAAAGACTGCTCCATCCGTAGACTTTCTACCCATTATGAATAGTTGAATGATAACATCAAGTTTATATTTTGGAATACTACTTCTATTGGTTATTTGCAATAAAATAATCTACTTTTTTTTTTACAAAAAGCCTCCAGTTAAAAATATGTTTTCAGTAATTTTTTCTTGTGTGGATAACACACAATCAAACCCTATAAGTTTGTCTTTGTCTTCATTACTATTTACAAAGACCATAGAATTGTTGGACCCTAGATGAAAACGAATTAAAAAAACATAATGGCAAAATATTGAATTTCAGCTTTAAATATTAGTTTTGACGACTACTGCTACTAATATGAATAAGTAAAAATTGAAACAAATATATATACAATTGGTTATAAGTTGGGTTTTGTCCCGGTGATGATATGCATGTGGTGGTAAGTGGACGCATGTCCACCATTAAGTATATATGCTGATAATATAAAAGGGGGCTAGGTAGTGGATAGTATAATGAGGGAAGGGAAGGAAGGAAAGAAACAAGGTAGGTATTATTGGGATATATATGCAAAAGGGACCACGGTGATGAGGGTGGGGAGTAAATGGGGCGGGTGAAAGCAGAAAAAGAAAGCAGCAGCGGCAGAGGGATTGTATTAATTGGATGCGATATGGAGAAGCGCAGTAGTAGTAGTAGTAGTAGTAGTAGTAGTATTACTTGCTAGTACCGGCCATCAGAAGAAGAAGAAGAAGAAGACAAAGATACAAAACGTAATGATTTAATGGGAAACGTGGATAGAATTGGAGCCATTTAAGATGGATGGATGGATGGTATAATATTGATATTGATATTGATATTGTGATCCCTATTGTGAGAACCAGAAGCAAAGCTGTCTCTCTTCGGGATGAAATTGTTTTTCTGTGTTTACTTATTTTCCCTCCCAATCTCCAACACCAATCCCCCACAACCACACTCACTCTCTCACTCTCTCACTCTCTTTCTTTTTTATTTACTGAGAGGGTCGCAGTCGCAGGGGGGGTCCGTGTCCTGCAGCCGTTAGCTGCCCACTCTCTCTCTCTCTCTCTCTCTCTGTTTCTGCAGCCTGCAGCCCAGCAGCCAGCCAACCAGCCTGCAGCCTTCTCACAATCGCAGCTTCAAGAAATTCATCATTCACTTAACTCCATAGATACCCGTTAGCTTCTTTCTTCTCTCTATTTGATTCCCAACACCCTTCCTCCTCCGTATCATCATCATCATCATTCAATATTCATACCATTATCTCAATGGGAGGTGCTCTTTGGACGGGTCTTCCTAGCTACTCTTTTTCCTATTTTCCATTATTGTAGTAACTCATAATATTTTTCATATATGTTTGCGAACGAGTTAGCACCCCATGTGATAATTCCGCCGGTTTTAAACTTGAAAATCTCTAGTAGTTTACCTAATCAGTCAAGGAAACATAAACATTACAACGGTATGTATTTGTGGGCTATGTCGAATTTAAATATGAACCCCTTCAAATCACTAGCGCAACACTCTACAACTAAAACAACTTCACTTAGATCACGTATCAAATTAATTTGGCTCAACTAAAATAATTACCACCGTGTTGGACTAGATTTTAAACATTCGTTACCCTCCATCTTCATGGCTTGATCACTTCAGAATCGTTTCATAGCCATTTCATACTCATATTAATTAATACCGCAATTGCCCCCACAGGGATAGCATGATAGGGTATTTATTTAGGCGGGTGGAGGTTTGGACTTTAAAGTGGAGGTAAATAAATATACGGATATAACCATTCTCATTCATGGTTCAAAAATTTATCTATATTTTCGTTCTAATGTCAACATTCATACTCATATTCAAAATTGTGAGTTTTAAATATTTTCGGGTATAAAACTTGATTAAAAATTTCAAACATAAAATTATATAATTCAAATTCAACAAATCTTTAAAAACATAAATTATCATTTAACAACGGCTTGCTTTAGCCGCTGTTAAAATGTCAACATTTTAACATTGGATATTTTATAATTATTGTTAAAGGTTCACTTTTAACAACGGAATTGTGGGTATCCGCTGTTATATAATCCTGAAAATTTCGGATTATAAACATTTAGATTTGGTAGTTGAATAATACACAAGTTATTACCCTATTGATAAGGTAACTTTCCAAACTTCTCTTCTATTCTAAACGCCACAAGTTTGATTCACAACTGAGGCGTTCAAGCCTAACATAATAAGAGGGAACTATATTATTTTACTGAAATTATTTTAACAACGGCCACAACAACATTGCTGTTAAATTTAACATCGACCTTGCTAAAACCGCTTTTAAATTTAACAACGGTCTAAATCTGCTGTTAAACTTGATTTGCTTAAAGGCGGAAGGTCTTACTGCTGTTATAATATTTAGCATTGGACATTTTAACATCGGTTTTGAAACCGCTGCTAAAAAATTTAACATCGAATAAAACCGCTGTTAAAATGATAAAAACCGATGTTAAAATGGTAGTTTCTTATAATGTCAGGACCGTCCCATTGGTTATGGGGCCCTGTTCTATAATCGGTATGTGGCCCCAACTCAATGGTGGAGTCAAGTCGAAATATGAATTGAAAGTTTGAATCAAAAATTTATGTGTATATGTATTGAGTAACTAATTGACGAACACATTCTTTTAAATTAAGTACTGGTTTAAAATAAAATCAATCGTTATACTGCTTTTATTTAAAATATATATTTACCACCGACGATTTTTTTGTTATATATTTGAATTTCTTGAACTAAATTTATACTTTTTACTTAGTCTAAATAACTAGAAGAATAAACCTTTAAATACTATTAACCATATTATAAAATTATTAAAATTTTATATATAATTTAATATTTGAAACCAGAAGATGAAATGTCTAAAACCGAGTTTTTGTTCCAATAAAAATGACCAAGAGAGAGTAAGCAACAATAAAGAGCAAAAAAAGCAGAACTTGCTCTTGGCAAGAATCGAACCCAGATAACGAAGGTGGACTAAGCAATAAAAAGAGGCAAAAATATATAATTTGCTCTTAGTAAGGATAGAACACACATCCTCACACGCAACAGAGGATGTACCACCAGCAAATATCATTTTCCACAAAAAATTACTTTTATTAGGTATATGATAAAATTGAATATTATAAATACGAAAATTTAAAATTTCGAAATTTTAAGGCCCGTGCTGTAAGGTAGATTGGCACACCCTAAGAACCAGCCCCGAATATTTTTGCCATGTATATCGCATAAAGATAGATATTATTTATATGTGCACGAGAAAAAATCTTTTTGTTAAAACAATTTGTTTTGAAATGGTTTCACCACACTGAATTCCATAAGCCATGTAGGTCAGATTCCATGAGAGATACGTGTCGAGTAACAGTTCCAATGGCCACATAACGCCACTTCCCCCCCGACCCCCCTCGAACCCAACTATATTCCACATCTCGACACACACGAACAAACACTACGTACTACTAAGTCTAAAGCATCTACGTGCAACCGCAACCGCAATCTGTGCTGTCCATTAACCCTAACAAATCAATCATACTAATTTTTAATTAATGAATTATCAAAGCGAAACCCAGCATCCAGCTGCAAGTTGCATTATGTTATGTCAACAGTAGCAGTAACAAGAGTAGTAATACCTTTCATTTGAAAGAGAACACAGATGGTTGAGAATTCCATTCCATTCCATCGCATGGAGTAAGTGGGAACAGTTGGATCGATTCCAATTCTATCAAGATAAAAATGTTCTCTAATCTCTTCTTCGAACAACACATATACATATATATATGTCCCAAAAGTTGTGACCCTTTTCATTGATTCTCTTCTCTGCCTAGCTAATTATATTATGCCCCGATTCTACCTGTCTGTCCCCTGAATTCCCATCCACTCTGCTATGTACCTCTTTCCCCCTTTACTACTACTCTTACTACTGCTGCATGGAGAAATCGTGACATTAACATAGATGCTCCATCCATATGTAATGCATGCACCCACTGATATCGATTCTGATTCCCTCATTCTTCTTTTTTTCTCTCCATCAAATCTAGCTAGCTAGCAAACTCCATCGATTTAACTATATGTGTGTGTGTGTGTACAGTCTCCACCACACTCCTTTTAAACGATTCCCGAAAGGGATGTCATTGATGGCAAATTACAGGCTTTCATTTCATTTCATTTCCTGGAAAACTGAGATGATGATAAGCATAATGAACAACATCAAGAATTTATTCCAAGCAAAGTGCAGCACAGCAGGCACAGAATTTAGAAAAATGAAGAAAAAAGATTTAACATATTGTGAGTGATGACCAATGAAAATCCATATATTAATTTACAGGAAAAAAACTAAAAAGACATGTCTCCATCCATCAATGTTTCTGTCAGAACAACTCATAAACGAACTGTTGCCCACCATCAAGCACAATTCATTCACTCCTATACACAGCAGAGACTCAGTCGTGTTCCAGCAAAATAGTGCACCAGATGCCAATTATCCCTTGGGTTACTTAGGACCACCAACCAACCGCCTGATTAATTTAAACTATTGACAAAATTATACCCCACTTATTTGTCTTCAAATTTACAACACCACTCTCTCTTTTCTTATCTTAGCTTATCTTGTCTTCACAGCAAATTTCCATGAATGGTAGGACGTTTGTGTCCTATATAAGCTTTGATTTCTCTAATTTGCTCACTGGGTTACCACCCTAAGCATGTTCATAAAGAGCCACATTAATTATACTTGCATCTGAGACTCACTGTTAAGACTCATAGCATGCACACACCACCTATTAGAGGTAATTGTTAGCTACATCTACGTGTTTTCATCTTAGACCATTCATTTTATCTTCGGTTTTGATGGTTAGGATAATTTTTAATTTCTTTATATTATTAGAATTATTTTCTTCCAAAATATTAATTATTACAACACACACTCTTACACAATTTATTACTACGTTGAACTACCTCAGGAAGCATCCCTTATCAATACAGCCCATTTACTTTTCAATGTATTATTTTTAATCCGAATTATCATCTTCTTCGTTTAGATGCCGGTTAGCCATTTGGATAGTTCTTTTTTTGTATACGTTGCAAATGATGACGAGCATAGTTCTTTTTTTCCAGAGTTCACAGAAGCATCACCCACTAAGAACAAGCAGAAAATTAGCACAACTTAATCCAGATGAAAGAGGTCAAGTGGAGAAGCTAGAAAGATTCATTCATGCGTTTAGATTAAATATGCAATGCCCCTCAATGGAGGTGGTGGTCGAAATGTATGTATACTCAATCGAGGTGGTAGCCGATAATGAACACCGAGAAGTTCTACAAAGTGATAAGGTGCTTTTTAAGAATTAAAGGAAATCGCAAGTAATTGGAATTAGGGTTAATGACTTAATCTCGATCCAATCTTCGCTTTTGATCTTCTACCTTCAATCTTCAATGGGGACTCCTTTGGATCTTCAATTGGACTTCTAGGGATGGAGATATGGTGTTTTTGCAGAGAAAAGTCGTGGACAAATCAATGGGAATTCGTTGGGGAAGATCTTCTTTCTCTTTCCTCAAAATATACCTTTTATAGGGAAACTGTTGAATCTGAGAGGTGCACGCCGTGCAACCCCTGTGTTGAAATAAGCTGCGTCCCAAATAACGGGGTGCACGTCGTTCCTTGATTTTTTCCACGCGACCAAAGTTGTGATTTAGGGCTGCACGGCGTGCAACTCCTCTGTTTCACCAATTCTTGTCTCGTTCTTCCGTCCGAGTTCCAATCGTGCTTAATTCCATATCCAAAGTCTCGTAACCAGACGACCTATCTCGAGAGTACATGTGGATAACAAATACTACAAAGAAACACATCTAATGGACCACAACGGTCTAAGTGAATGAGTCTAGACACATAATGCCAAAACACGAAACCACACGGGAATAAAGCACGAACAAGCTAATATTCACTCAAAAACATACAAATAAAGATAAATAATGACTACAAATTCTAGCACTATCAATTAGCACAAAATTCTTTCAACATTTTTTCAGATTTTAGGCCATGCATCGTGCAATAAACATGGCACGGATTTTTTAGTGATCCATACGAACCTGAAGAGACAAACAATGGTCAAGATGATACAGTAGCAATACTGAAGTAAAAAAGACAAAAAGAGTCGCCAGTTATAGATTGAAGGCATGGAGAAAAACTTAATGCAAATAAATATGTATGTGAGGAATATTATCAACTTCACCAACCTGGATGTGTTATCAAAGAAAGTCCTTAGTAGCTGAGTGCCATCATGAGAAAACGTCAAACTTGTGACACCCCGAGAGTGTGCTCGTTCAATGCGGCGTAAGCACTGGCCAGTCCCTATACGCCAAACTTAAGATCATTGGTCGATCATTATATATCGAAGAAATTCATATTAAAACTCGAGCGTGAGCGCATTTAATTTGCTTGCGGATAGCAATAAAAAAATGCACAAAAATCGAATATATGTAACACAACAAAAGCATTTCAATTATAGAAGCCCTGGAATTTCAGCAGTGCAACCAATAAACCAACATAAATGATTAACACTCACTTTAACCTTCCCGTCTTGTGACCCAGAGGCAAGCATCTCAAAATCTCGGCTAAAATCAACGCAGAGAGCAGGGTCATCATGCATTATAAAGGTCTCCTGGAAAAAAGAACTATGCTCGTCGGAGGTGTCAAGGTGGCTAACCGGCGTCTAAATGAAAACGATGATAGTTCGGGTTAAAAATAACACTTGAAATCCTATGATATATCCTTCACCATTTGAAAAGGGGATCTTCTAACAAATGTTCTAGACTCTATATAACAAGTCGCTCCCAAACAACCTTTCCAACCTTCTCTACTTGTTCATAGATCCAACTAGCAATTCCAATTGGACACTTTGGCTGTTTCTTTTGGTCCATGCATGAAGCCCACATATTAGCAGAATGGTAACGGGCTTGACCCATAAATTAACTTTCGCTAGGCAACATCACAATATATAGTGATAGAGTTGTGTATTGGTAACCCAAAAATCGCTACTTCAAATTTAATACATTTTACAAATAGTTATTGGTATAATGTTAATCTTACATACTATTTTGTTTGTATGGATAAAAAAGGGTACTCCAATAAAAAAAATAAGAATATATGATTTATATAGCAATTGGACAAAAGAAAATGGACAAAACATGGGTAACTTGGGCTTTCGATCCCTTTCAATAAGCCCAGCAAGTTTCTTTTAACGAAAAGCCCAGCTGGTTACGTAAAGCAAAACTAAATCGTCGAGATTTGGGCTTGGGCTCGCTTGCTACGGCAGAACCGGGATATGTTTGAAGTTCAAAAAGCAAATGTCGGATTGTATGGAATGAACACTAGTGCCATTCCAGAATTTGAGAATAGTATGTCTACCACCTTACCAACATAATCAAATAATGTATGATTCGTTCTTGCAGGAATTCTTAGAATGGATCCTAAATATCTTTTTCCACACTTGTATTTATGTACAAGCAATTTTGCCAATAGTGAAAATTTTATAAGGACTTGTTCACCTAATCTTTCATGAGATTCGGAAACTCCTCATCCTTGTAATGGGGTTGCCTACAATTAATTCGACAATTAGATAATGGAGCTGTCCATTATGCAACATGCCTAACTTTTAAATCTCTCTTAAAAATATTGTCGAATAAATTGATAAATGAATTTTTGTGTTGGCTATCCTTTTATCTTGAAGCCTATTTCAGCAAAATAATAATAATATATGATCCATTCGTTCGTGAGAGTGGAGAGAAAGATGACTTCTTTAATTTATTGTTGGTTGGGCCGAAGACTTTTAGGTGGGCCTTCAACAGATGACTAGTTGAAGTTAGGCCGGAAAGCCAATGATTGAGTTTCATTTGTGGGGTTTGTGCCATACCAAATTATCAACACATAATTATGGGCTTTGTGGCAAGTGATTATGGGCGGCTAAGCACTCTTTTTTACTTTTTATTTTGCTAATTTTTTTTTAAAATCCTTTATATTTTTTAATTTTGCATTTTTTTACAACCTCAATCCAATTATTTTTTACTATTCTAATTTCATATTTTTGAAAATCATAAATCTTATTATCAAACATGACATATATTTACATTTTTAAGAAATCATTATGCACTTAAACTTAATCATTAACATCGTTACACCATGTATTTTAAACTTTTTTCCCATTGGGGGAGGTATTGGGCGTTTGGAATATGATGTTTTTGTCTAATGTATGGAAGGTGGATTTTAAAGGGATGTCGAATTTTGTTTTTTCTCAACTTTTTCAGCGGATCACCTTATATAATAGCATGTAACATATTTATTACAATTTTTTTTATCTTTTTGAAAGCTTTGTTTTTCATTGTAGGTTGTTTATTGATATGTCAATAGAATTGTTCATTTAATAGTGAGATAAACTATTTTATATTTTTTTCGAGTTGTATTAAAAATGATTTCACAGCCTAATTAAATTGCTGCTTAAATTGTTTTTGTTTGCTTCTTTAATTTCTCCCATTAACAAGTATCTATGTTAAAATACTGATCTTTTCTTCCTTCCAATTTTTAGATGAAAAATTACTGACTTGTTCCAAACCATTATTGGACTACAAATAGTCGGTTAAAGGGATGTTTTCTGCATAAATTGAGTAAATATTTTATAATATAAACAAATAATTATAGTTTGCTTGCTTCATTTCCAACCTGTTAGATTGTTCAAGACAATTAGTGTACCAAGTGTTAGTAAAATTGATTGTCTAGAATAAATATTTGTTAATATACAAAATTGGAACATAATTACATAAACTGTACGACAAGATGCAAATAATAATACCCATAAAAATTCTGAAAAAAAGAAAATACCCCTAAGAATTAATATTTCCAATTTTAAAAGAATGGTAGCTTCAAATTTGGTCTCCATATTGAACCAAACGGCAACTACACTAGCTTCTATCTCTATGTTCCAAATAATTTTTAATAAGGAAATTGTTCTTCACCTCTTTTCAACGTTTAGTTCCAACGAATACGATCCAATAATTTATAAATTGAAAACTCAAATATGATTTTCAAATGGGGAGTCTCCAATTATTAGTAATTGCGCTATCGTGGGTTTTTTTATATACTATAATTATTTAACTAGAAATAATTCTTGCTTCACTGCGAAAATAACATGTTTCGGTATGAAAATTTAATTAAATGATAAAGGGACACATATATGGAATCTAAAAATATATATAAGCACTGAATATCGGATATGAACATCATTACTTTTATCAGTAAAAAATAAAATTATGAAATGGGTGAGCCAGACATACCACAATTTAAATTCAATGAAGGAATAGGTTAACAGAGTTAAGATTTATCAAGTAAAAACAAAATTATGAGATGGTCGAACTCTTCGAGATCCTAGCTCTTCGTGCTCATGGAATCATATGTACTGTGTTATAATGAATGTTCCCGACTCTTTTGAAGGCTTAACTCTTGAGCTCAGTTATATTAGAGTTGTGGGAGTTGGACTTCACTTTGATGTCGTAGAAATATGCGATTTACTACCAGTTTCTGGATGTGGTAAACTCTTGACGAACGCCATGGTTGGTGGACAGGGAGGATATGGATATTTAATATTTCTTTTTATAAAAATGGTTTTACTTAAACTTAACCCACCAAACATATATATATATATATGAATAAGTGTAGCAATACAGGCAGAGGCGGAGTCGATTTTCTCTAAGGAGGTGCTTTTTGTTTTATTAAAAAAATAATTATATGATAGCAAAATTAATTATCAACAAAATATAAAGAATATATAATATTAAAAATTCGTATAATTACAAAATAGTAGTTCAAAAAACACCTCCTATAACAAAGCACGACAAAATTTCATATTCTAAAAATATTATAGAACAAATTGCTTCATACAAATCTTATTCTATACCATAGCGGAACTAGGATGAGAAATACACTTAACCGAATCTAAATTGAAATTTTGAACTAAATTTATGTGTCACCACGAGCTTTTTTCTATAACGTTTTGAACTAAATTTATGATGATTGCTCACCAATAGGTTGATTATAAATCTAAAATTGATAAATTTTGTATTATGATTCAATTTTGGAACAAAACTTTTTATGTAATTTTTTACAGACATGAGTTATGGTGCTGTGTGTGCGTATTTGCTTTAGTAAATCACACTAGTAGAAATGGTAAGATTGGTGCCATTTAAATGGCAGCTCTGGAGTTCGAATCCTGCTCCTTCATGTCTGGTAATTATTTTTTAGAAATGAGCCAAGGAGCTGCATGCAGTCCCCTTCTCCCCACATGGCTCCGCCAATGAACACAGGTAGGGAAGAGTTCATATATATAACACATAAACATCGCCAGATGTACCACTAGTTCAAACTCAGAAACAAACACAGAAACTGATAAATGATTAATTTTTCCCACAGAGCTGAGAGTAGTACTGTGACCCTTCATGACCGAAAAAGGTTTCACGCTGCTAATCCAATAGGAACATGTAGTCTTCACCGCTGGCAGAAGATACTTGAGACATCTCAGTCACGACGCGGAGCTAACAAAGGAAGACACATTCACTTTGGTTTATTCCTTCTTCGCCGCCAACTTCCGTCGCGGGAGGATATGATGATGAGACGGCAACTGATCGATCATCATCTAGAAAACCCTGCAATAATTACCAAGATGATAAGCACCTTCACTCCTTTTCTTTCCCGTCGAATCTAAACGCATATCTTCCCTTTCTTACCCCCAAGCCCTCAAATCTTTGACCTTCTCCTTTTCTTCAATCTTACAGATGAGAGCTAGCATGGTAATTGTATTAAGGGATTTGCTGGCTAAACGGCGAAAGCCATAGTTAGCCGCCTGATTTTTGGTCTAGCAAGTGATTTATGGTCTATTAATTACCATGAGGGGTTTTTAGCAGTAACCGCTGCGGTGACGTATAGATACTACAATTTTTTCTTGATGTAATACTTATGAGTAATTCGGAGTATTGAAACCAATAAATTACTACCATTCAAAATAAGGGTCTGATTTACTCCAAACTTTACCACGAATGTTATGTATTTGATCTCAAAGATTTGCCAAAGAAGAAACAAAAGAAAAAGGGCATGGGTGATTAGTGATTACATGGTCAATCCTTTTTGATGAGATGGGACAGACACAGTAGTATTGACTGTATTGTAGTGGTGTTAGCTATTAAGTGCGTAGCCAGTGGAAAACATTATTCAAAACTCAAAAAGTAACGACTTTCTGAACAAAAGACAACAAAAGAAAAGACCACCTCATCATCTCTAATCCAGCTACCTAATGACGCAAACCGCATTTCTTATTCGGTACTTTAAGAGTATTGGTATTTTATATGTTAATTTTTGTTATATTTTAGACTTAAAATTATAAATTTTGAGGTAGAATGTTTCTATTTAGGATTTATGATATAATGTTAGGGGTTAGCGTTTGATATATAGGGTTTATGATCTATTAATTTTAATTTATGGTCAAAAGTTAGAGTTTGTTGTATGATTTTGAGTTTGAGAATTAGGATTTAGTGTTTAGAGTGTTAGCACCATTCTCAAGTGTTTAGGGTTTACTATAAGAACTTTAGAATCTAATTTTTGAATTTTAAATCTTAAAAATATAAAAAATTTAGTATAAAGAATACCGATACCTCCAAGATACTGAAACGCTCGCCATATATATATATATAATATCGACGAAGACACTAGTAGTACGAGTATACAGAACATCGGTTGAACAATAAAAACATTCATTTTAGAAATGTAAAATCTAAGCAATAAAATCCTAAATATTTTACAATCCACCCTAACACCAGTGGAAGAATGCGAGTAAATTGTAAAAACTAAGTGAAGAAAAAGCTTTGCAAAAGGTCTTTAAGAAAAGCTTCGTTCTCCTAAGGGTACGCGTAGCCCTTGAGTTACACACTTTTGTAAATGGGGATAACCTAAATGACCTCCAAAGCACGTACCCGTGCACCATTCGTCCGGACGGAATTTAGTCACTGCTGGTTTTATAGTTAACCGGGCAACAATCGTTGGCTACCCAACTCTTGTTGAGTCCACTCCAAACAATGAATTCAGCACCCAACAGTATTGAAAATGACCTTAGTCTGCCTCGACATACACTTTTAATCCGACGGTTGATGATGGATTCGGACGAATTCAACCGTAGGATGTTTTCAATTTGTTTTTTTATATTTTTTCCTACCTTATATTTTTTTTATTCGAATTGGGTTTGGATTGAGTTTTGGGTTATAGTTTTAGATTTTGGGTTTTTTATTTTTGGGTTTAGATTTTGAGTTTGGTTTAAAGTAAAAAATATATATTCATGTTCGGTTAGGTTTTAATTTTGGGTGTTGGGTTTTAATTTTGAATGTTGGGTGTTGGATCAAAGTCAATTTAAAATCCAAATTAAAAACTTAATGTTCTAAATGCTAAACCTTAAATTATAAATCAAATCTAAAATTTAAAATTCAAATTAAAAACTTAATACTCTAAACCCTAATCGTTAAACCCTAAACTAAACTCAAAATCTAAAATTCACAATTATAACCTAAAATTTAATTCAAAACTAATTTAAATCGAAAAAATATAATATAGAAAAAAATAAAAATAAAAACAAATTGAAAACAGCCGACCGTATTCAACACAGCGGCAGCCGATTAAAGAGTCAGGACACAAGTAATTTTGATTGTGGGAGTGGAAGCTGTTGGTGGTCACGCGTTTGAAAGAGAGTGAGCATTGAGGTTTTGTTGTTGTTATTGTGATGTATTGTAGAGTAGGACCGCAATATCCACGTGGTTATTACAACTGACTTAAAGAAAAGCAGGTCTAACTCGGCGGCTTTAGACTTTCTTATTTATTTATTTATATTACTTGGTATAATATATTACTTACTTCACCAAAAAAATATATTACTTACATTATTTGTTAAGAACTTCACAGTTCACAGTTTTTGTGGGAGCGGTCTAAAATTCAGACGAAAATTTTTTTAGAACGAAGGGATAATTTTGATATTTTTGAAATATTTTCTTTTATTTTTATTTTCAGATTTTTTAAATTAAAAACTAAAAATTCAATACTCTAGATCCTAAATTTAAAAATGTAAAAATTTAAAATCCATACCCAAATTTAAAATCTAAAATTGAAATCCTGATGCTCTACATCCTAAATTTTAATATCCAAAACTCAATTTCGAAATTTAAAATCGAAAAAACTATAATATCCTTTCTATACATACCGTTTGGTATCTAGGAAAAAAAATTTTGAAATCTAACAATCCAAAACTATTATGGACATCCTGAAACTTAAACCACTACCTTCCGTATTCCATTAATCCTTCTACTTCGAAAATGGAGGCTTTAAAATACCCACAATATTACCATCTTTCATTTTTTTATGTCATAATTTATCAAATTATTTTAATCACCCTGCTGTTACTCACTTTTAAGCTGAATCGGAAAACCAGCTTATGTACTGTATGCCTCCGGTTTAGGGTTGAGCACGTCCGTTTAATCAACTCCTACATGGATACTATAACGAATCAGTGATTTAACCCTAACCCTAAATCTCCAATTGATTTAACGAAGAAGTATTCGATGCTAGTGAAAGCAATTGGGATTGAGAGGGAATTATGCCCAAACATGAAGCAGTTGACTAAAGTCAATGGTCGAAGGGTTTACTTGCAGTTTGACCGTTCAAGACCTCAACGCGTCCTAGGTGCTAGGTGCGTGGCCCACCACAGCAGCCCAACCGACTCAGCCATGAAAGCACCATGTTTGGTTCCCTTCTAGTTAGATTACCGCATCGTAGTACACGTGGTCTCATTCATTCTAGTTGATTTACTCAATTTAGCGACTCAAATCGCATCAATAATGTACTATGGTGAAGCTACACTGTCCAACACAATACCAAAACTATATAAACTACTCTGTCATTAGTGTTGGTTGGAGGTAAGTTGTTATAATCGTAAAGAGAACATTTCCTTCAATACATATTATTTCCCTTCAATTTATAACTCTCATTCTCTATTTTTTACGTCACCTTGATGAACTCACCACCATACACACCTTTATATACAAAGGATCTACATATGTAAAGTGTTGGACAAGAAAAATGTGATCAACTCAAACCGAGTGACACCAAATCTAGTATCTTTTATTATTCACTCCATGCGACTACGGCATTGAAAATTAGAATAGAAAGGAATTTTAATTGGTCAAATACATAAAAGAAAATCCATTAAGTTAGATGGCAGATACATGAATCTTCAAACCTTAAAAGTTGAGCTAAATTAGCTCGTCAAATGCAAAAGAATGGATCACCAAAGTTATTAAATTATTAGATTAAAACTCATTATTAGACAATTATAATAATGAACAACAAGCAAGGAGTTGGTTGTCGGGTCTTCAAACATTATACAAGTAAAGTGATGGCCATCGTACGACTCTAATTAAAAATAAAAATAAAGAAGAAGAACAACTCATCGTTCAAATATCAAACACGTATAGAAATGTCCCTTTCAATCGAAACATTTGATAAAATTAAAACGATAAAAAAATATGTACAAAAATGATGAAGAACTCTAGCTAGCGGATGCCGATCCAAATAGATGGATGGATCGATCCGGGACAAGCATTCGAGTACTTTTGTCCCGATTTAGATGGCTAACCGCTCTTCAGATATCGATAGACACCACAATCAAATGAAAACTTCCGTCCATTTTCCAGTGATAACGTATGCTTTGGAGTATGGAAGCTAACTCAGATGAACAATCCCCCTTCATATTGTGGAGCCCAAATTAAATGCAACCCTGCAGGATGACGCATTCAAAACCCATTCATTATTTGGACTTTTTTTTTCATTTCATATATAAAAAGAGGTCAGCGTCACACGAATATAATGACTAAATACTTCTTTGTATTACCCACCATCTAGAAGCTTTTTCATTTATCATTAATTCATTATTTAATTAAAAATATATGATAAACATGGTCCAAATAAAATTGAAGCCAGCAATCAAGTCTACGAAGACAGTATTGTTTTATACTAATTATTTGATCCTGACTGATTCTGTTCACTTGTGTATTCGTTGAATATTAATACTGAAGAAAAATTTCTGAAAATAAAAAAAAGAGAGTGAATAATTCGTTTGTTTGGTGACTAATAAACTCCTAAAGTATCTGCCATTTGGTCAATTCATTTGTGTTAGGAGAAACCCCTAATGAGTCAACCCATTGCCATCCCTAGAAAATGATTAACATTAATTTTATACTATTTTTTTTACCATAAAAAATTAATGAAGTTTTGAATGGTTTAATTAGGGGTGAATTTTTTAATATATTTGGTATATTGAAATTTTCGGTATGTCCAGTTTTTTTTGGTAATATAAATCTATCACCAACGTTCATTTTTCAGTTTGTGATCTTGACGGTTCACAATTATTCGAATATTAAATTTCTATTTCACATTTTATTTTTGATCTCATATATTATCTCAATTTGTAAACTAATCGCTCTCTTTAATTCCTACATACCAATTGATACAGAAAAACACAATTCATCAACATCGCACGATCTTATCTAACAGATTCTATCTCACTTCCACATCATCTTATCTAACAAATGCCCCAATATCTATCTTATTTCCCCTTCACATCCTTATCATCATTCATCACCATCGTCAAAACGGTGAGTTTAATTTAAGCACACTTTATATATATATATACTTTTTTTATCTCTTATAATGATAAGTCTGTCCGCTCTATTTTTTATTATAAAAAAATTAAGAGCCTTGGTGGTTATATAAATTCCAAATTTTTAGACTCGTTTTTGTGTGTATAATGTCCACTAGATAGATATATATACAATGGAATCATGACAAAAAAGAAAATAAATGGTCTACAAAAGAAACTACAAAGAGTCAAAAGAAACTAGTGCTTAGTCTCATTGGATTGGAGTTGTACTATTTATCATTTGCCAGTTTTCCCATTGGCTGCTCCGCCATAGTTCTGGGCCATACAAATCCATCATTATCCTTGTTGGTCTTAAAGATTAAGTTAATAACAGAGTGGTAATAGTACAATTCCACTTGTCACTACCAGTGGTGTTTTCCATTCCATTAACTTGATTAAACTAATGGAATATTTTTCATGACTATAAACATATATGCGTGATTTTAATTTTACCCATGTCATATTACTTTTGGACAATTTAGTTATGTAAATAGCTAAATAATAACCACTTACCATATTGAGTTTGGACTCAGCAACTAAATCAGGAAAATAAGATATTTTTTCGCAAATCTTGCTGTTAATCCAAAACAAAAACCGTGTTTACTTATTCGGCCGTTATCGTTTACTACTTACCAACTTGTCACTCTCCTTTTAACAAGTCTATAAGATAAGAAATCGAACAGATTACACCACAAAAAGAAAAATCTACGGCCATATTCTAGACTCACTTATGTAACACTAAAGTGGTCGATGGAATGATCATTAGGAAATAATGAAGACATTTAGAGTATAATTTTTGATGGTTTCTTTAAGCTTGCAGGAGTCCTATTTAGGAGGACTACATATTGCCAAAATATCTATCTATTATTAGGAGTAGTTTACTTAGGTTAATAGTTATCCTAAATAAGAAAGGAATCGTATCCATGTTGGAATAAAATTCCTTCCTCCTTTAGCTCTCCTTTAGCTTATAGTGTCGGCCAGCCCCCTCCCTTTGTACAGGGAGGCTTTTGTTCCTTGTTTTAGACGACACAAAAACTCTGATAATACAAAAATATTAGTTTTGGCCACTTAACGTTGTTTTTTTATCTAAAATAATTACTATTATATCATAAACCCTAAACACTAAATAAAAATTTTAAACATTTTAGTTTAAGCATACTATATAAAAAAATGTGATAAAAACTTAAAATAATAATAAAAAAAAATCATAAAAATGTAACATTTATATAATAAAGAAGCAAACGTGGCAAGGCAAATATCCTCAGAAGTGAATGTCCTACTCCCTCAAAAAATAAAAATAAAAAGTTTGTCTCCACCTTCCGTAACAAATGAATAATATGCCCACACGCACCCTTCGTCACTTCTTCTTTCTAACCCAAAAGAAAAAAGATAATAAATAATCAATCACTGTGAAAGCCACCCCTTTCACCCCTTTTTCCCCCGCCCCTCCGTTACAAAATCATGCCTATCTCCTACTCCTAACTTCCACATCCTTCCCTCTCTAAACAATTCCAAACCATTCTTTCCATTTTCTGCCGCCAGCCGGCATGTCGATAACCACCACCGCCACCTTCCTCCTCTTCTGTTTCCTCTTCTTATCATCTCCCGTCCATTCCGACGACCTCCAACTCCTCCTCACCTTAAAATCCTCCTTTCAAAACCCAAACACTCTCGTTTTCGACTCCTGGACTTCCTCCAACTCCCCCTGCAACTTCACCGGAATCACCTGCTCCCAAAATTCTGTCACCGAGATTAATCTCTCTGCCTCCAATTTACAGGGCTCCCTCCCTCTCGACTCCATCTGCCAGCTCGATAACTTGGATAAGCTCTCCCTCAGCCGGAATTCACTGACCGGAGTTGTCTCTAAGGATTTGAACAGCTGCACCAATCTCCGTTACCTCGATTTAGCCAATAATTTCTTCACAGGACAGTTCCCTGACATCTCTGCTCTTTCTCACCTCCAGCATCTCTACTTGAACCAAAGCGGATTCAGCGGCGTATTCCCATGGAAATCTCTTGCAAACGAACTCCTCACGCTTAGCTTGGGAGACAACTCCTTCGATCCTACGCCGTTTCCGATTGAGATCCTTCAGTTGACCAAGCTTCAGTGGATTTACTTGACCAATACCAGCCTTGAAGGGACAATTCCGGAAGCAATCGGTGGCCTCACCAACCTTGTTAACTTGGAGCTCTCGGAGAATCACCTCACTGGAGAAATTCCGTCTTCGATTGGGAATCTAAAGAATCTCTGGCAGTTTGAGATTTATGATAACAATCTGACGGGAGAATTACCGGCAGGAATCCGGAACTTAACCCGGTTGGAGAATTTCGATGCATCCAGGAATCATCTCAAGGGGAACTTGTCGTATGTTAAGTACTTGACTAATCTCGTCACCCTCCAAATGTTTCAGAACGAGTTTTCGGGAGAAATCCCGCCGGAGTTGGGCCAATTTCAGAAGCTCGTCAACCTTTCCTTGTACGAGAATCAGCTCACCGGTCCATTGCCGCAAGATATTGGCTCTCTGTCGAATTTTGATTTCATCGACGTTTCCGAGAATTACCTGACCGGTCCAATTCCACCAAACATGTGCAATAAAGGGAAGATGAGGGGAGTTCTGATGCTCCAGAACAACTTCTCCGGCGGTATCCCGACGAGTTATGGCGACTGCAAGACCCTCCTGAGATTCAGGGTGAGCAAGAATTCCCTCTCTGGCCAAGTCCCTCCTGGAATTTGGGGTTTGCCTAACGTCAACATCATAGACATCGAGAACAATCAGCTGGAAGGTTCGTTGACCGCCGACATCGGAGAGGCGAAATCGCTAGGACAGCTTTTCGTAAGCAACAACCGTCTCTCCGGGGATCTGCCAGAGGAGATTTCTCAGGCCAAGTCGCTGGTTTCAATTTCATTGAGCGGCAATCAGTTTTCTGGGAAAATTCCTGAGAGTATTGGAGGATTGAAGCTGCTGAGCAGTCTTCAAATGCAGAACAATCAGCTCACCGGTCCAATTCCAGAATCTTTAGGCATCTGCAATTCTCTCAGCGATATAAACATGGCTCAAAATTCCCTCTCCGGCCAGATTCCGACCTCGCTGGGATCTCTACCGACTCTAAACTCTCTAAACCTAACAGACAACAAGCTGTCAGGCCGAATTCCAGCCACCTTGTCGTCGTTGAAATTGAGCCTTCTGGATCTATCAAATAACAGATTAACAGGTCTTATCCCTGTTTCTCTTTCAATCGATGCGTACAACGGAAGCTTCGATGGAAACCCTGGGCTCTGCAGTGAAACGGTCAACGGATTCGAACGGTGCCATCCTGCATCAGGAATGAGCAAAGACGTTCGAACCCTTTTGACCTGTTTGGCTGTCGGGTCATTGATATTGCTCGTTTCGTTTGGATGTTACTTACATTTGAAGAAGAGAGAAAAGGAAGAAGATCGATCGTTGAAAGGAGAGAATTGGGATGTGAAATCATTCCACGTTTTGACGTTCAGCGAGGACGACATTGTGGAGTCAATTAAGCAAGAGAATATCATCGGGAAAGGAGGATCAGGTAGTGTTTACAAGGCCACTCTTGCCAACGGCAGAGATGTAGCAGTGAAACATATATGGACCGCCACCACTCAAGATGGCAAGCACAATTGGAGCACGACACCGATGCTTGGTAAGCGAGGCGACGGTGGTGGGGGACGGAGGTCAAAGGAACTTGATGCGGAGGTCCAGACGTTGAGTTCGATTAGGCATGTGAATGTGGTGAAGCTTTATTGCTGCATAACCAGCGAGGATTCGAGTCTGTTGGTGTACGAGTACATGTCGAATGGCAGCCTTTGGGACCGGCTCCACGCGTCTCAGAAGGTGGAGCTCGATTGGGACACGAGGTACGAGATAGCTGTTGGTGCAGCGAAAGGGTTGGAGTACCTACACCATGGATGTGAGAGGCCTGTGATTCATAGGGATGTCAAGTGCAGTAACATTTTGTTGGACGAGTTTTTCAAGCCGAGGATTGCTGATTTTGGACTGGCTAAGATTGTTCAATCCAGTTCGGGCAAGGATTCCACCCGGGTCATTGCTGGAACTCATGGATACATAGCCCCTGGTAAGTTTTCGAAAAGAGTTGTCATTTCTATTATTTGAGGGGATTCACTGACATTTTGAGTACTGATGATAACAGAATATGCATACACATACAAAGTGGACGAGAAGAGCGATGTGTATAGCTTCGGGGTGGTGTTGATGGAGCTGGTGAGCGGGAAGAGGCCGATAGAGCCCGAGTTCGGAGAGAACAAAGACATAGTAGATTGGATAAGCAGCAAGTTAAAGACTAAGGAAAGTGTTTTCAGCATTGTGGACTCGAGAATACCAGATGTCTACAGAGAAGATACGATTAAGGTGCTGAGGATTGCAATCCTCTGCACAGCAAAGCTGCCGAATTTGAGGCCAACAATGAGAAGCGTGGTGCAAATGCTAGAAGAGGCCAAGCCATGTCAACTGCTGGGAATCATCATTAGCAAAGATGAAAAGAATTCGTCGGGGAGAAAGTCAACTGCAGAACATTAAGTCTAATGATGGAATCTTGGGAACCTTCAAAGATACTGCAGTGACTACGCGGTTGGGTGTTTGGGGAGTTGAAGTATGCCATATATGTATCATAAACGTGTAACATACCAGATGAGCTGTTCATTTGCTTGTATAAAGTATTAGCGATTAGCAACAACGTTTGTACTAAAATTTTACTTTTTTTTTTTGGTTTTGTTTTGTATTGAGATGAATTTTTGCTTTTGTTTTCTTACCCAGATGAGAGCAAAGGCTCTTTTGTTGTACTTTGAAGTTGGAATAAAATTTTGATGGGAGGTTGGAAGACATTTTATTTTATGTAGAATGTAATATTTTTATTTTCTGTTCATTTGGACGAACAAATTTAATATTATCGTTAAATGGATTTTTAAGATTTCTCGAAATTTTTAACTTGATTTGACGAGCAACTCCTTGTTAGGGGCAAGTTAGTAGGGAGAATAAGACATGGTCTTTGAGGTTTTGTTAACCAATAAACTACTAACGTAGATCCATTTGTAGTGATAAATCGTTTTAAGAGGCATTGATCATAGTTCAACTTTTTGATTAGATTGTCAGAATGATGGGCTAACCGTAAGTGTTTTATCATTAAAAATATGATTTTAATTTATGTTTATATATATATATATATATATATATATATATATATATATATATATATATATATATATATATATATATATATATTTCATACAAGTGAATGATGTTGTCTTCTCCAAAAGTAAAAAACAAAAAAACAAAAGCACTAGTCTTTTTAATATTGAGCATTATTGAGTGCACTCAAGTAAAATAATCTTCAACCGTCTTGTCCACATATCAACGAGTACTTCATAAAGATCAACATAGGAACAATGAATGCTCCAAATTAAATGGTCCTTGATAGCCAAGTCATTTTCTTTCTTTTATCCTATTATTATTATATGATTGTGTCATCGTCTTAATGGGTAAAATAAGAGGATAAACACTAGGGCTGTGGCTGTACTTGGAAAATGCGAGAAAGTGATCGGCATAATCTTGAATACGTCGTATATGGTCTGATTTCATTGTTGATTTTAAATAACTCTTTCAAGGTAAAACAGTAAATTTAGAAACATGTAGTATTAACTCGTTTGTGTTCAAATGAAATGGCTCAACGTTCTCATTGATAGAAAGGTGGTACATATACAAAGTGATGAGAAGCTAAAAGACAATGTCCATGGTAGTAGGCCATTTGAAAGAGAGTAGGTGAGCTTGAGGCTCTAACGGAATTTGCGAAATGCGGAGGAACGAGAGAAGAGGACGATGAGTGTTATTCGATCGGTGCAACGATGACGTTTTGTTCTTATCTTCATCACTTAACAGAACGCTCCGTTTCATTTAGTCGTTGGTGTAGAGAGGAAGAAACGCTCCGTTTCACTTGAAGCTTGGAGAGTGTGAAGTTTGGCGGGAAAATGAAAAATCATTTCCAATACCCCTCCTCAAGCTGGTGGGCACGATTGTGCGGACCAAGCTTGGATATTAAGTAGTTGAATGGTCTTTGGGGAGAGGGCTTTCGTCGGAACATCGGCTTTGAACTCCGGTAGGGACATGGATGAGCTTGATTATCTTGGATTGGACCTTTTCTCGAACAAAATGGCAATCCAATTCAATATGTTTTGTTCTTTCATGGAAGCGCATTCTGCCACATGCATTGCGGTGGTTATCACGAAGATTGTTCTTTGCTTGGTAGTGCTTTGCTTGGAATTCGAGAGCGGATAGAGTAGCCCTTGCGGCTCACTAGCGGTATGAGCAAGTGCACGATACTCGCCTCACGGGAACTTCGGAAATGGTGCTTTGTTTCTTGCTTTTCCGGGAAATTGGTGAGTTTCCCGGGAAGACACGGAACCCACGTCACGGATCTTCGGTGTACGGACATTTGCCAGTCGAATCACTATAAGCACACGCAACCGAAGATTTGAAGTAGAAGATAGAAGAATTCCGGTATGCGAGGAACTCCCTTCAAGTATCTTAGGATCCTTGTAACGACCTTGTAATGATCGTTTAAGGGTCTAGACATAAAGCGGCTCACCCGTTGAGTGGCAAAGCTAATGTCTGGTCTTGTATTGTTTAAGTAGATCGGCTTCCCTACTATTCTTGTATAATTCCGGATTGTGGAATTCATCATCACCAGTAGAGGACAGATGTGTCTTGTAGTCCATTGGGGTAGCAAGTGGCTTGCTCTCCAACATGTACGCTTCTTCCGGTAGTTCTAGTATGTATTTTCTTTGAGATAAATGTATTCCGACACACTTCTTGTGACTTCTAATCCCGAGAAAATACTTTAGTTCACCCAAGTCTTTGATCTTAAATGCCTTGTGTAGTTCCTCTTTCAACTTCAAAATCTCTGTTAAGTCGTTTCCTCCCACAATCAAATCATCAACATAAACCAAAATAGGCGTGAACGACATACCACCATTCTTCGGGAAGAGAGAGTGATCGACTTTGCTTTGAGTGTAGCCTAAGCCGTTGTAGTTTGTACGAAAGCTTGCAGTACCACTGCCTTGATGCTTGCTTGAGACCATAGAGCGATTTTAGCAATTTGCATACTGGTCTTTTCAGTGCACTGCTTACTCTCATTCCTTGAGGCACCTTCATGTAGACTTCTTCATGCAGGTCACCATGAAGAAATGCGTTGTTCACGTCTAACTGGTGTACAAACCAGTCTCTTGAAGCAGCAAGTGCAAGAAAGGTCCTTATGGTTGTCATTTTGACGACTGGTGAGAAAGTTTCTTGATAGTCGACCCCTTCTTCTTGTGTGAACCCCTTTGCTACTGCTCTTGCTTTGAACCTTTCAACTGAGCCATCAGATTTATACTTAATTCCGTAAACCCATTTGCTTCCAACTTCTTTCTTTCCTTCGGAGCGGATCAACAACTTCCCATGTGTTGTTAATCTCCAAAGCCTTTGTTTCTTTGATTCATTGCTTCGATCCACCTAGGGTCTCTGGCGGCTTCGCATAGGACCTAGGTTCCCTTTCGTTGTTATACTCAAAGCAAAGTGTTTATGTTCACGATCCATATCATCATAAGACAAGACAAGTATTGAGAGGATGAGCTATCTTTCCGGCTATGTGTGCATTAGGACATACCTTTGAAACATCACGGTTGGGGTTGCCTTGATGCACAAGGAGCCGACAATGATAATCCCGCAGGTAGGAGGGTGGTTTGTGATGTCCGGTGCTTTTTCCGTTGTGTGGAGAATTTTGAGGGACGGGGGATTGAGAAGAGGTTTGAGAGGGAGTGGATCGGGAAGGAATATTGTGTTCACCGTCACCGGTATTCTCGTGTTCGTCATCATTGACATTATCGGTCTTTTGGGAATGTACTCATCCTCACTATGAATGATAGGGTGTGGTTCGGTTTCGGGTGTAGGATGATCGAAGGATTGGTGGAGTGGCCAAGTATCCGGTAAATCGGTGAAGTCTTGGTCAAAGGAAGGCATTTGATCGGCGGAAGAGTAGACTTGGTTGGTCTTTGTTGCTGGTGTGAAAAGGAAAGACATTTTCATAGAATTTGACATCCCTAGAGACAAATGTTTGGTGAGAATCTAAGTCATAGACTTTGTAACCCTTGATTCCAGGTGTGAACCCTATGAAGACTCCTTTTCTAGCTCGTTTCTGGAATTTGGTTCGTGTCCGGCAGAAGTGTGCTTGCATAACACAAGCAACCAAAGACTTTTAAGTCTTCCGGTTTGGGTTTAGAATGGTGAAAGGCTTCGTAGGGGGTGTTATTGTCAAGGAGGTGAGTGGGGATACGGTTCATTAGAAACACGGAATGCTTAACACAATCGGACCGGAAAGTCAAGGGAAGGTTGGCTTGAAATTTGAGAGCTCTAGCTATGTTTAAAATTTGTTGGTGCTTTCTCTCAACCTTCTCGTTTTGTTGAGGTGTTTCTACACAAGATGTTTCATGGAGAATCCCATTTTCTGATAGAAGAGAGGCATAAAAAATTCTTTGCCTTGATCACTACGTATTCGTTGAACACTAGTTTTGTGTTGGTTTGTGACATAGGAGCGAGAAATTTTGTAGAGATGATCTAGCTTCGACTTTAGTTTCAGCATCATGATCCAAGTCATTCGTGTGAAATCATCAACAATGGTTAAGAAATAGAGATAGCCATCATATGAGGGGCGGGAGTTTGGACCCCAAAGATCAACATGAATTAATTCAAAAGGAGTTTTAGTGCTGGAGACACTATGAGGGAAAGACGGACGTTTTTGACGAGCAAAATGACAAACATCACGGGGGGCTAAGTGGAAAGTTTCTATACTAGGGAGAATTTTCTTAAGAAAGGGAGTTCTATGGTGGGAAACATGTCCTAGACGGTAATGCCATAAATCAAAGGGCTTATTTCGTTGAGTGGAGGCGATGTGACTAGCTCGGTTTGCAGGTTGTCGACTTGTAGAGTCCCTTGTGCGGTTCGACTAAACCAATCGTGGTGTTCCTCGATAGGTCCCGCAACACACAATGGGTGGAAGAGAAAGTCAGTCTCAATGGTTGTTGACTGTTAGTCTACGGACCGATATCAAATTGAATGCGAAATCGGGCACATATAGAACATTATGTAGTGATAAGGTGTCATTAATCAACACCGTTCCGGAATGAGTGGCTTGGACTTCTCGTCCAAGGTAGGCGAGTGATCATCAAAGCATCAATTTGTTTGCTCGATTCCATTAGGTTGAGTGAGCCGACTACATGGTCCGATGCACACCTGTGTCTACAATCCAAATAATTTCATTTGGTGTGGAATGCATGAAACTACTACAACAATACTTGCCCGCCGAGTACATCGGTGCGGTTGGCTTATGAGAACCTGGTGTTTGGGATGTGCTCGGTTGTGCCGCCGGATCCTTGAGCCTCACGGCATTCATAAGTTGGGAGAACTGATCCTGTGTCAGTTGGATGTTGCCTCCTTCACTTGATTGTGAAGCTGCATGAACCTGTGGTTTGAAGGCTCCATGATTTGCAGCATAGGAAGGTCTAGGACCATATTGTTGTCTTGGTCCTTGCTGTGGCATGGGCCTGGGAGTGACTCCTGGTGGAAAGCCAATTTTGAAGAAGCATCTATCCACTGTGTGGTTTTGCATTTTGCAGAAGGTGCAAAATAGATTCTTGCCCTTTTGAGGTCCTGGTCGAAAACCTCCTGGTTGAGCAGCTTGCCGGCCTCGCATAGTTGATGTTGTATGAAGGAGCCAGCATTGTCATAGGTTCATTAGAGCCTTTGAGTTGTGTTCCATACAGCTGCCTTTCATGTTGTATCATGCGTTGAACAACCTTATCTATGTTTGGTAGCTCATCACCAAACAAAACTTGTGTTCGAGGGCCGAAAAGTTTTCATTCGGACCTCTCGAGAAGTGAATGACATTGTTGGTGTCTTCATACACATACACCTTTCTCATTGCCAAACGGTCAAGGTGACTGGTTGCGGTGCGATCACGATTGAACAAGGGCCGATAATTTCTCGGCTCATCCCTTAGAGTGATGATTGATCCATAATACTCGGTAACGCTTGGTTACCTTGTTTCGCATTTGAGAGCCGCTCCAGTAGTTCCGCAATCCCGATCACATCTCCTTGACCATATCTAGCTTTCAAGCTTTCCCATGCATCCCGTGCATTCTTCAATCCCATGATCGTCTTTTCGATGCCCGGTTCGACCGATTGTTGCAACCGGCTAAGAACCATGATGTTGCAACGAGTCCGGGGCCGAACATTGGGTCCATGACCTCTGGTTCTTCAATACTTCCATCGATGAATCCAACTTTGTTCTTTGCTCCAAGTGCGTTGTGTATAGCTCGCTCCAATCGGTGTAGTTGCTCGTGGTGAGCTTCTCGCAACGAGTGATTGCCCCGGTCGCTCACTACCATGGAGGTAGTAAGGATCGGCTAAGGGATATTCACCGCCATTGTGGATTCTAACCTCGCTCCGATACCATATTAACTCGTTTGTGTTCAAATGAAATGGCTCAACGTTCTCATTGATAGAAAGGTGGTACATATACAAAGTGATGAGAAGCTAAAAGACAATGTGCACGCACCGGTAGCCGGCCGAAAGAGAGTAGGTGAGCTTGAGGCTCTAACGGAATTTGCGAAATGCAGAGGAACGAGAGAAGAGGACGATGAGCTGTTCTGATCAGTGCAACGATGACGTTTTGTTCTTATCTTCATCACTTAACAGAACGCTCCGTTTCATTTAGTCGTTGGTGTAGAGAGGAAGAAACGCTCCGTTTCACTTGAAGCTTGGAGAGTGTGAAGTTTGGCGGGAAAATGAAAAATCATTTCCAATATGTAGGAAAGCCGGAGGAGGAGATCAACGGAGGCGTCATTGGATGGATGGTTTGCAACGGGAAAGGAGGGGGGAAGCGCCGGCTGTTCGGCGCTCGAGAAAAAAGAAGAAGAGCAGCGGTGGCAGTGTTTGATGATGGTGGAGGGTGGCTGAGACCGGTGACAGTCGAAACTGCGATTTCAGGAAGTCCGGAGGTTTTTGCTGCAAAGTAAGTTGGTGGAGAGAAGTTATTATTTGGTAACATAGTAAAGTTGAGTAACCTCATCGAAATTCAAAGTAAATTTGGATCTTTGGGAATCTTTCATAGTCACTAATCTATGGAATTGTAACAGAATGTGTTTTTGAGCTATTTTGTAACCCTCATGTAAAAGTTCAAGAGTGGCCTGTGAACGAAAAAGGCTTCGGTGATGTTTACGAAAGTAAGCCATGTCAGTATGGTAACTTGTGGCAGCCATGTCAGCATGGTAATTTATTAGATTCGAAAAAACTTACAAAATATGGTAAACGGACGTAAACTATAATTATAATGCCATTCGATGCAAAATATTAACTATAATGACATATGGTGCATTTATTAAAGACTATAATGATATAAGTTGCATTTTATTCAAAAAATTACATAAAAGATGTATAGTAGGCGATATCTTGAGATATTATGATATTTGATGAAATTGATATTGAATAAAAAACTGTGAATAAAAAAATTATGATATCTTGAGATGTATGGTAGACCCTTTTTATTGGGTCCGGATACAGGTGTGAAAGTAGTTTACTAATTCAGTGGGCATTTCAGGAATTGGGCTGAAGCTCAAAAGCCCATACAAAATGAGACTCCTCTGCAAACTTTACTAAGCAGTCCATCCAATTCAGTCTTGTAAGCGACTGGGCTTTTGAGACAAACAGGCTTCTTGTTTCACCAAAAAAAAAGAAAAGAGAACAGGCTTCTTGCTCTCGCTGCCGCCGGTCAATACTTTCGATGTTCTCCGAATTCAACGAGCTTTTTTTTCCGGTCAAGTTCTTCAGTGAAACTGTGTTCAATCTGCGCCTCTCTCAACTTTAATCCCTGCGTGTCTGAATCCCCCTTTTTTAATGGTCTTCCGTTTTATGTTTCTGGATGCGGATTACATGTTCCTTACATTGCCTGAAAGAATTTTACCGTCACCCAGTTCTCTAACTTTTTTTTACAACCACTGGCACTGTGCGCTTGCCGTATGCTGAAATTATTCCTAACTGAGAAGCAAATTCCTGATATCAGGGTTCTAAAAGTTCCCTTTTCAGAAGTTTGTTTATTCATCCACTTATGCCCACAGCTGATTCTCCATTTCTGTTCATGTTTGAATGGTGGTAAATGGTACCCCCACTCGTTATTTCTGGGAATATTTGTCAACTTGTTGTGCAGCCCAAATTCAAAAGCTCATATTTACTGTCGAATCTTTTTTAACTTTCGAGCAAATAATGATTGTCAAACATTTTTCTTACTTTTGATTGGCCTGCTAATGTCAATGGAAGCTCATGGCTTATGGATTTACCTAAGAGGGTGGAGGCAATATGGATTTTGCAATAACATATAAGCGCTGCTAAACAGGTAAGTTTCTTGTTTGTCTCAGCTTTCAATTGCATCTGGATGGCATAGATACTTGGTGACTGACTGTGATTTGTTCATTAGCATAAGTTATCATAAATTGGTGATAAAAATGGAGACAGTTTTGGACTAAGATAGATACCCCAAGTGTCTAATTTTCTGAATTATACATGTTGTGTTAGGATTTAGTACCTATTTTTCCCATGACCAAATTCGCTATATCTATGTGCTCTGGTCGGTATAGAATAACATGTATGATCCCTGGTTTGATTGGAGAAAAGATATGTCTTTTCATCCAAGAACAATTCCAATTTTTTTTCTGGAAAGGTAGATACTTTTCTCAGTAATGGAGTCTCCACCATGTCCAAAGAGAAGACTTGCTTCTCTGAATCTTATTCTCAAGTGAGGACCCCGCAAACCACTCCTCGAGGTATAAAATACCAACCACCACGTAAACACGTGTTTTGGTTGCCCAACTGATATGATTTCTATACTTACATGCCAAGTAACATGTGAAGATGTTCGTAGGCTCTGTTTTCTTTAGTCTGTTTGAGCTGCCTACTTAATATTTAAGATTACTGGTGGATTGAGATGAACTAGAAAGAGCGAGTGAGGTTCACTTTGGTTATTTTATTGCTCCTGGTACTATATTGGATCATCATTACATTGGAGAAGTGGGACCAATAAGAGAATGTTTAATCGCAAGAAAATCCGTTTTTGTTATTCATACATTCATAGTACTGGATCCAGGGGCCTCCCGTAGATTCTTCTCTGCTAGAAATCGAGAAGCTTGGCAAGTGAATTTTTTACCATCTGATGCTCTTTAACATCACGAGTTGCTGTCCCTTCTTCCATTGCAAGTTGGTATGTTCTGCTTAGCCTAGAACTCGAGCCATTTTTTTAGGACTGTAGGTATTACTACGTAGGTAGCATCATGAATAAATTTGTAGCCATAGATCTCTTCCAAATGAAATGGACGATCCAATTTGTTAGCTGTCTTTGTGAGAATAACCTTTTGATAGAAAATGAGGGATTCCAGTCCACTTCAGAGTTGAAGGGTTCTCGACTCACTATACACGGAGAACAAGCTTAGTGCCTAATATTTATTCTCCCTCATACCTCTATGCCAAGTAGCCGCACCATATAAATTCCTCTAGGTAAAATAATTGAACAAAAAGAGAGGAAAAAGAACATATAAAGGGTATTTGATTGCTTTTTTCTTTTTTTTCCCGGATATGTCCTGGAATTGGAATGGTGACCAAGTTATTAATCAATCAAGTAGTCCTCTCCAGCTTATGGCTTGGTTGAAGTGGACCCTTCAGTATGTCTTTTAATAAGAATCAAGACTCCACTTCAGAACTAGTTGATAAGAAAAACAAATAAAACAAAGAAGCTCCTTGCGAATCAGAACTTTCCAGCCCCATCCCCTGCCAATAATACGAAAAATCTATGCGTTACAAATAAGCAGGTGTATGGTTGGCTTAGTTTCCTCCTATCTTTTTTTGGATGAATAGTTTCCTCCTATCAAGGCATAAAAACAAAAAAATGGAACTTGATGAACAATATAGAGAGTGATTGAAAAAAGAATTTACAAGCTGCTTTTCCAGTAAATGAATAATAGCAAGTTGTACATCTTTATGATTAGCCTCTCAATTTCTTAATAGTTACTGGAGGCCCTATATTGTTTCGGTATAATACTTGTATAAGGTTTCTAGAGTAATATAGTACTTGGAATCACAAGTCAAATGGGTTTTTTATCTTGGTTACACTTGATGCATCCTTGGCCTTGTTTGACGACTTGCATCTGCAAGGATCTGCCTCAATCAACAGTTGGACAACCTCACTCATGGTTGGCCTTAGAGCTGGATTCTTGTAGGTGCATCGGATTGCAATTCTGAGGACTTGGATCATCTCATCCCTGAAAGAACCCAATAGTTTTTTGTCTAAGACCTCCATGACTCCTTCCTTGGTTTCCACTTTCGTTGAAACCCAGTAAATGATGTTCTTGTTGTCTCCAAAGTCTGCTTCTACAGGCTTCCTCCCAGTTATTAGTTCCAGCAGCACAACCCCGAAGCTGTACACGTCGCACTTAGTTGTTGCCTTTGATGAGAATGCATATTCTGTGAAAGCATGCATAAACTAATGAAAACCCAAGTAAAGAAGTCTGCTTGTTTATATTGCATAATATTTTTCAGTACCTGGGGCCAAGTAACCGTAGGTGCCTGCAATAAGAGTCGTTGTGGAATCTTTTCCTCCTCTAGCTTGCAAAACCTTTGCTATCCCGAAATCTGCCACCTTTGGATGGTTGTTAATATCCAAAAGTATGTTGCTTGACTTGATGTCGCGGTGGATGATAGGTGGCAACAGGTCATGATGCAGGTATGCTAGGCCCTGAGCAACCCCGAGTGCTATTTGATGGCGGGTAGGCCAATTCAGATGAGTCCAACCTTTATGAAGTGCATCCCATAGATTTCCATTTGGCATGTACTCATAAACCAGCAAGTTGACGTCCAAGCTGGAGAAGTAACAGTAAAGCTTGACTATGTTTTTATGCCTTATATTTCCCAGAGTCTCAACCTCAGTCTTCAATTCCTTGTCCAGAAGCAACTGAACATCTGCTGCAGAATCTTTGCTTCTCTTGCTCCACAGTCTCTTCACGGCCACGACTTCACCACTGCTTAAGTCAATCTTGTACACTGTGCCAGAACCACCATGCCCCACTATGTTCTTATCAACCAAAGCTTCAAGGATCTCTCTCTGGTCGAAACTTATTCGGTGGAAGCTCTTCACATCATATGAAAAGAATGAAGTAGACACAGTCTCATCGGGCTCCATCACTGCCCTTTCTCTACCGCATCGACGTTTTAGAAGCAGCAGAATTCCGACCACTATGATCAATACAGAGATGCTGATTGCCCAGACGGAGTTGTGCTTCTTCCGGTAGTTTCTTTGCAAGCAAATGGGGAATATTTGTTTGGATGAAGTAACTGGAACTGGAACACAAAGGCCAGGATTCCCTGAGAAGCTCTCCACCGTCCCTTCTTTTATCAGTATGAGTGGGATGGGACCAGAAAGATTATTGTTTGAAAAATCAATAGAGTTTGGTAACAGTTCACTGACACTCTCAGGGATACTTCCAGTCAAAAGGTTGTTTGAAAGATCAAGGACGTTAAGAGATTTCAGGAAAGAAAGTGAGTTGGGAATAGATGAATCCAGCTTGTTGCCTTGCAGCATCAGCAAATTAAGCTTCCTGAGGTTTCCAATCTGAACAGGAATCGGCCCCAAGATGAGATTATTGCTGAGATCAATCTTAACCAGATTGATAGCACCTGAGATCTCAGGAGGTAGGACTCCTGAAATCTTGTTGCTCTGCATGAAGAGTTCAGACAAATTTCTGCCCATTGCAATTGATTTGTCAATCGAACCACTAAAGTTATTGAAACCCAAATCAATGATGGAAGCATGGGGAAGACCCAGAAGACCTTGAGGTATTGAACCCTCGAGACGGTTGTGACTGACTCGGAACCTTAACAGAGACTTGCATTGTACCAAACTATGTGGCAACTCTCCTGAAAACATGTTATCCAAGACAAGGTAGTACATTAGTTTACCTCCCTGGCAAACCTCTGCCGGCAAAGGACCCGAAAGGCGATTCTCTGACAAATCTAGAACAATCATATGAGAGTGCTTCCCAAGGCCTCGTGGAACCTCGCCTGTGAAAGTGTTGCCATATAATGACAATATGCGCAGTGATGGTGACTCAGCAATAGAAATTGGAATTTCTCCAGTGAGACTGTTATTGTACAGCTGAAGTACTTCAAGCTTTGGAAGGCGGCATATAGATTCCGGGAGGTTCCCTGTTAACTTGTTCACTGACATGTCCAAGTCTATGAGCTCTGTCAAGTTGCCAAGTTCCTCAGGTATGTTGCCAGAAAGCTCATAGTTGTAGTAGAGCTCAAGTGACTTGAGATTCTTCAGCAAACCAAGCTCTCCAGGAATCCTTCCGGTCAGGAAATTCCCACTTAGCTCAAGATCGACAAGAGAAGTCATGTTCCCTAACCATGCTGGGATTTGACCACGCACCGCACATGTAGTCAAGATCATGGTTTTGAGCTTTGTCAGTCTGGTTAAGCTCTCGGGAAGTTGCCACGAGTCAAGGTGGGTATTCTCGTTGAAATCCAACATCTCAAGATTCGTGAGATTGGTGACCGAAAGTGGGAATTCGCCTGTGAAGAAGTTGTAAGACATGTTAAGCACCTTTAGATGTCTTAGTGGAGAGAAATCTGGTAGCTTTCCTATCAGAAACAGAGCACCCATGTCCAATTCTTCAAGGAAAGAGCAGTTGTTGACGACGCTGCCGAGGAAGTCACTATCATGGAGATGGTTGTGTCCAAGCCGGATAACTCGCAATTGTGGGAGGTAGGAGCAAATTCCAGCAGGGAAACGAACATAGATTCGCCTCCATGATATGTCAAATTCTTCAACATAACCTTGTGGGTTGCAGGTAATACCAGTGAAGTTGCAGAAAGGCTTCCCACCGTCCACATCCCAGTCAGGCAAACCACTTCCGGTCAGGGAAGTCTTGAGAAGACTGAAGAACTCAGACTGGTTATTGCTGATTGCTTGCAGAGGAGAAGTAAGAGCAAAAAGTAGGACATACAGTAAGGAAATCAGCAGGCGGAGTGCCATTTGGTAAGAGCAAAAATGCAGAGGAAAAAGGTTAAAAGAGTTGTTGCAGAGAAGGAGAGGTAAAGAAGGGATGCAGCATAATATAAATGGAAGGAGTTATAGCCTCTAGGGGGGAATCATTGATTTCTGAGGAGCATCACTGATGATGGAAAAAGAAAGTAGGTTTGGTTCTGTGCATATCTTTGCATGAACAGGTCCCAAGTTGCTTTACGTTTATACTCCACTAAATCATGCAAGTGTGTAGGGAACAACAGCAATGGAAAGCAAGCTCCTTTTTCATCCTGATAGGATAGAAATGTTGGGTATACCTTTTTTCCCCATCTTTTTACGTATTGTCCTTTCTCATAATCACAAGACATTGACTTGATTAAACCTAACAGTAAGTATCTCCGATATTGTACGATTTAAAAATGACCATGATTTTCCTGCAAACTTGTGATGTCCAGTACCTTTATCGTATACTTAATATGAGCAAGTATAAGAATTCTTTTGCTTTTATGATGATGCCGAAACTGTTAAATGCTGAAGTAGGCTTTAAATTGGTTCTGATGCGGAAGACTAATAATTGTTTAATCCGTGTGCTTTTGCATTGCAGGTCCCATAAGCAACCACTTGCCTTATGTACTCTCACAGCTTTGTTGTACTATATACTATTAACTATTTGACATCAGGGTGAAGGTTGCTCCAGTGAGTTGAGTGCTCTCTCTTTCTCTATCTGTTCAGAATGGAATTCTACAGCTGACCTTTGTGATCAGCTCATAAACAATTTGATTTTCCTCCAAACCATTCTTTTAACTCCATTCTGTTGTAAACTGGTTAAATTCTGGGTTTTCAGAGTCAGTCAGATTCCTGGGGCCAAGGAGGGTGATGAGTGGGAATATAATTGTTTGTACTCACATGTATGATGGAGCTGAAAAGAATTTGACATGGGACCATTATATTATTCTCCAAGATTTTGTACTAATGGATTATCTAGATTAAGAAGAAGAAACCAAGAGAACCTTGGGCTGTAAAGGTACAAGAATGGTACAAAATACACTTCTTCGTTTCTTTCTGCTTCTGCAGCTTGCCGATTTAATACTTGTCTATCCTAATGGAATAGCAAGGATTTTGAGAGATGTATTAACCAAATTTATCAAAACGTATGATTGTAATATGCAACTAATTTTTGTTCCAACACACAGTATATCGGTATTGCTGGGTTGTATTCTGAGAATTCTGACCACTGGTGTCGCACTGACAGGTCGGGAGTTCTCGTAGCATAAGTTCAAGAAGGCCTTATACTATTGTAATTGGCGACTCTTTTAAGTTAGGCAAATGCCATCTAAATTTACTAATGTGGTACTTGAGTTGTAATCGCAACATCCTCTTCCTCAAATTAAGGACAACATATTTTGTGTCATTTGCTCCTGCGAGCCACCTTGTCTAATACCATCTTAGAACATTTGTCACAATGTACCACTCTTGACAATTGTTCACGAGCAACTTGAAGACTTGCCACAACATGTCCAACTTCTTTTAGGATCAATCTCACGAACTAAGTTGTGATATCACTTACTAGGCCTACCAAAATTCCAACTAATATGATATTGCCCGTGTTTGTCAAAGCTTGCACAGATATTTTTGAATTTCTCTAAAAAGGTTTCATACTAATTTGATTAGTAAACACTTTTTATACTAAACAAATTTACTTTGATTTACCAATATGATAATCATCCTAACGATCTTTCTTTCAAATGAAGGACCATACACTTCAGTTAACCAATTAAGAAGAACCATTATGAACAATGATGTTGATAATCAAATATGAGCATAAGTAACCAATAATAGAACATAAAAACTGGTCAATTAAAGTAGATAACCAAGTATGAAAGGTATGAGCGGGTAAAAAGTGCATTAACATGTACTTGAGAACCAAAAGCAGTAAAATATAATTCAATAAAAGGTTATTGAAGACATTACTGGTTAATCAAAGGATAATTACAAGGAATCGAGGTAAAAAAAATGGTTATGTAGTGCCATACCAGTTTGTAACACAAAATTTGGAAAAATGAACATGCAAACTGATATAATAAACAAAATAACACTTTGAATCCAAGAAAAAAATAAAAACTTTACTTATGTGGTGCCATTTCTTATTCCCATCACCAACAAATTGAGTTGTATCATAAAGAAAGATGGTAGGAAGTTCCATTGGTGGCAAAATAGTCACAAACCTATGTACGAACCTAAGATACACATCTCAAAATCTCACTACTGGATGCTCTTCACCTTCGATCATGTGCTCACATCAATCTAGTTTCAGTCTGAATCATTAGCGTCCCAACTTGGCAACAAGCCGCTTCTCTATCTCCATTCTCTTCTTCAACATCACGCCATATTTCGAAGCGACCTCCTCGCTCCCTGCACCAGCTGACAGCTTGCAGCTCAGCGACGCTTTCTCGACATACATGCTTGCTATCGGAACAAAGCTACCCTTCTTCTCGCAGAGCCATCCATGTGCAGCTCTCAGAGAAGCTCCCAGAGAAGCAGAATCTGCACCACGAAAACCCAAATTACATCACACCTCTCAAACTATTCAGTGAAAGCTGTTTGTTATTTTCTTCATACCAGGTCTTTCGACGGTGTAAACTCCACACCCGAATACTGAAGCTATTGACTTCAATAGGCTATGGTTAGTTGACGCTCCCCCTGTGGCTATTATACGCTTTGGAGGTACTGGCATCCCAAACCTTTCAGCATGACCTCTCATAGACAGAAACTGGCCCTCGACTATAGCTCTCACCTGAAAATATGAGTGTTCTATGAGATCAGTTTCAAGATAGTCATGTGTAGCCATTAATTTGGAAGGCTACTACCTCGGAAGCAGGATCAAATTCTTTCACTTCCTGTTCAGTCACGCCTTCTAGGGTATCTCCAGTGAAATTTTGGAGGATGTAGCGATGGAAACCAACTGTAACAGATGTAAACCCAATTTTAGTGGGAACATTTCACTGTTCATTACAAAAACGACATAAAAGATAAAACCAAGGACTTACTTGGAAGTGGAGGAAGGATTTCGTGGTCCTTGTAGTAGTAACCCAACTTCCCACCTGTTGGTTGAAGACCAGAGTGATGAGGAAAAACAGGATAGTGAAACATATACTCATAGACAGTATGTTTACAAACAAACCATTGAGCGCCGGAGTTTGATCCAAGAGTTTGTTGAAGACCTCCCATGAGCTACCAGCACAACGATTACGCACATCTGAATGAACATCAATGTCATGTTAGCAGGGTCCATTAGATGGAATCAAGCGAAAGATGCATGAAACAGATCAATAAGTACCTTCGCGAGTTAAAGACCCATTTTTGTAGCATAACATTACCATGTAACCTTTTGCATCCACAGGATTAGGGAAGACATGACCTTCCAACCCTGGTTTAGGATCGCTAGATATCCCAATGACCTGCAACGTGCAACAGTAATTATTGCTAAAGGTTGAACTATGTGAGCTGTTGACACTGGAGAAAATGATTGCACCGCAGAAAGAAACGCTATGAGAAGCTGTTCCAGGAAAATAGGCATATGGAAATGAATGTAAAAGACATTAAAAGATTTCGAGAGAAAGTTCCCTGGATTAACAATGTTCTGTAACTAAAATTTTAACAGGAATCTGCCCACGTTTTCTGAGAGATATCATCAGAAGTAAATAAAATGTTTTCGAACTGTGAAAAATATAAAATGTTTTCGAACCGTGAAAAATCTTCGGAACGGTATGAAGTGGATTTTCATTGCAACTCACAGTGTCACTGGTGCCGAGACTAATTCCCAGGTCGCCTGGTACGCTCAAAGTTAAACCTGAACAGGTTACAGATACAAGAATTCAGAATGCGTACAGGTCCGGGCAAAATTTAAACATGAAAACCAGGGTAATCCTATAGAAGGAACCGTTCGTATGGGATGCTAGAAGATGTGCAGAAAGAAAAAAAAACCCACCAGCTAAACTGTTAGGGTTATCTCCAGACCAATGCACAACCAAACAATTCTTATCAAACTTGTATCTGCATGGAAATGAAATCCTCACTTTTAACATTAAACAGACAGAGAATCATTCAAAACAAACTTCAACATAACCATACTTTAGTATAAGACCAACCTATCCACAAAATAAGGAGCAATAGAACCAACAACAGCATATGCAGGAGCCAACTCCCCAAGCTTTTCCTCTAAACCAGGTGCAGTTGCCTGTGATCACAACGAGACTTTCAACACAATGCACCATAAACAAAAAGCGTGAAACCGCAAGCAGAAAACAAACCTCCAAAGCAAGTTTAGACCACGCCTTTTTCTGAATATCCATCAAATTCATCCCAGCGCCATCGGCGTGATCAATGGAAGCATACTTGCCAGCGAAAATAGAAGCCATAAAGGAGCTAACCAGAGAAATCCTCTCAGTACCGTTATAAACTCCTGGTTGGGTCTGAAATATCTTTTTGATTTGGGGTCCAGTGAACCTTTCATACCCACGAGACCCGGTAATTCGAGCAAGCGCAATCGCTCCACCAACAGCTTCCTCTATTTCCCTACATTGGGCGGTGGTGCTGCTATCCATCCATATAGGGGATTCGTTGATCGAAAAAGCACCGCGAAATTGATCAGCCAATGGCTTGCCGGAGTCGAGTGACGAGAACAACGCAGAGCTGCCATTCTTCCAGTAAACGCTGCCGTGTTGCTGTCCGCTGCCGGATAGAGCAGCAACCTTGCCAAATTCCAAACCGGATTTGGAGAGACGGTGAAGCACCAGATCAAGAGCTTCAACCCACATCAATGTCGGGGAAACGATCTTGCCGCTGTCAGATGGGTCTCTGTAGACGCCATCCTTAGTCTTGTAATGGGGCAGATCAGAATCGAAATGAATTTGTTCGGATTGCACCACGTTGAGATCAGAGTCCAGAACTGTCGCCTTCAACGACCTTGATCACAATTTTAACAGAATTCATTCGATCAACCTTTTGGGCCCATTGATATAAGGCAAATTTGAAATTTTTTTATCTCTAGTGATCGTAACTCAAGAGAGTATTTCATGATTCAAAATCTTACGAAGAATGAAAAGAAGAAGAAAACTCAAAACTGATTCAGAATAGAGGACTTACTGGGTGGAAGAATCAAAGCCGAGGAAAAGGGAACCGGGAGGGATGGCTGGATTCGCCATTGAAGAGCAGCTCGTGAATGAAGTCAGGTGAATTTGGGATGGGATGAAGAGATGTTGAAATATTAATGTTACTAACTGTGTGCCTTAATATAGGAATTGAGATTTTGGATAATTACGAAGACTGTTCATTTGGATAGATGATGATTATCATTATCAGAACTAAATCCAACAGAGGAAGATTTTGGAAGATACAAAACGAATCAACTGTTGAAGTTCGAGTCCAGATAATCCAGAACCACGTAGGACTCCTAGCCAGTAAACATATTCATATCAACTTCTCTCTATCCAGTTTGGTTATGATTTATGAATGCAGCGTTTATTTTTTATAATGACACAAGAAAATAACATATAAAACTTTAAAAATATTTAATCAATTCGCAGAATAAGAATTACGAACAATATTCCAAAAAGATATTTAAAGATATTTAACAACCCCGTTATCTTACTTCCAAACCAACCACAGAAACTGTTTGAAAACGGATATATTCATGGACGAGAGCCCGGGTCATCAGCAAGGGCCGAAGGCCCTCTTATCGTGGCAAGGATGTATGGGCCGTTTCTTTGGGTTCCACATCTGACAGATGATTAGTGGTTGTTTAAGCCCAGGAGTGCAATTATTTTTTCTTTCCCGAAGGTTATGCTTGGCATTTTAGTTGAGGGCGTTTTGAATATTTCATTTCGGTTTTTTGAATTTTATTTGTATCGTCTTATTTTTGGATTAAGTTAAATAGTTGGATAGATCGATTTGAATGGTCAAAATCAATAAAGTATAATGCTAGTATTACATTTTGTACGAACATATGATTTTAGTGTAACAATATTTTTATAATATTATACTTTATATAAATTAATATAAATGTGTATATACTTTTATACAAATACCAATACAATTATGCATATAAATATACAAATGTATATAAAAGTGTAGATATACTACCCTATACGTACACACCCATACAAACTCCTATGGATACCCATACAAAAAAGAGCCGTTGATTGATTCTTAAATCCCTTGAGCTTTATTGATGAATTATGAAGGTTAAGAAATTTAAGAATCAATCAAATCTAACGGTGTCCATCAAAAGATTTTATCGGCACCAGAATCGGACTCGGGCTCCCGTCTACTATTTTGTTAACGGCGGCACAGCTTGTGTTGTTGTAACATTGGATTTGGACTGTTAACCTACGATATATGTTGTTGACTTGACTCCAACCAGTCACTATTGATAGTAATATATACTTTCTTTTCTTTTTCAGGATAGACACGTACGATTCCAATTTATTATTATTATTATTATTATAAGAAAAGTTGGAGGATAAGGAAAAGGGAACTGAGGAACTTGACACATATTCACATGCCCTCCCACTCGGTCAATGATGAAATTATTATACACAAGGAAAGAAAAAGCAAGAGAAAGTGTTATAGTACGTGGTAGTAAACTTCCATTCGAACAAGGGGGAATTGGTGACAGTGCCAGCCTGGGGTGGTCAAATAGTCAACGCCTTAGTGGAAATAAATTCCAAAATGACTGTGGTTACGTTACGTGTGTAGTTATGATTGACACAAAGACACATGATGCTTTTTGTGCTTCTATCTATGTAGAAGTGAAAGGTTTTGCTATTGACCGCTCGGACTTGTGATTCGTTGACGATGCTTTATATGTATCGTTTGATTTTGTGATTTGGTTGAAAAAAGAATAATTTAGAAAAGCATTTGAAATAAAAAGGATTTTGTTAATATTTATGTTTAGTAGAGTTTTGAAAATTAATTATTTAATTAACTTATTTTTGTAAATAACTAATACATTTTTTATTTATCTTATTCTCCAAAAGCAAACAAACCAAAAAACACAACCACGTACTAGCCTCTTCTCTGCACCACCAACACAACATAATGGTGCCTACTTCCCACTCCTTTCTTCGTATATTTTTATTGTAAAAATCCATGCAATTACTTTATGGGTTTCTCTTATTCTATTACGAATATTTATGCCTTTTAATCTTGAAGCATACTACGATAAATCATTCATTTCTTTCTCAAAATAATCATTCATTTTTTAAGAATGGTATCTTCCTTTAGGTACGCTTCCATATTTGCCTGGAACGTGTTCGATTTTATCCCCCCAAAAACAATTACTGGAGATTTAAAATAACTTGGTTTGAATGATATTAAAATGGTTAGAGGTTTGAAATAAAAAATAATTGAATGGAGATTATTATTTTTGAAGTACAGTTATGGTAAAGAGAAAAGAATGACACGAAAGAATATGCTCCCTGTCATGGATAATGCACCAAAAGCAAGAGGAAGAGAATGATTGCTTATCAGATACAGAAGAGGATGGACGCAGTGACCAACTTGCAAGGGAATGAAAGTTGGCTGATTGAAAGAGCAAGGAAATTGTTTTTTATTTGAACTGCGTCGTTTTATTTTGTGTAATCGGTTGACTGCATGTGACAGTCACCTTTCTTTTCTTATAATTGAGTTTGTTACTGCAGTAAAACTTGAATCTCTTACACTATAAGAGGTAAAATGGAATAATAGAAATTCACGCTTTCCATAATATTCTATCACTCGATCTTATCGTTTCTCAACTAATTTCTTATCTATATTATCTTCACCCAAAACAAGCGATCATCTCCCATAATCATCATCGACATCACCAAACCAAAATCGCCTAACTCCATCGACATAACCCTTGACTTTGACACAGCAAATCCATCAAACATTCTCTACAACTCACCCATCCAAAAACTGGACGTTGTCGTCGACATCGCCATCACCATCTGCGCCGACTCCTCTTCTTACACCGCCACACCAAGTCCATCAAAGCTCCCTCCGCAGCTCACCCATCAACCATCCCTCCTTAATGACTCGACGCCACCGTCTTCATCAATCAACATGGCATCATTAACGGAGGCACCGCTCGAGCAATCGGTGGCGGTTGAACTGCGTAATGAGGGACAAGAGAGAATCGAAACATATGCGCACTACAACAACGAAATACCAAGGGAAGATACCCTCGTAACTGTACGAGTGGTCCAGGTGGGTCAGCCTATGGTAACTCACCCGGCCGAATAATCCCACGGAAGGGGTCATGGAGACCCATCACCTTCGACGATGCAATTCCCAATCAGTTCTTATGTTTACTCGCGATCGTTCGTTTGTTTTCCCTGTTGATTTCGGTTATGCGTGTCATCGGATGTTCTTGTTTTCTTTCCTTAGTTTCAGTTTCCTTTCAATGTATCGAGTCAAGCAGTGTTTGTTCTTTTCATTTGAGTCAGTAGTATCTGCTCTGTCAAGAGCGTGCGTTTTGGTTAGGTATCGAGAAGAGTTAGGTTGCGAAGTTAGTTAATCTCTTTGGGTAATTATTTCTTTCGTTGTAACCCACCTTGAGGGCTGCACCTCCCGGATTACCACCGTACTATGTATTTTCAATCATCTTTTTTTAATAAAATGCATGTACGCTGGGTTCATAAAAAAAATGACACGAAATATTAAAATAATTCCTAATTTATTTATACCATATTAATTTAAAAAATAAATATAATTTTAGTTAATATTTTCAAATGCCCCATCTCTTTTGAATGACCCAATATCGAATGTAATTTGATAGTGATCGATTGTATCCTAAGGGTTCACGGATTCGTCCAAAAATCCATGGATATTATTTACATGAGTTTCTAAACGAGGTACTAACTTTTAAATTGAACAACGTTCTAGATGGAGTGAATTACGTTATCGTTCTTGCATAAAATCGAGATATATATATATATATATATAAGTTGTGTATACCGACGAACTGAAACACTCTCAAATGAAGATCCGATGGAGAAATCGAAGATCTGTCGAGCCTCCATTCAGGTACGAAATCAAAAAAAATTGGAGCCGACCGACGATCCCGGTCCAAGCAGGTAGACCGCGGGAAGCAGGTACCGGCTGTGTCCTTGCTTTGACCGGAATGGCTGGCCGGATGGATTGGTTTCCAGCCGGCTCCAAAAAAAAATTAATTTTAATTATTTAATTAGTATAATTTTAGTGATTAATTAGTATAATTATTAGTAATTGATTAGTGTACTTGTTAGTAATTTTTAGTGATTAATTAGTACTATGAAAGGAGTTTTTCGAAAGAATAAACTAGGATAATTTCATCTTTACAAAATCTAAAACATCATTTTATTCCGATACTAATATGTCAAATTATAACCTTCTATAATTTGATAAATAAAATGAAAATTTGAACTATCTTCTAACCATTTGAGTTTTTGGAGGCAACAGTTCGTGAAAAATAGTTATCAATATTTAATGGATACATATATATATATATATATATATATATATATATATAATATATGAGAAGGAGAAGTGGTTCATGGATACGACAAAAATGATTGAACATTTAGATTTGTAAATGCATCACGTGGGAAAGATATGCTAAGTTACAGTTCATCAATAGCAAAAGAACACAAAGATTCAGAAACGAATTTTGATACTACTTCTCAGTAATGACATGCAGTAGCTTTCGCGGCCGACAAGGTAGAAACTATACATACAGAGAGAGTTCATTGTTCATCATTTTTATTTTCTTACAATTCAAAATCTTAATGGATAAATTGTGGTGCATGATAATGGATTTGTACAAATTTCAAACTCGTAAATTGATTTTTTGTTTGAAAGAATGTATATATCAAAAAATAATATAAAATTCATAACTAAAATTTTTTTAACGATCTTTATAAATATTGAATTTACTTGGCCGTATGATAAGATGACAACCGTTAGCTGGGGTTTCGACCACGTATAATGATAGAAGTAAAATGTAAAGGTCAATTTTTGTGAATAATAATAAAGTTGATAAAGACATGGCATCATCATATATTTGTTTGTATATAAAAATCACGTTCCGTTTGTACCACAACACACCACTCTTTTCATCACCCAAAGCTAGCTAGCTTGTCCTTTACTACTGCGACCACATAACTCTCCCAACCAACACAAACACACTGTCAGCCGCAAATTAAACACAGGAGACAAAAAAAACCCACCAGAAGATGATCATCAGCATGGCGAACAATAGCAACAACAAGAACACCTTGTACGTAGAACAACATCACCACGACCCAGAAGTAGTATACCACCACAGCGACCAAACCCGCCTCGACCATGACGACGACGGCCGCCCCAAGCGCACAGGAACATGGGTGACGGCGAGTGCACACATAATAACGGCGGTGATAGGGTCAGGGGTGCTATCACTCGCCTGGGCCATAGCTCAGCTGGGTTGGGTGGCCGGACCGGTGGTGCTTATGGCATTCTCCTTCATCACTTTATACACCTCCACACTCCTAGCCGATGCATACAGGTCGCCCGACCCTGTTTCCGGCAAGCGTAACTACACCTACATGGACGCTGTGCGTGCAGGTGTCGGTGGAAAGAAAGTCCAGCTCTGTGGGATTGCTCAGTACGGTAACTTGGTCGGGATCACCGTCGGTTACACTATCACCGCCTCCATCAGTATGGTGTAAGTAACTATCGTCCATCTAGATTGAAAACTGCTACATCTCAAAGTATTGAATTGTTTAATTGAATTATTAGAGCGGTGAAGAGATCGAACTGTTTCCACAAAGAAGGGCATGGGGTGGACAAGTGCCACGTGTCGAACAATCCATACATGGTGATATTTGGGTGTATCCAGTTAGTGCTCAGCCAGATCCCTAATTTCCATAAGCTGTCGTGGCTCTCCATTTTGGCTGCCGTCATGTCTTTTGCTTATTCCATTATCGGCCTTGGTCTCTCCATCGCCAAAGTTGCAGGTAATTAATAAGACTATAATATTTTTGATAGTTTAGCATTTTCGTCGTTTTTAATAATAATAATAACAATAACAATACTCAATCCTAAGTTTTGTTAGTATTACAGGAGGGGATACTGGAAAGACGACGTTAACGGGAGTGAGGGTAGGAGTAGACGTGTCAGCAGCTCAGAAAGTGTGGAGGACGTTCCAAGCCATAGGAGATATCGCATTTGCATATGCATTCTCCACCGTCCTCATTGAAATTCAGGCATGTTTCCCCTTCCTACGTACTACCAGTCTTGTTACTATTATTGTTTTTTATAAGTTGTATGGTCCAGTCTGGCTGGCCCCAAGTACGTACAGGCTAACTAGCTACGTGGAAATTAATAAGAAGAGGAGAACCGATCAAGAATGCATGTGGTATGTTTGTTTGTATGGGGGGGGGGGGGGGGGGGGGGAGGAGGAGTTGGACAAAGTACTAGAATAGTTAGTTAAAATAGACTTTGTTTGTTTCTATGTAGATGGTAGATGGGATAGTTGATGAAGATAAATAATGATAGATAATGAAATGTGTGCCACCATCTTTCAGAAGTTCAGACTGACTCAGTCAAAGCCGTCATGCTGTCTCCTCTCAGTTCGTGTACAACATATTCACTAATGCCTCCGGTGGCGGTTGGAGGAGCCAAGAATTTGGCTAAGAGAATGCTTTTTTTATACCAAATATCTGATTGAGGAGGTGGCCGTAGAATTGCGTATTGAAATTCAAAATTATTGGATTTGAATCCAGCATACTCCTCAAATAATAATGTTTATTTTCCTGTCCTTGTATTAATCAATTGGTATGGTCCCAAAAAAAAGTTAATTCAGTTCAATTTGGCTGCAACCTTGAGTGGAAGCATAGGGATGGAGACGTTGGATGACAAAACTCTGAACCCATTGGCGTGGCTGTAAATTACAGGACACTCTGAAATCGAGCCCACCGGAGAACAGATCAATGAAAAGGGGAAGCCTTGTCGGCATTATGACCACCACTCTTTTCTACGTTCTATGTGGCTGCGTAGGATATGCTGCCTTTGGTAACGACGCACCTGGCAATTTCCTTACTGGGTTCGGATTCTACGAGCCCTTCTGGTTGATAGACTTGGCCAACATCTGCATTGCTATCCATCTCGTTGGTGCCTACCAGGTTCAACATTTATTCAACAACCTGGCCTCTCCTAGAGTTACATCTATATTTGGTTGATCAACCATACTAACCGACTCTCTACTCTTTTCTGGCAGGTCTTCTGCCAACCGATATACAGCTTTGTAGAGAGCGGCTGTCAACGAAAGTGGCCGGAGAACAAGTTCATCACAAAGGAGCATCCCGTAACAATCCCATTCTGTCGAGGAGCCTCCTACAGCATCAACTTGTTCAGATTGGTGTGGAGGTCCGCTTATGTTGTAGTGACAGTAGTCTTGGCCATGATCTTCCCATTCTTCAACGACTTCCTCGGTCTCATCGGGGCAGCATCCTTCTGGCCATTGACGGTGTATTTCCCAATAGAGATGTACATTGCCAGGGCTAAAATCCCAAAGTACTCTGTTACGTGGACGTGGCTGCAAATATTAACTTGGACATGCCTGGCTGTCTCACTTCTTGCTGCAGCCGGATCGGTGGAAGGTCTTATCCAGTCTGTCAAGACTTACCAACCTTTCCAAAGTGGAGAATAAGAGCTACAGCTACATTGTATTAATCTTCAGCAGTAATAAGACTTGATTGTACTAGTAATTTACAAGGGGAACGATAAGCTTCGGCTAGCTTGGCAGCACACTATGATCAAGCTATATTAGAGTTTTTTTTGCATGCTGCAGAAAGTTCTTCATCTACCCAACCTAGAGTGTATCCCTTTTAACAGAACTTGGTGCCCTCTAGGAGAGACCAATGTTGGTAATTAATGACATACTCATCTCTATATTTCTGGCCATTGAATAAGTAAACAAACTAATATCTTCCATCACCAAAAATTGGGCATTGGAGAATGCTATACCTATTCACTTACCAACAAAAAGAAAGAAGGCTCAAGCAGATTCTTGTTCACTCATCACAAAAGCTTGGATAAGACTCTGTGCAGCATTAGTCTGCTCAGGTGTACCAGATATAATGATAACAGTCTCTATTGCTCCAGGTTTTGGATCAGTGATGATAATTTTTGCTTCCGATATCTGATATCCAAGTAACCAATAGCAGTTAAATATATACACTGACCACTGATTCACACACAGAATAGTAAACATGTAGGACAGTGAAATTCTGGCGTAATAGAAAACAAAAATTTACCTGTCGGATTTGCATCAAGCATGCCCCATCCTCTCCGTAAATTACCGGGACAATGGAACGTGGAACAACTACTTCGACTGTAGTACTTGTAGTGATAGCTGGGTGACTACTTCAAACAAATAGCACCAAAAGAGCATGTCAAATCGCCAGTTCTACATAGCTTGAATCATTGCAAGAAATGGAAAACAAGGGGACTTGCACGTATGAAGAAAGTGCTCAGACATCCATACCCTTCAAGACCAGAAATTCTTCCGTGAGGTGGTCCAGGAAAGTCCAGGAAGCCTACTTGAGCGCTACTTTCAGGAAGTGCCTGCAAGCCAATTCAGGTTAAATTAAGTATGTAAACTTAACTGTGTCCTGAAAATCATTAAGAGCCGCGTCCAAATCATACGTAGTGGTGTACTTTCCGTACCTGAGGACCCCATGGCTTTCGTTCAGATAAATGTGGGGGCATCCCAGGTCTGTGAAGATGGCGCATGAATGGAGAAGGATCATCAAGGGGAGGGAAACCAGGACGTTGAGGAGGGCCACTCATGCCATTAAAATTGTGGAATGGCATAAATGAAGGTGAAATTTCCCTCCTCCCTGGAAATGGAGGAGGAAACGGAGGGATATGATCTAAAAAGGCAGGATGTGAAGGGTGGCCATTAGAAGGCAATGTGTCGCCAAAGAAATGATGCTGTAATCTTGTGGTTATCTGCGCCATTGCTTCTAGAACTCTTTGCAACTCGCCATTTATCTGCCAAAGAAACACATCAAATAGAAGGTTAACTGTGAATCTGCAAATACAACAAAGGAATTTATGTAGCTTGTAAGAATGTACATCCATTTCAGAAAGTTCTTAAAGGAAAAGATAAGTTAGAGCATTCAAGCTTCAGAATATGAAGACAAAACTAACCTGCAAAACTTCTTCACCTTCAGAAGCACATTTTGGAATCTGATTCTTTGGTAGAATACGAATATAGGCACCTGTTGACTTTCTCATTTCAGCCATGATTGAACCAGCCTTACCGAGTAGACAAGCAATTTGATCTGGGGTAATAAGGAGTCGGGTCATCACAGTCTTATCCTGGTTATCAGGTCGAGCATTCAATATCTTGGTCAGTAGACGAAGCACGCAATCTTGAACACCTGATATTCTATCTCCTGGGTGCTGAAATTAAAACATGTATTGCCAGTAAAATAAATGACTGAATGTAGGAAACGTGAGAGAAAAAGTAGTAGAAACGGAAGAAAAGAAGGAACGTCAATCCATACCACTGAACTAGAGATAACTACTACACGATCTTGACAGTCAGGGACAGGGTCCATAACCTTAACGTCACAGCCAGTCTCTCGTAGAAGGAGCTTTACCATAGATCCACCTTTCCCGATGACAACTCCTGCCCTCCCATCAGGGCAGAGCAAGCGCAAGGTTAGTACATCAGTAGCAGGCCCCATTTGACCTTGAATGCCAATTTCGGGGAAATCAGGAGGCCCAGGAGGACCTGGGGGTCCTCGATAATGTGCATGAGCTTCTGCTCTCGGACCAAGATGATCTACTGATTGAGATGAAAGCCCAGACGAGGTGGCAGGAACCAATTCATGATCTTGACGTGAATTTTCTAAGAGCTTCATACAAACCGAACAAAGAGCTCTCTTAACAGCATCAATCTCTCCAGTGATCTACAAAATTACAAAAATTATATGCAGAACAAAAATTAAAAGCACATAGCCCATGCAATCATGAATACATTGAATACATAAAACATAATTTGCAGACTACTTCATTATATTCTAGGACAAAGTATGCAACACGAAGTATGGGATATATTGCTCAAGAAAAATCACTGCTCAATGAAATAACCCAACTATTAAAAAAAAGCATGCCATATTTGAAGCAAGGGAATATAGCTTGTGAACGAAAAATAACAGGCATTACCAGAAGTAGTTCATCTCGAGCTGATACACATATAGGAAGTTTATCCCTGGGAAGTATTCGAATCTGCGCACCACTTTCATTTGTCATTAGCTTGATTATACTGCCACCTTTTCCCAAGATGCAACCAATCTGATTGGAGAGCACAAGTAACCTCAAAATTATTGTAGGAGGCTTGCCATTTTTCTCGTCTCCTCCTTCTGTCCCTGTTTCTGCTTCAACAAGTCTTTCAAAGATACACAGCAAGGCCTTCAATGCAGAAGTTCCATTCGCAGACATTGGTTCATCCAAATGAAGAGCATCCTTTTCTCCACGAGCAACAGTGCTGTCCTTTCTATCATCTTCTGCAGTTGCATTAGCCTCTCCATCACCGCCTTCCTTGCTCTCTTCTTTGTCACCTCCATTAGCATTCTCCTTGCTCTCTGCATTGACATCTTCTGTATTTTTTCGAGAACTCTCAATAACGACCACCCTCTCATCACATCCAGCTACAGCCTCCTCAACTCTGACACAGAAGCCCGTTTCTTCAAGAATTTCAGTTATTACTTGCCCAGCTTCCCCAATAACACGATCAACCTTGGAAGTAGGGCACAGCACTCTGAAATTTACAAACCCATTTGAAGATCTCAAAGGCTGCTCACTAGAGCTCAGGGTCTTCTGCAACTTCTCTTTACCATTTGATTCAATCTGACCGGCATCATTCGGTCGCTTCGCTGGTGTTAATTGTGCAGACATGACAGCATACAGTCCCGGAACAGAAAACTCCCCCACCCCTACAATTAAGGAAAAGATTCATAAACTTTAAATCCAAAAATACAGTAACATGCAAGCAGTGGTAAGACAAATAACCAAAATGTAGGGTTCCTTGAAAGGTCCAGGACACTGGTGATGCAGTAGAAGACTAGGGCTACGGTTTTGGCAGCAGGGAGATATTACAACGGAACAAGAGAGAACGCTTCAAAATAAAGCCATTTGTGTATCAATGATCCTAGCAGAGCATTCAAGCTGGCATTTGAAAATCTTCGGAAATACGAATTAACCAGAAAACAATGCATAAAATGAAACAATCACCAAAGATTAGTAGTTTTGGGAGCATTACTGATAGATTTTAATATAGCGAACGAAGTAATAGAGGTACTTACGGAGTGTGAAGGCGACTTGGATGGACGAGTTCCGAAACAAATGACGGGTGGCTCGGCGGTGAGGAAGGCAGAAAACGTCGGGTCCGTCAGAAATTTGTTGAACTTGTGTTGAAGCTTAGGTTTCTGCTGGTGGAGAGGAAGCAAAAGATGTCTCAAATCCAACCCGCCCGCTTTATTATGGGCCAGACCCGATTCTGGATCCGGTCTCTAGTCTCTACTACTTGGCATGGAATGGAAGAGTGCTTTGGGTATCGAACGGGCAAGTCAAACGATCTATTACTCTAGAGCTAAAGGTTTATCGAGTTTCATTACATGACGGTTTATTAGATTATAGGTTCACTGAATTTGAATTTTCGGATAACGATTTCATCAGGTCCATAATCAATTTATAAAATATTATATAACAATTTGTTTGATCGGGGAAAAATAAATTTTAGGGGTTTTAGTTTATCACTTAGAATAATTATTTTGCTCGCTTTTTCGACAAATAGTGATAACTCTTTTTTTCACCAAAATCTCAATTTGAGGAGAATTCATAAATGTAGCAAAGCTAAATAAAGTGTGTACACAAGTTTATTCAGAGGTGTAGATCTCGCAGACGGAATTATATAGATTGTGGGCCCTTTGCTAAACAAAAACGGCATTAATCCTTGCTCTCATACAAAACATTCAACAAACATAAAGACTATGAAGGTGATGAAACAGATAAACAGTAACCTAAAAAGTAGGAAAGAGATTCGACCAGAGGGGGCTGAGGGTTGCTGGAGCCAATTCGAAGCCCCACAACCCCATAGAGACGATTATGGCGCACCATGGTTGTTGGAGCATGACCTCCCTTCTTCGATGACTTCAACGATTTCTGACCGTTGACTTTCTTGCGTTCCATTGTTTGGATCGTAGGAGGCTGCTGAGAAATAAGAGTCATCGTTGTAGAAGAAGAATTGAAAAACCCTATTTCAGGGAAGAAACAAAACCCCACTCAAGGGGAGAAACAAACCCTAACATCGGGTAGAAGCTATCGACATCGAGGAGAGACGATGACAAAGAAGTAGGCGTCAACTACAGGAAGTGGGGTGGCTAGAATTCTTCGACAACTATGATTTTTCGACTTTCATATAAGAGGAAAAAACCCTTATTACTTCTCAAATTGTGATAACTTCTTCATTAATTCTCATTTGAGAAACAATTTAGAGTAATTATCTTGCTCTTTTTTTCGACATATCGTAACTCCCTCATTAATGCTCATCCAAGAAACAAATATTAATGCTCATCCGAAAAACAAACATCATTCAATACATCCTCCATACCAACTGGAAAGGAAACCCATCAAAAGAGGTCACAAAGAATATAGATTGACACATAAGATGCACACAACATGATTTATATTTCTTAGCACCACTCGATGCACAATCTGATCCCTATCTTTCCGTAGAACCTGAACCTCGAAGGCGGGGTGGGCGGCCAGCAGCAACTCACGGCAAGCCCCAATCAAACGCTGTACAGTCACTGCGAATGCTCTGCATGTAAATTTCTGTTCTCACAAGCTTGTCTTATGGTTCGAAACCGCTGTATTAAACCATATACGTTTGACTTGCCTGCACTTTTCATTTATTTTTGAGGACTTCAGACAACTCATCCAGAAGTTATAGTTGGTGATCATCTGGATCTGATACAACATTTGCGGACATGAATCTGTCAACTCCTATGGTGAGTTATCTCTTACAAAAGTCAAATAGTTACTGGGCTTGATGAGGAAAATTCTTTTTAACTATTGATGTGAGATTCAATACTCGCTTCAAAAGCGTGAATCTCTACTTCTTCTTCTTCAGGAATTCATTAACCATGGTAAATCATTTTACGGCTGTACATCTCATGTTGTGATCACGATGACTTTTTTTATGATATAACCTATCATCTATTCTTATATTGTGTTCTTTTCAAAGTTTACATTGATGGCGAGTTCATAAAAGTGGCAAGGCAGTTTTCTGTACCTAATGTCTGATGTTTATTGCTGTACATGTGTTTCATGTGCTGTGGCTTCTGCAGATGATGCTGATCTAGATCCGGTGAGTCCTGGTGAGTTGTTTCGGATGAAGTGCTCATATGTGATACGATTATATGAGACCGTAATCAAACAAACAAGCAGTGGGTTAATGCATGATAAGTGCATGTTATTACAATTGACCCGATTGATTTCGCTGTGCATTGCTGGTATTGGATTCACGGGGGCTTAAGAACTTGTACGCACAAGGCTGTTTAGTTGGGACTTGCTTATCTGAAGCAGCATGGTGGGGGTGGAAATAGTCTATTGAAAACCTGCACTAAGAAAATCCTGACCTATATCCTTTCGTCAGTCCATAACTAACTGCTTGGGGAAATGGAAATCTATAACCTTTCGTTTCAATTTTCCTGAAAAGCAAGCTAAGGGAGTAGCTTATCCAGTAGGAGAGGAAGAATGTTCAAGTTCAACCAACCAAATATCCCCCTTTGTTTCAACTTACTTTTAATAGAGAAAACAAAACAGCTTGCTTATGCCAAAATAATCTCTGATTGTGTTCATCCAATCCAAAAGTAGCAGAACAATCCCAACATCATTCACATAGGATCACAACAGAAGAGTAGATAAAGGCAGAGCAGGAAGCAGAGTATCTGAATTACAATCAAAATGCAAGACAAGAGCACAAACAAGCAAGTACCCACTTGTAATTGCTGCCGGAAACTAAGAAGCAGAAGCCAGAGCAGTCTCAACGGCAGCACCAGCATCAGCATCACCGACATCTGCGGCGGAGACTAGAGTCCAGTCAGGAGGAAGCTCAGGCAGTTGCGGGTAAACGGTGGGTGTCCGCTTAATATCCCACGGCTGACTTTTCCTCGGCCTTGTCTTCCTATGGTGAGCCGTCGCCTTCTTCTGCGGCCTCGATGAGCATTCTATCGTTAACCCACCACAACCACCGCTAGTCGTTGGCTTCAGTTGAGTGACTCCGGTGAAGGGTTTGAAGGTGGGTGCTGAGGGTGATGATTTCGGAAGGAGTAAGGGAGAACCCAAAATAGAAGACATCGCCATGGATGGATGATTTCCCTTTTTGTTCTTCTAATCTCTTTTCACTCTGTGGTTGCCGACTACCAATGGCACCTCAGTCTCTTAGTGGGTTGGGTTAGACGAAACTGATTCGGCCATAGATAAGACTTTGAGGGGGTTGATGGGGTCCCCGGTCGCCTACCTGTACGCCTCTGCACCGTCCAATTTCGCCAAAAATTGAATAAGTCTGGACAAGACCACGGCTCTTTCAATTTACACAACTAATCTTCGGTTGGGTTGGGCCTCATCTCTTTTGTAAAAGTGGTTCGACGATTTGAGTTGTTGGGTTGGACCGTTGATATGCTGAAAAGAGGTCATTGGTTAGGACCAATCAATTCTAAATAGCATAAATATTAATAGACGTTATCCTGACTTTACCATAGCGTTCCCCTTTATTTAGATTGTCTATTTCTTGTTATTCATATGTGAATGTATTGGTGAATTATAAATTTATATTGTTGGGTTGAACTAGTAATTTAACCAAAATTATATACTATGTGTTTTTATCTACGTAATTATCGTTGTCTGTTTCGCGCTTTAGGAAAATAATTTTCAGCAATGATCATACAAATTGGATACAAATTGTATAGATTTATACACAATATATGCATACTATATGTAATTTATACATGATTTATATAAAAACTATACATTTCCCAATTCCCATAGACCAGACGACGTATTATTTAGGAAACCCGCTAAAAACAAATTGTAAGTGGGTAGTTAAGCTGGGAAACCTGCAGATTAGAGGAGGGAGAGTGAAAGTGTGATTGGCGACTGACTAGAGGGGAAGATGGAAGCGTTAGGATGGTGGCTAATGCTCGTAGGATCGCTCCGTTTAGCTTCCGTCTGGTTCGGTTTCTTCAACATTCCCAGGCTTAGGTCCGGCGTCTACGGCAAGTCCCCCGGTAAGGATTTCTATTTTCCTCTGCTTCATTTCCACGAAAGTCAATGTTTTCTCTCTATCATTCTTCAATTCCTTATTTCACTCTCCGGAATTACGCCTTCGGAATGGTTGTTAGAACAAAGCTCTGAAACAGTCTGAGATTTATCTATGAGATGTCGTATACTTCGTTTATTCAATCAAATTTCTCAGATTGTAGGATTAGCAAGATCCCGAATCTGCTAATCCTACAATCAGGACTTTGCTGGATCTTCATAACATTTTGATCCAGTAGAGAGGTGGGTGCAGTTCAGCTTCAATGATTTTTCTGTTTGCGAGGGTATTATTTAAAAATAGGGTTAGCAGGGGTGGATGAATTCGCTTGTGAATTGTTGTCAGCATATTTTATATTCCTTTGAGTGCATGTATAAGAAATTCTGCTGTACAAGCCAAAGATATGGGTAGAAACTAGGAAGAAGTTACCAATAGGAGTTCAAATTACGTGTTTTATACTTCAATGCTCATTTTGCGTTCCTAGAATAACTTTTATTCAAATGGAGTTTCTTATCTATACCACGATTTCCTTATGGGGATCAGCGAAAATATGTAACCAACCAATGACTTTTCTGTTGAACTTTCAGTATCACCATTCGTCATAAATAAGTTTAAGCTTTGCCAGACTGTGAGTTCGCAAGATACGCTATGGATAAGGAAATGGAAAAACTGAGGGAGGGGGTGTTTGTTATGCTGCTGAATATCACTAAAGATTCCGCTGAGTGAAGCTAATGTTTCTACACCGTTGTTGAATGGTCCGTGGTGATGATACTAGTAAATATGGAAAACAACGAGCTGACTGGGCAAGCTTATTTGCATTCTTCTATGTCCTGTTAAGCATATTAGATTTAACCATGTGCAATGGCCTTTTTTAGTCTTCTTCAATATATTGTAGACTGACAGGGTTAATTGAGACGAAGCTTTTCTTGCCAGCTTCATTTTCTAGTGGATGCTTGGTAAGAAGATGCGATTCAAACATTTTGTCAGACATTTGAAGGTACCATTGGAAACTAACTGAATTAACACCAACAGATAATAGTGAAAGAAGCTCACGGACTAAATGTTGCGGTAAATCCGATAACTGAGAAAAAGAAAGACTTGATATATCCTTTGCTGTGTTGGACATGATGTTGATTCTAGGGTTTCTGCTGTTCATTCTGATCCTCTTTGTGACTTTATGCAGTGACTGCAGTACATGGAAGGACATTTGCAATCTGGACACTGGTGACTTGCACTCTATGCTATACGTGTGCATTCAACCTTGATAACAAGCCACTTTATTTGGTGACCTTGTTATCATTCATATATGCGCTTCTTCATTTCATGAGTGAAACCCTAATCTATCAGTCGATGAGCATTGCTAACTTGACAACTGTAAGCTTATTTGCAGGTAAGACTGTTGCCTTTTATCTGCTTTGATTTTGAGTTATCCTTGCTGCTATATCTATATGCATTTTGGTAGTTGCGGACTCTGTGCTGACTGTGGTTGTCATTATACAGTTTTAGGTACTATTTTTCCAGGTCTTCGTAATCTTTATTCAGTTTGTGTTCCTTTAACTATGAGCAAGTGCATGTAACAATTTTGTAACCTCAAAAACAATTGGTCCTAGTTAACCCAACTATATTGGGCTAGTGTTGGAGTGTGGAATGCTTTATGTATTGTATGTCAGAACCGGGCCTGAATCGTTTTAGATATTTTCAAATTTGGTGTATATGATTTCCTGATCATCTTCAGTCGTTAGTTGCCTTGCTTCTCTGCGTAGGACCTTATCATTCTCACATGAAGTTCTGTTCATGCTTTTTCTGTATTCAGGGTCTTAACTGAGTAGCAATTTATTTATGAGCTTCTTCCTCATTTAAAGATGATTTGTACGAGTTCTAGGCGTCGGCATCTCACTGTCGCCATTTTGTTTGGATATGTAGTTTGTTTGGCATGCTTATCTTTCACATTAATTTGCTTCTTGCATAGTTATCTACTCTGCCATCAGAGGATGAATCATTAGTTATGGCATATCAGCTGCATCTAGAGTATTGAAATTCCAACTCATACTCATAAAAATAAATCCCAAGAGTTCATCTGAATTGCCATATTTCTATTACTGCATTAAACCAACGTTTTCATGGTCTTATATGTCATTTGAACCAGGTACATCAATAGTTTGGATGCTGATGCAGTGGAATTCCTATCAAGAGAGCTAACTCGGACCATTTTTCTGGAAGTGGAACCTAGACTTTAGTTTAAGCTTCTCTGATTTTGCTGGTACAGATTCAGAGCTGTTGGGAAACCTTCAACTCAAAATGATTTGCACTGTTTGCAGAAGGTTTCTTTTTACTGGCATAACTGCCTAACTTGTTGAAAAGTTTGACAGCATCCATTTTCCATTTAAACCCTCTTCTCAATTCCTTTTCTATCCTCCTTTATATGGTTAGTTTGCTTCAGCTTTATTAAATTACGCAGAGAAGTATGCAACTGGATCATTTCCTCACAAGTCCTATCCTTTTTGTTATTGCTAAAAAAAACTGCTAATATAATTAATCATACTTCAGTAAATGCTAGGAAATTTTCTTTTAGTTGGTTGTGTGTTGTTTTTGTGGTATTGCTCAAATTGGGCTGGCCCCCAGAAGTATCTAATTCATTGTCATTTTATGTCGTCATAGAACCAATGTTCATTTGGTGCTGTTATCATTTACTAATGACTAATGGAGCATATTGATTGATTCCTGTTTTTAAAGAAATTGTTTGATTCAACTCTCATGAACTTTTAACAGTACCCTCATGGGTATTTTAAGGACAAGACAAAAGGGGATGGATGATTCATACATGTCGAAGAAAGCGCGTAGATATGAGATGGCTTATCCTTGATGCTAAAGGTGGAGTGTTACAGTTGTCGCAAGCTTACAAATCGCAAAACGACATGCCCAAGCAAGACAGACCAAAATAGGTAACATCTCACATTGCTATTGTTCATCACTCACAACTTTGCCGTTTAGTACATAATAATATAGATATAGGGTGAGTCTGATTTTCAAACTCACCCAGCTACTGTCTACACTTCACTTTTATTGCGTAAAGCATAAACTGTATAAAAACAAAGCATATGTACAATTGCTTACTAAATCTTTAATTCATCCTTCCTCACATTTTCCCTAAAGTTTCATTAGTTTGAAACCCATAAGCTATTTCGCCATATGGGCATCTCCACTAAGTATAATCAAGCATCTTCATCAAACGGCATATCTCTCATATCAACAAAGCAAGCTGTTACCTATATCTACACTTAGGCATAGTTTCAATCCAAGTGGGAAGATGTCTAACTCGTTGATTGAAATAGTACTCACTCTTCAAATGCTGCTTTTGAGTTCATCATCATCACCATCATCCTCATTGCCTAATGAACCGATGCTGCTATCAATACTGGCCTTGCCAGTTTCCCTATCCTCCACATCAATGAGATCCTCCACTTCCTCTGGCTCTTCCTCCTCTGTTCTCTCCCCTTCATCACTTCCACCGACTCTCCCTTCAGTGTCCTCACTTTTCACTTGCTCATCCATCTCTCCCTTGCCATTATTTTGACCCAAAATCTCAGTTTCACTTGTAGCAATTGGGTGGAGCAGGTGTTTCCTCCCTATTACTGAAGGAAGCCCATGATGTCCTGTGAGAGCCGCCGCCTTGTTGTCGTAGGAGTGCTTCATCTGGTAAATCAGCCAAATGGATATGACAAGCAGTAGAAATGTCTGCATAACATGTTTTACCTTGAACCCCTTTGATGAGCTCTTTGTCCTGATCCCGACCGGCGACTGCTTCATCGACATCCCACCCTAGCTCTAAAATCAACGCAAAAACCCATTATTGGAAAAATAATGCAAGAAAGGGGGGGTGGGGGGTACTTTATTTTTCTTTCAATAGTAAGATGACACCTACCTTGTTAAGGTTGCTTGTGAAGATTTGAGTGTGAGAAGGGAGAAGTGATGGTATGGTGAAGGAAGGGAGTGAATGAGTATATAAGATGAGTGTTGTTGGGTTGGGAGAGGGGGGGGGGGGGGGGGGAGAATAACAGAAGCAGAGAGATAGAGAGAGAGCATTAAGGAAGAGTCGGTGGGTCTAAAGAAGCAACCATATATTGATATTATAATGGAGGATGGTGCAGTAGAGAGAGAAAGGGTGGGGTATGAAAGAGAGAGAGAGAGAGAGAGTAGTGTCGGCATCTGTTTTCTTCCTTGCAAATGGCATCCTTTCTATGGGCTATGGCTTCCCCACATATGGACTTCTTTCTTAAACTAACACCGTTTCCACATCATCAGTGGTCAGATGATTTAGATGGGGTTTTCCCATTTTTGACAATGCATCATTTATTTTCTAGGCATATTTTAGTTTTAATGACGTGTATCTTGTTAGGAAGCAATGGGAAAATATTTTAAATGATAAAATTGTTGTCCAAGAGAGTTAGATTGGGTTTGAATTAAATGGTCTGGATTAGTTTTCGGAATAAGAAAGAGTGATGTGAACCTATAATTTATGTAATTGACACAAAAATGCACGAACATATTTGTAGTTTAGACTTTATATGACATATAGACATAGTAGGGGTCATTCCATTCGGGGAAGAAATTCATAAAGAAGAAACTTAGAGGGACAAGTCCTGGACCTGTAATTCTAATCACTCCAAGTCTGAGTTGAAGGCTTCCCCTTTCATGATTATACGTAGTACGTACACATGTATAGTATTTAGTATTTATTTACCAGCGGGCTTTGTATTTTGTTTTGTGCATGACGTGGCCAGTAGTAAAATAAATAAATTATTGAGCGGGCGCATTAAATAGATAAATCTGCCAAAGTAAGCTAAAAGGCCAGATCTCCACTCGTCCTCCTGCTGTGCCCTCACGCTGAAATTCCACCGGCAACCCGTCCCCACTCGTTGCTCACTGAGGAATTAATGCTCCAACTACGAGGCCTGCCATTTATCTAATACGTACCATGAATGTAGTTACGTTGGATCTAGATTTAAATAACATAATATTAATAGATTAAATAGCATAGTATTTACAATTCATTCTCTGTAATCATTTACTAAGGGTTGGAGACAACATGAATAATATAATGCAAATGTCAAATCTGCACCCATTAACAAGAAACAATTTTACCCTACGTCAAACTCATGCTATCTGTTGCCCTATTTGGAGGTAAGAAACAGAACAATATATGTTCCTACTAAGACACTCGTAGTCCTCCATAATGTTACCTGGTGAGCCCTAAAGTAAGGAGGCAACAGTAACAAAAAAAAAATAGGTAAGATTAAATTAGAAATTACGTAGATAATTAAGTCGAAACGTAAATTATATGATTGACCATTACCAGCAGTTACAACGGTCGTTAGAAAATAGCCGACTACAAGTAATCCATCCTACAACAACAAAAAATATTAGTAGGCAACAAAATGAAAAAATTACAAAAGAAGTTACTAATGTTTACCGACTAGTTGACTGCGGAACACGAATTTGGTTGTCGGTATCGAAAAAACCAAAGAAGGAAGGAGGAGAGAAATAGCGAATGTGTGAGAAATGAAGAAGGGGGAAGAGTTATTTATAGCAGTCGGAGGAGGCCACCTAGAACGCGTCGCGCATTGTAGTTGGCCTCCAACAGCTACTTTCTAACGGTCGTTAGAAAGTAGCCGTTGGAGGCTACCTACAATGGGCCGTACGTTTTAGGATGCGGGGCGCGTTGTAAGTGCTGGTAATAGCCAAATCATATAATTTACATTTCAATTTGATTATTTACGTAATTTTCGAGTTAATCTTCCCTAAAAAAAATTCCCCCACGTAACTCAATCAAAGGGCCCTGAAATGAAGGATCAGAAGCCAATAAGTTCAAGCGGGGCGCTTGCTTAGAAAGTTTGTGTGACAAGATCCCCTCATCATCTTGAGTCCAGCCACTCGGCCGAACTGAGCTTCTGTAACAACTTTTCAATTGACTCAATTACTCCCTTGCAACTTCTGTAAATTTCTGTGACTGATCTGTCAACTTTCTGTCCCACCGACGGAGTTATTGGCTCAGCGCCTCAGCCTCTCAAACACTGAAAATTTATAGTTTTTGTTGTATGTATCACAACTCCGACCAAACAAAAAAGCCCGGAATGGTCTTTTGTTGGGGCATCTACATGCAATCTCTTACCGTCGTCATTTAATATTCTGTCGTCATTGACTAAGGGGGTGAGGAAAATTGAAGGAATTGCCGTAGATTAGATGAGATGATATCATAAAGGTCAAGAACATCAAAGATTAGACAAAAAAGTTTTAATCACACCGTCCAAAAACCATATTAGCTTGATTAATTACACAAGAGACTATTTATTTAATTATAAGTTGGTTTGGCTAAAAGCTTTCTTTGTTCTTCTTCTTGTATTGTTGAATCAAGGATTGAATATGAAGCTGCCACATTTGCACTTCCAACTCATTGGCTTGTAATTGGAGAAATCTTCACTGCCTCTGTTGTAAGCAGTTGTCGGAACGCTACCAACATGATGAGTGAAATAGTTTGTTTGAGGTTGCGCCGCTGCCGTCACTGGGACTTGGACGGCTACGCATTGGCCGCCGCAGGAGTGACACCTTATGTCATCACATTTTGGGGGCCTCGACCCTATCGTCCGACTCCTCACCATCATCATTTCTGCAACTCCTTTCTGCAGCTGCTCAATACACATACATCACATGGTGTAATATAATATTGTCAATTAGGAGCAAGTAGCTAGGAGGCATTATGAAGGACAAGGAAGCATGAACAAAATGAAAGCTTCAATTCTTTACCTGTTGAGCTTCAAGCAGCTTGGTGATTGTTCTTCCTATGAAAAGTTAGGCATTCAGCTGCTACATATATATATATCGAAGTAGTCGAAATCCTGCAGGATAAAGTTTACTACTTTACTTACCTTGGGTTTGAAATGTGAGGAGGGCGAGCAGAAGAAATAGCAAGCAAAAATGAGGAGTACTGCTCATCTGCTGATGTCGTTAGAGAAATCTTGGAGAGGATATGTTTTAGGAGAAAGAGGTGGGTGGAAACAGAGTAAATTATAAATAGTGGACCTCTAACACTTGGCAGCAGCCTCTGCCTAGTTTCATGAACTCGATCTCTTATTACCCATCTGAGCAAAGAGTGAAATAGATAAAGCTATGCATGAGAATCACAGCACAATTGGCAGAGGTGGTGATGGGTATGGGTGAGATCACAAATTTATGATTTGAGATTTGTGAAGGGTTGGGATTTGGGAACAGTTAGACTTGTCTCTCTGTGGTGGGAGGGAGCTACAATTTCACACGCCAATGTCCATTTCAATTCAAGTTTGGGTAATATAGGCTTTCTTTCTGCCTTGGAATCACCATTACATTTAGATTGTATGCTTCCCAAGGACTGGAGGATACTATTTTTAGGGTAGGCATATGGAGTTTGCTTGAGAATTGAGAAGTTCAGCATTATTTGTGAGCCGCTACAGGTTTTTGGAAAGTGGGGATTCCTGCCAATCTCTCTCACCTACTCAGTCAATTATGATGGGGAAGATGAGAGAGAGTTGAATGCAAAAGTTGGGCAAAGAACCTCAGAATATCACAAATTATTTCGCAATTATCAAAATGAACACCACCTATTCGTAATTTCATTCGCGTCATGAACTATCAATTTTCGGCAAATTTCAATGTTATGCCGTCCAAAGCCGTCCCCCCTTGCCTACGTGGACATCATCTGCCTAATCAGCTTTCCAACTGCGCACAGTAGCTGTCTAATCAGCATTCCACTACAACTTTATCCTTTTCAGATCATTTTCAGCCACATAAAACCTTATCCTTTAATCTCCTTACTCTCTTAATATCTTTCTTCTTCATCTCCTTTCCTTCTGTCTTCATCTCCTAACCCTAAATCTCCATCCCCTTTCTTTATTCAACTCCTCCTTCATCTCTTCAGCTTTGTTCGTCTTTTACCTTCATGCCGCATAACTTTGAAGATTCTGGCGAGTGTGGCTCTTCGAAGCGTGGTCCTTTGCGTCGTGAGGGCGTTGTTGGGAAGTGTTTTCATGGCTACGATGCAGTTGTCAAGGTCGTCGGAACAGTCGCCAATCGCGCAAGACCATTTCTACGATGTCCTATGTGGGACGGATCGGCAGATTATGGGTAGTTTAGGTGGATTGATCAACGGTCACCATTCACATCGGCTGATTCTAATCGGGAGGGTTGATCGGCTAGAGTTGGGTTGCATCTACCCATCGAAGATGGTGAAGCCCAATCGCAACTTATGAAGATTTAATTAGGGTTTCTTGTGAGCAACTGAACTGTATTATTGCGCAGTTAGAATGTTTGAAATTTAGGGTTACCGTTGCTCTGTTCACCCTGTTATTCATTGTATTTGTACTTGTCGTAATTGGCACATTGAAGTTGGTCCAGTTTCATGCATGATGGCTGGCCATTTTCATCTCACTCACGTCGTAGCACTTGGAATTTGGTGTACATTCAGCAAAGGGTTTAGGCTACATAGTGTACTAATCAGATGTCGTAACATGTAACTGATAATTGCACTCCGTAGGGTTTACGCTGAAATTGAAAACTGAATTCAGGTACTTGCCACAAGTAGGCGATTACGTAGGAAAGCACAACATCCACGAACTCTCGCCCCCAAAATATCATCTCAGTGAAACATACCCCAACATATCATCCCAGTGCCAACATGCACTTCTACAAACGGAAAATAAAAACAAAGTACACGACTTCAACATTGTTCATTACGATTTCATACTACTACTTAATACGATCTAAACCCTTCATGGAGTTGGTTGTGTCGCTGGTGGCTAGCTCCCTCCCATAACTTGTTCACTTGGCTCATGGTTCCTTTTAGCAGTTCCACCTCCAGCATGTACTCATCCGGTACAAATGAACCATTAAATTGTCAGTAGGGGAAACCCATTCAAACTCTCAATGCAACCATACAAATATATACCCTATAGTAGGAGTTCCTAGTCACAAGGTTTATGTAAAGGCCAACTCCCTGGTTCACTGTTCTCAGCTCCCTTGCACGAGTTTGACGTGTTGATGTCGGGTCAATTACACACTATCAATAGGTCACACAATGCATGGAATCACAAAACAGTTATGGCATTCATGAGAAGACATGTAGGATTAGTGTTTTAGGGTTTACCTGCACCCCCTTCTTCAGCTGGCAGCTCCTGCTGTTGTGGCTTACCCTTGCAATACCCGCAGGTTCCATTTCTCGTCGGAACATGCATTGGTGATGGAGTAGCTTCTCTGAAAAGCCTTCTTGCACTTCTACGAACTCCACCATCAGGCGCTTCAGCAGTTGGTTCTCTCTTCCTACGACCCCTCCTCGATCCAGCATCTAGAGCCTCGTTCCTCTGAAGGCAGCGACGAAAATCATGCTGAGTAGACTGACACTTTGAGCAGTGCATCACAACTCCTTTACGACTAAGCACAGTTCCACCAACTCTGGCACGTGACGGCCTCACTTCAAGCTCTTGTGGTTCCTTCCTACGTGCATTCCGGCAATGCCTGGACACCCTCCACCACAGAGAGAAACGCCATGCTTGGGAAGTTGCGACCGGTCAACTCGTTGATAGAGTATTTGATATGGCACCAGTAGTAGATGTCCTTCCTCAAGTAGTCACCAACAGCAATAGCATGGACACAAGGTATCCCGCTCAACTCAAAATACCCGCAAGTGCAAGACTGTTTACTTAGATCTACAACATACCTCGTATCTCCCAATTCGACCTCCCAAACCAATTCCAACATCTGATGAACAATTTAGTTCCTACCCAACTCTTTCCTTTTCTCTAGTTTAAACTAAGAAATGTTTCTATTCGAATAGTTCTCGCAGTATGGCGCGGGATATTTCTAGTAATTGTAACAGAAGAATTTATAGGAAGGAAGATCTAGCTACCGAGTCCAAGTCCAAATCAAATGCTGAACAAAGTGGGCTAGGTCTGGAAGAACAATAATTTGGACCAAAAGAGGAATTTTGATTGTTTGGATCTGGCCCATCAGTAATATTCACTGGGAGAATCCAGCAGTCATCCACCATGGTAAGGAAAGAAAAAAGAAAAAAAGAAAATTAAATAACAAAGAGTTTTGTAGGCTTGGCAATGGGTGGGTTTAGGGTGAGTGTATCTATACTCATCCCCATACCTATTCGTAAAATTCATTCTTATTCTCGTCTTCATCATCATTCGAATATCAACATTTATATCTGTCTCCAAATCCATGAGTTTCGAATAACCATGGTATTCCCATCCCCATTCAATTTAATTAAAAATTAAAAAAATAAGACTACCACATAACCTAAATTTAAAAGACTCAATACATAAATAATTATTTTATAATAAAACATAACAAAATAATCTCATAAATAAGTTCATTATTTTTACTATTGGTTTAGGGTTATGTTTGGTAACTAATATGTAAAAAGTTAAATGTATTTTATATATTGAGTAGGGTATGAGTATGGGGCGAGGTACCTAAACTCATCTCCAATCCATTCCATTTGTTTTTTGCGGGTATTTTTTGTATCCGTTTCATAACCTTTTAAATACGAATATTTTCCACTCCAATCAAATCAAATAAGATCGAATACCCGTTGGTACGAACAATATTGTCAAATATTGTCAAGAGCTGCGAGAGTTAGCTCTGTCAGAGTTACTGTAGTTAGAGGAATTATAAATTATTCTACGCCGGCGGAGTGGAATCCCAATCGGAGAAAGATGGGTCTTCTTGCTTCTTTTAAGTACTCGATCTCCAATAAATAAACTTTCTGGCTTGCGTTACTTACTCACTGGCTCGCCAATACAATTACAATACCCCTCTGCTGCAGACTGCAATGCAACCACGCACTTGCGGCGGCCACTTATCTCCCACTCAGGATGCACTTTGTTTTCTTTTAAAAATCCTTTCTCCCACTATCTCATCTCTATCCCGTGATTACCACTTTTCTCCTCCTCCGGTACACGACATCATCTCGTGAAAGACTAATTACCTCGTCTCTTTTTAAAACCCCTGTTCTGAAAATGGAGTCACCGCCATTCCAAGAGTTTCACTCCCTCCAATGGCTAAACACTTGGCTTTCTCTGCCTCCATTGCTATCCTCCTCATGTTCCCCTGTTTGCTTCCAAATCTTACTCTTGCTGCTTCTTATGTTGATGGTCGGTCGATTCTGGGTCCATATTCACGGCACCACCACCAGCACCAGGTACAAAATCACCCAAATGTGACATTCAAATGTGTATCCTTCTCAGTTTTGATCACCCACCCGTTTTCTGATTCTTTTATCTGCCAAAGAACCCAACTTTAATGAACATAATTGATGTCTACTTATCTAGTCCAACCTTGTCTGATCTCTGATGTGTGTATTTTACTTTAATACAGGCAAATCATGCAGGGGTTGATGCTGCTGTGAATGATGATAACATTATACTGAATCCGAGATTTGAGGATGGACTTAAGAATTGGTCAGCGAAAGGGTGCAGGATTGAGTTACATGAATCAATGAGTGATGGGAAAATCGTGCCTCAAATGGGGAAATTCTTTGTTTCAGCAACACAACGAACAGCAACATGGAATGGAATTGAGCAGGAGATCACTGGGCGTGTACAGCGAGAAGTTCCTTATGCGGTTACTGCAGTAGCTAGGATATATGGCAACAATGTCACTGCTGCTACTTTACAGCTCACTCTTTGGGTCCAAGAGCAAGATCTTCGTGAACAATATATAGCTATTTCCAGGTTAAGTTTGTAACTTTTCTGTCTTTGAACAAGCTTATATCCCGCCATGTTGATCCAGAGTTGATGTGGACACTATGATTGTTGGTGTGTACTGCAGCTTGCAGGCGACAGACAAGGATTGGATGCAACTGCAGGGAAAGTTTCTTCTTAATAGTTCACCATCAAGAGCGATTATTTTCATTGAAGGCCCACCGGCTGGAACCGATATTCTTATAAATAGTTTGATTGTGCAGCACGCACCAAAAATGCCTTCCTCACCACGACCAGTTTTCCAGGTTGGTCTGATAGATATGGATCCTTAAAAGTTTTAAGCCATGAAGTCTTCTTAATTTCGAGGTTCTTAGTTGATAACTATTGCTAGGATCCGGCATTTTCCATGAATGTGATTGAGAACAGCAATCTTGAGGATGGAACCTCCACTAGCTGGTTTGCGCTGGGAAACTGCTCTCTGAGTGTTGAAAGTGGTTCTCCCTACATTCTCCCACCAATGGCGAAAGATTCGCTTGGGTCACATGACTCTCTTAGTGGTCGGTATCTCCGTGTAACGAATCGATCGCAGTCTTGGATGGGCCCTGCGCAAATAGTGACTGACAAGCTCAGAGTGTACTTGACTTATCAAGTATCGGCATGGGTGCGAATTGGCCCTGGAGCAACTGGTAGTCAGATTGTGAATGCTGCATTAGGAGTTGGTAGTGATTGGATCAATGGGGGTGAAGTTGAGGTGAATGATGGGAACTGGCATGAGATTGGAGGGACATTCAGACTTGAGAAACAGCCATCTAACGTTATGGTTTATGTCCAAGGTCCTGCATCAGGTGTTGATTTAATGGTTGCTGGGCTTCAGATTTTTGCTGTAAATAGGGAGGCAAGGTATAGCTATTTGAAGAAGCAAACTGATAAGGTAACTACAAACAATGCCTTACTGATACATCATTGCTAACTGTGGTGTTTTGTTTTGACTGGATGATTTACTTTTCTGGCCTTTGCAGATACGCAAACGAGATGTCGTTTTGAAATTTCCGGCAGCTGGTCTTAATAACATCAGTTATATTAAAGTGAAACAGACACAAAACAGTTTTCCTCTGGGGTCATGCATAACGAGAACAAGCTTGGACAATGACAAGTTTGTCAATTTCTTGCTGGACAACTTCAACTGGGTTGTTTTCGAAAACGAAATGAAGTGGTCATGGACAGAACCACAACAAGGTAAATTCAACTACAAGGAAGCTGATGATATGTTGGAATTCTGCAGAACCCACAACCTGAAAGTCAGAGGTCACTGCATCTTCTGGGAAGTGGAGTCAAGAATCCAGTCGTGGGTAAGATCTCTTAACGAAACTAGCTTAATGAATGCGGTTCAGAATCGACTGAACGACCTTCTCCCACGTTACAAGGGGAAATTGAATCACTATGACGTAAACAACGAGATGCTCCATGGATCTTTCTACCAAGACAGATTGGGATATGATATACGAGCCGACATGTTCAGAACAGCCCACCAGCTTGACCCATCAGCAACCCTTTTCGTGAATGACTATCACATTGAGGATGGAAGCGACGTGCATTCAACACCGGAGATGTACACGAGACAAGTCCTTGATCTCCGAGAGCAAGGTGCCGAGATTGGGGGAATTGGTGTCCAAGGACATATTGAAGTTCCAGTGGGGACTATAGTTTCTTCCGCATTTGATAAACTCGGAACTCTTGGACTTCCCATCTGGGTAACAGAGCTTGACGTGTCTTCTGTGAATGAGTTTATCAGAGCGGACGATCTCGAAGTAATGCTGCGAGAAGCTTTTGCCCATCCTGCTGTGGAAGGTGTGGTCCTTTGGGGTTTCTGGGAGCTATACATGTCTAGGAAAAATGCACATTTAGTAGATGCAAGTGGCGAGATAAACCAAGCTGGGAAAAGATTTTTGTCTCTTAAGAAAGAATGGTTGTCTGAGGCGAAAGGCAGCATCGACGGCAAAGGAGAGTTCAGATTCAGAGGCTTTCATGGAACTTACGACATTCAAATTGAGTCATCGACGACACAGACCACAAACAAGACATTCGTTGTCGATAAAGGGCATTCGCCACTGGTCGTGCCCATCGACCTATAGGATGTGATAAAAAGCTTAGAAGTAACAACTTACTGACGAAATTTGCTTGTTTTTTCCCTTCCTGTACTGTACGTACTCTAATTAGTCGGACTGTCATGTTCTTTCCTGTTGAAATTTGGATTCCCTCCCACCTAACACTACATGATATAAAATTGAATCAACAGATGACTTGGAAACAAAGTCTCCTGGGAATTTAAGTGATTGAAAAATGGAGGACTTCCCAATAGGCCTCTAGTAGACCGACCTTGTATTCCAATTCAAGCATTTCCTACCCTGCAAGACAAAGGAAACTGAAATACAGGAGAAGTTAGTACCAGATAAAATAAGTTGTGGATAATTGGGTTTTTGTTTGTTTCATTTGAAGGGAAGCAAGCTCTAGCTCATTGATGAAGATTCAAGTAACTAATTTCAGTTTTCTAAGTTTGGATGAACACTGAAAGGGATGATTCGCAGCGTCAAGCTAACGGTTTCTCTCATTTCTTTTTCAGTTCCTTAGAGGGATGTGATTGGCTGTTAGGTCTTAGCATATAGATGATTATGGTTGTTGGAGGCGAGGTTTTCTTTTCGTAGAGTTTACTTGAACGCAATACAAATTCAGGTGCTCTGTTTTCTTTGCTTTTGTGTTGAAAGCTTATAAAAATGAGGAGGATCACTGTCTGCTGCTTCACCAGTCAATCACCAAAGACAAATCGCAAGAAGACGAAGCAAATTCAGGTGCTCATTCCCCCAAAACACATTTATTTAGTTTAGGTGCTCAAAAATTTACCATCAAAGTTACATTTTTTTTATCTTACAGGAAGCCAAACCATCAACAGAGGATAGCATGGAACAACCCCAAATGAAGAAGAATGACATTGGCGGCGCTGGTAGCTCCGAGGTAATTTATTAGTTAACCAATGTGTTTTTTTGTCACTAATGCATGCATGATTGGTTTTGTTTTAATATATTTATAGTTTTTAACTTTATTCTTTACTTGGATCAAACGGGAAAAAAAGATTCAAAATCCTCATTTTCTCGTTCACCAGAGTTGAAATGGTCATGCAAACGCTTCAACTGCTTCATCAATCCAATCGTGCATGTTAGAATGAATGCCTTGGAAGATTCAATCTGCAGCAAACAAAAGGAACTATTTTGCCCCTTGCCATCATTAATTTCAATGATCATTATGATCTGTAGCTTCCTTTAGTTGTGTTCTTGAATCTCTCGAGTTATTTTCTTTCCACGCATCTTGTATCATAATCTGATTGTTCAGAGACAAGTACTTGCATTGTACTTAAAGCAAGAACATAAAAAAAAAGTGAATCTTTTTGCTCCTGCCATTTTCTTGACAGACTGCGGATGACAACATGGGAAATTTAAACAGTAGCATCAATTTTCCAGAACATACTGAAAGGACTATCATCGTGAACCATGACTTTTCTCAAGGGCTACAATCCTGGCATCCGAATTGTTGTGATGGATTTGTGGTTTCATCAAACCCAAACCGCCCGGGACTTTTACCAAGACTAGTAGGTGGTTATGCAGTTGTTTCAAACCGGAAAGAATGGTGGGAAGGAATTGAACAAGATATCACTGCCAGGATCTCTCCAGGCTTAGTTTACTCAGTTTCTGCCGTTGTTGGAGTTTCAGGAAACATTCAGGGATCATCTGAAGTCATTGCTACTCTAAAACTTGAGCAGCAAGGAACAGGAATCCAATACTTACGTGTCGGAAAGTAATCGTTTTGGGACCCTTTTACCCCTTTTACTTTCATTGGAACTGCAACCATACTAATCTAGCTACCTCTGCAGAACTACCGTGTCAAAGGGGCAACTCGAGATGCTGCAAGGCAATTTTTGCTTGTCAACTATTCCTGACCGGGTGGTCTTCTACATCGAGGGACCTTCTGCTGGAGCAGACATCCTAGTAGCTTCAGTCAACGTTTGCTCTTCTGGACCTGCAGTCCATGATGTAATTTATCCATTATTGAACTACATTCAATGTATCAGTAGTTCCTTGAATTCATCTGCAGTCGTTTTGTTCTTTCATGACAGGTGTTGGTTGAAAAGCATAGAAATGTGAGCACCAATATTATACTAAACAGCGACTTCTCTCAAGGACTAGAGTCATGGCACCCAAACCACTGTGAAGGCTATGTAGTCTCGATAGACTTGGGTCACCCAGGAGGACATTTAGCCAATGAAGTCGGAAGTTATGCAGTTGTCTCAAACAGAAAAGAAAGCTGGCAGGGCCTGGAACAGGATATCACAAGCAAGATTTCCCCTGGCTTAACTTACTTGGTTTCTGCCTTTGTTGGAGTGTCCAGGAAGATTCAAGGATCAGCTGAGGAGGAGGTTATCGCAACTTTGAAATGTGAACACCAAGGCTCAGCAACAAGCTATCTGCTTGTAGGAAAGTATGATTTTTTTTTTCTGGTTTCAACTCTTCTTTTGTCTTCAGTGAAGTAGAAACCATCCTAATGGTTGATGTGGTTAAAAAAATCCAGAACTTCTGTATGCAAGGGGAAGTGGGAAAATTTGGAAGGAAGATTCTCTCTGTCGACTATGCCTGACCGAGTGGTGTTTTACATCGAGGGGCCATCTCCCGGAGCAAACCTCCTCATAAAATCTGTATTAATTGACAAGTCCATGGTAAGTGACAGCATTATTCAGTAAGTTCTTTCATTTCTCAGTGTTGAGTGGATAATCACAAAGTTGGCGACTTTATTTCATCGACAGTGTGAGAGGGCCGGTCATGGAAGTTCTGTAAATGAAGATGAGAACCTCATAGTGAATCCAAACTTTGAGGATGGATCAAACAACTGGTCTGGAAGAGGGGGGTGCAAGATTGCAGTACAAAATTCGGCAGCAGATGGGAAAATCGTACCTCAGTCTGGCAAAGTCTTTGCAGTAGCAACAGGACGTACGCAGAGCTGGCATGGAATTCAGCAGGAAATCACAGGGAGAGTGCAGCGGAAGCTTGCATACGAAGTCACTGCTATAGTCCGAATTTATGGCAACAATGTCACTAGTGCTGATGTACGAGCTACTTTGTGGGTGCAAAATCCTGATAACCGAGAACAATATATCGGCATTGCCAAGTTAGTATCTTTTCTTCCATATTTCAATTCAAACTTCATTCATATTCTATGTTAGTACCATACATTTTATAATGTTATGTTTTGTTGCTGTGCAGTTTGCAGGCAAAAGACTCAGATTGGGTACAGCTGCAGGGGAAGTTCCTTTTGAATGGCTCTCCTAAAAAGATAGTTGTATATCTAGAAGGTCCCCCTCCAGGGACTGATATTCTCGTAAATAGCTTCACTCTCAAACATGCACAGAAACTCCCTCCATCACCTCTTCCAATAATTGAGGTTGGTTTACCCTTTGTTCCTTATCATACTGTTAAGTAGTATTCAGCTTTTAACTCTGGAAATATGATGTGTGGTTTTCGAAGAATCCGGCGTTTGGAGTGAACATACTTGAGAACAGCAATCTCAGCGATGGAACCAATGGGTGGTTTCCTCTGGGGAATTGTTCTCTAAGTGTGGCAACTGGTTCACCTCATGTACTACCTCCAATGGCAAGAGAATCTCTTGGAGTTCATGAGCCTTTAAGCGGACGATGCATAGCTGTCACAAAAAGAACACAGACATGGATGGGACCTGCACAAATGATCACTGACAAAGTCAAGCTCTTCTTGACGTACCAGATAGCTGCTTGGGTTAAGATTGGCCCTACTGGAGCCAATAGTGGACCTCAAAATGTGAATGTCGCACTTGGCGTAGACAATAATTGGGTCAATGGAGGACAAGTCGAGATCAACGACGATCGGTGGCACGAAATCGGTAGCTCCTTCAGAATCGAGAAGCAACCATCTAAGATCATGGTTTACATCCAAGGTCCTGCTGGCGGAACAGATTTCATGGTTGGCGGTCTTCAAATTTTTCCTGTTGATCGAGTCGCAAGATTCAAGCATTTGAGAAGGCTTACTGACAAGGTAATGCTAACTGAATTGTCATGAACTGTTGCATCACAATAATTCGAGTTGGTGGAGATGGCTCAGATTGGTTTTTGTATTATTCATTAACACACCCCCTAACGAATAATCAAAGTACCAATAATGAACCCTCTTCCACCAATTCGAGTTCGAGTTATTGGGATGCACCCGTTCATGACATGAATGATATTGTGTCTTTTTGAGTTTTTTAACCGATAAATGCATCACAATCTCTACGAACTGTTGACCTATATGCTTATGTCCTTATGCAGATCCGAAAACGTGATGTGACCCTGAAATTCACAGGAGCAGATTCAAGCAGCTTGCATGGTACATTGGTGAAAGTTCGCCAAACTCAGAATAGTTTTCCCTTGGGGACATGCATAAGCCGCACCAACATTGATAACGAAGACTACGTAAACTTCTTCGTAAAGAATTTCAACTGGGCAGTGTTTGGGAATGAGCTGAAATGGTACTGGACAGAGTCACAGCAAGGAAGTCTTAACTACAAGGACGCTGACGACATGGTGGAGTTGTGCAAGAGTCATAACATAGAAATGCGCGGACATTGCATTTTCTGGGATGTGGACGGTACAGTCCAACAATGGATCAAGTCCTTAAACAAAGATGACTTAATGAAAGCTGTGAAAAACCGTCTTACAGATCTGCTCACCAGATACAAAGGAAAATTCAAACATTATGATGTGAATAACGAGATGCTGCACGGATCGTTCTATCCAGACCGGTTGGGGAAAGACATCCGACCATACATGTTCAAGACAGCGAATCAGCTCGATCCATCCGCAACCCTTTTCGTGAATGACTATCACGTTGAAGATGGATGTGATACAAGGTCAAATCCTGAAAGGTACATTGAACATATTCTGAACTTGCAGGAACAAGGTGCACCAGTTGGAGGGGTTGGAATTCAAGGGCACATTGATAGTCCGGTTGGGCCTGTGGTTTGTTCAGCTCTGAATAACCTTGGAATCCTTGGCCTTCCTATCTGGTTTACGGAGCTGGATGTGTCATCCGTGAATGAGTACATTCGAGCGGAGGACTTGGAAATGATGCTACGGGAGGCCTATGCACATCCTTCTGTGGAAGGGATTATGCTGTGGGGGTTCTGGGAGTTGTTTATGAGCAGAGAGAATTCACACTTGGTGGATGCTGAAGGGGAGTTGAATGAAGCTGGGAGGAGATTCTTGGCACTGAAGAAAGAGTGGCTGTCTCATGCTAATGGCCACGTTGATGAGCAGGCTGGGTTTGGATTCAGAGGGTTTCATGGGACTTACACTGTGGAGATTGTTGGCCTCTCCAAAAAAGTTACAAAAACATTTGTGGTTGAAAAGGGTGACACTCCGTTGATTGTTTCCATTGATCTCTCAAACTCTTAAATTTGTGGAAATATTGTCGTATGTGAAAAATGTGCCTTGATGAAAATGGAAATAAGGGTAAAGGGTTTGAAGATTTGTCATGATTGTTCACTTTCTTGTATTTAATGCCCCGCAAAAAATACTCTGCATTTAATTTGTTGGCTTCTCGCATGGGTGCATTTTGATGGATATGGAATGTTTCCGGGGCTCATTGGCCTAAATGGTTTCTTATGTTTTGGTCAATCACAAACTAGTTTACGGTATATCGAAAGTAATTTTGACGATATTGTTTTTGTTACGGGATGTAACAAATAAGTTATGAAGAAACTCTTCGTTCAAACGTCCGTTAAATATGCTGATATGGTATCGTATTTGAGTCCACTTTATTTTTTTAATGATGAGATTGGAAGATGGAGGTAGGGGCGGTGAATGATTGAGAGGAAGTCGTCTGGTAAGAGGAGAGAGTAAGAAGAATGAGAAAGATTTTTTAATATGGTCTAAACCGGTTGAATAATGTCTAAAAGTTCATGTGAACAATTTAAATGACTCAATTTGTTGATTAGATATATTTGACGGAATATTTAGATTGAAATTACTTTTTGAATGGATACATTAAATTCACATAAAAAGGGACTATAAAATTACAAACAATAAGTAGGGGTCTTATTTGTGATTTGAACTATATAGATATATGTCAATTAACACAAATATTTTCTTTTTATAAATTTTGGTGTCCGACCTACTGACCAATTAATCTAATCGAGTATGTTCCTGAAGTTAAGGTTTTACTTCTTTCTAAATATTGTTATGGGGATCTAACCTTTTCAATTACAACTCTTGGCACCATTACACCAATTTTTCGTCCATATTAACCCAAATATGTAATATGCTAATTACCGGAAAGTTTATTCATGTCTTGAGTAAAGCCCAGTTTGAGAAAATGACGGGCCGCTAAAGATAGAAAACCTTAATTAGCGAAGGCGGCCCAGTAGTCCCTGAACTAAATGAGAAGGCCTTGGTCCAGTAATATCTTAATTGTCCGTCGGAACCTTGACCTTGGCACCTTGCTATAATTCAATTGCAGCGTGTATTATAAAACAGAAGGTGTGGCATTGTTTGTTATTTTTCTTAATTATGAAGTTGGGATTTGGATTTTTCTCAAGTACACTTTAGGTTCAACTGTTTACAATCTAATACAAGCACTCACATTCTTACACTACAATTTAACATCAGAGTGATGCCTTTTAAAAAATCAATAAAAAAGAATATTCATATAATATCATGATATCAGAAAGAAATGTTTGAAGTGAAGATAATACACCAACCGGCCAATATTTTGTTGAGAGAAATTGGTTATTAGAGATCCACACTCGATTGTATGATCCTGAAAGGTCAAGTTATTAGTAGGTAAGTGGGTGGGTTTGCTGGTGTAAATAAAGCAGGTGGGTAGAGGATTAGGAGGCTGATGAAGAAGCAATGGGATTGCAGTTGCAGAAGGCAAACAGAGAGACAGAGAGAGGAGAAGAGAAGACCTGAAAACAGTCACGTCCTTGACCACAAGACCCCACTTCTCACATGCCTTAACTAGTTGTCTTAATTTGTTAATTTCCCCAGTATTCTTTTCGATAAAACAACAAGTTATAAGGGCCCGAAGGATGGAATCTAAAGCCCAACTTGATCTGCATACAAGCACATTATACTCCCTACTGATGGTAATATTTAAAATGACCAAGATTCTGATCATCCTTATTACATGCATCTACGTACTATTTTCAACATCAAGAGGTCGTTTGTGCGGTGAATACTTAGATGGTTATGAATCTTTGAATTTTCCTTCATTTCGGAATCTTTGAACTCTAAACCCAAAAGCGCTGTGGAGAAGAAGAAGCTTAATCGGAGAATGGAGGATAAGGAGAGGTTTGAAATGAGAATGGGGGACGGGATAAGGGTTGGTTCCGTTTGGTTCTGGTTTGATAAATAGGTCTGATTTCTATATTCTTCGATATATACATTCAAATGTTTGATTATTATATTTGGATTCAAGTTTATTTGATCAGAGGTTTTTATTTCCAGATTTGAATTTTTTTTTATATGAACCCTAAATTTTCAGAATTAGGGATTTACGAATTAAACCTTTAATAATTGCAGTGATGGCGACTTAACTGATATTTCTGAACTACCTATCCGTTCTCTTTACCTGCTTTCTTTGGAAGGACTGCAATCTGAAATATTTGGTGGATGCAAACACCGACTTGAGTAGCACTGCGAGCAAGTTTTTTATCACCATCCTGCTTGTCATTTGAAAGTGCGAAGTCGATGCAAATTTGGAAAGGAAACCAACAATATCAGTGTGTCCATTTACAGAGGCAGCAAGTTTTCTATTGGTAGAGGGCGGTGCCGGAATTAGTCGGAAGATAAGATTTGTAGTGGTGGAAGTAGTGGCGAAATTGGGGGCGGAGATTAACTGCTCGCAAAGATGACGACGAGAAGATAGAAGTTCATTAGGTGGATGTTCAAATCTGTTAGTTAATTAATTAGGTGGTATACATTGAAAATTGATATTAGCTAATGATTAAGAATGGTATACCGGAATAATAGATGATGAGTTAGTATAATTATTTGAAGTTTGAGACCATAGTGGATATATTAAATTAAATTTAAAATAAACTTTACTTCTAATCGTGGAGATCTATCTCGTAAAATAAAGGTTTATAATTTATCTATTTCGGTATACCATAATTAATCGGAAGGGAGATGGATGGTCAACATCAAGATGATCAGGAGTGAGGAGAGTTAACATTTGAGGTGATTGGAAGAGGGACCATTGTCGTCGTTCTTTCTTCTGTTTCTGGTCATTTGATTATTTTCGGAGTTCTTGAAGCATTTAATTAGTTAATTACGAAAAATTAATGCAGGTAAAAAATATGTATAGAAAGAAAGAAAGAAAGACTAGTGTCAGTGGTAAATTTGACCAGGAAGTAAAAACCTTGTTCTAAAACCACACAGACTGATGCCATAAACATACAAAACGGGAGAAAAGTAAGTGTATATTTTGGTAAAAGTTAATTTCAGAGTAACAGTGTGAGTGAGTGACAAGTGAATAGTAGTAAAATAAACAGCACTCGCGCTGTTTCCGCGCGACCCTCCCTTTCTTCAATGGGAAACAGCTCCCGCGCTGTTTTCGCGCGCCCCTCCCCTCCCCTCCTTCGCCTTTTTCTTCTCTCAAACGTCACATCAATGGCGGGCCCCATCTTCAAATTCTCTGTTTCCTTTCTCTCAACCCCATCACTCTCAGTCTCCCCACCCTCCACTCCTTTACTACTACTACTACTACTGTACTTGCGTTTTGCTTTTAATTAGTTTTATGATCGATAATCACCATTAACAATAACAGATTTATTAAGTCGCACTGTCGTCCTGCATTGCATGTCCTAATCTACTCTACCTACTTCTCTTCTGTTCGCCGTCTCATATCCCTCCTTCATTGGGTTGGTACGCAGCTATCGGATCGATCTATTTCATTGGAGTACAGGAAGAAATCACGTATACATACATACACGTATCTGTATGACTGTATCTTATGATGTTGGCTAATGCTCACCGTTAGAAGGTATTCTGGGTTTGAAGTTCAGAACCCATAATCATGTTAGCACCCTTTTAATGGCATGACATCTAACTTATGATTAACAGCATCACTGTAAGACTTGTCTTTAAAAAAATGTGAGGACTGATGGGAAAAGCAATTTCTGCGATTTCCCAATGCGAACTAGTACACGCAGACGCAGGCAGGCTCCAGACTCCAAGAGTGGCAGTCACCTGTTTCCACCATCCAACACGGTATGTTTCTTACTTTTTCATCTTAATTAATTAATCTGTCCTCCTCCCGGTAAAAAAAGATTGAAAAAAAAAGCATTATTTATTAATGCTTGTCCGTCAGCTGCCTTCGCTGAATAAAATTGGAGAAAATGGATCTGAGGATGGCTTGCAGGTTCTCAGATTGATTCACTTGGACTTAATTGGTGACATGACAGGAACAGCTCATTTCAAAAGATGATGATTGAACAAGATGACCCTATATGATGATTTGATTGGAAAAATGCCATCCCCAATAATACACATTTAAATTGCGTACCAAACCCTAGCTAGTTAATTTTCTAGCTAGCTTCCCACTAATTAAATTTGATTATACTATGACTACGTCTCCCGCAATTGCAATAACAAAAAAGGAAAAACATGTATGGTTTTGATTTTAAATTATATATTTCAAAATTTATATATTTAATTGAATTTTTGTTTGATATGTAAACGTAATAGATTAAACATATGTAAATTAAATTCTCAAAAATACATGTTTGTGACGATTTTTTCAAATTTTACCAACATAGATAAGATTTTAAATCCCGCCCAAATATATACTTTTTAAATCTCGCTTTAACTTCTCAAATCCAATTTTAACATAAATACCAAATAAAAGATTTGTTTAAATCCCTACCATCAATTTCTTGCATTTTAAATGTATAGTTTTTAAATTCTCTCTACCAAACAAGTCCTGTATATATGACTCCTAAATATTGTGAGCCGTTTTCTAAGTGTCGTCTACCGTACTACACTCAGATTTTGTTTACACAAAAAATTAACTTAATACCACACTAGGTTTTCAGGTTTTAAATAATTATAATAGGATCAATTATAGAGTCTTAATTAACTTAAATTTAGTGGCAATTTAATTGATTTTTAAACTCATTATCACGCCTACATTTCGGAACACCACTCCACATCAACAACTGATCTCGTCAACACTATTTATGGTCATGTCAACATCACTCATCGTCACGCCATCACGGCACGTGGCCATCACTTACTACAACGAAAATGAAAATGAATCACAGGGTCGTATGTACTTTGTCGCAGGCGGGGCCTCCTGTGATAAAGTTAGTCACAGACATCCATGGATTGGTCGCAGGCAGTCGGGCCCGCGACAAAGTCCAAATACGACACTATTTGTCACGGGCAGACTGCAATCAAATTGTGCATGCGACAAGCTGCTCGAGAGGGACTGAGACTAACAAGACGCATTTTTATTAATATTTAAGTCCCAAATCCCAGCTGTTTTCACTAACCTTCTGTTTCATTCTCTTCTACAACTATTTTAGTCGTCTTCTTCATTACTCATATTAAAAATACACCAAAACCAAAAAACTCCAATTCTCCTCTTTCTTTTTTCTCTCACAAAAGTTTCAACTTCCATGGTCCAAATCCATGATAGTTTTTCCGTAAAAAATCTTCCCGACACCCCTCGACCGAGTCTTCATCCCTCCTAAAATTCACCAACCGGAAGCTTATTGTGACCCTCCTTATTCTTTCTCAAAAAATCTCCATCCATCCAAATTCATCTTCATCCTTTTCAACGAGCTCATTCAAAATTCAATCCTTATCCTCTCTTTAACTCTGCTATGCTTCGATAAAAGGAACATACTCCTCCAAAGAATCAATTAGACTTAAGCAAAAATACTACTACTAAATAGTATAAATGTAACTAAAGTAAATATTTACTACCACCAATTCAAAACCGAGTAAGTTAATAAACAAGTGATTGTAAAGGAAGAACTGAGAAGCCGGCTCAACTATAATAAGTGGAATAATGAATCAATATCACTCCAATTAATTAATTAATACCAAAATAAAGAAAAGGGTAATGTAGCTAATTAAACTAAGCTAAAGATATGGATGAATAAATGTTAAAAAGACTGGCAGTGGACATGACTGTTATAAGACCCACACTGTCATCCGATTATATTTATATATATATATAAATAAATTGATTCATGCATAGGGAATAGGCGAAGAAGAAAGGAAGAGCAGAGCAAAGGTTGGACTAGGACTTGGACTGGGAGTGGAAATTTGGGTTTTGAGTGACACCTGATACTTCTGATTTTGCAGCAGCAGCATCATCAGCATTAGGGACGCAGTGGAATCGGTACCTCCGCAACACAACACAACACATGCCCACTATTTCTGTCTGTGAGTGACTTGGCAACTGTCAATTCCTGCCTATAGACCAAAACCAAGGCCTAATTACCCATTTGCCCTAACCTATAAGTCTTTTGGACAAAAAAATTTGCACATCCTTTCCTAATTTACATTTGAATTTTGATTGCGCGGATTTCATATCTTCGTTAATTTTGTACAATTTTGCTTGGTGACCTAAACGCTAAAAACTAAAGTGTCATTTAGATGTCACAAATGTTTGGGGAAAATGTTGGCTTAACGTTTCAACTTATTTGTTGCTCAACTTGTAACGGTTAGTAACGACTCTGAATCGTTAGGGAAATACGATTTCATTAGTTCACTGTTACTTGGTTTAGGTAGCATAATCAATTTGATTAATTGCGTTAGAAAGACGCTAGAGAAATACGATTCCATTAGTTCATTCTAGTGGGTATTTGATTAGCGGGGTAAAATCCGTTCTTCACATGGCAGTTTTACAGCAACATTTTATTTTCAATTTTCATCAACTTCCACACTCAGCGACCAACAAACACAGCCCCCTAGCATTCTTTTGCATCAATACTCATCTAGGACACGATCAAATGACTCAGGACTCGACTCAAACACAAGACTCACACAAAACATGCATCAAAAGACACACAAATTATCATCGAAGGTTTTTTACTCTTTATTCTAACTACGGATATGCACAAAATTGTGAATTAGGACTGCATAACGTGCAGTGCTGCACGGCATGTAGTTCTTCTGCTCCACCATTTCTTGTTTCGTTTTTCTGTCCGAGCTCCAATTGTGCTCTATTCCGTATCCAAAGCCTCATAGCCAGTCCACCTATCTCTGGAGTACCTATGGATAACAAATACTATAAAGAGACACATCAAATGGACCACAATGATCCAAGTGAACGGGTCTAGGAATAAAATGCCAAAACACAAAACCACACGAAAATGAAACACAAACAAGCTAATATTCAGTCAAAAAGCATGCATAGAGGGATAGATAATCACTACAATTGAGCACTATCAATGATCGTGTTGCGGATTCATACGAGTGATAAGAGGAATCGTATTGTTCAATCCAAGTCTAACGTTGCTCGATCCGAGTGGTATTAGGAAGTTGAGCTTGATGAATTATTCCTTCCAAGAACTTGTCTTCTCCTTCTGTTCAAACCTTACGTGTTAGTTTTAATTGAATCAATAGAATCATTCGAACCCATCCCCAATTTGTTCAGTCTAGATCGTGTTGATAAGTTCGAGTATATGCAAAACGAGAGGAATCCTTGTACACATACGACACTTGTGTTGTCTAAGTAACTGTGAAGTTATTTTGGTGATCAACAGGTCGATAAGGTGGCAGATGATTTCATTAGAGGTTATATAACAGATTTGAAGTACGAGAATGATGTGGCGAATAACACTCCTTACCGTAGCGTACTGCAACAAAGAAAACAACTCAATGAAAGAACCCCATGTAAATCTACAATAGTGAACCTGTTATTCATGTATATATCTAGTTACATACGTTTATAATTGGTTACTAAGTTGTGTATTATAACTGATTACTAAATTGAGTAACCGATTAAAAACGATTACAACCAACTCTAACCGGTTACTATAAGTTTTGTAACCAATTACAAACAGTTATAATTGATTATATACGAATTTGTGTAATGAATTCTAAACGATTATAATATAATAGTTGCATATAATTATAATGAGTTACAAAAGATTATAATTTATTATTCGCGTAATCAATTATATAAGACTATCACTTGTTAATACTAATATAACTTGTTTTTTTTTAAATAAAAATACTAATATAACTTGTTACAAAGACTCTACAGAGACCTGTCTAAACCATCTTTGAAGTTTTTGACCAAATGGGGTTCCTGAAATATATAAATTATACTCCATGAAAAAATAATCATTTGTAAATGTCAAAGGTGGAATTTTCAAATTTGAGTTGAGAGTGGGGTTTTGGCTCCCGAGGGGGTAAATAAATCAACGCGGATATTGATTCGAGAGTAGGATTCGAAAGATTGGGATAGTCGGATCAGATCATTTTAATCAATTTTCATCAAACGGCTGGAAGATAATTAAATGAATTGATTTAAATAGGGTAGTTTCGAAATAAAAAAACTAGAAAAAATCACGTGGGCGTGGTAATTGTACGAGCATGTTATGTCGCTAATACAACCATGTTACATGCTCGTTATGTCGTTGTTACGTTCACCTTACGAGTAGTTGAATTCATTATCGTCATGTCCAGTTTACCACTCTTTAATGTTTATGATATATACACTTTACCAGTCTGTTATGCGTTTTTATTATGTCCTTTAATAGACTCATTAATTATGTTGACTTCATATGTAAATTGTTATATCCACGTTCCGTCATTATTACAACATTATTATGTCATTAATATATCTAATTTACGTGAAAAAATAAAGAGATGAGAAAGAAAAAAGATGAGAAAGAGAGAATATATTTTAAATTTCCGTAATACCATAAAATTCCAACCAATAAATTGAAATTGGCAAAAATAATTTTAAACCGTTGAATTTTCTGTCGAATTGATCCGATAAACAAGGCTCTCGGATCCATAACAGTTTCGTAAATAAATAAAAAGCAAAAGTAGGAGGGAGGGAGGGGGGAGGAGGCGGCCCCCTCATCGTCTTATCTCTTTGTGCTTGGTCGTTGATTGTCGTTGCTTTATTATTTAACAAAAATAAAAAAATGATAAATAGAGAGAGAAGGAAAAAAAAAAGAAAGAAATGAAATCAATCAATCAGAGGAAAAGAGAAGGTCTTGTCATCCACCCAAGCAACGCAGCCCTTTGCCGGGTTCCTCCTTCTCCCTCCCCACCCATCTCAGATCTTTTCTTTCTTTCTTAAACACACAGCTAGCTAGCTAGCTCCTCCTTTCCCTTGTACTTAATTTGTTCCTTAGATTATCAACAAATATGTATTATTAAATCCCCACATCGATCAGCTAGCTAGCTACTTATTACTACTACAAGGTATGGTGCAATACTGCTGAAACTTCCATGGTATGTATATATGCTTCTTCTTCTAAGTTTCCATTTTTGCTGATTTCTGTATATGGACAAGTTCCTAGGTTTGGGAGCTATCCTACCTAGGGTTTATAATTATACCGCCTGAATCGCCTATCATCATCATCATCATCTATTTTAGGGTTTGCAGTAATTAAATCAAATCTCTGGTCCCTTGATGGAGGAGGAGTACAACAACATCAACAACAACAATAACAACAACAACAACAACAAGAACAGGAGTGGTAATCAGAATCAAATGAACAACGAGAACAACAACAAAACAGGGGGTGGGAGGGGGAATTTCTTGTTGGGTGGTAATTCATCTTCTTCTTCTTCAACTCACTTCCATCTCCTCAACAACAATACCTCCAATTTCCAATCAGATCAGCAGGAACAGGTGAAGACGGAGTCAAAGTTTCAACACTATTCTCTCCTCAGAGATCATCAGTATCAGCATCTGAATACTTCTAATACTACTACTAATAATAATAATAATAGTAATGAGATTTCGAGTAACAGTAATAGTACTGGTGGTGGTGTCGGCGGAGTAGGGGAAGTTGAAGCTCTCAAAGCAAAGATCATTTCCCACCCTCACTACTCCAATCTCCTTGAGGCTTACATGGATTGCCAAAAGGTCTGTTTTTTTCCTTTCCTAATTATTTATTATTCATTGTTTAATATTGATCATCAATTCCCTTCCTTTATGTCTGATTAGCTAGCTTCTAATATATTATTATATGGAGTCGAATAGAAAAGACAGGCAGAAGCAGAAACAGAAACAGAAAAAAGAAAAGAAAGGTTGTTATTTATTTAATTAATTGCTAGAAAGGGAATGAGCTACGTAGCTACTTTGTATATAATATAATATATTTAATTAATTGAATGGATCTCCATTCTATCTATCTCTCTCTCTATCCAATTATTAAAAAAAAATATGAAACTTACATGGATGAGGTAGGTGGGAGCTCCGGCGGAAGTGGTGGCGAGGCTGGCAGCTGCGCGGCAGGAGTTTGAATCCAGGCAGAGATCCTCAATCCACCAGATGAACAACAGCAGTGCTAAAGACCCCGAGCTTGACCAGTTCATGGTTGGTGGTCACTTTTATTAATTATTAATTTAGTTAAGTGGATATATAATCTAGCTACGTACATGCTCGCTCGTGCAGGAGGCGTACTACGACATGCTGGTGAAGTACAGGGAGGAGCTAACGAGGCCAATACAGGAAGCAATGGAGTTCATGCGACGCGTCGAAACCCAGCTCAATCTCATCTCCACCGTTCCCCTCCGCGTTTTCGACAATTCTGGTAAATCTACTTAATCTAACTCTCTACTCTCTACTGTTCTTTCAAGATTCAACCAATTTTCACGGGCGAACCCTAATGAATTCACATTTTTATTTATACAAAAGTAAAGCTACTACGTCCGACACTTTCCCTCCCTCTTTTTCTTTATAATAAATAAAACAAATTTTGGAACACAAATGAAACCAAAACCCCACTTCACTACACAATAAAACAAATGGATGATGTTATTAATCCACGTTCATTGCGTCATCTTTCCTGACATAGATGCCTGACATTGTCGTGCGGGGATTTCTTCATTTAACCATTAACTACCCTAACTTCATTTAACTATATATATATATGTATGCTTCTGTATAATGTGTGGTTGTGAAAATAGAATACCCAGAGTCGAATAGAATACCCAGAGTCGAAGATCTGGAGATGGGGCGGATAAATTATGTATTGTACATTATTGAATGATTGGTGTACTCATCATCATGGTCCATGGATGGATGTGTCTTCACTTTCACAAAATTCAGTTGGGGGTTTACTGTGGGAACTGGTGAAGTAGGGAACCTAGGATGCTGTTTAAATCAAGCCTGCCTCTCTTTACTACTACTACTACTACTTACTTACTCTCCAGTAGGCCAATATATGTTGTCTTGCCTTGCCTTGCCTCTGCAGTCTTGTCAGATCATGTGTAGCCATATCCTTCATTAATTCATTTAATTCCTGCTTCATTTTCCAACAACCCTGTCGTCTATTTTTTCACCAACCAAATTTTAACCATTCCGACAATCATTTATTTTAACTTAAAGTAAAGTGATTCTGAGTTCGTTACATACGTAAAATATAACTGTCGTTAAGCAAGTCTTACATAACGGTATTTACTCTTATATAAAGCGCTTAATTTTTCCCGCTACGTAAGCCTTACGACGTAAAAACCTATTCTCTTACGTAACCGGCTTAATATTTCCTGCTAAGTAAGATACTGGACATAACAAACTTTAATCTATAATTCATAATGAGTTAGTTTGACAACAGTGGCGGAGCCAGAAAATTAAGTAAGAGAGTTCTGAATTCGTATTGTAAAAACTCAACTTAAAATTAACTTTAAATTCAAACGAATGTCAACCATTTAATACTTAATATTCGTACAACAACCACATTATAAATCAACACACGCGGTGCAGAACAAATCACTATGAAATTAGAAAGCATTATTATGGCAAAAACTCTCTCAAATGGGGTGTTTAAAAAATAATTGTAATTTGTGTCTTAAATGAGAGGATTTCTGCACGCAGTCATTTATTAATTAGTTATACTTCATAACTACATATAGACACGTGTGTGTGGGTCTAACATAATGAAGTTAGTAAAATTGAAGGGGAATGGTTTCGGCTGCTTCTTGTAAGCAAAAGTTAGGGAGTTCAATACTCAGTCTGCCGGCCAAAGAAAGAAACAAATCGTCTCAACATTTGCAAGGGGGCTCGGTGGAACCCTCAAGTATTAATGCAGCTCCGCCGATGTTTGGCAGATGGATGGGTGGGTAGAAGTTTGTACATTTTTTTAATCTTACGGAAAATTTAGACCTCATCGAAATGATTATTAGATAAAATATATTTTTCCGTCTATCTAAATTTCATCCAACTTTTCACCCTTCAAACCAAATCAATATTAAATACTATTATAAATAAAAAAAATCCTATAGATTTAATGTTTTATTTGCACCATGTAATGATCTATAGTATCTTATAATTGAACATTACTAATATGGCAGATACGTGAATATATTTATCTCAATCATTACTCTACAAGTATTCTTACATAATATTTATGGAAAGAAAATCGGTACCACGGTTGCAAACTTTATTTATTCATATTTAAGAAAATCAGCCACTCAAATTATCCAGAAAACTATCGATTTTTCACACTATTTTTTGTAGTTGAAGTGCTCATACCAATATGAATATTGGCGTGACCAAGAATTGCAGGCTTTTCCAACTGGTTTATATAGTATGTCGAATCATCGTCAATAGAAATATGAACTCTAACGTCATAACCGCAACGTTGTTTGACAGACGACAAGTCGGAAGGGATGGGAGGTTCGTCGGAAGAGGAGCAGGAGAACAGTGGAGGTGAAACAGAACTCCCTGAGATCAATCCAAGAGCGGAAGACAGGGAGCTGAAGAACCATCTGTTGAGAAAGTACAGTGGATACCTAAGCAGCTTGAAGCAAGAGCTGTCCAAGAAGAAGAAGAAAGGGAAGCTCCCTAAAGAAGCCAGGCAGAAGCTACTCAGTTGGTGGGAACTTCACTACAAGTGGCCTTACCCTTCGGTACGTACGTATAACTCTTTTGTCCCGTGTCTGGGTAACACTTTGGTATCAGGTATTAAGTATATTTTACCACATTTGTCGTATATTGTGCTTACGAGTTTTGAGGTTTTAGTTAGTATTTGGGTGTTTAAAACATAATGGTATGATGTTTATAGTTTAAGTTTGGGGTTTACGATTCATTAATTTGAATTTATGGTCAAAATTAGAGTTTAGAATATGGTTTAGAGTCTGAGTTTATGATCTAATACGGTTTGAAGGTTAGGATTATTTAAAATTATTTAGAGTTGAATGTAAGGTGTTAGGGGTTTATTATTTGGGTTTTAAATTCTTGGATTGGAGATTTTTATTGTTGAGTGTATTGAGTTCCCATAAGTACTCATTGAAGCGAGTTATTGGGATATAACAGTTTTTGACATGGTATTAAAGTCTTACATGATTGAGAGGTTACCGTTTCGAATCCTGGTAGCCCTCAATTTATGCACATGACTTATCGAATTAAGTTGTGCAAACCTAAGCTCTTATGAGCATTGTCGTTTGAGGGAGGTATGTTAGTGAATAATATAAATATCAATCAGAATTCTCTTCCAACAATTCGAATTATTGGGATGCAACGGTTGTTAAACACTTTCTATGCATGCATATAAACTAATGAAACAATTGAAATGATGGTGAATATATAATAATGTAGGAGTCGGAGAAAGTGGCATTGGCAGAGACAACAGGGCTAGACCAGAAGCAGATAAACAACTGGTTCATAAACCAGAGGAAAAGGCACTGGAAACCATCAGAAGACATGCAGTTCATGGTGATGGATGGACTTCATCACCACCCAGCTCAGAACCCAGCTGCTGCTCTCTACATGGATGCTCATCATTACATGCCCGATGGTCCATACCGTTTAGGCCCTTAATTTAATTAAATCATCATCATGATCACCTGCAGCTACCAGGCCTACTACTACGTACCTTCCTTCATTTCTCGTGTAATCTTTTGTTTGCATGTTCCGTTGGTCATTTCGCATGCAATCTCATACATATCTTGTACTTAGTCATGGGAAGCTAATTTGTCAGCTTTCTGGATATGTCTTTCCTTTTATTTTCTATGTGGGGCGTTTCCTTGTGTTATGAAAGAGGGCAATCAAGTAATATATATTACATATATACGGTGGCTTTTTGGTGAGATCCGTCGATCAAAGAGGTGGAATAAGTGCAAAGCAGAACAGTGATCGTCAAAATAACTGTGAAGTTGTTTAGATAACACAAATATTGTATGTAGTCAAGGATTTCTTTCGTTATACTTTTACTCAAACTTATCAACACGGTCTAGACTGAAGAAAATGATTATGGTTTCTAATTATTCTATTAACTCAATTAAAACTAGCAATTTAGATTTGATCAGAAGGAGGTAAGTTCTTGGAAGGGATTATTCATCAAATTCAACTTCCTAATAGTAGTCAGATCGAGCAACACTTGACTTGGATTGAACGACACGAATCCTCTTATCACTCAAATGAATCCGCGGCACAATCATGCGCGTGGATTACCACTACTAGCTTCCCAATCAAGGTTAGGATAACCTCAACTAGGCTAACCAGTAATGAACATCGAGAAGTTCTACAAAGTGATATGGTGTTCTTTAAGAATTAAAGAAAATCACAAGCAATTGAAATTAGCATTAACTTGGTCCATCAACGCCTAAACTACTAATAACTACACTCAAATTGGTCCATTAGGTGCAAACTAGAACTCCCATCAATTATTTGATGAGCAACCATTAAAACCAAAAGAAGCACGAAAGGTAGAATCGAACTATCGACTTTTCCCACCGACAACTTTTTTTCATCTAAGATTGTTAGTCATATGATTTTGATCCTTACCCTCCCACTAGTTGGTGTTGAATCTCAATCATCAACGGTAATAATTAGTTTCCACGGCAAGCTTCTTTCTTTTCAGCAGATTTATCTATAGCTATTTGTTGTCGAGGTTGACTAAGTCCAACATTCTCTTATCGTGAATGAAAAGTGTTAATATTTTGGTTACGAGACAGATAGGGGATGAGTTTAGGTACCGTGCCCCATACCCATACCTATACCTTACCTAACGTATAAAACATATTTAAATCTTTACATATTAGTTACCAAACATAACCCTAAACCAATAATGGAGATAATGAACTTATTTGTGAAATTATTTTATTATGTTTTATTGTAAAATAATAATTTATATCTTGAGTCTTTTAAATTAAAATTATGTGGTACTCATATTTCAAAAATTTTAAGTAAGTTGTGTGAGGATGGGGATATTCATATATATTCGAAAATTTATAATTTTAAAAATAAATATGAATATTAATATTCGAATAAGGATGAGATGAAAATAAAAATAAATTTAACAAATAAATATTAGAATGGGTATAGGTATATTTACCCCAAACCCACACATCACCAAGCTTAAAAAAACCACTTTTCTCAAAACACAAAAACCTTAAGTACCTAACCGCGATCAACGAGAACTTTTCACTTCGTTCTCCGGAAGAATTCGCACTTCTCCCCATCCTTTGTGGTTTCCAGAACCGTCTTAGAGAGTTAGAGATGACGATGGCTGCCTCCGTTCAACTCCTGTCGAAAACTTCACTCTGTTCCAGCACCAACCATATCCTTCTCTTCAAGTCTCCTTCCTTTCTCCATGTATTTTTACTTCTCTTCACATTTGTTAACTCTGACGCTCAAGCTGTTTAATCGTAACATGGATAACGTAAGAAACATAAGAATATGATAACGAAGGTCGTCTGAATTTGTTTTCGTTTCTAATCTTTGGAAATAAGCAGTGAAGCGACTGAAATGACTTTTACAAACTGGGACTGCCTCGGATTCGATCCCTTACCCACAGACTATATGTATGTGATGAAGTGTTCTGGAGGTGATACATTTTCAGATGGGCAGTTGCTACCATTTGGGAAGATTGCATTGAATCCTTTCTCTTCTGTCTTGAATTATGGACAGGTATGCAAGATGATAACTAGCTTCGTTTGCAATGTTTATGAAAACTGAACCTTCTTTCACTGGTGTGATCAATGGTTCTTGTCTGTAGGGCATAATTGAAGGGCTGAAAGCACACAAGAAAGCAGTGACTCTGTACTACTGTTTCGACCGGAGGAAAATGCCTTGCGAATGGCGAAGGGAGCTGATAGATTATGCACGGCTGCACCAACTTTTAAACAATTTGTTGAGGCCGTGAAAGTTGCTGTATTAGCAAACAGGAGATGGGTAACAGACACATATATCTTGTGAAAACATCTATGTGTTTCCTATTTTTCGTATTCGTCCTTATTTCTAAAATGCTACCTCTTTATCACGCAGATTCCACCTCCAAATAAAGGCTTTCTGCACATCCGTCCGTTGCTTCTGGGGACTAGCTCTTCTCTTAGTCTAACTCCCTCTTCTGAGTTTATGTTTGTTACATATGTTACCCCCGTTGGGAGCTATTTTGAGGTAGAGAACTCGCCTCTTGTATTATGGTTTCATTGAGGTATTAAACATCGTTCACACAGTTGACATGCCATAACATTATACTAATTTGGCTTGCATAGAGTAGTTTGGAGCCAATTAACCTGTTGATTGATGATGAAACTCATCGAGCCGTTCCAGGTGGAGTTGGATGTATAAAGGCTATAGGGAACTATGCTGGGGTGAGAAACTTGCATAATCCTGTTCCTCCAATTTGGAACTTTGTTCTGCTTGATATATTAAGTTGTTTCAATCTCCTTTTGTTTCAGATTTTGAAAGCTCATGGTAGTGCCAAGAGAAATGGTTTCAATGATGTTTTATACGTTGATTCAGTCTATAACAGATACTTGGAAGAAGTTTCCACTGCTAATATCTTTGTTGTAAAGGTAAGATTCCAAGGATCTCTTAAACTTGTTGTGCTGCTTTGATACAGAACCGAATGTCTGATTGTGAGCTCTGCCAGGATGATAAAATATGCACACCTAAGCTAGGAGGGACGATATTGCCTGGGATTACTCGGTCGAGTACGATCGACCTTGCTAGGATCCTGGATTTTCAAGTATGTCTAAGTCCTACTTATTGATCTTTTCCCTTTTTCATTTTTAGGGTTTAACACTGAGCTAAACTCAAGTCACTATTGGTGCCTATCTTCCACTCACTCCTTGAACAACTCAGGTAACGGAGCAGCTTGTATCAATTGAGGAATTACTTAATGCTGATGAAGTATTCTGCACAGGACATGCTATTGGGTTATTGCCTGTGGGTAGTATAACTTACCATGATAAAAGGTAAACAAACGATGTGCCATTCCACCTTCATTTGTGCTCATAGAAAGAGATGATTTCCTTTCGGTTTTAGGGTCTGCTACGGAGATGGTGGTCCAGGCAAGGTAACCCAACGGCTCTCTTCTCATCTAGCAAACATACAGATGGGACTTGCAGAAGATACAATGGGTTGGACTATTGTACTGAAGTAAAGACATGAATCTTCCCAAGTTTAAGATTCTGAATCGAAAGCAACTTGAGAGGAAAGGGGGCCAAAGAAAAAACACCTTCCCAGAGTGTGGGGAAGATTGTTAGATGCCATTTAATATGTTGATAGTAACAAGCAACCAGATATGGAACACAAAACTGAATCTGAAATGGGGTACTATCATGGGGGCTGAGTCCCCTTGGCTAGTAATTGTTTAGAGCGTAAGTAGGGGAACTGATGGATGCTTAGTCGTTCCCACATCACGACAGGACAGAGTCATGTTGGGAATAATAATTTTGTTGATATTTGGTTGGCTCTAGTCAGTTTGGTGTCCGCATAGACAGCCAGGAAGGAGACTATTTGCTCCCGACAAATAAATCGACACCGTCTATTTGGAACATTTGATCCAATGGTCTACTAGTATTATTCGATTAGTGTAGATATGTCATATTTTAGGTGGTTAACTGTTTATAAAATTAATAATTTCGAGTTGGGCCAAAATTGAAAACTAAATATTCTATACTCAAAATTCAAAATGAAAATTCAAAATTTAAAATTAAAACCTTAATACTCTATACTCTAAACTACAAAATTTACAATTTATAATTGAAACTCAAAATTTAAAATTTAAAATCCAATACTCTAGACTCTAAACTTTAAAATTTAAAATCAAAAATAAAAAACTAAATCTTAATACTAAACCCAAAACTCAAATACTAAATCCAAACTCAAATCGAAACAAATTAAATTAATCATTTCAACTATTAAATCTGGAGGTTAAGATGGACGGTCAGAATTTCTCCTTGCCGAACAACAAAGATGGCTGTTTTCTTGACTGATAATTCGAACTCATCAGTTTGAGCTGGGTCATCTTAGCCTAGTCCAACACTTGTATGAATCATTGTAACAAAAATGACGTGTTGTAGTGAGTTTAGGGGTGACATGAGAATTTGAATAAAATAAAGAATATGTATTGAGGGAAATGTTTCCCGAGCAATTTTTATGTTTTATAGTACTGGGAAAGTTTGGATTCCTCCTATCGATCACTATCGGTAATATGAGTTATTGAGTTGGGACGGTTCTTTAAAATGACGCAAGGCATGCTATTGAGCTATGATCTGCTGCGGCGAGCTATCAGCTAGCCCCTTCTATTTTAGGCTGGTTTGCCTGGCCACAACCAGATGTCAATTGAATCAAGCGGTTGGCACGAAACTGGAATAATTGGGTTGTTTCTTCCTACAGAATGACGAGTCATGATACGAGATATACACAGATGACACAGCAAGAAAAAGGTTGGCTGTGCATGCCATAATATTCCACATTTGATTATGGCAGCAGACGTGTTGCCTTATTCCCCTGCTGTCAACTAGACTGCAGAAGACGTCTACTAGCTTCCCTCCTTGAAAAAAAGACCTGCTCAATCGACACGTCTAGAAACACTGAATTGTTATATGGTTCACAGTACACACTACTTTGTCTGCTACTATGAATCGTCAAGTAGTGTGCCAAATATCAATCGATTTCAGAATAGGAGGAGGCACCTAGTACAGATCATACTGCCTTTCTTATTAAACTTCCGTTCGCCTTTGTCATACAAAAATAAAATCAAAATAAAGTATTGAGCAATATCCCCACTCCATTGCTCTCTCTGTCTCTGTCTTGCGTGGATCAAAAAGGTAAAATGGGGATTTGTATTGCCAACTCTACCTATCCATTGTTTAAGATATCAAGCTATAGGAATATCAATTTCTTATTTTAGAGTATGGAAAACCATGTCAAATCACCAAAAAGTCATCGCAGGCCATGTGTGCAGATACGTGTGTTGTTCTCATTTATATATATAAGTGTCATTCATTCTTCACTTCCCAACTGTCCCACTCCGCTCCTCTCCTCCAGAGCTAACTGTTCCTTTCTTAGATTTCTATTTCTGGATTTGAACCCCAGACATGCAAAGGTTCCACACCCTTACTCAGGCCCTCAGGGTTGCATCATTTCCATCAAAGGTTGGATCTTTTGCGTACGATGCATCTGTTCTTCCTTTTCTAGCCATGGAATTGTGATTTTAGCCATCTTCTTTTATTGGGGTTTTTCCGTTTTCTGCAGTTTAGAGGCTACTCACGTTACTACACTTCAAGGGCTGCAACTTTTGTTGAAGAAATCTGTGAACCCTCACCTTCATCTAGGTAAACTGTTTCTTGCAGTGGGATTCAACCTACGAGGATGTTTTTAGTAGCTGGCTTTTTGGTTGGTGTGTCAGTGATGAGGATGCTGATAGAGATTGGGACAATTTGGGATTCGGTCTTGTCACAACTGATTATATGTATGTAATGAAATGCGGTAAAGATGGAAACTTTGCGCAAGGGGAACTCAACCCATATGGAAACATTGAGCTGAACCCTTGTGCAGGAGTCTTAAATTATGGACAGGTAAGTTGTTTGTTTAATTAATTAGAAGCTTGTCCAATGAATGAACCCATCAAAACAATATTGTAAGTGTTACCCTTGTGATCCAGGGACTGTTTGAAGGCGCAAAAGCTTACAGAAAGGAGGACGGGGGGATACTTCTGTTCCGGCCACATGAAAATGCAATGAGGATGATCAATGGTGCAGAGAGAATGTGTATGCCTTGTCCTTCGGTTCACCAATTTGTTGATTCTGTTAAACAAACAGCTCTAGCCAACAAGCGCTGGGTAATTTTTGAAAATCTGTTATATTTGTATATATCGTGCCTTGATTCAAGAATACAATTTTATACGCCTACTTGATTTGGTTGTCACCGTATTTTTGCAGATTCCGCCTCCTGGGAAAGGGACATTGTACATCAGGCCATTGCTGCTTGGAACTGGACCTGTATTGGGTTTGGCTCCTGCACCTGAATACACTTTCCTTGTATATGCTTCCCCTGTAGGCAACTACTTCAAGGTAATCGAATAATTACTACCAGCAATTTATGTAGGGCTGTTCGAGACGAGTCGAACTTCATTATGCCAGGCTTGGCTCGTTACTTTTTAGGTGAGTTTGAACTCGTTTATGTCAAGCTCAAGCCTATTCGAGCCTAGCTCGTTAAACGAGCCACACTCGAGTTTAACTCGAACTTTGCTCGTTATAACTCCCCGATGAGTCCAATTTGAGCTGAATTTGGAGTTTTGTAAGTTTCTACTTTTCTCCATTGAAGAATAATTAAAATATAAACAATGTACCAAATGTACCAATTGTATTTGATCGGCACAATCACAAATTTAGGCAAATACTTGTTAAATTATTGAGTCTACTAAGAAGCCATATACTTTGAACTATTGTTCGATTTGGCTCTCATGTCGATTCGAACATACCTTGACCGGCTCATTTAACGTTGAGCCGAATCATGAACAAGTTTTTTCGAGCTTGGTTCGAACATATACCCTGGCTCAAGTTTGGTTGGTAAACAACCCTACTACTTTTGTTTACCCCTCAATAACGTTACCGTACGTAATTTGACATGGCAGGGGGCTAAAGCCTTGAACTTGTACGTGGAGGAAGAGTACCATCGAGCGTCTAGTCTGGGAACCGGAGGGGTGAAAACAATCAGCAACTATGGCCCTGTAAGCATTCAGTCTCTCGTCATTGGGAGGATCTTTTATACTTATCCTGACAAAGAAGCTGTGGGCATGCAGGTTCTGAAAGCTCTGAGCAAAGCCAAAAGCAGGGGATTTTCTGATGTCATTTATCTTGACTCTGTGGAGAACAAGTACCTGGAGGAATCCTCAGCCTGCAACATTTTCATCCTCAAGGTCAGAATTCTTACATACCCTTTTTTCTGTGTTCCGGAATCTCCATTCTGAAATTGATGACTTGTTAGGGAAAAGTGATTTCAACCCCTGCCACCAGAGGAACCATTCTTCCAGGCGTCACTCGAAAGTCCATCATTGATATCGCTCGTGATCACGGCTACCAGGCATAAACCCTCAACTTTCCTCCATCTTTGAATGAGTCCATTATCTGAAAATTTGCATCTTTTATTGTTTGGACATGCAGGTTGAGGAGCGTCTGGTTCCAGTGGATGAACTGTTGGATGCTGACGAGGTTTTCTGCACTGGGACAGCTGTCGTTGTTGCTCCAGTAGGCAGCATTACGTATCAAAATCAAAGGTTACATTCTAAACCATAGGATTCTTTCTTTTTGTTTTTCGTTTTCAGAGGTTGAATTAGCAAGGTTTTTTGGCATTGTAATATGCAGGGTCCAATACAATACGGGGGTTGAATCAGTGACTTGGCAGTTGTGCTCTACTTTGGTAGGGATTCAGACTGGTGTGATTGACGACAAGAAAGGATGGACTGTCCAGATTAATTGAAGATTTGGCCACCACTCCATTTTAGCTGTAAATCTCATTTTTTTGTTTCCTATTTGTTAGAACGGTAAACATGTATGCAGCTGTTTGGAGGTTCTCTTCATGATGATTTTGTTGATATACGTATATTTACGTTATGTTTTTGTAACGGTTTGTTATCTGGAGTCCTGGGTAATACTTCGCTTGCTGAAAGTTAGGTTGTTTGGCCGGGCTCATGTGTTTTATTATCTTACATGTATGATAAAACGATTTGGTTCTCACGGAATTGTGTATGATCAAAGTTAACAAAAAAATTCATATAATAATAGTTTAATACATAGAAAGTAAACTAATTTGAAAATTTAATATTTTTAATCATTTTCAATATGGATTTTAAATATTAATCGATTTAAAAATTTTAATTTTTTTTATAAGTCGGGTGAATGGAAAATCTGAAGATCTTAAAAAACCGCCGGCGAAGATGCACATCGAGGGAGCTCTAGAGAGGCGCACCAACAGAAGAAAATCATCCCCCGACGAGCTTCATGAAAACACAATGAAACAGGTCTCTAAAGTTGAGAGAATTTCATGTGTTTCTCACGCGTCAGACTTTCTCGACTGCTACCTCTGCTCTATAATATTTACAGGGGTTATCATTTGAAACTTGATATTTTAGCTATTTCCAATATGCATGTTAAATATTAGCCAATTTGAAAAATTGATAATTTCTCATAAGAAATGGTCAAATTACACGAAAATTGACAAATTTTAACATGAAAATTTAAAATTTAAAATTGGCTAATATTTGACATGCATGTTGGGAATGGTTAAAAATAGAGGTTTCACCCTGTTAAACCTTTCAAATAATAGTCAAATGAAATTAAAATTGAGATTTCACCAGCCAAACTAATCCGTCAATACCCGATCAAACAAATCAACATCAAATAAACAATACGAAATATAAGTTCCACTCATATATCATATTACGAACTTATAAACTTCAGTCGCATTCTTATTCTCATTCATCCAAACTAATGAAACTAATAAATTACTTACTTATTCTCCACATCCAACCCAATAAGTTTGATAAATTTGAAGTATAGTAGTCAGGTTTTGTTAATACCAAGTTTTTCGGTACCGATATATTCGACCAGGTATCTAATACCCAAATTTGACATCCAATTAGATTCTCAAAATCATGTTTATAATATAAAAAGTATGCGTTATCAATAATTATTGAATGGCAGCCTTATTGAATGAGGGTCATTAAATAATATTTCATAATATTGATATCTTCAATGGAGTAGGAGTGACCATCCTTTTCTTAGAAAGATAGATTGGCCCTCCTTTCAAGTCTCACACAATTGGATGTTGACATTAAGAATCATAAGGAATGACCGATAAACCAATGATTGTGACAATTTAGAAAGACTAGTGCTAAACATGGGAAAATACCTCTAAAAAAAGACTTGACTATTCTAGTAATGAAAGAACTTGTAAGTACCAATGACGCATCAGCCCCGTTAATTATAGGCTTAATACACGATAAAAAACTCAACCTATTGGCTTCATATAAAAATAACATTAATTTTAAAAATACATTTTATAGCGCTAATTTCAAATTATTTTAAAGAAATGGTCATGTTGTAAAACTGACGGTTAAAAGTAATATAAAAACTTGACACCGTTACTATCGAAGGCTGTTCAGATGACTAGACCGCGTTGACTGTTCAAAATATAACCACGTCAACACAATCACGTCGACGTGGAAACTTAAAAAAAAAGAGAAATATAAAAGAGGAGGAACCCATTGGCGGTGGTGAATCAAGGTTCTTCCCCCTTCGCTGCTGCCGCCGCAGCTTCAGCAACACTTCTCTCAACTGTTTTCTCTCACATTCTCATCTTGTTCGGCCACCTCTGTCATCTTTCTCCTCAACTCCCTGAATCGGCTCAACCTACAACATATCATCATCTCTATTTTCAAAAAACGCGCTGCTATAGATCCCGCCATCATCATTAACATTCTCCGTATCGCATTTCACCTACTCAACTCAACTCCATCGACCCAGAGCCAGATCCAAATCGGCAACGACAAGGACATCATAGTCTCAGATTTCTAGTTGATTTGGGGAGCCATCAAGCTCTGTTTTGGTTCGGGGGAATACAACCATAAGCAAATCTACGATCCTCCCACTCTGCAAAAATGGATTCTTTGATCCAACCTTCTTTGAACTACACAGAAGAAAACACCCTTCCCAATCACCAAGAACAAGAAATCGTTTCCCAAAAAGTCGATTAAGCCAGATACTCGAGTTCTTGGTGCCGACACTTGGTGGAAACGCCAGACACTTTGAGGAAGTTGTACTGGATGGAAGCTCTTTGTTTTCAGAGACCATTTGAGTATGGAGGATTTTGCTCATGTTAGACAGGACAGCGAGGATTATGGCTGACATCGGAGCCGACGATGAAGAAGAATGTCCGAGAGGTTGAGGCAAATTGGGGAGACTAAGTCGGTTTTGAGGGTCTGATAATGCATGTGGGTCAGGGTTAAAATGCCCAAAACGACTTGTCGTATATATTGACGTGGCTTCCCAACTTTTCACCGTCCACCATGTCAGTTATTTGTCTGTCACATAAGAGACGAGAAAATAGTGACGTAAGAGATGAGGAAGTTTACTGTTAAATAATATTAACATAAGTAACGGAGATTGAAATTGGTGTCTCAAATTATATTTTTAATAAGTAATGTCGTGTGAGAAGTCAATACATTGAATTTCCTAAATGTATTAAGCCTACAATACAAAATATCTATAAAAAAAAGACTACTTCATTATGCTATTCATTATAAAATACAAACAGTATCTATGACAATGTTGACATTATAGATTTCGTAAAGGTGATTGTTCAACTTTACTTTGTCGGAAAAAAATTTCGCGGTACATTTCTCTCTACAATTCGGTAAAATTTTATCGGCCGAATCGAAATTTCAGCCAAAAACCATCCGGCCCCCGAGAAGGCCCAGCTGTCCAGCTGTTTCGGCTGGCCATTACTGCTGGCCGAAATAGCCGACCGATTGGTTATTCTTGACGGTCGGACGGTCTTTTGGCCGGAATTTCAGTCGGGCCGGTTTGATTTTTTTTTAAAATTTGGAATGATCTCATTTAATTCTTTTTCAGGTAATCACATTCGTCGGATGGTTTTAACGTTCGTTGGATGCACTAACTCGCCATGAGTAATTCGATAAGTGGTAGTTAATTTAGTTGGAGAAATAAGTGAATGAATACGAAGATGTGTACATAATTGATAAATGTAGCGTACGTTTTGTGTGTAGGGAGCTTCATCGGTGAATAAGGGTGACAAAATCAATTACACTGATAGATTTTTATCTAATGATGTTTACGATACTTCGGACGAAACTTGTGAAGCTGCAAAACAAATTGTTCAGTCGCTTAATTTCAAGTTGACTAAAGGATCCAACAAAAGAAACAAGGCAGAGCGCGAGTACCGGGTGTATCTGTATTGCTCTCATGGGCCTACTCGAAAATTCTCGAGTTTCGACCCACCAAAACGGATGTCGAAAACCAATAAGTGTGACTGCCCCTTCAAACTGGCAGTAAGGTGTCGTGTGGTAGCAGGCGAGTGGAAGTTATGGATTGACGGTGTAGGTCACACCAACAATCCTACAGAATGGAAAGGATACCACAATCATTTTCTGTGCCATGTCCTTAAACTAGCACAAAAATCAATGCTCTTACAAGTGAAGAGAAGAGCGATATTAGGGACATGGTTGCGACTCACACACAGTCAAATAAGATCAGATACGCTCTGAACAAGAAGTTCAACACTCATCACAATATGAATTAAATATATAATGAGTCGTACAAGATTAGGAAGGAAAAGTTAGGTGGCATGAATTCGACGGATTGGACATTGAGAGTCGCTTCACGACTGAGGTACTTTGTTCAGTATAGGGAGGATGAGGATGGAAATCTTGCCAACTTTTTTCTCAGCCACCCCGAATATGTTCAGATGTTGGGGGCATGGTATTATGTGATTATAATTGACTCGACTTTGAACACCAACAAGTATAGGAAGCCAATGATCCAGTTGACTAGCGTCACTTTGGTGTAGAAGAACTTTAGCATCGAAATCGCACTTGTTGAAAACGAAAAGGTCGAGACTTATTTTTGGGGTGTTGAATCAGTTGAGAATGTTGTTGGGCGAGCGGCAACCGAAGGCATTTTTGACCGACAAGGAACGCGGATTGGCTGTCGGATTGCGCACTGTCTTCCCAGAAACGCCACACTTACTTTGTGTGTGGTATATCAAAAGGAATATTGCTGCAAAAATTAAGTTGATCACGAAGAAGGAAGAAGTTGTTGAGGCCTTCTTGCACGTGACGTGGAATACAGTGTTGAATGCACTTTCGGACGAAGAGTTCCACAAAGAGTGGGAACGGATGATCTACACTGATTAGGCCAACATTGGAGGATTGATGTCGTATCTAGCGAGTGAGTGGGTACCTTATATGACCCAGTGGGTCCATTGTCATACAAATAAGGTTTTCCATATTGGAAACACGATCACTAATAGGGTGGAATCCTAACACTCGTCACTGAAGTCATGGTACAACTCTTCGAATAAGGCAATTGATACTCTATTTGAGGGCTACCATGCTTCTATTGAGGGACAGGTCATTGAGATTCAGAAGGCTTTGGATGACTCTTGCGCAAAGGTATTAACATCAATTTCGATAACTAGTTACTTATATTATATGAGAATACCTAGTTATATGTACATTGTTTCTGTAACTAGTTATACATACGCCATTGTTATAACTAGTCATTTATACACTATTTCGTAACTAGTTATATTTACATGGAATTAGTAACTTGTTTAACCTATTTTGTTTGTATGCACCTAGGTATATCATTATGCATAGAGACTACCATTTGTGCATCTCAACAATGCAGTCTCGGTGTGGACGATTAAGCTTTTAACCGAGGAGCTGATGAAGGTTACACCGTGCAAATGTCTGATTGATACAATCCATGAAATCTCGTGCACATGTGCTATGTACTCGATGGAGGAATGCGAGGAGGAGATGGAACCATACAACTTGGATAAGTTTTGGCGTGCATTGAAGTACACAGACCCACCAGATCGTGAGATCTTTGTCAGTCATGATGCTAGGGACCGTAATATCTTAAGTGGAATGGTTCAGAAGATTTGTGATAAAGGTGGTTCCTCCGTTCTGACATTGAGTAGATTAGTTTGGTCGCAACTCCAGCCCGAGTCTGAGGGCTTGAAAGAGTCTAAGGTTGTTGATGCTCTTATAGGTAGACCTCATGCTTGAAAGACAGACGGTCAGAAGCCTTCTTGGCATGAGCATGCCAGTGCTCAGTGTACTCCTCCCAAGAGTAAAACTAGCTCGACACGGTCAACACCTTTGAAGGGTACACATTTGAATACTAGCTCGACTCCTATAAAGACACTTCTCACTAAGAGGTATGTTAAGCAGTCGTCAGATTTCAACCGACCTTCATTTAATGTAATGGCTAACCCACTTTTTTCCTTCTAGATTTAGACGGTTTACACAGTACATCCCATGTGGATTACATGACGTGCTTAAAGACGTGTTTGACCCGAAAGGTGATGGACATTGTGGATTTAGGTGCATTTCCTATCTACTCAACTGCGGTGACCATGGGCATTATGTTGCGATGCGCGAAAAGCTAATGGAACACGTGACAGTCAACTGGGAAGTTCTATGATATCCCAACGTGTATGACTCGGTGTTGAATGACGTCATACACCGGTTGGGTTTGCTCTGGGAGACCCGATGTCCGGAAAAGTGGTGGTTTTCGAATAAAGTTCGCATTATGCTAAACTAAGTTCACTTATTACACAATTTCCTAACAAAATCAATTACTAATAATCACATTATCAACTTAGCAATTCATTACTAACTAATCCAATTACTAATTCCTTAATTAATTTCAGTAGTAGATTATCTATGCTAATTCAATTACTCACTAACAATTTACTAATTACCCTAATTACTCACTATCAATTATCTAATTACTCTAATTACACTAATTGTATAAATTAAATTAAAAAATAGGACCGGTCGGCCGCTAGTTGCGGCCGAAGTAGCAGCTGGCTTTGAAGCCGTTCCGGCTGGGCTGTTGCTTCGGTCGAAACCGACGGCCGGCTGGGCAGGTCTCCAGCCGAAACCGGCGACCGGCCTGCCCTATTTACTTTTTTTTTTATTTCGTACCTTCACAGAAGCTCTACGGATCTTCGATTTCTTTTTCGGATCTACGTTTGAGAGTGTTTAAGAGTGTTTGTGTGGGTTTGTAAGTGTTTGAGTTACTCAAAATACACAACTTTTTATATGAATTTCGATTTTATGAAAGGATAATAACGTAAGTTACTCAATTTAGAGCGTTGTTTAATTTGAAACCTAGAACTTCCATTAGAGATTCAATTTTTTAACCAAATTGCGTATTATTGCAGAAGATCTAATTCCAATTTTAACTAATTATAAATTTTAACTCATCAAAAAATATTTCTTCGCATATGCATGATTCTCAATGTTAATTTTATGTTATCGATATTGATATTAACATAATTATCAAATAAACTGAGTCTTATTTGTTTATAATTAAAGGGAATCTTTTTAATTTTATACTATATATTTGGCAAGAGGTATTGATTTATATAAAAGTTGAGTTAAATTAGTGTCAACAAATTAAGTTGGAGTAAAATAATATTATGAATGGAAACTTAGATCAAAAGAAATAAAACATCCAATTAAAATTATGTTTTCCAATTTACTCAAGGGAACATAATCTTTTTTAAAGAGTTGATATATTTTTTTATTTAACATTTTTTTCACAATCTCTTCTAATTTTAATTCAACTTATTTACACTAATATCAACCTAACATTCTTAACAATTATGATTTTTATTATCAAATCTAGCCTATGTTTCCATGCTTCCTGTTGGATTATATAGTATATATTTTTTAATATTATATAAGAGAAAATATAAAAAAATTACATCGAATAAGGAAAGCAACAATGCAAAGCTAGCTAGAAGAATTTTTGGAGTAATTCCGTTATATATAATAAAGTTATCAACATATTTTATCATCCACTAAATTTTATAATTATATATACATCGATCGACCATCCTTTTTTTACGAGTGACTATCGTGATACCAAATGTGATTAATGACACCGCATCATCCCCATTCTATCTGGTTAAACGAAAAAGTTGAAAAAGTCAACTAATCCAAACTTAAAATACAATTTAATTAAGATAATGAACTGTTTAAATGAGTTTTATGCTATATATGAGAACCCAGATGTTGACGTACCAAATTTATAATCTCCAGTAATTGAGCCAGCATGATTTAAAATCTAAAAACGTGGAGGGGGATTAGATCATACTGCTACCCATCCTCACGTCTATCCACCTCTGACTCACCCTTTCCCGCTCTCAGTAAACATAAGCCGTCGATACACAAATTAAGGACAGACAGAACCCACAAAGACAACCCAATACGCGTCTCCTGTTCTGTGCAATCGTGTTTTGATTCCGACCATGATTCCGACAACCGCTTCACGTATTCGAAGTTTGGTTCAGTCTCTTGGATCCATCTCTTCTTTCTCCCAGGTATATGAAACTTACTCATCCATCAGAATTTTGACTAACAAGAACAAATTTATATATTTATTTATATGTTGGAGACAGATCGGGATCGGAGCCCGAAATTCCTACAATTCTGGCGCTGCATCTTCACTGCGACATGTTGTCAAACCATCTACTTACAGGTGGATTGAAATTATAACTGGATGAACTCTGTTTTTTTCATCGCAAGAGTTCTATGATCTGTTTGCTTACTCTGTTTTGATTGGTGGGTGGTTTTTATTTTGCATTTTTAAATTCAGCGAGGATGAGTATGCGGACGTGGATTGGGATAAGCTTGGATTTGGCATCACCCCAGCTGATTACATGTACATAAGCAAGTGTAAAACAGACGGTGAGTTTCGCCAAGGCCAAGTTACTCGTTATGCCGCACTCGAACTCAGCCCTTCCGCTGGAGTTCTTAACTATGGACAGGCAAGTGAATCAATCAACAGAAAGAAACAATTCATTTCTTTGTATGTATTGAATATTGATCATGGATTTATTTATTCATTCACACAGGGGTTATACGAAGGAACAAAGGCGTACAGAAAAGAAGACGGGAAGCTACTGGTTTTCCGCCCAGATGAAAATGCCCTGAGGATGAAGATGGGCGCTGACCGACTCTGCATGCCCTGTCCGACCGTTGTCCAATTCGTGGACGCAGTTAAAAGAGTTGCCATGGCAAACAAGCGATGGGTAAGAAACAAAAACAAAAAATTCCTCTGTTTATGATTCTTTTCCATACCGGAAAAAAACCCAACTAATTTATTCGAAAATCGGAAAAAAATAAAACAGACGCCTCCTCCTGGGAAAGGAACTATGTATATAAGGCCTTTGCTGATGGGGAGCGGTCCGATATTGGGATTGGCTCCAGCTCCTGAATACACTTTCCTCATCTATTGCTCCCCCGTTGCCAACTATTTCAAGGTGGGTGGTTGGATTTACTTTTGTTAGTGTTGCTTATACTGTTTACTTACTGGGGATTTAGAGCAATGTCGGTTATGTTAATCAGGAAGGTTTTGCACCGCTGAATCTATACGTGGAGGATGAATTCCATCGTGCAGCTCGTGGAGGAGCTGGTGGGGTCAAATCCATAACCAATTATGCACCGGTATTATTATTATTATTATTATTATGGATATGATCCTTATAGATTTTTTTTATTAATGCAAGATGAATTATTTGCGTATGGGTCCTCTGTTTTTCAATAAAAAGGTTCTGAAAGCAATTGCCAAAGCAAAACAGAGTGGATATTCTGACGTTCTGTATCTGGATTCGGTCAACAAAAGATACCTTGAGGAGGTCTCTTCCTGCAACGTGTTCCTCGTCAAGGTAATATACTTCAATTCGAATCAAGATGATAATCTTGTTGCTAACTAAAAGTTTTTTTTTCTTAATTACAGGGGAAAGTAATATCGACGCCGGCAGCAGTGGGGACCATACTTGAAGGCGTAACTAGAAAGAGCATAATCGAAATTGCCGGCGATCAGGGGTACCAGGTTGAAGAACGAGCGGTGGGGGTAGAAGAGCTGGAGGAGGCGGAGGAAGTGTTCTGTACAGGGACGGCGGTGGGTGTGGCCTCCGTGGGATCCATAACGTATCAGGGGAAAAGGTGAGCTAATTAGTTGCAATATATATGGAAGTTTGGTCTCCTCTGCAAAAAAGAGATGGAAAGTGAGAGATCGATGGTGGGGCTGTTTTGCAGGATGGAGTACAGGGTGGGAGGTGAGACGGTGGCGAAGGAGCTATACATGATTTTGGAAGGGATAAAGAGTGGAGCAATTGAGGACAAGAAAGGTTGGGTTGTTGAGATTCACTGAAGTCATTATTACTCAATTTGGGTAAACATGTCTGTGTACGTATAAGTCGCATTAATTATCTGTATCTGAGATGCGAAATTATCAGTAGAAAAAGTTGGCATATCAGAAATCATCAGCTGGATGACGGCTTCTGCCGCTGTGTATAATTATCAGTTCAAGTCTTCAGATTTTATGAAGTAAGGAAGGTAACATCAACACCTCCTTCGCCAGCCATTTCCAGGGCACCGTTCATACCAAACACAACTGATCACAACAACTCTGCACCTAACACACTCAAGCTTTGCAGAGTCTGACTCTGATGTATCGCATAAGCTTGAGAACACAGTCTTATATCATCCAACCAGTCCAAAACAAGGATATAAATACTGCAAAAAAACGCTAACTCGGACAGCCAAAGAGAATAAATATGCTTCATAACATCCCAACTAATCCCCCATGAAGCAAAATCACCAACTCAGACTGCACTGCATGACTCCATCAGCCATGTTATCAATAAGTGCTTTTGAAAATGCAAGCGATCCCCAAACGAGGCCATACCAACTCACTTTAGCGGCCCTGAAACGAATTGACTAGTCCCCAAACTATAAAACCTGAATATTTCGTCATCCTTTTTCAACGTCACAATGAGCAATTTTTGTTTCTTAGAGTTACTTTGCACCTTTGGGTTCCATAATGTTTCGGATGTCATTAAACTGAATTTTGGATCTTCTTGAGTCGTATTAGGCCTATGGTTTTCATATGACTCAAATAAAGTTGGGTTTGAATGAGTCATGTTGTTAGACAAAGTTGCACTTTATTTGACTTTTAAATTGTTCTAGCTCGAACAAATGTATTCAAATGTTAAATGATGATTCCAGTTTCTTAAGACACTAGATTGTGATCCAAAGATTGAGTAAAAATATATCAAAAAAGTCTTTGAGGATACGACACTTGGTTGTTGCCATCAAGTTTCTCTCCCTTCTCTAAAACCAAACTTTTCATTCTCATCCTCCTCCCTAAAGTTTATCTTAATACTTAATTTACACTTGACAATGAAAAGTTCGAAAATGGTTATAACATACCTATTACTCATTTATTTTTGTGACTGTTATTAATTATAATCATCTCCGTTTTAGTTTTGGTGACAAAATTAATTCCATCACCGTACCCATACGGTTAACGGTTATAACCACTCCCAATGATTATAACCACCTTCCGTTATGAGAAAATAAAAATCAAAATAAAATCAAAATGCATCCACTTTAATTCTTTTCTAAAATGGTGGATGAGATATTATAAATCGAAAAATAATGATTGAGTTTATAGAAAACGAAGAGACGAAGAGATATCGTCGAAGTCGAAGACGACAAATGAGATATTTTTGAGGAATGAATGAGTAAATGGATTAGATTTAATTTTCTAGATAAATTTCATGTACTAGTGGACTTATTAGGCTCATGTATTTGATGATAGGGCTGCATACGAGCCGAGTCGAGTCGAACTTCTACTCGACTCAAGCTCCAGAAATAGAGCTCGAGCTCAGTTCGTTTAAAAAATCTTGGGCTCGAGCTCAATTCGTTTAAATTTATTAACGATCTCAAGGCTCAGTTCGATTATAAGCTCGTTAAAGAGCTTGAACTCGGATGTTAATAAATAGAGTTCATTTTTTAGTTCATTTTTGTACAACAAATCATGGAAAACGAACATGATACTTAATATATATATATATATATATATATATATTATATATCATACTTTATGAAAACTTATGCACCCTACTTTAAATTGTTATAGAGTTTAGTTTACATATTAGGAGTAATGGTTTATTAAGAAATTATATGTTTGGGTTTACGATTTGTTGATAGAGTTTGTGTTACGATTTGAGATTTAGGAATCACGTATAGAATTTACGGTATATATTTTGTGTTTCACCCGTTACATATGTTCTAAACAATCAATCAACAAACCTTAAGTCCTAACGTACATCGTATGAAACAGACAAACTCTACACTTTATAATTGCCACGACTGTCTGGTACATAAGTGATACAACATATAACTATATAACAAATATGTTGAACCGATCAAGCAAGCTTGTTGAGTCGTATATATATAACTAGTGTAGTCATCGTTAACCATAAAAGAATATGTTCGCGAACCTGGTTTGAGGAGCCAACGAGCCGAGCCGACTCGGTAACCATAAACGAACATGTTCACGAACCTAGTTTGACGAGCCAACGAGCCGAGCTGGCTCGCGAATCATACGAGTCGAATACCTTGCGGCTCGGGCTCGATTCGTTAAGCTTTCGAGCCAACTCGCAAACAGGTTCATTTTGAATCGATTCGAGTTACGAGCCCAAATTTTTCGAGCCGGACGCCGAGCGAATCACGAACCGTTTGACTCGCTTGCAACCCTAATTGACGGGTAAATGTTGGTTATGTAGCGGGTTGGTGAGGGTTATGTTTATCATTACGGTAATGGTGTGGTTACTACAAAACCCCTAGCGGTTAACGGTTATAATCGCAACCTCAAATACCCAGTCAACATGATTAATAACCGTCAAACTCGATGAAATTATGATCAGTTAAGCGATCGGGATTGCCAAGCCTAACTTCATTCGGTCCAAACTTTTTCTAATATCCAAAACAGCCACCAATGTACACATAATATATATTTGGGTAACCGTACTTCCAACAGCTTCTTCCTTTTCTTAATTAAAACCGGGCCAACTCTAGCCTTGGAATGGGCAAAGTCAATTTTCTGGACTTTTCTACTTGGTTCGATTTTACTTCTTCTTGGACGATTTAAACTGGCATATGGGCAAGCCCTTGGCCTCGGTGCCAAATAAGTTTGGCCTTGTTCTCCATGTTATCCATTGACCTGAAGTGATGAAGTAAGCATGAATAGATCAATGATTGATCGAGACAAAAAAATTGATTATTATTATCACCGATAAACACCTTAATTACATCGAAAAAAAATCAATAACCGACCCTTTTTCTTCTTTCTTCTAACACCTCTCAAAACTAAAAAAGTAGAAAGATTCTTCTCCTTTTTCCTTCTCCCCTAAAGATGTCAATGGTGATGATGAATTGAATTGTGACGGGTATTGAAAATCTAGATATCTATATACAAACTGCAGAGCGATAGATTGGATCAGATGTGGACTGGAATATAATTTTTGTTTTTTTATAATGAAGATGCTATATTTGTTGTAAATTAGATATTCAAAGATATTAATTGTTTATCCCGTGTATACATTGCGGAGACTACGATCGATGCATGTGGTATCCGGTGTCTATGCCACGTGTCACGTTGTAATTGTTCGTTGAATTAAAATAAAAAATATAATGAGTTCACATCAAAATTAGCAGAAAACACAATATTATCACCGAATAAAAGATGTCATTTACATCTAACTCTGTCTACACCCAACTTATTGTCTATTTCCTTTATCTCTATTATTTTAGGTCTCGGACATCCCAAAAGTTTTACATCATCCATTTTTCCGATAAAAAGATGAAAGTATGAGACGAGCATTTAGCGCATGCTCAAAATCTTTTTCATGACCATGATTTAAATTAGACCATAATTAAATATTTACAATGACTATATGCACAATTAAATTAAAGTGTCCAATTGCAACATAACACGGCATGGATACCGGATACCCAAAGAATTTTTCCATACATTTATTCCATAAATAAAATACTCAGAAAGCAAAAGTTAGGTGTGTGAATTTGCCCTAAGTTAAATTCCAATTACGATCCAAACTCTTCGTCCCACCCACCCATCAGATCTCCTCCAGCCCTAACTTCCAGCATGAGAATCTCTGCATCCCCCAACTCCAGCTCCAGGGTCCAACGAATCTACATCCTCCCCTCCAACCCAACTGTCACCAAATCTACCCACCCAAATTACAATCAAATTAACCGCAAACAACTATCTCCCACGGAAGCTCCGGTCTGAGCCCTTTCTCGTAAGTTATGATTTAAATGGCCAGGTTGATGGTAGCTCTGATATATGCACCGCTGAAGCTCTTTGATGATGGTGCTCCGAATCCGCTTCATACATCATGGCGTCGCAAGGACCAACTCTTCGAGATTAATAACGATAAACAAATCTACTAATTCAAAAAGTTGATGTTGGCCTCTCCTATCATCTATTGAGCTTAACTGAAATGGACGAGTACGTAGCTATTTGGCCAATGTACTAACTCGCATATCTAAGAAAACATGGCTAGCGATAACTCACCTATCTAAGAAATGGCTACTCTTCCACCCTCCTACATTGATTGCTACATGGCTAAAACAATCAACAAGGTACGTAATTACTAATTAGAGCATAAAACTCATTTTCTTACATTTTAGACAAAAATAAACATGGATTAATGAGTGGAGTTAGGTCACTTAGATATTGACTACATGAAAGATCCTGATTCCCCATACCGAGTTGAAATTTGGAGAAATTCATGTACTGGTTGTTTGGGTGCGTAATTTGAAATAGACGAGATTTGAAATAGAAGAGATTTGAAATAGAAGAGATTTGGATGTACAGCTTGCTATTTTCAAAATAAATCGTTTGGATGTGTGATTTGTGAGTGAATAATTTGAGTACAATTATTGTAGAGAGAAAAATCAAAACAGAAAAACACTAAATTGTTTGGGTTTATTTATGATCATATCAATTACGAAAAAAGTAATGTTGACTAAAACTCCCAAATCTACCTACTTTCCTCCAAAAATTTCTATCTCTCTCGGACAAAATTCTCTCTAGACCCACCAGGTGATTTCAAATCACCCAAAATCTTTTCCAATATAAGTGTTTAAACAAGTGATTTTGGACAAGATCTCCACTAAAGTCTAAATCACCTCCAAATGACCTACTCAAATCACTTATCCAATAGTTTTAAAAAACCAATTATCCAAACGACTCGGTAGATATATACTATTTATTTCGGGTTAGACCTATTGAGCAGTACAAGATAGAAATGAAACTAAACATTGCATTGTTGTCCGTTAGTAGGAAGTGTTGAGTTCGAACGCAATACTTTCAGATTATCAAAAAAAAACTCCACCACTAGACTAACTCTATTTGAACAGATTCGGAAAAAAAAAAGCAATCGACTTGCTAGATCTAATTAAAAAGAAAAAAGAAAGAAGAGAAATAAAAATAGGTCTGGAGACAAAATGTGGAATACATGTATAACACAGTTTCGATTAGAAATAGGAGCTTAATTATTAGGGTTTCGTATCCCAAATTAAAACCACCTGCTGCTGCTGCTTCTACTGCAACCCCAGCTTTATAAGTTCTAGATCTCGCGCGCTATACCATCAAAAGGAAAATGTACACACAAAACAAATAATTTAATTACTCTCGAAATCAGAAATATTACATGGATCTTGCGGCACCTTCTTGGTAGGGATGCATCATCATCATCTGATCAACACCAGCAGCATCAAACCCATAGTACTGATCATCCTCCTTATGATGATGACTAGTAGTCATTAACCTGCTGCTTTGGTGCAGCAGTAGTCCTTCAGCCAGCGACACAAAATTAGTAGTGTGATGATCGACATCGATAATAATATTATTCTTGGGGACATGATGATGATGATCTGCAATATCAGTACTACTCATCACCATCATCATCTCTTGTGGATCGCCGCTTGACAACAGAAACTCTAGCCCTGCATCTAGACTACTACTCCCACCACCAGCCTCCAAGCTATCCACAACGGTGGTGTTATTATTGCAGTACTCAAGATGATGATCACTATTATGATGATCCACCGCTTGGATAGTTTGCAGAACTACTTCAGTACCCTCCATGGAAGCAGAAGAAGAATGAGAGTGAGAGTGGCGGCTACTATGAATATCCTCTGAAGAGAATCGGCCTCCCAGGTTGAGGAGCAGCTTCCGGATGGCCGCTTGTTCATTAAGGCGCGACTCCTCGTTAGCGTATGGTATAGGTGGCCAGTAGCGTTGATTTTGCGTACTAGTACTAGCTGGTATTACCAACCCATTTATTAACTGATCATTACTATTATTATTATTACTAGTATTAGCAATACCATGATCTGGTGCTGCAGCAGCTTCTGATCTCCCCTTGGTGCCAGAAGTACTAGTAGGTGTTAGTTTGCGGTGGAGTTTGCGGTGCTGTTTGCCGAGGAGCTTCTTCTTAAGCCGAGTATTCCAGTAGTTCTTTATGTCGTTGTCTGTTCTCCCAGGTAGTTGCGCCGCTATTATCGACCACCTGTGTTTTTTTCACAACATCATCCACATACTTATCAGCTAGCTAGCCCTAATAATCAAACTAAAAATTTACACAAGAAGAAGTAATTAAATCGATGTTTGAGATTTTCGGTTTATTTTTTATATTTTGGTGTACAGATTTTTTTTAATATACGAAGAACCATTCAATAGGCACCACGTTTAATGATGTCGCCGTCAGGTAAACTCCGGGGATGCCGGTGAGACGGTTGATGCCATCGTATAAGCGCCGAAATGATTGCATATTATCGAGGATTCTTGGGATTGGCTACAACCACTCGACTATGACTTGTTTAGTATTGATTTGATCGAGGAAATAGGGAGGTAGGTAAATATATATATACCTGCTGCCGATACTAATATAGAGGCTGCAAATGAGGTTGTCTTCCTCCTCGGAGAAGCCGCCATGTTTGATGTTTGGTCGGAGGTAGTTTAGCCATCTTAATCTGCAGCTCTTCCCACATCTCTTCAGCCCTGCAAATATATATACATAGAATATGAATTAAACACAGATCATGAGTGAGTAAGATATATAGATGAGAGGTGGTAAGCAGTAGAAATGAACGGACCGATCTTTTGTGGGAGAGCGATCCAGTTGCCGCCGGTGCCGTGCTGGTCGATGTAAGATTTGAGCTTGGCATCTTCCTCAGGTGACCAGGGTCCTTTCTTCACGTTGGCCTTGTCGCAACAAGGTGCCCTCCCCATCCGGCCGGCAACCCTTTGGATGATGAGCTTAATTATGATGATGGATGGTTGGATGGTGCTTGGTTTTCTGAACCCTCTCTCTGTCTCTCTGTCTCTGCCTTGCGAGCTAAGCAGGTTTGGTTCTTCTGTTCTGTGGGACAAATACTGATTGATTAGGTATGATGAGAGAGAAAGGAATGTATAGGGTTTATAAATATATAATATTATAATCAAACGGTGGAGTTGGGATGATTACTGTACTGATTAGGGTCTAACCTTTCCCCACACGACTTTTAATGAAAAGGAGGGGGAGGCAGAGAGAGAGAGGAATTAGGCTCGGAAAGGTAAGTGTCCTTTTGCAGTGGACATTATATAAAATTGCATTCAATGGAATTCCAATTCCACTACTCCAGTACTCATAATACGGCTCTTTTCTTCTTGTCTTTCTTTGATTCTTTCTTTCTTTTTCTTTTGATTGATTATAGAAGCACGCTACCTAGCTACTGTTCACCATCTTTATACAAATACACCAATACTGCAAATACACGCTACTCTTTATTAGGTTTCGGAATCGGTTACTTTGGTTATTAACCGTCTGTTTCGTCGGTTCAAACTCATCGATTCTAGGCGGAGGTTAATTAACCAATCGTTAACCGACCGTCACGGTTAAATACCCGCATGTTAACCGACCGACTAATTTAACCAACACATTAAAGTTAAAATTGGGGTAGATTTTATTGAATTTGAGATAATTTCATTTAGGATGTGAGGATATTTTAACTTTTTTGGTTAACCATGATTAACCAACTTTTAACCAATTTCACCAACCAACTTAATTTTAGTTCAACTGAATTTTAACCGATTCGATCTGTTACCGATTTTAACCAACCAAAACCATAAAGCCAACCCTACTCTTTATCATTCACCTTATCCGTTTCAAACATTGATATATATCATTGGATTTGGCGGTCTAACTTGCTGGTTTTTCCCTTTCTTTTATAATTAGGGCTAATGGATTTAGATGGGTGGATTTTCAGCAAATTGATTGTGAGGGTGTGTGGACTTTGGCAAAATGTGACATGAACGTTTAACCTTCCTTAATTCCCCTTCCTTACTGTTTACGATTTCCATTCTAGATTGTTGTCACATCTTGAAGTACGCTAATGACTATTGCTTCAAATAAAACTATATGTACTTGGGATTTGGAAACCCGGCGGTATACATGCATGTCAACTTCTAGTTGAAACCTCATGTCCTCTTAGTTTGATTTTGGGTAGTCCATAAGTTCATATCGAATAATCATAAAATTACTATCATTTTGGTTTGAGCTACATTTATGTGCTTCAAGCCATCATGAATTGCCTCTAACTATCGTGAGATGTTTCTACCTACTTTAAGATATCTTTGATTTACTTTTAACTTTGTTGAGCTGGTACCAAGTAATTATCGAGTTCCTCCTTCATACTTATTTAAGCTTCATTGTGCTAGTTAATAAGTACTCAAAATCATAGATTTACCACATAATGTTATAAACAATAAAAATCGAGTTTTGATAGTGCTAGGATTTGTAGTAATTATCTATCCTTATCTGCACGATTTTTGAGTGATTATTAGCTTGTTCGTGCTTCATTCCCGTGTGGTTTGGTGTTTTGGTATTATGTGCCTAACCCGGTTCACTTGGACTGTTGTGGTCCATTTGATGTATTTCTTTGTAGTATTTGTTATCCATAGGTACTCTCGAGATAGGTGGTCTGGTTACGAGGTTTTGGACACGGAATCGAGCATGATTGGAGCTCAGACGTAAGAACGAGACAAGAAATGGTGAAACAGAGGAGTTGCACGCCGTGAAGTCCTAATTCATAATTTGGTCGTGTGGCAAAAAATCAAGGAACGACGTGCATGGGTGCACACCGTTCCCCGTTATTTGGGACGCAGCTTATTGCAGCACAGGGAGTGCACGGCGTGCAATGCCCAGACTCTGCAGTTTTCCTATAAAAGGCCGAATTTGAGGAAAGAGAAAGGGACTCCCCCAGAAAGAAATCCTTCGACTTTTTCACGACCGCCCCTCTGCAAAAACACCCTATAAGTCCAATTGAAGATCAAAAGGAGTCCCCATTGAAGATTGAAGCTAGAGGATTAAAAGAAACGACTGGAGCAAGATCGATTCATCGTCTCCTCATCAAGATGGTGGTTAGGTCGAATTCTGATTAGTCTTCTTCTAGAATCATGAGTAGCTAAGTCTTTAGAGTTTCTTGGTTGAGATGTAGGATTTAAGCTATAATACTCTCCCTAAAAGTATAGGGTCGACGATTGTTGGATATTTGGATTCAAATGACATATTGCTTTGATTGTTAGTTTTTCAACCTTGTTCTTGTCCCGACTTGAATTAAGTCAAATCTATGAAATCCTTTATTTGATAGATTCTAGAATTCATATGATTAACAATCTAAGATAGATGAAAGTTATTGGTGGGGTAAGCCAATAGCTCGATTCTACCTTTCGTGTTTCTTTTAGTTTTAACTGTTGTTATCATATAATTGGTGAGCGCTCTGATTTTCACTTAATGGACCAAGTTGGGTGTAGTTATCAGTAGCTTAGGTATTGATGGGTGATCGATAAAATAACTACGAAGTTATCTCGACAATATAAGTGTCGTATGTGTCCAACGATTCCTCTCGTTATGCTTCTACTCAAACTCGTCAACACGGTCTAGACGAACCAGATTGGAAAGGGTTTCTAACAATTCTATTAAATCAATTAAAGGGGAGAAAACAAGCTCTTGATGAGATAATTCATCAAGCTTAACTCCCTAATAGCAGTCAGATCGAACAAACGTTGGACTTGGATTAAATAATAAAATTCCTTTTATTACTCAGTATGAATCCACGGCACGATCATGTACACATAGATGATTAAGCTAAGAATATGTACAGACATGGATGATTATTGGGTAAAACATGGGCTTCATGACTATAAAAAAGTATCCCTGCCAAGTAGCTTGATTCCAATGCATGCAAGTCAGGAACTAAAGCTAATCTCAAATATAAGAAATAATAATATCAGTTTTGCAGCAAGCCCTAGATGTATTCCAGCCTATTATATAATATTGAATATATTTCAGTACCCTGCAAACATGCATATATAGTGGCAGTCACCTTTTGAACATAATTAATAACATAATTTTATATGATAGAAGTTAAGTATGTTTTGTGGACGTAGTACAGCTGAGCACAAACACATGAACTCTGGCCTGCGAAAGACACAGATCAAAGAGACAAGCACAACAAACCAGGATAGCGAGCTAGCTAGCTTCCTCGAGCATTCCTGAAGATCATGACGATAAGCTTTTTACATCGAAACATGCATGTGTAAAAACCCCTAAGGTATTTGGAGTGGTCATGGAAATATCTCCCCCCCCATTATGAATCAGGCATTAGCCGCGTAAACATCCCCCCCCCCCACCCACTAATGTTGATGTTCATGCATGATTTGGAAACAGACATTGGCCTACCTATCCCGTTGCAGAATTAACTTGTCATCCTTGTACTCCGTTTATCTATCTGGTTTGGTTTATTTTTGTCCCCAAACACAAAACCGAATCACCAACTAAAGGAATGATTAGTGAGGACTACCGGAAAGCACTCTTAGAAGATATTTAAGAGCCTCGTGTGCTACGTAATTGGCGGCTCCGTTACCTGGCTACCGAATCCGGGCAAGGATGCGAGCCGTTGACAAATCTCCACGATGGTAGACCCTCCGGATGTCAAACTGGTGTGGTCGGCGCGGATGTGGGCCGCAACTGCCCTTCGATGTCCACTTGACTGACGAATTGTCTGAAGACGAATCTCGGATTGGGGTTAGAGGTGAACAAATTCCTACAAATTGAAACCTATTGGCAAGATGGCTTGTTCCTAAGTGCAAGTGCAGGAAAAAAAGTCTAGCCCACATTCTAAGAGTTCTTTACAAAAAATCAAATCCAGAAACGAAAAGCAAATGTTTCCCAGCAAAATAATAATAAAACGAGGAAAGAATCATCATTCATGACAGTAATGGGATAAAACGGTAGAGTGAAACTTTCATATAACAATTGTGGGGAATTGTTTGTTTAATTTGCAAGTAATTATTCTTCTAATTGTTCTTTCTTCTTTCATTCATTCTTCCCTCCCTGTAAAGTGAAAGGGAATATCCCTGACATACAACAAACAACACAGAAGCTGGCTTAACACATGAAACCAAACCCCCCCCCCCCCCCCATTCAATTCCATTCATATTCTCTGCTTTAATGACGCCAATTCAACACCAAAACAAACCCTCATTACTATATACAAATATAAAATATTACTATCACGTACGCTCCAAGCAGCCGTGACAACAGCCAAACGACGACTAGATATAGCCCACTGCCTCATCACTACCACCACTTTATTTCCTTCTTTATTTTCCTTTATATTTTGAATTTTAAAAAATTAGTTTTAATATGTGAATTAATCTAAACAATAGAATGCATTGAGGGACGATAGTTAGAGGCTTTTTCTTAGTTGGCGGTAGACTGGGAGGAAAAAAATGAAATAAATATAATATAGGTCTTTATATTTAAGGTGTGGTTGGATTGAAATTTGAAATTCGGTATTTTCAGGTCTCTAACCATTTAATTACAGGCAAATGCTAGATGAGCCACGGTCAAGAGCAATTTCTGCCCTGAGTCGGTAAATTCAAGTATATATTTATAAATTTTTGAATCCGACTCAGTGCAATTGTTAGATTTGGTTTACTGTTATGTTGTTTTTAACTCAGTACTCGATACATATTAATTATAATTTCAACTCAATATTTACATTTACTATTACTTTGTTAGGAAAAAAATCACCGATAACATATCACATTTAATTTTTTTCATACATAAATTTCAATTCAAATTCATCTCAATATATATTTTGATTATATATCCACCATTGCACACGATAACATACCCAACTGCACTACTACTCATTAATATATATATATATATATATATATATATATGTTGTTTTCCATAATTTTTGTCTTATTTGGAGGCTTGTCCAGTTTGTTTCTATTACCTGAAATCCAAAAATTGGAATATATATTGATTAATAATATAATTAAGAAAGAGATAAGCGCATCTGGAAACAGTGAAAACCATGGAACAGAATTTCAGAGAATATTTACCAAAATTGATGATTCCCAGGAGAATGAGAATGAGAGCCCATACATATGTTTTTGTTCTCACTGTCGTCGCTACTTCTTTACCACAAATATAATTATTTTTAAGATTTATGATTTTCGTTACAGTGTCCACTTCTGGGCGAATGACATACAGCTCGGTGTAACACGGAGAAGAATGCAGAGTCAAATTGCCGATAACAAGGATTGAGAGAACAACTCCATCAACCCATCTTCCTGATTCCTCACTCCGCCTGTACATCACACCAAATTTCCAGAGACTTCCGATTTCTCTTTTGTACGTAAAGTGTGTTGTAATTGGGTCTAATGTGCCCTGCACATTAGCCCGGTTATCAACTGTTGGGTGTTTCTTGTCATTTTTCTGATGCGTCCTACGGTCCGAGTTCATCCACGCACCATTCCGAATAATATTTCGATGTTGTTATGTATATAGATCTATAAAAAAACATTTTAAAATGATATCAAATGGACCTCGAGCGGGTTCGAGATACTAAAACGAAGTAGAATCTTAAAATGCAAGAAACATTATAAACTTCTACCCAAAGCTATACAATTGTGCATGAAATGTCGCTTAAATGAGTGTGATGAACACAATAAATAGAACGTCATCAGTTGTCAGGTTGACAATTTTTTTATCGTAAACAAGCATGAGCTCCTCAACAACGTTTGCATTTTCACTGTCACAACCTCTCTTTTGCCTAAGTTATGGGCAAAACTATCTAATGTGTCCTTTCTGCTTGCAATTTTGACATGTGATGTTTGCAAATATGTTCGACTTCCCTCAGATCCCCTCTCTTCTTTAAGCCTTTCATCTCACTCCTTCCTCCCCGATGGGAAACCAAGTCAAAACGTCTGACTACGATGGAGAGGAAGAGGTATTCTGAGATCTTTTCCTCGTCTCCCCGTTGAGAGTTCCGGCGGCAAAGCTCGTGATCGATATCTTCAAGCCATGGTTTTCAGTTATTATGGTAGGGAAGCTAGAACCAGGAGAGTCGTCACCTCAGCTTTCCAGCTTTTAGTTCATGCTCGACAACGAATCAACAATCCCTTGAATGTCATTCAAGTGATCTACAACGGAAGTACCCTCTATGTATCTCATATGCACTATCTTCATGAAATATATAGAAGAGTTTGTTGTTTTCGGTTTTTAACGCATAAAACCACTCTAGCTTGCTCCAAAGCTTTTGAGCATCCGTCTCTCAACGATGTAGTTGCATACGTTATCTTCGAGATGGTGTTGAATATAACTACACGTTTTATCATGCTCGTGCTTCCAATACTAGTCACTCTTAGAGAGTAGCTTAATTAACAACAAAAATAAATTCAATTCTCTTATTTGTACGAGTAGAAATATTCGGTTTATCGGTTGAATCGGGTTAAAGTGCGGTTCTTACTTTTTTGGCAAACCACTCAACCACTAGCGGTTAAAATAGTTGAATCTTATGGCTGAAAATTTTCAAACATGATGCTAAAATTTTTTATGGGGCTTCTTGAAACGTAGTTTGCAAAAGTCCGTTTAATAGTACAAGTATACATAGTAAATGCACTTAAAATTCTTATTTTGGTATTATTGTAATACTAAATAATATATTTTTTCTAGTTTGTTAGATTATTCACATTCTAAACCCCTATAAAACATGTATTACAAGTTGAATATATATATATATATTTTAATAAATTCAATTGATATTTTATAATTTTAAATTCATATTCACTTTTAATTTATAAACCTTGTAATGTTTTGTAACTAATATCAAACTTTTAAACGTATTATTATATTAAAAACTGCATAAAATGCCCAGCATCTTCATGCATTAATAAAATTAAGTAATTGATTTAACATAAAAAATGACTCGACTAAAGCCCATGGATATTTTAATCGAAACAAAAGGCCATGGATACAAATAATGTACGCAGCAAAACAAGTTTCAAAGTCCCAAATGTCGTTTGGGTCACATCACTTCACTTTTAAAATCAGTACGCCGTCCGGTAACGAAGTCGCTGATCCGTTTCATGGCGACATCCAACGTCTCTTCGGACAAATTCGCAAAGCAGAACCTGAACCACCCTGGCTCAGAACAATGGCAAGACGAACCGCGCGATATATTAACACCAACCTCAAACAGCATCTCCTTCCACAGCTCTTTCTCCGCTTCAAAACTCTCTTCATCATCTCTCCTCATGTCCACCCACCAAAACAACCCCCGCATTGCTACCCTGGAGGCGCCCTATCCCTGACGCCAGGAGCCCCAAAACCATCGCTTCTTTTCTCTTCCTCAGCCGTCTGTCATCTACACGGAGTATGCATCCAGTTACTACAATCTTTAGTGCATGATAACTAAGCAGTTCCGGAGAAATTCAGAAGGAGAACGAGCTTGCAAGACTATGAGAGGCTCACAGAAACTACAGTATATGTGGTTCTTGTCTGCTTGATAAACTCCAGTCCTATTCTCTACAACCAGTTACTATGTATTAGTCGAATTACTGAAACATTCTTACGATTCAAACACAGAGGGGAATTTTCTCACATATAAGAGAACGGGCTACCAGAAAAGATTTGACATGGTAAGATTTCCACCATCCAGTAGATAGAAAGTGTATGTCTTACTAGATAGAAAAGATTTCCACCATCCAGTATCACGAAAGTGTATGTATCCTATGCCGTTTTAGCAACTTAAAGGTAACCCGATGTGCTTGAACACAGGTATCAGATGGACTAAAAATATATGGTGCTCTAACCCTTTTGGAAATAGACAAATTTTAAAACTTTAAAATGAAAATTGAAAATTTTGAAATAGGATAATATTTGACGTATATGTTGGGAATGGGTAAAAATTGAAGTTTTACCATTTTAAACCCTTAAAATAATAGGCAAATGAAAAAAAATATTTCTTAACACGCTAAAACAATATCGAGTAAAATTTATTTTATAATCCATTCAACCATTATTTCCAGGGGTAACCATGATGAAACTTGACTTTATAGCCATTTTCAGTATGCATGTCAACTATTAGCCGATTTGAAAATTTTCATATTTTTATCTCCAAATGGTTTATTTCCATAGGTTACCCCCTTTGGAAATCGACAAATTTTGGGGTGAAAATTGAAAATTTTTAAATGGGATAATATTTGACGTGTGTGTTGGGAATGGCTTAAAATTGAGGTTTCACCATGTTGAACCTTTCAACAAATAGGCATATGAAGTAAAAAAATATTTCTTAACACGCTAAAACAATATCGAGTAAAATTGATTTTAAAATCCATTCAACCATTATATACAGGGGTTACCATGATGAAACATGACTTTTAAGCCATTTCCAACATGCATGTCAAATATTAGCCAATTTGAAAAATTTCATATTTTTATCTCAAAATGGTTCACTTCCATAGGTTAACCCCTTTGGAAATCGACAAATTTTGAGGTGAAAATTGAAATTTTTTGAATGGGATAATATTTGACGTGTATGTTGGGAATGGCTAAAAATTAAGGTTTCACCATATTAAGCCCTTTAAATAATAAGCAAATGAAGTTAAAATATATTTCTTAACATGCTAAAACTATATCGAGTAAAATTAATTTTTAAATGCATTCGACCAATATTTCCAGCATGCATGTCAAATATTAGCCAATTTGAAAATTTTCATATTTTTATCTCAAAATGGTTCATTTCCATAGGTTAACCCCTTTGAAAATCGACAAATTTTGGGGTGAAAATTGAAATTTTTTAAATGGGATTATATTTGACGTGTATGTTGGGAATGGCTAAAAATTGAGGTTTCACCATGTTAAACTGTTCAACAAATAGGCAAATAAAGTAGAAAATATTTCTTCACACGCTAAAGAATATCGAGTAAAATTGATTTTGAAATCCATTCGACTATTATTCACAGGGATTACCATGATGAAAATTGACTTTTTAGCCATTTCCAACATGCATATCATATATTAGCCAATTTGAAAATTTCATATTTTTATCTCAAAATAGTTCATTTCCATAGGTTAACCCCTTTGGAAATCGACAAATTTTTAGGTCAAAATTGAAATTATTTCAATGGTATAATATTTGACGTGTATGTTGGGAATGACTAAAAATTAAGGTTTCACCATGTTAAGCGATTCAAATAATAAGCAAATGAAGTTAAAAATATATTTCTTAACACTTTAAACCATATCGAGTAAAATTAATTTTTAAATGCATTCGACCATTATTTCAAGAGGTTACCATCATGAAACTTGACTTTATAGCCATTTCCAGCATGCCTGTCAACTATTATCCGATTTGAAAATTTTAATATTTTTATCTCCAAATGGTTCATTTCTGTAGGTTAACCCCTTTCGAAATCGACAAATTTTGGGGTGAAAGTTGAAATTTTTTAAATGGGATAATATTTGATGTGTATATTGGGAATGGGTAAAAATTGCGGTTTCACCATATTAAGCCCTTCAACTTATAGGCAAACGAAGTTAAAAAATATTTCTTAACACGCTAAAACAATATCGAGTAAAATTGATTTTAAAATCCATTCGACCATTATATACATGGGTTACCATGATGAAACTTGACTTTTTAGCCATTTCGAGCTTCCATGTCAAATATTTGCCCATTTTCAAATTTTCAAATTTTTATCTCAAAATGGTTCATTTCCATAGTTTAACCCATTTGGAAATCGACAAATTTTGGGGTGAAAATTGAAAAAATTTAAATGGGATAATATTTTACGTGTATGTTGGGAATGACTAAAAATTGAGGTTTCACCTTGTTGAACCTTTCAACAAATAGACAAATGAAATAAAAAAATATTTCTCTACACGTTAAAACAATATCGAGTAAAAATAATTTTGAATTCCATTCGACTATTATTCACAGGGGTTACCATGTTGAAAATGTACTTTTTAGCCATTTCCAACATGCATGTCATATATTAACCAATTTGAAAATTTTCATATTTTGTTTCAAATGGTTCATTTCCATAGGTTTCACTTTGGAAATCAACAAATTATGCGGTGAAAATTGAAAATTTTGAAATGGAATAATATTTAACATGTATGGTGGGAATGGCTAAAAATTAAGGTTTCACCATGTTAAACTCTACAAATAATAAGCAAATGAAGATAAAAAATATTTCTTAACACGTTAAAACTATATCGAGTAAAATTAATTTTTAAATGCATTCGACCATTATTTCAAGGGGTAATATCATGAAACTTGACTTTATAGCCATTTCCAGCATGCATGTCAACTATTAGCCGATTTGAACATTTTCATATTTTTATCTCCAAATGGTTCATTTCCATAGGTTATCCCCTTTCGAAATCGACAAATTTTGAGGTGAAAATTGAAAATTTTGAAATGGGATAATATTTGACATGTATGTTGGGAATGGCTAGAAATTAAGGTTTCACCATGTTAAACTCTTCAAATAATAAGCAAATGAAGTTAAAAAATATTTCTTAAGAAGTTAAAACTATATCGAGTAAAATTAATTTTTAAATGCATTCGACCATTATTTCAACGGGTAACATCATGAAACTTGACTTTATAGCCATTTCCAGCATGCATGTCAACTATTAGCCGATTTGAAAACTTTCATATTTTTATCTCCAAATGTATAATTTCTATAGGTTAACCCTTTTGGAAATCGACAAATTTGGAGGTGAAAATTCATATTTTTTCAATGGGATAATATTTGACGTGTATGTTTGGAATGGCTTAAAATTCAGGTTTCAACATGTTAAGCCCTTGAAATAACAGGGAAATGAAAAAAATAAAAAATAGTTGTTTACATGCTGAAACAATATCGAGTAAAATTGAATCAATTCGACTATTATTCACAGGGGTTACCATGATGAAAATTGACTTTTTGCCATTTCCAACATGCATGTTATATATTAGGCGATTTGAAAATTTTCATATTTTTATCTCAAAATGGTTCATTTCAATAGGTTAACCCTTTTCAAAATCGACAAATTTTGACCTAAAACTGAAATTTTTTGAATGGTATAATATTTGACATGTATGTTGGGAATGGCTAAAAATTAATGCTTCACCATGTTAAGACCTTCAAATAATAAGCAATGAAGTTAAAAAATATTTCTTAACGCGCTAAAACTAGATCGAGAAATATTAATTGTTAAATGAATTCGACCATTATTTCCAAGGTTACTATGATGAAACTTGAATTTTTAGCTATTTCCAACATGCATGTCAAATATTAGCCAATTTGAAAATTTTTGTATTTTTATCTTCTAATGGTTCATTTCCATAGGTTAACCCCTTTAGAAATCGGCAAATTTTGAGGTGATAATTGAAAATTTTGAAATGGGATAATATTTGACATGTTTGTTGGGAATGGCTAAAAATTAAGGTTTTACCATGTTAAGCTCTTCAAATTATAGGCAAATGATGTTAAAAAATATTTCTTAACACGTTAAAACTATATCGAGTAAAATTGATTTTAAAATCCATTCGATCATTATTCACAGGGGTTACCATGATGAAACATGAATTTTTAGCCATTTCCAGCATGTATGTCAACTATTAGCCGATTTTAAAATTTTCATATTTTTATCTCCAAATGGTTCATTTCCATAGGTTAACCCCTTTGAAAATCGACAAAATTTTGGGGTGAAAATTTAAATTTTTTAAATGGGATAATATTTGACGTGTATGTTGGGAATGGCTAAAAATTGAGGTTTCACCATGTTAAACCCTTCAAATAATAGGCAAATGATGTAAAAAATATTTCTTAACACGCTAAAACAATATCGTGTAAAATTAATTTTCAAATCCATTCGACCATTATATACAGGGGTTACAATGATGAAACTTGTCTTTTTAGCCATCTCCAGCATGGATGTCAAATATTAGCCGATTTGAAAATTTTCATATTTTCATCTCAAAATGGTTCATTTCCACAGGTTAACCTCTTTGGAAATCGACAAATTTGGAGGTGAAAATTGAAAATTTTTGAATGGTATAATATTTGAAGTATATGTTGGGGTTGGCTAAAAATTAAGGTTTCACCATGTTAAGACCTTCAAATAATAAGCAATGAAGTTTAAAATGATTTCTTAACGCGCTAAAACTATATCGAGTAATATTAATTGTTAAATGCATTCGACCATTATTTCCAGGGGTTACCATGATGAAACATGACTTTTTAGCCATTTCCAGCATGCATGTCAACTATTAGCCAATTTGAAAACTTTCATATTTTTATCTCCAAATGGTTCATTTCCATAGGTTAACCCCTTTGGAAATCGACAAATTTGGAGGTGAAAATTGAAATTTTATTAATGGTATAATATTTGAAGTATATGTTGGGATTGGCTAAAAATTAAGGTTTCAGCATGTTAAGACCTTCAAATAATAAGCAATGAAGTTAAAAACTATTTCTTAACGCCCTAAAACTATATCGAGTAATATTAATTGTTAAATGCATTCGACCATTATTTCCAGGGGTTACCATAATGAAACATGACTTTTTAGCCATTTCCGGGTGCATGTCAACTATTAACCTATTTGAAAACTTTCATATTTTTATCTCCAAATGGTTCATTTCCATAGGTTAACCCCTTTGGAAATCGACAAATTTTGAGGTGAAAATTGAAAATTTTGAAATGGGATAATATTTGACATGTATGTTGGGAATGGCGAAAAATTAAGGTTTCAGCATGTTAAGACCTTCAAATAATAAGCAATGAAGTTAAAAACTATTTCTTAACGCCCTAAAACTATATCGAGTAATATTAATTGTTAAATGCATTCGACCATTATTTCCAGGGGTTACCATGATGAAACATGACTTTTTTGCCATTTCCAGCATGCATGTTAACTATTAGCTGATTTGAAAACTTTCATATTTTTATCTCCAAATGGTTCATTTCCAAAGATTAACCCTTTCGGAAATCGACAAATTTTGAGATGAAAATTGAAAATTTTGAAATGGGATAATATTTGACATGTATGTTGGGAATGGCTAAAAATTAAGGTTTCACGATGTTAAGCTCTTCAAATTATAAGCAAATGATGTTAAAAAATATTTCTTAACACGTTAAAACTATATCGAGTAAAATTTATTTTTAATGCATTCGACCATTATTTCCAGGGGTTACCATGATGAAACTTGACTTTTTAGCCATTTCCAGCATGCATGTCAAATATTAGCCAATGTGAAAATTTTCATATATTTATCTCAAAATGGTTAATTTCCATAGGTTAACCCCTTTGAAAATCGATAAAATTTTGGGGTGAAAATTTAAAATTTTTAAATGTGATAATATTTGACGTGTATGTTGGGAATGGCTAAAAATTGAGGTTTCACCATGTTAAACCCTTCAAATAAAACGCAAATGATGTTAAAAAATATTTCATAACACGCTAAAACAATATCGAGTAAAATTGATTTTAAAATCCATTCGACCATTATTTCCAGGGGTTACCATGATGAAACATGACTTTTTAGCCATATCCAGCATGCATGTCAACTATTAGCCAATTTGAAAACTTTCATATTTTTATCTCCAAATGGTTCATTTCCATAGGTTAACCCCTTTGGAAATCGACAAATTTGGAGGTGAAAATTGAAATTTTATTAATGGTATAATATTTGAAGTATATGTTGGGATTGGCTAAAAATTAAGGTTTCACGATGTTAAGCTCTTCAAATTATAAGCAAATGATGTTAAAAAATATTTCTTAACACGTTAAAACTATATCGCGTAAAATTAATTTTTAAATGCATTCGACCATTATTTCCAGGGGTTACCATGATGAAACTTGACTTTTTAGCCATTTCCAGCATGCATGTCAACTATTAGCTGATTTGAAAACTTTCATATTTTTATCTCCAAATGGTTCATTTCCATAGGTTAACCCCCTTTGGAAATCGACAAAATTTGGGTGACAATAAAAATTTTTTAAATGGGATAATATTTGACGTGTATGTTTGGAATGGCTTAAAATTGAAGTTTCACCATGTTAAGTCCTTCAAATAATAGGCAAATGAAATTAAAAAAAATAGTAGTTTACACGCTGAAATAATATTGAGTAAAATTGATTTTGAAATCCATTCGACTATTACTCACAGGGGTTACCATGATTAAAATTGACTTTTTAGCCATTTCCAACATGCATGTCATATATTAGGCGATTTGAAAAGTTTCATATTTTGATCTCAAAATACTTCATTTCCATAGGTTAACCCCTTTGGAAATCGGAAAATTTTGAGCTAAAAATTGAAATTTTTTTAATGGTATAATATTTGAAGTGTATGTTGGGATTGCCTAAAATTGAGGTTTCACCATGTTAAACCCTTCAAATAATAGGCAAATGATGTTAAAAAATATTTCTTAACACGCTAAAACAATATCGAGTAAAATTGATTTTAAAATCCATTCGACCATTATATACAGGGGTTACCATGATGAAACTTGACTTTTTAGCCATTTCCAAAATGCATGTCAAATATTAACCGATTTGAAAATTTTCCTATTTTCATCTCAAAATGGTTCATTTTCACAGGTTAACCCCTTTGGAAATCTAAAATTTTGGGGTAAAAATTGAAATTTTTTGAATGGTATAATACTTGAAGTGTATGTTGGGATTGGCTAAAAATTAAGGTTTCACCATGTTAAAAACTTCTAATAATAAGCAAATGAAGTTAAAAATATTTCTTAACACGCTAAAACTATATCGAATAAAATTAATTTTTAAATGCATTCGACCATTATTTCCAGGAGTTACCATGATGAAACTTGACTTTTTAACTATTTCAAGCATGCATGTCAAATATTAGCCAATTTGAAAATTTTCATATTTTTATCTCAAACCGGTTCATTTCCATAGGTTAACCCCTTTGAAAATCGACAAAATTTTGGGGTGAAAATTTAAAATTCTTAAATAGGATAATATTTGACGTGTATGTTTGGAATGGCTTAAAATTGAAGTTTCACCATGTTAAGTCCTTCAAATAATAGGCAAATGAAATTAAGAAAAAATAGTTGTTTACACGCTGGAACAATATCGAGTAAAATTGATTTTGAAATCCACTCGACTATTATTCACGGGGTTACCATGATGAAACTTGACTTTTTAGCCATTTCCAAGCATGCATGTCAAATATTAGCCGACTTGAAAATTTTCATATTTTCATCTCAAAATGGTTCATTTCCATAGGTTAACCCCTTTGGAAATCGACAAATTTGGAGGTGAAAATTGAAATTTTTTCAATGGTATAATATTTGAAGTATATGTTGTGATTGGCTAAAAATTAAGGTTTCACCATGTTAAGACCTTCAAATAATAAGCAATGAAGTTAAAAATTATTTCTTAACGCGCTAAAACTATATCGAGTAATATTAATTGTTAAATACATCCTCGACCATTATTTCCGGGGGTTACCATTATGAAACATGACTTTTTAGCCATTTCCAGCATGCATGTCAACTATTAGCCGATTTGAAAACTTTCATATTTTTATCTCCAAATGGTTCATTTCCATAGGTTAACCCCTTTGGAATTCGACAAATTTTGAGGCGAAAATTGAAAATTTTGAAGTGGGATAATATTTGATATGTATGTTTGTAATGGATAAAAATTAAGGTTTCACGATGTTAAGCTCTTCAAATAATAATCAAAAGAAGTTAAAAAATATTTCTTAACACATTAAAACTATATCGAGTATAATTAATTTTTAAATGCATTCGACCATTATTTCCAGGGGTTACCATGTTGAAACTTGACTTTTTAGCCATTTCCAGCATGCATGTCAAATATTAGCCAATTTGAAAATTTTCATATTTTTATCTCAAAATGGTTCATTTCCATAGGTTAACCAGTTTGGAAATCGACAAATTTTGAGGTAAAAATTGAAAATTTTGAAATGGGATAATATTTGACATGTATGTTGGGAATGGCTAAAAATTAAGGTTTCACGATGTTAAGCACTTCAAATAATAAGAAAATGAAGTTAGAAATTATTTCTTAACACGTTAAAACTATATCGAGTAATATTAATTGTTAAATGCATTCGACCATTATTTCCGGGGGTTACCATGATGAAACATGACTTTTTAGCCATTTCCAAGCATGCATGTCAACTATTAGCCAATTTGAAAACTTTCATATTTTTATCTCCAAATGGTTCATTTCCATAGGTTAACCCCTTTGGAAATCGACAAATTTGGAGGTGAAAATTGAAATTTTATTAATGGTATAATATTTGAAGTATATGTTGGGATTGGCTAAAAATTAAGGTTTCAGCATGTTAAGACCTTCAAATAATAAGCAATGAAGTTAAAAACTATTTCTTAACGCCCTAAAACTATATCGAGTAATATTAATTGTTAAATGCATTCGACCATTATTTCCGGGGGTTACCATAATGAAACATGACTTTTTAGCCATTTCAAAGCAGGCATGTCAACTATTAACCTATTTGAAAACTTTCATATTTTTATCTCCAAATGGTTCATTTCCATAGGTTAACCCCTTTGGAAATCGACAAATTTTGAGGTGAAAATTGAAAATTTTGAAATGGGATAGTATTTGACATGTATGTTGGGAATGGCGAAAAATTAAGGTTTCAAAGCATGTTAAGACCTTCAAATAATAAGCAATGAAGTTAAAAACTATTTCTTAACGCCCTAAAACTATATCGAGTAATATTAATTGTTAAATGCATTCGACCATTATTTCCGGGGTTACCATGATGAAACATGACTTTTTAGCCATTTCAAAGCATGCATGTCAACTATTAGCCAATTTGAAAACTTTCATATTTTTATCTCCAAATGGTTCATTTCCATAGGTTAACCCCTTTAGAAATCGACAAATTTTGAGGTGAAAATTGAAAATTTTGAAATGGGATAATATTTGACGTGTATGTCGGGAATGCTAAAAATTGAGGTTTCACCATGTTAAACCCTTCAAATAATAGGGAAATGATGTTAAAAATATTTCTTAACACGCTAAAACAATATCGAGTAAAATTGATTTTAAAATCCATTCGACCATTATATACAGGGGTTACCATTATGAAACTTGACTTTTTAGCTATTTTTAGCATGCATGTCAAATATTAGCCAATTTGAAAGTTTTCATATTTTTATCTTAAAATGGTTCATTTCCATAGGTGTTTGGAAATCGACAAAGTTTGGGTGACAATTCAAATTTTTTAAATGGGATAATATTTGACGTGTATGTTTGGAATGGCTTAAAATTGAAGTTTCACCATGTTAAATCCTTCAAATAATAGGCAAATGAAATTTAAAAAAAATAGTTGTTTCCACGCTAAAACAATATCGAGTAAAATTGATTTTGAAATCCACTCGACTATTATTCACAAAGGGTTACCATGATGAAAATTGACTTTTTAGCCATTTCCGACATGCAAGTCATATATTAGGCGATTTGAAAATTTTCATATTTTTATCTCAAAATGGTTCATTTCCATAAGTTAACCCCTTTGGAAATCGAAAAAATTTGAGCTAAAATTTAAATTTTTTGAATGGTATAATATTTGAAGTGTATGTTGGGATTGGCTAAAAATTAAGGTTTCACCATATTACGCCCTTCAAATAATAAGCAAATGAAGTTAAAAATATTTCTTAACACGCTAAAACTTTATCGAATAAAATTAATTTTTAAATGCATTCGACCATTATTTCCAGGGGTTACCATGATGCAACTTGACTTTTTAGCCATTTCCAAGCATGCATGTCAAATATTAGCCAATTTGAAAATTTTCATATTTTTATCTCAAAATGGTTCATTTCCAAAGGTTAACCCCTTTGAAAATCGACAAAATTTTGGGGTGAAAATTTAAAATTTTTAAATGGGATAATATTTGACGTGTATGTTGGGAATGGCTAAAAATTAAGGTTTCACCATGTTAAACCCTTCAAATAATAGGGAAATGATGTTAAAAAATATTTCTTAACAAGCTAAAAAAATATCGAGTAAAATTGATTTTAAAATCCATTCGACCATTATATACAGGGGTTACCATGATGAAACTTGGCTTATTAGCCATTTCCAGCATGCATGTCAAATATTAGCCGATTTGAAAATTTTTATATTTTCATCTCAAAATGGTTCATTTCCATAGGTTAACCCCTTTGGATATCGACAAATTTGGAGGTGAAAATTGAAATTTTTTGAATGGTATAATATTTGAAGTATATGTTGGGATTGGCTAAAAATTAAGGGATCACCATGTTAAGACCTTCAACTAATAAGCAATGAAGTTAAAAATTATTTCTTAACGCGTTAAAACTATATCGAGTAATATTAATTGTTAAATGCATTCGACCATTATTTCCAGGGGTTACCATGATGAAATATAACTTTTTAGCCATTTTCAGCATGCATGTCAACTATTAGCCGATTTGAAAAATTTCAAATTTTTATCTCCAAATGGTTCATTTCCATAGGTTAACCCCTTTGGAAATCGAAAAATTTTGAGCTAAAAATTGAAATTTTTTGAATGGTATAATAGTTGAAGTGTATGTTGGGATTGGCTAAAAATTAAGGTTTCACCATGTTAAACCCTTCAAATAATAAGCAAATGAAGTTAAAAATATTTCTTAACACGCTAAAACTATATCGAATAAAATTAATTTTTAAATGCATTCGACCATTATTTCCAGGAGTTACCATGATGAAACTTGACTTTTTAACTATTTCAAGCATGCATGTCAAATATTAGCCAATTTGAAAATTTTCATATTTTTATCTCAAACTGGTTCATTTCCATAGGTTAACCCCTTTGAAAATCGACAAAATTTTGGGGTGAAAATTTAAAATTCTTAAATAGGATAATATTTGACGTGTATGTTTGGAATGGCTTAAAATTGAAGTTTCACCATGTTAAGTCCTTCAAATAATAGGCAAATGAAATTAAGAAAAAATAGTTGTTTACACGCTGGAACAATATCGAGTAAAATTGATTTTGAAATCCACTCGACTATTATTCACAGGGGTTACCATGATGAAACTTGACTTTTTAGCCATTTCCAGCATGCATGTCAAATATTAGCCGACTTGAAAATTTTCATATTTTCATCTCAAAATGGTTCATTTCCATAGGTTAACCCCTTTGGAAATCGACAAATTTGGAGGTGAAAATTGAAATTTTTTCAATGGTATAATATTTGAAGTATATGTTGTGATTGGCTAAAAATTAAGGTTTCACCATGTTAAGACCTTCAAATAATAAGCAATGAAGTTAAAAATTATTTCTTAACGCGCTAAAACTATATCGAGTAATATTAATTGTTAAATACATCCTCGACCATTATTTCGGGGTTACCATTATGAAACATGACTTTTTAGCCATTTCCAGCATGCATGTCAACTATTAGCCGATTTGAAAACTTTCATATTTTTATCTCCAAATGGTTCATTTCCATAGGTTAACCCCTTTGGAATTCGACAAATTTTGAGGCGAAAATTGAAAATTTTGAAGTGGGATAATATTTGATATGTATGTTTGTAATGGATAAAAATTAAGGTTTCACGATGTTAAGCTCTTCAAATAATAATCAAAAGAAGTTAAAAAATATTTCTTAACACATTAAAACTATATCGAGTATAATTAATTTTTAAATGCATTCGACCATTATTTCCGGGGGTTACCATGTTGAAACTTGACTTTTTAGCCATTTCCAGCATGCATGTCAAATATTAGCCAATTTGAAAATTTTCATATTTTTATCTCAAAATGGTTCATTTCCATAGGTTAACCAGTTTGGAAATCGACAAATTTTGAGGTAAAAATTGAAAATTTTGAAATGGGATAATATTTGACATGTATGTTGGGAATGGCTAAAAATTAAGGTTTCACGATGTTAAGCACTTCAAATAATAAGAAAATGAAGTTAGAAATTATTTCTTAACACGTTAAAACTATATCGAGTAATATTAATTGTTAAATGCATTCGACCATTATTTCCAGGGGTTACCATGATGAAACATGACTTTTTAGCCATTTCCAGCATGCATGTCAACTATTAGCCAATTTGAAAACTTTCATATTTTTATCTCCAAATGGTTCATTTCCATAGGTTAACCCCTTTGGAAATCGACAAATTTGGAGGTGAAAATTGAAATTTTATTAATGGTATAATATTTGAAGTATATGTTGGGATTGGCTAAAAATTAAGGTTTCAAGCATGTTAAGACCTTCAAATAATAAGCAATGAAGTTAAAAACTATTTCTTAACGCCCTAAAACTATATCGAGTAATATTAATTGTTAAATGCATTCGACCATTATTTCCAGGGGTTACCATAATGAAACATGACTTTTTAGCCATTTCCAGCAGGCATGTCAACTATTAACCTATTTGAAAACTTTCATATTTTTATCTCCAAATGGTTCATTTCCATAGGTTAACCCCTTTGGAAATCGACAAATTTTGAGGTGAAAATTGAAAATTTTGAAATGGGATAGTATTTGACATGTATGTTGGGAATGGCGAAAAATTAAGGTTTCAGCATGTTAAGACCTTCAAATAATAAGCAATGAAGTTAAAAACTATTTCTTAACGCCCTAAAACTATATCGAGTAATATTAATTGTTAAATGCATTCGACCATTATTTCCAGGGGTTACCATGATGAAACATGACTTTTTAGCCATTTCCAGCATGCATGTCAACTATTAGCCAATTTGAAAACTTTCATATTTTTATCTCCAAATGGTTCATTTCCATAGGTTAACCCCTTTAGAAATCGACAAATTTTGAGGTGAAAATTGAAAATTTTGAAATGGGATAATATTTGACGTGTATGTCGGGAATGCTAAAAATTGAGGTTTCACCATGTTAAACCCTTCAAATAATAGGGAAATGATGTTAAAAATATTTCTTAACACGCTAAAACAATATCGAGTAAAATTGATTTTAAAATCCATTCGACCATTATATACAGGGGTTACCATTATGAAACTTGACTTTTTAGCTATTTTTAGCATGCATGTCAAATATTAGCCAATTTGAAAGTTTTCATATTTTTATCTTAAAATGGTTCATTTCCATAGGTGTTTGGAAATCGACAAAGTTTGGGTGACAATTCAAATTTTTTAAATGGGATAATATTTGACGTGTATGTTTGGAATGGCTTAAAATTGAAGTTTCACCATGTTAAATCCTTCAAATAATAGGCAAATGAAATTTAAAAAAAATAGTTGTTTCCACGCTAAAACAATATCGAGTAAAATTGATTTTGAAATCCACTCGACTATTATTCACAGGGGTTACCATGATGAAAATTGACTTTTTAGCCATTTCCGACATGCAAGTCATATATTAGGCGATTTGAAAATTTTCATATTTTTATCTCAAAATGGTTCATTTCCATAAGTTAACCCCTTTGGAAATCGAAAAAATTTGAGCTAAAATTTAAATTTTTTGAATGGTATAATATTTGAAGTGTATGTTGGGATTGGCTAAAAATTAAGGTTTCACCATATTACGCCCTTCAAATAATAAGCAAATGAAGTTAAAAATATTTCTTAACACGCTAAAACTTTATCGAATAAAATTAATTTTTAAATGCATTCGACCATTATTTCCAGGGGTTACCATGATGCAACTTGACTTTTTAGCCATTTCCAGCATGCATGTCAAATATTAGCCAATTTGAAAATTTTCATATTTTTATCTCAAAATGGTTCATTTCCAAAGGTTAACCCCTTTGAAAATCGACAAAATTTTGGGGTGAAAATTTAAAATTTTTAAATGGGATAATATTTGACGTGTATGTTGGGAATGGCTAAAAATTAAGGTTTCACCATGTTAAACCCTTCAAATAATAGGGAAATGATGTTAAAAAATATTTCTTAACAAGCTAAAAAAATATCGAGTAAAATTGATTTTAAAATCCATTCGACCATTATATACAGGGGTTACCATGATGAAACTTGGCTTATTAGCCATTTCCAAGCATGCATGTCAAATATTAGCCGATTTGAAAATTTTTATATTTTCATCTCAAAATGGTTCATTTCCATAGGTTAACCCCTTTGGATATCGACAAATTTGGAGGTGAAAATTGAAATTTTTTGAATGGTATAATATTTGAAGTATATGTTGGGATTGGCTAAAAATTAAGGGATCACCATGTTAAGACCTTCAACTAATAAGCAATGAAGTTAAAAATTATTTCTTAACGCGTTAAAACTATATCGAGTAATATTAATTGTTAAATGCATTCGACCATTATTTCCGGGGGTTACCATGATGAAATATAACTTTTTAGCCATTTTCAGCATGCATGTCAACTATTAGCCGATTTGAAAAATTTCAAATTTTTATCTCCAAATGGTTCATTTCCATAGGTTAACCCCTTTGGAAATCGAAAAATTTTGAGCTAAAAATTGAAATTTTTTGAATGGTATAATAGTTGAAGTGTATGTTGGGATTGGCTAAAAATTAAGGTTTCACCATGTTAAACCCTTCAAATAATAAGCAAATGAAGTTAAAAATATTTCTTAACACGCTAAAACTATATGGAATAAAATTAATTTTTAAATGCATTCGACCATTATTTCAAGGGGTTACCATGATGAAACTTGACTTTTTAACCATTTCCAGCATGCATGTCAAATATTAGCCAATTTGAAAATTTTCATATTTTTATCTTAAAATGGTTCATTTCCATAGGTTAACCCCTTTGAAAATCGACAAAATTTTGGGGTGAAAATTTAAAATTTTTAAATGGGATAATATTTGACGTGTATGTTGGGAATGGCTAAAAATAGAGGTTTCACCATGTTAAACCGTTCAACAAATAGATAAAAATATTTGTTTACATGCTAAAACAATATCGTGTAAAATTTATCTTGAAATCCATTCGATCATTATTTCCAGGGGTTACCATGATGAAAATTGAATTTTAGCCATTTCCAGCATGCATGTTAACTATTAGCTGATTTGAAAATTTGTATATTTTTATCTCCAAATGGTTCATTTCCATAGGTTAACCCCTTTGGAAATCGACAAATTTTGGAGTGAAAATTCAAATTTTTTAAACGGGATAATATTTGACGTGTATGTTTGGAATGGCTAAAAATTGAGGTTTCACCATGTTAAACTATTCAAAAAATAGGCAAATAAAATAAAAATATATTTATTCACACGCTAAAACAATATCAAAAATAATTTATTTTAAAATCCATTCGACTATTATTTGCAGGGGTTACCATGATGAAAATTGACTTTTTATCCATGTCCAACATGCATGTCCAATATTAGCCGATTTGAAACTTTTCATATTTTCATCTCAAAATGGTTCATTTCCATAGGTTAACCCTTTTGGAAATCGAAATATTTTGAGGTGAAAATTGAAATTTTTAGAATGATATAATATTTGATGTGTATGTTGGGATTGGTTAAAAATTAAGGTTTCACCATGTTTAGCCCTTGAAATAACAGGCTAATGAAGTTAAAAAATATTTCTTAACACGCTAAAACTATATCGAATAAAATTAATTTTTAAATGCATTCGACCATTATTTCCAGGGGTTACCATGATGAAACTTGACTTTTTAGCCATTTCCAGCATGCATGTCAAATATTAGCCAATTTGAAAATTTTCATATTTTTATCTCAAAATGGTTCATTTTCATAGGTTAACCCCTTTGAAAATCGACAAAATTTTGGGGTGAAAATTTAAAATTTTTAAATGGGATAATATTTGACGTGTATGTTGGGAATGGCTAAAAATTGAGGTTTCACCATGTTAAACCGTTCAACAAATAGGCAAATGAAATATAAAAATATTTGTTTACATGCTAAAACAATATCGTGTAAAATTTATCTTGAAATCCATTCGATCATTATTTCCAGGGGTTACCATGATGAAAATTGACTTTTAGCCATTTCTAGCATGCATATTAACTATTAGCCGATTTGAAAATTTGTATATTTTTATCTCCAAATGGTTCATTTCCATAGGTTAACCCCATTGGAAATCGACAAATTTTGGAGTGAAAATTCAAATTTTTTAAACGGGATAATATTTGACATGTATGTTTGGAATGGCTAAAAATTGAGGTTTCACCATGTTAAACTATTCAAAAAAATAGGCAAATAAAATAAAAATATATTTATTCACACGCTAAAACAATATCAAAAATAATTTATTTTAAAATCCATTCGACTATTATTTGCAGGGGTTACCATGATGAAAATTGACTTTTTATCCATGTCCAACATGCATGTCCAATATTAGCCGATTCGAAACTTTTCATATTTTCATCTCAAAATGGTTCATTTCCATAGGTTAACCCTTTTGGAAATCGAAAAATTTTGAGGTGAAAATTGAAATTTTTTGAATGGTATAATATTTGATGTGTATGTTGGGATTGGTTAAAAATTAAGGTTTCACCATGTTAAGCCCTTGAAATAATAAGGTAATGAAGTTAAAAAATATTTCTTAACACGCTAAAACTATATCGAATAAAATTAATTTTTAAATGCATTCGACCATTATTTCCAGGGGTTACCATGAAGTAAACTTGACTTTTTAGTCATTTCCAGCATGCATGTCAAATATTAGCCAATTTGAAAATTTTCATATTTTTATCTCAAAATGGTTCATTTCCATAGGTTAACCCCTTTGAAAATCGACAAAATTTTGGGTGAAAATTTAAAATTTTTCAATTGAATAATATTTGACGTGTATGTTGGGAATGGCTAAAAATTGAGGTTTCGCCATGTTAAACCGTTCAACAAATAGGCAAATGAAATATAAAAATATTTGTTTACATGCTAAAACAATATCGTGTAAAATTTATCTTGAAATCCATTCGATCATTATTTCCAGGGGTTACCATGATGAAAATTGACTTTTAGCCATTTCTAGCATGCATGTTAACTATTAGCCGATTTGAAAATTTGTATATTTTTATCTCCAAATGGTTCATTTCCATAGGTTAACCCTTTTGGAAATCGACAAATTTTGAGGTGAAAATTCAAATTTTTTAAACGGGATAATATTTGACTTGTATGTTTGGAATGGGTAAAAATTGAGGTTTCACCATGTTAAACTATTCAAAAAAAAGGCAAATAAAATAAAAATATATTTATTCACACGCTAAAACAATATCAAAAATAATTTATTTTAAAATCCATTCGACTATTATTTGCAGGGGTTACCATGATGAAAATTGACTTTTTATCCATGTCCAACATGCATGTCCAATATTAGCCGATTTGAAACTTTTCATATTTTCATCTCAAAATGGTTCATTTCCATAGGTTAACCCTTTTGGAAATCGAAAAATTTTGAGGTGAAAATTGAAATTTTTAGAATGGTATAATATTTGATGTGTATGTTGGGATTGGTTAAAAATTAAGGTTTGGCCATGTTTAGCCCTTGAAATAATAGGCTAATGAAGTTAAAAAATATTTCTTAACACGCTAAAACTATATCGAATAAAATTAATTTTTAAATGCATTCGACCATTATTTCCAGGGGTTACCTTGATGAAACTTGACTTTTTAGCCATTTCCAGCATGCATGTCAAATATTAGCCAATTTGAAAATTTTCATATTTTTATCTCAAAATGGTTCATTTTCATAGGTTAACCCCTTTGAAAATCGACAAAATTTTAGGGTGAAAATTTAAAATTTTTAAATGGGATAATATTTGACGTGTATGTTGGGAATGGCTAAAAATTGAGGTTTCACCATGTTAAACCGTTCAACAAATAGGCAAATGAAATATAAAAATATTTGTTTACATGCTAAAACAATATCGTGTAAAATTTATCTTGAAATCCATTCGATCATTATTTCCAGGGGTTACCATGATGAAAATTGACTTTTAGCCATTTCTAGCATGCATATTAACTATTAGCCGATTTGAAAATTTGTATATTTTTATCTCCAAATGGTTCATTTCCATAGGTTAACCCCATTGGAAATCGACAAATTTTGGAGTGAAAATTCAAATTTTTTAAACGGGATAATATTTGACGTGTATGTTTGGAATGGCTAAAAATTGAGGTTTCACCATGTTAAACTATTCAAAAAAATAGGCAAATAAAATAAAAATATATTTATTCACACGCTAAAACAATATCAAAAATAATTTATTTTAAAATCCATTCGACTATTATTTGCAGGGGTTACCATGATGAAAATTGACTTTTTATCCATGTCCAACATGCATGTCCAATATTAGCCGATTCGAAACTTTTCATATTTTCATCTCAAAATGGTTCATTTCCATAGGTTAACCCTTTTGGAAATCGAAAAATTTTGAGGTGAAAATTGAAATTTTTAGAATGGTATAATATTTGATGTGTATGTTGGGATTGGTTAAAAATTAAGGTTTCACCATGTTAAGCCCTTGAAATAATAAGGTAATGAAGTTAAAAAATATTTCTTAACCCGCTAAAACTATATCGAATAAAATTAATTTTTAAATGCATTCGACCATTATTTCTAGGGGTTACCATGAAGTAAACTTGACTTTTTAGTCATTTCCAGCATGCATGTCAAATATTAGCCAATTTGAAAATTTTCATATTTTTATCTCAAAATGGTTCATTTCCATAGGTTAACCCCTTTGAAAATCGACAAAATTTTGGGTGAAAATTTAAAATTTTTCAATGGAATAATATTTGACGTGTATGTTGGGAATGGCTAAAAATTGAGGTTTCGCCATGTTAAACCGTTCAACAAATAGGCAAATGAAATATAAAAATATTTGTTTACATGCTAAAACAATATCGTGTAAAATTTATCTTGAAATCTATTCGATCATTATTTCCAGGGGTTACCATGATGAAAATTGACTTTTAGCCATTTCTAGCATGCATGTTAACTATTAGCCGATTTGAAAATTTGTATATTTTTATCTCCAAATGGTTCATTTCCATAGGTTAACCCTTTTGGAAATCGACAAATTTTGAGGTGAAAATTCAAATTTTTTAAACGGGATAATATTTGACGTGTATGTTTGGAATGGCTAAAAATTGAGGTTTCACCATGTTAAACTATTCAAAAAATAGGCAAATAAAATAAAAATATATTTATTCACACGCTAAAACAATATAAAAAATAATTTATTTTAAAATCCATTCGACTATTATTTGCGAGGGTTACCATGATGAAAATTGACTTTTTATCCATGTCCAACATGCATGTCCAATATTAGCCGATTTGAAACTTTTCATATTTTCATCTCAAAATGGTTCATTTCCATAGGTTAACCCTTTTGGAAATCGAAAAATTTTGAGGTGAAAATTGAAATTTTTTGAATGGTATAATATTTGATGTGTATGTTGGGATTGGTTAAAAATTAAGGTTTCACCATGTTAAGCCCTTGAAATAATAAGCTAATGAAGTTAAAAAATATTTCTTAACACGCTATAATTATATGGAATAAAATTAATTTTTAAATGCATTCGACCATTATTTCCAGGGGTTACCATGATGAAACTTGGCTTTTTAGCCATTTCCAGCATGCATGTCAAATATTAGCCAATTTGAAAATTTTCATATTTTTATCTCAAAATGTTTCATTTCCATAGGTTAACCCCTTTGGAAATCGACAAATTTTAGGGTGAAAATTTAAAATTTTTAAATGGGATAATATTTGATGTGTATGTTGGGAATGGCTAAAAATTGAGGTTTCACCATGTTAAACTGTTCAACAAATAGGAAAATGAAATAAAAAAATAGTTGTTTACACGCTAAAACATTATCAAGTAAAATTGATTTTGAAATTCATTCGACTATTATTCACAAGGGTTACCATGATGAAAATTGACTTTTTAGCCATTTCCAACATGCATGTCATATATTAGGCGATTTGAAAATTTTCATATTTTTATCTCAAAATGGTTCATTTCTATAGGTTAACCCCTTTGGAAATCGACAAATTATGGAGTGAAAAAATGAAATTTTTTAAATGGGATAATAGTTGACGTGTATGTTGGGAATGGCTAAAAATTGAGGTTTCGCCATGTTAAACCGTTCAACAAATAGGCAAATGGAGTAAGAAAATATTTCTTAACACGCTAAAACAATATCGAGCAAAACTGATTTTAAAATCCATTCGACCATTATATACAGGGGTTACCATGGTGAAACTTGACTTTTAAGCCATTTCTAGCATGCATGTCAAATATTAGCCAACTTAAAAAATTTCATATTTTTATCTTCAAATGGTTCATTTCCATAGGTTAACCCCTTTAGAAATCGACAAATTTTGAGGTGAAAATTGAAAATTTTGAAATGGGATAATATTTGACGTGTATGTCGGGAATGCTAAAAATTGAGGTTTCACCATGTTAAACCCTTCAAATAATAGGGAAATGATGTTAAAAATATTTCTTAACACGCTAAAACAATATCGAGTAAAATTGATTTTAAAATCCATTCTACCATTATATACAGGGGTTACCATTATGAAACTTGACTTTTTAGCTATTTTTAGCATGCATGTCAAATATTAGCCGATTTAAAAACATAGTTGACATCTAGAAATTGAAAGCTCTGCCAATACAACAGAACTTCTCTTCTAAAGGAGTGTGGTCAATACAGCCTCTACTTTCATGCATGAAGATTTACTCGGCAGAAATAAGAAACTTGATCTGTCGGGAAAAAATAACAAGCGAGTAGTACTGATACTCCAGTGAAGTAGCTCGTGAAACGGCCTGGCCCAACCTTGTCGATCCAACAGGCCCAAACGAAGTCAGTGGTTGACATTATCATGCACACTATATATATATATATTCACTTCATGGTTCTAATCCATGTTACGAGCTCAATTGTTGGTATGTTAAGTGATTAATTATGTATTACATGAGATTATTGTTTCGATTTATAATCTCATTAACATTTCTTTTTGAAGAATGTTGATAAATAATTTTAATTTTAAATCATAAACCTACAATCAGAGGCGGGGAAGGGGTTTAAATGGCGTAAATGGACACCATTTGACAAAAAAAATACATTAAAATTTAATGTATTATTTCTCGTTAAAAACTAGATTCAAATTTTTGACACTACTTAAATTAATTTAAAATCCTGTCCACTATAATACATTTGTTAGATACATTATTTTAACTTAAATATACATATAACCATTATTGAGAGAGCATTTTCTATAATAACTTTTGTCAAAAATAATTTTATAATAAAATACGAGATTAATTTTTGAATGATTATCATATGGTATATGTCGAGAAAGATCTCGATTGCAGTTTCGATCAAATAATTATATTGTATACAATCCTTTTTCAAAACATAAAACTATTTGTGTAATATTATAAAAAATGAAATGTCTAATTTAAACTTTTTTTATCGCCGTATATAAATACCAATTCCTTACTATACCACTGCGTACCATCATCAAGTCTAGAACTGTTAAACCATAACTATAAACCGATTGTGTGAGCTTTGGAGAGCCCAACGGGGATGTCTACTTCTTTTATTAAACAAAAGGGAACAATGCAAAGGACCGCCACATGCAACAACGCTGTTTCTTGCTTCACTCGCCAAAGTTAATTAACTAATGACTCATTCAAGTATTAATTAACTAATGATAATTATATATAATAATAATAATAATAATAATAGTGTTCTTTTTACTCAATACTGCCACTTGAACATTTTCCATCAATTCATGTGGTACACTGTCACACTACATTATGATACTGCTTCAAAACATTGATTAGTTATAACTGAGGAGCTAAAATTAAATTTTTACAATGAGTGACAAGCGACTTAGCTGCTGATGGTTATCAAGAAAAGTTTAGCAATTACACAAAACCTATCTCTTCCAAACGTTTAATTAATTTCCAGTATGGTTGATTTGAACTACTTAATTAGGTCTGTGGTCTAAAATAAGAGTGTTCTTGTCTGACAACAAGTGTTTGATGTATAAGAAAATTAGGGTTCATGATAAATTATTATACTGTGATTAAAACAAAAGAATTTTGAATAAACAATGAAGGAAAGGAGTTCATCTTGTGGGATGGAATCCGCGGTTGGATGTGGATATTATTTTTAATACGGACGGCTCGATCCTTCAACTAAGTAGCAAGGCGGCGTGGGCAGTGTTCTTCGTTTTTCGATAGACATCTGCCAAGCCGCCTTTGCGGCCAATTTTGATTCAAGTACTATTATTCGTGTGGAATTACGGGCTGGTATTCAAGGTTTGCATATTGCATGGGAGTTTGGATATAGGTCGGTCAACTTCGTAACTTTATAATTTTCGGTGTTCGACAAAAAAAAAACCTTCAAACATAAAATTTAAGTGAAGTTATTTTAATGATAGAACTGTGTTGGTGATTTGTAGATAACGAATTTGAATTCAATCACACCTATACAGTAACTTTCGAAGTCACTAGGCATATAAGGTTCTACCAATATGATTATTTATTTTTCTCTACTCAAAACACACCTCTCATGTACCATATTGAGACTAAGATTGCTTTCTCCTGATATGTACTAAAGGTTTGCAACCTTAAGATACGGCGGAACATCTTTGGCGAAGTAGCTACCAGCTTGCAAACAGCCAAGAATGGAAATTGGTTCCTCCCACACAAACATGTGCCAACTCCCATGATCTTACACTAGTAAGTAGCCAGTGAGGCCAAAATTCTGGAAATTGGTATCTTTCTCAATCCGCAATTGCCAAATCTTAGGATTTTTTGTTTCCTTAAGCAAATTAAGGTATCGAATCCTTAAAAAGACCAGACAAGGTGGAACATCTGATCTGGTTTTTTTTTTGTGTGAGTATCATTTCTGGAAAGAAAAGAGAATCTATCTACCTAAGAAATCAAAGCTCCAAAGAAACTCAACTTGTGCAATTCCCTCCTTCTCCTTCTTCTTTGCCATTACTTGATAAAAGTTTCATAACAACACATCCAACTGATCTTTCAGCCGTTACATAAACTGGAAAACATCAACTGTCATCATCAAGAATCCCTCTCTTCACATTTTTAACAACAAATCTCTTCTTTTCTTTTCCTTCCCACTTTTTACCCCAACCCCCCCACTTTGTCTTCCCTTCTTACAAAAGAATCCAACTCAAAAACAAAAGAATTAAGAAAACAAATAACAGACATGAAAACCCAAAAGAAAAAGAGTGCTTACACCATAACAAGAGGGCATCAACGACTATAGTAACTTCATCTGTATATTCCTCATTCTCCATATCAGATCTTCACAGTCCTTGGGCTGAATCTTTAATCAGTTTAGACTTCCTGATGGCTAAACTAACCACGGATGATACATTGTCTCCCACAACTTAATGCTTTTCTTACTCTGCTGACGCTTCCCTTCAAAGTCTTTCTTCCATCCAGTGTTGCCTGTACCTATATATGATCCGTAAAACAGCTACAAAATCCTAAATCCCATTTGCTTTGTTCTTCTCACTGAACCTGCTCTCCTATCAAGTCCAGACCCACCAGTAGGAATGATACTCCCTGGAACAGCAAGAAGTAGAAATGAATACCCTGAGCTGATAGCAGGCTCCTTGCTGCAGCTGTTAAAAGAAGGAAAGCCAAAGATAACTCCTTTGTGTATATCCTGTTGTGTTTCTTCTTCTTCAGCTCTTTCTGCTCTTGCTTCACAATCGCTTCCTTCATCTCTGCTAGGTTAGGCTCGGACGAACCCCTTTGATGTTTAGTCTCTTTCTGAGCCAGCGCCACAAGGTCGCCTTCTGATGATCGTCCCGACTTCTTTGTGACAACCCACTCATAGGCACTCCCCAGCTGAAATAGTCCAGAGATCATTGCATTGAACTTGGTTACCGACATGGTGTTCTCGAATAAGAGGTAAGGGACAATGAAGGGGAAGGCTTTCGGTGCTGGGAGGATGTTTAAGAATGACATGGTGGCCGGGATATAGCATACAACCCATGCTGGAAGTGTGGCCTCTGGTATAAACATTGTCATCGGCAGAATAATACAGAAGAGTGTGAAGGAGTAAAATGGCAGGATCAACTTCCTCAGCAGGAAGAAGAGAAATATCAAATTGCACTTCTTCCATACGCTAATCTGCAAGGCCAAATTAAGGGCCACGGAAGAAAATTAGCACGAAATTAAACAGAAGAAGCAAGTTAAGGAAGTTGGCCTTTATAAAAATACCTTTGATCGAATAATAGCAGGCAGACAGAGTCTAAACAGCTGCATAGGACCAGAATGCCATCTGTGTTGTTGCTTTCTGTAAGCCTCGTATGATTCAGGCAATTCACACTGGCACTGAAAGAAGATTAAGAAGCTCCAGATTAATCAATCATCAGCTATACTTAAAAAGGCGGTTGAGGCAACACAAAATGATCATGTACCTCGACATCATTGAGGAAAACAAACTTCCAGCCATGGAGATGAGCACGAACAGCTATATCCATGTCCTCAACAGTAGTCCTCTCTAACCAACCACCAGATTCCTCCAAAGCCTTAATCCTCCAAACACCAGCAGTCCCATTGAATCCAAAGAAGTTGAGAAACACGCCGTTTACTTGCTGCTCTACTTCGAAATGGAAAGCTAAGTTAATGTTCTGCAATCTAGTGAGTAGGTTCTCATCCTTATTAACAAACGACCACCTAGCTTGAACAAGCGCCAGTTCCTCATTGTCCTGTAGTAAGTAGTTCAGGTAGCCAAACAACATGTAACATCATCAACGATTGTTCTTAACTGAATGGTCAATCCAAAGACGGGTAAAGAAGAATAAAAATAAGTTACCTTGAAATGGGGGACCGTTCTCTGGAGAAAATCCGGGGTGGGCTGGAAGTCAGCATCGAAAATGGCAACAAATTCATAGTCTTTGACGTAGCTGCAGTTCATGGCAGATTTGAGGTTTCCAGCTTTGTATCCATCTCTAATCACACGGTGTCTATACAAAATGTTGGCGCCTTGTTGCTGCCATTTCTGGACTTCCTCATTGATTAAGAGCCGGGTTGTGGGATCATCAGAATCATCGAGAACTTGGATTAGAATCTTGGACTTCGGCCAATCCAGATTGCACACGGCTCCAATTGATTGCTGATAAACCTTAGGTAACACAAAATATAAAAAAAAATAACAAATTTAATCTCACTGAAACGCTACCAAAAGAATTGGTCCAAGCTTAATAATAAACAATTCAATTAGGAGCTTTGGACTAATCACCTCTTTCTCGTTACACATGGGGATCTGAACAAGCACCATTGGGTAGTAGCCCTTCTCGCCGGTTTCCATGTCGGTGGCGGCCGGTTTGGGGACGGGTTTGATCTTCTTCAGCCGGATCCAGAAACAACCCAGACAGAGGACGAGCCTGTCTATGCTCTGAATAAGGAAAAGCACGATGCAAGCATTTGCAAGGAACTGGAGCGGCGGAGCAAGGTACTCGACCCGGAAGAGAACCCAGCGGGAGTAAATTGAGTCGAAGAAATCCTTAAACCCGAGAGGGGTAGCGAGGAGGTGCTGCAATTCCAGATGGGGGGCTTCAAAATGCCAGCCTTTGAAATACGCCACGAATTCGAACCCTAGAAGCAGCACCGACAGCCAAAGGAAGACCCTGATGCAAGAATGAAACCGGGTCCTGACGGTCGGGTTCTCGCTAACTCCTACGTCAGCGTCGTTGTCGGTGCGGCCCGACCTGACCCGGCGTCTGATGGCGGAGCCCAGGGAGACCATTGTGGAGCCTATGGAGGTTAAACACCCGGCGGCTTTGTGGGCTTTGAGGAGGAGGACCCATGTTAGCTGCTTGGCATTCTTGTTGCGAGATTTGTCACGGAGGCGGGTGGGGGTGTCGGTGCCGCCGGCGATGAGAAAATCTTCCTCCGAAGGACCCTCCAGCTCAATCATCGACCAATTTGGGTTCTCCATTTTCACAACCACAGGGGTTCCTCTGTGGCTTTCCTTTCCCCACCAGCCGAATAAGGGCGCCATTACTGTTAGTTAATAATCTTAACAGATCTTTAACAGGAGTTTTTGATCTTTTGTAATTTCCCGTTTCCTCAACAACTCGGATCTGTTATCCAAATGGTTGAGAAAAACAGGAAAATCAACGACCCCCAAATTAAAACCAAGCCAGAAACAAGAAACCCACAAGATCTAAACAAGGATGAAAGAAAAAAAAAAGGAGGGTTTGCACTAAATCTCTGAGCCAGTTGTCAAGAGAAATGGCGAGAGGGACAATGAAATTGTCAGAGAGACGCCGTGGATTAGAGGCGAGAAAAGGAGAGCGGTGGTGAAGAGAAAAAGAAAAAATCCAATGCGCCTCTCCGACGGGCGGGGGGCGGATGGATTCTTGGGTTTTACGGAGACCAGGTCGATACTGCTCTGGAGCTGCTCTGCTTCTCTCCATCATTTTGACAAGTTTTTATACCAAATAACTATTCTTGAGTTAGAGATTGGTGACGAAAATAAAAACAAAATTCAAAATTTCCTTCATTTTTTTATGTTTTTATATTCTAATAAATAATAAATATAAATAAATAAAAGCGGAACCAAGGAAAAAAGAGAATTTTTTTATTAAATAAGGAAAATGAAAAGGACAAGATGTCGAAGAAAGACTTGATGATGGGAGGGAGAAATGCTTGCGTTTGATTCCAGCTTGCAAATACGATGTCGTAATTACAACAATTATATCAAATTAATTAATCACCAAAGTGTAAACGGGGAAAATAAAAATAAAAAAGATGAAGAAATTAAGAAAGGGGATTGTAAACAGCTCAACACGTCTTTGATTTTTGATTTGGATTTTATCATTCTGATTATTTTAATTAATTATCATGCTCAAATTTTGAGTATCTAATGATTACATTAACATAGAAAGTGTTGGAATCTATGGATTTTCTGTGGAAATTTGGGATGGATTTCTTTCCTTTTGCAGTTCAGTCCCAAATTGGGATGGATTTGGACCGCCTCGGCTTGAGTCTCATGGTGAGTTGGTCTAACACTTGAGCATTATATTGCAAACAAGATAGAAAGTGGCGATAAGTTTAAGAGTCGCGTCAGAGTGTGAGATATAAGAAAAAAAGAAATATTTTTAAATGAATTTGATTAAACCGAATAATCAAATTTGAACTATCACCCTTGATGCTTGGAAGAGGTAGCCTCCGCCTGCTTACTACAATCTCAATTGAGCGTCTTGCAATCGACCACTCATTGCAATCGAACTCCGAGATTTAGTTGTTTCCATCTCAAAAATAGTTGTTTCCATGCTAAAACAGTGAACAACTACTTCAACTTCCCTACTGACGTGCCAGGGGTGGTAAAGGAATAACCATAGTCGGGCTTCGATCTCGTTCATCCAATTATCCGAATTATTTCTCCTGAAACGTCTCAGGACGTTATGAAAGATTTTGAGTGTCAATACACTTATTCTTCGTTAAAAAATAGCGATTTTGACCATGTGATCAATAAAAGGTTAGGCAGGAGTCTTGGAGGTTAACCTTTGTTAGTATGAGGTTATAGGCAACAACACTTTTATGTTCTCAATGTAATGAAAGTTTGGATTACTACTAAATTACAGACATTATTTTTCGAAAAAGGTATTTTTACCCTACAAAATTTAAGTATTTTCGATCTTACCATGGAATTTTGCCCAGTACCCATCAAAATTAGTTTTATATGCTATTGAAGTGTGTGTATATATATATATGTTAGGGTAGCGCTTTGGTACCCACGGTATAAGGTATCCTCTACTATGTGTTTGACATATATCGTACTTAAAATTAAGAATTTTGAGATTTTAGTTTAGTGTTTAGAATATAGTGTTAAGGGTTTATAGTTTCATTTTTAGGGGGTTATGATTTATTATTAATACACATTTGCACCCATGTCCTATGCAAGATTTACATCGGCACCCCTCTAATAAACTTTAACCGCTCAAATGAATTGTGACGGTTTCAATAAACAAATCCTTCGTTAAGATTTTCCATCCAAATTATACTTAGTATGCTAATTATACACGCCACATAAGGTTTCCGTTTACATGAAAAATTATTTGATGACCTGAAATTCCACTAAACTCAAAACAATTTAAAAAAAAAACTCAAAATGATTGAAGTTTGTTATTTTTATAAACTTATAATTTTTAATTTTTTTTTTGTATTTAAAAAATCCTTTTGAGTTTAGATAAATTTTTAGTCGGCAAATAATTCTGTCACGTAGATGAAAAGCTGATGTAACTTGTACAATTAATATATTAAATAGAGTTTTGATGAAAAAATTAACAAAATGGTATGTTTGTTAAAACCGTCAAAATTTAGAGAGTTCGATCGGTTAAAATTTAATAAAAGAGTGTTGATGTAAATATTTCATAATACAAGAGTGCACATGTAAATTTTCCCATTTGAATTTATGATCGTAAGCTAGAGTTTGAATAAAATTTTGAGCGGTTTGTCGTAATTTTTTAAGGTTTAAGGTTTATTGTAAGGTAATTAGCATATGTTATTTGCATTTAAAATATTCAAAATGTATATTTTTATTGGTTGTTTGGGTAGGTAATTTGAAATAATAAAAATTTGAAATAATTAAAAATTTGAAATAAAAAAGATTTTAATAAAATTTGTTATTTTTGAAATTGACTATTTGGATAGAATAAACTTTTTTTACAAAACATTTTGAGTGTATTTCATTGAGGGATAAATTAAGGATAAAAAATTATGATCATAGGTTAAAAGAATATCTTTCATGCGTAACATTCTTGTGGCAACTTTTTTCTCATTTCTTTTACAAGTTAAAATACGTATTAGATTATTTGAGATGATCAGAAATCTACAATTGGTGTGATATCAGCAAGTCTTCAAGCTTCAAATAGGACTTTTTATCTCCACAAGGTTTTGCAAAGTTTATAGGTTTATGACATAAAATTTTGATATATATGTATATAATATATTTTAATATTAAAAATATTCATTTAAAAAATTAAAAATCGAAACAATAAATTTTAAATATATATAATTCTAAATACTAAAGAATAATGTTAAACCCCTAACCACTAAATTTTAACCCTCAAACATTAAATCATTAGAATAAGATTCTTAACGGTACTACAAACTATGATTTTTTACCATAAATATAAACTAATCAATTATAATGTTATTAATTAAACTTTAAACACTTATCACTATATTTTAAATCCTAAACACTAAATAAGAATCTCAAAACTCTTGGTTTTAAACATAATATATATAAAAATGTGATAAAATGTACCGTATATATGTATTAAAAAAAATTCATAATTTTATATAGAGAAAAAAATAAAAGTGCACATATATATCATATCGTAAAAAGAAGTGAATGTTGAACATTTAGTTCGTAAATAATGCCATTCACGTATACGAATATCGAACCAAAATGCACCGATACTACGTAATATATATTATTTATTATTATTATTCTCACCATTATTATGTTTCAACATTTCCCTCCAGCTGTGTGTAGCCACCGAAAGCCCATGCATGGCCAATATGCAGGCATTCCATGTGGCAAAATGCTTATATTCAGTGGATGAAGATATGGTTTGTAACTATTCATGGCCTTATATGTGGCTCTTCTACATCAAACGGTGCCTGAAACATTGCGACGTTAAAACACTCCACCTCTTTGATTTCAGTACCAATTGGGTTGCATCTGGGGTAGACTCTTTTTCACAACACATAAGAAGCTGGACAAGGGAAACCAACCAAACCAATTCCAAGTTTTCTGTTTCGGTTTGTTTTTCCAATCGAGTTAAGTTGGTTGATCGAACGAATGAATCTATTTCAAGGACAATGTGTTTAACGCATGTATTGACGATGTAAATTCATTCATTAACTCTCTCTTATTTATGTTTACATTCTACATATATTATATATGTTTATATTTTACGTACTATATTTTCAACAAAGAGAACCTTTGTTGTTAGGGATGGAGATAAGAGGAACACTGGCTCATTTTATATTCGATCTCATATATAAAAATCGTATATATCACAATTAAAAACGAGTACATAAACTAGTTAGTATGGGAAATGAATAACGAGTACGGAAACGACAATAGTCATCAATTCATTTATAAGGATCAAGTACATGAAAAGAATGAATACATTAATTTTAGTACAAACAAAACGAGTACATTCTTAATAAACGAATACAGACTAATATATTTATTTTTGTACTCGTTTTTATACCATATGTACTTGTGTATTTATTTTTTATATTATACGAGCGTGTATATGATTCGTTGTACTCGTTTTTATACGATTCTTTATTTGTACTTAGCTTTTATATTTACTCATTTTTTAAAATCAGAAACTGATTCATTTCTAGAGGCCCTAGTTCTGAAAATGCACTTCAACAGATGTGATGAATTCTTTTCGGCCATCAGATCACTCCATTTTCAGCCCTTTTCAATCTAAAGGCGTAGATTCAAACTCGCAACCGTCTCAAAGCTCAGGTTCATTCTAAGGCTGTCGTTTTTTTCTGGCTGGTGCTTGGCTTGTACATTTTTTTGTATTCGAGTTTGAGCCTACAACACGAGCTCACCAAAAATCATGATTCACAAGCTCAACTCAATAACCATCGTAACAAAACTCGGTTCGCGAGTAGGTCTGGAACCATCGGAAACAAAAATAAAACACAATCTAAACCAAGTCAATTCGCAAGCTATAAATGAGCTTGGCTCGCAATTGATAAACGAGTTGACTCACGAGCATGCTCAATGAGCTCACAAACTGAGCCAGAGTTAGCTCTGACTCGACTTGTTTACTTTCGAATTGGCTCACAAACCACCTCATTTGATATAGAGCAAGGCTTTTAATAATTTTTTTATGAGTTAGAACCCCGAGCTGCTACGAGCAGCTTGGCTCTTCAACTAGTTGGAGTTAGTACTCAAAACAACGGCCCGGAAAAATCTTCATCCTAAATTTTATGTGCAGCTGGAAATTTGTGCGACTCAAGGTTAGCTAGCAAGTCCACTATCAGGGCTGAAAATGCTGTAAACATCGCTACAAATTGCCACTGTGCTGGACGCCACCGCCAATAGTATCATTAGCCATGCCGCTACCTTGTCTCTCTTTGTCGCTATCCCATGAGAATTCCTGCCAAAAAATGAATGGGTTAACCACTCCTGCCAGAGAAGAAGAATGCAGCACTCAACTTATAAAACAAACAAGTATTGCAGATGTTGCTCTTACCTAAGAGCAATAGCAGCTGGAAAGATGAAGCCAACAGCAACAGCGGATGTGGCACCCGTGAACTGAAAAGCATCCCAGATATTCGGCACGAAATTTGCCCCCATGAAGATTATTCCCATGAGAGCTACCGTTATAGAGAAGAATCTCTTGTTGTCTCGTGCTATGGGAACCGCATAGGGAAAGAGGAGTCCATCCAAGTTGAGGCGAAGGGAGTAGAACACTATCGGGAAGACGAGCATGAGATGGACACCATAACTAACCCTCACCACATCGTCAACCAATGAGCTATATGGAACTCCAAGATCACCGTCGAAATTGGCCAGAACATCATCCATTATCCCATCCCCAAAAAGAAGAACTCCAAAGAAGCTGGTAGCAACATAGACACATGAGCACAGCGAAAGGGATGCTCGAACGATGGACTTCATCTGAGTTGAATCTTTTAGCTCATTCTCTATCGGGTGAACTGCAAAAATATATATTGTTCAATGAGCAAATAAATATCCAAGGGTTGGAACCAAAAGATTGTACATAAATGTATTTACACATGTGTTACTTTCAGTAGCTACTATACGTCACCTCTATGGATGCATTTCAAAAATAAATTTGCTAGACTGATTTAACTCGTAACAATTCTACGAACTGAAAAATACTGTCCAATATAGTTTCAAGCTGCTAGAAAACACTGCTAAAAAGATTACTAAATCAGCAGCACTTGGGAACATATAGAATTGCCATTTGCCAGTCCTTAAACTAAAAGCAGAGCAGATAGAGATTGATAAAACCTCGACAGGACATTAGTGAGACGACTTGAACTGCAACTAAACACTATTTTGACTTACCATTATGGTGACAGATATAAGCAGTGACAATCACAGGCACAGTTGTGAAAAGTTTCCAGAAAGACGCCTGATCATTCACTTGGGGCATCAAACGAGGCATTCCAATCCTTCCTTCAACTAGCTTCACAATTGCAACTCCGGCCGTGATTGCTACAAATACAATAGCCAAAAGCACCGAGACTGCAGACGTGTATCTTAATGAATCTGAAATCACAAAAGATGAAGTTACAGCCTTGGCCCTTGGTTGTGATATCCAGTCTTAAAACACCAACCATTAAAAGAAACAGACATCTTTCAGTTCTTTCAAGAGAGTCCTCCTAGTCCTAGTAAGCAAATTGGTAGGCTCTTTAAACCTCTCCTCAACCATGACTAGGACTGGTTGTGGTCACAATTACCTGAGATGCTGATTGACATCCTTCTTCACTAATCATACACCATTTTAGTAATCAAATATGATTAGGAAAACTTGATAAATATGAAATTGAGCCATGGTCATGATACTACTAATAGACGTCAGTTATACATAAGCTTAGAGTGAATCCATATTTACCATCCATACACCATGTTAGTTACGGTTCTCAACAGAGACTAGTTCATTCGGAATTTTCAATTGATTTACAGGTAGGCACAAGATACGTAAAACATTGACAAGTTATAAAGCTTACCAACGCGTTTGAAAGATATAAGCGGGCCCAAAACAAGGAAAGTGGCGAGAAGTAACAAGGTTGAACGAGCTGTCCACCAATGGCTGCTGTGGCCACCAAGCCATTCATCTATCAGCCCTGAGTGATGGACCCCTTCTGACCATGTTCCAGCTAATACATCGCCTGCATTCCCCCTCAAAAAGTACATGTCAGCCATCTTACTCGATGTTCACTTCAATTTGTCATCAAACGAACACACAGAATTACTACCTATTGTGATCTGTTAAATTGGAGAAAAGAGGGAGAGACCATTACCGATGATGATCAAGTAAACGATGAGCATTCCAAGGTTGTTGACGACGATGCAGATCTGAAGAAGCGTGCGGCCGAAACCGCCGAAGGCATCGGCGACGACTCCGGAATAGGAGGTGCTTGTCTTGGAAGCACGACCGAATCTCAAAACCAAGTTAATCGACATCTCCGTAACCCAAGCGCCGAGCAGAATCATGACAAGGCCAGGAATCAGTCCCAATTGGTTGAGAATAGCAGGAAGCGCCATGATTCCAGCTCCGACGATTGTGGTGGAGAGGTTGAAGACTGCGCCAGAGAAGGAGGCGCCATCGGAGCTGGCCTCGAGTTGATGGAAGCTGTCGTCGCGTTTATGAGGGAGAAGAGGAACCTTGGAGCTCCGGCGGTGTTTGCTGTCGCCGGTCGGCATAATGGAAGGTCAAGAAATGGAGGAGTGGAGAGTCAACGAGATTATAACGGCAGTCGACAAGTAACGACGGAGGAGAAGGTGACACGTGGAGAAATCAAGAGGTAGTCGGAGTTTAGTGAATGGATTCAAGCGTTTGGGAAAGCTTTGGTTGAACAAGAACGAAGACAGAAAAATAAAAAAGCGACGAGAGAAACTATGACAAAGGACAAAATTTGATGATTTGTTCACAAGCAACAAACAGCAACACAACAGCACAGCGTCGTTGTTGTTCGCATTGGCAGCGCCGTCCAGTTTGAATAAAATAAAGTAATAAACGTGTTGAGATGCAAACACATACTCAGTCGAGCGCATACTGAGTCACACTCAATGCCTGCATGAAGAAAGATCAGTTTTTGCGTCGCTCACAGACTCGTTACACAAACGGCTGAAACAAGACGTGATTATTGACATCCTACAAACATTAGAGTACACGAGGGCAGCTAACTATTCACTAAGCACAGGAGATAGATACAAACATATAGCTTGGGAACAAGTTAGACTCACGAGTCAGAGTCACGATTAGGGGTGTTGTTAACTCAGAAAGACTCTCGTCAACGTTTCCGCTTTCTCTTGCTGCCTTGGCTTGTCTTGGTTCCCGGGGGACATGAATCCAGTTTGGTCTTTATAACAGAGCTCCACAAGGCCCTTTCCACATCTGAAGGTGTGAACAAATCATCATCTGTACTTAACTCCTGTAACATACCCATATGGAGTGTCAATCACTGTGGAAACTGGCAATAGGCATACTCGCCACACAAAACCATGATCTCAGAAGTGCAAACATCAACCCATAAAACTAGATTCCAAGTCACTGACTTGCATACATGAATAAATCAGCTAAAAAGATTTCATAAGTTCGTATGAATATCCTGAGGCATGGCTATCCACGGCATAACTTCACAAGTACAGCAGAAGAATAGGGAGGCATAGGAATCCAATCCTAGTACACTACTCACTATCTCGCGAAAAAGATCCAACTTAGATTACCGGAATCTGAAGGAACTTCTTGCAGACACTGGAGCTCCTAAAAAACTTGTAAACCACTGCTAAAAGATGGGTATGGCCACAGGAATCTGTGGGAACCGTTGGTCGTCGCTCTTAAGTGCCCAGCTGGAAGCCTCAACTCTCACAAACACTACACATTCTGCCTCCATAGTTCTAGTGATGCAAGGTCTGGAACTCTTACCATTTCACAACTAACAAATATTTCCATACTAACGACTTGGTATAATACAAGTATTCTCTCATTTCACAGGGGTGCAAGAGGCTTTATATAACTCACACTCACAGCAGCATTCTAAGAAGGAAATCTCGCACCTACTGATACATACACAAGGAACAGTTGGGACGGGTAGTAAAGAATGCATCTTTGTGAAAGAATTGGCAGCCGAACCCAAATTCAACAACAAAAATTCTACAATCCAGCACAAAAACCGTCATCCAGGTAGAAACCAATCTTCCCATTCATTGAGAAAGACTAGAGAGTTGATTTGCCCGAAGGACAAAGAGCGTTGGCCGTCTACACCCGACTGAAGAAAACACTATAACTATGCTCTATTCAATTCAATCCTGTAAACAGATCACCGAAGTCCTGAACCACACTATTATTCAGCCAGGATATGCATGAACCATCATCAAATTCTCAGTGGCAAAATAATACAAACAAAAATGTCTTGTGTTGTTACTAAAGACTAAAGATGATACTGACCTTGGCTTTCATCTGCAGTTTTTCAGCGAACACCAGATACCTTTTCAGCGTGTACTCTTTGGAGTTTCCAAGAGCTGCTTCCATAGCCTCAACGACACAAAGGAGACAATGATGAGCAAGTACTGCAAACAACCTTAAGACAGAATAAACGAAAACGTTGAGAAAACAAATCGCTTTCAGAATAGTTACTTCGTCTGACATGAAGGGGGCGACATCAGGCGAGTAAGCAGCAAGAACGGCAGATGCAGTGGCCGGACCAACGCCTTTTAGAACCGTTAGAGCAGAGATTGCTTTCGATAAGTCAGGGAGGGATTGGAATGCCTTTCTGGAAGCCGATTTCACAAGCTCCTCGTCGAGAGAAGATACGAAATCCAGTAATCGCGGCCGCCATTTTCCTCGGGATAGCTTCCACTGCATAAGCTTGGAAAGTTCGGGAGTGGTGATGTGAGGGTTAGGGTTCCGCAGATTAATGGCGGAAGGAAGTTCAACGCGGTAGAACTCGTCGAGGGAAACGAGGTCGGGTTTGTCAAGAGACGCTATCCGAGCGGGATAACTTTGGAGCGCATCTTTCCAGAGACTGATGTCGGAGCTCTGGAAATCCACCATTTGTTGCTGGCTTGCTGCAAAGTGGAAACAGCTCCTAGTGAAGTCGAAGTCGTCGTCGCCGGCGGGAGTTGCCTTTTCTTTATCTGTGCAATGTGTCTCTCTCCTTCTGAAAATGTCAAATCGCAAGCTTTTTGCCGCTGGGTTGTCATCCTTTTAGAGTCGTAGCAAGCGATGAACCAGTTTTAACTTGAACTGGGACCGTAATCAATCTAGTGGCGGTTAGTTCTCGTGATCTCTTCTCCTTTTTGCTGGTGCTTAAACCTTGTAGCGTCAAGTTTTCAATGGATGCATATTGTCTCTCCCAATTTTACTTTCTCAAGTTTAGTAGCTAGTTACCTCCAGTCCGAGGGTGTCCGTACTTGACTGCCTTTGTGATTGCACAGCCTTGCGAACCTCCAGTTCGAGGGTGTCCGCACTTGTGCAGAACGAATCACGGTCACAAACGAATCCACTCGACTACCTCCGAAAGAGATCTAAATTGTAACGCAGAAGCATGAATAAAAAATGTACCAATGAGATGCATATGCGATCAACACGAGTGACCAGATCAGCAAAACGAACAAACTCAAAAGCGTGAACAGGAAAACTCGATTGAGGATCGGTAACAAGAGAAAACGATGTTGTCAACGACAAAGACAACATTCGTTCGAACGATGAACACCTATATAAACAGCGGGGCAACTGAAGTCCAAACTTGGTAACACGTGATCCAACAACATCACTCTTCGTATTTTATGTGGGTAATTTTAAAGTTTAATCAAAGTGTATAGTATTTGGATATATAGAATAAGTCAAGCTTCGGAATGCTTTCCCAATTAATGATAGCAATTAAAACTTTCGAATAATGTTGGTTGGTCCGGTTTTTTAACATTAAAAGTACGTAGTGGTATCTCCGACCGGCCCTTGAAACAAGTGGCGGGACAAGAAAACGCAGTCGTTTTGGAGTGGAGGTTGAGAGGGAACTCGTGGTGACACCCTGTCCGCCACCAGCTTGGCGTGGCAAAACGAGATGCCTATAAAGTGGGCGAGGCCGTCGTTGTAGATGACCCGTGTACTCTTTTCGGTTTACAAAAAGACTTTTCCTCACAAACAAACACTTTTGCCAGCGTAGCCTTCTTCCAGGGCGGAGCTACAAGGCCACAATAAGGCAAGAATACAAACAAGGAAACCACACTGTCTTCACCGACGGCGAGCAGCTCAGAAGCAGCGAGATTGACGAGGAGACCGATCTTCTTTACTCCCGAGTTTTCATCTTTTACATACAGCGATTCGATTTCTCTTGCCGGATTTGGGATTTACATTTCCCCGAGAATCATGGTGGAGTATGGCAGCCTGTTTGGCTGGATCCTTGCCTCTGTCCTCGGCCTGCTCGGTTGTTACGTTTTCGCCGTGAGGAGGAATGCAGAGAGTAAAGGCACAAGTGCATTGTCGGAAGGGAGACGTGATTCCGTCCGGAATCTCACCACCACTAAAGGAGAACACAGATCTGGAGATGCTAGCGACGCCGATGTTCTCATCATCGGCGCTGGCGTTGCCGGCTCAGCTCTCGCCCACACTCTCGGCAAGGTACGCGATTGCTCGATTTTTTTTGTGTGTCTTGAAAGGCGATATAGTTGGGGAAGAACACATTTCTCTTATGCTCCAAAACTGTTGTTACAGTGAGAAGTACCTATCAATTACGTATCTATGCGTCTATGCCCAACCTTTGGATTTCCGTGTACTCTATTTCTTTCGTATGTGTCGAGGACGGGTGAATTCTCCTTTGAATTGTGTTCCACGAACTACGAATCAGAATCGTGGATGTTTTGCTTAGCAGCAATATTAGTCATGGGCTATTGCCCATATCATTTGCAGTGGATCTAATATGAGCAATTGCTGACCGGCTTTACTTCCTTCCAAGTGGCGATCTCCCTATCATCTGTACTCGGAGAAATTTTGTTTATGGACTCCCGACGTTCGGATTGGTCACTGTTGTTTTGATGTTAAAATTTTGAATTGGTCGTATGAAATTATGTTATTTAATTTTGAATTACATGTAGCAGTACGGCTGTGACTTAGACCCTGGGATTTGTCCTTCTAATCTATCTACCAGATAACAACAGTTGGGTTCAGAAAATTTCAAGATTGCTGATTTTTGGATGGTACGTTGATTTGCAGGATGGGCGTAAGGTGCATGTCATTGAAAGAGATTTGACCGAGCCGGACAGAATTGTTGGTGAATTGCTTCAACCAGGAGGTTACCTGAAGTTGATAGAATTGGGTCTTCAAGGTGCAGTTTTAGTCATCTTTGAACTATCTATAATCATCATAGTTCAAGCTGTTGATAATCCGTGAAATATTAATTAATTATTGTTATCTAGAGAAGGCGAGAATCTAACAAGACACGATTTTTTCTCATTCCAGATTGTGTGGAGGAAATTGATGCTCAAAGGGTGTTCGGTTATGCCCTTTTTAAGGATGGGAAACGTACCCTACTTTCATATCCATTGGAAAAATTTCATTCGGATGTAGCTGGAAGGAGCTTTCATAATGGGCGCTTCATACAGAGAATGCGGAAGAAAGCTGCATCACTTCCCAAGTAAGTTTTTTCACGCTGTTTTGAAGATTGGTGTCATTATTCTTAAAGGAAAAACATAGAATTGATGTGAAGCTTCAGCATTCCTTTCTCATAGGGTTTTCCAATAATTGTCTATTTGCTGATTCCATTAGTGTCCGACTGGAGCAAGGAACTGTGACGTCCCTGCTCGAGAAAGAAGGAACTATCAAAGGTGTGCAGTACAAGAACAAAGACGGAGAACTGCAGACAGCATATGCACCCTTAACTATTGTCTGCGATGGTTGTTTCTCAAACTTACGTCGCACACTCTGCAACCCAAAGGTGAATGTAGCAGTTGATCTTTCATGAATGCGAAAGATGGACTTTTAAAGTAGACTCTGTCTGTCTTCAATTTATTTAGCCAATACTGACGAATTTTTGCTATTCATACTTTGCAGGTTGATGTTCCATCATGCTTCGTTGGTTTGGTCTTGGAGAACTGTGATCTTCCCTTTGCAAATCATGGACATGTTATACTGGGAGATCCTTCTCCGATTTTATTCTATCCCATCAGTAGTACGGAAGTTCGCTGTCTGGTTGATGTTCCTGGACAGAAGGTTCCTTCCATCTCGAATGGTGAAATGGCAACGTACTTGAAGACTGCTGTAGCGCCTCAGGTACTTTACTAAATCCCGTCCTTTATAACAGCAAACTCTGAACTGCCAACCACCATGGACTAACATCCAATCATGTCCTTAACAGCTTCCACCAGAATTATACGATTCATTTGTCGCAGCTGTTGAGAAAGGGAACATCAGAACAATGCCGAACCGAAGCATGCCAGCTGCCCCATATCCAACTCCTGGCGCCTTGTTAATGGGTGATGCATTCAACATGCGCCATCCTCTGACAGGAGGAGGAATGACTGTTGCGCTGTCTGACATTGTTGTGCTACGGAATCTTCTCAGGCCTTTGCACGACCTGCACGATGCTCCTACTCTCTGCAGATACCTGGAATCGTTCTACACCTTGCGTAAGGTAAAGTTATTGTTCTGCAAGTTTAGGATAAGAAAAGCCAGTAGTTTGAGGTTGGAGGAGAGATAACCAAGCCTGTTATCTGAATGTTATGATGTTTCAGCCTGTTGCTTCAACAATAAACACGCTAGCGGGTGCATTGTACAAGGTGTTCTCATCGTCTCCTGACAAAGCGAGGCAGGAGATGCGGGAAGCTTGTTTCGATTATCTTAGCCTTGGAGGTGTATGCTCGAGCGGACCAGTTTCGTTACTGTCAGGGTTAAACCCTCGGCCGTTAAGCTTGGTTCTCCATTTCTTTGCGGTCGCAGTATATGGGGTAGGGCGACTCTTGGTTCCTTTCCCTTCACCAAAACGCATCTGGATTGGAGCTAGGGTGATTTCGGTGAGTTGTTTCTTTTCTCTTAACGTCTCTCCATCCAGTTGTGGTTTCATTACATTATTATGAGCCTGATAAATTAAAACATGACACAGGGGGCATCAGGGATAATATTCCCAATAATAAAAGCAGAAGGAGTAAGGCAGATGTTCTTCCCAGCAACTGTGCCTGCTTACTACAGAGCCCCTCGCGTTAACTGAGTCCAAATTTAGCCCCCTGGGGAGGACAGACAAACCAAGAACTCGATGATGGGCGACAAATGTGCTATTAGTAGATAACTAATTCAATGTTGTTGGTTTAGTTTGATTTCATTTGATGTGTGTGGGGTAAGAGTATCTCTGTTATATTGCTTGTGTTCATAAGTCAGAAAATTGTCTACTTTATGAGCTCTCTCAAATATATAAAATTTTGTCTGTGTTCTTTCCTGTATCTCACCTTTCTACTTGCTCACCAGCCAAGTTTCTCACGACATTCAAACTTTCTACTTTTTTTTTAAAGGAAGAACATTCATTCAAGCAAACTTTCGAAATTACAGGATTGGGAGAACTAGTTCTTAAAAAAAACAAGAATCCTTGTAGAAACTGCAATTCAATCAGCAAGTTTATTCTGAGTACGAGGGGTTGTTCGCATCGAGCAAATGAGTGATGCGCATTTCCATGGCCAGGAGAGGACGTGTCGTGAGAGTATGTTCACAAGGTCTGACAATCAGAAAGGATGTGAATTGATCCTGATAAGGAGGTCGCTAAGTCGATGGCTGCGAGCATGAGCCTCCGATACAATCGAGAACGAACAGACGAAACGATCACTAGAACCACCACAGATTCTCATTCAAGGGAAATTAGTCATGACAATACCATAAACTACTGGCTGAAAATCAATAATCAACGATCCGTCACGGTGTATCTCAAAATCGTGAAAACCCAGACAAAAGGAAGGATTTTATTAAAATAGCCTCCAGAGTGATTTATTCAATTGTCAGCATGCCGTATGAATGCGCAGATGAAAGAGACAATGCATAAGTAAGTGCTACTCCACTTGGGAGACAGAAACTCTGGAATCTGATTCCTCCTATCCAGATATATATTTTAAACGAAATTTACCGAAACACTTTCAGTGCAGATGCGGTAAAATATCCGTATTTACAATTGATTCAGATACATTTAAGTCTCCTGTTGTTTCTTTTTAATTTAGTTACTTCTCATCCTTACCGAATCGTTAATTATTTTTCTATTATGCTGGTGTTGGTTTTGTTTTAGTTCATTATCACTTGCATGTTATTCCGACTATATTATATGACGGCAGTGAACATTGTTTCACATGTTACTATGTTGTTAGTCCAATATTAGTTAAATATTATTATAGTGTTAGTTTTGTTTTAACCCATTGCACCACTCGCATTATACCTCGACATTATTATATGATGGTAGTGAATAGTATTTCACATATTACTATGTTATTAATCTCATGTTATTCTGACGTCATTATATTTCTCATCTATTAGATTTATTCCATCCATATTGCGGAAAAAATAGGCCATTCCCGTCCAAATTTACACATCAAAATTTCTGAATATTGATTGGAAGCCGCAATGATGCCTTCGTTAGTTTGGTGTCTTCCCTCTGGGTTTATATATAAGGCGGCATTGAATGGGACTCTTATAGGATGTGGATGTTCATTCATAAAGATATAAAATGGGTCGTTTGAGTGGGAAATTTGATATTGTTAGAGATATGGATTGAACTTATTATAGTTTTCGAAAAATATCGTTTGAGTTGGTAATTTATGAGTATTTTTAAATGTAAATTTATTATTTTTAAAAAACCTCCCTACGCATTAGAGTTAATCCAATCCGTCTCTCCCTCCCTAGTGTAGGGTTCCAGCGCCGCCAGAATCAAAACCCAAGCTCCACCAGTTTCATACCAAGTAAGGCTGCTGTTGTAAGCTCAATCGGAGCGGCCCTTCATGATGGTTTCGCGGACAAAGATGAGGAGATGATGGAAGTCTCCGATGACCGTAAGCGTCACAGGATGGAGGAATCTGAGGGCCTCAAGCCATTAAAGTCGCCAAGAAAGGAGGTCTCCGATGCTGGTACCAATGAACAGGTGGGTCACGTTTGCGTGATCCACCCGGCAACATAAAAGCATAGAGGGGTTACATAGAGTGACGAATCTAACAACACATCCCTGCGCGTTGAACCCATCGACACCACTCGATGGTTGCTTCTTTCATCTTCCTTTTAAGTTTTTTGAAATTTGGAATAGTTCTTTGGGTTGCTTTCTCTGGTTTTTACTGGTTGGTCTAGATTAATAAGGGTGATGGAGTTAACTTATTGTCGCGTCTAAGCTAGTTCAGATGATTTTTAAACCTAACGGCGATGGATTTTAGGTTGGGTGGAGTGCAAGAATGTGATGCAAATTAATCGGACTGTGATTAGATGCATTTTCCAATGTAACTCTCATATGAGCTACAACTCCCAAATACCTACAAACCAGTGTACTCGAGTCATATTCCGATAAATAAAAAACATATATGCCGATTTGTCTAAAAATATAAGTTAATTATTATTATATATAAGTTATATTTAGAATGAGGAATGATTAAGTCACATCATAAGTTAATTTTCCAAGATTAGAACATAAATAATATTAATAATACCAACCTGTGGCTGTTATCAACAAACCAAAAATGTAATAATGGTCTTTGACTAATGTACTCCAACGCAAAGTGACAAAAATAAATACTTGTTATCATTGTGTTCCCCCCCTTTGAGATTTGACAAGTATCCATTTTCACTTTACTGTGATGTTAATTCTTTTGCACTTTAATTTTTGTTGTTATTTTTTCCTATTATATATATAGTTTACTCTTCTATTTTATATATATATATTCCTAGGTCATCTTCTCACCTCATTCGAAAAATTTCATATGATTCTTTCACAAATTCAAACTTGACATGATCTTATTTTAAGTCGGATTCTTCGAGAGCCGTGAAGCTTGGTTGGGTTCCCAACCCGCTAGCATTACTGATATTATTCTTATAGTTACAAAATGAACTTATATGCAACACACTTAAATTGATGAAGTTGGTGTTGCGAATGGGTGAATAACGATTAAAGAGACCAATGAGTTTTTAGAAAAATTGACATGTAGTATGTTATATTGACGAAATGATATGTAATATTTTTGTACTGTGTATTACATAATAAAAACAATAAAATAAAAAATATTATAAAATTAAATTTTTTAATCATAAGTGAAACTAAACATATAAAAAATATATGGACCTTAAAATAGTATTTTTAATATGTACGGTATGTTTTTTGGCGACTAACAAGTTCACTTTAAATCCGACCTTACCTTATCCAAAAAATTGGGTTGTCGAGTTTAGATTATATTGGGCGATTTCGAGTTTGGTCCAAAATGGTCAAGTTATATTGCTTACTGGTTATATAAAATAACTGATGAAGAAGTGGTGGTGGTGGTAGCAAGCTGTGTAAATCTTTTGACTTAACGAAGGAAAGACATGATAACAAACTCTCTCCTTTTGGTAGACAAAATTAAAAGAAAAAGACACACACTTTTCCAAAGCATTTGTATAAAGATATCATGTCCGATTCATTACGGGAGGGAGAATAAAAACATCAATAACGGTGGCTTCAACTCATAACCATTAAATTTCTAGTCACTCGCCCCCGCATCACCATCAACGTGGATGGCGCGGTGTTTGATTCAATTGGCGGAGCGTTGGGTATTGTGGTTTGGATTGTGAAGGGGTGTTGTAGAAGTAGGGTGGACGTTTTCAGGGCTCCTCGATTTATATGTTTGGAAGCTCTTGGCCGTCCTTGAACCTTATGAGTGGTGCTTCTGGTATGCTATTTGACAGGTGGACATTGAAGGGGATGCATATCTTGTCATATCAACAGGGTTATTACCGTAGAAATCTTGGCCTTCCTGACGGCGTGCTTTGTTTGCAGGTACATGTGGTTTGACATAGTGCCAGCTGAGCTGCCTATATAATGGCGAGAAAGGCTCTTTATCATATCTCTCAATTTGTATAGAGGTCGATCTCACAGGATGGGTTGATGATTAATTTTGTATGTGTTTGCTATCTCGATCTCTCCCGTCGGGAGCTATCCATGACAAAAAACAAAAGCCATAAGGAATCATTATAGATAAATAATCAAAATAAAATATATGGTGGTGGAAGGAAATTAGCATTTCATTAATTTATTTTCAATTCGCATTAAAAAGGTATAGTGCCACTTTTTTTTGTCATAGATAGCTTTCGACGGGAGAGATCGAGATAGCAAACACAAGAAAAACTAATCATCACTCTATTCCGTGAGATCGGTATGTACATGGGTTGGAAGATATGAAAGAACATTTATCGTCACTTTATGCTGCTCCGTTGGCACCACGTCGAACCACTTGTACCAACAAACAAGGCACGCCGTCAAGAAAGCCAGATTCTCTGTGATAACAGCGCTGCCGACAAATCTAATTATGCATCCCTATCCCCTTTAATGTCCACCTACCAAATATCATACCGGAAGCACCAACCATAAACATTACGGACAGCCGAAAACTCTCTCTCCCGAACATGAAGATCAGAGAACATGCAAACGTCCGCCCAAAAGCTACAATTTAGTGTTGACATCTTACAGAACGACACTTGATCTTAGTACAGTCAGCCAGAGTAACAGAGCTACTATAATATTATTCCAATACATTTAATATTTGACTAGTGTCATTTAACTAGTTTATAATTTTGAAACTAGACTGGCTATAAAATTCCACCATAAAGGTAGAATTATGGTCTTACTATAAAGGTAGAAAAACCAAAGTTTGCATGAAGATAACATACATAACCATCCACTATTTTTATTGAAGTATCTGACTTTTAATTAACCTTTAAATGGTTTATAAATTAATTTATGGCGGATATTCCGGTGGAAATATGTACCCGATATAAACGTTATGTGGCGAAATATCATTAGTTAATTTTTTTAATAAAAAATCAATATTGAGTTAATATCTAAATATATAAAATAATGCAATTAGAACACCAGAATATTCAATTTGAACGCTAGTAGGAACCTTATGAACAGAGCCATTCCATGTGCTGTTTCCACGACATGCCTGCAGACTGCAACAATTAACACATGAAAAGTAAACATAACAGGGCCATCTAGTTCTTTTGTTCGGGTTTTGAACAAGTACCAGTCGTTTCCTGTAAGCAATTTCAACGAGTTGATACTCTTGAAACGAAGAGCCATCTTAGTTCAAACCCATGTCGTTTGAAGAAATGTCGTTGCCATGTGTTCGATCCAAATAATAACCTCGTCTTCGCCGCCTTTCCATGACCATTGTTGAGTAAAGAACTAGACATGACCGGATTCCTGACGGTGTTAGATGCAATACCTAGCATGAAAATCCATGCATCCAAGAAATAACTCTGTTGGGTCTGGAAGTTCACTGTAGATTCAACGTCGGACTCTGTTCTATCTCCACCTCTGGGTTCAATGTCGATCAGGTTGCAGGAGCCACAGTGAGAATCATCACTAGCATAGTGAGGATGCATACTTTTCCCTTCACATTGTACATTAAATTTATAGAATTTCCGAATAGTTTGTTCCAGTTCAGGGATTTTTACTTAGAAAAAATGGAAGAAAAGTTAACGGAATTACATCGGATAAATTCGGGGATCACGTTGCATTCGTTGACATATATGGATATTAACATAACAATCTTTTATTTAAAAACAAAACAGCTAATGAAACGTCGCCACGTAGTGCTTGTACCCGATGCATGTTTCCATCGAAATGTTACGTTTAATTTATATCATATTGACTTTTGTTGTTCACGAGATGGTTAGGATTGTTTCTAATTTTGGCCAAATTTGGTGTGTCTTTATAATCTCATTTATTTCTTGACTTAGAATGGTTACAACGAAATTCATAAAACCAATAAAAAAATAAAAATACGAGACAAAATTTAACATGATTTTTAACCTAAATGTCGACTAGTACACGGAAAAAAAGAAAATTATTGACTATCAAAAAGAAGGAAGAAGAGAGCTTAGTTACATGAAAGGGGTCATACTATTACTAAACTACCCTCATTCGAATATCTCGTTAACTTAACAGAATAAACCAGATTTTGACATGTATAATGATTACATCCAAACCTGATTTCAGACCTGGTATTTAGTTAGGATGGTGTACGACGTTGATTCACCCGTCACACGGAGCTACCCATATAAACAGATTCGATGAAAGATTAGAAGATGATATATATGGTAATTAAGAATCTATCTACCTACTGTCCCAGAATTATATAATGATTAGAATGTGCAGGAGACTGTACGTTTGGTCAAAACTGCAATGAGAGCCATTCGAACAAACTAAAAATATAATGACCATGCACACGACCACCAATACTACACACACGAGGCAGCTGGAATTGCATGCTATGTGCTGTGCAGATAGAATATATGTGCATGTATGTCATCATCTCTATTTCTAACTGTTTCCCGCCACTAGCTGCTCTACTACATGCATCATCATCATCATCATCATCATCATCATTTCTTGATTGATGGTGTATCCGTCACCCCGCACCAGGACATTGACTCCCTTTTTATATAAAAATCCCACCTTCAATATTCTTCCTGTATACTTCAGATCTCGTTAATTATAATCCGATCTTCTTAACTAACACATGTAGTTTATATTCAATTTTACTTGTCTGTGTTTTTTAGCAGTTCTGTGTTCTTTGTGATCAAGGGTTGGACAGCAGAGACCTTATATTTGTGGTGCAGGAGATGCACACTACTCTTTAGCTCTACTAGTTTAACTATTGATCCCATATATGTTTATGGTGGTACTAGCTCCAAGGTCTCAACATCAGCCTACTTGTACTGGATCTTGCTGGCTGGAGATCAGGTAGCAATGAGATTAGTTTGTAGTTCAACTCCAACCCTTTCTTGAGTTATTCAAAAGGGTATTTTAGGAGCAACAAAATCCCACTTTCCACAAAGATTAAGGAGACAAATCCGTAACGAAATTATGACAAATTTTTTAAATTCCTTGGTCAAAAAGAGAAGCATAGAAAAGAAAACACAAGTTATGATTGTAATTGGCTTTTCCCCATCTGATGAGCACAGAGAATCTGCGTTCCCACCACCTCCATAACATTCCCCTTTACTGAAGTGGGAATGTCTCTGTTTGTTATAGCCTTTGCCTTTGAGGAAATGGGGTCCTCCTCCTATTTTCCTAATGATGGTGTAATGCAGATTGGTGGAATCAGATCGATATTTCCCCCCCACACCACTGTCAAAGTTGCTATCTTTTCTCCATTATTGGCCATATAAAGTTGCAACTGTACTGGTTTTTCCTCCCCTCCACTTTTCCTTTTTATTATCTTCTAGTGTCTCATTTATAACTAGTTATAACACAAGGAACTCTATGAATAATTGCAAGGTATACACGTACGTTGGAATTGGGATTTCTTTTCTTATACTAACCAGCTGGGTTACAGTCTTACAAACAGATATCCCCTTCAACAATTACTGCTCCAAACTCCTAATTCCCGCCTTTTAAAGTTTAACCCTTTTCCCTCCATCCCTCCAAAATAATACAACCTAATCATTTCAATCCCACTTTGCATTCCCAACTTTTCCTAAAGCTCATGCAAACGCAACCAAAGAGAAGAAAAAAAATCCCTCCACTACACTACAGTACTACTACTACTACTGCTACACTCTTATGAAGCGTCATTCCATGAAGCAAACAGAGGCAGGTTTGCTTGGAACCAAGGAGGAATCGTGGACGATGATGTCACAGGGCTAACATACTTGGACGCCAGAGGAGGCTTACCAAACAACATTGCTGCAGCAGCAGTAGTACTGCTAGTGTTGACCACCTTATCTGGGCTACCTTCCCTTGAACTGCTCAAGCTTGTTACCAAAGACGAAGGATTCGAGGAGGTTGAATGTGTCCCTAACTTAGCAGCCATGTCCACCTGCGGGCTGTTACTTAGTGATGACTCCATTGCAATGAGATCGTGAAAAGGCGACGAAGACGATACCCTCATGAATCCATTCCCGCCAGATTCGAATCCTGCTTCATGATGATTGCTGTTGGAACCATACAGCATAGCGTTCCACTCCGACAGACTAGTCACGTTTCCATTGTTGTTATGTGGTGATGTGATATTGTTATCTGAGGTGGTGGTTAAGTAACCAATGGCTGCAGCTTGAGGAATATTCACGGACGACGACATCGTATCCAACTCTTTGTTGTTGTTGTTGCTTTTCCTCCTTGCTAGGTCTCCTGCAAGAAGAGTGTTGCTGGTCATGATCTTCTCCACGTCATACCTCGTGATGTCAAAATTCGTCACAGCGTTTGCACCGCGGAACTTGATGGCAGCGACGTCGTATGATTCAGCGGCTTCCTCTTGAGTAGCTATAAGCAAAAACAAAATATTTACTGTAAATAAAAAGATGGCCTGGTACAAAACAGACAGCCTTATGAAAAGCAAGTCTTTAGTCTCTAGTGGAGACGTGGTTCTCTTTTATGCAAATGAGAACTTTATATACAGTTATTATTGGGTCTATACTCACTGAAGGTGCCGAGATAAAGATCCTTGTTTCCTGCAACTCTGCCTATTCTTGCTTGCCATCTTCCATGCTGATGATGTCTGAATAGTTCAAAAAGAAACAAAAGAATTCTACTATAGATAATCACGAGGAGTTTTGGTTTCTTTGAAGTTCAAATTAAGATTTGGCAGTATCTGAATAGTTTAAAAGCAAATGGAGAATCGATCGACCAACCTTGTCACTCCTCTGTACATTGAGGCCCCTCTAGAAAACCCACTACTTTTCCTGGGAATAACAATAATAATTTAGCAGAGAAGTAGGATTCAGCTCATGCATATATACTACACTCTTTAATCAACAACATTAATCAAGAATTGATCGAAACCGACCTTCTTAGATGGGCCACATATTCCTGGCGGCTCATGTTCTTCATCTCTTCCAGCTCCTTGTGGTAATTTTCCAACTGGTAATTAAGAGTCAGTGTCAAGAACAGAAGCAGTCAAACAAACAGGACAAATCTACCATAGGAGCAGCGGAAGTGAAGTGAAAGGGGTAATAATTACCGGAAAGTTAATGTGGGTAGAAGGACCCCAGTACTTGAGTGCAGCAAGATCATAAGCTCTAGCTGCTTTATCCTCCATATCATACCCCCCTATTTATTTAGTACAATAATTTGATTAATCATTGATCCTCCTCATCTTCATTAACTTTGACCATGTTTGAACAAGGAAAGACGCAGCGAGGAGAGTGTTGTCGCTTACCCAGATAAACTGTGGAGATGTTGCAGAGCATTGATGGAAACGGCATCCAAAACAACATACATCAAGCCATCGAAGAAAACAACAAAAAACAGAGTCAGGAGAGACAGAGAAACAAGAATGGCAGTTTTCAATAATAGCCAAATGAACAAGTAATTTTTACTGTTGAAGGAGAAAGAACCAACCTTGCCTCCCTTTCCTAGTCTGTCCCTCTTTCTTGCAACTGTTATCCCAGAGGTGCGCTTCATACCGACCAGTCCACCGGTGCCTGAAGTGGACACACATATAGATATCCTTGAAAAAAAAAAGTTGAAGTTGAAAACTGATACGCAACCACCAGTACTAAGTGAACTAACCTTGTAACGCCGCGGTACTGGGAAGTGCGTTGGCCAAAAGTGTCGATGGACTTGCGGTGGACGGTGTGCTTCTGAGCAGGCTTCTCCGGGAGTGCTCTCTTCTTGCTCTCCGTCGTGACACATTGTTGGGTAGTAGTAGTAGTAGTGATATTGTTGTTAGAAGCAGCAGTAACAGAGCTGGATTGAGAGCCAGGGCTCATTGACAAAGTCAAAGACTGCAAATCCCCACCCACGCAACAAGAACCAACCTGGAGGTCCTGGAGGTGGTTGTTGTTGTGGCTATCAAAGTTTGGGAAGCAGGACGGCGTTAGCCAGTGAAAGGCGGCGGGATAATATGAAGAAGAAGAGTGGAATGGGTTGTTGTTGTCTTCCTGGTTGTTGATATTGTAGTAAGAGTCGAAAGTTAAGGGGGGGATATTGTGGTGGTCGGGTCTGCCGGCGCCGAGAAAGTCTTCCAGTTTGGGGGAAGAAGAAGAAGTGGAAGTGGATGTTGGTTGGTGAATACAGAGAGAGCCGTCGGATTTGAGGGGCATGACCGTCAAAGGGGAGTGGTGGAGGAAGGGTCCTTGTTGTTGTCCGGTGATATAGAGAGGGTGGTGTTGGTGGTCGGAGTGGGGAAGATCCATTTTCATTTGTGGGGAGAGAGAGAATCCCAACCAGCTGCTGCTGCTGCCGCCATTGTTGTTACTGTCACAGCTCATTCGATCGGTAAACTGAGAAAAACTAGCTTGGGTCTGGTTTGGTTTGGGGAAGAAGAGAACAAAAGGTGTCTCTTTAAACAGAAACAAAAGGAATGAATGAAGAGAGGCAGCATATAATTTATATATATGTAGTGTGTGTAGTAGTAGATAATGTGGTGTGGACGAGATGTCACAAACAAATATAATAGAAAGGGAAAGGGCGGGGGGAGGGGATCTCTTTCAACCATAGGATATAAATTATTATAATGTCATGTTACGTATGGTTTCATATCCATTATTAATTATTAATAATATACTTTGGGTTTATTCTTTTATTTTGTTACAACTTTGTCCCATATGGGGATCTGTGTACCCAAACCAAGAGAACGCACACCCTCCCTCGCTCCCCTTGTTATAATGTCTGATCAAGTAACATGAGGCTAACAACATGTGAATTGATGTTTGATTATAATTGATCGATACAATTGTAAATTAGTGTTTCAACTAAATGTGTCGGTCGGTATGCTCATATTATCAAACCGTCGTGTACAGAACTGGCTCATGATTGACCGGATCACGTTTGAACCGGTTTGACTGATCTGTCTGATACGGTTTTCAAATAGTTACTCATTCATTTGAACTTCAATGTTCATTACATCAACGACACAGTTCCCGTTAACCTATATGTCTGTCGAACCAGTCGGGAGGGAAAACAAAATTCCTGCTAGAAATTGTAATTCAATCCCCTAACTTATTTTAAGACCGGGGAGCAAATGTCACATGTATTCTCGGATTCTGGCCAAAGATATGGAACATGGTGCAGAAAATTGCACCTAACAAATCCCACAATCATATAGCAGAGATCTCCGCTGAAAAATGTTAACCAAGACTTGGCAATTATAACGGATACGAATAGTTCTTAATGTCTCGTTCGCCAGATAAATGACTTAAAAAAACACGAGCCTCGGCCGCAATCGAAAAAGAACAAGGGAAGATGCCACTATATAAATATTAAGTATATACGGTGGGGAGTCGCAGTCTGCTTCAAGCTGAAATGAAATCTAGTGGGTACGTGTTGTAGTAAATAGGCCACTAGCAATAGCAAAGGGAGAGAAAGATTGCAGCCTAGCTAGGTTTGGTGGTACAGAGTAGAGATCCCAAACTGGTTCATATTTGATTTCCTTCTTGGCTACTCTCTTTCCCATTCTGTTCCTTTCCCTCTTTCCATTTCTTCCCACTTCTCATAAAGTAACTAAAACCACGGCCTTACCTCTTTTCTCTCTTAGTTATTCCTGGTCCGTATTTTAACACTGAGCTAATTTTTTAAACTAACATAGTTCGTATTTACTTTATTTGATTCATTTTTATTAATATAATTACTTTTTACTTTGCATTATCGATTTTATTAAGACCATCTCCGACCCAATTTGGTATCCAGCTTGCAGTCTGTTATGTTATGTCATAGCGGAGTTGAAAAGCGATAGTTTGATAGTTAATGATGGAATTGATAGTGCTTGCGAGGACGAGATTGAACTGGAAATAATTTACAGGAACATCCCGCGGCTAATGGAGGGCTTGGAGGATGGATGTTGGAGACATTATAATCGAGAAGCTAATAACATTGCCCATATTATAGCTCATAACAATGCTTATTGGCATATAATTTCATCTTTTGGATAGACCGTCGACCTGTTTTCTTAATTACAACCTACTTGTAACTCATATATGAATTGTACCTTCCGATTTACCGCTTATACTTTTGGTGAGATTCCATTCGTTGGGAGTTGCATGCAAAGTAATTGAGCATATGAATATGCTTTAATTTACTGCCTTTTCTAAATTGATAAATTTCCATGCGCATGCGCCTCCGTCGATCGTCTCTCATCTCTCTATCGTGTACCTCCCCTTTGGTCGAATTTGTCGTCTTTTGTTCTGTTAGTATTGTATTATTATCTGTGTTGTCAAAAATGACAGAATTTCTGTTTATTAATTAGGTTGCATGGGAAATTTTCTGTGATTTTCCAAAGTAGACAGATATTCAAATGATAATGATTTTGTCTGCCAATTTTAAATATTTTCTGGAGGATGATATGATAAGAAAAACTCGCACAAATTAAAATAGTAAAAGGAACTGAGACTGGAAGTACAAACAGAATTCTTTTGATGATGAGTCTCTCTGGTGGATTGATGCTTTATGGAAATAATAATACGCAATTATTATTATTATTGGTGTTGATTATGGTGTAATGATGACTAGACACTTGCATTTAAATGCTGCAATATTGTGAATTATTTGGGGAATATTTTAAAGGCCATGACTGAGTTTCTAGGGTTTGCTGTGCTTCCATGCAGCGCAGGACCTAATTTTTTTTTATAATTTTTTTTATTAATAGAGTAAGATAGGACATTTCTGATTATAATACTACATGACGAGTTGTATACAACTATAAATAGATAACTTGGTATACAATTAATACTAATATGTGAAAATAAATAAATAACCAATTATATAAGTTGAATAACTAGTCGAGGAAAAAAATTAGTAATTCATATAACTAGTTACAAACCTATAATTATATAATTTGTCGGCAGATATAGCTAGAGTGATTTTGCGAAAAAACTGATCAAATGTGTCGATTGTTATCATATCCAAAATCACCGTTCAAACAAACAACTTATTGGAGTCAGAAAACAAACTCCAAAGTCTAACTATTAATTAATCGATCACGGACTCCGTCTCCAACCCTGTCCGAATCAGAGGAATTGGAAGCGGAACTAGTGCCGCTAGCTTCTTATCGTGACAAGGAGGAGAAGAAAGACATGGATGATCTTCATCTGTTTAACTGATTTAGAGAAATTAAGTTATTAATTACTGGTCTGAAGGTGTCTGTAATTATTATTGTTCAGACAAAGGAAGCTCGTAGGTTGGTAGGACAAGAGGTTTTGGTATTTGGTTTAAATGTTTTATTTGCAGCTTCTGAAAAAAGACAAAAAATAAAAACCAGAGTATCCAGTCCACAGGTGAAGATGGTATTCAATGTTAATAAAAGGGTTCACGTGAGAACACAAAAATCCCCGAACCAAATCTTCCAAGATAGATCGATCACATTCAACACATAATATATTGTCCATTTTTTTTAGGAGGGACCCACCCACCCTGCCAACACGGATGTCAAATTTATATTTTCGTTTGAAAATGAACGAAAATTATTTAGATGAATTATTTTGATCAGATATTTTAAAATAAAAATGATATAATATTTAAAAATATAATATATTTCGAGGTGTAGAACATTTAATGTGAACTAAAAAATGCTCGTAAGCCAATATATGTCATTGATAGACCCAACAACAACAACAACAACAACAACAACAACAAATGAAATAATCAAGAAACCAATAATGAGAATTTGACTTGGAACTCAATAATGTATCTCATGCTAAAATTTCGACGTGGATGATACCACAAAGTAAGGAAGAAATTATATTCCAACATTGATGTCACCTCATTTTCGGGTAACCGACTCTTGGTTGGACGGAGCCTGGTGTTGGAATTGGAAACCAGTACATGAACTTGGTGAAAAGTGGCATGACATAGGTGATAGGTCACGACTGTCACAGTTGGCATCGTGACCTTGACACGCAAACAGACTCATGACATAGGTGATAGGTCACGGCTGTCACAGTTGGCATCGTGACCTTGACACGCAAACAGACTACAACAATGATAGTGTACATCATGGCCGTGACATATAGTCTGGTCACTATAGTGACAGAGAACACCTCGGTCATGACATGTATACACATCCATGGTAGTAATGATCGTGATGTGTCAGTTATGAAAGAAAATCAGTTATGTAGCAACCCGATATCAATTAGCCGATTAACCATTTATCTTGTTGAAGTAATTGGTTAAGCAAGGCTGAGAGTCTACTCAATTGCGAGAAGCAAAAATCAAAGAGATCAATAATATAATTTATCCCAAATTATGAAAAATTAAATCATTATGTACTTAAAACAGAAAGTACAGCTGATTCAGAAAAAAAATACAGATGGTAGTACAGCCACAGCAGAGAAGGACGCTAACCCAACAGCTGCGTGTGCTGTGCCTGTGAGTGACATGACTTCCCCAAAGCAACAACAACAACAACACAGCGCAATAAGTTTATTAACTCGGCCGCAAGAGAGATAAGTTTCCTTCTACATAGTTAGCTCAACACCCCGTTATACATCTTGTACATAGCACCATTTCCATTTTATATATAAAAAAGAAGCCTATCGTACCGGAAAAAACAGAGTCATATCTCTTCTCCGTTATGCAAAACGGACTTTGCTTAGCCACAACCACAAAGAGAAGAGAGTTTTAGTGAGTTGGAAATTGACATCTCTGCTACTACAGACACACTTGTTCATTTGCAGTCACTGCTGCTGCCTTCTGCAGTTCCTACACTGAAAACACCAATAGAAATACAATAGATTTTAGCTTAGCTGTATTGACAAACTTGCCTTTTCCAGTACCTCACTCACCATTTTTCTATTTGTCACTATTCTTCACCTTCTTCTTCTTCTTCTTCTCTCTCTCTCTCTCTCTCTGTGTGTATCTATCTTAACATCACCAGAGAGATGAAATGTCAATATCCAACCCCCCTATTTGTCAAGTCTCAATCACATTAGATTCTCCCCTCCCCTTCTATCTCTCTCTCCATCCTGTTTCCTCAACGGTGGTTTTTAATTTAATTTACCCCCTTTCACTTTTTCCTTTTCTTTTTATGATTCTTTCAATCAGACATACAGCTAAGGACGGTGACTGGCTGGGTTTCTTCTTATTCAATACAAAGGGAAACAGCTAAAACCTAGCTGCTTATCCTAAATACAACAGATATCCACTGGGTTGAAAACTTGAAATGACAATCAAGCAAGTAATAAGGGGAAATTAAAAACACCAGACTTTTATCAAAACAAGCTCTACTACCTTGAGCCTGTTTCCAGCTCTCTCAATTCAATCGCATTGAATATCGCTATAGAACAGCAGTCCCCACAAAACAAGTTATAAAATGGGGTTTGTTTGTACTGTAATGTAAGGCGGAGAAAAAATAAGTAAGTAATGTGGTGGGTGGGTGGGGAGTTGGGTTGCTCTCAGTAAGGACATTACTGTTCTGTTTTCACCCTTTCAAAAACACTGCAAATCCATTTACATGCAAAGTGATTGGCATTAATGGAAGCAGACTAAGTAAAAGGATGTTTCTTTATATAACCTGAGCTTTTAAGACCAAACCAGTTTTGACTTGGAGCTGGGAATGTTTCTGCAAATGGGTTTTCGCCAATCCCTATCAACAGAGAAAGTTGTAATCACACGGTGTTTTTAGGGACTCCCTTTTGTCCATTGGGTAACAGTGAACACAAGAATACAAAACCAAGTCCTATTAATCTTTCTCCTTCTTCCTACAACTTGGGGAATGATAATTTTTTCAACCAGACACCCATTTCTGGAGAATGAGCTCATCCAGATGCAGCTCATAAATTTATTATGCAACAGGTTGCAGCCAGCAGGAAACGAGAATTCTTCAAAGCTGCAAAATCACTTTCAGACTAGCTTAGTCATACAAAAAAAGTGTGTTCTTCAATGTAGTGATTGAGCCATGAGAGAGTAATTATTGTTTTATTTAGAATGTATAGACTATTGATAGACTATCTACTTACTGCTCTGTATAGATCCTATCATTGATGAACATTATCATCAATAAGTGTGACGTGATTTGCCCTTGATTTGGGGACTATATGATCTCCTCATACAAAGCCTAGCCTGGTCAAACTCAAACATGACCCTTAATAAAGTCAGCCATTTTCTCTCATTATTATGAGAGGAAGAAAATAAAATAATACCCATCATAGATAATTTGATGTGACTCGGTAGGGAAGATAGTATCCCTTCTTATATTTCATTGGTCTGTAGTTGACGGCTGGCTGGATATGGTAGAATGATTTGGGTAACAGATCTCAGTTCTAATACTCCCTCCTCCTTTGCTGCTACTACTTGGATGTCCAATCATCCAAAACCCAGCTAGGTAGCTTGAACCTAAACATCCCCATTTTCCTTCCCCTACTTACTTAGACTTTACTTAGTAGCCGCCCGAGAGTTAGGATAGTCACGGATTTCCCTTCTACTTCTCTTTCTAGAGTGGTTCAACAGTAACTAAAAGGACTCCATAGTTTTATCTGAAGTTGGGAGTTACGAACCAACCAGATAATGAACTAAATATCTATAAGTCCTTCCTTCCGACTTTGTCTACATTATGACCTATCAATCAGAAGCCAATAAGAGGGAGCCAGCCATAAGGAAACTTTATAATGTTATGCATATCTTACTTTCCTTATTGATGCTGGGAATCTAGGGGAAGAGAAGCAGTCGCTGAACCCTTCACCAAAAAAGAACAGGCAGAAATGGCTGACCTTGATAACAGACTATCATAGCCCTCCTTACAATCTAGAGGACGACTTCTTCTTCTTCTTCTTCATCGTCAATGGGGAAAATGCTCAAATATTAATTATAATATATATGAAAGCCATTGTGTTGTCTTATATCTCTGTCAGAGGAGACAGACATTGATTCAAATTCAAAACTGGGGCATCTCTAATTAACCAGAAAGAGCAGCAGTAGTACTATCCTGCAAAAAGTCCATCAAACTATGACTTTAAGAATCAGATAGGAGATAGGAGGAGGACAAGTCACAATAGTAGATACTTTAAAATATCCTCGGAGGGGATAGAATAGTACACAAGTCCCAGCTGTAGACCATTCCCCTCTGTTTTGGCTGAATCCTGAAAAACCATAGGCCCAATAGTGTGTGGGGGGCTTCTCACAACATCTTGGTATGGGAAGGTCCAACGGCTAAGTAGTAACATTAAATCCAAGAAATCTTAAAAGTACGATAATATGAGAAGCTAGTTCAACCAATTTTGAAATATCAGACATTTGAATTGAGATTTGGAAAGACTTGTGTTTAAATAACAGACCGTAACTGTTAGCATTACAATTTACACTATGACCAGTCTTGGGTTTTCTCAGATACCTGCCACAATACGGTGCCAACAAACAGCTGTTGGGTTCACCATCTTCGAACCAATGATGAGAGCAACTGCATTAAGTTAAGAACAGGTATTAGAAAGCTGTTCCTCAGGCGGTTTAGAAGACATTGCAAAGTTGCAAACACAGGTGATTAGAGGGATACTGCATCCACACATAAAGGAACACTAACTAAAAGAGGTGCCAAGTAGAGAAACATTAATGGAATGATGCTCACATATCAAGTACAAAAAAGCTTCACACTTTTATCAGATAGGGCAGTAACAAGCATCAAACGAATAGATGTAAGAAATGGGTTCCAAGAAGTCTTAACTAATCATTGACAAAGGAGAAGTACTACAGAAATCCTTGACTCATTTTACTGGTTAAAGTGAAAAAGGAATTCAACTGACTCCTTATGAAGATTTTGAGTATAATTTGGAGAATTAGTATGTCTGTCCTATCCCAGATTCTATTTATTTGAACTCACAGAGAAGGTTCAACCCAAATCAGTCTACAAATATTATGGATTACTTCACTAACAAGGCCTAATTTATGTAAACCATCCTACTAGCAATAACAAATGTATATATTACTTTATTGACATTCTTTTGAGGAAACAAGAAATCTTAGCTCCCAGCAAAATCAAATTATCAGATAGAAAATGAGAAGTACCTCAAACAATTCGAAGGGGTTTCCCCGTCGGTACATGTCATCCTTCTTATCCTCCTTCTTAGGAAGAATGCTGGATGCTAGTGCTCTCCACCCCGTCAGCAAAACGCATGTGCTTCCCATTGTCACTAATACAAAGGTAGAAGCTGGAACATGCCCTGATGTTGCTGCCCTTATGACTATCCCCAGCTGCCATAGAGTTAGTTGCATACTATTATTAGATAAAACGAGGTACCAAATACCCTTTCTCGTTAGTTGTAAACACAATCCTGATCAACAATACATCTACCAGCAGTGAACCAATTGTATATCAGCAGAATGATGACAACAGAAATGGAACAAACAACTTCAGGTTAACTCTAATCAATACAAAGCAGAAACAGAAACTTACAGGAATTCCAACAGCCCAAGATTTGGCAGCTGCGACAACAGCCTTGGACGTACCGCTCATTCCACGCCCATCTTCACCATAGCCCCCAAGAAAGTAAGCACCCAGGAACCACCCTGCCAAATAAGAGCACTTACATTTATCCTTGTTACAAAGGAACTCATTCCAATAGAATATGAAACTTTAAAACAATCATCTAGGTTACCTGCAACAAAAGGATCAGCTGTGCGTAATGTATCCACGTCAAGTACAGGAAAGCCATGGCTGAGTCTCCCAATTGCTGAGAATATGAGCAACGACAGTACATCCCCTCCAGCTAACAGGGCGACCCGACTGTTGAACATGTTGAGAGATGATCATGAAACAATCTCATTAATCTGAGTAAAGAGAATTGGAAGATATCTCACCCCCATTTATAAAGTCGCGAAGAAGAAGAGGAGGAGCTGGGTTTGTCAAACTGAATGACACCTTCAAGAGGAACATTCTTCTGTCCCACGAAAACCGTATCCAAATTCGGAAGAGATGGACGGGCTGTTGGCTGCGTTTCCGAAGTCTCCGATTGCCTGATTGAGGAGGAGGAAGTCGGGGCGTCTAATCTTCCTCCGCCGTCAGCCTTACAGAAAGTGAGACAAAGGCGGCGTCTCCTATGGTTTCTGGTAGGCTGGGCTAGTTGGGGAAACAAGGGAGGTTTGGGAAGGGTGAATTGGATGGCGGCGGTGGCACTTCTTCTTCTGCCGGAGAGTGATGCTCCTCCAGGAGCTTGGCTTACCACCATCATATTCATATCCATATCCTCAGATTGCAGACTCCTTTCTTTTCCTCCTCAAATTACTGATTGCTGCTGGTCTCCAAAGCTCTGTGTTGTCTTTGTTAATTATCATATTATATTATGTTCTGAAAAGTTATATTGGAACTTCCTAGGCCCGATCTACATTGGAATATTAGTATTTACAAGACGGAAGCCAGAGATCCCACGGAAGCCAGAGAAGAGATCGATTATTGCTACTAGTGATATACACCCTCATTACAAAGAAAAGAGAGATTGAACCAATGTCGAAAAGAGACCAAATGGTACATACTGTGAAATGAAAGGTTGAAGCTTGACAGCAACTTATATTACAGACAAGGGTCGAATCATCAGGTTACTTACAGATTATCGAAATTGACAATGCAATTGTTCCCATGGCAGTCAACATACAAACAAGGAATGAAAAGCAAAGAACATCTAGATATTTCACAGTCACCACTGCTCTAGTCTTTATCACTGAAAGAATTCATCAGTCCTTCCCTTCTAAATTCTAAGCCGATGGAAGTTGTGCAATCGGCTGTTAGTACCTACAGATTAAGCTGCTTCAATTATCCAAATCATTAGCTCGAAGAAGCGCTGCCCGGACCCAGACCATCCCTCATACTTAAACCGCGGACTTGCATAGTTAGTCCTTCAACCTGACGCGGTAGAATATTGGTTGGAGAGCATACACTTGCGCTGAAAACCATATTTAGTTTTTCATCAATTCCAGTTCCTACAAATCCAGTATAGTTATTTACCATGCTCCTCATATCACAATACCCACCACTTGGGTAAGGATAGAGATAACCGTCACCATAAGGGATAGGAGCCAAGCCTGCGCCTGCGCCTGCGCCTCCAACCATGAGCGGACCGCTCCAATGGTTCCCAGTCACAACTGTTGTAGCTCTACCATATCCAACCACTGGAAACCCACTGCTATACAATCCAGTTCCACAAGGAGGATACCCACCACCGATATACATGGGAGCATAAGACGGATAGAGTTGATAACCAGAACCAGAACCGTATGAATATGGTTGGACCCTCGGAGGCTCAATAATCCTAGGAGAGGACCAATTAGTGTTGTAACTTGCTGATAAGCTGTTATTAGTGTTCTTGTTCAAGTTCACTTCATCCTTCGGCACAGCTCTCTTGACCTCCACCTGCCTGCCATTCAACTCATGGAAAGGATTGAGCATAACCTTCTCAACGGAATCTTCTGAATCAAAGGTCACGAACCCGAATCCCCTTGGTCGGTTTGTCGAGCTGTCTTGCATCACAACCACATCCACTATTTTACCAAACCTCTCGAAATAATGCTTAAACTGAGCCTGAGTTAAACCAGCTGATAACCCCCCTACAAATATCTTTTTAGTCCTGAGAGGAATGATGCTACTGCTACCATTGCTACTGTCGATACTGAATCCACTGCGCTTTTGTTCAATGAATGGCTGCTGTTGCTGGTGGTTCTGATACTGTTCACTTCTCGGGATCGCTTTCTTGACTTCTACCTAAGAAACAAAACGAATAACAACGTTTTACCGAATAGCTAACCACAACGTTAGCTAATTAAAAAACTCAACAAAGCTCTGGCCAGTTGCATAAAAGAATGAACCAAAGCAGACTATAATAGTAACTAGTAAATGAAAAGCAAGACCACCTTTTCTGTGTACAAGAGGCATAATCTTTGTTGTAAGGAAAATTTGAGAAATTCGTACAAGCTGAAGCAGAAACCTACTAGTGTCACTCATAACCAGAAAAATTCAAAATGTATGTATGAAAACAATCTAGTCCAAAACAAGATTAATTGAACCAAAACAGATGAATTAATAAGAGAAGAGCAGTAAGCAAGGGGGATGAAAGAGCTCGAACTCACCGTACGACCCAATAGAAAATGAGTTTCTCGCAGAGCCTTGTCTGCAAATGAAGGGTCAGAGAACCAAACGAAGCCAAACCCTCTGGGAATCTTGGTAGTCCTGTCCTTGGCAATAAGTGAACCAGCAACTTCTCCGTACCTGCTGAAGTGAACCCTGAGAGCTTCCTCGTTCGTCTCCCGACTTATTCCTCCGACGAAAAGCTTCGCCCTGTCGAATTCCATGGCAAATTACAAGATCAGCTGCTCCAATTTCACAAACCCTAAAATCGGAAGTTCCCCAATTCGAAGGAAGAAGTGATTTCTAGGGTTCCAGAGAGCGGTGAAAAATGAAAAGGCAAAGAGGATAAATGTTTTTTTCTCCAGGGTTTTACTTTCACCTCACCTCCCTTTTCTTTTTTGTTCTTTTAGAATAAATTTTTACTTTTTTAGAAGAGAAAGGCTGCTTAGTGCTTAGAGCCAAGGAATATGCCGCCCCATCTACCCTTCGGAGCAGGTTTGAAATTTCGATAAAATTTTTTTTAGAATTTTCAGAACGATTTTGAATTGTTAAATATCATAAATTTTAAATTTAACGGTCCGTATAAAAAGAATAAGGATGTCTTTTCAACAAAAATTATTAAATTTATTATTTATTTTGATTTAAGTTTGGGTTTAATGTTTGGGTTTTAGATTTAGTATTAGGATTTTAATTTTAATTTTGAATTTTGAATTTTAAATTTTGGGCTTGGATATTAAGTTTTAGATTTTTAGATTTAACGTTTAGAATATTAGGTTTTAAATTTTAAATTTTAAATTTTGGATTTGAATATTAGATTTTAAATTTTTAGATTTAGAATATAGAATATTGAATTTTAAATTTTAAATTTTAAATTTTTTAAATTTCACATTTGAATTATAAAAAATGCAAAAAATGTCAAAAATTTAAAAATAAATAAATAAATAAATGTTAGAAATATAAAAAATGTCACAACAATAAAAGAATTTTAAAACTTTTTTGCCTCACTACTGGTCGAGTAAGAATCAATATTTTCTGGGTCAAACATAGTTGGGCCCTACGTTCGTTGCAACGAAAGGCTCAAGTTTATAGAGGATTGAAAGGCGTACACCAAAAAAACAGAGGACGCAGCGACCATGGACGAAACTACGCAAACTCCTTCCTGTTTTTGGATTAGCGGAGGAAGACAATGATGACATTGAATTTTCAAAAGCTGTTGTGGGACTAGTGCACACTATTGTGTTCACACTCTTCCGCTACGGAACGGGAGTAGTTTGTTGTCTTCCACCACATCTCTATCGATCCTTACTACTTCTTTTTTTTCTAATTTTTTCTACTCACGCTTTTTACTTCTTGTTATTCTTTTGTTCTTCTCTTTCTCCTTTTTCGTTTGATTTATTTTGTAGTAACACACTAGCTACTACTACTTCGTTGTGGTCGAAGGAAGCCTTGACCGGTTTAGCCTTGCAGCGTATTCGCTGCTCGCCGTCCTTGCCTTCTTGTGTCGTCCACCGCTTTGTGATGTTGCTGTTTGGGAATTCACAGTTCCAGGCAAAGAGTGTGATGTAGGAGCGTTAATGGAACGCTGTTTGCGTCTCCTTTCTGCCGATAGCATATGAGGCTTCTCTCACCAAGGAAGTTTCTTACTTACTTCTGCTTATCGCTCTTCGTTCTTCGCCTTTTTTATTCCATTTTTTTTTCTTTTTTTAGTAACTTTTTTATTATTATGTGTGTTGTTCTGTGTGTTGTTCTGTAATTGCCTCTTTTATAATTCTTTCATTTTTATTTCACTCTTGGTGAGAAGATGATTATGAGAACGTAGGGGTATAAATTTCCTCTTTTTTGAAGGTCCTCTATACATTTCTTGCACCAAGTATTACTTTGTCGTTTTTCAATTGATACAGTGAGTTTTGAGGAACCATCAAGACTTACAATGTTTCATGTGTATTATGTTTTTTGTGCATTTGGGTTGTTTTGGTGATGTGTATCGTAAGGGTTAATTAAGAGATCTCAAGGAGATACAAAAGCAACGAAGATCTGCTTACGCGTCAGTCACTTTTAAAGACTAATTAGTATGTGTTTGTTATATTTTTGTCCAACTATCTAAGGAAAAAAAATAAAATGAGAGAGCGCATATTGGCCCATACTTTCGTCAAACAAATATGGCCCTTGGAATTCTCTCCGACAGGCGACATCCTAGGTCTCTAACAGCGATCCCCCTTCCGTTCACCACCACTTGACTCTGGTGGAATTCGTAGCCGGATCTCCGCTTGCGACATCTTTACAGTTCTCCCTCTGTCCTTTTCCGATTCAGAACTGGCTCCTAATACATCATTAACGACTACATTGAAATTAATTTTACACCATTAACTACACACTGTAATAAGAAACCCAAAAGAACAGAACACTTGCTCCCACTGTTTCCAGATTATATTTCTGAAGAACTGAATCCATTATTCCCATGAGTCAGAAAGTATGATGATTGGTAATGGCTGAGAGCTTAAACTGAATATCTAATATCAAGAACTTTTTAATAAGCGGTAGAAAAAATTGATATCATAATAAAATACTGAAGTTAATTTCTGCTTTCTTTTCATTCCATCTTCGAGGGTGAGTGGGGTCAAAGTATGAGGAGACCGGAGGAGAGTACAAAAAATTTGAAACCAGAGGAAATCGACCCGTGAAATCTTCTGGTGGTAATTTTCGGTGGCAACAAAAAATTGAAGTATTCGATCTGGAATCCCCCTTGTGACCTTGAATATTGTGATCGGGGAATAGTCTCAGTCCTCCCAGCTAGCTAGCCTCTTCACCTTCCCTCATCGTTGAAAATCTGCAAGTGAAGTGATGACTGGCGTTTGGTGAAAGACACCAACCAGTTCAGCCGGCAACCGGTGATTTCGATCTGTTCATCCAACTTCCAAGTCTTCGATCTGTTCATCCAACCAGTTCAACCGGTGCTGTTTCTTCTGCAACTCTTCAATCACTGGCCTTCTCCAATTGTCAATTTGTTTAACCTTTTCCATTTTCATCTCTGTGAAATCTTTTCTTCACTTCTGCACTGCAATAAATTCACTTCAGAATCCGATCCATCCTTTTTTTTTCAGTTACTGAGAATCTCCCCTGAAAGCCGTCCTTCAAATTTTATTTTCCATTGTGGCTCTTCAAGTTCTGCAGTTTTGATAAAAGCCCTCTTCCTTTCTAATGTTTTCTTTACTGTCCTCAAACTTTTTGATTCTTCACTGACAATTTATACCTCTACGTATTGCAACACATAAATACTTTATCGAACTTGTCAAATCTCAGATGATCCATTCAACTGTATTGTCCTTTTATGTAGTAGCACTTGTCCAGCTCCTCGAATGATTATCTCTCATATAGATTTATGAATTGGAATATAAGAGTTCTCTTAATATTGTTGAAATGAATGGATACTTGGCATTTTTCCTTCGTCTATGTAATCTTAAAGTTGTAAGCATTTCACTGCCTTAACAATTGGGCGAAGAGTGTTGATTCTGGTTGCCATTTTATTCATTCATAAATCATTATAGAAGCAGTAACTCTGCCTGCTCTCATATCCTAACACATAAAATGCTAACTTAAACTGCTAATAGATTGCCTTGTCTTTTTCCTTTAACTTATAGCCATGAAGCCGTTCAATTTGAAAAGTTTAGGGAAACGTTGAGTTTAAATACACATGAAGTTCAAATGTGATTGTTATTAGTTGTATAATTACGTGGCCAGTAATATAAAAAGATGGGAATCAATTCATTAGGGCTGTAATGGTAGTTCTTATGAAATGAATCCATAACCCTTCTTTTTCCAATCTAAGACGATGCTGCATGTTGGGTAGGTGATTCATGGTGGTTTAATTCTTTCCATTTTTGCTCAATTAATCCAGTCGTTGAGGTCTAAGGAGATAGCAATAGTTAAGTTGGTGAAAAGATTAAGTAGTTGAAACAAGCTTCATCTGCTTAACTAATAAAAACAGGCGGAAGTAGCAGCATGAACTCAATTGGTTGCAAACTGTGGATAAAGATATCTTATAATGAGGTTTTTCTAATAGAGAGTTGGAAAAGAACTTATGCGTGTCAGCACTTTTAGTACTAGCTATTACAACCTTTGTGTTTCCAGAAAAAGTTCGGTTGCATTAAGTATTAGGTTGGTGATACATCCTGGTCATTTTCTTCCTTGTGGACTGTAAACTTCAGTTTGTACATTATCGTGATGGTGTTGTCTAGTTTTGACAGACTGTAATGAGTTTGTTATTGCTAGGAGTTCTTTTGCAAGATTTAAAAACTTTGATTTGTTTCGTTATTCTTGTTTCATTGCTGATACTGGTGCAGAATTGTGACAGATTTTGAAACGGGAAATTTTGGGGATTGTAGAGACTGCAGGTGACGACAGAGTATTTGAGACTTGAGAGGGTAAAAGGTCAGTTGAACTATTTGATGTTTAGCTAAATGAAAAATGTAAACCAAGTACTTCCTTATATGGTAACTCTCTATAAGCAATAGTTAGGGACATATCAGTAGTGAAAATAGTGCACCTATCATTTGATGATCTTCTGCATGCTTTTGTCAAATACATTTTTTCAATACCTATGAAAACTATTACACATTAGGCCAAGTCTTGAAAACTAGTACAGACAAGATGCATCAAATAAATTTCATGTAGTGTCATTGTGTGCATGTGTCAGTAGTAGATTGGAAGATCAGTACACATTAGGCCAGGTCTTGAAACGGTGGAAGTGTATGGTTCTGTGATTTAGCTAACATCACTTAAACATATAGGTTAGTTAACTTAATTCAATTTAGGAGAGTTGACAATGCTACAATCATAAACATTTGAAACGTCTGCCTAGTTGTCTGATTCCTCTCAGGGGTAACTCACTCTTGTAGGGTGCAACTAGTACTTCTCAAGATGTCACTCATCTTAATACTACTCTCTCCCGAGCACGCATAAGTATTAGGTCAGATAGCTAAATAAACAATCCTAATATACTTAATAGGTTGCCGTTTTCTATTACAGTAATACCCCTAACATTAATATGTGGACCTCGACTGAGATTGACTAACTAATACAATAATAATAACGATAAACTAATATGAACAATCGTTAGGTTCCTTCTTATTGTTTTTTCATCTATTATCCATTTACTTTAAATAGTCCATGTATGTGTTCCATGAAATGTTCTGTTACATTCCAAGTATTTATTTGCGACAAATATCTGTTGAGTGCTGACATATTTGTATGTGATTGTGTAGCAATGAACATACGTGAAGTTTTGATGACACTGGCGGCTGTAATGCTTCCATTTCTGATTTTCCTCTGCAACTTCGTGTTTCGAAGGAGGAACTGCAAGAGTAATACCAATACCTCACAATCAGAATCTTCACACATTGTCGATTCTTCTGCTTCAACCTCAATTATCTCTCCCCCGGATTCAGCTCTTGCTTCCGCTTCCGATGCTAACTTGGCACTTCCGGCCGGGGAATATGAGGTCTTTTTGAATTTTAGAGGACCAGACACCCGTCGCGAAATCACTGATGTCCTCTATCATTTTCTTGTTCGCTCCAAAGTTCGCACTTTCAGAGATGATGAGGATCTCCGGAAGGGAGAAGGAATCTGGCCAAGTTTGGTCACAGCTATTGGGGAATCCAAAATTTATGTTGCAGTTTTTTGTCAAACTTATGCACATAGCAAATGGTGTCTCAAAGAGCTCGCTGAAATGGTTAAATGTCATAACCAAGATAAGGGCCACATCATCTTACCCATATTCTATAAAGTCGACCCTGGAGATGTGCGGAAACAGACTGGGCCTTATGAGGAAGCACTTAAGCAACACCAAAAGACTTTTGATGATGAAACCGTACAAAATTGGAAAAACGCTCTGAAGCAGGTTGGAGAATTGAAAGGATGGCATGTCACCGACAGGGATGGGTACGTACATACTACTTTAAGTCTTTTTATTTTGTGTAACATTGACCTGAAAACTTGATTTGAAACTCGGTGTTTTTCTTTGCTGTTATTTTTTTCAACACTTTCTTGGTTAGCGATATAAAAGGGTGACTGTCTCCTGTTAAGTATATAGGCTTTCTAATTTCTGAGATTTGGAGTTTGGATATCCATCTGATATCTTGTACTTGGAGTTTACATTACTCATAGTCATTTATGTCAAACCCATTTTTGCAGGCAGGGAGCAATAGCTGATGCTGTTTTTGAAATTATATGGTCACATCTAAGCAAAAATTACGAATTAATGACTGATGAGTTGGTTGGAATTAATGACCATGTGAGGGCTGTAGAGGAAAGACTAGATTTAGACTCTAAAGGTGTGGCAATGGTTGGCGTCCATGGCATTGATGGTATAGGAAAGACCACTATAGCAACTGCTGTTTTCAACAAAATATGTGCTCATTTTGATCGTTACTGCTTTGTGGAAAATGTACGAGAAATACTACAAGAAAGGGAAGGTATGATTGCTTTGCAAAATAAAATAATTTCTAGTGCAGTTAGAAAGGTATCTCCAGTTTCTAATGCCAGTGAAGGGATCCGCATGATAAGAGATAGGGTTAGCCAATACAAGGTTCTTATTGTTCTTGATGATGTGGATGAGAAGTTCAAGTTTGATAGTATCTTGGGAAAGTCTGAGAACTTTGTTTCAGGAAGTAGATTTATCATCACTTCTACAAACACAAAAGTCTTGACTTTACTCAATGGTTGCCGGCTATATGAAGTTGGAGAAATGAGTTATGGAAACTCCCTTGAACTTTTTTGCAAGCATGCATTTGGACAGGATTATCCTCCGCACGATTACAGAACTCTATCTAGGGACATTTTATCTACAACAGGAGGTCTTCCACTGACTATTAAGGTTGTAGGATCACTTTTGTTTCAAGAAGATAAAGATGTGTGGGAAGAAAAATTAGTGCGGTTACAAGAAACGCCTGAGACGGAGGTCTTAGAAAGGTTGAAGATAAGTTATGATGCACTGGAATACGAGGCAAAACAAATATTTCTCGACATCGCTTGTTTCTATGTCGGAACAGATAAAGAAATAGCTTCATACATGTGGAGTGATTGTAAATTTTATCCGATCAGCAGCATTAATGTTCTTATCCAAAGGTCCATCATTAAAATCAGAGATAATAATGAGTTCATGATGCATGTTCAGTTTAGAGTCATGGGGAAGGCAATTATACGGGAGGAAGATATAGAACATCCATGGATGAGAAGTAGAATATGGTCAGACGAGGATGCTTTTGAACTATTAGTTGACAGGAAGGTACACTCCACACTCTTTATTTACAATATGTGTTTGAATCTTCACTTAGTCGGCATTGACTTGGGGTTCAAGTTATTCCTAATATATTTTGGCATCCACTCACCTTTTTTCAGGGAACAGATAAAGTCAAAGCTGTTCGAGCAAACTCGTCATCCCCTGAGATATGTCAACTTACAAATGAACATTTTAGAAACTTGTCAGATTTGAGATACTTCGATGGAAACTCTACGGAACTTACTGGGGACTTCGAAAATCTTCTTGAGAACTTAAGATGGCTTCAATTGCACTTCCATGAAGACTCAGGTGACCGCTTAACTAACTTTCACATGAATAAACTGGTGATTCTTGATCTACGCGGTAGCGATATAACAGACGATTGGGGAGGGTGGAGACACATCAAGGTTAGCTAACTCGTGAATCCTGCCTACATTACAGCCCTCCATTTCTTAGTTTGGTGCTCTGTTGATCATGTATTGCTGTTTTTTTACAAGATGTATTGCTTTGTTATCACATTTTCTTGCGGTGCAGATGGCAAGGAAGCTAAAAGTTCTGGATCTGTCATATTGTCGTTTCATAACAAAAGTTCCCGACCTCTCCACTTATGTCAGCTTAGAGCATTTACATCTTTATGCACTGAGAGGAAGCACAGAAGACCTGAACATTGGCAATGTGAAGAACATTAAGGTGTTGAATCTCGAGAATTGTAGAATCCAAAAGATAGTGGGAGGTAACATTGGAATGCTTCAGCAGCTCCGGGAGCTAAATATCAGTTCTTGCAAGTGCGAAAACTTGGGACTATTTCTTGTCGACATCTCGACATTACCATCACTAAAGATCCTGAAAACACTAAAAGTAGTCAAGGAAAAAGCCATGGATCTTCCCGCTAGTTTGAAGGAGATCAGCACCTCATCTTCAGTTGCTAACCTTCCTGACTTGACAGACTTGGAGCACTTAAGATTTGAATATTGTGATATTGTTGTGCTCGAACTTCCAGGAGACAAGTGGTTGAAGCAATCCAAGTTGAAGTCTTTGGCAGTGCTATACGCAACCAACATTGAAACCATTGGTCCCCAGCTGCTTCCACCATCTCTAACAGAGCTTCATCTCTCCGTTTGCCCAAAGCTTGAGAGCCTGCCAAATCTTGACAACTTGGCAAATTTGACTGATCTGAACATCTACAGATGTTCCATGCTTCGCGAGATCGAAGGTCTTGGAGGAGGGCTGAAGTCATTGACAACTTTGAAGATAGATTATGCAGAGAGTTTGAATCATATTAACATCCTGGAAAATCTCGTCTCTCTAACTGACTTGCATCTGGAATCTTTAAACGCTATGGAAAGAATAACCATTAATCTAGCTGCTCTGAGCAGGCTACGTAAGATAGTGATCTTGCGCTGCCCACTTCTCACAGACATATTCGGTGGCATTGATGGTGACCAAGTACACGAATGTTTGCAAGAACTCGAAGTTGGTGGATGCACATTGATGGAGAAGTTACCCAACTTATCAAAGTTCCCAAGCTTGAGGAAGTTAGAGATTTGGGATATGAAGGGGATCGTGAAGTTGGATGGATTGGAGTCTTTGGAAGGATTACAAGTACTAGAGTTATCTGACTTACCATCTATAGAGAATTTACCTGGTCTGTCGAAGCTAAGGAAGTTGGATGCACTAATTGTGTCGGATATGCAAGGATTACGTGAGGTTGAAGGCATTGAGAACTTGGAATCTTTGGAACGAATCCTGCTTCCAGGATGCGTGTCCTTAGAGAAACTGCCTGATCTGTCTGGTTTGAAGAATTTGCAGGTATTAAACTTGCGGGAATGCTGGAAATTGAATGATCTTTCTGGTTTAAACACCTTGCAGGGCGTAGCCATTGATATGCCTGCAGAGTAAATAATGTAATGCTAGACTGATGTACCCTGATTTCTTCCTAATTCAGTATGGTTTGGTGCTTGCAAGTCTCGTTTGCAAATTCGGGATACCCAACCAGAACATATACTTTATCGACCCATCTTTGTTTAGTTATTATAGGCATAATCCAAGATAGAGCGGTCGCGAGTCGATTTTGTCACCCAATCATCAACTTTATTATATTTGCGGGGAATGAAGGCCATCCGAGTCTCCAGGCATTCTCCAAACATGAAGACCAAGACAACACAACATTTTCACAGCAAAAGTAACAATCGATTATTGATCATGTTGTTATATTTGCGAGGAATGAAGGTCGCTCGAGTCTTCGGGCATTCTCCAAACATGAAGATCAAGACAATACAACATTTCCATAGCAAAAGTAACGATCGATTATTGATGATGCTGTTATATTTGCTGGGAATGAAAGCCACCCGAGTCTTCGGTCATTCTCATTTTCACGGCAAAAGTAACAATTGATTATTGATGATGTTGACTAGGATGATACAATCTTAGAAGATGATTGTTGGCTCCAAATTTGGGCATTCCGACGGACCGCGCCAACAACCATCTCCGCGGCGGCGGGTGTGCTTTATTTAAAATGAAAACAAAAAAAAAAAGAGAAATTAAGAATAACTAAACCTAAATTTCCTTTTCGCCATTCCCACACACCTCTCTCCCCTCCCCTGTCAACCCGCACATCTCCCCCTACTCTCTGGCCACCCACCGCCGGCAGTCTTCACCCTCACCCAGGCGCCGCCCGCACCAAAACCAGACGCCCGCCCAGAACCCCGCCATCGCGTGAACCAACCAAAACCCTGCCTCCCATCGCAACCCCCCCCCCCCCCCCCCCCCCCTCTTTCAGTGATCTCGTCTCATCAATTAGGGTAAGCGTTCTTCTGGTTTAGGTTACGGGTATCTTTTGGCCTACACATGCGCACTTGTTGCCAGTATGGTTATATATTTTGTAATTGCCGTTGTTGGTGTCATGTAAAGACAGCTTAACAGCTGTTCTAGCAATCTTAGTGGTCGCATTTTGTCACATTATACATTTTTGTTAGCATAGTGTTGCTCCGGAATCATCATCTGAGATAAAACTCTTTTTTTCCTCTGAAACATGAACCCCTTGAAAGTTCAGGACGTGTGTTGATTACAACAGTGAGAGGTTGCCACCTGCACCACAATGGCGAATAACTCACAATCTTCGGGTGGACAGGTAGTGATGATGAATCTGTTTTCACTTTTAATTATCGCAAACATTTTATACTTGATACTTGATTTTGCTTCTTGTAAGCTTCAGGTGATTTTTACATGCATATTTAAGTTATGCATTGTAGGGGAGAAAGGTATACTTAGTAAGAAATTGCTCCCTACGTAGCCTAGGCTTTCCTTTTCCACGGATGGTTAATAGTCACTTTGAACTTTGCTTCTTTTCCGCCCCCTTGATATTCTTAAACACAAGTCGTGGGTATTTCGTTTCAGCAGCCCCCTGAATTTGCAATTTCTAGTTTCCAGCTCTATGTTGTGTGTTTAACTGCACAATTGCTCTATGGCTTATGTTTTTTTAAGTCCATGACACTTCTTCAGCCCTCGACTTGTCTTCTTGGACCTCGAGATTTTTTTTGTGTCAATGCTAAGGAGAAAATAAATTCTTCTGATTGTCAGTTTCGACCAATGACCCCTACACAGCAAGGACAGCCATTTATGCATGTAGCTTCCCAACAGTTCCGACCTGTTGGACAGGGCATTCCCTCTTCTAATATTGCGATGCATCCGAGTCAGCAGCATCAGTATTCTCAGCCAATGCATCAGTTGCCTCCATGGTCTAGTCAACAAGGGCACTTGCAACCTTCATCACAGGCTGTACCTATGCAGTATGTCCAACCAAATAGGCATCTTACAGCTAGCTCTACACAGCCACAGCCTGCAGTGGGTGCCTCAGGGGTTCCTTTCTCTTCAACATATAATGTAAGATTTCACTTTGCCACTGAGGTCTTGTACCTTATTTACTGTCGAATTTCATGTGCAAACAACTTGGTCTGTAATGTCTTGTTCTGTTTTAGTTTGTGCCATCATTTGGGCAGCCACAAAATATTCATGGATCATCCCAATTTCAGCCCGCTCCTCAGGTCCACACATCTGTAGCACCTCCTGTAGGTCAGCCTTGGCTGCCCCCTCCAAGTAATGGGGCACCACCTGTTATGCAAGTGCAGCCAACTGGGCAACAACCTCCTGTATCTTCTTCTGACCCTGTAAGTTCCTTTGTTTCATGTTTCAGTAGTAATGCAGTTGAGGAGTACTGTTAATGACCTTGCAATTAGCTAACCGCTCTGAAAGATTACTGTTAGTTTTCTTAAGGTCATTTTTATTGGCATCTGAATGAAGATATCCTTTTGTTAAGTTAGTTTCCTTGTATTTCTTTTTGAACCAATTAAGGTGTCTTTGAGTGTGACCGGAATAGTTGTTTTATCTGTTGTTATATGCAGAAAGTTTTTAGGTCGCTTGGTAGTAACATGCTGCATGGTTTTATTTTGGTATCTCTTATAAATATATTAGGATTTGTTGTTAAAGAAATAGACATAGATTTCCTACCCAAGAAAATTATATCTTTCTAATCAAGAATCTTGAAGTACCTGTTGGGCTGTTGTCTACTGTAGGAGACTGTTGTTACTTTCTAGAAATTATGGGCTGTTCTTCAAAATTGAACTGTGCGACGTGAAGAAGTTGGGGTCAGATTGATTGAGTCATACAAAAATTTAGAATAATCTTTCCATCTTGAAGGAATTTGAGTCAATTTCTGACATTTCCTAACATCTTCCTTTCTTTTTCTCGTCTCAATAATTTGTATGAGGAAATCTTAGGCAACAGATGCTCCTAGCAGTGGTCTGCAATCTTCACAGGATTGGCAAGAACATACAGCTCCTGATGGGAGGAGGTTTGTTATACTTATCTTGCATTCATTTCAATTCCTGAACAACATGATTATGAAAGGCCGACTTTGTTAATATTTTATGTTCAATCCTGTATGTGTAGTGTACTCTTGTCTCAGTTTGAACTCGTATGTCTACTATTTGGGTAACCCTATTTATGCATGTTTGCAGATATTATTACAACAAGAGAACACGACAATCTAGTTGGGAGAAGCCATTTGATCTGATGACACCAATTGAGGTGAGTTATACACCCCCTGCATTTGTATTCTTTTATATTGGGAGTTTTCTGTCTTAATCTGTCACACTTGCTCTAATAGTATTCTTACATTGACATTGCGTTTCTGGAAGCTACTAAATTGGCCAAGATTTTTTTATTGGAGTTTTTCTTTCCTTTGCATGTTACTATATGGGTTTGTAGATGTCATGGAAAGTTCTGGACAAATGTAACGACTGCTCTATATGCTCACTTTAAAGACGGGCTTTCATTTTCTCAAGGCAGGCAATGTTTTGTTTTTTACATCTATGTTGATTAGGGATACAGTTTCTATAGCGTATGAATTTCTGTTTAACTGAATTTAGTATTGAATTTATCGTCCTTGGTAATTTTTGCATGCTACTGTTTTCGATGACTATTTCCTCTTATTATTTATTTGTCTTTTCTTCTTTGAAAATAAATCTTCTATTTTTCCATTGCTGGTTTGAGATTTTATCCCTTACATTATGTCGACATGCGTGGAAAGTCTTTACAATTCCTTTGTCAGTTTTATCTAGAATCACTCGGGTTTTACACTCTTGTCCAACTGATTTAGCAAATGCCATGCTCTTCTTTTTTGTATATATCTCAATTGTTTAGTGCAAGTTGCAGGGACATTTCTGCCGATGATCTCAGATTTGCTTGCCCATGTGACTTATTCTAGTTCTCTATGTTCTTGCTAATTTCAACTTTCATGCAATTGTTGCTTGGTCTATCTTGTTGCATTTCCGAGTTCATGGCCATTTGTTATAGTATGTCACCGCCAATGGTGCATGATTTCATCCATCAGGAGGAATACCTGGATGTCAATTTAATATTACATGTCCCTGACTAGGTTGCTGGCATTGCTACTATAGCTTTGATGCTTAAGAACATTTTTCTTTTATTGATTAGGCTAATATCAAACACACAAGGTACTCTCGTTCTCTTTCAAACTTCAAAGAATTTGCATGAATAAATGATAAAGAAAACATTCAAACCTTGTCTAGGGATTCATATCTTCTTTTTTTCCATGACAATACTTTTATTGTCTGATATCCATTGCTGCGTTATTTGTCTCGTTTTTTATATATATGTAAAGTACTCGAATGTTTTCTTTTTTTTTCTTGTCGACAATGAATAGTTTTAAGTATTAAGATTGTATACTTCTTTTCTTCCACCTGGTTAGGTTGTGTGATAGCTGAGACCTATATTCTCCATGAACGGACTTTATTTAGTAATTTTTTCAGTTCATATGCATTATTATCTGACTGTAAATTTGACAGAGGGCTGATGCTTCAACCGTGTGGAAGGAATTCACTACACCAGAGGGTAAAACGTGAGTCTGTGTGCCTTCTTCTGGTTGTACAACATTCCCTCCTTTTGTACAACTTTTCTTACTGGTAACTTCTGCAGATATTACTATAACAAGGTTACAAAGCAGTCGAAGTGGTCAATACCTGAGGAATTGAAGGTATGGCAGTGTTAACCATTTGTATCCAATTATACGCCCTCCATCTCATGCTCTACTGTTCTGTAGTTGGCTCGTGATCAAGCTCAGAACGCTGCTGCCCAGGGAACTCAGATTGTAACAGATGTGTCTGCTCAGGGATTGTCTGCTGCTTTAGGAACTACTAGTGGAACAGCTGCTGCAGGTATTTCGATTACCTCGCCCCCCTCGGTGCCTAATGAAGTTGGTGCAAGTCCAGTGCCACTCTCACTTGCTGGAGTTCCCCAGTCTTCCGGATCATCTGCTCTTGTTGCACCGTCAATTGTGACGAGTACTGGTGTCCCAAGTTCTGTAGTTGTCATGGCTTCCTTACCTGCTGATGCTTCAGGAAGTACTGGTGTTCCTGCTGCTGCTCTAAATGAAAAGACATCACCATTGTATGATTAGCTTTCCTGTCCATTCAGTCATTTTCATTTGAAGTAAATTATATCTTGTCTTTAAATAGTGTATTGCATCTCTCAATTCATGCAGGGGTAACTTCGATAATGTATCATCCCAAGGCATCCCAGAATCCCAAGATGGATCTTCACATGACAATGAGGTACTCTTGTTGACCTTTGTCTTCTGAGTCTCACTTTGATAAATATTCTGCATATACCATTCATCTTGAGAGAACTTAAGCTGTTCTCTGGCATTTGGCCACTAGTCAAGTTGAAAGTGACATCACCCAATGCTCTATCATTTTTGTGTTGCTGAATGCGTAACTTGTGCTTACTGTTATTTCAGGAAGCACCAAAGGGAGTGATAGCTGCCGGGAAAAATATAGAGTCCCCTTCGAAGGAGAAAACTCTAGATGACGAACCACTAGTTTTTGTCAATAAGCAAGTATGGAGCCAGACTTGTTGTCTGTGTTTTGAGTTTTGACCTATTATCCCTAGTTCCCTTTGCTGGTCAATTCATCTATTTTGATCTCATGTTTACTTGTGCCAAAAGGAGGCAAAAAGTGCATTCAAGGCCTTACTAGAGTCAGCGAATGTCAAGTCTGATTCAACATGGGAGCAGGTATGGTGTTTGTTTTTACCGTTTTGGTTCCTTGGTGACATTTCTCCACTAACTGTCATTAATGCCTGACATGCCAGGCAATGAGAGAAATTGTTAATGACAAGCGATATGGTGCCCTAAAGACACTTGGAGAGCGGAAACAGGCATTTAATGAGGTAAAACATCAACGTAAATCTAATATCATGTTTTGTACTGAAGTTTCCTAAGATATATAATTGAGACTGTTGTCTGGCTTAGTACTTGGGTCAAAGGAAAAAAATAGAAGCTGAGGAGAGGCGCATAAGGCAAAAAAAAGCTCGTGAGGAATTTACAAAGATGCTTGAAGTAAGTGTCACGTAACTTTTGCTGAGCTAAAGTTTACTCCCTTATTTATTTGTTTTTGAAATCTTCATCGTGGGGATACTATTTCAGGAGTCCACAGAGCTTACATCGTCTATGAAGTGGAGGTTCAAATCTTTTTGTTCCTTGGGCTATCTGTCATTAGTGTAATCTTCTAGCTCTAACTACCATCTTCCATTTCAGCAAGGCACTAAGCTTATTTGAGAATGATGAACGGTTCAAGGCTGTTGAGAAATCCAGAGATCGGGAGGATCTTTTTGACAATTACGTTGTAGAACTTGAAAGGAAGGTATGTATTAATTTGCTCCTTTGTGCTCCTGTAAGGTTGTAACAGTGTTTCATCCTCTCCAAATCACTTGATACTACTGCCATTCTTAAATTCCTCAGAGACCCTTTTGAGCATCTTTACACTGTTTGCCTTTGTGGAATTTTTTCTAGCATAACAAAGTATTTAAGTTTGTTTAAGTCTAAATATTACCTTTATGGAAATTTTCCCCATATAACATGGTATCCCGGTTCTCGATCTGTTGAGAACCTGCCCATTTTGTTTATCTCTTCTTTTTTTCTTCTCTACTCCGATTGTTTCTTAAGTATGTAACTTGACGAGCCAGCTAGAGGTACTCCTTGTTTAGGGAGGAATAGTAGAATTAGTGTCAATCTTAGTCCACTGAGATGCAATTTTCATTGGTGTTCTATAAGCTGGATGAGACAAACTGTTTGAAGTCGTCTCAATGGGTGGAAACACTTATTCAAAGACATGGTAAACTGGCTCACTTGTTAGAGACAACACCTCCAGTTCTTGTGATCTACAAACAGTGGCATGGTGAAGATGCCCTCATTAGGGCTTTGTTGTGGCCATGGGGCTCTACCTCGTCTGAAATCATGGATGAAGTTCTGAGATGGCTAAGGATATTTTGGTTACCGTCAAATAGTATTTTTAAGGTCAATGATGTTGCGCGTGTCTTCCAGATCAGAACTTGAATGATGAATGCAAAGCAAGGATCCAAACTGTGAATGAATTTTTTGTGATTTTAAGTTTGTGGCAAGAACTTGACCACAAGGAAAATTTAGTCGCTACCATATATGTAGAGGTTCAGTTTTTGAAGAAGATTAATCATAGGGAAAGTTTTATTTTTTCCTTCTGCTCTTCTTCGGTATCATCAAACTATTTCTACTGCATTGTCACTAATGATGGCTGTGGAACCCTGCAATAACCTAGTCTTTGGAGTCCAATTCAATCTCTGTTTCTTCTTTGTATCGTTTGTGCAGACCTGAAAGCTCTCTATGTCTGATCCTCCATCTGTAGCATAATTTTATCTTTCCATTTTGCTTATATTTTGGGGCTGTCTCTGAAAACAAACATAGGAAAGAGAAAAGGCTGCAGAGGAGCATAGGAGAAATGTGGCAGATTATAGGCAATTTTTGGAATCTTGTGATTTCATTAAGGTACTCCTTATTGAATATCTGTGGCAAAGGGGGCAACCAAAAGCTTGTCTTGATTGTTGTTATGTTGCAGGTGAACAGCCAGTGGCGGAAGGTCCAAGATCGGTTGGAGGATGATGAGACATGCTTGCGTCTTGAGAAACTTGAACGTCTGCTCATCTATCAGGTACATTCATGTGAAACTATCGTACTGAAACTATTTCAGACATTTAAACTGGTCCGGCGGTGGCAGGATTACATTCGGGACTTGGAGAGAGAAGATGAGGAACAGAAGAAGGCATATAAGGTACAGTATAATTGCATGTGTGGTACAACTATCATTTATCATAACAGCATTTGGAAGTTGAGCTTTTTATACAAGATTGTTCTACCAAGGAAGAAAGCTTTGTTTCTTTTTTCTACATGAAGTAAACTATTTTTCCTCTTAAGTTCAGTGTGATAACACATCACGGTTAGTTTTGGAAATTATCAATTTCAGTGCATTTAATCAACATATTTAATACACTTCTACAATCTATTGATGTTACCAATACCTAAATGTAAATGAACACTTAACAACAATCTTAACTGCCGCTGCCTTTTCATTTTTTCTTTCGGAACAGGAACAACAATGGCGGGCCGAGCGAAAGAACCGCGATGCATTTCGGAAATTGATGGAGGAACATGTTGCAGCTGGTACTCTGACAGCCAGAACGCACTGGCTTGATTACTGTCTGAAGGTGGTGCATTGCATTTTCTGTTTAGCTGTAGAAGTTCTTGGCGTCATCCTAAATATCTTAATGCTGATAGACACTTTACAAAGTTAAATATTCAAGTCAGCAAGAACCAACATGCTGACTTGGACCTGTTATGTAATAGTTGGCCCGCTGTTCTGTTGGTTTCAGGTTAAGGATCTTCCTGAATATCAAGATCTTGCAGAAAATACTTCTGGGTCAACACCAAAAGAGTTATTTGAGGATGTTTATGAGGACTTGGAGAAACAGGTAACTTTCTAGATCTCTCTTGCTGTCTGCTTCCTGGTCTGTTGTAATCCTAACTTTTGTGCCCCACTCATTTGCGTATAGATTTCTATTTAAAACTCTGATATAAGAATTTCATTATGATGATTTGGCTTATAGGATTACGAGGTGCTTTTACTTACTGTAGGTTTTAGTATCTGTCTGCTTAATACCCTATTAAGTTGTATTAAATTACGACCTAGATGAATCCTGTGAATTCCGCGCTTTTATGTGTTTTGGTCCTGGGTGAGGGAAGGATTCTTCCAGTGTATTCATGGTCTCATGTTGAAGGTTTCAATGTCGATTTTGAAAGTTGGATAACTTGATCAACATCCGTAATCCTTAATCTTTTTTAGATGATTTAACTTAATAGCAGCTTTATATCTATTTCAGATCGTTTCTTTTTTGGTTCAAATAATCCATATTCTGAATAAGTATTTACAAATTGCGTTGTTAATAACAGTATCACGAAGATAAGACTCACATAAAGGATGCAATGAAGTCATCAAAGGCAAGGAGATGTCCAGCTTCTCTCTTTTCTCTGTCACTATACTCGACTTTCTTATTCCTGAATATTATCTGCAGATAACTATGGTTTTGACATGGTCGTTTGAGGATTTCAAAGCTGCTCTGTCTGGGAACGTTGATTCCCAGTCTATATCGGATATCAACTTGAAGGTAGTATTTATTTTGCTGGGATAGAGACTTGCATAATGTTTATTCAACCTTTTGTTGCTGAAGTCCATAGATATTAGATGCAGTATTGTTGTGCGAATAGTATCGTGGATCTGCAGTCATCTGCTAACAAATGAAATAACCTTTTATATATTGGATCTGCATTACTTTTTTGGTTGTTTCTGGATAGTTCTCTCTAGTGGTGGCTTGAGAGCATTCCGGTAATGCGCTTCAGTTAGTTTTGTTCTTGTAATCCTGTATTTTTCATCTCTTTGTACCAGGGCTTTGATTCAGCTTTACAACAGAAAAGATGAATTTCTTTTATTGACTGATATATGTTTGAACATTTCAAATTTGAATGGTAGATTGACTAGAGAGGTTGTAGTTTTATTATATACTTCTTCTAGGGGACATTTCGTCCTATATTCTTATTGCTATGACGTGTGTTGAAAAATTTATCATCTTATTAGATGGATCCTATTTTTTTTACTTATTTATTAAAGATTTTGTCTTACATGACCGATTGACAATTATCTGCACTTCTACAGCTTGTGTATGAGGATTTAGTTGAGAGAGCAAAGGAGAAAGAAGAGAAAGAAGCTAAAAAGCGGCAACGGCTTGCTGATGATTTTACAGAACTTCTGCATTCTTATAAAGTACTGCCTACACTTGTGAAATCACATATATATGGTCATGGCCTATTTAATAATTTGCTTGTAGAGTTGCTTAAGAACGTTTTTATTGGGTTCTAGGAGATCACTGCATCATCTAACTGGGAAGAGTCAAAACCACTATTCGATGACAGTCAGGAGTACAGGTCTGCATAAGTTTCGTAAACCGTATCTTGTAACTTCCCCACTGATAATTTTCCAGCCTTTCTACTTGGTGCGTTTCACGATTTCTTTTTTTTTTTTGGTTTTAGGGCGATTGGCGAAGAGGATTACAGGAAAGAAATTTTTGAGGAATATGTTGCACATTTACAGGAAAAAGCTAAAGAAAAGGAACGTAAGCGTGAAGAAGAGAAGGTATCTGCATCACATATCTGAGGTTATTCGTAGGAAAAATCATATTAAAGTTAGCATGCCCTCGCTCAAGTTGGCTTTTACTCAAATCTGGGTTTATCTTTTCATACTGAGATTCTTGTAACGTGTTTACCGGTAAACTGGGAGTTGCTTGTATCCCATGTAAGACATGCATCCAGACTGCAAGTCTGGAATCTGGATCTCAAAGCTTCATCTGCCTCCTACTCATCTTTGTATTATTTATAGTGCAATAGGGCTGTAATGGTGGGCTGGATATGTCCTTGCTGCAAAATATCAAGTTCTTTTGGTTTTCCCTTTGGCAGGCCAGAAAGGAGAAAGAAAGAGAGGAGAAAGAAAGGCGGAAAGAGAGAAAGGAGAAGGAGAAAGAACGGGAAAGAGAAAAGGACAAGGGAAAAGAACGTACAAGAAAAGATGAAACAGATAGTGAAACTATGGAAATGGAAGCAAGTGACGGTTATGGGCACAAAGAGGAGAAGAAGAGGGATAAAGAGAGGAAACACAAGAAACGAAATCATAGTAATGCTGAAGATATAAGCTCGGATAAGGATGAAAAAGAGGAATCTAAAAAGTCCCGCAGACATGGGAGCGACCGTAAGAAGTCAAGAAAGGTATTTTTAGGTCTCTTCCTTGTCCAAGTATGAATGTTGGATTAAGTTTAAGTGGGGTTGTTCACTAACATTTTCTGTTGATTATTATCCCAGCGTTCATACACACCTGAGTCGGAAACTGAGAGCCGGCACAAGAAAAACAGGAAGGATCGTGATGGTTCTCGTAGAAACGATGACCTAGAGGATGGAGAAGTCGGCGAGGATGGCGAAATCCGGTAGATCTTTCATCACCAGAACTTGATCTGTTTCTAACCATTTTAGTATATGGAGTTGAATTTAGTCCTTTTAGATGGAATGATTATAATCCCTTGCCTGCTGTTCTATTGGCCATGTGGAAAATGGTAATGAATTTTGTTTCAGTGATAAACATGGGAAGTTGGGAATATAGATTAGGTGGCAACAGTTTGCCTTGATCTTTTTTTTACTAGTCTGTAGTCTGATTCAGAGAGTGGTATTATTCGCGAGTTCCAACATTCTCTGATATTTTGATATCTGGAACTGGTTGGGGAGTAATAACAAAGGAAGATAGATGGTTCTAGCGAAGTCTCAAGTTCATTCTTTCAAGGTGTCGTTTGGCAAATATTAAGAAAAACCCAAGTCATCTTTTATCATTCGGCTTGTTAACAAGTCTACATACCTTCCAAGGGACGCACAGGTGGTAAAGGGTTCGTGTAAAGCAGCAAGATGAAACCTTTGAAATGTGTTAGTCTATAGAGAGCAGTTGAAGAAAAGCAGTTGGTTAAGAGAGTAGTTGAAGAAAATCTCCTGGACGTTTGTCGTTTGTCCTTCCTATAGGATGCTTTTGTTTTTGAAAATTCTCCAACAAATATTTGTGTTGTGTTATTCAAATTCATGTACAGTGGTCCAAAAGTTGGAAGACAGCACAGAGCATCTTCCTTGCTTTCATTCTGAGCAACAGATATACACTCAAGTAGATTCCAGAGCCTAATAATCTATCTCTACTGCTGATTACCAATCAAGTCCACCATGATCTCTTGGAATATCAGATCTTCAATCTCTAATCCAATCTCCCTCCGCTGCTCTTCATCGCTCCATTCGTCTATAATGATCCCCTGATCGCATAGCTCCAAGTTACGAAAAGGTTCGCCTTTCCTCCATGACCATGATCTTAGTATCCTCTCACTCGTACGCCACAGCTTCTTCCTACTGCAGCTTCCATGGGCCATTTCAACAACTTGTGCTATGCAATCAAACAGAAGTTGCTGAGGCACCTCTACTCTGGAGATTGGTCTCTGGGGCTTGGCTGGCCGTAAAATGACTTGATATGGTGAATCGGAAACATCCCCTGAAACAAAACCAGCCAATTTGCATGAGAAGAGAAGTAGAAAGGTTGAGACTTTTTTGACATTTTTTCAAAATGCTTACTATTCTTATTATTAGCTGGAGAAGAGGCTTCTTCATGAGGAGTAGATGTAAATCCTTCTAAAACTGAATCAGGGCTGAATTGCTGGTTCTCATCTTCCATGCAATGCAATTGCAGGCCTACACCATTAATCTGCTGGTTTTTTTTTGGTTCTTGAAGTCATCAGTTTGATGAAAAAACAAACCAGAGCTAGGGAGAGGGGAAAAGTCAGTTGGTACCTTTTGGTCATTGGGATTGCAGAATTGCAGGTCCAGGTAACTACATTTATTCCCTGATGATGATGATGATGAGCAGTTTTCTCTATTTTCTTCTTCATCTTCAGAACCCCAATTCAGAGTAGTTGAGCTGCTATCGAAGGATGATAACCTCTCTGCCTGCTGAGTCTTTGCTGAACTCTTTCCCCTCTTGTTAATGGAACCTATCTGATCCAACAGGATTCTGACCAACTTGTGGACTCCCTTTTTCCTGCTGCTGTGCTTCTTGCCATTGAAGCAGCCAAGGCTAACTTGTTCTTTGTTTTGCTTCCCATTGAAGCATCCTTTTTCAATAAGGTATGTCTGCAGAATGAAAGGCTCCTGTTGCTCTTTGAGAATCTCCCCAAGTTGCTTGACCTGTGAAGCTGCAGCAGCCATTATTGAGAGACAAGAGAATATCTAAAGCTCTGAAAGAAGCAGAGAGGTACAGAGAGAGAGAGAGAGAGAGAGAGAGAGGGAGAGGTAATGATGTATCTCACCATTAATAAGGAGAAAAGGAAAGATGGTCAGTGTTGTGGGGCTTAAAAACAACAACAACAAGGTGGAAAAGTGAAGCTCAAGATTTTTTGGTTTTTGATGCTTAAAATCAATCTTCTTCGCACGGCATTCATTTCTAGCTGTTTAATTGTTTGTGGGGCATTGCATGCATCCCTTCACCACTTCAATCATCATTCTTTTAAGTAACACTAGAATTATTCGATGCTGTGGAAATTTTGTAGAGAAAGGGGAGGTAGATGAACTTTTTTTATTATGGAAAATTTATAATAAATTATTTTATAATTAGTAAAATGAAAGCATGAGATAATTTAAGTTATGTTAATTGAAGAATGAAAAATATTATAAAATCCGTAAAAGGATGACATGTGAGCTCAAAGTAAAACCCTCATAAGAGAACCAAACACTATCCATTCAATAATGATCTATATTGTGCTTTGTTACATTGATGCAAGGATATATATGGTGTGTATATATAACATTACACTAATGGTCCTTTTGACAGGTGGAATGTGGAATGGAATTTGGATGGAAATAGAAATGTTTAGTTCTCACAATGCACTCTGACGTGATCTAAATTTCCCGATCGAATGGAAAAATGCTCAGGATTTCAACCCGTATTCCACCTTACAAATGTACCATAATTTTAATAGAATGGGAATTTTTGAACTCATATATAAGAATGTAGATACAATATCATCTAATCTTGATAAATTGGTACGTAATTGAAAATTTTAGATACAATATTAAGTTTTTGCGACGAATATTAAATTTTAAATCAAATCACTATCTTATAGAATTGGTTTCGCAATAAAATGTTTGAATTACATAAAATAGAAGAGACTTTGAGGAAATTAAACTTTTTTATTGTAAATTTAAGTAATTTGGAAACTAAAATGAATTTCCTCTTAATTATTAAATTTTTTGACTAATTTGATTTTTCTTTTCTAATAAGTCACTGTCTCATTTTAAATGAATTTTCACAACTTATTTCGGAAAAAAAAAATTCACAACTTCATTTCTCCTTATGGATATTTATCTCATTTTTTATTTTAATACTTTTAATGTAATTATTTTTTGTTAATAAATCACCTAAACTAAAATCTCTCTAACTCAACTATCCAAATATTATATTTCTCATCATAACATCACCTTTCAATTTTCTAATTATTTAAATTCTCTTACGAATTCTATCCACACAAACAAGTCGTGGGGAAATTCATCTTAGAGTTATGAAATTCGTTTGTGTTACAAGATATGAACCGAATGAAAAGCTTAAATACAAGGGCTTAACTTTCAAAATATTAGCCATAGGCTTGTTTACGAATCTTTAGGTAAACTAGTGTTTTTCCCGTCATATGGCGGGGTTCATTGATATAATTATAAACAAAAAATATATAATTCGGCCATTACTCCAGTTAGTAATTCGATACCCCTACGTATCCTTCTCTGCTAGCTAATCAGATTGTAGACAAGTGTCCAAATGATTGTTAGATGTCGTGGAGATTTGTCCAAATGATTGGTAATTACAAAATTATTTGGTATATATTTTTCGTAACAAAAGAAAAATTTATTTACCTCCACTTATTTTCTATAACTTTATGTAGTATTGTACGGATAATTCTGGTGCATTTAACAAAATATTAGATATACTAGTACTGGAGTAATGGCTGAATTTATATACTTTTTGTTTATAATTATATCAATGAACCCCGTCATATGGTGGGAAAAACACTAATTGTCTAGTTTAAAAATGTCCACTAAGCAAACTAATATAAAGCTTTTTAGGAAGAAATCTAATAATAAATCGATACAAATTTGATTAAATGTGAACAATATCATACTAGTCATATTGTTCGAAAAAAAAGAATCATATGGTTAACTGCAATTATACAATCATATTTAAACAAAGCAAACAAGCACATTGCTGCCAATCGTGACACGTATTAATCATATCTGTTTCTCTGTCAGGAATTCAATAATCCAAGAGGTTTGGATAGCGGACCTGACTGGAGAAGAGATCTCAGTTGCTCCATTTTGGCTTTAAACTCACTATCAAAAGCTACGAACGACTTCTGCCGACCAGCAAAGGCAACACTCAACTGTTTAATCTCAGCTTCCAGGTTTCTCCTTCTGCGTGCTTCCGAGTTCAAGTCCTGCACCGCGTTTTCCTTCTCGTCGTTAGCTGCATCAAGCTTTCCACGTAGTTCTGAGACTCTATGGACAAGCGATCCCCTCTCTTCATTCAGAATCTGTACATCTCTTTCCAGCCTGCTGTACTTATCTCTAGAAACCTTCAGAAGCTTGCTGTTCTGCTCCAGCGTTGTCACCACTTCGTCATGTTTCTCCTTGATTCTCTTGAGCTCACTCTCCAATTCTTTCTTGTCATTTGCCGCAGTTTGTCCAGCCACAGTGCAGCATCCCTGCATCATCATCATCAACATTCAGAAATGAAGTTGAAAGGAACGTTTTAATTAAGAGAGGCAAATTGCAAACTACTAGCAGCATCTAAACGCAAATCCTCGGAGTTTGCATCATATTGTCAGAACTCAAAATGTTTTGGCTTAGTCAAAATCATTGAGGCCTAAATGAAAATATGTAAAAGAAGCAACATACCCAAGAGAAGGGCGAAAAATATGACAAGTATTGATATATGATATCTTGATGATTGTGACCAAGCAGCTACCTTAGACTCGTTTTCCTTCTCTCGACTCTGTAACTTGAAGGCTTCTGATGATGCTAATGATGTAACTACGGCTTTTGACCTCTCGGAAAGGATTTTCAACTCTTCTTCCACTGCAGAATCATCCATTGGTCGAGAGATGTAGCTTTCCAGATTTGACAACACGGTTTTACCTATTTCTCTTGTTCCGGAGAGCAATCTTGCTGTTGAAGCTTCCGTCTCCCGCGCGCAACTCTGGTCCATTCAAAACCATGGAAGGCAAAAGTGAGTTTACAGATTTGGTCGCCACGAAATGAAGCTAGCTGAGGGCAATGTTAGGGGATAGAGTTCACCTGTAATGTCGAATAAGCTTCTTCGTAGATGTCAACTGAACTTGCAATATACTTGAGAAAATTCTGAGGGATTCGACTAAATAAATCTAGTTTTTGTTCAAGCTCGGATTTTTCATGCATCAAACGATCGTTGAGAAGCAAGAGTTCCGAGTTCTTCTCCTGTAAATGTGAACAACAACGCAAGTTTAAGTCGATGTATTCGGTTGAAAGCCTTCCATAATTAGACTTGGCTTGCAGCAAAAATTAAGGAGGGCAGCAGTATCCATTGTTCGTACTCAAATTGTGAATCCGCATTAGCGTAAAACAGTTGAATGAAACATAAATACAACTCGGCGAGCAAACCTTGATTTCATTCTTCTCCACAGTGACAAGTTGCAGCTCTGTTCTTAGATCTTGGACCTCTAGTCTGTACTTCTCACGAGAATATCCCTGACAAGTTCATAACAGTTGAATCAGACCACCACGGATGTGCTGGAATCGACTCTAGACATCATAACTTTTAGAAACAAACGTAATTAATTTCAAACTATGGTTATTATTTTGAAGTGGAAGAGAAATTATGCATAATCTTGTTCATCGAAAAAAAAAATTATGCATAACCAGATTGCTTGAAACTTTGAGATAAAGAAAGGAAGGAACCAAAAAATTGTGGACTCACAGGAGTGACGTTGTTTTCCGGAAAGGACTGGACTTTTCTAGCCGGGGTCATATGAATTGAATCAAAATCAACGGTGAAACCATGATTTAATTTCATCCAGGTGTCTTCATCAGCCACATTGCTCAAAGTTTCTGGGAGAGGACTGAAGTCAGGTAGCCTCACATTGTTGGACCTTTTTGAGACAAATGCATTAGGAGTGGCCTTGAAGCTAGGTGTTCTATACAAATCCGCTTGGAAAGCACCGCTGTTATCACTGAATTGTTCAACTAGGCTTGATGTACCGCCACTCGGCCCCTGAAAGACAGATAGAAGTCATTAGATAACGCACAATTAGTGCATACGCTAAGTAAGAACAACTTCTGTTACACAGAGAACCCAATTATCAAACAAGTTACAGAACTGAGGGATAGGGAGTTGCTCAAACAGCAACATGATCAACTAGAAAAAGAAAAATACATACAACATAAAGCTGCGTCATTGAGTTTAAGATTACAAGAACCGAACAAAAAGCATCAATCATTAGGAGCAAGCCTTTTACTTGAATTATACCTGGCCAGAGCTCCTATCACACTCTCCAGAGGTGACAATATTACTTAGGTTATCAATTTTCATTTGTTGCTCCCTAATACGTTGTTCTCTTTCCTTCTGCGACTTCCTCTCTTCTTCGAGCTGCGTTTCAAGTTTCTCCCTCTCTAGCTCGTACTGGGAATTGGAAAAGAGAAATTTAGTAATGTAGGGCTGGAATTCATAAAAACTTGCATCAAATGTCTTATGACATAACAAATGGAACCAACCTTCAGCATCCCATTTCGTAAGTTCAGAATTTCTTGCTCCAGAACTTCAGCATGAGATCCCTGATAAGATATCTATTATATGAATTACCCCAATAGATATTGCCTTCACAATATGTTATAAACGACAGAAGATCGTCACCTGAAGTTTCTTTCGGAGCTCTTCTATTTCTAATTTCTGTCGCTTCAGTAAGGCAGCATCAGTTAAAATCTATGAACAGATGAAGTTCAGTTAGTTTAAGTCTCAAATTCAAGGCAACCAGGGTGAAGATATGGTCAATACTTCAATAAATAGCTGCCGTATTTAGTTTTGTCAAAGTTTAGATCAAGATTAATCCAGTAAAAGTAGAACCACATGCCAAGGATACAGGACAAACCAAACAATTATTAGGGTGCTTGGGGTTTGGTCTGAGACTGATTTACATGACCAATTAAACAGGCTTAATACGACTTCTGCCTTCTACTTGCATACACTCATGAATGCATCTATGTTGTTACTTCAGATTCATAACCAGAAACAGAAGCCACAAGTATTTATGACCAAGTATTTAAAACAGACCTCATTCACTTGAACACAATTCGTTATGCGTTTGGCTCGGCTGGCAAACAAGAGAGTTCCTTTAGTTTCCTCAACGTGAATCTGTGAAAGTCATAACTCATTTAGCGAAAAGAAACCTGCAACCTTGCCTTCGGAGAAGTGAAAGCGTAAGCAGTTAAGTTATAAACTTTGTACTACCGTACCTCTTCTGGAGCAAGGGTGCAAATAATTGAAGTTTTGGCATTACCACCAAGAGCAGGTTGAAGTATACGAGTTAGTTTACTGTCACGATAAGGTATATGTGCCCTACATTTACATTTTATTGAGTTAAGTACATCGATATCAACTATTGACAAATTAGCAATAGTAGAAGCTGTTACCTTTGCTTTCCACCATCACTTAGTTTGTTTATGACATTACCAAGAACCATCAGACTCTTGTTAATGTATTTTCCTTCTTTCAAACGCACACCCCCCGCTCCTGTTTTGGCAATTCTTTCTGAACCAGCTAAATCGACCAAATTCTACATCCACGAGAAAGGAAACCAATAAAAGTTGTATCTTGAGGAGCCGCTTATCACAAGATCGAGAAAGATGACACACCAAGACAGAGACTCGAACAGCATCACTACTTGAATAAACGCTTGAAGAGTTTGTCACTTTCCCCTTACTCTCGATCACCTGGAAATGCAGGTCATTCAGATTGCAATTCAAGTGACTGAAAACAAATTTATTGTGATCTATACCCCGCAACAAAATGAAATTGTGAAGGGCATACCATCCTGAATATTGTGTGAGATCTACTGCTCCGAGCATTCATGTTTGTTTCCCCGAAGTGTCTGTTGACTGCAGAAGGAGTGAAAAAGATGCATTTTTAGAGAATTGAAGCAAGCACTACTAGAGAGAAATGAGAAATAGGCCTGGTTTCAGACCTTCTCCTGATTCCATGAGCTTAAGAACTTGTTCAGCGCTATTCACAATTTCCTCTCTGAGGCCAGCAACAAATATGCCTCTCTGAAAAGAAGTAATTTTCTGTGAATGGTATATTTCACAAAGGAGCTATACCAAAAGCAAATCCAAACAAGTAGCCAACCTCCAAACTCTCATGTATAGGCAACTTTTGGTTCTCTACAGCAAAGAGGTCATTGATTTCTTCATTATAGATTTCCATATAGGAAACTCTAATTAGAAACTCCCTATCAGATATCTGCACGAAAATGTAATTCAGAACTCGATGTCAGTAACAAATGTTCATTTGCACATGTCAGTAACAAATGTTCATATTGAACTAGCTTACAGCTTGTATTTTGTCAAAAATGTCTCGCACTGCCCTGTGAATGATTCCCGGATCCTTTTCTGATCCGTTCATGGTGAACGTCTTGCCACTGCTCGTCTGTCCATAAGCAAACGCAGTTCCTGTAACCATCTCAATTTTAAGATGGGGAACATTAGATTTAAAATGAACAGTGACCTAATTTTCGGAGAGAAGGGCAAACCGGTTCAAGAGCTAGCTCACCGTTGAAACCTTTAACAGCGGCATCAATGATATCCTTAGTGAGTAGCTCGTAAACCCTGGAGTTGGAGGAAGCTTGATCAAACACGTGATCTGCAAATTTTACCAAAAACGATAGTCACTCAAAACAGCTGAAACCTCAGAAATCAATTGGAGAAGATGAAAAGATGAGCGAGCGAATCTGAAGTTTTCAGAACAGAAAACAGAGTGTTGGATCAGCTAGTTAACCATACCGAAAGCATAAGACACCCCGGAGATGGGAGTACCACCGGACCTGTGAAGTGAGATGCGATTGTCTTCGGTTAACCAGTAAGTTCCTCCGGAAGTTGTATCGAGAGGAGATGAAGCTACCGGCGGCCTCACTCTGACAGCAACGCAGATCTTCTCCATAATCGTTCTCTCCGTGCTCCTCCGTCCCTCCCAGAAGCCGTTGACGACTGTGTATCGCTAGTTTGAATTGTTTTCCACTCCAAAAGCTTTTGAATTTAATTGAACGTTGCAGGGCGGGCTGTTGGTTTTCAAATGGAGTTTGTCAGATTAGGAAAGAGGAAGGAAATCACTCCTCCTTATCAGATCCAACAAAATCTCAGTCGTTGATTGATTTTTGTTAGATCTAATGGTTGATATTTGAAGGGTCAATATGGAATTTCATGCTTCTTCATCAGCTGGACCTCGACCGCAGCTATATGCTAGTCACCGAACCTCCACCAAATCCATACAAATTGTAATACAGTTTTGTATGAATTGCGTATAAATTTTTATATCGAGTTTGATATACTTTGTACACCGTATACAAAATTAAAAATATTTTGATGTTATTTAGGGTGGGAAAATAAATAAAAAAGGAGATACACATATATACTAGGAAAAGAAAACATTGTGTTGATTGATTTGGTGGGGACTACAAATCTGGATATTATCCATTCCTTGAACCTGGCTAGTGGGCAGTGGGTAGGCTGGAGACACAAGTTCAAGGTCGACCAACGACTGTTCTGTTCCATGCACATATCATTTATTTTTATTTTGTTTTTTCATTAAATTCCTTTTTAGACATTTCTTACACTAAATTTTGGACACTTGGTTCATCTCCCCACCTTTATTTTAATTGGTTTGGTTTTAAATGTGTCGGTCCTCCGATCCTTTTAATCCCATTTGTTTATATTTGTCAAATTCAAGTTTCTTTTTTGACCAAATTAATATGTTAGACTAGACATGTGCTTGCTCTTCTTTAACTGTTTAAGTGCTTAATTAGGTGATCCAAAGATGGTTATTAAGCTTAATTAGGTGCCTTGAACTAGCTACATATCTTTGTATCTCAGATTTTAATCTCATTCTTTTTTTTTTTTGGTATTTGAATTATTATTGCTTTCCTTTGGAGTTTTGTTATTGGTAGTTTACATTTTTGTTTCCTTTTGTAATCCAGTCGTGTTGGAAAAAAAAAGATTGATGTTGTCTTTTGATGGCATGCGATCCATACAATTTTGCCTGTGAAGCTGTATTTTTTATTAAATATACTGTATGATACACTTTTGATTCGACACACTGTATGATGCAAAGGCCTTTTCGGCCAATAAATAATGGGAAGCACCAACGAAAGTGTTTTTGTTTCAGAAAAAATATTTACTTGCACTTAGTATCAGTTCAGTCATTCTTTTGTGTGGTTTTTTAATATGTTGTTACATCTAATATATTTGAATTCGTTTAAATAATGTTACATGCAAAATTTTATTTTAAACGTAATTACGAACGAAAAAATAAAAACACTAAGAAAAGTACGACTCAGGGTGGTGTCAAATCCAAATTTTGTCGACTATATTGTGATATTGATTTTAATAGCCAAAAATAAGTTACAAGCAAACTACCATATTAACTCCAATCCTTTACTGAACAAACAAACAAACTAGACCAACTCGAAAACCAATTCGTAATAAGTTGATCATGCTCGAAAACTCAACAATATTACAATGTGATTAATGTATATTTCTTTAAAATAATTGCTAGAAGGCTCAATTATGTTTTCCTCCAACTCATAAGCAAGAGTCCCGTCGCTTTTCACCGGGAAGTGCTGGAATTTTAACGGTAATATTTCATTACTGGCACTGTAACTTTACTAGCCAAGTTTCACCGCAAGTGCTGATGTTTTATCAGTAGAATTATGTTGCTGCTGCTGCTAGAATCATAGTGTTGAGACTTTTTGCGGCCAATAAAAATAAAATTTTGATTAAAATTTTCAAATATTTCATTTTTTATTGAAAATATTTATCTTTTTTGGATGTTTTAAAATCATCTATAAAGTATTTTGACTCATAATATAATTTTAAATCTCCTAATATCTCTTTTCTTGTTTATGTCCAAAGAAATAATTTATCACGAAATCTTTTTAAATGTTCAAATCAACCATAAATCATCCATACAAATCTATAATAAAAAATGTTTAGGTTTTCATTATAAACGGACCATAGAATTACCGACTAATAACAAATAACGATCAAATCAAATAAACCAAACTTGACCATTGTTGTTTAATTTTTCCAATAAAAGAATTGACTACACAATGAAAATTAAAAGCAAAAGAAAGGTCTAATTTTTCCTTCTTACTTGTTGTTATCATCTTTTTCCTTTTCCCGCGTATCCTATTCCTCCATCTAAGCAACCACTTATTAATCAATAATGCGAGGTCAATCTTGATATAAATACGAGATATATGATTTAAAGGAAACCTCATCTTAACTCATTTTTTAACAAAACTAGCTAACATCAACTCTTCTTTAAAATATCAGCCTTGGTACAGATGTTGACTACATAATTTAAGACGAACATCACCTTAGCTCATTTTTCATCCGAACTAGCTAACATTAATTTCCTTTTAAGATGTTTGATGCTAGATACTTACACTACAATTTATTCTCTTATTTTGAGCTTGATGTCACTCATTGTGGTGCTAGACTAAGTTATGGTGCTGGTAGAAAGTTAAGTGGTTGAGGATGATTACTCCTAACTTAAGAAGAATTTGATGCTTATCCAACTACATGTTTCAACCATTTCAAACTCCCTAGAAGAGTTTTTCTCCTCTAATTCTTCCATCATCAAGTTTATTATTTTGTAAGCACCTCTCAGTCTAAAAATAGATAGATCACTTTTTGATGCCTCATGGTGTCACGTATCATATCTCTTCGCCCCTTAATTTTGCCTATAAATGAGGTTTATGTCGAGGGAAAACACACTGAAAATACACTATTTACAAAATTATGAGTTGCTATTTGTTTTTAAAGTCTGAGAACCAGCTAGCTAGAATATTGACGGTCTTATCTTCGAAAAAAATAATTTAATATTAATTAAGTGTTATTTGGTTGTGTACCCTAGCTTAATTTATGCATTAATTACTGATATTTTGTGAACTCTATAGAGCTTTAATTTGAGAAAGGAGGATATATAAATTTGGATCACTACTGTACATAATCATGTCGACCAACTACCAAATAAGGGCTTCTAGGTAGTGAAGAAATAGTACATGTTTTATAATAAGTATTTTTTTTTGTTTTCTAATATAAAAAAAATAATAATATAGAAGAAAATAAATATTAGAAAAATATTTATTTATAATGTGTGTTTTGATTAATGATGGATTCAGAAACGAAACATATATTGAGCTGAATTTGAATCGAAATATGTGTTTGGAGTAATCAATTTACGAATACATTCTTTAAACTTAACACTAAGTTAAAATATACAAAATAATATGTTGTGTTGTTTTTAGTTAAAACAAACTATCATTAAAGATTGAATGTATCATCGGCTAGTGATATTTTCCCTAACCAAGTAATAGTAAATGCAAATACCGAATCAAAATTATAATTAATATGTATCAAGTATTGAATTAAATCTAAAATTGTCCAAACCCAAACTAATTTAGATTCAGATCCGATACCTCCAATCAATCATACACATCGCTAACAATAGAGCTACTCAACTTGAACATAGAATAAATATTTTTTTTACCAATAACTTGGGATAAAAATTAATAGAAAAAAAAGTTGGATGAGCAGAAATTTGTGCACATGTAGGTGCGGTTTGCTTTAAATGATCACGACTGGTTAAAAACTTTAGCTTTTGGTGCAACTTTTCACCTTTTAAAAATGTTCTCCGTGAGTGTGCGTTTCTGAGATGTTGCTCGCTAGGATCTCTGGAACGCTCTTTGAGACGACAGATTCAAGAAAAAAGAACCCCTAACGTCCCTCTACTTTCCACGGCCAAAATTCTGGAAAAAAAAGCAGTGGTTACCCCTTCACTTCACTCGTGGGCTAATTGGTCGAAATCTTTCCTTACGTTTGGACCAAAGCGATTTAGTCGGATCGATATTCGTGTCCAATAGTACTATATCGATTAATAAATACCTTATACCCATATCATCCCCGAATCTCAAAGTCAAACAAGCCAACCCTAAATATGAAACCAGGAATAAGGAGCAACTAAAAGTGCGGTGAAACTTTTTCCTTCCAGTTACGTTGTTATTTCGTAGAACACAAATGGTATTCCATTCCAGGGAAATTGGAATAATTAATTCCAGAAAGATATATTCGAAACAAGAAACAACAACATTAGTTAGTTAAAAAATTCATGATTGATAATTACTGATACTTAATTAACCAACATTTGAGTTATATGAACTGCGGATCTTTATAGATAAGCAATCTTACTTCTTTCGCTTTAAAAAACGGACAAACTAATGAGACAAACCCCTCCGAACACGAACAAAGAAAAAATGAAAAATAAATTAACAAAGTTTGGATGCTGATGGAAAGTCGAGAAAAAACAAACTCAAAAAACCTAACAAGCTTGGATGCATATCATCTTTATTGGGCACCATCAAGGGAGGTTAGGACGACAAAACTTTAGTTTAGCGAACCGGCGATTTGGTTGACTGTTCGGCAGTCGAGGTCTGGCCGATTTTCCTATGTGACTTCTAAGCTTTCGGCCTAGTACTCAATTCCAGCTCCATGAGTCGAAGGTGGTAAGGTCACATTGGCGCCCGTTTTTTTCATCCATGGTAGCCGGGTCTCCGTTTTCCAGTTCTTGATCTTCAGTACATGGTCCGCGATGGGACGGCGTGCTCTATCGGCCACGAGAAATAATGACCTTGTTTGCTCAGTTTTCAATCGGATCAGCACCACGTGCACCCACTTATGCCGCTGGTCAAATTTACAACCGATGACGATTTTACGATGTTTATTGCCTACAATAATACTCGATCTCATTATTCTTCCGCGCTATAAAATTTGAAGAAAAAAAAACGAAAGCAAAACAAAAGGTGGGGCCCATATTGAAACCAAACAAAAAAATAAACAAAAGAGCTCCTGAAAGACAACTCCTCTCTTTAACTTTACATGCTATAACAACGTGGGTTTCTTATCAAAATCACCCCAGAAAGAAAGAGTGAGAGTGAGAGAGAGCAATTTCATTTTTTGTTTACTTCAAATTTTGGACCTTTAATCGGTCACTAATCGGGTTTAATTTACGGACGGTCCGAGTAATTAATGTCGTCTTTGGCGGTTGATTTATCAGAATCATAAGGCGGCCGTTAATTATTAACTGCATGGCCGTGCATGGCAAGCAGAGTGTGACACAAATGAGCGAGCCTCCCACGAAGAGCTACCGACTCCGATCTCAGCCGTTGGTTGTCCCTCCTGACTACGTGGCACTGGCTCAACGTCGAACCCAACATGTACTTGAGCTCCTGGTTCTCCATTTTCAACCGTTTGGCTTGCTCGGTCAGCTTCTCCAAATGCCTCTTTTTTCTCCACCGCGATCGTCGGGCTGACTCCCGGTTCGATTTCATCCGTCTCTCCTTTCTCTCATCCACCGAGCGGTTTGACCACCCTTCCGAACCGGAGTTTGAGTTATTAGGGCTACCGGCGGTTTGGGAGTCGAAGATGGACAAGAGGTTTTCTAGATCGTGGGCTGTGAATCCCTGCTCGATATGAACCGGGCAATCGAGTTCGGTCGTTCCAAACATGGTATAAGAACACAAAAGCAAACCCAGCCACTAAGAGAGGGGGGGGGGGGTAAAAGAACCCGGTTTTTTTCAGAAGTGAACCGGAGGAAGGGGAGGAGGGGAAAAGGGAGGAATGAAAGTGTTGGAGATGGGTATTTATGGGCAAAGCAAGGAGGGGTATTATTGTCAAAGAATAAAGTAGCTTTTTTCTATTAATTAATTAACTAACTGTTGTTGTGAGTAAGGGTGGTGGGTGGGGATTTACCTTTTTCTTTGGTTTTTTGTCTCTGCTTTATTACATATATATATATAAAATTTATTTTGATAATTCTTTTTTAGTGATGTGGGACATAAGGAGGCAGAGGGAAGAGATTAGGTTTTAGCTTAATCACGAAGAATCAGAGCAAAAATACTACACATAATAATTAACACAACAAATCATTTACTACAGTATTCAAAACTTGGTCAACCAATGAAAAATAAATAAAATATATTGTTTTAATAATTAAAGTTAATAATGATAAGAACAATCACTTTTAAATCGTAGTCTTCAAATACTAGCTATCCAAAAACAACATGATGTCAATACGTGGTGTTATCTTCTCTTAAAGTTAATTAATTAATAATGTGCATGCCGTCATAGTGAACCAGACCCTTCCATTTTATCTGGCCTATCAAAAAGAAAATATATATTTATATATATTGAATTGTGTTTGACTGTGAAATTTGTGTTGAAAATATAATATGAATGCATCATATATGTTCTATCGAAAAGGTAATTGTTTTTGATCATTATTTACTATTTGTTGTTCGTCGTATCTTTATTAATGATCTTATTTTATCTTTATGTAAATTGTTGTATGATTTATATGGAGTATTTCTCAACGACATTAATAAGAAATTTGATTATATAGTACTACTGTTAAATTTGATAGTATATAATTTTGTTTAAAAAAAATTAAAAGAAAGAGAAGTGTGAGTTTCAGGTAAACGTCAGATTTTGTTTTTGATGCTTTTGGAAGAGAATCAAATCCCCCTGGTAGCTAATTGAGTTCACAGATCTCATTCAAAACACTTCGTACCTCACAAAGGAGCTCCGTGGAACTCGATTTTTTCCGATAAATCTCATTTTATTCCATCAAAACGCAACAGCCAAAACTACTGTTTACAAAAGAAAATGGAGCAAACTAACAAAACTACAAGAAAAAATGATTAATTAGTAATTACAAACTAAAACTATCTAAGTGTACAAATTAGAGTAAGTATACAGCTGACTTCTCACGTTCGCTACACAACGCACAATCGAGACCTCCCAACAGTGCAACTCGATTCGATCCAAGTACAAATTAAACTATTGGTTTTTTAAGAAAAAGTTCCCACCATTCTGCTGGCTTCGGTCCCGGCTATATCGACTTTTCAAGTGATACTGTTATGCGTTAAACACGAAATTAATATAGACTAAAATAAACATAATGAAATTAAAATCAAAAAATAAATTTGGAGTCGAGTAATGTATTTACACAGTTTTTTTAAGTTAAATTCGTCATACACAAGGATATTTTTTTATGGGATAAAACGATTTAAGCGATATTTAAACAGCTCTGAACAAAACCATTCTTTCATAAATCGGCCAACATAAACCAACAAATAAAAGAAAAGGGAGACTAATAATTTGGGAGAATACCCTCCGAAAAAAATAAAATTTGGGAGAATAATTTCTTGGGTTGAAAGTGTATTTAAAAATTGAGGGAATATGTTATATGTGGGTATTTATAGGGGAAATCTTGAGTGAAGCATTTTTTAAAACAATGTGGTGTATATAAAGCATACATGTTAGTTTACTCACTTGGTGAGAATTAAATATCAACTTTTTTAAAAAAAGGATTAAGGTGTTTATTATTGTAAGGATTTGCGATATATGTTAGCTTCGTTGGTGAGGATTGAACTTTCAATTGAACATATTGTACGCTTCACGATGTTATATCTTGCTCAAGAGATACTTTTCTTGTAAAAAAATGAGTTTATTTACGACTATGTTAAAATCCTAGCCACGACTTGTTTAGTCGCTTGTTGATTTGGATTGTTATCAACATTCGTGCAACACACATACCAAAGCCGCCTATACACTTTCGTTAAGTTACGTCTTACTTTTCTCCAACATAGACTACACCCATAATCCTTCTTAGTGTAGGCTTGACATTCGGGTCAGACAGGTCCGGATTTATAAAATTCTTTTTCCCGCCCGATTCGACATCTAGGTTTCAAAATACCCAAACCCGAAGTCCAAACGGAGCTTAAATAAAACCCAGACCTTGATCCGTCGGATCTCCAAGTATACAAGTAAAGCCCGCCAGTCAGTCCTAAAATAAAAAAAATTCCACAACTGCAGAAATTGTCTTAACTCTTAAAATGTGGAAACTTAATCAATCCATCATGGATTAAATTCAAAATCCATCAAACTAAACCCAAATACATTAATATCATCAAACCCACAATCCATGGAAGCTTGAAATTACTAAACATAAAAGAGGCAGCCATGGTCAATTGGTCAGCACTTAGAAGGGTAGCAGAATGGCAACACCGCAGCAACCGACGAAGACTTACCCTGATGGAAGCTTGTGATTTGTAAGGTCTGCACGAATACTTTCCTGTCTCTTTTAATAGCATTTAGCAAGCAACAACTTGATCTATCTTGATTTCTTGAAAATCGAATTGGGGGTTGTATCTGATGATGTAAGGATCGATGAAGATCGTAATTGAAGTCGTCGGCGGCTGGAGCCGCATAAGTGAGATGATCTGCAAGATTAGGATGATGGTTTTCGGAGACCCAAGCCGAAGAGATCGAGAAATAAATCGGAGAAAGAAATTGAAGAAAAGAATCGGAGAAGACGATGGATTGATTGCATCACTATTCTAGAAGATTCTTGGAGACCGAATAATGAGATAAAAAATTGGGAATCCGTGACGGGTATCCGAAGAATTAAGAGGTAGTGGTATTAAAATAATACATGTACAATTGTAAATAATTAAATATATGGGTAGGGACGGGTATCCGAGACGAATAGTAAGTTTTCGAAATCCTACCTGTGCCCGTAATTTTTGGGTGGCGAGTTTATCTGAATTCGTAAAAATATATGATCAAATGGGTTTTGTCCAGTTAATCAGAACGGTGGGAGCGGGGATCAAGATTTTCAGATTTGATTGCCAAGCATATTAGTATGATTCAGATTCTATTCTCACTATTATGTTTATAAGGCCCTGAGCATCTACCTGATTCTGTGAGAGTTTAACGAATTTGTACCCCACTATTTTTTTAAAGCGACCTCACTTCACTCTAATATAGGCGATCTTTCTCATACAGTATGTGACTCAACTAGTTGATTCAAGTAGATTATCCCCTTGAATCTAGATCTTGGGGATCTCCTGTCAACGATTAGGTTAAGTTTTCATTCGATAAAAGATTATCAAGGGCTTTAATCTAATTAATTTTCAATCACAACTTGTGTGTAGCCTCTCATATTATCTTGACATCAATTAGTAGCTAATTATAACCTATTGATAAAAAATAACTACTTTTTATAACCTTATTAAGATAATTAAAATCGTGATTCCACGTAGAATTAAAACCTAAAATGAAATTGTGATCAAAGATTTAAACCGTTAGACGTTATGAAGTGCTCCCTCAGACAGTGAAGACAAAAATGCAGTAAATATATTATATAAATAATAATGAGATGTTCTTATGTTCAGTTGACAAGATAAGAAATTAGACTGTAGGTGGACTGTTGAACAACCATTTTAAGAAGAAAATAAATATGCTTTTTTTTAAGATAGCAAACACACAATAATTAAGAATCAACTTACAATGTGGGAATTATCGGCAACAATTTCGGGTGATATTTAAGAGTCTTACGTGTTACTTTGTTAATTATTTGACCTCCGTAACGTCTGGAGTGAGACCCCTGACAAGGATGAGAGCAGTTGACAGCTCTCTCCAACAATACAACCTCCAATAGCAGGATGACACACAATATCCACTCCTTTTACATCTCCTCCAATATCCACCTGCGAATAATCGGTCTGAGGACACCACAAGCACGTACGGTATTTTCAGCATATATATACTGTCGAGTATTATGTCTGCAGTTTCATCCTTGGAGACTCGGAATGCAGTGGCTCTTCGGTCCGCGGACGTCTCTTTAATTATACGACTTTTACTACTCTTCTCTTGTCTTTAGAAGTGAAGCATTGAAACTGGAAAAATATAATGGAGCTACTAGCTAGCTAGCTAGTTATTCTTCCTTCTTAAGTGGACAAGAAAGGGAGCTAAATTAAACCAAAGCAGGGGATGCCCTGCAGTCTTTATCTCTGTGTTATCTGCAACATCATCATCCATCTCCACTTTAATTGTTAGCTAGCTAGCTAGCTAGCTTTACTGTCTTAACTTTTCCCCAATTAATGTTTCATGTTGGCAAACCTCCTCGGTTTCCTTCTAAGGTTTCGTTCCTCATTGGCTGTTTGGTTCCGTATCCACTTTCTCTCCAATCTTTGCTCTCCCACTTACTATCCCTTAGCTTGGTCTTTGTGCCTTGTTCAATTATAGAAACCTGCAGAGCTGCAAAAGCTAGGAGAAGATGGCACAGATGCAAGGGAACTAGCAGCTTAATTAGTTGCTAAAGCCAAAAGGGTGCAGCAATATGCACATGAAGGCTACTACCACACCAGTACCAGATCAGATTTGGCTACAAAAACCAAAACACAACACACAAACAAAAAGGTAACTGGCCTTCAATTTGGATTTACTTTCTGCAGAGTACTAATAATAAAGTTGCTAGCTAGCTACCAAAAGTTGATCATTAGTGATAATATACACAGTGTGTGTGTGTTTGTGTGTGATGTGCATGTGCATGTTAGTCTCCACTACCAAAGTTTCGTCCTTTTCGATCACTTTGCTTGCATCAAGTTACCCTTAATTTTGTTGTTCAATATATAATAATGCTGGGGGTAACCCTAACCAGAACTAACTGCCAACTTCTCTTAATTTAATTCAGATTGATAACCACTTTTCTTTTCATAACAGATTGATGCACGATGCCCATTAATCAAGTTATAAACTATACATGTATGTGCCTGTCATGTTGCATATTCTACCCATTACTATCATGTCTCTCTCTGCAACAACAAAAGTGCATAGCTAGGGAACATATATCACTTTGAACTATTTTGTTTTCTGGGAACAAAACAAAGCAACTAATTAACTGTCGTGTTTAATTGGGTTTCTGTTATGGGAGAGGGCATTCATTGTATTCTAATTTCTTGGTCTTTCAGTATATTACCTAATTGGGCATGATGAGGATTCCAAAACAAAGCATCCTACCGACTCTACTGACTCGATGATAATCGAGTTATTTTTCTCTTTGTTGCGGGTGTTCGCACAAGACGGTAAATAGCTGGCCACAAGGTGTCCATTCCCATGGGCAATGATCGAATTCCTAACCTCATGATTAAGGGACAAGGTGAGCAACCAACAATGTCACACCTTGTGACTCTATTCATTATTCAAGTAGGTCGTCTCGTCTCATTGAACCTACCTCTTGGATCTTCGGTCAACTAGGTTGGATTTACTTACAAATAAACATTATTTCAAAGACTTTAATTCAATTAATTTCTAAGGACAGATTGTGTGCAGCTCCTCGGTTTATCTTGACATTAATTAATCAACTATTATAACCTTAACCAAGGTACTCAATTAAAATTGTGATTAACGTAGAATCGAAAACTAAAGTGGAATCGTGATGATAGATTTAAATCGTAAAATCGTAGAGACTTTATGACGTACTCCCTGAGAATTTACGACTACGTCATGTTCTCCCCTGAAACTGCACCTATTTGTTTGCCCCTGTTCATTACTACATCCATGCAAATTGTTCACCTAGCTTTACACGATTGTAATATCTCAAATCTTTACACTATAAGCCACCATACTACTAGTTTACACCTCTGTCATCACTACTAAATGTTTTACAGTGATCTACCCTGGGTTGAAGCACAATCATATAGGGGAAACTATTCATCTACGATCAACCCAGCATCAAAATGAACACTGAGCATGGAACTGAAACCCTGTTGATCAACATTTGAGTTCAGAACTGACAGCTTCCATTATAAGGGTAAAGAGAGTAAGGGAGATATATATACAAACAACCCGATATTCAAGTAACGTATACGGTATATCAGTGGCAATACCAGTTCTTAAGCAGCAGGCAAGACAACCCTGGCGTCGCCCACGATATGTAAATACAATGCCAGGCAAATGGTAACAATGACAGAAGACTTGGCACCAACATATCTAACAACTTCAATCCCCCTTTCCACTACTCCATCATGAACTGCATTTACACTTGTTTTCACACCATCACACATCTTCCACAACAATACCTCTACAACAATCTCACCGTCTCGAACCAGTCACGTCTACCACAAACTTCCTGTTACTCGGCACTGCCAATGTAGCTGATACCTGCTTAACCCATCCACCACCATCCAATGAATCGTCTTCTTCAGATTTGGGATTCGAGCTTGTTGTTGTCAAGATATGGTGCGAAGTTTTCACAAGGGTTTCTACAGACCCGTTGCAGATGTCAACCAGAACGTCTCTGACATCATTCCCATGGCTCGGATTTGTAAGGCCAGCAAAGAGTTGATCGTATGTGTTGATGTGGATTGTCTTGTCAAGAAATACAGTGACTGCAGTGCTCACAAACTGCTGTATACAATCAGCTATAACCTCCTTACACTGCTCATTAGAAATCACACTAACCCATGTAGGCACATGATCAGTAGATGAAGAACAGTTTTCATCACCAGCTGAGTAGAACCCCATAACCAAATTTCTAGCGAAGCTTCCCACCACAACTGACATAAATCCAGTCCCTGCTTCAGAGAACAGTTTCTCAGTCAGCTGGTCGCTTATACCGGAATTATACGCCGATTGATCCTCCTCGGAGCGACAACCACGCGAAATTCCAACGGTCAAAGCACGAGAAACGAAAGTCAACGAGTCGGAGAACTCGGCCAATTTTGTGAGTTTGGAGATTTGCTTCAAGCTATTGGGGATTTCGTCAGAATCGGACATTACAAACTCTTTCATATCCTTAGAAACGACACCCATCGTCTTGGCGGAATCAGACACCATCTCAGCAACGGAAGCCAAAGCTCCGGCGAGTTTCATCAGCTTCCGCCGCTTCTTAGCGACGGGAGGCAAGTTATAAACCTTGTAAGCGCTGTAACTGGAGAGGCCGATAACTCCGGCCAAAAACAGCCACTTCTTTCTCCGCCTGTACAGTCCCAACCCTTTTGCCTTCACCAATCCAAGATCCATAACCTCCAAGAACCCTCAAGCGCCACAAAGCAAAATTTGCAACGCTCAGGTGGAGAAATAAGCGGCCGATCGAATAAATGAGGTGGTTAGATAATCCAGAAATCCAATTCGTTTCTATGGTTCTGTTCTCCGGTCAATTAGTCCAAGCATATGGGAGGAAGTCAGCTGGAATCAAATTAATGGCGATCGTTTCAAAATCACAATAAGGAAACTAAATCAATCCAGATTGTTAACGGATTTGTTGGACAAGGAAGAGATTTTCATTCAGAAGAGAGGAATTATGAATTGAGATATCGTGGGGATGATTACCTCGCCGGCGTCGAGAAAAACGGAAAATGCCGGCGGTTTGTGGTGGTAGAGAACCGGGCCGGCGACGTGGACAGGTGGAGGGAAGTGATTGGATGAGAAGCCTGTGATTTGCGTTTATCGGGGAAGGAAGTTTTAACGCGTGGGATATATAAAAACAGAGATTGAGTTCGTTGTTAAATTTGGAAGTTTGCGCTTAATATCCATTGCGGTCATTAACTATTGGTTTTATGACAAAGTGGTCATCAACCTTTGAAATGTAACCTACATACCGCCAACTTATTTAAGATGTAACACCATGGTTATTCCGTTAATATTTAAGATGTAGACCATTGATATTTTGCCCAGAATAGTTGTATTTCATTGAATCTTTATCTAATCACACCACCAAGTGCCCTAAAATTTGGCCCAAACTAAATTATTCATGTAGATTTACTTGCTACTACCTGCTACTTGGTTGAATCTAATAAATAATACCCATATATGTTCGTTTATAATGTAAACTTGAGAGTGACTCTGTACAATAAATCAACAAACATAAATACCCACTGTGTAAGAAATGCCAAATAGCCTTTGACAAGTTCAGACCACTTGCTTAAAATTTTTGTGAGAAATTCACAAGTCAGCCGAAGCAAATGAATTAAGTGAAGAAATCTCTCCAACAATCTCACGAATTGACAATTCATCATTGAGTATGGACGTATGAGAAACTCCACTCAACTTGATAACCTTAACCGTCGTCCGGTTCATACTCGTAGACCACAACGACTCCAAACCCAACAAGCTCACCATATTCACAGTCCCATCTCCGTCTCCATAAACGACATTGGGCCGCTCGTCAAACCCGTTTTCATACACCAACGCCTCCGCTGTATCCACTCCTGTCCCCACTACACACGTAATGGGGACTACCGGATGCGGTGGGATGTTTCGGTACAACTCTTCCACCAATGGCCGAGTCCTTGTTCTGTACGGATAAACCCCTTCCGGATATCCAATCGCGTCAAAAAATTCTTCAATCTCGTACGCCGAATAATTACCATTCGGAGTAATCACAAGCGGCGTTCCCCCGAAGAGATCCGGATTTGGGAGAAGCCACATATTGCTCTCAGAGCTCCTCTGTTGTCCTCTGACTAGCAAGGGATCCACCAGGGGAACTCCGAGCGTATTTCCCGATGCAAATGTAAGCATTTCGTCCACAGTGCCGCCCCACGGGGCGGACAGAGCGACGAAGTGTTTCACGAATCGCCCGGCCCACGAGGCAGAGTTTCGGGTCAGGAGTTGGAGGACGAAAAGCCCACCAAGGCTATGCGACATTATTATTACAGGCTTCCCTCCGTTACTATTGCTGGCCTTCTCGATTAGCTCTTTCAAGTCCGATAGGTATTTGGTGCCTACCGCGCATGGGTGGCCTCGGGTCGCCAAACCATACCGGAAATCATATGGGGCTCCGAATAGAGTTTCGCCGTCGGCGTAACCCATCTCTTCCAACGAACTCACCAACGGCGACATGTATGCAGTCACCCCCCTGGATTCAATTCAATTGGATTGATTACTTGAATGAAACAAACGATCTATTTGATTTGAATTGATTACTTACTTGAGACTGGGATCGAGGCAGAGGAGGGATTCGGTGGATCCAAAATTGGAGACTCGGGTTTCCACGCCGGGTGCGTTATGGAAATCATCGGAGTTCTTATCGTAGTGAAGCATCATTCGTTCGGCGAAACAGCGAGTGAAAGTGGATAGAAGCACGGTCGGGTCGAACCACATCCGGAACCATCCTCCTTTCTGTTTAACCAATGGGTAAAGGGAGCAGACTAGACTGGAGGGCTTGTAGTCGGAGGTTAGTTTGGCTTCCAGCTGGTTTCCGCCGGTTCCTGGGACCAGGACTAGAGGGTGGAGATTCCCGGCGGCAGTTGATTGACAAGTGTACGGTATTATCATCGCCGTCAAGGCCGCCACGAAGAAGCCGCTCATATGTTGAAGGGAAGTGGATGTTGTCTTCATTAAATTGTTAATTCAGTTTGGGAGAGGGAAAGAATGGATAGAGGGAGGGAATCCATGGATATGGCCTATGGGAGCTGTGAACTTGGGTGGAGTGGGAGAAATGAGAAGCAGAAGATTTGCCACATCATCGTTTCATTTTGTCCGATGATTTGAGTGTTGTAGTAAAACATGGTCATTTAAATTTAAAATTTGGGGCCTAATATCAAAATTATATCCGATTTGTTAAATCTAATCTGAATTATTTTAAAATAAAAATTTGTTATTTGACGGAGTTTTGTTAACATAGCGCCCCGTTGATCATCAAAATAGTCAACTCCTCCCCCGGCGAGTCAGAGACGATTCAAATCTATGGGTCTTTTGTTGAACCCCATTTGATGATAGGAAAATTGCCATGGTCGGTTATTTGAACATTATTCACCTATTCACGAACGCTTACGGCCCAGACCCGTGGCGAATTCAGGGGGTCTCTCTTAGGTTCCGACCCAGTGCATTTTTAAGTTTTGAAGTCCAGTGTTATGTGATTTTTCTTATATTTTTTAATTTGTTGGAATTTTTTATATATACAGCTCAGTGTATTTAAACTCTTACACAATTCGACCGAATACATTGAACCATCCTAAATCCGCCGCTGATCCATACGCTATAACAAGCTAATGACCTTAGATCTTATATGCGTTTGGACTACTTCTTATACTTTTCTGTCTCTCACTTTCAATTATATACCACTTAACCCCATTATAGTACTTTTCCACTAGTTATTGCCCCCTCACACATCTTATAAAGAAACCAACTTATGAGACTTGAAACCACTTTAAATGAATCACTAACCGTATACTCAGTTATAATACAAATCAAACTTATAAATCAGTCAATTAAATTCTTTAGGTAAAACAAACCATAATAATCATTCTAGAATTTCTTAAAAAATAAAATTACAATCAATTCTCATCTCAAATATCTACTTATTTGTAGCAACCCTAATATATATCTTCTCGATAAAGACCAGGGTTGATTGAGTAGAGCAAGACCCGACAAGAACCACCGGTTCACTAAGCTCACAGCCGATGGGGTCAGCATGAAACCAAAGATATGGATTTAGGGTTTTGGATTTGTGAAGACGTTTAAGGTCGTTGGGTTTGCGTGTGAATTATTTGCAAGTGTTAGCTTTGATTTGGGGTTAACGCGGAGAAGTTTTCTTAAGATAGTTTGGTCATAAATACTGGAAGAAAACTATTAAATATATTAATTAGTGTATCAACCTATAATTATTAAAGGTCTTTGGAAGAAAAATGACGAATAAGAAATGGGATGAGTGGGGTTTTGCTCTTCTTTAATTTCCCCCAGATTTCTTACAGCACGGCACACTCCAATTCAGCGCAGCGATTTGTCTGCTCTGCTCGGTCTTATCCTTCCTTGCAATTATTTATTTATTTATTTAGAAGAAATGTCTTTCTTTATTATTCCATATGTATGTCATAATTGGCTTCTCCTGTTAATCAAATGAAATTTGACCCCTTCAATATTAATAATTAATCAATAAATAATTAATATTTAATTTCATTAATTTTTACATCAAAACATTTGTTATTTAAAAATAAATCTAACCGGATGAGTCTTGGATATGAATGGTATGGACTATCTCATCATAATATTTTATTTCTTTATCCACTAGCACGCCGACACAATACAACTGTTTCGGCATTCTTTCTGGCTCTCATTCCAGTTGGCTATAGAGGAAAGGGAGGGACCAATTCATTTCCAGCAGCCGCGCTAGGGTGCTGACGCGCTTAACATCCGCCAGCGGCGACACACATTAATTCAATGGCCATGATTTGTTTCTTTCGCATCAAGGGCTGGGATTCCATTTTTAACTAGTACTTGGGCGTTTTTTAATTTAACTAAATAATCCGGATTTAATAAAATAAAAAAAATTCACTGAAATAGTGGATCCTTAACCATGAATTTATTTTTGTTCTGAATGAATGATGGAGCGTTGAAGAAACCCGTACACAACTGCAGACGTTGAAGCCGTCAGTATGCTATCCATTTTGCATTTCCAGCAGACTTGGGTAAAATTATTTGATATTTTTATTTTAAAATATAAACAAACAAGACCCCTTGCCCGGTCCCACATTTGGCATTTTCCTTGTAAAACCCCTTCACCGTACTTCATGACTTGCTCTCTCTTGTAATTAACTGCAACATTTTAATTCATTTCTTCGTAAAATCATCGCCACCGAATTCCTTACAACCTTCCCCAATCTCATCTCTGATCTCTTCCGCCTTTCACTCTCACAAATTCCCTTGCTAAGATTCCCAGCCAGCCATGAGTAGATCCAAATCAGGAGGACAGAATCACAACATATTCGTCCGGATTATCACTTCCCCGATTCGGGCCCTAGGAAAAGCCAAGGATCTCTACGTCCGAAGCTTAACGGATTGCGCCGCCGGACCCCGCCAAAAGCGCCGCCGCAATACCTACAACAACAACAGCGCCCCCCTTCCACTTCCCCGTAGCCTCAGCGTCGCCTCTTCCATCACAAATATCAGCAGAGGAGGAGGAGAAGACATCCAGGAGCTAATGAGGGCGGCCTCCGTCCGGTACTACGGCCACCAGAACGAGGCGGAGATGTACGTGCAGCAGCTCCGGCAGATCCGCCAGCAGGAGAGGGAGGCTTCCAGATCTGATCATCAGAAGGCGCTCCCCAAGAGTGTCAGCGTCGGGATGGGGTTTATGGGGAGGATTGACGAGGACAACGCCTGTGAAGAATTCGAAGACGACGCCGCCGCCGGGAAAACTGACAAGCTGGGGGACAAGTATCCCCGGAGCAAGAGCTACGCGCCTGTTTCTAATCGGCTCGTCGTTTTCTAATGCATTAAAATTAAATTAATAATAGTAATTATATTTTCCAAATTTTGGAATTAAGTGTAGACGAAGAAGAAGAAGAAGAAGAGGCTGCTTGCTGCTACGGTTGTTGAATAATGAAGGTTACTGTGTCGTTTTGGTGTATAGTTTCTCAGATCAGATGTGGCGAACAGACTTGTACATTTTCGTGCAGTTTAAGGGCTGCTGGCTGCTTCTTCGCTCTTGTTTTGTTTTGTTGACCTTTGGTACCATGAAGGCAACTTCTTTGTTGATTAGGGGGCTAATTCAGCACTCTTCTCACTTGACTTTCATCACATGGTAACTTGGCGACTATTCGAGTTTGGATACCTGATATTTGTTTCTTACTTGTCGTAATTTTGAGGTTTGATAATAGCCGTCAATTTTTTATTATAATCGTTATCGATAACAAATTTTAAATTTGAAAAATTATATCATTTTGTTTTGAAGCAAGAATCTACTTATATAATATATTAATGATCAATGATTAAAATAAACATTGTTGTTTAGCCGTAAACGTAGGCAACCTCGTTATACTCCCTCCTTACGAACTGGACCGTGTAATTTACGGCAGCAAATAATATCGCCGTAATCTAGCATGTCCTCGAAGGAATCATCGTAGACAGTCAAGACAACCACTTGCGTATCTGACTCGAAATTCACGATCTCCAATCCTTGCACTTCACACCATCGCACACCTTCCAATACTGCCAGTGCCTCGCTCTCCTTCACCACTCTTCCACCTGTCCTTACCATTGTTTTAGAACTTATCACCTCCCCGGCCGATGCAAATGTCGATGCCCTACTTCCCTTCCTCAGCAAAGGTGGCCGCGTCCACATATACACTTCACCCCTTCCCCACTCGGCGGATGCCACTTACGACAACTTCCTTGCAGCGTGAATACGAGAAAACAAAATTCGACGCAATTGGACACCAATCGACAAGAGCTTTTGCTTTAATCCAGATCCGGAACTCATAATCCAGAGTTTGTTTGACGGTAAGTGTTGCAAACATCAATTGCTTCACTCGCTATCAGTTTAAGAGGGAATATGTAGGTGCAACAATGTGGAGACGACGACATAGAGGTAGAGGTGAGCCCCGGAGTGGGGTTGAGGTGAGAGGGAAGAGTATTTTTTTATATTTTAGTTATGAATTTTAAATTAATTAAAAAGATGATGTGACCAAAATTTTATGTCATATGACACTTTACTTTGAAAGATTTAATTTGGATGGAAAAGTTAGTGGAATTTTGTTAAATGGTAGATTTGAGATTTAAAATAATTTGGATTAGATTTGACCATCCGTATAAAATTTGGGCTAAATTTGATATTCGATCAGGTAGGGTTAATATAAACCTTAGAAAGTATTGAAAATAAAGGAGTTGTTTGAGATTGGATCAAATGCTGATTTTGGGGATTTAATTGTTTTGGTTGAAGAGTTTTAAATCACATGTTTAGACATTAGAAATGAAGAAGAATTAGAGGTGATTTGCAATAGTTTATTTGAAATTTGGCTCGATCTTAAACAAGTCAGCTCGCAAACTGGCTTGATAATAAACGAATCGAGCTTGAGTTGATCATAGTTCGGCTCGATGGGCTCGCGAGCCAGCTCGTTTGAGACTCGACTACCAGTTCGATTAAAACTCAAAAGTTGGCTAAGGTTTCAGATCGATTGAGTCTCATTCACTCGCTCGATTAGTGTAGTTCGTAAAATTGGTTTTTGTACATTTTAATAGTTCAAATGTTCATAATTTTATTAAAAACAAAAATACGATGATTAATGATGTTATTTTAACAATTAATTACTTATTTAGACTATATGAGTGATGCCTATTTTAGAATATTATAAATTTTTTATAAATTTATCCAAGTTGAGCTCAAAATTTAATATGGGTTGCTAGGATTTGTAAATGAATCGAGCTCAAGCTCGTTACAAGCTTGTTAATGCCTCTAAACAAGTCAAGCTTGAGCACAAATCGAGCTCGAGATGACAATTATTCCGTCCGGACGCTATTTCAGACAAACAAGCCGAGCTCAAGCTCGGCAAGATCGGCTCGATTCTTCCATCTTGGATTATTATTATATACTCAAAAGAGGCTACCTTATCAGTTCAAGCCATGTTTAAGCGATAGCTACATTGTAGGCCATCTTACTTCCTTCCTTCCATCTACTGTCAAACTTGCTTACCAGAAACAATTTACAGCAATACTTTTGAGTAAAAAGTGACTTCATTGAGATAAAAATAGCAGTTAATTTACCATAAACACACCTATCATCATCGTCTTACAAAATTCAAATCACGCCTTCTTACATGACTTCTTTATAGTTCTGCAACTTCAGATCATATGCTTTCTTTCTCATCTCCTACTCCTGCAAACGCCTAGTCCTCGGAAAATTTAATCTTCTTTGGAGCATGTAACACCTCACCCACCTGCAAAAACATCGTGTTAACAACTGTTTTTCTAAACATCCTACAATCTGTTCAATGATTTACCACCGGAACAGAAATTTCAAGGCCAGCAGCAGAGCAGCTTACAATGTCGGGGCAAACATAGTCAAGCCCAGCAGCAGCTATGCTCCTCTGCCGTTTCTGGCTTTGCTTCTTAATCTTTTGCACCAACTTATTGTGATCTTCTAGTGTTCTCTCCTGCGATGAGGGATAGCATATTTAGGAACTTAGAATCTTCCAATTGCGAAGATGCTCACAAGCATAACTAGAAACTCGATATCAAATTTTTATCCATGTTCCTACCTTGCTCTGCCTCTTACGTTGGATCTTTACTCGGTCTACGGGCTTGTATTTGTAGTAACCCCTCCACCTACAGGGAAAGAAATAAAACAATGAAACAGTAAACAAACCTATGGTTTGATACACAACTATGAAAAACATATCACAATAAGCTTTGGTTAAGTGGACGTGAGATTACATTTTTGGATGAACTTTCTCCTGTGGGATAAGGTGAACTTGCAGAAGATGCTCAAACAGAAGATAATTATGCATGCAATCTGCCACTATTTCAGCTACCTACAGTAGCCAAATTCATCATTATATAATGAAAACACATTTAGGGTGCAACAAACGAATATCTTGCTGGTTATTCACTACAGACTCTAACCTCAGGATCCTCAAACTCCATGAATCCATAATGCTTCGATTTTCCAGTCTGCAAAAGAAAAACTAAATAAGCCATCGAACAGCCATATTACTACCAAGTTGAAGCTATGTCTTAAACCATAAAAGCCACACATCTAACTAAGATACGAGTGTTTCACTGCAGGATATCAGATTCTCAGCAATCAAACGATGGACCATAAAATTTCTAACGATGAAGATCATGAAACACCTAAACGACGAAATTATTGAGGTGAGTGGTGACAGTTAAGAAACCAAACCTTCCTGTTCCTGGCAATTCTGAATCTCTTAATCTTCCCAAACTGGGAAAAGTAAGCTGCGAAAGGGGAAAATAAAAAGAAAAAACAAATTAGCACAGCGAGACTCCACAAGCCACCCCAAAACACGATGCAACCAGAGCATAACGAACAGCTGTACCTTCCATTTCACTCTCGTAGAAACCGTGGGGAATCCGACCAATATAGAGAACGGTAGGCTTGGCAGTGCTTTCCAGCGGCTTCCCCTCCGGTATCTTCCGGCCGCGCCCTCCCTCTAGTGGCTTTAAGAAGCACAGAGTCGAGCAATAATTATAATGACTTAACGATTGTGAATGAAGTCACATACGGGACTTGCATAAAATCTCGAAACAGATAAACCTACCAAGAAATCTGCAGCTGCTGCAATTTGTTTCTCCTCGGAGACTTTCGATGCAGAGGTGACTTTCTTCAGTTTAGCCTTGAGAGCTTTCTTCGCCTTAGCGCCCATCTTTGTAAGCGGCCGAAAAACGATCGATGAATTCCCGCCGGAGAGAAGTCTGTAACGAACAAGTTGGAAAGGAAGAAGGTGGGTAGAAGGAGAGCTTGGAACTAGGAGATCAATTACGTACCCTTGTTCTAAAACCCTAACTAATAGAACGCCGCCTGTGGAAAGATGAAGTGAGATTATGGGCTTTTAGTACTGGGCTTTGGGTTTGTATAGTTTACTTCCAGCTTTGGACCTAGCCTTCTTGAATTACAGGGCCTAAAAACAGGACCTAGCCTTTTTTTGGATTGTTCAGTCTATCGGGGTTTTTTAGAGTCCTTTGAACATCTCCTGTTTTTTGTCCATTCGTCGAGCGGTTTTATGCGGTTTGCGGTTTGCACCCTGTCCTTACTAGATACGCACTTTGTCTATTTTTAGCGGCAAATTCTAATGGATCAGCCTATCCTCGCCCCTATATGGGTCTTTTGATGGTGGAGACTGTGAAAGAGTCGCAATTGGGTGTATTTTACCGGATTCGATGGTTACCTTCTACGTTATACCGTTAGTTCTGTCGACAGGTGGCCGAGCTGCCCCACTTGGTCCCTGATGCGGTGGCGGCTCCGCTTCCAGGACCAAGCCTTAACCTTAGCTTCCTGCGCTCTATGGTGTCCCTCGGCTCGACAGGGTGGGTTATCCAGGATGAGACTGGAGCCGTTTTTCATGTAGTTGGAACACCATACTCGGGGCTTTGTAACCCTGCAATCATGGAGTTATTGGCTGTTCGTGACACATGTCTGTGGTGTCAGCGACATGAGTTTCTGCAGGTTGACATTGAAGGGGATACATAAGGATTGGCGACGCAGATACGTGGTGGACAAGTTCGTTCACTGCCGCTAGAGGCTCGATTGTTGGGGAGATTTGTCAACTTCTCTCGTCTTCGTCGGGGATTCGTCTTGAAACTGTCTGGCGGTCAGGTAACAGAGTCGCCCATTGTGTGGCACGCAACGCTCTTAATATCTCTCGAAAGTATTACCGGCAATCTTCACTCTCAGAGTTGATTTGTAGTTGTTTATTCTATTATCTCTCTACAAGGAGCTATCTAAAGAAAAAAAACTTTACATATATGCATGATGTAAACTTGTAATAAATGGCTATCTTGTTCATTAGTGTTGCTCAGGGCTGTTTATGGGTAGAGTCGAATCGAGTCAAATTTCACCATATTCAAGTTTGGTATGTTAAGTTTTAGCCGAGGTTAAACTCGAATTTGAGCTTTTTTTTTTTACTTCTATCGAGTTTGAGTCTATTCGAGTTTGGTTTGTTAACTACCATTGACGAGCCAAACTCGAGCTCAACTCGAACTTTGCTCATTAAAACCCATGATGAGAGTTGAATTTAAAGCTTATACGCTAAAGAAATCGACAAGTCAAGCTCAAAAACAAGCTATTCTAAAATTTATAAGTTTCTAGATATGTTTTATTGTATATGTTATTTGAGGCAAGACACGTGTTTGCATTATTAAGTCTATTAATGAGTCATATATTATCGAGTTAATATTCGAATTGGCTCTCAATCTCGAGGTCGAACCAACTCGCCAGCCTATCGAGTCGTCATGATCGGAGTTGTTATCATGGGGCTTGGGTGGTTAGATTAGATATGTTCCCCACCTAAACAACTGTCGATGAATGAATGATGTGGGTCTCTCGAGTCAAGACAAAGAGTGTCCATTCCAAGCCTAGAAGCTCCCTCCCTGATAAGCTCAGCTCTCTGCCAATAATTTCAGTCAACATTTGCACGTTGGGCAAAAAAATTAATTTCATGACCCATCGAAAGTTATGTTTTTGTTTCGTTTTGACAAAAAGTCGCGTTAGTTGACTAATCGTTTCATCTCAATGCAATAAATGCAAATTGAAAGTTTATTGTGTTAAATTCAATGTTCAAGATCGCGTCAGCAGGCGTAAAACGGACGTAGAGATTTTGCTTAGCGTCTAATTTGTTTAGGTATTATTTAAACGAATCTATGCATTAATACGAAATTGTAACAAATAATTTAGATAACAAGCATTCATAATCACACATTTATAATATCGATATTAATCTAACATTTTAATTAATAATTTTTAGTTAAGAAAACAAGATAATATAAGGTTGATTATATATATATATATATGAGGGAGGTTGACACTTCGTAACTAAATGTCAATCTCCTTTATATATAATTCATCTCATTCTGCAACCATCTAGGCGCAATTTCATGTTAGCATTTTAAATATAATGATTTTCCGTTATTGAGCGCTTAATCCCGTCTAGGCGTAACGCCGTAACCAAATAATCAATATAGATATAGACAGGCGGGACGAGTAAACATCTTATATTTGTTTGTTTGTTGAAAGAAAAGGGAAACCAAGTATCAAACTTTGATACGTAAATAAGTTGATCCCAATTCTCAACTCTGCTGCTAGTATTTCCATCCCTCCGGCAAAAGAGAGAAAAAAGCAAACAACTGACAGTTGAACTAAGGAAAACATGGCGCCGGAAGCAATCTTTTACTTTGTCTTCCTCCTTCTCCTCACTTGGCGGGAGGCAGCCGCAGCAGCTTCCACTCAAGCTACAGTCTCTCATCTTCCGGGATTCAACGGCCCACTTCCCTTTCACCTCGAAACAGGGTATGTCGGAGTGGGAGAATCTGAACAAGTTCAACTATTCTACTACTTCGTTAAGTCGGAGAATAATCCTGAGGAAGACCCGGTGGTGCTCTGGCTCACCGGCGGCCCCGGTTGTTCTGCTTTGTCCGGTCTTGTTTTTGAAATTGGTGAGTGTGACCAATTAAACAAACAGGGGATCGATCGATCCCTGTTTCTTCATTTATTTTTTACTTTTTTTCATCAGGTAATTAATTAACAACTGTGTTTGAATTCTTACAAATTCGTCAGGTCCGATAAACTTCGAGGTTAAGGAGTACAACGGGAGCTTGCCTTCACTTGTATTGAACCCAAATTCATGGACGCAGGTGGCTAGCATAATCTTTGTGGATCTGCCGGTTGGAACAGGGTTTTCATATGCAACAACTGATGAAGCTTCTCAATCAGGTGATTTTCTACAGATTCAACATGCTCATGACTTCTTTAGAAAGGTAATCTTAATTGGTCTTTTGTTACTTTTTTTTTCCTTCGATATAATATACATGTTACTTACTGTTATTGTTTTTATGTGATCACTGAATTGCAGTGGTTGATCGACCATCAGGAGTTCATATCGAACCCGGTTTATGTGGGAGGGGACTCTTACTCTGGCCTAATTGTTCCAGGCGTAGCTGCTACTATTTCGGGCGGGAATGATGAGGGGAAGGCACCATTCATGAATCTCAAGGTTCTGGTTTAATCAAGTTTGTAGATACATAATAACGGTGATAATAATTTCTCTGTTTTTGTGTTGAAGTTTGGAGTGATGGGTGAGCACTGGTTAATTTCAGGGGTACGTACTAGGGAATGCTGTAACAGATCAATTGTTCGAGAGTAACTTTGAGATCCCATATGCGTATGGCATGGCTCTCATTCCTTATGAACTCTTTCAGGTCAAGATATGATCAACAAATGACATACAGTAGCTAGCTAGGCTACGTTACGTTACATAATCTTGATAATCTAAACGGTTAATTGCAGTCGTTGAAGAGAAGTTGTGGAGGAAACTATAACAGCCCCGACCCTGGTAATGCTGCGTGTGTTAAAAGCCTACAGGCCTATCACAAGGTAATTAATCAAATATCTTCCATGCCTAACTGGTAACAAGTCACAAGTTATTCTGAAAGTTGTGGTTTATCATCATCATTCATCAGCGCACTGCTGGAATTAACTTTGCACAAATTCTGGAGCCAGCTTGTGCATTCTATTCCCCAAAGCCTATGGAGATGATTTTCTACAGGAAAAGATACCTGAAGCAGGATTTCCTGAAGCTCCTCAAGGATCAACTTCCTGCAATTGGCTGTCGTGTAAATTCCCCTGCATGTATTTATCTTGATTATTCTTACAACAGATTCATATATGTGAAGCAAGTTAATGATGGTGAGTTGTGCATGATGATTAATCAGACTTATGGATATCTTCTCTCCAAGTATTGGGCCAATGACCAATCTGTGCGCACAGCACTTCATATCAGAGAGGTACGTACGAACACTTCGCCACCCCTCTGTACTACATTTTGCCATATTCTATGCTTAAAATTAAGAAATTTTTTTTGTAATTGCAGGGAAGCATAGGAACATGGAAGAGATGCAACTACGGATTGCCATATAAGCGTGAGATATTGAGGAGCGTTGATTATCATTTGTATCTCTCAAAGAAAGGCTACCGTTCGTTAATCTACAGGTGATCACATGATCTCATCTTTTGTCTTGATCATCTTCTTGTTTCCCCTACTGTACCGTTTCTAGTGTCCAGATAAAAAATGTTGATATGAGAAAGCTTCAACAGTGGTGATCATGACATGATGCTGACATACTTGGGAACCCAAGCATGGATACGAAATCTCAACTTCTCCATCGTCGATGATTGGAGATCATGGCATGTCGATAACCAAGTTTCTGGGTTCGTACTCGAAATCTATACCCGAATAGTTAACATGTTTTAAGCTTCAGATTTCTTGGTATATGTTTGGAGGTTTATATAGTTGGAGTCTTATAATTAGGTATACGAGGACGTACTCTAATGAGATGACATTTGCAACAGTCAAGGTAAAAGAATGATGGGGTTTAATTTGATTCTATATTTTGTTACATTTTTTTTTCATGTTTGATCCATTGATTAAATATGTAAATGGACCGTTTCGGGTTAGGGAGGAGGGCATACAGCTCCAGAGTACAGACCGTCTGAATGTTTTGCAATGTTTCGAAGGTGGATCACAGGGGAACCCTTGTAGAGCTCTGATGCTACTAGTCAAACTATAGCTACACTGTATGGCTGTATATACAACCAGTAGTGTTGTTGTGTTATGTAAAGAGTTATTATGTTCATCTTCGATAATAATATATCGGACCTTTAATTTATATTTGCTCAATGCGACATCAATATCAGCTATAAGTACGACAACTCGTTGTCATCAATAAAGAAATGAGCCATCTAAGGCCATCATCAACAATAGATCAAACCATGGAACAATCAATAATTCAATACAAACAATAATTTAAAATTTAGGTATCTTTGTACCTTATAAATAATAAGGAATAAGTCAAGGTACATCGATATCTAAATCTCATATGTCATTTTTAAATCCTTAGTGATTAGGTTAGCTCTTAACCTATTTCCCTATATGTTTGCATTGTTATGGACCTGTCAGGAGATCATGCCGCCTAGTAGAGCTAGACGAGGATGCATGGGGAGCCGTGTCGAAGACGAGGCTGAGTGGTCGGTTCACAGCTAATACCGTGGTGGCAGCACCATGCTTGCAGTCTGCAAGAGTCTACGGTCGTGGTGATCAACCAGAATTAGACAGTAGCAGCAACAACAGTTTCAGCAACTTAATCGTTTTAACACCTGACCTACCCAGAATGAAGAGACAGCCCGAAATAGAGATGTTTGAAGTCCTCCCTCGCATCAACATCAAGCTACCAAACATACACAAACAGAAGTAGAGTTTGTTCATTTGCCCACCCGCCAAATTACAGTATGCATATTTTGACATCCTCGGTAATTACAAAATTGAACCCCACAAATCCTTGGTTTATAGAAAGAAAAACACTCTCTGTCCATTTCCTTCGAGAATCGCAATTAAGGATCAGATTGCTTTCATTTTTATATTTAAAATTGATGTCAACTGCATTAAGTAGAAATAAATTACTCTGGATTTGTTTCATGCGTTTTAGCTTTTATACAAATTGTCCAGATATATAAATTTTTAGAGAGTTGAAATAGTTAAAGAATTTGAGTATATATGTTATTTAAAGAATAAATTGTTTGGATGGTGATTTAGAAAGATTTTAGTTTAGGTGATTAGAACAAAAATATTTATATTAAAAACTTAAAATAGAAAATGATATAAATGTCCCTAGGTAATATGAATATAGTTGTGAAATTTATTATAGAGGTTTGTTTGTGGGAATGAATTTGTGGGAAGAGAATTTAAATAGTTAGAAAATTTAAATAATTAAAGAATTTTCAGGGTGATGTTATTTTGAGAAATAAAATGTTTGGATGTTTGATTTAGAGAAATTTTAATTTGGGGATTAAAACAAAAGAAATTCATTGTAAGACATAAATGTCCATAAGCAAGACAAATAAAATTGTGAAAATCATTGTAATTTTTAAAATGAGATAAGAGTATATTACGAAAGAACAATTAAATCACTCAAAATAATCTTTTATGGTTGAGAAGAAATTCATTTTGATTTTCAAATCAATTGACCATATTCCTTCACAATCTTCCTCATTTTTACCATCCAACATTCTACTATTTCAAATCAACCTTAAAATCATTTATTTCAGACGCTTATACCCATTGTAATTGACTTTTTACATGCTGTTTTGTCCTTTTTTGGATTTTCCTGTCACTTTTTCTTTTTTCTGTCCCTTCTTTTTTTTCTCGATTTTCAGCCATTTTCTCTCGCCTTTTTTATCATTTTTTTTTATTTCCCTCCCTCCTTTTCTCAACCTTCTCTCCGATTCACAGGCTCAATTCCGACGATTAATTCTTCGACTCCTAACTCACTTACCATCAAAATTTTGGGTGGGTTCGAATTGGGGAGGTTAGAGTTCAAGGTTTTAGCACCATTAGTTGACCATCTAAGATTTAATCTTTGTTTTGAAAAGTTGTAATTTATAGTTTTAAATTTGGGGTTTTGTTCGGAAAGATGATAATTTTAGTGTGAAATCTAAATATGTATTTGATTGAAATCTGCCTAATTGAGTTGTGGCGAGTTGGTATACCGTCATTGCTCGTTAAAAAATAAAATCATGGCTGTTTCTTTGTATTTGAAAAAGACTTGAGGAAATGGAACTGGAAAAAAATTGCAACTTCGAGACGGAGGAGATGAGCTAGGTTGGTAAATCGTAAGATGAGGGTATTTGCGACTTTAAAATGGCTGTTTCTCTGTATTTGCGACACTAATGAAGGGAAGAAGATGAGGGTAAATTTGTAATTGACTTTAAAACTTATTTTCTATCCAATATCCCATCTCCAAATCAGAATTTTTATTCAATATCAAACTCGTTCAACAACATGCTATCTTGAATATTATGATATTTAATATCATACGTATCAGACGACCCGTAATTTTTAAAATGGGACAATGACATGTTATAACATAAAAATCAAATACTCAAAACTGTAAAATTATCGAAGTTACAATCACCGTCGCACTAGGGTTTCTCTCCCTCTCTTCACATCTTTTTCTGCTCGCGTTTTTCAAAGAAAATAAATCTTTTCGTATGGTCGTTTATTTAAAATTGGATTATGTTGTTGTCGATAAAATGATATATGTATTTTCTAAACATCTATATATCACTTGGTTCCAAGAAAGGATTTACAATCGAACCGGCGTGATGTGGCTGTCACAGAAAGGGAATTCCATAAAAAGTTAGAATGGGGGTTAAATGTCACGGTCAACAGTTGGTTTGTTTATCTCAAAAGAAAGCCATGGTTAATTAGGTAATAATAATAGTATAAACCAGCGACCACTGCACCACAGTACCAAAAAGTGCAGCAATGGAGAAACTCAACTTGTTCCTCCCACTAGTGCTGATATTTATTGCAGCAGCTTCAGAATCAACTATAATAAACCACCTTCCAGGCTTTCAGGGACCGCTCCCCTTTTACTTGGAAACCGGGTAAGTAACTTTTTTCGGTAGAAACGGCGGATGTTAGGTCCTAATCATTAGTATACCGGGTAAGTAACTTAGTATCCCATGCATCCTCATCTGTGTTTTTGGTCAGGTATATTGGGGTGGGAGAAGGAGAAGAAGTTGAGCTGTTTTACTATTTTGCGAAATCAGAGACCAATCCTCAAGACGATCCACTCCTCCTCTGGCTCACTGGCGGCCCTGGCTGCTCTGCCTTAACTGGTCTTTCCTTTGAAATTGGTAGGTAGGTACCAGTTTCTTTCTGCAATTTTCTTTTTTATCAGAATACAACTTTTATCAAGTCTACGACGGATTGCGACAGGTCCGATTCGATTCGAGGTATCGGAGTACAACGGCAGCTTGCCAACCTTGATTCTGAACCCCAACTCCTGGACTAAGGTAATATATATTAGGTACCAAAATGAATGGAAATCAGTTTCGAATAACCTGTGACCTCTGCTCACCATGCATAAGCTTTTATTTTATTTTTACTGCAATAAATAATGGCAGGTTTCGAGCGTAATATTCGTGGACTTGCCCGTTGGAGCAGGATTCTCTTACACAACAAACCCATCTACTGATCAGTCAAGTGACAGTCTCCAAGTTTCCCAAGCTGAGGATTTCCTTAGAAAAGTTCGTATTTCTTTCTTTCTTCCTCAGACTGTTCTATATAATATGTAATCCATTCCTCACACATTAACTTGGTTTTCGATATATAGTGGCTGAAGATTCATCCGGAATTCCTGTCGAATCCCCTTTACATTTCTGGAGATTCCTACTCAGGCATCACAATTCCAGCCTTGTTGCAACAGCTCTCAATCGGTATATATGATGAAACATGTAGCTGAACCAAATCCCAATCTCTCGGTATATTATAGTCTTCGTTTGTTTGTTTGTTTTAATTTGGGCAGGAAACGGAAAAGGCATTCAACCCATGTTAAATCTCAAGGTTACTACATACAACTTCCTTCAAATTAAACGCTAGCTAGCTCTTGTTGTGGACTAAAATATTTGTATAGTAAATGCGTTTAAAACTCGTATATGTGTACTAAATGCGTTTAAAACTTCAGTTTTTTACTACTGCATCCTACCCATACTGTATTTTCTAACTATGGTCAGGGATACACAATTGGGAACCCTGTAAGTGGAGGCGGATTTGATAACAATGCCCAAATCCCATTTGCACATGGGATGGCACTCATTTCGGATGAACTTTACCAGTCGCTGGAGGAGAGCTGTGGGGGAGAGTACGAGAGAGTAAGCCCTGACAACTTGGAATGCCGGAAAAACTTAAATGCTTTCCGAGAGGTTATCATTTCGAATTTCTTCATTCCATCTCTTTATTAACATATGATAATTAAAGAAAGAACCAGTCTGGCAGTTGTTAAAGTGAAATGGGAATGTGTTCTATTTCCAACAGTGTCTGTCAGGAATTCAACCTGGGAGCATATTGGATCCAATATGTCTCTATGGTTCCCTAAACCCAATGGAAATGAGTTTCAGAAGAAGAATCCTTCAGGATGAGTCCCAACTGTCCCTGGATCCACCTGAGTTCGGCTGTAGCGTAAGCAATTATATCCTCTGAACATGTTTCGGTGTTCGCGTGATGTAAGAACAGACTGGCTGAATATTAGTCTGTTTATGTTAAAATACAGACTGACTGCATATAGCACCACTTTCTTTGGTACTGTCATCAAGTTTAGTGGGTTGTTTACCCTTTTCTTTTCCCCTTTTGCCATCTTTTTTCTAGCCCCAGCTATATTCTTACCTTCTTTGCAAATACTGGGTCGATGATGAACAAGTCCGCAAAGCACTTCACATAAGAGAGGTAACTAAATTAAGAATCATCATTTGTGAGATTAACTCGACGAGCCTGAAACCTGATGTACGTTTTGGTGCATGCAGGGGACCATCGGAGATTGGGTGAGATGTAACTATGGGATGAATTACGAAAGTGATATTCATGGTAGTTTCGATTATCATGTCTATCTTTCAGCTAAGGGCTACCGTTCATTGATATACAGGTATCCTTCCTTCTCACAGTTTGTCTTTTTCTTTTATTTTTGAATTGAAAATATGAGTCCTCTAGTTAAAAGCTCTGTAAACGTTAAAACAGTGGAGATCATGATCTTGTGGTGCCATTTCTGGGAACCCAAGCATGGATTCGGGCTCTCAACTATTCTATTGTGGAAGATTGGCGATCCTGGCATGTTGAAGGCCAAGTTGCAGGGTAACTGGTCCCAAAAAAATTGCATTTTCTTTCTGAACAAAATTGAGTCGATAATATTGAATGCTCGTCGAACTTTTCCCAGGTATACAAGGACTTACTCTAATGAAATGACATATGCGACGATCAAGGTAGCAGACTTTTGCATAATTTCTATGAAGATGATAAGTGCGAACTATTTGATTGATTGATTTGATTGTATATATGGTGACATTCTGCAGGGCGGAATGCATACGGCTCCAGAGAATAAACCAGCAGAATGTTATGCTATGTTCAGACGGTGGATAAATCACCAGCCTTTGTAATTAGTATTCAATCTGTACAACTACATATGTCTCAAAATCTGCACTCAAGAAACAAATAAACACTTTAGAATCTGACTGCAATAGTCAAGCTTCGTATCACTATCAAGGAACTGAAACAAAAGGTTTATTTAGTTATTCCCAAAAGGGTCATCATGCATCATGTGCTGATGAAATTGCATTCAGCACCCGCGCGAATCGGGGTGTGCATGTATATGTAGTTGGATGTCCGAAATGAAATCGGAAAATTTGTGTTGCTTTGCAGTATTTTTTTTCATGTAGATTCTACTCTACAATAGGAAAAAGGATCCATATGTTCCTTTTCTCTTGACTAAGCTGTCAGGTTATGTGCATTAGGCAAGAAGAAAAAAACCTTGATGCCCGTGGGACAAGAAATTTCCAGTCGCAACTGTGACATGAATCTAACATGAAAACTATGAGCAACAGCCCCAAAATGGGAAGCCCCAACCACCAATCTAACCACATTACTCAAGTCTTTGTTTTCTTAAATGATCACCAACAATTTTAACTTCCAGAACACTAAACTCGTTGCAGAAACAAAATGGGGAAACCAAGCATCCTCTTGTTTCATGGATTGGCTCTTCTGCTCCTGGCATTACATTTTGAATCAGCTACTGTCATAAAGTATCTTCCTGGATTTGAAGGGCCACTTCCCTTTTACTTGGAAACCGGGTTAGCAACGCCCTCCTAGAACAGTAAACCAGTAGTCAGTCCAGAAGACAAAAATAAAACTAAAAAACAATTTTATTGTTGTTTTGTTTTGGTCGTCAGGTATATTGGTGTTGGAGAAGCAGAGGAAGTTGAGCTGTTCTACTACTCCGTAAAGTCGGAGACGAATCCTGAAGAAGATCCTCTCCTTCTCTGGATATCGGGCGGCCCTGGCTGCTCTGCCTTATCCGGCCTCACCCTTGAAAATGGTGATTCGTCTTTATTTTTGTTTTCCACATATGATCATTTCACTAACTAAAATGATGGTCGAGCAGGTCCTTTTACCTTTATAAAATAGGAATACAATGGAACCTTACCAACTTTGTTGCTGAAGCCAAATTCCTGGACCAAAGTAATCTTAAACTAAAATGATCAATTATTATTTCTTGTTGCATTTCCTGCTTGAACTCAGACTTAACATAAAATGGCAGATCACGAGTATAATATATATTGAGCTGCCCGTTGGTACCGGATTCTCTTACGCAACGAATCTTTCTTCTGTCCGGTCAACTGACCGTCTCCAAGTTTCCCATGCTGACGAATTCCTTAGACAAGGAAGCTGCTTTTTGGGTCTAAGCAGTTTGATTGATCATTGGAGATTCATTTTCAAATTCATATAAATGTTCTGCTGCTCAGTGGCTAAGGGGACATACGGAATTTCTGATGAATCCACTTTACATTGTGGGAGATTCCTACTCAGGCATCACCATTCCAGCTATAGTCCAAAGCCTCTCTATTGGTATGAATGTGACATTTTATTTGAGTATGCACTTAGCCGTTGTAAAGACTTAACCTTTGATACACTTTCTGCAGGCAACGAAAAGGGCATTGAGCCGATGTTAAACCTCAAGGTTAGAACTTAAACGATTAAGTAGAACTCGATCCGGTTGAGGTTTAATTTCTTTGTAATTAAACAGGCCGGCCATAGCGAATTTGTTTTGTCAGGGATACATACTGGGAAACCCTGTAACAGATTTTAGTCTTCATATGAACGCTCAAATCCCAGTTGCACATGGGATGGCACTCATTTCGGACGAGCTCTACGAGGTAAGTTTTTCATCATCTCTGCAGATAGAGAAGACTCAGTCAGTGTACAGTGTACTGTTGAATAAGACTAGTAGTTTTGTGTTGCAGGCATTGGAAAAAAGCTGTAAGGGAGAGTACTCCAAAGTGGATCCTACCAACTTGGAATGTAAGAATAACTTAAAGTCTTTCCGCCAGGTATCCTATATATCATCCAACTCTGAATCTTCTCCTGTTAATCATATCTGGCTGCAACTGAGAATTAATGCTGGTTGTTTCCTCTAGTGTCTGTCTGGGATTAACAAAGTGTCAATATTGGAACCAAATACATGCGGGTTTGCTTCCCCAAATCCATTAATGGAGGAAATTGCTGATTTTGACCAAGGAAGAAGAATGCTACTAAATGATCACTATTATGATGATGATGATGACGGTGGTGGTGACTCTCAACTCTCCCTTCCCACTGATCCATCTAACCCTGGCTGTAATATCATATGAAATTTCTGGTATTCCTTTTGGTGTGTTCGGGTTTTCTGCATTAACATTATCGCTTGGGCAGAGTCGTCATAAGCTGCTTTGCAAATACTGGGCCAACGACGATACAGTCCGCAAAGCACTTCACATAAGACAGGTAATGTTCTTTATATAAACTGCTCCATAACACAGACTGCCCTAAGGCTGAAACTAACTAGTATATATGCCATGGCAGGGGACAATAGGGGAGTGGCTCAGATGCAATTTTTGGTTGGATAACGAACACGACATTACTAGCAGTTTCGAATATCATCTCCACCTTTCAACCAATGGTTATCGTTCATTGATCTACAAGTTCGGTTTTCTACTTTTTTAATCTTTACTTGTAAAACAGCTATTTCAAAGAGAAACCTGACGTTTAATGTTCAACAGTGGAGATCATGATCTTGTGGTGCCGTTCCTTGGAATGCAAGCTTGGATTCGAGCTCTCAACTATTCAATTGTTGAAGACTGGCGTTCTTGGAGTGTTCAAGGCCAAGTTGCAGGGTATTTTTTAGTGTTTGCAGCATCAAACATAGAACCACCAGAGTTCCATGATGAATTTTGTTCTGTCTATGTGCTTTTCAGGTACACGAGAACCTATTCGAATGGAATGACCTATGCGACGTCGAAGGTAATATTATAGCTTAACTTCATTTCTGAATCTTGTTTTGTTTTTTTTTCTACATGTATTGATTGATGAAGCTGTCATAATAATTGGTAGGGTGGACAACATGTTGCTTTGGAAAACAAGGCTGCTGAATGTTTTGCTATGTTCGAGCGATGGATACACCATGAGCCTTTGAAATGTGTTGAGATATATAGGGACAATGTCGCGGAGTACAGAGTTGATTATGATTATACATTGTACACTCTTGTTTTAATAATTATACGATCTCAACTGAATGATATAAAGCAGTCGTCGTATAAAACTAGATAATGGTAACGTCAACGAATTGACCTTAAATCCATACGAGGAAAGAAAAAGGGTTTAATTCTAATCGTCGTTTGGTTTCAAGCATATGCATGCCTACCAGCTACTGAAGTGTCAGTCTCTGGTGCAAATCATCGGCCGATGTCTACCTGAAGTTATCACCGAAATAATGAAATGACTTCCGACTCTCAAGCACAGTAATCGGAGCAACAGTCTCGTCCGACAACATAATCACGTGAATAAGAGATGTCCTGACCTGAGTAAACCTCCCAATGGCAAACGTTGCCCGTTATCTACACAACTTCTCACTCACCCTGGAGAATTGACCTATTCAAAGTAAAAATTATAAAACAAAAAATGTTCAACTCGAATCGGAACCGCCCTGCCGTTTTTGGTAGCCAGTACATCCCATTTACTGTCCTATCCGGAATTCACACCGTATATACTAGAAATTCTGACTGAGTCCATTGTAATATAGATTGGCCTGAAGTGTAATTCAATGGAGGTAGTCAGAATTTTTCCTCATACGCAATTGAAAGATGAACAAAAGGATTACGCATTGTTTTTTGGCTTCATTACTAGAAGATAAAAGGAAACGTCGTAATCAAAGCTTCCCCAGTCGCACTTAAAAAAGTCTAATGATACATAGATTGTCAGTAAGTAGCTGACTATCTTCCGCACGTATTCTTTGGTTAATATGCACATTTTCATGCAAATGGCATTGCCCTCTTCTTCCAAGTTGTAAGAAATCAAACATCACATCCCCAGAAGAAGAATGGGAATCGTAATTCATCGAGTGGCTCTGGCATTTTTATTACAGTTACAGGTGTTATTCGCAGACTCTGGAGGAATCGTAAAGTATCTTCCTGGATATGAGGGGGCTCTGCCGTTTGACATGGAAACAGGGTATATTGGGGTAGGGGAAGCAGAGGAAGTGCAACTGTTTTACTATTTTGTAAAGTCGGAGAGGAATCCTGAAGAAGACCCTCTTCTCCTCTGGCTCACTGGTGGCCCTGGATGTTCTTCCTTCACTGCCCTTGCCTTTGAGATTGGTAATCAATCAACTTGCTAATAATTTATATTCTTTAACCAAAATCTTTCAATCTTCTTTTTTTCTGCAACCAGGTCCTTTTGGTTTCAAAGTAGTTGAATACAATGGGAGCTTACCCACCTTGGTCTTGAATCCCAACTCCTGGTCCAAGGTAATCTGAGTGTTACATAATATTACCAACAAAATAAGAGAACGCAACTGCAAAGTTGGAGTCAGATAAATGGCTTTTGTTTCGTTCTAGAAAATCCTCACAAATCTCAACTGTCTACAAATCATGCCATAGCGGGTGAAAAAATAGGGGCAAATTTGATATTTTACGGCCATACAAATGTGTATATTAAATATTATATTAATTATTAGTACTTAGTATAGTATTAAGTATTGCACTTTGTACAATAAGTCATATAAATTTGTATACACTTATGTACGGGGTTTGTACAAACATATACACATTTGTATGATTCGAAAAATTCTCCGTACAAAGTTGTACAGCCGTAGTCGGAAAATATTTTCAGAAAATAAATGTAAAGCCGACGATGGTGATCACGTGAGTGCAAAAAATTTCGTCAACAGAGGTCGGAATAGACGAAAAATTGATCGTGAAATTTTTCCGGTGACTGGAGACGATGGTCCAGCGGTCAAAGATGGCTGGGTTGTAGTCCAAAAAAAATATTTAAAACAGTATGATCATATTGCCCCTAACTAATCTTGGTCCTTAATTCAAATGGAGTTTTAAGGGTCAAGATTGCTTCTGGATCGGATCCAGGAGAGTAGTGTAGAATTATTTGGAGATTTCATCCTTGTTATTCAGTAGGAATTTCCCTATAACATAACTTCTACAAATTGTCAGGTTTCCAGTATAATATTTCTAGACCTCCCGGTTGGAGCTGGATTCTCATACGCCGCAGACGAACTTTCTTACAAGTCGAGTGACAGCATTCAAGCTGTCCAAGCTGCCCAATTCATCAGAAAAGTCAGTTATACAAACATGACCAAGAAGCTATCTTATTCCCAATATCAATCAAGCACAGCTTCATTAATTTGTCTACTTCAATTTATTTTTCTGACCCGACAGTGGCTGAAGAAAAATGCAGAGTTCCGGTCAAATCCACTTTACATTGGTGGGGATTCCTACGCAGGCATCCCTCTGCCTATCGCAGTCCAACTCATTTCCCACGGTACAATGTCAGTTTCCTTGAAGTGACACAAGATTTAATTTGCAGTGTGTGAACGAAATTTCTGAAATTCTGCGCAGGGAACGAAATGGGTATGAAACCGATGTTGAATCTCAAGGGATATGTACTTGGGAATCCGAAGACCGACGATCGATTTGATCAGAATTCCAGAATCCCAACTGCTCACGGGCTGGCTCTCATTTCCGATGAGCTCTACCAGGTCCATCTAATTATCTAAAATCTTCATTTTCTTCTGCAGAATCTAATTAACACTATTTTGTTTTCTACGTTGCAGTCATTGGAGACAAGTTGCGGGGGAGAGTATAAGAATGTCAAGCCTAGTAATTATGAATGTGTCAATAGTTTAGCTTCTTATGAAAAGGTACATTTTTAATTAACCTTAATTTGTAACCTTAATTATTATGACAGAAATTATTCATTTTGAATCTAACAATTGGAATCGTTACACACATGCAGTGTGTAATAGGGCTTTACATGGAGAACATATTGTATCCAATGTGTGGTCTTGCTTCCCCAAACCCAATGGATAGCAGAAGAAGAAGAAGAAGATTCCTTAGGGATGACACATACCAACATCAGTCGTTGCAGGGTTTTAATTTCCCCAACTTCGGTTGTCCGGTAAATTCGCGTTACCTTGTTTCTTTAGAGATCGAATTAGCGTTGTTACGAGTTCTAATCTTCTTCTTGTAACATGTTAATTTGTAGACTTACCCTCATCTACTTTCCTATTACTGGGCTGACGATCAAGCTGTCAGGAAAGCACTTCATGTCAGAAAGGTAAATTGGGACTTAAGTAGTTGAATTCATGTATGTAACAGAAAAGAAAGATTTATTACCTTTAATAACTTGTATTGTGGGTGCAGGACACAGTGAAGAGATGGATACGGTGTAATAAAAGATCTGATTACAGATATGACGTTAGTAGCAGTTTCGACAATCATGTTTATCTTTCGAACAAAGGCTTTCGTTCATTAATCTACAGGTCAATTCTTTTCTTTGCCTCTGTTTTCTTCTTCTTCTCGGTTCGTAGTTAAGTTTGAAGATTGTGATGATACTATGGAACAGCGGAGATCATGATATGGTGGTACCATCAATGGGGACACAAGCTTGGATTCGAGCTCTCAACTATTCAATGGTGGAAGAGTGGCGATCTTGGCACGTGAAGGGCCAAGTTGCAGGGTACACAAGAACATACTCCAATGGAATGACATTCGCAACAGTAAAGGTGAGATATATACATAGCTAGATGATGATGAATATTCAAATTTTATAAAGTTTATTATGAGTAACGGATGAAAGTAATATACAGGGAGCAGGACATATAGCTCCGGAGTACAAGGCAGTGGAATGCACAGCTATGTTCAAAAGATGGATAAATGAAGAGCCTCTTTGAAGATGGAGAAAGAGCCTAAATCACTAAACCATGCCAATTCCGGGAATTTGTGTTCTGGGTATAATAGTCACTGCAAATTGTAACCTATGTAAGAAATTATCATATTATAAAGTGGATCTTACAGTTTTGCGTCTTTGTAGGCTAAATAAATAAACAGAGTTATTTGATGCCACTGAAAATTATCACTTCGAAAATGAATTATTGACACGACTTAAAATGCCCTAGCGTTCGTTAGAAAAGCAATGAAGTCTTCGAGACCACACTCATGTTGGAATTCAGAAAACCATTGGTATAAATAAAAACTCCAACTGCAGGTCCAAGTTTGGGAAGAACAGCAAATTACTATTAAGTATACAACATTTTTTGTTTTCTTCCCCCATTTCTTTTTTGTCGATGTTTTCAGCCCTTGTAATTGATATACAGCTCTATAGAGGTCAAGATGCTTCTTCGTTAAAGCGATGCCTACATTCATATCAATAAGTATGCCACCTCCTCCGTTTTGACTCGGCCTGCTGTTCCATAGTTCGGTTGGTTATCTGTTTCTTGCTTCTTTACTTATCATGGCGTTCGCTCTTCGGTATAAAATCATTCCTTCGGAACCGAAGACCCAACCTCAAACCTGCATCCCAGATGAACCAGGTTTATGTTTTGACATTTTTGCTTAAATCCTTGCATATCTCCAACAGGAAAATTACCGTTCGGTTTTCTCGAGAAGAACTTCAATAGTTCGTCAATAATAATGACCTGAGAATGCACAGCAGACAATGTCAGAAGAAAGAAAAAAAGCGCATATAGTTCTAGGCAGACAATGTCAGACATAAGGCCATGGACTCGTAAGTACATGTTGCAGTATTCTTGAGGACCTAATAAAACTTGGAGACTGGCAGGATTAAGTAAGGGTTCATGGATGACAATTGAGGTCTAAGCCGATTGCATAACTAGAATGGGTATATATAATTAAAAACAACAGACGGTCCCTGGGCTTGGAGTCATAGTCCATAACATTGTGAAGAAGGGCTGAAACGCAGTTCATAGGCTTAATGTTGGTATAGTGGCTTCAACTATTTGGGTAGAGATTGCACCAGACGATAGGGAAAACGTGAATGGTACTTACAGGGAATGATAGATACAATACGATTTTCCAATCAGACCAAGACAGAGGTGTCACCTGCGACGAAGTCAAATTGCAGATTGATGATAAATTCTTCACAGCAGCGGATATAATGAATAAAAGTGTTGAAAACGAATGCAATAAATCAAGGATAGGATAGAGAGCTCTTACAGAGAAAAGAACAGAGAGAGGAGGGATATATAAGATTAGTACGTGAAGGATCATAGTCAGGACAATTGATCCAACCAGCCACATATTACTCCAGGGAGGGATAACACTGGCATGGCAGGACACAGAATCAGAAAGAAAGAATGAAACAAGTGCAATTAATGGAAGACATGGCTATTCACCCAAAAGGGAAACAGATCAAACGAAATACCCATAGCAGAAACCAAAATAGAGGGGAACTTTAGTGTGAACTCACAATAGAGACTGATTTTCGCTAAGATTGTTTAGAGCATTAAACATCTCAACAACAACAAGCACTGTCATTGATACAGTTGATGGATGCCGGTCCTCAAATATGCTACATGGGTAAGTAGTATCCCTTGTTGAACACGTGTCGAAACTCATCTGCCATGAAAACAAGCAATGAAATTTTGTTTTATCACAGAGAACAAGAGAGAACTTCTCGTCCTCATGATAAACTTTCTTACCAGTTCTCGATATGGTAATTTCGGACCATTATCTGAGTACAAAAACCACCACACAAATCCTGCAACTGTGGCCAGGCCGACGTAGGCTGCATCCACAGAGTAAAAGATCATATATATTCTAGACTTTCCGTAAATTAACAGGTGAATAGTGGTCATTGGTGTAAGTAACTATCGTTGAAAATAAAATTTGGTCGGGACATTTCTCAATTAAACCAGTAGAGCCGGAAATAAAGCCAGTGTCGATAATTACCTCCAATAACCAAATAACGGAAAAACAACCATCCACTAACTACTGCTTCATTAACCTGCATATATACTTGAGAGATAAGAAACTCATGCATCAAGATTTGTTGTTCAAATAATAATTTATGCCAGTCCAAGTTTAAGGGACATGTGTGTACAAGCTAGTAACATATAATTACAAGAGAAAAAAAAGCTCTGCTATAAATCTAAGCAATGCCAAGACAATCACATTTTAAGACACCAAGGCAGTACAGCCATTGCGTGGAAGTATGGAGCAAAATTGGTATCCAACACCATGTAATGGAAAAATCAAATTAAAAGCAAAGCATGATGATAATAAAACTTCAAAGATCAAGATCAAAATTATGTTCAACAAGTATCGATCAGGTTCTCTCAGAAAAGGAGTAGCTGGAAACTTTCAGGAAAATAGCACATGCACGATGCAACTTGTGCAACCGAGAAAAAAAACAATTTTCCATGGTTAACTTGTGCAGAAGGAAATTACTGCATCAAAAGAGAATAGTTAAATCTTTCATTTCTTTTGAATGTAGGGTCACTTAACTTCTGTTTATATCTCTATATCCATCTTGTTCCCGATAATCTATCAATTCAATCATTTGTCCAATTTAGGTAACGAGATCACAAGTGCTCTTGAACTAACAGTACATGCAAACAACACAACTCTTCTCTTTGAAGACATCGATTGAAGAAGTTAATACCATCTGATAAATCATATATTACCTTCCGAGGTTTGACCTTCATAACATCACTATCTTGCTTGTTAAAACCAATTGCGGTTGCTGGCAAGCCATCAGTCACCAGATTTACCCATAGCAGTTGGACCTACATGCATGATAGAGAAAACTTAAAACCGCAAATAGCACCAAACAACACACAGGTGCCGATAATTATTAGGAAGACATTCCAGGATATGCAAACGAAGAAGATTTCTTCTGATAATGAGGAAAACAAATAACTTGGGCTGTTGTTTCATATCCCATACATTCAAACATTTAAATGATATGCATCAACCTCTTATGCTCAAGGTC